>JAVMKO010000001.1:277025040-279525040 GCA_032164245.1 Sternotherus odoratus | reverse complement strand
TATTTAGAATAACCACCTTTTCTTTTGGGTAGGGATATCTCTGCTTGTTATGTGCAAGCTTTCTAAATACTCAGCTAATGTAAGTCTTGCCTTGTAGGATTTTCAGGGTAGGTTTTGTTTAAATGCCCAAATTAATAGAAAGATTCAGTCAAAATATTCCCTTCAGATGGCTTATCCAGCTTGGCTACGCTTATTTTTATGTTGCTTTCTTTTGGTAAGGCTGGACTCACAACAGTATTGTTCTAGTTTTTCTGTGAAATAAATCCACAGAAATGAAGTTACACCAGTGTAAAACAGGAGTAATGCAACAGGGAATAAGGTAGACTATAATCAGGGAGTATGATAAGGTATTTATACTTGATAGGAGGTCCAGAATACATGCTAGAACTGCCATGCATAAGGGCTTTGAAAAAAAACACTATAGCCTCCAACCCAAACTTCAAACTATGGTAAAAATCACGAACTGGGATTCTGTCTATGTTTGAAGTCATCCTTTAGTTTTAAGGCTTCTCCCCTCCTGCCTCCACCCCCTAGAGGCCTGATATTTCTATGAGAGTAAATAAATTACAGTGATCTGAATCAAAATATTTTCCTCTCCAAATGTATATTTGAAAATGTTGTGTTTATATTATTAGAGCTTCCCCATGTGAAGCTGAGCTTCAGGAATTAATCCACCAAATTGATATCATGGTAAACAATAAGAAACTGGAATGGGAAAGGAAGGTGCAAGCTTTAGAGGCAAGAATGGACGTTCGGGATCAAGAATTAGCAAATGCCCAAAGCAAGTTGGATCTGAGAGGTCAAGAGGTAAATACATGAATACCATCTCCTATGAAGAAAGCATTTAATTCTGGGAGTTAATTAATAGCATGCTTTATAAATATGCCTGTTCAGTGTATCACATCAGAATACAGAACAAGATCGATATCAGTAATGATCTCTGATATTTTGTATTCGAATGTGGTTCTGCTCTGAAAAATTACTGTAAAAATGTCATTGAGTCATCCAATATTTAGTGTGTCTCAGTTATGTCCAGTTCAAATAAACCTGAGCTGTCTTTTGTAGGTGACAAATCTGAGGTATTGTCACAAATTGAAGTATCAGTAGAGGAGGTTCTGGAACTCATTGATAAACTTAACTGTAACAAGTCACCGGGACCAGATGGCATTCACCCAAGAGTTCTGAAAGAACTCAAATGTGAGATTGCGGCACTATTAACGAGGGTTTGTAACCTATCCTTTAAATCGGCTACTGTGCCCAGTGACTGGAAGATAGCTAATGTAACGCCAATATTTAAAAAGGGCTCTAGAGGTGATCCTGGCAATTACAGACCAGTTAGTCTAACGTCCGTACCGGGAAAATTAGTTGAAACAATAGTAAAGAATAAAATTGTCAGACACATAGAAGAGCATAAATTGTTGGGCAAAAGTCAACATGGTTTCTGCAAAGGGAAATCGTGTCTTACTAATCTATTAGAGTTCTTTGAAGGGGTCAGCAAACATGTGGACAAGGGGGATCCGGTGGACATAGTGTACTTAGATTTCCAGAAAGCCTTTGACAAGGTCCCTCTTACGTAAATTGGGCTGCCATGGGATAAGAGGGAAGATCTTCTCATGGATTGAGAACTGGTTAAAAGACAGGGAACAAAGGGTAGGAATAAATGGAACTTTTTCAGAATGGAGAGGGGTAACTAGTGGTATTCCCCAAGGGTCAGTCCTGGGACCGATCCTATTCAACATATTTATAAATGATTTGGAGGAAGGGGTAAACAGTGATGTGGCAAAGTTTGCAGATGATACTAAACTGCTCAAAGTAGTAAGGACCAAAGCAGACTGTGAAGAACTTCAAAAAGATCTCACTAAACTAAGTGATTGGGCAACAAAATGGCAAATGAAATTTAATGTGGATAAATGTAAAGTAATGCACATTGGAAAAAATAACCCCAACTATACATACAATATGATGGGGGCTAATTTAGCTACAACCAATCAGGAAAAAGACCTGGGAGTCATTGTGGATAGTTCTCTGAAGGCATCCACGCAGTGTGCAGCGGCAGTCAAAAAAGCAAACAGGATGTTAGGAATCATTAAAAAAGGGATAGAGAATAAGTCGGAGAATATCTTATTGCCTTTATACAAATCCATGGTGCGCCCACATCTAGAATACTGCGTACAAATGTGGTCTCCTCATCTCAAAAAGGATATACTGGCACTAGAAAAGGTTCAGAGAAGGGCAACTAAAATGACTAGGGGTTTGGAATGGGTCCCATATGAAGAGAGATTAAAGAGGCTAGGACTTTTTAGCTTGGAAAAGAGGAGACTAAGGGGGGATATGATAGAGGTATATAAAATTATGAGTGGTGTGGAGGAAGTAAATAAGGAAAAATTATTTACTCGTTCCCAAAATAGAAGAACTAGGGGCCACTCAATGAAATTGGCGTGCAGCAGGTTTAAAACAAATAAAAGGAAGTTCTTCTTCACACAGCGCACAGTCAACCTGTGGAACTCCTTACCTGAGGAGGCTGTGAAGGCTAGGACTATAACAGGGTTTAAAAGAGAGCTGGATAAATTCATGGAGGCTAAGTCCATAAATGGCTATTAGCCGGGATGGGTAATGAATGGTGTCCCTAGCCTCTGTCTGTCAGAGGGGGGTGATGGATGGCAGGAGAGAGATCGCTCGATCATACATGTTAGGTTCACTCACTCCGGGGCACCTGGCATTGGCCACTGTCGGTAGACAGGATGCTGGGCTAGATGGACCTTTGGTCTGACCCAGTATGGCCGTTCTTATGTTCTTATGTAAATAAGTCCACTGTTTACAAGTAAAAAGTTGATTTGATGTTTTTTCTAAATGACAGCCCATCTAATTAAATGTGGGATTTTAAAGTCAAAATGGGTTCTTTCCTTCTTGTGCATCTTCACTAAGTATAAAGGTTCTCCAGGCCAAATTAGGCCTTCATTGACACCTGGGCAACTCCATCATTATTACTATTTATATTGCAGTACCACCTAGGATTACTGATCAAAAATCAGACACCCTTTCTGCTAGACACTGTACAGATGCAGTCATATCTGCAGAGCATACATTCAGAGACAATAGTGCAATCCTAGTGTCTCCCAACAATTTGCATATATGTAACTCAAGTTTAGTAAAGAAATTTGGACAAAAACCCATCTTGCGAACTCTTGCTATGTTGGTTCTGCAGAGTTATAGAAGTAAAAATTAGCAAAAAAATTATTTTTGTCACTAATGAAAGCAGATGTGATTTTCTGTACACACATGAAAGACAATCTGTGCAGAAAAGTTTTATTTTACCTTTTTCACTATCCACAATTGCAACTCCTTCTGTCATTCAGACGTACTTACATTTTGTTGCCACGATGCTTGTGAGTTTGTTTCATTTTAGTGGGATGTTTGTTTGTTTTGTTTTTGTTTTTAAGTAATGTATAAACATGTGCACATGAAAAGATAAAAGTGTAAAATGAGTGATGGGCACTGCTTATTTATGAGGCCAGTCCAGCAAAAATTTCACACAGATGTGAATCTGCCCAGTTCTCAACTCAGCTACTCAGGTCACGAGGTGGTCTAAGGAATTGCTCCTAAGACAAGATCTTTAATTACACAATTATATAATGCTATAATCAAATTATAATACAAAGATGCAATGGACTTTTGGGTACAAAATCTCAAACTTAAGCAATTTTTGTGGTATCTAATTTTACTTTTTTTAAATGTGCTAAAATTAGTACAATAAAAATATTTATCTTTGGTGCACCAGTACTATTTACAATTTTGTCTATGTTAAATACTAACCTGTTAGGAATTATTTAGAAAAAGTAAAATAGAATGTTTATTCTAAATGTAGGTAGGGATACTTCGACAGAAGTTAGACAACTTGCAGAAGAGTAAATATGAGATGGCTCAGGATTTCGAAACTCAACTTCAAGCACTGAAGTCTCAAGTAAGGAAAAAGTCAGATTCAGTATTTTACAGTGGTTCAGTATTTTCAGGTTAGTTTAGTAGATTTTGAACAGTTTTCTAAACTTACTTTATCACTTTATATTTCCATTTGTAATTATATCAGCTAATATTTCTTGAGAATTATTTATAAACTTACTTTGTTTTGAGAATTTGGTTTGAGAAATATGAAGTATTTTTGCACTCGTTCAATTTGAGTTATCTACATTTAAAAATTTTATCCTTAACTATTTTCTAAAAATGTTTCTAATGTATAATTGAATAGATGTGTCTTCATGGATTTATGAATAGCAATTTGTCACTTTTTAACTTTGAGTGACCATATTCACTTTCATGGGTTCAATTATCAGTTCTATAAGGAGAGCTCTGAATCTGCTTCTCCACACTGGACTTACTGTGACAATGTGATCAAAGGACATGGAGAGAGCCTCTGTCTGATGTAAGACCTGTGGACTATGGACTAGGTTCCTTGAAGGGCTAAAATCACTTAATTAGGATCATGATAATTAGAAGCTGATGCACACAACTTGATTTGAGAACTGTCTTTATGTTGACATGTTTTAGATTGTTCAAGGCTGTCTCGTTTTTAAGTTAAGTTTATTTGTGTTATGAAGGCTACTGGAAAGCTCTGGAAACTGCTTTCACGTTCTTAGTTTTCAGGTTCATAGTTTCAGGTATGAACAGATTGGTAGTTTTCCATGAGAGAGGAGGTATAAAAAACAGAGGGACCTGAAAGGAGGAGATATCAGGTTGGATTCATTATTGCTTTTTGATTATTTTGTTTGCTCCATGTCTGTTCTTTTTCTCTGTTTTTCTCTATTTTATACTCTTAGCTTTGAGTCCAATGGGTGTCAGGTTTGCCGAACTTCAGTCCATAGTGTTTCTCAGATATTAACAATGTAGTTTAGACAGTCGTGGATTTGGTCTTTTTTTTCTTATCTGCTGGTGTCTTCAATGTTTTCTGCTACTGGGAAAAGGAAAGAAAGAAAGTTTTGGGCTATACTTAAAACGTATACCAGCATAGCTATGTCAGTCAGCGATGTGAAAAAAGCCCCATCCTAGTGACATAGCTTTTCTGATAAAATCCCCAGTGTAGATGCAACTATGCCAACAGAAGAGTCCTTCTGTTGGCATAGGTAATGTAATTTGGGGAGGTGGTGTTCTTACACCAGCAGAATAACTCCTCCTGTAAGGCACATGCAGCATCTACACCAAGGATCTGTGCCTACATAAGTTCTGTAATGTAGACATCGTTTGTTCAACAACCAGGCCTTTTCATCAAATCAGCCTTCCAATCAAACCTCAGATGGACCTCGGACTTGGCGTGGCCAAGTAAAGAACTATAATTCTGACCTGATGGTGACAACATTCCTCACCCAGATCTAGGTGGTATGGCTAGGTAGAGCTAACACCAACTTTTCTGGGATGTCACCCAAAAGCATAGCATAAATTGGAGATAGACAGTATAGAGCCAATATTCACAACTTTAAATACAAAAATGATACATGCATACAGACCAGATAATTATAATCAGCAAAGCATAACCTGGTCTTAGACACCTTATATGACCCCTTTTATATAAGATTTGGTACCTTGATTGCAACAATAATCTATACGGTCCCAGATTATGTCAATAACATCACACAGCACAACTGAAACTTTGCCTTCCAACCATTTTGCCCACTTCCACCCACTCTGTCATAAACAACCTTTATGCTAGTACCTTTAGGAGAGCACCAGGTTTTGCTGGTATTGACACCTCCACAAATGCCAAGTGGAATGCTCCTGCATTCACTAAGGAGGATTAAAAGTCCTCTTTAAATTTGGCCTGTGATAGACCTGTATTTCCTCCACAGTCTTTCAGATCTCCTTTTAGGTCACACTCTAGTGATGCCAGAATCAAGGGGAAAACCTTGTATTACAAGGAAGTCCTTGTATTGTGCCCATCACTCTCATGGGCAGTTCAAAGAGTCCCCAGGGAACAAAATTGCCTGAAGAATACAAAGAACAGTTCTTGGCCATGATCTCTGAAGGACCCACTACCTGAACATCGCTCCAAGTGGCCATCAGTGTGGCCAACACTACCTTGTTATGGACTGCATATGTGCACTACCTTGTTATGGACTGCATATGTGCACAATCACAGTTATTTACCTATATAGTAACTGTTGTTCTTCAAGATGTATTGTGAACATATAAATTCTTCAACCCTCTTGCCTTCCCTGCTATTTCAGATATTAGATAGGCAGTAGTGTGCAGGAACAGAGGGGGAAGGTGCGGTCACACCTCTTTTATGCTATTGCTCTGGCCTTGAGGAGAGCAAATGCTGCCTGTTGTGCTGCCTGGTGATAATACTGGCAAAAGTCTTTGGCTCAAGTGCATTGCGCGCATGTACACTTACAGTGAAATATATATGTGCACAACACATCTCGAAGAACAATAGTTACTGTACCAATTAGTAACTGGTTTTTTTTAGCACTAGTTCTGGGGTGGATTTTGGTACAATTAATTAATCCATAAATTACATCAGCTCTAAATCCTACCTTACATTATCACATTTCCTGTTATTGCTGTTGTATCTTGGATGGTTTGCCATCATCTTAAGTTAAACATGATCTAACTTTTTCTCCACATGCTCTCCACTGCCATCATTTTCTGTTTCTGCTAACAACTTCACCATCCTCTCTGTTATTGAGATTCATAGATTCCAAGGCCAGAGGGAACCATTGTGATTATCTAGTATGACCTCCTATATGAAATGGACCACAGAACTTACTCATAATAAATAATAATAATAATAATTCATGAATAATTAATTTAATATTTCATGACAATTGTGCCCTTGAGCATATTTCTTCTTCAACACTTCCAGGACATGAGCAAATCCTACCTAACCCTTTCATAATATTTTTTAAAAATCTGACCATTCCTATCCATTTTAACAACAGATTATTTCTCTACACTCTGAACATCTTCAACACCAACTAGCATAATTTATTTCTTTATGCTCTTGGGTCCCAGCTTGCCAAAATTTTCTTTGTTATCCAATAGTCAGACCATTTCAACTCCTTTTTGAATCTCCTTGTGATGGGTTCGGATCACAGAAATCCCCTCGGGAGCTGCCAAGTGATGTACCAAGACTACTTCTGCCCCTGTTTTCCTGCCCTGCTTAGGATGCCAAAACCCTGTCTGGTTTGAGCCAGACCCGCTAGCTTGCTCCAAACCCAGATCCAGGTGTACACCACATCCCCTAACAACTGTGGGCTTGCCTGGAAACAGGTTAGGAAGTGTTCCTGCCTTTAGCACTCAGATGCTCAACTCCCAATGGGGTCTAAACCCTGAATAAAACCGTTTTACCCTGTATAAATCTTATGCAGGGAAAACTCATAGATTGTTCGCCCTCTATAGCACTGATAGAGAGATATGCACAGCTGTTTGCTCCCCCCAGGTACTAACACGTACTCCAGGTGAATTAATACGTAACAAATTATTTTATTAAGTACAGAAAGTACATTTTAAGTGGTTCCAAGTAGTAACAGACAGAACAAAGTGAATTACCAAATAAAATACAGTAGAATACACAGCTTTATCACTAATACAGTAAAAAGCCTCAGATGTTTCAGGGAATTTTTTCTTTCAGACTAAACTCCCTTTTAGTCTGACTCCAGCTATCACTCGCACACACACACACACACCCCGCAGTCACTGTCCACTGTTCCAATTTCCTTCAGGTATCCTTGGGGGGTGGAGAGGCGGTTCCTTAAGCCAGCTGAAGCCAAAATAGAGGGTCCTCCCAGGGGTTTACATAGACTTTCTTTTGTGGGTGGAGACCCCCCTCCTTCTTCCTATGCAGAGTCCAGTTGCAAAATGGAGTTTCAGAGCCACATGGGCAAGTCACGTGTCTCTGCCCAATTGAGTTCCTTACCAGCTGTCACGGAGCGCCCGGGCGATGGTCTGGAACTACTCCCTAGGAAGCCAGACCAGACTCCGGGTGGAGGGCCCCTTCTCCGTACACAACCTGTTTCCCAGGCCAGGAGCTTTAGGGGTACCCACTTCCACCTTCCTGGGTCTGACATCGGAGCATTCAGCACCTTCTGCCCCTCCATGTGCTTCCCCCAGCAAGCCCGCCTGGGCGGGGTCCTGGGGGAGCCCATGGGTTCTGCACCCCGAATCCACAGTCAAACGTGACTCTCAGCCAGCCAGCAGAATAGACGGTTTATTTGAGATGTCAGGAACACCATCCAACTCAGAGCTTCTCAGTCTCAACAGGGCCCCTCCGTCAGGCCCTTCTGGGGTGCTAGGAGGTGAGACCCAGATTCTGGGCTCCTTCAACTTCCCCAGGTTTATTCGATGACTTCTATCTGGTCTAACACAGACCATGCAGCGAGCGAGCGTGAGCCCTCAGCTGGATCCATCTTGGGGCCAGAGAGCGAGATAGCTCCTCTGCCCTTCCCAGCCAGACCCCGACTGACCACACCCTCTCCAGCCCATCCGTGCTTTCCTTTGTCTGTTTCCCGGGCTGGAGATATCACCTGACCTCCCTTCTCCTCCTGGGGTCAGATTACAGCATCCAGGGATGCACACCTGGAGAGGAGAGGGCGTTGCATCCTGGCTTCCAGATTCAGCCCTTATTCTTAAGAAACGCATAAGGGAAACTGAGGCACACACACCCAGTACTCCCACTTCGTCACACCAGCCAAGCCACATTCCTGAGGAAGCTCAGATGTGGATTGGCCTATCCCAGTTCATTGTGGGCTTGATTGGTTCTTGACTGGCCACTTACTGACAATAGTTTTCTCTCAGAAAGCTGGCCAGCTGCTTTGCTGAGGCTATTTAAAATTAACCAAGTACATAGCCAATATTTATAACTTCGAATACAAAAATGGCACACACATACAAACAGGATGATGTATCAAAACCATATCCCAGTTATATCATACAGACATGGATAAGCACCCTCCCATAGAGTCTTATAGGGTGCACCATCACACTCCTCATTGATTTCTTATTGCTCTACATCTATGAAGTGTTCTGTCTTGTAAAGTCATACATCACTCTCTCCTGGCTTCAATTGCCACCAGCTCCTTTTGCTCTGTGCAATTTCCTTTGTTCTGCCAGATGTGCCAGTCTTGATGCCCCCTTCATTACATTCTCCCTCTTCTGCTTCTTTGCCTTCTTTCATGAATCTATTTGCATGGAACATCCTTCAAATTCTTATTCACTAAGCTACCACTCACTCTTCCTCATTCAGATCCTTCCTAAAAGTGCAATTCTGTCCTGAAGAAGATAAGTATAAAGCCTCCCGTTCAGTTTATACACATGCCTAAACTAAGTAGCGACATGATCTGATTAGTGTGATCCTGTTGCAAAAACTGCTTCGTCCCTTTGGAGGCTTATCCCAATATTTCCCTCAAAGGACAGGCATGACTCAGTAGGTTTCTAGAAAAACAAGGTTTATTGCAAGCAATAGGAGCCAAAGGGGTTAACACCCAAAACAACTAGCTCAACTCGATACATGGTTGAGGCCATCTTATACTCCCGTGTGGGTAAGGGAGGGGGGCTTTCAATACACTCACACGAGTGAGAACACTTAATGGCTATTATACCCATTATGTGATATTAATCTATTCCATTTACCTGTCTGGTAAACAGGAGATTCAGGGTACTCAGGGATATTCAGACACTGTGGCACCTGCCTTGTGAAAAGCACAGCTGGGGCAGGGTGAAAATAAGTTTAAGATGCATGCAGGGCCAGGGGTCGAGAGTGCATATACAAGGAGTGTAAATATAGTTTAAGACTGTTTTTAAAACTATACTGCACAATATTCATAATACAGTTGCTTTTAAACTACATTTTTCTTACAATTGCCTCTTTAAAGATAATTTCTTTTATATTTTAAAAGCAAATTACTTTCAGCTTTCCCTTTTTAATGGTATTGAGAAGAAAGAATTTTTTAAATCCAACACTGTAAAAAGGGCTGCTACAGGCGGAATCTGTGTTAGAATGGTGTGAGGATTTGGAACCCTAGGGTGGTTTATAATAACCTTTTTGCTTATTGCTTTTAAATTATGCACCAATTTATAGGTACCATTCGGTTTAGGCACACCCAGTATTGGGGCATTGAGGTAGATGTTATTTGCAAAGACATAGCATTCCTCATTCATGAGAGCACATATTCCTTCTTGGGCAGCTTAACATTATGTCTCAGGCCATTTTGACTTGCCCACTTATTCCAGGATAGACTCTTACGGAGATTAACTGCTTGGTCTGTCTCTTAAACATTCTGAACATTGGGGAAGTAAGAGGCTTGGGAGGAGATGTGTGTACAGTAAAACCTCCATTTAATGGACTAATTCGGGCAAGGGGGTGTCCGTTAAATCAAAAAGTCCGTTATTTAATAAAAAAAACCCAAGCTGTCGGAGCAGCAGCCCGCCCGCCACAGGGTCGGGGCGGCAGCTCCGCAGCCCGCCTGTTGCCGGGACCCGGGCGGCAGCCAGGACCCGGCAGTCAGCCCGCCCGGGTCCTGGCTGTTGGGACCCGGGCGGCAGCCAGGACCCAGCAGCCAGCCAGCCCGCCCGCTGGCGGGACTCAGCCGGGAGCTGGGAGCCGGCAGCCAGCCCGCCCGAAGGCGGGAGCCGGCAGCCAGCCAGCCCGCCCACTGGCGGGACTTGGGCGGGAGCCGCCAGCCAGCCCACCCGCTGGTGGGACTCCAGCGGGAGCCGGGAACCGGCAGCCCGCCCACTGGCAGGACTCGGGTGGGAGCCGGCAGCCCGCCCGCAGGCGGGAGCCGGCAGCCAGCCCGCAAGAAATGGACTTCGGATGCATGAGACTTGCTCAGAAATTTTGTCCGTTGCATCCGAAGTCCGTTAAATCGAGATCCGTTAAATCGAGGGTTTACTGTAAGTGGTTTCAGTCAAGCTAAGTAAGATGAACCCGTCCAGTTGGAGGGCAATACATGATAGACTTTAGCTTTACATACCCAATATGTCCCCAAAAGTGCCAATTTACTGGTGGAAGCTCTATTTTTATCCAACCAGGAGTTACTTCCCACAAAATACTAGGTGACTCCCATTAAAAAGACTTTACACATGAGTCAACGTTAGGCAGGGGCACTGACATTAGAGGTTGTGCTGTAAGCTGTACCATTGAAGTAGATTTTGCATCTACTGAGAACTGAGTACACACTTAACAATCACTTCTATTTTTCAAAATACAGGTATTGACTTTCTTGGAATATCTAATAAAAAACATTATACTTATGAAATAAATCTTGCTTAATTTAAAACAAGATTAATAACTTAAAATTGATTAATACTTCAATTTGATAAACATTATTAAGTCCTTTTGAATTTTATCTTCAGGCCGTGACCCGACACGGTCTCCACTAGCCACTTTTCTTCGGGGTTCTTCTTCGTCCCCTCTCCAGTTGCTAGGGCTTTGGTTGCCCTGCTGTCGTCTACTTCTCATCCTGGTCCGTCGAGGGTGGAGGCCTCAGCTGCCTCATTGTCATCTGGGAAAAGGGCATGCTTGCATCAGGCGTGGTGAATTTAGGCTTCCTTTTCTGCTACCTTGATGATGGTTGGGGTGACCAAGGCACTTGGTATGGTCCTTCTCACAGGGGCTGGAGCAGAACTTCCTTGTAGGCTTTAACAAAGACTGAAGAACCAGGTTCTATCAGGTGTGCTTTTACATTCAAAAGCAGTCTCTGGAAGGATAGAACATATCTGTGGAGAGAGTTAGTCTGTCTCTGGAGCTGTAAAACAAAAGAAGTTAGTCCTGCTTCTCCAAGCACTAAATCAGCAGTCATGGAATATTTTATTAGGTAAACTGAGGAAGGCCTGCCAAAAAGTAGTTCAAAAGGTGATAACTTAATTTGACCTCTAGGAGTGCCATGGAAATTGTGCAGCACAAGGGGTAATGCATTTATCCAGTTAAGACCAGTTCCTTTGCATATTTGTCTTGAGTACCCATACCTAAGGATAAAATCATTTAAGAGATATTTGGCCATAATCTAAGCATTAACTCTCTTGGTAAGAAATGCTTCACACAGGATGGCAGTTTAGAAAAGTCAATTTGAAGCTTCTTAAAAAGAAAGACAGCTTAGGGCCGGGTTCTGGATGGACTTTGTGACTCCTTTCGATTGAATTGCTGATATGGCAGACAAATCTTTTTACAATGTAAAACATGGGTCCAGACAGTCAATCAGTCTCTAGTATTTCACAAAAGTATTGGTAGTGAACAGTCCAGGGTGTGGCAAGGCTGTTCAGGATTCTTAGCTTGGCTTCTTTTAACAAAAAAAGAAACCTTTTACTTTCTACACACACACTTTTCTAAAAATGAATACATATACATTACTTATTATATAATACTTTAGTCTTACTGTACATTGTATGTTACACACACTTTTCTAGTAAAATAACTGTATTACAGAACTTTGGAGCAACAAATCAGGACAAGCATACCAACTTTTAAGCATACAACCTCTGATGTCCAATAGCTTTTTTCCCTCCCCAGCCCTCTGGCTAGAAATCTGGGGTAGCCAGAAGAATCCTAGGTGCAGTTTGAGGAGTGGGTTAACTTGTCATGCTAATGCTTCCAAAGTCTATTGGTATTCAATTTCAATTGAAAATTATTGTTCATATTGATCTTGGCTAGTGAAATTATAGCAAGTATATTTAAACCTTAATATTGTCTAATAATAGTCAAAACAATTTTATATTACAAATTGAATAAACAAATATCTACATTTCAATTTCAATCTTTACATTTAATTTGAATTATATTGCCTTATGTACAATTTATTACAAAAACAGTTTTGGCCACAAGACAAACATCATAAGACAAACACAAAACATAATTCTTATTGTGCCAGTAAGTGCATAGCTTGTCAGCTGGCATCAGCTTTTTCTTGCTTAACAGAAGTTTTTGGCTGATCTGGCCGGTTCCCTGAGATAATAACCATTAGCAAGGGCCTTTTTCCATTCAGTCAAGTAATCTGCATCTCCACAGGCAGAAACAAGCTTCCAGGCTATCATTAACAAGCTAGTTTCAAAGTTTTGTTGTCCTTTCTTTACCCACCTCTGCTTCCACAGGGGATCAGATGTTAGGTTTCCCAAGAGACTACAAATCACATTCAAAGTGTCTAGAGATGAGAGTATACCAACCAATGGACTAATTGCACAGCTGTCCTGCTCTGAGGGTACATTTACCCAGTTATCTCTCTGAGCCTGAGACACAGACTGTTCACCTGCAGAATCAGCATGGGGACATTCCTCTTTGAACAACCTTGTCTCCCCAACGAGCTGGTTAAACACAACCACTTGATCATAGGGCTGTTCCAATTCCTCCTCACCTAGGACTTGCTTCCAAGGAATACTTTCCTGAACAACCACAAACTCTTTCTGGGTTTTACTTACATTTCATGATTATTCTTTTCCCATCAGGCGGATTTTTACAAAATCCCCTTTCAGGCAAATTCACAGACTTACAGAACAAGAGGTTAGAGTTATTCTGCTTTCCTTTGCCAGATACCAGTTTAGGAATTTTTTTCCTTTTTGGTACAAGTTGTCAATCTTTTGGTAGGTAACACAACCAAATCACCTTTCTGAGCATTAGATGAATTTAAAACCAACTCTGACACAACTGCACTATTCTCACCCATCACAGGCTGACAGGCACCTTCTGTCTGCTTCACAGACAGAGAAGATTTAGAAACACATTCTTCTTTCACTAGACACACAGCTTAGGATTTTACTTTCCTTGTCCCAGCACACACACAACTACTTGGAGACTGAAGTAGCCTCTCTCCATAGGCAAGTCACCCCTGACAGACACAGGCACACTCCCTTCACTGTCACACTCCTCCACACAGGACACAGGTAAGGCATAGGGACACTTCCCCCCACTGTCCTTACCAGGCACATCTTAGGTTTACTTTTACAAGCTGTACCAGCCAAAACTATTTAATATAGGGGAACTGGTTTCAATGTTGATTTCTAATTACCATCTTATGAACCCTGGTTGTAAGGGTGACATTAAAGGACCCGGAATCGGGCCAACCAAGATTAAATGTGGTCCAGTTTGACTGACAAAACTTAATTAAATCATTCTCAGTTATCTTAATACCATAATCACTCTTAAATTTACCAAAGTTACGTAACATACAACCTAAGGGAGAGGCGGAATCTTCCATTCGGGAGCGACCCGATCCCATTGTTATACCAAATGATTCACAAGGAATCTACAAACAGCGAATTAATACAAAAGTACTAAAATCACTAAACAAATTAACAATGAGAGCAATGGAGATACTTACACCGCATCTGTCTCCCAGGCACCTCCCAAACTCCAGAAACCTCTGGTCTGCCTGATTTGTAGGGACTCACGCTTTAACGTTCTGGGTATCACTGCAGACCGGATCGAGAGTTAGGACAGGCAAAAACTGCCTGGTGCGCACTTTCCCTCCTCTGGTCGGTCTCTGGTCATCCCGGAGTCGTCCAAAGGTGTCCCGTCTGGGCGTGCCAGAATTGTTGCAAAAACTGCATCGTCCCTTTGGAGGCTTATCCCAATATTTCCCTCAAAGGACAGGCATGACTCAGTAGGCTTCTGGAAAAACAAGGTTTATTGCAAGCAATAGGAGCCAAAGGGGTTAACACCCAAAACAACTGGCTCAACTCGATACATGGTTGAGGCCATCTTATACTCCCGTGTGGGTAAGGGAAGGGGGCTTTCAATACACTCACACGAGTGAGAACACTTAATGGCTATTATACCCGTTATGTGATATTAATCTATTCCATTTACCTGTCTGGTAAACAGGAGATTCAGGGTACTCAGGGATATTCAGACACTGTGGCACCTGCCTTGTGTAAAGCACAGCTGGGGCAGGGTGAAAATAAGTTTAAGATGCATGCAGGGCCAGGAGTCGAGAGTGCATATACAAGGAGTGTAAATATAGTTTAAGACTGTTTTTAAAACCATACTGCACAATATTCATAATACAGTTGCTTTTAAACTACATTTTTCTTACAATCCTTTTCTGATCTCATTTGTTCCCCCCCCCTCCTCTGTTTACTACCCTCACTTGTGTGCCATACATAAACCTATACTGTGAATTCTTCGAGGCTGAGACAAGGCTTTTATTCAGCATGGGGCCTAGCATACTTTTGAGTGCTGAAAAATAATATATCATAATAATATAGGGTGTTAATATTGAGGCCCTGCTAATTAAGATTAACATTAACTCAGGGCTAAATTTCACTGGAATATAAACACAAAACTCTGGTGGGTGAGGGACTGGCAGCTACTACACTTCCAGATTATTTGGAGAAGTATCCTTGGTAAAGATTGTAAAATATTGGCAAATGTGGGGACAATGGGCATTTTAAGTATGGCCCACTTCCTTCCACCTCAACCCTTCTGAGAATCCTTTGGCTACTGCCTGATTCCCTCCCTCTATCCTGTCACCAGTGTCTTCTGCTTAGCTTACCTTCTTCCATCTTGTACCCAGCACCTGAGTTGTTCTTTATCCTCCTGTTGGCTACCTCCCTGTTCTTTTCATGACTCCAGAGCTATCCCTTCATTATAGGTATCAGTATGCAGAATTACATTTGGTATTATCTGGTACCTGATGATCCTAAGGTAATGGGACCACCATATCTCTAATATATCAACAGTTTTAATGTTAGAATTAAGCATTTAAATACTTTAAATTGCTACGGTCTTCATGAATAAGTGAATATAAACCAGTTAATCCCTTATTCTGGTTACTGAAGTACTTTTAAAAATTGTCAACACAAGATGGCACTAAACAAATGTAAAACAATTCATATAAATACAGTACAAGAATTGACTTTACATGGTTAAAAACAAAAGTGCCATACAACGATTCAGAGGTAATAAACAACTATGAAATAAATCTGAGTTTAACTGAGCAGTTAATAAACACTCAGGGTTATATGAAAGCTTAGTCTTGTTCATCTTTAATAATTTATTTTTAGTAACTGGTGCTTTGTTAAAGAGATTCACTATTTAGAATGTTTCAGCTTCACTGTATTTACCAATTATGATTTAAATAAAAGATTATCTGAGATAGAAGAGTGACACATATTCTTAATATTCATATCTCCTTTCATTTTTAGTTTTGTAAACTAACACAAAGCTATGAAAAACTACAGTTACACCAGATAAAACAAGATAGGGTTCACGGTAAAGAAATATGTGCAGAAAATCTGGAAACTCCATTTGAACTGAGCAATTTAAATCAGAAATTGGAAGTAAGTATATTTTGCTGTTATAGTAAAACTAGTACATCTTCAGGATTCATACTTGGTTTACAGTTTCAGGCTTAAGATTAGTAGCAGTGTTAGTCTGTATCCGTAAATAAGATGAGGAAGAAAATCCCGCAAGTATGTACAGGGTTCTGTATACAATATGGAAAGAGCCATGTGTTGACAGTGTTTTCTGTTCTTCAGAGGCATTAATTTTATTAAGGCTGTTTTTAGCCCTGTTAATACAGATCAGCCAGTTCATAAATTTAAATGAGAAAGAAACAGTTATTCTGTTCCTGATCTCTGAGGGACATATTATTCAATAAGGCAATGCTTCAGGAGAATTTTTGCATTCAGGGGGATATTCTAGGCTTTTCATATTATGGTCACTGTTAATTAGTTTTAATAGATTTCAAGAGTAGAAGGGACCATTCTGATTATCTAGTGACTAGTCTGACTTCTTGCATAACACAGAGCATAGGATTGACTCCTCCCACTTACAGAGGATTGTTCCTCCTGATAGGGCACATCATCAGTGTTGCTATTTCTTCTACATGGAAAAGCCCACACCATTATAAAATTTGTCGAGCCTTGGAGCCCACCAGAGTGACTAACAGTTGTTACTCTTAGAGTAATGCATGGTTTATGGGGGTGGGGGGATAGCTCAGTGGTTTGAGCATTGGCCTGCTAAACCCAGGGTTGTGAGTTCAATCCTTGAGGGGGCCATTTAGGGATCTGGGGCAAAAAATCTGTCAGGGGACAGTACTCGATCCTGCTAGTGTAGGCAGGCGGATCCTGCTAGTGTAGGCAGGGGACTGGACTCGATGACCTTCAAGGTCTTTCCAGTTCTAGGAGATTGGTATATCTCCATTTATATATATTATATTTATATATATGCATCCACCTAGGGCTAAATATATATCTTCCATGCCATTCTCAGAACCTGCTAATCTGAGAATGACCTTATCCAAGGTTTGAACATGAATATAATGCAACACAGTGCTACCAGTTGGTAAATTATGCAGTATGAAAAAATAATGCTTGGAATGTGTTCAGCAGAGCCTAGTTTTAAGAAAATAATTACTGTATTAAAAATCTACTGAAGCTCAGCAATACTTTACCGGTGCCTTGAGGCTGCAGTCTTCCCTTTGTTGTCAGATAAATATGCATTGTATCTGATGATGTGAAGAAATAAGGGTTATTTATATTTGCTTATAATTCAGAAACAGACAGTAGTAAAATTATAGAAAAAATATGGATCAATCAGCTGCATAGGGCATAGGTGCAGCAAACAGAATCTGACTGTTCAAAGTTCATAAATTACACTGAGTTAGGAAAACTGCACAAATTAATCAAGGTCTGTGGAAATTCATCCACATTTCCATTTGGAAAAATGAAGGTCCTACTCTAGGTTTTAAAGATATTTTAGGGATATTTTTTTTTGTGTGAGTGTAAGTCAATGCATTGTTACTTTGATTCTTTATCCAAACTGAAAAGGCAACTATCTCCAGTAGCTATGGAATTCTACTAATTATTTTATTGGTATAATCTTCAAAGTCTAGTTATGAATATTTAAATTCTAATACCTTTAAACAACTATCTAAAATACACTCAGCTCCATTACAGAAATATGAAAATAATAGAAATTGCTAATCAGGTTTGGGTTTAAATTCTGTGGACTCAAGGCAGGAATTCCTCCTACCCCTTAAAAAACCTTAAAAAAACCATTA
Organism: Sternotherus odoratus; assembly: GCA_032164245.1. Lineage (NCBI taxonomy): Eukaryota > Metazoa > Chordata > Testudines > Kinosternidae > Sternotherus > Sternotherus odoratus. Next base: position 279,507,062 of record JAVMKO010000001.1, on the reverse strand, counting down.
CTAGAATGAGCAGCAAAAAAGGGTAAGAGAGGAAATCTTTCCCCCTTAGCTGCCCTCCCACATTATTAAAAAAATATATAATAATGCCAGCACTGAAATTGTTCATCTCAACACAAAGAGCCTGCTCAACACAAAATACTGCTGCATTTTTACAATTTGTACTGGTATAACGCCATTGAAATCAAACAGATTAAACTGTCAAACTGGAGTAACACAGTGGTGAATCAGGCCTCTAAGGTCTACAACAACTGAAGATATATGAAACTTTAAAAATGTTTCTATTGTGCATATTATCCAGCTTGCTCAGAATAACAGTTTTTTCAAGTGCTGAAATTTTCTCTTGTTGCAAGAAAATGAAAAATATTTTTTTTAATTTGCTGACTTCTTTTCTTTTCACGGATTCAATTGTCCCTCGTTGTTAATAATGAATATATATTAATTACACAAGGGACTTTTCTTAGAACTATAAAAAATCTGACTGTTCATTATTAAGAGTGCACTAGTGCAACTTAGAGAAAAATGATTTAAAGGCTTAGTGACCTTGTGTTGCTTTTTTTCAGGAATTTAAAGCAAAATCAAGAGAATGGGATCAGAAGGAGACACTATATCAAAACCATCTAATTTCTTTAGATGCTCAACGAAAATTATTGTCTGAAAAGTGTAATTTATTTCAGGTATAATTCCTACCTTCCTGCTTTAGAAAAATATTAATTGAACCATGAGCTCAGCTAAAGAGCTGTTTTAACTAATGCTAAACTGTCTCTAAAACACCTTTGTTTTCAGTGGTGTTATAGCTATAGTTATAGTTATAGGGTATTACAGAGACAAGGTAGGTAAAATAATATCTTTTATTGGACTAATTTCTGTTGGTGAAAAAAGTCCTACATATGCCTATCACAAGATGTGGTATATCTCACCCAGTGCACTAAGTGTCCTAACAACTACTACGTGGGTGAAATGAGAATATGTTCTCAAATTAACTCACACAGAAAAATGATAAAAGACTAAAGCACCATATTGCTTCTGGGTGAACACTTTTCAGAAAACAATCACTCCATATCTGCCCTCTCAGTCTCATCCTCAAAGGAATCCTCTCACTTTAAAAAGATGAGCCTGGGAGCTTAAATTCATAACTTTGATAGACACTAAAAATCATGGACTCAATAAAGACACTGACTATATGGCTCATCACAACAGTCTATAACCCACTAACCTTCTTTGTTCAATGATTGCAGAGATGTTAACTGCCCACTTCAACTTGAATGGTCTGTTACCTGTTATCTCTTTAAGCTAAACAATCTACTCCACCTTGTATTTAGCTATGACCCAATAACTTTCGCAGACCTAAAGAAGAGCTCTGTGTAAGCTCAAAAGCCTGTCTCTATCACCAACAGAAGTTGGTCCAATAAAAGATATTACCTCACTCATCTTGTCTCTCTAAAACATTGCTAAATTTACCATGGCTCTAAAGAAGAATTAATATGCACAAAGTGCTGTAAATCCAGGAGAATCCTCTCTGAAACAATTAATACTTGATATTTAGAGTAGTTTTTATTTAAGTTTTTCTTGTATACTGTGAGTATATACCAAGGTGAGTATTACAAATATTTGGAATAGATAAATATGGAAAAATAATATGTACTCAGTTTTATTTTTAAAAAACACGATGCATTGAGGGTTTTCTTCAGGTTCTTGTCTAGATGGCATCTCTTCTATGCTATTTATTAATATACAGTTCATTAGGATGATCCGTACTACAAGAAAACTTGCAAAATAAGTAGTGCAAACGATTAGTGTTCATTCAATAATTGTTTATATTGCTCCCCATTCATGAGAACAGTGTGGACCCAGAATTCAAACTCAGAAATCTTCTAGAAGGTAATGTTTGATGTGTCGACTTATCCTTTTCTCACTGATTTCTTGGATTATAACAGTTGAAGTGGCTTGACACACGTTCCAGTCCCGATTTTGGGGTCTTTTTCTTATATAGGCTCCTATTACCCCCTACCTCCATCCCGATTTTTCACACTTGTTGTCTGGTCACCCTAAATTCTGCAATCTTAAATTTTTAGAGTTTCAACTACATTCTTCTACTAAGGGCAAGGGATTTAAGGCCCAATAAAGATAAGAGTGAAACATCCTTTGTCCTTTGGAGAAGCAACAAGGAAATCCTCCAGCATGCACCAGCCTCTCATGGTACTCTATCCAACCCCCCGTTGTAGTCAATGAAAGGACCACTGTTGATTTTATTGGTAGGGGATTGGACCAAAGGGATGAAATATAGTTTTTTAATTTCACTATAATTATTTCCTTGTTCTATAGAAACAGACACAGAATTATCAATTCCAAATCACCAATAAGAACCAGAAACAGGAAGACCCAGTTACCTCCAGCCAATCCAAAACTGAGAAGGATGAGTTCATTGTTGAAAAATTAAAGTCGACTGTGAATAAAATAGCAATAAACAGGAATAAGCTAAAAGAGGAAAATCTAAAACTACAACAGGAACTAACAGTGTACCAAACACAGTGCCAGGTAATGACTAGTAACAGTATTTCTTAGTACATGCTCGTTAGAGCTGGTCAAGCTAGCCTCTGCCTTTCAGTTGATTATAGTGTTTTGTTTAATTTAATGTGGTATTTAGTATTTATTTTCTTTATTCTTGAGAGTCTTTATTTATTTCCCTCAATTGTCTTCTCACCCTATCCTCCTGGGAGGTCTCCTTCCATTTGAGGAGATATGCCAGGATCATTGTGACTCAAGCATATTTGACCTTTATGCAAAATAATTGTAATATTTTATTAAATCATTTGCATGTATGCAAATTATTTGTATATACACATAAACTTTTACTTAACATCTAAGCAGCACAAGACTAGGCAACTGTGGCAGGAGGGTGGGTGCCTGAAAGGTAGGTCAGTGCTGTTTTGGAGCTGCCTTTATGGGGGAGGTAAGCTGCATCAGGTGGATTTGTGGGATGGTGTTGGGGCTGAATGGGTGAAGGTGGCTGAGAGATGCGGGGCCATATCTGAGGTTTATGGGGCTGTTTGGACAGAAGCTGAGGTAACTGTGGTATTGCAGGGGAGGCTGGATGAAGCTGTGTTTGTAGGAGTACCCAAGAGAGAGAAGATGGGGGTAAAGTCATTGCATAAGAGAAGATGAGTGGTAGATTAGGGAAGAGGGCATCTTGGGAAAGTTGGGATGAGCCGAGTGGAGTGGTGAAGGGGCAGGGGAGAGCTGGGACCTATTGGAAATGAGGGAGAGAGGAAGAATGGATGGGGGGGACTGGCTGGTTACTATGGCGGGTTGCCTGGGGCTTGTACTGGGCCCCCCTCACCTTCTGTCCTTCCCACCATTGATTGCCTGGTCCTTCAGGCTGCTTTTTCCCCCACTTGGATCCAACAGGGGAGCAGTGAACCAGAGGCCAATTGGCTGCCTACTGAGCAGGAGCCACAGCAGCCAAGAAAGAGATCTTGGAGTAATTGTGGACAGTTCTCTGAAAACATCCATTCAGTGTTCAGTGGCAGTCAAGAAAAGCTAACAGAATGTAAGGAACAATTAGGAAAGGGATAGATAATAAGACAGTAAATATCATAATGCCACTATACTGCATGTAATTCTAGTTGTCCATGTCAAAAAAGATATGTTAGAATTGGAAAAGGAACAGAGAAGAGCAATAAACATGAGTAAGGGTTTGGGATAGCTTCCATATGAGGAGAATTAAAAAGACTCGGACTAAGGGAGGATATAATAGAGGCCTATAAAATCATGAATGGTGTGGAGAAAGTGAATAAGGAAGTGTTATTTATACATTTTCAGAAAACAAAAACTAGGGGTCCCCCTAATGAATAGGTAGCAGGTTTAAAATAAACAAAAGGAAGTACTTCACACAATGTACAATCAACCCATGGAGTTAATTGCCAGGGGATGTTGTGAAGGCCAAGAGTATAAGGATTAGAAAAATTAATGAGGATAGATCCATCAATGGCTATTAGTCAAGATGGTCAGGGATGCAACCCCCCATGCTCTAAGTGTCCCTAAACCTCTGTCAGGAAGCTAGGATACTGGGCTATATGGACCATTGGTCCGGCCCAGCATGCCTATTCTTATGTTCTTTAATAACCATAGACCATGATTAAAGGTCATTCCTGGAGCTAGCTGAACTCAGATTGGGCTGTGGTCTGGAAATATTTGAGGGTGGCCTGTATGTGTGAGTGACACTTGGCATGTCTGCATAGTTCCGCTGGTGGTAGTGAATTCACTAGTGGTAATGAATTTATATGACAGCTCAGTCACTAGGATAACCAAATAGCAAGTGTGAAAAATCAGGACAAGAGATGGGGGGTAATAGGAGCCCGTATAAAGAAAAGCCCCAAATATTGGGACTGTCCCTATAAAATTGGGACATCTGGTCACCCTATCAGTCACACACATCTAACAAAGAAGTTGAACAGGTACAGGGAAGAGTTAAAAGTAGAGTTGGTCAGATATTTTGGAAAATACTAATTCGTCAAAACTGAAACTTTTTGCAGGAAACTGTTGGTTTTGACTAATTATTTGATTAAAGAGTTCAGAAAAAAAGTTTTGAAATTATCTAAATGTTTCTTTTGACATTTTAAGCACACAAAAAAAAAAATTAAATTTTCCAGTTTGAAATGTCTTTTTGGTTTGAAATTTAAGCTAATTAGAATTAAAAAATGGAAATTATCAAAACAAAACTGTCTAGTTAAGGCCTAGACCAGACAAATGAAGCACTGTTTGTGAGGAAAAACTGCTGGCTTGCTGAAGGTTTAAACATAGCTGCATTCTGGGTTCTTTGAATTATAAACCTTGCTACTGCTTTTATTATTTAATATCCATCCCTGCTCAATTCCAAAGCAAGAGTTATATGATTGTAAATATAGTACTAAGAATTTCCTGAGTTTGTGTCCACTCACTATCGCTCCACAAGAAGCTTAGAGATTCCTGGAATCCAAATAGTTTGTGCCTGTTTGGAAGCAATGACAGTGTTATACAGGAACTTTATCTGAAAAGCATGCAGGATCCAGCAACCAAACTAGAAGACCTTGCAGAAATACTGGACTATAGTAAAAGCTTGACAATACATTCATGTATTTATGTAACCCTTCTGCCCATCAGAGTTGGCAGCAACAAGGGCCGGGTTCAGTATCCAGGGGTTCTTTTCTAACGACACAATACAAAACCGGCTCGAGCCCCCACCCAGTGACCTGGGACAACCATATACCACCCTTCTGGGCGCCTCTAAGAGGCAATACTTCCCCTCTCGCACGCACAGAGTCTGAGTGTACCAAAACCCTTTTAATAACAAGAGAAACAATGTGGCATTATATTGGGGAAACACCACAACCAGGATTCATAAACCAAATCATGAACCAGAATCCCCCCCCCGCGCCATCCCCCCACCCCCCACAAGCAAATGGGCTGTGTCCTTCACCTTTGGTTCTTGAGTCCCACAAGCCCCAAAGTCACCCAAGGTCCCAAAAGTCCAACAGCCCAAAAGTCTCTGCAGAGTTCAAAACTTCATTAGCAGAGTTTTACCTCCCTGCCTGGGTGGAAATGGGGGGGGGAGGGGCAGGTTAAGGGGCACTTTACGTGGTCCGAGGCTGACTGCCCTGCCTCTCCATGGGGTTCTGCTGCAGTCCTCACCATGAGCCGTTCCATCAGCTGCCCAGGAACTGCTCTGCTTCACCAGTCACTCTGCTCTGTCAGCTGCTGCACATCGTCAGCCACTCCACTAGCGGTCACCCGAACTGCTCTGTCGTCTGCTGCTGCTGCTCATCGCCAGCCACTCCGCTAGCAGTCACCCAAACTGCTCCACTCCATCTGCTGCTGCAGCACATCACCAGTCACTCTACTAGTGGTCAGTCAAACTGGTCCACTCCATCATCTGCTCAGCAATACAATTTCAGGCCCCCCCACTCAACACAGTGCTCAGTGATTTCAGCACTCAAGTGATTTCAGCTTATAGTAGGAGGGCTTTAGTGCAGATGCTCTACAGGGCCCAAAGTGAGTTCAGTTTAGCAGACTGAACCAAGACTTCTAATAGAATCAAACATTAGCTCTGACATTCCCCAGTGGAGACAGAGACGGTGCGTGCGTGCCTGCCTGCCTGCCTCTTTTTTGCTCTCGGAACTCCTACCCCTTGGCCAGTGAATGTTACTTAGATGATGGTGAGTCCCTCCATCATGACAAAGGCCAAGTACATGTCCCAGTCCCTCATTCACGTAATCAGGTTAACAACATTTTATCATTCCTGCCCCAATAATAGAGAACCTGGGGTTCCTACAGCAGCCAAAGTGACCATTTGGCTGCTGTGAGCTCAGACTAGGTGCGGTGGGTGTGTCTATGCAAATAACATCAGCTGAAGTTATTTTCCACAGCTCACCGCAATTCCCCACCAGATGTCAGGGTGGAGCTCATCCTGACACTGCTTACATCTAAAATCAATTCTTAAAGGAATCAAACTCTAAGATAGCCAGGAGTAAGTCCTTGTAGCCTCTATTAAGAGTTTATTAAATTTAATTTTTTTATTGGAAATGCTCAGAGCTGCACTTCAGTGTTTTTACCCTTTAAACAAAGGGCCAGCCCAGTGGTGGTTGTAGCACAATATTTTGAAATACTAGAGATACAAAATTCAAGCTCGGTCCACCCCTCTCAAGCCAACAAAGGCTGTGAGAATTTAGTCAGTGTGCTTACCTCGTACAGGAGAGAGGAAGTGCTTCACATCACTTCAGGAACCCTTTCAGGCAAAGAAAACCATAGTCCTCTTTGGTTAGAAGAAAGGTCACTCTAATCTGAGACCCCCTTTGAAGGGACTCAATTGCAATAGCTGTTCTGGATTCACTCTTCTGAGCTGTGAATTTCAATGGTCATTTTTGAAGGTTAAAAAGCTTTCTTTTCGCTTTTAAATCTACTGAAATACAATGAAGAAGTGATGAAAAACACTAAAATTTTCTTAGCATACTATCTTAAAGGCAAAGTCCACCACCATTGGAACATCCTTCTTTCTTTTATCTATTACTTGTTGTTTTTTGCCACTGCTCAAAAGTTATGTTTTCAAATGATATGTTCATATTTTTGTATAATTGTGCTGGTTATAATGAGGGCTTTTAAATAGATATTATTTCAAGCATAATACCATTTCCCTTTTTCACCCAAGCAGCTAGTCAGAGTTTGGGGCCCTATGAGTGTTCCATTTGGGAGTAGAAATTAGTGTTAGGTATTTCTTTTGTGCAGTTTTGTGTATTTACAAAGAATGTACCAAGTCCTGTGGTCTCTGAATGCAGAAGAAATCAAATAACAGGAAACAGCTTCTTTTGCTTACAGCACCAAAAGCACTCTTATCAGCTGCACTCTGACCCAAAAGTCTCTTCCCAGGTTTCTTCCAGGATCGGCCGCCATGTTCCTTTAGGCTGTCTATTTCTTGTCTGTTCTCATCTTTTTAGTGTAAACACACACACACACGCTTGCTCGCTTCTGGGCAGGTTCACACACTCATTTTGCCTTATGCTTACAGTTAGGGTGAGTTCACACCTATCAGTCTCAATCCCATAACAAGCTTTCACCAAGCTCATAACAATATGATGTTTACATGTCAGTTGTTGCCACATTTTTAATGTCAAGAAATGAAAGGTGAACTAGGATCAACACTAGAGAAATCCGAGGGCAAAGCTCAATAGTGATGGTTTGAAAGCTTGTACAGTGGATGCTATAAATAAACTGTCATCTCTGACTAGATGCAGATAGTTTTGGAGATGAATGAGTGCATGTTTTAGCTAGATAGATTCTACTTCAAAGTGGCCTCTGCATGTTCCCACATGTAGAATCTAGTCACATACACTGCAAGCTTCTGGAAGCTTTTAGAGAGTGTCTGTTAGAGCCATTCACTTCCTTCCTAATCTTCTCCTTATTCAGGATTCCAAGGATATAAAATGTTAGACCTCAATGTTAGGAAAATATAAAATACCACTAAATGATCCTGCTGAATCCTGCATCATAGAGTGTGATCTAGAACAGTAGTTCTCATCCAGGAGTCCCCTGGGGGACCCACGAGCAGGTTTCAGGGGGGTCCACCAAAATAAACTGGGCTTCAGCCCTGGGTGGTGGGGCTCAGGGAGGCAGCACCCCCTCTAATCCCTGTGTCACCTGAGTGGGCCACCCAGCCTGCAGGGCAGCACCAACAAGTTTCATATTAAGTAAAAAAAATAATATTCATATTTAAAATTTTTGTACGTATTTTATGCTTTGCTTTGCATATTGTATATGTGTGTGTGTGTGTGTTTAACTGTAAAACTATCCATTTAATACAGCTTTTAATCTACTGGATATGCAGAAAAACAGTTGTGGCACAGGTGGATCATGAAGTTTTTTATAGCATGTTGAGGGATGAGGTGGGGCGCTCAGAAAGAAAAAGGTTAAGAACCCATGGTCTAGATAAATTTTTTACCCAACTGAAACTGTTTTGGAAACTTAAATAAAATGAGAAGTTACCATAACTCTGTAGAACAGGGGTGGGCAAACTACAGCCTGCAGGACACATGTGGCCCACCGGCCATTTTTATCTGGCCTGCGAACTCGGGCCAGGGTACCCTCGGGCCCTGTGCTCCTGGGTAGGGGCGCCAGGCAGAGCACAGCGAGCCACGGGGCCCCATGCCAGGCTGAGCACGGTAAGCAAGTTGGGGTGGGGAGCTAAGGTGGTGGGGTCCCAGGTGGTGGTGGTTAGGGTTGGTGGGGGGTCTTGAGAGGGGGCAGTCAGGGAACAAAGAGCAGGGGCGCTTAGATAGGTGGTGCGGTCCTGGGGGGCAGTTAGAGTGGGGGAGTCTCTGGAGGGGACAAGGAACGGGGGGGTTGGATGGGTTGGAAGTTCTGAGGGGGGGCAGTCAGTGGGTGGGAAGTGGGTGGGAGTCGGGCTAGGGAGCAGGGCCAGGCTGTTTGGGGAGGCACAGCCTTCTCTACCCAGCCCTCCGCACAATTTTGAACCCCAGTGTGGCCAAAAAGTTTGCCCATCCCTGCTGTAGAAGGTTTCCTATGAATATGGCAGAGACAAATGCATATTAGCACTGCATGACCTAAAGAACTTTAAGTATCTTATTTTTGAGTGACATTTCTGGAGAGAGAGACTGACTGTTGAAAACCTTATAAAAGCAATGCCTTTTCCAAAATAGGAACTGTCATCAGAATAAAAGCAATTTTTCATATAAAAATTGCTTCTTAAATTCATATTAAATATATGTAATATAAATATATGTCAGAATATTTATGCTACAATACCATGGAATTTAAAGCCACCATTGAGTAATTTTAATCATTTATTTATTTAGAACATGGAGACAGGACTTTCAGAGATGAGAAATGAGCTGCAGTCACGTGATGCCCTCTGGAGAGGGATGGAAATGGAATTCCAGCAGTTGCGTAAAGAATTATTGAAAATTGAAGAATGTAAAAATATCCAAGAAAATCAAATGAAGTATGTATTTGAAAGACATCATTTACATTGTAAAGAATTTGTGAGCTAAATAACTTTTTTCTTCTCTTTGGTTTATATTGTTTTTTTAAAAGATAATATTGTAGATTAGAAAATTAAATTCATGTTTGAATTAATATTTTATTAATTTTATTGATGAGATTGTAATCAATAGCTACACACTCAAACAGTTTTCATGATGCCTAATTGTTTAAAAAAATATTTTATATGTTTTTTTTTATATGCTTGTTTGATTAAAGGAAAACCTTTCCTTTGGTGTAGTTACTCTAACACAGTTTTAAAAAAATACAGTAAAGCCTCGATTTTGTGGACCTCGATTTAATGGACTTCGGATTTAACGGACAAAATTTCCGGTCCGTATGTCATATGTGAAAATTAATACCCTGTTAATTTTAATATGCTTTTAACCAAGATTTGCTTATAATTAAATGAACAGGTTATTTTTTGTTATTAATTCACTGTTACAGTAGACTCCCGATTATCCGGGCGTGGGTTAACCGGGATGTAGATTAACTGGGATGTCTAAACGGGTCGGTAGGGGAAGCCCCAAAGTGGCGGCGGGCTCAGCCTTAGCCTGCCGCTGCTTTGGGGCTTCTCCCACTGGCCCCTTATGAGCTGGGGTCTCAGCCTGCTTCCAGCCTGGGTGTAGGAAACCCAGGCTGGCAGCGGGCTGAGACCCCGGCTGGCAGGAGCCTGGGGGGAAAGCCCAAAGCGGCACCAGGGTGAGTGCTGAGCCCGCTGCCACTTTGGGCTCTCTCTCCAGGCTCCTGCCACCTGCCCCACTCAGCTCCCGCTGACAGACTGGGTGCAGGGAACTCAGGCTGACAGCGGGAGCAGACTGGGGCAGGAACCCGGCTGGCAAGGGGCCAGCGGGGGGAACCCCAAAGTGGCGGCAGGCTGAGCGCTCAGCCTGCCGCTGCTTTGGGGTTTCCCCCGCTGGCCCCTTGCCAGCTGGGGTCTCAGCCTGCAGCCAGCCTGGGTGTAGGAAGCCCAGGCTGGCAGTGGGAGCTGAGACCCCAGCTAGCAGGAGCCTGCGGGGAAACTCTAAAGCGGGTTGAGCGGGTTGAGCGCTCAGTCGGCTGCCGCTTTAGAGTTTCCCCGCAGACTCCTGCTAGCCGGGGTCTGAACTCCCGCTGCCAGCCTGGGTTCCCTACACCCAGGCTGGCAGCGGGAGCTGACTGGGACAGGCAGCAGGAGCCTGGGGAGAGAGCCCAAAGAGGCAGCGGACTGAGCACTCAACCTGCCACCGCTTTGGGATTTCCCCCCAGGCTCCTGCCAGCCGGGGTCTCAGCCCACTGCCAGCCTGGGCTTCCTACACCCAGGCTAGCAGGGGAGCTGACTGGGGCAGGTGGTGGGACCACCACCATCCCCCCCAGGGCGGCTGGCGAACCCCCCCCCCCAGTAGACGCGTGATTATCTGGGATTTTATTAACCGGGATTAAGGTTTTCCTGATCATCCCGGATAATCGAGAGTCTACTGTATAGAAAACTTTTCTGTGAAATTAAACTTTTCATACATACTTAATTTTAATTACACAAACGTGTCTACATAAGTAAAAACAGGTAAACTAACTAATTTGTCAATTTTTTAACATATGCATTCGGAAAACCTACTTTATTATATAACGGACTTTCGGCTTTAACGGACATCCCCTCGCCCGAATTAGTCCGTTATATCGAGGTTTTACTGTACATTAATTTAAAAAAACAAGACTCTCTAACATCCCTACCCTCCGATAACAATTTGTATGATTTTTACAGCTAGGCTAGTAAATATGTATTTTGCTGTAGCCATGTGGCATTATATGGCATGTGGGTTCACAAGTGATTTCAGGATTCTTACAGCAGACAGATGGTCCATAGATCTACCAAGCTCCACCCTGGTTTAGGTGACCAAATCTCCTGCCTTTTCCATAAGAGAGCAGCCCTTCCCTGATTGAATGGTGAGGCAAAAACTCTGTTAAGCTTTGGCTCATAGCATTGTCTGCTCACTTCATGAGTTTTTCTTATGCAGGGAACAGTTTGACGCTCAATAATTATTATTAATTCTTTTTTATTTAAAGGCTTCAATCAGCCTGTGCACAATGTATTCAGGAACTGGAAAGCAAAAAAGCGGAGCTATTAAAGTTGGAACAACACCAGGAAAGTCAGCAAAAAGAACTAAACAAGGTATTCCACATTTTAAATATTTTGAAATCTTAGTTGTAATAGAATTTGGTTTTTTTAAGCATTAAAGCAAAATCATGACCTTGCTTATACGAATGCAACTAAAGTGCATAGGAGAATACCTGCATTTTCACAGGTAGGAAGGAAGCTTACGTGTGTACTATGTTCCCAGAAGCAATAGGACAGCTGTACACTCAACACCATTGTGCACTGGGCAAATACCAGAACTGGGCAAAACATGCAAATAGAGGCAGAGATCCATCTCTGGGGCAAAGGGGCACAGTCATGGAAATAACTCCCCTACACAGACCATTTAATCCAAGACATAGGCTGCACTGACTGAATAGCTGGAACAAGTTACCATGGGCACCGTGGAATACAATGCACATAACACTGTTCAGTGCAGAGCTTCTTTATGCTGAAATAAACTGGTTAGTCTCTAAGGTGCCACAAATCTTCATCTTATTTATGGATACAGACTAACATTGCTGCTAATCTTAAACTTGGTTGAACTGTGTGCCATGCTGCTCGTACGGGACACTGGTGAGGTCAGTGTGGCAGTGGTATAAGGTGACATATGGGTTGGCAGGTCTTTATACCAAATGTGGCTGAGTTACTCTCTCCGGTGTGTAGGGGATGCCTCAACCTTTCTTCACACATACAGCTTATACTATTGACCAGGGATGTGAGCAGCAGCATCGTCAACTGGGAGCAGCCTACATGGTTGCTGATGCAGATTTATAGTGACTTTGACATGAGGTCATGATATATCCCTTAGATGTTTATATCGAAATTTAGTTGCTTTAAAATGTTTATATTGATCATTTGCATTATTGTGGGAAACTAATTTAAACAAATTCAGATGTAGTTTGGCTGGTTTTTGTTCTTGCTTCTAAATAATATGAGAACCTTCTGATGTTGCATTATTTCTTACTGCCAGAAGGATTATGTAACCCACAATCTCTTTACAGACACTCTGGAGTACCAGACAGAGGAAGGTTTTGCAGAAAATATTACCTTAAATGTTATGTATTATAGCAGCAGTAGCTGTCATAAAGTGACTTTGGTGGCAAATTTTTATTCTGTGATAGCTAATATTAATAAGAGCTCTGTTCCATAATACTGTATAAGCCCTTTATTTCTGTAATTATTTCTCATAAAGAACTTCTGTGGGTTCATTTTAGTGAAATGAGTGCTTTTAAGACAGTTTAAGCTAATTTAGAGGTAGTAATTTAGATTTTAGTAAGTGACACCTTTCAATAGATTTATTCTGTCTTAAGGTATAATTATTAAAATTAATATTTTTACAGACCCTATGCTTATTGTTTGTTTGTTGTTCTGAATTTAAATATTATTACCATCTTCAACACCAGGTAAATAGACAAATGAACTAAAGAATAAATTATGGATTGTGAAAAGATGCTGAATAAAGAAAAAAGTTAATTGCATTGAATCATAAAGACATTTTATTTTAAAATTGCCTTTAAATCACTGATATAGTTAGAAGAGTTGGTGTACTGGAATAGGGGAGGAAAAAATCACTAGTAGGTGATAAGTAATGCCATCTTATATATTGCATAAACATTGTCTTTTGGGAACATATTTGCTACAGATAAGGGACCATCTTTATCATGAGGAGCAGTCCCATAGCTCTGAGCAGGAAAGAATGAGGACAGAAATCTCTGACCTGACAGAAGAGCTTCATCAGAAGGAGATCACTATAGCAACTATCATGGAGAAAGCTACTCTTCTGGAAAGAAAGTTAAAAATGGAGTTAGAGATAAAAGAAAAATTGTTAGCAAAACAACAGGTACGCAAGCAAGCAAAAAAAAAAAAAATTAGACTAGGTCATTCTCCAGCTCATTACTGATAATGACATACATTATCTGCTAAAAAGAAATAAAACCAATATTACATCTTCTGCTTTTGTTTTCATCAGCCTCCTATTATATTTAAGCTTTATGAAATAATAATACAAAAATAGAGCCAAAATGGTGCCAGAACAATAAAGGACAAGTAAATGTCAATTGTGCAACATGTAACTTTAATATACAGTCCATATTGATCATCAGTATTATAGTTACATTTAAGCACATAGAAGATCTTGAAAAATTCTAGGTTGGTTTTATTATATGTACTATATCAGTAAAATTGTTCATTAGATTATCCAGAAACTTTGTCTAATTTTGATAGCTCTTTTTAACCTATTGATTAAAGAATGTACCTCGATTTAACGGACCTCCATTTAACGGACTTCAGATGCAACGGACAAAATTTTTCAGAAAGTCTGATGCATCCGAAATCCGTTTGTGGAGGGCTGGCTGTGGGCTCCATGTGGCCGCCGGGGTTGTAGCTGCGGGCGGGCTGCCGCCCGGCTCCCAGCAGCAGGCAGTCGTGCTGGCTGGCGGGTCCCACCCGGGTCCCAGCAGCCGGGACCCGGGCGGGCGGGCTGATGGTAAAACCTCGATATAACGGACTAATTCGGGCGAGGGGGTGTCCATTAAATCCGAAAGTCCTGTTATTTAATAATTTTAAAAAATTATTAAATAACGGACTTTCGGCTTTAACGGACACCCCCTCGGACATCCCCTCGCCCGAATTAGTCCATTATATCGAGGTTTTACTGTATATGAAATTGTTTGTAGAAGTCTGTCAATTGTAAAGATGGATTATTAATCTTACAGTATTGTAAATCATTGTAAACTTCAGTTTTAAAAACAAATAAGTGCCATCCCTTACTCACATATTTGAAAACATCTGGGTAGTAGAAACACAACTTACCCAAACCCTTGACATTTAGAGGTGCTAATTTCTGCTTATGTAAGGAAATTAATGCTTCTTGTATCCAAGAAAAGCTTTTACTATTCTTTATAAATGTTTTGAGTAAAGTATAAAATTTAACTTATACTGACCTATAGTAAATATTTTGTAGCTAATATTTTTAAGTTCAACTAGGAATTTAATTTTTCCCCAGTTGTCAGAGATGAGGTATAAAGCCATCGGATCGGAAAACACACATTTAAAGAAGATGATAGAAAATTTGGAGTCTAGAAGATACATGGTAATTTTTGTAGCTGTAAAATATACAAAGCAGTTATTTATAGTTGTTGTTGTAATGATCTCTGGGTTCAGTGAGTAACAAACCAGTGAATGAGAAAGGAATAAGACTTTAATAAAAGAAACTGGAGAGCTTCTGCACACAGCCATGTGGTGTTCCCAACCCTGGCCTCTAGGGAAAATCTCCAAATTCGTACACTAAAAACATTGTCTCTTATGAGGGAACATCTCCAAATCACGATCTTTCATAAGTATTGTGAAAGTTTGCCCTTCTTTGCTGCTCCACTGAGCCTGCCTGTTATGCCAACCTTGGCCCTCTTTGTACCTGTCTTGCTGAGCCAAACTATTAAGCTTCCTTCAGCACACTGAGTTATGTTATAAACAAGAAATAACTTTATTAACTACAAAAGGTGAATTTTAAATGAATTTAAGAGATAACAGACAGAACAAAGCAGATTACTGAGCAAATAAACCAAAGTACCCAAGCTGAGTTCAATATACTTAAGAATCATAGAATATCAGGGTTAGAAGAGATCTCAGGAGGTCATCTAGTCCAATCCTCTGCTCAAAGCAAGACCAACACCAGCTAAATCATTCCAACCAGGGCTTTGTCAAGCTGGGCCTTAAAAACCTCTAAGGAAGGAGATTCCACCACTTCCCTTGGTAACCCACTCCAGTGCTTCACCACCCTCCTATTGAAATAGTGTTTCCTAATATACAGCCTAGATCCACTGCAACTTGAGACCATTGCTTCTTGTTCTATCATCTGCCATCATTGAGAACAGCCTCGCTCCATCCTCTTTGGAACCCCCCTTCAGGTAGTTGAAGGCTACTATCAAATCCCCCCTCACTCTTCTCTTCGGTAGACTAAATAACCCCAGTTCCCTCAGCCTCTCCTAGTAAGTCAATTACAAAATGTGATTTCTTTCCTTATTTGTTATTTTAGGCAGGTTGCAAAGTTTCTGTGATTCAGGGTTCCAGTTATATTTCTTTTCAGACCGGACACCTGTCTCAGTCTGGACTTTCTCCCTGCCTCCCCTTCAGGTGTCTTTAGTGGTCTTTCTCCTTGGGCAGACGGGCCATTGAGAGGAGTCCCATTTGCCTTTCTCCCCACCCTTAAATAGGATTTACATAAGGTGGCAATCCTTCATTTCCCAAACTTGATCTCCCTTCCTCCTTCCAGTGGAAAGTTACAAGAAGTCCCAGATAATGTTTAGTATCAGGGTGACAAGATCACCTGACCGAGTAGTTTCACAGTTACATCCCTGAACACCTCCCAGGATGGAGAGAGATTAGTATCTTCATGTTTTTGTTGTTCCTTCCTGATTGCCTCGTCAAATTTGATGGCCTGACATCTGGTGGGTGTCTTCTCAGTACACACCCAGTTGTAATTGTTACATAGTCCATATTTCTAACTTTAGATACAGAAATGATACATGCATACAAATTGGATAATCACATTCAGTAAATTATAACCTTTCCAATGATATCTTACAAAATCCGTCTTGCATAAAGTACATTTCCATTATGTCATATCCATAACATAAGCATATTTCTAAAAATTCTAAGGCATTCTAATTCAGCTTAATAGAGGAGCTTCCCAATTTATAAATCTATATACCGTATTTTCCGGCGTATAAGACGACTTTTTAACCCAGGAAAATCTTCTCAAAAGTCGGGGGTCGTCTTATACACTGGGTGTCGTCTTATAGGGCGGGTGCCGAGCCGGACTGGAGAATCTGCGGTCGCGCAGGCGTATTGTGGTGGCCGGGCCGATCCTATGTGTGTATGTGAGAGTCTGACGGGTTCAAAATGGCGGCGGCTGCTCCTGTGTGAGGAGGGGAAGCGAGTCCGGGCGGGGAGCGGGGGGAGTGGGGATGGCAGCGGGGTGCGGAGCCCGCCGGCGCTGAGCCAGAGCCGGGCAGGGCAGCAGGGCGCTGGGGTGAGAGCAGGGAGCTGGGGACGCTCGACCTTGGGGTGCTGGGTCTGGGGGGAGGCGGCGGCAGCCGGGGGGCGAGTTAGGGGAGGGGCACCCCCAGAGTGACCCGCGGCCGGCCGTGCTTGCCACCCAGAGCCTGAGACAGCAGGCCCGCGGCGGACGGGGCACGCCGCCCTGAGAGCGGGGCTGACGCACTGCCCAGGACAGGAGGCCCGCAGCCGGCTGGAGCCCGGGATGGGGTCCGCAGAGAGCACCGCGCCACGCCCTCCGGGCCCGGGGTGCTGGGCTGACTGCGGCAGACCCTGGGGCCCCACACTCCCAGCTGGGGGGCAGGGCCAGCTCCCTGCTCAGCAGGTAAGCGGGTGAGGGTGGTTAGTGTAGGTGCGACCTCCCTTGGGGTGAGTTGGGGGGAGGTTTGAGTGGAGTGAGTGGGGTTGGGGCAGGGGATTTGAGATGTGGGGTGAGTTAGAGGGTTGCGGGGGTGGAGACTGGAGGTGGGGTGGGGCAGGGGCTTTGGACTGGAGTGAGTTAGGGGGTGGGGTGGGTGGAGATTTGAGGTGGGGTGATTTAGGAAGTGGAGGCTGGAGTGAGTTGGGGTTAGTGGGGGTTGATTTGGGAGTGGGGTGGCTTTTCCCCAGAGGCATTGCCTGTAACTGGTTTTGAGTCTGCTCACTGGGTATGTGAGGGTTTCTTTGCTGAAAAGGGTGAGCATTGCAGACACCCTGAGACCATCCTGACCCCCTTCAAATCTGATGTTTTTTTAATTTTTATTTGGTGTGCGTTGGAAGAGGGGTAGTCTTATACGGCGAGTATATCCCAAACTCTATATTTTAACTGGAAAAGTTGGGGGTCGTCTTATACGCCCAGTCGTTTTATACGCCGGAAAATAGGGTATATAAAAGTCAAATGGTGTATGCGTGCGTGTATGTATGCATGTATGTATGCGTGTATGTATTTGCGCTTACTCCTTCCACACCGTTTGAGCTAGAGACTTGAAATTTGGTACTTGAAAGTTAGAGGTCTTGGGGTCCTAATCAGGGTAAGAGTCGAAAATTTTTCAAATCTCACCTCTGACACCCCCCAGGGGTGAAATTATTTAAAGGCCAATCACATCAGCTGGGCAGCTGCTGTTCTCTGTGACATAGTTATGATGTCATAATACCCCCTCCAATGGACCCCGCATTCGCTCAGCTCACTGCCCGCTCCCCACCTCAGACGGACCTGAGTTGGGTTTGGTCGGAGGGTAAGTGAGGTAGGGGTGTCGGGTTTGGTCGGGGGGGGAGGTGGGGGTGTCGGGTTTGGTCGGGGGGTAAGATGGGGGTGTCGGGTTTGGTCGGGGGGTAAGTGAGCCGGGGGTGTTGGGTTTGGTCTGGGGGGGTGGGAAGGTGTTGGGGTGGGTGAGGGTTGAGGTGTGGGTGTTGGGTTTGGTGGGGGGGTAAGGTCGGGGTGTCGGGTTTGGTTGGGGGGGAAAGTGAGGTAGGTGTGTCAGGTTTGCTCTCTGCCCCCTCCTCCCTCCAACGGACCCCGCACTCGCTCAGCTCTTTGCCCCCTCCCCACCTCCGACGGACCCAAGCAAAGCCGGGTATTTTCGCTAGTATAAATATATAGGTACCTATATTGTTTCTCATTCACACACTTATTTTAAAGACTTATCTGTGAAATCTATAGAACTTTTTACCCTTTAAGAACCAGATCAATTTATTCCTTAGTAGAAAACAAACATAATTATTTGATGTACTAAGCACCTCCAGTAGAATTTGGAACTTCCTCAATGTCTCTTGAAGTTAATGGGGGTTAAAGATGCTCAAAACTATGAAGAAAGTGCTCAGCATTTTTTAGATTTTAACTAGCTAGCCATTTTGCACCTTTCCAATTCTTCTAACCCCAAAAATCTGACAAGAGCTTCTTTTTTGTACTAGTTGTAATTTTGGTTGAATCAATGAGCTTTTGGACCTGCCAAACTAATACATTTTTATGGCTGCTTTTATAATAATCTTTCAAAGTCACCTTTGAGGGTAGCGTATGGGTAGGCAACCAATGGCATGCGTGCTGAAGGCGGCACGCGAGCTGATTTTCAGTGGCACTCAAACTGCTCAGGTCCTGGCCACCGGTCTGGAGAGCTCTGCATTTTAAATGAAGCTTCTTAAACATTTTAAAAACCTTATTTACTTTACATACAACAGTTTAGTTATATATTAAAGACTTATAGAAAGAGACCTTCTAACAACATTAAAATGTATTACTGGCATGCAAAACCATTAGTGTGAATAAATGAAGACTCGGCACACCACTCCTGAAAGGTTGCCAACCCGTGGGGTAGTGTTAGAATTGGATTTCAGTCTCTAAACTCAGTTACCATTTTTTTTTCTATTGCATCGTTTTTAACTCCAGAGAAGCCTGTTTATAAACAAACGTCTAAGATTTCGCCAGTTTTTTATCAATAGTTTGACGTGTCCTTCAAGATATTTTCCCTTTCACACCAATGTATTGCTACTATATATAGTGTTTAAATGAATAGTCTGATTATGCCTTTGTTCATTTTTATTATTTTAGTGGGAATATTACTTGAGGAATAAATATAGTTAAATCAACTACAAGCTTTGGCAGCTAAGGATGTCTTTCATGGCTTAGTTTTTCAAGGAGAGTAATTCAAATACACCAAACAATTTTACTACTCTACTGCCTTGAATGTATTGTTTGTGGAAAAATTCTAATTTAATTTCATTGTGTTTCAAAGGCTATTATTCTGTATATGCCATTTATGTGGTTCTTTTTTTCTAGAGGCACTTCTAGTGGTATATCATTTACTATGAATGCTGTGTGATTACATATGATAACTAAGTATTTAGCAATCAGTGTTGCCTCATGTTTCATGTTAAAAATATTAATTCTAATTACAATGAAAAAATGCCCATTTAATTATGATTTTATTTTCTTCCACAGACCATAGATTTATCTAACACAGAACATGAGAGTTACACAGCTTTTATTCATGAACTGGAGTGTGAGAATGAAAGGTTACGAATGAATCTTGGTAAATTGCAGAGTGATTCAGAAACATCAATATTGGCTACTCTGGATAGATATGGAGAAACAAAGCACACTAAGCAAACCCAATTAGAAATGCAAGAAAAGGAAGAGAGGTAAAATTTAAGTTGCAAAGATACATTAATTTTTCCATAAGCATTTTGTAAGTGTCTTTTAAAAGAATCCCCCCTGAAGTCCTTACTCCGTTTTTATTCATTTAAAACTCCCACTACCTCAATTTTCATTTAGTCCAATTAGTAAGCAAGTAAAGCTGCAGAATTTGGTCAGAATTTAAATTATTAAAACATCAGTTTATTATTTATAGATTATTATTTTTTGCTGTTTCTTCTCAAATCAGTAAAAATGTTGAAGATAAAATACATTGGCATCTGATACTAGAGACCCATGGAAGCTAATGGGAATCTGCAACTGTTTAATATTGCAGAATTGTACCCAATGGATGTAAACTCTGACTTCTCACTTGCAGGCAATATTATAATATACTAATGTCTGGCATAAGAAGTTAACAAATTAAGACTATAATGATCATTTTAGGGTTGATATCTAGGTTATACAAAAAGTTCGCATTTTTGTTTGTCCACTGGTTATGGTGCAGGAATTCCAGTTTGTGCTAGGGTGCCTAACTAAAGAAAACAGAGAACATCTAAATTTCATATAAATTTATATGAATTTATTGTCAAAATATACACAACCATAATGTGTGTTTGTACCTCAATCTTCCTTGATAATATACTAATAGAAATATTTTTGTTTGTTCTGAGCAATAAAAATTGGCAGTTTATCAGCTTTGTCTTCATCCTGCAGTCACAGAGATAAGTGAGTCGGGAGCACATTTTTATGACTCCAGGGGATACATTTGAATCTCTGACACTAACCTGTGCATCTTATGTTTTTCAAATCTGAGGGGAAATTATGGCTTCATTTACTTATTTAGATGTGTATACACACTAAAAATGAGAAAATATCCATTTGTTATGGACACCCAGAACATAACTGAAATATCTATCTATAAAAGTACTGAAACATATCTAAAGTACAGCAGTAGAATTTGGTATGGCACACTATCAGCAAATTAAGGAATTCAAAAACTTAAATCCCCCTCCAACAATTCCCCACTCTGACATTTCCTCCCCCAATTTTGAATTTCTGTGAAAAGATGAGCTTTCCAGAATACCCTGACCATCACCACATTCAGGCTACTTTGGGCCAACACCTTTCATCCCAAACTGTTTGCCAGACAAAAATATACATGTAGTGGTGGAGTGGCCACTTACTGAACACCTCCTTATGGCCATGGATTGCTTTACAAGAACCCTCTCCCTATTACCCCCCTCTTTCAAGCCCCCTAAGACACACTGTCTTAGTTGTGGCTTACAGCACCCCTTTCTGGGTCTGGTTTAATATCCAATAAAGTTCACGCAATCCTCACAGTCCTTAATCACAATGAGTCCCACACACAAAGTCCATAACCTTAATTTAACAATTCATACTTAGCTCCCCTTCTTGAGACACACCGAAAGCTCCTCCTCCATCAATCTGCTCCACCCAAAGCCAGTAATCCTGTCTGGCTGGAGCTCACAGGGCTTGGCTACACTTGCGAGTTATAGTGCAATAAAGCCACCCAGAGAGCTCTACTTTACTACCTGTCCACACTGGCAAGGCATGTAGAGTGTTCTGACCACACGGTTGGAGTATTCCTGTACTCCACCTCTGCGAGAGGATTAATGTTTGTTGCGCTCCAGCTGGAGCGCTGTGGTGCCAGTGTGGATGCCTAATGTACTTTGATTGGCCTCCAGAAGTGTCCCACAATGCCTGTTCTAAGCCACTCTGGTCATCACTTTGAACTCTACTGCCCTGCCATCAGACCTGCCCTTTAAATTCCCTGGGAATTTTGAAAATCTCCTTCCTGTTTGCTCAGCCAGGCATAGAGTGCCAGCTTCCAGATTGCAATAGCCATCTGCTTCTTCACCATCAGGGCAGCTCTCAGTCTCGTGTTCTTGCACCACAGGGTGGGAGCGAGTTCAGCACACAGTCCCATAAAAGTGGCTTTTCTAATACAAAAGTTCTGCAGCCACTGCTTGTCATCCCAGACTTGCATGACGATGTGATCCCACCATTCAGTGCTTGTTTCCCGAGCCCAAAAACGGCGTTCCTCTGTGGAAAGCATGTCCGTGGATGACACAAGCAAGTTTGTGTCATATGCGTTATGTGACTCGATATCATCATCGAACTGCTCACTGTCATTTTGGATCTTAAGGAGTAGCTCGAATGCCAAATGTGTTTTGCTGGCGAGACTCGTCAGCATGTTCCGCAGAAGTTTGGGCTCCATTACCACAGACCGAAGGGGAAGACAGAGAAACCGTTGAAAGATGGCACCAAATGTGGATGGAAACACAGGGATTGCTGAGATGCATCATGGGGCATTGGGACAGGCTCCAGAATGCCCCGCACTCACGCCCCCTTTCCACAAGCCACAGTGCCAGAACGAGAAGAGGTGCTCTGTGGGATAGCTCCCCATAATGCACTGCTCCCAATGCCACTTCAATTGCCAGTGCGCTTGCAGCTATCAGTGTGGATAGACCGGAGCGCTTTCCCTAGTGAGCTCTCTGAAGGCTGGTTTAACCCAAAGAGCTCTACATCTGCAAGTGTAGCAGGGCTCTCCTCTCTTCCAGCCAATCAGGAAGGCTCTCTGGAGGAGGGCAATATATAGATTACATTCTGTCTCAGATGAAGGAAGGGCTTGGCTACACAACAAGAGATTGAGAGCTGCCCTGACAGTGGAGAAGCAGGTGGCTATTGCAATCTGGAAGCTGGCAACTCCAGACAGCTACTGATCGGTTGCTAAACAATTTGGAGTGGGAAGGTCGGCCATTGGAATTGTGTTGATGCAGGTTTGCAGGGGCATTAATTGCATCCTGCTGAGAAGAACTGTGACTCTGGGTAACGTGCATGACATTGTGGCTGGCTTTGCACAAATGGGTTTCCCTAATTGCGGAAGGGCGATAGATGGGACCATATTCCTATTCTGGCACCAGACAACCTATCCTCTGAGTAGGTTAACCGAAAGGGGTATTTCTCTATGGTTCGCCAGGTGCTTGTGGATCACCGTGGGCGTTTCATTGACATTAATGCAGCCTGGCCCGGAAGGGTGCATGACACATGCATCTTTCGGAACACTGGCCTGTTCAAGAAGCTGCAAGCTGGGACTTTTTTCCCAGACCAGAGGATCACATTAGGGGAAGTTGAAATGCCCATTCTGATCCTTGGAGACCCCCATTACCCTTTAATGGCATGGCTCATGAAACCCTACACAGGGAGCCTGGACAGCAGCCAGGAACAGTTAAACTATAGGCTGAGCTGGTGCCGAATGACTGTGGAGTGTGATTTTAGTCATTTGAAGGGCCGCTGGTGCTCTCTTTATGGGAAGCTGGACTTGGCCAAAAACAGCATCCCCACAGTTATATCCGCGTGCTGTACCCTCCATGGCAGGATGGAAGCTTCACTCAGGCATGGGCCTCAGAGGTTCAACACCCGGAAGCTGATTTTGCACAGCCAGAGAGCTGAGCTATTAGAGGAGCACTTCTGGAGGCAAATCAGAGCGCATTAGGCATCCACACTGGCACCACGGCGCACCAGTGGGAGCGCAACAAATGTTAATCTTGCGGAGGTGGAGTACCAGGAACCCCCCCACTGCAGGGTCAGAGCACTCTATATGCCTTGCCAATGTGGACTGGTAGTAAGGTAGAATAGTCTGGGTGGCTTTTTTGCACTATAACTCGCAAGTGTAGCCAAGTCCTGAGTAGCACCTGCAAAGAACAGAGATCATCCTACCCTGGGACCTCTGCTTTGTCAGGCTCAGCTAACCCTGTTTCTCCCTCTCTTTCTCTCCCCCATCTCTGTCTTCTTGCATTGCCTTCCTGTGTGTCTTTTATCGGGGGGCCAATTGAATGTTTACCCCACCCAGCCCATCACCCTGATTAGATAATTACTCCCATTCAGCTTCTCCTGGGGCACTAATTAGCCTCCAAGTGATCAGATCAGATAGGCTCTCCTACTTACTCCCTGAAGAAAGACATTCTTAGTATGCTGTATGATTCATATGTCAACATACATTACTGTATCAAGTAGCTTGCAGTATTGTGCAGGATCTGGCTATAAAATATTAAAATAACCTATAGCTCTTGAACTGCAAAACACCCATATTTATTAGTCAAATAAAGGTCATGTTAACAACAATTCTCTCCTTTCCCACACCTTACACAATTTCTCATCCCCTCAAACATTTAGGGCTTGGCTAACTGGCACTTTATACCACAATAAAGCCTCCCAGAGTGCTCTACCTTACTCCACGTCCACCCTATCAAGGCACTTAGAGTGCTTTGACTCTCTGGCTGGAGCGCTTCTGGTACTCCACCTCCCCGAGAGAATTAACAGCTGTTGCATATTGGGTAAGACGCTTCAGTGTCAGTGGACGAGGCATTATGTTACTGCACTCTGATTGACCTGTGGAAATGCCCCATAATCCCCTTAAGCCAAGTGGCCTTTGTTGTGAAATCACTGCAGGAATGCAGAAGTGCCTTTTCGGAGCTCCGTTTAGGCTGCTTATCTGCAACGGAACAAAGCAAACATTTACTGAGTGAGTGAGAGGCAGGGGGACTAGGGAGATCTGAACTTACAAGATAGCATACTGACACACTCTCAGCACTCTCTCTCCCCCCCCCCACATATATACAATACACTCCACCTACCCCCTCATTTGTAGAGCACATTGCAGCCACTTGAACACTGGGATAGCTGACTGACGATATTCTAGTAGTTTTCCATTAAGTAAGCTATTCTAGACAAAATCAATGGACCTGATTCTGACAACTATTATACCAGTATAAACCAGGACAAAAAACCTTAAAATCAATGGAGTTAGGGGAGTGGAAAACCAGTATGAGTAAAATCAGAATTTGACCCAATAAGAATTTATTTAAATTAGGGCTTGTAGTGGGCCCCGGTGGGCCCCCTCCGATCAGTAGGACGCTCCGGACGGGGAACCAAGATGGCGGACGGAGCCGAGGCGGCCCCGCCCCATGCCCCGGAAGTGCAACCGGGACCCCGGAAGCACAAAAGGCGGGGCCGGCCACCCAGAGGGGGTCGACCCGGCAGGGAGAGGGGAGGGTCGGCCCGACTGGTGGCGAACCAGCCACCCTGCCGAGTGGAGCGGCAGCCCCGAGCCCACGGCGGAGCCAGACTGACCTGGCGTCCCAGCGGCCACGTATCCAGAGGCCGAAGAAGCCGGTCCAGAAACCCCGGTAGCAGCACCCCCGGAGGCAGCGAGCGACTGGCCCGGGACCCAAGCAGCAGCTTACCCGACTGCAGCCGACAGCGAGCCCGACGAGGTGACAACGGAGTCCCCCATGCCCCCAGACGACTGGCCGGGAGTTCCGGCTGCCACCTACCCAACGGAGCAGGGAATGGATTGGACCCCCGAGGACACCGGACTCTGCTGCAGACCTGAGACTTGTGAGTAGAGACTGTATTCCGGCTGCCGGTGTAGAAGCACCGGCTATAGCCAGATACTTTAGAGACTGTGTTCTGGCTGCCTGTGGAGAAGCACCCGCTACAGCCAGATACTTTAGAGACTGTATTCTGGCTGCCTGTGTAGAAGCACCGGCTACAGCCAGATACTTTAGAGACTGTATTCTGGCTGCCTGTGTAGAAGCACCGGCTACAGCCAGATACTTTAGAGACTGTACTCTGGCTGCCTGTGTAGAAGCACCGGCGATAGTCAGATACTGTAGAGACTGTGCTCTGGCTGCCCAGGTAGAAACACCGGCTATAGCCAGATATTCTAGAGACTGTGTACCTGGCTGCCGGTGTGGAAACACTGGCTAGAGCCAGATATCTGAGACACTGTGGGGGCTGGCTGCCCGTGGGTAACCACCGGCGAGGGCCAGCTATCTTAGACAGTGTGTGCTCTGCCTATCTGTGTCTGGCCGGGGTGACGTAACACCGGCCAGAAGCCTGAGAAGGCGTGAAGACCACCCGGCAGGGGGCGCTCCCAACGCTGGAAAACGCTAATTCCCCGCACCACCAGCAGGAGGCGCCCCGGGGTGAGAACAAACTCGCTCACACGTGGTGGAGAATGCAGGCAGCGATTCACCCCTGAGGGAAGGGGAACGAAGCACTGCAGGTCAGACCCGATCCGCCCTCCGGACCGAACAGATGGAGGTCGAGAAGTTAATCAAGTGGCTGGCCACAAGCCAGCAGCAACAACAGCAGCAGTTGCTACAACAACTGGGCACACAGCAGCAACAACTGATACAGGAACTGGGAACCCAGAGTCGGGAACAGCAGCAGCAGCAGCTCCTCCAGCAGCTCACCACCCTATGGCCCCGATCGGGGTCCGCGGGACCCACGGGAGCCGAGGGACCCCCAGACCCGGTTGTGCCGATACGCCTGACAAAGATGGGACCTGAGGATGACCCCGAGGCATTCCTGCTTACGTTCGAGCGAGTGGCCACTGCAGCCCGCTGGCCGCCCGCTCAGTGGGCCACATTGGTGGCACCATATCTCACGGGGCCCGCTCAAGCCGCCTATCGGGCACTGCCGGTGGCAGAAGCCCATAACTATGAAAGACTGAAGGGGGCGATCCTTGACGCCCTGGAGATCACCCCCGAGACTTTCCGGAGGCGCCTGCGGGAAAAGACATACCCCCCGGGAGCCCGCCCGCGCGTGGTGGCGCAACAAGTAAGGGAGGCCTGCTGGAGATGGTTACAGCCGGAGCAAAAGACAGGGGAGGAAGTGGCGGAGCAGGTATCCCTCGAACATTTCCTCCACATCTTACCTACCCGAGGGCGGACGTGGGTGATGCGTCACCGGCCAGATACCCTCCGCAGGGTCGTGGAGCTGATGGAAGATTTCCTACTCGCAGAGACTCCGACCGGACCGACGCCACGGCCTCCAACAGTAGCCCCGATGTCCGTTAGAGGGGAACGGACCCCGAACCCCAAGCATGAGCCGCAGCCCAGTCGCCGACCCACCGACAGAAGGGGGCCCGGCCTGGCCCGACAAAGACCTCGCCGGGAACGAGACTTCCCGCAGGAACCCCTACCAGAGAGACGGACCCCAGGATCCGAGGTACCGACTCCAACCTCGGTCCCCCAGGAGGGATCTCACCCCTCCAGCCTGGGCCCCTGCTTCACCTGCGGCCAATTCGGACACCTCCGCCGGGACTGTCCCACCATGGAGTGCAGTTATGCCCAGGTTTGGACAGGTGAGGCCAGAGCCCGGGCCCAGACCCCACGGAAGCTCACTGTCCCGGTCATAGTAGACGGGACCCCGAGTTCCGCACTCCTGGACTCCGGCTGCAGTCAAACAATGGTCCGGGAAGATCTCGCCCGCCACTCGGACCCACCGTGTTGGATTGTCCAACTTCAGTGCGTACACGGGGACGTGCAGTCCTACCCCAAGGCCCAGGTAACCCTCACAGTACAGGGGGAGACCCGAACCTTGCTGGTGGGCCTGGCCCCGAAGTTGGCCTACCCTGTCATCTTGGGCCGGGATTGGAAGGGTTTCAACGGGCTTCTGTGGGCGGTGGCCGAGGGAACCGCCCAAGAGGGTGAAGCCCTAGAGGGTGAGCCGGTGGACCCCGCCGCCCCAGGCCCAGACGGCACCGGAGAAGGCAAGCCGGCGGGGGACCCCCCAGATGACCACAGGGGGGAGGCTCCGGACCTGGCGGAAACACCCACCTTCAACGCCGATTTCACCCAGGATCAGAGGGAGGACCCCTCCCTTCGCTGGACCTACGAACAGCTGGCGAAGATAAATGGGAACCCAAATCCCCCCCATCGTGCAACCGTCTATCCTCACTTTGAATTGGTGGAGGATCGACTGTATCGCTTCTCTCGGGATGCCCAGACCGGCGAAATACGGACACAGCTGGTGGTCCCTCGGTGTCACCGGCGAGCAGTGCTACAACTGGCTCATGACGTCCCCGCAGCCGGCCATCTGGGCCAAGAGAAGACGCTCGCCCGTATCATGTCCCGGTTCTACTGGCCCGGCATTCACCACGAGGTCAGGGACTTTTGTGACTCCTGCCCAGAGTGCCAATGGGCCACGCGGAAGGGCGTGAGTAAAGCCCCACTCGTCCCACTGCCCATCGTAGGTACACCATTTGAGAAGATCAGGATGGACATTGTGGGGCCCCTCACCAAGAGCGTGGCGGGGTTCCAATATATCTTGGTGGTCATGGATTACGCGACGCGCTTCCCTGAGGCTATCCCCCTCCGAAACATCACAGCCCGAACCGCCGCCACAGAGCTTTTGAAGATCTTGGCCCATGTGGGACTCCCTCGCGAGATCCTAACCGATCAAGGCACTAACTTTACCTCCAGACTTCTGCACCAGGTCTGTGACCTGCTAGGGATTAAGAAGCTACAGACATCCGTCTACCACCCACAGACCGATGGACTCGTAGAGCGCTTCAATCGCACTCTGAAACAAATGCTGCGAAAGTTCTCCCCTCAAGACCTACGCCACTGGGACCAGCTGATCCCTCCTCTGCTGCTAGCCATCCGTGAGGTGCCTCAGGCCTCAACAAAGTTTTGCGCTTTCGAACTTCTCTATGGCCGACAGCCAAAGGGCATCCTAGACCTCCTACGAGAAAACTGGGAACAGAGACCGACCCGTTCGCGCAACCTCCTCCAATATGTGTCGCAGCTCCAAGAACGACTGGCGCAAGTGGGAGACCTCGTGAAGGAAAACCTCCAGGCGGCCCAACGAGCTCAGGAGCGGGTATATAATCGAAGGGCCCGGGAGAGGACCTTCGTGCCGGGAGACCGAGTCCTACTCCTCCTGCCATCAGAGGAATCAAAGCTATTAGCCCGGTGGCAAGGGCCCTACGAAATTATCCGACAAGTGGGACCCGTCAACTACGAGGTCTCGCAACCCGGACGGAAGAAAGAGAGGCAAATATACCACATTAATCTGCTGAAAGCCTGGCGGGAACGGGAGGGCCTTTTGATCACGCCTTACCCCCCAGACCCGGAGCTCGGACCAGAAACCTCCATGACCACTGACCAAGAAGGGCCGCAGCTGGGACCTACCCTGACGGACGAGCAACGGAAACAAGCCAAGGGATTCGTGAAATCCTTCCCGAAAACGTTCACCGCGAGCCCTGGGCAAACCACCATGATACACCACAATATAATCACTAACCCTGGGGAAGTCGTGCGAGAGACTACCCGCCCGCTCCCACGGCGTATGCAGGACACCGTGGAGCGGGAGGTGCAAGCGATGCTCGAATTAGGAGTAATTGAGCGGTCACGAAGTGACTGGCGGAGCCCCATTGTGTTGGTCCCGAAACCCGACGGGACCGTCAGGTTCTGCATCGATTTTAGGCGGGTGAATAGCATCTCCAAATTCGATGCATACCCCATGCCACGGATCGATGAACTCCTGGACCGCCTCGGAGACGCCCGGTACATCAGCACCCTTGACCTGACGAAGGGGTACTGGCAGATCCCCCTCAGCAAGGAGGCAAGGGAAAAGACCGCCTTTGCTACTCGCTCCAGGTTGTATCACTTTACCCGGATGCCGTTCGGGTTGCATGGGGTGCCTGCCACCTTCCAGAGGCTGATGGACCGCCTCCTCCAACCTCACAAAGACTACGCGGCGGCTTACCTGGACGATGTGATAATCTACAGCCGCTGCTGGGAGGACCACCTTCCCCAGGTTGCCGCCATTATGCGGGCTCTAAGAGATGCAGGACTGACCGCCAACCCCAAGAAATGTAAGATTGCATGGCAAGAGACCACCTACTTGGGGCACACCCTGGGGCACGGGCAGGTGAGACCGTTGGTGGGGAAGGTCCAAGCGCTACAGGCCTACGAACCTCCTCAGACCAAGCGACAGGTGCGGCAGTTCCTGGGACTCGCCGGGTATTATCGCCGCTTTGTCCCGGCATTTGCCTCAATTGCCGCCCCGCTCACCGAACTCCTGCGGAAGGACAGCCCCCGACGGGTAAGGTGGACCCCCGCCTGCCAGGCGGCCTTTCAAATCCTTAAAGACTGGCTGTGTGAAGAACTGGTCCTCTTCAGTCCTGATTTTGACAAGGACTTCATCCTGCAGACTGATGCATCCGAAGTTGGCCTGGGGGCGGTCCTGTCCCAAGAAATCGATGGCGAGGAACACCCCATCGTGTACATTAGCCGCAAGCTATTCCCTAGGGAAAGAGGCTATGTGGTGATCGAGAAGGAAGCCCTGGCCGTCAAATGGGCGGTCGACGCACTCCGATATTATTTGGCAGGCGGCCAGTTTACGCTGGTAACTGACCATGCCCCTCTAAAGTGGCTGCAACGGGCCAAAGACACCAACCCCCGACTAAAGCGATGGTACATGACCCTGCAACCATATGCCTTTATGATCCGGCACCGAGCAGGTAAAGACCATATTAACGCTGATTTTTTTTCCCGCATAGGGGAGGCGGAAGAGTCCCACTCCGGATCCCCGGAGTCGGACTTAAGGGGGGAGGTGTGTAGTGGACCCCGGTGGGCCCCCTCCGATCAGGAGGACGCTCCGGCCGGGGAACCAAGATGGCGGACGGAGCCGAGGCGGCCCCGCCCCATGCCCCGGGAAGTGCAACCGGGACCCCGGAAGCACAAAAGGCGGGGCTGGCCACCAAGAGGGGGTCGACCCGGCAGGGAGAGGGGAGGGTCGGCCCGACTGGTGGCAAACCAGCCACCCTGCCGAGTGGAGCGGCAGCCCCGAGCCCACGGCGGAGCCAGACTGACCTGGCGTCCCAGCGGCCACGTATCCAGAGGCCGAAGAAGCCAGTCCAGAAACCCCGGTAGCAGCACCCCCCAAGGCAGCGAGCGACTGGCCCGGGACCCAAGCAGCAGCTTACCCGACTGCAGCCGACAGCGAGCCCGACGAGGTGACAACGGAGTCCCCCATGCCCCCAGACGACTGGCCGGGAGTTCCGGCTGCCACCTACCCAACGGAGCAGGGAATGGATTGGACCCCCGAGGACACCGGACTCTGCTGCAGACCTGAGACTTGTGAGTAGAGACTGTATTCCGGCTGCCGGTGTAGAAGCACCGGCTATAGCCAGATACTTTAGAGACTGTGTTCTGGCTGCCTGTGTAGAAGCACCGGCTACAGCCAGATACTTTAGAGACTGTGTTCTGGCTGCCTGTGGAGAAGCACCGGCTATAGCCAGATACTTTAGAGACTGTATTCTGGCTGCCTGTGTAAAAGCACCGGCTACAGCCAGATACTTTAGAGACTGTTCTGGCTGCCTGTGTAGAAGCACCGGCTATAGCCAGATACCTTAGAGACTGTATTCTGGCTGCCTGTGTAGAAGCACCGGCTACAGCCAGATACTTTAGAGACTGTATTCTGGCTGCCTGTGTAGAAGCACCGGCTACAGCCAGATACTTTAGAGACTGTACTCTGGCTGCCTGTGTAGAAGCACCGGCAATAGTCAGATACTGTAGAGACTGTGCTCTGGCTGCCCAGGTAGAAACACCGGCTATAGCCAGATATTCTAGAGACTGTGTACCTGGCTGCCAGTGTGCAAACACTGGCTAGAGCCAGATATCTGAGACACTGTGGGGGCTGGCTGCCCGTGGGTAACCACCGACGAGGGCCAGCTATCTTAGACAGTGTGTGCTCTGCCTATCTGTGTCTGGCCGGGGTGACGTAACACAGGCCAGAAGCCCGAGAAGGCGTGAAGACCACCCCGCAGGGGGCGCTCCCAACGCTGGAAAACGCTAATTCCCCGCACCACCAGCAGGAGGCGCCCCGGGGTGAGAACAAACTCGCTCACAGGGCTGTCAATTAATCACAGTTAAACTCAAGTGATTAAGCAAAACAAATTAACTAGATTTTAAAAATTAGTTGCAATTAATCCCAGTTTTAATCATACTGTTAAAAAGAATGGAATACCAATTTAAATTTATTATAAATATTTTGGATGTTTTTGTACATTTTCAAATATACTGATTTCATTTGCAACACAGAATACAAAGTGTACAGTGCTCACTTTATATTATTTTATTTACAGATATTTGCACTATAATAAAGAAACAAAAAATAGTATTTTTCCATTCACCTTAAACAAGTACTATCGTGCAATTTCTTTATCATGAAAGTGCAACTTCCAAATGTAGAATTATTATTTTGCTTTATTTTAGTGTTTATGTAAAAAAACTTTAGCGCTTACAATTCCACTCAGTCCTACTTGTTCAGCCAGTCACTAAGACAAACAAGTTTGTTTATACTTGTGAGAGATAAAGCTGTCCACTTCTTATTTACATTGTTACCTGAAAGTGAGAACAGGTATTCGCATGGCATTGTTGTAGTCGGTGTTGCAAGGTAATTGCATGCCAGAAATGCTAAACATTCATATGACCCTTCATACTTCAGCCACCAGAAAGGCAATTCCTTAAGGTATGATAGGCAATTTGTTAACAAGAAAAATGTGTTCATCCCTAATAAGTTTTATGAGTACTCAATGCAAAGAAATATTTGCTGTTAAGACCTGTGTAGCAGAAGTGAAGTATTGGTGAGTCCTGACCATCTAAAGAAACCTAGCTATCAAGAGGGCCTTCCTCTCTCTGCCTAAATTCAGGCATAAGATGTTCATCTATGTACAAGGCAAGTAATTTTTAATGGCTTATTCCCAGCTGGTATCTGGTCCTTTCCTACTCCTGAGACAGCATGTGGGTATCACTATAGCAGTAGGCATTGATGATGCTCACAGGCCTTTTGCAGTTGGATAGTTACATAATATAGTAAAAAGAATGAGGCGTACTTGTGGCACCTTAGAGACTAACACATTTATTTGGGCATAAGCTTTCATGGGCTAAAACCCACTTCATCAGGTGCATGCAGTGGAAGATACAGGAGGAAGTTAGATATATGCAGAGAACATGAAAAGATGTGGGTTGCCATACCAACTCTAAGAGATTAATCAATTAAGGTGAGCTATTATCAGCAGGAGGAAAAAATACTTTTGTAGTGATAATCAGAATGGCCCATTTCAAACAGTTAACAAGAAGGTGTGAATAACAGTAGTGGAAATCTTAGCATGGGGAAATAGTTTTCAGTTTGTATTATGACCCAGCCACTCCCAGTCTTTATTCAAGCCTAATTTAATGGTGTCCAGTTTGCAAATTAATTCCAGTTCTGCAGTTTCTTGTTGGAGTCTGTTTTTTGAAGTTTTTTTTGTTGAAGACTTGTCACTTTTAGGAGTGTTATTGAGTGACCAAAGAGATTGAAGTGTTCTCCTAATGGTTTTTGAATGTTATGATTCCTGATGTCAGATTTGTGTCCATTTATTCTTTTGCGTAGAGACTGTCCGGTTTGGCCAATGTACATGGCAGAGGGGCATTGCTGGCACATATCACATTGGGAGATCTTGGGTACAAGAGAAGGTGGGATGCTGTGACACTTCCCAGTGGTACCCAGGGTAGTGAGGCACCTTGCTAACTGTTGCCTTTATTGGGAGGAAACCTTGTTTGTGTCTTTCAGGGTTCAGTTCCCTGACTCCACCAGCTACAGGCAACAAAAGCACTCCCCTCTCAGCCTACAAAGGCGTTGCTGTCCCTCACCAGCCAAGCAAGAGGCACACTCCAATCTCCCAAAACTCTCCCTGGAGAGACAAGCCCTACACTCACAGAATTCAGAGATACACTACTCCCAGTGCAATAGCACATCCTAGTTTACCAGTTTCACCTCTGCTCAACTCACAGCACTTAGATGTGTTACAGTGAAAACAAATAAAGTCTATTTATCTAGAAGAAGCAAGTAAAATTTTTAAGTAACAAGACATTCTCCTGTCTCTTAAGGAAAGCTCATCCAAAGGTTTTCTCCCAGTGTTAAACAGCTAGACTGGTTGTGATCTTCCATCCATAAGACCAGCCAGCTAGCAGCAAGTCCCCCTAGGTGAAAGGTACCTGGATATATCTTTGAACCCCGAAATAGTTCCAGACATCCATTGTAAAGGATAACCCCTGCTGCTTGTTTTTGCCTGTAATAATCTCCTGGAGAGAGTCTTCAATTGCTCGATTAGCATTTTGCTCAAACTGTAAAAATGTGTTCATTATGGAGTGTAGGATACTTAGTTTACATATAGCCAGACAGGTAGAGAAGCATTTCCTGTCTAAAGGAAACTTATTTATGACCTTAAGAGCATAATTTTCAGTATAGATGTTTAACTCCTTACATATTATCCATACATACATTTTGCCATGTGTGACACAGACTTTTGGTAGAGATGTTACATGACACCCTTTGACAAACTGTTATTTGGGGACTAGGGAATCAATGTAACTCTATGCAACCCTGTTCCCTCTATCAGTGAGCACCACAAGGTCCCTGAGTTAGAGGCACATTTACATAAGATCTCTGGCTCCCTTCACATACACAACAACTCCTGTGGGATGTCAGGTTTTATTACTATTACATCGCCAGAAGTGCCCATGGCAGAGCTCAAAAGGCCTCAGAATTTTTTTGCTGCATAAGTTTCTTCGTTACACAGTGTCAGTTATGGAATTACACTCTAGTTATGCATGGATGGGTTTCTTTATTGTCTTAATCATATCAATAGTTTCACAATAAGTCTACATAAATTACCTTTTATCTTGCTTTTTTTGCATTTGATAATATCAGTTACCCTATTCAATATATCTGAGTCAAATTGTTACCGCTTTCTGGATGACTGTAGGAATTTGATAAGAAATAATGCCCTAGAAATCTCCTACTAGCATTTTGTATTGCTTAGATATACTAACAGTTGAATGTAGCATATTTTAACTGATTTTTTTAAACCTTGTTTTGTATTCTGTTTGTATTCTTTTGCTGCTTATGTTTGCAAAATAGTACGGACTATGTTAATAGTGCCTGATAAAAACAACACAGTGGGGGGATATACAAACCAACATGAGAGGTAAACTGCTCTGCAGGAGATTATCTTAATAAGCAGTTAGAACTACAACTCATGCTGCAGAGCCTTGTGTCCTGCCAGTTTCATTTGTTGGAAGTTTCATTAAATGCATTTTAATGCCTTGACTGATTTTGGTGTTCTTCAGTGACCTGATTTTTAAAAGAAACAGCATTTCAGATGTGCTGAATAAATTATCACGTTAAACTCTCTGTTAAGGGAAAAATAGTGAGAGATGCAAGGATATTGTGAATTCAGACTCAGAGAAAAAAAAAGCATATTGTAGATATGTCTATAATTCTCAATTCCTTTTAGCCAGAACTGAATTACCCAAAATATATAATAAACATTAAAATTAAAATTAAAATTAAAAGAAAATTAACATAAATTAAAAGAAAAATAAACTGCTTACTAACATACTTTATGCAGTATAGCAAAGTAAAAAATAATTGAAAGATAAAAATTGTGATTTTACCAATTTGAAGAACCTGCACAACAACAAAATTCTAGGAAGTAAAATTTGAATAATTTGCAGCCACAGATTTTAAAAGGTTTAGGTTTTCTGAACCTGTATATTTAATTCTTGGCTATTTCTACTTTCTAAAAGTTATTCTAGTACTAAAATTTCTTTTTCAAAATGAATGTATTGTTGCTATTTTTAATCATAACATTTACGATATATTGTTTCTGGTTGCACAAACTGTATGCTAGGCACTGTACACATAAAAGGAGGTATGGTTATTTCTTAAAAGAGCTTTAAATATTGTTAGAATTTTATTCTTTTACTTGTTCCTCGGGAGAATCTTAGTGTTAGAGGCAGTGTAAGAACCCAGGTACTTTATAGAACTTTTATTTTATAACCATCTGAGATCTGTTAAATGTTGTTCCAAACCAGAGGTGGGCAAACTTTTTGGCCTGAGGGCCACATCAGGGTTCAAAATTATATGGATGGCCGGGTTGGGAAGACTGTGCCTCCCCAAATAGCCCAACTGCCCCCTCAGAATCTCCGACCCATCCAACCCGCCCCCCCCCTGCTCCTTGTCCCCTGACTGCCCCCTCCAGAGACCCCCCCACCTTAATCACTCCCCCCCAAAACCCCACTCCCTAAGCCCCCCCACTCCTTGTCCCGACTAACCCCTCCAGAGACTCCACACCCTAATCACCCCCCTGAAATCCCACTCCCTAAGCCCCCTGCTCCCCATCCCCTGACCACCTCCCAAGACCCTCTGTCCCTTATCCAACCCCATGCCCCGTCCCCTGAAAGGCCCCCCAAAACCCTCTGCTCACGCGGTGTGCTGAGGCTGCAGTGCGGGGAAGAACTAGCCTCCTCAGCCAGGAGCTCATTGTAGGAGGGGCCTACAAGCCGAATGTGGCCTGCGGGCCATAGTTTGCCCACCCTGTTCCAACCTGTGAGTGCTGATCGTTCTCTCATAATGGAAATCTAAAAAGTACCTATGAATAAAATATAACTTTAATTCTAATTAGCATTGTTAAGCACTTCAAAGTGATACCCTCTCCAAATCTTGCTAAAATTTAGATATATACCTACAGTTTCCCTTCATCCATTAATCTTGTAATTTGACCAAAAAACAATCCCATTTTTCTGGCATGATTTGCTGTTTATGGTTCCATTACCTTTAACCGAGGCGGGAGTGGGAACCCACTCCTTGTTTCTCAGTTTTTTTAGGGATTAAAGTTAGATTTAACGGACAGTGATTGCCGGGCTATGTTTGTTTTTTGAAGATGTAAACTGCTCACAAACACACCACTGTATACTATTCAAAGTTATTGTGATGTAATTTGGGATACACTGAATAAGAAATGTGTTCCACTTTGTATAAAATACTTAAATATTCATTGGGTCAGAGAGAGAAAACCGCTATAACCCAATGGGTGGGGTAGTCACTTGGGAGACCCAAGTTCCAGTCCCTTGGGAGACCCAAGTTCCAGTCCCTTGCTCCAGTCAATATTTTAGTATTTTATACAAAGTGGAAAACTATCCTGTAACCTGTTGGTTATGGAACTTCTCTCAGAAGTGGAAAGTCTGGCTTTCTTCAAGTCTCTGCTCCAAATCAGGCAGAGTGGATACGTTAATCTGAGTCTCCCATTTTTCTAGATGAGTGCGCTAACCAGTTGGATTTAGGAAATAAAGAGGATAGCTCCTCCTCATTTTTTTTGTGGAAAAAAGGTCTGATCTAGCTTAGGCACCTAACTCCAGGAGAGGGCTCATGGTTGTGAATCCTGAATGCACATGGGCACTTCCCTCCAGCCCTGTGCAAAGTTAAGTGACTAACTTCCTTTGAGGAATAGGGCTTAGGCCCCACCCCTATAATTGACATTTCCTACTGGCTAGCTTAGGCAGCTCCCTGCTCAGCCTGCTGGTTTATGTAAATCCTTTTCTTAGTTGTCCAATTCTTCCCATGCATTTATGGTAGCTTGTGCACCTAACTCAGGGCTGAGGATTCCACTAGGTGGCAGGATGCCTAAAAGTTAGATGTTAAGGGTATATCTACACTGCAATGAGAGACCCATGACACCAAGTCTTAGAGCCCAGGTCAATTTACTCAGACTTGTAAGGTTTGGGTTGCAGAGCTAAAAATAGCAATATAGGCCTTCTGACTTAGGCTAGAGCCCACGCTCTGAAACCCAGCAAGGTGGTAGGATCTCAGAGCCTGAGCTACAGTCCAGGCAGGGATGGCCTACACTGCTATTTTTAGCCCCTCATTCAAAGTCCCATCAATTGACCCAGGCTCTGAGAATTGGTGCCACGGGTTTTTCTCTGCACTATAGACATACCCTGTAATGCTCAGTCTAAGTTCTTACTGTGCATCTAGAGTGTAGGAGACTAAGGGCCATATTTTCAAAAGTATTTAGAAACTTAAAGATGCAGATAGCTCTCTAGGACCATATTTTCAAAAGTATTTAGACACATGAAGATTCAGCTAGACCTAAGAACATAAGAACTGCCATCCTGAGTCAGACCAATGGGCCATCTAGCCCCGTATAATGTCTCTGACAATGGCCAGTACCACTCCTTCACTGGGGGGAAATGTACAGAACAAGGCAATTTTTGAGAGATCCATCCCTGTCTTTTCTCCCAGCTTCTGTCAGTCAGAGGTTTAGGGGAGCCCCAAGCATGCGGACTGTGAGGGCTTCAGTGGCCAAGCTAATACCCTTCCAAGGCGCACAGTGAAGGGTATCACAAGGGCCATTTGCATAATCTCCTTCCAGTAGGGTCAGGGCACCAAAAGCTGATTCCAAACCACCTCACTTTCTCAGTCCTTCTCTGTGCGATATAGATGGTGGCCCTGAATCTTAAAGTGTGGAAATAGTCCCATTTGATGGGATTCAACAGATTCCCCATTCATTGCCGCCACCGGGGTGTATGCTCAGCTCATTGTGTTGTCTGCCTGTTGCTCTTCCATAAAGTTGGAGAACTGAATCCGAATCTCTGACTCAGGTAATGGAGGCGACTCCTCATCTGGTTGGGACGGGGCCTGGTCTTGCTGGGTTTTCTCTGAAGAATAGGAAGTCCTCTCACTAGCAGGTATAGCATGGCAGGGCTGGCTGAATCCAAAGGTTTTCTTTAGCCCTTGCTATGCCAGCTGGTCATTTCTCTGCTTCATCACAGGGACCTACACTGACACTATCCTTGAATGTACCTAAGTCTTTTTTGAACACAGTTAGACTTTTAGCCATCAGGTTTGGCAGTGATTTCCACAAATATAGCCTTTTGGCACTTTTGTGGTGTTAGAGGCAATGGAATAATCCATTGGGCCTATAGACCTGTGTTTTTTATAACCATAACATCTCAGAATAGAAATCCAAACAAATCTAAACTAATACTTCAGAATAAAATAAAACTTATTCTAATTAACAATGTTAAGCACTTGGAAGTATGACTAATTTTGACATTATAGAACAGTTTTTTAGCTATTTATTTGTGCCCCACTTTCACTAGAATTTCAAAATGCAAAGGACGTGCCAGTGGGTGACATGAGCACCTTTCCCTGATAGGTTTGTAATGGAGGTCACTTTAGTTAGCATGCCAACAAAGAGCAGGGACCAAAACCCTCAATTAGCATCTGTTTATGCCTGTGTGTTGGTACTGTGCAATGTCAGTTTTGAAGGTGCCAGAACTTTGTAGTTGTTGCATATGGAAGTAGAGAACATATTTGCATGAGCTAAGAGCTTTAGAGCGTCTGTAGCTGGCCAAAACTTTCTCAGAGTAGATCATGAAGCTACTAGGATATGTGATGGCTCGTTAACTGGTAAATCTTGGGTCTGGTTTTTAAGTTTTCAAGACCAGGTACTTCCAGTTTAAAGTCTAATTTACATATTCAGTTGTCATAAATGCATGCATAAACTATTTAAAAATGTTTACAAATATGATAATTGTCCATGCAGACCAAATGTGCAACTTCCACGTGTATCTTGTATGCACATTAACATACCAGACTTTTTGAAAATTGGGTCATTGTATGCTTCTTATTCTGTGCTCCCAGACAAGGAACTATATCAACATTTCCCCAGACAACTACAGCTAAATTTTCAATCATCAGATGTACGAGACAATTGTTGCTGGTTTATTTTGAGGCTAGGACATGTTTTATTCTATTGTGAACATAAACTATGTTATTTCTGTTTTAATTTGCTCTTCAGTTTCCATGGTAATTATGACATCGGAGAAAGGGCAAAAATATATATTTTTAGATAGTAAAAATAGAAACATGTGGTGCTGCTGGTGGATTTCTTATTTTTAAGTAGTAATTTCCAGATGCCATGCTGGATTTTTTTTTGTTTTGTTTTGGGGTTTTTGTTTGTTTGTTTTTGCTATTTATATGCATAATTCTGGAAATGTTTGCATAATGAAAAAGGAGCCTTCATTCAAGTGTAGTCTTTAATGCTTTCAGCCATGCCACCATGATCTATACTTCCACCAGAACGCCAGGGATGAGCCTGGTCAGTAGCTAAATGTGAGACACCCCCCCTTCCTCAGGGAAATCCAGGATTTTGCAGGAAGTGATATTAGTCATTTAGGAGGTGGCATTCTTCGCTGTCAGTTTTTAACCAATGTCTGAATGTACACTACTATCTTTCAGCTGAGACATAAAATCAAAGTAGGACCACTTGTGGGCATTAAAGACCCCTTGGTTCTGTTTCTTAAGAATTGAAATGTTAACCCTGGAAAACAGTCTAGGGCCTTGATCCAGTATTATTGAAGTCACTAGGAATCTTGTAATTGATTTCAATGGGAACAGTATCTAGCTAAAAATTGCAGTTTGAGCTATTACATTTTGCCTGTGTAAATTTCCTTTGTAGTTTCAGTTGGATGGGGGTTACTTTGTGTCCACATCAATGAAGTTACTCCTGTGTTGTATGTATATATATTAATGATTCCATCCTAGGCCCAATGAGAATACAAATAATAAGCAAAATGCAAAAACTTGATAAATGATTAACCTGCACCC
Organism: Sternotherus odoratus; assembly: GCA_032164245.1. Lineage (NCBI taxonomy): Eukaryota > Metazoa > Chordata > Testudines > Kinosternidae > Sternotherus > Sternotherus odoratus. The sequence continues at coordinate 279,466,941 of JAVMKO010000001.1, read as the reverse complement.
TTTGAGAATCTGACTTGCCCGTATAAACAAATAGTCATGTTTTCACACATTTTCAGCTCTTTCCATGCCTTTAATCTTATATTAAAATTAGAATTCTGTTTTTACACATTATGGTAGATTGAATTGGCAGAAATGTAAGGTCAAAATGATCAAACATGAATGTCTAAAGTTACGCTACAAAATCCATAATAAGGCACCTAAATATAGGTGGACTGTTTTTCAAAGATAGTGAGCAGCTAGGTCCATTGACTTCAGTGGAGACTGGGGTTGCTAAGCACCTTTGGAAAATTAGGCCACCTATATTTAGGTATGTAAATATTATTTTTTTGTTTTTTAATATCTTAAAAAATATTATAACTGTGGACACGCAGCTTTGGAAATGTTGGCCTTTGTGAAGTAAATTTCAATATAAATCAGTAATAACTACTATTAAATACATAGAGAATCAGGTTTGAAAAAACAGATCACAGAGACCTTTGCTGTGGGCTTTTAGAGGAAATTATTTTCAAAAAGGTCAAAACACAAAATGAGCAATTCCATGTTTTTATTATTCATGCCAGCTCTCTTCACCGTGGCAGCTTCTTCACTGTGCCCTTACTCCAACAGTGGAGTAAATGGGCTTTAAAATGGTGGGCTGGGGAGGACTTAGTCTGTGCTCCAAAGAGCCAACTGTATCTATACAGTGAGCAGTAAAGAGTAAAGTGGAAAATTCTGCTAAATGTAGAGTAAACATTAGATGACTCTGGGTGTCTTACTTTCAGAGTATCTCATCTTGGAGTGGATAATAATTACAGCATTCCAATCGTACTGTACCTGAGTATTACATTTTGATTATTTTAATCCCCACTTCATTTGTAATTAGAGAAGATATTCTTCATTACTTCTTTGAGGTGGCCTTTACATATTCCCACTTGTGGGATGCTCCCTGCCTCCCACAACTCCAGCACAAGTGAACTTCTATTAAAAAAGTATTTTAAAAATTCCCAAAATTACTGCATAGACACTGCCTCACAGGATCAAATATTCAAAATGAGATTATACAAAGGCTGTGTGGTCCCTAACTGTCTCAGTTCCATCCTTTCTACACCTTCACTCCTTACTTGGAGATTATTTTTTTAAGCCAATTTCCCTTTTGCCAGATAATGTTGTTCTCTTTTGAACACTTGACAGATTTTACCACATAGATGTCTGTATTTCAGTGACAGATAACATAATCATTGTCAAAGTTTGTATACTAACATATTATATTAGTAAAATGCTTTGGTATCCTTTGGGCTTTAAGTTGGTATACAAATTTAGGATTGCTATAGTGTGTAATTAAAGTAGGTTTTGAGTACTCCATGTTACCAACAAACACAGAACCCTTCTTTGTAATAAGCTCAGACTTTAATACAATAGAAACTTTTACCACTATGAAAAGTATTCTTAAAAAACCCCCAAAAAACAAAACAAAAAAACCTTATATAAGAAAAAATGAGGTTATCAGATTTTTCTGTTTTTCCTACAAATTACAACTGGAAATTATTCTAATTAAGAAAGCATGTGTATAAGTAAGAAGAAATCAAAACAACATGCTATTTCTTAATATATTTTTAGCAGTTACTCAGACAGCTGCCAGGAGAATTTGTGTGCATTGGATAGCAAGTAGATTTCTTTTCTTATACAACAGTCAATTACAATAGCTGTTACTTGACTGAGCTTCAGGTAGATAAAAAACATGATTTGACATTTACTATGGATTACACAGTCAATAGGGTCCAAAGATTATGGAGCACCATAATAGTGTACTTGAAGGATTCTTGAATCAGCTTGAAGTTCTTCAGTAATTATTGCTAGAGAAAGAAATACCCGTTCAGTTTAAATACATATTTAATGTTTCTTCTTTTCTCATTCTTGTTTTGACCCTGTGCTCACTGAAGTCAATTGCAAAGCTTCCTATTGAGTTTAATGGTGCAGGATCAGGGGATCCACATGCTAAAGCTTTAATTTGATTTATTAAAACCGTCAGTTCTAAATCCTAGGACCTAGGCAGTCATACAACATTTGAATAGATCAAATCCACTAACCAAAACATCATAAATAAGGTCTCCCCTTCCTATCTCTTACACTCTCATATTGTAGCTCATTGTCAGTTAAAGCATGAGAAAATATAGATGTTAGCAGGACTGTGCCAGACCAAGGTGGGGAATAAATTTCAGAGATTTCATTCTCTGAAAGTGCCGTGCCCAATACTGTTTTAAGCTGATTTAAATTTATCCATCATGGAGCTCATATATGAAGCAGTTTGAAAAGCAGAGGACAAAATTATATTAACAGAAACCAGGACCTAACCATTATATTTCATAGTTTAACTGGTCTTCATATTTTGAAAACATTATTTTTATTATTTTAGAACTTTCCAAAAAGAAATTGAATGGCAAATGAAACCTATGCAACCCACTATCTTTGAACTCTACAAAAGCCAAACTCTCACTCTACATGGTCAAGGTGATATCATTGGTTCTAAAAGTGGCAGCAGTTTACCACCTCAGAAACTTAGCAGAGATCATGACCAGAAACTAGATGGTAAATCTCTGTCACCACCAATGTTATATCCTTCACACTACAACAGTCCATTTCCTGAAAAGCACAGGTGTGATGTTTTACTGAACCATGTGTACAGTGTGGAAGAAGTCAATCCAATGGTGAGTAGTTATTTTACTTTAAACACTGAGGTGGCCAAAGTTCAGTCTATAGGCCAAATGTGATTCATGGATTCCTAGAATATAGTTTACATATATTTATGTTATGTATATAGTTATGGTATATTTCATGCTGAGCCACACCTCAGTGTTAATGGTGATGGTGGTTATCATCCACTATTATGAAAATGAGGTGTAAGCTTCAGGCTTTTAGCAAGTTGCCAATATGGCCTTCAACTGGGGCACCCTGCTTTAACAACTCTATCAAAGTAAATTCATAACAACTCTAATAAGTACCCTAATGTGCTGTTAGAACGATAACATTACTTTAGATTAATGGATAAAATTAAAGGAATCTGGGTCTGTTATTCTAGGTATAATCTATTGTATCCAAACATGAAGGAGAAAATCCCGAATGTTGTAATCTCTATTTTTCTTAAAGGGAAAGAGTAAAATTATAGCATTCTTGGTCCTTTCCATTTCACTCTTCACAGTGGAGTTACCCATCTCCATGGCAACTGGGGGCAGACAACATCTTTGCGGCAAGCCTGGGTTTAGAACTGCCAATCAACAGGGCTTGCCTTAATGAGGCACACTGAGGTGGCTGCCTTGGGTACCACATGGGGGGAGAAAAAAGGGGGGCGGCGCCACTAGGACCCAGAGTGTAGAAAATTGTGTCTGCTGCTGGTGCATATGTATTCTCTCTGCTCTAGATGCACAGAGATGGTGTGGTGAACCTATTTGCATCCAAGTCCAGTTGGAAAACCAGAAGATGTACTGTGTGAGGAAGGGAAACTCAAAAGCAGAGGATGTGGTTCCCTTATCTGAGAAGCCACTAAATAGTGTTGAGTATTTTGACTGGGTCCCAGGCAATTTCTGCGCCATTTCTAGCTAGCATTCCCATATTTGTCACTTTGCAAAGTGACAACCTGCTTGTCTTATCATATATTTACCTCTCACAATGGACAAGTGTTCAATAGACTCCAAACCCACCTCCATTTGGAACTGCTTGTGAATCGTCCATAGGGGAATGGACATATGTAATCACTCAAAGAACAGTTACTAATCTTCATGCAACTGTTGTTCTTCAAAATGTGTCCCTTCCACTGTAGGTGTGTGTGCACTCAGGTCACAGTTGTCATGGAGTTTTTCCCTTTAACTGTACCCTTTGGGGCATCCTCTGCTGTACCACAAAATGGAGGCATAAAAGACAGAGCCACTTCTGACCCCTCCTCAGTTCCTTCCTGCCAGAAGATACCAATAGGAAGGAACATGGTTCATGGAATGGGCATGTGCATTCACTAGAAGAAGAAGAAGAAGAAGAAGAAATGGTTTCTGTAACTGTTGTTCTTCAAGATGTGTGTTGCACGTGTTCATTCCACAACCCACCCTCCTTCCCCTCTCCATTTGAGTCTTCCAGTAAGAGGGTACGGGGTGGCTCTAACCTTTGGGCGTGCACAGGCAGTGCACAAGACAGCAGAGGACACTTGTGCCATCCTGATGGCTACAGCTAAGAAAAGCTCTGCAGCAGCTGTACACCGGAACACACACACACACACACTTAAGTGGAATGGACATGTGTGACATCTCAAAGAACAACAGTAACAGAAAAAATTAGTAACCGTTTCTTCTGGAGAGTTCTTCCTGAGGGGCAGTCCTAAGTCTATCTCAGACCAAAGATCTGGTCTGCTCCAGTTGCTGCGGAGATGGGGAATATCCCTGTGTGAAGATTGTGACATGGAGGTCCTAGAATAAAAACTCGCTGATAGAAGAAATGAGGTATAACCCACCCCAGGTTGAGGCTAATACTAAAGTTTTTCTGGGTGTCTTGGTTGCCAGTATTACTGAATTAACGTTCTTTTAGAAGACCATCTAACTTCTTAAGATGTAAGTCTTTATTCAATATATCCCATCATTTCAAACAGTGTTTGCCCAGAGGCTATTCTAAATTACACCAGGGACTGAAGTGCCCTGTGACAGGCCCAAGGGTCTTGAGGATGACAGAGGAACCAAACTGTCACCAGTAGTACATTTAAATATGTAGTGACACACCTAAGGACTTAGTCTATGTTTTAGTAAAAGATAGAAAATATGCAAAGTTACCAGCTTGTAAAACTTAAGATGAAAAATTTGTTTTATGCTTCAATAATGTAAAATTATTGCTGTACTTTAAATTCTGTACTAACTGCTGTGCCTGCTTAATGTATTGTTCAGATTCCCCCAGAGATGTCCTTACCTACAACTGCAACAGAAAAGTTCTTTCAAGAAGAAGAGAAACGAGCAAAAGAATTTGAAGAGATTTTAAATTCACACATTGAAGAGCTGCAAAGGCATTCTGAAAATACTGTCAAAAAATATGCTTGGCTAAAGCAAAATAGACATATATGAGCCTTTTAGCTTTTTATATGCTGTTTAAAAAAAAATAAAGGTATAACCAAGTAGTTACTCTTCTGATTCTCAAAACTAAAATCTGCTACCATTTTATTGAATTTACAAAGAAGACAGCTAGTGTCTTGTAATATAAATCGGGTGAGGGCAGGGGAAGTTTCTATTCCTATAGTAATATGACACATTGTTCTGTTATGGCTTTAGTTACGGTGTATATTTGCAATCTAAGACATATCTAGAGATTAAATATGTAATTTGTTTTTGTCTACTTGAATTGTGTGCTCCAATGAAACTTGATAGGGTAAGGGAGCTATATAATCAATGGAGCTGACCATTTGAGTCTATACCTATTCTCTAGTTTGCATAGAACTGGAATAACAGTTTTACATTGTCCTATTCACAGCTCATAGCATCAGGGGCATAGCTGTGCTCTGGTTATTCTTGACTACACAAATAGCCATTTATGTCCATTGCAGCTGAACCTGCTCTAACCCATGCCTAGGACCAGGCAAGCCGACGGTATCGTCAAGAGTAGGGAAATATCTTGAATTCGCCTTTTCCCCCACACCTTGCATTACTGGGCTAAGTAGAGTTCAGTTGGAATAGAACATCTTACCTGTAATTTGGGCTCTACCAAATACACAGCAATGAAAAATGCATCACGGATCATGAAATCTGGTCTTATGTGTTTTTATGCTACCTATACTATACAGATTTCACAGGAAAGACCAGCGTTTCTCAAATTCTCAAAGATCCTGACCCAATAGAGTTGCTGGGGAGGAGTGGGGGTGTATCACAGGATTATTTTAGGGGGAGGTTCACAGTATTGCCACCCTTATTTCTGTGCTGCCTTCAGAGCTGGGGGGCTGGAGAGCAGCGGCTGTTAGCTGGGCGCCCAGCTCTGAAGGCAATGCCCCACCAGCAGCAGTGCAGAAGTAAGGATGGTAATACCATACCACACTATCCTTGCTTCTGTGCTGCTTCTGGCAGTGTCTCTGCCTTCAGAGCTTGGCTCCTGGCCAGCAGCCACTACTCTTCAGCTGACCAGCTCTGAAGACAGCGTCACCACCAGCAGCAGTGCGAAGTAAGGGTAGCAATACTTCAATCCCCCCTACAATAACCTTGTTACTCTTCCCCCCACACCCCACCACTACTTTTTGGGTCAGGACCTCCACAGTTACAACACTGTGAAATTTCAGATTTAAATAGCTGAAATCATGAAATTTATGATTTTTAAAATCCTATGACAGTGAAATTGACCAAAATGGACTGTGAATTTGGTAGGACCCTACCTATAATGGTTTAATAGTTTTTCATTCATATTTAAATATCTGACAAAATGTAACCTTAAAAGTAAATCTTTCTGTAAAGCAAATATTGGGGTTTAAGTGTACTGTTTTCCTATTGTTTTTATTAGTGTAGAACATGTAAAACATTGTCCCCAGACTACATAGATTGCTGAACATCCCCTTTGTAAAGGCTCTCAAAAGTTACTACTTTTCCCAATCCTCAATCCTTCTTCCAACCCAAGCCTCTGCATCTTGAGTAACTGTCTGTTTCACATGGCAGTTCCTTTAATTTTAAGTTCATACTAAATTCTATTGCTATGTAAGTGGAACAGTCAGAAAGCACAGGAGACAAAACAACAATCAACTTTAATGGAATAGTTACAGAAAAACTACAGTACAACATGTAGTGCATTTGCTGTTTACAACTTCATGGAAAAAGCTGGATAAAATACTGAATCAAACAGGCTGGTTTCTGAGTACCCGAATTATCACTAATATTCAAGCCCACATCAAAATGTGAATTGTTTTTGGAAGCCATATCTCCAACAAAGCAAAACACACAATTTCACACTTAGACAAAATAGCCAGATTTTAAATACCAATTTGCTCCGTTTTCATTAAAATGGGTAATGATAATGAAGATATAAAAGAACCTTAAACTCAGACAAATAAACTGAAGAAAGCTGAAGAGCAAAGAGTGATCAAAAAGATGGTGAAAGAGTATTTGAACTAAATAAACATAAGTCTTCAGTTTAAGAGACTATGTATTTGGAAGTTTTAAATTAAATATGGTAGAAATTTAGGAATTTCTGGAAATAATATTCAGTAAATTATAAGTCAGAAGTCATCCCTAGAGACTAAGAAAGCAAAAATTATCTTTAAGAATGACAGAGAGGAAGATACCGGAAGGCATTGACATTAGTCTTTTTTCTTTTCCAAGCAAAATATTCAAACATATTATGCAGGGGTTGGCGACTTTTCAGAAGTGGTGCGCCAAGTTTTCATTTATTCACTCTAATTTAAGGTTTCGCATGCCATTTTAATATTTTTTGAAGGTCTCTTTCAATGTCTATTATATATAACTAAACTATTGTTATATGTAAAGTAAATATGGTTTTTCAAATGCATAAGAAGCTTCATTTCAAATTAAATTAAAACGCAGAGCCCCCAAGACCGGTGGCTAGGACCCAAGCAGTGTGAGTACCACTGAAAATCAGCTTGTGTGCCACCTTTGGCATGAGTGCCATAGGTTTCCTACCCAATATGAATCAGTATTGCCCAGATCCTCAAAGGTACTTAGGTATTGTTCCCACAGCATGTTACAACACCTAATCCCTGCACAGTCCAGTGAAATCTTCAGCCCCAAACATGGGGAGAGTTAGGCTCCTGGAGGCCAGATTCACAATGGTACTTAAGTGCATTAAGTACTTAACTGCCTCTTTAGATGCCAACATTTAGGCACTGCTGACATGCTCAAACCACCACTCAGATGTCACCTGATCTTGTAGCATTGCAACACCTAAATGCCTTTGTGAACCCAGACCATAGGCGCTGACTCTGTGGGTGCTCTGGGCTCAACCATGGAAAAAAACCTAAAGGGATGCTCATCACATACCAGCCACAACTGATCTAAGCATGCCTGTAGGATAAGCTCCCCTAGTTTGAGAATCCTGCTTTGGAACCTCTGGGGCTTCGGGTTGAGTTAGGGCTTTGAGCTGTTCATTAGATGTGGGCAGCATCATGGGGTAGGTGGCTTTGTGAATACCAACCAGCAGAAACTTAGATGCCTACAAGGTTAGTGGCACCTAAATGGTGGACTGAGGTCCCTAAAGAGGTAGTTAGGCACCTAAATATCTTTGGAGATCTGGGCCTATGTGACTATTTAGAATAAAGCTGTCCAACAAATTAGTTTATTTAAAAAATACATCTTATTCACTGCAATTACTCATTCAACTTCAGTACGGCCTTCTTGCAGTGCCATATGCCATAGATTCATGGTACACAGCACACCAGAATGCCATTTGGAAACTTCAGGTAGTGCACAAAGAAACCTACTTGCTAACCAACATTGCATGTACAGATCATATTACACCTGACAGGCACTGGTTGTCATAATTTCTAGATATAAATCTAAGTGCTGGTTTTGATCCACTTACCTGAAATGTGACTTTTTCCTTGTGCAATAACTTCCCAGATGAAATCAGCTAAGGTTGCTGAATTGACAATCCCCCACTTTAAACAGGAGGGAGTTGCTGGTAGAGCAATTTCATCAAGGAATCCTTGACTCTGAATCTGCATCATCTAGATTCGACAGAACCCAGATACATTGACCTTCAAGGCAAATTGTAAAGCCTATTTGCTCTCTATTCCCTGGAGGCGAGGACCAGGGAGTGGTAAGGGAATGTACTTTGTTCATTGTGACTAGGTGAGGTCACAACTTAATTTGATAACATTTGTAAATGTAGGGAAGGGCAAAGATATCTACAGTTATCTGAACCAACTAACTATGCAGGGCATATTTTAAAAATCAAAATACTGTAAATTTCATACTTTTACTAAGTGTGCTAATAAAGGTGAAAACTCAACTGTGATCAGATTGATTGGGAGGTGAAATCTAGAAATTGCTGGATAATGAGGCACCTTAAAAACTTTGTGCTCCAATTGCCACATTTTAGGAAAGTTAGTGGGAAAACTAGGAAAAATTCTGGTGGCCAGCAAATGTAAAGAGGATTGAGTTATACTATAGGTGATGACCAACTGCAGGAGCTAAATTTGTATAGTCAAGAAAAGAATACTCAAAAGGGGACTGTGATGAGGTTGGGACTCACCACCACAGTGCCTCCTGCTGGTTAGTCCGGGAATTAGCTCTATCAGCAGCCCTGGAGTGCCCTCTGCTGGCCATCTGCTTCCTCCTGTCTTCCGTTGGCATCTGGACCCACATTACTCCCCGCTCACGACACTCTCTTCAGGACACTGCCCTCCGGCAGTGCTACCTAGTCCACACTTGCCCTCTTCCGGGGGTGTTGACAGCAGTCTCACTTCTCATCCCTGTCGCAGGAGGCAACCACACCCCAAAGTCTAATCCCTTCTGGCAGGGGTCTGGTGCAGTTCACTATGGCCACTTCCACCAGCCAGGTACAGTATAAGGGGCAGAGGGGGACCCAGCCCGCCCCCTACTCTGGGTCCCGACCCAGGAACCCTTTGGCGGCAGCCTCCCTGCCCTCCCTCTCTCCCCTTGCTTGCCAGTCCTCCCTGGGTCACTTCACCTCTGACCCAGTTGCACCTTCGGGCCCTTCTATCAGGGCCCACAGGCTAGCAGGCTTCCTTCTGCTCCCCCGAGCCTACCCAGCACTGCACAGCACTGTCTGAGGTGCTAGTCTCCTGCTCCACAGACCGACCTTCCCTCCTGAAGGTCTGGGAGGGACTACCTGTTCCCTTCCTGGGCAGCCTTTATATAGGGCTGAGCCTGGCCCTGATTGACCACTTAATGTTCATCCATGACTGGCTCCCGGCAGGCCCTTTCCCATTGGCTGCCCATCTGCGCAGCCCCACTCTCTCATCCACCACAGGGACATGGATCACAGGCTATATAAACTTACAGGTAACAATATAAATTAAAATATTTTAATAAATTAAAATTAAAAAATAATTATGGATTATTATTCATAAATTCATTCAGAAGTTGCTAGGACAAGGTGCAGTGACCTGATGCTAGAGTTTACGAAAACTTGAGTATGAGCAATTGAGAAAGGGAACAGATATCTAAAGGAGCAATACTGGTTTTAACATTTTTCAAAGGCCTCCCAAAAATATTTTTAGCTCCCCAATTAAAAGGCTCATTTTAAGTAAAAAGCTGCCAGCTTCCTTTGCAGCAGGAGCAATGAAGATCAGTGGTGTATAGTTGTCAACCTGTTTTATCAAGGGATAATTTTGAAATAGAAAGTGGCCTAGGAGCTGTTAACCTAGCCTCTCAATTTTTCCAAGACTTACATTGGAAGTGAGATCTCTCAGTGAAATAACAATAAAGGAGCATAAATATATTAAAATCACTCACCTGAAAGTTGGATAGGTATTTTCTTTTTTTCCTTCTCTTACCTTCCATTTCCACCCATTCTGTCCATCTCCAACCCAATTTCCTCATTTTTGTTTTCTCTTTTTTATAATTCTGTCCCACCTCATCCCTAGGGCTATTGGTGGGGCTACTCAACACACACAGTCACCTACAAGTCCATCCAGGGGCTTCCAAAAATCCTGGTAATCCACAAAAAGTTTGTGGGTTCCAAAGGTCGGCCATGCACAGCCATGTTGAGAACTAGAAAAAACAACACTAATGATAGGCTCGCAATGTGAAAGTTACCTTTGCAACAAAATTAAATTCATCTCTCATTTTCTTTAGAGTTCTAAAGAGCATATGGCTCAAAGGCCAGCTCTGTACAGTGACCCTGTCTGGTGCACTGAGCCAAAGCAGGGAGTAAAAACAGCTTGTGCCTACAAGCTGATGGCTACCAGTCATACTAGATCTGAATCTGGCTAACAGGCAAAACTTGTACTGAATGCAAGAACAAGTCAGACGATATAGCTCAACAATCAGCGAGCCATTCAGGGCGTGGTTGAAAAAAACTCTACCAAGTCAAATCAAACCAACGAAGGACAAATGTTATGAAAAATCATCCCAGTATCACATCTATCTCGGTTTTTTAAAAACCTCTGAATGTTGGACTTGGACACTGATTTTGGCTTATCTCGCCAGAAGTTAGCACATTGCTGCTATGAACAGAGTAACTGGAGACTCTGAGGGTACGTCTGGGAGTTTGTACACTGAGTCCTAATTGTCCATGGTCATGTGTTTTTCTTTATTATGTTAAATGCGCATTGTATGCTGTGGTACAGTGATAGCAATAAACTTTAGTTATAAATGTGTATCAGAAAAGTACATTAGCCCATTGCCAGGCAAGCCAGCTGCCATTAGCCACCAAAACATCAGTAACAACTCCACCTGTTCTCCTTTCCCTTCTTCCCCATTTGCCACACACTTGATACTAGGAGAGGGCGGGGGTGGAGGCATCTACAAAGGAGGGAGTCAATATTGAGGGCTGCATGGGGCAAAGATGCCCTGCCTAGCCACTCATTGGGCCCAATTGCATGGGCTACCCAGCCATGGAGTTCACCAAGCTATCTCTGGGGTGCATCACAGAGTAATACTCGGAAGATTCAGTCCCTGGTGTGGGAGATGCAGCACGAGCCTGTACTCTTAGTGATAGCAGCCGTTCAAACAGCTTTTTCTCCGTCTACACTCCAATGTAAAGAAAGCGAGGAATACTTGTAGCACCTTAGAGACTAACTAGTTTATTTCAGCATAAGCTAGCTCACTTCGTCAGATGCATAGAATGGAACAGAAGTAAAATACATTTATACACACAGAAAGAAAAAGAAAAGAAAAAAAATTGTACATTAGCATACCAGTTCTAAGAGGGCTGTTAAATGTAGATGGTCCATTATCACTAGGAGACCTTTTGAAATGGAGATCTGTTGTCAGTAACTCAGGAAATGCAATTAATTACTGTAATGAGAGAACCAATCTGAACTTCAATGTAAGCCACTGTGACCTTAAGAGCACCCCAATGCCAGATGGCAAGGTGCTTCCTCATATGTATCAGGAAAACTCAGCTGGCCTGACTAGCTGAATACACCTCACACACATATTTATTTAAAAGATGTTTTGTAATAGATCATTTGAATAGCATGCTGGTCGATATTAGAACTGTGAAATGTATGTAATGGAGGTGTATGTGAAATTATGGATACTCCCTGAGCTCAGGTTTTGGAGTCTGTAAACAGACCAAGGAGGCAAAACAGGTCTTTTCACAGATGAAGGCGAACGGCCAGTACCTTTTTGGTTCAACTGCAAACCAATCCAGGTGTAGCCATTAGCATAAGGGATCACAGAAAGATCACTTACTTTGTAAAATCACAGATGATTGCAAAGATTAAGTTAGTGTCAGCTCCCTGACGGACACACAAAGCTGAGCTCTGAGGAGGGCTCCCTGCAAAGACTTTGGGGTATCCATCACCTAGGAGACACAGGAGATCAGTATTCTTTGAGTTCATGGAAGGTGAATCCTCTTGGCCCAGGAAGTAAGAGTTGCTGGAAATTGACGAGGTGAGAAACCACTTAGCTTGTAACTTGGTGAAATTAAGTTTTAGTCTCTTGAAAGCATGTTTTTCATGGTTTTATTTATCACAATGCCTGTCTCTTCTATTCTCATTTAAAATCTCTCTTTGTTAATAAAACATTCTTGTTTTATAACAATACCCTCTCAGAGCTGTGCATCCAACTGAAGGGCAAAATCCTCAGCCTAGCTAACATGTTTGTGTGCTGTCCCTCTTTTTATCAAGGCAGCAAACTTGATAACTTCCATGAGTGTCAAGCGAGAGAGACAGAGCACGGCAGGAGAGACAGTTCTGGGGGGGATGAGAGACTCGGAAGGGCTGTTGGTGTCCCCTTGAAAGGAGTAACCAGGCTGGTGTGAACTAGGGAGAGGTCATTGTGCTGTGCACAAGCTGCTGGTGTCAGTGCTCCAAGGCAAAGCTCACAGCACAGAAACGCCCAGTGGTACAGGGCAGGCAGTGACAGGGTCCCTTACTAGTCTGGTATCAGAGGTGTAGCCGTGTTAGTCTGGATCTGCAAAAGCGACAGAGAGTCTTGTAGCACCTTATAGACTAACAGATTTTAGGGATCATGAGTGTTCGTGGGTTAAGACCCACTTCATCAATTGCAGACCTCAAAACAGCCATCCTGCAGCAAAAAAACCTTCAAAACCAGACTTCAAAGAGAAACTGTTGAGCTCCACTTCATCTGCAAATTCGACACTATTAGGTCTGGACTTAATATTAGCTGTGAATGGCTCACCAATTACAAAAGCAGTTTCTCCTCTCTGGGTGTTCACACCTCCAGATCACCTGCTGGAAGTGGGCTTCACCACCCCCCCGCTGATTGTATTTACCTTGCTTTCTTGCCTGCATATTTATGCCTGCCTCTGGAGATTTCCACAACATTCATCTGATGAAGTGGGTCTTAACCCACGAAAGCTCATGATCCCTAAAATCTGTTAGTCTATAAAGTGCTACAAGACTCTCTGTCGCTTTTACTGGTCTGGGTGAATCCCAAAACATCACAGTCACCACATGGCAATAGTGAATTTGTGACTAATCTTGGGGTTTCTTTTCTTGGTCCTGCTGTGGATGTAGATGGTACTGAGGATATAGAATGTTCCAATGTGGGTCCCGGAGGTAGATACTTCAAGTTACACGGTACCAATGGACCCACTAAGGGCACTTCCAGAGGTAGAGGTGTGTCCGATGGTACCTGCCCAGAGGAATCTCTCTCCTTGGCACCCCGTCATGCCCAGTTGCTACCAAGACTTACTCAGAGCCACGTTTGCTCTTGGAGGAGCATCCTGGTTTTTCCACCCCTAGCAGCATCTTTTTACTTTTGCCTCCGCACCTTTTAAATTAGTATCTGGTGTCCGGTAGAGCTGTGTCTTGGCCCCTGAACACTTTTGTCAGACAACTGATTTCATAATGCAGCATTCCAGCAGGTCCATATGCATTAAGATCAGTGATCTCTCTCTCTCTCTCTCTCTCTCTCTCTCTCTCTCTCAGATCTTCACTACCCTGATTACACGGTTCTTCTAATACAGAGCCTGACAAGTTTCATGAAGCACTCCAGCAACTGGAGAAGGAGTCAGTCAAGATCAGCCTCTATGTTTCATGATCAAAGACAAAGCTGCAAAACATAGGATCAGGCATTTCACTCCTGGAGAGCTTAGGTGGCTCCTCACCCAGCTTGCTAGCTTCTATGGGCTCCTTTTTTAGGCACCTCTCTCCCCTGTATTGTAAGGCGGGAACCTGGATGCCTCTCCGGGGGTAGAAGAGGACTGAGGATTTCACTGGGCAGCAGGCCACTGCAGAGTTAGGCATTGCAGTGTGGGCAAAGCGATGCCTACGTATCTTTGAGGGTAAGGGCCCAAAGTCCTTAAGTACCACGGACTTCTATTTTATCTGCTTAGAGGTGCTCAGATACTACAGTAATGAACAAAGGACCACCAAAATAGATGAAGATAAGGACTTCACTGGACTTACCGCGGAACGGGCACAGTCAGCATTATTTCCAGGCGCAGTGAGGTCTTCAAGCACCCGCCAGAACTTCCCTGTTTGAATTGCAGAAACTTCAGACAAGTCACTAGAAGAGGCTGAACAGCTGAGAGGGACCTGGCCAAGGTCCCAATGTTACATGCTCTAGGATTCTTCAGGATATCATGTTTGCATTCAGGTGAAATAAAATTGATGTAAAAATATTAACAGTAAGGGAAAATGCATTTAGAATTGAGAGACACTCAATTTTAAGAGGCCCAGTGTATTTTTAAATCAATGGGTAAATTTCCTGTAATTTTTTCCAGACTTTCCTATACATAGTCCACACAAAACAGAAGCTTAATCAGAGAACCAGTCGGAGAATCAGGGCTGTGACTACAAGCTCCTTGGGCCATCTGTTTATGTGATCTCTGCAGATGCAGAATGCTCAGCTCTTGGGGGAAACAAAGGATGTTCCCTGCATTGCTCCCTGTTCTGGATTGGTTGTGTGGCTCTTCTTTACAGGTCATGGTGAGATCTATGATGTACGAGAGGGAAAGGTCGCACAGCGTCTTTGAGAGAATGAAGAGGGATTGATTCCTCCTCTGCCAAGAGACTGTTTGTTGGAAAGTATTTTTTTCAATGTAACCCAGGGTCATTCTAGCACTCACTGTTCACACCCTGCAAACAGCCAATTGTGCCTGTTGGGGAAGGAAAAAAACAATTTGAAACTTACATAGAAGATAAAGACTAAGTTAAGAAAAAATGAAACAACTATTGTTTGCAGTGTTGTTGTAGCCATATTGATCCCAGCATGTCAGAGACCAGGTGAGTGAGATAATGTCTTTTATTGGACCAACTTCTGTTGCTGAGAGCAACAAGCTTTTAGGTTTACACAGAAGAGTTCTGTGTAAGATTGTCTCTTTCAGCGACAGAAGTTGGTCCAATAAAAGACATGACCTCACCCATCTTGCCTTTCATGAAATAACAACTCGTTCATTACAATGGTTTTACTATTCATTGCTATTTTATAATTAGAAGCAAGCCAACTTCAGGCTGGAGAGCTGTAAACATAGTGAGCCTAGTTTGGACGATCATATATATTGTATATATATTGTACAACGGTTTAACTTCACTGATTGCAGTGCAATTACTCCTGGTCTACACTACAGCAGTATTGCCACCTTCAAACATTCAGTGAGATCAGCTTAAATATAAGATTTTAAAAGAAATACTTTAAAAAAAAAAAAAGGATTACCTTCTGGCTTTTGAACCTTCCGGCTTCATGTTTTCAAGCTTTTCTCTGCACTGTGAAATCTACAAAGTTACTTTTTTTTTTTTTTAATTAAAGTAAAAGCTGAGATTCTCTCTTGTAATCACATGGCTCCAGAACCTAGTGTCTTAAATAAAACACATAAGGTGGGAGTTGGCAGTATGCTAGTGGGGAGTCTACATGAGCTACATTCTATACAGAACATGGCCCTAAATCCTGCAATTCGTTGTGCATGGGCAGACTACAGCACCTGCAAGGAGCCTATTTGCTCCAGTGTAGTTCCTCATGAAAGCAACAACATGCCCGAATGCAAAAAATTGTGATATCGGAGCCTGGCACAAATTTTAAGAGCATTTTGTGTTTGAGCTTCTCTTTCAGCATATCCCAGATCTGCAGAGATATTTTTTGTCCAAGCGCTCTAGTACACATTATTCCTTTTTTAAAATGAAGGCTAATTTCCTATTTCCACTATTTAACTTTACCAAAAATAATTTTCAAAGTGAGGATTTTAAAGGGACAAGCATGCTCCTGTTGTGTGATTGAACCAGAAGACTGAAGATCAAGTGACCCAGCATCTAAAAAATGTGTAGTTTTACTCTCAAAACCCCTTGCAGTGTCTGTTGTTTTATACACTTTTGGTGACAGGGATTAAGATCTTGTTTGAGAAATAGCCACTTATGAGGAATACTCATAGAATGGTGTAACTCCTTTATTTTCTTTACACTTCAAAGCCATTTATAAAAACTCCATTAAAACCTTGATCTTTAAGTATTTTACTTATATTTGATTTATGCTTTGAAAATTTGCTCCTAATAAATTGTTCCATAACTTGATTTATCAGAAGGCAACGCAGATTTATAATGACTTTACCTGATAATGAGCACTCTTGGAAACCATATCACAGGACTTTGTTGCAGAAATACCTCAGCGTGATTTCCTGGTAAAATGCTTGTAATCAATCATTCAATTTTGCCACAAGCTGCTATATGCTGGGAAACAGTTTGAAATCTTATTTCTAAAATACTTTTGAAGTCTAATTCATTCTTATTTAAGGTAACCAATTTTTACCCAGTGAGGACAATGTACAACAACTTGGATTAATACACAGTTAAAAAAGCATAGATACAATTAAACCTTTGTCTGGAAAGTTCAGAATAGTTGACATTTGACTAACTGCCCATAGTTTAGTTCCTGATGCTTAAGTGTCAGTGATTTATGTCAATTTCACACATGACAAAGGAAATACATTTTAATGCATATTCCTATATGCTGTAATTAAAAGAGATTGCAGTAAAAGATGCCAAAGTTCAGGTGCAAAATCCGATCTTCACAACATAAAAATATTGACAGGACTACAATCAATAATTTGTAAAAGATTTTTTTAAAAGTTTCAGACTAAGGCTATTAATTTATTCTATATTATTTTGCATAATGACACTTCAATAAGTGAAGTGTTCTTTTTTACTCCTGGATGTAGCATTATTTAAAATTGCACGTTCCAGTGCACTAAAAATACTGTACTGGGTATTAGAATACCAGTTCGAATAAACATTTTGATCCATATAGTCGATTATTTTGACATAGCACCTAAAATATATGAGGTGTGGCCCAGAGTGACACACTGTCTTTGTCCTAAAGAGCTCACAATCAGTGAAGATAAGTGACAAATGAAAAAAATGAGGAGAGAAGACATGATCAATAAGGGTCATTATTAATTAAGTACTTGTGAGTTATGGTAGAAACGAGTCTTGACCGATTTTAAGGGAACAGCATAGTGGCTTTGTGAACTAGTTCAGAGGGGGCCGTCTGGGTCAATCGTGCTTCTCAGGATGGCAAGGAACACACAACAGTGACCAAAAAACAATCCCTTTGTTGAACTTGGAGGGAAAACTCGGGATTTAATTTAGAGGACATGCAAAGAGCAGCCCAGGATAGACAAGGATGGCAGAGCCTTGTCCGTGCCTTAAGCAACATCTGACAGAGCAGGAAGGATTCAGATTCAAGGCTGGTCTCTAACAAAATGCAATTTTACTTACACTCGAACAGACAGACCAATAATGCTGCAGAATTTACATGTAGGTTGTGTGGTGATTTGTTAGTTTCCTCAGCCAGAAATTTTAATTCATTCTTATTTAAGGTAACCAATTTTTACCCAGTGAGGACAATGTACAACACAGAACCATGTCCCTAATAAAGAGGTCATTCTTCATCACAGGAAAGTAGAGGAAGACAAACATTTTGCTAAAAGTCATGAGAACTACAGTAACAATTGAGAAGGGGAGCATCAGAAATTGACCAACTCCAGCACAGACATCATTTAGATCCATCTCTACCCACACGGGAATTCCCTCAACATAAGAGGTTCAGATAACTTTTCAAGAACAGGAAATGCTTTGAGCAACAAGTACAGTGGAACCTCAAAGATACGAATGCCAGAGTTACAGACTGGTTAACCGGACAACACGTGGAATCAGAAGTAAGCAATCAAGCAGTGACAGAGACCCCCCCCCCCCCCAAAAAAAAAACCCTAAAAAAACAAAACCCAGGAAATACTGCACTGTCCTGTATTGCGCCCTAAAGGCAGGCACATCTGGGTTGCCTGTCCTCACCCCAACCCACTACTCACCACACAGGGAGCAGCCACTTACAGAGAGGAGGTAAAGAGACTGAATTTCATAGGCACAGCGATGAGCCCCTGAGCAGGCAGAGTAGGAGCAGCACTGGGGTCTGTGCCACTTTCCTGCAAACGATGGGTGCAGTTCCCTCACCAGGAGGGCGACAAGTTGACATGCTCAGTCCCAGACAGGGAAAGAAACCGCCCAAGCTCCTGCCTGCTGGAGGAGCAGCTCCATTTTAAAGGGCCACCGCCATCACCATGTGCCCACTGATGCTGCAGTGCCCCACTCATCACTCTTGCCATTAGGGAGCTAGAACCAGCTGCCTGTCCCGTGTTTCCACTCCCCCCCCCCCCCGTCCATCCCCCCTCGCTGGGCCCTGAAGTTTGCAGGCACAACTGAGAGCCCCCACTCCTGGCAGTCTGCCCTGCAGAGCATCCCAGAACGTCTTGTTCAGAGTTCGAGGGGTTCGTAACTCTGAGGTTCTATTGTACTTGGTCATTCAGTAGATAGCACAGTTGAGACAGCAGTGATTCAAGACCCCTCCTGGAGCTAGTGGTCACTGTGCAAACATGTCAAGTGAGTAGTAGGTGAGAGATAAGGACGACTACTGATCGTTAAAAGTTCCCAGCTCTTTTTCGGAGCATAAGGATTTTAATTCCCAAGCCTTAGGATTTGGTTTAACAAACATTTACATTTTGCTGACCCAAAAGTTCCCCTGCAGTTTCAATGTGAGATGGCATCCTACACAGTAAAATCTTTACCACACAAGAGTGCAGGAAGTGAAGAAGGTCCTAATCCGGCACATGAGTAGTCCCAGTAGCTTCACTGGGACTGGCCGACAGGGTACTGATAGTTAAGCAGATGCAGAAGAGTGGCAATTGATCTTTGACTATGGTAATAGAGGGGCCTGGTGGTATATGATGGAAAGTTGGAGGGGATGGAATCTAAGATACTACAGAGAATTCTTTCCTGGGTGTCTGGCTGGTGAGTCTTACCCACCTGCTCAGGGTTCAGCTGATCGCCATATTTGGGCTCAGGAAGGAATTTTCCTCCAGGGCAAATTGGCAGAGACCCTGGAGGTTTTTCACCTTCCTCTGCAGGGTGGGGCACAATTCACTTGCTGGAGGATTCTATGCACCCTGAAGTCCTTAAAACAAGATTTGAGGACTTCAATAGCTCAGATATAGGTGAGGTATATTGAAGGAATGGGTGGGGAAAATTCTGTGGCCTGCGTTGTGCAGGAGGTCAGACTAGATGATCATAATGGTCCATTCTGACCTTAAAGCCTATGAGTTTGCAGGGTTAAGGCCTTTTTCACTTGCTCCACTAAGCGACCGTGGGAAATACTGATACACAGCTACTGTGTTGTATTCATCCTCAGCAGCATCTGCCCTGAAATGGAGATGAAGTGATCCCTAAACTACCTCCCCAACATGTTTTGAGTTTTTTGGGGGGTTCTAAGTGCTTTGAGATCCTTGGATGAAGAAGGGATGGGCATAGAAGAGCATAGAATTATTCCAGGAATTTTGATATACATTTCTTTTTAACTTCCTGGTGTGCAACCGTGGTGGTTTGATGCTAGGTTCTAAAGAGAAATTGGGATCCATATAAGAATGATCCATTTGAATAAAGTTTTTGAAAGCCTAACCTACATTATTCCATATTTTCTTCATTTAAAGAACAGAAGATTCAAGGCCTGTGACTGTGTCTTTATATTAGCTATTTTGCCATGACAAACCTGTGGAATCTTTCTCTTGGGCTTCTGCACGATTGTCCTGGTAGATCTTATTTATTCACTTTGAACATTCAAGTCCCACAGGAAAAAGGAATCCTTTGTAAGTGCTCTGCATAGCAGCAGTTCTCAAAACGTTAGCAATCCGAGGACCCCCATTCTGATTTTTAAAATTTTCACAAACCCACAAACTCCCCTGCTAAGGCCCATTCCCCTTCCACTCCACCCCAAGACCCCACCCACTTCTTCACCTCCTGCCCCTCCTCTTCCCCACTCTCGTCTTGAGCACGCCCCTTCCCCCGCCCTCCCAGCACCTCCTGCATGCCAGCTGTTCCACAGCGTGCAGGAGGCACTGGTTAGGAGTGGGAGAAATTGATCAGAGAGCCGGCGACCCCGGATATACTTCCACCCCCGAACAAGCCTCATCCCCGCTCTTCCCCCTCCCACCCAGTGCCTCCTGCATTCTGTGGAACTGCTGACCCCCCAGCATGCAGGACGGGAGGGGAAAGAGTTGATCAGAGGTGCCCACGGAACCCCTGGCATATCCCACAGATCCCGTGGGGTCTATGGGCCTCAGTCTGAGAAACGCAGCTGGATAGCATTTAAATGAAAAATATTACATAATGTTAGTCATGTTTCACAATCACGCCACTTTTTGACAAAACAAGATGAAGATTCTACGTAAGATTAATATCTTCTTTATTCCAAAAATATATATATATTTTAAATCAGAGCATTTCAAATGACATTAAGCACAAAGAAGAAATGTCCTTCTTTGGAAGTTCTGAAACAGACATAAAAAAAAAAAACTCATGGGGGCAACATTACAGATGACAGTGATAAAATCTGAAAGCTGATTTGTACAAATTTATAACACAACAGTTTCCTTTCACAATACAGAACTTCAAATAGCTGTAAGAAAAAACACCATTTTAAAAGTCTGGAAGGCACATCAATTGGACCATAAAACGTATTGGCACGCTCACTAATCCGTTTTATGTTACATTCTAAAACAGAAATCGTAGCAATCCAATTAAATAGAAGGCTGAAGATGACAGTAGGCTCCTTTGTAAAGTACTATTAAAAAGTGGGATATTGGAAGAAAGGCTTGGGGTGGGGTTTTTTTTGGCTCTTCATAAAATACAAGTATTAATACAGGAAGTTAGAGAATTTAAAAAGCTGCATCATTCAGTTGTATTTGGGCGAGTTGCCACATAAACAAACACAACAATTAAAAGCACTACAACAGCCATTGTGGGAAGCACTACAGTGGTGATTTGTTGTCGAGCCTCTTGCATTGCCTGCTTTCTTTCCTTTTTATCTTTGGAGGTCTCCTTTTTGGGTTTTCCTTTCAGTTGCCTCATTCTTCTCCTAGGCTCTTTTGTTATTCCCCCACCAAAACAAAAAACAAAAGTTGAGTTGCAAAGTTAGGCAAAGGAAGGTCTTTGAAAAGGGATGAAACAGTCCTTGCTCCTTCAGATGTCTGCCTGTGTCACAATCTGTAAAGGGGGGGGGAGGGGGAGAAACAAATAATCTTTCAGACAGGATCAGTGTGTATTCTGAATAGTGATCACACATTTTTGGCTCCCCTTTGATATCACTTTTATCTAATGCACAACGACATTTACACAGCTACTGTCAATGAAGGTCCATCTCTGAAGACTCTCACTTCATTAATTACACTGCCCATGTGAAAAATTACAGCAGTTCATCATGGTGTTCATTTGTCCAAAGGCCACTGAACTTGTGTTCTGTTAAGTCAGATCCAATGCAGGGCACCATCCATCGGATGCGCCAGAGTAATCAAGATAACAGAACTAAAGACAATGAGAAGAAGAAGAATTAGTTTTCTGTCACTACATAGCACCAGCTGCCTCTTCTTGTAACAGCAAGGGGTCCCTACCAGAGGTCTATGGCCTCCCACAGATTTGCATTACAGATAGCATGGGGAGTAAGCACATCCCTTGTCATTATATTCAAAGACATCACATATTTATTATCCCCATAAGGCATTTATTGGAATAAAGGACCTTCTGATGGAAAAAAAGAATTGGAAAGATGAATTTAAAGCATGGATCTTGTTCTCTGGCAGCGAGAATGGTATTAAAGAATGCTATGAAACAATGCTGTGTCTGGGGTTTTATTAAATTTGGCATTTTCAGATGGAGGAATTCATTCCAAGTGATAATCCTTGAGGCAAACCAGACTGTTCTACAGATGAGGTCATTGAAAATAAGCTGCTGTGAAGCTTCTACTAGTCCAGTTTCTAAGCAGAAGTACCGGTGAGGTGAGGTTAATAAGCACAGTGCACAACGTGAAAGTCTCTCTGAGATGAGAAGAGTATGGCCACACTTATCTATCACTATCCATGCTTTTAAGTGGTGTGCAGGTGCATGACTAGAAGTCAATATAATGACAAGGGATGTGCTTACTCCCTATGCTATCTGTAATGCAAATCTATGGGAAGCCCTAGACCTCTGGAAGGGGCCCCCTGCTGTTACAAGAAGAGGCAGCTGATGCTATGTAGTGACAGAAAACTAATTCTTATTCTCCTTGTCTTTAGTTCTGTTACCTTGATTGCTTTGGTGCATCCAATGGATAGTGCCTTTCACTGTATCTGACTTAACAGAACACAAGTTCAGTGGCCTTTGGACAAATGTACACATCATGATGAACTGCTAGATAAATATGTACCTGTTCTGCCACATTCACATGCAGGTCCCTTATTTGCGAATACACATGAGGTTCTGTGCCTACACAGTGTGCAAAGGTCTGCTCTGACTGAAAATTAGGAGTGAAATAACACTTGACCCTTTTATTTTTTTTACAGTAAGTTAATAGATCACTAGCCAACCTAGTAAATGAATTTTTAAATGATGCTACAGAGCACCCTGCCTGCATGGAAATTTCCCAGGGATTTAACAATTACCTAAAAGTGTCATTTAAGCCTTCCCAATAGCTAGGAAGAATCTGAACATAAGAATGGCCATACTAGGTCAGGCCAATCTAGCCCAGAACCCTGCCTTTTGAGAGTGGCCCGTGTCAGATGCTTCAGAGGGAATGAACAGAACAGGCCAATTATCAAGTGAGCTATCCCACCATCCTGCCCCAGTTTGTGAGTGTCAGCGGTTTAGGGATGCCCAGAGCTTGGGGTTGCATCCCTGACCATCTTGGCTAATAGCCACTGACAGACATATCATCTATGAACTTATGTAATGCTTTTTTGAACCTAGTTATACTTTTGGCCTGCTCAGCATTCCCTGGCAACCAACTCCACCAGTTCAGTGTGTTGTGTGAAGAAGTACTTCCTTTAGCCTTTAGTTTGTTTTAAACCTATTAATTTCATTGGGTGACCCTGGTTCTTGTCTCAGGGTAGTAGTCATGTTAGTCTGAATCTGTATAAAAGAACGAGGAGTACTTGTGGCACCTTAGAGACTAACTAACTGATTTGGGCATAAGCTTTAGTGGGCAAGAACTCACTTCATCAGATACATAGAGTGGAATATACAGTAGGAAGAGGAAGAAATTTTACACAGAGAGAGAGAGAGAGAGAGAGAGAGAGAGAGAGAGAGAGAGAGAGAGGTGAAAAGGTGGAGGTTGGCATATTGACTTTAAGTGGCTTAACTAGGATGAGCTATTATCAGCAGAAAGAAAAAAGCTTTTGTAGTGATAATCCGGATGGCCCATTTCAGGCAGTTGCAAGAAGGTGTGAGTAACAGTACGGGGATACTTAACATGAGGAAATAGATTAAATTTATGTAATGATCCAGCCACTCTCAGTCTTTATTCAAGCCTAATTTAATGATATCTGGTTCTTGTGTTATATGAAGGGGAAAATAACATTTCCTTATTCCATTTCTCCACACCAGTTATGATTTTATAGACCTCCATCCTATTCATCCCGTAGTCGTCTCTTTTCTAAAATGAGCTGCACCAGTACTTTAAAATCTCTCTTCATATGAAAGCCGTTCCACAAACTTAAATAATTTTTGTTGCCTTTCTCTGTATCTTTTCTATTTCTAAATATAGTCTATCTTTTTTGATATGGGAGGACCAAAACTGCAAACAGTATACAAGCTGCGGATGTACAAAGGCTTTATATAGTGGCATTTTTATTCTTGCAGGGTCGTGTGTGTTTTCTTTGGGGATGGAGGAGGGTTATTGGACTAAGTTTAGAGAATGTTTATTAGATGTATCTGGCTCTCACATTCCCTCTCTAAACTCCCCTTGCAAAACTCCCCTGTTCACCAGCTCCTCTGGTTGTTCAGGAGCTGGCTTTTAAAACCTCTGGTCTCCCTGAGTTAACACCGTCTCCTTGTCAGGGAAGCCTACAGAGAGTAGGGATGAAAAGATGGCAGATCAGAGCCTTGCCAGGAAGCTTGGAGTTTTCCAGCAGTCTAGGGGCAGCACTGAGTACCCCTTCACCCTCCCAGAGAGACCACACTACAAACGTCAGTCAAGCAGGCACACAAGCAGCACACAAGAATGCAGAAACTAACCCCAACGGTCGCTCCTCCTTCACCTGGTGAACTCCCTCGCAAAATTCCTATTTGCTGCACCTGTTTGCTAGCTCAGACTTCACTAGAGGGTAAGTCAGCTGTGCTTGGTGGTAGGCTCTACCCGGCTAGCAACATGTCCCCCTCTATACTAAGCTAAATATTTTTGGAATCCAACACAAAGAAACTCCAGGTCTGGGGATCTTTTTTAGGCTTTTTTTTTTATATGAAATCTGATTATGAGGAAAGCAAAACAATTGTGATTTTTTAAAATCATGAAATATATACATTGTATTAACGAGCGTGCTTGCACAAAAAGTTATCCTAAGTAGGAAGCAGCATAAACCCAGCAAAGCAGAGCTGTAGACCCCCTCCAAGTCCATCAGACCCAAGCTTTCTGTTTTTGTGTCTCTGGTTATTAGCAATTATTAGCTTTGTGATCGCTTCCTCACAGCTTTAAAAGGACAGACTATTGATAATTTCTATCCATCTGGTGTTCTTGCTACCCATTAAGGTACACAATGTCACTCCAGATGCCAGTAAGCTCCTGCTGATAGAACAGAAATCTGCATAAATGGCCTCCCTATTGACTGCAGGATGTAGCAAATTACAAGAAAAAATAATCTAATTTTACTGCAAGTGGCAGAACAGGTACATTTTTTTTTTTAATTTTCACCATCCAGCCCAAGTTCATAGCTTGACAGCAGAAAACAAAAACAAGCTCAAATTGTTTTAATTTACAGTGTAAGAGTCATTTGAATTCTTCTATGTGAGAAACCAAACTCTGAAGGAATTTTCCCATCCTCTCACATAAGTAGCAATACACTGACTGCTGAGGTTCTCATCCAGATTTATTATTTCACTGAATGAAGTCAGTGTGGCACAGCTTATGGGGACATTCAGAATAGCAGAGCAAACATGTATTACCAGGACACTAGACACAAATCAATAGGCACATGTTTCTGTCAGTCAGGTTCTGCACGGATAGAGACCACAACAATGGGATAGCTGGGGAGTGTGTTCTCCTCATGTTGTGATGAAGTAGGAATTTTCTGTAATATTTTTATGAAGCCTATGTGTGCCTCAGTTTCCCTGTATTCTGCATGGCCACCCAGTGGGGGGGGGGAGGGAGGGCGAGAACTAAGGTTGCTCTTGGGGCACACTGGGAGACATAAGCATGTATGTCACTTAGGGCTTGATTACACTTGCACTTTATAGTGCTATAAAGCCTCCAGGAGCGCTATAACTCATTACCCGTCCACACTGGTGAGACACGTAGAGTGCTATAAGTCCACAGTTATACCGGTCCTGGTAATCCTCCCTTCCCAGGGGATTAACAGCTGTAGCGTATTGACTGCTCCGTTTTAGCTCCAGTGTAAACAGGTATTAACAATACATCGCTTTGAGTGATTATTGGAGACACCCCTAAGCCATTTAAGCCTCTGTTCCCTTTGTTTTGAACTCGGCTGGTGGAATGTGGAAGTGTGTTTTCAGAGCTTGAGCGAGCTTAAAGCAGAAGGTTTTTAGGCTCTGCATTTCAAAGACAATCTGCTGACACACACTCAGCACACCAAAAATCCACTCGCTCTCTCCCTTCGCATATACACAACACGCTCCCTCTCACCCCCCTCGTTTGAAAAGCACGTTGCACCCAGCTGAATGCTGGGATGGCCGCCCATAATGCACCACTCCCATGCCTCTTGAAGTGTCACAAATGTGGCCATACTATACTGCTGGTGGGTCTAAGTGTGGACACGCTCTAGCGCTATCTCTATAGCTGTATATGAGGGCAGGTATAACCAAAACTGCTATAAAGCCGTAAGTGTAACCAAGCCCTTAGCTATTCCTCCAAGAGACTGTCCCAAACTAGGGTGTAGCAACAATCCTATGGTTGGTGACACTTCTGACTGGTCCCATATCACCTGTTCTGTTTCCAAACAAAACAATGTTTCTTCTGACTGGCACCTGCAAACTCAACCTGGATTTGGAGACAAGCTTGGTTCACCCCTGCCCCCCTTTACGTCTGATCACTAGAGGTATTCTGGTGACGATGATGATGATGTACAGTGAGGACATCACCCAGCTTGACTCTTGGAGAGAGTCAGTTCTTTCAGCGTTCTGCAACCTTGGGACCTTGATGAGAAACAGGCCCTGAGAATCAGAGATGTTCAGTGACCTTTAGGATGGGTGGCAAATCCTACATCATCACAACACTCAGATCTCGTCTTCCTGGCTTCCCAATTTGGTTCTGGATCCACTTCAAATAGGACTGTCTTGTTTTTAAACCCCTGCGTTCTTCAGCTCACCGTAGCCTCTCTCTCCCTCATGTGCTCCCACTGCTGTTGATTGGGCTGAGGGTCTTTTACACTCCTGAAACAGCCTTTTTATATCTGCCTCAACTTTCCTCCTTCTGGAAAGAAATTTCTTTTGTCCCTTCCATTCCTCAATTTCTCCCTTCCTCTGGTACTTAGCTTTATTATTTCACTCCGAAACAGATGATGTACAAAAGAAAAAGTTTCTTATTTGCCACTCAGTATAACTAGATGATCTGATATTGCAGCCTGAGAGAGAGAGAGCAACATGAAAATATTGTTTCTATTATTAATACAAGTCAGCGTGTTTAATATTTTTTTACTTAAGGGATCAGTGAAATGACGGACAGGACAAGCCTGTCAGACTTCCTATGATCCACAGTAGCAAACAGAAGTTAAAATGAAACCAATTTCTCACTCAAACAAGAAATGACAGAGAGTCTTGTAGCATCTTATAGACTAACAGAGATGTTTGGGATCATAAGCTTTCATGGGCTAAGACCCACTTCATCAGATGAATGTGCTATAAGACTCTCTGTCGCTTTTGCAGATCCAGACTAACATGCCTTGCCTCGGATACTAAACAATAAATGTGCGCCTTGTTCTGTACAGCATAAACCATCATTAGCAACACAGAGACCAAAACCATCAATTGTTTATAACCTCTTTAAAATGAGTATTTCATCCTGAAACTAAATTAATGAAATCCTGAAGTACTGAACAGAAGGTTTTCCATAAATGTCAATTCCATTAGAATTACAGACTACTGGCTCCCAAGTTTGGGAACCTGGTATCAACATACAAATACATTTCCAAAAGGTTTGGGTCATTTGGCTTCACCGCTAGCAGAAGCTGGGCTTATGTAGAGATCCGGCCTGAGGATTTCAGTGAAGGTTAGTGAGGCAATTCTTAGGATTTCATCCAAACTGAACTAAATAATTTGCTATAAAAATAGGGAAGGTGGATCTCCTTAGGTCACCACAGGACCTCTGCTCCACCTTTTACCAGGGATCCATTCATAGCTTCCAGTATTGAAACAAACATTGCAAGAGAGAATTTGTCCAAATGTAGCAGAGTGCTGCTGCAAAGGTATCTAATTAGACCCATGCTCAGCCAGCCCCAATCAGGGGAAATAGATTGGGGCTGGGGAAAAGCCCGATGCCTGGCCTATGGATTGGCTGCACCTGCTGGCCTGAGGGCTATAAAGGCTGGGAGGGGGCCAGAAGGCAGGGGGAATGGCCAGGGTAAGGTCAGTCTCCTGGCTGAGGACTGCTCTGTTTGTGGAAGAAGCCAGCTAGGCTGGTAAGCTCTGTATATGGGCTGGTCTTCACTACCCGCCGGATCGGCGGGTAGCGATCGATCTTTTGGCAATCGATTTCTCATGTCTTGTGAAGACGTGAGAAATCGATCGCCCACGGCGCCCCCGTCGACTCCGGAACTCCAGGTTGGCGGGAGGCACAAGCTGGAGTCAACAGGGAAGCGCGCCACTGCCTGCCGCCGCTGTGAGGACGGCAGGTAAGTCGGCTGCAGATACGCAAACTTCAGCTACGTGATTCACATAGCTGAAGTTGCGTATCTGCAGTCGATCCCCCCCTATAGCTTAGCACTGGTGATGGAACAACGCTTTGTAAATAAAGACAAGTGCTGCACACTTGAGACCTCTCTGAGCTTTACTGGGGGCGGGGGGGGGGGAAGGGGGGGGGGAAGCAGCCAGCAGGCCCCAGGAAGAGGGGCAACCAGCGGACCCTGTTACACCAAGTGACTCAGGACCTAGCCATGGGAGAGTTGTGCATACGTTCTGGTGCAATGTAGCACTGACGCAGGATTTTACAAACAATAACTAAGCAATAGCTTGGGTATGATAGTGTTCACTTGTATAATAGGAAAGAACAAATCTCCACACTGCAATAATTCCAGGGTGAAATTCCTGGGCTATGAGTGTGACACTAGATAGTCATTGCGGTTCCTTCTGTCTTTGAAATCTATAGTTACACACCCACATCCACTCTCCTGGGCCTCACTGTAAGGCCGGTAAGTTTTGTCATCTGTAGATTTGGAGATACTAAAACAGAAAGATTAAATATCTTTGACCAAAGCCACAAAGCAAATCAACGCCAAAGTTGAAATTAAAGTTCATTGTTCTCAATCCCATTCTTAACCCACTAGAACACACACTGCCTCTCCTTACTGAGCTATTTCTTCTTGTGCCAAAGGTCATGCTGGCCACTCAATACAAAAGCCTATTCAGGTGGTGACAGAGTCACTGCAGTTGTGTTGGTCCCAGGATGAGAGAGACGCAAGGTGGGTGAGCTAATATCTTGGATTGGAACAACTTCTGTTGGCTAGACAAGCTTCTGAGTTTACGAAGAGCTCTTCTTGAGGTGAAAGCAGAAAAGAGCTTGCAGCATCCTAATGCTATTGGTGGCAGCATGGGTATTGGTGATCCCCACATTATTTGGGTCCTCCCCAAAATTCAAAGGATCTGTGCCCAGTTTTCACAGACTGTAAAGATCATCAGCCTGAGGTGACTATAAGGAGATAAGGAGCAAGAGATGGATCAAGAACAATGTGAGCTTTTGGTCAAATCATTCATCTTTCAATCCTAGTGTGAGCAACTGACTCTCTTTCCAGTTCTTTGCCTTACAAACTTACCTTTTCTTTTAAACAGAAAGCTAAGAGTCTCCTTCACATTTCTAGTTCCCTAAACCAGAGAGGCCTCAGAGCTGTAGGTCATACGTGTCCCAAAGCCTTGCTTTGTTACTAGTCGGTCATTCTGGTACAAGCTTTCGTCAAGGCTGGAACTGAAACATCACACTAGTTCACCTAACTGGTTTGGGAAGAGGGATCAGTACACAACTCGACAAATACTCATGTGGGAACAGCACTACAGTAGTTGCCTTTCTTGTTTGTCAGGATTAATGACTAAATTATTAGATGGAAAGAAATCATCTTAATTACTAATCTTCAACAAAACAACACGGTGCTGTAGGAAGTGATAGTGGCTATTCAATACAGGGCACCATTCCCTTGAAAAAATATCCCAGCATACCCTGCCCTGTAAAGACCATCTTTCAAGCAAGACTTAAGAGAGTTCTAACTACTTGGGAGTGACTTGGTATCTTCACAAGAATAAGGCTTTTATATGCAGTTCCTGGCCAAAGTCCAGCTAAGGTAATATTGTACTGCTGTCCCATCCTCCATGAGCGACAAAGAGTCCTGTGGCACCTTAAAGAATAACAAAAGTATTGAAGTATACGCTTTCGTGGACTAATACCCACTTCGCCGGATGCAGGCAGTGGAAGTATCCAGAGGCAGGTATAGGCAAGAACCAAAGTTAGAGATAACAAGATTAGTTCAATCAGGCTGAACCAGCTTGTTATCTCTAAGATCCAGACTAACACAGCTACCTTTCTGATTCTTGCCATCCTCCACGGTTTCCCACCAAAATTACAGTTTCAATTGGTATATTTCACTTCTTGTCCTAAATTGTTGCGTAGGGTTAAGTTGTACCAACTGTTGCCCTGAAGTGGCTACATTTCAAATGAACATGTAAATCCCTTTCAAAGAAAACCAGCACACAAGGAGAGAGCATTTCCAGTTGTACGGTACTGTAGTACTTCAGGACTATAAGAAAAGAAAGCTATCTTTAGTAAAATAGTTAACACACACACTATATAAACAACTATGACCAACTACTATGAGACAGGAAAGGCAAGGCTGTTTCCAGTTATGAAAACTGAACCAAATTATTGCCTTCGACTCTTACGATCCAGAGTTCCAATTTGTCAAGAAAAGCCTTGATGATGCTTTGGTGAGAGAACAGATTTGCACCTTTCCCTGGCAGCTGAAGATTCAGTTTCTTCAAGATTCCAAAATTATCGACAAGATACGCAAATTCTAAATTTGAGTGCATCAGCACATTTCGGAATTCCTCTTTCCCTTGAGTCTGGAGAAACAAATCCAACTTCTCTCCCAACTGGAAAACTTTACTGAGTATGTTCCCTGCTGACAACCACCATACAGAAGTGTAGAACAGCAACACATCAAAGTCAGAACCCATGTCCTGGCAAAATCTTTTGAACAGCCTGGTGTTCAGACCAGATCATTTGATATAATTCACCACTTTCACCAACCCTTTGAAAACGGCGTAGAGTTGCTCAGGCAATGTTTTTGATGCCAAAGCTTCCCTATGAATGAAGCAATGAACTCCGGTTACCATGGGAGCGCACTGTTTCACCAATGTTTGGAAGCCTGATCTTGAGACCAGCATGGCAGGTGCACTTTCGGTGGTGACTCCGACAAGATTTGCCAAATCCAGACCATGCACTTCAAATAAATTGTTAACAATTTCCATCACATCCTGAGCCTTCGGGGTGGTATCAAGAGTCTTACAAAAGAGAAACTCATCTTTGAAGGCTCCCTCAACCATGTATCGTGCGAACACCAATAGCTGAGAGCACAATGCGACGTCAGTCGATTCATCCAATTGTATGGCAAATAATGGAGACTTCTTTATTTCCTCCACAACTTATTTATTGATGTTCTGTGATATCCTCATTTATCAGTATCGATATTGTGTTGTTAGAGACAGATACATCATTCAGCTTCCTTGCTGTTTCCCTCGCCAAGAACTAGCCACACCATCTCTTTTGCACAGGGGAACACAAGTTGCTCTGCAGTGGTATGAGGCTTTTTGGCCTGTGCAACTTTGTATGCAACAATGTAGAAAGCGGTCACTGCCTTGCTTGTATTTTTGTAGAATACACCTGTTGAATTGAGGCGCTGTCGTTTCAGACCTGATAACTGCCGCTCAAATAATCTTAATCTTTTTGCAACAAGTTTGGATGACACTTTTTGAGATGGAGTTTCAGCTTAGACGGCTTCAATGAGTCATTCCCCAAGTCTTTGAAACAAATAACACATTGTGGCAAATCCAGACAGTCTTTTTCTTGACAAGTGAAGCCGAATTTGATGTAGTCCTTCGAATACTTGTGCTTGACATTCCTTCCTGTCATTATCTCAGATCTATGGGGTTAAATGAAATTTTGATTTTTCTAACGGACGATTTATTTCGGTAGATGTATAGTAATTATAAATCACTCATATAGATGTGCCAAAATAAGTTGTCTGGCAGCAAAAATTGGAACTATAACATAATATCTATCTAACTCGCACTGCACAAATTACATGGGCTCAAACTATAGCGGTTAGTTTTCATCTCTTGTGTTTGGTTGAGTAAAAACATATTTTAGGGTTATTTTTTAACAGATAATATTTTATTAACCTGTGATACCAGTGCTAAAGTATTATTTATTTTGGGAGTAGACCATTTAACTTAGTGCTGTCAAAACCGAAATTACTTTCACACCAACCTGACAAATTCAAAAGATGTAAATATAAAAGTTTGTGTCTTACCCCCTCCGTTAAAATCCCCATACAAAAAAGCCACAAATGAAATAAAAAGCATGTAACAAACTAACAATCATAAAGTTGAAAATTGCTTGCAAACTTATAATTTCTGTTGTAAAATGTAAACAAACTAAAACATCACATTTAGCACAGAACGAATGACAACAACCACTCAGCACGATGGCAGGAGCTACACAGACGCTCAGAACCTTAGACGGAAGTTACTGGCAACACAACACAACACGCTGCATGCTTGTGAACATGGCGTAAAACAACCTATCGGCAGCGCCTGCTCACACTATCTGACTTTGGACAATATTCGTGTGGACCACCGAAAAAGTCACCATGGACCACCAGTGGTCCATGGACCATCAGTTGAGAACCACTGTACTAACCAATGCCAGCTCAACACTACAATCTCTACAGCTCTCTCTACACACACAACACACACACAAAAGACTGTTTACCTGCACTTAGTATAATCACATTTAGACGTCTGAAGAATTTATTACAGCCACTCTTATACCACGAATGCATTAACCACATGAATCTGAATAATTTCTTTTATCTCCTAATCAAAAAGAGTTTGCAAACCCAACCCGATTGACCAGGCCTCACTGTCCTCTGTAACACTCCCTGACCAGCTGCACTGCTTGAAATTCACACAGGAAGTAATATTTATCATTTAGGATACCCCACGGGGCACCTGCATATAAATAGACCACACATTAACAAATCAGCAGTGAGGCAGGTTTTGTTCCACTAAATTTAGTTGATGGCAGGGGGAAAAAGGGATGCTAGGAACTTGAACAGACAATGGTCTGCAGATTATTGTAGTGGCATTTGAGGATAAGCCCTCTCCAAAGCAGAGATTAAATTGGGGGTACACGCTAGTCTTACTAAAAGGGCTACATTTTCCAGTAGGAAACACCAAAAACTGCCTTTGGTTGCAACACTCCTGAAGCAAGATACAAGCCATACAGACAAGAGACTCTGTGGGAGCATTTGCTTACACTTTAGTGAGTTTGCCTGCCTAGAAGGACACGGGTGGCTCTACCATGCAGCCAGAGGTAGGCAGTCACATGGATCAGCAATTTGGTCTCCTCTGCCCAGGGCTTAGCCAGCATGGCTGAAATTCTGTTATGGCTGAAGGAGACCCAATCCTATTGGGTCAGTAAGAGCAGTCCAGTTCCTGCGGGAGAACGTAGTAGGGTAGATCTGTACATGTGCCCATGAATGTGGTTTTGTCACAATCCCCCTTTTGACCCCATCTAAAATCCAGGGGCATGTGTTTGAGGGCGAGTAAGCTAGTATGTGTTGGTAAGTACACACCTCCAGCTGTGGCAAGACCCCGTACCCACACCAGCATGCAGTATACACAGGGGGAAAGCGCACATGCCAGATCTCAAGTTTCAACTGTCCCCCACCCCCACACAACACTGAACGCTTTTCTGCCTTAATCTTTTCCAAGGTATAAAGGTCCCTGGTCCTCCCACTGTCATCATAACAGCTTTACAGATTAACGCAGGTGGGCATGGGCAGCCGCTTGGTCCAACAACCACACCAAGCGTGATCGACGTGTGGTCAGAGTGCACTGGCCTTCACGACTTGGAAGGAATGTTCACCTGTCACGGGAAATGTCACGGAGGCTGGAGCAGAGACACGTTTAGCAGACTCCAGCCCAGTGCCAGAAACGCATTGAGCACTGGAGACCCCTCTACCAGGGGGGCAAACGACTCCAGCAGTCATTCTGGAAGGGGTCGTCGTACATGGCTGTGCTATGAGGAGCTGGACCAGGTGACATCAAGGGCTCCCAGTGCAGAGTGCAAAGTGGCTCACGACCTCCTTATCAATGCAGCCAGCCTCCCTGCTCCATAGGACACCGATGAGGGCCTGAGCCAGAAATGCTTGGAACTGGAAACCGCAGACCTGGGCCAGTCTGGCTAGGGTAACAGAACCCCAAAGAGCTGGTCTGCATAAAAGATTAACATGGAAAGAGCCCTGGATTCATCCCGCTGCTCCCTTTTGGACCAACTCACCCTTCAGCAAGACCTAGGTGGCTCCATGATTCAACCTGTGGCTCCTATTACAGAACAGAACGTCTGCCATTGAAACAGGTATGTGTATTTAAAACGGTGCCCGTGTTATCACCAGACAGCTACTGTTTAGAGGGAAATGGTCATTCTGAGCCTGATTATGCAACCTTTACTCACACGAGTAGTCCCACTGAGGGGACTAGAACTACTTCTGTACCTACTGCCCAGTAAGAGTTACATAATTTAGCCCTGAATGACTGAAACCAACATGAATAAGTCTTGCCCCTGCATTTTCAAATTAGTGATCTGGGTTATAGCTGTATGACTAAATTCAGTTCAAAACAGGCGGGACGCAGCTAAAATACTGCACAACCAAGAACTTAGGAGTTAATATCAACAACCACGAGGATTTTGAAATTACCACCTTTCTATGACATTTTTATCATATGGTTTCAAAAAGGACTAACATTAAGACATTGATTAGAAGAGAATATTGGACCTGGTGAAAAAGATCAGTTCTCTCCTCTATAATAAAGACAAATTTTTGTGATAATACAAAATTTACCTCAGTCCATTTCACTGTGTCAAAGTATTATGATTTGCTCCTACAACCCTTCATTTTGAAGGG
This sequence comes from Sternotherus odoratus, assembly GCA_032164245.1. NCBI lineage: Eukaryota > Metazoa > Chordata > Testudines > Kinosternidae > Sternotherus > Sternotherus odoratus. The sequence goes on along the minus strand of JAVMKO010000001.1, from coordinate 279,431,946 downwards.
TAAAAGCTTTTAGTTGCATGCATAACAATGAGAGAATTATTATGACAGTGCACAAATATCAGTCTAACTTTGTCCTTTAGCAGAGTATTTTTTTTTGCCAAATTACAGACCTAAATCAAAATTGACCCACCATTACTAGAACATCACATTTACAGTACATGCTGCTTTGAGAGTCTCTAAACTATTCATTGCATCTCGAAAATGAAAACCATCACTATATTCTTCCACAGTGTCAGAAGGGGAAAAAGGCTGTCAAAGTAAAAGGAGCTATTTCAATATGATTATAACAGTTCTGAAGACCTGATGTACAAAAATAACCTGTACTGTGAGGGAAAAGAAGATTTATACATCTGGGAAGATGATGTTCTTAAACGTAGGCCAGGTGCTAAAATTTTTGGTACATAAAGCAGTGCTATTTTGTGGTTTTATTCCATTAACAGAGCAGAACTCCATGAAAGAAGAGAAGAGAGACAAGCATTTTAGGTTCAGTTAATTAGTGGCATCAGCAACAGATATTTTGGTAGGTAAAGATCAGTATCAAGAAGGCTCTCAGGTCAGGTTCTAGTATAAAGTAGTTTTCAGTAGGGAGCGAGAGAGCAAGAGAGCACACAAGTTAAAAATAAACATGAATTTGTCACAGAATGTATTAGTTTGGGGGCGGTTGCCAAAGGAAGAAAAGAAAACCTTGCCATTTCCTATTTACACAAACAGAGATACAGTATTATTAAACTTAAATGCAATATGCTGCAAGACCCAGAAAATGACTTGATAATATGTTTGCTCAGCTGTTTTCTTATAAACTGCAATTTTCTTCTGCTGTTACTGACAAGAACTCCCTGAAAACAAGATATTTCTTTTACTGCTGCATTTGTTCAGTTCAGTCAGTTTCTAAAACACCACAAGAGTTAAACCAGTCACTGATAGCAGCCTGCAGTAATTTCAAACAACAAGCATTCAGCCTTTGTGAGAATGAACAGCAAAGAAATCAAATGTGAAAATAACATGGGTTTTCCAATATAACTATGTTAGGGGCACCCGTCCACTGGGAATTTGACTTTCACTACCAATTCCTCTCACAATCTGAACAGTCATCATTCATCCTTTGAACTGGTGATGACCAAAGATGGGAAATACTCTGTTTCCTATTATCCAATATATATATATATATACTTTGTTACAGCTTTCATTCAAACTATGAGATTCCCCCAAGATCCACTCTGTGAAACTGCTTAACCCTAAATCTATATATGAAACACATTTATAAGGCACAAGCACAGAAAAACACCTGGAAACCTGAAACCTGATGTTGCAGTTTTGTAATATGAAAGGACTGTTGATGCTTTTCATTATAATCCCCTTCATTGTCATTAAAACTTTGGCACTGAAAAGGCCATTCAGGCTCAGACTTGGCAGGCGAAGTCTATGCCCACAGCAGGAGGGTACTGTTAATTCCAAAAAACAAAAATTAGATTTTTTTTTGGCAGGGAATGGGAGAAAAACAGAGGAAGCGATCCGCCAGATATGGGGGCAAGATCCAACAATAGCAGGTCAACAGCTTTCTGATCGCAAGGTGGCTGGGCCTATGTTGGATCCGAATTGTCTGGAGAAAGGTTGATTGCCCCATTCAGGGCATAAAGGGAGGGAAAACTTCCTGTGGCTGTAAGTTACGGAGCTGTCTGGGGAAGGGGAAGCTTAAGAAGAGCTCATGTGAGTGAGCTCCTTGTGTCCTCGTGGGGCTTCAGTACACCCAAGCTGGGATGCTTTTTACTTTACTAAGTATCTTGGAGCTACACACAGATTTAAAGTGAGACGAGGCTGCTGCCAGGGCATTTTGAGTGCGGGGTCCTGGTCTCAAGCTCACTCCTTCAGAACACATTGGAAGCCCTGTCTTTCAAGGCTTCCCAGCGGATAGCTGTGGAAAGCCCTCGCTGGCTTCATGCCTGTCTGCTCCTGCTTGCACATGCACCCAGAGACGTCTGATTAGCCCATTAGAGAAGTGCTGCACGGTTTATAAATAAATGTACAGCGAATCCCTCACCCCCAGTACAATTATTGATGAGGGCAAGCTGGGAGCCAGGAGACTCTCCCTCCTAATTCCCGCAGGGAAAGGGTCCTCTCCCCCCCAAATCACCACATATTCGGGTTGGATGGATCTCTCAGAACGCAAGTGATGCAACGGCTTTGCTGGTCCGGGTTTCACCTGTGCTCTGCTCTCCAAAGCGGCAAGGAGGACAAGGACGAAGAAGTCTTCTCCCTGTCGCACATGTCTGCACACCCAAAAACCTGACATCCCCACATTCAAATAACTCCAAGATGTTAGGAGAGAACTGCCCAAGCCATGTACATTCAAAGCAGGGTTCCCCCTGTGCTGGGGAATCCAGGCCTGCTGAAACAACTGTTTCTCTTACATGCTTGATAACCTTTCAAGGTAGTGTTTCCTGCGCACTCAATCATTAGAATCAGAGTTTCCATGGGCTTTTTAGGGTTTTTCCCTCCAATTTTCTAAAATCTTATTCAATCTACTCTCAAGCTCACTCCTGCATTCGTGTTATATTTTACTAAACTATCCACACGGTAACAAATAGGATGACCAGATGTCCCGAATCTATAGGGACAGTCCCGATTTGGGGTTTTTTTTCTTATATAGGCTCCTATTACCCCCCAGCCCCAACCCGATTTTTCACATTTGCTGTCTGGTCACCCTAGTAACAAAGCACCCTGGCTCCTCCACCTTGGCTGACACATCATTACATACAGCTGGATCCGGCTGATCAAATAAATCCCTGTTAGTGCCCTTCAATTTACACATAAGACAGGGCAACGTTAATGTAAACTAATTAAACTTTCTGCATTTAAATTAAGACCTAATAAAATGAGAGAGAAAAGGAAAAGCTTTACATTGTCTAACCAAGGACTGTTTTCCAAGCATAAGTGTCCTCCAATGAGAGCCCATGGGGCTTAGGAACAAAAAACTGCAGCCTCTGTCTCACGAAAGTAAAATCTAATCAGTTCTGCAACAATGGCTCACTCACTTCTCAATAAATATACGTGTTAACACTTGAGTTAGAATTTGCCAGCAGCACAAAACCCATTGGCAGTAACAGATGGCACAGAGCCAGGTGGCTAATGTACCCGTCAATTACAAACAAGCATGAGAAATGCAGGTGGCTATGGGAAAGCATCTTGTAATGTAGAAGTTCTTCTGAAAAGTTCAAGAAACAGAACTACAGGTTCATACCACAACCCAGGAAACAAAATAGAAATACAAAAGCGCATACAGGGGAGTATAAATAAGTGCTTCAGTTCCATTGCTTTATTTGTAAATTCACGCAGATTGTTCCAAGTCTTTGTGAGTTATGGCAGTTTGTTCCAAAAGTCTTTGTGAGTTATGGCAGTTTCAAGACACACACCAAAGGTAAATGATAAAAAGCAAATTTATTACCTAGCAGATGCTACTGACCAACTTCTTAAAATACTGCTCCCTCTGCACAAAACCGAACGGAATCAGCTGGTATCTGCTCCTAGCATCTCTTCTGGAGATTTCAGAACATGCCAAACACTTTCCCCCATGTAACTTCAATTACACCACACTTCTCAGATAGCCTAAACCTGGATCACTTTTAGCTGTAATCACCTAAGGTAGTGTAAGCACAGTCAGCATTTGGGAGTGTGGGCGATGCAAGGATCTCAAAGAACCTTACAACATCAAGAACCTGATCCGAATCCTAATGACCAACTCACTGGATTAGGTAGTACCTGACCTTACTATATACTTGTGTCATTTTCAGAGGTTCTGAAAACCCAAAGCTCTTTCAGGTGCCTCTTGTCTGCCATCCAAAATTTGACACACTAGAATTTCTGAAACATAGTATAGGAACACATTTCTGACTGAGAAATGAGGAAGTTCCAACTCACTCTGTTTGCCAACAACAAAAATAACCTTGATATTCCTAATATTTCTATCTTAGAACTCAGCAGCATTTTATTTTTTTAGTGTGGGAGGGAAAAGGAAATAAATCTTCAGGATCTCTTTGAACATCATAAAGAAATGCATAAACCCAATTTCCCCCCATCCTCTCCCTTTTGTAGGTCACCTTTAAAGACAGCATACTCCACATCTCTTTCTAGCCTCTGGCTGACACTTAGAAGTTCCCATTCCACAGAATCTCCAGCGTGCATATATTTCATATATATAAGAATGCATATAGTTCATTCTTCCATTACTCCTTTTCTATCCTCCAGGGAGGTTTTTCATCTGGTGTCACAGCAATATCCAATAAATCTGCAATGAGAATCCATGCGGTCTATAATCTATATTTCTGAATCTATAGCTAACACACCGTGTTTTGGGCTTTGAAGCAAGTAGGACAACTTAAAATGGCAAGTGTTGTAAATTAGGAGTGACAACAGCAGATTATTTCTCATTCGCTCCAAGGGTTTGTTTGGCCCTGAGAGAACTGGCTTTGTTCCAAGAGCTGGCAAACACTGGTTAATATACATGTAAATGTATTATTTCTCTCAGAGTAGGCAATTTCACAAAATGAAACAACCAAATTAAAGATGAGCCTAGTTTTCCTGCTGATGTGTCTCTCAGATGCAGTGTTGTTGAAAGCCTTTGCAATCTTTTTCACACTGAGTCAACAGGGAAAAGCCACCATTTCATTTGATAGTGAGACAATTTCACTGTGAAAACATGAAAGCATTTTGTATAAATATTAATCACTGAAGTTCTTCTGGAGTAAAGTGGGATGGAGGCTAGATTACATAAAGCTCCTGTACTGACCTGATAGACCAATATATGCTGAGGAGGTATCGCCAACACTCTTCCAAATTAGGATTCTCTTTAGTACAATTATCTACCTCAGAAACAGATCCCAACCCCCCATTTTTATCATGAAAGTGTATTTTAAAATACCTTTCACAATTCATAAGGGGCAAGAGGAGGCATCTTGCCACGGCAGCTTCCAAATTTTGGGGCTGAGAAAAATGAGTATGTTGTTTTCTTAACAAATTATTACTAACCAAGGTGGGGTAGGGGGAGAATGTCATAGAAACCACAACATATTTAAAAAGAAGAGGTAAGTGAACTAAAGCACCAAACCATGGAGAAGGGAGAAAATGCATTTGCTTAGACATGATCTATCTAGGTGCTTATATCATGCTCATCACTCGTGTAAGAACACATCACGCTTCTCTCTCTCAGCAAGAGAAGTTGGGCCAACAAATGATGGCATCTCATCCAACCTTGTCAAGACATATCAAGTCAGAGGCACATCCTGCGCAATCCAGCAGAAAGGGTGAGGTCATGCTGTACAAGAAGCTCATACCCAGGTGTACACCCTTCACAGCTCCATTGGGGCTCTCTTCTCTGTCAAGCAGATAGGGCTGGGGATGAAGGTAGGGATATGGCTCTACCAACCACTGGTCTCTGTCCCCATACAATAGAGGTGCATTTGCTATGGGAGCTACTACAGCTTGAAGGCTCCAACAGCAGTCATAAAGCAACCTTACGGGTGGGCTTAGTGTTTACCCATTAGCACTGGGAAGTGCTCCAGTGGACAGTCCCACATGAGCCTGGGAGAAGGCTGAAGAGCACCTAGCATCAAGGGATCCTAATACTGGGTCTCAAATGCTCACTGAGTCTCTGTAGAGCAGAAACACCAAAAATATTTACACACTTCAGAAGAAGTGGACTTAGAAGGAAGGCAAAATGAGCTCAAGAAAGCTGGCTGGGATCCAAATAACGTATTGGAAATCAGCAGGAGGAAGTGGAAAGCATTTCAGAAACAACTGGGGCAGCTGCAATCAACATTCATCTCCATCAAGTGAAAAAAAGGACACAAGCTGAATGAAAACAAATGGGAAGTAAAACAGCTATAGACAGGAGACATTTAAAGAGAGAAAGAAACCGGACAAGACCTGGACTTATGGGGCTACATATATACAGCAAGGAGGGAAAGAAATTACTTAAGTCCCAAATTGCTCCACGTTGATAGATCCACGTACTATTGCAGAGCCCCGTTCATTCCAGCCTAGCTCCCACAGGGGTATGAAGGTCCACTCCCAGGGAATAGGATGTGAGCTTTACCATAGTAAAGGCAACGTAAACTAGGATTAATGGGATTAAATTTAGAATAGGAAATGTTAGAAAGGGTTTCTGTTCAAACCTACCAGGAAAAGGTACTGTAATTTCCTGATCAGATATCTAAATATTATACGAACCATTAAATAAATTAACATTCAAAGTATTTCTAATATTTATTTTTTAAAACTGGATTCTTTTTTAAATATCCAATCCACAAGATATTCTGGGGCTCATCATTGCTGAAATAATCATACGACTCAAAAGGTTGATGACATTCAGCTTTGGACCGTGTATCTAACAGGGCATTTTGCAGCGGTGTCTTTATACTAAACACATTTCCCTTCCCATTGCGTCTGGCTGCTTACATGGTACATATAGATAATCACACACAGAATCTGCTGAATGGAAAGGTGACATAGCAGAATGAGCCAGGGTCAGACAGAACAGAGGAAAGGATTTTAAAATTTATTGTAGGGTATCACTTGAGAGCTCAACTTTGTATGTGCAATGAAAAAAACACACTTGACTAAACTGCTTAAGAAAACACTTCTCAATGAAAGAAGATGGCACTATTACTAGATAAGCTACCCATGAGACATCACTGGTCACCACATCTAACAAAGATTTTAACTGTACTTGAGACGTGATAGATAATCAGAATTCTTAACAGGTTTCATTCCATTCGGGTGTCAGTCATACATACTGCATATAGGATTTGGAAATAGGATTTTCCTGCAGCATACTATTCCACTGCTACATTCAATCATCATTTTGACTACTGCGGTTTAATGCTTATCTAGGAGAAACAGAGATAGCAAACCACAAGTTATATTGGGGTGGGGAACGCCCAGCCCGCGGGCCATATAAGGCCCGTGAAATCATTTGGTCTGGCCCTCTGGCCCTGCTCCAGGAAAAGGCAGACATTAGGACCCTGCAGCCCCCTAGGCACAGGAGTGGCAGGAGGGTCTCCACTCCCTGCTGCACTTACCAGGAGCATTGGCTACATTGTGGCCAATGGGAGCTGCAGGCAGGCAGGTAGGCAGGCAGGCAGGCAGGGGCCCCCTCCTCCCCCCCCAATCAGCTTTCAGCCAATGGCAGCTGGTGCCAGTACTTCTGGCCGGGGCAGCACGTGGAGTGCAGACCCCCGCCCCTGGGGCTGCTGACCCTGGGAGCCAGGCTGGAACTGCCAGCTAAGCAGTGGTGGCTGCAGGTGGGAGCCGGGGTCCTGTGTCCCCAGGCCGCGGTGGGGCTGCACCCAGAGTTTAGGGGAAGGAGGTGCCCCTGACCTGCGGCACGGCTGCATGTGCCTGGCCCTGGGAGAGGAGGGAGGAGTCTCGGTGTCCCTGACATGTAGCAGGGCTGTGCCCGGCCTCGGAGAGGGGGGGTGGCCCTGACCTGCAGCGGGGCTGTGCCCAGAGCCGGGGCGGGGGGGCTGTGCCCAGTGCAAAAGGGGGGGGGTCTGTGCCCCGGAGCCGGGGAAGGGGGGGCGGTACCTGGGGCAGGGGGTGAACTGTGGGCGGGGCCCCAGTGTGTGCCGATATTTTGGTTCTGTGATCTGGTCACCCTAGGTGTAGGGAACCCAGGCTGGCAGTGGGAGCTGAGACCCCCGCTGGCAGGAGCCTGCGGGGAAACTCTAAAGCCACAGTGGGCTGAGCACTCAGCCCGCTGCCGCTTCTCCGCCCGCTGCTGCTTCAGAGTTTCCCCGAGGCTCCTGCCAGTGGGGGTCTCAGCTCCCACTGCCAGCCTGGGCTTCCTATACCCAGGTTAGCAGCGGGAGCTGACTGGGGCAGGTGTTGGGACCTCCCCTTCCCCCACTGCAGGGCCAGCGACGCACCCGCCCCCCTTCCCTGAGGTCCCCACAGTAGACTCTTGATTATCCGGGATTTTATTAACCAGGATTAAGTTTTTCCCGATCATCCCAGATAATCGAGTCTACTGTATAAGCAAATCTTGGTTAAAAGCATTTTAAAATTAACAGGATGTTAATTTTCACATATGACATATGGACGTTAAATCTGAAGTCCGTTAAATCGAGGTCCGCAAAATCGAGGGTTTACTATACACAGAAAAGACCTCAGAGTCGATGATACGAACGTTGGATATGTTCCAAATCCAAGATGCAGGATTAGAACAGCGATCAAAGCAAAATAATCGCGTCGCTGGCGATACACACATTGGATAGTTATTAAAACTTAAGTGGTGTGACATCCTACAAATGGCGACTACAAAGAAAAGAAAAGTTGATGCAGTGTCGATCTTTCCAAGAGAAATGGACAAATGATTATTTTTTTTGTTGAAGTCAAAGGCTTCAAAGGCTGTGTGCCTAGTTTGTGGCGATACGCTAGCAATAATGAAAAAAGCCAATCTTGAGCATCATTACAGCTCAAAACATGCTAAACTCAATGAATTGGGAGGCCAAATGCGTCTGAATAAAATCAATGCTCTTCAGCGGAGTTTGGAATCACAACAAGCCGCTTTCACTAGGCCTCATTGTGACAGTGACAACGTTATTCAGACGAGTTATGTAGTGAGCGAGCTAATCGCAAAGAAGCTGAAGCCTCATGTAGAGGGAGAGTTTGTGAAAGAGTGCATGGTGGCTGCTGTGGAGTTGTTAGCACCAGACAAAGTAAAATTGTTCAGAGTGTTAGTTTGTCTCGGAGAACCGTCTCAGATCGGATTACTGACCTAGCACAAGATATTGAAAAAACACTGAAGGATTCTGCAGATTTCCAATTTTTCTCTCTGGCTTATGACGAGACAACGGACATAAATACTGCCCAACTGGCCGTTTTTGTTCGTGGGATAACTGCAGAGTTTGACACGCGAGAGGAACTGCTGTTACTGGAAGCCATGCATGGCACTACAAGAGGTGAGGACTTGTTTGAGAGACTTGTTTTATCAATGAAAAAACTTGAGCTAACATTTGAAAAGTTAAGTAGCCTTACTACAGATGGAGCTCCAGCCATGGTTGGCTCGCAAAAAGGGTTAATTGCATTTGTCAAGAAAGAACTGAATCGTCTCAGTCTAGATCCAAGTGATTTAATTATATGCCACTGCATCATACACCAAGAAAGTCTCTGTGCACAGTCGTTGCGGCTCAACAGTGTGATGTCAACAGTAGTGTCATGCATAAATTTTGTCAAAAGCAGAGGGCTTAACAGCCGCCAGTTTAAGGAGTTACTGAATGATCTTGACTCTGAGTACGGTGATCTTGTTTATCACTGTGAAGTGTGGTGGCTGAGTCGCGGGAACATGCTAATGAAGTTTTACGAACTGCGGGACGAAGTCAAGCAGTTCATGGAGATGAAGGGAAAACCTGTCAGGGAACTCAATGATAGCAAGTGGCTGTGTGATCTAGCATTCATGGTGGACATTACCAGGTACCTCTCAGAGCTGAACGTCAAGCTGCAGGGCCCCAACCAGCTTCTCAGCTCCCTGCTTTCAAACGTGAAATCATTTGAAGCTAAATTAAGGCTGTGGAAAGTGCAACTCGAAAGGAATAACACGGTGCATTTCCCCACTCTGGAAGGACAAAAGCCTTCTACGACACTTGAATATGCTGGTGAATGTGCGACACTAATTGAGGCATTTAATGAAAGATTCAAGGACGTGAAAAGTAAACAAATGGAATTGAACATCTTTGCTACACCATTTAATGTGGAACCAGCTGATGTGCCTGATAACCTACAACACGAAATCATTCAGCTGCAAAGGGATGATGAGCTGAAAGCTAGGTACAACAACCTCCCACTGCTTGAGTTCTATAAACGTTACATGAGCAATGATGAATTTCCCACTTTGAGGAGACATGCATTGAAATATGCATCTGTGTTCGGAACTTACTGCTGCGAGCAGTTCTTTTCAAAACTTAACCATCGCAAAGACTGCGCTCCAGACTGACCGACGCAAACCTGGAAAAGCAGTTGCGAGTAGCAACATCATCAATACCAGCTAACATCACACGCCCCACCAAGGAGAAGCAGTTCCAGCCACCACATTAGGGGTGAGTTAATTAAATGTTTGACCAAATATAGCAGGCTAATTTTTAAGTTGATAATTTTGTATGGCCCGCGAATGATGTTATAAATATCCAAATGGCCCTTGGCAGAAAAAAGGTTCCCCACCCCTGAGTTATATGAACGGTTAGGAAGAGGTTAATCAGTACATCTAGACGTTGTCAAGATGGAAACAAAATTGATCTGTGAGCAAAATCAGAGCCTAGAGAAAGAAAAAAATGTTTTCTTATACAGGTTTCATAACAGAACTCAGGTTTGGTTTTGTGGGGGGATTTTTGGGGAGATTCAAAAACAATCAAAGTTTGACATTAAGAGTTAATCGAACTTTACAATTTCTTTTTTACACAAAACAAACTGATTAGTTACATGCAGACTAAATGATAGATGACCTCCCTTTCTTTCATTGTTCCTACAAAGTTAACTGTTCTACACAGGATTTTAAATGTTAAAATAAAAGTGCATTTTTATTCTACATGCCTCTTTCGAGCTGAAAACCCAACGCATATTTCCCCCGACTATTTTTGCTCTTTGTGTTGTTCTCAACACTTTCCTAGAAGGGAGTTTCATTAGCATGTGAAGAAACAGCTCGATGCTATTACTATTGTTTCACAAAGGGGCACAGTCAACTTAAAACCTAGTCAGTTTCAAGAAATGAGTTAAATGTTGTCTGAGGTCTTGTACCTGCCTCCAAATCTCCCTGACAACCTTCCTGCTTTTCCAACCACATTCTCCTATTTTTTAAATATTTGACTCTGAACAACTCACCTGTGTGGCATAGGTCCTATACTCTTAACCACCCCCAGAGATCCTCCTTTATCTCAAGAGGTTGGGTCTGTTCTTTTAGACCAGGAAGATCTGAGTTTCTATTCCTCTCTGCTACTGTGAAGTACCAGGCAGCAATGGTGTGTAGCCCAGTGACAACTGTGAAGCCCTCAGGGCCTATGAATTTCTCAACTTTCTGTAGTTATCATTTTGACCCACTTATTTGATTTAAGTCTCCATGAATGTTATACCTGCTTAGAGAAAGCCTGACACAAAGGGAAGCCAGCATACAGTGACAAACCTCAGCACCAGGAAAAGCAGGGGAAGAAAGCTCAACTGCTCAGTTAGCAGAAAAATGGAGAAAGCTGTGTCGTTCAAAATGAGTAAAAGGAATGATAGCAGATCCAGGGAAATTTTTCTTTAATTGTGAAGAACATGAAGAGGACAAGGCTGTCACAGAATTAGAGAAAGAGCAGCAACTGAGCTCAGGTATACGAAATGCATGGTCAGAAAGGGATATTAAAACAAAGGGCAAACATGTTCCAGAGAAATGCCTGAGAAATTCTAGACAATAGGAGCAGAAAATAATTGGACAAGTAAGAAGCAAGTAAAACCAGACAAGAATACAGAACCTTAAAACCTTTATGCTGTTTCTTAGCTCCCTAATGTTTCAAGGATTTATTTATTAAGATGTGATGTTGGAGCACCCGAATGGGAATGGCTTCACAGATGGTCCCTGAGCCAGCGGCTCTGCTGGATTATTTTCCACTGGCCTTCAACCAAATAAGTGATGCTGACTCTTGAACTGAAACACAGAAGTGATACATGTACATTATGTTCAGGGCTCGCTTGCATTTTGCAGCAGCAACGTTATATTTGCGAGACTTGACATTGACAAGAGCATTCCAGAGAACTTGGAAACATCCCACATTCTGGAAGCACGTCCCAGCCTCTCCAATGCTGTGAATTCCACAAGGCAGAGTTAATTAAAGAGGAACTCCAATGCTGGCCAGGCATACTGGCAACCTTAGCAGCTTCCCAGGGCAATAGGAACTAAGGGTAGCCTCTGACTCCAGTGAACTCCTTAAAATATTGTGGTGGTAAAAGTGAACTGCCTCAACTAGAATCCAGTTTACTTAAAAAAAAAACTTAAATTCAATAGTAAGTCTCAGAAATACTACAGCACTGAAGAAGTCGCGACTCACATAATCCCCCATTTCTTGTACTGTCTCAACTTCATAGGTTGGAAAAGGATTCACAACCCTTTCAAAAGAATTAAGGGGCCATGGACATGGCTCTGAAAATTACAGGCACCCTGCATTTCAGCACAGCTACAGATAGTGACTGGGTCCTTTTAACATTGATATTGTAGGTGGAGCTGCTAGTGCGGCCTAGAGTTAAGATTACCCATCACTTTCCATGCTTTCAGTTGCTTATAACAACTCTGCCAAACGTTAACCATTTGGACTGAAGTTTTCCATTCCAGGTGCCTGCCCCAGGTTGAATTTCTTTGGAAAGTTTCAATTAAAATAGTTCAGCGATTTGCAAGGATGACAATAGAGGAAAATATGTTGTTTTGCCCGGGTTTAAAAAAAACCCCACAAAAACTTACAACCATTTCACTGAGAAGCTCCACTTGAGGTGGTTGTAGAGGAGGAATAGTATGTGATGATGTATTTAAAGACGTATCATAATAGAAACATCCAAGGGGTCTGAATTAAGACTCTACAGGCAAGTTTAATTCTGGCACTTCCAAATTTTTGAGTACTTGACTTTGCAACCTTAATGTTCATTTAACGTAACGTTTTGACTTTATACATACATTACAGCAGCACTTATAGGTTCAGAACAAAATTAGAGCCCCATTGTGTCAGGCACTGTACAAACAGGTAGTGAGAGTCCCTACCCCAAGAACTCACAATCTAAGCCAGTTTATCTAGTGACAATATGCAGTTTGTGAGACTGCTGCGGATCACCTCCATATTTTTCATGATCTGAAGGCTGTGGCTGAAATACTGAAGCTCGCTTTTTGAATTTAAGTGCAACCCAGGATCTGCCCCTCCCTTTCCCCAAAGCCCCGCCCTGCTCATTCCATCCCCCCTCTCCCCCACCCTCAGTCACTTTCACCAGGCTGGGGCAGAGATTTGGGGTTTGGGCTGGATCCAAGGGGTTTGGAGTGTGGGACAGGACTCCAGGCTGAGCCTGGGGCAGGGGGCTTGGGATGCAGCAGGGACCTTGGGGTGCTAGCTCAGGGAGGGGGCAGTTTCCTGCAATATTCTTGACATACCTTATTGCATTAGGGTTATGTATCATTGGGGGCCAGAACTGTACGTAACCTCTCAAAGGGAGAAATGTGACAGATACTGCAACTGCACACAGTATCTTTAGGATTCATTATATTAAATGAGCGGTTTATGTATGACTGTGCTCTACTCCATGAGGGAGGGCTATGGCAGCTCCTCAGGAACTGAAAACTACGGCAAACCAGCCAGCCTGTAACTGGTACAGAGAGGTATTACTTGCTGGGGCAGCTTGCATGTACTAGTTCAAACTGGATTCTCCAGAGACCAACAAACAAAGGAAAGACTTTTGGATAAACAGCTTAAATTTAAACTAATAGGAGTGGTTGACTTTTCTGATTCAGCAAGCAGAAAGGACCTTCATTGGGGTCAATGGAGGCCCCAATCCTTGTGAAAGGGTTGGAAAGACTTGATCTACTCGGTCCCCACAAGACTGATGGATGACCTCTGGGTAACCTTTAAGCATGCATATAGGAACATTTTGCTTTTTTATGTTTTCTCTGTAATGCTTTCACCTTAAGAATAAATGTGTTTGCTTAGGAAGAGCTGTGGGGTAACTTATAACTCTAGCAACTACACTGTTCATCCCTCTAGAGCAGGGGTCTCCAAACTACAGCCTGAGTGCCGGATCCGGCCCGCAGATTCGATTTGTCCGGCCCACCCAACCTGATTTAGAATTTAATGCAACAATGACATAGTAGTGTTTTTAACAATTTGCATATATTTTGCATATATTTTCCCCCACACACAGTCGCTTTGGTCCGCGAAGCCCCTTCAAAAATCTAATATGGCCCTTGTCTCATAAAGTTTGGAGACCCCTGTTCTAGAGAGAAAACAAAGCACAGACACACTGGGTGGTTAGGCCATCTGGCTTGCTGGGGATATCACAGTGTAGGCAGGAACTGTATAGTCTGGATTCTGGAAAAACCCTGATCAGGAGGAAGAGAGAGACGGGTCTCTAGTCAAGAGAGGGGACAGTGGAGGAGGAATACAGGTACAGCGTCCCTGAACTTTGACAAATACATAAATTTCAAATATAGACTAGCAAACTTCCACACAAAAATTAAGTTAAAGATTGTTTCAGTGTTTACTACAGCTCTTATACAAACTACAGAAAAAGGACACAGAAGAAGAATAACACACACAAATGACCAATTAAGGTAATTCTTATAATTATAGATTATATAAATAATCTATCCTCATTACATTCTGTACGGTCAGTGAATGACAATATTCACATATAAAAAACTACTCCATGCACTGCACAAATAAACTTCTCTTTGACACACAAGACAGTAACAAAGTCAGGTTGTACAGCCAAGTTTCTGCCACATGCCCAACTAATACATATCTAGCAAAAGCACAGTGTGGAACACATACTTTTGTTTATTAAATTAAAGGGTTAAAAGTTTATATATAAATGTCTTTAACCATTCCTTTTTTGGGACTATATATTTTGTTGACTGTTTTCCTCTACCATATTTTGAAATGTTCAATAATACCGATCTATTCTATAGCTCTTTTCATCAGTAAATCTCAAAGTGCTTTGCAAAGGAGGTCAGGGCCATCATCCCCATTTTACAGATGGGAAAACTGACATGCCATAGAGCTTAAGTTTAGTGTCTGTTTAAGCTCCTAAATACTGTCAGTGCTGCACAAATCTAATCATGTGGAAAATGTTTAATGCTCCAGCTACTGCCACTCTTATAAGTGAAAGGGCACCAAAAATGTTAAAATTAATACCTTGGGCTAATCACAATCCATCTTTTATCCTTGATTCCTCCTATGCTGCTCTCCAGTGTTTGTGGGGGTTGTCAGAGCCTGAACTGCCGGCATACCTGTCTTACTTCAAAGGTTTTCTCTTTCAAAGTGCTACAGCTCCAGTTCTGCACAGGGAGCCTTAAATGGACTCCAATCTGCTGCGTGCTAGCTAGATCAGGCATTAAAAAAACCCTCTCAGCTCCTATTTAGTATGATACTAGATTCTAAATACACAGCTTTTAATGTTTGCTTTTATAGCTAAAGTATGGAAAGAAGCCAACTCTGTTCCCGAGGAGCCTCACTCAGAAGTCAGGCACTGAGAACAGTGCCATAAAAGAAAAAGAAAAAAACACCACAGCGTCAAGCAACCTGAAAGTACTCTGGCAAAACAAAGGGGAATGAACAGCGAAGAGAAAGTCCAGACTGACAGCCTCTCCCCAGACACACACATACTTTAAAATGAATTCTTTAAATATTAAATATCATTTCATTTGGGGTCATGCATGTCAAAGTGCATCACCGCTAGGGCCCGATCTTGCATTCTTCAGGCACCCCAAATTCCCACTTAAGTCAGTGAAAACACAGCCATGCAAGAATACAGGATCAGACCTCTGCAACGTCCTGTGATGCTAGGCATCCAGCAGAAAAGCCGCAAGAGCCCCGGGCTCTTTTTGCTGTCACTGTAAAGACAGGGGAAAGGGCCTAGGTAGCTAATGACTAGATATCACAGATGTTTATAGGCAATCGAAGAGTCAAATGAAAACTAAGGGGGAGATTTTCAAACGCACAAAGGAGCATTAGGCATCGAACTCCGATTAGAAGTTGAAGACCTAGCTGTTGCTTTGTGCCTTTGAAATCTCCCCCTAACGGAATATGAAAATTAAAACCCCTTAAAAAAATCAGGTTCTCATGTGTATTAGTAATAATAATAATACACTTGATTATGAACAGGAGAAGGATTTTAAAAGTAGAGTTTATTTTCCCCCATTGTGCCATTTAATTTTTACATTCACTCAGCTTGGACACGGAGATAACAGATGGGCTTCTCTTTCTGGTTCTCTGACCAGCAGAGTATTGCAATGTTTAAGTGGCAAGCCTTGCAGCAAACTGTATGTAAACAAACTGACTACAGTGACATTTTAAAAACAGCATGCAGGTGTTTATTAGAATTAGGTCCTTTAAAAAAAAATACACAACCTGAATTGTGAAGATAAAGGACACTTGCAAGTGGATTAGCTTGAAATCTAGTTAATTTCAAAATGAGTTAAAAGTAATTTCAAGCAGACTACCTCCCCCGCCATGGCCTTCTGACAAATTTTTTGATTTTACAGTCACCATTTCCTATTTTGTTAAATGTTTCTTTCCCCCTTATTGCTGTTTGTGAGAGTCGAATTTCCCTCAATGCTGGACACCAGCTAGAGCCTTGTCTACACTATGCAATAAATGACTGCAATTCAGCAACAATTGTGTCTTCTTCTATAGCCTCTCCATTACTGTGCATCGCCCGCTGAACCATTTAAAATGTGCCCTACAAATTGAATCTTTCTTTTCATAGTATCTCTGATAAACGTCTGTGGCATTCCAGTCATCCCCAGTCCTTTTTCACTGGTTAATTGCTCGATCCAGGAAATTTTCAGAATTCTTCCATAACACCATAATTCAATGGATTGCAATTTCTTTATAGTCAATTGTTGGCATGTCCATGTTTCACAGACATAATTAAACACAGACCAAATGCAAGTTTTAAAAAGTAGGAAATTAGTCTTTATATTCCTCAGCTTTCTCATCGGATATGCTTCTAGCATGTCTCTTTTCCTCTTGCTATTCTGGTGCTGACTTAAGTATCTGATCTTCCATCTTCTGTAATGAAGCTTCATACGTAACAATTTCTCACTTTCAATGGGCCTGTGTTGTTCACTGGAACCTTGCATGTTTTCCCAGTATCCTTGCATACTAACATATTTTTTGTCTTGTACGCATTCAACTCTAGACCATATTCTTCGCCCTTCTCACATATAATCTCCAATAACTTCATCAGACCTTCTTCTGAATCAGCCAACAGCACTCAGTCTGCTATTCACCCATTTTCCATTCATCTTAATACCTTCTCCTGTTTCCTTGACTAATTTAATCAAATACTCAAATGCTGAATAAAATCAGCGACATTACACAACCGTGTCTCACTATTATTTTCATCTCCCATTATAATTGCCTTCTCATTCCTCTATACTTGTTTTATTACTCTGAGTTGGTATCCATCAGTCCCTAAAGATCTTAATATGTCGAGCAATTTGTAGGGGTGGATTGTGTCAAATGCTCTTTGGAAGTCAATGAAACACAATACCATTTCCCCCATTCAATTGATCTCTCTAATATGAGCTTCAAGTTCACAATTGTGTATATTGTGCCTTTTCCACATGTGAAGCCATACTATTGTTTGCTTATTTCTTATCAATCTTTCCTTGTATTTGGTAATCGTCCCTTGTGTATTTGGTAATCGTCCCTTGCCAGCAACCAATGTAGCTGTATCAGTGTCGACCTCTATTATTTAGTCCAGAGCAAGCATAATTTTATCTCCTAGGCCAATCACTGCATGTCTCCGTCTACACTTAAGGGTTAGCAAGAGTGTAGCTACACTGATTGCTGAAGTGTGACTATTCCTGGGTGTTGAAGTGGATTCAGTGATTGACTAAGTAGGGGGAAAACAGTGAAGCTGCTGTCAAATGCAGTACACAAAGTGAAAAAAACAGGAAATACTTTGCTCTTGAGTCTTAGTTACAGTAAATCTTAGGTCTTACTTGCAACAATGGAAGGTAAAAAAATTCAGTTCAGTCCAGAATATGACAAATTGAAAGTGTCCTAAATGCAAAAAAGAGCTGTTAACTTGTTATGGCTGAGATTCTGCACAAGAAGCAGGAAACTTAACATTCTGATTCTCATTGCAGTTACAGCTCAATCATATTTTGTGAATACATGCAGATGAAGGGATGAATTGTGTCCTTGGATACCCTCATGTGGATACACCAAATTCTACAGGAGTCATGTGTTGTGCTCCAAGGAGCAGAATTTGGCCTTAGGGCAGTGGTCCCCAACCCCCGGTCCGCGGACCAGTACCGGTCCATGGAGCCTTTGCTACCGGGCCGCGGCCGCGTTCCCCCCCGGGCCGCGGCTGCCTTCCCCTCGGGTTTCCCTCCGTTCCCCTCCGGGCGCGTTCCCTCCGCGTTTCCCTCCGGGCGCGTTTCCCTCCGGTTCCCCATCCGGTTGCTTCCCGCCCTCCGTTCCGGTCCTGCTTCCGGCGGCTTTTCGGCGGACATACAACAGTCCGCCGCGGCGAGGTAAAAATTCCACGCTGATCAATTGAATTCTGCGGTTTTTCGGCGGACATACAACGGTCTGCCGCACACAGTAAAAAGTTAGATTCCGACCGGGCCGCAGCAAAGAGTCGGCCGCGTTGACCGGTCCGCGGCGAACGAAAGGTTGGGGACCACTGCCTTAGGGTATAAAGCAAACAACGTATCCAACAAGGGGCTGGTCCCCACTATGGCTTAACGACGCTAAAGTTGACATTAAGTCGACATAAACCTGTACCTGTCCTCACACGGACACCATTTGCGTCGATTTAAAGGGCCCTCAAAATCTATTTCTGTACTCCTCCCTAATGAGAGGAGTAGCGCTGAAATCGACCTCTCTGGGTCGATTGTGGACTAGTGAGGACGCATGGGATGTTATTGGCCTCCAGAGGCTGTCTCACAATGCTCCATTCTGACCGCTCTGGACAGCCTCACTGCTCCACTGTGACCGCACTGGACAACACTCTCAACTCGCTGCTCTGGCCAGATAGACAGGAAAAGACCTGGGAACATTTGAATAGCATTTCCTGTTTGGTCAGTGTGGCCAGCTCACCTGCACAGCTCAATCGCCATTCAGAAAAATCAGCATCACAAGCCGCCATGCAGACCTCAGCATCACAAGATGCCATGCAGAGCTCAGCAGCACAGGAGACCAGCCAGAGGAAAAGAGCTCCAGCATGGTCCAATCGTGAGGTGTTGGATCTGATCGCTATCTGGGGAGAGGAATCCGTGATGTTGGAACTACGAAACAACAAACGGAATGCCAACATGTTTGCCAGGGTCTCCAAGGCCATGCTGGAAAGGGGCCACAACAGGGACGCCCAACAGTGCCGCGTGAAAATTAAGGAGCTGAGGCAAGCATTCCAGAAAGCCAAGGAGGCAAACGGACGCTCAGGGGGCGTGCCGTGGACATGCCGGTTCTTCAATGAACTGAATCAGATAATGGGGGGCACCCCCACCACCATCGCACCGGTCTGCGTGGACTCCACCCATGGGATAATGGTCAGGCCTGAGGAGGCTTCGGATGAGGAGGACGATGAGGAGGACGGAACAGTATTAGCAGACAGCCAGGAGCTGTTTATCACCCTGGAGCCAGTACTCTCCCAACCCTCCCAAGGGGGTACCCCAGCCGGCGAAGGAACCTCTGGTGAGTGTGCTTTTTTTAAGGGATTAGATGACTCATGATTTTTAAAGGAAGCATTTATTAATGATTAACTTGCCCTAAGGACTTGGTGTGCATTCATTGCTGGTCCCTTTTTACTCAAACAGTTTGTTAATATACTCAGGTATTGAGCAGAAATCCTCTATGGACATTTCCATGAAGCTTTCCAGGAGGTAGCGATGAACCTTCCGCAACAGATTTCTGGGGAGAGCCGCCTTGTCTGGCCCCCCCGTGATAGGAGACCATCCCACGCCATGAAAATAGTCTGGTATCATTGAGCAGCACAACATTGCGGCGAATGGACCAGGACTTTGTAATGATTCCAGGAACATGCGTTCTCTATCTCTCTGAGAAACTCTAAGGAGAGTGATGTCATTCATGGTTGCCTGTTTGAAAGACGGACTGCAATTAGTCTGGACACAGCGAGCGAGACAGCCCGTAGCAAGAGCAGGCAGAGGGGTTTTGAGCCTGGAAGTGAACCCCCCCTTCCCCCCAGCCAGCCCGTAGCGAGAGGAGGCAGGGGTTTTGAGCCTACAAGCGGCTGCTCCCGCAGCCAGCCCGTAGCCAGAGAGTTTTTGGTTTGGTTTTGCATTTCGCGGTTCACTGGGAGCCACGTGGTGGTGGGGAAGTGGGGTGGGGTTACTCTGGAATATCCGAGCGCTGCTGTAAAGAGTATGGCTTAGCTTACCATGGCCGACTGCATGGTGATTTCAGTAGCCATGTTGAGGCTGTGTCATGTGTGTGAGATGCTTCTGTGACTTTTGTGTGAGCCCAGTCACTTTTTAGGTGCGGAATATGACCTTGTACAGAAACCATATCAGGCCTGTGAATACTGTGGTTCCCCCTTGCATAGTACTCCCATTGTGATCCGAGAATGTATCTGTCTCTAACCTTGTACCTTTCTTTCTTTGCCCACAACAGGTGCACATTTATCTCTGAATACCCCCTCCTCCTGCACCTCACGCCGGCTATCGCAGATACGAAAGCGTAAAAAGAAAACGCGTGATGACATGTTTAACGAACTACTGCAGAACTCTCACGCTGAGGCCGCTCGGCAGACAGAATGGAGGGAAAAATTGCTACAATTAAGACAAGAATCAAGAGCTGCAGCAGAAAAGTTGCAGAAGCGTGAAGAACAGCGTCAGGAGCGTGAAGAAAGGCGGATGGATGCTTTGCTCTGGATAATGGAGGACCAAAGCGACATGCTCCGGTGTCTGGTGGAGCTTCAGCAGGACCAAAGATCGCCTCTACAGCCTCTGTCTACCCACCTCCCCAAGTCCCATAGCTTCCCCACCCAGACGCGGGGTGAGAACCCGGGGCGGGGGGGGGGGGGGGGGGAAGCTCCGAGGACCGACCCACTCTACCCCACAAGCCAGCACAAGCAGCAGCAGGATGAGTTTATCTAAAAACTTTTAAAAGCTGCTGTGTCTTGGCCACTCCCCCCCCCTTCCTCTCCCCGCTCCTCCACCACTGTGACTTCTGGTTTCCCTCCTCACCCACCCCTTCTTGGCTACCTTGCCAGTGATCCCCTGTATTTGTGATGAAGCAATAAAGAAACCGTGATTTTTAAAACAGTGAATTTATTTCCTCTGCAAGCATCGGGAGGGAAAGAGGGTGCAAGGACAGCAGGCTTAGGGCTGAGCAGAGCAAGGGAGCGGGTTGTCAAACGCCATCTTGGGCACTCATAAAACTGGTTTTCAAGGCGTCCCTGAGGCACAGTGCCTCATGGTGCGCTCTTCTACTTCTACTACTGCTGTTTGGCTGCTGGTAAGCAGCAGACAGGAAATTTGCCTCTGCCTCCCAGCCCGCCATAAACGTTTCCCCCTTGCTCTCATAGAGACTGTGGAGCACAGAGCAAGCAGCAATAACAATGGGGATATTTCTCTCACGGATGTCTGAGTGAATCAGTAATGAACGCCATCGCCCCTTGAGTCGGCCAAATGCACACTCTACTGCCATTCTACACTTGCTCAGCCTGTAGTGAACAGCTCCTGACCCCTGTCCAGGGCTCCTGTGTAGGGCTTCATAAGCCAGGGCATTAAGGGGTAGGCTGGGTCCCCAAGGATAACAATTGGCATTTCTACACCCCTCACAGTAATTTTCTGGTCGGGGAAGAAAATCCCTTGCTGCAGCTGTCTAAATATCCTAGAGTTCCTGAACACACGAGCGTCATGAACCTTTCCCGGCCATCCCACGTACAGGTCGGTGAAACGTCCCTTGTGGTCAACCAGTGCTTGCATGACCATAGAATAATATCCCTTCCGGTTTCTGTACTCTGCGGCCTCATTGTCCGGTGCCAAGATAGGGATATGAGTCCCATCTATAGCCCCACCACAGTTAGGGAACCCCTGGCGGCAAAGCCATCTATTGTAGCTTGCAGGTTTCCAATGTTTATAACCCTGGGTAGCAGCAGCTCGACGATTGCCCTGCTTACTCGCATCACAGCAGACCCCACTGTAAATTTACCCACCCCAAACTGATTCGCGACTGACCGGTAGCTGTCTGGCGTTGCAAGCTTCCAGAGGGCTATCGCCACTCGCTTCTGAACTGTGAGGGCTGCTCTCATTTTGGTATTCTTGCGCCGGAGGGCTGGGGAAAGCAAGTCACAAAGTTCCATGAACATGCCCTTACGCATGCGGAAGTTTCTGAGCCACTGGGAGTCATCCCAGACCCGCAGCACTATGCGATCCCACCAGTCCGTGCTTGTTTCCCTGGCCCAGAATCGGCGTTCCATGGCATGAGCCTGCCCCATTGCCACCAAATTTGCCAGATTGTCAGTCGCCCTACTTCCAAAAACGTCAGTGTCCCTGTCCCTGCTGTGCATGTCCAGGTCCATCTCCTCATCACTGTTGTCAGGTTCCAGAAAGCGCAGTTGTCTCCGGATCGCATTCCTCTGCAGACGGTACAGCATAAAATCCACAACAGTGCGCGAGGTCCTCACAACGGCATCAGTGGGCTCCATGCTTGCAGTGCTATGGCGTTACCGCAGCGCGGAGAAAGGGCGCGAATAATGGGATGCCTACCCACAGTGCACTGAAAGAAATGGGGTCGGCGGTGCGAAAAAAGGGCGCGAAATTATGAAACGCCTACCCATAGTGCAGCACTCGAAATGGTGCCTGCTGGGGACTTCGGGAACTGTGGGATAGGCACCCACAGTGGAACGCTTGCTATGTCGACGCTTGCAACAATTGTGTGGACAGACACTGTCGACTTGCTGTGCTTTGTGGGGACACACAAAATCGACTCTATACAGTCTGCTTTAAAAAACTGACTTAAAGGAAATCGACCTACTGCTGTAGTGAAGACATACCCAAGATCACAAAGCAGCAATAGGCGAGGTTACAAACACTGGATTATAAAAGTACAATTTGATGGCACAGAGCTAGACTTTGCCCCTATGCAAGTCAAACAAGAGAAGCAGAATGAACATAAGGAAATATCTATTAACAATTGCCTGAAATTCAATACAGGTAACTGCATTCTGCCAGCCTAAATTCCCCAAGCCGTTTTAAACTGGGTATTTTATTCTTCACTTTCTTTCCTAAACTGTCATATTGCTGAGCATTGTTGAATGGCTGCTGCCTTTATTCCAGAGGTCTCTGCACTGTGGTGGTAATAAAGTGATTTCAGCTTTTATACAGTCCCTCATCCTGCAAACATGCAGGTAAGCAACTTTATACATGAACTCAGTAGGAGTACTTTGTGTGTAAATGTCTGAAGGATTGAGGACATATTTATAAAGCACATTAAGACCCCATAGAATGGAAAAGTGCTATATAAAATGTAAGATGTTACCAGCATCTCCTTCTGACAGTCAGCCATGCTACGAAATGAAATATAAAATCCAAAATATCTAGGTTGAGTTTTAATAATAGTTTGTTTATAAAGCTCCACTCCAAATTCTGACAGTTAGGGCACTATATGATATACATAGAAACACGCTCAAAAGTGTCAAACAAGAGCAAATTGAAACAGGGGGAAAAGGTCTGGGGATAACTTATTAATATGGGGAAAACTGCCTGAAAACAGGAAGGACGTTGGTGTAATTAGGAGGTGGATCTGAATTCCAAACCCAAGAGCCCAGCACATCTAAGCCATGATCACACACACACACACACACACATAGGGCTTGGTTAGACTGGCGCTTTATAGCGCTAAAACCCTCCCGGAGCGCTATAACTCTCTAACCTTACACACTGTCAAGGCACATTTTGCGCAAAAAGTCTCTGTTTAAAGCGCAACTATAAAACCACCTCTCCGAGGGTGATAAGGGCTTTTGCGTATTCCCTGTAGCGTGTTAGGGCCAGTGTAATCAGTCATTATGCGATAAGGGATCTCTGGCACACCTCCGAGCCATTTAAGGCAATTAACAAGCCATTAAAGGCAAATGACGTCTAAGTGTTGTTTTGAAAAGGGGAGGAAAAATGCGGAAGTACCATTTCAGTTTCTCTCTTACAACTCACAGCAAATAACCACTGGAAATGCTTACGGACTGAGCTGTGTGACTTAAATACAGAGCCTGTCAGTTTTCTCTAAGGAAAAGTCACTGACAGCCTGAAGTTCCCTCCCTACGTGCACGTTCCCCATTCCCCCTAACCCCCCTCATTTCAAAAGCACCTTGCACCCAGCTGAATGCTGGGATAGCTGCTCAGAATGCACCACTCCCTGTGCCGCAACAACTGCCTCAAATGTGGCCATGCCAAGACATCCTATAGCGCAATACCTATTGCGGTATATGGGTACCACTACAACCAAAAACGCTATAATCCAGTAAGTGTAACCTTACCCATAGGGTGGTGAATAAAGAGTTTAACATCCACAGCATTGAAAGTCACCACAGCATTTTAAAAAGGAGTATTTGCTCAAGGTTTTTTCCAAGTTTGCAGAAGTTCAATCATGGCTCTTTAACCTTAGTATATTTGCTCTCTAATCAATTTTTTTAGTGTCACTGATAGGCAAAAGTCACATCCAGGTAAGTGCTTGTAAACAACAGGATTGAAGCAACAATCAGACTCAGTCAAACTGCTATGGTTCTGTGGCATACACACTGTAAAAGGGTGCACAATATAACTCACTACCCTGGGCAACAGCACTTCTTCCTCTCAAGGAGTCATTTGTGCCCTGGGCAAAGGCTGCCACATTCTTACTTTCCTTGCGACAAAGACACAAGCACATTGGTTTAGGCAGAGGCAGCTTTTACAACTGATGCTGCTCTTTATTCTCTGCTTCTTTTATACAATAGAGACAATTCTGAGCAAAGCCTTTCGGGGAAAGAGCTTTACTCAAAATCACTAGTGCTCTGTCTAGCACAATGAGAGTGGAGAATGCAAATTAGTTTCAATAAAAGCAGCTGGCAGTCAATAGGGGAGGGCTGGTCTCCAAGAACGAAACCCGCTCCTTTAAGGATAAAAGTTGAAAGCAGTAAAATATAAGGTGATGAAAGCAAAGAAAGTGTAAACAAAATTTAAAAAAAATAAAACCAAGAGATGTAACTAAAAATAACCGAAAAGAGGAGTGACAAATAAAGAACACTTTTGGGAAAAAGTTACGGGTGAAGGAAACACACAGAATAATGAGTATACAGAGCAAAGGATCATTAGAAAAAGTCTAATTAGAAAGATCTGCAATCCTCATAGAAGATAAAATAGAGATCACGAAAGAGAAGAGGATCAGAGGCTAACTAGGACAATGACTAAATTCTCTAGTCACAAGTTCAAACTCTGGCCTGGATCATAAGCCTTACAGAGTTTGATAACAAATCCTCCCATACAGTGCTCCAGGGCAGTGCTGTAGAGCAGGCTTGTCCAACCTGCGGCCCAGAATGGCTATGAATGCGGCCCAACACAAAATCGTAAGCTTACAACGTTATGAGATTACGTCCACAAATACCGGAGTATTATTCATAATTCGCATTATAATTGCAAACAGTTCAACCAAAAAAACCGAAAAACTGATAAAATTGACTAATAAAATAAAGAGCGAGAGGACTCTAATGTTGCGTAAAATGAATTGTGACAAAGAATTTGTGTGTACTAGGCATAACGCCGCTGCATGCCGTACGCTCTCACTATTTGTACGCATGTATGGCTTAAGTTTTTCGGCGGTATACGGCTTCCAATGTGCAGACAGTCGAATTGACACCGAAGAAAGGTGCAGACGTTACGTGTGCTTGTGGCGATTTGACGAGTAAAACGCAGCTATTATCGATAATATTTCAACCTACCTTTGTAAACGATAGACTTCTATTGTTATTTAGAAGACATGTAAGTATTCTTATTTGATTATTAAACCTTGGTTTCTAATTTTCTATTAATTTTCATAATAAAAGTAAATATAATTGAATATTTATTATTATTTTTTAATTCCAGCATGGCTTCCACAGCGTCTCAAAAGAAAACAGAACCCAAAAAATGAAAAATTATAGAAGAAGGAAGATTGTTCAACGAAAAGTGGACAGATGACTACTTTTTTGTCGAGGCAAATACTAAGCCACTCTGCTTAATTTGTAGGGAATTTGTGCCAGTTTTCAAAGACTACAATTTGAAAAGGCATTATATGCAAAAACATGCTGCGAAATTTAGTGTGTATCAAGGAATGTGTCGTAAAGACAAAATAGCGGAACTGAAAAAAAGTCTATCATCTCTACAAAGTTTTTTTAAAAAGTTACAACTCAAACGGACTCTATTGTAAAAGCTAGTTATGTGGTAGAAAATCTGATAGCAAAATAATCAAAACCATATGCCGATGGTGAGTTTATTAAGCAATGTATGGAAAGCGTGGCAGATATAATTTGCCCTGATAAAAAAGGGGATTTTTCTAAAATCAGTTTGTCTCACCAGACTATAGCCAGGCGAATTGATGAAATATGAAAATCTATCGAAAGAGGTTTGGAGAGTAAAGCTGCTAATTTTAAATTTTATGCTTTGGCGATGGACGAAAGCACTGATGCTACAGATACAGCTCAATTGGCAATTTTTATTAGAGGTATTGATGACGAATATAACGTCACTGAAGAAATGGCTTCTTTAGTGCCATTAAAAGACACAACTAAATCAAGAGATTTATACGAAGCAGTGAAAAATACGTTAAAGCGATTTTCTTTGTCCATTGTGAACATATCTGGTATAGCTAGTGGTGGTGCCCTGGCGATGGTAGGTAAAAGAGAGGGACTTGTAAAATTAATAGAAGACGATGCAATTGCCGCCCAAAACTTACGTTTGATGAAATATCACTGCATAGTACACCAAGAAAATTTATGCGCAAAAGCTTTAAAAATGGATAACGTCATGCAAATTGTCATCGAGGCTGTGAATTTCATAAGGGCCAAGGGATTGAATCATCGCCAATTCCAGGAATTTCTTAAAAGTATGGATGCTGACTATGGGGATATCATTTACTTTTCGGAAGTAAGATGGCTAAGTCGAGGCAAAATGTTGAAAAGATTTTATGATTTGCGAAATGAAATCAAGTCGTTTATGGAATCAAAAACTTTGTGCCAGAACTTGACGATGAAAACTGGCTCACAGATTTGGAATTTTAAGTAGACTTGACCGCTCATTTAAATGAGTTAAACATGCCTCTTCAAGGTGAAAACCAACTTATCAATACAATGTTTCAAACTATAACAGCGTTCGAAATGAAACTGAAACTATGGCAATCTCAAATTAAGGCAAACAATTTTATGCATTTCGACACGTTGGCTAAACACGGTCCTGTGAACATCGAAAAATATGCAGCCTTGCTTTTCGATTTGATACAGGAATTTGAGAACAGGTTTCAAGATTTCTGGAAAAATAATCAATATTTTGGTATATTTGCGACTCCATTTTCAGTCGACATAAATATGTTACCTGACAATTTTCAAATGGAATGCATAGAGCTGCAATCTTACATTCAACTTAAAGAAAAATTTGATCATGTCTCTTTACTGGACTTTTACAAGACTTATCTTCCCAGAGAAAAATATCCCTTGCTTCACAATCATGCCTTATTCATGTCACCGCTTTTTGGGAGCACCTACATTTATGAGCAGCTATTTTCAAGGATGAAGCACACGAAGAGTAAAATTAGAACCAAAATATCTGATGAGCACCTTGAGAACTCACTGAGAATTGCAACTACTTCCATCGAACCAGATATTGAACCATTAGTGTCTCAAAAACAATGTCAAATATCCCACTAGTTTTATGTTGCCCTTTTTTCTTTTACTTTTATAATAAAAAATATCAAAAAAAAATTAATGAAGTTTTATTACTTAGATATGTACATTATCTATTCTACGTTTTGTGTTTTTTTTGCTCATCAGCTATCGTTAGTGTTGGTGTATTTTATGTGTGGCCCAAGACAACTCGTCGTCTTCCAGTGTGGCCCAGGAAAGCCAAAAGGTTGGACACCCATGCTGTAGAGCTTCAGTGAAGACATGACTACATACACCACAACCACTGACTCCCTCAAGCACCCAGCTGGGCTGCTGGAACTAAACTGAGGGTATAGCAACACTTAAAATGCTACAACAGCACAGCTGCAATGCTGAAGCTGCGCTGCTGTAGCCCTTCAGTGTAGACACTCACTGCAGCTGTGGGTGACATTCTCCCTTCACTGTAGTTAATCCACCCCCTTGAGAGGTGGTGGCAAGGTCAACAGAAGAATTCTTCCATTGACCTAGCCCTGTGCGTGCCAGAGGTTAGATCATCATAACTATATCACTCAGGGTGTGTGTGGATTTTTTACACCCCTAATCAGCATAGTTATACTGATATAAACACGTAGTGTCTGCCTCCTTTCTGGGGCTCTCCTGGCTAAATCATAAAGTACCACACAGTTGTCTCTTAGCATCTCCTGCCACACTACACACTACTCCAGCAAGTCAAGTCACAACTATCCAAGTGCGCAAGGCACTCACTCTCTCCATTCATATTCCTCCTCCAAATTCACCACCCCATGGAAAGCCCACAGATGCTAAATCATATTAGTAAAAAGCAGTGAAAGTGCCCCCATCACAACCACCATTCCCTATGGCAGCAACTTCCCCTGAGTCTCCCAGTGTGTCCAATTTGTATCATCATTTAGACAGTAAGTTCTGTGCCTAAGATAATAAATGAGAAAAATAATTTGGCACATTTGGCAGCCTCTACTCAGGAAAGTACAGGTCATTGCAGGTCAGGACTGACGTGCATTTAGAATGCATGTCAACACTTATTTATATGCTGTTTGCCTGCCCACACAGCCTACACCTGGCTCTGAGTGTTGCTTTTATCAATATCACACACAAAAAGCTTGGTTAACTTAGAATTAATATCATCAGACTGCAGATCCCACAATACTGCATATCTCTAGGGGGTGGAGACAAAATCACCCAATTGCTTGTCATCCCAAATGATCCCAAACAGGTGACCAACAAAGGATACAGGATTACCTTATCCACCAACAAGATGCAGCCAGCTCTTTCTTTAAGAGGCATCTGTAAGCACACAGCAACTATTCAGGACAGGAAATGTCTACTACATCCACCTGAAATCAAAGGGGGAAGTCCAATCAATAGAACATAATTGTTTATTCAGATTAGAATTTTACCATAATGGTAAATCTGTGAGAAGTGTCTGTACACTCTATATATACCAAATGTAATTGAGCTAATTTTGGAAATGTAAAGAGTCATTTGGGATGGGGATCCCCTACTCTTGTGAAAGGGGCCATGGATTACTTATTACTAAAATAGTCAAGACTTTTTAGTCCCATCACTTTCAAAAGCAAAAATCTCATATACAAAAGGAAGTGATGACTTATGTCATAGAGCAAAAGCACAAAAAAGAGGAGCAAGAGACCAAATGGAGCAGGATAGGAAGAAAGGACTAAATAACTGAGGAGGAAAAAAAGATACAGAGACCAACGGAACATATCATATTCTCATCCCCTCAAGGCTCAGGTGCGTCTAAAGACCCACAGCAGAAGGAACAGCTGAATTCATCTTCCTGTGGCTGAATATATAAAGCAGCCCCATAGCATCTGATTTGCAGTTTGTCAGTACTAATGTACTGAGCCTACTTCCTCCTCCCCCTCTCCCCCATTCTCAGCAGTTGTTTTAGGGCTTATCTAGACTGTGGAAATTTGCACCACTGTAACTGCACTGATGTAATTATGTCAATGCAAACCCCAAACCTAGACATACTACATCAGCACAAAAAGGAGGCTGCTGTTGTGTCGAGGGCCTACACACTGGGCCTACACAACATTGCAAATATACCAGTTATAAAGCAGTTAAACCAGCACAAATTTCCCTATTCTTTATAGGACTTTCATACTCATGGACAGACATACTAACTTGGAAGGGCCTCGCTATTACCCACAAACAGGGTTAACTTTGAGCTTCATGGATCATCATACAGCCCATCTGCTGCCTTAGCTCTTCTGCATACATGCAGAAATCATGAGAATTCTTCATCTTTATCAGGAATGGAATGAAAAGTTCAGGCAAAAAAACAACACAGTTGCCGGGCCAGAGAACATCGGCACAAAACAATGCACTCAAGGAGATTCTTAGGGTCTGTCACATGCTGAAAAATGCCACGTATGAATAAAAAGCCCACATCTATATTTTCAGAGTTGCTACCATGAAAACAGCAAACCCTGCAGTAGTCATAGAGTCCTGTGCATGCATAGCAGGGAGTCAGAAGGCAATGCAGTTGCTCCTGCAATGGCCAGCTCATCCCTTCCTCCAAATGCATGCACCAGCCTGAGACAGTCTCCAGTCTCATTGTGCGACCCCCACAGGGATGTCTCCTGATGTGAAGTGGAGATGGGAGTTCCACCAGGACAAGAGCCACAAGAGGTTGTGGGAGTAAGAGACTTTAACAACCAAGTGATTTTAAAAGCAAGTTAAACTTGAACCAAGTGGAATACTACCACCCCCACACCCTCCCCACACACAGTACCTATTGCTGCAGCCAGCACTGTAAACTCCAGGCACCAGTATTCAGACTTGGAATCCTGTGTGTGCACAAGGGCATTATATGGAAAACTAGAGAGACTCTTGGAGGCACCTGGAACCTCACTCTGCCATGCAGCCCAAGATACTACTGGCCAATGTGGATGCAACTTGCCGTGCAGGGCGAGTGAAGGACAAGGAGACGACTGGCTCAATGAACCACACAGGCCAAAGAAACTGGAAGAGGAGATGCCCGAGACATTGCCAGGAGCTGTGTATGCAACACTGGGATTTAGACATGGCACCAGAGACTGAGCCCAACTTACTCTAGGAGATGAGGCGCTGACTAGGTCAGGTAAGTAGCTTTTTATTGCCAAGTGTACCAGGGAGGGTTGATTTTGCATGGTTGGACCTGGCAGAATTTTCCAGGTTCTTATGAGCACTGCCATCACTGTAAAAGGGTAGATACAGCCTCCTCCGAGAACAGGAACATCCATCTCTCCCTTTGCTCTGTCCGTTCCCACTCCCTCTCCCACACACACCTCCACAACCGAAGGGGCAGCTACCAAGTCCCTCCCCAGCCAGCCAGTTTGGTTCCTCTGTAACTGCCTCGGGTGGGAAACTGGACGCCCCACTTAGCAGCACCCCTGCTTTCAGCAGCACTGGCCACTGCTCCCAGACAAGGTGCTCGACCTGGTGTGAACAACAGCTGGTCAAGTCATGTCATTTGGTCCAGCAGTGAAATGGCAAGAGGAGGAGGATTAAACGCAACACAAACTGCAAATTCACGAATTGATTGCATTTTCCTAGTTAATTTACCTTCAATAGTTATCTCCTGCCAGACACCGAGATCCATTTCAAAAGGTATTTTTTCTCCTGTTGATAATGGCCCATCCAAATTAAACAGCCTCTTAGCATTGGTATGCTGATGTACAACCTTTTTTTTTTTCTGTGTATATAAATACATCTTAGCGCTGTTCCATTCTATGCATCCGATGAAGTGGGCTATAGCCCATGAAAGCTTATGCTGAAATATACTGGTTAGTCTCTAAAGTGCTACAAAGTCTTCCTCGTCTTATTTACAGAAATTACAATGTTATCCCAATAAGTAAAATATCAGTCCCCACAGCCAAAAGATTTATAGTACAGTATATCTATCGTTCCATGTGCCTGATCATGGCACCTCATTGGCATGCTGCTCTTAGCTACACACATCACATTTCACTGTCTTCCTATTTAACGTGTGAAAAATATTCCTAGGCACATTATGCTAGCAAACTGACACAAGTGGGGAAATAACTACACTGCCTATCCCACCTGTTGCTGTGATCACCACCACAACAGCAGCTACCACTGTTCATTTCCCAGCCACAAACTGGTGCAAGCTCTCATAGGTCAGTCTCCACTCATCCTGCTGCACTGGCTACCCTGACACAGCAGTGTAGGTCTAAACTAGGGGTGGGCAAACTACAGCCCACGGGCCACATCTGGCCAGCGAGCTAATTTTGCCCAGCTCCCCAACTTCCCAGCTGGGGAGGCTACTCCGACCCCTCCCATTCTGTCTCCTTTCCACCGCTCTCCTGGAGCTTTCACGCCGCATCCAGGAGCGGCCCTGGACAGTGCTTCAGCAGCGTGGCTGGGGGCGGAGGGCAGGGAGCTCCTGCTGCACAACCCGTCCGAGCTTGCAGTCCCGCTCTCTTACCACGCCGTTCCCCCATCCCCGCTGCATGCCATGTCCAGGAGCAGCCCTGAACAATGCTGCAGCGGTGTGACCCCGGCGGGGCCTGAGCTGCCACTGGGAACGGCGTGGTAAGGGGGAGGTGCTGTGAGCTCCGGCGGGCCACGCGGCAGGAACCCTCCCCCCCCGAGCCACATCATTGCAGCGCTTCTCTACCCAGCCCTCCGTACGATTTTGGAACCCCAATGTGGCTCTTGGGCCAAAAAGTTTGCCCACCCCAGTCTAAACCAAGGGGTGGCCAATCTGAGCCTCAGAAAGAGCAGGAATTTACCAATGTACATTGCCAAAGAGTCATCTTTTTACATCAGTACCCTCCCCCACTGCTCCTAGCGCCTCCCACCCACCAGCAGCCCCGCCGATCAGCACCTCCCACTCCCTTCCCATACCTGCCTCTCAGCTGTTTCATGGCATGAAGGAGGCTGGGGGGGAGGGAAAGGAGCGAGGGGGCACAGCAGGCTCAGGGGAGGGCACCGGAAGGGGTGAAATGGGGGCAGGGCCCTGTGGCAGAGCCATGGGTTGAGCAGTGAGCACCCCCCAGCACAATGGAAAGTTGGCATTTGTAGCTCCAGCCCCAGAGTCGGTGCCTATACAAGGAGCTGCCTATTCACTTCTGAAGAGCCGCATGTGGCTCCGGAGCCATAGGTTGGCCACCCCTGTTCTAAACAAAGAGATACGAAGGTGCTGCAGTTATGTAGGTAGAGCTGTGGGTCCCAGGTCTTGAGAACAACCGAGTCCCACCAATCTGTGGTCATGGACCAGGCCCCAAAGCAGCACTTTACCTGCTAAAGACTATCCTCGGGTGTAGCACACCGACAAACAAGTACAGTGAAACCTCCATTTAACGGACTAATTCGGGCGAGGGGGTGTCCGTTAAATGAAAAAGTCCGTTATTTAATAATTTAAAAAAAACGAGCTGTCGGAGCAGCAGCCCGACCGCCACAGGGTCGGGGCGGCAGCTCCGCAGCCCGCCTGCTGCCAGGACCCGGGTGGCAGCAGGGAGCTGGCAGCCAGCCCGCCCGGTGCCAGGACTTGGGTGGCAGCCGGGAGCCGGCAGCCAGCCCACCCGCTGCCAGGACCCGGGCGGCAGCCGGGAGCCGGCAGCCAGCCCCCGAGAAATGGATTTCGGATGCATCAGACTTGCTCAGAAATTTTGTCCGTTGCATCCGAAGTCCGTTAAATCGAGGTCCGTTAAATCGAGGTTTTACTGTATTCAGATATTGGGGGAAGATGCACAATAACTGCATGAGACAGTTGGAAAGCTGCTCACAGCCTCCGTATCGTCACTTCAAGGGCCAGAAACCCTTCTACCCCCTCACTGCAACCACCTTGCACTCACTGCTCAAATGCTTCAACAAAAACCTCTTTGCTGAGCTGTACATAAGCACCGAGTGTTCCATGCTGAGGAAATGCCTGGAAAATGGGCACTGCTTTGGGAATTTCTCCAGGTAATCACTGAAGTTTCCCAGAATCAGGGAGGTAAAGTGTTAGTCTGGAATTGCAGAAGTGATAGAGAGTCCTGTGGCACCTTAAAGACTGACAAAAGTATTGAAGCATAAGCATTCGTGGGCTAGTACCCACTTTGTCAGATGCATGAAGTTTCCCAGTGAATGAAGGGAATTTGATCTCTGTTCCCTAATGTTCCTTTTGCAGAAGGCCCTACTAAGCCCAGGGGGACACACTGTGCCATTAGTACTTACACTACTGCAATATCACTGGTTCAATTACCAATAATTCAGTTCTCTAGTGCAGAGATTACCTGAAAATCCATAATTCTAGCACAGTTCAGAAACACATTTCAAAGACACTTTGTTCTCGACTATATTGCAAGATGGCTATATGTTGTAACTAGGCCTATAAAATGCAGTTAGGATCTAGCTCAACAAGACATGAGCACATTTCAACTTTTTTTAAAAAAAAAAAAAAAAGCTTCAGATTTGTAGCAGAAACCAACTGAAAAATAATTGGTAACAGGTCTGGGATTTGAGAGTTTTATTAAAAAAAAAAAGGGACAGGAAACATGCTAAGGCCCTGCTGCTGCAATGCAATCCAAATGGATGGAAGAATCCATCTGTGCAGATTTGCAAGCAGAATTGGGACCACAGAATGCCTTCATTGACAATCATGTTTTTTTGTTTTTCTTCACTATACAATTCTAAACATTAACTGGTTTATAAACACACCACCAGCTTTTTTGTAGGTAACTGGCAATCAAAACACAAAAAAGCTATACATTAAACTTGCCTCAAAACACTACTCATATCTTGCCCCTACAAATTGAAACATTAGGCCTAGAAACTAGACAAAGTCCCATTACTTAAATTTAAAATGAATTATCCTACAGTTTACTAGGTCTCTGTTTAATGCTCTAAGATTTTAAATATGCCATTTCAATACAAATCTCAATCATTGTCCAAATTACAACTGTACTGTAAATTCAGGGAGCTTAAATCGAAAAATTCAACAATGAGGACATTTCTTATTTAATTATTTCCTATTAATGTCTTCAGAGTACTCAGGACTATTTTCAAAGGGAGTAATTGAATCTTAATAAAATTGGCTAAGGGAACTCTATTTGTCAGCAGCAACAAATACTGTGATTCTTCTTAGAATAATGAACGGAAATGCATAATTGATATTCATTTAAACTACTGACCGTGCCCCAAAAAAACCCCACCCCAAATCCGTGAGCACGGAAACGGGCAGCAACAAAAACAGTGATTTCTAGTGAAATATTGTCCATAGAAATTTCGTTTTAATGATTAATGCTAACAGCCTTGACTCATGATCTGTTATCTTTGCTGGATAAACCAAGACTGAAAGAATTAACAAGATTCTGCTAATTACTCTAAATTAATATTAAAGCAGCCTTTACTCTTCACTATTCAGAAAGGACTGAAATGTTAGCCAGCAGTACTACCACTTTTAGAGCTTCCTCTTCTTACTCGGGTTTCCTAAGGCCAAGCTAAATTTACTTTTACAACTACCAAGGCCCCCCCGACTAGCTCTCTGCTAAGATTATGACATGTCCAGGTGCTTTTTTTTTAAATGTAGCTGTTTGAACCACAACTCTCCTTCCCTACGTGTCGGGGCGCTCGGAGTACCCAGGTCCGCCCCAGACAGGAAGGAAGATCCCAAAGCCCCGGGCTCGCTCTGGAGCCGGTTTCCGCGTGGCTGTCAATCCCCGCACTCGCTCTCGGGAGGGGGCTCTGGCGGCAGGCGCAGGAAGTTGGCCGGCCTGACTCCGCGCCGGGAGTTCAATCCACTTAGTGTGGGCAGGAGAACAGCTGCCCGGCAGCCCCACGTCGGGAGTCTCCCCTGTCACACCCCAGCACCTGCTCCCTGCGGCTCCACGCCGAGCCCTACCCGGGCACCCCCCTGCTCCGCTCCGCCTGCACGGCGACCTGCCCCGACACCCCCGAGAGACCTCCCTGGTGTCTGCCAAAGCCCCAGCAGCCATACACCCCCCCCCCCTTCCCCGCAAAGCCCCAGCAGCCATACCCCCCCCCCCCCGCAAAGCCCTGATCCGGGACTCTCCCCTCCCTTCCCTGCAGCCGCCGCCCCCCCGCGCCCTTTTCCCTCCTCGCCCCCAGCCCCAACCGCCCCCTAGCCCGAGGGGCGCCGCGCGTCCTTACTTGGAGTTGTCTTTGCCGGCAGGGGTCCGGGCTCCGCCGCCTCCAACTTCCCAGCGCCGGGCACCAGCCGCTTCCCCCGCCCGGCTCCCCGCGCACGTGGGGCTCCCGCCGCCCCGCCCGAGTCCCGGCTCAGCCCGGAGGACGTGGCAGCACCAGCTGGGAACCGGCCGCGCCGAGCCGAGCGGCGCAGGAGGCTCCTCCCGGCTCCGCTCCAGCGGAACGCGGGGCGCCCTCTGCTGAACACAGGCTGGACCCGCTGCCCCCGCCTCCAGCCTGTCCTCGGCCCAGCCCTTCCCGCCCTGCGCCAGGCCCGGCCCAGCTCCCCCCGGCCTCTTCCCGAGCGCGGCCGACTGAGGTGAACCCTCCCCAGGCGCCGTCCTCGGGGCAGCGCTGCTCCCAGCGGGACACCGAGTCTGCGTCCTTTGGGGTTATTGCCACACAAACGCGCCCCCCGGCCAAGAAATTCAAGCCCCGGCCCTTCCCCGGACGCACGAGAGACTAGAGGAGTTTTAGGCTAGAAAGTTGTTTAACAGGCCCAGGGGAGCAGGGATTTCACCGAAGCTGAAGGACTTTCACAGAACATGCCCGGCCCTGCCTGCACCTCCCTCCTGGTTGGACTGGGGCACATTGCACGGGAAGAGGGCGGTTATGTCGATCTTTGCACGCCAGCGGAATCTTCCTGCAGCGAGGGACACGAGCCCTGGCGATCAAACATGATTTAGGGTATGTCTTCACTACAGGACTAGGTCGATTTCCCTTAATTCGATTTTCTAAAGTTGACTTTAGAAAATCGAATCAGTGTGTCCCCACCAGGGCAGCAGGTTGACAGTGGTCGACACTGTGTGTCCGTAAACTTTTGCAGGGGTCGACATAGCCCGCATTGCACTGTGGGTAGGTAGCCCACAGTGCCGGGGGTGCCGGACCCCTGCGCCCGCCCAAGCAGCCCCGCGCCCGTCCAAGCAGCCCCGCGGACCCCCCCGCCCGCCCAAGCAGCCCCGCGGACCCCCCCGCCCGCCCAAGCAGCCCCGCGCCGGACCTCCCCGCCCACCCGAGCAGCCCCGCGAACCCCCGCGCCCGCCCAAGCAGCTCTGCGCCAAAACCCCCCGCTCGCCCAAGCAGCCCTGCACTGGAGCCCACCCGGGGGGGGGGAGCCAGCGCCGGGCTGCTTGGGCGGGCGGGGGGGGGGTTCGCGGAGCTGTTTGGGCAGGCGGGGGGGTCCGGCGCGGGGCTGCTTGGGCGGGCGGGGGTGTTCGCAGGGCTGTTCAGGCAGGCGGGGGGTTCGCGGGGCTGCTTGGGCAGGCGGGGGAGTTCGCGGAGCTGCTTCGGCGAGCGGGGGGGTCCGGCGCGGGGCTGCTTGGGCGGGCGGGGGGGGTCCGCGGGGCTGCTCGGAGGTCGGAGGCTTAAGGTCAGATGCCTCTTCACTAGATGAAAATTGACCTAGAGAGGTCGATTTTAGCGTTACTTCTCTCCTCAAGCAGGAGTTACAAAGTCGATTTTGAGGGCCCTTAGAGGGTATGTCTTCACTACAGCAGTAGTTCGATTTCCTTTATGTCGATGTTGTGAACGCGACGGTATACAGTCGATTTTGTGTGTCTTCACTAGGCACAGCTACGCACAGTACGTCGACAGTGTCTGTCCGCAAAACTTTTGCAAGCGTCGACATGACGAGCGTTGCACTGTGGGTACCACAGTTCCCTGATCCCCCAGCAGGCACCATTTCGAGTGCTGCACTATGGGTAGGCATTTCCAAATTTCGCGCCCTTTTTCCGCGCCGCCCACCCCCATTCCGAGCGGTGCACTGTAGGTAGGCATCCCATAATTCGCGCCCTTTCTCCGCCGTGCTAACGCCATAGCATTGCAAGCATGGAGCCCGCTGACACCACGGCTGCAGTAATGGCTGTTGTGAGGACCTCGATCACGGTTGCAGAGTTCCTGCTGCACCGTCTGCAGAGGAGGAATGCGATCCGGGGAGAACTGCGCTTTCCGGAACCCGACGACAGTGAGGAGGAGATGGACAAGCACAGCGGGGACGACAGGGACACTGCCGTGCACAGCGGGGACGACAGGGACACTGACGTGCACAGCGGGGACGACATGGACACTGCCGTTTTTGCAAGTAGGGCGACTGACAATCTGTCAAGAATGGTGGCAATGGGGCAGGCTCATGCCATCGAACGCCGATTCTGGGCCAGGGAAACAAGCACGGACTGGTGGGACCGCATAGTGCTGCGGGTCTGGGATGACTCCCAGTGGCTCAGAAACTTCCGCATGCGAAAGGGCACCTTCATGGAACTTTGTGACTTGCTGTCCCCGGCCCTCCAGCGCAGGAATACCAAAATGAGAGCGGCCCTTACAGTGGAGAAGCGAGTGGCGATAGCCCTCTGGAAGCTTGCAACACCAGACAGCTACCGGTCAGTGGCGAATCAGTTTGGGGTGGGTAGGTCTACAATGGGCTTTGCTATGATGCAAGTAAGCAGGGCAATCGTCGAGCGCCTGCTACACCGGGTTATAAACCTCGGAAACCTGCAAACCACAATAGATGGCTTTGCCGCCATGGGATTCCCTAACTGTGGTGGGGCTATAGATGGGACTCATATCCCTATCCTGGCACCGGACCACGAGGCCGCCGAGTACAGAAACCGGAAGGGATATTACTCAATGGTCATGCAAGCAGTGGTTGACCACAAGGGACGTTTCACCGACCTGTACGTGGGGTGGCCGGGAAAGCTTCATGACGCTCGAGTGTTCAGGAACTCTAGGGTTTTTAGACAGCTGCAGCAAGGCACTTTCTTCCCCGACCAGAAAATTTCCGTGGGGGGGGTCGAAATGCCGATCGTGATCATTGGGGACCCAGCCTACCCCCTAATGCCCTGGCTTATGAAGCCCTACACAGGAGCCCTGGACAGGGGTCAGGAGCTGTTCAACTACAGGCTGAGCAAGTGCAGAATGGCCGTGGAGTGTGCATTTGGCCGCTTGAAGGGGAGATGGCGTTCCTTGCTCATTCGCTCAGACATCCGCGAGAGAAATATCCCCATTGTTATAGCTGCTTGCTCTGTGCTCCACAATATCTGTGAGAGCAAGGGGGAAACGTTTATGGCGGGCTGGGAGGCAGAGGCAAATTTACTTTCTGCTACTTATGAGCAGCCACACAGCAGGGAAAGTAAAAGAGCCCACCGTGAGGCCCTGCGCCTCAGGGACTCCTTGAAAGACAGTTTTATGAGTGGCCGAGATGGCGTTTGAGAATCTGCTCCCTTGCTGTGCTCTAAGCCTGCTGCCCTTGTACCCTCTTTCCCTCCCCCCTCCCCATGCTTTCCCTCCCCCATCCCCATGCTTGCAGAGGAAATAAAATCACTGTTTGAAAAATCATGGTTCCTTTATTGGTTCATCGGAAATACAAATACAGGGGATCACTGTCCTGGTATCCTGGAGGGAAACCGGCAGTCGCAGTGGGGGAGGAGCGGGCAAAGGAGGGGGGGGAAAGGGGGAGAGGAGGGGTGGGCAAGACACAGCAGCTTTTAAAAGTTTTCTGAGAAAGTCAGCCTGCTGCTGCTGCTGCTTCTGCTGGCTTGTGGGGTGGAGTGGAGCGGCCCACGGGCCTTGCCCCCCCGTGTTCTCACCCCGCGTCTGGGTGGGGAATCTATGGGAGTTGGGGAGGGGGGGAGGTGGTTACACAGGGGCTGCAGAGGTGGTCTTTGGGCATGCTGCAGCTCCACCAGAGATCACAGCATGTCGCTCTGGTCCTCCATTATGCGGAGGAAAGCATCCATGCGTCTTTCCTCACGTTCTACCCTCTTTTCTGCAGCGGCTTCCCTCTTTTCTGCAGCGGCTTCCCTCTTTTCTGCAGCGGCTCTCCTTTCCTCTCTCTCTCGATTCCTTTCCTCTCTGTCTCGTTCCCTTGCCTGTATCATTTTTTCCCTCCAGTCCGTCTGGCGGGCTGCCTCAGCGCGCGAGTTCTCCAGGAGTTCAGTGAACATCTCATTGCGCGTTCGCGTTTTCTTTTTACGCTTTCTTTTCTGCGGTGCAGGGCGGGAGTTCATCTGTTGTTGTTCATCTGTGGGCAAGTGTGTGGGAAAAGAAAGTTTGAAAGTTATGAGACAGATACATTCAAGGTTAGGAGGCAGATGTAGTCTCGGACGGTACACAATGGGAGTACTATGCCATTTGCAAACTCAGTATTCAGAGGCCTGATATGATTTCTGTACAAGGTCATGTTCTACACCTAAAAGGAGAGGAGAGCTCACAGAAAAGTCAGAGCATCTCAGACACATATGCGTGCCTCAGCCCAAGACGGCTTCTGAAATCACCGTGCAGCCGGCCATGGTAAGTTAAAAGTGGCGCCTGCATACTGTAGAGCAACCCCGCCCCCTTCCCCCCACCGCGTGGCTGGCTCCCACTGAAACCGCAAACTGCAAAGCAAATGCCTAAGGGCTAAGGTCTTTTTGGGGCTCTTCAGACCGCGTGCAGACGGCTCGGATTCCCTGCCAGCTAACGCTACGGGCTGGGGGGGGGGGGGGGCGGTCAGCGTTCGTGGGGGGGGGGGGGGTTCGGTTCGTCGGTCCTCAGCAGAAAAGAGTACTTTGCAGCTGGGACTCTTTATCTCCCGACTAATTGCAGTCCGTATCTCAAACAGGCAACCCTGAATGACATCACTTTGCTGAGAATTTCTCGGAGAGATAGGGAGCGCATGCTCCTTGAGTCCATGCAAAGTCCTGGTCCATACGCCGCAATGCTAGCCTGCTCAATGATACCAGACAACCTACTACTTTCGTGGCGTGGGTTGGTGTCCTATCACGGGGGACCAGATAAGGCAGCTCTCCCCAGAAATCTGCTGCGCTGGATTCATCGCTACCTCCTGGATAGCTTCCTTGAAATGTCCGCGGAGGACTTCTGGTCAATCCCGGAGTATATTGACAAACTCTTTGAGTAGAAATTGACCAGCAATGAAAGCACGCTAAGTCCTTAGGGCAAGTTACTCATTAATAAATGCTTCCTTTACAAAATCACGCGTCATGTAATCACTTAAAAAAGAAACACTTACCCCCCTGGGAGGCTTGGGAGGGTACTGGCTCCAGGGTGACAAACAGCTCCT
This sequence comes from Sternotherus odoratus, assembly GCA_032164245.1. NCBI lineage: Eukaryota > Metazoa > Chordata > Testudines > Kinosternidae > Sternotherus > Sternotherus odoratus. The sequence goes on along the minus strand of JAVMKO010000001.1, from coordinate 279,391,127 downwards.
GGCTCTCTGGGTACAAGGGTTCTCCGCTGGGCTCCTGCTGCTCCGTGAGATTTTCTTCTTCATGCTCGTCCTCCTCGGAATCAGTCTCCTCCCTGACGATGATCCCATCGGTGGAGTCCACGCACACCGGCGCGATGGTGGTGGGGGCGCCCCCCATTATGGCATTTAGTTCATTGTAGAACCTGCATGTCCGTGGCGCGCCCCCTGATCGCCCGTTTGCCTCCTTGGCTTTCTGGAAAGATTGCCGCAGCTCCTTAATTTTCACGCGGCACTGTGTGGTGTCCCTGTTGTGGCCCCTTTCCAGCATGGCCTTGGAGACTCTTCCGTAGGTGTTGGCATTCCGTTTGTTGTTGCGTAGTTCCAACATCACGGATTCCTCTCCCCAGATAGCGATGAGATCCAGCACCTCACGAGTGGACCATGCTGGAGCTCTTCTCCTCTGGCTGGTCTCCAGGGTAGATGAGCTCATCATGGATTCCTGTGATGCTGAGCTCTGCATGGCGGCTAGTGCTGATTGCTCTGAATGGCGACTGATCAGTTCAGGTGAGCTGGCCACGCTGACCAAACAGGAAATGGCATTCAAATGTTCCCGGGTCTTATCTACCTGGCCAGAGCAGCGAGTTCAGAGTGCAGTGCAGAGCGGTCACAGTGGAGCAGTAGTGAGGCAGTCCAGAGCGGTCAGAATGGAGCATTGTGGGACAGCCTCTGGAGGCTATTAATGTCGGGTTCCGTCTTCACTAGCCCACGGTCGAGCTTGGAACGTCGAGATTAGCCTTATGCCACTGGTTAGGCTGGAGTGCCAAGATCGATCTTTAAGGCCCTTTACATCGACGTTAAGGGCATGTATGTGAAGACAGGTACACGTTTACTTCGACCTAACGTCGTTAACATCGATTTAAAGTGGTAGTGAAGACATGCCCTAAATCGACTTTAAGGGCATGCCTGTGAAGACAGGTACACCTTTATTTCGACTTAACGTCGTTAAAGTCGACGTTAAGTCGTAGTGAAGACATGCCCTTAGATTAAGTCAAGTCCTTGATCGCCTTTAACCTCAATTCATCTCCCTTGTGCAGTAGGACAGTTTTCAACCTTTTTCTTTCTGAGCCCCTCCCCACTCCCCAACATGCTATAAAAACTCCACCAGCTCACCTGTGCCACAACAACAGGTTTTCTGCATATGAAAGTCAGGGCGGACGTTATGGGGCAGCAAACCAGGCAATTGCCTGGGGCTCCTCTGAAGCTACATTGCACAGACTTTGGCTTCAGCTCTGGGTGGCAGGGCTCAGGGCCATTGGCTTCAGCTCCATGCAATGGAGCTTCAGCTTTCTGCCCTAGGCCTCAGCAAGTGTAGTGCTGGCCCTGCTTAGCGGGTTACCCAGGGTGACTAGGCAGTAAGTGTGAAAAATCTGGGGTGGGGGTGGGGGATAATAAGAGCCTCTATAAGAAAAAGACCCCAAAATCGGGACTGCTGTCACTATAAAATTGGGACATCTGGTCACCTTAGGCCCACCTGAAACCTGCTTGTGGCCCCTCTGGAGTCCCTGGACCTCTGGTTGAGAGCCACTGCAATATGATACAGTTTTTAATTACGTGACCACATACTATTTTTTCTACATGCCCCCTGTCTCATGCAGTATTACTGGATGGATACACAAGAGTTCAGGTTCAAGGTTCACGCTGCCATTTCCTTCCTTTCAATGCTTGACATGCAACCGAAAAAAATGTATTTTAATGGATTTTTATATGCAATGTTTTATTAATGAAATAGGAGAATGTTAAGGGTATATTCAGTTATAATAGCCTTTACCATGACATGCCAATGGGATGCAGAAGCTTCATCCAGAACCCAGAGTTGCTCCAGTTGCAGAATGATTGACTCAAAGTAAAACTGTAAAGGGACCTGCCAATCTCCCCAGGAGAACAGAGGCTGAAGGAACATAGGGAGTGGATAGGGCTTAACTTTGACCCTCTCACCTCCATGTCAAGGCTAGCTGCTACTGCCTCCGCTCCCATGGCTCAGAACTGGCTAGGCAACAGTAAAGAACAAGGAGGCTAGAAGGATGGACAGTCTTCCTGCCCTTGCTGCAGTACCAGTGCCTCCGACTCCCCAAACTGGAAGGAATCACTATGGGAAAATCTCAGAGCTGGTCTACACTGAAAATTTAAATCAGCATAGCTGTCTCTCAGGGATGTGAAAAATCCACACTCAGAGACATAGCTATGCTGACTGAACCTAACCCCAATTATAGACTGTGCTAGGTCAATGGGAGAATTCTTCTGTTGACCTTGCTACCACCTCTTTAGGAGGTGGAATAACTGTCTATCTCTGGCAAGTCTTTCAGTGGTTCCCCAGCTGTGCCCCTGATTTTTCAGCTTGGCTTCCACAGCTCTTCGTCATGTTGTTTTCGGGCAGCCACATTTTCACTTGCCTTCAGGTGTCCATCTTATTGCTACTCTGGTGATGGAATAAGTTTCCATCCGAAACACATGGCCGGTCCATCTCCAATGGTTCCTGGCAATGATGGTGCTCAGATCCTATTTGCTGCACTGTGTCAATAGATTTTTCACACCAGGCCTAAAACACCTTTCATACTGTGGGTCACTCAAAAGGCTTATGAAGTAATGTTAGATCGGGTAGTGCAGTGACGGTGTATACAAAGTAGCCATTCTACTTCCCAAACACATAGATTCTGTGGGCCCGAACACTAGTTATCCATAATCTTTGAAAAATACTATTAAATATTTAACTTTCACCAGCACAGCCATAGGAGATAGACAGAGGGATCACAATTTGAAACTGGCACTGAAGGACATATTATAATTACAGTGTTCCAAATTCATTCCCAGTGTAGCTTCAGTGGAATTACCTAAGGGATGAATGTGGCCCAGTATGTTTAATATTAAATTGAATGGGTAAATCTTTCTTTCTATTTTTGATTCTGTGAGTTATTTATTAAAGGTCAGACTTTGTACAGCTTTTATATGAATGGGATTAAGGTTTTTATATATTTATGTACAATTATGAGAGAAAGTTATGTGAATAAAATACAACAGTCACAATGTAAAGGTTCAGAGAGGTAGCCGTGTTAGTCTGGAATAGCAGAGGTAACAAAGTCCTGTGGCACCTTAAAGACTAACTATAAAGTTTTGAAGCATAAGCTTTCGTGGGCTAATACCCACTTCGTCGGATGCAAGCAGTGGAAGTGTCCAGAGGCAGGTATAGATAAGTAGGCAAGAACCAGGTGGGAGGTAAAAAGGTTAGTCCAATTAGGCTGAACCAGCTTGTTATCTCCGATCAGGGAGGGTGGGTTATTCTTCTAGCATTTGAATGGGGGGGGGGGGGGGGTGAACATGGAAAGAGGAGAAACTATTTCTGTAATTAGCAAGCCATTGTAGGTCTTTGTTCAATCCGAGATCGTTTGTGTTGAATTTGCAAATGAATTGTAGCTCTGCAGTTTCCCTTTGCAGTCTGGACTTGAAGTTTTTTTGCTGCAGTATGGTGACTTTTAAATCTGTAATTGTGTGTCCAGGCAGGTTGAAGTGTTCTCCTACAGGTTTTTGTATATGAATGCTGGTGTAAGCGAGCGGGCACTCACCCCGGCGGCGCCTCCTGCTGATCGTCTGGGGAAATCAGCTCTCCAGCCTCTGGCACGCCCTCGGCCGGCTGATGTCTCGCTCCTACTCCGACCCAGTGTCCCTCCCAGACCCCGGTGCCCTCTAGCTGAGGGTGCTGCACCCCTGCAGTACCCTCCTGGTCTTAGGGTCTCCCCTCCCTGGGGAACCCATCCCCGTGTTCCTGCTGGACCCCGGTGCCCTCTTTGGGGTGCTGCACCCCTGCAGTACCCACTGGTCTTAGGGTCTCCCCTCCCTGGGGAACCCTCCACCCACTATCCCCACCTTGCCTCAGACTTGGCCACTGCCAGTCACCACTTGCCTCCGCTCACTGAGGCAGGCTGCAGTATCATGGCCTCTCATCACTGGCAAGGGGGGTTGGCCTGCTGCTCCTAATGCTAGCCCCGGGCTGCCCCCTGCAACCCCCAGTACCCCTGGGTCAGGCCTTCTGTCAGGCCTTGCAGCCTGGGGCTCTCTGGCCAGAGCCTTCCCAGCTCCCTCTACCCTGCCCCAGCCCTGCCTTAATCCCGGTATCTTGCTCAGCCCCACCAGCTAGGCCTGTCTTCCTCTGGAGACAGAGAAGACTTACTCTCCTAGGCCCCTACCTCTCAACCTTTATACAGGCCTGAGTGTGTTTGGGGTGTGGCCACCCATCTGAGCCTGCTTCCCACTCTAGCTGGGCTTTTCCTGGCTCCCAGCCACAACCCCTCCCTGGGCTGTTTCAAGCCCTTCTCCACTGGAGTGGGGCAGTCACCCCACTACAGCTGGTCACTGAGAATTTTCTATTTAATTGTCTGGAACCATAAACTAAGAATCTGTGTTTGTGTCAGAACTATTCATAGGCCCTAGGTTTCTGATTTTCATTCTTTTTAACATTTGTGTTTTTAAATGACATGTTTTTAAAGGACAATGTTTAATGGTACATCTTTACTTGAATTGCACTTTACAAACTTAACTTAATGAAGCTTTTCATTATTTAATTGCTATGCTGGTCTGTCTGAATATTATAAATCTCTAGATATATAAAATCATGAGTGGTGTGAAGAAAGTGACTAAGGAAAAGTTATTTCCTTGTTCCCATAATATTAGAACTAGGGGCCACCAAATGAAATGAATGGGCAGCAGGTTTAAAACAAATAAAAGGAAGTTCTTCACACAGTGCACAGTCAACTTGTGGAACTCCTTGCCTGAGGAAATTATGAAGTCTAGGACTATAACAGGATTTAAAAGAGAACTGGATAAATTCATGGAGGTTAAGTCCATTAATGGCTGTTAGTGAGGATGGGTAAGGAATGGTGTCCCTTGCCTCTGTTTGTCAGAGGGGGATGATGGATGGCAGGAGAGAGATCACTTGATCATTACCTGTTATATTCACTCACTCTGGGGTACCTGGAATTGGCCACTGTCAGTAGACAGGATACTGGGCTGGATGGACCTTTTGTCTGACCCAATACGGCCTTTCTTATGTTCTTAACACAGAGGTGGGCAAACTACGGGCCGCAGGCCACATGTGGCCTGCTGGCCATTTTTATCCGGCCTGCAAGCGCAAGCTGGGGCTCCCGCGCTCCCGGGTCAGCGGCCCGGCGAGCGCACCATGCCGCGGGGCCCCGCCCTCCCAGGCTGGGGGCTGGCTGAGCGCCACAGGGCCCCACCTTCTCTGGCCGTGGGCTGGGCCCAGCGCAGCATGCTTTGGGGCCCCGCACTCTCAGGTTGGCTGCCCAGCCCAGCCCAAAACAGGGTTACTTACCTGTAACTGTTGTTCTTCGAGATGTGTTGCTCACATCCATTCCATTTAGGTTTGGTACGCGCAGCATGCCTGGTTGCCGGGTAGATTTTCCCCTAGCTATAGTCTGGGTGAGCAGGGAGCCCCCTGGAGTGGCGCCCTTATGGCAGCCTATATATACCCCTGCGACCCCAGCCACCATCTTAGTTCCTTCTTGCCGGCTAATCCGGCAGTGGGGAAGGAGGGTGGGTTTGGAATGGATGTGAGCAACACATCTCGAAGAACAACAGTTACAGGTAAGTAACCCTGTTTTCTTCTTCGAGTGATTGCTCACATGCATTCCATTTAGGTGACTACAAGCAATACCTAGGAGGTGGGGCCGGATTGACCCATCGCGGAACGTAGGACCGCTGACCCAAACGCCGCATCGTCCCTGGTTTGCTGGACTATGGCGTAGTGGGCGGCGAAGGTATGGACGGAGGACCAGGTGGCCGCCCTGCAGATGTCCTGAATAGGTACTCCCTCCCGGAAAGCCGCAGAGGACGCCTGCGCTCTCGTGGAATGTGCTGTCACCCTCCCGAGCGGCTTGCCCGTGAGTTCGTAGCAGGTGTGAATGCACGAGGTGATCCAGGAGGAGAGCCTTTGGGCTGAAATCGGTTGGCCCTTCATTCTTTCCGCAACTGCCACAAACAGTTGGGTCGTTTTTCTGAATTGTTTTGTCCTATCTAAATAAAAGGCCAGTGCCCTCCTAACATCCAATGTGTGTAATTGTTGTTCCCTTCCAGAGGTGTGTGGCTTAGGATAAAAGACTGGGAGGCAAATGTCTTGATTAACATGGAAGGGAGAGACCACCTTAGGCAGGAAGGCCGGGTGGGGACGTAGCTGCACCTTGTCGTTGTGGAAGATCGTGTAGGGCGGCTCGGAGGTCAGGGCGCGGATTTCTGACACTCTACGAGCCGAGGTGATAGCTACTAGAAATGCCACTTTCCATGAAAGGTACAGTAAGGAGCACGTGGCGAGAGGCTCGAACGGGGGCATCATGAGGCGAGAAAGTACAAGGTTTAGGTCCCAAGGTGGAATGGGATGCTTTACGCACGGGTATAGCTTGTCTAGTCCCTTGAGGAAACGATACACTACAGGGTCGGAGAAGACCGAGTGGTTGGCCTGGCCAGGATGGAAGGCTGAGATGGCCGCCAAGTGGACTCGAATGGTGGAGGTGGACAGGCCCTGATTTCTAAGGCCTACGAGGTAGTCTAATATGCGTGGGATAGAGGCTTCGCTTGGGACGATGTCGTGTCGTCTACACCAGGCGGAGAATCGGGTCCACTTTGCTGTGTAGGTGCTTCTGGTGGAGGGTTTCCTGCTCCCCAGAAGGATATTCTGCACCTCCGCCGAGCATAAGAGCTCAGGCCCTCTCAACCATGGAGTAGCCACGCTGTGAGGTGGAGAGACCGCAGGTCCGGGTGCAGGAGGCGACCGTGATCCTGCGAGATCAGGTCTGGCCACAGCGGAAGGCTGATGGGGGGGGCTCTGAACAACCGGAGGAGGGACGCATACCAGTACTGTCTGGGCCAGGCCGGGGCTATGAGGATAACTTGGGCTCTGTCCCGTCTGATCTTCAGGATCACCTTGTGTAGAAGCGGGAACGGAGGGAACGCGTAAAACAGGTGCCCCGTCCAGGGAAGGAGAAAAGCATCCGTCAGGGATCCCGGGGAGCTGCCTCGGAAGGAGCAAAACTGTATGCACTTCCTGTTCTGTCTGGAGGCAAACAGATCGATGTGGGGAAACCCCCACCTCAGGAAGATCGGCCGGATGACATCTGGTCGGAGGGACCACTCGTGCGTCGTGAAGGATCTGCTGAGGTGGTCTGCCAGTGTGTTCTGAACTCCCGGGAGGAATGAAGCCACCGGGTGAATACGGTGGGCTATACAAAACTCCCAGAGGAGAAGTGCCTCCTGACATAGAAGGTTGGATCGGGCCCCGCCCTGTTTGTTTATGTAGAACTGGGCTGTAGTGTTGTCCGTAAGCACCGCTACACAGTGGCCTCGTAGTGTATTTTGGAAGGCCTGGCATGCCAGGCGAACGGCTCTCAGTTCCCTGACATTGATGTGAAGGCAGAGATCCGATTCCGACCAGCGGCCTTGAGTCCTGAGCTCTCCGAGGTGAGCTCCCCATCCCAGGGATGAGGCGTCTGTTACTAGAGAAAGGGATGGGCTGGGGGGGAGGAAGGGGACACCGCGACATACGTTGTCCTGATCTTCCCACCAAGTCAGAGTGGATAGAACGTCTCTGGGGATAGTGAGGAGAGTGTCTATATTGTCTCCGCGTGGTCTGTAGGCCGACGCTAGCCACGACTGCAGTGGGCGGAGTCTCAGCCTGGCGTGTTGGGTGACCTGAGTACATGATGCCATGTGGCCCAGTAGGCTGAGGAACATCCTGGCCGTGGTCATGGGACAGGCGCGTAGACCTCGAATAGCCGAGTGGATGGCTAGAAAACGAGTGTGAGGTAGGGATGCCCGTGCTACCGTGGAGTCTAGAAGGGCCCCTATGAACTCGATCCTCTGGGTCGGTTCCATGGTAGACTTTTCTCTGTTGAGAAGTATTCCCAAGCGGTCGAACGTGCTGATGACCAGGTGCACGTGCGAACGCACTTGGTCCCTGCAGGTGCCTCGGATTAGCCAGTCGTCTAAGTATGGGTATAGCTGTACCCCGTTGCGCCGAAGGGACGCCGCTACCACTGCCATGCACTTGGTGAAAACCCTGGGTGCAGTAGAGAGGCCAAATGGTAGAACAGCAAACTGGTAGTGTTCCCCTGCTACCAGGAAGCGGAGGTAACGTCTGTGCGATGGCTTTATACTTATATGGAAATACGCGTCCTTCATATCGAGGGCAGCGAACCAGTCTCCAGGATCCAGAGAGGGGATGATGGTGCCCAGGGCGACCATGCGGAACTTGAACTTGCTCATGTGGGCATTGAGTTCTCGCAGGTCTAGGATGGGCCGGAGGCCCCCTTTCGCCTTGGGAATCAGGAAGTAACGGGAGTAGAACCCCTTCCCTTTGAACTCCTCCGGTACTGGTTCGATAGCTCCCAGAGCAAGGAGCGATCTCACCTCCTGTACGAGGAGATGCTCGTGAGAGGGGTCCCTGAAGAGGGACGGGGAGGGTGGGTGGGAGGGAGGGGTGGAGGACAGTTGGAGCGAGTATCCCATCTCCACCGTGCGGAGGACCCACTGGTCTGAGGTAATGTCCGACCAAGCACGGAGGAAGTGGGACAGACGGTTTCCAAAGGGAGGATCCGGGATTAAGACTGGTGCTCTGCCCCCGGGCGCACCTTCAAAAATTTGGTCTGGGCCCGTGGGGAGGCTTCGGGGCCTGTTGCTTCCCCCCTTGGCGTGGCCCTGGGCGACGGCGATAAGGCCGCGGTCTCCTCTGCTGGAAGTCCCGAGGTGGGCAAGCAGGTGGGAAGAATTGCCGCCGTGGGGGGTAGAAAGGACGTCTCTGGGATGACGGGGTATGCATCCCCAAGGTTTTAAGGGTTACCCCTTTGTCCTTAAGGTTTTGGAGGCGAGTGTCCGTGTCACTAGAAAAGAGGGAATCCCCTTCAAAGGGAAGGTCTTGGATCTTGAGCTGCATAGCTTGGGACAAATTGGCTGACTGCAGCCAAGCCGCTCGCCGGAGGGCAATTCCCGAAGCCATGGCCCTTGCCGCTGCGTCTGCAGAATCCAGGGCCGCCTGTAGGGCGTATCTAGATATGTCCCTGCTTTGGCGGATCAAAGCCCTAAACTCTTGCTTACTGTCCGACGGAACCACGGCCTCGAACCTTGCCAAGGCCTCCGTCGTATCAAAATGATGTCGGCTAAGGAGGGCCTGGTGGTTGGTCACCCTCAGAATAAGACCCCCTGAAGAATAGATTTTCCGACCGAAATGGTCCAGGCGCCTTGCATCCTTGGTCTTAGGGGCCTGTGCCTCCTGCCCGTGGCGCTCTTTATTATTAACCGAGTCCACCACAAGCGAGGAAGGAGGAGGATGAACATAGAGATATTCATAGCCCTTAGCAGGGACAAAGTATTTCCTCTCCACCCCCCGAGCAGTGGGGGGAATGGAGGCAGGGGTCTTCCAGATCGTGGCAGCGTTCTGCTTGATCGTGTTGATAAAAGGTACCGCTACCCTCGACGGAGCCACTTTAGACAGCATGGTGGTTACAGGGTCCTCAACCGTCGGGGCCTCCTCCATTGGCAAGCTCATGTTCGTCGCCACTGCTTTTAGGAGGCCTTGGTAAACGGCCAATTCCGTCGAGGGTGGGTTGTCCGATGACATGCCCGCCACCGCCTCAACCCGAGCAGGGGAGGCATACGGGCCTAGCTCGCCCGCTACCAAAGGAGCAGCTGAACGGCCGGCCATCGAGGATGGTCCTGGCAGTGGGTCATCAGTGCTCTCAGGTCTTAAAGGAAACCCCGGGTCCGATTGGGTGGCCTGGGGCTGATCATAAGCCCATTGGGCCCAAGTTGGCCAATGCTGCTCGGTGGCGGATGTCGGGGACACCGAACCCGGTGCGGACGGCCAGGGTGGGCCTCCCTTGGCGGGCTGTGTGGGCCTGGTGTGAGAGTCCTGATGCTCTCTGATTGACTCTCGCTGCCCCGAGCAGCCGGGTCCTGGGCTGAGACGCGACCCGCCTCGGTGCCGGGTCGGTGACTTGCTGGGCGACCGGTGTCGCCGTGGAGAGGGGCTGGGAGATCGGTGCCGGTGCGGAGAGTGGCTGGGAGACCGGTACCGTCGTGGCGAGGAACCAGGAGACCGGTGCCGGCGCGAGGAACGGCTGTATGACCGGTCCGGCGCGGAGAGTGGCTGGAGGACCGGTGCCGCCAAGGGGACCTCCGGTGCCGGGAGTGGGACCGGTACCGCGAGTCTCGCCGGTGCCGAGGCTGTGATCGGCGTCATGACCGGGACCGGGAGCGACTGGCCGGGGATCGGACGTAGCGGCTCGACCAGCGCCGGGACGACGATCTGCGCCGGGATAGAGAGCGGCGGCGGGAGCGAGATCGTCGCGGGCTCCCTCTATGCCTGCTGGCCGACCGGTGCCGGGAGTGCGACCGGCGCCGAGAGTACGACCGGCGCCGTGCAGAGCGCGGGCGCCGGGACTCGGATCGGCGCCAGGACTCAGACCGGCGCTGAGACCTGGAGCAGTGGGAGCGTGCCCCGGGAGATCCGGATGGTCTCCTTGCCGTCCGGTGCCGGGACTGCGACCGGCGCCGCGATGCCGAGCGGTACCGGGAGTCCGAGCGGTGCCGGGAGATCGAGCGGTACCCAGGCCTTTCCGGGGTCCTGGCCGCGATCTCGGTCCCAATCACGGGCGGTCTGCCCTTCGATCGGACCTGGCTCAGCTCCGGCGCGGAGTCTGAGGCTAGCAGATGACCGGCAGCAGCAAATGCCTCTGGGGTAGAGGGGAGGCGCTGCGGTAGAGGCACTCTAAGTGGCGAGACCACTTGCACCGGACTCGACGGGCCCTGCACGGGTGCCGGAGTCGGCGGTGTTGGTGCCACGGGCTGCCCTTCTGAGCGGCCTGAGCCCGTCGGTGCCGCGGTTACCGTTGGCGGCTGTTCATAGTGGTCACGGCGCGGAGTCGGAGCGGACGGCGCCTGCAAGTCCCTCTTCCTTTTCCGTGAAGGGGAATGTGACCGGTGCCGGGGCTTTGCCTTGGCTGGTGCCTTCTTGGGAGCGGGTTCCGGGGTCTCTCCCGCGTCCGGAGCTAGGGCTGCCTCCATGAGGATATGCCGGAGGCGAGTCTCCCTGTCTTTCCTCGTGCGGGGCTTAAAAGTTCTGCAGATCTTGCAGGACTCCGCAACGTGGGACTCTCCCAGGCACTTCAGACAATGAGTGTGTGGATCGCCCAAGGGCATGGGCTTCCGACACTGCGTACACGCTTTAAAACCTGGAGCCTTGGGAGGCATAAGCCCCAGGCGGCAGGGGAAACCCCTGCACTTATCGACCTATTTACACTAAGAAGATAACTAATTACACTAATGGTAGAACTATTTACACTGAGTATTTAAAACTATTAACATAACAAGAGAGAATTAGCTAGGAGATACAGAGACTGTGAAACACAGAGCTCTACTGTTCCTACAACCAGCTCGTCTGCGGTAAGAAGGAACTAAGATGGTGGCTGGGGTCGCAGGGGTATATATAGGCTGCCATAAGGGCGCCACTCCAGGGGGCTCCCTGCTCACCCAGACTATAGCTAGGGGAAAATCTACCCGGCAACCAGGCACGCTGCGCGTACCAAACCTAAATGGAATGCATGTGAGCAATCACTCGAAGAAGAACGTAGTTTGTAACTAGAGAAGTGTCGCCTCTGTTGTATAACCCCGCCAAACCACGAGGAGGAGTTAAAGTGTTCTGAGCGCGAAGCGAACAGACAGTGTTGCTTTAAAGCAGCTGCTGTCTGTTATTGATGACCGTTCCTGCTTTCCCTTGGGGAAGCCGGGAGGGAGAGAACACAGACTGAGTGGTTTAAAAAACAAAACAAAACAAAACAAACAAAAAAAAAAACGTGACCAGCTGCGGGGCCCCTGCGCTCCTGGGCGGTGGCCCGGCCCAGCGCGGCAAGCACTGGAGCGCCTGACTGACTGTGGTAAGAAGAGGCGGGCTATGTGGGGGGATCCTGGTGGGGGGATCTCGGGAGGGTGTAGTGAGGGAACAAAGGCTTAGATTCGGGGTGGGGTTCCAGGGGGTGGTGATTAGAGTGGTGGGGTCTCGGGAGGGGGCAGTCATGGAACAAAGAACGGGGGGCTTAGGGGGTGGGGCCCTGGGGGGGAGGTTAGGGTGGGAGGAGGTCTCTGGGGGGTGTTGGATGGGTTGGGGGTTCTGAGGGGAGCGGAAAGTGGGTGGGGGTTGGATAGGGGGCGGGGTCAGGCTGTTTGGGGAGGCACAGCCTTCCCTACCCAGCCCTTCGCATGATTTTTAATCCTAACGTGGCCCTCGGGCCAAAAAGTTTGCCCACCCCTGTCTTAACATTACGTAGCAAGTCAGTAGCAGGACTGGGGAAAGAATGCAGAAATCCTAGATCCCTGTCTTCTGCTCTAACTCCTGCACACTCTTCCCAATGGAATATCAGTGTAGGTCAAAGATCAGAAGTGCTAAAGAGGATATGCGCCTGTAATGTTTTTGGACTTTTAAATGCATAATTAGTTGATTATTAATTACATTTTATTGTGTATTTGTGCTGAAATACCACAATAGGCTATCTAATACTGGCTCATATATGATGAAGAGTTATTCTAACCTTTATAACTTCAACATTTGGCTGTAATTTACATAGAGTTATGTCAACAAAATGATGTAACACCAGGATATTGTCAGTTACGTAATGAACAGAATCAAGTCTAACCATTCATAACAATGACTGTATGAGGGTAAATAGGATTTTCCAATCTGCTCCAGTCCATGATAAACATGATTAAGTAAATTTTTGTTTGGTTATTGATTTATTTACCCATTTTCCTCTGAACGCAGGGCGTGTGATACATATTTTGTTCAAGAGAACTAGGGAAGTTTGGGGTATTGTTTGTAGTCAGCAACAGTAAGTCAAAAGATTTGGCTGAAATTTTAAGATAATGACATTTGTGTTATACACTGTTTAAAAATGTAAGTCACTTGTCAGTAAAAACCTCTTTTGCCTTTATATACAAAACCTAATGCCAGGAAGAATTATTAGTACCTTTATGATTTTATTTAAAAAAATCTAGGGAAAACGTCTGCTCAGACAATTTGGAGTTATGAAAAAACCCTACTTAAAAATTGCTTATAATTTGTAGATGATTTTGTATGCTAACATAAAATAAAAATGCTCTACAAACCGTTGTTAACAAAACAGTACCGTATCTCCAGTGACCCAATAACTCAATGTTAATAGTATCCACCAAAAAACAAAACAAAACCCCATCAACAAGAGAAACACTACCAGCATGTGACTGGGTCTTCTCCTCTTTCTCCACATAAATAAGTGCTATGGGGAAAGGCTGTTGGACAGCTGCTTATGAAAGAGAAGGGGAAGATAAGCAAGTTGGGCTCTATGCCCTGGGTTTTAGAACTGGGATGAATGCCAAGCTGGGAGGCACTGATTAAATCACTTCATGTTCCTTATTAATCTTGGAGGAAAAGACCTTGCTGACTGTAGCTGCAGTATTTTTTCTTCCTGCTGAATTGTTCCTTCCGTGGAGGAATTTTCCCAATCAATTAAGGTAATTGCATCCCTCCTGTGTCCATGCTTACCGGGGTGGACTGTTCATAGGAATGTAAATACAACTAGAAACAACCCCTGGGTCACCAACTGCTTAAGACACAATGGGCAGGCCTAAACTACAGAGCTTTTGCCTGAAGAGCCCCCTAGTGGAGAACACAGCATAAGCCAACAGAAGGAGTTCCGGCATAGCTAAACCATCTCCCTGAATGACATTAGTTAAGCCAGCAGAAACAGACTTCTGTTGGCATAGTTGCATCTATGGGCTGGTCTTCACTAGGGGACAGATCCGCTGTAGATACGCAAATTCAGCTACGTTAATAATGTAGCTGAATTCGGCGTATCTACAGCCGACTTACCGGCTGTCCTCACAGCGTCGGCGGGAGGCGGCGCACTCCCCTGTCGACTCCAGCTTGCGCCTTTTGGCGAGCTGGAGTTATGGAGTCGACGGGGGCGCCGCTGGCAATCGATTTATCGCGTCTTGACGAGACGCGATAAATCAATCGCCAAAAGATTGATCCCTCCCCACTGTAGTGAAGATGTTAGGTAAAAAGCAAGTCCCTACTCACCTCTCCAGCACCCGAGATTCGTGCGGAGTTGGTTTGGGCCCACAAACTGTCAGAGACCACTTACACAGACATTAATTCATTGATCAACGGGCTCACACTATCCTTAGCTCAAAGAAAGCTTCAGAGTAGTGTGGCAAATTTACTAGGGGTGAGCATCAATATTTATACACAGAAGTAAACAAAGTGATTTACATATCATAATGGTCATGCATAATCAATCAAGATTCTACAGGATAAAACAGGTTAAAATGTAAGTTACAAAAGATAAAGAGGAGATGGCTACTTAAGGGGAGGGGGGTGTCATGAGTAGTTTGCAGGTCAGAGCTTTGATTAAAAGTTCAGACAGACATCAAGTCTGGGATAAGATTAAGCTTAATCAATAGTTCAGACTCAACATTCCCCCATTTGTAGCTTTGGTATAAGTTATTTATCAAAAAGCTACATCTTAGTTTAAGGAGCTAAGGGCAGCTTGGCAACTTCAGCTTGTGCCAATTTGAAAAGAGTAGGGCCTAAAAAAACAAGCTGACTTACATGAGTCTATGAGGGAGGGGACACACTGAATACAACACAGTATTATAAGGATTACTATGGCCCCAACAATACTCACTAAGAGTTTTACTAAAGGTGCCATTAAAACACATGTTGTATTTAAAATCATACTACACAACATTCATAATACAGTTGCTTTTAAGTTAGAAAAACATTCTTAACAATTCCCTCCTCTTTAAAGATAATTTCTTTTATATTTTAAAAGCAAATTACTTTCAGCTTTTAAATTATGCACTAATTTATAGGTACTATTCAGTTTAGACACACCCAGTATTGGGGTGTTGAGGTAGATATTATTTTTAAAGACATAGCATTTCTCATTCATGAGAGCATATATTTTTCTTTGGGCAGCTAACATTATGTTACAGGCCATTTTGACTTGCCCACTTGTTTCAGGATAGACTCTCACTGAGATTAATTGCTTGGTTTGTCTTTTAAACAAACATTCTGAACTTTGGGAGCAAATTTGAGTAGGTGATTTCAGTTAAGCTACGTAACATGAACCCGTTTAGTTCTAGGGCAATTCATGATAGACTGTAGCTTTACATACTTAATATGTTCTAAAAGTGCTAATTTACTGGTGGAAGCTCTATTTTTATCCAACCAGGAGTTACTTGTCACAAAAAATGCTAAGTGACTTCTATTAAAAAGACTCTACACGAGTCAGCGTTATGCAGAGGCACTGATATTTGAAGTAGATTTTGCATCTACTCTTTGTTAGCTACTATGAAATACTTGTTTGTTTTCTTATTCTTGTTTGGTCCTATGTTAGATTATGCTGGACCAGATCTCTATTTTGGTAGCATTCAAGTTATGTTAACAGTAATCAGAGGGATAGGTACACAGAGGAGTTTCTATCTTGCGTCTACTAAGAACTGAGTACACACTTATCACTTCTATTTTTCAAAATACAGGTTTTGACTTTCTGGAAATATCTAATAAAAAAACATTATACTCATGAAATAAATCTTGCTTAATCTAAAACAAGATTAATAACTTAAAATTGATTAATACTTCAATTTGATAAACATTATTAAGTCCTTTTGAATTTTATCTTCAGGCTGAGACCCAGCACGGTCTTCGCTAGCCACTTTTCTTCAGGGTTCTTCCTCGTCCCCTCTCCAGTTGCTAGGGCTTGGGTTTGCCCCGCTGTCGTCTAATTCTCATCCTGGTCCGTTGAGGGTGGAGGCCTCAGCTGCTTCGTTGTCATCTGGGAAAAGGGCATGCTTGCATCAGGCGTGGTGAATTCAGGCTTCCTTTTCTGCCACCTTGATGATGGTTGGGGTGGCCAAGGCACCTGGTATGGTCCTTTTCACAGGGGCTGGAGCAGAACTTCCTTGTAGGCTTTAACAAAGACTTAAGAACCAGGTTCTATCGGGTGTGCTTTTATATTTAAAAGCAGTCTTATATCTGCGGAGAGAGTTAGTCTGTCTCTGGAGCTGTAAAACAAAAGAAGTTAGTTCTGCTTTTTCAAGCACCAAATTATCAGTCATGTAATATTTGACTAGGTAAACTGAGGAAGGCCTGCCAAAAAGTAGTTCAAAAAGTGATAACTTGACTTCTAGGAGTGTCATGGAGATTGTGCAGCACAAGGAGTAATGCATTTATCCAGTTAAGACCAGTGTCTTTGCATATTTGTCCTTTTAACCTGGCTATTAGATTGCAGGTGCCAAGGTGTGTGGCACTTCTACTGAACTTTCAAGGCACTTATAACTTGCTGAAAAGCTGTTTCTGTAAAATGAGACTCATGGTTTAAGTTTGTCATCTTGGGTACCTATACTTAGAGATAAAATCATTTAAGAGATATTTGTCCACAGTTTAAGCATTTGCTCTTTTGGTATGAAATGCTATACACAGGATGGCAGTTCAGAAAAGTTAATTTGAGGCTTTTTAAAAAGAAAGACAGCTCAGGGCCGGTTTCTGGATGGACTTTGTGAATCCTTTCGATTGAATTGCTGATATGACAGGCAAATCTTTTTACATCAGTCCCAAGATGTAGCAAGGCTGTTTAGGATCTTTAGGTAATGTATTCTTTACCTGTGAGTAACAACAAAAAAACTAACACATTTCATTAATACTTGGCAGTGTTACAAACTTTACAACTGAGTGAGCATTTTAGCCCTTTTTTCTCTCTTTTTCTCTCTTTCTTTCTCTTTCTCTTTCTCACACACACACACACACACACACACACTTTTCTTTATCTTACATTGTTTTTATACAGTACTTTAGTTTTACATACACTTTTATAATAAAAATAACTGAATTACAGAGCTTTGGAGTAACAGAACAGGACAAGCCTACTAACTGTTGAGGCCACTTGGTACCTCTGGTGTCTAATAGCTTCTTCCCTCCCTCGCCCTCTGGCTAGAAATCTGGGGGTAGCCAGAAGAATTCCATGTACAATTTGAGGAGTGAGTTAACTTGTCATGTTAATGCTTCCAAAGTCTATTGGTATTTAATTTCAATTGAAAATTATTGTTCACATTGTTCTTAGCTAGTGAAATTATAACAAGTATATTTAAACCTTAACTTTGTAAAAACAATTTTATATTACAAATTGAATAAACAAATATTTATATTTCAATTCTGCAGTATATTGCCTTATGTACAATTTATTACAAACACAGTTTTGGCCACATTGACAAAACATTTTAAGACAAACATAGAACATAAAATACAATTCTTATTGTGCCAGTAAGTGCATAGTTTGTTAGCTGGCATCAGCTTTCTTTGAACCTTTTATATCTCCACTTTTTTTTTAAAGGGAATCAGTTATTATTTTCTTTTGGTTTTTAGGCAAACCAGGTTTTAGTCACTTTTTATCAATTAGGTAATTTGCATGAACACAGATGTTTTTTTGGCTTGCCTTTTTGGATTTAAAGCTAGTTACAACTTAAAAGGATACAATTATCTTTACCAGAATCTTTTACTGTTAACTTTTTTTTTTGTAACACACACTGATCTGAAACACTATTAGCATTACAAACAAATATAGCTAAACCATGCATAGCTGCATACTTGCAAACTAATCTCTATGCTTGGATTACTTATTATAAGGATTTAGTTACAGACATTTTAAAGACATTAAAACATTTTCTTATTTTCACTAAAATTATTTTTCTTTACTATTTTTTCTATGCTTTTGGGTCAACACTATTAGAATTTCAGTTTATTAGGGTTACTTTGAGGTTTTATTTTACAAAATTAAATTTGCTTGCCCTGAAGGGCTGTCTTGTTTAACAGATAAGTAAATTTGCATTTTCACAGACAGAGAAGTAAGCCCAGGGGCTAGTTTTAAAAGGGATACCATTTATTTTTACAAATAAGCTAGTCTCAAAGTTCTGTTCTTTCTTTACTTACTTTTGCTTTCACAGGGGATCAGATGTTAGATTCTGTAAGAGACTACAAATCACATTTAAAGTGTCTAGACTCTAGAGGTGAGATTTGTACTATTTTTTTAACTTGGGACACAGACCTTGTTTACTTGCAGAATTAGCATGGACATTTCTCTTTGAACAACTTTGGCTCTCTAACTAGCTGGTGGTGCAGGGATGCATTCGTTCCCGGTCTAACTCACTAGTTGCCCCAGGGGCATTCACATTGGGTGTAAGGTCCCCAGGGGCATTCACATTTAAAGTGACCGGGCTGTTTGTACTGAAAACAATACTACAGACAATTTCAAGCTGTTAAGAGCTGAAACCCTTTTTGATCAAATCACTTTTACACTTTAACTGCATCAAACTGTTTACCTGTTTTCCTTTAGGAACTTTCTTAGGCAACACTTCACTACCCACAGAAATTCTGTCTTTGTTCTCTTCACTCTAGGGCTTCTAAGGAACAGCTTCTTGAGCAACAACAAATTCTCACTAGGATTTATTCACATTCCTGATTATCTTTGGCCCATCAGACAGATCTCTACAAAATCTCTTCCTAGGCAAACTTACAAACTCACTGGACAAAGGGTTAGAGTTATTCTTTTTCCTCTGCAGTTACAAACTTAGAACTACACTACAAGCTGAAAAACAGACAAAAAAGACAGACAAGGAGGATACAGACACACACTTTCCTACCCTAGACACACAGCTTGGGATTTTCTTTTTGGCCTATTGCCAAGTGGTTATTCCTTCTGAGGTTTTTCCCCGTACCATTTTCCTCCTTACCCTCTGCATAGATTCAGATCCTGAGTCCTGCAGATTCCCCTCTGCTCCCTGGAGAGTCCCCCTGCGGAGGATTAGGGGCAGGTGCAGTGGGGACCAACTGGCAGGTCAAAACACACCATGGTTTACACCCTTTATCGAAATAACATGGAGGGGGTTCACTCTCGGGAGAATACCTGACTGTCATAATCTTTAAAGATTTCCACAGCTCTGCTGCAGAGTTCAAACAAAATCAGTAACTTAACTGTCCCGGATGGTTTTTTCGATCTGGCCCTCTACTTCTCTTTAAAGCAGCCTGCTTGAAAGAACCATACAAAGGCAACCTTTTCTCCAGGTTGGCCCATACCGCGGTATTCCCAGTCTAATTCCTTACACACAGCGTGTACAACTTCTTAGACATTCCTGTCTGTACTGGGAGTCTTTCTTCATAACACAACTTATTCCTAATGCTCAAAAAAGTTCTGAAAAGGGACACTAGTCCCTTGACCCATGGTGTCTGACAGGAGCCTCCAACTGGCGTTTACCCTGCTGTCCAGTACACGACCCCTCAATATTGAATTGGCTGGGAGAAATCTCCCGTGGCGCCTGCCAATTCGTATATGAGTGATCTGACCACTGGACAGAGGCACCGCACCAGAAGGAATCCCGAGACAAGCCCCCAAATTGTTAGGTAAAAAGCAAGTCCCTACTCACCTCTCCAGCACCCGAGATTCGTGCGGAGTTGGTTTGGGCCCACAAACTGTCAGAGACCACTTACACAGACATTAATTCATTGATCAACGGGCTCACACTATCCTTAGCTCAAAGAAAGCTTCAGAGTAGTGTGGCAAATTTACTAGGGGTGAGCATCAATATTTATACACAGAAGTAAACAAAGTGATTTACATATCATAATGGTCATGCATAATCAATCAAGATTCTACAGGATAAAACAGGTTAAAATGTAAGTTACAAAAGATAAAGAGGAGATGGCTACTTAAGGGGAGGGGGGGTGTCATGAGTAGTTTGCAGGTCAGAGCTTTGATTAAAAGTTCAGACAGACATCAAGTCTGGGATAAGATTAAGCTTAATCAATAGTTCAGACTCAACAAAGACAAGCCCTTTATTTGGGGTTTTGCCAGCATAGCTATATCAGGTAGTGTGTGTGATTTTTTTCACACTCTTAGCCAACATCACTATGCCAGAAAAATTTTGTAGTCTGAACTAAGCCAAGGTCACCACCAGGTACTGTTGTTCAACATACAACACCTGGCAGGAGTGGCAGGCTGCACTGGGCCCTTGAAAAGCCAGAGAACTGATTTATATACAGTTATATGTAAAGTATGTGCAGGCTGGAGTCAGTTTTTGGCCAACAAACAACACAGGAAAAGGATTTCTTGGATAGCATCTCTTCAAATGCCGAGGAAGGGCAGCAGTTCTGGAGCAGGCAAAGATGGGATTAAAATGCAGTGCAAACCAAGGAGGAGTTAGACAAAAAAATGCAGCCCTTGGGGAATTTTGGGATACAGCTGGAGGACTAACGGCTCTTGAGGTTGATTTAGCCTGCATTCGTGCTGCAAAGTAAGCAGCTTGCCAGCCTGGGCTGATGTAAACCCAGAGCTCAAACCTATACCTCAGCTGTGTCTGCGAGTCTGGGCTTCAAGCACCCTCAGGCCTGGATTAGAGGTTTTTCTGTGTGATTGAAAAGAGGTGTTAGGGACAACACCAGGCTGTAGCTTGGGCTAGCTCTGCAGGGAAGATGTACTCCTTGTGGAGGGTGAAAAGGATAAATTAAAAAACTGTCTGGCTGCCAGAACGAAGCAGTAGGGAAGCCAGAGCCTCTGCCCAACATTTCTGGTGGAAGGAGCGGCACTAGGATGGCGTTGCACAGACCTGTTGGACAGATTCCAGAGGGATGCATTAGGCTTCTGCTCCTCCTACACAATGGCCTTATAATTAGCATTCCCGTGAGCATCTCTCCTGTCTCCTCTCATTTTATTGACTTCTTGAAGAGATAAAGATGCTACAACCCTCAATGCTCCCTGTGTGCTGACAGCACCCATCTGTGTCTCCTCCTTAGTCACAGCTTTCACACAAATGTGTGAGTGCCTGAAAGAGAACCATAGCTGCATGGATGAAAATCAGCTGCCTCTAGCTCAGCCAATGCCAGCAGGAAATGCCAGTAGCTAGGCAAGACATTGACCTCACCATTTGGTGACTGTTTAGCCAGCAGTTATCCAGGTAGACTGAATTCTCTGGGTGGGGTTGGATTCCTGAACACTCAAGGGGGGGGGGGGGAGCATCATAGGTGACGGGTGCCAACTTCTGCTTTTTGACCTGCCAGGTCAGACCTCTTTTCTGCCAGAGAAGGTTCTCCCCACAATCATTAATTCCAGGTTGGACTGTTGCAACTCAGTCTACCTGGGGCTAAAGGAGAAGGATGCCCAGAGACTCCCAGTTGTTCTACATGCAGCAGCCTGCCTTCTGAACAAGAAAAGTGGGCAAGAACACCAGTGTTCTGTACACTCCTTTGGCTCCCCATTCAATACTAGATACAAAATCCTGCATCCTAATCTCTAACGCTCTGCATAGGCTAGGGCCTGGCTGTCAAGAGACCATGTCTCCATCTGCAGTTCCCTGAAACAGCACCATTCATCAGGGATGCTGAAGCCCAGAGTGAAACTTTTGAGACGGCTGCGACCTCCAGCTCCCCGGAGAAACCCCAGATTGTGGAATTTATTATCACAAGGGATGAATCCCAGATTAACAATGTTCAGCGAGTAATGGAAGAGCCACCTTTTCACAAAGGCCATTCCATAAGGGCAGAGTTAAAGAATGACCCAGCACTTCATAGATTAAGGAACCAGTGGGGAAGAGGAAAGAAGAGAGCATAGAGGGAAAGTGGAATATTGTTTTGAAACCTGCAAATCACCAGCTAAACCTAGCACCAGGTGTCAGCATCCTTTGCAGTAAAAAAACGAAAAACTTCTCAGATTATTTATTTTGGCATTTCCCCCTTTCCCTGTTCTCCACTCAGGCTTTTATCCCCATGGGAATCTCTCTAGATTGCCCCAGCAGACTATTTCTCTCTCCCCACCCTGCTCTTTCTCTCACACACAAATTCACAGGTTTGTTTGCTGTCAAGATGTGTTTTAAATCTCCCAAATGCCTGAAAGCACTAAAAGCCTGGCAAAACTCCCATTGACTTCAATAGTGCAAGATTAGACCCTGCATTTGACAGTATCTGCCTTCCCTGCTAGCTAACGAGTTGAAATCTGCTTCAATTCAAGAGTGGCCAAACACTTTTATTATCTGGTGGCTGTTTAATAGCTTCTGAGAAATGAGAATTCCATCTAGTTCTTCACTGGTATTCTCAATGGCAACCTCATTAGAGAAGTCACTGGCTACCCTAAAGAGACTGCATTACTCTCTCTCTCCCTTCTGGAGGAGATGCCTCCAAAAACAGACAGATCCATATTGCCAAGGCAATAGGAGCTTCATGCGTTGCTACTGTTCCTGCTGGACTTGTTTTGCAAACAGCAGACTACAGTCTCCTGAGCTGCCTATTTGATGCATCCACACAAATACTGAAATTCACTTAATACATTTTTTTAGTCTGGGGACTAAAAAATGTGCAGAATGCAATTTACCAAAGAAAAGCTGTCTTTAGAAGAGCATATGAACTGTGACAGAAAATAAAGAGCCAGTTCTTCAGCTGGTGTAGCTCCACTGAAGTCAATGGAACTACACTGATTTACACCAATTGAGATCCCAGCCCATTGGCATTTAAAGTGAAGGGTAAAACATGGAAACACTTCTTTTTCTCTGCAACTCTTCATTACACCTCCATATTACCGGACAAATGAACAGCAAAATTCCTTTCACAACAGGAATACAACATTGAAAGATACAATACTATTACTACCAGCATCGCCACGTTTGTATATATCACTTTTTCTCAGTAGATCTCAATGTGCTTTAACAAAGGAGGTCATTATCCCCATTTTACCAAGGGGGGAAAACAGACAGAGGTTTAATGACTTGCCCAAGGTTACCCAGCAGGCCAGTGGCAGAGCCAAGACTAGCCCCCCAGTTTCTGAAATCCCAATCCAGTGTTCTATCCACTAGGCCACACTCCTCTTATTAGAAATGGTACATCATAACAATAGCTGAATTTACCCTGAGGGCATAAAACTATTATCTAGCCAATTCTGACAGCTGATTTACCATTTATATGAGAGAGACAAGGTAGGTGAGGTAATATCTTCTACTGGACCACTTCTGTTGGTGAGAGAGACAAGCTTTCGAGCCACACAGCACTTCTTCAGTACCTGAATATCCAGTAATATCTTTTACTGCAAATAAAATGTCCATTAATATCTTTTACCAGAAGAAGAGCTGTGCTTAAGCTCGAAAACTTGTCTCTCTCACCAATAGAAGTTGATCCAATAAAAGATATTACCTCACGCACCTTTTCTCTGTAATATCATGGGACCAACATGGCTACAACAACACTTCACATTACCATTCGGGTGTTATATAAACTACAAAAAGTTATATATTATGTAGGCAAATTCTGTTCTAGAAAATTTACTTTTTTTGCATATTTATAGTTACAAATGATTCTTTTATGTGAAAAATGCAAATTCTATTGAGAATAAGCAAGTACCGTATTTTTCGCCCTATAAGACGCACTTTTTCTTCCCCAAAACGGGGGGGAAAAAGTTGGTGCGTCTTATAGGGCGAATGTCTTATAGGGGGAAAAAAAAAAAAAAAGCGCCTCGCTCTCCCGTCCCCGCCGCGCGGGCGGGCTGCCGAGGTTCCCCCCTCCCCGCCGCGGGCGGGCTGCCGGGAGCGAGAGCGAGGCGCTTTTTTTTTTTTTTTTTTTTGTCCGGCTTTTTTATTAAAAAACGAGGGGGCGTCTTATAGGCCGGAGCGTCCTATAAGACGAAAAATACGGTATGCCATCTGCTTTCAAAGGCTCACAATTCCAAATACAGGATAGACATAGGCTGTAACAGCAAAATGTATGGTGTTATATATTTAATGCAACTAAATATTACTAAAAGTCACTTTATATAGGAGATAATATGAAAAATCATAAGTAGATCTAATATCTAATGATCTCTGCTTAGCTTTTAACAGACAGAAGTCCACCTGGCCAGAAACACCACAGTTAGCACTAACTGGAATCCTTGGTGGCATTGGCCTTGGAGTCCCAGGATGGGATTGGCATGCAGGCTGAGCATGCAGGGGAGGCATGTCCCTCACATGGCTATGCAAGTTTAATTCCAGCCAAGAACCCTTTCATTTATTAATGGCAGGGCTGCTGTGAAAGGTATGAAGAGATCTGTCTGCATCAATTACAAAGTCTCTCTTCACATTTTATTTGCAGAAGTTCATATGAGTTAAGTCCCTTGGTTTCCAGCAGATAAGTTTGTAACCTCTTTTGATCATATCTCCCCAGGACTCACATTTACAATGTAGACACATGTTATATTTCATCACAGTGCTCACCTCGCCACAGTTCGCTGTGGCAATAAATGATTGAGAATGATTCTCTAGTTGTGCAAATGTGGCTACAGAATCAGGCTAGTAGTGATTAGAGATTAGAGAGAGGAAAGTGATCAGGAACAGTCAGCATGGATTCACCAAGGGCAAATCATGCCTGACTAATCTAATTGCCTTCTACGATGAGATAAGTGACTCTGTGGATGAGGGGAAAGCAGTGGATGTGTTGTTCCTTGACTTTAGCAAAGCTTTTGATATGGTCTCCCACAATAGTCTTGCCAGCAAGTTAAAGAAGTATGGGCTGGATGAATGGACCATAAGGTGGCTGGATCGTCGGACTCAACGGGTAGTGATCAATGGCTCCATGTCTAGTTGGCAGCCGGTATTGAGTGGAGTGCCCCAAGGGTCAGTCCTGGGGCCGGTTTTATTCAATATCTTTATCAATGATCTGGAGGACGGTGTGGACTGCACCCTCAGCAAGTTTGCAAATGACACTAAACTGGGAGGAGTGGTAGATACACTGGAGGGTAGGGATAGGATACAGAGGGACCAAGACAAATTAGAGGACTGGGCCAAAGGAAATTTGATGAGGTTCAACAAGGAGAAGTGCAGAGTCCTGCACTTAGGACAGAAGAATCCCATGCACTGCTACAGACTAGGGACCAAATGGCTAGGCAGCAGTTCTGCAGAAAAGGACTACAGTGATTACAGTGGATGAGAAGCTGGATATGAGTCAACAGTACGCCCTTGTTGCCAAGAAGGCTAATGGCATTTTGGGCTGTATAAGTAGGGGCATTGCCAGCAGATCGAGGGACGTGATTGTTCCCCTCTATTTGACATTGGTGAGGCCTCATCTGGAGTACTGTGTCCAGTTTTGGGGCCCAAACTACAAGGATGTGGAAAAATTGGAAAGAGTCCAGAGAAGGGCAACAAAAATGATTAAGGGCCTGGAGCGCATGACTTATGAGGAGAAGCTGAGAGAACTGGGATTGTTTAGTCTACAGAAGAGAAGACTGAGGGGAGATTTGATAGCTGCTTTCAACTACCTGAAAGGGAGTTCTAAAGAGGATGGATCTAGACTGTTCTCAGTGGTACCAGATGACAGAACAAGGAGTAATGGTCTCAAGTTGCAGTTGGGAAGGTTTAGATTGGTGTGACGGACGGCCGTCTCCCCCCTCTCAGGAACACGCAGGAAACCCTTTTTTGCTCCAAACAGTGCTCTTTAATTTACAGTGCAGGACCCCACCACCAATATATACAGCTCTCAACAGCTCATTAATATACAGCTCTGGTTAGCTCTACAAACACACTCAGCTCTGGTTAGCTCAACAAACACACACTCAGCTCTGGTTAGCTCAACAAACACACACTCAGCTCTGGTTAGCTCATGCCACCACCACCCTGGGCTTCGTTCCTGGCAGCCTTATACCCCCCAGAGGAGGCTGCCAGGTGCAACTCATGCAGGTTGATTGGCCTGCACCTCAGGTGGCTAATTAGCCTTCCTGCCAGGGAGGCTTGCAGAGGGCTTTCCTCCCTCTTAAAGGGGCGGCAGGCTGGGTCAAGCCCACCCTGCCACATTGGATATTATGAAAAACTTTTTTACTAGGAGGGTGGTGAAGCATTGGAATGGGTTACCTAGGGAGGTGGTAGAATCACCTTCCTTAGAGGTTTTTAAGGTCAGGCTTGACAAAGCCCTGGCTGGGATGATTTAGTTGGGGATTGGTCCTGCTTTAAGCAGGGGGTTGGACTAGATGACCTCCAAAAGTCCCTTCCAACCCTAATATTCTATGATTCTATTCTATGATTCTATGAACTGTCCACAGTTTGAAAAAGTTGAATATAGTGGACTACATACTACCCTCTGTTATGCAGTTCAGGGAGTGGCACATTTTTACAGAACCAAAGGGGCGCTGATCAGTATCCTGACCAAAATTCCAGTCTGGGAAATTACACACTGCCTGTTTAGAATTCATCTTGTACTTTCTATTGGATACTGCAAAGAGATCTCACTAAACTGGTTGACTGGGCAACAAAATGGCAGATGCACATTGGAAAACATAATCCCAACTATATATACAAAATTCAAGGATAAATTAGCTGTTACCACTCAAGAAAGATCTTGGAGTCATTGTGTATAGTTCTTTGAAAATGTCTGTTCAATATGCAGCAGCAATAAAAAAAATTAACAATGTTAGGAAGCATTAGGAAAATGATAGCTAATAAAACAGAAAATATCTTAATGCCACTATATGAATCCATGGTACGCTCATACCTTGCCATTCTAGTCACCCTTCTCAAAAAAGAAATATTAGAATTGGAAAAAGTAAAGAAAGGGGCAATAAAAATGATTAAGGGTATGGAACAGTTTCTGTATGAGGAAAGACTAAAAAGACTGGGACTTTTCAGTTTGGAAAAGAGACAGTTAAAAGGGGATATGGTACAGATCTATAGAATTGTTAATGATGTGGAGAAAGGGATAAAGCATTGTTTACCCCTTCACATTACACAAGAACCAGGAGTCACCCATAGGCAGCCAGTTTAAAACAAACAAGAGGAAGTACTTCTTCACATAGCATACAGTCAACCTGTGGAACTCATTGCCAGGGGATGTTGTGAAATCCAAAACTATAACTTGGTTCAAAAAAGAATTAGATAAGTTCATGGAGGCTAGGTTCACCAATGGCTATTAGCCAAAATTAGCCTGCTCTGGGTGTCCATAGTCTGTGCCTGCAAGAAGCTGGGAGTAGACAACAGGGGATGGATCACACGATGATTGCCTGTTCTGTTCATTCCTTCTGACGCACATGGCATTGACCACTTTCAGAAGATGGGATACTGGCCTAGATGGATACTGGTCTGACCCAGTATGGCCGTTCTTATGTACAGTGTACTTCACTTCCTACCGTATGCTGTCACAAAGTGTTGCTGTGCACATGAACAGAGTGTCTTTTTCCCTTCCAAAGGCTGCTACATTTCAGTACTGGGAGACATAATTTGAATATGAAGTTTATAAAGCAGTTTGGGATCTTGGTTTTAGGATTAAAGAGCCTATAGAAATATAAAGCTGTATTATTTAAAGACATTTGTTGTGCTGACCATAACAATGGATTTATCATCACACAATACACCTGAAAGGTAGGGAAGTATTATTACCCCAATTTCACCAATGAGGAATTAAGATTAATTAAGTAAGAGCCTTGCCCTCGGGCACATAGGAAGTCTGCAGCAGAGTAGCAAAGTAAACCTAAATCAAGTATGTCCCAATCCAACACCTTAACCACAAGGCTATCCTTTCACTGTTATTCTTATTTAGGTAAAATTACTTCAATCTTCCTTTCACACTGAAGGAACTGAGCATGAAGTTCTTACTGCTCACTGTGTAGTTAGAAGAATGTGAAGAAATAGCTGTTCAGGAAAGTATGCTATTGAAGATCTACATTGGTTCAATCAGTCTGCAGCTCACAGCTGTGAAATGGCCTGTTTTCTCAAGCTCATCAGCAATGTACATCATTCACTTGACAACACATGAAACTTGAAATGGCTTATGTACAGCAATTTCCAGTTGAAGTGTTGGTTAAATTGATACATTCACACAGGGAAATGAAGTAAGGATGTTCTCTATTTATTGGTAAGGAAAGTCCTGCATGAATATCGTCAAGTTCTAATAGCAGAGTGTCTGTTTACGAGGGGAAAGATGTGGTGGTGGGGCAACAGGAGAAGCAATTCTAACACCGACAGACTCTGTGATCTTTGGTGTCCAGGATCAAACCTGGGACCTGTGGAGTGTATTGCATGAGCATCTACTGCATGAACTAAAAGACGTACATTCATTAGCCAGGCTGCAGCAGACTCATCAATCTCTAGCTAGTCTAGTTGCCACAGTAAAGAGGAGAGAGAATCTTTCTTTTGAGCAAATTGCTTTAATCTTTTCCTTATTGTTCTTATCTCCCTGTTTGAAGCCAATGAGAACATACATCTATTCCCCATACGCACTGTACAACTAGTGGTAGAATTTGATCCTAAATGTATAACTGCAATGAATGGAAGGAAGACATTTCTTCCTGAAATGAGTGGAAGATGGGCTGACTACCTTCTTCAAAGAAGACAATCATTCTGGTAAGTAGGGCCCAGGAATTCATGATTATTCCTCACCAGCTAGGAATGGCATGTGTCAGTCTCATCAGAACTATTTTATAGTTCTTCTAGGGTTCCCTGTGTGAACGGTCCAAATTCTATGAAAGAGGACATGGATTTATGGCTTATGTGCATTGCAGTCCGTTCTTGTAATCCTGCCTTGGATTCAGGTGATCTTATCTGCCAAACAGGCTGGAAATGCTTCCCAATGAGCAGTGCTGGGTCTTTCTGGAGCTGAACGTGGGCATTAACATTGCAGTTTGTGATTCAATATAGTTCTGCTGAGCATGACTTCATGGCTGTTCTGGTGTAGGAAAAAAGAAACTCTTGGCATTTTGTACAACTGAGGCATAAGACAGGAGGAATTCCTTATGCTTTAGGATGTCCATGGTTGCTAGTGTTTTCTGTCACTGACATTCATTCTCCTTCCTTACAGTCAGAGCACATAATAACAACTCCTGTACATGTTAGCGAAAGAGATCAGACTATGTGCTTTATTATTTAGCTAGCTGGCCATAGCTATGACAGAAAACATTTTCCATTCCTGTTTCTGCTGTGTGAAAAATATTTCACTAAAACCATTAAATAAATTAAATACCCCCCATTGTGCATCATTTAGTTTCAGTCTCTTTTATATTAAAATCCTTTTCGTGTTTCACCTTTGCACAGGTCCTGTATGTTTAACAACCATGTTCAACAACCTACTATCATTCAGTGATAATCAAAGCTTTTACATGGTGGGTTTATTTTACTTCCAGCATAGATACTGGTTCTTAATTATCCCACTATTGTTTTAAACTCTCTCAATACATTCCTGTCTGATGTTCTGCGCTGGAATAACACTTTCATTTTATAGTATGCATTTACAGTTGGAGGCTTGACAGGAGGCAAAGGCAATCAAACCACATTGTCTGGCATAACAGTGGAGGAACTGCCATGTTTCTTATGCAGAAGATTAATAATAGACTCTTCTATCTGTATAACACAAAATATGTCATGCTGAAAAGTTGCATTCAGTGTGATATTGTCACTATGGGAGCCCAACATGAGACATTCAAGAGATGAATTTTAATCTTTAATCATGAAGCCCATTGCTTAAATATCAAACAATAAAGCTCTTCTGCCAATGTTAGAGTAAAATGATAAGTTTCGACAGAGATTATAAACGACATCCTCTTCAGCAAGAAGGTGGCAATTAGCAGGTTGCTCACAAATAACTCTTTTAATTAAAATCTTTAGGGGCCATATTCTGCTCTTAGATGCACAATGAAGATTATGCTGATGTTGCAGTAGTCCAGGTGGCAGATTATGGCACGAGCTAAGCTAAGGTATTCATATTGGGAAGAAAGAAAGGGGCAATTTTATAATTCTCCTTTGATAACAGACAATATTTGAAGAAATTTCAGGTGGAAAGAAAGAAAGAAAGAAAGAAAGAAAGAAAGAAAGAAAGAAAGAAAGAAAGAAAGAAAGAAAGAAAGAAAGAAAGAAAGAAAGAAAGAAAGAAAGAAAGAAAGAAAGAAAGAAAGAAAGAAAGCATAATGGCAAGCTTAGTGTGAAAGGATAATAGAGTTGTCCATGGTGTGGGTAGGGGAGACAGTTTGGGAGGAAGGCTACAGAGTAACTTTGTGCCATGTTTAATCTAAGGAATCAGTGGTGTGTCTAGGAGGATATATTGGAGAGAAAGAAAGCTGAAAGCCTTTCAATAAGGTGAGAAAGATCAGTGAGAGAAAAATAAATGAGTCCTCTGCACAGAACTGTTAAGAGAGACCATGGGACCAGACGAAATCACCCAAGGCATCTCCTTCTTTCTAGGGATGAACTTGATCCATCCTATCTTTTCTGTGATCCATCTTGTTCAGAACATTTGAATGAACAATAAACCAGCACTGCAACAATCAATTTAATTGAACTTATCTAAGGAACGAGAAAAGGCTAACCAGGAAAAATGTAGAGGGTGTGTGAAAAAAAAGTCCTGATAATAAGCTTGCAAGGAATTTAAAGGCTTCCTTATAATGTTCAAAGCATGTCTGTTTGGCTTGAATCCAAGATATGTGACAGTTTGTTCTGCACTGATGGAATACTCACTCAACACTCATCCCTAATGTATTATTGCAAAGTGTTCTGCTGTAATGATGACGTGCTTGAGCTGTTAATTGATTATGAAATGCCTTAAGAGTTTTATGAAAGGCATCAGATACAATTAGTTAGTATTGTATCATGCAGCTCATTAACTGTAAAGAAAACAAATAGGCTGAATTCCAATTTGCCTCGGAATCTCTTTTGTTTGGAAACAGATTTGTGTCATTTTCCTTTTCTCCACTAACATCAATGTCTGCTGCTTGTTAGAATGGAAATGAGTTCAGAGAGATTAAAGGCTTCAACCAAATCCCACTGAAGTCAGTTGGAATCTTTCCCATTGACTGCAATGGGAGTTGGATCATGCCCTGATTGACTCGTCTAAGTTCAAGCAAAAGATGTGTGGGGAAGAGCTAAACATAGAACCTATCTATTCTTTCTATACGTAACCCTTCTGCCCATCAGAGTTGGCAGCAACAAGGGCCGGGTTCAGTATCCAGGGGTTCCATTCTAATGACATAATACAAAACGGGCTCGAGCCCCCACCCAGTGACCTGGGACAACCATATACCACCCTTCTGGGCGCCTCTAAGAGGCAATACTTCCCCTCTCGCAAGCAGAGTCTGAGTGTACCAAAACCCTTTTAATAACAGAGAGAAACAATGTGGCATTATATTGGGGAAACACCACAACCAGGATTCATAAACCAAATCATGAACCAGAATCCCCCCCCCCGCGCCACCCTCCCACCCCCCACAAGCAAATGGGCTGTGTCCTTCCCTTTTGGTTCTTGAGTCCCACAAGCCCCAAAGTCACCCAAGGTCCCAAAAGTCCAACAGCACAAAAGTCTCTGCAGAGTTCAAAAGTTCATTAGCAGAGTTTTACCTCCCCGCCTGGGTGGAAATGGGGGGGGGCAGGTTAAGGGGCACCTTACGTGGTCAGAGGCCGACTGCCCTGCTTCTCCATGGGGTTCTGCTGCAGTCCTCACCATGAGCCGTTCCATCAGCTGCCCAGGAACTGCTCTGCTTCACCAGTCACTCTGCTCTGTCAGCTGCTGCGCATCGTCAGCCACTCCACTAGCGGTCACCCGAACTGCTCTGCTCTGTCCGCTGCTGCACATTGCCAGCCACTCCGCTAGCGGTCACCCAGACTGCGCCGCTCCGTCCACTGCTGCACATCACCAGCCACTCCACTAGCGGTCACCCGAACTGCTCTGCCCGCTGCTGCGCATCACCAGCTACTCTGCTAGCAGTCAACCAAATTGCTCCACTCCATCTGCTTCTGTACATCACCAGCCACTCTGCTAGCAGTCAGTCAAACTAGTCCACCCCATTAGCTGCTCAGCAATACAATTTCAAGCCCCGCTACTCACCACAGCACTCAGTGATTTCAGCTTATAGCAGGGGGGCTTAGTGCAGATGTTCTACAGGGCCCAAAATGAGTTCAGCTTAGACTGAACCTAGTCTCCTAATGGAATCAAACACTACCTCTGACATTCTACAGTGGAGAAAGACAGGGTACAATAGGCTTTTGTGGAGCCCTTAGACAAGGCCCTCACAAACAGTGTAGAACACTGTCCATTGCTTCTCTCAATTCAGTGGGTTTTGGAACCCCTACCCCTTGGCCAGTGAGTACTACCTAGATGATGGTGAGTCCCTCCATCATGACAAAGACCAAGTACATGTCCCAGTCCCTCATTCACATAATCAGGTTAACAACATTTTATCATTCCTGCCCCAATAACAGAGAACCTGGGGATCCCACAGCAGCCACAGTGACCATCTGGCTGCTGTGAGCTCAGACTAGGCGTGGTGGATGTGTCTATGCAAATAACATCAGCTGAAGGTATTTTCCACAGCTCATCACAATTCCTGCAATTCTCCACCAGATGTCAGGGTGGAGCTCATCCTGACACTGCTTACATATATAGGTTCAATTCTTCCACATCTTTTTGAGTCGCAAGACATTTATAGTATAGACATCCTTTGAGATTCTGTCTATATCTGGGACTGGAGTTTACATTTTTAAAGTGGTTTGAGCTTTTGGTTCAGACCCATCTCTCTTTGCTTTGTCAGAAAGGTTTCTTTGTAAATGATGAGGTCAAGGCAATTACGATCACATTTTCAAAAAGTGACCGCTAATGTTGTGTGTGCGATGGGTGTGACACTCTGTACACTGGGGGAACACCCTGCACCCCCATATTCATCCTTGTAATATGATTGTGTCGTATCCAATCCAATGTTTGTCATGTTGGGTGGCTTCAGAAGGCTTATGATGCACTTATTTTATAATAATGTTGTATTTTCATAGGTTTTATTTTGCATACATAGTATTGTTGTATTTTACATAGGTTGTAATTTCATCTATATAGTGTGACAAAGCTCCAAGTCTGTACTTGTGGGTCCTGCGCTTCCTGGCAGATTTAGGGGCCTCAGAAACTCATCTAGGCCCCAGAGTGACCTCCCTTTCTCAGTATAATTGGCAAGAGTCGCCGCCTAGTGAGTTACCTTCATCATAGGCCAGAATTGTTGCAAAAACTGCTTTACCTTTGGAGCTCAATCCCAATATACTCACAAAGAACAGGCGTTACTCAGTAGGTTTCTGGAAAACAAGATTTATTGCAAGCAATAGGAATCAGAAGGGTTATTACCCAAACAACTGGCTCAGCTCCATGCAAGGCTGAGGCCTTTCTTATACTCAGGTGTGAATAAGGGAGGGGGGCTTTCAATACACTTACACAGGTGATAACACTTAATGGCTATCACATCCATTGTTCAGTATTAATCTATGCCATTTACATGTCTGGTAAACAGGAGGCCAGGACTCTTAGGGGTACTCCTGCACAGCTGTGGCAGGGTAAACATGAGTTTAAGATGCATGCCAGGCTAGAGGTTGAGAGTTCATATACAGGGAGTGAAAGTACAGTTTGAGACAGTTTTTAAAATCATACTACACAACATTCATATTACAGTTGTTTCTAAATTGCGTTATACCAACAGTATGGAAGGTGGAAAGGGGGGAGTATCCCACAGTCTTTGTTTCTCGGTAGAGTGCAGTAAGCACAGTTTGGCCTCCTGTGTGAACTGTCTCACTTTTCCTCTCAAGAGGATTTATGTAGAGTATGGAGGGAGATGGGGGGGAACCCAGGCCCGCCCTCTACTCTGGGTTCCAGTCCAGGGACCCTAAAGGTAGCAGCTGTTGGTGGCTTTCCCTCCACCACTAATGCTGCTTTGATTCCCTGGGCCACTTCCCCAAGGTTCCCCCTTTCTACCTTCACCCTTACCTCAGGTCCTCTTCCTTGCATATGATCTGGTGTCTACCACTCAGTCTCACCAACAGCACAACTTCCTCCCACAGCTCCTGACATCCATCCCCACCTGACTGACTGGGAGGTTTTTTTAACTGGTTTCAGAAGCCAGCCCCTGATTGGTTTCAGGTGTCCCAATCAGGCTAGCTATTTCTACTGCCTTCTAGAAGCTTCTTAATTGCCCCCAGGTGTCTTGATTAGCCTGGAGTAGCCTTTGTTTGCCTATCATAAAAGGGCAGTGGCTGTGAGGCAAAGCTGCACCCCCTTCCCCAGTTTCTGGCTCAGGGACCCCCTAGCCAGCAGTCAAAATCTGTTCCCTTCTAATCCTTACTGACTTTCCTTGAGCCCCATCCCACCTTTGTGGCTTCCCCCAACTCTGAATTTTCCAGCCCAAGCCCGCTGCCTCATCCCAGGCATTCCACAGGTGTGTAAAACCTTACTCTTTGCACACATGATTCATGATCAACTCCGAGTACAAACTCATTCTTACACCTGTCCTGCCCACAGGAGGGTTGTCCTGGCTCTTAGCTCTTGAAGGGCAACTACTGTTAACACAGGTAACAAAGAGTCCTGTGGCACCTTAAAGACTAATTTAGTTAGTCTTTAAGGTGCCACAGGACTCTTTGTTACCTCTGCTATTCCAGATTAACATGGCTACCTCTCTGATTCATTACTGTTAACACTACACTTAATTGCACTGAAGAATAAATCACTAAACAAAAGTATTTCAGGCCTCTTAAAAAATTGTTAAGAAAATAACAACGAAATAAGAGTTACAATCCTGACACAGTCCAAGACCCAGGAAACACAGTTCAGCATTCAATAGGAGACGTTCTACTTTGTTGTACAGAAAGGTTGTTGTTAAATTAATCAAACAAAAATTAAAATTAGAATTCATCTCACATTATCAATGAGAACTGCCTGCCTGTCTCGTGCATTCAAATGCTGCCATCTGAGACACATAAAATCCCACCTGATAATGAACTATATCAGGAAAAAGGCATCTCTCATTGAGAAACAACAACAGTACCACAGATATGAAGATAATGAAACAGGGACAGATGTTTATCTGAACCCTTTTCCAAAGTGAGTTTTGAATATGGATTATTAGTTAATAAATATTTATTTGGCTACTATACTGCAACATTCATTTAGATAAGGTACTGTAATCTCATGGCAGTTTTCCTTTAAGAAATTCTGGCTTTGATTTTGTGATTATTGAGGTGTTCCCAGCCTCTGATTCTTATCTCCATCAGAAGAAATGTCTGGAAATGGGCAGTAATCTCTAGAGTACTGCTAAAGTCCAAATGGATTTAATTTTTTAACTCAAAGAATGCCTTGCAATCAATTTTACATAATTGGTTTTCTTGTAGATTTTACCTTTCGAGGGAGCTTAAGTGTGACAGGCAATTTCTATTTTTTAGAGTTCTTCATTTTTTCTTAACTATTTTCATATTTGGATTTAAAATAAATTAATACTTCAAAGTATAAGTTGTTCTATTGTATTTTTTTTGCTGCAAATATTTTGTAAAAGGGGTAGTAATTTTTCAAGTTTTTCCAACAAAATAAGAATATCAAACCAAGTGAAATATTAGTTGTAGATCTCAGTAATGTGGGCCAAATTCTATATTGATTGATACTGATGCAATCCCATTGATTTGAATGAGTCACACTAAGTTTGTTCATTGAATTTCACCCTGTATTTATTCCTTACCAAGGGTGTTTGGAGGAATTTATAAATATAATGTTAGTACTTTCTGCATTTTGAGGATTTGGCTGCAGTTGTCTTGATACCTGAATTCTAAAATGAATTTAAACTCTTAGGGTAAAATTCAGCCCTCTAGAAAACCAGCATATGACTGTGGAACACATAAGTATGACTCAAAATAAAGCAAACTAATGTCCCATAATAAGCGGGAATTAGCCTTATTTTGAGTGGGACTTAAGTGTCTTCTGCTGGTTCTCTGTACAAGATTGACTTTTGTCCCTAGTTCCCATGCCTGTAGTGAGTCAGTGCATTGTGATTGACAGCTTGGTACTTTGATAGTGGCTACATTAGAAATTATTTAGATATTGCTTTACACCTGGGCTATTGCCCAACTACTATGGAATAATCATACATATTGCATGAAGATTTTGTATTTTTGCAGAAATATTTTAAAAACTCTATTTCTGCAATGCAATCAGTCTAGTGAACTCAATGCATTCACAAGCAAGCCCTGCAACCAGAGGCAAATTACAGTTTTGTGGGGGCCTGGGCAAGGGCAAGTGGGATCCTCTCCTCACCTAGGGTGACTAGACAGCAAGTGTGAAAAATCGGGATGGGGGTGGGGAGTAATAGGTTCCTATATAAGAAAAAGCTCCATAATATAGGGCTCCACAGCAGAAAGGCCAGGCGGGCAAAGCAGGGCAAGCCTCCGTTCCCCAACCCCGCTCAATTTGTACTGGGGTTTGCTAGGGCTGAGCCTTGGCACCTCTTTCATTACAAATTAAGCACTGTCCATGAGTATACCCAATGTCCCACTGTGCTTAAGAATTCAACAGAAAACAAACAAAATCATACATTTGCATATAAAGAGGCTCTTAATTTCCATTGTTTGCTCATTAGCAGCCTTCGTAAACCCATCTGTCTTTGCTGCTGTTAAATTTACCCAGAAAAAGTCACATTTCTGGTCAAGTAGAAATCCATCCAAAAGTAATTTATTTCTCCTTCCTTTATTTCCATAGGATTTAGACCTTTCTAGACCCAGGACAATTATTTCTAGACACAACTGAGAAGAGAATTCAAGATTATGTTATTCCTTTTATTAAAATTTTCCAAGCTAGTGGTGTGAAGATGCAATTTAAATACAAAGTGCTATTGTTATAGAAGAGGGAACCAGGATTTAAATAATATTTAGTCTTGCCATGGGTACAAGAGACTATTCAGCGGTCATCCTGCCCACTCTCTTCTATGCTTGTGAGACCTGGACTGTCTACAGTCGTCATGGGAAAAAGCTGAACAACTTCCACCTGAGCTGTCTGCGGAAACTACTGAAGATAAAATCGCAGGATAAAATTCCAGACACCGACGTCCTTTTACAGGCTGATAAGACAAGCATCCACACCCTGCTTTGCAAGGCACAACTCAGATGGGCTGGGCATGTTGTACGAATGCTCGATGAACGATTGCCCAAGAAGATGTTCTATGGCTAACTACAACACGGCAAGCGATCTCTTGGAGGTCAAAAGAAGAGATTCAAAGACACCCTCAAGGCCTCCCTTAAGAACTGTAACATAGATCCTGAAAATTGGGAGAGCATCGCTAATGATCGCTTCGCCTGGCGCAGACGAGTTCATGATGGTGCAACAGCCTACGAACAAAAGAAACTGAGTGATGCTGTAGAGAAGCGTCTTCTTCGCAAGTCCAGGGCTGGTATCTTCTCTTCCCCCGGTCGGCAGCCTGATCTTCCATGTCCCCATTGCAACCATCAATTCCGGGCTCGGTTTGGACTAATCAGCAATCTTAGAACCCACTCCCAAACAAACTGATGACATTGGGTGGTCCTCATCAACTTTGATGGATGAACTCACAAGAGACTGGACTAGATGACCTCTCAAAGTCCTTTCCAGTTCTATGATTCTGCAATCTTTTGCGTTCTAGTCCTGGCTTTGCCATTGACTCATTATTTGACCTTGGACAAGTCACTGAAATACTCTGAAATGATACTACTTTCACTTTACTGGTGTAAATCAGAGCACCACCACCAAAGTCAATTGAATTATATACTTAAAAACACAGTTTAAACTGGTAGAAAGGGAAAGAGAATCGGCCCCCTCTCTTTGTTACCCATCTGTAAATTAGCTTAATGTTATTATTCATAATAATGTTTATTCCAGTAGAGTAAAACCTCCATTTAATGGACTAATTCGGGCGAGGGGGTGTCCGTTAAATCAAAAAGTCTGTTATTTAATAATAATAAAAAAAATGAGCTGTCGGAGCAGCAGCCCGCCCGCCACAGGGTCAGGACGACAGCTCCGCAGCCCGCCCGCTGCTGGGACCCGGGCGGCAGCCGGGAGCCGGCAGCCAGCCCGCCAGAAATGGATCAGGAATGCATCAGACTTGCTCAGAAATTTTGTCCGTTGCATCCGAAGTCCGTTAAATCGAGGGTTTACTGTAGTGCCAAAGGACTAACCAAGACTGGGGCCTCATTGTGCTAGGCACTGTACACAACAATAGATGGTCCCTGCACCTAGGAGCATGCAATCTAAATAGACTAGACAGACACAGGGTTGGTGCAGGGTCTGATACACGAGCAGAGGGAACAACGTGATGGCAGCAAACTGCATGGTAGTTTCATGGTTTTTTTGCAGTGGGTTTCGTTAGGAGGGGCTCAGCTAAGTGGAAAGGGAAGAGGAGAAGAGTGAGGTTGCTAGGTCTGGGGCGGAGAAAATAACAGGGGTAGGTGTGGAGTGAAGCTGAGGTGAAGAGATTTTGAGAGAGGGGGATGGAGCAAACGGCCAATCAGCAGAAGGCAGAGAACATCCAGTCAGTACTGTAGAAGATTCTCTGAATACCCAGAGATCCTTGCTTCAGCTCCTTCTGCCCCAACTGGCTGGATTCTGTGGCTGGCTCTTTGCCGTTTTCTCCCAAGACTGCATGATGGGGGTTGGAGAAGACTGCGCCATGTGGGTCTTAGTGCCCCAGACACGGGAGAGGGGGGCTTACCCCTTACTTTTCTAGCTCATGGGAGTGTTGTGAGGCTATTTTAGTTAGCAATGACTCTCACTGTACTGAATCAGAGAGGTAGCCGTGTTAGTCTGGAATAGCAAAGGAAACAAAATCTTGTGGCACCTTAAAGACTAACTATAAAGTTTTGAAGCATGAGCTTTCGTGGGCTAATACCCACTTCGTCGGATGCAAGCAGTGGAAATGTTTAGAGGCAGGTCTGGGAAAGTAGGTAAGAACCAGGTGGGAGGTGAAAAGGTTAGTCCAAATAAGCTGAACCAGTTTGTTATCTCCGATCAGGGAGTGTGGATTATTCTTCTAGCATTTGAATGGGGTGTGTGAACATGGAGAGAGGAGAAACAATGTCTGTAATGAGCCAGCCATTCTAGATCTTTGTTCAGTCCTAAAAGGTGTGTGCTGAATTTGCAAATGAATTGAAGTTCTGCAGTTTCCCTTTGTAGTCTGGTCTTGAAGTGTTTTTGCTGCAGGATGCTGACTTTTAAATCAGCTAATGTGTGTCCAGGCAGGTTGAAGTGTTCCCCTACAGGTTTGTGTATATTGCCATTCCTAATATCTGATTTGTGTGCATTTATCCTTTTTCGTAGGGACTGTCCAGTTTGGCCGATGTACATAGCAGAGGGACACTGGTGGCATATAATGGCATATATGACATTGGTTGATGTGCAGGTGAATGAACCAGTGATGGTATGATTGATCTGGTTAGGTCCTGTGATGTTGTTGCTGGTGTAGATATGTGGGCAGAGTTGGCATCGAGGTTTGTTGCATGGATTGGTTCCTGAGTTGGAGTTATTGTGGTGCAGTGTGCTGTTGCTGGTGAGAATTTGTTTAAGGTTGGCAGGTTGTCTGTGTGCCAGGACTGGCCTTCCTCCCAAGGCCTGTGAAAGTGAGGGATTATTGTCCAGGATGGGTTGTAGGTCGCTGATGATGCGTTGCAGAGGTTTTAACTGAGGACTGTAGGTGATGGCCAGTGGTGTTCTGTTGTTTTCTTTCTTGGGCTTGTCTTGCAGCAGTAGGCTTCTGGGTACACGTCTGGCTCTGTTGATCTGTGTCCTTATTTCCTTGTGTGGGTATTGTAGTTTTGAGAAAGCTTGGTGAAGATCTCGTAGGTGTTGGTCTCTGTCTGAGGGGTTGGAGCAAATCCGATTGTACCTCAGTGCTTGGCTGTAGACAATGGATCGTGTGGTATGTCCGGGATGGAAGCTGGTGGCATGAAGGTAGGCATAGCTGTCGGTAGGCTTTCGGTATAGGGTGGTGTCGATGTGGCCATCATTAATTTGCACTGTGGTGTCTAGGAAGTGGATTTCCTGTGTGGACTGGTCCAGACTGAGGTGGATGTTGGGGTGGAAGCTGTTGAAGTCATGGTGGAATTCTTCCAGAGTTTCTTTCCCATGGGTCCAGATGATGAAGATGTCATCAATGTAGCGTAGATAGAGAAGGGGTGTGAGTGGACGAGAGTTGAGGAAGCGTTGTTCCAGGTCTGCCATAAAGATGTTGGCATACTGTGGGGCCATGCGGGTGCCCATAGCAGTCCCGCTGGTCTGGAGGTATATATTGTCACCAAATTTGAAATAGTTGTGTGTGAGGATAAAGTCACAGAGCTTAGCAACCACCTGTGCTGTGGCATCATCAGGGATACTATTCCGGACAGCTTGTATTCCATCTTTGTGTGGGATGTTGGTGTAGAGAGCCTCTACATCCATGGTGGCTAGGATGGTGTTTTCTGGAAGGTCACCAATGCATTGTAGTTTCCTCAGGAAGTCAGTGGTATCACGGAGATAGCTGGGAGTGCTGGTGGCATAGGGTCTGAGTAGAGAGTCTACATATCCAGACAGTCCTTCAGTGAGAGTGCCAATGCCCGAGATGATGGGGCGTCCAGGGTTCCCAGGTTTATGGATCTTGGGTAGTAGATAGAATAACCCCGGTCGGGGCTCTAAGGGTATATTAATTTGTTCCTGTGTTAGTGCAGGGAGAGTCCTGAGTAGATGGTGCAGTTTCTTAGTATATTCCTCGGTGGGATCATAGGGAAGTGGTCTGTAGAAATTGGTATTGGAGAGTTGTCTGGTAGCCTCTTTTTGGTAGTCTGACCTGTCCATGACGACAACAGCACCTCCTTTATCAGCCTCTTTGATAATGATGTCAGGGTTGTTTCTGAGGCTGTGGGTAGCATTGCGTTCTGCACGACTTAGGTTGCGAGGCAGGCGATGTTGTTTTTCCACTATTTCTGCCTGTGCACGTCGGCGGAAGCATTCTATGTATAGGTCCAGACTGTCATTTCGACCCTCAGGAGGAGTCCATGTGGAGTTCTTCTTCTTGTGCTGCTGGTGGGATGGTGTCTGTGTACCAGTGTGCTGTTTCATGTTGTCTTGAAAGAATTCCTTGAGTCGGAGACGGCGAAAGTAGGCTTCCAGATCACCGCAGAATTGTATCATGTTTGTGGGGGTGCTGGGGCAGAATGAGAGTCCTCGAGATAGGAGAGACTCTTCTGCCGGGCTGAGAGTGTAGCTGGATAGATTGACGATATTGCTGGGTGAGTTAGGGGTACCACTGTTGTGGCCCCATGTGGGAGGTAGGATTTTAGATAGTTTGCATTCCTTTTTCTTTTGCAGAGAGATGAAGTGTGTGATGTAGATCTCCTGTCTTATTTTAGTAAAGTTTGTTTGTGTGGATGGTTGGCTTTTTATGAAGGTCTCCAGGTTGGAAAGCTCTTTTTTGATGTTTTCCTGTTTGCTGTACAGGATGCTGATCAGATGGTTCCTCAGTTTCTTAGATAGTGTCTGGCATAATCTCTCACTGTAGTCTGTGCAGTATGTGGATTGCAGTGGATTTTTCACCTTCAGTCCATTTGGTATGATGTCTTGCCGTTTGCATTTGGAGAGAAAGATGATATCTGTCTGTACTTGTGCAAGCCTCTTCATGTGGTTGATGGATTTCCACTCCATACGGCTGAATGCAGTGCCTTGCATGATGTCAAGAATCAGAGAGGTAGCCGTGTTAGTCTGGAATAGCAAAGGAAACAAAATCTTGTGGCACCTTAAAGACTAACTATAAAGTTTTGAAGCATGAGCTTTCGTGGGCTAATACCCACTTCGTCGGATGCAAGTTCAGCTTATTTGGACTAACCTTTTCACCTCCCACCTGGTTCTTACCTACTTTCCCAGACCTGCCTCTAAACATTTCCACTGCTTGCATCCGACGAAGTGGGTATTAGCCCACGAAAGCTCATGCTTCAAAACTTTATAGTTAGTCTTTAAGGTGCCACAAGATTTTGTTCTCTCACTGTACTGTATCAGATGCTAATACATTACAACTTTTAGTGCCAAATATGTCCTCTGTAGGGTGAAAGAAATAGTTAACACACAGGGCAGTCATTCTTAAACTATTTTTGTTGAAGAAACATTAAAATGCATTGGCCTTCATTATAGCACCCATGGCAAATTTTCCCATTATTATCTTGATTGGAGAGAGCAGAGTGATCTATTACAGACCCTCTGGACCCATGTAAATAAATTACAACCAAAAAGTTACTATGTGTAAAACTTAAACCTTGTTTGTGCACAGGTCAAAAGAGAGGCGTCGCAAGCTGAGAATAAAAAGTCTGGGTCTGCCAAATAATTTGTTGTTATGTATTAGGAGAGAGAAGGAAATCTACACACTCACACACACAAATAAAAAGACAGGTAAATTATTACTCCTAGAAATGGTCTAGAGCCTTCCGTCTATCGTTTTAACACTCCTTTGCCTTGTTATTTCTGTATGTAAATGAGGAACATTTTAGTAGAAAGAAGCAAAGATAATACTGATACCAAGCATGAAAACCTCAGTACATCTGATACAATGCAAACAACCAAGAATCGTAGAATCATAGAATATTAGGGTTGGAAGGGACCTCTGGAGGTCATCTAGTCCAACCCCCTGCTCAAAGCAGGACCAATCCCCAACTAAATCATTCCAGCCAGGGCTTTATCAAGCCTTACCTTAAAAACCTCTAAGGAAGGTGATTCTACCACCTCCCTAGGTAACCCATTCCAATGCTTCACCACCCTCCTAGTGAAAAAGGTTTTCCTAATATCCAATCTAAACCTTCCCAACTGCAACTTGAGACCAGAACTCTGCACTTCTCCTTGTTGAACCTCATCAAATTTCTTTTGGCCCAGTCCTCTAATTTGTCTAGGTCCCTCTGTATCCTATTCCTACCCTCCAGTGTATCTACCACTCCTCCCAGTTTAGTGTCATCTGCAAACTTCATTGATAAAGATATTTATCCAGATAATTGATAAAGATCATTTATCCAGATCATTGATAAAGATATTTATCAATGCCCCGACCCTTGGGGCACTCCACTCAATACCGGCTGCCAACTAGACATGGAGCCATTGATCACTACCCGTTGAGCCTGACGATCCAGCCAGCTTTCTATCCACCTTATGGTCCATTCATCTAGCCCATACTTCTTTAACTTGCTGGCAAGACTATTGTGGGAGACCGTATCAAAAGCTTTGCTAAAGTCAAGGAACACCACATCCACTGCTTTCCCCTCATCCACAGAGCCAGTTATCTCCTCATAGAAGGCAATTAGGTTAGTCAGGCATGATTTGCCCTTGGTGAATCCATGCTGACTGTTCCTGATCACTTTCCTCTCCTCTAAGTGCTTCAGGATTGATTCCTTGAGGACCTGCTCCATGATTTTTCCAGGCACTGAGGTGAGGCTGATTGGCCTGTAGTTCCCTGGATGCTCCTTCTTTCCTTTTTTAAAGATGGGCACTACATTAGCCTTTTTCCAGTCATCCGGGACCTCCCCCAATCGCCATGAGTTTTCAAAGATAATGGCCAATGGCTCTGCAATTACATCAGCCAACTCCTTTAGCACCCTCGGATGCAGCGCATCCGGCCCCATGGACCTGTGGTCGTCCAGCTTTTCTAAATATTCCTGAACCACTTCTTTTTCCACAGACGGCTGGTCACCTCCTCCCCATGCTGTGCTGCCCAGTGCAGGAGTTTGGGAGCTGACCTTGTTCGTGAAGACAGAGGCAAAAAAAGCATTGAGTACATTTGCTTTTTCCACATCCTCTGTCACTAGATTGC
Source organism: Sternotherus odoratus (assembly GCA_032164245.1). Classification (NCBI taxonomy): domain Eukaryota; kingdom Metazoa; phylum Chordata; order Testudines; family Kinosternidae; genus Sternotherus; species Sternotherus odoratus. The sequence goes on along the minus strand of JAVMKO010000001.1, from coordinate 279,347,460 downwards.
CTCCCTCATTCAGTAAGGGGCCCACACTTTCCTTGACTTTTTTCTTGTTGCTAACATACCTAAAGAAACCCTTCTTGTTACCTTTAACATTCCTTGCTAGCTGCAATTCCAAGTGTGATTTAGCCTTCCTGATTTCACTCCTGCATGCCGAGCAATATTTTTATATTCCTCCCTGGTCATTTGCCCAATCTTCCACTTCTTGTAAGCTTCTTTTTTTGCATTGAAGATCAACAAGGATTTCACTGTTCAACCAAGCTGGTTGCCTGCCATATTTACTATTCTTTCTACACATCGGGATGGTTTGTTCCTGCAACCTAATAAGGATTCTTTAAAATACAGCCAGCTCTCCTGGACTCCCTTCCCCTTCATGTTAATCTCCCAGGGGATCCTGACCATGAGTTCCCTGAGGGAGTCAAAGTCTGCTTTTCTCAAGTCCAGGGTCTGTATTCTACTGCTCTCCTTTTTTCCCCATGTCAGGATCCTGAACTCGACCATCTCATGGTCACTGCCTCCCAGGTTCCCATCCACTTTTGCGTCCCCTACTAATTCTTCACGGTTTGTGAGCAGCAGGTCAAGAAAAGCTCTTCCCCTTGTTGGTTTCTGCAGCACTTGCACTAAGAAATTGTCCCCTACACTTTCCAAAAACTTCCTGGATTGTCTGTGCACCGCTGTATTGCTCTCTCAGCAGATATCAGGATGACTGAAATCTCCCATGAGAACCACAGCTTGTGATCTAGTAACTTCTCTTAGTTGCTGGAAGAAAGCCTCATCCATCTCATCCTCCTGGTCTGGTAGTCTATAGCAGACTCCCACCACGACATCAGCCTTGTTGCTCATACTTCTAAACAATCCAGAGACTCTCAGGTTTTTCTGCAGTTTCATACTGGAGCTCTGAGCAGTCGTACTGTTCTCTTACATACAATGCAACTCCCCCACCCTTTCTGCCCTGCCTGTACTTCCTGAACAGTTTATATCCATCCATGACAGTGCTCCAGTCATGTGAATTATCCCACCAAGTATGTTATTCCAGTCACATCATAGTTCTTTGACTGTGCCAGAACTTCCAGTTCTCCCTGCTTGTTTCCCAGGCTTCTTGCATTTGTGTATAGGCACTTAAGATAACTAGCTGATTGTCCCACCTTCTCAGTATGAGACAGGAGACCTCCCTTCTTGCGCCCTCCTGTCTTGCGCCCTCCCTCCTTGCGCCACTTTTTATTTATCTCCAAGTGTCCTAACATCCTCCACCTACAAAATGCTATTGACCTGTGGCAAACCATCCTGGAACTGTGGACATGTCAGATCTCAAAAGCTAAGTAGGATCAGGTAGGAATGGGACAATACAATAATAAGAATACTTTGCACTCCTATGTAGAGCTGTAGATCCATAGATCTCAAAGCACTTTACAAAAATGTGCATCAAATTATCCTCATTTTGCAGATGGGGAAACAAGGCATATAGGTTAAGCGTCTTGCCTAACCAAGTCAATATAACAGCAGGAAACAGAACCCAGGTCTCCCAACTCCTACTCCAGGAATAGATTCACTGCAGTTGAACGGGAGCCCTCACAGGTGACACAGGAAAGCAGCCTTGGCGATTTGCTAGATGGCACTCTTGCCTCTGAATCAATGTCAGCATGGCATCAGGGGGCACCTGGTTACTGAAGAGGATGGCATTTGGATCTTATGAATAATGTTTTCCTTGTCCTTCGTTCTGCCATTCCTTCAAATAGTTTGTTACATCCCCTTTAGTGCACCATTTCTCAAACTAAACCTCACTGCTCTATCCAAAGCTCAAGAGAGCTATTTCCAATTGAAAACATTCTGGGCTGGTAAAATAATATGACAGATACTCAGTGCAGAGAGGCTGCAAGGAATGCGACATTGTGTAGTTGTGCTGAAGCTAAACAATTACTGCAAAATATATCCATGCAAACATTTTGTTCCCAACATGATGCTTCTGTATATGAATATATTAAGGAAGAAAATAACGTTATTTTCAAAGATGTAATTTAGCAAAGAGATGCATCAAGTGACTTGTTTATAGCCTTTTCAAATTAGCAATACCACTGGTTTGACCAACATGCCCTAAAATGAGCTCATTAAGTCTCACTGAAAATGCTAGATAGCAAGTAATTGTATGATTAAAAAAACCTCTTTGAATTTTATGTTCATTTAGAAAAATACTATGCAGTGTTCAGCACTTGATTTCAGTTGTGAACGTCCACCAAAATACATTTAACTAAAGTGCACATACGGGTTAAATTAATACTCTTTGAGACAGAAGCAGCCCTGACAACAGGGAAGTCATCAATTAAAGGAAATAACTCTAAGATAACAGCAAAATTGCTTGTTAAAAGCCCTCATAAAATGATGGAAATATCAATGTTTATTTAAACAAATGATCTCAGATTTAAATGGATGGCTTAGTGGATAAAGTGATGAAGATTATCTTTCTTTTTTTTATAGCTTCCAGCTTGACCACACCGCAACAAGAGGAATGAATACATTCCTTGCAAAAATAAAATAGGCACTTTTTTGCTTTCCTGCAATCGAAAAGGTGGTGTGTGGGGAGGAGGAATACCTATTTAATGGACTGGGCTACAAGGAGTGAAATTTCCTTAAGTAAGGAGCCAAGTCAGACTCCCTGATCTGTTAGCTCCGTGACCAGTCTAAACACAGATATTGCCAAACACCCTAGATTTAAACTCTCCTCTCAAACTTCCTACTATGTTACCCTCTTCTGGAGCCAGGTTAAAACCAGAAAAAAAAAATGGTACATACTCCCTCACTTTGTCCCTTCTAGAATGTGGTCCTTCCCTTTCTTTCTCGGGGGGTTTTAGAACAAATATCAAAATAAATATAAAATCATGGCCAGTATTACTCTCTTAATGAGTCTTTTAGTGGCAGAACTATATGTTAGAGCAGGGGTCGGCAACCTTTGGCACGCAGCCCATCAGGGTAATCTGCTGGAACGGTGAATCCAGGAGCGGTGCTCCCAGGTGCTGCTGTGGGGAGAGAGAGCTGGGGGGAATACTCTCTCCCCATTGTAGCCTCAGATCACCCTCCTGCACCCCAAATCCCTCATCCCTGGCCCTACTCCAGAGCCCTCACCCCCTGCACTCAACCCTCTGCCGCAGCCCTGAACCCCTCATCCCTGGCCCCACCCCAGAGCCTGCACCCACACCCCTGGGCCCCCTCCCACACTCTGAACCCCTTGGCCCCATCCCCGCCACATGAATTCTATTACATGCACCAATATGAAGGTGATGTGTGACATGTTTCCTCCATATTGGTGCACATAACAAAATTCATTCAACACATGGGTGGGAAAAATGAGAGGGAACATTGGCTTGCTGCTTATCTTAGTTAGCACAGACATCCTGACTCCAGCATGTTTGTGAAGCCCCTATTTACAGTTTAACGTTCCAGTCACCTTTCCAATTATGGCCACTAAGAATGAGGCAATTTACTTAGGTGAAGCCAGGCCTACAGTACTTGTGTGACCCTCATTCAGAAACTAAGGCCCATATCAACAGGAATGCAGAACCTAAATGCCTTGGAGGATTTGGGCCTAAGTGACTTGACTAAGGCCACATGGGAAGCTTGTGGGACAGCAGGGACTTGAACTGAAGTCTCTAGAACCTGAAACTAGCATCTTAATCAGGGGATCATTTTCCCTGACACATGCTCTTCTGCTGTCTCTCTCTTGTCCTCCTGCTCCTGAAGCTAGATTTACCTCCTCCCAAGCTCTAGTGACCTCCTTTTTTTTCACAACTCCTCCCATGTTATGTTATGTCACATCTCCTCCCATTTCTATGTTATTCTGTGGCATACCATAGAGAGAAATCAGAGGGCCTTGTAAGTATTTCTGAGGGGTTCAGTTTCTAAAAAGACAAAAAAACTGCACCAGTATTAGAATCTATGCATAGCTACTCTATAGTCACTGCTTGTTTACACACACACTTACTCTCCTTCCCATTGCTTGTCCACTGCTTGCAGGAAGAACAGCTCCATTGCAGCTAGCTGGTGGGGGCTTGGAACCAGGGTGCACCAGCAGCCCTCCTATCAGCTCCCCCCATCAGCTCCCCACTCCTCTAAGTTCCCTGTGTGGCAGCCACCCAGCGGGCTATCAATTGCTGGCAGTTCAGCTGTCCCTCCCCCCACTGCCATGTGTTGCTCCTGCCCTCTGCCTTGGATCTGCTCCCAGGATCCTCCTGCTTGCTGGGGGAGGGGAAGGAGGGCTAATGTCAGTGTCCCATCCCTCCCTACTCCTGCACCCCACTTACCCCATCTTCCATAGAGCAGGGAGGACACACGACAGGGCTCAGGATGGAGGGAGCTTCCTGGCAGTAGCTGCGGTCTCAGTTTGCTCATCTACTTAACAAGGCAGTGTACTTAAGAGTGGGCACAGCATACTTAAAGGGGAATTGCACATCTCTCTCTCATACACACATACGGTGTGTGTCTCTGTCTGCCATGCTGTCTCCCCTCCTTCCATTCGTGCTGGCTTGTAGAGTGTGAGGCTACATTAACAACGAGTTAACCTTTGAGGGCTCAGCCAATTGTTAGTCCATCATTTAGTAGTTAGGCATTCCCTGGAAAATATCCCACCCTCTATTAAATTGTTTAAAACTTACACTGTGTGTGTGTGTGTGTGTGTGTGTATATATATATATACACACACATAACGATTAATATAAATAGAAGGGGTTAGGTTCCAGGGAATTTTTTTTCACATACAAAAGACTATTTTATATATATAATATATATATATATATATTATATATATAAAATAGTCTTTTGTATGTGAAAAAAAATTCCCTGGAACCTAACCCCTTCTATTTATATTAATCGTTATGGGGAAATTAGATTCGCTTAACATCATTTCACTTAAAGTCACATTTTTTCAGGAACATAACTACAATGTTAAGTGAGGAGTTATTGTAGTGTCCACATCTTCTGCTCTTTTATCTTTTATATACTGATGGTATTCCATAACCAACGATAATGCTTTGCAAGACATACCTGGTGAAAGTGCACTACATCTCTCTGCAGGGTGACTTGGGTTCAATTGTTAGTCACAATTTCTTACTCTTGGTCCATGTAGAGCAGAATTTGCTATAGAGTTCATGCCATAATGGCAGTGCCCAACATCCACTTTTCTAGCTGCTTTAAGAGTGGCTGCTGAGACACCAAAAGGGATCCCCAATGCTAGTCAACCAAAAAAACAGGTATTTGCCTATTAGGCAGCTTTTCATACTACTCAAGAGAATTTGCTGCAGTGTTTTCAGTGATTCAGTTGTTTTAAAAAGGACACTGTTCCAGTTTATTCTCTGCTTTAAATTATCTGGGCAGTAAAGTGGGTAATGTTCACTTTATAGTTTCTGAAACTGAATAAAGTAAGTATTTTAAGTAGAATTAAAGGAATATTAACCAAAGAGAAAACGGTACAACAGTTCAGGAAAAATTGCAGAAGAACAGCTGTATGGCTCATTGGATTGAGAATAATTAGCCTATATTGCACATAATTATTATGCATATGTAAGCAGAATCAGGATGAGCTCTATCGGAGAGGAGCAGCTGGCGGAGCACATAAGGTGCCCCTTTACCTCGACCCCCATTTCCACACAGGCTGACAAGGTGGGTAAAACTCTGCAGATGAACTTTTGAACTCTGAGGCTGCACTGACCAGGGACAGAGACTTTGGGGTTGTTGGACTTTTGGGACTTTGGGTGACTTTTGGGTTGCTGGACTCAAGAATCAAAGGGAAAGCACATGCCCAAATTTGCTTGGGGTGGGTCTTTTTGCTCATGGTTTGTGTTATGAATCCTGTTTGTGGTGTTTCCCCAACATAATGCCACATTATTTCTCTCTGTTATTAAAAGGCTTTTGCTACACTCAGACTCTGTGCTTGCAAGAGAGGAAGTATTGCCTCATTGAGGCACCTGTGGGGGTGGGGGGGTTGGTATATATTTGTTGCAGGTCACTGAGTGGGGACTCGAGCCAGTTTTGCACTGTGTTATTGGGACAGAACCCCTAGATATGGAACCCAGCCCTTGTTGCTACCAACTCTGACGGGCAGAGGGTTACACATAAAATAATAATTGGAGAAAAATCCCTTTTATGGTTTCAGTATGTTTTACAATTTAGGATTGGTTGCAGGATTTTTGTTTAAATATGTGCACATTGTAAGGGTCACGTCGGCGGGGCGCGGCCCCCTTCCGCCGGTCTGGCAGGAAAATCCTTGCTCCGGTACGTCGTCGGCGACCCTGAGGGGAATTAGCGGGGTCGCGCGCCCTAACCCCCACCGCTCGTGGGGCGGGAGTCGCAGTGGCCTGGGGCTCAGGCCCTCTGGTGGGCCAATCAAGAGTCCCTGGGTTCGGGCTCAGGCCCTCTGGTGGGCCGCTCAAGAGTCCCCGGGGTTCGGGGCTCAGGCCCTCTGGTGGGCCACTCAAGAGTCCCTGGGTTCAGGCTCAGGCCCTCTGGTGGGCCAATCAAGAGTCCCTGGGTTCGGGCTCAGGCCCTCTGGTGGGCCAGTCAAGAGTCCCTGGGTTCGGGGCTCAGGCCCTCTGGTGGGCCGTTCAAGAGTTCAGACACGGAGTTCAGGGCCCTCCGCAGGGGCCAAGCAATAGTTCAGGACGGGTAGGCCAGGTGTCGGGGAGGGGGAAACTGCCACCCACCAGTGGGATGGCAGGGGGGGCGCGGGCCCACCCACTTCCACTGTGCCCCAGCCCGGGGCCCTGGCAGCAAGCGTTTTGCTGCTGTCAGTGGGGATCCTGGCCGAAACACACTGACATCGGCTCGGGGCCTTCCCCCGGGCTACTTCCGGACTCCCCTTCCCTGGGTACCTGGGCTGTCGCGGGGTCCTCCCCGGAGTCTAGGGTCATGGGCTCCTCCGGGTCACTGTCCGGCGGCAGGTCGGGCAGGTCCTCGGAGGAGCAGGCTAGCTCGGTCAGGGGCTCCTCTGGGTAGAAGGCTGTCGGCTGGGTTGGTGGCGGCAGCGGGCCCTCCGGAGGGTGGTCGGGCGGTGGATCCGGTGCCTCCTCCGGGTAGTGGCCGGGCGGCAGGGTCGGCAGCTGGTCCCAGTAGTGGTCCGGCAGCGGGTCTCGCCGTCCCTCGGGGTATCGGGCTGGCGGAGTCTTCAGCCGGTCCTCCAGCCGGGGGTCAAGTGGCTCCTCGGGGTACCGGCCGAGCGGTAGGGTCAGCGGCCTCTCCCAGTAATGGGGAGGCTGCTGGTCGGGCGGGTCCCGGTGCGGAGCCAGCTCTGGAGCAGCTTGCTTCGCCGGGGTCTGCCGCCTTACTGAGCCCGGCGGCCGCGCTCTTATACTTCGGGGTCCGCCCCCGGACTTCCGGGGGCGGAGCTGACCTGGCGCTGCCGCGGCTCCTTCCGGCCCCGGCCAGAAACCGCCTTGCTCGCGGTCCGCCGGGAGCCGGGTCCCCTCTCTCCAGCCCCCGGACTTCCGGGGGCGGGGCTCCACCGGCGCTGGCGCGGCTCCCTCCGGCCCCGGCTAGGGGCCGTTTTGAGCGCAGTCTGCCGGGAGATGCGCCGCCCCGCTACACCCCTCCCCCCTTAAGTCCGGGTCCCGCTCGTCGGGACCGGGCTCCCCTATACCTCCTAGGCGGGACATAAAGTCTGCGTTAGCGTGGTCCTTCCCAGCGCGGTGGTGTACTGTAAAAGCGTAGGGCTGGAAGGCCAGGTACCAAGGCTGTAGTCTCATGTTGTTATCCTTCATCCGGTTCAGCCACTGGAGTGGGGCGTGGTCTGTGACCAGGGTGAAGGGAGCCCTGAGTAGGTAGTAACGAAGGGCGTCGCAAGCCCACTTTATCGCCAGGGCCTCCTTCTCCACTACCGCATAGTTATTTTCTCGGGGGAACAACTTCCAGCTGATATACAGGATTGGATGGTCCTCCCCATCTGTTTCCTGTGAGAGGACCGCTCCTAACCCCACCTCTGAGGCATCGGTTTGTAGAATAAACTCCTGGTCGAAATCAGGGCTGTAGAGGACCGGTGCACGACAGAGACTGTCCTTCAGTGTCTGGAAGGCCTTTTCACACACAGGGGTCCAGGCTATGCGTCGGGGGCTATCCTTTGTCAGCAGATTGGCAAACTGGGGTATGAAGCGTCGGTAGTAGCCAGCGAGCCCCAGGAACTGGCGCACCTGCTTCTTCGTCGCCGGGGCCGGACAGGCTGCTAAGGCCTGGATTTTGTCCACGAGTGGCTTCACTTGTCCGTTGCCGATAGTATAGCCCAAGTATGTCGTTTCTTGCCACCCAATGCGGCATTTCTTTGGGTGGGCTGTTAACCATGCCTCCCGCAGGGACCTTAAGACCGCCGCCACTTTTATCAAGTGGTCCTCCCAGTGATGGCTGTAGATGACCACATCATCGAGGTAGGCAGCAGCGTATCCGTGGTGGGGTTGAAGGATTTTGTCCATCAGCCACTGAAACGTGGCTGGGGCCCCATGGAGGCCGAATGGCATCCTTGTAAATTGGTATAGGCCCGTTGGGGTAGCGAACGCAGTCTTCTCCCTGGAGGCGGGGTCTAACGGGATCTGCCAATAGCCCTTGCTGAGGTCCAGGGTAGTCAAAAAGTGGGCTTCCCCCAAACGGCCGAGTAGTAATTACTGTGATACCTAAATTGAATGTGCAAATCCAGCATTTGATATACTCATATAGCACTGAAGCATGTCAATATAGCCATATGGACCTATGTAAATACCATTCATATGCACCCAAGTGCTAATCTGAGCATCCAACCACAGACTATAGACCAAAATGACACCTGTGAGGATGTACGCACTGGTTCTTTCAATCTGTACTAGGAAGACAGCAAAGGGCATTGGGAAAGGTCCTAAGCAGAAGTTCTACACTGAGTCAAAAGAGAGGGCAAGCAACTTTAAAGCTAATACTGTTTTCTTTATTCTAATAAAGTAGGATTGGGCATTTGACCAGTCCAAAACAATTGGTCAATTATCCATTCAGACATCGGGCAAATATTGTCAAATAATGTAAAAAAAGGTTGAATATTTTAAAGACTTAATGGTCTTCGATAATCTTAGCCTTAGATAGATATGTATACCTAATTTAAAAAATCGAGTTACTTAACTGAGTAATTTTAACTCAGAAAAATGTGAAACACAATGAAATTAAATTCTAAAATATGAAAGAATTATTATTATAATTGATTTTGGCAACATTGGGTTAGCATTTAATTGTGAATGTCATTCAAGACTGAAGTTACAAAAAAAAATTACATAAAACAGAAATGAAACAAACAGAGCAACTGTAAAAAAAAATCTCATTTTAAAATGCATTTATGCTAGGCAGACAGCAGACCAACTCATCAAGCATCTTGATTTTCATCATCATCTCTCCGCTTCAACTGCTTCATCTGTGTTTTTGTTGTCATCTTCATCAAATCCACCAATATCTCTTTCTTCTTCTTCATGTGATGAATTCTGAGTCAGTGCTTCATCTGCCACTTTCTTCTTTAATTGTAAATTGTGAAACATGGTCCCCAGCTTCCCAGTTCAGGGAAGTCTTCAGTCTATTTCGGGTTTTTAAATGGATGATTCCTGAACCTGATCAATTTTGTTACACACATGCACTAATACGGGGCTCTCAAACTGGGGGTTGCGACTCCCCGGGGGGTTGCAGGGCAATTCCCAGGGGGTCGCGAGGTCCCACTGCATTTGGCGGCATTTAGGCGGACGCTCCAAAGTCAGGAGTGTGTCGCCCGAAAAGCCGCCAACCAAAACACTTCTGCTTTCGGTGGCATTTCGGCGGACACACAGAGAAGCACTGCGAGTCCACTGAAATACCACCGAAACCGGAAGTGTTCCATTTGGTGGCAATTCAGCAGACATACCCTGGGGCCGCAGCATGCGCTGAACACTAAAAAGGGGTCTTGAACTAAAAGAGTTTGAAAACCCCTGCTAATACATAGAAGTGTTAAAGAATTTCTGTCTGTCTATCTAGATTGCAAGGAGGCCACAATCCTTTTCACCCTGATGGAATAAGCTGTTTTGATTCAACCGCTGGGTTGTGTGCGGACAGGGTGTGCCAGGTGTTTCCAGGCACACCTTAATGCAGGGGTGCCTGAGCTGCCGGCCAGGGAGGCTCTTCCTGGCCCTGCCTTCCCCATCCCCCGGAACCTCCATGCACCGCATCCAGGAGCCGCCCTGGACAGCGTTGCAGTGGTGTGGCTCCGGTGGGGCCCTAGCTCCTACCACTTGAAGCTGCATGGTAAGAGGGCAGGGCTGCGAGCTCTGGCGGGCCAAGCGGTAAGAACTCAGGCCTCACTGGAGCCACAGCGCTGTCCAGGGCCGCTTCTGGATGCAGTGCATTGAGACTCCGGGAGAGGGGGGTAAGCAGTGTGGTAAGGGGACAGGGAGTGGGGGTGGGGCTTTGATGGGGCAGAGGTTCGGGGGGGGGGTGTCCATCAGGGGATGGGGAGGTTGGATAAGGGGTGAGGGCAGTCAGGGGAGGGAGAGCAGGGTAGGTTGGATAGGGGGTGGGGTTCCAGGGTGGTGGTTAGGGGCGGGAGGTCTTTGGAGGGGGCGTCAGGGAGCAGGGGAGTTGGTCTCTGTAACGATATCGGTCCACTCACCCGGCGGCACCCCCATCTGGTCGTCTGGGGAATCAGCTCTGCAGACCCTGGTGTGCCCTCTGCCGGCCGACGTTCGCTCCAATCACTGGCCCCGTGTCCACTCCCGGACCCCAGCGCCCTTTAGCTGAGGGTGCTGCACCCCTGCAGTACCCCGCTGGTCTTAGGGTTTCCCCTCCCTGGGGAACCCTCCACCTACTATCCCCAACTCGCCTCAGACCTGGCCACTGCCAGTCACCACTTGCCTCTGCTCACTGAGGCCGACTGCAGTCTCATGGCCGCTCATAACAGGCAAGAAAGGTTGGGCCTGCTGCTCCTACCCAGCCCAGGGCTGCCCCCTTGCAACCCCAGTACCCCATGGGTCGGGCCTGCGCTAGGCTCGGCAGCCTGGGGCCCTCTCCCTAGACCTTTTCAGCTCCCTGGCTCCCAGTTGCCTTGCCCTCGCCCTGTCCCAGTCCAGGTACCCTGTTTATGGCTCCCTGCAGCCAGGCCCTGTCCTCCTCTCTAGATACAGAGGGAGACTGACTGCTAGGCTCCTGCCTCCCAGGCTTTTATGCAGTCCTGAGTGTTTGGGGCGTGGCCACCCAGCTGAGCCTGCTTCCCACTCAGCTGGGGAATTAGCAGGCTCCCTGCCACAAACCCCTCCCAGGGCTGCTTCCAGCCCCTTCCCTGGCTACTCCAGCCCTTTTAAGGGGGGAAGCGGGTGGTCACCCCGCTATAGTCTCCACCCTCATTTTCTTTTCCATTAAGAAATAATGGGAGTAAAACCCCTTCCCTCTGTGTCTTTTGGGTACAAGCTCCACTGCTCCCAATAGCAGAAGACAATGTACCTCTTGCAGGAGCAGGTGGTCGTGAGATGGGTCCCTGAAGAGGAACAGGGAGGAGGAGTGGGTGGGTGGCATGGATAGGAAGAGAATGGTGTAACCAAGTGTGACGACCTCTAAAACCCACTTGTCGGTGGTAATGCTGCGCCATTGGTTGAAAAATGGTCATAGGCGGTGCCCAAAAGTTGGGACAGGTGAGGTAAGTGCTGGAGTAGGAACATTATTTTCGAAACCCTCGACCAAAGCTTCAAATCTGTTTGCTAGTCGGAGGGAGCTGAGGTGCTGTTGTGGAATTGGGGTGGTGATGTTGGTATCTAGGTCTTTGACGCTGTTGCTGTTCATTAGTTCTCTGGAAATGCTGAGTATAAGGGAGGTAGTGTGGATGCTGGTAAGGTTGATACCTGTATTGTCTTCATAGGGGTTTGTATACCTAGGGACCGGAGGGTTGCCCTGGAATCTTTCATCGAGTGAAGGACATTGTTTGTTGTGGAGACAAAGAGTTTATTGCCATCAAAAGGCAGGTCTTCAACAGTAGCCTGGACCTCCCGAGGAAAGAAGAAGAAAAAAGGCACGACCCTCTCTGCACGACGACTGCTGTAGCGGTGGATCTTGCTGCAGCATGGGCCACATCTAGTGCCGCTTGGAGAGCTGTAGGCGATATGATTTGACCCTCAGAGATTAAAGCAGTGAATTGTTGTTTTTTTGCTTCTGGAATGTCATCAATAAAATCTGTAAATTTTCTATAATTTTTGTGATTGTATTTTGCCAGAATGGCTGCATAGTTAGCAATATGAAACTGTGAGGTGGAAGATGCAAACACTTTTCATCCAAGCAGATCTGAACGTTTTTTGTCCTTATCAACTGGGGTTGAGCGGGAAGATTGTTGTTTGTTCTTCTGGGTGACTGCATCAACTATTAGCGAGTTAGGGGATGGATGTGTGAAGAACTCAGAGCCCTTGGGAAGGATGAAGTACTTGTGGCCTGCTCTCTTGCAAGTAGGTTGGCTGGTAGCGGGAGTCTGCCAGATGGCTTTTGCAGAGCTGGGTTAATAGGTAAGGCAAGTCTGGCAGAAGAGGAGGGCTGCAGAATGTCTGTCAATTCATGCTGCTGCTCTGGAATCTCTTCCAGATTTAATTCTCAACTCACTTGCCACTCTTTTGAAGGGGTCTTGAAAAGATAAAAAGTCATCTGAAGTTGATGGGAGAGTAGGGAGAAGTGCTTCATCATGCAAGATGACTGAGTCTTGTTAAATATGGCCTCCCTGTACATGTCTGACTGCATGTTTGTCCCGGCTGCTTGAGTCTGTGTTTCCTGCCTTTTTTCTCCAGCTATGTCAGTTATGCTGTGAAACTCTGCCCAGGGGAAATACAGTGACAAGGCGCCACTTGCGCTCAGGGTAAGCACACTTGCCAGGCAGGCGGCTAATCTGCCTAATGACAGGACCTCATTCACATCTGCCCAATCAGGCACTGAGGGTGTTTTTCCCCTCAGCCTTTTTATTTCTAAGAATTGGCGCCAAAAACTTCAGAGGCGTCCTGCATTTGGTCCAGGCCTGATCACCCCAGATGGCACCTCTCCGCTCCCGTGTTTCCCTTCGAGTGCGTAACGTTTGCCGGTCGTAATGCTGTTTGTGTGTCTGATTTACGTAAGTGTTCATCCCAATTTCTTAAGTGTTATTTGTCTCTCTCTCTTTTTTTTTTGTATTATTGTAATTTTTTACCTCAGGATTTGTTCTGTTACTTGTGTTCCCCATTTCTGTAAGTGTTCACCTCAGAGTCTGAGGTGTCACTCAGGGGTCCTTTTCCTGTAATTGTTTTACCTCAATTTTACCTCAGAATTCCATGTCTCACATGCTGTAAAGCTTTCCCATGTAAATAGTTGTGTCCCCTTAGTATTAATAGTTTTTCCTTATTGTAAATGTTATATTAGATCTATATTAGAGCTGTTTAATAGTTACCTGTTTGTTAATATTGTTCAATAGTTAATTACTGTAATTAGTCATTGAATTCACCCATTTCCCCGCCCCTTAATAAAGAATCAAATTGTTAGATTGCCACCAGTGTCCCTGTGAGTCCTTTTCCGAAAATCCTTGACGAACCTGCTGACATTTACAGGTCTATTGAGTTATCAACAGATGGTGGTTGAGCCTGCGCCTGCAAGGGCGCTGTGTGGTGACTGGCGTCAGTGACAGATTTGTGAGCTCGTCGTCCCAGACCGGTCTCAAGCCTGGTTGAAGTGGCACAGCGAGCGTGGTCCCGAGAGCAATATGCCCACGGGGCCCAATATGGCCACTGTGGTGGGAAGGGCATGGGTGGTGGCAGCCATGGGTTTGCGTGCCAAGCTGCAAGATCCTGAGGATAGGATGAGGAGAAATTCCTCTGACCTTTAGTAACTGGGGTCTGAGGATGAGCTTCATAGGGTGGAAAAGCCTCCTGGGGATCATCTTCCTCCTCACTGGAGAGTGGTTCTGACACTGGTGAGCTGTTGGTGAAAGAAAATCTCGAAGTAAAGGTGACTGCAGAATCAGTGATAGAAGCAGGTCACTTGGTTGTATAAATTGGAACGGAGAAGCTTCCATTTGTATGGGAGGCTATGGCTGAAAATAGCTTCCCTGCTCTTTTCCCTCAACCCAGAGCTTGAAGGGTTAAGTGGCTGCCAGCCAGCTCAGCAAGTCTCCACTGAGAGCACGTTTGTATGGCACCAAGGTGCCTGTGGAGCCACATGGTGTCGTTTGTGAGGCAGGCCTGTAGCCTCGGCACCAATGTGAAGCACTACTGCCACAGACACAGGTGGGGTTCGCGCGGTGTCGGAGGAGCCCAGGGCATCCCCTGCTCAGCTGGGGAAGTCGGGGAGAGAGGCAGTAGACTTGCTGGGAGAGACCTTCTGCCATGGCGTTAGCTTCACAGGTGACAGAAAGTGGTGTCTTTTTATTGTTTTCTTTGATTTTTTTCAAGCAGGAGGGCTTCAGTGAGGAGCAGAGTCGGAATTAAATCCTGGGTCAGAGGCGGACCCGAGAGACTTCTGAAGAAGGAGAAGCTCTTCTTCGAGTGATTGCTCATGTGCATTCCAACAAGTGTGTGTGCGCACCGCGCATGCACGGTCCCGGAAGCTTTTTCCCTAGTGGTACCCGTAGGGTCGGTAGGGGAGACCCCTAGAGTGGCGCCCTTATAGCAACCTATATATACCCCTGCTGACCGTCCCCCCGTTCAGTTCCTTCTTTCCGTTCATGATGGTCGCTGGAACAGCGTTGTGCTAGTCACTGCTTAGCGGTATCGCACTTCTCAGTTGATTATAGTTCTTAGTTTAGGTTATAGTTCGATAGTTTTCATCTATAGTTATATTAGTTGATAGTATAGTTGTATATAGTTCTAGTCGATAGTTCTTCCATTCTCCGGCACCGGGGTATGTGGGGTTTAAGAATTGTGAGGGCTGTGGTAAGCCCATGCCAATCAGCGACCCGCACTCCAAGTGTTTGAAGTGCTTAGGAGAGGGTCATCAGGCGGAGCGGTGCGCTATCTGTAAAGGGTTTAAACCCCGTACCAAAAAGGAGAGAGACTCCCGCTTAAAACTCATCCTGATGGAGTCGGCGCTGCAACTGCAGCAAGACCCTCCATCCATGGTACGCAGCGCCCCGGCATCGGTAAGAGACCTGACAGCACCGAAGCCGGATCCAAAGAAGCACTGGCACCGATCCCCACACTGCGCCGGTGTAGTACAAATATAAAAATGGTATTTATTGATTACTTACTCTGTAATGTTTGCTGCCTGTTTCTAGTTAACAGTTATAGAAATAGGAGCTTAACAAGAGTTTAACTGTATATTGTATAAGATGTGTTATCCTTGCGGCAACTGTTGGGTTAATGGTTATGTAATGTGTATTGCAAGATGGAGTTTTTGTTTTAAAATGGAGTCTGTCAGCTGGGTGAGCATGCAGCCATAATCAGGGACTGAGCCTGCACATAGACCTGGCAGCTCATGTCATACTTTGCAACAATGTCTGTCATGCTTGTGTAACAGTAAGAGCGGGAACTATCGGCTGGTAGCCATGGTGCTGTTTGAATCTGTATACAAGCTATGTATGTGGCATATGATTATTGGCTGTATGTAGCTGTGACTCTCTTTGATGTTATTGGTTGCTTGCATATTCGAACCTTGTATATATGTTTTGCCCACCCTGTGTTCGTGGGCTTTCAGACTTTGGAATTGTATTCCTCTGATCCCCTATTTGTGCACAAATAAACCTTTTTGTTCAGGTTACCTTGAGTCTACTGCCTGTTCTTGGAAGGTGAATTGGAGAGGCCTCCAAGGGTAAGAACAGTATTTTTGCAACACCGGGAACTCCCAGAGGCACCGCTCGCAATCACCGGTGCCATCAAGGAAACCGAGAGGCCGTTCCCTGGACCGCAGGGCCCAGGGTGAACCCTCATCGGCACTGCAGACTTCGGGTTGAATAAGCGAGTCCCATAAAGTGCCGAGAGCGCCCACTGCGTCGCGTGACCACACCCCCCTCGGTGCCGCGCTATCCCCACACGGGCTTTCGAAGAGCTTGACATGCCCTCGACGCCGGACACATTTGAGGCAGCTCAAGATCTGATTGCCATGACGAAAGATGCAGCCCTGGCACCGGTTGTGGCTTCGGGACCGTTCGTGACTCTGGCACTGCGGTCCAGATCTGCAGTGCCTATCATCCCGGTACAGCTTCCGATGCCTTTAACACTCCCACCCTCGGTGCCGTCCGCGTCGGCACTGGCGGTACAAGCTCCCTCGGCACCTGTCCTCCCGGTACCCACGACCACAGTACAACCGCCAGTTGAGAGGCATCCAGGGAAGCCGACAATGTTCCAGAGGCACATCACGGCACCGGAGGGGTCTGCACCACCGTGGTCCGCGTCGGACTATTCCTCGGAATCCGATGCTGCTTCCTCCTGGTCCGGTCGTAGCCACCATACCTCCAGGTCATGCCATCACTCCCGGCACCGGAGGACCTCCCACCACCAGAGCCTTCCATCTTGGCTGCCCCAAGGTCAAGGTCCGGTGCAGTGGCCTTTTTGGACACCTTGGGCATTTCACCAAACCCAAGGCCCTCCTTCAGTGTCGGCTTTGCTACCCTCGGTGCCGCGGGGCCCCATTTCGGTGACAAGAAGAGCACCGCCTTCTGAGACAGCTCCAGAAGACCTGGTACCGGGGCCATCGGGTCTTGACCGGTCTCCCTCCAGGGCAGATCAGCAAGCCCAGGAGCGGCCTCTGTGTGACCCGCCCGTAACAGAGCCACAACAACAAGTTCTTCTTCGAGTGATTGCTCACATGCATTCCACTATAGGTTAGGCACGCGCTGCGGGCCTGGTTGCCGGGTAGATTTTTCCCCTAGCTGCAGACTGGGTGAGCAGGGAGCCCCCTGGAGTGGCGCCACTGAGGCACTCTATAAGTACCCCTGCGACACAGTCTGGCCCTCAGTTCCTTCTTCACCGCTCGTGCTGGTAGTCGGAACAGGAGTCCTGCTCTTAAGCCTTCTCCTTATCTCCTAGCTGTTGATTCTATTGTTATCTCTATCGTTCTTGTTAAGTAGTTGTTAGTTAGTTTGCATAGTTTTATAGTGTAAATAGTTAAGTGCAGGGGTTTTTCCCTGCCACCGGAGCCATGTCATCCAAGGCTCCGGGATTCAAGCAATGTGAGGAGTGTGGGAAGCCCATGCCTGCGGGGGACCCACACTCCAAGTGCCTCAAGTGCCTCGGAGAAGCGCACTTGGCAGATTCCTGCAAGATTTGCAGGGCCTTTAAGCCCAGGACCCGCAAGGACAGGGAATCCCGCTTGCGGCAGATCCTGATGGAGGCGGCTCTCACTCCGGACTCGAGTGCGGTACCGGGCCCCGCACCCAAGCCGGCCAAATCGAAGCCTCGACACCGGTCGCGCTCCCCCAGCGCTAAGCGCAGGAAGGACTCCCAACCTCGCTCCTCTCCGGCACCGGACCGCGTGCAGCCGCCGGCACCGCCCACGCGTCCGCCGTCGCCGCCCGGGAGCCGACCTGAGGCCCAGCCGCCTGCACCCGCACCGATGACTCCGGCGCCGCAGGAGGCCCCGTCGAGTCCGGTGCCAGTGGTCTCGCCACTCAGGGTGCCGATTCCGCAGCAGCTTCCCTCCACGCTGGAGGCGTTCGCTGCTGCGAGGAGGTTGCTCGCAGAGGATACCCCTCAGCAACCTGTCCGGTCTAGGGGCAAGCCGCCCATGACCGAGACCGAGATCGCAGCTCGAAGCCCGGCTGGGCATGGACGCCGATCGATCTCGCGGCGCCGATCGAACTCCCGGTACCGGTCAGCTTCCCGGCACCGGTCGCAGTCTCGGCGCCGCACGGAGTTGAGACCATGCTCCAGGTCTCCTCATGGCCGTTCGCGCAGATCGCGCTCTGGCCGCCGGTCTGAGTCCTGGCGCCGATCAGAGTCCCGGCACCCATGTACAGCCAGGTGCCGGTCGTACTCTCGGCACCGGTCGCACTCCCGGCACCGGTCCGTTAGCTGCCGCAGGGACCGCTCCAGACGCCGCTCGCCAAGCAGATCGTCATCTCGGCACCGCTTGGCGTCACGGCACCGGTCCCACTCGACCCGGCACCGGTCACCTCGGCACCGGTCGTCGTCACGGCACCACAGAGGTAGGCGCTCCACCTCTCGCCGGCACCGACGCTCGCCTCGGCACCGGACCCCGTCTCGGCACCGCAGATCTTCCCGGCGCCGGTCGTCATCTCGGCGCCATGGATCCCACAGAAGGAGCCGGTCCAGCAGTAGCCGCTCCTCAGAGGGCCACCACTTCTCCCGGCATCGGTCGAGAAGCCCTCGGCACCGAGAGCGTAGAGAGTCTGTCGGCACGCGAACCCGGCATGACTCTCCGCCCAAGGCCCTACAGTCCACCACTGCAGCTGCCCCATGGCACTCCTCTGCCTCAGTGTTCCCTCGACTAACGGGACCAGTCCCACCCACCCAGCACCCTGCTTGGCCAGAATGGGTGCCATGGGAATATGATCAGCCTGGGGAAACCCAATCTGAACCTGGGTTCCCAGTGTGTGCAGGGGGCGCTAGGCAGGAGCTGGCGGGACCATCATCGGCCAGTCAGCCTTCGGCGGTGCACAGCCCTAGAGAGCCGGGTCCTTACGCCTCCCCAGTAGGGGTAGAGGCAGTGGCGGGCACTTCCTCCACTAGCCCGCCCACCCTGGAGCTCTCTAACTATCAACACCTCCTCCAGGCGGTCGCAAAGAACATGAACCTGCCTTTAGAGGAGGTCCTGGTGGTGGATGACCCGGTCACCACCATGTTGACAAAGGGCACCCCGGCACGCGTGGCAGTGCCGTTCATTAACACCATCAAGGCACACACGGCGTCGGTCTGGAAGACTCCCGCCTCCATCCCCCCCACTGCCCGGGGGGTAGAGAAACGGTACTTTGTCCCGGCCAAGGGCTACGAGTACCTATACGTTCACCCCACGCCCTCCTCCCTGGTGGTGGAGTCGGTGAATAACAAGGAGCGCCATGGACAGGAGGCGCAGGTGCCTAAGGCCAAAGAAGCCAAAAGGCTGGACCACTTTGGCAGGAAGGTTTATTCCTCCGGGGGCCTACAACTTAGAGTAGCCAACCATCAGGCACTACTAAGTAGACACCACTTCGACACGGTGGAGGCCCTTACAAAATTCGAGACCGCTCTCCCCCAGGAGAGCAGACAGGAGTTCAGGGCCCTACTACTCCAGAGCAGGGACATATCCAGGCATGCCCTGCAAGCGGCCCTGGACTCGGCCGACTCAGCGGCCCGAACAATGGCCTCGGGCATAGCCCTCCGCCGGGCAGCGTGGCTCTCCGCGTCCAGCCTTGCCCCGGCTATGCAGTATAAGATTCAGGACCTCCCTTTTGAGGGACAGGCCCTCTTCTCAGAGGACACGGACACCAGGCTCCAGGCCCTCAAGGACAGAGGGGTGACCCTCAAGGGCCTGGGTATGCACACCCCTGGCCCACAAAGGCGCCCCTTCGTCCCTCCACGAAGGAGGTTCTTCCCACCTGCTCGCCCGCCCCAGGACTCCTCTAGTAGGAGAAGCCGCCCCTACCGCAAGCGGCAGGGGCCCAGGCAAGGCGGGAAACAGCGAGGCTCTAAGCCTCCCCAGGGGCCTAAGCCCAACTTTTGATGGTCTGTCCTACTTCCACCGTGCATGGTCGGACATTACATCAGACCAGTGGGTCCTCCGCACGGTGGAGGTAGGATACTCCCTCCAGCTCTCCTCCACTCCTCCCAACCAACCACCTCCCTCGTCCCTCTTCAGGGACCCCTCTCACGAGCAACTGCTCGTACAGGAGGTCAGGTCGCTCCTTGCATTAGGAGCCATCGAACCTGTGCCACAGGAGTTCAGAGGAAAGGGGTTCTACTCCCGCTACTTCCTAATCCCCAAGGCGAAAGGGGGCCTCCGGCCCATCCTGGACCTGCGCGAACTCAACACCTACATGATCAAGTTCAAGTTCCGCATGGTCACCTTGGGCACTATCATCCCCTCTCTGGATCTGGGAGATTGGTTCGCTGCCCTCGACATGAAGGACGCCTACTTCCACGTGAGCATCAAACCCTCACACAGGCGTTACCTCCGCTTCCTGATAGCGGAAGAACACTATCAGTTTGCCGTCCTACCCTTCGGCCTGTCCACCGCACCCAGGGTGTTTACGAAGTGTATGGCGGTAGTGGTGGCGTTCCTGCGACGCCGCGGGGTACACTTATACCCATACCTCGACGACTGGCTGATCCGAGGCGCCTCCAGGGAACAAGTGTCAGCACACGTGCGTCTCGTGATCAGCACGTTCGACCGCCTGGGAATCCTCCTCAACAAGGAGAAGTCCACCCTGGAGCCTACCCAGAGTATAGAGTTCATAGGAGCCCTCCTAGACTCCAAGGTAGCAAGGGCATCCCTGCCCCAGCCTCGGTTCCTCACTATCCAGTCGGCCATCAGACAACTTCGCAGCTGTCCGATGTCCACGGTCAGGGTCTTCCTCAGCCTGTTAGGCCACATGGCATCGTGCACCTTCGTCATACAGCACGCCAGGCTACGACTACGCCCACTACAGTCGTGGCTCGCAGTGGCCTACAGACCAAGAAGGGACAGCATGGACACCCTCCTCTCCATCCCCAGAGCCACCCTATCCGCTCTGGCATGGTGGGAAGACCAGAACAATGTGTGCCAAGGAGTCCCCTTCCTCCCCCCCAGCCCGTCCATGTCCCTGGTGACGGACGCCTCGTGGGGAGCTCACCTAGGGGAACTCAGGACCCAGGGCCGCTGGTCGGAGTCAGACCTCGGCCTCCACATCAATGTCCGAGAGCTGAGGGCCGTCCGACTTGCGTGCCACGCGTTCCGGGACACGCTACAGGGTCACTGTGTAGCGGTGCTGACAGACAACACCACAGCCCAGTACTACATAAACAAGCAGGGCGGGGCCCGCTCCAGCCCCCTGTGTCAAGAGGCGATTCTCCTATGGGAGTTTTGCATAGCCCACGCTATTCACCCGGTGGCCTCCTTCCTTCCCGGGATCCAGAACACCCTAGCGGACCACCTCAGCAGGTCATTTATGTCTCACGAGTGGTCCCTCCGGCCAGATGTCATCCGGCCGATCTTCCTGAGGTGGGGGTTTCCCCACATCGATCTCTTCGCCTCCAGACAGAACAGGAAGTGCCTCCAGTTCTGCTCCTTTCGAGGCAGCTCCCGGGGATCCCTGACAGATGCCTTTCTCCTACCCTGGACGGGGCACCTGTTCTACGCGTTCCCCCCGATCCCGCTCCTCCACAGGGTGATCCTGAAGATCAGACGGGACAGGGCACAAGTCATCCTCGTAGCCCCGGCCTGGCCCAGGCAGTGCTGGTATGCGTCCCTCCTCCGGCTGTCCAGGGCCCCTCCCATCAGCCTCCCGCTGTGGCCAGACCTGATCTCGCAGGATCACGGTCGCCTCCTGCACCCAGACTTGCAGTCCCTTCACCTCACAGCGTGGCTACTCCATGGCTGAGAGGGCCTGAGCTCTTATGCTCATCCGAAGTACAGAATGTCCTTCTGGGAAGTCGGAAACCATCCACCAGAAGTACCTATACGGCCAAATGGACCCGCTTTTCTGCATGGTGCGCACAACACGATACAGTCCCAAGTGAGGCTACTATCCCACGTATATTGGACTACCTCTTAGGCCTTAGAAATCAGGGCCTCTCTACCTCCACCATCCGGGTCCACCTCGCTGCCATATCGGCTTTCCACCCGGGCCAGTCGAACCACTCAGTCTTTTCAGATCCTGTGGTATACCGTTTCCTCAGGGGCCTGGATAAACTGTACCCGAATGTCAAGCGTCCCATACCACCCTGGGACCTCAACCTGGTGCTCTCACGCCTTGTGATGCCCCCGTTCAAGCCCCTCGCCACGTGTTCCTTACTCCACCTTTCTTGGAAGGTGGCATTCCTAGTAGCTATCACCTCGGCTCGTAGAGTGTCAGAGATCCGTGCACTGACCTCCGAGCCGCCCTACACTATCTTCCACAATGACAAGGTGCAGCTACGTCCCCACCCGGCCTTCCTGCCTAAGGTGGTCTCTCCCTTCCATGTGAACCAAGACATTTGCCTCCCAGTCTTTTATCCTAGGCCACACACCTCCGGAAGGGAACAACAATTGCACACGTTGGACGTTAGGAGGGCTCTTGCTTTTTATTTAGACAGAACAAAGCAATTCAGGAAAACAAAGAAACTTTTCGTGGCTGTTGCAGAAAGAATGAAGGGCCAGCCAGTCTCAGCCCAAAGGCTCTCCTCCTGGATCACCTCGTGCATTCACACCTGTTATGAACTCGCGGACAAGCCGCTTGAGAGAGTAACAGCACACTCCACGAGAGCGCAGGCGTCCTCTGCGGCCTTCCGGGAAGGAGTCCCTATCACGGACATCTGCAGGGCGGCTACCTGGTCCTCCGTCCACACCTTCGCCGCCCACTACGCCATAGTCCAGCAAACCAGGGACGATGCGGCGTTTGGGTCAGCGGTCTTATGATCAGCAATGGGTCCACCCGACCCCACCTCCTAGGTATTGCTTGTAGTCACCTATAGTGGAATGCATGTGAGCAATCACTCGAAGAAGAAAACAAGGTTACTTACCTGTAACCGTTGTTCTTCGAGATGTGTTGCTCACATCCATTCCAAACCCGCCCTCCTTCCCCACTGTCGGGTTAGCCGGCAAAGAAGGAACTGAGGGCCAGACTGTGTCGCAGGGGTACTTATAGAGTGCCTCAGTGGCGCCACTCCAGGGGGCTCCCTGCTCACCCAGTCTGCAGCTAGGGGAAAAATCTACCCAGCAACCAGGCCCGCAGCGCGTGCCTAACCTATAGTGGAATGGATGTGAGCAACACATCTCGAAGAACAACAGTTACAGGTAAGTAACCTTGTTATCCCCAGTTTGCCACCTCCTCGTCTTCTTCACCTGATGAGGCGGTGGCAGGGTCTTCCTCCCCAACCCTTCCTCCTATGGACATTCGGGGTCATCAGGACATCCTCCGCAGGGTGGCCCAGAACCTCAATCTACCAGCTGAAGAGGTCAAAGAGGACGTGGACCCCACAGTGGACATTTTGTCCTCCGATGGACCGGCGAAAATCGCCCTCCCATTCATTAAGACCATCCAGTCCTTGTCAAATACACTTTGGCAAACTCCGTCCTCTATCCCACCCACTGCTAGAGGGGTTGAGAGGAGGTATTTTGCTCCACAGAGGGGCTATGAACATCTTTTTATCCACCCTCAGCCGGGAACCCTGGTGGCCGATGCAGTCAATCATAGGGAGCGTCAGGGACAAACGGGGTCTACACCCAAATCACACGATGCCAAAAAGCTCGACCTTTTTGGTAGGAAAGTGTATTCCTCAGGGGCTCTCCAGCTAAGGATATCTAACCAACAGGCAGCATTGGGAAGATATGCCTTCAACTCCTGGTCGGCCATGGTGAAATTTCAGGACCAACTCCCTAAAGACTCTAACGGGGAGTTTAAAGCCATCGTGGAGGAGGGTAGAGTAGTTTCTAGAACCGCTCTTCAGGCTGCCCTAGATTCCGCTGACTCGGCATCAAGGACCATGGCAACTGCCATAGCGATGTGCCGTGGTGCTTGGCTGCAGGTCTCTGGCATCTCGACCCCAGTCCAGGCATCCATCCAAGATTTGCCCTTTGATAGGCAAGGGCTCTTCTCTCAGGATATGGACAAAAAACTTCACTCCATGAAGGACTCGAGAGCCATGTTATGGCCCTTAGGCCTCCATACCCCTCAACCCCTTAGGAGACCATTTAGACCTCCTCCCGCCACCCAACCTCGTTTCTATCAAGCTCCCCCTAGAAGAGACCAACCCAGGAGGGGTGGTAGAGGGAATAGTAGAGGCCATCCGCGTTCTGCCACCAGGCAGGGACAGCAGAACTTGGGCCCCAGACAGCAGCCAGGGGGCAGGCCTAACTTTTGAAGATGTGCCCAGGGACGATGAACCAGTTTCCCTATCAGAACCTCTCCTACCCTTTGTGAACCATCTGTCCCACTTTTACCAAGCATGGTCTTTAATCACCTCGGACAAATGGGTCCTAAGCTTGGTAAGAGTGGGATATACTATCCAATTTTCTTCCCTCCCGCCCAACCATCCCCCCTCCCCGTCCCTCTTCAGGGACCCTTCTCACGAGCAACTCCTAGTTCAGGAGGTCCACACCCTCTTGTCTTTGGGTGCCATAGAGGAGGTTCCTCAAGAATTTCGGGGCAAGGGATATTACTCCCATTATTTCCTTATTCTGAAGGCCAAAGGCTGTCTTCGCCCTATCCTAGACCTGCGGGGCCTCAACTCCTACATAAAGAAGCTGAAGTTCCGCATGCTCTCTCTTCCGACCATTATTCCCTCTATGGATCGCGGAGATTGGGTCGCTGCCCTCGACTTAAAGGACGCGTATTTTCACGTGTCAATCTTTCCCAGCCACAGGAGATTCCTAAGATTTGTGTTGGGGAATTGTCACTTCCAGTTCACAGTGCTCCCATTCGGCCTCTCTACTGCCCCAAGAGTCTTCACAAAGTGCATGGTGGTAGTGGCAGCATTCCTGAGGCGGAGGCAGGTACACGTTTATCCTTACCTGGACGATTGGCTCATCAGAGCAAAGTCAAAGGAAATGGCAATCCGGCACATAGCTCTCACCAGAGCTACATTCCTCAGGTTGGGCCTTATGCTAAATGAGCCAAAATCGACCCTCGTACCCACACAGAGAATAGAGTTCATAGGGGCAGTATTAGACTCTGGACAGGCAAGGGCGTTCCCGCCTCTCCCCCGAGCCAACGCAATCTTGGACATGATCCATTCCATTCTTCAGTTTCCCACTACCGCGGCCAGGAACTGCATGGTCCTCTTGGGTCATATGGCAGCTTGCACTTACATGGTACCATACGCCAGGCTACGGCTTCAGCCTCTGCAGACCTGGTTAGCGGGGGTTTACAAGCAGGGCAGAGACCCCTTGGACCTTGTTGTAACCCTTCCGAACCACACTTTGAACTCCCTCCAGTGGTGGCTCCAACCCCACTCCCTCGGAGTTGGAGTTCCTTTCCAGAGACCACAGCCATCAATGATCTTGGTGACAGATGCTTCTGCCCTCATATGGGGAGCACATCTGGGAGAAACCAGAACACAAGGACTCTGGTCCCAGAGAGAGCTGTCCCTCCACATAAACGTCAGGGAGCTCAGAGCGGTTCGGCTAGCATGCCAGACGTTTCAACAACACCTACAAGGCAAGTGCGTGTCGGTTTTGACAGACAACACAGTCGCAATGTTTTATATAAACAAACAGGGTGGTGCTTGCTCTTTTCCCCTGTGCAGGGAAGCCCTAGCCCTCTGGGAATTTTACATTTCTCAAGAGATCTACCCCCTAGCTTCTTATCTCCTGGGGACTCAGAATGTACTGGCAGACCACCTCAGCAGATCTTTTATGACGCACGAGTGGTCCATCCGGCCAGATGTCATCCGGCCGATCTTCCTGCAGTGGGGGTTTCCCCACATCGACCTATTTGCCTCTCAGCAGAACAGAAAGTGCCTCCAGTTCTGCTCCTTCCGCGGCAGCTCCCGGGGCTCCCTGACAGATGCCTTTCTCCTACCCTGGACGGGACACCTATTCTATGCGTTCCCTCCGATCCCGCTCCTGCACAAGGTGATCCTAAAGATCAGACGGGACAAGGCACATGTGATCCTCGTAGCCCCGGCCTGGCCCAGGCAGTGCTGGTATGCGTCCCTCCTCCAGCTGTCCAGGGCCCCTCCCATAAGCCTCCTGCTGTGGCCAGACCTGATCTCGCAGGATCACGGTCGCCTACTGCACCCAGACCTGCAGTCCCTCCACCTCACAGCGTGGCTGCTCCGTGGCTAAGGGGCCCGGAACTCTTGTGCTCGGCCGAGGTGCAAGGTGTTCTTCTGGGAAGCAGAAAACCATCGACCAGAAGCACCTATACTGCAAAGTGGACCCGCTTCTCTGCTTGGTGTGTGCAGCGCAACACCATCCCCAGTGAAGCCCCTATTCCAGTTATCCTGGATTACTTGTTAGGCCTTAGACATCAAGGTCTTTCTACCTCTACCATCCGGATCCACCTGGCGGCCATCTCGGCGTTCCATTCTGGCCAAGCAGATCACTCAGTCTTCTCAGACCCGGTCGTATATCGTTTCCTTAGAGGGTTGGACAAACTCTACCCGAACGTTAAACGTCCCATTCCACCCTGGGATCTGAACCTTGTGCTTTCTCGCCTCACCATACCCCCCTTCGAGCCCCTCGCCACGTGCTCCTTACTCTACCTCTCCTGGAAGGTAGCATTCCTCGTAGCAATCACCTCGGCTCGTAGAGTGTCAGAGATCCGTGCACTGACCTCCGAGCCACCTTACATGGTTTTCCATAAAGACAAGGTGCAGCTACGCCCCCACCCGGCCTTCCTGCCTAAGGTGGTCTCCACCTTCCATGTTAACCAGGACATTTGCCTTCCGGTGTTCTACCCGAAGCCCCACACCTCTGGAAGGGAACAGCAGTTACACACGCTGGACGTTAGGAGGGCTCTTGCTTTTTATTTAGACCGTACAAAGCAGTTTAGAAAGACAACTCAACTCTTTGTTGCAGTAGCGGAGAGGATGAAGGGCCAGCCGGTCTCGGCCCAAAGACTCTCCTCCTGGATTACCTCGTGCATTCACACCTGCTACAAACTCGCGGGCAGGCCCGTCGAGCGAATAACAGCACACTCCACGAGGGCGCAGGTGTCCTCTGCGGCCTTCCGGGAGGGAGTTCCAATCACAGACATCTGCAGGGCGGCTACCTGGTCCTCCGTCCATACCTTCGCCGCTCACTATGCCATAGTCCAGCAGACCAGGGACGACGCGGCGTTTGGGTCAGCGGTCCTACGATCAGCGATGGGTCAATCTGATCCCGCCTCCTAGGTATTGCTTGTAGTCACCTAACTGGAATGCATGTGAGCAATCATTCGAAGAAGAAAACAGGGTTACTTACTTGTAACTGTTGTTCTTCGAGATGTGTTGCTCACATCCATTCCAAACCCACCCTCCTTCCCCACTGTCGGATTAGCTGGCAAGAAGGAACTGAGGGAGAGGCTGGGTCGCAGGGGTACTTATACAGCGCCATAAGGGCGCCACTCTAGGGGCTCCCTGCTGACCCAGCCTGTAGCTAGGGGAAAAATCTTCCCGGCAACCATGCCCACAGCACGTGCACACCTACATGGAATGGATGTGAGCAACACATCTCGAAGAACAACAGTTACAAGTAAGTAACCCTGTTTTTGTAGTTTACAGGGTTTCCACACTGGGATTACAAATGTATCTTTCCACTCCATTAGTAGCTCACCTTTCCTCCATTTACTGTTGTACAGTTTTAGCAGTATTTTCAGACACCATCCAGATATTTTACCATTTCATTACATATGCTATACTTGTCTGCTGCAAAGTTTTGGTTTTAGCTATAACTTTTTAAAGTTCTCTTATACAGAAGTTTTCAGTTAACATCATATCCTCATCTTCCTCCTACCTCTTCTAGTTCTCATGATTCTCTTTAATGATCCCACGTTGGTCCCTGTAGTGGTCCCGGGTGGGCCCCCTCCGAGGGGGGAGGGCGAACCAGCCGGAGAACCAACGTGGAGAGCGGAGCCAAGGCAGCCCCGCCCCCCCGCCCCGGAAGTACCAGCCGGAACCCGGAAGTACAAGAGGCGGGGCTGGCCGCCAAGATGGGGTCAGACCGGCGCAGGAGGGGAAGGGATGGCCCGACTGGTGGCAACCCCGCGGGGACACCAATTGAGGCGGCGACCCTGACCCCGCTGCGGAAAAGGACTGGCCCAGCGTATCAGCGGCTGTGTATCCCGCGGCCAAAGATGACGACCCGGAAGTCCCAGCGGCCGCGTCTCCCACGGCAACTACCGACTGGCCTGGAGTGCCAGCGGCTGCCTACCCCACGGGAGCCGACGACGAGCCAGAGGGACCAGCAGCTGAGTTCCCCGTGGCAGCGGACGACTGGCCGGGAGTCCCGGCTGCCACCTACCCGGAGGAGCAGGAGATGGACTGGACCCCTGAGGGCTTGGGACCCTGACGTCTGACAAAGACTGTAGGTAAAGACTGTATTCCCTGACTGCCTGAGCGAGAAGCCCAGGCCAGAGACAGATACCTTTAAAGACTGTGTCTACTGGCTGCCTGAGCGGGAAGCCCAGGCCAGAGCCAGATACATTTAGAGACTGTGTGCCCTGGCTACCTGAGCGAGAAGCCCAGGCCAGAGCCAGCTACCCTAAAGACTGTCTACTAGCTATCTGGGCGAAAGCCCAGACCAGAGGCAGCAACCTTCTACTGTGTAAGGACGGGCTGCCTGTGTGAGGGAACACCGGCCAGAGCCTACCTACCCCGAGCAGACGCGGACATCACCCGGCAGAGGGTGCTCCAAGGGCTGGAGAACGCTAATTCCCCAAACGACCAGCGGGAGGCGCCACCGGGTGAGTGCCCGCTTGCTTACATGTGGTGGAGAATGCAGGTGGCGATTCTCCCCTGAGAGAAGGGGAACGAGCCACTGTAAGTCATACATGACCCGCCAATCGGACGATACGGATGGAGGTCGAGAAATTAATTAAGTGGCTGGCCGAGAGCCAGCAGAACCAACAGCAGCAGCTGTTACAGCAACTAGGCGCGCAGCAGCAGCAAATGATCTGGGAACTGGGGACCCAGAATCGCGAGCAGCAGCAGCAGTACCTCCAGCAGCTCACGGCCCTATGGCCCAGGTCGGGGTCCGCGGGGCCGAGCGGAGCGGGCGGACCCCCAGACCCGGTTGTGCCAGTACGCCTGACAAAGATGGGACCAGACGATGACCCGGAGGCGTTTCTACTCACTTTTGAGCGAGTGGCCACCGCCGCCCGCTGGCCACCCGCCCAGTGGGCTACATTGGTGGCGCCCTATCTCACGGGCCCCGCTCAAGCCGCCTATCAGGCACTGCCGGTGGCAGGGGCCCATAACTATGAGAGACTGAAGGCCGCGATCCTCGATGCCCTGGAGATGACTCCCGAGACTTTCCGGAGACACCTGTGGGAAAAGACATACCCACTGGGAGCCCGCCCCCGGTGGTGGCACAGCAGGTGAGGGAAGCCTGCTGGAGGTGGTTGCAGCCGGAGCAGAAGACGGGGAACGAAGTGGCAGAGCAGGTGGCTTTCGAGCATTTCCTCCATATCCTACCAACCCGAGGGCGGACGTGGGTTATGCGCCATCGGCCAGCAACCCTCAGCAGGGCGGTGGAACTGATGGAGAATTTCCTAATCGCCGAGACCCAGACCGGGCCAGGGCCCCATCCTCCAACAGCCGCCATGATTCCTTCCCGAGGGGAACGGACCCCGAACCCGAAACACGAGCCGCGACCAGCCACAGACAGAGGGGGGCCCGGTCTGGCCTGACAAAGGCTCCGAAAGGAACGGGAACCTCCGCTGGAGCCCCCACGAGAGAGACAAACCCCAGGCCCTGAGGCACCGACCCCTGCATCGGCGCCCCAGGAAGAGCCTCGCCCCTCCAACCTGGGGCCTTGTTTCACCTGTGGCCGGTTCGGACACCTCCGGCGCGAATGTCCCACCATGGAATGTAGTTACGCGCAGGTTTGGACAGGCGAGGCCAGGGCCCAGGCCCAAACACCTCGGAAGCTCACCGTCCCGGTCATTGTAGACGGGACCCCGAGTTCCCGCTCCTCGACTTGGGCTGCAGCCAAACGATGATCCGGGAGGACCTTGCCCACCACTCGGGGCCCCCGTGTGGGGTCGTCCAGCTCCAGTGCGTCCACGGGGACGTGCAATCCTACCCCAAGGCCCCGGTGACCCTAACAGTACATGGGAAGACCCAGACCCTGCTGGTCGGCCTGGCCCCGAAGTTGGCCTACCCCGTCATCTTGGGCCGGGACTGGAAGGGTTTCACCGGGCTCCTGTGGGTGGCAGCAGAGGGAGTCGCACCGGAGGGGGAAGCCCTGGAGGGTGAGCCGGTGGACACCGCTACCCCAGACCCAGAAGGCGCAGGAGGCGACCCAGCTGTGGATCCCCCAGACGACCGCGGAGGGGAGGAGCCTGAACTGGAGGAGACTCCCACCCTCACCGCCGACTTCACCCAGGACCAACGAGAGGACCACTCCCTTCGCTGGGCCTACGAACAATTGGCCAAGGTGAACGGGAACCCGAACCCACCGCACCTAGCAACTGCCTATCCCCACTTTGAGTTGGTGGAGGACTGCCTCTACTGCTTCTCCCGGGACGCGCAGACCAGCGAAGTGTGGGCCCAGCTTGTGGTCCCTCGCTGCCACCGGCGAGCGGTGCTGCGACTGGCCCATGACGTCCCCACGGCCGGCCACCTGGGCCAGGAGAAGACCCTAGCCCGTATCATGTCCCAGTTCTACTGGCCCGGCATCCACCAGGAAGTCAGGGACTTTTGTGATTCGTGCCCCGAGTGCCAACGAGCAGCACTAAAGGGCGTGACTAAAGGCCCGCTCATCCCACTGCCCGTCGTGGGCACACCATTCGAGAAGATCGGGATGGACATTGTGGGGCCTCTCCCCAAGAGTGTGGCGGGGTTTCAATATATTTTGGTAGTCCTGGACTACGCGACGCGGTTCCCAGAGGCGATCCCCCTCCGGAACATCACGGCACGAACCGTCGCCACCGAGCTTCTGAAGATCCTGGCCCGTGTAGGGCTCCCTCGGGAGATCCATCCCACCCACGCAACCTCCTTCAATATGTGCTGCAGCTCCAAGAACGGCTGGCGCAGGTAGGAGACCTCGCGAGGGAAAACCTCCGGGCGGCCCAAAGAGCCCAGGAGGGTGTATACAATCGGGGAACCCGGGATAGGACCTTTGTGCCAGGGGACCGAGTCCTCCTCCTCCTCCTTCCATCAGAGGAGTCAAAGCTGTTGGCCTGGTGGCAGGGACCCTACGAAATCGTCCGTCAAGTGGGACCGGTCAACTAGGAGGTGTCCCAACCCGGGCGGAAGAAAAAGACACAGGTTTACCACATCAACTTGCTGAAAGCCTGGCAGGAACGCGAGGGGCTCTTGATTATGCCATACCCCCCAGATCTCGAGCTCGGACCAGAAACCTCCATGGCCACTGATCAGGAAGAACCGCAGCTGGGACCTACCTTAACAGACGAACAACGGAAACAGGCCAAGGAATTGGTGAAGGCCTTCCCGAAAACGTTTACCACAAGCCCCGGACAAACCACAGTGGTATACCACAACATAACCACAAACCCTGGAGAAGTCGTGCAGGAGACCACCTGACTGCTCCCACGGCACATGCAGGACACCGTGGAGAAAGAAGTACAAGCAATGCTCGAATTGGGAGTGATTGAGTGATCGCGAAGTGACCATTGTGTTAGTCCCGAAACTGGACGGAACCATCAGGTTCT
Source organism: Sternotherus odoratus (assembly GCA_032164245.1). Classification (NCBI taxonomy): domain Eukaryota; kingdom Metazoa; phylum Chordata; order Testudines; family Kinosternidae; genus Sternotherus; species Sternotherus odoratus. Next base: position 279,316,103 of record JAVMKO010000001.1, on the reverse strand, counting down.
GCATCGATTTTAGGCGGGTAAACAGCATCTCCAAATTCGATGCATACCCCATGCCACGAATTGACGAACTGCTGAACCATCTCGGAGATGCCCGGTACATCAGCACCCTTGACCTGACAAAGGGGTACTGGCAGATCCCCCTCAGCAAGGAGGCGTGGGAAAAGACTGCCTTTGCTACTCGCTCCGGGTTATATCAGTTTACCCGGATGCCATTCGGGTTACATGGGGCACCCGCCACCTTTCAGAGGCTGATGGATCGCCTCCTCCAGCCCCACAAGGACTACGTGGCGGCGTACCTGGACGACGTGGTGATCTACAGCCGTCGTTGGGAAGATCATCTCCCACAGGTTGCCGCCGTCCTGCGGGCCCTAAGAGATGCAGGACTGACCGCTAACCCTAAGAAGTGTAAGATCGCGTGTCAAGAGACCACGTACTTGGGGCACACTCTGGGGCACGGACAGGTGAGACCGTTGGTGGGGAAAGTCCAAGCACTGCAGGCCTACGAGGCCCCTCGGACCAAGAGGTAAGTGCGGCAGTTCCTGGGGCTAGCAGGGTATTACCGCCGCTTTGTCCCGGCGGTTGCCTCAGTCGACGCCCCGCTGACAGAACTCCTACGGAAGGACAGCCCCCGGCGCGTGCGGTGGACTCCTGCCTGTCAGGAAGCGTTCCAAAACCTCCAGAACCGCCTGTGTGAAGAACCGGTCCTCTTTAGTCCTGACTTTGACAAGGAGTTCATCCTACAAACAGACGCGTCCGAAGTCGGCCTGGGGGCGGTCCTGTCCCAAGAGATCAACGGCAAGAAACACCCCGTCGTCTACATCAGCCACAAACTATTCCCCAGAGAGAGAGGCTATGCAGTGGTAGAGAAGGAAGCCCTGGCCGTCAAATGGGCGGTCGATGCCCTACGATATTATTTGGCGTGCAGCCCTTTCATCCTAGTGACCGACCACGCACCACTAAAATGGCTGCAGCGGGCCAAAGAGACGAACCCCCGAGTGAAGCGATGGTACTTGACCTTGCAGCCGTATGCCTTTTCAATCCGACACCGGGCTGGTAAGGACCATGTGAACGCTGACTTTTTCTCCCACGTAGGGGAGGAGGAAGGGTCCAACTCTGGATCCCCAGAGTCGGACTTAAGGGGGGAGGTGTGTAGTGGTCCCGGGTGGGCCCACTCCGAGGAGGAGGGCGGACCAGCCGGAGAACCAACGTGGAGGGCGGAGCTGAGGCGGCCCCGCCCCGGAAATACCAGCTGGGACCCGGAAGTACAAGAGGCGGGGCCAGCCGCCAAGATGGGGTCGGATTGGCGCAGGAGGGGAAGGGACGGCCCGACTGGTGGCAAACCCGCGGGGACGCCGATCGAGGAAAAGGACTGGCCCGGCGTACCAGCGGCCAAAGACGACGACCCGGAAGTCCCGGCGGCCGCGTCTCCCGCGGCAACTACCGACTGGCCTGGAGTGCCAGCGGCTGCCTACCCCACGGGAGCTGATGACAAGCCAGAGGGACAGCAGCTGAGTTCCCCGCGGCAGCGGACGACTGGCCAGGAGTCCCGGCTGTCACCTACCCGGAGGAGCAGGAGATGGACTGGACCCCTGAGGGCTTGTGACCCTGACGCCTGACAAAGACTGTAGGTAAAGACTGTATTCCCTGGCTGCCTGAGCGAGAAGCCCATGCCAGAGACAGATACCTTTAAAGACTGTGTCTACTGGCTGCCTGAGCGGGAAGCCCAGGCCAGAGACAGATACATTTAGGGACTGTGTCCACTGGCTGCCTGAGCGAGAAGCCTAGTGTTGCCAAAATGAGGCCGTCAGCTACCTGGAAGCACAGTCAATTCCCTTTCCAGGTAAAGGCAGAGGCTCAGTGAGGTGTGAAAGACAGGTAAAATTTATTTTGTGCACAAAAGGAGTCACACGGGTTAATACCCAAAGCATGTGTCTCCCTGAAGAGCCTTACAAGATGATTTTTATAGGCAAAAAACCACAAAAACCGAGGAGTTACAGCATTTTGCTAACTCATTGTTTTTACCCTTTTACATCCTGTTAGTTCTAGTTCTTCCCTATTTTTCCAATGGGCGTATCACTTAGCCCACAGGGGGGGTCAGAGAGGCGTTTGAAGTTAAAAGTTTACATCACACATATATGGATAAAAATAGGCGGTTACAATGCCTATATGGTGGGCTAGAGGTGAACCTTTTCCCGGCAGGAGGTGGAACCTGCCCGGCAGTGGGTGTACACATGGACCACCCAGTTACAACAGTATTGCTAATAATATTTCTCTAACCTGCTATATGTTTCAACTCCATCTCTTACTAAACACACCACACTGTTTATTTGTACTTAGCACACTTAACCACATTCTTTGCTAAGTATTGCTAAACTGAAGCAGCTATTCTCCATAACAAATCAATCACTAACACATTGCCAATAATTGTAGTTAGTTCCTTATTTCAGCTTTGCATTTGCAGTTCCGCTTTTTAGCCCTGCATCTGCAGTTTCTGTATTTTCTAATGATCTGTGATCCTACACCCTGAGCTAAGACTTATTGATTTCATGGTGGTTCCATAATTTATCTAACACCAGGCCAGAGCCAGATATATTTAGAGACTGTATTCCCTGGCTGCCTTAGCGAGAAGCCCAGGCCAGAGCCAGATATATTTAGAGACTGTATTCACTGGCTGCCTGAGCGAGAAGCCCAGGCCAGAGCTAGATATATTTAGAGACTGTATTCCCTGGCTGCCTGAGCGATAAGCCCAGCCAGATACCTTTAAAGACTGTGTCTACTGGCTGCCTAAGTGGGAAGCCCAGGCCAGAGACAGATACATTTAGAGACGGTGTGCCCTGGCTACCTGAGCGAGAAGCCCAGGCCAGAGCCAGATACATTTAGAGACTGTGTCCACTGGCTGCCTGAGCGGGAAGCCCAGGCCAAAGCCAGATACATTTAGAGACTGTGTCTACTGGCTGCCTGAGTGAGAAACCCAGGCCAGAGCCAGCTGCAATTAAAGACTGTGTTCACTGGCTGCCTGAGCGAGAAGCCCAGGCCAGAGCCAGCTACCCTAAAGACTGTCTACTAGCTATCTTGGCGAAAGCCCAGACCAGAGGCAGCAACCTTCTAGACTGTGTAAGGACGGGCTGCCTGTGTGAGGGAACACCGGCCAGAGCCTACCTACCCCGAGCAGACGCGGACATCACTCGGCAGAGGGCGCTTCAGAGGCTGGAGAACGCTAATTCCCCAAACGACCAGCGGGAGGCGCCACCGGGTGAGTGCCTGCTTGCTTACAGTCCCCTAAAGATTTCTATATTCTGATTTCCATCATTACTAACATCACAGAATGTGACACTGTGTACCTCGGTGGAACACCCTACACCCCCATGTTCAGCTTTATAAAATGATTACCGTATATACTCGAGTATAAGCCGAGTTTTTCAGCCCACTTTTTGAGCTGAAAAAAGCCGCCTCGGCTTATACTCGAGTCAGTGAAAATTTTGGCCGAAATGGAGGAGAAAAAGGGGCAGGGCCATACCGCTGGGTGACGCTCGTGAATGGCCTCATGATGCTGATGTCCCGTGCAGCCGCGGGAGCGATGTCCCGCCTCCTCTGGTACAGTGATCCTCCTCTGGTACAGTGATCCGCCGTCCTCCCCTTCCCTCATGATGCCTCATGATGCTGATGTCCCGTGCACCCGCGGGAGCGATGTCCCGCCTCCTCTGGTACAGTGATCCGCCGTCCTCCCCCTCCTCTTCAGCGCGCCGGCTCCGGACTGCGCGTGCGCGGCCGCTTCCTGCGTACACCCAGAAGCGGCCAGCGCAGCTTCAGTCTAGCCTGGCGAGCGGCCGCTTCCAGGTGTATAGAGGGAGCCGGCGCGCTGAAGAGGAAGGCGGCAATCAACTACCGGTATAACGGCAGAACGGATCGGGCAATCAAACGGCAGGAGCCAGGTATTTACTCAGCATAAACCGCACTACCAGCCTGGGCCACTGGTTAGTGCGGTTATGCTTACCGTATGTGACAGTTTTCCTTTAATGGACACAGACAGGCATTATATTTAATGGACACAGGCAGGCTGTACGGTATATTTCATGGACACAGGCAGGCTGTATATTTAATGGGCACAGGCAGGACACTGGTAGAATGTATATTATGAGCCCTAACACAGGCTGCTCTATGCAAACAGTCATGTCATCACTTTCTGTAATATCAGCCTGCATTAGGCCTCAAAAGATACCGTACGGTACCCGTACAAGTCTTTTTTTTTTTTTATCCTGTTAGAAATGGATCCCAATACTTCTACCGGTAATCCTGGACCAAAAGAAAAACGCAGGTCATTCGAAGCTGGTTTCAAACTTAAGGTTGTGTCAAGAGCAGAAGAAAGCAATAACTGTATTGCAAGTAGGGAATTTTGTGTTGATGAAAAACAAGTGAGGGAATGGCGGAAAAAGAAAGCTGACTTGGAAAAGATTCCAAAGGCAAAAAAAGCTCAACGTGGTTTAACAACTTCATATGGGGCTCTAGAGACTGAATTGCATAAATGGGTTATGGAGTGTCGTCAAAATGGTTACTGCGTAACACGCATGGGAATTCGCTTACGTGCCCTTCAAATGGCTAAAGATGACACATTAAAAGCACCAGGCATTGAAAAATTTGTTGCGTCAGCAGGATGGTGTACCCGCTTCATGAATAGGCTTGCCCTATGTTTGCGGCAAAGAACAAAGATTTCACAGAAGTTGCCAAAAGACCTTGATGAAAAAGTGATGTCATTCCATTCATTCATCATAAAACAAAGAAGGATCCATAACTATGACCTGGGAGATGTTGGAAATATGGATGAAACACCTATGACCTTTGATCTTCCAAGCAACAGAACTGTGGCAAGTTTGGGAGACAAAACTATTTTTCTCAGAACCACAGGAAATGAAAAAAACCATTTCACAGTTGTTCTGTCATGTTTGGCTAATGGAACTAAGCTGCGGCCTGTCATTATTTTTAAAAGAAAGACCTTGTCTAAAAAGGTCAAATTCCCACCACGAATTACAGTGCGCGCACATATTAAAGGCTGGATGGATGAAGACGGAACAAAAAAATGGCTGGAAGAAATTTGGAAAGGACGACCAGGAGCAGCCTTAAAGAAAAGACCATCATTGCTAGTTTGGGATATGTTCAGAGCCCACACATCTGATGACAAAAAAAATGGCAAAATCTTCTCAAATTACTTTGGCCGTTATTCCAGGTGGGCTTACATCTGTATTGCAACCGCTAGATGTGTGTTTAAATAAACCTTTCAAAGACCGTGTGAGAAAGATGTGGCATGAATGGATGTCATCTGGTCAAGCCCGACTGACAAAAGGTGGAAATCTGATGAAGCCCGACATAGAATTGATAGCAAAGTGGGTTCGTGATGCCTGGGAAGAGATTCCGGAGGACATGGTGCAACGCGCCTTCAAGAAATGTGGCATTAGTAATGCTATGGATGGCAGTGAAGACAGCGCTTTGTATGAGAACGACAGCAGTGATGGTGATGACTGCGAACTCAGTGATGATGACAATGTCTATGCTGATAACCTCACACCAGCTAATGCTGAAGCTCTGTTTGGAAATACAGATGATGAGGAGGAATCCAGTTTTGAAGGATTTTAACTCTTGTGTTGTAGCTTGGTTGCTGAATGAGCTAAGGTTTTTGTACTTTTAAAGTTATTGTTGATACCATATTGTTTTTATTGACCCTCTTTTCCACTTACAGAGCTAGTTTACTGTTTTTCTTTGAAATAAATACGGTATTCAAAAACATTATTGGTATCTATTTTTATTAACTTTTTTTAATAGTTTTTAAAAGTTATTTTTATTAACTTTTCCAGCTTTTTGTGGTAAAATTAGGTGCATCGGCTTATATTCGGGTCGACCTATACTCGAGTATATACGGTATGTGGTATCCAATGCAAAGTTTGTAATGTTGGGTGGTGTCTTCCAACAGCTCATGTTGCACTGAGTGTGGTTATTAAATGATGTTATAGTAATTGTTATAGTAATGTTATAGGTTATAATTTCATGTATGTAATTATTACGCTGAAAGTGTATCCTCAAGACTTAAAATAAACTCAAGTAAAAACTCTCCAAAATTAGAGAGGCAGTTCACATTTCATCAGGGGAGGTATGGGACAAACCCAGAACAGCCTCATAGGAAATAAAGATGCTGGCCTAGACAGCAACAAAATAATCTGTTAGACTCTTGAGGGAGTCACACCCCTTCCTTTGGTCAGTTTGGAACTGCCGTGAGGTAATGTTCACTTGACTCTGAAAGGGGCAGTCAAAGCTAAGAGGGAAGAAAGGACATGATAAAAGGGAGAGATATTGGCCATTCCCTCTCTTCCACCTACCTATACAGACACCACGCAAGCGACTGAAGTGCTGATCAAAGGTGGGGAGCCCGGCTGAAGAGCAACCAGCCAGCCTGTGGTGAGAAGCATCTAAATTTGTAAGGATATTGAAAGTAACATCAGCTTAGAATGTGTTTTGCTTTTACTTCATTTGACCAAATCTTGTTATGCTTTGACTTATAATCATTTAAAATCTAGCTTTATAGTTAATAAATCTGTTTGTTTATTCTACCTGAAGCAGTACTTTTGGTTTGAAGCATGTCAGAGTTTCCCCTTGGGATAACAAGCCTGGACACTGCAAGAGGGAGGTTCCTAGGGTTGTCTGGGACCAGAGGTATTGACTAGTGTCATTTGGTTGCACAATCCAAGGAGCAGTTTACATGCCAGAGACCATGCATGAACAGCCCAGGAGTGAGGGTTCTCACAGCAGAGCACGGCAATGCTGGCTCCCAGAGTCAAGGATTGGAGTGACTTATCAGACTATTGGTCCAGATAACCCAAGAGAGAAACATCACAATCATATCCTCATCTTCCTCTCACCTCTTCTAGGTCTCGTGATTCTCTTTAATGATCCCACATCAGTCCCCCCAGATTTCTATACTCTGATTTTCACCATTACTAACATTGTAGAATATTTCTGCTAAGGCTCCCATTTTTTTCATTAGAGCTTTTTATCCCCTGGCCTTCTATAATAAGCCCTGGTCTAGTATTACTTATTCTACATTCAGCCTTGCCCACTGCACTAGGAACAGCTGCTGGTGAGCCTAGTGTCTGCTCTGTTGGTACAGCCACACTGGAGAAGCAGCCGGCGTAAACTCCTGGGAGTGGCAGTCCCCCCACGCTGCCACTTTTGCCAGTGTGATTCCTGATAGAACCCTGTAGCTCCAAGGATACTGATTTATAATCACAGATATTCATATCCACAGATACAAATTTTGTATCTGTGCAGGCCTCTACTGACCTGGGGCCTGATGGGGCAGGATCCCACAGCAGTAGCTTAGGGTGACCAGATGTCCCAGTTTTATAGGAACAGTCCTGATTTTTGGGTCTTTTTCTTATGTAGATTCCTATCATTCCCCACCCAGTCCCAATTTTTCACCATTTGCTGTCTGATCACCCTACTGTAGCTCCAGAGGAATGGACCAATCAACAGTGGACGCAGAGGCAGGATCCTCCAGGAAGCAGACCAACTGAGGGGTCTTTGCGGGCTACAGCATCGGCTCTGCCTATTTCCTATTATTTGAAAAATGTATGTATAAGAAGGTGCAAAAAGAAGCAATGTTCTGAAAAACCAAGATATGTGGTACCCCTCTTTCTATCCTCTAAGCCTCCCTTGACTAAATAGATTGCATTATTTTAACAGATGTTGGGGGTGACTTTCCCTTCAAAGAATGAGGCTGGTGGTCACTTGTGTCTGAAAACACACTTTATTCCAGAGCATGCAAGCATGGGTAGTTCGTAAGGAGCTACAAAGGACAGAAGTGTCATGGTGACCTTTTATCAGAAAACATAATACACAGAATTGTATAATACAGTGAGATCTTAACCTATCACGGGCTAGCAATCTTTCTCTATAACCAATCATTTTACAATACAAACTGTTCCCGTGCATATCAGGCATCTTTCAGGCACTTTTAAAACATGACCAAAAGGCCCCTCACTTATGGCCTTGCTGAGACCTTCCATCTCTCGCTTTATGCAAAGATGCTGAGGCTCTACAAAATAACATTTTATTTGTGAGACAGGAGTTTACGCTCCTAGAGACTGTTTAACGTTTGTTAATCAGTGTGTATGTGTATCTGACGGTTGTTAATCAGTGTGTACGTGTATCTGACGTTGGTTAGTCAGTGTGTACGTGTATCTGACGTTTGTTAATCAGTGTGTACGTGTATCTGACGGTTGTTAATCAGTGTGTACGTGTATCTGATGTTTGTTAATCAGTGTGTACGTGTATCTGACGGTTGTTAATAAGTGTGTACGTGTATCTGACGTTGGTTAGTCAGTGTGTACGTGTATCTGACGTTTGTTAATCAGTGTGTACGTGTATCTGACGTTGGTTAGTCAGTCTGTATGTGTATCTGACGTTGGTTAGTCAGTGTGTACGTGTATCTGACGTTGGTTAGTCAGTGTGTACGTGTATCTGACAGTTGTTAATCAGTGTGTACGTGTATCTGACGTTGGTTAGTCAGTGTGTACGTGTATCTGACAGTTGTTAATCAGTGTGTACGTGTATCTGACGTTGGTTAGTCAGTGTGTACGTGTATCTGACGTTGGTTAGTCAGTGTGTACGTGTATCTGAGGGTTGTTAATCAGTGTGTACGTGTATCTGACGTTTGTTAATCAGTGTGTATGTGTATCTGAGGGTTGTTAATCAGTGTGTATGTGTATCTGACGTTTGTTAATCAGTGTGTACGTGTATCTGACGTTGGTTAGTCAGGGTGTACGTGTATCTGAGGGTTGTTAATCACTGTGTACGTGTATCTGAGGGTTGTTAATCAGTGTGTATGTGTATCTGACGGTTGTTAATCAGTGTGTACATGTATATGAGGGTTGTTAATCAGTGTGTACGTGTATCTGAGGGTTGTTAATCAGTGTGTACGTGTATCTGAGGGTTGTTAATCAGTGTGTACGTGTATCTGAGGGTTGTTAATCAGTGTGTATGTGTATCTGAGGGTTGTTAATCAGTGTGTACGTGTATCTGAGGGTTGTTAATCAGTGTGTATGTGTATCTGGCCATCAACTAAAACATTCTACGGGACACATTCTCTTCTGGAAACGGGTGAAAAGTAAAGACACAAGGAGCTTCCCTGCAGGTTTCTAGGCCTAGAGCTAAACCTAAAAGCCAGCCTAGAAGGACATATTTGAACCCCACCCCTCATTTCCTGCCTCCTGTTTCTTTCCTATTTCTGGGACGGCCACGCGTTTGTTTCCCGAGCTATGCGCAGCCTTCGCTACTTCACTGCGGAGCCTGGACTCAGTCTTCCCCTTACAGCCTCCTCGCCACACAAAGCATCGCTCCGCCAACCCTCCCCCAGCCCAGCCTTATCGCCCCCGAGACAACCCACCCGGCCCCGGCCGCGCGGCCTTTCCCAATGGCGCCACGGCTTTCTTTTCCCGCCGCTGGAGAAGTTTCTCGACCACGATAGCCAGTCACCTCCCCTTCTCAGCTACCATTGGCCAACAGGAGAGGTGATGCTGCCCCAGGGGCGTGGCTTATTCTCCTGTAGCCGCCTTCCCCCCCAAAAAAAATCCTCTAATTGGAACATGCGCAATCACAGCCATGAGCTTCTCCCGCGCATGCGTAGTGTAGGTTCGGGTCCTATGTCGCTGGGGAGGCTTCGCGCTGCTCCCTTAAGCATTGGCGGGCGGTTCGAACGGCAGCGGATGTGACGACACGGGCCTTTACCCAGTGACCGGAAGGAGCCGTTTGAAACGACGGAGGCCGGTCGCGGTCAGGTCAGTAGCCAGCAGGTTTAGGGGAGCGGCGCGTGTCGGCCCCCGCCAGATCTGCCCCTTTCGCCGGCCTCGCCCCGCTCCCGTGCTGCTGTTGCGGGGCTGTCGTGGTGGGCTTGGGTCGGTCTCCCCCCCCCCCCCCTGCAGCATGGGGAGCCCAGACTCCCCCCTTCTCCCTGCGGCTGCCAGAGCCCGGCCCCACTCTAGACTTTGTGTGTGTTCCCGGGCCTCGGGTGACGGCCAGGACCGCGCTGCGCTGGGTACCCACTTTGGGGTGGTGGGGGGCTTGGGAATAGCTGCCCTGTCTGCGAACCACTTGAAGGGGAGGCGGGGTAAATTTGGAGAGACACTAATCCCTTCCCCCCCCCCCTCCGTTTACAGCGTGTGCGTCGGGGCCCCATCCTGAGAGAAGCCGGAGATGCAGGTGTAGGCTGAGCCACGGGGCAAAGCACAAACGCTGCTAGCATGAAACAAACGTTTGGGGAGTGCCGCCCCCCCCCCCCATCTTCCCACGTGCACTAAATACCCTGCGCTGAGTGGTGACCTCAAGGTCAAAAAGTCCAGTGTAGACAGGCAGGGTGGGTAGACTGCATGCCCATGACTGATGTAAACTGGGCTGTTGGGAGAAAGACAAGGAAGTCACGGTTAAGAGGACTAGTGTGGGGAAATGGTAAGACACAGAACAATAGAAACTGCTTTTCCCAAATAAGAGTGCTTAGGACTGCATGCCAGCTTCTATCTGTATGTCCCCTCCTCATGGTAGTGATTACTCCCGTGGTGCTGACAGGTGCTTTTACAATGCAGAGTTCTTCTACTGAATAGATTAATCTAGTTTATTTTTAACCTTCCTACACTCACTACTTGGACTACATTGTACCAAAATGTGAAATATCAAACATTTGGAAGTGGCTTCTGCTTCACTGATTTAGTTTATGCCTCTTCTGTGTTCCTAAAATTTAAGTTATTCAGTTTTTGCACAGAAATTATCCATTCCTATTTCTTTAGGAAATAGAATGTGTCACACAAGTGTTTTTTTTCCCCTCTCTGCCTGTGTCAAATATTTGTTTTATTATTTATTAGCCTTGATAATAGAGATACCAATAGCACATTATAAAAAACTTATTGTAGTCCAAAGTTCACTGACAAACTGGTTACTTTTAAGAATAGCAGCTGTGTTAGTCTGTATCTGTAAAGAAAGCGAGGAATACTTGTAGCGCCTTAGAGACTAACTAGTTTATTTCAGCATAAGCTTTTGTGAGCTATAGCTCACTTCATAGGATGCATAGAATGGAATAGAAGTAAAATGCATTTATACACACAGAAAGAAAAAGGGGGGAAAAAAATTATACATTAGTACCGTAAATCCTCGATTTAAGGGACTTCGGATGCAACAGACAAAATTTCTGAGCAAGTCTGATGCATCCAAAATCCATTTCTCAGGGGCTGGCTGCCGGGTCCCGCCAGCGGGCGGGCGGGCTGGCTGCCGGGTCCCGCCAGCGGGCGGGCGGGCTGGCTGCCGGGTCCCGCCAGCGGGCGGGCGGGCTGGCTGCCGGGTCCCGCCAGCGGGCAGGCGGGCTGGCTGCCGGGTCCCGCCCGGCTCCCACCTGTGGGCGGGCTGGCTGCCGTCTCCCGGCTGCCGCCCGGGTCCCAGCAGCCGGGACCGGGGCGGGCGGGCTGACGGCTCCCGGCTGCCGCCCGGGTCCTGGCAGCGGGCGGGCTGCAGAGCTGCCGCCCCGACCCTGTGGTGGGCGGGCTGCTGCACCGACAGCTCTGTGGTTTTTTTGTTATTATTAAATAACGGACTTTTTGATTTAACGGACACCCCCTCGCCCAAATTAGTCCGTTAAATGGAGGTTTTACTGTATACCAATTCTATAAGAGGGCTGTTAAATGTAGATGGTCCATTATCACTAGGAGAAAAAAAAAACACCTTTAGAAATGGAGATCTGTTGTCAGTGAAATTAACTCAGGAAATGCAATTAATTACTGTAATGAGAGAACCATTCTGAACTTCTGTTAAGCCCCTGGTTAATAGTGTCCAATTTGAAAATTAATTCCAGTTTCTCCTTGGAGTCTGTTTTGGAAGTTTTTCTGTTTCAAAACTGAAACCATCAAATCTTTAATGGAATGGCCAGGAAGATTTAAGTCATTTAAGAAGATTTAAGTCATAAATTGAAGGAGTTCTAGCATGCATGCTTTCTGAGGCCCCAATCGCAGTGATTGCCATGTGAAAGTAGAAATTGTCCATGCAGCACTCATTGTGGGTTTAATGGCTTAAGTGATCAATGCATTTGATTGTAAGTGTGTAGGAAAGACTTATGCTTCATTCCATTTAGTTTTTTGGCAAAGTGTACAGTGAGCATGAAAATCTTTATAGATTTTTAGGATTGTGCTGAAATTTTTGATTTCCTGTAATTATTTTTAAATACAGGGTGTTTACTTTATTCTCTAATGTTGTTTTGATACAGAAGTCAAATATTCAATGTATGCAAAAATGAAAAAAAAAGTGGCAAAACAGGGGAGACTGAGGCTTAGTCCTAACGAAGAAGCTTTACTTTTGAAAGAAGAATATGAAAGACGACGAAGGCTAAGGCTGCAGCAGGTATGTCTGCTTTATTAGGAGTAGTTTTCATTTAAATGGTTGAAGAAAAGAACATCTATTGTTTAGGAATACACTTCTTTAAACAGTACTGTCACACAGCAACATTTGCAGTTTGGTAACATACTGTGGTGTGTTTTGCAGAGTAAGTTGGTGAAATGGCTTCTCTCTTCACTGCTCTTTTCCCAGGCCCCATGGGGCTCTGACCTTGCTCCTTTTCTTCCTCTACACCAGGGATTTGGCATCCTTTCAGAAGTGGTGTACTGAGTCTTCGTTTATTCCAGTAATACATTTTAATGTTTTTAGAAGGTCTCTTTCTACAAGTCTATAATATAGAACTAAACTATTGTTGTATATAAAGTTAATAAAGTTTTTAAAATATTTAAGAAGCTTCATTTTAAAATTAAATTAAAATGCAGAGACCACCAGACCGATGGCCAGGACCGGGGCGCAGCAGTGTCACTGAAATTGCTCTACACCTTACTCCTGAACAATCACATCTGAATGTCTTGCTTCAGTTATCACCAATCTATGTTGACAATTACTACTTGGATGTGTCTCTTTACTCTTGAGGTATCACTTCCATACAGACTCAAATTCCTGTCTGCCTTTTAGACATTCCTTCTAGATGATGCACTGCCAAATAAAACTGAACGTCTCCACTTTCCACTTAAACTTCCCTTTTCTCCTTGGTCACCTTTGGGGAAATTCTGTGATTCTCCATGTACCACAGCTTGGAGTCTTAATATAAAATTGAACTAGTCTCCCCTCTCCTTTAACCATGTGGCTGATAAGTCCTGTGATTTTTTTCCCTAGGTAACAGATTTAAAATCTATCTCTTTCTCTCCATATCTACTGCTCTCTTACTCTTATTTCATCCCTCTGCAACCCTACTGCAACCTTTTTCTCATTGGTTTTCTAGATTCTCATTTTATCTTCCTTCAATCTATCCATAATGCTGCCATTAAATTGTCTACTACTGCTGTGTCTGGCCCTTCTTTTAATGCCATTATTGGCTCCTCCTGGTACCGAAGAAATGTAAGCACCTTGCCTTTAAAGTTCTTCACAACCTGGCTTCTAATTGCTTTTTCATCCTTGTAACTTTCTGAAAAAAATACTGCATTTCATACTTCCTGGAACGTTCTCTGTTTAGATTGTGTGGTCTTTGGGGCAGATATTTTCTACAACTATCTTTCATTCAGCAGTAATCACTGATTTGGGAGTGGTATGTTGTAACAGCATGAGAGTCTTGTTTGCTAGCCTCTTTTTAACTCTCGGATGACACATGACTTTTGTCTTGTATAGAGAGAAGGATATAAAATGAATCATTGAAATTATTGTTAATGGTTGGTCAACTGTAGCTCAATATGAATAGTCTTACACTTGAGCTTTAGTTTGGAAAAGAGAAAAAATGGCAACTTATATGCTAAGAACCCAATTAGGTTGATCTGAGTAGTCACTAAGGTGTATGAGACTGAAAGAGTCACTAGCAAGTTGGTTAAGGGTCTGCTACAAAAATAAACTGTGATAAGTCACTGATAAAATATAATTTACCTACTCAGGTTAGAGAGCAGGAGAGGTACATTGCTGTGCAGATAAGACAAGAAGTGAAGCAGAGGAGAGATGAGCAGTTACAACAGTTGGTAGAGGAACTGAAAGCAGAGTGGTTGAAAGCCCAAAATCAGAAGATTAAAGCCTTGGAAAAACTTTATCTAGCAAGTTTAAGTGCTGTGGGAGAGGGACACAGACAGGCAAAGGAAAATGTAAGTAAACAAGTCATTTGATATTGTGTCATAGTCAAGGCTCTCAAAAAATATTTACTGAACTAAAATTATAAAGATGTCACAGAAACTTCTAAACTGTTACTTCTGATCTTGCACTTATAATGCCTGAAGTGATATGTTTAAAAAAAAAAAAAGCTACTTGAAAACTTGACAAAAATATTGACATAGACCTTTATACACAAACATGTATGCATGAGATAAGGCATGGTGTGTGTACCATAAAAGTTTTTTACTAGTTATGTTCCTGAAAAACTCAGTTTTAAGTGAAATGATGCTAAATGAATCCAAGTTTCCCTTAAGATTTAATGTAAATGCAGGGGGGCTAGGTTCCAAGGAAATATTTTTTGGGGGCAGACAAAAGGCATATACTGTACTGTGGTTGGGAGGTGCCCATGTAACCTCATATAGTCACAGCCCACTGCAGGCAAGGACCCTAGGAAGCACCTTGCACAGCAGCAACTCCTCCCCCCCCCCCCCCCCCCCGAAAAGACGCCAACTTTGCTAGGGGATGCTCCAGGCCTGCCTCTTCCCATCTCTGCTCCACTCCAGGCCCACCTCCTCACACCACCACTCCACTTCCTCTCCGGAGCATGCCATGTCCCTGCTCCTTCCCCTCCCTCCCAGTGCTTCCCTGCCGGTAGCGCTTAGGACTTTCTGAGAGGGAGGGGAGGGAGCGGAGACACTGCGCTTTCCCGCTGTTCCTTCTCCCTCCCAGAAAGTCATAAGTGCTTGTTTGGCGGTGGAGGAAGCACTGACAGGGTGTGGGAGGAGGGGGAGAAGAGGAACTTGGGGAATGCTCCCTCGTAAAGTTCTGCTCCTCCACAGGATCTTACAAGCGGTGGACAGAGCAGGCAGCCAAAGGACGTTCTAAGGGAGCATTGCACAACTTTAAACGCGTGTGTTCCCTAATGGAGCAGTGACATAACTTTGAAACAACATAAGTGGGAGGATGTTAAGTGTGGAGTTGCTGTGTATTGTTTTATAAAGGATGAAAATTTTCAGGCCTCAGTGAAAAACAGCCGCTAATTGATACATTTTAGGAAGAAACTTCTCTTATCGGTGGGTTATACCTTTATTGTCATACAGGGGTTTGTGACTTCATCTAAAGAATCTGGTGCAGGCCTCGGTCAGACAGGATGGACAACTGGTCTGATTCAGAAATGTAATCTGTTAGGCAAACTTCAGAAGAAACATGTTTAAAACGTGTCATAAACAAAATACGTGATGGTGTATGATAGTATAAAAGTTTTATTGGTATGCGTTTGGGATGACTTGTTTGCTTCTTGTGTAAACAGTTATGCCAGACACATACCAAAAAAACCTGTTATATAGTTATAGACTATCTTATCTTTTCTGAAACATACATGTGAACGTACATGAACATCTTTACAAAAATCCTGTGCAGAGCCCATCATATAGCTCCTCTTATGTGCTGCAGAGGGCTTTATCTGGGCTTTCTGTGCTTGGGTCTTGTCACAGTCCTATCAGTGATTGTAAACAGTTTGAACAAGAACTTGATTGTTTTTCCTCTGACTTGCACTGGATCAGAATGAGAGCTCATTGAAATAAAGGAAAATCTCTCCAATGATTTCTGATGACGTTGGATCAGGTTTTTAGAGAGGAAGGATTCTCATACCCCTAGCTCCATCCTTTAATTGTATGTCTAAAAAGCAACTAGACACCCGGGGCTAGCCTGTGCCAGCCAACTTAGACTTGCGGGACTTGGGCTGTTCAATTGCTTTGTAGACTTATGGGCTCAAACACCCCAAGCTCTGTGAGCACAAGTACCTACCCTAGAAGTCAGGAGACCTAGCTCTGCTACAGATTTTCTGAATGACCTTTGGTAGTCACTTAATCCCTGCCTCAGTTTCTCCATCTAGAAAAGGGATCGTGCTATTTCACCTGGTGTTGAGACTTAATTATTACTGAAGTGCTTTAGTATCTTAGGATGGAATGTGCTGTAGAATTTCATATTAGTACTATAATAAGAGGAGGCAAGTAATTACAAAGGATAGTGTTACTGTTGATATATCCTAAGAATCACAACAGTGGAAAAGGAGGCACAAAAAGGACGTGGAATTGTAAGGAGCTTTTGCTAAGATATGACATTGTTGATAAATTGTGGTGTTGGTTCTTTGAAATGCTACTATCACTTTGGTATGAAATTGGTGTTTTGAAAAATCCTTCTTGCTTCCAGATGAAACTAGCTGTCACTGAGTAGATGCAAAGGGAAGCTAAGCTTTTCAAACTGTTTCAATGAATGATCGTGGGTTGGGGGAGGGGGGGCAGAGCATGGGAAATTTGTTGCTTTTGATACGTACTGTACAACGAATAAGGAAGGCAATATAATAATGGAAAGTGATTATCCGGAATATTTTCATTCTTGTAGCACAGGATTAAATATAGTGATGCATTTCTGTCGTACGAGTTGCTATTTGTCAGCAGGAATACTTGAATTGTCATGTTGATAGTATTATAAGTTATTAGAATCTTGGTGAAATGTTTATTATAACATTAATCACATGTCATTGTAAAGGAACCTGATTTGGTGGCTCTGGCAAAGGAAGCAGAGGAAAGCAAACAAAGAGCAGAGAAGAGACATAAGGAAGCCCTGAAAGAACAGAAAAATCAAAAAGAAAAATTGTTGAAAGAGCAAACATGGTACATATATAGAGTGGTAATGTATTTTTCTTTAAAATGCAGATTATAGTGTATAAAGGAACCTTGAGACTTCTTGTTTGGTACATCTGTAGCTTAGGAATTCCTTGTAGTGCTTGATGAAGTTATGGAGTTTGGTAGGAATTCTAGCTTGAGAAACAAGGGGATAAAATGGTCAAATGAACTAGATGGCTCAGGGAGCTATCAGTGTGATGGAGGGCTTGTCATCCTCATCACTGATTTCAGCCCACTTGGGTAGTTGACAGCTGTTCAGTGACATGTAAAATGAATTGATCTCGGTTCAGTTCCTGAGGGACAGATATCTACTTCATAAAATCTGCCATCATATTTTTCACTGGCTGTCATGCTGCTTCGTGCTCTCAGCAGATGAGTTCAAATTTGAACAGGTGTGAAAAAATGAATGATGAGTTAGCAGATAGTATTACTAAAAGAGAGATCAGGCACTATAGGAAGTTTGTGGACATGTGGAAAAATTAAAGTGGGCTGACCAAAGTGGCTTACTTCTGTTCCATTCTATGCATCTGATGAAGTGAGCTATAGCCCACGAAAGCTTATGCTGAAATAAACTGGTTCATCTCTAAGGTGCTACAAAGTCTTCCCCATTTTATTTACATGCAACCCAGTGAAATTCAGGAAGCTTATTTGAAAAGAGGGATTGGTTTTGTCCAGAAGCTTGTGCTCTCTGCAATTCTGATTACTTTATGAACGTCTGCATTATTTCAATATATTGATTATTCAGTGTTGCCTTTCATTTTCCATTGCCCATTCACTGATCAAATTAATTTTGTTTACTCGTTATAAGGGTACATATAAAGATTAATTAAAATAAGTTTTTAGGTTTACCTTTGATCTTTACAGTGCTAATATACCTGTTTGAATTTTTTTTTTCCCAACACTTTTTCGTTCTTGCCCAAGGCGAACAAATGCACGTAAGCATGCATTGTACGTGGAAAAAGAGAGAGCTGCCAAAATTGCAAGCCTACCACCACCTCCACCCCATCCTTTTGAGGTGAGTATCCAACATGTAGGGATGGTGATAATTTCAGGGTAAAATATAAGCATTACTGTGGCTTTATTCTGTCTTCTGGAGCATAACATCTGAATTCACTGTTTGTATGTTGTAAGTTGTAACAGTACACCAAAGACACTTCAAGGGCAAATTAAAGAATTAATTTTATGCACAAACATACTCCTTGTCATTAGGTTTTTGATATTTAATTTGGTTTGTGGTGGTAGTGAGACTGATCTGATTTTTCTTGATTAATGAGCTCCTTCAATCTTTATTACCATTAAGACAGTTACATGAAGGTTTAAATTCTCTTCCTCCGAAGTACATATACAGCCCAGATCCCCTGTTTTAATGATTTAATAATGTGATACTTTGGTTTGCATGTGTAACTGAGAGCTTTAAGATTGTTAGCTTTTTTTTCTTCAGCTGTTTTAGCATTTTCTTTGTTACACTTGTGGAATATGAAGTACAGAATATATGCTAGAACAATTTTGTGTTGGCTTTGGGGTGCTGAGATGTCACTGAGCCTGTCTGTTATGTCCCCTTTACCTGGACTTGCTGGGTTATGCTCAGAAGCCTCTTCCAGTAGCTTCAATAGCACACAGGCAGGGCTACACCCAGCTGCACAGAGAGACAGATCTGCTCTGGAAAGATTCAACAGTAAGGGCTTGCTCCAGCCCTCTGATGCCCACTCCCTTTTAAGGGGTACAAACCCAAAGGTTTTATGAAATTTGCATCCTACCTCAATGTGGAGGGAGATATGCACTCTCCCTCCCACACCCCTGATAGAAATTACATATACTGAGTTATATTTTAAACAAGCATCTTGGAGGGTGGAAGAGCTGAGGGGAAACAAGTAGAAGGGAGATGAGTGGGGGGGTTTTCAAAGACCAACCATTGCCTCTGCTGCTTTTGTTTGCATCATATCCTACTTAGGTACGATTCCAAACCTCTCACACCATCTGTGGGCCTCTAACATTTGCAGGAGAGAAACCTTGCACTGGTGGGCTGAGGCACCCTCGTGCAGATGTTATACACCAATTTAAACCTTTTGGCACTCATTTTAAAAAACCCAGTGACATTCAGAAAGGAGGACTGAAGATTTGTTTCAATTAAGTGTTACTAACACTCTTGTTTCCCTTCCCTCCTCCCAATTGTACTCATTTTGCAGGAACAGACGTTTGCTAATATAAGGAATGTCTTTTCTTGAACAGAACTCATAATTCTGACACCATCATAAGACACTTAGGCATTTGTAAAACTTAATCTGCAGTTGAATGTATTTGAGAAATTTTACTTTTGCTTTGTTACTTGAAACAATATTGTGTATTATGACAGTATTATGACAGCTGCTATGATTGGGATCTGTATTAATACATTAAAAATGAAGCACTTTTAGATTAAGGTGATACTGTTGAAAATTGGAACCATAGCCTTAAGATTAATGATAGTTGGCTTAGCTAATATATACGTAAAGTTTGAAAATCTGTGCAGATCACTTATTTATGTTCCATTTAGCTCATAATGGAAAACCGTGCTGCTGGTAAAGTAACTGATTATTTGTACTTTCTGCTTTTTAGAACTTTGAAGTGAAAAGAGTGCCTACAGTGAAGATCTATAATGCTGACAATTTTTCTGTCACTCATCACCATCTTTTTGAACCTTATGTGGATAGAGAAATGGACACACAGCAGGTGACTGATGTCAAATATACCTATGGCATATGCTCCCTTATTTCAGTACTATTGCATCTATGGATTTTAAATCCATGGCAACAGATATTAGTTTCACAATACTTGTTTAAAATCCTATAATTAAAATTAAGACCTGTCAGCTAATTTGGATTTCAAACAGCATTTCAAACTTGTAACAGCATACATTGTGTGTGTGTGTATTCAGGCCCCAATCCTGCAAATGCTCAAGTAGTCCCATGATGTTCAATGGCCCTGCTTGCTTGTGTAAAATTACCAAGGCTTGTTAAATGTCTGAAGGATCCTGACCTAAAGACTAAGGGCAGATGCATCAGAGTTAGTTTCATATGTGAAACTTAGAAAATGTTTTCCCCTTTGGCTGTGTGTCCTTGTTTATGGGCCATGAGTTTTCACATGAACTTTTTTTTCAACTCTCAGCGGACAGATTTCAGAAGGCTCTTACTTTGCAAAACTCACAATGTGTTCATTTTTTCTGTTGTAGAAAAAATCCAAAATTCTACAGCCTAGTATGAAATCAAATTTATAGCACTGTCTGGGTTCAGCATTATACCTTGCATTGAATGAAAAATCCTGGGTGTTTTCTGGTTGTAGCCAAGCTACTATAAACTTTATATAAGGGATTTTCCATAGTAGCACTTGAAACTAGAACAATTTGACAGCACAAAATGAGAGGAATGGTACATGTCCTTTTTTTCGAAAGTATAAAAACAATTTTGTGCTGCTTCAATTGAGAGCTGTACACATTACAAGTTGTGTATAGCCATAGCCACTCATAACTATTTTTTAAGTAGTTTGGCTGAATAATTGACTACAGAATTACTTATTTATTGTCACCTGTATTTTGAGTTTACTCTGTTCTTTGTGATATTTGAACTGTTACTATTTGACTACCAGCCAGATGCTCGGTTAGTAGCTGAAGAGGAAGCAAAGCGGTTGGATGAACTACAAAAAGAAGGAGAAAGAGAGAGGAGAGAACAGCTTGAAAAAGCGCATCTGAGAGGAAGTCATGCCTTGAAGATGGTCCTTTTGGCACAAGTAAGCAACGTAGAAATAGTACACTGTAATTCTTGATAAACGTCAAAAAGACCAGCAATTAAAAAACCAACTATCATTAGTAAACTGGATTCTAAATTAATTGGTTTGAATTAGAACATGCTGACTTCAGGAAAGACCTTGGAATAATGGATGTTTTCAAAATGTATATCCTTAAAGAAAAACTGTTCTCATTTTGCTCTCAGTCATTAAAATGAAAGGGTCTCAGTCATTAAAATGAAAGGGTTTTGAAAGTTAAAGGAATTCGTAAATACCTGTAGTTCAGGATTTGTGGATAATGCCTAAATTTTACAAAATCTTATATAGCAAATTTTCAAAATACTTGAAAACAAAAAATGGTTTTTGATGAGGTGTAGGTCTCAAGTTGCTGACACTGGAAAAAGATTGTTGAAATGAGTTCATAAGAATTGGGAATGTACATTTTGTTTTTGAATTGACTTTTTTTTTTCTACCAAAATTGCATACACAGAAACATATACATAGTAGTGCCTGAGACTGATTTAAAAATAAAAGTGGAGTGAATTTGAGCTCTTAATTTGCAAAGCTTGCAAACTCTGCTGGTATGCTTATAAGTTCTTTGCTATAAAACTATTTGGCTTGATCTTGAACACTGCTGCTCCTTTAATGTAAAGAGTTTTTAACTGACGTCCTGCAGTGTGAATAAATTGCTTAAAGTGGTCAAACAGCGGGTACAATTGAGGTAGATTAAAGCTTAAGCATTCAGAACCCCCATCTCTTGCAGTGTTCTAAGAACTATAGTTGTTCCTTTAGTGACCTTTTAAAATGTTCATAAAGCTATAATACTGATTTTCTTCAACTCTGGTAAAGTTTTCAAAAGTGCATGAGTGAAAATCAATGGGACATCGGGCTTATAATCACTTAGGCATGTTTCACATTTTTACTTGACATCTTACCAAAGCCTTATTTAAGACACTATAATCGGTCTTTCTTCCTCCTTTAATTCTTGCTTCAATGCTAAATGAAAAATTGAATATTGGAACATTTAATTTTAGGCAAATTACAGTTCTTTTAAACATTTAAAAATGAATTATGCTTTATATTAAGTAATAGGGAAATTCGTGACTGTGGAAGTTGACCTCTAATTCTGATAGTCCTTCTCATCCTCATTTAGGTATTGAACTTTGTTATTACATAATGATGACCCATTGCTCAGCAATACCCAAAAGTGAGGGCTGGCTACACTGGCATTTTATATCGCAATAAAACCTTCCAGAGTGTTCTTCCTTACTCCCTGTCCACACTGGAAAGGCACATAGAGCGCTCTGACTCCCTGGCTGGAGCTCTCCTGGTACTCCACCTCCCTGAAAGGATTAACAGCTGTTGCGTATTGGGTGAGAGGCTTCAATGTCAGTGTGGAGGAGGAGTTACGTTACTGCTGATTGACCTCCGGAAATGCCCCATAATCCACCTTAAGTCAAGTGGTCACTCTTCCCTTTGTTGTGAAATTGCTGCAGGAATGCGGAAGTATCTTTTCAAAGCTCCGTTTCAGACAGCGGCTGCTGATCTGCTACTAGGCAGAGCATTTACCGAGTGGCAGGGGAGTATGAACTTCCAAGATAGCATGTCGACACTCTCAGCACTCCAAAACCCCACTCTTTCTCTCCCCTCAAATACACACAATACACTCCACCCCACCCTCCCTCATTTGAAAAGTATGTTGCAGCCATTTGTATGCTGGGCTAGCTGCCCATAATGCACCACTCCCAATGCCACTGCAGATGTGACCACACCAATGCACTTGCAGCTGTCAGTGTGGAAAGACTGGAGCGCTTTCCCTAGTGCGCTCTCTGAAGGCTGATTTAACCCAAACCGCTCTGCAGCTGCAAGTTTAGCCAAGCCTGTGTGAATAATTAGGCTGTTCTAAAGTTAAAACATATATTCTGAATATAGGCTACTCTGTTCCCCTTCCTCTCCTAATTTTATAAGAGATGACAGAGTTATTTTTAATTCTGCATATTAAAGGTGATTGCAGGCTATGTACATTTTAACCCACCATTCTTTAGAGGCAGCATGACTGATAAGACTTAATCCACAAAATATTAGCGGGGAGGAAGGTAATTATCCTCACTTTACAGGTAGGGAAATCTGAAGCAGCAGCTACCTTTTAATAGGAATGCACAAACTTTCCCTCCAAAAGCCTAGGTTTAAATTAACTTTAGTGACAGATTAAATGGGTTTGTTCTGAATCTATCACATGTCCCATACTGCCACAGTTCAGCCCCAACCATCTCTGCTTGTTTTGAGTCTGTCAATACAAATGAAAAAGCGCTTCCAGTGATCGTCCTACTGCTTTGGAATTCACATCTCCCTTGATACAAAATACCCTGATCTTTTGAGTGCATTGCAGAGCTTATCTTTTTCCCCCCAGGTCATTTGAATATGGGGGAAGCTTTAAAGATGACAAACTGTTGTAAGGGGAGAAGAATTTAATTTATTAAATTAACTTGCTTACTAGTGGTGGGTTATGTTTGTGATACAATTTATATCTAGGATGCCTAGATCACATACTACTTTTTTTCCCACAGAACCCCTGTGCCTCATTAAGTATATATGGATGAGGCAGAAGTTTGATATTATCAGCTTTCAGTAAATGGACCCAGGCCTTATTTATTGTACATCATCCACACCTTGCAGTGAATACAGAATTGTTAATTGCCTTATGGCTGTGCTGTGGTGCTTATCCCCAAAGTATCTGAGTACTTCAGAAAGATATTAAACAAGTTATCTTTGTAACAACCCCTTATGGGGAGAGAGATTATCTTCATTTTACAAATGACGAGTGAAGGCAGAGACAGATTCAGCCCAACATTTGCAAACGTGTCCATTAATTTTTGGAGCCATGGTGATTGGCTACTCAACTTGAGTCATACAAGGCATGATTTTTTTTTTCCTTGGGATCTATGTAACTGGATCTCTTATTGACTTCAGTTGGAGATGAGTTCTCAGCACAGAGAAAAATGGGACTTTTTGCCTCTCTTGTTTCTTTATAATTTGAGATGGCTGAAATGTTTTTTAAAACATTTTTCTGCATTTTTTTATTTTACATTAGCAATTCTGCTTCTGTTTAGCACAAAGGTCTTGATGGCTACTATTGAATTGGAAATATTTTATCACGAGATGAGTGAAAGTTGAGATTTTAAGAAAAGAATGGACTTTAGTCACTGCTTTAACTCCCTGGTTTTTGTTTTAACACTTGTTTAACTTGACTAACATTTTGGAGAAAAGAAGTCTCCCTTAAATATTCAATATCCCCAATCTGTCAGGTATGGTGTGCAAGCTAATGGTAGAAAAATATTTAAAACAGATTTTCAAAGCTTTTTATACGTCCTAACAATGCAGAGAGTACTAGCTCAGTCTTTTTTTAAAAAAAATCCTTTGCAGGTTAGCAATTTAACAAGGACCTAATGTTTTGTTCTATAAAATAGAAAACTTGGAGTTCTCCTATATTTAGGAAAGTTGGCCAACAAGTATATTTTCTGATCTTTAACATTGCAGTGGATCCTTCAGTGCTATTAATGACTCTTTGTGCCAATAAATGAGTGTATGGTATTCTAGACTGATCTATTTTAAGAGGTGTGCGTGTATTTACGATCAGGAATTTTGTATTTCAGTATGAAGCAAGCATTAAACAAATCTCATGGTAGCTAATGTCAGACTGTCTGTCTGGATGTGAATGCTAAACTGGTAATTGATTATTTTGCTACTTGAAGGACCGGGAAAGGCTAATGAAAGAACTTGAACAGATGCAGAATATGGACCTGGCACGCAGAAGACAGATTGTGGCACAGATGCCACCACAACTGTTCGAACCTGCATACAGACGCATGGAAATTAAAGAAGATTGGCAGAGGGAACTGGAGTTTGCCTTTGAAGATATGTACAGTGAAGATAGGAGTAAGCTATTTTGAAAGATTAAGTGAGCCACTGTCAGCATACAATATTGAGAGAAAAAAACAAACTTTGTAGTAGGAAATGTAAATTAGATGGGTTGACTCACACTTTCTTAGTTTCTTTGAAACAAAGTTTTGGAGCAAGATCGACTTTTGAATTTTGGGACTCTTGGAGCTTTTTGTGTGATGGTTTTAATCTTGCAATTTAAAGTGGTTTTATTCAGATTACAAATAGAATATAAAACTCTTTCTTTATTTAGAAATGAAAGGAGACATGATTTTGCACCTAGAGCCGCAGCCTTTGCCAATTCCCTCTGATCGGTCTCAAGATGAGGACTTGGATATCTCCCTGGAGCCAGATTTTGCATGTGAAACTCAACCAAAATTGGATGAGGTGGCAGAAAAGGAAGCCCAGCAGCCTAGTGAACCAGAGAGTAAGAAACTTTCAAGTTTAACTCTTGTATTGGATATGCTTCATTATTTAAGCCATTTGGATGTACCAGAGAAAAACGAGAGGTATTGTTTTTGTGCAGGAATTTTGGAAAATGTTGTGGTGAGTTAAAAATAAAAATAGAAAGTACATTAAATAGCAGAATTTATGGTATCTTCATCTTTTTTTTTTTTTTTAAATTTTTAAAATCTAGAAATAAGAACTACTGTATCTATACTATACTAGCAAAAATACCCGGTGTTGCTCGGGTCCATCGGGGGTGGGGAGGGGGCAGAGAGCTGAGCGAGTGCGGGGTCCGTTGGAGGGGGGAGGGGGCAGAGAGCAAACCTGACACCCCCACCTCACTTACCCCTCGACCAACCCCGACTCACATTTTCATCCCCCCACCCAAACCCAACACCCCCACATCACCCCCTACCAACCCCAACACCCCCTGACCAACACCCACACCTCACCCCCCGTAGACCAAATCTGACACACCCACCTCACTTTCCCCCCCAACCAAACTAGACACCCCTACCTACCACCACAAACAAACCCCACACCCATACCTCACTTACCCCTCGACTAACCCCGACCCCCCTCCTGACCCCCCCAGACCAAACCCGACACCCCTACCTCACTTACCCTCCGACCAAACCCAACTCGGGTCCATCAGAGGTGGGGAGGGGGCAGAGAGCTGAGCGAGTGCGGGGTCCGTTGGAGGGGGGAGGGGGAAGAGAGCTGAGCGAGTGCAGGGTCTGTTGGAGGGGGGTATTATGACATCATAACTATGTCACAGAGAACAGCAGCTGCCCAGCTGATGTGATTGGCCTTTAAATAATTTCACCCCTGGGGGGCGTCAGAGGTGAGACTTGAAAAATTTTCGATTCTTACCCTGATTAGAACCCTAAGACCTATAACTGTACCAAATTTCAAGTCTCTAGCTCAAACGGTGTGGAAGGAGTAAGTGAACGTACATACACGCATACATACACGCATGTATACACCATTTGACTTTTATATATATATATAGATTTAGAAGGGGGATGAGTTACAGTTGCTTTGGAACCATAGCTTTGAGTAGTTTAAGTAGAAGGTAGATTAACTAGTTATTAAAGTGTTTTTGTAATAAAATATTAAATCTGCATCATTAACAGCTTTTGATACTTTCCATTCCAGAAATTTAAATAAATATAAATAATTATTTATAAATTGGAGTATAATAAATACAAACTTCAAATGAAAAATTAAACTCTTGTTTTTTGTCTCAATCCTATGAATTGTGTTGAGTAGTACGGAAGCCTATCCTAAGCAGTTGCAGGATTTGTAAATGTAACTAGTGAAATTGCATGTTGACTATAATACATACATGTTATAAATATTTTGAAAAGGTACTTTAAGATATCTATTTTGAGAACCTGTTTCTATTCCATGTCAAAAAGTTATTGTGCCTCCTTAATCCATTTGTATAAGCAGCTAATGAAAACAAATTTTGCCAAGGTAAATATCTTGCTAGGATGGTTTTGTTTACAATCAATGACATACATAATGTGTACATTGTTTGTCTTGTTCTTATACCTTTAAGAGTTTGAGGTCTGTGTTCCTCCTAGATCATGAAGTGAGGGTGGCTTCCCAACCACAATCAAAACTGGTCTTAAAAAAATTGCTAAATAAGATCCGGAGCCAAAAAGACCAGTGGACTTCAAAGGGTGAAGCAGAGAGTCAAAGTGAAATTGAGACAATTGAGTCAGGAACACTTGCTAGTGAAGAGAGACGATTATGTGATTCAGTTCCTGGTCATGAACAACGTTCTGATTCAGTCTCTGAAGCCATAGGTAAGTATTGTGTAGCTCCCCCACTAAAATTAAATGTACTATGAGAGCAAAGAGGGCCTGGCTGGGCAGAGCTGTGAATACTGCTTTACCCATAAGAACTCTTTAGTGAACAGCCTAAAGTTGGTGCTCTGTTCTATTCATTTTGGATATGTGGGGTAAAAAGTGGCTACATGACTTGTCTTTAAGACCTTTTGACTTTCAGTGAGACTTATGTTTTTGAAAATTTTACCATTGTCCATTTCTGAGTTTTTTAAAAGGGACTTCTTTTAAAACAAGGTTCTTTGGAGGCTGAACTCAATTTCTCACATATTTCTTGACATACTGGATATCAAGTACCAATAAATTGGAAGGACATCTGTTACTGGATTCAGTAGCTCTCTTGAATTATTGTTAACATGAAATAGATCAGGTTTACTGCTTGTTTTGTAATTACTTTGCAGCCATCTGTTTATCTCCCACTTGCTTCTGGTATGTCATTGGATTAGTGCATGTGATTGGTTTTTAGAGTAACTATTAGGCAGTTCAGTCACAAGTACTGTAATTATTTAATAAGTAAATGATCAAGTAACTTTAACATCAGAATTTTACTTCCACCTTGTGAATGCATTTGCTGTGTTGTCATTTATAAAATTGAACAGGCATTCCCTGGAATTTTGGGGTGGCTTTGCCATTAAGGCGCGCGTGTGTGTGTGGTGATTTGTTACTTCATCAATAAGGTGTGAGAAATACACTTACTAGAGGGGACCAGGAAACCTTTTCTTGTGAATATTGAGAGCTGCTAGTAACAGTGACCATTCTCAATTTAAATGCTCCATTAAAGCTGAGTGATATTCATGCGGATGCTGAAAAGGCAGAAACAGAGGCTCGAAACTCTTCTCCTTGAGGATGCATGAGGAGAGTCTCTTCTGTCTTAATCTAGCAATGCTGCCTCTACACCTCTCCTTCTGGCAGCAGAGACCTGAGTCTCTGCTGCTGCTATTGCTTTTTCAGTGGCTAAGTGAAGACTTTTTTGACAGAAGCAGTGAAAATAAATCATGATCAGATTTCATTGATCTGTTTCAGAAATCTGTGAATGAATTGGGGGAAGTGGGAGGGGGGAATGTGAGATGCTTGATGCTCTTTTTTTAGCAGCTAGGAAGATGGTGGGTTGGAACGTGCAAATACTGCTTTAGGAGATGTGTGGAGGAAGAGACGTCCCTTCCCTATCTCCCTGCATTTGGGAGAACAGTGAAAAGGAGAAAGATGAAGCTCTCCATTTTAGGAGTTGCAGTTAAACCACAACCAATATAAAAGATGCGGCCCCTCCGCAAGATCCAGGGGCAGAACTCTAGGTGATGGGAAGTTCCAATTCCCACCTTCCCAGGAGCCAGTGGGGATGTTGGAGAAGGAACTTCTCATTAGGGTGTTTCCTTAGACTCAATTAGGGAAACCCACCCCCAGATGAAACAGTGGGTTGACCTGGAAGTTTTTAGTGTTTTGGCTTGTAGTTCCCAAGCCCCAACATAAGTAATATTCCTGACCGCTATATGTTAAATATATACATATGTTTCAGAATCTCCAGAAACGTTGGAGCATACTGTTATAGCTGGAAATTCAGTCCTAATCCACCCTCAAGAACAAGCAGCAAAAATTAGAATGGAAGTAGAGAGACAAAAACAGGTATGTGGGGTGGGTTTTTTCTTTTTAAACTTCTCAGGATCCTTTAAAATACTTTACATTATAGTTGTTGTATTTCAAATCTAAGAATGGCCATATTGGGTCAGTTCAGTGGTCCATCTAGCCCAGTATCTTGTCTTCCAGCAGTGGCCAGTGCCAGATGCTTCAGAGGGAATGAACCGAACAGGGCAATTTATCGAGTGATCAATCCCCCTGGCATCCAGTCCCAACTTCTTGCAGTCAGAGGTTTAGGGACACCCATGGCATAGTGTTGTCCTTAACCATCTTGGCTATCAACCATGATTGACCTATCCTCTGTGAATTTACCTAATTCTTTTTAATCCAGTTTTGGATTTCACAACATGGCAACGATTCTACAGGTTGACTGCGTTATGTGAAGTACTTCCTTGTTTGTTTTTAAACCTACTGCCGATTTCATTCATTGACTCCTGCTTCTTGTGTTATGTGAAGGGGTAAATGACACTTATTCCCATTCTCCACACCATTCATGATTTTACAGACCTCTGTTATATTCTCTTTTCTCTTAATCATCTCTTTTGGACAGTAGGCTTATATGGAAGCTGTTCATACCCATAATCTCTTGCAATAGGGATGGTTTCGCTGCAAGTGATTTGGGACATAAGAATTAATTGTTTTATGCTTCTGTCATTTAATTCTGGAGAATCACTGTAGTATTTCTCTGCAATAGATAGAGCAACAAAAACAGCAGCAGCTAATCTTGCTTAAGCAAATTGAAGAAAAGAGACTATGCTTAGAGGCAGAGTTCCTGAAGGTCCAAATGCAGGCTCAGCTGGAGGAAGATAAGAAAAAAGAGCAAGAGGAGAAAGCTCAACACTCGCAACTGAGTCCTAATCCACTTACGAACCAACAGAGAGAAGTGGAACACAAGGTAAAGTAAGAACGCTTTGTATCAAAATTCAGAGAGATGATTCCCATTACTAAATTGGAGTAATTCTTTAAACTTGTGTGCCATGAGACAGGATTTCCTAGCTCCAAAATATAATTGTGCTAATGTGTAAGCACTGATTCATTTGACATCCATGAACTTTAGGTATCGATTTATTTCTGCAGGATTTTAGGACATTTATCATAGAGGCTAGAAAAGTTTTATGCACAAAAACCAAGGTCATGGGGCTGACTTGTGCGTGAGCCATATCAGTCTCTGCTGTGCAGAAATGCATGTGGAAAGGGAAACTACTCTTTTTTTTTTAAAAAAAAAAATAAAACTGCCTATTTGACTGCATAGAAGTCACAAACATCACCTCAGGAGGAGTGGGAGATGAGTGAGGATATGGAAAGGGTATGGTCTAATGGTTGCTCCTAAGTGACCTTGGGGCATCTTCTTTCTAGACCTTCATTCCCCCTTTAAATGCAGCCATCTTGGATCATTGGTCCCCTAGTCTGTGGTTGGACCCTTGTACCTCTCTGATATAAGCTTCAGCTCAACTGAGAGCATCATTAACTTCCACAGTATGCTAGTATATATCACCAATTTGGCAGGAGAGAATGTAGCTTTAGACCAGCTGCTCTAAGAACTGCATCCCAGCTCCACTGCCTCTAACTGAAATTTCATTAACTCCAAACAAGCAGTAGTGCAGAGTGGCTTCTGCTGGCTTGAGAGTAAGAGTGAACATGCTGCCTAGCATTAATCTTATTAAATATGTTTTATATGCTTTGTTTGAATTTTTCCACCTAAGCAATTTATTTCTTGTTAGCCTGAAACTATTGCAGTGCCAGAAACCAGCAGTTCTAATGAAGAAAATCATATACAGATGATTCGTAACTATCAACAATGTCTTCTACAGCAAAACAGGTATTTTCCCCATGTAAAATTAATATTTTTTGTTTGAGAATATTTAATTGTTTGAGAATTATTTTGTAATTGAAATCTGTTCCAATGATGAAAACTGTCTTCATGCTACACAGGAAAGAATTGTTTTTGTTCTGTTTAGATTGCACAAACAGTCAGTTGAAGAAGCCAGAAAACAGTTGCAGGAATATCAGAATAAGCTGAAGCAAAGATATCCATCTATTTCTATGCCATTAGGCTCTGCAGTTACATTGCAGTCAAGATTTACTAACTTAAAATCTACTACCTGTGAATCAGTTTTACAAACATGTGGACCCACAGTGCTTCATAGAGATCATCCATCAGCTAATCAGTCATCTGTACAAGTTCATGTACAAGAATATGCTCCGCCATTAACCACACATTCAAGAACACATTTTGTGTTGGAAAAGCCATTTGAACAGAGAGGAGATGAGCAAAGGCATAACATGGGCTCTAGTAGACAATCTATAGAAGTCTCACAGTTGGAGCAAAGGCAGTTTCATTTGCCACAAAATAATTACCCTTTACAAGAACAGATGGAAATGTTGGGTCCTTCTGATCATCAGGTCAGAGAGCTGTCAGAATCCCAGACGCTGCCAGGGTCAGTCATGATGACTTCACAAGATGTTTCAGTCATGATGCAAAGAGAGGCACAGATGCAATGGGACAGTTCAGCTTTGCCCACAGAAGAGTTATCTGAGCCTTCAAGAACCCTGGACCTTGATAAAAAGTCAGTAGTGTCTCTGAAGATGCCAAACCTACTAATAGAGACGGAAGCACAAAAGCAGCCTCAGCATATAGTTCTTGATATGCCAGCAGCAGAGGGGGCTCGGATAGCTCAGGCTACATCATTTGATTCTTTAGAATACCAGCAGAAACCTAAAGAGAGCAGCATAAAAACAGCCTTTGAACAAACTAGCCCCCAGCCTTTTCAACATCTGACTTTATTATCTCCTGATGAATCTGAGACTGGGGCAATCCAGGAGTCCTGGGCATCCACAAATGGAGGTGCATCTTTGTTAAATTATTCCAGTATACTAAAGTTGAGAGAGAGAGTGTTAGCTTCTTCAGAGAGCATCCAAGCTCAGCAAGACCATTTGAAAGAACTGCAAGAGCAACTGGATGTACAAAGAGAAGCTCTTCTTTCTAGGCAGAAAATTCAGGAAGAATTGCTTTTATGTAAGCAGGCTAAATTGAAGGAACAGATGCAGAGACAACAAGAGGCTTTGAAGGATTTTCTTAATAAGCAGGTATGTTTTGTAAATGTAGTATAATGAGTTGTCTTGCTAGTAGGTGTCCAGGCTACAGAGTGGACATTGCCAATTAGCAGAGTTCACCATGTAGTTGCAGACTTTGAGGATGTTTTTGTCCTTTACTGAAACTAAGACTCAAACTCTAGTGATCTGTGACCTTTGTGATCTGTAACCAGTGATTCTGTTAGATGAGCCATGAGAGCCTCTCTCTGTCCAGCCATACAGGAACTATGCTAAGCTTGTCATAGCTTGATCTCTGAACATAGTGTTCATTGAAGGTAGTTACAGTTTCTGAAATATTTACGGGCATCATTATTCAGCTTTACAACCTTTAAATGATCGCTCTAACATTAAGGGTATAATGAACACTTCTTCTGTCAGGTAAACTATTTTAAAAACTGAGCTGTGCTATTTATACCTGCAAACAGGAAAATTGGTTTTAAAATTGCTTATTGGCTGCCTTCTGTTTTGTTAAATTGTTTCTGATAGCAGTATCACTCTCAGACTTAGAATTGTTTTTAATCATGTTAGCTATATAAAATAACCCCTGCTCGTTTTATAAAGGAATTTTAAAATGAAATTCACATTTGTAAAGGCTGATGTGTTTCAAAAGGCAATTTTCCTGTTCTGCATCTCAGTTCTAACCTTGTTTGAATTTGTGGCTTCTCTTGAGCAGACAAAAAGCTATAGTAGGATATTTGAGATGTGGACAAATATCCATTGAGGATTAGGCTGTCACTCTCGTAATTGTCACTTGTAATCTAAGAAAAACTCTCTCACCAACTATAGGGTCTTTTCTAAAGTTTTTTCTTTGCTGAGTTTTCCTTTTTGAGGGGAGGGAGGGAGAGGAGTGGTGGCAAAAAGACCAAATTGTCTATGAACTAAGCTACCATTGATTAAAATTTGTTTGAATTTACAGAATCAAGTTTGTGTACTAAAAATTCCCAGGTTGCCAATTTTTTCCAGTATAACGCTTGTCCATAAAGTCACTTAAAGGATCTCTTTAGTTAAGATTAGAATTGTATGAAATTTTTTGAGCAGATATAACATAATAGATAATGCTTTCAGTAAATTTGCTGAAAACCACAGGTTCAGGATGACTAAAACTATTCCGGGTAGGATTGAATTAATCTATAATTCATCAGAATAAAAAATATATTTTTTGCAAGTCAAAACACTTTGACCCCCTTTTTTAATGAGCTGTTTTGACATTTCATTTTGAAACAACCAATTGTATTTAAGCAAGAAACCAAAATAATTCAGTTTTGATTCAAAATGAACTTATTTTTGTTTCTACATATGTTGGTTCAGCCACTGAACCAAAAACTCAGTTATTTGCTCAAATCTATCCAATATAGTCCACAATATCTTCAAGTTAAGCAAGTCTTTTTATAGAAGGTGGCTATACAGACACTTTTTGGGGGGGGGGGGGGGCTTATTTTATTTAAACCTATCTAGAACAGTAGGCATCATAAAGAGTGACTTCACACTGCTTTGGCTCTCTGCCTTTCATTTGTGAACTAAACTAAACTAAAATCCCTGTCGTTGGTAACTGAGAAGTAAGTACTGTAGAAATATTCTTTCAGGACTTGATCCTGCAAGAAACAAGTATTTTGGTCCAATTCATCAAAACACTTAAGCACACAAGTAATTAACTTTTCACAAGTACTCACATGCTTAGATGTTTTGCTGGGTTATACTATTACAACCTTTCTCTTTTTATCTTCTGGAAAGTGCTGATGTATAGTGTATTTGGCACACATGAAAAAATAGAGGTTTAGTAAAATGGGTGTGAAAATTATCTTATGAACTGTTACTTTCTCTCTTAAGGGAGAAAAATCTGGCACGTACAGAGAAATGACAGAAGCACAGAAGTCTGACCACTTCAGTCTGATGACTTACCTTTTCAAAGATGCAGAAAATAAATCTCAAGAAGTTAATTTTGGTGATATGAACAAATATGATGAAAATAGATTGCTTTCACAAAGCATCAGTCAAGCTCAGCAAATCGGTGAGGCCATTTATCATATTCTGCTGCTGCTCACTTTTTCAATTATAACTGGTTTCTTTTTTCTCTTCCTTCAAATTGGATCTTCAACTGCTTATAGTATTGTAAAAATGTAAATTGCAGAATATTATTTTTGTTACAGAGCAGTCTCGAATTCTGGGAAGAGAGCAGAGATGGCGAACTTCAAAACCGCCTCTGGCTAAAATCAAGCTAGGGCTAGATTTGAAACAACATGAACTAAGTGTAATACCTGAGCTAGACACGCCAAGAAGTGGCAAAGTTTCTTTTACAGGTAAAAATAAAATAAAATTACTAGATGTTCTGGTGTGCTTGAAATACAAATCCTGAAGTAAGAAATGAGCATTATTTCTTTGACTTTGATGTGGTTGCGTGTGAAGTGGTGGTCTCAGCTATAGCTTTATTGTGGGCAGGTATTTATTTTGTACTTATATAGTAACAAAAAGCATAATGTATTATTTACTGTTAACCGGTGCCTTCCTTGGAGAAATTACAATCTAAAATTCCATGCAATTTCTGTTTTAAGTCTGTATTAATTTCAGGGGCTTGGTTATCCTATTGGTTGTTTGCATGCCCCTCCCAGTGCAGTATGGTTGGATGATCAGGCCCTATATTTTTATATTAAGGGATTCCTGAATATCTAAAATCTTTCAGTTAATTTTTGAGATTTTTTGGAAACATGCAGATGGAAACATTTTTTTGGAAACATGAGATTTTTTGGAAACATGGGTAATGAATGGTGTCCCTAGCCTCTGTCTGTCAGAGGGGGGTGATGGATGGCAGGAGAGAGATCGCTCGATCATACCTGTTAGGTTCACTCCGGGGCACCTGGCACTGGCCACTGTCGGTAGACAGGATGCTGGGCTAGATGGACCTTTGGTCTGACCCAGTATGGCCGTTCTTATGTTCTTATGTTCTTATGCAGCATCATTGTAAGTGTTCCCTTATGGATTGTCCATGAATTGTCTTTGAGGTAGTTTTTCTGCATAGAAGTTCTACAGATATTAGGTGCTGTACAACAGCAGTGGGTTGCTAGAACATACATAGAATATGCAACAACAACAAAATTAAGGGATATTGTCAAATTGCTACAGAACTTTCAATAAGCTTATTGTAAGGTTCATTTAAGAAGTACTGTATCGTAACAATTGAGGGGAAATGTCAACTTACATTTTCAGATTGTAGTGTGAATACCTTCTATGGTTATAAGTAGCACCTAAGAGGTCTAATACCTAAATAAACAGGTGGGTGAGGCTTTTTTTTTAAACAATTAACAAAATCATCCCCAAAACAATTAACAAAATCATCCCAAACTACCAGGACTTGGTAGTGACAGGGGACTTCAACTAGTCATACATCTGTTGGGAAAATAAGGCAGGGCACAGATTATCCAACACATTCTTGGAATGCATTAGAGACAACTTTATAGAAGGTGAAGAAAACAATTAGGGAAGAGGCTAATCTTGATTTGATTCTGGCAAACAGGGAGGAACCAGTCTAGAATTTGAAGGTGAAAGGCAAATTAGGTGAAAATCAACCAGTCATTTCATGATCAAGTAACGATAGGAGAGAAGACATCAGAATAAAGAAAATGGATTTTAAGAAGGCAGACTTTACCAAACTCAGAGAATTGGTAGATAAGCATGTCTAAAGGAAGTTGGCAGTTTTTTAAAGAAACACTATTAAAGATACAAGAGCAAACTATCCAAATGAATAAGAAAGATTTAACCAGGAGATCTTCAATGACCTCAAATGCAAAAAAAGTCATTCAGAAAGTGGAAACTAGGTCAGATTACAGAGGAAGAATATAAAATAACACAAGCATGTAGGAACAGAATTAAAAGCAAGACCACCACCGACGGGGTAGGCCAATTACTCAATAAGGAGGGAAAGACAACCCAGAAACACAGTAATGTAGTACCTTTTTTGTTTCGGTTTTCACCAAGAAAGTTAGCAGCGTTGGATGATTAACATAGTGACAAAGTGTAAATGGGGTCAGAGCTGAGGTTAAACTAGGATTAGAGCAAGTTAAGAATTACTTAGCCCTAGTCTACACTACAGAGAGAGCTGTCTTGCATTGACCAAATGTCAACCTAACTCTCTGTGTGTCTAGAATTTTGTCCTCACCGATGTCCAGAATCAGAGAGGTAGCTATGTTAGTCTGGATCTGCATCTGACGAAGTGGGTATTCGCCCACGAAAGCTTATGCTTCAATACTTTTGTTAGTTTTTAAGGTGCCACAGGAGTCTGTCGTGTCCTCACCGATATAACTCACCTGCTACACTGACTTGACTTTAACTCCAGGAGTGGCATAGAGTCAGTGTCAATGTAAATGTAGTTAAATCAACACAGTGTCAGTGTAGACCTGGATTGCTTACATCTGTCAACTGTTGCTAGCTTTCCCAAAAAGCCACACATGGACAGTTCAGTCAATGCAAGTACTCTTGGTGAGGAGACATTGCCGATACAAGGAGCAAAGTATAGATATGAGCAACCAATTTAATTGCTGTGACAGTTTTATGCTGACATAAATTAGGTCAATTTAATTGTGTGGAATAGACATGCCTTTAGACAAGTTAGATGTCTTCAAGTTGGCAGGGCCTGATGAAGTACATCCTAGAACATTTAAGGAACTGTTTGAAGAGATCTCTGAAGCATTAGTGATTATCTTTGAGAACTCGTGGAGGATGGGAGAGATCCCAAGGACTAGAAAAGGGCAAATATTGTACCTCTGTATAAAAAGGTGAATAAGAACAACCCAGGGGATTATAGACAAGTCATCTTCTCTTTGGCACCCAGAAAGAGAATGGAGAAAATAATCAATTTGAAAGCACTTAAAAGAAAATAGGGTGATAAATAACAGTCTACATGGATTTGTCAAGAACAAAGTGTATCAAACCAACCCATTATCCTTATTTTACAGGGTAACACCTTGGTGATCGGGGGAAGCAGTAGATGTGATATATCTCAAATTTAGTACAGCATTTGATAACTGCCTCACGTGAATTTATCATAAACTAGAGAAATAGCTTAGACAAACCTGCTGTAAAATGGGTGCACAACTGGTTGGAACAGAGTACTCAGCGTAGTTATCACTGATTCACAATTGAGATGGAGGGGCATATTGAGTGGGTTCTCGCAGAGATCTTTCATTATTCAGTATCTTCATTAAAATGATTTGATAATAGCAGAGAGTACAGACAATACCAAGTAGGAAGGGGTTGCAAGCGCTTTGGAGAACGGAATTAGAATTCAAAAGGATTTTGACAAACTGGAGTATTGTGTCCAGTTCTGGGCACCACACTTGAGAAATGATGTGGACAAACTGGAGAAAGTCCAGAGGAGAGCAACAAAAATGATAAAAGGTCTAGAAAACATAACCTGCATTGAAAAATTGAGCTTGTTTAGTCTGGAGAAGAGAAGACTGAGGGGGAACATAACAGCAGTCTTCAAGTACATAATAAGCTATTATAAAGAGTGTGATAAATTGTTCTCCTTAACCACTAAGTACAGGACAAGAAGTACAAATAGAAAATACTACACTTAAGAAGCAATAATCAGTTCCTTCTTACATTTCATTAAGGCAGTTAGGTTAGACATTAGGAAACACTGTCAGGGTAACTAAACACTGGAACAAATTACATATGGAGGTTGTTGATTCTCCATGGATGAAGTTTTTTAAGAGCAGGTTAGACAAACCTGTCAAGAATGATTTAAACAATCCCTAGTCCATCCTTCAATGTAGGGAACTGGACTAGATGACCTCTGAAGGTCCCTTCCAGTCCTACATTTCTATGATCAGAAATATTTCTCTTTGTGTACTTTGAACATTTGACAACTGTTTGTAGATTGTCCGTTTCACTGTTATTTCCCCTGAAAAGTCAGGTAGCTTTCTTAATTGCTTAGGTCTTTCAAAATTAGGAAAACCAGGTTGTAAAACTACACAAATGGGACTCAGTAAATTAGTGTTAATTTTTTTTAATTGGCTAGAGTTCAAGTTCACAGTATCGCTTTAAATTAAACCTAGAAATTAAATGCATTTTAGTAAGTGCTAACCACCTTACAAATTCAGTACTATATTTCTATAGTATGAAATGAACACTTCAAAAAGCATGTCTTTTTATGAAACATTACATCTTACTTCTAGTAAATAAAAATTCTTTCAAATTCAGATAAGACAGATTCCATTGGTGGAGAAGTTTCTCTCATTTCATCTGAGGAAGAGATAGTATCTGGCATATGCAACAGTGAATCTGTTTATGAAGAAGAAAAAAACGTATCCACAGTAAACTGCAAAGAACAAGGTTCTAGTGAGAACCCAAGATACACTAACCAACTAAGTAGTTCATGGCATGAAAGACTGATGGTGGATGGTAGTAGTTCATGTGATCCAGGTGGGAGAATTCATTTTTTTAAAAGATGTATGTAATTAGTTATTAACTATGTCTGAGGTGGGGGGGGGGGGGGGAGGAGAGGGGGAGAGAAGCTTGACTCCACATACATTTAAATGTAATACTCAGTTTTATAGATTGCATTTTAGGGAGTTTTCCTTACATTTATTCTTCCATGTTATGGTGACTTCCTCAAGGAACCAAACAACTTATCGTATCGGTGTTAATTGTGGTCTTTGATGCTTTCATCCCTTTGGTCCTGCATTTCAGGACTGAGTTTGATACTCCTGCCAACCATATATTTTCCTTTGAATAACTCTCTGGTTTTAATAAGATATTGCCTAAAGACACTTCAAAAAAAATCTGAATGTATGTGGGGTAGGCAATTTATAGATAGCTTTTCATGTTTCTCATGGAGCAGCTTTTTCATTAGGGCTTTGTCTTGGAAATATTTATTCAAATCCTTATTACTAGTTTACAACAGCAGTGCTTCCAGTGAATAAATAAGATAGAATATATCTTTTATTTTTTCAAAAATACTTGCATTCATTGCCACAGTATAGTAGCCAACATATTGAAATATAAGAATCCCTTACAGGATGCTGAAGGCTGGGAGAGACCATTGGTTTTTGAGTGGATTAAACCAAGAAAATTAGTGCTTTTGAAGTTTCTGTTGCCATCCTCCAAATACTGTGTTCTTAATGATAGTGCTGTAACTAAGCAATGAGATCAGGATAAACTTCTCTTGCTAACTCCATGGAGATCAGCAATTCATTTGGCCTAAGGTGTAAAATTGTGGTGTATTCATTCCTATGTTAATATCACAAGAATAAACATTAGTGCTGTACACTAATACACATTTTTTTCAGTTATAGCATATTTTAATAGTCTAAAGCTAGAAGGCAATATTAGATCACCTTGTCTAACTTCCTGTATATCAGAGGCTGTTAAATTTCACCCCATCACTCCTGCATTGAGCCCAACAATTTATTTGACTACATGCAGTGGTTCTCAACCTGCGACCAATGTGATATCCTCAGAGCAAGAGGTAGTATTGGATGTGGCCCACAATACATTGAGAACCTCTGGGCTACAGCATAACTTGTGTTTAGCTAAAGCATGTCTTCCAGAAAGGCATCCTGTCTTAATCTGAAGATATCAAGAAATGGAGACTGTCACTTTCCTTGGTAGTTTGTTCCAGTGGCTAATTGCCCTCACTGTTGAAATTGTTTTTGCCTGGTTTCTAGTTTGAATCTGTCTGGCTTCAGCTTTCAGCTTTGGTCTTTATCATGCCTTTCTAGACAAGATTGAAGAATTCTTCAGCTCCTTGTATTTTCTCCTTGTGAAGGACACATACACAGAAATCAAATCATGTCTCACTTCTTTTTGATAAACTAAACAGTTTGAGCCCTAAGTGTCTGTCTTTAAGACATTTTGAATAATATTTGTGGCTCTTTTCTGCAACCTGTTCATATTTTCAACATCTTGTTTAAAGTGTGAATACCAGAATTGTGCACAGGTTTTCAGTATCAGTCTCACGAATGCCATATACACAGGTAAAATCACCTCCCTACCACTACTTCTCTGTTTGCATTAGTCCTTTTGCCACAGCATCACACTGGGAACTCATTTTGTTTTTGTCCCTCTGATCCCTAAATCCTTTTCGGAGTCACTGCTTTTCAGAATACAGTCCTTCATTCTATAGATCTGGCTTGCATTCCTTGTTCCTAGATGTGAACTTTGCATTTGACGGTATTAAATTACATTTTGTTTAAATGGACCCACGTTACCAAGCAATCCAGATTACTTTGTATTACTGCCCTTTCCTCATTATTTATCACTCCACCAATCTTTATCTGCACCAGTCTTTGTGTTTCTACTTCAAAGGGTTTGGCTACACTTGCAGCTGTAGAGCGCTTTGGGTTAAACCCGCTGTGACGGTGCTGTTCCTGGTGGGAACCAACTGTAAATGCCAGATCAGGACGGATTGCTTCCAACAGGGGAACTACAGCCCAAAGCTGGGTTTTTTCCACTCTTAAGGCAAACCAAACCAGCCAAACAGAAAAGACTTTGATTTCGCCCCACTGGCTAACCACAAGTCACACAAGCAATTCCCTTAGACACTCCAGTTTCCCTGAATCACCACCAGCAGCCACCTGTCCTGGGGACCAATGGTTATGAAAACCAATACCCCAAATAAAACGGTTCTCCCCAATTCCAAAGAATCAGGCCCCAGACCCAGGTCAATATACAAATCAGATCTTACCCACAAATCACGCTGCTGCCAATCCTCTAGAATCTAAAATCTAAAGGTTTATTATACAAAGAAAA
The DNA here is from genome assembly GCA_032164245.1 of Sternotherus odoratus. Classification (NCBI taxonomy): domain Eukaryota; kingdom Metazoa; phylum Chordata; order Testudines; family Kinosternidae; genus Sternotherus; species Sternotherus odoratus. The sequence goes on along the minus strand of JAVMKO010000001.1, from coordinate 279,275,761 downwards.
AGATATAGGTGAGGGTTAGGAATGGTTAAAAGAAATCAATTACATGCAGTAATGGCAAATCTCTTGGTTCAGGCTTGCAGCAAAGGTAGAATAGACTGCAGGTTCAGATCAAAGTCTCTGGAATGCATCCCCTGCAGGGATGGGTCGTCAATCCTTTGGCCAGAGCGTTCTTGTGTAGGAAAGTCCTATCCAGAGCAAGGTTGGAGACTGAAACTGATGACAAAATGGAGAAAGTTTCTCCCAGGTTTTATAGACTTCCTCTTGTGAGCGAAGACCCCCTTCCTCCTTTTTTATGCAGAGTCCAATTGCAAAATGGAGGTTCATAGCCACATGGTCCAGTTACCAGACCCTCCAAGATTCAGTTTCTGACCAGGCAGGTCACATTCCTGGAGAATCGGGTGTGGACAGGCATCTACAAAGTTCATTGTGTAGCTGATGGTCCTTGGCTGGCCTGGCTGATGGCCCATTAAGTTAACAATAGCTTGTCGAGATTTCACCCAGAAGCCAAGTATAAGTTTGAAGTACAGGCATCATATAGCCAGTATTCATAACTTTAGTTACAAAAAAGATACACACATACCAATGGCATATTCATAATCAGCAATCCATAACCTGGTCATAGACACCTTATATGACCCCCTTTACATAAGATTTGGTGCCACTATAGGACCTTGGTTGCACCAATGATCTATAGGATCCCAAATAATTCCAGTAATGTGACACCCGCCTTTGGAGAGCACTCCAGGGAAAGTGCTCCAGTATGTCTACACTGACCGCCACAATTGCTCTGGCGTGGCCACATTTGCGGCACTTGCAGCAGCACTAGAAGTGGTGCATTATTGGAAGCTATCCCATCATTCAACTGGCTGCAATATGCTTTTCAAACAAGGGGGTGGAGTATGTTGTGTGTATGTGGAGGGAGAGAGCGAGCAGAATTTTGGAGTACTGAGTGTGTCAGCACGCTATCTTTTAAGTTCAGTCTCCTGTAGCCCTCCTGCTCTTTCTCTCACTCGGTAAGTGTTTGCTTTGTTGATTTGCCCAGTTGCAGATAAGCTCTGAAAAAGCACTTCCCCATTCCTCCAGCCGAGTTCAAAACAAAAGAACGAGAGGCACTTGACTTAAGGAGATTAGGGGGTGTTCCCGGAGGTCACTCAAAGCGCAGTATTGGTACTACCCATGGACCTGCAGCATCTCATCCAATAGGCAACAGCTGTTAATCCTCTTGCAAGGAGTACCACCAGGAGTGCTCCATCCAGGCAGTTAGCGTGCTGTACGTGCCTTGCCAGTGTGGACAGGTAGTAAGGTAGAGCACTCTGGGAGGCTTTATTGTGGTATAAAGTGCCAATGTAGCCAAACCCAAAGATTGGTAAGTGAGATTTGAGAGTCCATTCTCTAGTTTTGCCTCATAGAGGGAGCTCTTGGCCTTCTAGTTCAGTGGTCCTCAACCTTTCCAGACTACTGTACTTCTTTCAGGAGGCTAATTTGACTTGCATACCCAAGTTTCACCTCGCTTAAAAACTGCTGGCTTACAAAATAAGACATAATATGAAAGCATCACAGCACGCTATTACTATACCCCTGGTTGAGAACCACTGCTCTAGGTAAGCTTTCTTTTTCTAACTTTTGATGGCCTACTGAATAAATTCTGCAAAATATTATCTGAAGAAAAGTGTATTCCTGGCATTTGTAAATTGTAGAAAAGTCAACTAAGGAGAAGTACTCTGTATTTACCAGTGCAGTTGCTGTTCTTGGAAGTAACACAGTGGAGCAGATAGTCTTTTATAGGCGATAAAGAAGAAGTAAATATGAACAGAAATCAACAAGTTCTATAGGAACTGAGGCATCAGGATTAAGTATGGTTGCCATCTAGTGTTCAAAATTTGGTAACATTGGACTTACAGCTGTTTCCTGTTTTTTGATTTATAGCCAACCCCAAGGATTCTGTTGTCATGGGTCAAGATTTACCAATTTATGCTGCTGACATTGGAAGGAGAGTAATTACAGATTCTGGGCTGCCATTTAAACCTGATAGTACGGTTAGTTATTTTGGAAATTAATACATCATGTCTCTTAAAATAACCATACTACTTAAATTCAATTGACTGTTTTAGTATTTACTAAACCTTTTTTATTTACTTGAAATATGAATTTGAAGGTGACCTGCAAAGTGTTTTGTGGGGGGGGTTATACCATAATTTTGTTGATTTATGATGTGTAAAACACACATGCAATTCTGCTTCTTTTGTCAGTAGAAATTCAGGTCTTGTTTACCCATTATTTTCTGCAAGTTTTCATAGGCTGCTGGAGAAGTGGTGTGACTGTTACAAGTTTCTGAACAGCTGATGGATGAAAGGGTTTTAAGTAATTTAAACTTGTTTTGTTAATACTTTAAAAAAGACAGCAGCAAAATGTTTGGAATATTCAAATATCTTGACCCTTTCAGTTCAGAACTAAGAAAGCACTTGTTCCAGCGTTCCTGGTCTTCTAAGGATTTGTCCAGCAAAAACAGGGGAGATAACTTTGCATCCTCATATTTTTAAAATTTAAAACAAAGCAAAATTTCTAAAAAAAATAGAATCTTTTCAGGCCCCATTTATATAACGCACAGAAGCAAAAAAGGCATAAACCCAGCAGTCTTCCTTTGCAGGTCACCTATAAAATAAACATGGAGGCTTTCCTATACTGCACTTCTGTTCCTCTGAGATCTGCTCTTTTATTATTGAAGTGGATCTATGATGAGAAATAGCCAAATCTGAGCACCAGTAAATCGCCTGGTTTACATGGTGTATGATCTATATACCGTTCTGGGAAGCAATATAATGGTTTCTGAGAATGTGGTTCTGTGCAGTGTGTGGGGTTGTGTGTGCGGGGGTGTGGGTGGTTGTGTGTGTGTGTGTGTGTGTGTGCAGGCATGCATGTGTGACAAATTTTTGTACTGAGCAATGATGAACCTTTATTTTGCCTGACTCTTCAAATAATGAAGGTTTCTACACTTGAACTGAGCTCAAAATTAAGTGTTTGTATTTTAAATAATTTGTCTTGTCCATACGCAAGTCATATTTTCTTGGCCCTAGGTAGCACTTTCTAAAGGATGGACAACCAGTTTTGCTCCACAGACTTGTGCACAAGAGGCAGCCTCTGATTATTTGTCTTCAACAACAGTTTCCACTGGCAGTTTTTTAACCAGTGAAAAGTTGGACCTAAGCCCTGCTAACACTGGTAAATATTTTTTTTCTTATAACCTGGATTTTATTTACAATATTATAAAGGAAAATGAATCTAATACTTTGATATTAGTGAGTTCTTCTGAAAGAAGATTGATTAATGTGAAACTCGACTTAAGCCTTGTTAATGTTGCCCTCTGAAATAGAACATGCATAATATTTTATGTTCTAAGGTTATACCATTATTTGACTTTCAAGTAATCTAAACATATTAACATGTTAACTACAACTGCGGTAGTTTCGGCAAATGGCAACTGATGTTACAAGTACTGTTGTCTGAAATACCTCAGGTTTTCAGGTTGGCAAAATTGAAAAAGGAAAACACTATAAACTGTTCAGGAAAAAAAATATTTCATACATGGCTAATCAGCACAGACCGTAAGTCTTTGTTGTAGAAGAGCAATCTGAGTTTCAGTATTACTTGACAATTTGTCTGAACAGGGATCACAAACTTCAGATGTTTTTTCATAGCATACACTTTGTAGCGAGCATTAGAGGTATGGTTTTATCAGGTCTGATACAGTATTTTAATTCCTCATTTTCATATGTTCATAATTTTCTGCATAAATCTCATTCTGGGAAGAAATTCCATGGTCTTGAGTTAATGTAAACGATATACATCAGCTATTTTCCTCAATATTCTAGATATGACAGGTTAGTAAACCTAAAACATGCACATGGGTGTGACGGAGTTAGCATTTTGAAACCTAATTTTTCTTTACTCTTTTTGAATACTCTTCTGATTAAAGATTTATCAAAATATTAAATAACACTTTTACCTGTCATGTTATGTAAAATTTTACTCTACATAATGAGTGTTTAAGGATACATTAAAAAACTGTGAGGCGCTCAGAGATGCCTTGGCATTGCGGGCCATATATGTACCTTAAAGAAAGGGTAAAGATCTTCATCCTTTTGAAGTTGCTAAACTCCATCGTGCATGATGTAATTAGGTACAGTAGGACCACGCAATACCACGACGATCAGGAGCCAAAAATTCCCGATCACGGTAATGCAGGGTCGCGCTATTGCGGGGTCGCGGGGTTCCACTCTGTCAACGTAGATTTATAGGAATTGCTGTTAAGTTTTGTATGGAAGATAATTGTGCTAGACAATTATTTTTAAAAAAATCTTCAGTTTAAATTGTTTCAAGGTTTATGCTGTCAAACAAAAGTTTATTTTCAGACAAGATCTCGTAAGTGGCTTATTTGCAAAATGGGGTGTCAGACTTATGATTTATCTTCCAGAGTTGTCTTCAAATAGTGTAGAGGACACTGCACTATTGAGAGAAACAGCAAGCAGCCCTTGGGACTCTTCAGCATCTCCAACACCTACCACTGCTCAGCAGAGGCAAGAGAATTCTTCTGAAGTTTCTGAATTTCATCTGCCTGCAGAAGAGAACTTTATTTCTAATAGAAGTCAAATTCAGCAGATTATAGACAAATATACGAAAGATTTGAACTGGTTACCTGAAAACAGTACATCTTTCCATGGTAATAACCTGTTTAGAATATGGAAACTGAATACAAGAACTAGAAGTATACTGTGAAAAGGAGTTTAACAGGAACATGAAAATCTGTACTCAAACTTTAATTACATTTTGTTAATCACTAGATAATATACATGTTGATGTTCCCTGTTCTGTTGATACACTGCACTATGTGGCTAAATGCCAAAAGATTAGAGGCCCAATTATATAGTCAGTTGCATATGTGCAATTTCCATTGGCTTCAGAGGAAGTCCTACCTGTGCAGCTGGTAGGATAAATTGGGTGATTTCAAGATATTTTACCACTGATTTATCTCAGTCTGTAGTGGAAAACACACACATGTACAGCTAACAATAAATAATAAATTTTAGTATTTTAAACCAAACCCATTAAAGAAAATGAGAAGTTATATATAGAGCATTTATTTATATACCCTTGAAAGTATTACAGTATGGTCGTGAATTACTACTTAGTATTTAGCTTCAGCATTTCAGTTTGTCACTGTCCCAGAATGCTTGAAAACAGTCTTAGTTTTTACTTGTTGACTCCGCACAACCTGTATTGGTATTGTATACACATGCATCACTTCAGAGACAGTGATGTAGATAGAATGTTTTAACACAAAATACTTTCAAAAACTATTTATAAACTTTTTAAGTCCTATGCATTACATTTATAGCACCTGAGGTGCCAAGTCTGCATTTTTTTAAAATAAATTTTCTACTTTTTTTTTTTTTTTTAAAGCTCCAGCAGTTGGACTCGATTTTTCTGATATGGAAAGAAATTTCCCTAACTTTCAACGTCCGCTTTTTCAGCCTTTGGAACCAAGTCCTGACTTTGATATCTCATCAACCCTTTCTCAACATAGGACTTCTGAAGACAGCAAAGATTTTAGCAAGGTGATTACACACAGTTTTGAAATAAGGGAATGTTTTGGCATGCAATTTATGTAAGGTTACAGTATTTAGAAACTTAATCTTTTGACATTTACAAAAAATATAATGGCAAGTTTGTGTCTTTAATCTAGAACTAACAATGTAGTTCGCTTCACAATAATTTGCAGTTTGATAGAAATGGATCTGAAAGAAAAGTTAAAAATTACCGTTGCAGTTTTTCTCTTGTATTATATTTGAGAATATTTAACCATGATCAATAACTAAACTCTTTGCCATGATTCTTCTGCCACTAGAGTTTAGCTTTCTCAATCCAAAGTCAAGAAACATCTGTATTGCCTGAAGCCACAACCTTTAGCTTGAAAGCGAGAAGTTACAATCTGCATTCTTTTCTTAATACAAACAAGCTAAATAATACAACATCACAAGCAGAGGAGTCAATTAAGGAAAATGTTACTCTGGGTATGGAACTGATTTTAATGTCTAAACGTGAACTTTTATAATAGTTTGGTCCCCTGCAATTGTGTTCTCTTGAAGTTAGTGACACTGCTAGCTGTTTGTCATAGTGCCATAGTGTCATAGCTTAGCTGTCAGTCCTGTGCCCTTGCTGCTATTTAACAAGACTGTGTCCACAGATCTGGTTCCTTAGTTTTTCTGCTATTGGGTGACATTCCCAGGAATTACACAATCTTGTTCTTTGCCTTCTCAATTATTAAAATTGATTGTAGTCTTTGATACATATTTCCTTTGAGAGCATATGTAATTTTTATATTTGGCCCACTCTGTATAGATGCTGCTTATTTACTTATACACTGCTCTCAAACAAAAAGAAAAAATATACTGTTCACTTTTTAAAGTGAGCACCCATTTTGTCTAACTCACCTTGCTGTCTCTGGGTATTGCAGAGATCTAAATGCAGAATATATGATGCTCAATATCTAGAAATAATAGTTATTTAAGGGTAGAATTTAAATGTGTAATTTTAGCTTAAATCATTAATTTTTCTTAATCCTTGTAAATTCCCTTTCTCCAAAACCAATTATTTCATGTACTGAAAATACAACAAATAAAATTTGTGACATGCGTTCCTACGAGCACTTTTAAGGTCAATCATATTTTAGGTCTGTCATCTTTTTTTAAGCAATGACTAATCTCATTGTTCCTGTGGACTTCAATATTCTTGTTGCTGCTGTTCACCCTGGGATGATGCCTTACCCAAGTAAAACTACAAATGTTTTGCTTGTGTTAAGGCTTGCAGGATTTGGCCACAGGGAAATATTTTGAAAGTTGTCTGCATATCACAAAGTCTATTTGTGTGTGACATGAGCCTGCTTATCAATGATATCTTCTCATTGTTTAGAGACCTGTATATTTGAAAAAATGTTCATCTGCTAACTTCCAAATATTCTCAGTAAAAAAAAAAAACCCCCACAGAATCAAAACCTCTTATTAGATAGATATAATCCCATTGCTGTAAGATCTAAGTGCCTCCTAAGTATAATTTGTTTTGTATGTTTTAGATTTTAAGGGAAATCCAAGTGAGAACAACCACCTGCTGTAATTGGTCTTTATAAGAAAGAACAGGCTGTGCTCTGATTTGGATGCTTTTTTCCATTGTTACTATATACAACACCAGTAAAAATTATTATTTTTCCTTTTGCTTCCTTTAAAGCAGGGGTGGGGAACCTTTTTTCCACCAAGGGCCATTTTGACCCTTATAAAGTCATCGGCGGGCCGCTCCCCCCCCCCACCCCCCCCAAAGCCCAGGCTAGCAACGGGAGCTGAGACCCCAGCTGGCAAGGGACCAGCGGGGGAACCCCAAAGCAGTGGCAGGTGGAGTCCTTAGCCCTGCACTGCTTTGGGGTTCCCCCACTGACTGGCCCCTTGCCAGCCAGGGTCCTGCCGCCTGCCTGACCCGCCCAGCCCAGTCTCTTTTCCCCCCCCCACCTCCTTCCCTCCCCCCCCCCCAACTGACCCACCCAGCCTGGTCTCTCCCCCCCCCCCCCAACCTCCTTCCCTCCCCCCCCAACTGACCCGCCCAGCCTGGTCTCTCCCCCCCCCCCCCCAACCTCCTTCCCTCCCCCCCCCCCCCCCAACTGACCCGCCCAGCCCGGTCTCTCCCCCCTCCCCCCCCCCCCCCCCCCCCCCGCGCGTGACTGTCGGCTCCCCGCGGCTCCTTGTTTCGCCGTCCATGGCCGGCAGCGGCCCACGTGGCACGTCCCGGCCCCATCGTGAAGCCGCCGGCGGTGGCAGCGGCGCGTCCCGGCCCCAGCGCGGAGCCATTCCTGGCCGGCGGCCGCGGCCCAGATAAAATGCTTTGGCGGGCTGTTTAAGGCCCGTGGGCCGGAGGTTCCCCACCCCTGCTTTAAAGACACTGTCAGAGAGGCCTGAAATGCCTAAGGATTTCTAATTGAGAATGGCTTCCAAGGGTCAAATTCTCTGCTTGGTATAAATTGGTGCAGCTCTGTTGACTTCAATGTAGTTGTGCCAGCTTACACCAGCAGAGAATCTGGCCCTAAACATTAAAGAAAAAAAGACAAGTTACTATGTCAAGAAATATAAAGCTATTAGAGAGATCGTTTTTAAAAGAAACCAAAATTATTTTGTGTAAAATAACTTCATTTAAAAATAAAGATACTTTCATGGTTAATATTCAGTTTTTTTATTATTTGGACATTTGGCTATCTAGGAAGAATTTCACTCTAATTCCCCAAATTGACATAAAACCCCCCATATCTTAATAAATACAAATATTATGTACTGGAGTGAAATTACTGTATTTAAATCATTGTTGACTATTTTACTATACTTTTCTTAATTGCAAAAATTACTTTCTAGACCATAGCTTTCTTCTTTTTCTAAACTTTATTTTATGTATTTAGACTTTTCTGACAGTCTGACTTTTCAAGCAGGTTCTGAAGAATCTTTTCACCCTCTTCAATTGGAATCTACCCTGAATGAGCTCAGACAGAGTACTGAACAACCAATAGGTCTTGACGTTGTATTTGAACAAAATTATAAAATTAAAAAATCAGAGAATGAGAACTATGTTTCACCTGTTGGAAACCAATATGAGGGGTTGGCAAGAAATATAGACAATACTAATCTCCAGTCTTCAGTGGAAAATCTGCGGAGTCCAACTCTGAGTTCATTGGAAGAACAGGGTTCATTTTATCAGCTCATTACAACACAGATTACAGAAAATGAGACTCTTCTGACTGAATATTCAGTAAAAGAAGTTGTGGAACTGAGAAAAGAAAACTTGTGCTTTGCAGAATTACCTGTTGTGACATCGAATAAGCACAAGGAGCTTACTGAAACCCCAGTTCTTAGAAATGAAGCCAATAGGATTGTGAAAGGTGACCATTCACAGTACAGTACAAATATATTGGAGGAAGAAAAAAGCATTCTAGAAGTACAGATGTCATCTAGAATGCCTAGAGCAATAGACTCAGAAATCTACATCAGCCCTTCTCAAGCAACTAGACAACAAAATGGTGGTTTGTCAGAAATATCCCCAAAACAAAATTCTAATTCAGTGCTCACAAGAAGTTCAGGGTCACATTCCTTACAAAGCAGTGTGCCAGTCTGGGTGAGTGAAATAAAGGTTTCACAAGGTAATTGTTAGTGAGTTAAACGCCATTCATTTCAACTAATTTGCTCCAAGCTATTTTAGACCTTTTGTAATTGGAAAATTTAGCAAAGTTCACTTTGCAGTTTTAGTTTGAAACTTCTCAAAACTTGTGTAATTTAATCAGAAATTATACTGATCCTGGTCATTTTGGGTCTAGATTTTAATTGAGACAAGGCTAGCAATTATGGTAAAGGAAGATACGGTTAAACTGCTTTATTTAGGAAAACAATGAAGCTGTGTTATAAATGCTATTCCCTTAAGGCTCAAACAAAAGCTCCTTTTGTTTGCCAAGAATTATCTTTCAGGCTGTGACTAAAATTCTGGTTTAGAGGAGTGGCAGGGAGGCTTTGTACAATGGCAAATAAAATATTTAGGTTGGATTCAGCTCCTTTGGAGGAGTTCTGAGTACATCAATAAATGTGGGAAGAGCACTTTGCCTGAGGTTTTTCTTACACTGCCTGGAGCATGTTTTCTTTTTATCTGTATGTTGAACAATTCGTTCCTTTGTAACAGGCTAACAAATGTTGCTGTTGCTAGAAATATTGATTTTTACCCTTGATGTAGTCTTCTCTATTTTCCAGGAGACCGAGTCAGGGCATGGTATTATGGAAGAGCCTGAACTGACTCTCATAAGCTCAAATGACATCAGTGTTGCAGAATCAGACTCGGAACACATTATCCAAGAGAAAAAAAGAGAAAATAAGTTTGATAGCTCGTCATATGCTTGTCAGTCTGAACTTAAAAGTTGTGCTGAGGTAAATCTTGATTCTCTCTCATCATTTTGAACCTGGTACTGCTGATATTTTGCTTTCTTAAGAATAAGAAGCAGCTTGGTAATTTTAAATTATATAATACCAGTATTGTAGATCATTAGCATGTTTTAGGTTCTCCAGATTTGCACATATTTGTGGCATTTGGCAGTAATGCCATGTCCAGTAGGTTGGGCTAATGCAGAGAACTGAAATCTATCCTGCTTCCTTCACTTAGTTCTTTGCGTTACCCCAGCAACTTAGTTGAGATGAAGTACTTCAAAGTTCACACTGTCAGAGGAACAGAAATGTCCTGCTGTTGTTAGTAAGGCGGAGCACATGGAATGGCAAAAATCCTGTTGCCTTGCTAGAGAAAGGGCATCTAGGTATTGGATAGAGGCATACATCAGAGCAGACAGAATTGGGGGTGGGGCTCATTGCATTACTGTACTAGTCTTTTTTTTATAGTATCCTTTTTGTCTCTTTTTTTGCTCAAATTAAATGAGGTCCCCAAGCCCCCTAGAGATGCGGTCGCCAACCGGTGGTCCGCGGGAAAATTCTGGTGGTCCGCGGCGCCGGGCTCCCTCATGGCCACCCCTCCGGGCAGGCAAGAGGCTGCGGCGCCTGTCCCGCCCCGTCCCCGGCGGCCAGCAAGCGCTGGCACACTCCTGCCTCCCGGCTCACGCCGCGTGAGCCGGGGGGCCCGAGCCGCGCCGCTGGAGTCAGGGGTGCGGGGGCCGAGCTGCGCCGCTGAGGCTGGGGGGCCCGAGCCGTACCGCGCCGCTGGATCCGGGGGGGGCTGGGCCGGGCCGCGCCGCTGGAGCCGGGGGGGGGCCCGAGCCACGCCGCTGGAGCGGGGGGGCCCGAGCCACGCTGCTGAGGCCAGGGGAGGGCCCGAGTCGAGCAGGCGGGGGGGGGGGGGGGGCGCGCCACGCAACGCAACTTTAGTGGTCCGTGAGGACCAAAAGGTTGGCGACCACTGCCCTAGAGTACTGAATGAGTGGGTGTGGGTATTTTGTAGCAGACTTTTAATGAGAGTTCTGGAACTGAAATTCAGACAATATTTAGGGGCCTCTCTCTGTCCAATCCTCCCTTTCTTTTCCTTCTCAGTGGATAAACTATAGCTTTTCCTCAGAGTTGCATGACTCAAGCTAGTGTAGCAACTGTTACATCCTCAGGATATTTCAACAGCTCTGGAAAGGTTCATGAAGATGCTAATGATAAAACTTTGAAAGCAGGTTGTGCATGAGTATTTATTTCCTCATCTGAGGACTGCCAATTTTCCAGGCATTTCCTTGGTTGGGTTCTCTTTGACCTGGATCATTCTGTCCCTATTCAAATGCTCATATGTTGTCCACAAACTGTCCCCGTTCCAAACTCCACAGATAATGCCAATTAGGATTAAACCATTCTGGTGGATGATCACAAGGTAATTTATTCAAAGATACCTTTTCTCAAGACTATGTGGATGACTGTAATATAGTTGATGCCAGCCTGTATTATAAAGGAACATGCTAACATAGCTGCTGTGTTGGGAAGATGATCACACACATTCAAATGAATAATAATTCAATTGCAAGAGGGCATAGAGACAATGAAGAGCTCCAAATGCATGAAGGTGGCTTTTAAGAAGCAATTAGACCCTGGAGGAAATTGAAAATAGACAGTTGGAGGCTGTTGTAAACATTGGGGCAGCATTGGGGAATAACATTTATCTGAGAATAGAAGGAAACAGAACTGTGTGAGAGTGGATGTGGGAGCTAGAGTTGGAACAACAGATGCTGTAAGTGGAGGCAAAACTGGGTCCTGAAGCAAATATGAGAAGTTTGAACTTGATGGGGGGAAAGGGGCTTTACTGGTAAGAATCTGATGTTTTGTATTGAGAAATTTTTATAAAATGGCTTTTAGTACCAGGAGTCTGGATTCCCTGTTGCTGTGAGCTAACAACATTTTTCTTGCATCTGTGCTAATGATGAAAGATCTCATTCTGTTGGCTTGTTAATTGTTTGTTCCTTGACAACAATGGAGATGAATTAATATAACTTCACTAAAATGTGTAGCCTGTTCTAAGTACATTATACCAATCAATTCTTCTGTCTTGCAATAGGGGAGAGAATTTTTACCTCTAGACCCAGAAGCAGATTACTCTGTTTTCACGCTTCCCGACTACTCTGCAATAACTCAGAGTCCTAATGAGGATCAGTCTCCATTACATCAATCTGCAGGTACTCATGTGTAACTTCAGTATTCTGATTAGAACTGAAACAGTATCTGAAATATTAAAACATTGGTAAAACACAGTTCCACTTATGGGAGACTTGTAATTATCAAATATGCCACCATTCATTACAGGATTATGCTAGATATGGTCCAGGTTGAATATATGCCACTGTACCATGGAAACAGCTTTATTCAACTGTTCCTATTGAAAAGTCTGTTTTAACATTGCCTGTCTTGAAGGCTTACTTCAACAAGAAGCTTATTAACTCTTCTCGTTACACATTCTATCCTTTTCACTAATTAGAAAATAGTCTTTTGCTACATCTTAACAGCTTTGCTGAGCCACTACATAATATGTAATGTTCTCCAACTTTCCTAATTTCTTGTTGGTCCCCTGCCCCCTTTGTATTTATTTGTAAGCTCCTCAGACCAAATATCTAGGCATCCCTCCATGCAGATCCTCAGTACACTTTGGGGCATTCTTAAAATAAGAAATATTCCTCTGACAAGCTACACCTGCTCTGTGATTTGAGAACATCTGTAATTTGGATCCTATTGTTTAAAGTACGTTTTACTGTATAGCAAATACAAAATGATATATACTTGCACTATAGCTTTAAAATAACTGTATGAACCATAAATCTGAATTGCTGCTTGGTATATTTCCTAATTCTCCTCAAATCAAACCCTGGTATAATCTGTGAAAACATAAAGCTCAGTTTTAGGACAGTTATCTAAATTTATAGGTTACATATCAGTGATCAAAATCAAAAGTACTAAGACCTTCCTCCTTTCTTCACAGTCATGTTGCTAGAATTCACTTCCACACCAGGTGATTTACAAGAATCATTTTTAAGGAGAAAGAAAAACTTCATCCAGAAGTCCTCTAAAAGAGTGGAAGAAATAAAAAATAGAGAGAGAAGTTCTGAAAAGCTTCAAGCTAAGCTGTTGCAAAGGGACAAGACTCAAAGACTTTACATGCCAAAGGAGGATTCTCCTCCTGGTAAGTTTCATTTGGAAAGCGGGTAAAGCATTAGGGATTATTCTTGTAAAACAGGATAGATTCTGCTATTCTTGGATCTTTGCTCTTTCAGATCAGAATATTCTGTAACAGGGCTTCTTAAACTTTTTCACTGCCTCGATCACATTTTAAGAGCATTTCAGAGACACCTCACCCTCTTTCATAATCCTAGGATCACCTCTTCACCCTCTTAGTTATATAAAATCCCTAGAAAAACAGTAATTGCTTACATAGAAAAACAGTACTGAGAATGTAACACATTTTTAGCTTCTTTTAATGGGAATTAGAAATTGGAAGTAAGGAGCATAGCTAGCACCATCATGACCAGCTATCTCTGACCCACTATAGACAATAGTCTAAAAACTGGGATAGCCTCACAACTTGGTGGGGTTTCTCTGTATGAGAGAAGATCTTGGCTGAGATTTGGAGACTTACTCTCAAAAGAAAAAATTGTGCCCCAGAGAGTGGATTCTACCAGCTTTTTTCTTTTCAAATGTGTTTGCTCCAAAATAGGAAACCTGATTTAGTCTCTATTGTTTTTGTTTCAGACCCTGCTGTCTGCCCATCACTACACACTCAAATCTGTAAAAGGTGTAAACTTGTCCTGTTAAAGATTGTATAGTGCAGGGGTCTCAAGCATGTGGCCTGGGGGCCGCATGCGGCCCGCGAAGCTCTTCCCTGCAGCCTGCCAAGCTTTCTTCCCCCCCCACCATAGCAGTTTGTGGGAGTGAGGGGCCAGAAGTGGAGGCTTCTCTGCTGCCTGGCTGGGCCGCTGCCAATCCCCAGCTAGCAGGCACTGCTGCCACGGCTTCAATGAATGAGCTGGGGCAGCGCTTCCCAGGAGCCCTCTGCAGTGGCGGCCAGGAGAGGTAAGCCAGGGTCCCTGCCGCCCTCCTGCTTCCCTCTGTGGGAGGCTTATCGCTCCTGGCCGCCCCAGCTTGTTCATTGAGGCCGCAGCAGCAGCGCCTGGAAGCCAGAGTGCCTGGAAGCGTCCCAGCCAGAGTGCTTTGCGGGAATCCTCTGCAGCGGTGGCCAGGAGCAGTGAGCCTCCTGCAGAGGGAGGCGGGGGTGCGGTGGTGAGCCTGGCTTACCGCTCCTGGCCGCTGCTACAGATGACTCCTGCGAAGCGCCCTGGCTGGGCCGCTGCCGAGTCCTGGCTTCCATGCACTGCTGCTGCAGCCTCAATGAACAAGCTGGGGCAGCGCTTCGCAGGAGCCCTCTGCAGTGGTGGCCAGGAGCATTAAAAACGCTTGAATCATCTGAGGCTGGTATTTTCTTGTTAAATTAGATTTGTTCTCTTGTGTTTCCTATATTGCTCTTGCTTTGTTCACCAAACAGCTGTTGGCAGTGCCTAGCACTTTCCAGGAGGGAGCGGGGAGCTGTGTGCTCAGAGGAGGTGGGGCAGGGGTGGGACCTCATGGAAGGGGTGGAGTGGGGGCAGCGAGGGGGGCGTGTCAGTGCTGCAGCCCTCAGGCCAATGCACTAGACCTCATGCAGCCCTCGTGGTCATTTGAGTCTGAGATCCCTGATATAGTGGATACCTCTCCAGTTCACTTTGTCACTGATCTGTATGAGCCCATTGTTGGGTTGGTCTCAGTTGCATTTAAAAATGTATATATTTTGTTTAAAACAAAGGTGCCGTTGTCAGTCAGTTGAAGAAAGTGGGGGAAGTGAAAGTGTGCTCTCCAGAGGACAAAAAGTCTGCAGATGTTCAAATGCAGCAGCGCACTTTAAGGTATTGTGTGAATATTGTTGAGAGAAATTAGACTAATTAAACTACTTTTCTTTCTGTTGCACTAACATAGAGCCTTATTTCTAGCAATGGCTTCTGATCTGATTATTTCAGCCCCTTAGACTTAAATTAGATGAGTGTTTGTGGAGACTAATATTCTGTGCTTTTTGTTGTTGAGAGTGCAAGGTAGGAAATGGGTAGGGAAGGAATTTTTCTGCAGATCAGAATGGCAGAGACCCTGGGGTGTTTTGCTTTCCTCTGCCTGCAATGTAAGGTATGGGTCACCTGCTGGTTTGAACTGGAGTAAATGGTGGATATGGGCCTACTACAGAAGTGGGTGGGTGAGGTTCTGTGGCCTGTGATGGTGCAGTAGATCTGCCTAGATGATCATGCTGGTCTCTTCTGGCCTTAAAATCTGTCTGAGTCCACCCAATTCAGGCTTAATCATTTTCACCTTTTATTTATGAAACTTCAGACACAGATAAGATGAAATAAGTGGAGGCCCAACTTACTGAATTCTGGGCTACCAGGATATTCTCTTGTATTTTTTGGTGATCATTGCCACCTCTGATCCCTGGTCTGGTCCGTCAGATTTATTCCTCCAGTTTCTGCTCCAGTATTTCTCCAGTTTGGTTCTATCCCTAGCCCCTTCATTTAAATATGTAATGTGGACAACTATAAGAATCCATTAATTAATTTTTCTCCAATCAGGATTAAACATTATCTTATGTAACCCATCCAGTACACGTTTGCCAGCTTCAGTGTACACATTTGCTGCTTATACAGTTTTCATGTCATCTTGTCTGTATTTTTCCCCACTAAAAAGCACTTTTAGGGTTACAGTAATTTTACCAAAATCTAATGCACACATTCCATGAACAAGTCGTCATCCCCTTTGTCTAGCCAGCAGTAGCATTATTTAAGTGGATTTATGCAAGAGGCAAAACAACTCATGCTAGGCTGAGACTTTGGCCTAAGTGTTGCTGCATCTAAACTCATTTGCTATCCATAATTATAAATTATGCCATGTAGAGTTTTTTCAATTGGTGAAAAGACTTTTAATATACAGAATTCCAAGTAAACAGTTTTCCCTTTCTGTGACTTGAGTTTGAGTTGTTATAGCTTAAATAATTATTCATGCCAATGTGTTTACTACCGTGTTTCCCCGAAAATAAGACAGTGTCTTATATTAATTTTTGCTCCCAAAATTACATTACATTATATTACAGCGAGAGGCAAAACTGGAAGTACGTCTTATTTTCGGGGTATGTCTTACTTTCGGGGAAACAGGGTATTTAAATCTAACTTCAGGATTTTAGATCAGTAAAACACTGGGGAAATTGCCAATCACATTCTGTCAAATGTCAAGGTGATAATATATAGTAAAACAAATATAACCTCAAAACACTGAGTAATAAACGTATTGGATATAAATACTAATGAGATTTTTGGCATACTGGAGAAATAAACCAAAGTTGCATTTTTAATCTTGCCAGTTAATTAACCCTGTATATGTAATACCAACACTTCAATTTTAAGTTGAGCCCCTATTAATAAGTAGTACACACATTTTCACTGTTTGGCAGACTTTATAATCAACTAGCTGAAGTGAAAAACAGAAAGGAAGAGAAATCAAGACAAGAAACCTACGCTAAAAACAGGGAAAAGGCTAAAGAGTTTCAAAAGGTAACAGCATGTGGTACAGTATCTTAACTCCTTGGCCTAGCATTTCTGTATTTTAATGTTGTTCTGAGCAGTTCTAATTCCACTGACCTGTTGGTGCAGTCCCTCTTTAATGAGACTGCTACCTACGTAGTATTGTTAAAAATGGAAGTTCCTCCTTAGCAAATGGAAATGAGCCATTCTTGTAGTAATGATGAAATTCTACCACACTGTCATGGTGATGAATTACAGCCATGGGACACATATTTATGGGCTTTCAGCTAATTTCTAAATTATTTGACATACTGAAATGTTGTAGTTTTCAGTGAAGACTAGGTTGAAAAATAACAGAGCTACAGTCTTTAAGGTGTATAGTAAAATTATGAACACTGGCCAAAACAACTGTGGGGAAAGAAACCTTTCCATGTTTCATCAGAAACAAAACTATCTAAACTTTTCCCTACAAATTAAATCTGATTTAGCGTCTTTAGCTGATCCTGATTTTTCTTTCCCTCATGTGATTTTGTTGGAAAAAGTTCACAGATGAAAATACCCAAAATTAGAAGTCAGTGTTTGAAATCTTGGTGCCTCCACAGTCCAAGTGTTCCACTTCTAATTATTAAGAGGTTACACTAGTTTGTTTTTGAAATGGAACTGCTCACTTGATTTAAACCAAACCATAGCATCAGGATTTAAACTTCTGGCTGCTGTTGGCACACTATTCCATTCATTGCAACAAATTTAGGGTTAACCTGAGAAAATACCTCCAGAGGGATGCAGTTAGAACATCCACTGCATGACTTTCTGGAATAGGAAGAAATGTAATTGTTACTGTGCTTGTTCTGTTACTTAAAATAGTAAGGTTGATTTGTACCAAATATACACTGATGTGTTTGAAAACACACACTACCATTTTTTGGAATATCTGTCTGCATAATCCAATCTGCTGTCGTTTTATGTATTGAGTAGTACATTGAAGCTTAGCTAAAGCCCTTCCTATTGAGCATTTAGCTATTTCTAACACTGCCAGCCTGTTATTTAGGAACTTCAAATCTAAATCAATCTGCTAGATATTCAAACATCTATTTTTACTTACAGAAAACATTGGAAAAACTACGAGCCAAAAAGACACATTGAACATTAAATCTTTAAGAGACTTCTGGGAGTAAAAGTGCTTGATTCCTTTCTCCGTTCAATCCAAGGAATATATGAGAAGATGAGTCACCTTAAGCAATATTATGTAACTGTGAAGTAGAGCTTTGATATAGGTCAAAAATTCATAATCTAATGTAGCAACCTAGATAGTGGTTATCAAATCTTGGGAATAAACTACAGATCTTGTCTGCCAGTTTATACTCCATTTCTGCTTGTATTATGACTCAAGATTAACCAGATCTAGATTGTACAAAGGCTTTTTAATTGAGGATGGTCTGCATTGAAAAGTGAAGGGTCAGCTGAATCTCTTTAATAAAGTTTTGTAATGAAATCTGGAATTTGTGCAAGTGTCAATTTATTGGAAAAATCAAAGGATAAAGAGGTAAAACACAAATTTGCATAATTTCTATTCATTTAAAATGATACAAACCTTTTCAATGACACTTGAGATTTATTTCAATGAGAATTAATCCCCTTTTTTATCTTTTAAATTTTTGTCCTAGTCTGTGTAATTTTACCCAATGCATGTTAGTGAAACTCAAGTCCCCCTCTAAGATACATAATGGTAAACTGGAAAGGCTGTATGGAGTCATGCTTAACATGAGGTCTTGGGATGCATAAACAAGTAGGTGATTTTTTTACCTCTGTATACTCCATGGATGAGACTGATACTGGAATACTGTATCTATTGCTATGGCCAACATTTACAAAGGTTAAAAAATAGAAAAGCTGAAGAACATGCCTCAGCCGGTGTCTATGCTATAGCAAGTCCTGCAGTAGTAGAATTTGAATGAGCAGTTGCTGGGCTTATTACAAATGTGTAGGTACTAAAACTAAGGGGTTAAGAATGGTCCCAATCTGGGGCTCCAGCGTCTACACTGCTTATAAGGACTTACTTAAATGCAACCAGCCCTCTCCTAGCACCCTCCCAAAATTTGGCTTTGCTAGCCCTTCACTGGAAAACTCTCCACTGGGCAAATTAAGCCAAGGTGTGGGATTCCTTTGGTGGAATTTCTTCTCCTCCTTCCCCACCCTCCCAATTGAACCCCGGCAGGCTGCATTTTCATTGTAAAGAAAGAAGGTTTGAACATTAGGTCTCTGCTTGATTTAGCTCAGACCTTCTACCAATGTAGGGTTTTAAGACTGTGCAGATGGAAAAGGGGTGGGGGAAGAAGAGAGTTAAGCCTGAGGCTGGGTTTCAACTGTGGGCTTATATGCAGATATACCCAAAATGAGAGTCTGAGCTGTCTATCTAAATTGAGGTGACTGACTTGTATAAGTACTTCCCTGGGAAGAGAACATGGAGTACTAAAGGGCTCTTGAATCTAGCAGATGAAGGCAGACAAATTCAAAATTGACTAACTACAGAAAAACTACTGTTTTGAATAAATGAAATCAGGAAGATATTCTTCAGCCAAACAGTGCAGGCATTAGTGAAAACTAAGAGCTTGTTGCTAGTCAGGTTAGAGATGATGCATTTGGGTGTTCCTAGTCTTAAACTCCTAAGAATCAAACTTTTCTTAAATGGAAGTAGCACTTACTATCAAGTGCAGTTTATATGCAAGGGAATAGCACCTATGCTTAAGTATATTAGAGCTGAATTTAGATACCACGTCAAATGGTTATGAACCAATGTGGGAAACAGATTGTGTTTGAGCAGGGGAGAAAGGTATTTCTAGATGGGTGACTTGACTGGTATGTGCCATTATGGAGGTGATGTAACATTGGGTGCACATAAAATTCCATCCAGATGTGTAGGGAAAAGGTGCTTTGCCAGCAGATGCTGCTGCTCTGAGAAAGGGGACAGCCTGGGGCTGGTGCTCTGGGCAGCTGGCAACACCCAGGACCAGCTGCTTGGGGCTACCCTTGATGCTTAGGCAGCCCTCCTGTCAGGTGTAGGGGCTGCTGTACTCATGGAGGTCTTGGGAAGTCAGATTGTGACCTTTGTAGTTAAAAAAAAAAAAAACTTAAGAGCTACTGAATTTGACTGTAGTGGTGTTGGGTTTAGCTCCTGAGGGGATCAAGTGACCTATTCTCTCAGCTCAAAGCAGGACTGAAGATACCATGTTGGACCCAGTTAAATTATTAAAGATTGTAGTTGTGTAGAATTAGGGTGCCACTCAGCCCTTAAGCTTTCAGTAAACTTTACCTGTGGCTAACCAAGGGTCAGCAGCTGCATTGCTGAAATTTAAGCATAGGTGTGTTCAGCTACATTAGGGGTAACTGCTGCCAGCAATTAAATAGCATGGGCATAGGGTAGAGTCCAGTGGTCCTCACTTTTTGTATTGGTGACCCCTGTTGAATACCAAGCCTCAGTGTGACCCCCATTAGAAATTAAACACTTTATATTTAACACAAATACTAGATTTAAACCCTATTGCTTAGAATGACTTGTCACTGCTTTTCAATCAAGAGTGAAACATTTTTATGGAATTAAATTGAGTGGAAGTTATTTAAGTAAAAATTTTATTTTAATACTTGACAGTAATTAATGACCTGATGCAATCCATGGTCAGGGTTCATAGCCTGGTGCAGGAATTGGGGGGCACAAAGGCTCTCAGCCCAATGCAGGGCTTGTGGTCAGGGCAGCTTGGGCTCGGGCTCACAGCCACCTGCAGGCAATGGAGGCTGGAGATTGGGACTCCCAGCTAACAGCCCCCCCAGGGGTCAGGGCTTGCAGTCCCACTGCTCCTCTCTGCTGGGGTGGGGCTTGAGGCTGACAGCTCAACCAGGGGGTCTGGGTTCACAGTGGTGGGTCTCACTGCTATTCCACTCCACCGCAGAGTCAGGGTTGGGGCTCACCACCATGCTTCTCTGCTCAGGTGTTGGGGCTCACCCCTTCTACTTTTAGGGTCAGGGCTTGTTCACAACCCCCAGTTCAAGAACCAGTGGTGTAGACACTGGCTTGGGCTGGGTTCCTGGTATAGAATCATCTAGTCCAGTTCCCTGCTCAAGGCAGGTCTAAGTAACTAACTAGACCAGGGCTTCTCAAACTTGAACAAGCTGAAGCCTCCCATTTTAATTTAAAACATTGCCCAAGAGCCCTAAGCCCTGCCCCCCCACCCACTTCACCCTTTCTGACAAGGCCTCCTCCCCTCTCCATCCCTTTCCCCTGAACTCCCACTTCCTACAAAACAGGAGAGGCATGCAAGAGGGAGGGGGAGGAGTTGGTCAGCAGCCCTGGACATGATTCTGCCCTGTCCCTCTCCTCCCCTTCCCTATTAGACCCCCAGGGGTTGAGAGATCCCAGTTCAACATTCAGATTCCACAAATTTCAGAGGCAATGTGGTTGTGCTTACCTACCCTCACCAGATCTTTTGGAGCAGTACAGTCAACCCATCTTTCCTACAGAAAGGAAGACTGGGGGGCCAATTAGCAAGCTGAAAATTAACTCCTACCCACTGGAAGAAGTTCTAGTTTACAACATGATCCTACTCTAAGCTGCCTTTTCTGCATTACAGCCTCCAGCAAATTTACTTGAAGCCACATTGGAACAGCTGTAAAAGCAATAGGTTTTATAAAAGGTGCACTGTCTAGTACTTCCATAGCAAGAATAAGCTACATCACATCTGTTCCATTCCAACTTCTATTCAACTACATTGTTTCCCCACTATTCACAGCTCTTATAGTGGCACCCATTTGGCTGTAAGAGGGATGTTAGAGTTGGTTAGTTTCACATTTTTTCCCCACAGAAAAACTTCACAGGGGACAGCTCACCTTTAATTCATTTTCAAGCCACTAAACATCCCCTTTGACTTTAACAAGTTCCCTTGTGTGGTTCAAAACAAGGCATGTAGTAAAAAAAAAAAAGCCAAACTTCTGGCAAATTTTGTATTTTAATAAAATGTTCAGCCACTTTCCTTGTGTATATGGAGAATGGTGTGGATTACAAGCTTCAACTCAACCAGCTGCACTCTTCCCCCAGTGGAGTCAATAGTGGAACATAGTAAAAGGAGGTAGCAAGCCAAATACTTGAACTTTCACATTGTGGTGCATACAGCTGAATAGTATTTCCTGAATGATCACTTATTCACAAGTTCTCAACTTCAGAATGTGGCATTTTCCAGGGCTCACAATATACACTGGAGTCCATCATGAAGCCAATTAAGCAGTTCACCCTGAAGTTTCTGTTCTGGTCCATTAGAAGTTGACTCACTCCATTAAATCCTCCAAAAGATGTTTAAAAATACATGCCACAATTATCAAGTTTGGGTTAAAGGATTCAATCAAGTTTACTACAGAAGCATCCAGTGAAGCAGTGCAGACAAGACATTTTAAGATTGTTCACAGTTTAGGGTGGTATCTCAGACCTAAAAAACAGAAAGGTAACATTGCTGAGCTTCTAGTGATTAAATTCATGTATACAATTAGTCATGGCAGCTAATAGATATAACCATGTAAGAAGTTACATTAACAGCCATTTCTTAAAATAAAGCATTACACTGTCTGCATTAGTCTGGCAGCATAAATAATTTCATGGGCTAGTTACTGGTAAAGATTAAAGGAGGCATCATTTGATTCCTAACTACAGAATCAATTTAAATGCTGTCACCCACTGCAATGGAGACTCAGTGGCACCCCACTAGTTGGAAATATTCATACCACATCAGAAACAGGTCAAGTTGGGTATCATTCAAAAGTTCTTCCCCACAAGGGTGTCAAACATGAAAGAGGAACATTTTCTTGAATACATCAAATCCAGTTTAAAATAACTTTCACAGGCACACGAAATATGCAGCCCATATGAAGTTAAATCATGCCCCCTGACAGTAGTGTGTTATCAGTTAATGCTCAGAGCCTGATCTTTTAAAAGTATTGCATTGGCAGAGAAACAGTCCAGTGGGACTGAGTACTGGCTTTGTTTATGCCAATACTGTTGTAATGAGGCACCGGTTAAAACATTAGCTTTCAGCCAAAAATTACTGGAATGCATCAGCAATTGGCGAGCACATAACATGCATTGTAAAAATTACTTTGAATTGTAACTTGTGCAACATACATAACAAGGTTCTCCCCAGTGGTATTCTTCAAAAATTCACCTACTAGTTGGTATTGTCTCCCCCCTGATACCTAAGTGATCAAGACTGAAATAAATACTTGGTGGCACTCCACTGATAAGTGCACCCATAAACAATCTGTTAAAGTTGGAGAGGAGATGCACTGAACATCAGGAAAAAGTTGAAGATTCTGAGTCAAGTGCCAGGTGTGGCTAAGACTCATCTTGTACTAGGTCCCATGGTATGTGTGTCAAGAACACTGGCTTCTGTTATAAACCAGAACCCTGAAGGCAGGATGAGGAAGTGGTAGCAGTGGCTGATGCAGAAGCTGACTGAGGTGACATACACTAGTATGGGACTCAGCAGCAATTATGGGACTTTCCATCATATTTAAATATTTGTTTAATTCATTTCTTCCAGTTCTGAGGTCAGACGCTTGGTTCAAGGACTTAAAATGTAACCTAAATTCTGAAGCCAGCATAAGTTTTCCCATTAATTGGCAGTCACATTGAATCTGTAATTTGGAGTCTTAGTAGCACACCCCTTCCTCTTACACCTGATCAGCAGCCTAGCTGCACTATATCTATCTCCTCAGAAATAGGCCACATAGCACACTAAGTGCTCATGGCATCCTGCAGAGGATTTCAATATTAGGTCATTGCGTTAAGAGCTGCTGGTTTCACAGCCATGCAAACCCCTCTTTGAAATGACCTTAAGCAACTGAAGCCACTATACTTATCAGAATTGCTAGCACACATCCGTACCTCTGCAATACAGCTAGAAAGTCTTCCACATCTGTTAGTTCCTGGTCTTCATTTGGGATTTGCAGTCAGTGATTTGTCTGCAACAGACTAAGGAGTTAAAGTGAGAGTCACCAGATTTGGTTAGTATCAAGCCATAAATTAGAACAAGGTGAGAGTTGCCCAAAGATAAGCCAAGAAAAGTACTCTATTCACAGGCAGTTTCTCTAATGTTGTCAGTTTTTGTTAATTACATTTAAATATAGGAGTCCTGTGATAAACTGCTCTTCAGTGAACCATCTGAGCAGCAAACAAAATCAACAGATCTTTATTAGAAATATTCTAGAGTCAGGGATTTTTGCTTATAATCCTGATAAAGAATGTACAGTCAAAGTGCTAATTCTTCCATAGTTACGGTTTTTCAAGTAGTTTTTAGACAGCTTTAGCTGAAATCTGGCTATCCCAAACAGAACCTATGTAAAAAGGTTCTCAGCAAGGATTTAAGCAAAAACAGACATGGCCACATGAAACAGTGCTCCCTCTGATCCCTTACGTTACTTGTTTCCAACAGATTTACTAAAGCAGCAATGCTAAAAATCTGATGGAGTTACTTTATGGTCATGTCCACAGCACACCAGAAATGGTATTTCCTAGTGTCCTTGGTAATGACCATTGATTGGCGTTTTAAATACTTGACTATTAAAACCTTTAGTTGAAAATAGCTCAGCAAGTACTCCTGTCTCCCGCACCCAATGGATACATTTTGCTATGTCTAAAGACTCTACAGGATAAACTCCTGAACTGCCTGCCCCTCTAGAACACTGATAGAGCTATGCACAGCAGTTTGCTCTCCCAGGTATTAATCACTTACTATGGATTAATAAACCAAAGTGAGTTTATTAAGTAGGATTTAAGTAGTTTCAAGTAATAAAAAGAACTAAGTTACCAAACAAAATAAAGCAAAACATGCAAGTCTAAGCCTAATACATGAAAAATCTGAATACAGGTAAATCTCATGCTTCGCAATGTTCCAATAAGCTTCTTTCACAGAACAGACTCCTTAGTCTGGACCAATCCTTTCCCCTTGGCACAATCCTTGTTAGTTCCATCTTAGGTGTACCTATGGCATATCTTTGACACAAGATGGAATCCCATCTCTGGGTCCCCAACTCTCCTAATAAATGGAAAAGTACCAGATGTAAGATGGGTTCTACTTCAGGTGACATGATCACATCACTGTAAGACCTCATTTTTCACAAGTGCCCAGGAAGGCTTGCAGGTAAACCAACCATTTACAACCAACTGTCCTGGTCAGAGCCCTCAAGATTCTAATCCACCATTAAATGTCCCATGCTTTGCATAATTACAATAGGACCTCAGAGCTATGCTTCATATTTCTAGTTTTAGATACAAGAATGATACATACAGAAAGGATGAACACTCAGATAAGCTTTATAAGAATACAAGAGACTTTTTGCATAAAGCACATTCTAGTTATATTATTTTACACTCAAGCATATTTCCACAAAACATTATGTAGAGCAATTTCTGAAATGAAATATGAATAAATTTTTCAGCTGTTGTAAGTATATTACCTGTCAAACAAGTTGGTATCATGATACAGTCTTCCAAACAATTTTCAAAATAATGAAATCTGGTCTAGTAGTGTAGTGAAGTCCCTCTAAAAAGAATAAAGCCATGAGTGCACCAATGATATTCTTCTACAGCTGGTCAATGGCTGACCTACTATATGGATAAGTTAAAAGCAGATATGTTCAACCATAAAGACTCAATTTGTGTCAACAGAAATACCAGGTTTAACAAGCACAAAGCAGCATGAAAACCAACGATGCCAAATGTTGAATTACTGTAGCACTGATTTTTGAGCATCCCATCAGAAGAATGCTGTTGGATGCAGATACCTTGCAGTGCACAGTTAGTGTTTGTAGAAGCTTCCACCATCCTGAAGTATCAGCCCACTTTAAAATTACATTTCTGTAAGCATTGAATTAGAAGTGAAATGATCTAACAGTAAACTCAGAGCAAAATTCCATTTTGCAAGCTGTGAAGTAACCAGAAGTGCAAGAGTCATCCTTATTAAACGAAGCTAGTACAACTCAGTTTCCAGGATTACAAGAGGTATTTGTACTCCAGCTAATGTATTTTTTAAAAAACAGAACATTTAGCTAGTTTTAGTTAAGACTCTGCAATCTGCAGTGATTCTGTGGCGAGATCCCTGGATTCTGTAACACTCCAGCACAGTGAATTGGAATTTCTGCAGCGATTTCATTTTATTTAATGAAAATACATCTGTTACTTGACAATGATTTTATGCTTCCTCTTGTCAATGTGTTGTACATTTTTGTTCTGAGTGCTTACAGCACAGTAGTAGCAGCCCAGCAAAGTGAGTGAGATTCACATCTCAAAGCCATTGTTTCAATTTGTCTACTAATAGATCTGTTTATACACTGTGGTATTGACAACCATGAAGGTTTGAAACAATCTTAAGAAAAAAAATGTGGATTCTCCAGCAAAGGCTGGGTGAATTTCACAATTTCTGAAGCTGCAGAAACAGAACACATGCGATCCTAGTTTTTGTTTAAGTTGAAGGGTAACAATGTGATTCAACAAGTCAATTACAAGTCAAAGCATAGCACAAGTCACTCAATCTTACCCAGAAATTTGCCCATTTCCTTGTGACACGATTTTCAATCCATGTTGTGTTAACTAAGCTAATGCCTACAGGACAGAAGATATATTGCTCAGTGTCCATGCATAGAGTTCAATAGTTACACACTGCAATTAAAATCTGTCTTGCAGTTCTATCCCACAGAGCTAACAAATAGTTCAATGGGTAAAGCAAAACCTACAAGTTTTCTCTATGAGGTATTTCCAACGACATGAACCTACAGGAGAGGCACCATCGGGATAGACCTCAGTTATGTGGTACTGTAATAAGAAACACAGGGGTGAGGATCCTTCAGCTTCTGTAATTACCAATATAGGATAAGTCTTGTCAGTATCAACCAGCCTAAAGAGTAACTTCAACAGGAACACCTTCTGAAGAGGTAAAGACCTGCTTTTTCCATTTATACGATTTCTGATCTTGTCCTGACATTTGCTATAGTCTTCACCTGATGAAGACTACAAGAATGAATAGTGTCAATCTGGTGTTCTTCAGCTTCCCTCACAATCCATTCCACTGGCAGAGTTGATAGAACTGTGACTCCATAAATCAGAAACTTGGTACAAAACCTGATTATCAGATCATCCCCCGAGACTGCTGAAGGGCCAGAAGCTCTGCAGCAGCACCAGCTGCTATACACCTGTCCACATTTTTTGAGGCTCCTTCAGAACAGTCTGATGCTGTCCAAATATTTAACAGCTGCCATCTTCTCTATGTCCCAGCCAGACCGATTAATACTGAACTGATCATAATCTGGAACAGGAGACTGCTTGATGGTAATGGCCAGCGATTTAGTTTCCTCCAGATTATTAATCTGGACAGGGAAACTGACTATACACAAACGGTCATCAATTGCACAAAGTGACTGAAAAAGGCAAAACCCATCCCTTCTATTTCTCAGTTAGCCATCTCAGGTGTTATTTGTAACAATAGCAATTAAGTTAGGGGGAAGTGTAGTTCCATACATTAATATTTAGCTGAATATATTTGTGTATACATGTCCTTTGGAGATGTGTGTATACATGTCCTTTGGAGATGTGTGTATACATGTCCTTTGGAGATGTGTGTATACATGTCCTTTGGAGATGTGTGTATACATGTCCTTTGGAGATGTGTGTATACATGTCCTTTGGAGATGTGTGTATACATGTCCTTTGGAGATGTGTGTATACATGTCCTTTGGAGATGCCAGTGAAGTTAAATTCTTCACTTATGTGCAGAGATAGCACTGATACAACTAAGTGTTCATTCTATTATATTTACAAGTAAAACAGAAGACTTGATAGATCAGTTTTTACTTCAAACTAGAAGCTACCACTGACTTTTTAATAAAAGGGCAAGGGGTAGAATTTCCTACCTCATGAACAGGCATCTTGTTATTTCCGGTTGACAAGACTTCTTCGTAATCACTTCACTTGCCTTGCTTTCTAAACGTGCTCCATCTGAAATAGAGGTCAGTTTACAGCCACACAAATATATAAACACATAAGCAGCAGCAATTTTTAACAATATGGTTGTACCACCATACATTTTCTGAAGCACCCGTGTTCCTTGAAAGTCACCCATGCAACTACTCCAAAAGTAGGGTTGTGGCCAGAACTAAAAACTAGAACCCAGAGGGTAAAGTTTAAAAACACAAACCCACACTTGCTATATACACAGAGCAGTGGCAACAGAAACAGGAATAGTCCTGAGTCTAACATTTCCCCTTTAGCCTGATACTACGGTAAGCTTAAACCATTAAACAGCAAGTGTGTACCTGAACCAGAGCAAGATAGACAAGAGCCACGTAACCAAAGCGTTCAGAAAGGCTGTCGTCATTCACTCTTTTCAGAGCAGTTGAACATTTTGCCAATCATCATAACATTTCCTCTCAACATCCTCTATATTTCTTCCAATATAGAAGCAGATACCAGTTAAATGAAAATAAAGCTCTAATGCTTCCTGTACCAGAAAAATCTGATGGCGCGTTTAATAGGACTAATTAACAGTGAGTTTTATATGGCTCTTCAAAAGAGCCAACTACAGGAATACAGGTCTGTGCATAATCCTCATGAAGCCTTCTGCTTTCCAGTGAACAGTGCACATTCTAGTCTGAGGCTTTACACCCTGGCATAATCCAATCGTATACTATGCAAATCAATTTTGAGTTAGAGGCATGTAACACCCTTTAGCCAGAATTTCTTACCAAGACACTAGAGGAAAAAGTGATTTGTGCCTGAGTGTTCCAGTTACTTGGACTCCCTGAAAACAAAGGAAGAGAATTCAGTTTGTTGTACTCAAATGCCAGTTAAGTGGCCTCTACATTTTAAATTTACCTTTTCCCTGGAATTGTTACAGAAGTAGTTTTATTACTCAATTTGCATTAGGCAGGATGTGGTTCACAATTATCCATTTACAATTATTCATCTACTTCCAAACTGCAGTTCAAATGGTGACATTAAGTAATTAAAGAGAGAATGTGGGTGAGGTAAATCTTATTAGACTAACTTATGTTGCTAAAAGACAAGCTTTTCAGCTTACATGGAGCTCTCTTGTTCAGGTCCTGTGTAAACTCAAAAGGTTGTCTTTCACCAGCAACCAAGCAGGTCCCAATTACCTCACCCACTTGTCCCCCTAGTACCTGGAACAAACACCGCTACAGTAACACTAAAAAAATACATTGGTATCAAGTCTTTTGAAGGTATAGGACCTCCCTGTTCACTATAGACCCAAACCTCTTTAAATCCTCCAACAGGACTCCAGAAATACAGTAAAACCTTGATTTAACGGACTAATTCGGGCGAGGGGGTGTCCGTTAAACAAAAAGTCCATTATTTAATAAAAAAACAAGCTGTCTGAGCCAGCCGCCGCTGGGAGCCGGCCGCCAGGGAAGGGGACCGGGGCTGCAGCAGGGAGGGGTCGCGGTCTGATATGGATCAGAAATTTTGTCTGTTGCATCCGAGGTCCGTTAAATCGAGCTTTTACTGTATAGATAAATGGCCCTAAGTATGAAAAGCCAAATTTCCAAGAAAGTGATATGAAGTGCCAATTGGTTCTATAATCCCCATCTTCAATTTCTTTGACAAAATACACTAGGGACGTAAATGTTTAAAAACAACCATGTAACCAATTAAAATTTTATTTGTTACAGTTAAATTTTAATCAGGGAACTAAAGGTGTGAGACAGCAACCAGGACCCTGGGCAGAGTTTAATTATTGGTTAACTAGTAAGCATCACGCTTATCCATTAACGGGTTAGACTTTTACATCCGTAACCTGCACCTAATTGGATTTCTTATAGAAAGTATATGGCTAAATTACCCTCTATATGGACAAAAAGTTCATTCATTATAAGTCAAGTTTGTTACAGGTCTCATTGTCACTACTGTAATTCATTTTACAGTGATGGAAGCATAACCTGTTACTTCTGTAGCCATGTTGCTCAATTCAGACACACACCATTAATTGTGCCTATTCTTAGTGTGCAACGGGGCAGTTTCACCCAACTATCAAATTCTTCATCAACTATATTACAAAAATCCAACTATTCAATTAGTAGTCTGTAGACTGCTGGCTTTCTTCCCGTATTAGCTTTAGCTGTAAAAGGCTGTCTGCACAAGACACTTGTGTAACCTTGGTACCCTGCAGAAACAAGTTCACCACTTTTGAATTTGTTTGAGCTAGTCCTTCTGTACACTAGGAGGGAGCTAGTCAAATGGGTCTACACAGATGTAGAAAGAAGGTTTTCAGTAAAATAACTAAGTAGACGGCCAAATTACTGCAGGCCAGAAGTAAAATTACGACGAACTGCAAGTACCTTGACAAAAATGGAAGGAACACAATGTGCTGAATGATCCATTCAGAAAAGAACATTTTAAAAGCTTCAAAATTAGCTGTCAGCCTCAGAGCCTGCAGCTTTCTCAAATTGGCTCTGGTCTGCGAGAAGTCATTCTAGGGTACTGAATACCAGAAGCTTCAGTGGAACTAGCACCCAAGTTTGCAAAAATGCATAGCATATGGGAAGATGTGGGAAACTGTCATTAGATGACACCTTCTAAGTGAAACTTGTGGGAGGGCTTTCAGCTCTTCTTATATACAGTGGCTTTATAGTAAGATAGATATGGCGTTTCTTTTCAAAAAGATGATTTATTTCTGCTCTAAACAAAAATGCAGCTTTAAGTCCGGTTTAAGGCTTGAGCAGGACTGTACTGACCTACCCTTACCCTGACGCTAGTTATTTTCCTTAGTTTCCTTCCTGATTATGAATATGTATTTCCTCTGTACATACTCTCAGTATGAAGGTGATCTTCCTGACAGTGACTGCAGTCAGGCTGTTTCTCTAGTCAGAATGCCATAGGAAATCCTTAAAAAAAAAAAAAGGATACTCTGATGCTAAGTCCACTTACATTTTTCTACCATTGTGATTTATAAAATACTGTATTGCACTTCTATAATATTTCAATGGCAACATTATTTCATCAGCTTCCGAATAAAACAGGCAACTATTTAATTAAATCTTCATGTGCCAACAGATATGCTTGTTAAACCTGGCATAACAGCATGAAAACCAACAATGCCAGATGCTGAATTACTGTGGCACCCTTTTTTGAACACCCCATCAGGAGAATAGTGCTGTGTGCAGATACCAAAACAGTGCAACAGTTCACCTGGTAACTGCTTTCTCCAAAAATCCATGCTTTAAAAATTTTAATTTCCCTAAAGAAAATAAGTGTATTCTAATGCAGTAATTTAATATGAAGCATCACAACTTACCCTTTTCACTAATGAGCTCTGTGTTTCCATCTTGATTTCAATGAATTTTGCAAGTTCTAGAAACTAAGATGGAAAAAAAACCTTTTCTAGTTTTATGAAGTTATCACTGTTCAGCACAGCTTACATTAATCAAGCGTTTATTTTTGAAATCAGCAATATTCAACATTGGCTCACCTAATGCAAGACTGTATATATTTATCCATCATCTCTCTCATACTGGTAGATTAACATGCCAATCACTTGTTTAAAACTGCATTTTAGGGCCGCTTAGCACCTAGAAATACAGACTGGCTGGCCACCTACCTACTCCAAACTGATGCTTTTATTCAATTCCCCTTGAAATGGTAGGGATACTATACTTTTTCTAGTAGGAAAAAAAAGTTACCACTGTCCAGCTGCTAAAGGAGACAGACTGACATAAGAGAAAAGTCAACAAGCAAGATGTGGAATTACCAAAGAAGTCAGCTAGTGGCAGGTTTTGTTTTTGTTTTTTTTGGGGGGGGGGGGGGGGAAGGGGAGAGAAAGGAGGAGAGAGAGACAACGAGGGTGAGCATTAGCCTGCTAAACCCAGGGTTCAATTCTTGTGGGGGCCCCCATTTAGGGATATGGGGCCAAAAAATCTGCTGGATGATTTAATTGGGAATTGGTCCTGCTTTGAGCAGGGGATTGGACTAGATCTCCTGAGGTCCCTTCCAATCCTGATGTTATATGACTTATGGTATTTGCGCAACTGCATGTTTCTTAGAATTTACATTAGGAAGGCCTAAAACAAAGTCAGTGTAACTGGGATTAAGTGCAAACACTAAATATTTATGTTACTCATTTTAGAGACAACTTGATGCAGAGACTAGAGTTCTCCAGTGTTCATCGAAATTCTGTTCTACTGGAAGCACAAAGATTGTCCCTTCTGAAAAGTAACACAGCTCATATATTGATGAGTTGTGGGTTGCAAGAGAAGGGTTTATTCTTAGCACTTACTCCAAGATTTTGTCCACAGCAAAAAAAAACAAAAACTGGAGATGTGCTGGGAAAAACTTTTCAAACAAAATCCTCCATGGGACTTCTCAGTAGTTGAAGTAGAATATTTATGCACTGTTCAAATGCAGCTGGTTCTAATAAGTAGCTGGCTATATATCTGGTAGCATTTACTTCGGTTACAAACCCACATTTCCAATTTAATAGAAAAGTTAGCACAAAGTTAGGGTTGCTTGGTAGTAAAAACTGTCATTACGATGAAAATTAATGTGGTTCCCACTAGGATGTGGGACTTAGCATGGATCCCAAATCCCATATTCTAGCGAGGGTCCAGAGTATTTTGAAACTACCAAAATAATTGTAGCTGGTGTGATTTGAGTGTAAAAGTAGCTCCATGTAACTGTCTGACCACTATTGTAATCAAGAGTTCTGTGTTCTAGTCCCACCTCAGATGGGCTCTAACTTTGGCTAAATCATTTAATCTATTTTCATTACTCAAACTCCTACCAAATCAAGTATCAAGAGAGCAAGATTGAAAATATACAGTTCACATGTATTCTAAAGAGCCATTCAGATTATTTTCTTTCAAGAAATTGAAAAACTATGAAAAGGAATACAAAGGAAGAAGCAACTTACCTCTTGCAGGAGCAATAACTAAAATGGTTCTTTTTTCTCTCTCCAAAGAAAATGCCAATTGAACTAAAATGCAAAGAGGGAAAAGAGACACATTAATGCTGAAAACCAGAGACTTCAAGATTAATATTCTCTAACCAATACTGCATTTGTAATCAGTGGTTTTTCATGGGATATTTAGTCAGTTCTGTTCAGAATTAGAATTAGTTCATTTGGGAATCACCCAGCAGTTGAACAGAGAAATTCATCATAGGAACTGAAATGTGAAGTCAGGTGGATCAAGTACTATATATGGCACCTGCAATACCTTACCCAGCAACAGTTCCATTCCCAGATTCAGCATGAAGTTTTTCAAACGATGCTGAGAGGATATTTGTCATGTTCATGTCTAGAAAGAAAAAAGTTAAGATGTTATCTCAGACCAGCGTTAGCAACAGGTTTGATATTACAAACTAAAAATCAATCTTGCAGTTTTACTATACATAGCTAATGTAATTTAGTGGATAAAAGCAAAGACAAGTTTTGTTATTTTGAACAA
Organism: Sternotherus odoratus; assembly: GCA_032164245.1. Classification (NCBI taxonomy): domain Eukaryota; kingdom Metazoa; phylum Chordata; order Testudines; family Kinosternidae; genus Sternotherus; species Sternotherus odoratus. The sequence goes on along the minus strand of JAVMKO010000001.1, from coordinate 279,242,658 downwards.
GCCAGCAGGAAAGTTCCTACCAGGATTGAAATGATGATTCACCTGACTTGTTCCTCATGGTTTATTAATGAGATTCAACTAAGGTATCAACATGATCAATATTTAAGAAGCCCAGATATGAAATCTACAAACTGCACACAGGGCTAAAAATATACAAGCATGGTGTTCTATTACTGTCAATAGACCACCCTGTCCCCATTTAGGATTATGTTTGCTGTGAGACAGGAATTTATTTGTACAATAGCACTTGAGATTGGGGCTTCTGAACACCACTATAACAACTCAGCTATGTAACTGCCAAAAACAAACACCATTTGTAACACCATTAATGTGCTCCAATTACTGTCCACATTTACAAGTAGCACAATTCATATCAGTGGTGGGTTGCAAAAGTGGCATTGTATTATTAGCACAGAATTCCAAGTTTCTGTCCATGTTAGACAAAAGCAAAAGAATGACGTGCTTCTGAAAGTGATGTGCTGTATGTAATGTATGCATTAAGTTTCAATCACACTTCTCAATTTATATTACTATTTTCTATCAAGGCAAACAGCTGTTCAGACGTGATTTTTTTAAACTATGGTTAGGGTGACAGAAGGCAATGTTAACCTCTGAACCAAGTTATGTAACAGACATTTTACTCTTCCTTTCCTACAGATAGTACTGAGCAAATTAAACCTCAAATCTTTATAAGAGCGGCTCCTTTATTACTACATTTACAATTTTATCTCTAGACACTAACAAATCATATACTCACCCAATGGAGGCAAATTATATATTTAGAACCTCGACTGAAAATTTCCTAAGTTGAATGCTGAACAGTTTGAAGTGAATGTTTTATTGCCAAGTGGAGCAGCATATGAAGATATGTATGCTCAGAGTCCAGATTACGGCAACCAGCATTTATGGGATTCCATGATGTACTAGTTTTCTCACCTGTATAGTATCTCCTGTACAGGCCCAGGCCCATCATCAGCATGTTTCCTCCTCTTCATCTTCTCTGATCAGTTTTACATGTTTTGCTTTGGTCTTTGATTTTTTCTTGCTTGGAAGTTTGCTACTTAATATGAAACAGCTGTTCTCCTAAATCAGTGGAAGATATACAACTGATGAGAATAAGTCAATTATAATTAAGTGAAAATTTGAAGTGGGATTTTGCCAGTAATTTGGGTGATGCAGAACTTCCCATGAGTAACTCATAACTGTATTCCTCAATTTAGGATTGTTTGCCACCCCAAAGACAGAATCATGAATTTTCAAATAATTTTTTTATATTGAGAAGTCCATAGATACAGTTTAATTCCAGGAACAAATATTTAATCCAAAAATATTTTAATTGCTTGAATTTTGGTTAATTTGCTTTAAAATGCTACACAGGGGAGTAGAATTAACTAAGGTTTACTCACAACAATTGTGGCACCAAATTCTTGATTAGGATCCAAGTTGTGATCTTCTCCACTGAAATAAAAATGGTCCAGAGTTTGCTATTACATAAACCTAACCAAAAAATACGAAGACTAGAAGTGGACTTTGATTTTTGTGGCCACAAAATCTTGAGTTCTCTTGACCTCAATGCTACACTTGCACCTACATGAGGATACCATTCCTGCAAAAGTCTGCTCTCAAGTGAGACCTCCCAAAACAATCAGAAACTAGGTATGACAAGCTCTCAATGATATTACAAAGAAAAGAATAATTGGGAAGGAAAAGGTAGAGAGGCAGCCTTCAGAGTAGATATGAGAAAGTGGACAGGGCAGCCATGAAGAAAAGCCAACTGGCACACTGAGAAGACAATCAAGTCTATTGGGGAAGAGCAAAGAAAGCCAAACACCACTGCCAAGTAGCCAAACAGGGGCCAAAAGGTGACGATGGATTAGGTTCGCCTGATGTTACATCTGTGGGTGAACCACAGCTGAGCAATGTGTCCAAGGGATAGCTGTAACCTTTACCCAAGAATCTTTTACATGCATAGTCTGACTGCTCTCTGGTTCTTATTTTGAGCAGTGTAGTCAGTCTGCAAAAAGTTTTCTACTCTTCAGCTTTCTACTTCTCCAAATGGAAATTTTCTTTGAAAATGTACTTGTGTACAAGTATGAACTGTAATGGTTGTGGCTTTGTCTACATTTTCAAAGTGGCCACAACCATTACAGTTCATACTTGTACACAGAGACCAAGGAAAATCTTGCAGCCTTTATTTACAGAACTAGGCCTCCTTCCAGTCAGTCAATTACACTATCCACTGTCACCAAGGACAGAAAGATAAGAATAAGAACCTGAACAGGTTTTTTCAATCTTCAGCCATGTAAATTACCTTGACACTTAAGGAACATGCCAACTCAAAACATACTCAGTTTGAGAAGTGAGATAATAGATTTGATTATTGATCCCCAAGCATCTTTGCTAATTGTTATGGTTTTACATCTTCCCCTCATGGCTATGTGAAACACCCATGTAAATGGGGAAAATGATTGACCACATAGGAGAGAACAGAAAAACTCTACGTAATACTCTAATGCCGAGTAAGTTAAATTAAGTCTCTAATCTTTCAGCTATAGAAAACTCAGCTACTTGTAATAAGTGTAGACAAATTTCAGACAAGCAGGATTTTAAGTTGACTATTTCCCCATTCCACTGAATCAAACAAAATGAAAGGGAAAAAAAAGACAATCCTCGGATTTGACAGGTTACACACTACAAAATCCCAATCCAATCCCTACACCATAAGATAGGAAGGCTTTAAAAAAAAAAAGGGGGGGGGGGGGATTGGATCTTATGGCTTCCCTCACAAAGTGATACTACATGAAATTAAGGTGTGAACAGTTTCTCAAAACAAGTACCGTATATACTCGAGTATAGGCCGACCCGAATATAAGCCGATGCACCTAATTTTAGCACAAAACCTAGTAAAAGTTATTGACTCGAGTATAAGCCGAGTCCCCCCTGCCGAGGTTCCCCCCTGCCGAGGTTCCCCCTTCCCCGCCGCGGGCGGGCTGCCGAGGTTCCCCCCTGCCGAGGTTCCCCCTTCCCCGCCGCGGGCGGGCTGCCGAGGTTCCCTCCTCCCCGCCGGACCAAAAAAAAAAAATGTGCGCCCCGGTTCCTCCCCTCCCCGCCGGACAAAAAAAAAAAAAAAGCCTCGCTCTCCCGTCCCCGCCGCGCGGGCGGGCTGCCGGGAGCGTCCCGGTTCCCCCCTCCCCGCCGCGGGCGGGCTCCCGGCAGGGACAGGACGGGTCGCGCCCGCAATGGCCGGGGCTCCCCCCCGTGACAGGCCGCGGCACGGAGCCGCCGGGCCCAACCGCCCCGGGATCCTCCCGAGCCAGCCCTGCTACCGCGCAGCGGGGGCCGTTCCCCCCCCCCCCAGCCCGCCGCCCGGGCCCTGCACTCACCCCTCCCCGGGGGGGGAACGGCCCCCGCTGCGCGGTAGCAGGGCTGGCTCGGGAGGATCCCGGGGCGGTTGGGCCCGGCGGCTCCGTGCCGCGGCCTGTCACGGGGGGAGCCCCGGCCATTGCGGGCGCGACCCGTCCTGTCCCTGCCGGGAGCCCGCCCGCGGCGGGGAGGGGGGAACCGGGACGCTCCCGGCAGCCCGCCCGCGCGGCGGGGACGGGAGAGCGAGGCTTTTTTTTTTTTTTTTTTTTTACCGGGTTGTCTCGAGTATAAGCCGAGGAGGCTTTTTTCAGCCCAAAAAGTGGGCTGAAAAACTCGGCTTATACTCGAGTATATACGGTATTTTAGTAATTCCCAATCCAGATTTAAACTATTCAATCTAAATTACTAAAATTCATTGATTAAATCTGATAGAAACATGCTCAGTGGATGATGGTCTTGCACTGCAGTGAGACTGAGAAGACAGAGTTGAACACCCAGTTCAGCCACAAGCTTCCTATGTGACCTTGAGAAACTAGTTTACTGATTCCTCAATTCCTGATCTGTCTGGGGATAGACTTCCCTGCCTCAAAGAGATAGGAGCTAGAGATGGAAGCCAGTTAAGGAACTTGATGGAAAGTGTTATAATTTCCAAAGTGTGAACTTACTTTGTTTCCTGAATAGGAGAAATGGGTCCTTCATCATCTAAGTATTTGTGTTTCCGCATGTTCATACATTCATATTCTAAATCCTCACTAGCATCCAGGCTTTTTAAAGCTTTTTTGAGATGTTCTTCATATTTGAGCATCTTAATGTATTGGAAATATCCCTTTAAAGCTGCTTCCTAAGAAAAAAGTGTTACATTATACAAGACTTTGAAAATCAATGCCATTATTAAGACGGACTACTTTTGTTTATTTCGGACTTCTAATACCAAACAAACCCATCAATATATATTTAAATGTGCTATACAGCAAATCAGTTTCAAGCATTTAATACTAACTGATATATTATGTATACAGATGACTTGACTGCAATCTTGTCTATAATGTTGTACTGAAAGTGTGAATTTAATTTGGTCAGAGTACAGTGAATTAGTCAGTGGTTCTTAAGTGCAAAAGCACAATAGTTATCTTGTGGCAATTGCCATTTCAGTTTTTGTCTGCAAAGACTGAAGTTTATACTGCTTCTAGAAACCACTCCAATTTAAAAGAATCTCACCTCGTATTCAAAAATCATTTTCATGGGGAGGTGTTTCCTTCCATATTCTTTTTCCACAAAGGGAAACTGAAAGCCTCTGTCTAGAAGTCTTCTTTTCCTCTCTTCTTGTGGGGCAGTTAGCCGTGGTCTCCCTCTGGGCCTTCCTGTGCTCTTCTCTCCCTCTTTTGGTTTCTCCTTACATCTCTGATGTGCTTGTCTCCTCCACTTCCTCCTATAACGATGGTCAAAAATGGCTTTCAAATTGAGTGCAGATCTGGACAGCCCTTGGGATTTAGCCAACTTAAATGGAGATCCAGGGTCTGGTGAGAAGTCAGTTGAAGTGTCTCTGTCCAATGTATTTGCTGGAGACTCTGCAAAGTGCCTTGTTGAACTTCCAGTTGACAGTGTAATGTTACACTCAGGTTGGAACAAGTTGCCAGTAGAATCAGGAAGGTCACTATGATAAAACAAGAGTAAATAAAATAGTTTGTTTTTTTGAATGCACGGTTGTTTCTGATTAATTATGAACAGTGACTACAAAGAATTTTCCCCAGTATCAAACAAAATTATCTTCTCTACCCTAGTACCTTTGGTGTGATTAGATGTTCATGGTGATTGCTATTAAAAAAATTGACTAATTATGACTCTGATACCACAGTAATGGATGCATTAGAATGCTAATGCACTAGATCAGTAAATATGCATAACTTCCTTGCAACACCCCCCTCCCCCCCAAATGTAGGACTCCATCCCCATTACATCCATACTGCCAGAGCTGAGGCAATGCAATGGCCATGCAACTGGAGTGGAGCTGGTGTAATTCTGGCCCATAGGAAGGGATGCAGTGTGCATAGCTGAGCAGGACCATGGCTCCAGACCAGTTTTAACTCCTCTAAGAGGGCAGGGCCTTACAGCTGCCAGAAGCCTCTGTGCCACGAGTGGAGTAGGAGCTTTGGTCCAACCTAAAGGAGCTGTGCAGGAATGAAGGGAGCAGGATGCTGCTGAGAGGATGGAAGCACAGTGGGGAAGCAGCCCCTGCCTGTTCCATCAGCAGTGCACAACCCTTTCCCCAGTAAGAAGGGTTCAGCACTGCTGCAGCAAGCCACTAACATTCACTAGAGCAACGGTTCTCAAAGTGGGGGTTGCAGCCCCTCAGGGAGCCACCGGGCACCTCCCGAGCCCCTGTGTCCACCGAGAAGCCACCAAATTGATTACTTCCGCATTCGGCAGCTTTTTGGCGGACACACTGAGCTCTCCCGACTATCCACCAAAATTGCTGCTGAAAGCGGAAGCAATCACTTCAGCTGACAGCCGGGAGCGCTCAGCATGTCTGCCGAAAAGCCGCGGAGTGCAGAAGTAATCAATTCAGCAGCTTTTCGGCAGACACACATGGGTTGCGCTGAGAAGCCGCTTCTTTTAAAAAAGGGTCACAGTTCTCCCAAGTTTGAGAATCGCTGCACTAGTGTGTGCAAAAGTGGGAGATACAGTTTGAGAACTAGCACCTCCCCAGGTGCACTCACCTCCCTCAAGGTACAACACAATTTGGTTGAGAACCTATTCACCATATTCTAAAAGTTGAAAAGGTAAGACATTTCTTCCCACAGCCAAGCTTCTGCTTGTACCTTAAATTCTATGCAATGGCTCTCCTTGGCTTTTTGTGGGTTGCTACCACCCTGCAGAGAAAGGCTATGATACTAGGGCAACTTCAGATCTGTAACTTAAAATTGGTTTAACCTGCTTACATAAAAAAATTTTAGTCTAGTCGTCAACACTCACTGTAAAGCTACTTTGAAATAATCTTTTCAATAGTGGTTTAGATGAAGAGGCTGGTAGCCCAGGCTCCTGCGTTGTACTCCATACTTGCAGCTTTGCCAGTGACTGACTTGGTTAAGCCCTCCTGTTCTTCACTTAATCCAACTGAGAACAGCCATACTTCTCTATCTCACAGGCTATCATGTATTTCTTTGCTGAATTCTCTTAACCAGAAGCTTATGTAGTCAATCTGCACAATGACAAGAACTACCAAATCCAAAGTTTTACTCCTGCTTTTACAGTAGGATTGCCTACACAAGATAAAGGGTGACAAAATCAGACCCCAGGAATTACAGAGGAATAGAATACTGGAACTGAAAGTCACGTCCCTACTTCTCAAGTACAGGCATTGGATTGTTAGTGGAAAGTTGCTGCCTTTTTTTAAAAAAAATCAAGATTACAGGGTATTTACAAGCCTTTAGAAAATGTATATCCAATTGACAAAAGCCAGATGGAATTTTAGTCCTAGAAACTTAATAATGCTGCCTAACCAAAAGAGGTAATTCAAAAAAGCCGTGTTAAAATGTAAGCTAATGAAAACTGAATTCCTGGTACTCAATCACCATATGGTTTGTTTAAATAAAAAAAATTGGCCCAAAAAGCACAAAACATTGAGTTAAGAAAAAAATTCCAACGGAAAGTCAATTATTTACTTTTTTTTTTATGACTTCCATGAAGGAACTGTGGCTAGTAGATATATAAAGTCAAGCCAAAGTAGGTATGACATGGGTTAGGAGTTTAGGGTATCCTAGACTACTATTTACATAGGCTATTTAGACTGTACGCTCTTTGGGACAAGGTATGTCTTCCTGTGTTTGGAAAATACTTGCCAAACACATGGGGAGCTAACAAAAAACAGCCCTCCCCAAAAATAACTCAAACATAGAACCTCAGAGTTACAAACATCTTGGGAATAGAGGTTGTTCATAACTCTGAAATGTTTGCAGAAGCGGCAAAGAGTCCTGTGCCATCTTAAAGACTAACAAAAGTATTGAAGCATAAGCTTTCCTGGGCTAGTACCACTTCGTTGGATACGAAATGGAAATGTTTACAACTCTGAACAAAAGTTATTTTGAAGTTTTTTCTTCAAAAGTTTACAACTGAACACTGACTTAACGCAGCTTTGAAACTTTACTATGCAGAAGACAAATACTCTATTTTTAGTACTTTATATTTAATACAGTATGTTACTTTGTTTGTTTTTTGTCCCTGCTGCTGCCTGATTGTGTAATTTTGGTTCCAAATGAGGTTTGTGGTTGAATGGTCAGTTTGTAACTGAGGTTTTATTGTACTGCATAGGCACCAACCCAAGTACATGATGCTAAATAGAAGTCAGCAGTATGAATTGTTTTCAACCAAGATCTCACTCTTGAGAGTTAGGACATTTTGTTCAGTTTGTTTTACCAGACATGTAGCTTAGAAAGGGGAGGAGGTGGGGGACTCACATCTCTGAATCGCTGTCATCCAGCAAGGCATTGGTTGGGACAGTGGTCAAGTGGGTGAAAAGTCTGGAAGATCTATCTCCGATGTAGGATTCCTGAGAAGATTTTTCACACATAGAATCTTTCCGGGCAGAGTCTAAACATAAATTTCTTGCAGTTATGTGTTCATGCACATTGGACTGTTGTTCTTGCGGAGTATGTATTAGATCTTGGGAATCTTCAAAGTGGTCAAAAGCTGAAGACTTCGCTTCATCATTATCAGTCATTCTGAGCTTTCAATTTGTTCTAAAATAAAAAATATTCAATAAGAAATCACCAGGGTGGGGTTTTTTTTTGTTAAAATGAGGTTACCGTAACTCAGCAGTTCTCAACCTGTGGCCCAACTAGCAGAAGATGAGCCTACGCATCAGGGTCCACCAGGTTCCCAGCTGGCCTCATGCAGACAGGGCAGAGCAGGCAGCCAACTGACCTAGCACTTAGGGACCCAGGCTGCCCTGCCCAGCCAACACACATATGCAACCCACAATGTGTCATCAGTTGAGAATGACTGCTAACTATTTCCACATCTAAGAGACTGATTCAGAAAAACAGGCTCATCCTTATCTTTATTTTCTTCTATGAATGTCAAGCTACTTTGTATTAGAGTTCAGAATAACCATCAACTTTCAGCTATGTGGGGTATGACTCATTTTCTTCACCTGCAGCCAAACAACTGCAACATGCATAGTGGTGGTCGACAACCTTTCAGAAGTGGTGTGCAGAGTCTTCATTTATTCACTTTAACTTAAGGTTCCACATGCCAATAATACATTTTAATGTTTTAGAAAGTCTCTTTCTACAAGTCTTATATATAACTAAACAATTGTTGTATGTAAAGTAAATGAGGTTTTAAAAATGTTTAAGGAGATTCATTTAAAATTAAATTAAAATGCAGAGCCGCCCGGACCCGTGCTCAGGGCCCAGGCAGTGAGTGCCACTGAAAATCGCTTGTGCCATAGGTTGCCTACTCCTGGTGTATACAGTGACAAGGATTCTGAAAACCATTAGTATTAAGATACAGTGGACATGACCCATACTTTAGGATTCTACAAAATGCATTACAAGTATCATTTCTAAGACATTTTTGTACAACAAAAAATATGTATTAAAAATCTTCAGTATAAAATCCTTCCTGCCCTGCCCAAATATCGAGCATTTAGTGTTTTTTGGAGCAGTAAATAAGTCATTGCAAATAGAAGCCAGGATTAAAATTCAAGGGTGGGGGGTTTTCCAAAGCACCTGATGGAGTAAACTTAGTAAAGGGCACACAAGTTCCATTGATTTGTTCACTCCTTCTCTCTACCAGGCATACTGGAAAACCTTATCCCCACTAGATCAAACACACAGGGTTTAACCCAATAAGCTAGAAAAGTATTCTGAACACTGACATATATACATCTGTCAGGCTAATATCAGCAGTTTACATTGGCAAAAAGTGTGCCAGCCTTCTGCATCTGGTGTTAACCACTAACTACTAAAATAAAGAATCAGAGAGGTAGCCATGTTAGTCTGGAATAGCAGAGGTAGCAAAGTCCTGTGGCACCTTAAAGACTAACTATAAAGTTTTGAAGCATAAGCTTTTGTGGGCTAATACCCACTTCGTGGGACTGGTGCCACAGGACTTTGTTACCTCTACTAAAATAAAGAATGTTAGGAGTGTAGGGTTGTGATGCCAAAGGGGGAGCCATATGTGAGTTTGCAATCCATGCAGATAAAATGTATGGAGTAGGATCTGCTTTGGCTAGTTTAAGACATTTAGGTAACTGTATTAAGTCTTAACAATTTCCCTGACAAGGGACAGTAGTAGAAAAGTGATCTGTACAAGAAAAGTTAATGTTAAATCAGTTAAGGTCAAAAGGGACTTTCTTCTGCGAGGGTACATTTTATTTTTTCTTGTGATAGCTCAGATAATTTGTAACAATATCAAAGATTAATACTGTTAGTCTAAGGTTTAATTAATTAATATTGTTAGTCTTTAAGGTGCCACACAACTCTGTCACAAAGATTAATACTGTCAGTCTTTGCTACTACATGGAGCTTTTTAAAAGTGTAAATTTACCTACAGAAACTACACATTAATTTAACTACCTTTAAAACTCAAGACTCCAGAGAGAAGATCATTGCAATGGTCTTATCGGTATAATTCACTTCACAGAAAAATGACTTTCAAACAAAGAAGGAAAAATGACTTTCAAACAAAGAAGGAAAGAAGGAACAAAGAAGGGAAAAAAATTCCTCAATGATATTGCAAGCTTTTCCCTTTTTTAACTCTGCAGGGTACACACAATGAAACAAGGGCAGACTGGAATGATGTGTAGGCCAGGTGGAGCATCTGAACAAGACTGGAAGTGAAATGGTACAGTTTAGTTTAAAAAAACTGACTAGGTTTGATATCTCATTTGTGTATCTCAGCTAATAGTTTTAAGCATTTTTTAGTAGCGCTCATCTCATTACATCCAACACAATATCTGGGCCCTAACCTAGTTAGGGCAACTGGGTACAAGTGCATTGTTAATTTCATTAGCACCATTCCCCATTGTTAAGCATCATACATCTGAAGCAGTGTGTTTTTTACCCATGAGAGCTTATGCCCAAATAAATCTTATTCTTTAAAGTACCACTAGACTCCCTAGTTGTTTCTGTGGATTCAGACTAACATGGCTACCACCCTGATAATTATTAAGCATGGAGTTAGTTCTTAATTGATAAAATGTTTCTAAAGTCAAACATTACTATTATTTATACTGTTGTACCTAGAGGTCCCTATTGGAAACCATGACCCCAATGTGCTAGGCACTAATCATAATCAAGACAGTCTCTGCTTCAAAAAGTTTTACAATCTAAGTAGAAGATAAGATATACCAAGGGAAACAACAGCAGAGAGAATCAGAGAGGTAGCCGTGTTAGTCTGGAATAGCAGAGGTAACAAAGTCCTGTGGCACCTTAAAGACTAACTATAAAGTTTTGAAGCATGAGCTTTCATGGGCTAATAAGGTAACAGAAATAGGTAGATACAGCACACTAGCTGCTTAACTGTGGCACTTTCAAACGTACATGTATATACCAACATGCAGAAACAAGACTTTCACGGTGTTCCACAATACCAGTTTTCTTGCTTCCCTAGCTTGATGAGGTCTGATCCCTGCTGCAGACAACCAGCAGCACCATCTCTCCTGGCAGAGAAAGAATAGACTGGGTTAAAAATTGAACATTTGAGACGTGTTCCCCCCCCAAATCCTTGTGTTGCTGTACCAGGGTTTGTGTTTCCTCCCACAACTTGATTAAAAACACCCCCCTAAGAACTGCCGGGGTCTATTTCTCCCATTCTTTCCACTGCTCCAGCACCGTGCGGCCAGGCTGTGCACAGAACGAATTACACCCACATGGCGCCAGGAGCCTTTCACACGGGAGTCGGTGAAGCAGGTACAGCGAAGTGAAGGACTTGCCCCACGTCACAGGGAGGTGACGCCAGAGACCCGACCCCCCCCCCCCCCCCCCGGCCTATGCTCTGGTCACTAGGCGGGGAAGCCCCGTGTCAGGCCCGGTCCCAGGCCTCACTAGCGCCAACGCACCTCGCCGGGGGAGGGGAAACCGCTCTCATGGGGCGAGCCGTGCCATTAGCAGGCGCCTAGGCCAAGGGAGCGGGGGGGGGCCGCCGCCGGCCCTGGGGCAGGGAGAGACCCAGAGACCGCCCAGCCCCCCCTCCACGAGGGGAGCGGGGCTGCACTTAGACCCCAAGAACGTGCCGCAGCTAATCAACAACCTCCCACCAACAGAGCCCCCGCCCCAGCGGATCCGCCCCTGAGGATCCCCGTCCAGCCCAGGCGCCCAGCGCCGCGGATGGCACCGGATAGAGCCAAGCGAACCCGCCCCCGCGTGCACGCAGGACTCACCCTCCGTCCCCGCTCTGGAAGGCGGAGGCAAAGGCCGCGCTAGGGCTGTTTGGCTTTTTAAATAGCGCACTCGATCTCGCGAGAGGTGGCTGGCCTGATGGGAAGAAGGGAGCAGAGGGGCTGGCTGCGAGCGCCATCTTGGGGGAGGCACTGTGTTGTCAGCGGGGTGGCCGCAGAGGCACGGCGGACTGGTGCGCGCGCAGACAGAGCCCAGCAGCGGGGTGGGAGAGCCGCGGGGCCGCGCTCTAGTAAGTAGAATAGCGGCTGCTGAACACGCAGCTGATCACCGTGCGCGCGGGTAGGGTCAGGTGGCGCCCTCTGTGGGGCGGTTCCTCACCCCCCTGGGCCAAGGGTGTTTGTGTCCAGAGTCGGTGGATCTGGGGGAAGGGACAGGCGAGCAGGGAAGGGACCTCGTCAGTCATTGTACTACAGGAAACGCCTTCCTCCTACCTCCCGTTATCCACTGCCTCCCTCTGCGCTTTCACGGAGCAGTGGGTGCTGAGCGGGGTTCTCTGCTTGGTGTCCCCATCCTGTACCCTCGTTTTGAACCTGTAACCCTCACGCACTCCCCTGCCTTTTTTCATTAGTTGCCCCCCGTAATCAATTGGCCCCGGGTCTAGTGTCCCTCCCGCCAGGCTGGGGGAGGGACTTCAGCAAAAGGCCGTTAACTGCCTGCTGCACAGCCTGGTCCCTTCCGTCAGATTCCTATCAGAAGCCTATTTTCATAAAGAATATGGAATGACATGTCACATAAGGCCCCTGTCCTCCCCTGGAGAAACTTCTTCTTTCCCATCGCTGGGTAGGCACGTAGACTTTTCCCAAGCCCCACTGATTGGATATCTGGAACTTGTTTCCTTTTTGTGGGAAATAAGGCAGATGTGACTAAAGAGTTAATGATTCGTGTTATTGAGTAATGAGCTAGATCCAGCCAGCCCTCCAATCACTTGATTGCATGTTGGAGTAGAAGAACTGACTAAACTATAGCTACTTTGAACTTGTGAACTGTGAGCAATAAACTGTTTTAAAAACTTAATTTCAGCTAGTTGTTAACAAAACAATTGTTACATATCAGGCTACTGTAGGAGAGGCACATCCATCTCTTCTGCAGCTCTCCCTCAGCAGAAATACTGCAACCCCTCTTCTCTTTTGTAGGGGAAAGTCTTGGTTTCATCCCTGCCCAGAGGTCAGATTGGGCCACCTAGTGAAGCAATACTGTAATTCTTTTGTGTAGGGGAGGGGAGAAGGTGCAGGCGGAAGACTGCCTGTTTCACCTCATGACTCTGAGGATATGTATACTATCCCCCAGATTGATGGGCAGCGATCAATTCAGCGGGGGTCGATATATCATGTCTAGTCTAGTGCTCTCCCGTTGACTCTTGTACTCCACTGCTGGGAGAGGAGCAGGGAGAGTCAACAGGGGACCTGCAGCTGTTGATTCACCACAGTGAAGACAACATGTAGACCAGAGGTAGGCAAACTACCGCCCGTGGGCCACATGTGGCCTGACGGCCCTTTTTACCCATCCTGTGAGCTTCGGGCCACTGGCCCCGCCCTCCCGGTCTCGGGTGCCGGGCGAGCGCAGCAAGCCATGCGACCCACATTTCCAAGCCGGGGCGCCGCAGGTCAGCAGAGCGCCGCCCGCCACGGGGTCCGCGCTCCCGGGTGCTGGGCCCAGGTCGAGCACCGCCTGCCGCAGGGCTCTCCACTCCTGGGGCGGGGTGCTGGGCCCAGCACCGCCCCCGCGGGGCCTGCGCTCCCAGGTGCTGGGGCTGGGCCGTGCGCCGCCCACCCGAGCGCTTTCAGTCGCAGGACTCTGTGCTCCCAGCCCAAGCGCCACGAGCCCCGCAATCTGGGCCGGGCCACCAGGCCAAGCACCACCAGCCGTGGGGCCCCCGGGGCCGTGCCTGGCTGAACACGGTGAGCAGGGGCTTAGGTGGTGGGGTCCCGGGGGGTGGTTGTTCTGGGGGGGCTTAGGTGGTGGGTTCCTGGGGGGGGGGGTTAGGGGGGGGAGGTCTCGGGTGGGGTAGTTAGGGGTGGGGGGGATTAGAGAACAAAGAGCAGGGAGGCTTAGATAGGGGGTTGGGTCCTGGGGGGGCAGTTAGAGTGGGGTGATCTTCACAGGGGGCGATCAGGAATGGGGGGTTGGATGGGTCGGAGGTTCTGAGGGGGGCAGTCAGGGGGCGGGAAGTGGGTGGGGTTTGGATAGGGGGCATGGGTAGGCTGTTTGGAAAGGCACAGCCTTCCCTACCCGGCCCGCCGCAAAATTTTGAAACCTAATGTGGCCCTCGGGCCAAAAAGTTTGCCCACCCCTGATGTAGACCATGTCTCAGCTTTCATAGAAAAACAAATTAAAGCTCCACCTGGGCAAACAGCTGGATGTATGCAGAGTCCTTTGAAGTCAGGGGTTTGATTGTACAGACCCAGTTGGAGGCTTGGGACTAAGTCCTTATGGATACAGTACTCTGAATCCTCTGTAGAACTGCATGCTATGCATGTTGTCATTCCAAAACAGATGAGGAAATTAGCATTATAAGCACATACATCACAGCCTGTCACTTGGAGCAAAAAGTCCAGTCTACTGTAGTTTATGTATTCGTAATTGAAATAGAAAAAAAACACCTTACGTGTCAAAAAGTAGAATGCAGCTTTGCAAGCCCTTTTTAAAAACAGAAAAATTTCCAAAACAGAATCCAACGAGAAGCTGATGAACTGGAATTAATTTGCAAATTGGACACTGTCAACCAAGGGTTAAACAGAGATGTTGAGTGGCTATGTCATTATACTAACGACGAAGTGGGTATTAGCCCACGAAAGCTTATGCTTCAAAACTTTATAGTTAGTCTTTAAGGTGCCACAGGACTTTGTTACCTTTCCTAGTTAAGTCTCTTTTATAGATTTTTTATCACTGTTAGACAGATAGATCCACTAAATTTTCACTACAAAAGTTTTTTTGTCTCCTGCTGATCATGGCCTATCCAAATTAAATAGCCTCTTAGAATTGGTATGGTAATTTACAACTTTTTTTTGCTTTCTGTGTGTATAAATGCATCTTATTTCTGTTTGTTCCATTCTGTGCATCCGATGAAGTGGGCTATAGCCCACGAAAGCTTATGCTGAAATAAACTGGTTAGTCTCTAAGGTGCTACAAGTATTCCTCGCTTTCTTTACAGATACAGACTAACACAGCTGCTATTCTTGAACCTTTTTAATCAGTAAACCATTGTGTTTGTTCACAGATGAGTAAATCTCAGTGCCTGGTGTACTTTGATCTCTTCAGCAGAGAATTTATAAATTAGTTGTCCAGTTTGCTGAAAGAAATAGAAAATGGCCAAAGTCGAAAAGTTTGCTCTTCATGTCCCAAGTCTAGAGGAACTTTCTGGGGGTAAGTAATGCCATTTATAGTGTTATTGAAGTTGTTGCAATAAGAAATGACAAATAAGTAAATTTTGCATTGTGCTCTTTGCTCCTGTGTCCTAAATAGAACTGGGTAGAGACTGGCTTTGACCTGATAAAGTTTTCCCCATCTGATTATTCTTGGACAGCAAAATGTCTGTGCAACTATCCCATTTATGATTGGACACTTGCTTGGGAAATGGAAGACCCCATAACTGAATCCCTACTCTGGAGCAGAGATTTGAACTTGGCTCCCTCTGCCTGGAAAAGTATCCTGGCCACTAGGCTACGGACTGTTTTGCAGTGGGTTGCTCATAATCTCTCTTGTTGAAGCTGTTCTACTTTATAAAAATACTTAATATTCATTGTTCCAAAGAGAGCCAGAACAGTTCTTTAGCCTCTTGATTCAGGCACACACTTGGGAGGTAGGAGATGAATAGAGGGATTGTTTAGGACCTTGGAGGAGGAAAAGCCTTAATTCAAGTCTACTTTCCAGAGTAGGGATTCAAACTTGAATGTTCTACATGAGAGGCAAGTGCCATAAACACTGAGATAAAGGTTGTAAGATGGATGGATAGCCACCACAGTGAATGTTTGTGGACACCTATCCACTGGTTCTCAGTTGCTTTTCTTCCAGCTGAGACCCAAAATCTACCTGTAGTTTCTTGCTAGTCTCACTTGCATCCCACATTACTTTGCAGCTTCAAAAGATTGCAAGATTGGGATCTTGGCAAGAATCCCCTGGTTGAGTGGGAATGCTATTTTTACCCACTACGTGTTCTGATTGGAGCAGTTGCAGGATCACAGCCTCTTGAACCAGTGCTGCCCAAAACGCTGAATTCTTGACAGGGTGGGGTGAGGAATTGCAATAGGATTGGGTTGGGGGTGAGATGGGGTGGAGCACTTGGAGAGCAACCATGATAGAATCAGGAGGCTGAATTCGTCCCTACATCAGCAGCAGGAGAAGTAGAGTGGAAAGCAGAGTTTCCCCTTCCTGGCTGGGCCGTCATACCCAAAGTTTTGTCTTGCTTTTTATTTTCCCTCTCATCAACCTTTGGGGAATGATTCAGTGGAGATCCTTTCAGAACCTCCTTACTGATCCACTCACCTAGCAAGAGCTAAAACCTCACATAACACTGCTAAGTAAATTTTGCTGATTTGTTACAGCAAATGGCTTTAACTCCGCCAAGCTAGAAGAGAGGTGGGTATGTGTGACGTTGCACTCTATGTTTATGGAAATATGCTTATGAGTGTAAATATGATGTAACTGGAATATACTTTATGCAAAAGGTCTCTTCTAAGGTATTACAAAGCTTAATCTACTGTGTGTGTTCATCCTATTTGTATGAATGTATCATTCTTGTATCTGAAGCTAGAAATATGAAGTGTTACTCTGAATTCCTATTGTAACTATGCAAAGTGTGGGTCATTAATGGTGGTTTGGAATCTTGGTGGCTCCTATCAACTAGAACAAATGGTTGTAAATGGCTTTTTACTTGCAAGCCTTCCTGTGAGTCAGGCCAGGAATAATGAAGGCTTCGGGTCTCACAGGACATGTGATCATTTCACCTGGTACTGGAATCCGTCTTAAGACTGGTGCTTTTCCATTTAGAAGGAGGGGTGGGGACCCAGAGAGACAAAAGATTTCCACCTTGTGCCAAAGCTATATAAGGGGGTGGAACAGAACAGAGGAGGCTGCACCCATGAGAAATCGTCTAGCTACCACCTGAGCTGGAACTGGACTGTACCACGGGAAAGGATTAGGTCCAGTCTAGAAAGGAGTCTAATCTGTGAAAGAAGCTTATTGGAACATCTCTGAGGGTGAGATTTCATAGAATATCAGGGTTGGAAGGGACCTCAGGAGATCATCTAGTCCAACCCCCTGCTCAAAGCAGGGCCAATCCCCAATTAAATCATCCAACAGTTACCTGTATTCAGTTTATTAGACTTAGACTTGTGTGTTTTGTTTTGTTTTATTGGTAACTTACTTTGTTCTGTCTTTTTTTTTTTTGGCACCACTTAAATCCTATTTTTTATACTTAATAAAATCACTTTTTGCTTATTAATTAACCCAGTGTAAGTAATTAATACCTGGGGGAGCAAACAGCTGTGCATATCTCTCTATCTCTCAGCATATCTCTCAGTGTTATAGAGGGCGGACAATTTGAGTTTACCCTGTATAAGCTTTATACAGATTAAAACGGATTCCTTTGGAGTTTGGATCCCATTGGGAGCTGGATGTCTGGGTGCTGGAGGCAGGAGCACTTCTTAAGCTGTTTTCAGTTAGGTCTGCAGCTCTGGGGTGCGTGGTTCAGATCCTGGGTCTGTGTTGGAGCAGACTGGCATGTCTGGCTCAAGGTAGGGTTCTGGAGGCCCAAACTGGCAGAGAAAATGGGCTCAGAAGTAGTCTCAGCACATCAGATGACAGTCCCAAGGGGGTCGCTGTGACTGAACCTGTCATAATATGAATCTCTGAACAGGTGGACAAAGGGCAGAGGTAGGGAAATCCACCAGGAAGCATCCTGGCCTAAGGAGAAAGCATAAGCTGAATTTTATCTTCTGTTAGGTCTGTCAATAAAGCCAAATCCAGAAATCAGTTAAATTTGAACTTGAATAACCCCCTTCTGAGAGACATAAATTACAATGACATAGCACTGTTCACTGCTGGAGAGCTTTTCCTGGCAACATAGCTTGTGCTGCTTGCAGAGGTATACAGCGATGCTGTTTCTGCGGGACCCAACTGAGAGTGCCAGATCAGGACAAATTGCTCCAAACAGGGTAGTTGCAGCCCTAGGCTGCGGTTTCTTCCCCTTTAAGGCAAACCAAAAGAAGACTTTGGTTTTACCCCACTGGCTAAATCACAAGTCACACAAGCAATTTCCTTAGACACTCCAGTTTCCCAGTATCACCACCAACAGCCACTCGTTATGGGGACAAATGGTTATGAAAACCAATACCCCCAATAAAAGAAAAAAGGTTCTCCCAATCCCAAATGACCAGGCCCCAGACCCAGGTCAACATACAAATTAGATCTTGCCCACAAATCGCACTGTTGCCAATCCTTTAGAATCTAAAGGTTTATTCATGAAGGGAAAAAGATATAGGTGAGAGCTAGAATCAGTTAAATGAAATCAATTACATGCAGTGATGGCAAAGTTCTTGGTTCAGGCTTGCATCAGTATAAATAAACTGCAGATTCAAATCAAGTATCTGGAGTACAAACATCCACAGCTGGGATGGGTTCTTCAGTCCTTTGTTGAAAGCTTTTGTTTGTAGCAAAATTTCCTCCAGAGTAAAAAGCAGGAAACGAAGACAAAATGGAGGTGGTGCATATGGGATTTGTTTTTGAGAGACTTTGTTTTACTTTGGCATGTAGTGGACCTAATGTTGATGCAAAACAAAATGAAATGTTATATCAAGGATTGTTCAGCAATATTTCTTCCCTCTGGTCTGTATAGGAGGGGTATCTTGTTCAGACATCTGACCAAAAAAAATGTTCCTTCTCTTTTTTCCCCCCCTTTAGTCACCAGTTTGAATTCAGCTCAAGTCACAGGGAGGGAAAATTGTTATCCTATGATATCTGTTGGGTGTGTGGCACTTTTGAAAATCAGGCATGTGCTTAAATGTGGATTTTTTAGGAGTGTAGTTGTAGGCCTCATTCTGAAAAGTGTGTGTGTGTGTATATATAAAAGAAAAAATAGAACCCTCTGTCCTTCAGCAATATGACAAGATAACAGAAGGATTTATTCCTCTCTGAGGCCCTGATTCAGTGAGGTAATTAACGTACGCATAGGTTTGAGATTGTGACTAACCTTATTTAAGTTAATGGAATTGCTCATGTGCTTAAAGTGACATGTGTGCTTATGTATCTTGCTGAATTGGCACCTTAAAATATGTGTTTATGTTATGTGATGTGTTACTTGCCAAACTCTAGCAAATTTCTCACTAATAATTTTTTTGACTCTTTTCTAGTCCTGCAGAATGGGCTTAAAGAGAACTTTGCTGATGTCCAAGTCTCTGTAGTAGAATGTCCTGATCTGACTCATGATCCCTTCAACTTTCCTGTTAAAGGTAACATACTGGTCTAGCCATAAGCTATAACTCTGACAATATTTCACAGCTGATTCTTCATAACTAGAAACTCTTGAAGATGATGGCAGAGGAAGACTGATCTTGTGGATAAGCTATAAGGCTGGGAGATAGGAGAGCTGTGTCCTTCACTCAAGTGCTCTGCATCACTGTTCCTTATCTGTAAAATGAGGTTTAATCCTTTATTGCAGGGGTCTCAAACTCAAATGACCATGAGGGCCGCATGAGGACTAGTTCATTGGCCCGAGGGCTGCATCACTGACACGCCCCCCTGCTGCTCCCATCCCCACCGCCCCCTTCCCTGAGGTCCCACCCCTGCCCCACCTCCTCCCCTGAGCGTGCAGCTTCCCGCTCCTCCCCCTGACAAATAAGGCATTGAATTTTATCTTTTACCTCTGTGAAAAAATATAAATTCTCCCATTTGTCTTGGAAAACTCTCTTTTCTTCCATGAATGTTTTTTTATTTTTTAATGAAGTCATTTCCAAGCAGTTTTAATAAAATATATTCACTTAATAATGCACCTCACTCAAAGGACCAAACAGGAACTTAGATTTACTTCTATTAAAGCAGTGGTCGCCAACCTTTTGGTCCTCACGGACCACTAAAGTGGCGCGGCGTGCCTCTCCCCCCCCCACCCCCCAGCTCCAGCGGCGCGACGGGAGGCAGGAGCGAGCCAGCGGTTGCTGGCCACCGAGGACTGGGCGGGACAGGCGCCCGCAGCCTCTTGCCTGCCCGGAGGGACGGCCGTCAGGGAGCCCGGCGCCGCGGACCACCAAAATTTTCCTGCGGACCACCAGTGGTCCACGGCGACCGCTATATTAAAGCACCTTCCTGGACTGAGCTGCACTCACACTCCACTGTTGCTCCACCCCTTCCAACCCCTTCCTTGTCCCCTTCCAATCCCTTCCTTGTCCCCTTCCAACCTCTTCCCTGTCCCCTTCAAACCCCTTCCACAAAGTTCCCACCCCAACTCTGCCCCCTCTCCTCCCCTAGTTCAATCCCTTCATCAAAGTTCCCACCCCAACTCCACCCCCTCCCCACCCCTAGTCCAACCCCTTCCCCAAATCCCCGCCCCTTTCTCCCCCCCCTTCCCTGTTCAAGAGGCTCCCCGCTCCTGGCCCCTCCCTCCCAGAAACTGCTAAGCCGCCAGAGAACTGCCTGGCGATAAGCGGAGCAGTGGGGAGCAGCGCGCGGGTTAGAAGCACGTGGAGGAGCGGGGGCGGGGGAAGCTTGGCGGAGGGCGGGGGGGCCACGGGGAGCTTGGCGGGAGGGTGGCGGGGCCGTGGCGGAGCTTGGCGGGGGGAGCATCGCAGGCTGCAGGGAAGGGCTTGGTGGGCCGAGGGCCGCATGTCTGAGACCCCTGCCCTACTGTATGTTAAGAGTTTAGACAGCCTCAAATTGATGGGCTATGTAGATACCAAGTATTGTCTTGCTATTCAACTTCATTCTAATAATGAGCTCAGTCTCTGTTGATTTAAACTCCCACTATTGCCCCTACACAAGATAGGGGACAGGATTTATATCTTACCTTCTGTTGTCTTTGCATGATGATCCTGCGAACTATGCCTCATTTTAGAATCAGTGTTCCTCAATTGTTGGCTAGTAGATTTTGTGTGTGCTTGCAGAGCAGTACTGCTTTTGAAACCGGCTGGCTAGCTTTCAGAAGTGAACCTTATGCATGTTTTTCTTCCAATTCAGGCCTACTTTACATGGATTTGTAGAACCCCTCATTTATCTTAGTACTCGGAAAAAAATGGTGATTTAACACAGAGCTTAACCTGGGGCCCCCTGTGGGACTGAGGGCAGGTTTCAGGGGGTCCTCCAAAATAAGCCAAAGAGCAAGGCCAACATTAGACTCGCAGGGGCCCAGGCAGAAAACAGAAGCCCAAGCCCTACCACACGAGGCTGAAGCCCAAGCAACTTCGCTTCACATAAGGCTGGGAGATAGGAGAGCTGTGTCCTTGGCTTGGGGCCCCAAGTAGTTGCCCTGTTTGCTACCCCTAACACCACCCATGACTTTTAATCTACTTGATATGCAGAAAAATGGTTGCTGAGGCACAGGTGGGCCATGAAGTTTTGAAAGCATGGGGGGAAGGGCTCAGAAAGAAAAAGGTTAAAAATCCCTGATTTAAAAGACTTTTTGAAAACTTGAAGCTTTTGAGGAACAAATTCTTTGTCTTATTATACTTCAAGTGCACAGAGAGAATTTTAGACAGATTCTTTTGACAAGCTAACTTGCTTTATTCTTGTTCCAGGAATCTGTGGGAAGCCTAGAATAGTGGATGTGGGAGGTGTTCCTTACCTTGTGCCTCTTGTACAAAAAGATAAGGTGAGTTAATATGTAGTATGGCTTTTAATGCACTTGCCAAAGAAAGAAGCATATGTAGTCATATTTTAAAATACTATCCTGGCAAACACTGACTAATGAATGCTGTAAGATTCCACTTGTAAAAATAGGCTTGCCTTACAAAAGCATTATGGGCCAAGCATCCTGGTCTGTGCTGAGCATAAGAACATGTCAGAAATCCCATAGCAGTACCTGTTTCTTCTGATACCTACTAAATAGTGTGTGGCTGTTTCTTCAAAAGCTGTCTGACGGGAGCCAGAGAGGGATGTTGGAGGGAATTACTTAGAGTCCATGGCCTGGTCTGTATGTTTATGTATTGTATGCTACCTATCCCTTGCATCTAGCCATGGCCATCCATGCTGATTATTACTATTGTTTGTAAAAACAGACTGTGTATGGGGCCAAAGAAGAGTTCACATTACTACTTGCTAATCATTCTCTTTTGGTAGAGCAAGGGGCCTGCCAGAATCTGATTCGATGTGACATTATTTAAGGATATTTAAATTTTTTGCTTTAAACAATATCACTTGCACAGAGATCTGTAATTTGGCCCTTAGACAGGATGGGGCCAAGCTTGTGCAAATGACTCTGAAGTCCAGCAAATAAGTAGATATGTGCCCAAGTCATTAAGTTTGAACTTGACCAGATGCCAGTGCCGTTCAGATTAGGGGATTGTGTTCAAACCAATCTGCAGAAATAACTAATGATGATAGATAAAATCATCAAGAAATCACAGTGGAATGTAACTGAGATGAGAATTACAAGGCAGGAAGTCAAAGGTATATAAATGTATGTCTCTTGTGCAGGTTTATGACCTGAACACCATTGCAAAGCAAATAGAGTTGCCTGGAGCTTTCATTCTTGGAGCTGGAGCTGGGTCCTCTAGGATTCTTGGAGTAAATTCTGAGGTCAGTAAACATGTATAAACACGCAGAAGTTCTCAAAAAATGATTTCATTGATATAGCAAAGATTTCTACATTGATAACTTATATGTAGCATCATAGGTTTGTGTGGCATTTTACAAAGATAATAAAGACAAGGTCTCTGCCAGGAGTTACTTATTACTTAGGGAATAAACCACATTTTGTGTTTATAAATTCTACAGGGAAGCATATGGTTACTATGGAGCTAATAGGAAGCAGCCTCTAGTTATTGCTATACTGAAATTTGTAATTAGCTGATTATATTTTTAATTCCAGAGAAGAGGAAAAATATGCAAAAAAATGGATGCCAAGAAGCTGAATGGTAAATTGCTTTAAATACCCAGTGTTAGTCCTCATTTTAAATATCATAAGAGAAATTTTTTTTATTCAAGATGCTTTTGCTTTAAGACTTAAGCTGCAAGGTCAGGTAAGGATCAGAAGTTAAAACATGATTTAGGGTACGTCTTCCCTACCTGCCAGATTGGCGGGTAGTGATCGATCTTTTAGCGATCGATTTCTTGCGTCTCGTTAAGACGCAAGAAATCGATCACCAGCAGCGCCCCTGTTAACTCTGTAACTCCAGCTTTCCGTGAGGCGCGAGCTGGAGTCGACGGGGGAGTGCGCCATCGACTGCCGCCACCATGAGGATGGCAGGTAAGTCGGCTGTAGATATGCCGACTTCAGCTACGTTACTCATGTAGCTGAAGTTGCATATCTTCAGTTGATCACCTTCCTCCCCCCAGTGAAGACCAGCCATTAGTTTATCTGTCCTACGTGGTAAAATAGATAAAGAAAGCAGTTTTGATTTGAGGTGAATGGGAAAACTCCAGTGTAATATGAAAAATGTTCTAATTGTTACATCTAATTAAAAATAAGAGTACATGACTAAGCATATTCCTAGGTGAGTGAAATAAAATCAAAGAGAAAGCTTAATTAGTTGAAAGCTGGCATCTCAACGGCCTTTTGCACAGTAGGAGTGAGAGAATTAAGCTCTTGGTAGTAAATATAGTAACTCAGAGACTTTCAACGTCGCTGCACATTTTTATTATTTAAATAAAATAGGAAAATATTTTTATTTTAAAAGTAAGTAGTCAGATGAACCATTTAAATTATTATAGGCCTTGCCTTACAACAACATTAAGGGTGATATTTTCAAGAGCGCTCAAAGTTGGTCTAGTTTTGCTTCTATTGAAGTCTATGGAAGCTAATAGTATGAATGCTTTTGAAAATGCCACCTGAAAACTCTTTCATTGCAATGCTTTCTGACAGAAGCTAAATGCTCAGTCCTGGTCATTATCACTAAGCCAGGTCTACACTAGGTGTGGGGGGTGTCGACCTAAGATATGCAACTTCAGCAACACAAATCGCATACCTAAAGGTGACGTATCTTAGGTCGACTTACTTTGGCGTCCTCACCCCCTGTTGACTCCACTTCCGCCTCTCGCAGTGGTGGAGTAGCAGAGTCAATGGCAAGAGCACTCAGGGATAGATTTATCACATCCACACTAGACTCAATAAATCAATCCCCGATAGATCGATCCCTACCCACAGATCTTGGCCTCAGATGGGCCTCCTGCAGCAATATATTAAGTTGGTTGCCTTGTTGAGAAACTGTCCTATTTAGTGTTCTGTTATTTATACAGGGACTTGAATCCAAATCCCTAGATAAGAGAAAATTCCGTAATATGTGTTTCACACTTAGTCAATTTTAAATTGAGAGTTTCCCTTTAAAATAGTTGTGTGTCTTGCTAATCTATATGGCCCTAGTCCTGCGAGGTGAAACTTCTATTGTAGTTCTCAGGATTGCGCCCTAACTTAGGATGTTACCTACCTTGTAATAAAATCAACAGACTAAACTAAGCAATTTTACATGCTCTTCTTTTCAGTTGATCCCAATTGTTCAAGCTGAGAGTGAAAAAAAGCCTGCTGTAAATGCGAGTTACACAGCACAGATTAATCCTGCAGATGGAGGGTGCCTGCTGGAGAAGTACAGCAAGAAATATAGTGACTGTGAATTTGGACTGCTGGCTAACCTGTATGCCAGTCAGGGCCAATCTGGCAAGGTGCATATTTGGATAAAATGTCACTTCTGCAGTAGGTGGTAGCTAAAGTTAAACTTCTGTGTTTCAGGCCTGCCTTTTCTTTCAGGGAATGCTGATATTAATGTTAATGCCAAAAATCACATAAGAGAGAGAATGTCCTTCACCTGAAAACGAAATTGATGTGAGGGATTGGATTTCCCAGGGGATTGGTACTGGGATATGAAACTCACCCTTACATTACCCATTGTAATCCTGCCCAGGTTGGTAGTGACTGACAGTTATTGTCATCTGATGCTTGATTGGCCTGTGGTCTTAGTTCAGTTCCTGGTGGATGAGTGTCTCCCTCAGCACAACTGGCACTAGGTCAGAGGTGGGCAAACTACGGCCCGTAGGCCACATGTGACCTCCTGCCCATTTTTATCCGGCCTGAGCTTGGGCTGGCCCCGCCCTCTTGGCCTTGGGCTGAGTGTGACAACTTGCGTGGCCCTGTGTTCCCAGCCGGGTGCAGGGCCAAGCACGGCAAACCATGCAGGCCCCCGCTCCTGGCCGGGGGCCAGGCTGCGAACAGAAAGCCATGCAGCCCCACGCTCCCGGCCGGGGTGCCCCAGCTGAGTATAGAATGCATGGCCGCGCGGAGCGCTGCGAGCCACAGGGGCCCATGCCTGGCTGAGCAGGTAAGCCAGTTGGGGGGGAGGGGCTTAGGTGGTGGTTGGGCAGAGTTTCGGGAGGGGGCAGTCAGGGAACAGATAGCAGGGGGGCTAGATAGTGGGTGGGGTCCTGGGGAGCAATTAGAGTGTGGGGGGGTCTCTGGAGGGGACGATCAGGGGACAAGGAAGGGGAGGGTTGGACGGGTTGTGGTTCTGAGGGAGGTAGTCAGGGGCGGGAAGTGGGTGGGGGTCAGATAGGGGACAGGAAGTGGGTGGGGGTCAGATAGGAGGCAGGGCCTTCCCTACCCGGCCCTCTGCACAATTTTGTAGCCCAGTGTGGCCCTCGGGGCAAATTGTTTGCCCACCCCTGCACTAGGTGGTCTCAGCAGAGAAGCAAGGACTGAATGGTGCATGAAAATTAAACAACCTTTTTATCCCTAGAGAGTGTTCTTTCATGACAGGTTTGAGACCTGTTAGGTGGGAAAGGGAAACTTACACCTCTGCTTCTTGGGCTATACCTGTTGTATGACTAAATAAAGAACTTCAGAAAAGCAAATTATTACATGCAAAAACCAAAACCTGTTGAATATTTTAAGGATACAAAGGAAGCAACACTTGTTAGAGAACTTACTTTAACAAAGATTCTAGAATACACGGTTGAGTGTTTCATAGCAGCGTTGAAATAGTTTTGCTTCTATGATGTACATAGCAAACATTCACAAAATATTACACCATGTGATAGGCATGATAAATGTATGTCTACTCTCCAGGTTATTGAAGTGAAAGCCAATGGAAGAACTGGACAGCATAACTTTGTGACCTGTATGAGACAGATTATAGAAAAATGCTATGGAGATAAACCAGTTGGTATAGGAGGAACATTTGTCATTCAAAAGGGGAAAGCAAGGATTCACATCATGGTAAGTTGCTCTTGATTCAGGCTCTTTATCTTCCTAAAAAATAAAGATGCAGGACAGTTAGGATATAAAGACTTAGTGCACTTAATTTTTTTTCAATAATGTGCACTTTTTGAAAAGTGATAAACAGAAAGTATCAAAACACCAAAATTATATATCCCTTCACCCTAATACTCCCATCTTTTAATAGGGCAAAGGCCTTGTCTACACTACAAACTAACGTCAACTTTCTAGAGTTCGAATTAAGAAAGCCGATGGTATACATTCGATTGTGTGTGTCCCCAGTAAGCGGGCTAATTCGGCAGATCACGTTCATAGTTCCGCGGCTAGCGTCAAACCTCAGAGTGGCGCACTGTGGGTAGGTATCCCACAGTGCCCGCAGTCCCGACGTCCCCTTAGAATTCTGGGTAAAGCTGGCATTGCATGATGGGGGCAAAAACAGTCTCGTGGGTTTTCGTTCGCGCTTCCCATCACTCACTCACTCCATGCAAGGTGCAGCAGACAGTTGTTTAGTGACTTTTGGGCCTGCAGATGCCCTACTGCTTTCAACAGACAGAGAAGTGGTCAGCCAGCCACCGCTCCTGCTAGAACTTTGCTCTCCTACCGCTATGAAACCACCTCAGACGTCCTCTCGTTGGTAGGCCAGAATATCTCTTCTCGTCTCATCAGCATGTCTCACCCTGCGGCTGCTATCCTGCTGTGCTTCAGGCAGTCAAGAAAATACCTCAGGTCTGGTGGGCTCTGCATTTCCCGCTAGGTGGAATCTCTTCTTTCTCCCTTCGAAGTGGGAATGCCTCCCCCATAGTAGTACGGGCATGGAATAGTGGGGGCATGGAGTAACGCTTCCGCTGCCAACTCTGCCCTTTTCCCTGGACTGCCCGGAGGTGTCTACCTCGGAGGTTCTCTCATTGTTCGGCTGGAATATCAATACTGGTGGCATCAGCATCATATGGCGATCAGATCCAGCACCTCCCTTGCGGTCCATGCTGGGGCTCTTTTTCGATTCTGGGACTAAATGGTCTCCTCTGCTGGTGGGCTCTGCATGGTGAGCTGTGCAGGAGATCTCGCCACTCTGGCCAAAAAGGAAATGAGATTCAAAACTTTCCGGGGCTTTTCCTGTCTAATTGCCCAGTGCATCTGCGTTGAGAGTGCTGTCCAGAGCGCTCACAATGGAGCACTCTGGGATAGCTCCCGGAGGCCGGTAACGTCGAATTGTGTCCTCACTAATGCTAGTTCGACCCGGAAATGTCAATTTCAGCACTACTCCTTTTGTCGGAAAGGAGTTTGGAAATCGATTTAAAGACCCTTTTAGGTCGACCTAAATGGCATCGTAGTGAGGACGACAAAGTGGAAGGATCAATTTAATGCAGATAAATTTGACTTTATAGCATAGTGTAGACCAGACCAAAGAAGCTGTAGAAACAAATGGGATGTATAAGAACTTGGTGAAACACATAGTAGAATAGTGTGAAAAATAACTAAAAAATTTTTAAAAATCAATTAAACAATAATCAGAGATATGGTTGAACTTAGATTTATATATTTTTATAATTTTATAAAATATTACAAGTATTTTATATATTTATGCAATAGCTATACAGTTCTTACTGATTGTATTTGCTTGCGTGCTTACCTGTATTTGCTTTCCATTTTACAAGCAGAACTTTCTGAAATGTTAAACTTTTACAAGTTTCCAGTGATTCTTGTCTGTGACAATCCTGTCAAATGTCAAAGATGAAATTCCTGTCTTCCAGTCATGCTGCTATCATCTACCTAAAATTCAAAGAATAATTTTAAAAAATCCATTGCTCTGAAGAATTATTTTTTTCAAGAAGTGGGTCTAAGCATGATACCAATGGTGCTCCCCTTTGCAGAAAAGCACCATTCCTGAGTTCCCAGAGTCTGTAACACTCCTGAAACAGATGTGTATGCCTTAGGCTATATTCACAGTGGGAACAGTATTCACAACGCTTATTATCAAAGGTCTATTTAAGGCTGTCGATTAATTGCAGTTAACTCATGTGATTAACTCAAAAAATTAATGATGATTAATTTCATTGTTAAACAATAGAATACCAATTGAAATGTATTACATACTTTTGGATGTTTATATTTTCAAATATGTTGATTTCTATTGCAACGTAAAATACAAAGTGTATAGTGCTCACTTTATATTATTAGTTTTTATTACAAATATTTGCACTGTAAAAATGATAAACAAAAGAAACAGTATTTTTCAGTTCACCTCATACAAGTACTATAGTGCAATCTCTTTATTGTGAAAGTGTAAGTTACAAATGTTTAGTCACAAATTTAATTAATGCATAATTTTTTTAACGAGCAACATCAGCATGGAAGCATGTCCTCTGGAATGGTGGCCGAAGCATGAAGAGGCATACGAATGTTTAGCATATCTGGCACGTAAATACCTTGCAATGCCAGTTACAAAAGTGCCATGCAAATGCCTGTTCTCACTTTCAAGTGACCTTGTAAATAAGAAGAGGGCAGCATTATCTCCTGCAAATTGTAACCAGACTTGTTCGTCTGAGCGATTGGCTGAACAAGAAGTAGTGCACTTGAGTGGACTTGTAGGCTCTGAAGTTTTACATTGTTTTTGGTTTTGAATGCAGTTATTTTTTGTACATAATTCTATGTTTGCAAGTTCAACTTTTATGATAAACAGATTGCACTACAGTACTTGTATGAGGTGAATTGAAAAATACTATTTATTTTGATTTTTATAGTGCAAATATTTGTAATAAAAATAAATTTAAAGTGAGCCCTGTACACTCTATATTCTGTGTTGTAACTGAAATCAATATATTTGAAAATGTAGAAAACATCCAAATCTCTCTCTCTCTCTCTCTCTGTCTCTCTGTATATATATATAAAAGTCAAATGGTGTATGCGTGTATGCGTGCGTGTATGTACGTTCACTTAGTCCTTCCACACCGTTTGAGCTAGAGACTTGAAATTTGGTACAGTTATACGTCTTAGGGTCCTAATCAGGGTAAGAGTCGAAAATTTTTCAAATCTCACCTCTGACGCCCCCCAGGGGTGAAATTATTTAAAGGCCAATCACATCAGCTGGGCAGCTGCTGTTCTCTGTGACATAGTTATGATGTCATAATACCCCTCTCCAACAGACCCTGCACTCACTCAGCTCTCTGCCCCCTCTAACGGACCCTGCACTCGCTCAGCTCTCTGCCCCCTCCCCACCTCCGACGGACCCGAGTTGGGTTTGGTCGGAGGGTAAGTGAGGTAGGGGTGTCGGGTTTGGTCGGGGGGTGAGGTGGGGGTGTTGGGTTTGGTCTGGGGGATGGGAAGGTGTCGGGGGGGGTGAGGGGTGGGTGTTGGGGTTGGTCGGGGTGTTGGGTTTGGTGGAGGGGTAAGGTGGGGTGTTGGGTTTGGTTGGGTGGGTGAGGAGGGGGGTCGGGGTTGGTCGAGGGGTAAGTGAGGTGTGGGTGTCGGGTTTGTTTGGTGGTAGGTAGGGATGTCGGGTTTGGTTGGGGGGGAAAGTGAGGTGGGTGTGTCAGGTTTGGTCTACGGGGGGGGTGAGGTGTGGGTGTTGGTCAGGGGGTGTTGAAGTTGGTAGGGGGTGACGTGGGGGTGTTGGGTTTGGGTGGGGGGTGAAAATGTGAGTCGGGGTTGGTTGAGGGGTAAGTGAGGTGGGGGTGTCGGGTTTGGTCGGGGGGGCGAGGTGGGGGTGTCCGGTTTGCTCTCTGCCCCCCCCCCCCCCACGGACCCCGCACTCGCTCAGCTCTCTGCCCCCTCCCGACCTCCGATGGACCCGAGCAACGCCAGGTATTTTTGCTAGTATTTAAATAAATGCTATTCTATTATTGTTTAACAGCGCGATTAATCATGATTAATTTTTTTAATCGCTTTGTAGCCCTAGTTCTATGACTAAAGTGGATAGGGATAATAAAATCATGGTCTAGATTGCTATTCCTGTTATAATTGCAATCACAGTTTGGCTAATGTTGGTTTCAGAAAAAAATCTGTCAGCATCAGTTGAAGAAAACATGCCAGAATCCTGTTAGTTTCAGTTGTGTTGAAACACAGCTGAAAAGGACATAGTTCTGATTCTAATATCATAGGACAAATGTAACATGTGGATACAGGTTACCTGATTCTAAGAATTCTCTATTTGGTACCTGAGGAATGGCAGTGGAGGCAGCCATTGGGTAAAAGCTTATGGCTCTGAACAGAGAAAAAATCATGGATACTGCTTTTGCTGGTTAAGAAGAAATAGGGAGCAGAAAATAATTTAGGGCTAGTGAAGAAAAGTAGCTTAGAGAGAAAAGTTTTGGTCCTAGTATCTTCATTCAACTGATAATGCTTTTTTATAGCCCCCAGAATTTTCTGCCTGTCCTTTAACCACTGATGATGAAATGAATAATTGGCTCCGTTTTTTTGAAATGAAGGCTCCGTTGATTTGTCAGCCAGTACTAATTTCCAGAGATCCAGTAAGTCTCTGTTTTGTGTTTGTCTATGAGTAACTAAGTTGACGTGTAATGATTCTGTTTTGGATTTGTTTTTTTTGTGGGTTTTTTTTTTTCTGTTCAAGAATGGGACTTCTTTATGGACTATATTAAAGTCTTTGAGGTGTTGGAATGGGTGGCTCAGTGGATTGGTAATAGAATACAACTAAGCCTTTCACTTTTCACGGGTTTGAATTAAAGCCAGGTCAATAACAACTGAATGCTGATGCATGTTCAGTAGCAAGAGTGAAATGTTTGTTCCCAATCCAGTTCCTAGTGTGTAGGTGTCTGCATCCCAAAACAACCAGCACAACTTGCATAAATTTTGACATCCAGTTGGCAATGTGAGAAGACAGACCAAGGAAAGAATGGGGATGGAGACTGAATTATCCTTACCTTTATGTGGCCTGTTCAGAAATGGGTTGGGAAACTTTGGCTGTGCTATGTGGGGAAGTTGGTATTAGCACTGCACTGTATTTATAGTGTGGGCAAATGAAAGCCTGACGGCTTTGTATATCAAAATATAGACTGAGCATATTTCACAAGCACTAAATACAATAGTAAAAAATATTAAAGTTATGAGAAAATCCATAAGCATGACTAGTGTCCCTATTATTAGGAATATTGTTACATTTACATTAAAGTATATATATT
This sequence comes from Sternotherus odoratus, assembly GCA_032164245.1. Lineage (NCBI taxonomy): Eukaryota > Metazoa > Chordata > Testudines > Kinosternidae > Sternotherus > Sternotherus odoratus. The sequence goes on along the minus strand of JAVMKO010000001.1, from coordinate 279,211,414 downwards.
AACCAAGATTCTTGGGAGGAAAACTAATTACCATCTTTATTTTGTATATCTTTTAAAAAAATGTATAGCAATTTAAAAAATACTTATGCCAAGTGGTGGGCGTGTTACGGGGACATGCTGTAGATTTGCACATGCTGAAGTGCCTTACTCCATTGGGTCTCTATTTGGCAGTCTTTGGGCCCAGTGCTCAATTGCGTATAGTTTCCCAAAACCTAGTGATGAGTACTATAGGAATGGACATATATCAACAGCTGTTAATGGAATAGTCTTCTAAATGAAAACATCAGGCATGTAAGTGTTGTTTTTATAATGACTGTTACTTATTATTTGTATTAAATTAGCGCCCAGACAAATCAAGAACCAGGGCCTGTTGTACTTAGCACTATTTGTTTGTACAAAGACGATCTTTGCCCCAGAGCTCACAATTTGAGAGTGACAAGATACAAAAGAAAGGAAAAACAGACAAAAGGATGGAGTATGTATTGTACAGTGCCTGGCAATGTGGGGTCCTGGTGATGAAGGCTCCTGGGTACTGTGAATTGCCACGGACTCACAGGGGCGAAAAAAAATTTGCAGGCCTGTTATTTACCAGGCCGCACGTGGCAACAGACTATATAGGTAAGAGATGCAAGGGGAGTGTGGGTCAGGAGGCGAGCTGCAGATATACACACACACACAACTAAAATTAATCAATTTAAAGTTTTATTGGGGATAATTACAAGGGGTAAGGGAGCAGTTTTTTCATTAACTAATAGACTTAATGAAACTTAAAACACACTGACTAAAAATATCTACTAACAATATTTATAAACAAAGCTGCAGCATTTAGTAATAATCGATACTTACAAATACAAACCAACGCATAATGACCGGTAAACGTAAAAGCTCTGTTTGAAAACACGTGAGCTGAGAGAGAGGCTTCGAGGTGATCAGGCTCGGTTACGTGGGATACACGGGACTCGTTTTCTTTCTCCTCTCTCTGTCTGAACATGGCAGGCAGAAACATAAGTACCAACTATGACATCACAAAAGTGTCATAGAGGACGGGGCCCAAAACCTGTTTGTGTTCGCTTCTGATTGGCACAAGCAAAGTTTACACCAAGTAGGGGAGCAGGTGCCTCAAAGTCTGGCTTCGCCCCCAGGTGAGGAAATGCACATTGTTATAGAATACATGCGAAACTGAATGACAAAAGAAGAGGCCAGGGCAATACCGGTATGGGCAAGTGTTACAGGATGCAGACAGGAACTAATCTGAACAGGTACTATGGTAATACAAATAATTAATAATAAAATGGATACATTTTGCTTAATAGCTAGTAGTCTCAGCTTGCCACCAACTTAGCTGTTAGGCCTAATTGCACTAATATTTTTGCAATATAATAATGTATTATATCTCTGGAAGGCAAATAGCATTGTGCCAAAGGGAACCTCTTCATTTAGGCAGCTGGTGTGCAGAATCTAACACTTATCATACAGTTCATTATCATCTTATTGTTACCTTGCTTTCTCCTGTCAGTACCTACCTGTTATCTCTCAAAATTTGGCCAGACACTGTCTTTTTGTTGTGTGGCACAACAGGGCCCTAATCTCTGATTGTGGGCCCATAGATCCTTCCTCAACACAAATACTAGAGCCTGTCTTAGAAAAACTTGATTGCACAAAAGAACTGTTGTGTGTTATAGTGCAGAAAACCTTTTTCTTTGAGGCCCTCCCCCCCACATGCTATGAAAACCTCAATGGCTCATCTGTGCTACAAGAACAGTTTTTCTGCATGTCCAGTAGATTAAAACCAGGGCTAGTGTTAAGGGGTAGCAAGAAGAGCAATTGTCTGTGGCTCCACACCACAGGGGGCCTTGCAAAGCTGAGTTGCTTTGGCTTCAGCCCCATGTGGCTTGGGCTTCAGCTTTCTACCCTGAGCCCCAGGGAGTCTAGTGCTGGCCCTGCTCTCTGGTTTATTTTGGCAGACTCCCTGAAACCTGCTTGCAACCCCCCAGGGGACCCCAGATCCTGATTGAGAACCACTGGGTAGAGGACTGGGAGTCAGGACTTCTAGATTCTACTTCTAGTTCTATCAGTGTCTCAGTGTGACCTCAGGAAGGGACTCTCTCTGCCTTAGTTTACTAATCTATAAAATAGAGAGAGTACGAGGTTACTTCATGTTGAAAGTCTTTAAATAATTAAATGTTTGTAAAACACTTTGAGATCCATGGAAGAAAACTACAATATTAACTGCAAAATACTGAAGGATTACTTAAATACGTTCTTTAAAAGAAAATGTTGTGCTCATGTAACATAAACTTATCTCTTTTCTAGGGGTTTGATCTGCGATTGGAACACACCCATTGTTTCAGTCACCATGGTGAAGGAGGACACTACCATAATGACACTACTCCAGATAGTGTGCAGTATCTGGGATATTTTTTACCTGCAGAACTTCTCTTTCGTATTGATAGACCCAAGGAGTCTCATATGGTTGGGAGAGATTAAATGCATGGATGCACACTTAGTTTGGAGTGTAAGGATAGCAATTAATTTTAAAAAAGGAAATACTGAATTTGATCAATCTTTTAATTGACATCAAGCACACATATGAAAAGCTGGCATTTTATTGCAGTCTGAGACTTTTTAAAGAATGGAACATATTCAAATTTTAGATGGTTTGTTTGAATTCAAATAATTATTTGAATCACAAATTAATTTTTATCCAAACATCAAAGTCAAATAGTTTGTATTAATGATTCATTTTGTTCCATTTTGACTTTAGGCAGGCATTACTAGGTGATTGTCTCTGACTACAGAAAGCCATAATTGAATTAATGAGAGCTCTACGTTCTATGAAAGAGGAAAAGAGATGCCAATCAAGAACCCTATGGTAACTACACTACAATTCAGACTCTGATTTTGACATGGCTGTGTGCTATTCAATCCATATGTGTCCTAATGGATTATATGTGAGAAATGGGATTGGGCACTTATTTTAATCAGTGATTACAAGAGACTTGTTTGAAATAAGAGGAAGACACTTGTATTTCCACTCATGTAAGTTCTAGCTCAGCAGAACTACAGGATGGAGCAATCGTATATTTACAGGAGTCAATAGCAATACCCCCCATTGATTTCACTGAGAGCATAGAGGACCTACAGGTATGGAAATGCAAACTTGTCAAGGAAGGACTTTTTTCGTTTTTTCTGGTGCTTACGAGCTAGCTAACTACTTAACAAGCTTAGGACCATTTCTAGGATTTTAAATGTTCATGTTACTATCATGCCATCTGTGCTTGATTATTTTCTCATACCCGTTTAAATGAGGAATAACTATATTGATGTGAGTGGAGTTACAGTGGGCTAACTGGAGGATCAGGACCTGTGTGTTTCTAGTTTTGAATAAGGCTGAAGTACAGGAGCACTTTGTCAGCATTCTTTTTTCTCCCTTTACACTCTGATGATATTTGTGTCATTCGTCCTGCCAATAAAGTTTTATTGAATTGAACTGAAACTGTCTTACTTGCTGTCAAGTGGGATATTTTTAGGTTGTGAATAAACCCTGATTAGGAGTTAGAGACGTAACATGTTATCAGTCTTGTTATATTTTTCTTTGTGTTTTGTAGCAAAAACATACTACAATGTAGATGTGAAGTGTATTTAGTATTTTTTTAATATTCTACCTGCTATGCGCTGAAAGCAAGACATATATAGAAATCACTAACATACATATAACTTAAAGCCACATAGTCACCAGCCTGCCACATATTCAGCAATGCATAATCATAATACAACACACACATGGTGTGTTAATTGAACTAAAGAAAATACTGAATGTGTGTTCTGGGCTTTGGGATAGCACAGGTACTTGAAAAGCGTTGGTAAAGCTGTCAAGCACCAGTTGTGGACAGTTTTCCAGCAAACCTGCCATAGTGCCTGGTGCAAACTGCTTTGTGTAGCATTAATTTCTCTGTACCTTGTAACCCCCTTGCTGCGAGGAAGGAGTGATAACTAAGGCCTGGTCCCCACTAGGGCTTAACGTCAACTTTAGCAAGCTAAAGTCGATTTAAGCCTGTACCCGTCCTCCCATGCATGCCCTTAAAGTCGATTTAAAGGGACCTTAAAATTGACCTCTGTACTCCTCCCTAACGAGAGGAGTAGCTGAAATCGACCTCTCTCTGGGTCGATTGTGATCTAGTGAGGATGCATGGGACTTTAAACCTCTGACCTTCCGAGCAGCTCCGCGGACCCCCCCGCCCACCCAAGCAGCCCCGCGCCGGACCCCCGTCCGCCCAAACAGCCCCGCGCCGGCTCCCCCCGCCCGAGCAGCTCTGAGGACACCCCCCCCTGCCCGCCCGAGCAGCCCCGCGCCGGACCCCCCCCCCGCCCGCCCGAGCAGGTCCGCGGACCCCCCCGCCCGAGCAGCCCCCCGCCGGACCCCCCCGCCTGAGCAGCCCCGCGCTGGGACCCCCCTCCCGCCTGCCCGAGCAGCCCCGCGGCAGCTCCCCCCGCCCGAGCAAGGGGGGGGGAGCCGGCGCGGGGCTGCTCGGGCGGGCACGGGGGGTCCGCGGAGCTGCTTGGGCGGGGGGGGGAGCTGGCGCAGGGCTGCTCGGGCGGGCACGGGTGCCACGGAGCTGCTCAGACTGGGGCTGGTCCCCTGGGGAGCGTGCCTGGCTGCCCCAAAAGGTGGTGCCAGCTGGGGACTCCCAGCACTGTGGGATACCTACCCACAGCGCAATGCTGGCTATGTCGACCCCTGCAAAAGTTTAAGGACAGACACTGTCGATCTGCTGTCCTTTGTGGGGACGCACTAAGTCGATTTTCTAAAGTCTACTTTAGAAAATCGACTTAAGGGAAATCGACCTACTGCTGTAGTGAAGACATACCCTTAGTATGGCCACTGACCTGGCTATGTTGCTGCCAGCATGGGGGTTTATACAATCTCAGGGCTTCTACTCAAAAGTGTCCTGGGTTCTCTGCCCGTGGCAGGAGCTGCCTACAGATGGGTGCTGATTTGAAAATGCCAAGTCACAGCACCAGTCTCAGCACAACTACTGCTGGCTTCCCAGCCTACCCCAGCAGTGCAGGTGGTAGCAACTGGGTGTGTTGAAACTAGATCAGTGGTTCCCAAACTTTAACAACCTGTGCACCCCTTTCACTAAAATGTCAAGTCTCATGACCCCCCTCATAAAAATCCATACTTCCATGGATTTTCTCCCTTACCTCCGCATAAATTATCAAAGCAGTGAACTCGGAAATATAAAATTTGTTTTATGACATGCTTATTACACACTAATGATTATTCTTTATCATTACAGTATTTTTATTACATTATGAAAACAACAACACTCTTCCAAGAACTCACTTTTGTAGCTTGTATCATTTTGATTAAGCCGGTTGTAAGACAAGGCTCTTAGAGGTTCCAGTAGAAAAAATGGGTATGGGGCAAAGGGGAGGCCACAGAAAAAAAGGGGAAGGACCCATAGGGGGATGCCCTGATGCAGGAGCGGCATGTGACCTTCATTGCCTCCCTCCGCCCCCATACTGGCATCTTTAGCTCCTATGTTTCATCAAGGAGTATCAGATGTGAAACTGAATAAACTGAATTTAAGAAGCCAACTTCAAGTTCCTCCTACACAAGCATTCAGGTCTTGAGCATAGGTGTGTGCACGGGGTGTGCCCAGGCACAGCCTAATGCAGGGGTGAGCAAGCTCAGCCTCCCCAGCACGCCTGTGCTGCCAGCCAGGGAGGCTCCCCCAGCCCTGCCCCCGCCTTCCTCAATCCTCTGGAGCCTCAGAGCCCCATGTCCAGGAGCAGCCCTGGACAGCGTTGCAGGGGCGTGGCTCTTGCAGGACCTGAGCTCCTGCAGCTCGGAGCGGTGTGGTAAGGGGGCGGGGCTGAGACCTCCGGTGGGCCGAGCGGGAGGATCTCAAGCCCCGCTAGAGCCACGCTGCTGCAGAGCTGTCCAGGGCCGCTCCTGGACGCAGGGCACTGAGGCTCCGAGAGCGGGGGTAAGCAGCATGGTAAAGGGGCTGGGACCGTGGTGGCGGGGAGGGAGTTGGATAAGGGGCAGGGAGCCGTGGGGGCAATGAGGGGACAGGGCGTGGATGGTTGGGGGGAGGCAATCGGGATGGGAAATGGGGGTTGGATAGGGCGTGGGAGTCCCGGGGGTCTGTCAGTAGGCAGTAGAGTGGATGGGGTTGGGGCAGTCAGGGGACAGAGAGCAGGGTGAGTTGGATAGGGGGTGAGGTCCTGGGGGATGGTTAGGGGTGAGGGGTCTCTGGAAGGAGCAGTCAGGGGACAAGGTCGTGGGGGTTGGATGGGTCGGGAGTTGGGGGGGGGGGCTGTCAGGGGGTGGTGGTGTGGAGAGGAGTCGGGGCAGGCAGGGGGAACTGGGAGTCTTGGGGGACTGTCTGGGGGTGGGGGTGTGGCTTAGGGTCGGGGCAGTCGGGACAGGTAGGGGGTTGGGAGTTTTGAGGGGGGCAGTCAGGGAGCAGGAAGTGGGAGGGAGTGGATGAGGGCAGGGTGGGGCTCCCTGGGTGCACATCCTAATGAAATGTGCTGCGCATGCCTATGGTCTTGAGCAGTCCAGGCAAACAATGCACATTATAACAAAGCTTAAATTTGTTCTTCGTAATAATTTAAAAACAACACAAGCAGCCTATTTCATTTGAAAAAGAGCAAAATATATCCACCTTTTCCATTTCATAAAGGAGCCCTGCAGTTTAAATCTCCCTGTTATGATAGGGATGCTTGTTCGCTTTGATCTGCTTAGCTCTTGGAAGTCCCCAAGGCTGGGGGCTGCGGGTCCCATGCTGCCCGGGGTCTCTAGGGTCAGCTCTGTCCGCCATCTGGGAATTTTCTCCCCGGAAACCCCTGTAACATTTTGTGAACCCCCCGGGGTTCAGGAACCCCCGCTTGGGAACCACTGAACTAGATCTTCCCCCTTCATACCAAACTAGTGCATGGAGGGGGGGGAGATACCAGCTGGCGATTTTGTAAAGGGGGGGAGGGGCTGAGCCACCCCCTCGGCCCGGCTGGCTGCACTGGGGGGGGGGGGGGGGAAGCAGCTGCAGGCTGGTGCTGACAAGCTGTCTCTGGAGCGCCGCCTGCCGGTGGCACGGGGCGGGGCGTCTGGTGGGATAACTAGGCAGCACCTCTGGGCAAGCGCAGAACGAATCCCAGGCGCAGGCAGCCGGGTCTCGCCCCCACACTCTGGACCCGCCCTTCCCCGTTCCGAACTCTCCCGAGGCCCCTCCGGAAAGAGCCGAAGCCCGCCGCGGCCGCTGGGCGGTGGCCACGCCCCTATGTGGTATGTCCCGGGCCGCTGCCCGTAGGGGTTGTGCGCATGCTCAGCGGGGCCCGTCAGTCTCGGCTCGGGGGGCCGCGCGCTCCTCGCCCGCTCTCCCGTGGCCTGCGGCGCCCCGGCCGCCGGGAAGATGTCGGGGGCGCCGGCGGTGCGGATCAGCATCGAGTCGGCGAGCGAGAAGCAGGTGCAGGAGGTGGGGCTGGACGGCAGCGAGACCTACCTGCAGCCGCTCTCCATGTCCCAGAACCTGGCGCGCCTGGCGCAGCGCATCGACTTCAGCCAGGGCTCCGGCTCCGAGGAGGACGAGCCGCCGCCGCCGCCGCCGGGGGGCCAGGCCCGCGACTGGGCCGCGCCCGGGGACGCCGAGGACGAGGAGGGTGAGAGAGACAACGGGGGGAGGGAGAAAAAAAAACCCCGGCTGGGCGCCCCCCCCCCGGGACCCAGCCTCAGGCAGGCCGCGCCAGGGTCCCCCCCCCCCCCCCGGATCCCCGGGGACAGCCACCCACCCTGGGCAACGTACCCGACGCGCCCACCCGCCCCGGTGCGGTATGTGATCTGTGGCCCTGATCCGTGAACTGCACGGGCGGCCCCTTGGGGTGGAGCCCTGCTGCCGGCGCTGGGATCCTTGCAGCCCCCTGTGGTTCAGGTGTCATGAAACCCCAGGGGTTCAGTGGCTCCGCTGTCATGAAAATGTCACCCCGGGACTAAACCATCCTTTGGCAGAGTCCAGAGCGGTCCTGGTACAAAGCGTGCCTGAGCCTGGGTATCCTGACTACAGTGAAACCTCGATTTAACGGACTAATTGGGGCGAGGGGGTGTCCGTTAAAGCCGAAAGTCCGTTATTTAATAATTTTTTAAAATCATTAAATAACAGGACTTTTGGCTTTAACGGACACCCCCTCACCCGAATTAGTCCCTTATATAGAGGTTTTACTGGGCGGGAGCTGTCAAACTCCCCCCCCCCTCCCGCAAAGGGGGGGGAGCTGTCTAACCCCCCCCCCCTACTCCCATCCGCCAGGCTATCAGACCACCCGCCAGGCTCCCCGCTGCGGGGAGCCCGGCGGGAACTGTCAAAGCCCCCCCCTCCGCCCGGCTCCCCTGCAGCGGGGAGCCCGGCGGGAGCTGTCTAACCCCCTTTTCCCCTCCCCCCCCGTCCGCCGGGCTGTCAGACCGCCCGCCTGGCTCCCCGCTGCGGGGAGCCCGGCGGGAGCTGTCAAACCCCCGCCCCCCTCCCCCGCCCGGCTCCCTGTCAGCCCGCCCGCCTGGCTCCCCGCAGCGGGGAGCCCGGCGGGAGCTGTCAAAGCCCCCCCCCCCCCCCCGGCTCCCCTGCAGCGGGAAGCCAGGCGGGAGCTGTCCACCCCCTCCCGCCCACCGCCCGCCTGGCTCCTGGGGGGGGTTTGACAGCTCCCGCCTGGCTCCCCGCTGCGGGGAGCCGGGCGGGAGCTGTCAACCCGGCCGCCCGGCTCCCCTCTGCGGGTATCCGGGCAGCCGGGTTGACAGCTCCCGCCCGGCTCCCCGGGGCAGGAGCCGGCAGCCCCCTATAACGGATTTCGGATGCATCGGGAAATTTTGTCCGTTGCATCCGAAGTCCATTAAATAGGGGTCCATTAAATCGAGGGTTTACTGTACTAGTGTTTTCAGCCAAGCTGTGCTAGGGGGTGGGTTGTACGTTGAATGTAGTATGAGAGATCTTCATCCCTCAATAGCTGAGCAAACTATCCTGGTAATTCTTTCCTGGGAGAGATGTAGTGGTCAAAATGTGACTCTAGGTGTCCTGTCATTGCAGTAGCTTGTTTTAGCCCATTGGTAATGTAAGCTAGTCTATGGATTTGAGGCCTAAAGCAGTTCAGATCCTCAAAAAGTTCCGACTTACATGATTTGACCAGTGCATCAGAGACTCCAAAGTAAAAAGCGTGTGCTGGTTCATCTTGAGCTGAAGAGCTATGGCTCTTTAGCTGGGGCTGTCAGACTCTTATTCTCTCACAGAGGAGGACATTTAACATACTCACATCTATGTACATAAAAGGTATATTTTAAAATGCAAACTTTTCAGATTATTTTAAGACTGTTTATGCTCTGTCTTCAGTTTAAGGACTGGCCTGGTATAGATATTGTATTTGCTACTGGAATATAAACCTTTATTTTGTTTTTGTGCTTTAGGGTTGGTAAAGTTTCAACCATCTCTTTGGCCTTGGGATTCAGTGAGAAACAATTTAAGAGGTGCCTTGACTGAGATGTGTGTGCTCTATGATGTTCTCAGCATTGTCAAGGATAAAAAATTTATGACTCTGGATCCAGTTGTGCAGGATCCGCTTCCCCCAAAGCAGGTACAAGCCATCTTATTGCTTAATACATTCTGATAACTTAATACTGAAGATCCCATACAACTGGGACATTTTACATAACCACAAAACAGGTATGGCCTAGGGCAAGCTTCCCCATGTTGTCCTACCACAGTGCCTCATCTTTCAACTGGAGGGACCATTTCTAAGAAATAGGGTAGCTCAGTCTCAATGATGTATCTGCTGAGGCTGCCCACAAGTGTGCCAGTTATAATAGCGTGATACCTGCATATGGAACTAAGGGCTTGTCTACACTTACATTTTTTTTAGAGCACTTTAAATCACAGTGTGGACAGGCTCTGAGCACTGTTCCTTCTAAGCTGTGCACACACAAATCCTAAACCCTGCACACATGGCGAAACATCACGCGCACAAAAATTTGCACAGAAGAAATTTTTTGCACACACTGCCTGTCAAAAATTAGAGGGCACATTGGCTCCGAGTGCTGGGAGCAGTGCTCGGAGCTATTCCCCTCGAAGAGGTGGATTACCAGAACTCTCTCCCAGCGCTAGTGCATGACCACACTCACACACACATCAAGGCACTCCTGTGGCAGTGCTTTGAAATTTCTGTAGACATAGCCTAATTTCAAAATAAGGTAGTGAATAGCACAGCAGATAATAATTTTTAATCGCTACCAGTTTCCAATAATTAGAACAGTGAAGATTTGCTTAAAAATAAAAAATACTTACAATAGTTCAAAATTGGAATTTATTTTCATATTTCCAGAATCCTCAGACTTTACAGTTAATTTCAAAGAAGAAGTCACTAGCTGGAGCAGCCCAAATCCTGTTGAAAGGAGCTGAAAGATTATCCAAATCAGTTGCAGAAAACCAGGAAAATAAGCGACAACGAGATTTCAACTCTGAGCTCTTGAGATTGAGACAGCACTGGAAGCTGAGGAAAGTGGGAGACAAAATCCTCGGGGACCTGAGCTACAGAAGCGCAGGTATGGCAGGTCATCAGTTATCAAGAATGAATCTTAAATTGTTTAGTGAAATAAAAGATTTTTGATAATTAATTGTAAACACCAAAATTAAAAAGGAATGATTGAAGTGATAAAATATTATAAGAGTTCTGTGAAGGAACTAAGAAAACAGAGAACTAACATTTTAATACCAGTAGAAACATCGTGATTGTGAGATCTCAAATATGGTGATAAAGCTGCCTCACTTTTGGCACATTAAAAGTAGACTGTTTAGAGCACTCGAAAAGGTAATTTTAAGGAACAGTCCTACATTGGAGTGGGTTAGATGAATAGTAGTTTTTCTTCATTTTGATTTTTATTATCTAGATTTGTTCTGGAATAATCAAAAAGATATTTTGTCACTTTTATTATTTTCTGAATTGATATACAACCCCCATATAGAACATATGAGGTACTATAACCTAGTAAAGAGTTATAGCACAATACACAAAAGGTGGTTGGTTGTGTGGTGGTTCATACAAAGTTAATAACATCCTTATGTCATGATTCAGCAAGTAATTAGGCAAGTGATAAACTCCCCACACGCATTGTCCCTTTTGAAATCAATAAGTATACATGTGCTTAAAGGTAAACCCTTGTGTAAATGTTCACAGCCTGTGGGAGAATGTGGCATCACCATGACAAAATGAAAGAACCACTTTATTGTGCCATCTAAAAATCTATATATTAATCTTTGTTTAAAAACAATAAATTCAGAGAGTTTTAGGCATTATGTGGAAACGTGATCATTTTGAGCTTGGAGTAAAGTATTCCGATGCAGGGTCCCTTACCAGTAAAATCACAGTACCATGACATTTAAGCCAACGACTCCTCTTTCATTCTCTCTTACCTCCCGCACTCTCAATGCTGAGAAAAAAGGAAAGAGCCTCTTCAATTGACAATTATGGAGTGGAGATAAGACATTTTACTGAACTGAACTTTCCCCCCCAAGAAACAGTTAGACAAATGTAAGCAATATCTCTTTGTATGATGTAAAGATGAGAAGACTTCTAATCCATAAAAACATTGTCTCCAGAAAGTTTTTAGATGTTTTCATAATATTTTCTGTTTCCCTTTTTAGGATCTCTCTTCCCTCATCATGGTACATTTGAAGTGATAAAGAACACAGATATTGATCTGGATAAGAAGATACCAGAAGATTACTGTCCTTTGGATGTTCAGATTCCAAGTGATTTAGAGGGATCAGCCTATATAAAGGTTTGCCAACAACATATGTTGTATAGTTTCTATACTATTCATGTAGTTATAATACCGAACACAAGACAAGTAACATTCTTTTTCATTTTCTTGTATAGGTTTCTATTCAAAAGCAAGCTCCAGACATAGGTGACCTTGGCACAGTTAATCTGTTTAAAAGACCTCTGCCAAAATCGAAACCAGGTACATTCTTTAAGCTCCAGTCTTAAGGATTAAGTTTGTATTTGACACTAAATTGGTGAATCTCATATTATGGAGAAATACTTTAGTACCTGAAAATAAGAACAAAAGGGGAAATAATTTTCTCATTCTTGGCTTAACTGAAATTCTTCACCTAAATGCAAAATGAGACTTTGCAAACATGACCCCTTCAAAATGTATATGTGTATATGATTTTGTTGAAGGTGTTAAAATTCCTCGAATGACTCTAATGCACATTTGGCTTCTGAAATGAAACTGTTAAAAACATTTGTTTAGAAGGAGAGTCAACCATCTAACTTGAGGTTAATTGAAAATCTCTTACGTAATATGGGTTCTGTTTAAACCTTTTTCTCGAGTTATTTTACTTATATATATTTTAAATATTCCAAGTATACAGCAGGATGAACTACTAAGGTATAATATTTGTACATTTGACGGGAAGGAGCAGCAGGGAGAAAGAAGCACATCAAGTGTCATCTGTGGTTCATGGAGCTGAATAGCTAAATTTTGCCAGAAAATTTATTAATGATAACTCAGTTTATTAATACTCTGTTTCAAGCCAAAATTTAGATGGAGACATAGCAGCTCAGACCATTTAAAAAACTGTTTAAGAAATTGTTAAGAGCAAGTTTGTGAGATTTACTTTTATAAACAGGACAGCCCGTATTTTACAGATTAATTGGGGATTGAGGAGCTCATAAAATTGAACATCTCAGAATTACAGTAGGTGTGGTGTATTGCTTTCTTCTTATCCTTTAACCAATTGCAAAGCAATTTCCAATGCACTCTAAAGGTTTGGAATGTGAAGGTATGTTGACTTGTTCTTCATCAACATCACTTTTGTTGTGTGATTTCACGTGCACTCACACTCACCCCTGGTTGCAAAGAATAATCTTTATAACTGGTCATTTGTAAGATTGGTGTTCATAAAATTGAGGTTCTATTGTAAATTTAGTGTTTAGAAGATATCTATACTTTGGGAACACAATCTGTCCCGTCAATCGTTTCTATTGCTATTAATTAAACGGAGGAAGAAACACAGTAAGATATTAAAAAAAAGTACATGAAATAGTCTTCACGGAGTAAAGTTGGAGTTACCACCTTATGTAATAAATACTGATATTACAAGTTATTCTTTGTTACATGGAAATTTATATTAAATGTGACTGGTACAGTGTTCAGCAGTAGCCTCCCACTTATTTAGTGGTGTTGGATGAAAGGAGCATCTTACGCCAGTTCTTTAAAGTCTGCATTAGCTGCCTGTGCAATTAAGAGTGTTAATATTACTCTCTAAAGTCCTGAATGGTCAGGGACCTGGCTACTTATGCCAGTGCATGGGGAAAGGCAGTGTCTTGACAGCTGAGGTCATCTTGGATATTCTTGCATATTTCTGAGATTTAAATGTGTCAGGGCAGGGCATTTTAAATGGGGTGTGCTCAGTGCTGAAACTAACTTTCCCATTTGTCTGACAGACCAGTGGTGTATGTGAATTGATGGTATGCCGTCATTTGGAATACCGTAGTCAGTTCTGATCACTTAATCTCAAAAAAGATTTGATGTGATTAGAAGAGATTTAAAGGTGAGCAATAAAAAAACACTAGAGGCAGGGAGAGCGTGAAAACATTGGGAGTTAAGTCTAGCGAGGAGACAGTTATAAGGGGAAAAGATAGCGGTATAGGCCAGGTGAATTGGATACTCCTATTTACCTTTTCTCATAATACAAGCACAGGAGAACATCCAGTCTGAATGAAAGGTGATACGTTAAAAACTCATAAAAGGAAATGGTTTTTCATAACCCAGAATCTGTGGAATTTCTTTGCCATAAGATATGAGTGAATCTAAAAGCTTAGCAGAATTTTTTTAAAAAACTAGATGTTCTTATGAACGACCTCCACAAATTCAAACTAAGATATGAGATTTCATGCTTCAGAAGCCAGTCACTCAGTTCTGGGCTTAGAAAGAAACCTAATGCTGGCCACTTATAGACAGAATGCTGTACTAGATAGACCACTGGTCTGATCTCATATGGTAATCTTTGTGTTCAGGGCATAAGGCCCATCTATTTATTCAGGCCAATATTTTAAAAATAGAAGCCTAATTTTTGGCTTCTAAATCCATACTTGAAGCACCTCCCTGATTTAAAAAAATGTTGTGTGTGTTTATGTGCATGGGTTAATTTTGCAAGTTTAAACATGCTGTTTTGAAAGTGCTTACTCAGTTTGCAATTTCTTCCTGGCACAGACTGTTGTCTTAACTATTTGTACAGTGCCCAGCACAATGTAGCAGGACCATCTAGGTGCTAGTGCAATACAAAAAGTTAAAATTATGCACATATAAGCTTGGTTAAAATTCACTAGTATTTTGTTTTGTGTTCACTCACGTAATTGAGGTAATATTATAACAAAGTTGAGCACAGGTGGAAACCGTAGGCTAGAGTTTCCCGTCCCACTGATCATCTGGTGCCTTAGTCATTCTCTTAACAGCTGACATCTGTATTAGTAAAATGGGCTGCTGCTTGTTGTTCCTTTGAAAACTTGGATGGCTCTTGTTTTTCAGGTGCTCCACATTGGCAGACAAAGCTGGAGGCTGCACAAAATGTTCTCTTATGCAAAGAAATATTTGCTCAGCTGTCTCGAGAAGCTGTTCAAATTAAATCACAAATTCCTCACATTGTTGTGAAGAACCAGATCATCTCCCAGCCTTTTCCAGGTAAGAAACCTTGTGAGACTCTTGTCATGGAACAGAGAATCCACAGAATTGTCTATTTTAAACCAGACTTAAACTTTGATTTGTAATGCGAGTAGGCAAGGTCAGTTGACCTCCTTGTTTCTGTACTTATACCAAATGAAGAATTGGGTTAAAAGTAAGACTTCCTTGGAAACTACATTATGCTTCTGATCTTTTCTGACTACAGTGTTTTGTTTTTTTTAAAATGATAGTCCAGTGCACCACCTTATGGGGATTGGAATTTGGGGCTCTTTTATCAGTCCTTCTGTCCAGAGGTAGGTTTATGGGAGACTACAAGACCTATAATTGACTTTTGTGTTAATGGTAGAGCTAAGTCTCTAATACACTTCAATTCGGCTGGTCCAGCAATATGGGGACTCTGAAAGCATCTTTTGTGCTCAGAATTGCCTTGGGAGTCCCCCTTCCCTGCTGAGGTTGATCCTGACTCCACCTTTTGAAGATTATTATTTTTTGAGTGCTTCAAAAAATATAATAGTTGGTGAACAGGGTGATACGACCCAGTTCACCGACCATTTCCCCTTCCACCTCCAGTATGCTCTAGGGCAGTGATGGCGAACCCGTGGCACGCGTGCCGCTGCTGGCACGCCGAGCCGTCTCTGTGGGCACGCCGTGACTACAGTCATACACTGTAGTCACGGCGTCGGCTCCCGCAGACTACATCTCCCACAGTTCTCTGGGGAGTCTTTTCTGGTTTGTACAGTGTGACACAATTGTTCGTTTGAATTTCTCTGAAACAGCATTGATTGCAAAGCTAATGATTCTGAAAGGGGATAAGGGGAAGAGAAGAATAAATTAACCTGTCTTGTTTTTATTTATCAGCATGAAAAAGTTGACTGTTTTTGCTTTTGATTTGCTCTGTACAGGTTTGCAGTTGTCTATTTCTTTGTGTCACTCTTCTAATGATAAGAAATCCCAAAAAGCTGCTTCTGAAAAACAAAGTCCAGAGGATCACCTCTATGTTCTGGAACACAATTTGCATCAGCTGATCAGAGAGGTAATGCATTTTTAGTTGACCACTAAAGTTCTCTTATTTCCCATTCATAGTCTCTGAGAACATATATTACTATAATACTACCAGAGGCCAGTCATTTTCTATCCATCTGTATAAGGCAGCCTCTATTGCATGTCTGAGAAATGCCACCATTGTGTAGCTATGCAAAGCTGATGCCAGAGGTTCCACTTGGGCCATCGTGGGATATTGTTTCCTGGATGTAGCCTCTTACGTTGGATGCTCATTTCAGGAGAATGGTCCATGCAGAAAATGCTTAAAGTAGAAAGAACAGGTACTTATCATAATTGTGGTTCTTCTGAGATCATTCTCCCCAATCCTCCTTTTTCACTATTCTGAAGTCTTACTTATAAATTCTTGATTTATTAGAAGGAACTGTGTTGTGGTTGAGGCTGTGCCCTCTTATATATCTTTGGGGGCAAGGGAAGCACAAGGACATGCACAACCTTAAAAAAACAGAAGAAAGTTCTACTCTAGAAAGTTCTGAGATCATATGCCTAGGATGTGTGCATCTCCGACAGCATGGTTCCAGTGAATACTGAAGCAAACGAGGCATTACACACCTCAGCCTTCTTGATGTCCTCTGTTATTTGCTCTTTTTCCCTTCTGAGTACACTTTCCTTTGTCTTTCTCTCACTCCTACTGTATTTAAATAACGTCTTTTGCCTTTTATGTACCTTGTTAGGTGTAACTAATTTTGTACATTAGCCTGATTTGTGTCCCTATATGTATGTGCTGTCCTTTTGTATTCCTCTTCAGCAATATGTCCATGTTTTCTCTTTGTTGTAGGATTCCTTTTTGGTTTTCTGGTAATTAAAGAGCTCTTGATAGAGCCATATTGTCCTCTTACTGTTCTTGATATCTTTCCTTCACATTGGAATAGTTTCAGTTGTGCCTTTAATGTTGTCTCTTTGAGAAACTGCCAGCTCTCTTGAACTCCTTTCATCCCTTAGATTTCCTTCCCATTTTCATTCCTGCCAGTTCTCTGAGTTTGTCGTTTTTTTCAAAGTGCATTTTCCTTATTCTGCTTTTACTCTTTGCTTTCCTTAGACTCATTAATTCTATCATCTCATGATCACTTTCACAAACATTGACTTCCACCTTCAGATTTGCAACCAACTCCTCTGTGTTGGTTAGAATCAAATCTAACATGGCTGTCCTCTAGTTACTTTCCGTACTTTCTGAAACAAAAAGTTGTCCCCAGTACATTCCAAGAACTTATGGGAAATTTTGTATGTTGTCATATTACTTTTGCATTTGGGCAGTAAACCTTCCACCCTTCTTCTCTCCCTCCCCCCCCCCCCCCATTACTACCAGGTCTTGTGTTTGGGCTATTTCTGTTGTTCGTTCTAGAAATGTCTCATCCACCTCTTCTTCCTGATTTTGTTAGTCTGTAGCAGACTTCTGTCATCATTAAAGGCTGTTTTAGTCACAGGGATTTTTAAGTAAAAACTTTTCACTGGCAGTAAACAAAAATTCACAGCCCGTGACCTGTCCATGACTTGTATTATATACCCCCAACTAAAACTTGGGCTGCAGGTGCTGGGGAGGTTGGCCTGGGAGCCCCCCACCCCACAGGTGCTGGGTTGAGGGGCAGGCGGTGGTGCCCAGCCCGGGACCCCTGCTGGTGTTGGGGTGAGGGGAGGGTTGGTGGGGCTGGCATGCTCCCTACTCAGCCCCCTGGAAGTGGCCAGCATGTCCTTGAAGCTCCAACGGGGAGGAAAGGCCATTGGGGCTTCGCACACTGCTCCCGCCACTAGCACCAGCTCCGCAACTCCCATTGGCTGGGGACCGCAGCCAGTGGAAGCTGTGAGGGCAAGATCTGCAGGCGGGGCAACGCACAGAGCCCCCTGAACCCTCCACCTAGGAGCTGCAGAGACATGCCAGCCACTTCCAGGGAACCCCCCCGCGGTAAATGAGGTTCCACACCCCAACCCTGAGTCCCCACCCAAACTATTGCTGCTGGCAGGGGGGAGGGCATGTGGGGCGTGGTGGCCCAAGACTGCTCAAGCAGCGGCTGGCCACAGCCACTGCAGAAGTCACAGAAGTTCTGGAATCGGTGACTTGCATGACCCCCATGATGGACTCTCAATCTTAATCATGATGTCACTCCTATTTTTCTCCCCTTTTATCTTTATGCAGAGACTTCCAACTGGTCTGCCTCTCACTTCCTTCTGGACCTCAGTACGAGTGTATATATTATTGATGCATAATACAACACCTCTTCCCTTTTAGTTTTCCCTTCCCAGTTGTGCTAAAGATCCAGATAAACAGGGAAATAGAGACTATACAGGGAAAATATGAAACTGACTGTACATAAGTACAGTCAGATGCACAAAGTAAAACTAGGAAAATGAAGAATACTTTTCTTACTATTTATTACTGTGATTATAGGTGTTAAAATAGTATGCAGCACGTTTTTGCAGAAGTGTGACGTTTATTTAGGTTTCCTTATAAAACATGAGGCACTGTATTAGAATTGGTTAGCTCTATGTATTAGAAGAGCGCACACTTGAGATTTGTTATCTTCTCCTTCAGTCATGCCTTCTAACAATTCTTGTTTTGTTGCAGTTCCACAAGCAAACTTTGAGCTCTACAATGATGCCCCATCCAGCTAGTGCACCATTTGGACATAAGAGAATGAGAATGGCAGGACCTCAGGCTTTTGATAAAAATGACATCAGCTCCTTACAAGCAAATGAAGGGCTTCTGGAAAAGATCATTAAACAGGCAAAACACATCTTTCTGAGGCGCAGGTATGCACACAAGCTATTCTTGGTAAAGCCATAGAACAACTAACACTTCTGTGTTCCACACAGGCTGTGAGTTAATTTTTAAGAATGTTCCCAAAACCTATAACTGTTGTTAATCCAGAATGCTTTTCTAAGAGTTTTATTGGCACCTAATATTTAAGATTAAAAATCCTGTCTCCAAGTAATGAGTATAGTGACACCCAAGGAATGCAAACAGACAGTTCAATACTTGTTGTAAGATACCCCTCTGTCTACAGGACACTTGTAATGATACTTGGTTCTGCTCTAACAAAAGCACTACCTCAGTCCTTTTCAGTACTTTGCTCTGTACACTGTGAAGAAACACAGCTGATCTCTGTGCTGAATAACATATGTTTAAGACTATCTTTGGGGGTGTATGTAAAGCATAAAGGGTAAGCAGATACACTTCCTTTGCAGTTCAAGCACCAAAACTGTTTTGGTCTCCTTGTGTGTGCCCAAGCTAATAAACGTAGCTTGAGGTGTCATAAAACTTAGTTTGTAAAATAAATTTATTTTATAAGTGTACTTTACAGGAATAACGCTAGGAAAAACACGCACTTTACAGTACTGGCTAGATCAAACTTATGTCTACTCACTACTCTGTCTTTATTTGGAGAAAAGATGGTGGCATACACTATCTAGATTACTGGGGTGTGGTTTTTCTCTGTTTTTGTTTTTTTAGAACTGCTCGAACCATTGACAGCCTAGCGAGTCGTATTGAGGATCCGCAGATTCAGGCCCATTGGTCAAACATAAATGATGTTTATGAATCCAGTGTCAAAGTTCTAATAACTTCCCAAGGTTACGAGCAAATATGCAAGTAAGTATGAAAACTGAAATATTTTCTACTTAGCGAGAGTTGTCTCTTAGCTGTGGTGTCTGAGTGCATATAACATTGTGTTGCTCCTATGAGATCCAGTCCCACTTCAGGCAGACCAACGTGATCCACTATTTGTGTATTTGCTTTAATGTTCCGGTATGGAATATTAATGTGGTTGCAAAGAATGAGCGAAAATTAAACTTTGTATAGATTGAGATAAGGTTGATTTAAAAGTAACACTGCCAAAACAGCTTTCAGAAGAGAGAAACTACAGTTAAAAAGCCTTCTGTAGCAAAACCATTACATTAATGTAGATTTCAGTACATAGGTATTACCTTTTTCTTCAAATGACTGTGATAGTATACCTTTAGAGGAAGAGTCAAATGTTGGGCCTGGTTACTAAAAGTGTCTTTAAAATTCTTTCTTCTACTTTCACATTAGTGGGCTAGAGTAACTGCTAAATCTCTGAACCAAGAGTTATAACCCGTTAAAATACATGTTTGTCTATACAGAAACTGGATCTAAAATAATCACTTGTAATTCACGCCTTTAGTTATTTTAGTGTAATTCTATGTGGTCATTCCTTTCTGTAACACAAGTGTCTATACACAGACTTACACCAAAATAGACATTCATATTTCAGAATTGAATGTCCATGCACAGATTTGCACTTTAATGATTTAAGGCATGAATTACAACTGGTTTAGTTAGTTTGGTTCCAGTTGCCATGCTGGTAAGTCTCCGTTCTGTGCTGCATTCGGTAATCCTGAATTTATTGAGAGCACAGATGAGTCCCATGTGACTTTTACTGGGTCTTCATCCTCTGCTGGCTCTGTTCTTTTTAGATGACAGGGAATTGTAGTTGATGATGAGATTTTGCACTCTTGGAGCACTTCAGCGAACAGGAATCTTATCAGGTAGAGTGGGATTGATATTGACAAGAATAGAGCTGGCTGGGAGAGAGAGGATGCATTTTACCTGTATTTCTGATGATAAACTAACATCCATTGTTCTAAGTTAACCAAAATATTTCATAAAAAAATTACTAAATACCCTTGAAAGGTTTATTAGGGCTCCCCTGTCCTTCCCTGGTTCTTGTCACACAGACAGAAAGCAGAAGGCCAGAGTCCAAAGTGCAGGCAATGTGATGTTTATAGGGTTACCAAGGAAGCATAATCACAGCTCTTTACAGCAGTACAGCTTTCTCTCCCCTCCCCTCCCCCAATCTCCTTCTTAACAGGCTTAATTATACTTGTAGTGTTCGCCCCCTGATACCACACCTTACAATTTATGGTCATGTTCCATTTTGGAGAGTCTTGAGTCTCTGGTCTTTGGTACCACCTATTTTGTACCCCATGGGAGTGGTTGGGAGTGAAGCTGTGTACTGGTTAAGGCTACCTTTTCTTTGGTTTTTAGTGTTTCTTATACCGCCCCTCCTGACTGGGAGTCGAGGCAGTCATATATTAAACTCCCACCATACACCACTTTAGCTCTGTTTCTTATCTTTTCTCATTATACAAAAAAACCCATCTGGTTGTAGGCAGAAGCAACACACAGTGTCTTTGTTCCTTATTCACATGTTAGTAAGGATATAAGAATATCAAAAGTCACAGGCAAACAAAACCCAAAATCTACCTCAAGCTAATAAACAGGTCTCAATACTATATTACCATCTCTTAACAGGTTCGTGCTTTGTTGTTCATTCAGATAGAAGCTGTTTTCCTGGCCTGTCCTAATCAAGAACATTGGGGTGTCAAGCTGGTAGCTTTCTCTTGGATTGTTCTTTAATGTTAGTGAGATGTTTTTAAAAGTGACTTTAAAATTAGGAACTTTTATTAATGTGAATTGCCAATTTCTAGATAATTTTTCAATAAATATATCGATTATGTCTTTTTGTTTAAAAGGTCCATTCAGCTACAGCTGAACATTGGAGTTGAACAGATCAGGGTAGTGCACAGAGATGGAAGAGTTATTACGTTGTCCCATCAAGAGCAAGAATTACAAGATTTCCTTCTGTCTCAGGTAAACTCACGTTCAATTCCTGGGGTTTTTTTATTTGCATGTGTTTGTCTTGTGTCTGCAATTGGGATGAACAGTAAAACTAGCATGAGTGTATTTGAAACAAAAGTATTGTTTATTGTCGGAAAGATAGAAACTAGGTAGAAATTCCACATGTGCAGACAAGAATGTCAGTAATTTTGCAGGTTCGGTGATGATTGACACATCTATATATATAAAAGTCAAATGGTGTATGCGTGCGTGTATGTACGTTCCCTTACTCCTTCCACACCGTTTGAGCTAGAGACTTGAAATTTGGTACAGTTATAGGCTTTAGGGTCCCAATCAGGGTAAGAATCAAATATTTTTCAAATCTCACCTCTGACACCCTCTAGGGGTGAAATTCTGTAAAGCCCATTCACATCAGCTGGGCAGCAGGTTAACACCTGCTGTTCTCTGTGACATATGTAATAATACCCCCCTCCAACGGACCCCGCACTCGCTCAGCTCTCTGCCCCCTTCCCCCCCCTCCAATGGACCACGCACTCGCTCAGCTCTCTCCCCCCTTCCAACGGCCCCCCCACTTGCTCAGCTCTCTCCCCTCTCAGGTAAGAATCGAATTTTTTAAAAATCTCAACCCCTCACCCCCTCCAATGCCCCCCCCCACTTGCTCAGCTCTCTCCCCCCTCCAACGGCCCCCGCACTCACTCAGCTCTCCCCCCTCAGGTAGGAATTGAAAATTTTTAAATCTCCTCCCCTCCCCCCACTCCAACGCCGCCCCCCCCCACTCGCTCAGCTCTCTTTCCCCCCCCACACCCCCCTCCAACGGCCCCCGCACTCGCTCAGCTCTCTTCTCCCTCCCCCTCTCCGACGGACCCGAGCAGCGCCGGGTATTTTTGCTAGTTCTTCATAAAGAAATGTTTGTGTATCAACTGTGGGAACTGTATCACATTTTAGCCAGGTGGATGTAAGTTCAGAAATACTAACAGAAGTTCATTTGAAATACATTTAAATGCATTGTTTATGCTAGTCACCATGTGAGTCTTCAGAACACAGTGCTGATATAACAAGCAGGCTGCTGTTCTTAATCATAAGATTCTACTTAGTTGGTGGGAGCCATGTCAAGACACTAAGGTATTTTTATGTAAAAAGGAACTTGTTCTGGCCAAACCCCATTAGGAGTAGAGTTCTGAATAGCTCACATGCCCTTAATCAACATCACTTTCAACATTGTGTCAACTTTGCAAGTGACACTACTACATCAGCTGACATTGGAATGAACTGTGGCTTCTTAACTGTTTACAATAAGTCCTTGTTTTTGTTCAGATGTGACAGTCTGTCCAATACACATTGTGTAGTAAAGATGCAGGCATTGCATTAACTTACAGATCATTTGCCTTTTTATAGTTTATAATGTGGAACTGTCAGTCAAAGAAAACAAGTTGGAACAGATTTTGTTGAGGGAGGTACCATTTTCTTCTAATAAAGTGGTTTTCAAACTGGTTCACAGAGACCTGGCTGGTTATATGGCATTGGCTCCTCCCTAGCAAAGTGTGTTTGGTAACCCCAACTCTAATCTTCCCAAATTTGCCATGAAGAAATGATTCATTACCGCTTTTCTGCATAATATCCTGTAAATGCTTTACAAAAAGGGTTAGGTCTCTCACTTAATTGGATGTGGGAGTAGAGGAAGGATACTTCTGAAACCTTAACCATATACAAGATTTTTGAGTAGCTTTAGAGACTTGTGTTAGTTTAAAAAACAGGGCTTGTAAGAGAACCTCACAAAAACTGTTTTAAAGAGTTCTGTATCTGTGGAACTCTGTGGCTTGTGTATACTGAATATCTCTTCTCCACCCCCAAATGAGTTAGTAACAGGCATGTATGAAGGCTGTTATATGTATTGAAACATTTCTATAAAATGACCAGTTCTTCTGAAACGGGGTGGTGCATTTGAGGTGGAAATCACTTTTTAAAAAATGACTAATACAGGCCAGGAAAAAAAGAATAGGAACCAGGTATAACAAAAGCAGTAAAAGACAAAGAAAAAAGAACCTAATGCTCTGTCTTCTTTCAGATGTCCCAACATCAAGTACATGCAGTTCAGCAGCTGGCTAAAGTTATGGGATGGCATGTGTTAAGTTTCAGTAATCATGTGGGGCTGGGACCAGTAGAAAGTATCGGCAATGCATCAGCAATAACTGTGGCATCGCCAAGTGGAGACTATGCTATTTCAGGTAGAATTTTGTATGATGATAATAGAAATGTATGAAAACTATCGAATTTCTAGCAGTTTGATTATATAATTAATCCTGAGTTTATGGCATCATTATATAACAAAGTATTTTATAAACAAGCTTTTTATTTTGTGTGTAGAACTGACATCTATGCAAAGTACCAATTCAATCAAGGCTGCTACTCATTCCGTTTAGTACGTGGGGTAATTGGCTTAAAGCATTTTAAAAAATATTGTTTTCAGATTTGTTCTGTAATAAATACAGGAGACATAGATTGCATATTTATGATCTGTTTTTTGTGTAATGCAAGTGAATAAAGTAGTTTGTATTACACATAGTATAAGGCCACTAGAATTCATCATTCCCAGTCTTGTGCTCTGATCACTAGTCCTTATGTTTCCATGTGCACTGATAATGCTGCACTGAAAAGCTTTGTCCCCTCACTAAATCAGTTTGCCTGTATTATCTAAGAGAGAGCTAGACTTCCATAGTACTTCAGAAATGAATAGCAAAGATCTCTCTGATAGTAGATGTAACAAAAATGTTGGAAGACTTCATAATTGTCTCTTTGAAAGATTACATCAGATGAGTACGCTGAAAAAGAATTCATCTATAAAATAGTCTTCTTGAGAAGGTGCATAAATACATTCCTAAGAGTCAAACTCGGGATAAAGCTCAGTGGGAATTGGTGGAAAAATGTTAGGATTCCTGTGCTCATTTCACTTTTCTGAATACGCTTGTTGACTGCTGGTTTGCTCTGACCAGGAAAATGTAGTGCAAAAGAGCAATGAAAACATGCAGGGAAAATGGGAAACCCTGAGAGCAGCAAGTCAGAAGATGACTTAATTAGAAGTAACAGTTTAATTTTTTTTTTTTTTTAGTTACAATATGGAAATGTACTTAAAGGGAAAATGTGTGGTTAGTGTACTATGTATAGGGATATTTAATATGATGAATTAAAAAAACTGTAAAGACTTATGTATTTTCTGTTCATTGCAGTACGTAATGGTCCTGAAAGTGGCAGCAAAGTTATGGTCCAGTTTCCACGGTGTCAGTGCAAAGACCTCCCCAAAAGTGATGTGCTACAAGACAGTAAATGGAACCATCTTCGTGGGCCATTCAAGGAAGTTCAGTGGAATAAAATGGAAGGGCGTAACTTTGTATATAAATTGGAGCTCCTCATGGCTGCCCTAACTCCATGCTAATTGCCTGACATCTTACTAAGGAGGACACTGGATTGCCACTCGTTTGTATTAGTATCAGTGATCACAACAAAGGGAAACCTACCCTGGGAGATAATACATGAAAATAGAAAACAGTGCAAAAGTGTTCAGTTTTGCAGTTCTCTATAGATGTGTATCCATTGTAATTGTCAGAACTGTTACTTGCTATGTGAAATAAATATGATTTTTTAAAATATTCCTTTCAATTAAAGTTTAAAAATACCATTAAAATGACTTTATTTTTCTAGCTTGTAGTGTTTGTATGATACCAGTGGTGGAGTTCTGAAGGTTGCTGTTTATTGCACGTGCCTAAAATTGCCTTTGCATTTGACTACCGAAAATTACTGAGAGAACACCTGACTAGTCCTTATGTTTCCATGTGCACTGGAATTTCTAAAGACACTTGAGCTAATAAACTACCAAAATAATACAGCTTTCTGGTAATATTTTAGTGGTTCAGATCCAACTGGCTGTCCCAGTTTTCCTTTATAAAATGAATCTCACAGCCTGTTCATTCCTGTATGGAAAAATCTCTGTTCATGTGTGACTTGGCAGTTTTCCTCAGATGATACCTGTAAGCTCTTCTGAGAGGTGATGATTTTTGGCTTTTAGGGACAGTATATGTTAAGCTACCACTGAGGATTTGGGGGAGCAGTCCTAATATTCATTGCATGTTCGGTGGCTTGCTCTTCTGACTGCTAGATTTTTTTGGATGGAAATAGACAATGAAGGGGACAACAGAGCCCATAATGAATGATTAAAAGCTTCATAAGATTCATAATTCATGTCATCCTTATGGAGTGAGTCTCTGAGGTGTGCCCTTAAATTGGAGTGTCTCCATGGGACCCTACTTTTGTGTGGCCTCGGGACTTTCTTTCCACTATTGTTTTAAGAGAAAATAAGTTTGTTCACC
Source organism: Sternotherus odoratus (assembly GCA_032164245.1). Taxonomy (NCBI): domain Eukaryota; kingdom Metazoa; phylum Chordata; order Testudines; family Kinosternidae; genus Sternotherus; species Sternotherus odoratus. The sequence continues at coordinate 279,185,673 of JAVMKO010000001.1, read as the reverse complement.
CTGAAGGTGTGGGCAAGTATATGTGGGAATGCTCTTTAATGCCTGTTCATTGACCAATTTTTTACCACCAGTAATCATGGATGGAGGTCACTCTCCAGGAATGGACTTACCTGGGTGTGATTCAGATTTTGGCTTTCTCCAGAAATGTTTTTGTATAGCACCCAAAAGAGGGCAAACAGGAGGGTCTTTCTGTGTTTGCATCTGAAAGCAGATGCAAGAAGTCCTCTTTCATAAACTGAATTTGTATGGACTCCGTGTGTGCAAATCCCAGATTAGATTGAAGGTGGGAACTGTTGTGATGAACATCTTTTGTAGAAAGTGCGCTTGCAAGCGAACACTGTTTTTCTCTACTTTGGCATTTGCAGTTATCTTGGGTGACATCAATGTTCATTCACACAATAACTTTTGGGGGGTGGTTCGGGTACCACTAAAACCAAACAGCAAAGCATGGGGGACCACTTCTTGATTGAAATTGACACTTCCCATTAGTTAAGATTTCCACCATAACCTGAAGATAATCTCTCTTGCTGAAGTTGAATTGCTAGTGGTTTGTTTGTGAATTATGTACATACAGTACACTGAGGTGAGTTAGTGCATCTTATAAAGCACAGATAAAATGTGTGGATTGATTGAACCATGTTAATTCTATAGTAATAGTGACTTTCAGCTGTCTTCTAGTGATAGAGACTAACTATAGCAACTATATATTAGGCAATACATTCTGCAAATTGGTTTTTCAATGTGTGTGTTTCCAAGGCAGTTATATAAATTACAGAATAATCAAATATGGAACATGGGTTTTTTCCCCCCAACACATTGAAGCACTAGTTTGTATAATAACTGATTTCTGAAAGTGAAAACTTTTCCTTTTAGCCTCTTATTGAAGGGATATTTAAGGGATAGGAAAAAAATATATCAATTGAAAATAGTTTACAGGTGACTGAAACCTTACTGGGGCTACATATGATTTATCCATAACCTAATACTAAAGGTACTTTCCCTACCTCTTCCACAGGCTTTACAAACACTGGCCATTGTCAGATTCCAGATAGAGAAGGAAATAGTGTCTGCTGAACAAACTGACAAATTCCTGAGACTTGCCTCACAGGCATGATTTAGAATGAGATTGTTCCCAGCTCCTGCTCCTGTGGTCATACTACTACCCCATGCTTCTCTCGTTCAATATAAGAAAACGTGAGATTGTGAACTAGGCTGAAAATCACAGGGATTTCTTTGGAATTTAGATTCATGTTAGGGATACCACTACATCCAGAAATAATGAACAAGCATTCCCTGATGTCAGATTGAGGTCACAGTAAGGCTACTTTTAAAAAAAAATATATTTGTTCAAGTTGCTACTTTTGTCACTTTTTGAAAAGGAAAGTAAATGCAGGAGAAATCTGTTTTTGTAGGCACTGCACAAAGGACTTGTACAGCTAACACCTAAACACACAGTAATAGGCAATTCAGCCATTAAGGCTAAGATTTTCAAAGCTGTCTGGTAGAAGTGGATGTTTTAATGGAAGGTTTCTTAATCCCTCAGGCTGAAATGTTCCAAGCAGAAATCTTGCACTTAAGGTGCTGTGGTAGTTATATTAGAATATATCACACCTTTCAATTACTGGAAACCCCCTGCCCCTCCTTTAACCATAAAGCTATAAATATCTTAATTATCTCACCATTAGCATGTGAGATCATTCCAGGGTTTAGCTTTGTCTGGCTATTTGTGAAATGGGTTCTAAAAGTAACAAATACTGAAGGCTTCAGTAGGGACAGTCTTGCTTTACTGATATTAATGTGTTACAGTGCTGCTCTCAGGAAGATTTGGAATCCTCCATTAGCGAAATGCAGTGCAGCACAATAGCAAGTGAAGGGTACTAAGTCCAGTTGAAACTTCAGGGAGCTGGCAAAATGTAATAACCTGAATTAGAATCTGGCTAGAGCAGTAAGGCTTCCTCCTGCCTCCACTCCATGCTTACAGAAAATGCTATGGGATTTTTCATGACTGCACTTGGGTAAACTTAAACTTCACTCTGCATTGGAAAGTTGGCATCTCAAGTAGCATAATCCTCCTCCCCCGTCCATGCTGGCATATTGATTCAACACTAATAGGGAAAATTCCCACTTCCTGAATCCTCAACAATACTTCCTATAGCACTTGGGTGTTGCTTGAAGGTCTGTCTGTCCAGAGTGTCCTAATGCTGTATCGTAGCAGGACTGATTTCAATCTGTAAAATGGCAATAACATTTCCCAGCCTCACAGGAATGTTGTGTGGCTAAATACATCAAAGAGCATAAGGCACTAAGATACTATGATAATAAGGACCATAAGTGTTTATTATAGATATCAATTCAGATACAGATTGATCCAGTGTGTCTCCTATTCAAGGTTTATTTCATAATATAGTATTCCTCTCTTCTTACAAAAACAAGATAATTTAGAGCTTAATGCTTTTAAACTTACTTAAATAAACAAACTTTAGTGCTTTCTGTTTCAGAAAGCCAATAGTACTCCACCCAGAAGACTTCTATAATAACCTTAAGTGCAGCACACAGGTACAGACTAGTATTTGTTAGTTCATTTAACATTTGCTTACAAAAAATAAATGCAAAAAGGCTTTGCTGTCATTTAAAACTTCTGTACACTTGCATTGTTAAAGAACTTTCCACAAGAATATTAAGCGTACATTAATATGGAACAATTGTAGACCTGGAAGGGACCTTGAGAGGTCATTTAGTCCTGTCCCCTGCACTCATGGCTGGACTAAGTATTATTTAGACCATGCGTGACAGGTGTTTGTCCAACCTGCTCTTAAAAATCCCCAAGGATGGAGATTCCACAATCTCCTTAGGCAATTTATTCCAGTGCTTAATCACTCCAACAGGAAGTTTTTCCTAATGTCCAACCTATACTGTCCTTGCTTTAATTTAAGCCTATTGCGTCTTGTCCTATCCTCCTCACAGGTTAAGAAGAACAATTTGTCTCCTTGTAACAATCTTTTATGTACTTGAAAACTGTTATGTCCCCTCTTGGTCTTCTCTTCTCCAGCCTAAACAAACCCATTTTTTAAAAATCTTCCCTCATAGGTCATGTTTTATAGACCTTTTAATCATTTTGTTGCTCTACTCCGGACTTTCTCTGGTACCCAGAACTGTACACAATATTCCAGTTGAGGCCTAATCAGCGTGGAGTAGAGCGGAAGAATTACTTCTCGTGTCTTGCTTACAATACTCCTGCTAATACATCCCAGAATGATGCTTGGTTTTTTTGCAACAGCGTTACATTGTTGACTCATATTTAGCTTGTGACCCACTATGATCCCCAGATCCCTTTCTGCAGTACTCCTTCCTAGGCAGTCATTTCCCATTTTGTATATGTGCAACTGATTGTTCCTTCCTAAATGGAGTACTTTGTGTTTGTCCTTATTGAATTTCATCCTGTTTGCTTCAGACCATTTCTCCAGTTTGTCCAGATCATTTTGAATTTTAATCCAATTCTCCAAAGCACTTGCAACTCCTTCCACATTGGTATCGTCCACAAACTTTATAAATGTACTCCCTATGCCATTTTCTAAATCAGAGGTGGGCAAACTACGGTCCACAGGCCACATCTGGCTCATGGGACCATCCCACCCAGCCCATGAGCTCCTGGCCAGGGAAGCTAATTCCCTGCCCCCCGGGTGTCTCCCTCCCCCTCAGCTTCACGTCACAGCACTGCCAGTGCTCTGGGGCTGTGAGCTTCTACTGCTCTGAGCAGCATGCTAAGGGAGTGGGGGGGATTGGATAAGGGGCAGGGAGTATCAGGGGACAGGGAGCAGGAGTGGTTGAATAGGACAAAGGTTCTGGGGGAGGGCGGTCAGGAACAAGGGGGGTTGGATAGGCATGGAAGTCCCGGGGGGGGAGGCTTTCAGGGGGTGAGGGTGTGGATAGGGGTTGGGGAAGTCAGGGGACAGGGAGCAGGAGGTGTTGGATAGGAAGTGGAGTCAGGGGAGGCAGTGGGGGTGAGGGTCCCAGGAGGGGGTGGTCAGGGGACAAGGAGTGGGGGGGGGGTTTGGATGGGGTAGAGATTCTGAGGCGGGAGGGAAGTGGGCAGGGGCGGATAGGGGGTGGGGGCCAGGCTGTTTGGGGAGACACCTTGCCCTCCATACAGTTTCACAACCCCGATGTGGCCCTTGGGCCAAACAGTTTGCCCACCCCTGATTTAAATCATTGGTGAGGATATTAAACAGAACCAGACCCAGAACCAATCCCTATGGGACCCTACTCGTTATGCCCTTCCAGAATGACTGTGAACCACTGAAAACTACTCTCTGGGAATGATTTTCCAACCAGTTATGCACCCACCTTAGAGTAGCTCCATCTAGGTTGTATTCCCTAGTTTGTTTATGAGCAGGTCATGTGAGACAGTATCGAAAGCTTTACTAAAGTCAAGATATGGCACATCTACAAGGGTTGTTACCCTGTCAAAGAAAGCTATCCAGTTGGTTTGACACGATTTGTTCTTGACAAATCCATGCTGTTATTTATCACTTTATTATCATCATCTGGATGTTTGCAATGTAAACAATCATAAAGACACTGAGTGAAGGAATTTCAATCACGGGGGTCATTGGTTCAAATTCACTTTTGTCTCCTGATGAATTATAATAGTCTTCAGAGGCTTCAGCAAATTCTTTTTGCCTGAAGATAGCAGCATATTACGCAGTATACAGTACACGGTCCTTAATTTTTTTAAAATTAATAATTTAATACATTAATGCAAGTTTGCATGTTGAAGAATGTGGACGTCTAGTCTGCAGCCTATTTGTGATGGGAAACTTGCACTAGATGGGATATTTATTAGCAACACAAATGTCTGTTAAGACCCTAACCAAGTCCTCTTTATATTTCCCAGTATTACAAAGCCAAAGTAGTATGGTTGGTTTGTTTTTTTGAGAGAGATACAGGCTATAGCTATTATATATAGCCCATAAATAACCCTCATGCTCGACAAAGTAAGCATTCTGTTCACTTTGACCTTGTCCAGTGTAAATGGTAGAACTGAAATCTTCACACTTGCAAGACGCTCCATACATACAGCTCTGATTCCATCTCCAATTGACATTCGTCTTATTTGCAAGTCAGGAAGTTTCTATATCAGTTATGTTAAAAAATGATTGTATAAAAACTTTACCTTTTGTGGGTTCCCCACCTTTCCTTTACCATTATTTTTTCTTGAGGTAGAAATGTCATGTGTTATGAAATGTTCTTGGCTAACACTCAATGGTTTGCAGTTCAATCTCTTCGGCTCTTCTTGCTGCAAATAGAAAGATAAATGTATTGATCTGAAAATCAATCCGAAGACCAACATTCCAAAATTAACGATTCACCTAATGTTAACATCAGAGCCTCTCTGAACCTTCTGTCATTAGTACAAACTTGCTCCAATATGATTACTCTGGGATTGTAAATTATTTTTTAAATTTAGTAAAGGTTTAAAAAAATATTTTAGTTAAGCACATAGAGTGCCCCTCACCATGTTTAAAAACATAAATGATACTGGTTTCTTCAAAGAGAAGACGACCACTAAGATACCATTTGGCCAGGCAGCTAAGGGTTGCACTTTACTCTGAAGTTTACAAGCTCTGGCAGAACATCAGTACTGGCTAGTTTCAGTGGTGGAGACCTTCTCTGAACAAATTCCTTTAATCAGGACTCACAGCAAAAATAGCATTAGGTTGCAAATGCCGTGATAGAAGATGGTGGAAACGAGGGAAACCTCACAACTGAGCTCTATTTAGACCATTCCCCTGGCTGCGTATTGAAGCTGATGAATCATTGGTTGGATCTGATAGAACAAATTTTGTTTGTTGTTGTCAAATATCCTGTTTTCTGCATCTGTGCCCACAGGGGAATATCTTGTACAAAAGGGGCCCTCACCTAAGAGGCGGAGTAAACGTTCATCTTAGGTAAACCATGGCAATGTATGAAAGTGTTTTCAGCTGTCACAGAAATATGTCATGTATGCACGAAAATCTTTTGGGGTCTTACAAGCATAGAAGTAAGAGATGAAAAAGAGAGAGATACAAATGTATCCCTTCTATAACTCATTGACTTCAGCAGAGTTAAAAATAGTAATAGCGAGCAGTCTTCATTGTCTTACCTTAGAGGCTTGATCTTGAGGATCAATAACTCTCATCGAAGTTAGTGGGAGGTATCGATGCTCAGCACCTCCCAGGACCAAATCTCAAGTGAACGAATGTTCATAATTTAGGCATGGAAACCTCATTACATCATGATGTCCATGCACAGAAAATTACCTTTCAACTTGTTTCTCTTATTCTGGAATAGATGCACAGATTTATTACAGAACCACATGCAGCAGACTAAAACTGCAGACACAGCAGTGAGAAATGCAAAGAAGACAGCTACAAAATGTAAATCTTCATAGATAATCTCTAAGGGGGGAAAAACATAACATGATGAAGTTGGTGATGAGCATATACACATTTCAATAGTAGAATAAAAGATCTACTGATTAGTTCATACCATAGACACTTAATACGATGGTGCCGTAGATGTTGGTTCCCAACTCTTCTGATATGGCGACAACATAATAGCCAGCATCTCTCACGCCTACATTCCGAAGCTGTATAGAGCCGTTTTCATAAGTGTTCACTCGGTCTTTGTAACTTTTGGATATGTTAGTATAACTCCCTGGTTTCCACTCCACAATTTTGTTGGTGCCCCAAGTTGACACATGCTTCCACTCAATGGAGACTATGCCTTTGCAAGAATATTCAACAGAGAGGAGAATATTTTGTGCCACGGTGGCGTTTATGTTGGGTTGCGGGACTAGTAAAGATACTCCTCTTTGGGCTGAAAAACAAAGGAGGGTTGGGCAGTGAGTGCCGATACAGTACTAGAGCAAGCATGACTTATAGTGAGGGCAGTTCATACATTATATTAGAGTGATCAGCATGACAGTGGCTAATGGTCAGGAACAGATCAGATTCCAGGCTAATGCCAGGCTTGAACAATACTATAGCATTCCTCCTTTAAAGTGCAGGGAACAAAGGTACAGATTTTTCTAAGTGATGAGTGATTTTATGTACCTCGGTCATTGGGTGCCCAACTGAAAATATGGGTGGGGCTTACGGGTGGATGCTCGGCATTCCCTGAAAACTGGGCCCCCTTAAGGTGTCTCAAGTTGGGAAGCCAAAATCACTATTTATTTTTAGAAATCTTGGCTTTAAATATCTATATTCAAATAGTGGATTGTATTTAAACGTATGGACAGAGAAACTTATTTTTGCTTCCTGGTTTGGTTTCAGTTTATCTAAGGTACTTATGTGGTTCCATCATGGTAGTATCCGACTGCCTCACAAGCTTTTCGTGTACTTATCCTCACAATACCCCTTTGAATTAGGGAAGTGTCATTATTATTCCACTTTACAGGTAGGGGACTGAAAGACTAAGTGACTAACCCAAGGTCACAAAGGAAGTCTGTGGTAAAGGAAGAAACTGAACTTGATTGTCCCAAGTCTAGCACTTTAACCCTGAACCACCCTTCCTCTCCATAAACACAGAATCAGGTGTTTTCAGGCTTTTCAGAGAGTGTGCACTGCACCTTAAAACTGAGATTGTTTCATGTATCATCTCTCATTCCATCTGTGATTACAATGGCATTTCCCCGATCAATCATGATCAAGTCACACCCCAGTGGCAACAAGAGCAAATACAGACATGCAAAAGTAATCTTAGCTTCATGTATTTTAAACTTCTTTTAATACAGTTTAGCAGTGGGACAGGTGGGAGATGAGGCATTTTCATGTGACCAGCCAGGTTTTTTTTGCAGCATCAGTAAGTTCTTTACTGATCACAGTTTGGGAACCAAGAATCTATAGACTTTTCCAAGTGCAATAACTAGATAGCTCTGCTTCTCCTGAGGACTAAGAGAAAACAATTAAGCAAGCAAAAAGCTTCAATTTCCCCTTGGATTGTACTTCCCATGGAGGGATGGGTGCTGTTGTGGGGAGATGCAGCTTCCTCTTAAAAATCAGATGCTCACTCAACCGATTCATTTTAAAAGCAGCCTTTTCAGGTGAATTTCAATGTGTCCTCTTCTTTATCCCAATTGCTGGAGAAAAACAATCAACAAACAGGTTCTGTCCCTCCCTTTTCAGCTCAAATTTCCTTCTTCTGGAGTTTGGCAAAGAGATGTACATGCTCATGTGCTATACTGCTACAAAATGATTTAGAAGAGATTCAGCAGACCAATTTGATTACAGAAAAAGCAGTGGCCACCTGCCATTGGAACCAGGGCCGGCGACAGGAATTTTGGGGCCCCAGACGCAGATCGTGCGGGGGCCCCCCCCCCGGTCTCCCGCCGCCCGCAGGGCCCCCCCGGCCGGTCTCCCGCCGCCCGCGGGCCCCAACCCCCGCATGCGCTCTGGCCGCGTGGCCCGGCCAGGAGAAGCAAAGGGGGGCGGGGGGAGGCTGCTGGGTGCCGGGGGAGGGGACTGGTGAGCGCTGCAGCGGCTGCCCGGAGCCGCGCCTTGCTCACAGGCCCGGCGACAACGGGTACAGCTGAGTACCGGGCCCACCCCGGATTTAAGGGGGCCCCCCCTTAAGTCCGGGGCCCGGTACAGCTGTACCCGTTGTACCACCCTGTCGCCGGCCCTGATTGGAACTGCAGTTAAAATCCATGGCTCACCAATTACAAAAGCAGTTTCTCCTCTCTGGGCGTTCACACCTCCTGATCACCTGCTGGAAGTGGGCTTCATCACCCCCACTGATTGAATTTACCTTGCTTTCTTGCCTGTATATTTATGCCTGCCTCTGGAGATTTCCACAACATTCATCTGATGAAGTGGGTCTTAACCCACGAATGCTCATGATCCCTAAAATCTGTTAGTCTATAAGGTGCTACAAGACTCTTTGTTGCTTTTCCTCAGGAACAGTTAGGGGAAATTCTTCTATCAAAGAAAACCACCTGTGCATTTTCCTACCATTTACAGATTGCACCACACAACAGGTATGTCCATTTCAGATCATCATCCACTTATCACTTGAATATGGGTGTTGTGGCTTTGGCTATGAGGTCTGGATATTCTGGATTTGGGAAGGAGAGGGAAGATGAGAAATCAGGAACAGGGGAGGAGAAAAATAATCCCAAAAGCAGACATTCAATTGAAGGGAAAAACCTGAATACAGCACTGACTAAAAATGACTTCAGGCTGATACTGTGTGATTGGAATGTGATATAGCGGGCAGCAAAAGGCCAATGCAATTTTGGGCATTTGAGACAAAGGTACAGAATCGTACTAGAGAGAGGGTAGCTGGCACCTTATTACCAGAAAATTATTGACTAACTGGAGAGAATTCAGAGAAAGCAACAAAAATGGTCAGAGGGCTGGAGGGCATTTAAACTAGATGGGACGGTGCACAAGTAATTGTACTACTCTAGGGAACAATCCTGCACTGGCCAAGGATGGGTTTAGGTCACCTACTGTAATAGGTCGGTTCCATCTCTGTTTTCTACATCCAGAAAAAAATGACCTTCAATTGTTGTAACCAGCACTTTTAAAAAACTTTCCACCCAAAGGCCTCAGATAATAAGGCCAGGTCTACACAGGGTGTGTGTGTCAATCTAAGATCTGCAACTTCAGCTATGCGAATAGCGTAGCTGAAGTCAACATATCTTAGGTCAACTTACCTCGGCATCCTCATGGCAGTGAGTCGACCACAGCTGCTCTCCCATCGATTCCGATTCTGCCTCTTGCGGCGGTGGAGTTCCGGAGTCGATGGGAGAGCGCTCGGGGATCGATTTATCGCATCTACACCAGACGTGATAAATTCATCCCGATAGATCGATCGCTACCCACCGATTCAGTGAGTAGTGTAGACATGGCCTAAGAATTTCTCCCTGTTTAAAACATATGTATGGTCTGAAGCTAGCTAAGAGTCCGGTTGTGCAGCCTTTACTCGCCAGTAACGCCTATTCATGAAAGTATTCCCATCTGTGGGGATCAGCTCTCTAATTATGATCTGCTTGGTAGTCTTAGACTGCATTTTCCAGCACTTAAGTCTCAATTCCCATTTGTTTGAAAAGGATCAAGGCCACGTCTACACTAAAACTTTGGTCAATGCCAGTTATATCAGCATAAAGCCACCACAGGTTGTATATTGCTTGTGTGCATGCATACTTGACTCCTTGTGGTAGCGCTGTGTGTAGTCCCCAGGATTGCTTGTGTCAAAGCACCATGGTTAGGTATTCCAGTGTGCAACCTACCACCATCCAACTCACTGTCTTTTGAGAAATTTGGCAATGCCTGGTGGAGCAGAAGCAAGTTGCTCAAGAGTGTCTGGGTGCAAATGGCTAACTTCTCAATGTGCAACTGTCTCCATCCCATAGTGTCATCTATAGCTGTAATTTTCTTCACCCCCCGCCCTGTGCTCAGTGCACTCCCATCCTCACCTCAGTGCAGAGAGAGAGGAAGAGAATGGGCCAGAATCAGGGGGAAGGTAGGTACCCAGTCTATGTGGGCAGGGCCGGGACCCCAGACTGGCAGCGGGCTGAGCAGGGCCGGCAGCCGGGATCCCAGCTGGCAGGAGCCGGTGGATGGAACCCCTGAGTGGCAATGGGCTGAGCCACTCAGCCCGCTGCCGACCCGGGGTCCTGGCTGCCGGCCCGGGGTCCTGGCTGCCGGCCCCTTGCCAGTCGGGGTCCCAGCTGCCGGCCCCGCTCAGCCCGCTGCCGGTCTGGGGTCCTAGCTGCCGGCCCCTTGCCAGTCGGGGTCCCAGCCGCAGGCCCCGCTCAGCCCGCTGCCAGTCTGGGGTCCCGGCTGCCGGCCCCACTCAGCCCGCTGCCAGTCTGGGGTCCCGGCTGCCGGCCCCTTGCCAGTCGGGGTCCCAGCCGCAGGCCCCGCTCAGCCCGCTGCCAGTCTGGGGTCCCGGCTGCCGGCCCCACTCAGCCCGTTGCCGGTCTGGGGTCCTGGCTGCCGGCCCCTTGCCAGTCGGGGTCCCAGCCGCAGGCCCCGCTCAGCCCGCTGCCAGTCTGGGGTCCCGGCTGCCGGCCCCACTCAGCCCGTTGCCGGTCTGGGGTCCTGGCTGCCGGCCCCTTGCCAGTCGGGGTCCCAGCCGCAGTCCCCGCTCAGCCCGCTGCCGGCCTAGGTGAACGGAACCCCAGACCAACAGCAGGCTGAGCAGGCCGGCCGCGTAAGATCAGCATTTTAATTTAATTTTAAATGAAGCTTCTTAAACATTTTGAAAACCTTGTTTATTTTACAATATGACAATAGTGTAGTTCTATAATATCTAGACTTATAGCAAGAGATCTTCAAAAAACATTAAAATGTATTACCGACATGCAAAACCTTAAATTAACGTGAATAAATGAAGACTTGGTACCCCACTTGTGAAAGACTGCCGACCTCTGCACTACACTCTCTGCGGGCAACATTATCCCTTCCCTACCTCACCCAAAGTCAGTACCTTACACGGTGACATGTTGCAACATACAGTACTTACTGGACTTTTGAAACTAAAAATCTGGAGGTCACACTTGAAATTTCCAAAGCTCTGTCCCAGTTACAAATATCATAATCCTATTTTTATGTGGTCTTTCAGACATGCCAATTCTACCCAGTGGTATAACTAGCATGACCAGGTACACCATGAATATAAATATAATTGTATAAAAAATGAACCATTTATTTTATGCCATGGAACAAACAAAAATACAAATAAATATACATCTTCCATGTTTGTCAGGAAGGACTTTAAAACCTTGCATTTAATAGAAAAAATATTTACCATTGATGGGGTAACCTGCTGTGTAAGTTAATTGCATGGGCCAAAAAAGCAAGTACTGTAAAGGGTTTAAGTGCATAGTCACTTAGCAATTGACACAATGTTTTCAGTATTACAAAAGCACTGCTATCAAACTGGTTATACATCACTGTTATACAATGTAATCAATAATTTGAGACAACAGCAATATATAAACTCTGTAAAGGCAGTCAGTTATTTGTCAGAGTTGTAATTCACACATAATAAAGTCTACCCATTTTCATAGAGGTTTAGGGCCTGATTTTTAAGGACAATGGTGAATCCAAAAGCATACCTAACTTTCACACATAGTTACCAGGATTGCTTGATCAAATCAGGGAACTACACACCCACACACATCCACACACCCCTTGTCCAATTACGAGTGTAATAGGCCTGTTGAATGTACAAAAACCCAACTTGCATGGATAAGCAATTATGTATGCATTTTTTTTGCAAGCAGATTTGGATGAAACAGCTGAAATACGAAAATCAGACTTTCAGCAGGCAAATAATTTACAAAAATTGTGCTGGCGAAGAATGCTTGAGCTGGAGACTGAAATCCTCAGTTATTGACCCAAAACACCTGGAAGAGTAAGGGGTAAGTTTCACTACTGAAGGGTTGTTTCGTGTTGTTACTAGAACATCTTCTTGTCTGGGGGAGCTGTTGGTGAGCACCTCTCCTTTAAATCCTTTTCATGGCCCTTCATGCTGTGCTCAGTTGAAAAAAAAATATAAAATTGCAAATATTTTCACCCTTGAAAACACAGAAAGCCTGACTCTCAGGTACACTAGGACCACTTTATGCCACTATGGCAGCATAAAGGTACTTTCTAGTGAGCGTAAATAACTTCCACAGAAAAGATCAACTGTATTTAGGACTGTGTTTGGAGCCTTGTGGAGAGTTCACAAATTTGATTTCAGAGGCAAACACAAAAAAGAATAAAATTCTCAATGGAAAAACTGTACAGTACTTTCAAAAATCAATTTTCCCTCCCAACCTAAGAAATGGGATAAATTGCCAGCACCCTCCACTCTCAGTTATAGCTGTGAGGCCTGCAGCAGAGCATCTAACCTGCAGGGTCGTTGTTACTGGTGGTGTTGGGCAAGATGGAAAAAAAGTTTAATTCTCAGATCACAGGTTTGTAAGAGCAGTATTAAGGATAAACCCCATCTTTGTATTTGCTGAACACATTTGATCTGGAATCATCAAAAAATGATAAACCCGGAATTCCTCAACACCAGTGTTACAATGTAATTTTTCAGGGTAAAGCCACATTTGCTGTGGCTGCACAGGGCTCTCCTCCCACAGGCCCTCCTCATGGGTCCTTTGCACAAGGGTCAAGTTCACTTTTTACTGGTGAAAGTTTAAATAGGAGCCACGGAAATGAGGTTAAAAAGTCAGTTTTCTGTTCTGGTGACAATTCAAAATTATTTTAAAAGTTTTATTCCCCATATCAGGTGTTTATTTACAGGGATATTGCTGTTTTTTGGCCTATGTGTTGCAAATGTATTTCTTTTACCTTGCTCTTTAAAGTGACTTACTTTGATAAATGCATGGTATTGTTCTGAACACGGTAATTGCCTGGTAAATGTATTCCTTTCACAGAAAGCATTTTCCAGCAGAATTTCCTGCTAGAAAATTAATAGCAAACATTTTAAAATCTTTGCCTAGCATACATAGTCAAGTCTGGCAATCTGAAAAGTAAACATATAAATATATTTTAGTATGCAGTCAGCTTGGATCTCTTGAACCTGCCCAATCCAAACAGACAGCCTTGAAAGCAAATATCACATCCTATCAGTTTCCTTGTGAATGTCTGCAAGATGACTCTATGTGTACATGTGCAGAGCTGCAAGGACTAACTGAAAATCCCTTCAACACAGAAATATGAATAGACTGAACTGACAGGAAGACGCCATTACTCGTACAATGGGATCTCCATCTCCTGCAGACTATAAAGACTGTACTATAAATTATTCAACCTGCAGAGATTCAAAATTGAAACTAATGCACCAGATTCCTCGCCACAACATGGCTACATAAGCTGAGTTTACAGCATGCTGATAGCGTATGTGTTTGGAGAAAAGCTGGCAGCTATGAAATTGTTCGTGAAGGGGAGAAAGCTTTGAAAGAAAATGTTATTGACCATTAGTAAAATTAACAGAGGGCTAATGGCTACATCACTCCCCTTCTGTGTCCTATTATAGTTGAAAATATGGAATCTAATCTTTACAAAGATGTAAACTGAAGGACTATTAAGTGAAGTGACTTGTACGGCAAGTCATTGTCAGAGGCAGACACTCCTGACTCCAATTTGAATACCCTCTCTGTTTGTCCTAGCTGCTTCTCTCTCCCTCTCCTTGGAAGTAACACAGGAAATACCAGGTCAAATATATGCCTGGTTTAATTCCACTGACTGTACTACACCAGGGATGAACTTGGCTCACGGTCTTTAAGGTACTTGGGGTGTTTTGTGTTTTTTAGTCTCATTTTAGTTTTTTGCTGCCTGCCTGCCATATTTCTCAGTTTTGCTCTGACCCCTTCATACTAAGTACAGTTTGTTTGCACTAAATGTTCTTTTTCCTCTCTTTTGTTTAACAATAAAGGAGAAAAATATCATTAGTAGAAGCCTCCTCTTTCTCAGCCAGGGGTGGGAATAACACCCGGTTTCCTGCTCTGCAGGGTCACTACTAAATCCATGTGTTCTCATCCTGCCCGGGAGCTGAATGCTCATCTGCTTTCTCACTTCCACAGAAGGAGTTGGGAACAGAAATCCTAACCCTAAATGTCTCCTACTATTAACATTGTCAGGACAAAGAGCAGTAAAGTAGATCTGATTCCCCACAACACACAAACTCCAGTAGTGCGAATGAAAAGTACTGCTAGAAAAGTCTTGGCTACTTTTCCAAGGTCAACCACTGTGTAGATTTACACCCCATGCTGTCCCTCCCACATTGTGGGGTCCCAGAGCCAGGCCTCCACCCTGAGCTCGAATGCCTACACTGCAATTAAGCAGCCCCTTAGCCTGAATGCCCTGAGCCCCAGTCAGCTGACATGGGCCAGCTGTAGTGTTTAATTGCAGTGTAGACATACCCACTGAGTTCAGTTTGGCATTAGGGGCTGGAAGTGCATATGCCACAAGACCACAATGTAAACATTCCCCTGCTCTCAAAGACTTAGGAACTACATTGTTCATACACAGCTCAAAGGGTTGAGCGAGAGAGAGAGCAGAAACAAAGACTGGAAGAGAGACAGGAAGAAAGGAGGCTGGGAGAAAGGGGAGAAAGAAAGGGGAAAAGAAGGAGAGAAAGGGACAAGTAAAAGGAGGCAGTGAAAAGAAGGTGGGGTGAGGAAGAGAGAGGGAGAAAGCTGGGGAGAGCACAAAGCAAACAGATTAAACTCATCCAGGACACTTACTCTGCAGAGCCCACCCAGCAGCCAGACAGAGGGTCACGATCCCCAGTATGACGCTTTGTCTCCTGCAGCCCTGTAGAGGTCTCATTCGAGAGAAAAGCAAACCCAGGGAGCTGCATTTAACAGGGTATCTGGGCCAGCATGACCGCTCCGAGCTATGAGGCCTCTCTCCTTCTGAGTTGCTGCCACTGATCTTAGGGCAAACCCAGTTCAGCTGGTTGCAGGCTCTGACTAAACCAGTTCTCACACTCTTTGTCTCTGCTGGAGATTGAGATTGTTCTGCCAGCCGCACGCAAACCACACACATAAGCGATAGGCTTCTCCCATTGCTCACACCCTGTGATCTGCTGATATTGATTTAAGATGCAATTGGCTGAGGGCGGCAATGAGAAGAGGAACTACTGTACAGAGCTATGCTGTAATACAGCCAGGAACTGAGCATCTAATTGTCAGTTCTGCAAAGGAGCCAGCAATGCTGCTCCGTTACTATGCACTTTAGAACTGGGCCACATTCATCCCTGGTGGAACTCTGCTGATTTCAGTGGAGTTAGATCAGGGGAAAGTTTGTGCTAGATCTTTGTCTGGGAGGAAATACATCACAGTGGCAGGGAAACAGACTATAAGGGGTGTAATGTCCTGCCATAGACCTCTAACTGTGCCTTCCACCCCATGTAGGCCCAAGGTTCAGATACCCTTTCATAGAATATTAGGGTTGGAAGGGACCTCTGGAGGTCTTCTAGTCCAACCCCCTGCTTAAGACAGGATCAATCCCCAACTAAATCATTCCAGCCAGGGCTTTATCAAGCCTGACCTTAAAAACCTCTAAGGAAGGTGATTCTACCACCTCCCTAGGTAACCCATCCCAATGCTTCACCACCCTCCTAGTGAAAAAGTTTTTCCTAATATCCAATCTAAACCTTCCCAACTGCAACTTGAGACCATTACTCCTTGTTCTGTCATCTGCTACCACTGAGAACAGTCTAGCTCCATCCTCTTTAGAACCCCCTTTCAGGTAGTTGAAAGCAGCTATCAAATCTCCCCTCAGTCTTCTCTTCTGTAGACTAGACCATCACTTTGGTGCAACTCCCCTTAGAGAACCTCAGAAAACAAATCCCAAATGAGGCTTTGTTTCTAGGCACACTCCAGGAACTCCCAGGGTGATGTGAATACTATGAGCAAGCCTGTCCAACAGCATCTCTGTGTTCCTCCACACACGCATGATCAAAGAGTGCAGCAGAACCACCCAACCTCCAGTGCACCTTCTCCCCCGCCCCTCCCCGAGATAAGTGATTGCTTTTCACTGTTTCCCCTCTCTCCAGAAATTTATCAGAAAGCACGTCATGAGTTACTTAGATTGTAAGCTCCTTGGGGCCGGGTTTTTTATTATGTCTTGTGTACGGCACCTAGCACAATGGGATTCTAGTCTATGACTAGGCCTCCTATGCGCTATGGTAATACAAACAGTAACAACAATCAGAATGAGTTTTTCCATACGGCAATTAACATGCCCAAAGGGAAGTTTATTCCCAGCTCCTATCAGTTGATTTATGTCCTTGTTTAAAGAAAATCCTATCTAACAGAACTGTAGATTTCTTTCATTATCTTTATAAACTCCTAATCCTTCTCTGAATCTTTTTTTAGCTTGTGGCAGTGATTCCACATGTTAATTCTGTGGCTGTTAAAAAAATAAAACCTTTATTAGTTTTAAATGTATTACTTTGGATCAGTTGATTTGGTTTAATCTATTACAGAGACCAGTCCCAAATTTCAGATCCACATCTCGAACTCTCCCAAAATGTGGATGTGTTTGGCTCTAGGGTTTAGGGTCAGTCTCATCGCAAACGGTCAGTCTTATAATAACAAACCAATATATGTCTCTATAATGAAAGAAACAATGTTAATCAGAAAAGAGATTTCAGCTTTCAGCTTTCTAGGGAGATATTATAAATAATCCTGAATAAAAATTAACTCAGCATGTAATGAAAAATACCTTGGCCCATATTATGAAGTATACAATATTAAGTATAACTATAAAGTTTTGAAGCATAAGCTTTCGTGGGCTAATACCCACTTCATCGGATGCAAGCAGTGGGTATTAGCCCACGAAAGCTTATGCTTCAAAACTTTATTCTTAGTCTTTAAGGTGCCACAGGACTTTGTTACCTCTGCTATTCCAAACTAACACGGCTACCTCTCTGATTCTTAATATTAAGTATGTATTTCAATAGGATTAATATAAACTAAGCCCGCTTGTTCGTCTATCTCAGGGAGTGGAACAGATACCTCACTTCCTTTTATTATGCTGCAAACATCCCACTTGCGAGGGAGGATGTTTCTCTTAAACAAAAACGCCACCAGGTATGAAACAGCGATGATAGTCCCCAAAGTGAGAAGCATGGTGAAGGTTTTAAAAGGGAATAGCTGAACGTAGACCCCGTCCACAAGAGAGCAGCCTGGGTAGCGGATTACAGGGGGGATTTTCAGGGAAGGCTCCCCTGCCAGCAGCCTTAACAGGAACCCGAAGAGGAAGCCAGCCGCTGAGCCGTACGTGTTGGTGCTGGGAATGAAGAGGACACAGCAGAGCTGGGGAAAGAGAAGGGCGTACACCAGCTCACCACTCAGGAACCACAGATCATAAACAGAGTTAGAAAGGAAAGCCAGGCCTGCAGCTGCTGCCCCAAAAACCACCATGGAGACCTTCATTATACAGACAACTTCTTTCTCTGTAGCCTGTAAAATAAGAGAGTATTGCTGTAGAAATCATCATTGGCTCATGTTTAATCTCACCCTGAATCCAATCTCAAGGTTACAAAAGTCAGAGGAGTTTATTAATAGATGCTGGCATTATTATAACAGTGCACACTAGTGCTTGTGTAACAACCCTGACCTTGCCTCTAGTGTTCTGAACTCAGGACTTTCAGCACCAAAGCCCCAGACCTCAGCCACTTAATATAAAGGAGGAACTTTATTAGCTGTACTGTTGATTAATGACTGAGGCCAGTACATCAATTAGAGTGGCCTTGAATTTTGGGTGCCCAACTTTAGACAACAGAGCTTGATTTTCAGAGGTATGGACCATCCACAGCTGCATTCGAAACCAATGTCAGCTGCAGGTGTTCAGCTCCTCTCCACACCATCTGTCTGCAGTTGAGCTCCCAAAAACTGAGACATGCAAGTGGAGAGGCCAGGACATTACCTTTTAATATCAAAGCAGGTCAGAATTCACATGTTTTACCAACCTAATAATATTGATCCTTACAGATTTTACATTTGTATTATTTGTCTGTGGCAAGGAATTTTCCATATTAAAAACGGATAAATTTAAGAAACGTTTACAGAAGTGAGGGTAGATTTTAACCCTGTTGCATGGTGTTTCTCATGCATCCTTGCACTAAAGAGCTTTTCTGAGTTATTTTTAAGTCCCACTGGTGGGCCTAATGCCGGGATAGATTATGTGGATGAAATCAGAGGCAAGTCTAAATGAACATACATAAGCAACTATAATTTACACCTTCTTAGGGTTACCAGATAGCAACTGTGAAAAAATGGGACAGGGGGTGGGAGGTAATAGGTGCCAATATTAGAAAAAGTCTCAAAAATGGGACTTTCCCTTTAAAAATGGGACCCATGGTCACCCTACACACCTTCTGGAATTCTCAGAGTGTAAGTTACACTAACTTGGCCAATACTACCAAGTGTTGCAGAGGATGAAAAAAAATCACACACTCCAGCTGACATAGTTATGCCAGCAAAGCCTCTTATGTGGATGCAACTGTGCTGACAACAGTGTTGTTGTTTTTTTGGCAGAGCTAATGTCGTTCAGGGAGGTGGGGGTAGCTATGCGGGAAGAACTCCTTTTGCTGGCATAGACTGTGTCTCCACTAGGGGGCTTTGTCAGCAGATCTATGCCTGCAAATGCTGTGTAGCATAGACAGGCCGCGGGATTCCCTTCACTGTTCTGTGGTGCGCTTTGAGGTACTGCTGCTGTTTTGAAACAAAACTCCCCCAAGTGAGGAAGCTGTTCAGTTTCCATCCCCATCTCCCCTGGAGATGATGATTTGGGCCAAATCTATTAAAAATATTATGGTGAGTTTTGCCACTGACTTCAGCGAAGCATTACAGGCCCTGAATATGGTTGTGCTTGCCTTGGCAGACACAATTACCAACCCAAGCACTGGAAAATCAGGATTCAGCTCTCCCCCCCACAATCACAAGATCTAATAAAATAAATACATTTTGGGTTGTTTTTATTTACATTTTCATGTCTAAATCTTCAACATTTTCAAGCTTTTCTCCATCACCACAAGGATTAGAAGCTTTGGTTTAAAAGAAAGCTGAGATTCCCATGCAACCTCTTGATTTCAGCAGTTCAAGATATTGACACTGACTTCAGGGCAACCTCTCGCGTGAGCAAGTGCTCACTTGCATGAGTCAAAGGTGCACAATCTAGGCCCCATTGTTTTAGCAGCCATTTTGATTTAGTAATGAAGTCAGAATAACCTTTCAGGAAAATCAGACCAGGCTGTTAATTCTGGAGGATTACTTGTCTAGTCAAATTAGTGATATATTTTTCTAAAGCAGCTTGATACTGGAAACCTAGCTACACATTTTATACAAATTAGAGACTAATAATACCCATTTCTAGGATACAGTCACCTTGTGCATTACCCTTGGCCTCCTAGTTTTTCCTTTGTCATAACACAATGTATTTGCCAGAGTTTAAATAAAAAACTCAGGCCATCAAGTAACAAAGTACAGTTCCCAAGAAATTCAATTTACTGTCTCATCTTTATGTACCCTTAAACTACAGGATATCAGTGTGATTTACAAGCTTTATAGATAAATCATTTCACCACCACTGAAATGCTGTCCCCGGCTAGAAAACTTCTCTGTCACTTTTTTTAGTTCCAATTTTTAAAGTTTTCTTGCTTGTCCTATGTCACATGAGAGCATCTTACGTTTGTTTTCAAGGCTAGGTTTCTCTTTCTGGAGTCATTAATAATGAAACAAAACCACTTTAGCAAATGGAACAATAGTCAGAGAGGAGCCAAAAAATGCCTTCTGCTCTCTAATATGCCGCATGAGTGCTTTGAAGTGCTTTGCCCAAAGGTTTTTGGCTGTTCTCTTTGACTCCATTTGAGACTATGAAATAGAGGCACAGCCTTGTCATTCACTAAATGACTAGTTCAAAGTCTACCCTCTGTAGTGATTCCATCCCATGTCTACAGCCCAATGACAGCGTTTTCAGGCAACATTCACTTTGAGAAATCTTCTGGGGGTATACAGAGCAGTAGTTTAAAAACCTTCCATAACTTTCCCCATGTGATTCATGGTGTCAGAAGCTCACAAAGACTCCCCACCTTTTTCCTAAGAATTTTCCTGTAGATGTTGTGAGCTAGCATGGAGCTGGCTGATAGAAGGGCTGAATCTGCAGAAGACATGACGGCGGCAGCAATGGCTCCTAAGCCAACAATGGAAACATACGTTGGGCAAAGATGCTGCAGAACAATGGGTAATATCATGCTGGACTCCCCTCTTTCATTAGGGGTTGGCAGACCATAGCTTGTCTGATTCCAGTCTTCAAAAAGAAAAGAACATTAATTAACAAGGAGTTTTTGATTTGCTTTGTTAATTTTTCATTCCTTTACTCTCTTCTGTGTTGAAATATCTAAAAGGAAATTCTGCATTGATCTTGACCATCCCTCCTCCTCCCCCCTCCTCCCACCTTTTAAGGTGCAGTAAGACATACTTATTTCCCCTGAAACAATCAATAGCACTGAAAGGAAAGATCATTAGGAACACTCTCAGCATTCCTGGGCTCTGTAAGGTCTCAATGGTCAGAAATCCACCAAAAGCTTTCTAAGCTTCATCATGCTTTGAGGTTTGTGGTTTTGGGGTTATGAAAATGGAAGAAGAAATTAAATGACATTCAACCTTGAAAAACACTGGAACATTCATCTGAAGGAAAATAATTCAAAGCACAGCATAGAGGGAAGATATTTGGAGCAAGAATTTCATAAAGCAAGAATTTCATCAAATCAGTTGGTGAAGAATCAAAAGTCAATTCAATCTGAAGATGCACAGGTAGAAGAAGGGATATGACAGCTCCTGTCTACATAGCACTTTTCTATATAGATACTTAGGCCCTATCAGCATAGTATCTATTTTTTGAGGTAGGGAAGTAGTAATATCCTGATTTTTCAGATGGGAACCTGAGGCATAGGGATTAAGTGTATGTTTGTGGCAGAACTGGGAACAAAGCTCGGATTTTCTTAGTTTCTTATGGTTTAACCTTGAGGCCAATCTCCTTCCTGCTCTGATTGCATATGAAGTACTGTTCCAGGCATGAGAGTTGGCAATGCTGATATTTTGAATTTCTGTAAACCTAGTATTGCAGTGAGCTTACTTTTATTTATTTTTTAAATCTGAGGGACAGTTCCTCGGTTATTGTAAATTGGTGTGAGCTACACAGATTTACACCAGCTGAGGATCTATATATGACTAGGGATTAATATAAACAAGTCTCTTTGTACCAGAGCATTGCCGATTTAACCATAACTGGAAAATTAATGAGGAAAATATAACTTCCAGAGTGGAAAGACTGATTTTAGGGGTAGAAAGAGTTTTGAGACTGAGGATAGCAGGCCTGGGTCCACTGGCAGCCTGCCCAGTTCCACATTCTAGCCTACAGCTGCCAGACATTCTAGGAGTTGTAGGCCAGGCTGCAATGCATGATGGGAAAGGAAGAGACTATAAGAGGCAGCCTTTCACAGTGCTACCAATGCTTGTCGTTTTATCACAAGATTGGGTGATTTTCTTAAAGCCTCGGCTTCATGTAGAAGCTCAACTTTCATTTAAAAACTAAAGTTAGTTTCTAGCCATATGGTCATGGAGAAAAGTTTGAAAAGATGACCCAAGACTTAAGACTCAGAAACCAGAAGGCAAAATAACCTTTTTTCAAAATCTCATGATTTTTAAACCAGTCCCAGGATTGTTGGAGCATGACTCCTGGTTCTTGAATGCTTGAGGACAGCTATAATGCTTTCCTCAGAGCGGATAGAAGGTCCAGGCAAGCAGAAGTGTAAGGAAGCTCTTCGGGGACTGGGATCAAAGTGGTGTGATTCCTTCTTGAGAGGGAGCCAGGGAGGAAGCCTGGGGGAGTGTCTGCTGCAGACATTTCAGAAGGCCTAGGATGAGATGGGCCAAAGTAGGAAGTGTCTGGAAAAAAAGTGAAGCAGGGCAGGAATTTTAATACAGTGCACAGCAGCTTACGGTACGTGTACACTGGGATAAAAAACCTGTGGCATGACTGCAGCTGGCCCAGGTCAGCTGACACAGGTTCACTGGGTTCAGGCTGTGGAGCTAACAATTGCTGTGTAGATATTCAGGTTCAGCCTGGAGCCTAGGCTGGATCCTCCCCCCTCACAGGGCCCCAGAGATGAGGCTCCAGTTCAAACCTTAACACCTACAGCGCAGTTTTACAGCCTCACAACCCAACACCCCCACCCCCCCACACTCCCACCCTTGAGCCCAAATCAGCTGACCTGGGCCAGCTGCAAGTGTTTAATGGCTGTGTAGACTTTACCCTTAGTGGTTTAGGAAGCCTGGGCTGAAGACTGCACTAGACGATGGACCTGGAATTCCCTTATAGTGCCACCGATAGGATATAGGGATTCCCTATAGGGAACCTCTGCAACTAAGGAGAAGGCCCTGGAAAGAAAGCCAAAGAGACTGGCAGGAAGATTTGGATTTTTCCATTTTATTTGGACTCTTCTTTGTGACTTTTGTATCCTGGAATGTTTTTAGTTTGACAACAGGGCTCTTTGAGACCTCCTTTCAGCCAGCTAAAAGGAGATCACCACATATTAGGAAACTGAGGCAGCCACTGCATCTCCATGTGGGAGAGGTAAAATGCCTGTTACAGTGAGATTGATATTTACTTTGCTATTCATTGTGTCACTGTTTACTTTTTCTCCCCCCATTTGTTTGTTTTTGCCATCATTTGTGCCTCATATGTATAGACCAGGGGTCTCAAAACACACGGCCTGGGGGTTGCATGAGGCCCGTGGGGTTATTTCCTGTGGCCCACCAAGCTCTCTGCACCCCCCCTCCCGCCTCTTCGGAGTTATTTCCTGTAGCCTGCCAAGTTCCCCTCTCCCCGCTCCTGTCCTCCCAGTGCGCTGTGTCCTTGCTCCTCTGCCTAGCTCCAGGTGCTTCCCACCTCCAAACAGCTATTTGGTGGCACTTAGCGCTTTCCAGGAGAGGGGGGGAGGAGTGGGGAGCCACACGCTCAGGGGAGGAGGCGGAGAAGAGGCGGGGCAGGAGCGAGACTTTGGGAAGGAGGTTGGAATGGGGGCAGGGAAGGGGTGGGAAGAGGTGGAGCAGGGTGGGGCCTCATGGAAGGGGTGGGGTGGGGGCAGTGGAGGGCTATGTGCCAGTGATGCGGCTCTCGGGCCAATGTAGTAGTCCTGGTGATTTGAGTTTGAGATCTCTGGTATAGACAGCAAGATTTTGGGGGCACAAGTGTGTGTGTGTGTGTGTGTGTGTGTGTGTGTGTAGAGTGCCTAGCAAAATAGGCTATTAATCGTGGCCTCAAGGTGCTAATGGAAAGAAACAGCTTTTGTGTTACCTGTAGAAGCAGCGACTGCACCAATGAGAACAGATGGAATGACCATGAAAACACACCCAAACCCTGCAAAATAAGAAGTGAGCCTGGCTTGTCTGGATGAGGAGGCTGCGAAGACTCTTTGGAAATAGATTTGCCATGGAATACTTCCAAGAGCCTGAAATGAAGGTAAACCATTAAAAATAACTAATGTATCACTATTAGGGGCTGGAGTGTCGTTTGTCCTCTCCCCCACCAGAGTTTTCATAGGTCTATATGCTCCATTATGTCTTCTACTCTTTGTCCCCCTCCCTTCCAGCTTTGCAGGATATAATATAATCACATATAATGTTCTACATGCTGACGCAACTTCACCCCCTCTCCCCTGATTTTTTCTGAAATGACACCTCTGATTCGGGGCAAACCTAGCCTTAGGAAGATAGTTCCCACTGGACAGTCGTTTTTCTGGGGTTATGCTGATACTGCAATCTTGGGGTCGCTCTGTCCTTTTGCAGGGGAAAGTGATTGGTAGATCTGTGGAGTCATAGATCCATTATCTTCCCCCCCCCCCCCTCGTCCCTTGTCTTGTCTCTCTCCTAACCCCGTCCCTTTCCATTGCAGCCAGGAAAGATCCCCTGCAGAACTGGGCTTCTTAGCATACAGGGGTGTATGCTCCTTTCTTAGGCTTCCTTCTTTCTGTAGCAGAGCTGCCCTTGTTCCACTGTTTTGGTGGGAAAAGTAGCAGGAGTTTCTCTGTCAGGAACTCAGAGTGTCTTTGGCATAGGAACGCCTTTGTTGTCATTTATTATTACAGCACCCAGTACACGGGACAAACAATAAGACTGGGCCTACCCTAAGACCTTACAATCTAGATTTAAACACAAGCAGGGAGTAACAACCTTCCTGGAGAGGGATGGGCTGAGCAGGACAAGGGTCATAAAAGAAGGACACCCTGTTCCTCATACAGCATTATTATTGTAGTATTTATTATTAGGGTTGTCAAGCGATGAAGAAAATAAATCACGATTAATTGTGTGTTTAAAAAAATTAATCACGATTAATCACGCTGTTAAATAGAATGACCATTTAGTTAAATATTTTTGGATGTTTTCTATATTTTCAAATATATTGATTTCAATTACAATACAGAATACAAAGTGTACAGTGCTCACTTTATGTTTATTTTTTATTACAAATATTTGCACCGTAAAAAACAAAAGAAATAGTATTTTTCAGTTCACCTAATACAAGTACTGCAGTGCAATCTCTTTATCATGAAAGTTGAACTTACAAATGTAGAATTATGTATGAAAAATAACTGCATTAAAAAAAACCCAACAATTTTTGATGGCATTTCACATTTCACACTGATTCTGTGGGTGCTGCGGGGCTGGAGCACCCACAAGGAAAAATTAGCGGGTAAAAGGAGTGGGAATGTGGTACACTCAAGGGAGGAGGCAGTAAAGAGGCTGGTAAAGGGGCAAGGGCGGGGACTTGAGGTAAAGGAGTGGAATTGGGGCGGACAGCGGGTGGTGTAATAGAAATCAATATGTTTGAAAATGCAGAAAAAATCCAAAAATATTTAATGCATTTCAATTGGTATTCTATTATTTAACAGTGCGATTAATCGCGATTAATTTTTTTAGTTAATCGCGTGAGCTAAGTGCAATTAATCGACAGCCCTATTTATTATTTACATATATCTTACACCTGTTTCATTCCCTGGCACTCTCACTCCTGCTGTTGAATGAGTGATGAAATATTTTGTAGTCTGTGGGTATAAGAGAAATGGTCTGGTAAAAATAAGAACCAACCCAAACTTTCAGTGAATCTGAACCAAACATGTCTGGCAAGTTGGAAAAGAGAAGTTGCTGTTTAATTGTTTTTTCCTTCTGCATTTCTAGGTTCAGTTCATACTGTGAGTAAGGCTGTTGTAATGGTATTCCCAGCCTGGCTAGTGAGAGGGGCCAGATTCTCGGTTGTTGTAAAGCTCTTGAGACATTATTGGTACTATTCCACCACTAGGCATTGCAGGGACACATAATATACATTCCAGGCCAGATTTTCAACTGGAATAGCACTACTAATGTCTCAAGAGCTTTACATAAACCGAGAATCTGGCCCCTCCCACTAGCCAGACCTGCAATGCCTAGTGTCTTAAAATTTACAGTTGAGTTCTACAGGTCAGAGATGTTTGGGTAAATCTGATAAACATCCAGATTTGGAGTGCCCATCTGAACTCAATGTGTCAACTGTGAGGTGCACCTGACATTAATGCACCATAATTAAGGCTAAGAATTAGTCACAGGTTGTGGAAGTCATGGAATCCGTGACTTCCAGTGACCTCCATGACTTCAGTCTGTGGTGGTTGGGCACTGTGGGGCTGGGAGCTGTGGGGTACCCTCACCACTCCTGGTGGCCCCCGCATCTCCCAGCCACTGTGGACCCCCAGAGCTGCGGGCAGCCGGGGTACCTTACAGCTCCCGGCTGACACAGGAGGTCCAGGCACCGCCCAGCTCCCATAGGCAGTGAGGGGACTCCCAGAGCTGCAG
This sequence comes from Sternotherus odoratus, assembly GCA_032164245.1. Lineage (NCBI taxonomy): Eukaryota > Metazoa > Chordata > Testudines > Kinosternidae > Sternotherus > Sternotherus odoratus. The sequence continues at coordinate 279,159,287 of JAVMKO010000001.1, read as the reverse complement.
GTGGCAGGGGTACCCCGCAGCGCCCAGTGCTGTAGGCATCTCCAAGAAGCTGCCTGCTTCAAACGGTGTGGGGACCCTCAGGTCCACATTTTGTCCCGGATATTTTCAGTAAAAGTCACGGACAGGTCACGGCTTTTGTGAATTTTTCTGTTTTGCCTGTGACCTGTCTGTGACTTTTACTAAAAATATCTGGGACAAAATCTCAGCCTTAACCATAATAAAGATGCGTCCATAAAAATATCTGAAATTCCAAAGTGCCTTTCTCCCTCTATTCTATTGCGTAAATCTCAATCTGGACTAGTGGGTTTATAAAAAGGTGCTTTGCTTTTACTGACACTCCAGGTGAACTGTTAGAAGGATGGAAAAAAGAAGATCTTACCACATAGAGAAGTTCATCTAACCATCTTCCAAGATACTCTGTTTCTAGTTTGCCAATCCATGGCACTTGATATAATTCATTAACAGCAGTGTAATGAATGCTTTCAGTTGCAGAGTTCAGCAGCGCAAATGGCACACAGGTCCACTGTGTTTAGCATGAAAACAATGATTAGTACAAGAGGCTAACATACACCAGACAACATTTATAACTCTTCTGTTTTCCCTATAAACCTGAAATTCCCCCTCCCCCTACCATACCACCATCAAATCGGGATTCCACAGAAATCTGAAATTGCCACCCACCTTTAAACTCTCTTTGGGATTTTTCTAATGTTAAGGGTGATAGTGTTGTGAGTAGACTGAGACTGAGAAGGGAAAAATTTACTGTGGTTAACTTAGTCCTGTTTAACCTCCCCATTTAAACTTCTGTCTTGTTTTCAAGTTCTCTTTTTATGTAGCTCACATGGGTACTCTGTCCTTGTCATTTTATAACATGGCTGGTTTTGTATAGAGAGGTTGCTTTGCATTGCTCTGGTGCTACAAACCAGCCCTAAAGCTGGTTTAAGTTGGAAGCATGTCAGAGGACTCTTCCTTATACCTGAGCTTTTCTATAAACCTGCAGAGAGGCTGTTGCACAGGTGCTGTGGGTGTCATGCTGTGTTCTGAAGCATAGCCTCGCCTAGTCCTGACCCCATGTAGTCATGTCCAGTGCAGTTTATCTCAGCTTCTTGATTGAATACACTTTTATGGGGCTGGGAACAGCCAGTGGCAACTCAAATGGAATCAATCCCATTTGGTTCTAACAAAACAGCAGCTAAAATATGAATCATGCAGCCTCTTGAACAATGAGGGTGATTAAGCAGTGATGATGCAATTTCCTGTGTTCCCCACTGAAATAGATACTGGTAACCCAACATTTATAATTCAGAGAGCCTTCTAAAGGTACAGCAAGTACTTTCCCCTTGAGAATCCTGGCTGTGACTCACTCAATGAGAGAGCATTGCCCTGACCCTCTTTACAGATCTGCACATGAGGCTGTTGTCCTGAACATACCTAAAACCTAAAGATTTACTTTTGCTCTAAATCTTCAAGAGCTCAGCTTTGTCTATAAGGCCCATGGAGGTGGCGATGTGAAGACACAAACCCTGTAGAATACAAGACTAAGAGCAATGTCACTGGTACCCTCCCCTTTAATTTGTACTACTGCAGGGGCCGGCAAACTTTTTGGCCTGAGGGCCACATCAGGGTTGTGAAATTGTAGGGCAGGCCAGGTAGGGAAGGCAGTGCCTCTCCAAACAGCCTGGCTCCAGGCCCCTATCCTCCCACTCCCACATCCTGCCCCCTGACTGCCTCACTTAGAATCCCCACCCCGTCCAACCCATGCTGCTTCTTGTCCCCCGAATGCCCCCACTCCAACTGCTCCCCTGGGACCCTACCCCTATCCACTCCCTCTCTGTTCCCTGTCCCCTGACTGCCCTGCTCCCTAGCTACATCCCTGCCTCCTGACAGGTCCCTCAGTATCCCACCCCTTATCTAACCACCCAAAGGAGAGGGATAGCTCAGTCGTTTGAGCATTGGCCTGCTAAACGCAGCGTTGTGAGTTCAGTCCTTGAGGGGGCCATTTAGGGATCTGGGGTAAAAAATCTGTTAGGGTACTTGGTCCTGCTAGTGAAGGCAGCGGACTGGACTCGATGACCTTTCAAGGTCTTTCCAGTTCTATGAGATAGGCATAATTCCATATATTTAATCATCCGTGTCTCCTGACCCCTATCCACAACCCTGCCCCTGGGACTCCACCCCTTATCCAACTTCCCCGGACTGCCCTGCTCCCAGTTCCCTGACTTCCTCCCCATTCCTTGCCCCCTTACCATGCTTCTCAGAGCAGCAGGAGCTTGCAGCCACACTACCTGGCAGGAGCAGTGGGCCAGAGTGCTGGCAGTGCAGTGAACTGAGGCTGTGGGGGAGAGGGATCAGCGGGGGAGGGGGAGAACCTCCCCAACCAGGAGCTCAAGGGCTGGGCAGGACAGTCCCGTGGGGCAGTAGTTTGCCCATCTCTGTACTACTATATGTAGCAGTGGCATAGCCAGGATGGGACTCTTGAGGGGACCCCAACTTTGGGTGGGAAAGCCCCTGCACCCTGACTCAGCTCTTGGGCTGGAGCACATGGTGGGCAGAGTGGGGCAAGCACCTGATCTCGCTCCCTGACTGGCACGCCAGGCAGGCGGGTGGAGCAGTGCAACCCCCCAACCCCATTTCCCAGCTGAAGCACCAGGCAGGCAGAGCAGGGAAAGCCCCCGCGCCCTGATTCCATCTCTCAGCTGGAGTGCCGGCGGGCTGGAGCAGAGCCGAGCTGGAGGGGATGTACTTGGATGCTAAGTGGGTCGTCAGTTATAGCAGGATCTTGTTACTATGTTATAAGTGTTTAAGTAATAATGTCATGTTAAATATAAAGCTCTCTGGGCGTCAAGAAGAACACCACACTCCCCACTGTGGGGAGCGTCTCTGCTGGCTGGTGTAGATAAGGTGAGGGCATTGTCTGTCCTGTCCCTTTGGGAGAGGCTGGTGCCAATGTGGGTGGTAGCCTGCACTCTCCTCGCACTCTCTAGACACAAGTGCAGCATTTATTTCTAGCCATGTGTGAATGTGCTTGTGGCACCCAGTGGTTCCTGGTGCCTCCTACTTCCCTCACCTCACCTTGAGAACCCATTCTGGGTGAAAAAAATCAATCGAACTTAAATGGTTAAAACCTTTGGAAGTAGGGTGAGCAGATAGCAAGTGTGAAAAATTGGGACAGGGGTTAATAGGCACCTAAATAAGAAAAAAACCTCGAATAGCAGGATTGTCCCTATAAAATCAGGACATCTTGTCAACCTATTTTGAAGACAGCTGTTTTGTTTATAGCTATGCTCTGGAACACATTAGGCTGAGCTGCCGGTTAAGTGACTAGTGTTAACCTAGCCACCAGAGGGAGCCCATGCTGTTCCATGAAAGCAGCCGGAGAACTGCGAGTACAGTAAAACCTCGATTTAACGGACTAATTCGGGCAAGGGGGTGTCCGTTAAATCAGAAAGTCCGTTATTTAATAATAAAAAAAAAAACAAGCTGTCAGAGCAGCAGCCCGCCCGCCACAGGGCCGGGGCGGTAGCTCCGCAGCCTGCCTGCTGTCAGGACCCGGGCGGCAGCCGGGAGCCGTCAGCCAGCCTGCCCGGGTCCCGGCTGCTGGGACCCGGGCGGGAGCCGGCACCCGGCAGCCCGCCCGCCCGCTGCCGGGACCCGGCAGCCCGCCCGCCCGCAGTCTGCCGGGAGCCGGCAGCCAGCGGGAGCCGGCAGCCAGCCCTCGACAAATGGATTTCGGATGCATCAGACTTGCTTAAGAATTTTGTCCGTTGCATCCGAAGTCCGCTAAATCGAGGTCCGTTAAATCGAGGGTTTACTGTAATAAAGCCTTGCAGAGTAGGGTGACCAGACAGCAAATGTGAAATGTCAGGATGGGGGTGGAGGGTAATAGGAGCCTATTTACAAAAAAGACCCAAAAATCGTGACTGTCCCTATAAAATCGGGACATCTGGTCACTCTACTGCAGAGTTCAAATAAAGTCTGTCCCTTGGGTCAGATCAGGCTTGCAACATTTAAGGAAAGCCAAACTGAAGACTAACATTTCCCCACTTTGGCCTGTGTGGATCTCCCTGCCTGAATTCCCTAGTAACTATTTTGTTTGTGATATTAGAGAAAAACAGTCTGAACAAAAATACAGATGCCTGTCTTATGCTATCTCTGCATCTCAAAAACTACAGCCAGGAGAAGTATGGGATGCAGCTGCTGTATCCTAAACCTAGCTCTTCCAAAACCCCTGCACCTGAAGCTCATCCCACATCACTGGAAATCAGGATTAGCTCCATGGAGTTACGTTGGCTTACAGTTGGTGTCAGAGAGAGGAGGGTCAGGCTGCATGGAGTTAATATTCTGAAGAGCTTGGTGAGTGGCTCCCATGTTGAGCCTTGGAGGAGCATTCTGTGGAAGGGATTCGGGGTCAGGAGCTGTATGTTGTTTGAGTTTTAGTGTCTTATTTGCCACTTATGGAATGCAACCTCTTCCACTTGGAATACTCATAATAATCCTATCATAAGAACGGATTGTGCAGACACCCCCAAATATGGGGGTAACTGTTTTAAGAAGTATGTGCAGTAATCTGTCTTTTCAAAGACATAGTTCCAGAGATTGGTGGGGTTGGATCCAGAGTGGATGCACAGTCACAATCATCATGATCTTTTTCTAATATGCTAAGACTAAACCCTGTTTTTGATTTAAATAGTTTTAATTTCAGCCCATCTGATTTAGAAGTGCTGTTACAGACCCATTCATTACAAATTAAAGTTCAACACTCTGAAGGTCACTTTCTACTGCTCATTCTGTTGGGATTGGTTTGGATGTCCATTAAAGACTCCATCCTACAAATACTTATGTGTGCGAATTAGTCCCACTGGACTGCTTCCTAAGTACTTCATATAAGTGTTTGTAGGACTGTGCTCTGAAACCCACATCCTATGCAGACCCCTGTGCCTGCCTGCAGACCCATGGATTTCACTGGAGCTCTAGGTGGATGCAGGGAGCCTCCCACATAGAACTCAGTGTAGGACTGGGAAGTTAGGTACCTGTCCTACAGACACTTAAGCATGTTGTAGCGATGTGATGACTCAGCGTCACGGAGCCTCCAGCTGGTCGTCTGGGAATTAACTCTTTTTCCAGCACGGAGCGCCATCTGCAGGCTGGTGTCTCGCCTACCACTGGCCCCTGTGTCCCTCCCTGACCCCACTGCCCCTTTTACCTTTGGGGGGACATTCTGGGTCTTCCCTCCCAGGGGAACCCCCAACCCTCTAAACCCACCTTGCCTCAGTGGCTACTGCCAGTCACCATCTAACCCCCGCTCACTCGGGCAGACTGCAGTGTGTAATGGCCACTCATCATTGGCAAGGGGGTCGGATCAGCTGCCTCTGCCTAACCCTGGAGTGCACCTCTGAAACCCCAGTACCTTTTCATAGGCCTTCATCAAGGCCTGTAGCCTGGGGGTTTACCAGGCTGAAGCTCCCTAGCTCCCTTTGCCCTTCCCCAGCACTGCTCTGCTCTGCTTTGGTCTAGGTATCTTACTTGCTAATAGCAGACCTTCTTCCTATACTGGTGCAAAATCAGAGAATCTTTCATGGCCTGTATGTGAGTCAGCTGTTTTTCCCCAAAGCAGCATGAACTTGCTTGAACTATTTCCCTCTGTTTTGGATTCAGTCTCCAGCTGTTTTCTGGGAATTCAGTAGGTAGCTCTCTTCGGCTCCCCTCCCACACCCGGTATCAATTGAGAGCTGAAGTATGGCCTTCCAGGGCTTCTGTGCTGCAGGAGGGCGTCATTTTTCAGATGAGATGTAAAACTAAGGTTGTCACTATACTCCATGGTCATTAAAGATTTGATGGCAGTTTCACAATAGTAACAGTGTTAGCTCCAGTGAAGAAAGTGAGGAATACTTGTAGGACCTTAGAGACTAACTAGTTTATTTCAGCATAAGCTTTCGTGAGCTATAGCTCGATTCCATGTGGGGCAATTTGTACAATTGAACTAAATTCTTCCTGTAGTTTCAGTTATATCTGGTGTTTTTTCTTCTCCTCCTAAACTGTTGTGTAGTATATGTATGTGCTGTTAAACAGTTACTACATCCATCCCAGAAGTGGCTGCATTTAAATGGTGGGTAAAATGGTATTGGTTTTATGACTATAGAACTGCTCTGCTTCACATCCTGTATATAATTGCTTTTGGGGCAAAAGTTGCTTTTAATGGTTTTCCTTAGATTGTTATTAACCATGCAATAACGAGGTCAGGAAATAATAAAAAAAGCCCCTTCTCTACATAAACAGCTTTCTTGTGCTTTACCTCTTCTACACTTCAGTCTAAAAATCACAGAAGTGTATAGGTCTTACCAGGCTGACCATCATAAAAACCAGCTGTATCACATCAGTGTACGCAACTGAATATAGTCCTCCCAGTAAAGTGTAGAGTATAACAGTACATGCTGAAATGATGATAGCTAAATATCCTCTGAGATCCAAGATCACACTCATTGTAGCCCCTGCAAAGAAAAACAGCTTTATATATATACTCACATATGAACATACATACATACATCTATCTATCTATATATATAAAAGTCAAATGGTGTATGCGTGTATGTATGCGCGGATGTATGCTTACTCCTTCCACACCATTTGAGCTAGAGACTTGAAATTTGGTACAGTTAGAGGTCTTGGGGTCCTAATGACCGTAAGAGTCGAAAATTTTTCAAATCTCACCTCTGACGCCCCCCAGGGGTGAAATTATTTAAAGGCCAGTCACATCAGCTGGGCAGCTGCTGTTCTCTGTGACATAGTTCTGATGTCATAATACCCCCTCCAACAGACACCGCACTCGCTCAGCTGTCTGCCCCCTCCCCCCTCCGACAGAACCCCGGAATCCCTCAGCTCTCTGCCCCTCCCCCCTCCGACGGAACCCCGGAATCCCTCAGCTCTCTGCCCCCTGCCCACCTCCGATGGACCCGAGTTGGGTTTGGTCAGAGGGTAAGTGAGGTAGGGGTGTCAGTTTGGTCGGGGGGTGAGGTGGGGGTGTCGGGTTTGGTCGGGGGGGTAAGTGAGCCGGGGGTGTTGGGTTTGGTCTGGGGGGGTGGGAAGGTGTCTGGGTGCGTGAGGGGTGAGGTGTGGGTGTTGGGGTCGGTCAGGGGGTGTTGGGGTTGGTAGGGGGGTGACGTGGGGGTGTTGGGTTTGGGTGGGGTGTGAAAATGTGAGTCGGGGTTGGTTGAGGGGTAAGTGAGGTGGGGGTGTCGGGTTTGGTCGGGGGGGTGAGGTGGGGGTGTCAGGTTTGCTCTCTGCCCCCTCCAACGGACCCCGTACTCGCTCAGCTCTCTGCCCCCTCCCCACCTCCGACTGACCCGAGCAACGCCGGGTATTTTCGCTAGTACTCTATAATTACACAGTTAGCACCATCCTCGTCACAGAACTACAATCAATACTCCTGCTATAAACCAAAACTTGATGCAAGGAGTCTTCATGCATCTAATGGAGCAGAAATTTTCATGCCATTTTTTAAATTTTATTTTAAGTGACTCCCCAACATGGTAATTTTTGTGAACATTCCACTTTTACAGTTCGGTCAGTACGAAAGTTTAGCTAGTCTCAAGCAGTGCAACAAATCTTTTCCATCTCAATGTTCATTTTCACTTTTGATTCCTCTGTGAGTGGAACACCAAGGACCAATTTCAGAAACGATACTTGAGATAGTGTCAAGGAGTTTAAGGAGGTCTACATTAGCATCATTTATGCACCCAGAGGCTGGAAAAGTGTATAAATTAAAGTAATGAGGAATACTTAAGTTACATCCCCCTGTGAATTTGTTTTCTTGCTACAATCCTATGTTCTAGCTCCCCCAGTGTGTAAGTTACACCAGCATAAACTCCTCTAGGCTGCTTCAAACTCACTTACACCCACTTACCCATGTGTAACAGTCAGAGGTGATGTGTAAAGTGGTTTTAACACAGAAAAATCATCTTTGGTAAAATATATCCTCAGTATTCCACACTTCCCCTCTATACAACATGCACATACTTTCTCCTCACCCATGTACATCCCAGGCTCTCAATCTGGTCATTCTGACTGGGTTTCCTAGGAACATAAGAATTGTCTGACTCTGTCAGAACAGTGCTCCATCCTGCCCAGTATTCTGCCTCTGACAGTGGCCAGTACCAGATGCTGCAGAGGAAGGTGGAAGAAAACTTGAAATCGTGGAATATTTTATTCATACGGAAAGCTTCTTAACCCTGCCAGCTAAAAGTTGGCTTATGTCTTGCAGTATGAGGGCTATCCTATTCAAACTTTTGTTCTTTTGGAAAAAAAACCTCATCACTAGCATAACTCTGGATATGTTTGTTATCCATATAACTATCTAATCGTTTTCTGAATCCTGGTAAACTCTGAGCCTCACTGATATCTTGTGACAATGAGTTCTACAGTTTAAAAGTATTTCCTATTATTACTATTACATTTGCTGTCTTGCAATTTCATGGAATGTCCCATTCCTCTTGTATTATGGAGAGTGTGAACAGAAGTTCTTAACCTGTCTTCTTTGAGCCACTCATTATTTTGTTTACTTTTATCCATAAATAAGACGAGGAAGACTTTGTAGCATTAGAGACTAACCAGTTTATTTCAGCATAAGCTTTTGTGGGCTACAGCCCACTTCATCGGATGCATAGAATGGAGCAGAAGTAAGAAGTAAGTATTTATACACACAGAAAGAAAAAAAAAGTTATACATTAGCATATCAATTCTAAGAGGCTGCTAAATTTGGATGGGCCATTATCAGCAGGAGAGAAAAATACCTCTTGAAATAGATCTCTGTGTCTGCACGAGATAACAACTATTGAAGGTAAATTAACTAGGGAAATGTCAATTAGTGTAATGAGAGAACCATTCACAAGTCCTATTTAGCCCCTGGTTAATTGTGTCCAATTTGAAAATTAATTCCAGTTCCTCAGTTTCTCATTGGAGTCTGTTTTGGAAGTTTTTCTGTTTCAGAATCGACACCATCAAATCTTTAATGGACTGGTCAGGAAGATTGAAGTGTTCTCCTACTGGTTTTTGAATGTTATGATTCCTGATGTCAGATTTGTGTCTATTTATTCTTTTGCGTAGAGACTGGCCGGTTTGGCCAATGTACATAACAGAGGGGCATTTCTGGCACATGATGGCATATATCACATTGGTCGATGTGCCTCTGATGGTGTGGCTGATGTGATTAGGTCCTATGATGGTGTCAGCTGAATACATATGAGGACAGAGTTGGCATTGGGCTTTGTTACAAGGATAGGTACCTGGGTTAGTGTTTTTGTTGTGTGGCGTGCGGTTGCTGGTGAATATTTGTTTCAGGTTGGGGGGCTGTCTGTAAGCAAGGACTGGTCTGTCTCCCAAGATCTGTGAGAGTGAGAGATCATCTTTCAGGATAGGTTGTAGGTCTCTGATGATGCGTTGGAGAGGCTTAAGTTGGGGGCTGAAGGTGATGGCTAATGGTGTTCTGTTTTTGTCTTTGTGGGCCCGTCCTGTAGTAGGTGGCTTCTGGGTACTCTTCTTGCTCTGTCAATCTGTTATTTCACTCCCCCAGGTGGGTATTGTAGTTTTAAAAATGCTTGGTAGAGATCTTGTAGGTGTTTGTCTCTGTCTGAGGGATTGGAGCAAATGCGGTTGTATCTTAGAGCTTGGCTGTAGACAATGGATCGAGTGGTGTGAAAAACTTCCAAAACAGACTCCAACGAGAAACTGAGGAACTGGAATTAATTTTCAAATTGGACACAATTAGCCAGGGGGCTAAATAGGACTTGTGAATGGTTCTCTCATTACACTAATTGATTGCATTTCCCTAGTTAATTTACCTTCAATAGTTATCTCATGCAGACACAGGGATCCATTTCAAAAGGTATTTTTCTCTCCTGCTAATAATGGCCCATCCAAATTTAACCGCCTCTTAGAATTGATTTGTTTTGGGGTTTTTTTTTTGCTTTCTGTGTGTATAAATGCATCCTACTTCTGCTCCATTCTATGCATCCAATGAAGTGGGCTATAGCCCACGAAAGCCTATGCTGAAATAAACTGGTTAGTCTCTAAGGTGCTACAAAGTCTTCCTCATCTTATTTACGGATACAGACTAACATGGCTGCTAATCTTAAACCTTTACTTTTATTGTGTCCCATTTTATTCCCTTCCCAGTTAGGGTAAACAATCTTTTCATTCTCTCTTCACATGGAAGTTTTGCCTGGCCTTAATCATTCTCATTGCCTGTCTCCGAAAACTCTCTTTCCAAGTCTTCTCAGAAAAAACACCCCAACAAACCTTTCCCGTTTTTCTTCCTCCCAATTTAATTCTTTTCTACATCTCAATTTTTCTATTTCTTTCTTTGACTCTTCTGTCTCTCATCCTCTTCCCCATTTTTCTGTACCTGTGCCCACAACTTTCACTATTTCTCTCTCTCCTATTTCCTCCTCAAGTCCTCCTGCTCATTTCTTTAGCTCTCCACTTTATATCCGCCAGTCACTCTCCTTTTCTATTCCCTTCATGCACCTTCAGTCCTTCTCTTCCCTCTTTTGTCCCTACTTCAGTTGCTCTTTCTTATTAAGACTGCTGCCACAGCTTCCCCTCTCTTTCCCAATGGCCTGTGTATTAAGAGTGAGGCTGTTTCTCTGCTTTTCCCTCTCTGCTTCTCCATTGTGTCATTTTGTCTCTGCTTCTCTCTCCCTCATGGGGCTTCTTCATCACTGGGTCCATGGAAAAATTTAGGCCATTTTGGCCACACCATATAGCAGTCAGAATCCAGCTGCTTGTAATGGACTTCCTGTAGTTTTCCAACTAGCCCTTTGAGGAGAAAGCAAAATTCCCTTTATTATCATGCTCTGTGGCAGGGGTATAAATTTAGCACAAGTGGATTTCCCACTGATGTCAATGGCAGATTTGCACAGAGTGGAATTATGTAGTAGCTAAATGTTTTGTTTTTAATCATTATTTGTTCAGTACCTCTTCACCACATTCAGCATCACTGAGGGGGAGAATATTCTACCTTTAACGTCACTGCTATTTCTACCCTTTGTCATTCTTTCTTCTCAGTCCTCCTTTCCCCCTGCTTCACTTTCTTTCACTCTACATGATAATTTTGTTTAGTCAAAAACCAGTTTCCTTTGCAAACATGAGGGCTACAAATCTTGGTGTTTGTCACCCTTGCCCTTGGGGAACAGCTTCCCTGTACTAGAACAAAATTAACCCCACCCTTATATTATATAAAACACTACTGTTTTCTCTCTGCAGTAGTAGTCCAAACACTCTGTAGCAGTAGTTCAGATACTGCTGCTTGCAGTTGCGTAATAACAGTTCTATGGGTCTTTTGTGCAGATTTTTATTGCTTATTTTCCTATTATGGTTTAACAGTTGCATTCTGATCAAATTTCTGTGTATCTGCACAAATACTATAAGGATCCAGAAGCTACTGACTCTTAAAAAAAGCTACATGATGCAAGCGGAAATGGAAATCTATTCTGAATGAGTATATGTAGAAAATATATACTTACCTAAAGCAGAAAGAATAGCTGCAAACCAAAATATATCTCCTATCAATGTTGGAAGAAAGAGAAGGGTTCCCATAGTGTTCCCATAGGTTTCTTGGAGGGGATCCATCATTGTCACATAGTTTTTGGATCGCATTGGGTTTACAAAGAAAAGGCCCCCTGGCAGAAATCAAATGACAGTGAATTATTATTTTAATTATTGCCTAAGAACCAAACAAGAATGGGGCCCCTAATGCTAGGTGATGTAAAGACACAGAATAATAGACAGTCCCAGCCCCAAAAAGTTTATAATCTAAATAGACAAGAAGACACAAGGCAGGAAGAGGGATATAACAGGCAGAGTGAACAATATGGTGGCTACAAACTTCATGGTAGTTCTATGATTTTAATACTTTTAAATTATGCATTTAATTATGCACAGAGTAGCTCTTGATCAAAACTATCTTGTCTTTCTAGAGGACGTCAGCATTAAAACTAAGAGATATACATTTTATCATATCCTTTCACTAATATCTTCCTAATAAAAATTGGATGGTTTCCTCTCTCCTCCCCAAAACATTCATGGGTCACTATTACCAAGTTGTTGTTTTTACATGAAGCCCATCATTACATTGATTTTACTTCAGAGTAGAGATGAAAGACCAGTTCAGAAGCACAGAAATTTGTTGTTTTGTGTGTGTGTGCAGAAACTAAACATGGAAGAGGTTAAAGTTGACTCAGATACAGAATTTTTTCAGATTTTCCATAATGGTACTAAGAGGACATATGTGGGTGTTAGAGATGGAAGCAACCCAAGCCATGGGGACTCAAGGTGCCTTCACCCACCACAAGTGGTGGAGAATGTGGGCAGCTTATGCCTGATTCAAGGAGGGAAAAAGCCCATGGAGGGAGACAGAGATCAGTAGCTCTGAGCGAGATGGAACCCGAGCAGTGGTGTAAGTGGCTAGTGGAGATGCAGCAGCACCAAGCGACTCAGCAGCAACGGACCACCCAAGAGCAAGATCACACAATGCAACGGCAACTGCTGCTGAGGGAGTTGATGACCCAGATGCAGGAGCTCCACAAGGAGAAGACACAATGTATTGTGCCAATCCTGCACTCCTCAGGAGTCCTGCAGGGCAAAATGCTGCCATAATGGGTCCTGCCACCAATACCCATGAAGCTAAACAAGATGGGGCCCGACAATGGCACCAGGGCCTTTTTAATTACCTCTGAGAAAGCAGCATGAGCTTTCTGGTGTCCCCTGAGTAGTGGGCTTTGATTTTTGGCTCTATACTTGACAAGTCCAGCACAGGCAGCCTGCCATAACTTGGATTTGGAGCAGACTAGGACTATAAACAAGTAAAGTCTGGCCTTTTGGACTATTTGGACATTTCCAGGGAAACTCACTGTTTATCTTTTAGGTCCAAAACCCCTCCCAAGTACTGAGCAAAGACCTCATGTTTTAGCCCACTAATAATCATTTAGGATGATGGTATTGCATCTTGGAAGTCAATGGAAGTTTTGTCATTGAGTTGAGGGGAACAAGTCTAGGCTTCATGAGTAATAGGTTGCTGGGTCTAATCCAACACTCATTGAAGTCAATGAGAGTCTTTCCATTGGCTTCATTGGGATCAGGCACAAATGAGCAGAACCTTCACATTCTGATTTGGACTCTGGTGTACTGATCGGAGGTGTCAGGGGCCCAATAAGGGATAAAATATTAATAAAACTCTTGTTCAGTGTTACAACATTAAATAGTGTAATTTGTGGCATTCAGGTTTTCAGGTTTAGCTGGCTTGTTTCCACTGTAAGCACTATTAACCATTTTTAAATCTTTTACTAAAAACAGAAAAAGAGGGAAAAGCAGTTACTACCCTGAAGCCACGTACAAGACAAACTCACACAAAAGGGGAGAGACAAGAATAGCAAAGAGAGAAAATGCAACTTCTGTCTCTGGTGCTGACTTTCACATGTAGCTTCCCTTGTAGAGTAACACAGGTTCAGTACATGGTCTTATCAGCCACTCAGACCTGACAAACTTGTACCTCTGTCAGGCTGTCTAAAGCCATTGCTTTTAGCTGCCTCTGGTCACAGGCTCTCAGCAGTGTTTCAAAACGTAGAGTTGTTTTGGCTGCCTAAGCCAGACTCTTATTAGACGGAAGGTAGAATGAGAAAGATAGTCCAGAGACGAGACAAGATAAAGAGCGAAAATAATGTATGAGGGGGTGGATGACGGCAGGAACCCAAATCTCAAAACCCAGGTTGTGGTCAGGATTTAGTTGAAACTGGTGGAGGTGGTAATTTCATCTGGTTCTCTCTCTGGCCAAGTCTGCGCTGGTAGCCTTTTAGGATCAGGATGATGACATCCCAATAGTATCAAGGTAGATCCTGAGGCCCCACTGCAAGGGCTGTGGCCTTTTTCTACAGCCATAATAGGAGACTAGTAGCCATGAGCCAAGAAGCAGAAAGTCACATCCTCACATTCCAGCTAAATTGCATTACAATAATGTAATATTGGGCTGTCAAGGAGATCCTGTTCTAATAGTTGCCACCATTGCCAGATTTAAAAAAAATCAAGATGTTTCATTAAAACCTTGTTGAATTTCATTCTGTCTGGCAAGGAATCTTTTATCAACAGTTGTGGTTGTGAAATCTCTACTTTACTGTTTTGCCTTGATAGTCCCCACTTCTCTTTTCTTTATTTTCTTGGTTTCTTTCTGGTTCTTTAATTGTTTCTGTTTGTTGCATAACTATTTGATTTATATCTTGCAAAATTAAAATGGCGGGGCACAACTGGGTGAAGAATTATTTCATAATATGTTAGAATTGGTTAAAGAATTATGGAATTATCTTGTAATACTTCAGTAAAATGAATGGTTAAGATATAGCTAAGCTGGACTCAAATTTCACTATATAAACTGGGGTCCAAAAGGAAGTTCTTGGGAACCAACTCCAGGACACAGCCCAAGATCAGAGCCGCCAGACCCGATCACCCTGCCAACCCTATCTTGCAGAACCTGGAGTCCCCGGGTGATGTGATCTTGACTGGCCAGCAGGAAAACTCGTCTGCCTTATTGGGAGTGCTGAGCATTGTATGCTTAGCATGTGCATTTTGTTTTGGTTATTGATAATAAATAGAGATTAAGGAGATTACTGTGTGAGACTCTTTCAGTGGTAAAACACCCAGCAAACCCACAGAGTGTAAGGTTACTCCCGGAGCCCGCAGAAGGGTAAGGGTGGGTGCCCTAGAGTGTGGGGTTATGCCTTGAGTCCTAGGAACAGGGTAAAGGGTGTGCCCCTACAGTGTGTGGGTAACCCCAGGAAACGGTGGGAGAGGCAGCCACGATGATAAAGTTCACTCCTACCTGTCCCCAAAATAAGCAGTGTCCAAGAAGGGGGAGCAACCTCATTTCATTAAAACTAACCAATCAAAATGCATTTTTTAAATGATTATTTTCTCCCATTTCTAGAATCTTTCAGTTTGTTGTTAAGCCAAACCTGGAGTTTAACAGGATCCTTGAAGGCCCCTAAACAGAGTTCTTTTAATGTGAACAATCCAGTTTGTGCCTGTCTGTCTCCAACTTTTGCTGACTTTCATAACCACTTTTATGCAACCAGTTGAGTTGGACAACTCAGAATACAGGCATCTGAACAAGAAGGCTACATTTTCATGTTGCTAAAACTGCTTTGCAATGAAAATGCCTGAGAATCGAATAGTTATTTTTACCAATGACAAAAGCTAGAACATATCCCACTGGAGCCAGGACCCAGGCCAGCCCTCGCGTAGGGAGGTACACGATCTCAGACGTCCCATTGATGTAGCCGCCTCCAACCCAAGTTGCTGGAAAAAAAGAAAAGCAGGAGGAAACTGAGAAAAAGAAGAAATAAGGTTTTCCTTTACTTCAGAGCCACTATCATATTGTGTGCTAGCAGATAAGGCGTATGAAGCAGAAGCAGAGATATTATGTCCTCGAAATGGTTAGAGCGAATTTTCAAAAAGCGGGTCACTAAAGCTAGACACCTAAATAAGTTGACTGGTTTTCAGAGCTGCTGAGTGCCTATCACTCAGTTTAGCAAAGCATTTAAGCACAAGTAGTTAAGTCCATCCCCATTCAAGACAACACTTAGGAACTACTAAGCTACTAGAAGGGTTCTTTGATAAGTAATTCATGCTGGCATTGAATTACTGATGTGATATATGGTTCTGCAGTTGCTGCTCTTATTTAACATGTATAGGATTAGTGAGGAGGAAAGGATTGAGGTGCTTTCCATATGTAAATGACAGTAAGCAGTATTTTTCCATCCTATCCAAATCTGGTGGTACAGGCAAGTGGCTTTTCTGGTGCCTGGTTGGCATCAGTGGGAACTGTGGGATCTAAGAGCCTCTGAAAATCAGACTATTTCTTGGTTGATGCAATCTCTGCATACTCCCAAGCAATAATTTTACACGTACCTCGTGCTTTTTCCTCTGATGGGTAATAATAAGTTTGATAGTGATCCTTAGCTGCCTTGGTTTCCATTCTCTCAGCTAAGTTTGTCTCCACAGCACCGTTCAGCCATGCCTCAGTTTCCCTACCAGCATTGGGGTTTGCCTCTGAGCCTTCTGGGTTCAAACCAGCTATATAATTTTCCAGCAATAGATCAAAGGCATATCCTGTGGTATAACCCCTGTCAGGTTCCCTGAATCTTCTCAAGCTTTTACAATGATTTGGGTGTCACTTTAAATTTTTGAGAAGAGGTTGCAGGGCCTTCCCCATAAGTAAGGATGACCATAAGCTCTGACTCCAAGGGTGTTTTGGGACTGGAGCACCCATGGGGAAAAGATATTGGGTGCTGATCACCCACCGGCAGCCCCCGCATCAGCTCTTCTCCACTCCTCCCCACCTCCCCCTTCCTCACCATGCCTCTTACCCACTGTGATCATCTGTTTTGCGGCATTCAGGAGGGTCAGGGAGGGAGCAAGGATGCAGCATGCTTGGGGGAGGGGGTGGAACTGGGTGGGAAGAGGCAGGGTGAAGCAAAAAAACCAAACCAAACCAAACCCGAGTGCTGCCCCAAGATTGCGGCAGCCGTTTAGAAAGGATGCAGTTGGAGGACCCTGGTATCTGACGTCTGCTCCCACTTCCAGCATCAGGGTACAACTGGAGCATTTTCTCCATTTCAAGTTCATGCTATCGCTCCTTTTAGTTTGCAAGTTCCGTCTCTTTGAAGCTGCAGCTTTAACTCCTCACCCTGCAGCCTTTTCAATACCAGCTGCTGCTGAAGATGAGAGCTTGGCCTAGATCGGGGGTGGGCAAACTACGTCCCACGGGCCACTTGTGATCCGCGAGCCGTTTTTATCTGGCCTGCGAGCTCCTGCTGGGGGAGCAGGACCAGTGGTCCCGCTCTCCTCGGTAGGGCACTCTGAGAGCGCCCCGGAGAGCAGGGTCAGCTGCTGGCCAGGCGCACCACCTGGCACAGAGGACCGGCGTCGTGCTGGGTGCGCCAGCCTAGGAGCGGGCCTGGCGCACTGCCCGGGACAGCGGGCCCACAGCTAGCCACCGCCTGGAGCCCGGGATAGCGGGCCCACAACCAGCACCATGCACCACGCTCCCGGCCTGGGGTGCCGGGCCGACCGCAACAAGCCATGGGGTCCATGTTCCCAAGTCAGGAATGGGGCCCAGCGGGCAGACCGCGGGGGGCCCGCGCTGCGAGCCACGGGGCCAACGCCCGGCTCTGCAGGTGGGGATGGGGTGGTTAGGGTAGGTGGGGTGGGTTTAGGTGGGGGGGTGGTTAGGAGGTCTCGGGAGGGGGCAGTC
The DNA here is from genome assembly GCA_032164245.1 of Sternotherus odoratus. Classification (NCBI taxonomy): domain Eukaryota; kingdom Metazoa; phylum Chordata; order Testudines; family Kinosternidae; genus Sternotherus; species Sternotherus odoratus. The sequence goes on along the minus strand of JAVMKO010000001.1, from coordinate 279,141,994 downwards.
AGGGAACAGAGAGCAGGGGGGCTAGATAGGGGAGGGGGCGCTGGGGGGCAGTTAGAGTGGGGGGGGGTCTCCAGAGGGGGTGATCAGGGGACAAGGAAAGGGGCGGGTTGGATGGGTCAGGGGCTCTGAGGGGAGCAGCTTGGAGGTAGGAAGTGGGTGGGGGTTGGATAGGGGGTGGGGCCTTTGGCCCTCTACACAATTTTGACCCCCCCCCCCATGTGGCCCTCGGGCCAAAAGGTTTGCCCACCCCGGCCTAGATGGTGCCAACTTGCTGCTTCTGCCATCCTCTAGGAATTTGCTTCTATGATCTTCCAGTCCTGTGGGGCTGTTCTTGTCGCCTTCTCCTTCAGCCTCCAGCAATCTGGGTGCACCTCTTGAGTCCTCTCCCGGTCGTGGAATATGAGTCTCTCTGGTCCTTGGAGTAAAGTAGGTGAACCAGCTGGTCTTTGTCTGCTCTTGAGAGTTTATCTGCTTCTCCCAGCATTACTGAACCAGCTGACTTTTCCTGAGTTGCTCAGAACTCACCTTCCCTGTTTTTTCCTATTCTTTCCTGAAAAGAATACAAGATATTTTTTTTCCTGTGGGCTTTTTCTTTACTACAAAACTTGCTTTCCCTGTGTGATGTGATATGTACCCCACATTGGCAATGAAAGGGTTAATGTGTGCCTGAGAGGCCAATTATGCTCTCCAGCTGCACCTGAAAGGTGGACCAGGTTTCCTTAATGATGAAGCCCAGCTGGAGAAGGAGCTGAGTGGTGGCTATGAAAAAGGAAAGTACCAAGTAGAAGGGGCTGCAGGTCTGGTTGTTTCAAAAAAAAAAAATAAGAGACTGTTTTCTTAGCACCCTGTCCCACCCACTCCACCTGATAGTATCAACAATAAGCAGTATTCCTCTACATTTGTTAGTGGTATTTCTTGCTGCTTTTTGCCGCACTCAGCAACTCCTGATCTGGTTGCAGAGGGAGGCAGGAATAAGGGACTGTTAGCAACCCTAGATGCAGGGAGAACTTTGTAGTCACTCTCTGGGACTAGAGAGGTTGTGATGAGAAACCCCAGGGGAAAGTGGAGTCCTGAGAAGTCTGGTGGGAGGCCAGCAGAGACACAGAGCAGCCACTGGGGTGAAGCAAGTTCTGGTGAGGAGCCCTAATAATAGGGCAGGATCTTGACTTTCAGGGAGAGAGCCCTGAGACACCTTCATCTGATGAACAAAGAGGAATAAAACACGAGGCCTTAGGAGGGCAGAAGTGGATTTACATTTAGTTATGGATTTTGTTGTGGGATTCCCTGGGACTGAGACAAGGGTGAACTTAGGGTGTGGGAGACAGGCAAGCCTTCTTGAAGTCCAAAGAGGCAGCAGCAAGAAGTCTGGCAGAGTGAACCTTTACTGCCTTCCTATGGTCCCAGGACTGGAGACCAGTGTAGAGGGCGAGCCTGGGTTCCCCTATCAGCCCCTAATAAGGTGGTGTGAAGCCTCTGAGAAAGAGATAAGTCAGCCTCTGAGTCAGGGCTGAAGACCTTTCGTAAGGACACTGGGTGGTTGTTTATTGGACTTTATTACTCTGGAAGGGGTGGGACTGGCATGAGGGCCGAGTTGTGAGAAGAGGCAGACTGCTGTAGAACCAGAGCAAGTGTTGGCAGGGAGCATTAGATAAGGAGACAGCTGCTACGCTTAGCCACGAGGGGGCACTCTAGTGGTGAGTACAGTAAACCCTCGATTTAACGGACCCCTATTTAACGGACTTCGGATGCAACGGACAAAATTTCCCGATGCATCCGAAATCCGTTATTGGGGGCTGCCGGCTCCTGCCCTGGGGAGCTGGGCGGGAGCTGTCAACCCGGCTGCCCGGCTCCCCGCAGAGGGGAGCCGGGCGGCCGGGTTGACAGCTCCCGCCCGGCTCCCCGCAGCGGGGAGCCCGGCGGGAGCTGTCAACCCCCCCAGGAGCCAGGCGGGCGGCGGGCGGGAGCGGAGGGGGGGGGGTTGATAGCTCCCGCCTGGCTTCCCGCAGCGGGGAGCCCGGCGGGTGGGCTGACAGTTCCCACCGGGCTCCCCGCAGCGGGGAGCCCGGCGGGCGGGCTGACAGTTCCCCCGGGCTCCCCGCTGCAGGGGAGCGGGGGGGGGGGGGGGGGCTTTGACAGCTCCCGCCGGGCTCCCCGCAGCGGGGAGCCCGGCGGCCAAGCTAACAGTTCCCGCCGGCGGGAACTGTCAGCCCGCCCGGCGGGAGCTGTCAAAGCCCCCCTAAAACCTCTATATAAGGGACTAATTCGGGTGAGGGGGTGTCCGTTAAAGCCAAAAGTCCTGTTATTTAATGATTTTAAAAAATTATTAAATAAGGGACTTTCGGCTTTAACGGACACCCCCTCGCCCGAATTAGTCCGTTAAATCGAGGTTTCACTGTACACTCTTCTGAACACTGCTGTTCGCACTTACTGAAAATTCACCACTGTTGTGATCCCAAACCACTGTAAACCTTGGTTTGCAGGCTGGAAACTAGCAGTCGAAAGAGTTGGGGATGGGTGGGGGTTCACTTGTCAGCAGCCACATAGGTAGACAGGCTGGCCCAGACGGGTCCTTTGGAGGAGACTGAAGGAATTGGGCCTCACATCTCCAGGGAATCATCAGCCTTAGTGAAGAACTAGAACTTGCAGTATGCTTGGTTCTGTTTTAAGAGATATTTTCTCTGAAGGATTTTTGTTCTAAATCAGTGCTTCCAGGCTAGTGTGCCCCTTTTAGGAGTCTGAAGCCCAAGCCCCCCCGGCCGGGGCTGAAGCATGTAACTTAGCTTCACTGGGCCCCCTGTGGCTTGGGGCTCCAGGAATTGCCCTGCTTGCTCCCCTAATGTCAGCCCTGCACTTGCAACCCCCTTAAACCTATCCTGTGACACCTGTTTCCCTAGGGTTTGCAACTCCCGGATTGAGAAACAGTTCTCTAGATGAGTTGATGTACCTCCTGGAAGACCTCTGCATACCCCCAGGGGTACACATACCCCTGACAGAGAACCACTGTTCTAAATAAATAATACTTTGCTCTGAGGAAGCTGTTTGATCTCTAATTACTACTATCATTGCCTTGTAGGGTTGCCAACAGTCCCTTGTTTCTTCTTCTCTTCACAACAAGATTGGGAGTTGCTGAGGGCTACAAAAAGCAGCAAGAAATACCCCTGAATGTCGGTGAGCATTGCTTATGATTAATAATATTAATAATAGTCATGAAGATAATAATGATGATAATATCAGGAGGGGAGTGGGGAAGGGGTGCTAAGAAAACAATGAAATACAGTGTTGGCAACCTTAATTCATCCCAGGGGGAATAGAACTGCAGGGTCTGAGAAGTCACACCTGCTAAAGTGATCATGGCTAGCGAAGCAGGAACTGCAGCTCAGCACTTGGTCTGAGAGTGGGAGAAACCCATTTTTCCACACTAAGGCCATCACATCTTTCTCAGCTTTAGAAGGAGGTGCACTTGGAGAGACCAGGAGGTGCATCACGTGCAGTTAGCCCAGTAACCATGACACTCAGCACCTTTGAAAATCAGGCCACTTCTATTTAGTTCTTTAAATATAAATTTCAGGGCCTACCTTGAAGAACCTATGTCTGAGAACTTTGGCATATTGTCCAACTATTTCTTTAATGAATAAGAACAAAAAATGAGTGAACAATAAAGGCTTTTGTTGAGAAACAAAGCAGCTATGAGAGTCCTGATCATCTATTAAATAGCTGAAATCGTCAGCAGTGGCCATCATAAAAACTTGTCAGACCACTCGCACCGCTGTAAGGGATCCCAGCCCCTCTGGCACAGATCCTTGCCTTACCCCTCTTGGCAGCTCCACCTTTCCCCATTCTCCCAGCAAGAGACACCAGATAATCCGAATGCAGGCACAACATCAGATGCTTAAACATTATACACACAAAACTTTGTGATGAAACAAGTAAGCTTGCTACACAACAACATAACTCACAATCCACAGAAGCAAGGATATGAAAATGTAAGTACCCTAACAGTACCCACCCCAGTGGCGGATTAATGATTTGCTGCCCTTAGGCCCTGAAATAATTGCTGCCCCCCCAGCCCCAGAAGCTCCCCGCGGCCTCCCCCAGCTCACCTTCGCTCCGCCTCCTCCACTTTCCCCCCTCTCTCCCAGGCTTCCTGTAGGCCTGAGACGGAGGGGGTAGAGGAGAAATGCGGGGCGCCCAGGGGAGGAGGCGGGGATTTGGGGAGGGGGTTGGAATGGGGGCGGGAAAGGGGCGGAGTTGGGGTGAGGCTGGGGGGCGGAGGGGTACAAGCATCCGTCAGCACCTATGGCTATTATAAATTTGCCGCACTTGCACATTTACTGTCCTAGGTCTAGGCCTTGTTGGCCTAGGACCCTAGGTGATAATATGCCGTTGACCTACCCACTGACACAAACTTCACAACTACCATATCCCACATTTATACACTCAACTCTCTGATGTGGTTATGAGGCCAAATCTTAACTTAGGAAACCCTGTATCTGAACAGGGAAGAGGTAGTCTGGTAATAGTGATGGGCAGGGTAAAGAAATGTGAAAAGAATGAAATAAAACATCCTGACCACTGAATTTCTGAACTTTGTTTCAGTTCTTCAAAATATTTCAATGCCCTATAGAAGTGCTATCCAGTGGATTAGTACTTTGAATCAGGTTTAAATACTACCTGCAAGATGGATTCCCACGTCCTTTCATCCTATTTGGTAGGCAAACAAGGGAGTAAACTTTTAATTGGTTCCTTCCTACCCCTACTTCGGGTTACTCTTTTAATCTGCCTCTGGGTGGTTCTATTGAACCTTCCGTTTACTTGCCTCAGGTAGGGTTGGATCAATTTGCTGAAGTTCTATTAACCAATCAGAGAGGTGGAAAAGACCATGTTAAGTCATTTCAAATGTATGAATGACTGACACCTTTCATAGACTGCAATGGGCACTGAGGACGCTTGACATTTTGCAGGAGGCACTTGGGGGAGATTTCCGAGGCATTCACCATTGGGCGCCTAACTCCCCTCTGTGCCTTTAGAAATCTCCCCCTCAGTGCCTTGCAGGATCAGGCCATAGTCAATTTCCTGCCACGCAATGTTCCATTGCATTTATTTTCTGAGGCTTTGTCCGGTTTTGAACATCTGCATGCGCCAATGGGCTCTGCTCCACTCCGCTTGGGAGGTTGTTCCACAGTCTCAGTGGGAAGACACTCTGCCTAATATTCAGCCTTATTTGTCATTTCTCCTAGTGAATAGAGGGCTCAACTTATTTTATTACACCTATGTGTAAGGGCTGAGTAGAATTTTCAACAGGTTGGGGTGGCAAAGCCTGTAGGTGTTTCAGTGGCAGATAGATGCTTGGATTTTGTATAACACTCCTCATTTACATAGCAGCTTTCTTCTGAAAACCTCAAAACCCTTCACAGAGGTAGCTAAGATACGTCTGTTATGGAGTTGAGATCAGAAACCATGATACGTAGTCCCCTGACTCTAACCCCTAAATGGCACTGCCTCCAGGGTATAAGAGATAGAAGGGGGAGGATTTCTGACATGATATCCTGTGCTACTGGAAAAAACAAACCAAGAGCACCAATAAAATTAAAGTAGGTACATAGAAAAATTCCTGTAGCCACAAAAACTGAAACCAAATACATGCAGAGGTCAGCTCCTTAGGTTACTTATATAATGAGAATACACAACGGAATTTAAGAAACTCTTACTGATTTAAAGTATAGATTATAAACGAGAACAGGAATTAATATTAAGAAATAAACTCACCAGTTGTGGTGAATAATCCCACAAAAATGTTCATGTTTCTGCTTCCCACCATGGCAACCTCACTTCGGTTTGCATTCTTCTCCTCCTTTTTGGTTTTCCAAGCAGCCCAAATCCCAGTTGCCAGTGTTATCACATAGAACATAATCGTGGCTACCAGACCGGGGATGTTTAGAGCCATTTTTTGTGAAGGCTGTATTATAAAATAATTCTGATCACCAGGACTATCATGAAGCACCTCATAGAAGATTAAAAGTCTTATGACTGGAAAAGCATTAAGGGTTTTTGTTTTGTTTTTTTTTAAATACAAATGCCCTCTTGTGGTGAATTAGCTCACTTGAATTCCTGCTGAGTTGTAAGAACCCAGAGGAAGAAATAACAGTGCTCCCCCAAAGTGATAGGAATGATTACGTGATCCAAAGCTGACATGCACTCAGCATGCCCCAGACTGGCACCAAGAGAAACATGCCCTTTCCCTTCAGCCTCTTTTCAGACTCCACCCTCAGAGAAGAAATAGCTGGTCCTGCATCAGTAGATAGGACAAGGAGAAGAGACATTTCTTGGCTAAGAAGGGCTAAATTCTGCTGTTATTAAAGTCAGTGGGAGCTTTGCTAATGACTTAAATGACTTTAATGATAGCAAAATCCAGCCCCACATCAGCTGGGAAGTCACAGACTATGAAATATGTGCAAACTGAGTCCAAAATAAGACATCAAAGAATTTACAAATGATTATCTTGAATGTAAGGAATACTTGTAGCACCTTAGAGACTAACCAGTTTGTCTCTAAAGTGCTACAAGTATTCCTCGCTTTCTTTACGGATACAGACTAACACGGCTGCTATTCTTGAACCTATCTTGAATGTGACACTTGAGTAAAGTGCCAGACTGAGCCCGATCCAAGGCACATCGACATCAATGGGAGTCTTTGCAATGATCTCAATGGACTTTGCATCAAGTCTTCAGAACCTGGGAGACTCCAGTCCTCTGCCTCCAGAAGAGATATAGCAAGGCAAGGTTTCTCCAGTCTGGCACTGCCAATGTGCTGTCCCGAGCAGGAGGGATCAGACTGTCATTCCAACGTCTGTCTTTTTAATTGTCACCGGGGATCGAATGTTTGTGGAAGGCAAAATGTAAGTTTAAATTCACTTTGAAACCTGAACAAATGTTCTCTGAAAATTTCCCCACCCTATTTTCAGCTCTATTTGTGAATAATCTAAGGTGGTTTTTTAAAAGTAATATTGCATTCAGAAAACTAGTTCAAGTTTGTGAACTGGTTTTCCCCACATGTAATTAAGCATCATATTGCTTCAGGGGCTAGTCCATGTAATATAAATAATAGCTGATAGATGATTTAAAGCTAAAGATAAGCCTGTGTCTTTAGGTATAGAACAGAAGACTTAGCTGGCACAAGTGAATGTCCTAGTCAGCAAAGGGGTGAGGTGTTAAAAAGCACCTAAATCACTTAGATGTACAAGTCCTACTGACTTTCAATAGGACTTGTGCTCCTAAGTCACTTAGGCTCCTGATTGCAGTTGAACTGATGTTCACTTTCAGACCAGCCCGAATATTCCATTTCAAGTTAATGATCACCATTTCTCCTCTCTACAATAGTTAAAAACCTCAGTATCTCAAAATATTAAATACAATTTTGGGAACTGTGCTGTCATAGCAATGGAAAAGTAGATATTAAAAAGAGAGCCAGGAGTCTTGGTATTTTATACTGTTCAAACCGTAATCTGCAATATCCCTGCCTCCTCCAAAATCTTTGAGTCAGGGTTTTAATTAACAGCTGAAGGTCTGAAGATTTAAATACACATTAATTAAAACAGCTATAAATAAATTCATGTGTTTAAAATTCAAATACAAAACACTGGCCTGACTTTCTTAATTATGTTTTACCTTTATAGAGCACCATTTATCCCCAAGAGCTTTACCATTTATCTAATCTCTATAATCGATCACCACTGAAAGGCAATAAAGTAACTGGCTTTTAGGACTGGATACCTCAAAAAAGTGAGAGACCAAATTGATCGTAGTGTGATTTGAACCTGTGATTCCAGCGAGTGTCTTTCATCTCTAAATTTTTAGACCCGGTGCATCAGCCTGGTACCTGAGCACCTTAAGAGTTCACTTTTTCTGGCTGAGCGGGGTTGAGCACCTCCCAGGGAAAGGAGAGAGTCAGCGCTTGTGAAGGGGAGATTAAAGAACACTAAAGATAGAAAATGCAGCTTCCACCTTTGGTGCTGACTCGTAGTTCTAATTGTAACCTCAGGGCAGAGATGCCTGGACACAGTGTATGGTCTTTTCAGACACCTCAAGACCTGGCAAACTTGCATTAGGCTGTCAAATGTGGTGCTTTTAGCTGCCTTTCCGGTCATGGGCTCACAGGAGCGTTGCAAAAGATGCAGTTGTCTTGGCTGGCTACGGCAGACTCTTTATAAACAGCATGAAAAAGGAGAAAGATACAAGGGAAGGAATAAGGTGGGGAAGGAAAAGGACAAATGGGGTGTGAGGGGGGGAGGCTGGCAGGAACCCAAGTCTCACATTCCAGATGTTGTTCAGGACTTAGCCAAAACTGGTGGAGGTGACAATGTCATCTGGGTCTCACTCTTTGGCCCAGTCTAACCAGAATGCCTTTTAGGGTCAGGACAATAAAGGCCCAATGGTGTCACAATGGAGGTCGGGGCGTCATTTGCTATGAAGCTAGGGAGGCTGAGTTGGACTTTTGTTACCTTGGACAACTTGGAGTACAGGCCTGTGCACAACACCATGCCGTGATGTGGCACTGGGATAAAAGCAGTAACCATACTAGTGTTTGTAGGGAGAGGGACCCCATGGGGCAAAGCAAGGCAGAGCTGGGTGCTGGGCAGAAGGGCACTAGCTGTGGCTTTAGCTCAGGCCTGCACCACTCAGAAAGCAGTGAGGGACATATTACTGCAAAAAAAGGCCCCTCGCCCCACCCCATCTGCTTCCCCCCACACCTCCACTTGGCTTGCCCCACCCCTACTTACCCCCTGCGGGCCACACAGTGAGCCTGTGCGGGCCGCATGTGGCCCCCGGGCCACGTTATGCAGGCCTGCTTTAGCTGATCAGCTTTAATACCTGCTGTAGGAAAAGTTTTTAAGTGTTTATATTTTTTCCTTTAGTTTGTGGGGTACTAGGGGGAAAAGTGACTCTCCCCTTGTTGTGAGGGGATGGAGAAGATCAGGCTGCTGGTGGTAAGTCTTGTGCAATAGGAAAAGAGCAGGAAGGGTTGGTGCTCGAAGCAGATGCCCTACTGCTGGTAGTTCCATGTGATTGCAGTAGCAGCAAAAGTTGTAGTGGGAACTATCCTCTATATAGGGGCCTGATCTGACTTCCATATGAAGGACAGGGAACTGAGGAGCCTAGAAATAACATGCCAGGATCTGTCCCCAAGTGTGGTGTTGCCAAGATTCACCATTTTATGGCAAGTCTCACAATATTTGGTGTTTTTTCCCCTAATACTCCAGCTACTTGAGTCATGTGACTACGAGACAACCCCCACCCCCATCCCACACACTTTAATTTTGTTTAAAAAGTAAATGTCTAGTCTTCATGATTGCAGTGAAAAGCTGATGTTTTAATTCTGATGATTTTTAAGCCAGTCATGATCTGGGGTTGGTAATACTGCAAACCTGGCCATTAGAATTGGGTGAGAGAGTTCTTTGTGCAGTCAACACAACGGGTCCTGGCATGACGATTGGTATTTAGTTAACATGCAGCCTAACTGGCTCCCACTGTAGTTTAATATTGATGGCACCCACAGCTTACATGGATCTTAAAGCCTGGATTCTTTTGCTTTCTAAAGGAAACTAAGAACACCCATGCAGTTTGTAATCTTAATTAGAGCAATCCTCCTGCATTCAAAGCATTTCCCACAGTTAGGATCATTTATTTTGGGCTGAAGTAAAACAGACAAGCCAAGAGAGAGCATAAAAAACCTCCCATCAGATAAGGTTCATCCATAGTCTTTCAGTCTATTTCCTCTATCTCCCTCTTCTGCCTCTTACTCATCCATCTAGGCAGGTTTTGACAAGACTGGCAAGTCTAGTCAACTCTTTGTGTCCACTGATTGACATTCTTCAATAGCAACTGCGAGCAGTTATAAGTGGATGCAAAGTCTCTTGGTTCACAAAAGCACCAGGAATATTTGCTTAAGTCTTCAGTAAGACACCTTGCGTACGCTGTAAGATATTGAGAACAGGATCCGCCTCTTAGTTATGTCTTTACAGTCCCTAGCACAATGAGGGTCCTCAGGCCACTGGGAGCTACTATAATGTAGATCGTAAGATTACCTGGCTAGCTTTTTCAAGTTCCCTACTAGAAGATAAAGCCATAAAGTCTTTAGGCCACAAGCCTTGTTTCTTTATCAACAGCAAATTAGAAAGAGAATATGGAAAGAAACAGGAGACAGGATCAGATTGGAAGCCAAGTCTGTGAAGGTTTGGGTAAGGTTCAGAGAGGTCCAGTTGTTTATGCAGTTTAAGCCATGATATCACAGACTTTGTCTGGGTAAAGATGATGATCAATAGCACTCAGTCACATAAATATTATTGCATTTTTACATTGTATATTAATAACAACTGAGGAAGAGGTCTCTTCCCAATCAACTTTTCCTCTGCGTAGCATAACTGTAGCATGGGTGGGAATCCAGAAGTGATAAGGAGTTGGTAATAGATTTTTACCTCTAGGGCTGTTTTCCCAACCCACCCAGATCAGGAATGAGTAGGGCCCTACCAAATTGATGGCCATGAAAAACGCCTCACAGCCTGTGAAATCTGGTCTCCCCCCATGAAATATAGTCTTTTGTGGAAGTAAAAAATTAAAAGTAAAAAAGTAAAATATATATATATATATTACAAAGCAGACCAGCATTTCTCAAATTGGGAGTCCTGATCCAAAAGGGAGTTGCAGGGGGCTCACAAATTTATTTGGGTGTGTGTGTGTGCAATATTACCGCCCTTACTTCTGTGTTGTCTTCAGAGCTGAGTGGCCAGAGGTCAGTAACTATTGAGCGGGTGCCCAGCTCTGAAGGCAGCGCCCCGCCAGCAGCAGCACAGAAGTAAGGATGGCAAAACCTTACCATGCCACCTCTACTTCTGCACTGCTGCCTTCTGAGCTGGGCGGCTGTAGAGTGGCAGCTGCTGACTGAGGGGTCCAGGTCTACAAGTAGCAGCACAGACATAAGGGTGCCAATACCAGACCATGCCATCCTTACTTCTGTGCTGCTGCTGGCAACGTCTTTGCCTTCAGATCTGGGCTGCCGGCCAGCAGCTGCCGCTCTCCAGCTGCCCAGCACTGAAGGCAGCCACCGCCAGCAGCGGCAGTGCAGAAGTAATGTTAGCAGTACCGCGACCCCCCCTACAATAACCTTGTGACCCTCCCACAATTCCTTTTTGGGTCAGGACCCCTACAATCACAAAACACCAGTGATATTTCAGATGTAAATAGCCAAAATCATGAAATTAGCTACTTTAAAAGTCTTGTGACTGTGAAATTGACCAAAATGGACCCTGAATTTGGTAGGGCCCTAGTAATGATGAAGAATCCTTATCTGACTAATGTTCAGAGAACCTATACACAAAGAGTTGGTCATAATAAAGATCCTAGTTGACAACTGTCCGTGTTAGCCACCAGCCTGGTTAGCAGGCTCAGCAGTAAGGCTAAGGATTGAGATTGTTTGTGTCAATGACATTACCTTCTTTTTTGGGAATATGTTTGTATCTGTGGATGGCAACTGAGATTTAATGGTAAGTATCCATGTATAGTGCCTTCCATGTTCAAATCAGTGCACAAATACAATCTTGCTCCCATTCAAGTCACTGGATGTTTTGAAGGACTTCAGTGAAAGCTGGAGTGGGTGGATCCTTACCTAAAACTTTTCATCTTCAAACCTCTTTACAAACCTGAGCCAATTAATCATCACCACCTCATGTGATGTGGGTAAGTATTGTCGGTCCTGGTTCAGCAAAGCACTTCAGCATGTTCAAAATCTGCAGTCAGAAGGTCTGCTCAAGTGCTTAAAGTGAAGCAGGTGTTGAAGTCCTTTGTTAAACAGAAATAAGATTGCTCAATTGCTTACAGGTAAGCATGTGATTAAGTGACATTCTGAATTAGGGCCATTAGCCCCATTTTGCAGATAATAAAATTGGAGACCATAGTTTAAATGACTTCACCAAGACCACAAGAGGGAGTCATTGGCAAAGGTATATATAGAATTCAGGAATTTCTGGCTCCCAACCTTCTGTTTGAACTGTGATTAGACTATATCCCTGTAAAATTCAGTATAGCTAATGTAAAGTATTGATTTCAACAGCCTGGTTGGTATATATAATTTATGCATTGTAAAAGCGGTGGGTGACTTATTTTTTTCTGAAGTGACAAAGAGTCCTGTGGCACCTTTGTCACTTCTGCTATTCCAAACTAACATGGCTACCTCTCTGATTATTTTTTTCTGCATCTCCCCCAATAGCTGGCCTTGCCATTTCGCTGGGGACTATATCAAATTCAAAATGTAGCATACTTGTCTATATACTTTCATGGGCCTGATGCTATCCCCATTGAAGTCTGTAGCAAAACTCCCATTTGCTACAATCGGAGCAGGATCAGCCTATGTGTGTCTTAAGAATAAAATACAATTTGTTAAAGGATCAATCAGTCCCCTTTGTTGTGTGACGTGGTGGTGTTATGTATGTAGTTCACCTCTGTGGCAACTCACTGTGTAACCTCTCATCCCTACTGCATTTTTCAAGCTCCTGGTACCAGAACACACAGAAGTATTGTGTTATTTCATTATATTAACAAAAATTCTGCTGGATCAAGTTCCTTCATCAGATGCCTTTAAATCATTGAATATTCTGACTTCATTCCTTTTTATAGTGCAAATGGAATTCTTGTTTTCTTTATGAATCTACCAAATAATTCACAATTGGCAAGAGAAGACTGGAAAAGAAATGTCATCCACCTGGTAACTCAACTGCAGAATGCTCAGTCCACCTGTTCTTCTAGCTGGCGCAGGCTGGGTGGGTGAATGAATGCACTATTTTCTTTTATTACACTGCAAACATCCCACTTGCGAGGGAGGATGTTTCTCTTAAACAAAAACACCACCAGGTATGAAACAGCGATGATAGTCCCCAAAGTGAGAAGCATGGTGAAGGTTTTAAAAGGGAATAGCTGAACGTAGACCCCGTCCACAAGAGAGCAGCCTGGGTAGTGGATTACAGGGGGGATTTTCAGGGAAGGCTCCCCTGCCAGCAGCCTTAACAGGAACCCGAAGAGGAATCCAGCCGCTGAGCCGTACGTGTTGGTGCTGGGAATGAAGAGGACACAGCAGAGCTGGGGAAAGAGAAGGGCGTACACCAGCTCACCACTCAGGAACCACAGATCATAAACAGAGTTAGAAAGGAAAGCCAGGCCTGCAGCTGCTGCCCCAAAAACCACCATGGAGACCCTCATTATACAGACAACTTCTTTCTCTGTAGCCTGTAAAATAAGAGAGTATTGCTGTAGAAATCATCATTGGCTCATGTTTAATCTCACCCTGAATCCAATCTCAATGATCAGATTAATAATATCCAGATCCAAATTTTACAAAAAGCATCAAACCAAACCAAAATTCTAGATCCAAATACCTCTGAATGTAGGTATGTTCAAAATCTGGATCCAGAACTAAATTCTTCAGCTGGAGTCTATCTGTGAGCATTACTAACCAGTGGTGGATTTGAATTAGTCCTGACTTAGAAAAACTCTACATTCAAACCTCGGGGCCATGTTCCTTTTGAAAGACATCTTGGGAATTAGAGTCTCTCTCTCTTTGCCCGTCACCCCCCCCAGCTGGGTATGGGCCACCAACTGGTGTTGGTGTTTCAGTAGCAATTGGTTCCCTTATAGGGTGGAGTTGTGAGCCCCACCCCCATGTTAAACCTATAGCACCTGGTATTCCCAGGAGGTCTCCTATCCAAGTACTAGCCAGGCCTGACCCTGCTTAGCTTCTAAGATCAGACAGGATCGGGCGTGTTCAGGGTGGTTTAGCTGTACAGTAAAACCTCCATTTAACGGACTAATTCGGGCGAGGGGGTGTCCGTTAAATCAAAAAGTCCGTTATTTAACAAAACAAAAAAAACGAGCTGTTGGAGCAGCAGCCCGCCCGCCACAAGGTCAGGGCGGCAGCTCCGCAGCCCGCCCGCTGCTGGGACCCGGGCGGGAGCCAGCAGCCAGCCCACCCGCAGGCGGGACCCGAGCGGGACCCGGCAGCCAGCCCGCCCGCTGGTGGGACTCGGGTGGGAGCCGGGAGCCGGCAGCCAACCCTCCCCCTGCCGTGACCCGGGTGGCAGCTGGGAGCCGGCAGCCAGCCCGCCCGCGGCTGGGACCCCGGCGGCAGCCGGGAGCCGGCAGCCAGCCCGCCCGCTGCCTGGACCCAGGAGGCAGCCGGGAGCCGGCAGCCAGCCCGCCCGCTGCCTGGACCCGGGTGGCAGCCGGGAGCCGGCAGCCAGCCCGCTTGCTGCCGTGATTCGGGCGGCAGCCAGGAGCCGGCAGCCAGCCCACCAGAAATGGATCAGGAATGCATCAGACTTGCTCAGAAATTTTGTCCGTTGCATCCGAAGTCCGTTAAATCGAGGTCTGTTAAATCGAGGGTTTACTGTATTAGGAATTAGGAGTAGCTAATAAAAATAAAAAAGCACATAGTAAAATATATAGTGAGAACTTACTATTAAATACTGGAGCTGAGCAACATAGAGTATATCTACAGAGCAAAGAAAAACCCATGGCTGGCCCGTGCCCGCTGACTCAGGCTTGTGGGGCTCAGGCTATAGGGCTGTTTCATTGTTGTGTAGACTTCCGGGCTCAGGCTGGAGCCTGAGATCTGGGATCCTCCTACCCCTCAGGGTCCTTGAAGCCTGAGCTCCACCCCAAGCCTGAAACGCTTCACAGCAATAAAACAACCCAGCAGCCTGTGTCCCACAAGCCAAAGTTGGCTGGCATGGGCCAGCTGCAGATATCTAGTTTCTCTTCCCCCCCCCCCCCCCCCCGGCCATTTTGAGTTTACAGAACTTCTGCAAACCCAATTTGACTTTAGCAGCACGGGTTAGCCAGCTGACCACGGGAATGGGAATCAGCAGCTCCTGGACTCTGTTACCACCTCTGACTTGTAACCTTTATGGAGTTGATGCTATCCCCATGGAAGTCTATAGTAAAATTCCCATTTGCTGCAATGGGAACGGGATCAGTCTCTCTGTGTTGTATCAATAACATACAGTCTGTTAAAGCGTTACTCGGTCTCTGCTGTTGTGAGATAGGGAGGTGTGAGCTATGGATTTCACCTTTGTTACAACACAATTTGTGACATGTAACCACAGTTACATTTATGTTTCACAGTCAGGGTGGTTCTATGTTTTTTGCCGCCCCAAGCACGGCAGTCAGCCGGCCTTCGGTGGCGTTTCTGTGGATGGTCTGCTGGTCCTGGATTCAGCGGTGTTTCTGGTCCCTTGGCTTTGGCATACTCACCGCCGAATCCACGGGACCAGCGGACCTCTTGCAGAAACACCGCCAAAGGCCGTCTGACTGCCGCCCTGATAGTGACCGACAAACCGCCCCCTTCGGCTTGTCGTCCCAGGCACGCGATTACTGCGCTGGTACCTGGCGCCACCCCTGTTCACAGCACTTCTACTTAAATGTTCTTACCCCCATTTTAAAAGATGGGAGAACAAGGCTCCCAGAGGCTAAGGCAGACTTTTAATGGTTTTTAGGCATTGCCAGAGCTGAATTTGTGCCAGATCTCTCGACGTGGCAGTTCATTGCCCAGGCACCGCTGGGCTTGCTGCATCCGTTAGGAACGTAAAATAATTGCTTGAGACCCATCACCTAATTGCTTGAGCCCCAGCAGCTCTTTCTTTACAAATGAAGCCCTGGGCATTGCTGTGCTCAGTGTTGCAGAACCTAACCAAATCTCATTTTCCAAAAGGATTTTGGCAATTAGGAGCCAAAATACCATTGACAGCTAATGGGATTTAGACTCTTACGGGCCTAAATCACTTTTGAAAATGAGATTAGGCACCTAAATCAGTTGGGCCTTGCCATGCTGAGTACAGTAATTGACTGAATACCATTAAGAATCTGGGCCTAAATGACTTGGACAAGGTCACATATCCCAGCCATGACAGACAAGTATTCAGGTCTGTGGTCTCGGGGCTTCCAGCAGAGAGCAGAGCTCTACTGGGAAGAGCAAACGTCTTGTGAAAATTCCAGTCCCTCTACATTTGGCAGAGTTGACATTTTGGGAATCTGAATTCAGACACCTGAAATGGTGGCAAAAATTTTCCACAGATTTTCAGCAGTTTCTTCCCCGTGTACATACTAGTAGTGAATCTGTCACCTGTTTCCTAAGGATTTTTCTGTAGATGTTGTGTGCAAACATAGAGCTGGCAGAGAGAAGGGCTGAATCTGCAGAAGACATAACGGCAGCAGCGATAGCTCCCAGGCCGCCAACGGAAACATAGAGCGGGCAGAGATAATGCAGCACTAGTGGCAGTATCATGGCTGACTCTCCTCTCTCCACTGGTGTTGGAAGACCATAGCTCGTCTGGTTCCAGTCTCGAACACAGAACAAAAAAAGGAGGTGACAAATTAACTATTTAATTCATGCTTTTGTTGCCTTCCGAGCTGTATTTCTACGAAAAGCCATCCCTGAGCAGGTGAAAACAGTGCTAGTATTTAGATAACATTCTTTCCTGACTCCAGTTGGTGATCAGTGTATGTCCTGAAGCATAAGAACTGAACGTCCTTGGAAATCTAGTTAGAAAGCATGTATATGTTGTTCATGCCAAATCCTAACACTGGTTCATGCAACCAGTAAGGGGCACAATGGTCCAGTGCTGCTGGGTAAACTGGCAGTGAACTGAGTCAGCCGATTGGAGGGGTGGTTGGACCAGTGCACAATGGGGAGTGCAATGTGCCTGCAGGAGCGTCCCCTCTGCTGCTTCTGGGAACAGGGCACTGAGAGGTCTGTCGCCCTCTAGACATTGATTGCTCAGAGATGGGGTCTTTGCATTGATTTCTCTGACAGCTTTAGCCCATAGATATCAAATTCCATTCTGACTCTTACTAAGCGATTTACCTCCACAAGAGCTTGATCCTGATCCAACTAGGACGGTTGTGGTTTTTTGGAGGGGAAGGGGGAAGTTGTTTCTTTTTGTACTATCACGTTGAATCTTTAAATTCCTTTGAGTGTTTTCTCCCCTGAACATGATCAGCGATACCGCCACAACTCAGTGAAGATTGGGAGTATAAAGCAGTGAGGGAAAACAAGTTTTATTGTCTTCCTTTTTCTTTTTGCGCTCAAGTGGATGTATTGTACTGTGCACAGAATAGAAATGTGGCAGCCCCCTTCTTTACCCAACGTAAAACACAAGGAAGACATTGATACTCTAATGGAGATTCCACAACTGAGATTTAAATATATATTAGGTACACCTGAATCAGAAGCTGGAAGGCTCCCGCATTCTGATTCGGGGCCCTAAATAAGTGGCCTGAGTATCAAAAATGCTAAACATCCAGCCATTCCCACTGGTGTCAGTAAGAGCTACTAGATGCTCAGCATTGAAACCAGGCTGCTTTATGAGCTGTCAAAATCAGGACAATGGAGTCCTCACTTTAGGCCCCATTTTAATAATCTTGGCCACCGATTTTAAATCTTGAGCGAAAAAGGACATTTCTTAAAGCCACATGATTGAGTTTTACCTGTGGATGCTGCTACGGCCCCTATGAGCACAGAGGGGATGGCCATTAAAAAGCTCCCCAATCCAGAGAGATAGGAAATGAGCCTTGCTTGTCTTGGTGAGGAGGCTGAGAGAACTCGTTGGAAATAGGTTTGCCACGGGATACTACCGAGAACCTGAAACATTCAAATGTTAATGCAGTGAGACAACATTCCTTGCCTATTACTATTATTTTATTTATGGTAGGGCTAGTAGCACCTGCTGTTATCAAGGTTACCTGACACATCATTATGAGAGCTTAGTTTCAGGTGCTTCTACCTTTAACAGACTTTAACTATTTGGGGTGAAAATTCTGCCTCCAGCTGACTTTTTTTAAGTTCAGCCAGAATGGTCCAGCTGTTTCCTGAAAAGGTGGCCACTGAAAAATACCCTTTTTGTGATTCTTTCTGGATGCTTGGGAGCTGAGAGTTGAAGTTTGGCAGGGCGGTGGCCTTTGTTTCAGGGATGAGTCTTTTGTCAACTTGTGGACTAGCTTTGGAATGGACGATGAAACCATTCACCCCGTCCAATTCCCTCTCTCCCCTCCCCCCAGCCTGTCCAAGAAAGATTTCTTACCAGATATAAGAAGTCATCCAGCCACCTTCCAATATATTCCATTTGTACTTGCCCAATCCAAGGGGCTTGGTAGGATTCCTGAGCAGCAGTGTAATAAATGCTTTCCGTTGCAGAGTTGAGCAGGGCAAATGGGACACAGATCCACTGGGATTAAAATGGAAACGCTGAATCTCTTCACTAACTTCCTCTCACTTCTGTATCTTATTCAAGCTCCTTGGCCTTGCCTTTGCTTTAATTTCCTCCTCTCCCACTCCTGCCTCCTACAACCATCCCAAGCCTGCTGCTTAACTGTTCCCTTTGTTTCCTCCTCCTGCTCATCTTCATTTCATGCCACCCTTTATTCCTGTTCCTGTATCTCATTCCCTCTCCTTTTTCCTAAGCATTTCCCTCAAGCTCATTCAAATTCCTTCTTAACAGATTTGTTCTACAAGGCCTTTCAGTGCCAACTAGACTGATGTCCTGATTTTTATTGGGACAGTCCCGATATTTGGGGCTCTTTCTTATATAAGTGCCTATGATCCCCCACCGCCTGTCCTGATTTTCACACTTGCTATCTGGTCACCCTAGTGCCAGCCCAGTCTAATTCACTAATGCAATAAGGTTAAAATCTTCACTCCATGTATCATATCCTCTATATCAAGAATGTGGTATGTCAATGTTCAATCAACAGAAAAAGTAGAGTCCATCAGAAAGGGCCGCCAGATATGGATTACTATCACTGTTGTCATGTTGGGTAAACTCAGAGACTGAGAGACTGAGTACATGCTTAGCTGTGCACCAGGCAGAAAGGAGGTGCAAAGAGTCATTTGTTTGCCCTCATTCTTGGACCCAGTCCTGAAGCTGTATGGTCATCATAGAAGTGTAGAACTGGAAGGGACCTCAAGTCTTCTAGTCCTGTCCCCTGCACTCAAGGCAGGACTAGGTATTATCTAGACCATTCCTGACAGGTGTTTGTCTAACCTACCATCTAAAACTTCCAAATCTGACAGAGATTCCACAACCTCCCTAGGCAATTTATTCCAGTGCTTAACCACCCTGACAGGAAGTTTTTCCTAATGTCCAACCTTAAACCTCCCTTCATGCAATTTAAGCCCATTGCTTCGAGTCCTCAAAAGTTAACAAGAATAAATTTCCTCCTCCTTGTAGCAGCCTTTTATGTACTTGAAAACTATTAGCATGTCCCACCTCATTTTTGTTTCTCTTTTCTGGATTTTCTCCAATTTGTCCACATCTGTCTTGAAATGTGGCACCCAGAGCTGGACCCAATACTTCAGTGAGGCCTCATCAGTGCAGAGTAGACTGGAAGAATTATGACTCGGGTCTTGCATCGTGCAGTGAAGAGCATGGTTGCTTTATTTCAATTACAGTAAACCCTCGATTTAATGGACCTCGATTTAACGGACTTCGGATACAACGGACAAAATTTCTGAGCAAGTCTGATGCATCCGAAATCCATTTCTCGCGGGCTGGCTGCCGGCTCCCGGCTGCCGCCCGGGTCCAGGCAGCGGGCGGGCTGGCTGCCGGCTCCCGCCCGGGTCCAAGCAGCGGGCGGGCTGGCTGCCGGCTCCCGCCCGGGTCCAGGCAGCAGGCGGGCTGGCTGACTGTTCCCGACTGCCGCCCGGGTCCCAGCAGCGGGCGGGCTCTGGAGCTGCCGCCCCGACCCTGTGGCGGTCGGGCTGCTGCTCCGACAGCTTTTTTTTAATTATTAAATAACGGACTTTTTCATTTAACGGACACCCCCTCGCCCGAATTAGTCCGTTAAATGGAGGTTTTACTGTAATTGTTGTTTTTAGATAGCTGTCATATTGGGTTTTGTTTATTTCCAGCTAAGATAATTATGGGCTAGATTCTGCAATCTTTACTCAAATGGAATAGCATTTACTCATGTGAATAGACAGTAGACTACACCCATGAGTAAGTGCTACTCAACCCAAGTAAGAGTTGAAAAACTGGGGCCTTTTTGTTTTTACACCTAAAGTAAAGCTTTGGGGTTTGAGACCAGTGTCAATGGACCTACTTTGGACTGAGACTGGTAAAAATACAAAAGGAATTTTGTGTCTCATCTTTAGTTATGCAATATAGAGAAAACTGATAACACAGAAACAAATTGAACTTACCAGGCTGAGCATAATAAAAATCAGCTGTATCACGTCTGTGTATGCAACTGAGTACAGCCCTCCTAGTAAAGTATAGAGTATAACAGTGCATGCCGATATGATGATGGCCAAATAGCCTCGGATATCCAAAATGACCCTCATTGTTGCCCCTGCAGACAAAGACAGTTTTGAACAATCATAATGGGTTTTATACATGCAAGTTTCTTATTATCTAAATAAGTTGTTAAATGATACCTATGGCAGTGTAGTCTAGTGGCTAGTGTACCTAGCTAGAAGTCAAGGATTCCGGAGTTCTATTTCTTGTGCTGCCACCAACTTACTTTGTGCCCTTGGCCAAGTCACTTCAGGTCTCTGCACTTCAATTTCCCCATTTATAACATCAGGATGATAATAAATTAACACACAGAATTACTTAGTATTATCGAAATGTGAATTTTATATTTCCATCAGTTTTACTTTAAACATGCAAAAGAAACAGTAGGAAAGGGAATACACAATATATTTTCATGAATTAGTGATGAACACACAATCCGAAAAAGGTGGTGTAAAGCAGTTATCCGTGGCTCTTTCCCTTGTCCTCTGTGTTTTGCTATATTGTCTTTCTATCAAATACAGCAGCAGAACAAATATATTTACCTAATGAGGCAAGAATAGCTGCAAACCAGAATATATCTCCTATTAATGGTGGAATAAATAGAAGGCTTCCAATCATGTTCCCGTATGTTTCTTGGAGAGGATCCATCATTGTCACATAATTTTTGGATCTCATTGGATTTACAAAGAAGAGGCCACCTATCAAAAATGAGAATATTGTCACTGAATTTTATACATATCTCCTAAGAAATTGTCAGAACTGTTCCCTGGTTCTAAATTACATCTGTAGGAAAGCCAGCATTAGTCCATGTTCGCAGGTCACACTGCAGTAATTTGCTAATGTTCCCCTTTCAAATGTCCATCAGCTGATCATTAAATATCCACATTTACCAAGCTTTTTAAAGTGCATTTCTCATCAATAACCAACTTCTTCAGGCAATGCAAGGCCCTAAAGAGTTGTCACTGTAAGGGTCTTACATAATCTGGCATGGGCAGTGGGTGACCTTCTGGCTCAGGGAGTCTAGCCCCTGCCCGAGGCCCTGCTGGATCCCAGAGCCCCCTCCCCCCCCCCCCCCCATGGCCACCAGCACTTCTCCCCCTAACCTTCGAGTGTCCCCAAGCACATGGCGGACAGTCCCACCTCAGGCACCCTTCCCCCACCCAGCACCGTGAGGCATGGTCCCAGGGCCCAAGGACCCTTCATGCTGGGTGGCCCAAGCTACTCAAAGTCCTGGCTGCCCACCAGCCATGGCCACTCTAACCCTAGTTCTAGCCCCAGCCCCAGCATGCTTCCCTGAAGACAAGTGACCAGCTGGGCTGGGGAGAAGGACAAGAGCAAGCAGGAGGGGGCTTTCTGGGTGGAGGGTGGGCGGGACCGCGCCAGGATTCTTTGGGGGTGGGGCACAGCCTTCCCCTGCCTATGCTTCCTGCTACCAGGTCTTTGGCAATAGGTTTGTCCTTGATTTTGTGAATGTTAAATGCCATGCAATGTGCTGAGATAAATGCTGCCTCAGTTACATACAATGGAATCTACAACTCCCCTATGCCGCCTCCAAAATTCAATTATATTGTTTTTAATGTCAGCACTCATGAACTGAGCCAGTCCTACACTCCTTCCTCGTATCAGCAATCCTCACTCAAACAAGTAGTCCCATTAACATTGATGAATGTAGGTAGAGCCAAATCCTGATGCTTACAGGATGGCTTGTCTGGGGATTGCTGACATGAGGAAGAGATGCTGGACTGGACCTGCAATCTCTGAATGGGGCTTCTTGCGCTGGTAAGGATTACTCACAGGAGAAAGGGTTGCTGTGCCCATAGCCTATAGCTTTAGGGCTTGATTGAAATGGAAGCCAATGGGCATTTTTCCATTGACTTCAATGGGCTTTGGATCAAGCTCATAGTGCTCTTCACAGGGCAGATATTTCCCAGTGTAAGAGCTGCTCTTCCGTGTCTCTACTTGTAGGATTCTGCTAAATTCCTACTACACACTTTTGGGGGAAGCTGTCCACAGCTAGCACTGTTGTACACCCATTACTCCAGCTTTATGTTAGTTTTACATTCTAATAAATGGTATGATGGGCTGGGGTATGGCTGGATCAAATTGTGACCTGCCCTTGACATTCTAATCGTTATTTTGGAGAATGTGAGTTGCATTAGGCGTGTGTAGTTGTGCCTGCCTAGAGAGACCAAGGACGGACCAAAGTAGCTTATTGTCATGCAGAGCGTCTCTGTGAAACAACTAACAGGAGAGTCATCAATGGTGTCAGAACAATGGAGTTGCTGAAACATGTGGCCAGGCTAAAAGAAACTGGTTCTCCTAGTTTGTCTCCAAGGGGAGTAGGACTTCAACCATCTGACTGAGATGATGGGGCTGGTCAGTAGATAACATGACAGGGGATGGGAACCTTATTTAAAGGCAAGATCTGCTCTTGGTTCTCACTCTCTTGCTGGACAACAGAGACTGCAGAAGGCAAAGGGCCCATGGGGCCTACCTGCTTGACACATGGACTAGGCCTAAGGACTCCCAAGAAGGGAAGAGCATAGACACAGGGGAAAAAAGCATTCAGGCTTCTGCTGTTTCCCTAGAGATCTGTAACTCTTGTATGCATTGACAGCAAAGATTACCGTGATTTTAAAAACTCCAGAGCAAAGTCTGTGCTCCTTACTTTACCTGCCATATGTCCCCAAAGAGTTAAATTACAATCCAGCACCCACAGAGGTGGACTCTGAGGGAGTGATCACCAGCAGCTGGGGAGGCTTGGGAAGTCAGAGCATTGGTTGCAGGGCTTTGAACAGTTGGGTTGTGGCATCCCACACCCTGATGTAGGGGGCCAGACAAAAGGTCTGCACCCAGTAGTGGGCCTTAGGGTATGTCTACCACCTAGTGTAAGCCTAGGCTTGAGCCTGGGCTCAAGTCTAACTCCCCTTGCGTCCACACACCAATTGTGCCAACTTGGGTCTTGGACCTAGGATCCCAGGACCCTGCAGGGCTGGAGGGGCCGAGCCCACATTAAGCTGGCACTGGGACCTGGGGTTCGAGCCCTATTGCTTTCCTGTGTGCCTGGGGTTCCAGCTTGACTTGAGTCCCAGAAGTCCTCCAGATGTATCCCAGAGTTCCTTGGGGCAACTTCCTTAGTCTTCTCTATGCCGACGATCTGTGATGCCATCTGTTGCACTCTTGCAAACGGACACTGCACCTCCCTTTGCAAATGGCAGCAGGTTGAATCAGCAGGTTCACTCATTGTCTACGGAACATGCAACCATAGGGATGGCTTGGAAGCACATGGGCTCCAAAGTTGGTACAATTACAGCTGACTGGCGGCTGTCCACTAAGGGACTTGGCTAGGTCTCCCGTAGCAAACATGCATTGAGATTAAAGGTGTTAGGAGAATGTATTTTGGTGGGGAAATCATGGTGATACTTTTTAGCTCCATAAACACTTCAAAGAAAGAATTACATTTTGTTGCGGACCTGATGTTCCCACTTCCAAAAGGATATTGGAGAAAAACAGTACTCCCAGAATATCACATGCAAGCAAAACATAAAAGTAAGATTCTCTTGCTGTAGATTGTCTCATGCAGGTGAATCTCTGCGACTGCACAGAGCCCCACTGAGTTCTGTGTTTTAGGCCCCAATCCTGCAATTATTAATCCCTTGGATTCTCATCCTGAATCTGTTCTTTGTATGCAGAAATAGTCCAATAAAAGCCGATGTGATCACTTTTTGGATGTCCACGCTCTGACACTTCATTCCGAATAATTTAAACAGCCCTGAGTATTCGACAGTTACCCGAGTGTCGAATATGTGATAGGTAGAATGTATATTTTAGGTGTTGGGAGATGTGAAAAGATGCTGGCTCGTCTGGCAGGGAGGGTAAACAGCCAGGTGAAAAGCTGAGCCAGCACTTCAATCAGATGAACAGCCAGTCAGTGGTTCAATCAGGGGAACATCTTGGTCAACAACCTGATCAGATAAACAACTGAGTTAGCAAAACTAATCTTTTAGCGTTAGGCAGAAAAGTGTTTATATCTATAATGACTAATTTTGTACCAATGTATTTAAAGTGAACACCCGAATGTGGGTGTGTGCTTGCATTTAACCCTATGCTGTGCCCTCTTTCAGAGGATTGATCACTCACTGAATCAGCAAATAAATGACATAGTTCTTCAGCTCAGGAGTCTATCTGTGAACCTGTGTGTTCTGGGTAGCAGGGGAAAGACCCAATCAACACTGGGAGAGGCTGAAGTTTTTAGATCCATAACATTGGATTTTAAAAAAAAAATTATAACATGCTTTTTTGTTCTTTTTTTTTTTTTTTTTTTTTACCAATAACAAGGGACAAAGCAAATCCTATTGGTGCCTGGACCCACACTAGTCCTCTTGTGGGAAGATAGACAGTTTCAGCTGTACCATTGATATATGCTCCTCCGACCCATGTTGCTGAAAGAAAAAAAAGGAGGGGCAGGAGAAATAGTGATGAGACATATATTGCCTTACTTCTCTCATAAAACATATTGAAAAATACAGGGCCACACTGTGAACCTCTATTCACACTAGTGAGTGTTTACTCACACTCACATTTGCTCCAATGGCACTATTTCTGGAATAATGCACTACACAACCTGGATAACATGATCAGAATCTGACCCTGAAGGCTAGTTTACACTATACAGGTTCTGTGGATACAGCTGTACCGGTACAGTTACACTGGCAAAAGTCTTACAGGGGACGCAAGGTAGACTGACAGGAGTTTTTCTGCCGGGATGGTAACGTCACCTTCCTGGATGACATTAGCTATGTCAACAGAAGCACTCCTGTGTCAGCATAGCTGAATTTATTCCAAGGATTTTGACAGGATAGCTGTGTTGGCTGGGGAATGAGAGTTTTTCACACCCCTGTCTGAGATAACTATGCTGGCAAAACATTGCAGTGTAGACCTGGCCTGAGTAAAATTCTGCAGAGGTGATATTCAAAAGTGAAAAGCCACATTTGCATGGAAAACTCATTAATGTTCAGAATATTTCTAGGCAATTTGAGTAGATTTATTTTTATTTCTATTTTTGTTAGACACTGGCTGGAGCAGATAGCAAGAGCAAATAGCATTACATTTATTGTTCCTTAATGATTTATAGAACATAATTCTCATGTATCATGGTCCTTTAAGATAGTAAATGTGTGCTTAAGAAAATAAATCCCTTAAAACAAGAATCAAGCACATACTGCATTCAAAAAAGTGAGTTTTCATCTTAGATTTAAACCAAGCAAATCTGCTGGCCAGACAAATATCACTTGAGACTGAATTCTCCTAATGACATGTAAGAGGGACAAATCTCTGATGATGGGAAAACACAGAAGAAATAGAAGAGGAGTCAGAAGCATAGTGTGTAAATGCTTTAAAGAACTATATATACATCCTTCTTTATAGGCAGATTCTGATAGCCATACTCATGATGAGCGGCATCGTATCCCACATAACAAGTAAGGTATTCAACATGAAATGAAGGTAGCAGAATCTTGCCCTAAATTAGAACCACATTCTATCCATTTGAGTGGTATCATATTCTTCAGGGAGTCCCACTAATTTAAGTGGGACTACTCAAGATATTAGGGACTGCTCAGTGTGAGTAGGGCTGGCACAATCTGGCCCCTAATGCTAATAAAGCTTTAATTCTATATCCCAGACTTAGAAAAGCAAATTTATGTTGTGAATGAGAAAAACTCAACCTGAATAAGATAAACAAATTTCCTTTAAGAACACTTACCAGTTGCAGTGAATAATCCAAGGAAAAAATTCATGTTCCGGCCCCCCACTATGATCATCTCACTTGGTTTCCCTTTCTTCTGGTCCTTTTTGCTTTTCCAAGAAGCCCAAATTCCAATGGCTAAAGTTATTGCATAAAACACAATCAAAGCTACCAATCCAGGTATATTCAGAGCCATTTTCTGCAGTTTGTTCTGGACCCCGGAGATAAATATGGATTCAGTAGTGCTCACACGGTACCAAAAAGAATCATGAGCCAAAATTTTGGTCAAGGTACTGGTTACTCTGTTTCTGTCTTTCAGTCTCCACCCTTCTTGAGGAAGTATCCAATCCTGCCTTCTGGGTGGAAGTAGAGTGGGGTAGATAAGGGATTAGGTCTAAGGCACATAAACATTTATGTGTTGTATAATGTCAGTCTGATATCAATGAGGGGAAATGTAAAATTGTGTGTGATGTGCATGTGAATAATCAGTATCAATTTTGTTTGGTTCTAGTTATGAGGCCAGCACATATGTGGATGAGAATCTTGTCTGAACAAAGTTGACTGAAATTTTTAAAAAATCATTATAATAGAAAGAAATTCAGGAAAGAAAAAATATCAGTGATCAACTGAAAGAGTAGCATTCCTTTGTTCAAATCAAGCTCGCATGAATTTCATTGCTAAAGGCAGGCAGGGGTGCAGACAGTGTTGAACTGTACCATAAAATAACAGGTAACATAGCTGTTTCTCTGGAGGCTGTATTTAACAAACTCCTGTTAGAATGTTTCTCAGGTAATTAGAAAGAGAAATCTTTCTTTGATCGATTTAAGAAGCTGTCCTTCAAACAGATAACAAACCTCCAATAGGAACCCCTTACATAGTAGGGTGTAAGTAATTTCTATAGTTTAGATGTCAGCATTTTGGTTGATCTGTGGCTCAAATCCTGCTCTGGGCAGTAGACTTTCATTCTTTCTCTTTCTGTACACTGAGATATGATCCTTGATGCCAGGTAACACATGCCTTCTTTGTGGTACTAGGGGCTGGTCCCCACTACGGCTTAACGTTGACTTTAGCGACGTTAAGTCAATATAAACATGTACCCATCCTCACATGCATGCCATTTGAGTCGATTTAAAGGGACCTCAAAATCGACTTCTGTACTCCTCCCTACTGAGAGGAGTAGCTGAAATCGACCTCTCTGGGTCGATTGTGAACTAGTGAGGATGCATGTGACAACTAGCCTCCAACCTTCCACAATGCCCGTTTGCTCCCCAGGGGACCAGCCACCACTCCGAGCAGCTCCGCGGCCCCCCCGTGCCCGCCTGAGCAGCTCCACACCATCTCCCCACCGCCCGCCCGAGCAGCTAGCTCCGCGCCGGATTCCCTCCGCCTGCTCGAGAAGCTCTGCGGCCCCCCGTGCCCGCCCGAGCAGCTCCATGCCGGCTCCCCCCCGCCTGCACGAGCAGCTCTGTGGACCCCCCGTGCCCGCCCGAGCAGCTCCGTGCCGGCTCCCCCCCCCGCCCACCCGAGCAGCTCCGCGGACCCCCCGTGCCCGCCCGAGCAGCTCTGTGGACCTCCCCGCCCGCCCAAGCAGCTCCGCGGACCCCCCGTGCCCGCCCGAGCAGCTCCGCAGACCCCCGTGCCCGCCCGAGCAGCTCCGCGGACCCCCCCGCCCGCCCGAGCAGCTCCGCGGACCCCCTGTGCCCGCCCGAGCAGCTCCGCAGACCCCCCATGCCCGCCCAAGCAGCTCCGTGCCGCCTCTCCTCCCCCCCCCCCCGGTGCCCGGCTGCCCCAAAATGGTGCCTGCTGGGGACTTCCGGAACGGTGGGATATCTACCCACAGTGCAACACTCCCTATGTCAACGCTTGCCACAGTTGTGGGGAGAGACTTTGCCGACTTGCTGTGCTTAGTGGGGACGCACAAAATCGACTGTATACAGTCTGCTTTAAAAAACCGACTTAAGGGAAATCGACCTACTGCTGTAGTGAAGACATACTGGTGTATGTTCTTTGCTGTGCCTCTCCTGAACACCAGAATGTAAGTCAGAAGTAGATCCTTGATGGTAAATCAAAGATCGTTTCTTGAATAATCCTTCATTTGTATTCTTAGCTGGAATTTATAAGTCCAAAACATCTCAACAGTTACTTCCAAACACACTACCTCCTGCAGAGATCAAGGGGCAATAGTTTTGTGAAACTCACATGGCACAGTTCAAAGATGACCTTTAGTTTAACAATATACACTAAGAACTAACATACATTGATTGCAGCTGTGAAGAGTCTTGAAGAGAAAGACCTGAGGAAAACCTTGTTTTCTTAAAAAAATATTTATTATAGCATTCTGTAAACAGTCCATCGGCAATCCCTCTGTGTTCTCAAAACATTCTGGAAGCAGTATGAAGCTGTCCTGATAGCACTGATAGCAGAATGAAGGCCAGTTCAAGGCCCTTCATACTGCTTGATTTCTGGCTCCAAATCGTAATCTAACAGCAAACATTTTGTTTGAGTGAGAGACGCGTTCAAAGCGCAAATATACGAGAGATTTTAAACTAATTTTTAGACAAAACAGATGAATCTGATATCAAACAGTAATATGATAAAATCATTAGAAATAGCAGAGGAAGCAAGATTTGTGTAAACTTTGCTTCATTTTGACAGGGGAATTTGTACAAATAAAAATAGTGTGGTTTTCATTTAAAAAAGAAAAAGCCCAAAGGCCAAATTCTGATATATTTTCTTAGGGTGAATATTACGTTAGTCTATTAGTGATTGTGCTAAAATCAGGTACTATTCAGCCTGAATAAGAGTATCAGAATTTGGCCCTAAATGTATAGATATAAAAAGCTAGGTGAGAACTACTGTATATTTTAAATATACATTTTCAGTGTGATATGCTACTAAGAGGCACTACCTTTCATCTTCACCATGTCATCTGCAAAGTCCTAGAAAGTGAAACTGTTCCAGGTAATGAATACCTGGTGAATCTGGCCTGTCTTCTCGTGATTACTAATGGCCCTTTCTGATGTTAAAGTCTGTGAATCTATGAGACTATAAGATCCAGCCTGTGTGGGCATTAAATCTAAATTCAGTGTCAAGAAATTGTATTTGCTGTATTTAAACATAACTTCTGGATTCATAGATTCCAAGGCCAGAAGTGACCATTGTGATCATCTAGTCATAGAATCATAGAATATCAGGGTTGGAAGGGACCTCTGGAGATCATCTAGTCCAACCCCCTGCTCAAAGCAGGACCAATCCCCAACTAAGTCATTCCAGCCAGGGCTTTATCAAGCCTGACCTTAAAAACCTCTAAGGAAGGTGATTCTACCACCTCCCTAGGTAACCCATTCCAATGCTTGACCACCCTCCTAGTGAAAAAGTTTTTCCTAATATCCAATCAAAACTTTGCCAACTGCAACTTGAGACCATTACTCCTTGTTCGGACATCTGGTACCACTGAGAACAGTCTAGATCAGAGCTTTCCAAACTGTGTGCAGCGACACATTAGTGTGTCAGCAGCAGTGTGTAGGTGTGTTGCGCGGAGCTCCCTTACTTGCGTCTGCTTCCCTTGGCCTCTACCCCGGAACTTCCTAAAGCAGCTAATGTTAAAGCAGCTAAAAGCACTACCCGGCCAAAACTGCTGGAAAGCTGCTGCTGCTACTGCTGGCTTGGCCAGTGCCGGCCAGAAGAAGGGGGACGGGGGGGGGGGCAGAAAGCCCCCTTCCCTCCCTCCCCCCACAGAGACAGTCGGGGGAAGGAGGATTGCACCGTGGCAGGAGAGCTCTGTGGGCCTTGCCTGCAGGTGGCGGGAGGGGGAAGAGCCCAGAGAGCCTCCCCCCACCCCACAACCTGGCTCTGCGCCCCCCCCCCCAAGGGTCCCCCGGCCTCCCCTTGCTGCCCCCTTACACTTTCTCCCCGGGAGCAGAGCGTCCCTTCTCTTCAGTTCTGTGCAGCAACATGCTGCCTCCGTTGCAGCAGGGGCCTAGCGCCCTCCTTCTTCTGCTGCCTGTGATGGGGGTGAGTGAGTGTGCTGCTGCTGAGGGGTGGGGGCAGGAAAGGAGGAAGCTGACCCAGAGCTTGCTGCTGCTGGCAGGGAAAGGGCTGGTGGGAGTCCTCCTCTTTGGCTCCAGTCCCAGAGCAGCCTGCCTACACCCATCCCAAACTCATCCCCAGCCCTGCCCTACCCCAGAGCCCACACCCTTCTTGGCAACAAGGGCACACTGTTGACTCATATCCAGCTTCTCATGCACTGTAATCCCTTGGTCCTTTTCTGCAGAACTGCTGCCTAGCCGTTCAGTCCCTAGTCTGTAGCAGTGCATGGGATTCTTCCGTCCTAAGTGCAGGACTCTGCATTTCTCCTTGTTGAACCTCATCAAATTTCTTTTGGCCCAGTCCTCTAATTTGTCTAGGTCCCTTTGTATCCTATCCCTACCCTCCAGTGTATCTACCACTCCTCCCAGTTTAGTGTCATCTGCAAACTTGCTGAGGGTGCAGTCCACACCATCCTCCAGATCATTGATAAAGATATTGAATAAAACCGGCCCCAGAACCGACCTTTGGGGCACTGCGCTCGATACCGGCTGCCAACTAGACATGGAGCCATTGATCACTACCGTTGAGCCCGACGATCCAGCCAGCTTTCTATCCACCTTATGGTCCATTCATCCAGCCCATACTTCTTTAACTTGCTGGCAAGTATATTGTGGGAGACCGTATCAAAAGCTTTGCTAAAGTCAAGGAACAACACATCCACTGCTTTCCCCTCATCCACAGAGCCAGTTATCTCATCATAGAAGGCAATTAGGTTAGTCAGACATGATTTGCCCTTGGTGAATCCATGCTGACTGTTCCTGATCACTTTCCTCTCCTCTAAGTGCTTCAGGATTGATTCCTTGAGGACCTGCTCCATGATTTTTCCAGGCACTGAGGTGAGGCTGACTGGCCTGTAGTTCCCTGGATCCTCCTCCTTCCCTTTTTTAAAGATGGGCACTACATTAGCCTTTTTCCAGTCATCTGGGACCTCCCCCGATCGCCATGAGTTTTCAAAGATAATGGCCAATGGCTCTGCAATCCCATCAGCCAACTCCTTTAGCACCCTCGGATGCAGAGCATCTGGCCCCATGGACTTGTGCTCGTCCAGCTTTTCTAAATATTCCTGAACCACTTCTTTTTCCACAGATGGCTGGTCACCTCCCCCCCATGCTGTGCTGCCCAGTGCAGTAGTCTGGGAGCTGACCTTGTTCGTGAAGACAGAGGCAAAAAAAGCATTGAGTACATTTGCTTTTTCCACATCCTCTGTCACTAGATTGCCTCCCTCATTCAGTAAGGGGCCCACACTTTCCTTGACTTTTTTCTTGTTGCTAACTTACCCAAAGAACCCTTGTTGTTACCCTTAACATCCCTTGCTAGCTGCAATTCCAAGTGTGATTTAGGCTTCCTGATTTCACTCCTGCATGCCTGAGCAATATTTTTATATTCCTCCCTGGTCATTTGCCAAATCTTCCACTTCTTGTAAACTTTTTTTTTGCATTTAAGATTATCAAGGATTTCACTGTTCAACCAAGCTGGTCGCCTGCCATATTTACTATTCTTTCTACACATTGGGATGGGTTGTTCCTGCAACCTCAATAAGGATTCTTTAAAATACAGCCAGCTCTCCTGGACTCCTTTCCCCTTCATGTTCATCTCTCAGGGGCTCCTGCCCATGAGTTCCCAGAGGGAGTCAATGTCTGCTTTTCTGAAGTCCAGGGTCCGTATATATATATATAGTATAGACAGATATATCTTTACCATTTAACCTTTGCCACCTATCCTTCATTGTAGTGTGTAGATATGCTCAATGCAAAACATCTAGTTATCTTCTTGGGCACTTGCCCCATAAATTCTAGATTACACGCCCCCACTTTGGTCTGGGTATTGTAAATGTGTGGCCTGGGGCAAGCCAGCAGGTGGCTCATTCCCTCAGTTTTTCTCTTGGATCCCCAGTAATTCCATCCAAGCATGACCTCTACTCCATCAACATCGTTTATTAACAAAACATAGTACAGCTATATACACCAGAAAGATAAATACCAGGGAGAGAGAGAGGTTATTTAAATTAAGCACCAATGTGGACACAAGAACAAATGGCTATAAACTGGCCATCAACAAGTTTAGGATTATATTAGGTGAAGATTTCTTACTATCAGAGGAGTGAAGTTCTGGAACAGTCTTCTAAGGGGTTCAGTGTGTGTGTGTGTGGGGGGGGGGGGGGGCAACCTAACTGGCTTCAAAACTGAGCTGGATAAGTTTATGGAGGAGATATTATGATTGCCTGCAATAGCATGTAACCAATCTGTGACTGCTACCAGCAAATATCTCCAACGGCTGATGATGGGATACTAGATGGGGAAGTCTCTGAGTTACTACAGAGAATTCTTTCCCAGGTGTCTGGCTGGTCCATGAATCTGAAAAGGTCAGAGCTGCAGTAGGCCATATGTCCTGTATCCAGCTTAATGCTAACATCATTCCCATCAACCCAGCTGTCACAATGGTTACCAAATAAGTTATTATTTTAGATTTCTTAACTCCCATCTCAAGAATGCAAATGGCTGCTCCCACTCTATCAGTTTTTTCATCTTTAGATCCGTCAGTATATAGTCGTCAATGGTGACTCTGTTTACTGTATTCACACTCATACACTTTATCTATCATATAGGATGACTCTTTTTTCTCTTAATTTTATTATATAATTCTAAACACACATCCAGAGGGCACAATTTTCCCAGTATAATTTACTGCCTCACAACCATAGATTTTAATCTCTCCTAGTTCTTCCTTTTCACTTAACTCTTTTACCCACATTTTAACCCTAGGAGCATGAAGTCATTTATTGCATTGGGCTAAATGCCGTCTGCTTCATTTCCAAGTTTCCTCATGTATTTGTCCAGTGTTCTTATCTTCACTATTTCCCTTCACTTCAGCCAAAAGTGTCAGATCTGACATTTTAATTCTTAAATTTCTCCAGTAGCTACTTACATTACACCTAGAGGTGTCCTAAGAAATGCACTACCTGCAATTCATAGCGCTTGAGTTTGAACTGACTCTAACTTTTTAAGATCCAGCCCAGGTGCAGAACTCAATGCTTGACACCCATAATCTATAACTGATCTTATTAACGCTCTATCTAACACAGAGGTCGGCAATCTTTCAGAAGTGGTGTGCCGAGTCTTCATTTATTCACTCTAATTTAAGGTTTCACGTGCCAATAATACATTTTACAGTTTTTAGGTCTTTTTCTATAAGTCTATAATATAGTACTAAATATTATTGTATATGAAGTAATTAAGGTTTTTAAAATGTTTAAGAAGCTTCATTTAAAATTAAATTAAAATGCAGAGCCCCCAGGACCAGTGGCCAGGATCCAGGCACTTTGAGTGCCACTGAAAATCAGCTCATGTGCTGCCTTTGGCATGCGTGCCATAGGTTGCCTATCCCTGATCTAACATCATCAGGACTTTCTTATCTGTGACCAGCAATGCTTTTAAATAAATTAATCCTACCTTTACATTTCTTTATAATACTTTCTATATGGCTCTTCCAAGTAAGTTTATTATCAACCCATATACTTCAAAATTTAAAACTGCGTGCACCTGTCCTTGATAAAGATATAAATACACCCATCTTTAATCTTTCTGCTAGTAAAGTTCATTCCCTTTGTTTTAGCTTCTCTTGGTCTCTTTCTCATCTAGTCTCCTATTGGCCCCAGGTGCTGCCCTACCCACTTATTTGGCCCATCTGGGAGCACCTGAACTGGAAGAGGAGAGCTGAGCCCAGTTTCATTTAATGGGCCCGCTACTCAGTTACAGGCCTGTGCTCTACACACACAAACCCCAGGTGACCGTGTTCTTACTCAGTCTCCGAGCTCCCTTTGGAGACAATCACAGCCAAGGTTCCCATCGGGATCTAGGGCGACTAGACAGCAAGTGTGAAAAATCGGGTTGGGGTGGTGGGTAATAGGCGCCCACATAAGAAAAAGCCCTGAATATCACAACTTTTCCATTTAAGATTGGGACATCTGGTAACCCTAGCACAAATCAAACTAGAAAATACCTTTAGAATAATATTTAATATTTACAGATATTCATAAAACAAATGATCGTATGGTGGATAAAACAAACAGTGATTTGCATGAGCACATACACATTACATTAAACACCTCTAATGCAGGACAACTTGTAACAAAGAGATTACAGACCTACACTTAACTTTTCTTACTTACGCTACACCTCAGACATGGCAGTTTCTTTCTCTGAATGCTGGCACAAGTAGGGCTGACTTGAGCATAGAGATGGTCACTAGGCAGCAAAACCTTCAGTGACTGTTTATGTGTCCGATCAGGATGGATGTTTTAGGCTTGTTAAGGTTAGCAGAACCCCTCGAGCTGGCACATGGTCTGCTGGATTCTCTCACACTGAATCAGGGCCGGCTCCAGGCACCAGCTTAGCAAGCAAACGGCAGGGGGCGGCATTCCGGGCGCTGTCAGGGGGGCACTCTGGCGGCTTTTGGCAGCAGGCCTGTGGCAGCTCCGACATTCTTCCCTTTTTGGTGGAGCTGCCAGAGACGTGCCACCGAGAAGCTCCGCTGAAGAGGGAAGAGTGTCGGCGCTGCCGCAGGCGTGGTTTGCGGACACCTGCGGCAGCTGCGCCGCTATTTCCTCTTCGGTGGAGCTGCTTGGGGTGGCAAAAAAGGTAGAGCCGGCCCTGCTCTGAATACATGCTTGTGTCATCACTTATCTGCCTCCCTGACCCCTTTACATGAGGGAATTGTTTGATCTCCTGGCTACACCAGTTCTTAGTAATGACATTGTGCTCGGAGTTGTCCGAGGTCATAGAAACTGTCTTCAACAGCCACGTAGATTTCTAATTATCTGAATCAAGGGGCTGCCATCTTCTCTTTGATGTCTGGCTGCCTGGCTCGAACAGACTATTATTTCTGGGCTGGGAGAAGAGCTGGTCAAATAAGCCACAAAGTAGTTGGCATATAGTTTTGTGAATAAAAGTGTTGGGTTTGCTTCACTGTCATGTACAGGGCCCTAATACTAATCATTCGCAAGTATCTGAATGGCTACTGGGAATTCATTTACAGTTCATTATTGCTGAAGGTTTCAAAAATATGAGTGTAATGCGCTGGCAGTGGTGTGTGTGATTGTGTCTCCCTCTAATATCTGGCCCCAGCAATTATAACAGCCTCCTGCATACTCCTAAAGGAGTTACTCCTTCAGGTAAAATGGTAGAGCCTGTGGGTTTGGTGCTAAAAGACCCAGGTTTCATCCCCACTAGGGCTGCCAGCTGTATAATGGAACAAACCCAAACACCCTTGTCCTGCCCTGCTCCCTGCCCCGCCCCTTCGCCAAGGCCCCCTGCCCCCACTCACTCCATCCCCTCCTCCTTCTGTTGCTAACTCTCCACCACAGTAAAAGGGACAGTTGTGAAACCCGTCTCTGATCATAGCCCCTTGCATACTTCACTGCATGTAACAGGAGGAACTTTCGGTGCCGCTTACAGGATTTGGATGCATCCACAGCCTTTATTTGTATTTGAAACCCTTGGCCAACCTGTGTATTTCTCTCATGCTTTTTATTTAGGAGAATATGCTTTGATGGGCAAGAATTTAAATATTGGTGCTTAAGCTGCCCCCCCCTGTACACCTGTAGCCTGAACATAACCAGCATTTATTTGTTCAAATGAAGGATCTGCATATGTCAGGTGACAGCACAAGTGACCATTCGTGTGCAGATTCCTAATGGGCACAGGGGAAAATGCCCATTTGTGTGATCAAATGCAGTAGTCAAAACATTTTTGCAAGAGGAAACAAAGATTCCTCCTTTTGCACAGCAGATCCAAAGTAACATAATGTTACAGTTATGCTGTTTTGAAGAGCTTCTGATATATATTGTGGTAAACCCAGAACAGGTAGCTACCAGAGAGGGTGGTGGTAAGAGAGGTAACCACAGGTTAGTTGGGTTCAGCTGAGTAGAGGTTGCCAGAGACCCAGGCAAGATCAGCTGCTACCAATTAAGGTCTGTCAGGGTCCTTTTTAAACCTTACCCTGTTAGGAATGCAAGAAGGGGGGAGAGAAAGAGAGAGGCTGCCAGCAGGCTGGGTGCAGTAGGACAGGGAGCCTCTCCAAGAAGGGAGGCAGCACTCCCTAGCCAAAGAAAAACCCTGTGGAAGAAGTAACAAAGTCCTGTTGCACCTTAAAGACTAACTATAAAGTTTTGAAGCATGAGCTTTCGTGGGCTAATATCCACTTCGTCGGATGCAAGCAGTGGAAGTGTCCAGAGGCAGGTACAGAAAAGTAGGCAAGAACCAGGTGGGAGGTAAAAAGGTTAGTCCAATTAGGCTGAACCAGCTTGTTATCTCCGATCAGGGAGGGTGGGTTGTTCTTCTAGCATTTGAATGGGGGGTGTGGACATGGAGAGAGGAGAAACTAGTTCTGTAATGAGCGAGCCATTGTAGGTCTTTGTTCAATCCGAGATTGTTTGTGTTGAATTTGCAAATGAATTGCAGCTCTGCAGTTTCCCTTTGCAGTCTGGACTTGAAGTTTTTTTGCTGCAGTATGGTGACCTTTAAATCTGCAATTGTGTGTCCAGGCAGGTTGAAGTGTTCCCCTAGAGGTTTTTGTATATTGCCATTCCTAATATCTGATTTGTGTGCATTTATCCTTTTTCTTAGGGACTGTCCAGTTTGGCCGATGAACTGAGTGAGGAAAGGAAAAGCTGGCCCTTAGGGCAGTCTAGGAGGACTGCCCTGCCCCAACCAGTCTCTCCCAGGCAAAAAGGACTCGTGCCTGGTGAGTCAGAGAGGTTACTTTGCCACAATATGTAAAATATCTTACTACTTTTTCTCATAAGCAGAAAAATCATTGGCAATTGTAGGAATTAACCTTTGAAGTGGGCAATAAAATGACAAAGAATTCACTCTTGAAATCACAGACTTTCTGGAATTTACCAGTCACACAGATTTAGCATTTAGGGCTTGACCTCGCACACAGCACTTTGTGGGATCGATGCTTGCTGTAGCACTGAGAATGATGCCATTTGGTGCCTTTCAGGGCTAGCTTCAGTTTATCAGAAAAACGTGCACAATAATGATCAGCAATGCAATTTTTTAAAAATTGAATAAGAAGTATGAATATGTTCTACACTAGGATGTGCAGATCAGACTCCCCTGGAAGTGAATCTGAATTTTTTTCCTCCTTATAGTTCAATAAGACTAGTTATTGGCTAGCAGGTTGCTACATAACATACCTTGCATGTTGGGCCAAATGCATCTCCCGTGCTACTCCTTGTACAACATTATTACCTTTTGAAGTGCTGATTTTCAGTGGAGTGTTGGCACTTTACAGACACTTTACACCCACAGCCTCCTACAGCACTCGAAATGTGAGTGGAGGCTGGCTCCACAGAGGTTAAAGCAGGTTAGAAACTGGCAGCTGCCTGCTATACAGGGCCTCCACAGTGCTACAGATATTGGCACTGTTTAAGCAACATCACTACTGCTAGGTCCTGAAAATACCCTTTCTGAGCCAGACCTTTAAATGACCGAAGACCAGTGCTTACGTACCAAAGCGATAGAAATATACAGTGCATGACCTGAAGATGAGCTTTGTGTAAGCTGGAAAGCTTGTGTCTCTTACCAATGGAAGTTGGTCCAATAAAAGATATTACCTCACCCACCTGGTCTCTCTGATATCCTGGGACCGACACAGTTACAACAACACTGCAAACACAGACAGAGCACTGCCAGAGAAACCATTCCAGTTTTACACAGGGCCAGCAGCCAGGACAGGGTTTGGGGAGCATTAATGAGTCTCTTTAGACATCCAACCAGACCGGATGAGTTCAGTAAAGCTGATAAATCTTTATATTAGTAATGATTACAGTCAGTCCAGATTCCCATATATATCAGTCAGCACTTCAAAGTGACATGCTTGCTACACAGGGCAGCACTTGCAGGGTAAGGAGTGAATTTTAATTGGAGAATGTTTGTGATTGAATATTTATATATGCCAGGCACTCTTGAAAAGACAGTATCATGTTGCTAGTACCAGAGACTTAGCCTGAGTACTTAGAGGAGACAAAAAAGAATCTGTGACCGCAAAAGTTCTAGATAATCCCCTTCCTCCCATCCAGTTATCTTTATATAATGTTTTGGAGTTGTTCTGAAATTCCTGAACATCTCGGGGTCCCTCTTTCCCCCCAAATACAGCACAACACATTATGATTATACATTAATCCCCCGCAGGTCTGTGCATATCACTGGCATTCTTTGTAGGTGATTTACATTCCAGCTACATGCGTCTGAAAGGCAAGAAAGGAAAGAATGTCAAGTTAATTAAAGAATCAGAGAGGTAGCAATGTTAGCAGAGGTAACAAAGCTCTGTAATAGCAGAGGTAACAAAGAGTCCTGTGGCACCTTAAAGACTAACTAAAGTATTGAAGCATAAGCTTTCGTGGGCTAATACCCACTTCGTCGGATGCAAGCGAACTTTAATTAAAGTTCCAAAAGGAGATCCAGCTTGCTACAGGAATCATATTAAGTTAAAATAAATGGCAAAAAACCCTACAACCTCTTTATGGAGAGAAATCAAAATGTAAAGATGTTTTTCTTGTGATAAATGAGACTTGCAAGCCAAGAAAAGATTTCTGCCTCGTTACAGCCCACAGATAACATGACCCTGAAACATGGATGTCCATATGGGCTTTAATTCCTACATTTTGAAAAGTGATTTGTGACTTTGGGTGCCTCTGTTATTGAGTGCCCAACCTGAGACACTTGCTTTCAGAGGGTGGGTGCTAAGTATTGTCTGAAAATCAGATATTTTTATGTAGCTCAAATTCAGTACCTGCAAATTGAAGCTCCCCAAGTCACTAGTCACTTTGGAAAAGTTAGTCCTAAATAATCACAGCATCAGACCCTTTGTCCCCTCTCCAGGTGGGAATAAATAGTGTTATGTTTTTTAAATGGGGCTTAACTTTTATTGTTTGTCCAACTATTTAAAAAGTCCTTGAGATTTGCATTGTTCGTGTACATATCTGACATTATACACTATCAGGACAATTCACTGTGGTTCTGTCAAAAGTGGGGCTAAAATTATCATATAGTCTGAAAACTACTAGTAAAAATAATATTTACTTTATGGTTTCTTACATCAGATTCTCACCTTTCTTTTCCTCATGCATGTGCCACATATGAATCCAATAAGCCCATTGATGACTTGAATAATGCAAAGAACAGCTTCAATTGTACCAATCCCCAAGAGAAGAGAAAACAAGACAATATTCCACATAATGATGTTTTCAGGTTCTTTGCAAATGCTCCATGTTGTCTGATTAAACAAATAATTGTCTCTGTAAGTAGAAAAAATAATTGACAACTTAGTATGAAGAGTGATTCAAAAAGACTTCATCTGATAAGAGTTGTACCTCAAAGGCCATGTCTACACTACCAGCTGGATCGACGCGTAGAGATCGATCTATTGGGGATCGATTTATTGCATCACATCAGTTGTAAAACTCTAACATAGTGGTCTGGTAGCATTTTATATCCACTTTGAAAAGGTGTAATTGATAACATAAGGTGCAGGGCTATGGAGCATTAGGCTTGTATTGCATGGCTGCCTGCATAAGATCCTGTGTCTTGTTTCAGGACAATTTTAATGGCAAAATACAAAAGTCCACAGAATATAAAAAATGTGCCCATAATCTGCTGCAATATCTAACCCAGTTTCATCTGAATTCTCCGGTCCACTTTGTAAGATGTTGTCAGCGTTCACTTGCAGAAAGCCAATGGAGAGATTTTTGCTTTGCTTTTCAGAGGAATGTGGGAGTGGGCTCAACTTGGTAGATTTCCATCGAACTGTGGGATGTTTTAGCCATATGATTCCCTTTGACTTTAATAGAAGTCAAGGCTCAAATTTCATACAGTCCCGTGAAAGTATTGCACAGCCATCACACAAGTCTGGTCAACAGCGCGATGGAAGCAAAGCACCTGTCTTCTGGCAGCTTCCCAGAGAATGAGCCAGAGAACTTGGACCAAATAAGGTTATTTGTAAGGCTATTTCAGAACATAAGAACATAAGAACAGCCATACTGGGTCAGACCAAAGGTCCATCTAACCCAGTATCCTGTCTTCTGACGGTGGCCAATGCCAGGTGCTGCAGAAGGAATGAACGGAATAGGTAATCATCAAGGGATCCATCCTCTGTCTCCCATTCCCAGCTTCTGGCAAACTTCACTCCTGCCGGGGCCTGCTCACTCAGAATAATACAGATTCAGGATCTGATAGCGCAGAACATCAGTTCGTTTAGGAAAAACCTAGATTTGCGGATAGAAGGGTGCAAAAATTGGCCCTTGCAATTTGGAAGGGTCGGTGCGTCATACTTACATCAATGTGTCATTCCGGAAAGGGTAGATGTATTTTCCATCGCCAGTGTCACAGAGAGGCCCACTAATCAATCCCAAAGATGATATAACCACACAGTAGACCCCTCCTGCAGCTCCCAGCACAGCCAGCAGCACAGAGAGCAGCATCTGAAAGGAAGAAGGCCCTGAACATCATCTGTGTGGATACAGAGTATGGTGAACATCTCAGACTGTGTATGGAAAGGGAATCCCTCTTTATCTGCTTTGCACTTTAGGCAATAAATAATAACCATACTGTGGGGCCTGTTTCCCTGCTGCAGGAATTTGAAGTTATTGAATCTTTCCAGCTCTGGTGCAGCGACCACCGGGGCAGAAGAAAGGTGCAAATGGCATCCCACGTGCCTGCAGAGGTGGGTGAAGCCCAGACCTTTAGAAACCTAGGACTGGATGGGTACGTCCACACTCAGATGGGAGCGTGCTTCCAGCCCACGTAGATAGACTTGCACTAGCTCGAATAGCAGTGTGGATGTTGTGGTATAAGCAATGGCTCAGGCTAGCACCCACTCTCAGACCCGGGGGTCAGGTGGGCATGGACTCGGGTGGCTGCCCAAGCTACTATTTTCAGCACGCTAGCTCGAGCAGAGCTAGTGCAAGTCTGTCTACCTGGGCTGGGAGGCTCGCTTCCCTGAGCGAGAAGAATCCATCGTGATCATCTAGTCTGACCTCCTGCACATCACAGGCCACAGAATCTCACCCAGCCCCTCCTGTAATAGACCCAGAACCTCTGGCTGAGTTACTGAAGAACTCAAATCATGATTTAAAGACTTCAAGTTACAGAGAACGCACCATTTACACTAGTTTAAACCAGCAAGTGATCCATGTGCCATGCTGCAGAGGAAGGCAAAACCTCCCTGGGGGTCTCTCTTAATCTGACCTGAGGGAAAAGTCCATCCTCAGCCCAGATATAGAGTTCAGTTAGATCCTGAGCACGACGGCAAGACCCTTCCAGACAGACACCTGGGAAATAATTCTCTGTAGTAACTCAGAGACCTCCCCATCTA
Organism: Sternotherus odoratus; assembly: GCA_032164245.1. Lineage (NCBI taxonomy): Eukaryota > Metazoa > Chordata > Testudines > Kinosternidae > Sternotherus > Sternotherus odoratus. The sequence continues at coordinate 279,100,454 of JAVMKO010000001.1, read as the reverse complement.
GTGTCCCATCATTGGCACTTGGAGATATTTGCTGCTAGCAGTCGCACATTGGCTACATGCCATTGCAGGCAATTGTATCATTCCCTCCATAAACCTATCAAGCTCAGTCTTGAAGCCAATTAGTTTTTCCCCCCACTGCTCCCCTTGTAAGGCTATTTCAGAACAGCCATCCTGGGTCAGACCAAAGGACCATTTAACCCAGTATCCTGTCTTCCGACAGTGGCCAATGCCAGGTGCTCCAGAAGGAATGATCATCAAGTGATCCAACCCCCGTCGCACATTCCCAGCTTCTGGCAAACTTCACTCCTCTGATAGTTAGAAATCTTCATCTAATTTGAATTCTAAACTTGCTGATGGCCGGTTCATATTCATTTGTTCTTGTGTCAATGTGTCTCCAATAGATCCCCGGTCATTGGCAGGTAGGATCCAACCTGGGGACCTCTAAAGCAGGGATAGGGAATCTGCGGCCCGCAGGCCAGATCTGTCCCGCTGCTTCATTTCATCCAGCTCTTGGCAAGTCTTCCCCTCCTGCACCTCCCTCCCAGACCCCACGCTCCCACCTGCACCCCAATACCCTGCCCCAGGTTGGAAACCCCTCCCACACCCAAACTCTCTCTTGGAGCCCGCACCCCGAACCTCCCCCCGCACTCCAACCCTGTGCCCCAGCCCTGAGCCCGCTCTCAAGCTCCAAACCCCCTCGCCTCAGTGAGGAGGGAGGGGGAGGCGCTGATTGGCAGGGCTGCCGGTGGGTGGGAGGTGCTGGGGGCGGGGAAGGGGTTTGATAAGGGGCTGCTGATGTATTTACTGTGGCTCTTGGCAATGTACATTGGTAAATCCTGGCTCCTTCTCAGGCTCAGGTTGGCCACCCTGATCTAGTTACAGGATACTGATAGTAAGGAATTGGACTAGAAAAACATTTCTAAGTCAATTTATCCTGGCTAACGAATCCTGCTGTACATCAGTGTGATGGGGCTGAGCGGCCCTGCGCTGGAACCGCAGGGGTTAACCCTTCCCTCTGGGCAGAGGAAGGCACGCCCCGGAAGCTCTGCTTGGCATGCTCCAACTGGAGATCCAATATAAAAGCCTGTGGAGCTGCTCAGTTGGGGTTGCCTGCCGGAGGGGAAGAACGCACGCACGCACCCACCCACCCACGCTACTGGCTCCTGCAGAGGGACAGCCAGGATCCTGGGTTCAAGAGACCAGACCAGCCGAGATACCGCTTGAGTCCCAGCTCAACATAGGCCCTGAAGGGGAACACACCCCTGGACACCAGAGGCAAGGCAGTGCAGGTAGGAAGTGACCCAGGGAACTTTTAAAGACATACACACGCTCGGCGTGTTGCGGATGGATCCCCGCCAAGCTAGGGGCAGGGGAAGCCCCACTAACAGGTGAGCCCTGGGTCGGGACCCGGTGGAGAGAGTGGACCCGGGTCCCCCTACCCCTGCAGCCACTAGGCAGCACTACCCCGCCTGCAAGGGGAATAGCTGGACTCTGGCTGCTAGGCCACACTACCTTGAGACTTTGGGGAAACTATATAGACTCTGGCCATTAGGCCATGCTACCCCACGACTGGGGGACACTGTATGAGCTCTGGCCATTGGGCCATGCTGCTCCGAGAACAGGGAACAACCGTATAGACTCTGGCCATTGGGCCACGCTACCCCGACAGCGCGGAGGAACTGTATAGGCTCTGGCCGTGGGGCCCTGCTAAACCGAGGCAACTGTATAGGCTCTGGCCGTTGGGCCATGCTACCCCGACAGCAGGGAGGAACTGTATAGGCTCTGGCTGTGGGGCCACACTCCCTCGGGACCAAGGGAAGAGGTATAGACTATGACCATTGGGCCACACCACCCTGCAACGGCATAGACTCCGGGCCTTCAGCCATATTGCCCCGCGATTGGAGGCTTGGAGAGTGGCCGAGGTCTGCCGCCACACCCTGAACCTGCCACAGAGGGGCGCTGCGGGGCAGGTCCCACTACAATCAGAAACAACAATTAATGTACAAGGCACTGAGGTTAATTGAGATACCCTCACAGTTTGCTCTGTCATGGTTGTAATTTGTGAGGGACAAATTCTCCTTGCCTGTGGGTGGGTGGAGAGAGCACAGAGAACCTTTCCATCTGTGTGTGCGTAACCCACTGGAGAATGTGAGTTACAAGTCCCCCTCTCTCATGCCCTACAGATGATGTGAGTCTGTTACAGCCCCAGCTAGAGAGACTTGGCTTTAGCTCAAGCTGTAACAGCTCAGGCTTTCACCTCTAGAGGTAGGTACCCTATTCACTCCCTGGTATGTTGGACAAGATGGCAGCTGTCACATCGGCTCTGTACAAGGGTCAGGGACAGCCCCAGTCCCTGCATTTAGGGGAGCACAGAATTTTTTCCCTTCACGCACCCATGGTAAAGCCCATCACCAGAGGGAGGAAGGAGAGGCAGGAACCTGGCACTGTCCTCACATAAACAGCCCTGAAGTGCTTTGTCTGACTCCACTCTGTACTGATTATTGTGGCTAAGTGCCCCAAATCTGGCCCTGGGATAAGTATTAGTTTATATAAACAGCTCCAATATAGAAACATTCTTGCTTCCTAGATGAGGCTGCTCCTGTGATGAGGTCAATCAATCATAGGCCAAGAACAGGGATTCTGCAGGTCAAGCCTTATTTTTGTATTGGGAGGTGGATTTGCACTGTCAGTGGTTGTGTGCTTTATGCCTTTCCACCTGCTCAGCTCCCACTTCAGGGCTGTTGTTCACGGATCATAGTGATTGCCCTTTTCAGCACATAAATTGTTGCTTACCCCACATCTGTTAGCGCAACATCCACCTCCACCTGCACCCAGCATCATAAATGCTGGCAAAATAACCTGTAAGTTAAGCACATATTGAATTAATACATGAGGTCTTGACGTACTCAGTTTTAGTTGGACAGCAATTTGTGAATTAAGTGGGCTCATAAGATGAAATTACTTTAGCTTCTTCTGGCTCTTCACTGTGTGTTACACCAATGTGATATATTCCAGCATGTGCCACCAATGCCCCTCTGCCATGTACATTGGCCAAACCGGACAGTCTCTATGCAAAAGAATAAATGGACACAAATCTGACAGGAATTATAACATTCAAAAACCAGTAGGAGAACACTTCAACATCCCTGGACACTCAATAATAGACTTAAAAGTGGCAATTCAACAAAAAAACTTCAAAAACAGGCTCCAGTGTGAAACTGCAGAACTGGAATTAATTTGCAAACTGGACACTATCAAATTAGGCCTGAATAAAGACTGGGAGTAGCTGGGTCATTACGAACCCACCCACTTCACACCCCCTGACTGCCCCCCTCAGAATCACTCCCCCTGCTCCTTGTCCCCTTCAGAGATCTCCCCGCCCCAACCATCCCTCCAGGACCCCACCCCGATCTAAGCCCCGCCGTTCTTTGTCCCCTGACCACCCTGTCCTGAGACCCCCCCCCTATCCAAACTCCCCCCATCCACCTCTCCACCTCTGACAGAATCCCGGGACCCCCATCCAACCCCACCTTCCCCCAGAGTCCCCCCTGGGACTCACTGCCCATTTGCAAGCCCCCGCCCCCCAGGCTCCAGCTCCAACCCCCTTACCACACTGCTCAGCAGAGTGTCTGGCAGCCTCATGGAACCAGACACGGTGCCCTGCCCCACCCCCAGAGCGCTGCCCGCGCGGTGCGCTGAGGCTCTGGGGGAGGGGGGAAGGCAGGGTTGGGAGCTCAGAGGACTGGGCAGGATGAGCCTGATCCAAGCCCATTATACTTAATAGGAGTTTTTCCATTGACTTCAATCGGTTTTGGATCAGGGCCCTACTAAGAACAGACTTTGATTTTTATGGATTTGTTGTTCATAAATATTCAGTGAGGAGTACGTTTCATCTCCTCCTTTATGTGAGGAGATTACGGCCTATTTCATGTCTGTGTTCTATTCACTTAGACTCTTTACTATTCATTATTTGTGGTATATGATTGGTCACCTTGGATTCATGGCTTTTTTTTCCTGCTCCTTGATTGCATGACTAAAAATGTATAGACAAGAACAAGCACTTCATATCATCTATTCACACACAATGCATATACAGCAGACTCTCAATTATCCAGGATTGGGTTAACCAGGATTAAAAAAAAAAATACACGTAACTTGCAGGGCTGGCTCTGGCTTTGTTGCTGCCCCAAGCACCAAAACAAGCAAACAAACAAACAAAAACCTACACACCAGCACAGGGAAGCCAGTGAACCAACAACCCCTCCCCCCCCATTTCCTATGGATGGTGATTATCCAGGATTTTATTCACCAGGATTCATTTTTTTCCTATCATCCTGGATAATCGAGAGTCTACTGTACAACTGTGGGAATTCATACAAAGAACAGGCATTCCCCAAACATGCCTGTGGACAAATACCGGGCCACACACATGTTCACAGAAAAATGACCAAAAAAAAAAAAAGTGCAACCATTTTCATTACACCTATTTGGAATTCAAACTGTGCTCAAAAATAGAGGAGAAGTTCAGCATTACTTGATTTTGACAACAGCTCCAATAAGGGCAAGCCCAGACAAGCTTCAGTGCCTCATGAAAGGTAATAAAATCAATGAAAGGAGCAAGAAGGCAACACAACTCAATCAATGTGAGAACTTACAACCAGAAGTTGAATTTACACATTGAGCCTTAATGTGAACAGCAAAGAAACTTGTGTGTGTGTTTACTACATAAATAATGAAAAATCAACATTTTTGTTTCCTCTAATAACTGGAGTTTTTAATTTCTTTGTACACCAGGATTTTCATAAAGAATTTTATATTTTTTATATATAGGTGATTTCCCTTTAACCCTCCGGAAATATGACTTCTCAGTTTTAGACCCCAGATAGTTTTAGACTTTTCCCCACAGATAAGTTGTGTCATCTACAAATGTAATGGCAGCCCCCATGGTTTATTATTTGGAATTGGCAGAGGCATTGAAAGCTTTAAAAAGTTGAAATAATTAAAACAACAACAACAACGACAAAACTTCTCTCTTACCAGTATCCCAGCTCCAAGAATGCCATGGAAAAACCAGACCAAATCAGTTATCTTGTCAGAGTCCAAAACATTTCCATTGGGGAAGTACAGGAGAAGATTGGAGATTATGGCACATACAGCTAATGGGAACAACATGACCCCAATGCACTTTGAACACTTTCCAGTGCACATTGTAGTTCACCCCTCTGGAAAGAAATGAGAGAGGAAAGTATGGGTTGTGGCACAGTTTAAAAAAACAGTGAGACTTTACAAGGCAATAGTTTTCTTTCTTTGTTGGAGAGAACTTTAAAGTATGTGACATTCATTAGGAAGTAAGATATTTTCAACTAACCATTTATTTAAGAAAGGAACTATTATATAGAGCTTTTTACTTCCAGTTCAAAACGGGCCCAGGTTAGCAGAAAACATATATTGGTTGCTCAGTGTCCTATGTGAAATAGCTGTGTCCTATGTGAAGTGAAATGGTGGTTTCATTTTAGTTCCTACAGAACAGCTGTTCACATCACTAACATCACCACTGTGACTGGCACTAACTAGCACCCTTACTAACAGTCTAAGGAGTGGGGTCAAGGACTGAATAGGCAGGGAGACTGAGGCATCCTCTTTCAATTGGTTAGATCTTCAGATTCAGCATGAGGCACAGAGATAGCATGGTTTGGGGCAGGTTACATTGCTGTTGCCTGCGTAGTGTGCTTTTTCGAGAAGAGGAATTCAGTTTCATGACTGTACGATTGGTCCCTACATGAGGGTTAAACTTATTTAAAAGAAAACCAGTGCAGAGGTCCATTTAGTTCTGTGGGTATTTGTGGAGAGCAGATATTTGGCGTGAGACACTCATTAGCTAATACTGCCAGGTCATCTCATCTTCAGAAAAGTGCAAAGACCGTTGTATTGTGAAAAGCAGTGGGCCTATATTTTCTGGCTGTCAGCTTTTTCTGCTAATACATCCCATTCTATGCTAAAAATATACCTGGTATCTCATACTCAATAGTGAATTTTTACTCCATAATTAAGCTATTGGAGACCACTGTTTTTCCACAGTACACACTTGGCACCAGCAACAATAGTAAAGTTTCCCCACACTGCTAATCCTGGAAGGATTCCTTCTAAGGCCCTGTTTACATTGAGAATTACCCCTGATGACAGCAACCAACAGACAGCCATCAATGTAATTGCAGTGGTCTAATCCCAAAGTACAGACAAAGAAACCCTCAGTTTGCACCAGCACCACTTATAATTGTTTGAAACTTGGGTAAATCCATCAAGCAAATCACTGGTTTCCTTGTCTACCCTTGAGCGTTGCACCAATGCTGTTACCTTGGCAGATGGCTATTAACTGCTGGAATGGGGAAAGTTTCCATGGAAGACAAGACCTCAGAGGGAGAGCATGATTTAGACTTCATGCCCATTCATTTCTTTGCTTCTCTATTCAGGCTACCAAAAAAAAAAAAAAAAAAAAGACAGAGACAAGATGGTTGAGGTAATAGCTTTTTCCGGACCAACTTCTGTTGATCCAAGAGACGAGCTTTTGATAGGAGTTTTTCCATTGACTTCAATCGGTTTTGGATCAGGGCCCTACTAAGAACAGACTTTGATTTTTATGGATTTGTTGTTCATAAATATTCAGTGAGGAGTACGTTTCATCTTCAGATCACAACCCCCCAATCTTGCCAAGCTGATCATCAAAAGCAAGCTCCCCACAGATCAAACTCACTAACTCAAAGCAGCACCAGATCTTGCCAGATGCAAAACCTGCCGACACTTTTCTACTGCTGTGATGATCAACACCCCACACAACACACCTTTCAAGGTCCATGGATCGTATGCATATCACAACATGTCACATACTTTATCCAATGCACTAAATGCCCCCAATAACAGCTATATGGATGAAACCAGACCACTATCCTCTCAAACAAACTCACACAGAACAATGATAAAAGACAAAAAGCCCATATCACCCATGTTTCACAAAATGGTCACTCCGTATCTGACCTCTCAGTCCTCTAGTCCAGGGGTCTCCAAACTACGGCCCGCGGGCCGGATGCGGCCCGCGAGGCCCTCTCATCCGGCCCGTGGAGATCTTTTTGTCTACGCGGAAAGGGGGGTGGTGGCGGGTGGTTTCCCATTGGCCGCGCTGCGGAGCCCCGCTCCCCAGCCTGCGCTGCTCCCTTGCGCGCGGCTCCAGCGAACGCCGGGCAGCGGGGAGGTCGGCGCCACGTCCCGGTTCCTGCCTGCGGCGGTCGCCGGCGGACTCCCGGCAGCGGCGGCGAGTGAGTGGCGCTGGGGAGGGGAGCGGGCGGGTTCTCCCGGCGCTGCAGCCGCGTCCCTTCCCCCTGCCGCACACGCGGGGCCGGGCTGGGGTGAGCAGCCCCGCAAAACAACCCTCCCGTCACCGGAAGCGGACGGGGCGGGTGCCCGGGAGCGCCGGGCGGGCGGGCGGCGGGGGAAGTGAGACCCGCTGCCGCGCCCTGCTCGCCGCGGGACCCCAGGCACGAGAGCGAACCGGGAGAGGGGGGTTGTAGAAGCCGTGGCGGGCCAGCAAAGGAGACCAGCCCAGAAACTTGTCAGCCCGACTTGACTTCTAGTGGCCCGCTGGAGGTAGGAGACCGGCCGGGGGGGGGGGCCGCGGGAGATCGGCGGGGGGTGGTGGTGGTGGGAGGCAGGAGATCGGCGGGGGGGGGGGAGACAGGAGACCGGCCGGGGGGGGGGGGCCGCGGGAAGTAGGAGATCGGCCGGGGGGGGGCCCTCGGGTGGTGGGAGATCGGCCGGGAGGGGGCCGCGGGAGGCAGGAGATCGGTGGGGGGGGGGGTGCGGGAGGTAGGAGACCGGCGGGGGGGGGCCCTCGGGCGGCAGGAGATCGGTGGGGGGGGGGGGCGCGGGAGGCAGGAGGGGGGGGGGGAGCGCAGGCGGCGGGAGACTGGCCGGGGGCGGGGGCCCCCGCGGGTGGCGGGGGGGGGGGCCCGCGGGCGGCGGGAGACCGGGGGGGGGCCCCGTACGGCCCCAAAATTCCTGTCGCCGGCCTCCCCCCCCCCGCCCTCTTATCTTGTCGGCCCCCGAACTGCTATTTGATAGTTAATGCGGCCCTCGGGCTGAAAAGTTTGGAGACCCCTGCTCTAGTCTAAAGGAATCCGGCACAACACCTTCAAAAGATGAGTCATGGTCGTGTTAACAGGCCACATCACCTTGAATGGTCTCTTAGAATATGTGCTAACTACTTTTGCTAAACAATCTGTTCCAGCTTGTATTTACCTGAGTATCTTTCCCATACCTGAAGAAGAGCGCTGTGTAAACTCTAAAGCTTGTCTCTTTCTCCATCAGAAGCTAGTCAGGGGTTCTCAAACTGGGGGTCACTAGCTCCCACTGCATTCAGCGGCATTTCGGTGGCCGCTCCGAATGCAGGAGTGTCCACTGAAAAGCCGCCAACAGGAACACTTCCACTTTCAGTGGACTGAAATAGAAGTGCTGCGAGTCTGCCAAAATACCGCTGGAAATGGAAGTGTTCCGTTCGGGGGCAATTCGGCGGACATACCCCAGGGCTGCAGCACACTCTATACAGTAAAAAGAGATCTCGAACTAAAAAAGTTTGAGAACCCCTGAGCTAGGTCAATGGTGTGGTGTGGAGTGATATTACCTCACTCACCTTGTTTTAGTAACACAACAAATCTTCATTTGATTTTTTGAAAATGTTTAAATATTAACCTGACTTGTCTCTCTAATATCCTGGGAACAACACAGCTATAACAACACTACAAGATAATACCACTGGTGACTGAGTGGTTTATGGCATGGAAATCTATCCACTAAGAAGTGAATGCATAGTTCCAGTCCTTCTCACATAGGATACTGAAAAGTAACTTTCAGTCACTCTGGATTTGGGTTGGATTCACACCATTGATCTAGAAAAGAAAGGCTCCATATCCCAGGCCGGACAGCATCCTCTCAAGATGAAACCCATGGAAAGGGACAAAGGGAAAGGGAAACTAGAAATATCTTCATACTATCCCCTCTGATGTGAGAGGGCTACTATATGATCCACTTTAGTACTGTACAGAAGCTAGATTGATGGCATTTCAGTGTGGTGTACTGTAGTGGGACGGCTGCCCCACTCCAGTGGAAAAGGGATTAAAACATCCCTGCAAAGGGCTGTGGCTGGTGGCAAGCAAGGTTCCAGGCTAATTGGGAAGGCAGCCACAGTTGGGGCCAGACCCAATTAGGAGGCAGCTGGCCCATATAAAAGGGCTGCTGGTTTAGAGCAGAGATAGTGTCTCTAGCTGTAGAGGCAGACAGGCCTGGCTGCGGGGGAAGCCCAGAGTATCTAGAGGGAAGCAGGGCTGGGGTAAGGCAAGAGGAGCTGGGGAAGCTTCAGCCTGGAAACCCCCAGGCTGCAGGGCCTAGGGGAAGGCCCACTAAAGGGTACTGGGATTGCAGTGGGCAGCCAAGGGCTACAGAGGCAGCAGGCCGAACCCTCCTTGCCTGGGATGAATGGCAATTATACTGCAGTCTGCCCCAGAGAATGGGGGCAAGTGGTGACTGGCAGTTGCCTAAACTAAGGCAAGGTGGGAATAGGGGGTGGGAGTACCCCAAGGAGGGGAGACTCTGAGATCTGTGTGGGTACTGCAGGGGTGCAGCACCCCAGGTAAGAGGGTACCAGGGTCCGGGAGGGACACGGGGCCAGTGGCAAGCGGGACAACAGCCGGCAGAAGGTGCTCCGGATGCTGGAATGAGCTAATTCCCAGAATGACCAGTGGGAGGCGCTGCGGAGTGATTCGCTGCTTTGCTACATGTACTTCTTCATCAGCTGGCTCAATCAGAATGAAATCTTTGGCTAACATGTCCCTATCAAGGTTAGTGCACTATAGACACAATCCACAGTTTTCAGAGGCTGCTGCTAAAATATTAAATAAAGAACAGAGACAGATTAGAGGTTTAATACAAAACTCACAGATATCACCAACCCCGAAAGGAGGGAGGTCTGAATGATACTGGAATCTGATCCACAAATAGTCTCCATGAGAGGTTTGAAGTCTGAGATTATTGGGATTGGGTTTTTATTTTTGTTAATGTTTTGTATTCTGCTATTAACATCTAGTATAAACCTACAATTATTACAATAACTGCTATTATTAATAAATATTCATATTGCCATAGTGACTAAAAGGATCAAGGACCCATTGTGCCAAACACTGTGTAAAATGGAGGTAGATACAGGCAGGTAGAGCTCTTTCTTCAATACATTTATAATCTAAAAAGAGGAGTGATTTATGAAGTGTAAGGGAGGGGAAAGTTATCAAACTATATGCAATTTTTATACACAGACATACATTTTTATATATACTGTGCAAATATTTTTGGAATAACAATAAAAGTCAATATTAGAATTACCCATTTGCTCCCACAACTGCATGCCTGGAATGCTTCTCAGTTTAGCCATTATACATTGGCTGATTTTTCATTGGTATTGTGGCAGACTTTGGTCTTGAGAAGGAACATGAAGAAGGAATGGATAGTAGCTTTAGAGATCAGTTCATGGAGGGTGTCCCATGCATAAGGGGCAGTGTGGAAGAAAGCAGAAAAAATATTTGAGGGAGAAGCAGACAAGCTGATGGTTGAAGCTGGCATAACTGGCAGAGAAGAGATGTCAGCACAATGAGTTAAGAGAGAAGAAAGGACAAGGGAGATGTATATGACATGAGGTTTGAACTTGGTACAGTGGAACTGAGGGATACAGTGAAGGGATTCCAAGAAATGCAGAAGTGACAAAGAGTCCTGTGACACCAAGAAATGCAGGATATTGCTATCACGTACTAGAGATTGTAGAAATGCAGACTGACAAAAAGATTGGCAGAGTGTAATTTGCATCATTCTCCATTGCTACCCATTTAACAATAAAACTTAGCATTTACATGCCAGACCTTTTGAGTATTTTAAAAGCACTACATACAGTAATTTAGCTTTTGAACAAGTTATCTGTAATTAAATACTTTTAGAAAGATATGTTTAAGAAAGGTAATTCTTGTCTCTCACTATCACTACTTACTATTTAGACAGGGCCCAAAATTGGGCAGAGCATTTTACAATCATTTACAAAGACAGCTCCTGGCTCAAAGAGGGGAAAAAAATCTAAAGAGCTAAACAACATACAAAAGAAGGATGAAGAGGGAGGGGAAATGGATGTAGATATTTTTCCTATGTCATTTTTTCCTTTGTCAGCCTTGTGTATTTGCCTTTTTTTTTTAATGTACTTTTGTCCATCTGCACTTACTTTGCATTTTAACCCTTGCTCTCTTCCTGTGCATGCCAACCCTTGTCTGTCTGCACTGCCATTTTCTCAAAATAAGCACATATAGCTCCTGTAAAAGTCAAATCATGTAGCGAAGTTTCATATTCCTCTTGTGCAGCTTTCAGATATACCCATAGGGCCATATCATTGGCTGATGTAAATCAACATAGCTCAATCAACTTCAGTGGCGCTAAAATTACTTACATCAGCTGAGGATCTGGTGCACTATCTTTGAATATCTGTCTACCCTTCATACTGCAAGGAGATTCAACATAAGCATCAACAGCCAAGTTCAGCAAGTGCTTCTCCCACTGAACTCAGTGCAGCTTGCACCTGCCCACATCAGGGCTGAATCTGATCAAGTTACCGAAGAGAAGACATACCCGAGAGACTTGAACATCTTGCCAGTCTTACAAAGAAGAATCAAACCCACGCCCTTCAACTTCAGTGAACAAGAAAATACCTCTGCTTACCTGGCTAGACAGGATTAAAATGGCTCCCAATGCTTCAGCTCACCAAACAGCAAAATGATTTTTCAGCTTCCAGTTTTATATTTCCCCTCTCCCTGTACCAGCCTCAGAGAGGTACAGAAATGTTCTCCAGTGATAGATTCCATTAAACAAACAGGAGTTTCTCCCCAAAGAATGAGGAAACACCCGAAACTATCCCTGGTTGGCCAGCGCACAGGCTGCATGTCACCCTGCAGTATTGATTTTTTGAAGGCACTGTTCCACTGGTCAATGTCGTGTCCCGTCCCTTCCTCCCCCCCCCCCCCCCCGGGTCACATTGATTTGCTGTAGGTCGGTGCAGTCCTTTTTCCTGCCACAACCTTTTAAGTTGTGCGCGATGTCACAAATTAGGAAGGCTAAGAAAATAAACAAATGTAATGCACAAAATAAATATGAATGTATTAATTACGCCAAGGGAATGTACGAGATGATGGCGAAATACACAGAGAGAGAAAAGTCTCTTTGTTCTTTACTTAACAGTATTACTATACGTCAAATTCTAGCCCAGTCTGCCTGTAGTGTAGAGCTGGTTCCCTAGTCAGCTGATACATGGAGTTTGGGCTCAAGAGGTTTGATCACTTCTGGGTCCAATAAACTGCTGTTGCTACCTTCTATAGCCATTAGGAAGGAAAACACAAGAGGGTAGCAGCTTCTTCCTCCACTTCTTCCGCAAGGCCCATTGCTGAACAGGGACTGGAAGAAATTCTGCATCTCACTGCAAGTGGTCAGGAGTACCATTGGCTCCCAGCCTGTCCCAGAACTGTGATTCTTCTGATTGGTCAGAGACAAGCCATGGGGGCGGGGGAGGGGGGAGAAAGAGAAGCAGCAGATAGGACCTCAGACGTGGATGAGAAGGTTGGAGCACTGGGGCAGGTGAGAGAATAGGGGTTTGTAGGATGGTGGAGGTGGGGAACTGTGGCTTGGGGAAAGCAGGCAGGTACTGCAGGTGATTGATAGTTGGGTCGTGTGCATATGGTGGTGGTGTATAAGATGAGCGTGGGGTGGTTCATTTGTGTGATGGGGGGATGTGACCCTAAGAGCATCCCAGGGCCAGAGGCCAAGGAGCTTGCTGGTATCAGGTAATGAGTTTCAGATGGCCTGACCAATTCAGTGTACCCCAACTCACTATGATTATAATTTGTATTTAAAAGGCGTCATGTAATGTGTCATTGGAAAACTAATAATTAACTGATCATTAATATTTTTGCATGCTGTATGTAATTGGTGGGTATTATGAGTTATGGATACATGCTGGGATCATGACTAATGTGTGTTTAAACTAGGCATGTCAGGGGGAGTTGGTAAATAGTTTGCCCTAGACAAAGAAATATGTGTGCTCCTCTGACCGGCCCTCTCATTAGGCAGAGACAATGAAGGTCCATTTACATACTAGGTAAACAAACCTAACAATCAGGGGAGGAAAAGAAACTTTATCTGATCTATAAAGACAAGGGTCAGAACCTCAAGTGATAAGCAACTGACTCAACTGCTTGTATACAATATTACTATATTAGAAAAGTATAACTAGTGAGGTGTTTTATGAAAGCCTATGACACACAGGTGATTAATATCATTGTGAATTGTACATATTAACACTACTTAAGGAATTGTGGATACTCGATATTATGCTTTACAGTCTGTGACCAAACAAAGAGAGAAACAAGTTTTACTATGAGAGGAGGGAAGGCAGCTATCTACCTGTCTCTAGTGAAATTAAGCAAGGTGTAACCAAAAACAACAGAAACCATATTTATATAGAAATCAGCAGGGGGATGGAAAGTCCACAGGAAAGAAAGAACAGCATGACGTCATCCTGCCTCTTGAAATAAGAAAGTTGAACTTTGGAATATATGAGCAAGGACAGAAGCTGTCTTTGGCATCTATGACTAGAGAGACACAAGGGAACAGTGCTCTTGCAAATTGAGAAATATGGGTCCTTCAACCTAGGAGGGGTAAGTCTCTGGGAACTGAATATAGATGAGAAACCTGCTTAGGCAAAGATCTTTTACTTAGGAAGCCATGGGAAGCCAACACTTTGTACTTCTGTAGAAAGTCCTGACAGCGAGAAATTGAGCCATGACTGGAACAAAGGAAGATTGGTGAGAAAAAACATCTTGAACAAAGCCTGTACCTTGCTAGGTTCAGTTTTACTCACTAGAAAGTGTGTTTAATTTTTACTTTTATTTCTTTTACTTGGCATCACTTAACCTATGTCTTATTCCTAATAAAATGGTTTTATTTTTTATTATAAACTAACTTAGTGCTGTGTTTGTGGGAAGGGTAGATTTACCTCAGGTAAGTTAATAAACTGTGATGTGCTTTTGCCTCTTTAAAGGAGCAAACAAGATGTATTAATTCTCTGCATAGCCCAGGAGAGGGCCATATGCTTCAGGGCAGATGGTTTTGGGAAAATTCAGGACAGAGTGTGTGTTGGGGTCACCTGCAAGTAGTAACCACAGCTGGTGAAAGCCAGAATGGGGTTGTCATGCTGTAGGCAGGCTGCTGAAGTCAGCGTTCCTGATGATCCAGGGATGTACCATATACAGAACTTCATGCCTTTACCATGCACCTTTGTGCATCTTCACAAACACTTGCACCCCAAAGTGCAACAGAGGCATTTGTGTGCAATTCAGACCAGTGAGGGGTTATGTCACTGCCTGCCCCTTAACCCTGGGCACCTCAAACGCCCTGCTGATGCAACTCACAATTTGGACACCAGCAGACCAGCATGCAGGATCCACTGTTAGGGGCATTCCTGGCCACTCTGAACAGTGACAGTTTACCGCTGTTGGAGTGAGTGCCCGACTGTGTGTTGGGTGTTGTACTCAGAATCAGCCAGGTCAGTGTGTATCCACAGATAGGAAGGTCAGGAGCTACTGCTTCCTTCGGTGAAGCTCACCACAGAGTCAGGATTTGGCCTTACCCATGGAGTTTTTGTCCTTTCCAACGTTATATTAAAAATGTTTAACACCGACAAGAGGGTAACAAGCCTTGTGGAGATGGAGGAGGCGGTAGATGTGGGATATCTTGACTGTAGTAAGGATTTTGATACCATGTCACATGACCCTCTCATAAACGAACTAAGGAAATCCACAGGGATCAGTTCTGGGTCCAGTACTTTCAATATCTCCATCAATGATTTAGATAATGGTATAGAGAGGACACTTATAAAGTTTGCGGACAATACCAAGCTGGGAGGGGTTGCAAGTGCTTTGGAGGATAGGATTAAAATTCAAAATGATCTGGACAAAATGAATAAACAGTTCATAAACAAGAAAATAGGATGAAATGCAATAAGAACAAATACAAAGTACTCCATTAGGAAGGAACAATCAGTTTCACACATACAAAATGGGAAATGACTGTCTAGGAAGGAGTACTGCAGAAAGATATCTGAGGGTCATTGTGGACCACAAGCTAAATATGAGTCAATAATATAACGCTCTTGAGATGTATTAGTAGGAGTGTTGTAAGCAAAACCCAAGAAGTAATTCTTCTGCTCTACTCTTCACTGATTAGGACTCAACTGAAGTGTTGTATTCACGTCTGGGTGCCACATTTCAGGAAAGATGTGGAAAAATTGGAGAAAGTCCAGAGAAGAGCAACAAATATTATTAAACTTCTAGAAAACATGAGCGATGAGGGAAGATCGAAAAAATTGAGTTTGTTTAGTGTGAAGAAAAGAAGATGGAGAGGGGACACAATAACAGTTTTCAAGTACCTAAAAGATTGTAGCAAGAAGGAGAGAGAAAAATTATTCTCCTTAACCTCTGAGGCTAGACCAAGAAGCAATGGGCTTAAATTTCAGCAAGGGTGGTTTGGATTGGACATTATAAAAAACTTCCTGTAAGTGGTTAAGCACTGAAACAAATTGCCTAGGGAGGTTGTAGAAATGCTATCGTTGGAGATTTTTAAGAGCAGGTTAGACAAACACCTGTTGGGAATGGTCTAGATAATATTTAGTCCTGCTATGAGTGCAGGGGACTCGACTGGATGCCTCTCGAGATCTCTTCCAGTCCTATGATTCTATGGTATCCATTCATCCACTATATGGCCCATGTCACCTGTGCTTGTTGCATAAGAAACAGTAACTAGGTTCATGGCTAATTCAGTCTAGATTCTAGACTGAATTAGATGTAAGCTTCCTAAGGAGAATCTTGTGTTCAGACCAGTACAGACATAGGCACGGACTTTAGCCAGCACTGGTGGGTGCTCGCCCACCCATCCCTGCCCCAACTCTGCCCCTTCTCCACCCCCATTCCAACCCGTTCCCCAAATCCCCAGCCCCGCCTCCTCCCCTTGGCGTGCCGCATTTCCCCCACACCTCCTCCCTCCCAGCCTTTCGCCTGGCAAGCCTGGAAGAGAGCAGGGAGAAGCAGAGTGGCAGTGCGCTCAGGGGAGCATGCGGAGCGGAGGTGAGCTGGGGTGTGCGCAGGGAGGGCTGCCTGGAGTAGGAAACCCCGGGGGGGGGCATGCAGGGGAACTGTGCCCTGCCCCAGATCACCTCCGCTCTGCCTCCTCCCCCGAGCACGACGCTGCCACTCCGCTTCTTCCCCCTCCCTCCTAGGCTTGCCAGCCAAACAGCTGATTCGCAGCAAGCGCGGGGGGGGGGGGGGGGGAGAAGTGGAGCAGCGGCGGTGTGCTCAGGGGAGGAGGCAGAGGCAGAGTGGAGATGAGCCAGAGGGGTGGGGCGGGAAGCTGCTGGTGGGTGCTCTGCACCCACCAATTTTTCTCTGTGGGCGCTCCAGCCCTGGAGCACCCACAGAGTCAGCACCTCTGAGTACAGATTGATTTCTAGACAGGCATATTAATCAGTTGCCTTTCCCTACCCTTTCTTAACCTTTAAGTCTCCTTTCTCTCTTGCACAGCAACCTCAGTTTCTTAATTCTAGTTACACCTAGATAGCTAAAGTGGCGATGTCATGAGTTAGACCCATCAGCAGCCCTCCTGTCCAACACAGGATTAGCCTCCTACAATCCTGACTGCCTGTACCTACCCTCCCACTACACTGCTAAACTGACAGTCTCCTATGCTGCTGTTATCTACAGTACTCATCACTGATTTTAATGAAGCTACACCAATGAAGCTACAGCCAGCTGCGGATCTGGTGTTCAATGTGCAAGAAACTGTTTACTTGAGATAACAGCAATAATGTGCTGTTGCATATGGTCTGCAAGTGACAAACCTGGCTTAAAAATTGGGGGTGAAATCATTACCCCGCTTAAATCAAAGGTAAAACTCCCATTGATGTCAGGTCAGCCAGAATTTCACCTTGGATGTCTGGAGCAGAAGTGCTCAAAGACCAAAGAAAGGGAAGAAAGAAAGAACTTCAGTCATAAAAAGTCTGCAAGTGTGCCCTTTATCACAGGGCAAATATACATGTGCTAATGCAATGCAATGCACATTTTCCAATGATAAAGTAAACAATAGCACCTCACTCATTTTCACTAGTAACTGGGAGATCCATTGTGAAAGCAAGAAGCAACCAAATAAAAGTCTGGATTCATGTCTTTGTTCTTCAGATGTATTTATTTCTGATAAATAGTAACTATACCAGGAAACATGCAGGACTGCTGTGCATTGCCTAAGTAATGAAATTTTAGGCATATGAGACTATCAGAGCACCTACTATTGATCTTTGCTGAGAAGGCAGTAGAGAAGGCTAGTTCTTTAGTGAAAACAATGAGGTGGTGAGGATTAGTGAAGTGAGAATGAGTGAGGATTTATTATAATGTAAAATGAGGAGCCGATAGGGGTGCATCTGTCATTTCTAAAATGGATCTTTTCGGGTCTGTAATACCATTGATGGTACTACAGAAAGCATTGCTTTGCATGAGTAAGAGTGACTGAATCCAGCTCTCTATTTGGGTCTGAAAGTATTGATCTTTATTTTTTTCAGAAGGTTAGTTAATAATATGTAGAGTATTCAATAGAAACACCAAAGAAAAACTGCATCATAAAAATGACAAGATAGATTGTGACATGAAATTCCCTTAACATTTACCTTAAGAAATGGTTACTTTGCCAATTAGTTTAGACATAATACAGAATCAAAATGGTGATGTTCCAAAAAAACCTAAACAGTTCTATAAGTACTGATTATTTTCCTCTTTTCTTCACTATCAAATAAAGGGCAATAAGAACATATTCCTTTAAAGGCTTCTTAAAAACAAATAAAAGGTTCAGTTTGACTATAGAACCCCTGTTTTATTGTTGTTCCTCTTCCATACCCTTTGTGTTAAATACAAGGGGGAAGATCCTCTGCTGTGTAAATTGTCACAGCTCCTAGAAAACTAGCTCCAGAACTCTAATTTACATCAACTGCCCCATTAAACTGAGATAGCTCAACTTACCTTCCTGTGCTGGTCAAAACAAAAATGTAGTATAGGATGGTTCAAAGACAGTGGGGTGGCTGTTTGTGCCTCAAATCCTCAAACCAATGTCTGTCTGTGTTAGTCTTTGGCTGACTTTCTTCAAACTTTCTGGAGTGATTAATTTGCCCTAAACAAACCAAAAATTTGCTTTAAACTATTTAGAAAAAACCCTGAACTTTGTCTGTGGAATGGCCGGTAACCAAGCTGAGTATATATGTGTGTGTGTCTGTTTGTCACCCTCCAGTATTGATTTTTAAGGCAATGAAAGCATTGCTCTGTTCCACTGAGCAATGTCACCCAGTTATATTGATCAACTGTACATCAGTGCTGTATTGTTTTTTGCCATAAACTCTTTATTAATTTTTCAGTTACATTCAGTGGCACAAGTAATGAGAAAGGAAATGTAAACATATACAAATATATATATTTAAATCATATTAAGAATCAGAATACCAGCTGTAATATTACCTTGTATAGTATAATGTGTGATTTGGAATTGAATTATACCATCATTCTGTCTTGCAGGGTATATTTGATTGTCCACTTACTTCTTTAATAGCTCTGTTCTGTTATTAATGTAGAGATGGTCTGCTAACTACAACAGATCCTCTTAGTTGTTTATATTATATGTAAATGACCAAATTCAGCTGTCATTTATACTGGTATAAATCTGGAGTGAAGTCAGAAGCATTATTCCAGGTTGACATTAGTATTACTAAAAGCAAAATTTGTTCTAGTGTTGGCATCATCACAAACACTTTGGTTTTTTTTCAGTTTTATGATGATCTTCTATTATTCAGGTATTTCTTCGACTCTGGGGAAGTGAGGGGCTGTTTTTCCTGGGGAAAGGTCTGCCATTGCCTTCCCCAGATCTGGGGGACAAACACACCTCCTGTTATGACATATAGGAAAATGATTCTGAGTTCTTCACAAAAGGGATCATGTCTTCTCTGTTTGGAAAGTGTGTAGGTGGTACCAGAAATGGCAATAATACATGCAACAAAACAATATAACACAGCAAACTACTTTGTTTAAATTAAGAATGTACATGAATCCTAATAGATGGAATAAAAGGATTTTCACACTAGGTTTTAAACATGCACTCTACCCTTATATCGTGTGCTATAATCTCATTCTTATAAAGAAAAGATGTCTTGGCTTCCATTTATAGTTATTGTTAAACTTATATAGAGTTCTCTGAATGTACATGTGCTTGTAACAACTTCATAACTAGTGAAATAATTGGAGAAAGGGAGTCAGGCTGTAGGTAATTTACCTGTCTCCATTATATTCTTTCAATCTGCTCTCCTTTTTTCCCTCCCTTCCTCACATTCCTCATATTCTTTCTTTTTGTATCCCTTCCCATACCCTTATGTGCCTATCTCCATTCTCTTCTCCACTCAGACAATGTACAAAACCTGGCTTACCATGAGAAATGACTAGCCCTATCTACTCTTACAACAATGGCTCAACAGGCAGCAATGACACAACTAGGAGCCAGACCTTGGGAAACAAGCCACATATTTATCCACTGACATTATGTTGCCTGCTGTGTGATCTCACGAAACCCCTCAGTTGTTTGCACAGTCGATGGTTGTTTGCAAAAGCCAGTGTGAGTAGTTAGAGGGAAAGGGAGGGGGTGAGGGAAGGGTTGAGATGGCTTTCTATAAGCTAGACTCAAAACAGCCAGATGTTTATCCAAAGATCTGTTATCTGTGTCCACTTGCTTTGTCTCAAAACTCATTTTACTTAATTACACCGAAGTGTTTCTGAGACAACATCATGCAAGCTTGAAAATATTTTGGAGATGGTACTGTCTGGTGAACTCTGATCTATGGCCAATAGTTGATTGTACACTCCCTTGCTGTATCCAAAATTGTTTGACGCGTAGTTTCCTCTCATAATTAGAGTTATGCAAAACTTTAAGCTTTCAATTTGCAAGATTTCAATGCAACACCTTTTTTTTCTGGGTTTGTTTCATATGTGTTTACCACTCCTGCATTTCCCTTTGAATTTGGGTGCACTGAATCAAAGATGAACTGAAGACCTAAAAGCAATACACAGAAGAAATACACAGTTTTGCCTGGTTTCAGGGGGAAAACATGCATTCCTCTTCCTGAGTTCCAAATCCCCTCTTTCTTCAAATTCATCCTTATAATGCGCTACTTCTCCTATGAAGCCTTCTTCATTGACCTCTCCTATATATTCCTACAAGTTTGAACACACTTAGCTAATCACTGTACTCAGTAGCTACTGTATGGTCCATATTCTGTCTTGGCTAACACTCCAGATAACCCCATCAAAATCAATATGTAAATCAGAGCAGAATTTGGCTCTGTGAACTTGATCCAAGACTTCTGGAAGTCTTTTTGTCCATTTCAGTGGAAATTGGATCAGACAGTTAATTTAAAAACAAATAACAACAGAGAATTGGCATCTAGTGAATAAAGCAGGGAACTGGGATCTATTTCTGACTATGCCATTGACTCACTGTATTATCTTTAGAACCAGAGAGGTAGCCATGTTAGTCTGGAATAGCAGAAGTGACAAAGAGTCCTGTGGCATCTTAAAAACTAACTAAAGTATTGAAGCATAAGCTTTCGTGGGCTAATATCCACTTTGTCAGATGCATGCAGTGGCATGCACTGCATGCATCTGATGAAGTGGGTATTAGCCCACGAAAGCTTATGCTTCAATACTTTAATTAGTCTTTAAGGTGCCACAGGACTCTTTGTCACTTGTATTATCTTTGTCAAGGCACTTAGGGCCGGATTTCCAAAAGTGGCTTTTTATTATGGGTGACTCAATTTTCAGGATCCCAAATCTAGACACTTAAGGTAGATTCATAGATTCCAAGGCCAGAAGAGACCACTGTGATCCTCTGACCTCCTGTATAACACAGGCCACAGAACTTCCCCCAAATAATTCCTAGACCATAGCATTTAGAAAAACATCCAGTCTTGATTTTAAAGTTACCAGTGACGGAGAATCCACCACAAACCTTAGTAAATTATTCCAGTGATTAATTACCGTCTGTTAAAATTTCAATGCATACAGTATTTCCAGTCTGAATTTGTCTAGCTTCTACTTCCAGACATTATATTGTACTTTTATCGTCTAAAACTGGGCACCTGAAAATGGAGGCACCCATACTTAGAGGCCAAATTTGAAAATTTGTGGCTAACCCCTCTGCCTCTCTTTACCAACATGTAAAATGGGGACAATAATAAGCACTTGCCTACCTCACAAGGGTGTTATGACTGAGGTTTAATTAATGTGTTAAGCACCCTGCAATCTTTAAATAATAGGTTCAAGCAAAGTTTTAATAATTTTAAAAATGATATAGTCGTTTAAAGTTCCATAAAGATGTGATCATAAATGATGTTGGTGATCTGGAGTTCATTGGTCAATGCTGCCTTTTCATTACGTCATTAAGTTTTTAGTGACAGGTTTCAGAGTCGTAGCTGTGTTAGTCTGTATCAGCAAAAACAACGAGGAGTCCTCGTGGCACCTCAGAGACTAACAAATTTATTTGTGCATAAGCTTTCATGGGCTAAAACCCATTTCATCAGATGCATGGAGTGGAAAATACAGTAGGCAGGTATATACATTACAGCACATGAAAAGATGGCAGGTGGAGGATCTGGGGCTCTCGATAGCAGCCTAGGATCCCTGGGTGGCTCTAACTTTGGCCTGGCTCCAGCTTCTGGCCTCATGGGTGGGGCCTCAAGGGAACTAGGAGAAGCAGAGGAAGAGGCCTCATGGTGAGTTGGGTGCTAAGGCCCATCTCAGCCCCACCCCTCACCGGGAAGAGGCAGGTACCACCACTGAGCTTCAGGCAGGTGCAGAATGATGCTGCAGGGAATTTGGGACAAATGCTGTCCCAGAGTCATTCACCATGGGCCTGGGACTTGAAATGTACATTTCAGAACTGTCCTGCCCAATTAGGGACCAGTGATCACCCTAGCTAGTATAAATCAACATAACTCTATTGACTTAGATTTACCTCAGCTGAGGATCTGGCCCATGAAGTATAATGAATTATGAACTAAACTAAATCTTCCTCAAGTTATCTACACTCAAGTTCACTCCCCTTGAGTTACCCTAACCAGGGCCGGTGACAGAGGGGGACTAGGGGGACAGGTGTACCAGGCCCCGGACTCAGGAGTGCACTGCGCAGGCGGGGTGGAAACAGCCTCAGGGGATGCTCTGCAGAGCCCCGGCGTGCGCGCGGCCGGCCGCGTGCAAATCCCCCACCGGGCGGCCACCCCAGCGCTGTAGCCAAGCGCCCGCACCGCACAGCAGACTCCACAGCGGGCCCGGGGAAGCGTGCCTGGCCGCCCTGGTGTGTGGCGCTGACGGTGGCAGAGGCACTGAGAAGGGGAGCCGGCCTCGCCAGGGTAAGGGGGCAGGGGGCCCGGCCACACTCGCGGGGTGGCGGCTCCGGGGGGGGGGGCTTTGGGCAGGCGGGCTCTGTGGTGAGTTCACCCCCTGTGGGTGCTCGGGAGGTTCATTCATCAGCGTGGCTGGGCTGGGGGGCAGGCAAGGGGGCGGTGAGGGGGAGGCCAGGCTGGGTAGGTGGGGAGGGGGGCAGGAGACTAGGCTGGATGGGGTGGGTGAGGAATGGGTGCGGGAGGGAAGGAGGTTTGGTGGGGGGGAGGGGGAGGCTGGGCTGGGCTGGGCAGGTCAGGCATGGGGGCAGGAGGCTGGGTTGGGAGTGGGAGGGGGGAGGAGGTTAGGTTCGGTGGGATGGGCCGGGCCAGGCAGGGGTGGGGGAGGGAAGGCGGTTAGATGGGGGGAGGCTGGGCGGGGGTAAAGGAAGATCACTCCCGACAGCGGGGTGGACCAGCCAGGAAGGGATGGGTGGGGAGGAAAGGAGGTTAGGCTGGGGGAGGAGATTAGGTTGGGTGGGCTGGGTCAGGCGGGGGGGAAGGAGAATAGGCTGGGGGGGGGAGGTGGGCCAGGCAGGGGTGGTGTGCTAGAGGCCGCCCGCATGCGCCGCGCACCTCACGCCTCACGCCACCGTGCTACCGCGACACGACACCCCCGCTATGCCCGACTGGCAAGGCAGTCCCACGTAGGCCCGGGCGGGGCAGGGTGCGGGCAGCAGGAGACCGGCCGGGGGGGGGGCACAAACGATCAGAGTAAGGGGCCCCAAAATTTCTGTCGCCGGCCCTGACCCTAACTCAGGCATGAGCGATCACATTGCAAAATAATACTTGAACTGCACAGAGTAGTCCTATTAGCAGCTGGTGCATTGTGCTGACTCTGGATTTAACTTATACCCCTTGATGGGCCAGCCAACTTGAGTTAAAAGCATAATTATACTTGAGGTAAGGAGTTTTGTGTGTGGACAAGGACTTGAGTTAGGGACAGCACGTGAGGTATAGCTCGACTTCACTGTAGTGAAGACAAACCCTTAGAGGACTGAAGAAAGGGCAAGGCTCAGAGGAAGTCAGGTGAAGAGGGAAGATGCTAAGGCAGAGACAGGATCAAAAGGGAGCTAGGAGAAAGGTGCATTTGATAGCTGGAGGACCCAATCCTTTAAATCTTGTCCCTTGCTCTATGTTCCAGGTAGCACTGAATTTCACCCATGTGACTGTACTGTGACTCTTACCACACAATATGAACACTCATCATCTCTGCCCATTAGAGGGAGCCTGTCCCGCATCCAAAGAATAAAAGCTAGCACTTCAGAGTGAAGGTTGTACATGCTGGATAATTCCTTTGTCTTGTAAACTTAGCTTTTTGATGTCCTATAAATCCAGAAAGCTGAGGGAATTATGCTCTTCACTGTTGACAGGCAGAAACTCTGGCGGCTGATTTTAAAGAAACTGGTTATTTGGAATAGTTATGCTGCAACGAACAGGCTACTATACTTCATGATGCCTCCAGCAGCCCTAAGGATGCATGTTCTGTTTTTCTTCATAGCAACTCCAGAGATTGCACACGAGCCAGTGTTCTGGTGAGGACACCTTCTGTGGGGCTTTGCAGTAGGATCTATCAAAATGGCCCCATAAGCAAGAGGGTCTCTGTGGAAATGGTCATGGACTAGCTCTTAGGAGGTCTGGACTCAATTCCTGGTTCAGCCGCTGACTTCCCATATGACCTTGGACAGGTCACTGTGTGAGTAGCACGACCCTACCCCACAGAGGTTTTATGAGGATAAGTACAAATGATTGTGCAGTGTTCAGATACTGAGGCAATAAAAGTACCATAGATAGTTCCATGTACAATTGAATAAAGTGCCTGTTGAGAATTCCATTGAATGCACTGGGGTTCCATGGGGTTACAGCAATGGGACTGCATGGATCACAATGCAGGAATTGGGTCATATTTTGTAAGTCACCATGTTGCTGAGTGATTTGACAAGTCCGTGGGGAATCATTCCCTGCTATTATGAGCCAGTTCATTTACTTCAGTCTCTACTATTTGCAATTAAATTACTTTTGATATTATCAAGACAAATAGTTCTAGCTCAGAAGCCAAACACAACTTTAATAATGACAATGTGAAAATGAAGGTAGTGATTTGGTGAGAGGTTATAACTGATCTTGTAGTTTAAAATCTTTTTGCAGTGCTAAACAAGACCAGCTAACGCCTGCCTCAGAAGAACCACATTACCACCACATAAATGAGAAGCTCACACAGAGACTTATGCAATGAAGCAATTCTCAGTTTAGATACCCAAAAGATTTATATGTGCATATTGCCCTGTTACAACAAGCTGGAAGGAATATCAGGGAAGGAAAGGGATCATAGCTCTTCCATTGACCTCCTATGGAACCCTGGGCAAGACACTTCACCTCTATACCCCGTCCTGCCCTGTGTTTGTCTTGACCATTTAGATTGTAAGTTCTTTGGAACAGAGCTACAGGAGTTTATATAGCATGAAGCACAAAAATTGGGTCCTAATCTCATTTGTGGCCTCCAGATGGTACTATCATATTAATAATACCAATAATATCACAAGATGCATTTTAAATGAAACCCAATTAGTATTTAATAACAAGGTCACAAAGGAAAGAAGGCTAGAGTATTTCTGAAATAAAAGAACTTCTACCAAAGCTTTTGATACGGTCTCCCATAATATTCTTGCCAGCAAGTTAAAGAAGTATGGGCTGGATGAATGGACCATAAGGTGGATAGAAAGCTGGCTGGATCGTTGGGCTCAACAGGTAGTGATCAATGGCTCCATGTCTAGTTGGCAGCTGATATCAAGTGAAGTGTCCCAAGGGTCAGCCCTGGGGCCGGTTTTATTCAATATCTTTATCAATGATCTGGAGGATGGTGTGGACTGCACCCTCAGCAAGTTTGCAGATGACACTAAACTAGGAGGAGTGGTAGATACACTGGAGGGTAGGGATAGGATACAAAGGGACCTAGACAAATTAGAGGACTGGGCCAAAAGAAATTTGATGAAGTTCAACAAGGAGAAGTGCAGAGTCCGCCACTTAGGACAGAAGAATCCCATGCACTGCTACAGACTAGGGACCTAATGGCTAGACAGCAGTTCTGCAGAAAAGGAGCTAGGGGTTACAGTGGATGAGAAGCTGGATATGAGTCAACAGTGTGCCCTTGTTGCCAAGAAGGCTAATGGCATTTTGGGCTGTATAAGTAGGGGCATTGCCAGCAGATCAAGGAACGTGATTGTTCCCCTCTATTCGACATTGGTGAGGCCTCATCTGGAGTACTGTGTCCAGTTTTGGGGCCCACACTACAAGAAGGATGTGGAAAAATTGGAAAGAGTCCAGAGAAGGGCAACAAAAATGATTAGGGGCCTGGAACGCATGACTTATGAGGAGAGACTGAGAGAACTGGGATTGTTTAGTCTACAGAAGAGAAGACTGAGGGGAGATTTGATAGCTGCTTTCGATTACTTGAAAGGGGGTTCTAAAGAGGATGGATCTAGACTGTTCTCAGTGGTACCAGATGACCGAACAAGGAGTAATGGTCTCAAGTTGCAGTTGGGAAGGTTTAGATTGGATATTAGGAAAAACTTTTTCACTAGGAGGGTGGTCAAGCATTGGAATGGGTTACCTAGGGAGGTGGTAGAATCACCTTCCTTAGAGGTTTTTAAGGTCAGGCTTGACAAAGCCCTGGCTGGAATGATTTAGTTGGGGATTGGTCCTGCTTTAAGCAGGGGGTTGGACTAGATGACCTCCAGACGTCCCTTCCAACCCTAATATTCTATGATTCTATGATACCCAAGGAAGGCCTTAACCCTAGATCAGAGTAGGACAGGTGCTTTATGTGAAAGTCTCACATAAAGATTTAAGAGTAGCATAAGTCCTCAACACAGAGTTTAAGTGGTGTATGGGGTCTTGGGAAGAGCCCTCTACAAGGTGTGATTCCTCCTAGGAGACTGCATGTGGTCAGAGACTCACAAGTTTGTCTGTTAACAACAGGAGGCATTCAACTATTCCCTGAGAGAGAATGTTAAGTTATATTCCAACCTAAAACCTACTCTCTCTGCCTTGTGTGTATTTGTATATGCATGTGAACATGAAGCCAGAGAGCCCAACTTTTGCAATTTTATCACAAGTCTCATAATATTTGGTAAGTTTCCTAAAGCTTCAGCTCCTGGAGTCATGTGAGACATGCAACTTTTATATGGAAAAAAAAGTAAAATTTTAGCCCTCAAGATTGTGAAGAAAAGGTCAAAAACATGAGCAAAGCTCAAAAACATGAGCCCTAAAGACTCAAAACAGACGGCAAAAAAGAACAACTCCAAATGTATTGGTGGTTTGTTGGGATCCTGAGTCATGCTTTTTGAATGCTTAGGGTGGTAATACAGACCTTGCTAGCTAAATTAGAAAAAAAAAGTCCATTAGAAATCATAGTTTCCTCAGACTATAGCTAGTCACTACATTGACCACTTTTCTAAGATGTTGCACCCCTTTTTACGACCCTTTGTTTGGTGTGTCAGGGACTGGGCCTCCCTATGTGTTTGTACAGCACCAAACACATTGTGAGTGTATCAGAAACAAATCATTGTCATCATCCTTTCTGATTTCATGTCCAATTGCATAATATAAATAATTAATAATAATTTTGCCACTGTGGGTTTTTTTCATCTGTAAATCTCAAAGTGCTTGACAAATGTTAATTACATTGGCTTCACAACACTGCTGTGAGGTAATTAAATCTAATTATCCCTCATTTTGCAGATGAGTAAACTGAAGTCCAGAGCGAAACTAAGTCTAGAATTACCGAATTTGAGTGCCTAAAGTTAGGCAGCTAAATGCACATTTAATCACTGGAAGCTGTGGGCACTCAACAGCTCTGTAACTCAGGCCATTTGTGTAGGTGCCTAAAGATGGGTTTCATGCCTAATTTTAGTTTCCCTAATTGAAAATCTGGATGTAAGTCATTTGCCCAAAGTCCCGCAGCAAATCAGTAATATGTGCAGGAATCAAGCATCCTGGCTCTGAGACTTTCCTAGTCTAACTACCGATCACACAACTTCCCTATGTTTGTAGGCATAGATGAAAGCTATGATGCCAAGTTACATGTACTCAGGCTGTAGACAATCAATGCAGTGATGGCATTTAAGGGTCTGATTCTGTCATGTTTTGAGCCTGTTCTAATCTCATTGACATCAGTTGGAATTGAAGGTGCTCAACTCCTCACAGGCTCAAGCACTTAACAGGAAAGGATGCAGTAACTAAGAGCTGGGTGACTCCAAATGTGCAGGGGTATGTTGCCTGGTAGAGACCTCCTAAAAAGGAACAGCAGGGATGCTGGGGAGGGGTTAAGAACTGACCCTAAAGACAATGAGCAGTGAACACTTTCAGGTGAGCAGCAAGGGGTGTTTAACTTGTCTAGCATTTGGGCTAAGAAAAGGGGGGGGGGAGGACATACTCACACACACTCTCTCTCTGTCTCCACCCCCTTACTCCATGCTGATTCTTTTTGAATACTAGTTTGGGAGGCCTCTACTGCTGCTATGACACTATTTTCTTCAAATAGAAAGCAGCAAAGTCAGCTATGAAGACTGACAGGGTTGGTCTTTATTACAAAGCTCCTTAGACAAATGAAGGACTTTACACGTGCTGAAAAATATCCCACAAGTGGTGTAAAATCATGCTGCTTCAATGTGGGGGAAGATACCAAACTTCCAAAACACCATGACATCTCCTCTACCACCTCTTCTAAGTGAGGGAACTTCAGTGGATGGATCAGCTGGAGAATAACAATAATTTTAAAACTCCTTCAGCAAATACAACAGTTTATGGTCTAGAAGCAATCACACCACTTACCCCTTCTCCAGGCAGGCTGTTCTGCACCCTCAATTGTTCAGCTATCTACCTTAAACATTTATAGCAGACTTTTCAGTGGCTGAAACTCTGGCCACAACTCCCGGGGGAGGGGTGTGTGAGAGAGAAAATGAGGCAGTATAATAATCTGAAATCCAGTGGGCAAAATTTACCACTCCACTAAGTGGGTCAATGCATTAAAGTCAACAGAACTGCACCAACTTATACCCATAGTGAGTCTGGCCCAGTATTGTTAAAGCACTGGAAATACTACAATATGTGCACTGAAGGTCAATATAGTTTTTTAAAATCCTCTAATCAAGGCTGTCTTCTCCACCCTTAGGAAAAACACAAGTTGCCACCATATTCCTTTGTCCATGTAGTTGTAGAGGTTCATCTTGTCCTTTCACTGCTGCCTTTGAATGATCACAAACACTAACAGACTAACCCACCCAATGGGCAGGTGCTGAGTGCCCTTAACTGCCAGCACAATCAATGGATATGGATGGTTGCATATGGATCTCACTGTGTCTCTGCAGGTAGATTTGGCCAACTACACCAAAGAGGAAACACCTAGATGATGCCCTTAGTCTTAGTTAAATGAAAGTAACGACAACATGCCACTGGGGTAGAAGGCCTTTGCCTTGTCTAATGACACAGATTTTCTCCTTTAAAAAGACATGGCTGGTATAAAAGGGGCCTCTTCAGTCTAACAAAGCTTCTTTCAAACAATGCTTTCCTTAAAAAGGCACATATGAAAACAGTTTAATCTCCAGATAACTCCTAATCGGAGACAATGAGCAACAAGAAAGAGAGAAATGTTGGTTTTGTTGTACAGCACTGGACTGGGAGGCAAAAGATCTGGATTCTCTTCTTGATTCTGCCCAGGCTTCCTGTGTGATCTTGGGAAAGTTACTTAACTATTTCATGCCTTAGTTTCCTTATTTATAGAATAAGGATAATACTTCCCTGCCTTACAGTAGTGTTGTAAAGTTAAGCTCTTTAATGTTTGTGAGATACAATGATTTTCACTCTAGAGAAGCCTATAAATAATGTTCCTTGAAGTTGTGTACAGGATCAGCCGTATTTATTACTTATTTATAGATACATGAGTTACCACATGGGATTAGGATCACAACTGCCTGATTTTATTCTTTTTTAAATAGACTTTTGAGGCTGAATGCAGGTCACTTACTCAACCTTTTGGCAATTTAATATAATCTCTCCTTTGAACATGCAGTTCC
The DNA here is from genome assembly GCA_032164245.1 of Sternotherus odoratus. Classification (NCBI taxonomy): domain Eukaryota; kingdom Metazoa; phylum Chordata; order Testudines; family Kinosternidae; genus Sternotherus; species Sternotherus odoratus. Next base: position 279,070,748 of record JAVMKO010000001.1, on the reverse strand, counting down.
TTATAGTAAACTATTAAATGCCTTCTTTCTTGCGATTGGACTATTGATTCCATTACAATGCTCAAATCCAAGTTGTTCTCTCTTCTATGATCAATTATTCTAAAAACTTGGGTCTAAATTCAGCCCTGACATAAATGGGTGCATCTCTCTTGAACCGCCTTGTTGTAGTTACTGGGCTTGGGTAAGTGATGCACTAGGAAAGAAGAGACCTGGAGGGCTGGGAGACTCGTTCTGATAAAAGTGGAGCTTTCTCCCTCCCTCCCACCTGCCCCTCCACACAGCTGAGCCTTTAGCTTATTTTAGAACACGAGCTGAACCAAAACGCTTAGTGGGCAAGATTGTCCAGCAGATAGGGGGCTCAGTAGGGAATCAGAAGAGTTGGATTCTGTTTTCAGCTCTGCTACTGACCCGCTGTGTGACATCGGGCAAGTCCTTTCGCCTCTCTGTCCCCCATGTTCCCATCTATAAAATGCGATTGTGATACCTTCCCTTTGTAAAGTGCTTTAAAGCCTTTTATGAAAAAGGTTGTGTTATTATTTGCAGTTCTGATGTGCTTATATAACACTTTTGACACTTTCTTTGCACTAACCCTTTTGGTCCCAGTAACCTTTACGCTTCCAGGTTCAATGAGGGACTAGTCCTGGAAATAGCCATTTACTGCAAGAAAAGCTTTTCTTGCAGAATTTCTATCCAAGATTCAAAGTAGAAGTGCTGGAATTCTTGTGCGAATGGCTGTTTTCATGAGATTTCTGTCTGAATTGTGTAAAGTCAAAAATGTTGGAGTAATTCAAATAAGCCTAAACATCCTATTCTACACAGAGACTCTGACCTCTGAACATATTGCGGTTCACCTACTGCCAGTAATGCCTGTCCCTCAAAAAAATAATTAAAATTAAATATTGTAAGTGAAGTTGTTTTTAATTAATGTAATAGTTAGTTGGTAGATAGTTGGTGTCTGTGCCTGGGAAAACAGACAGAAGGATGCTCTTGTAGATAAGGATTTGGAACATAATCATTCAGTTCCTGACTCTACCACAAGCTTTCTGTGTGGCCATGGGCAAATCACACTCTATTTCTCTCCAGTCCCTCTTCTTTAAAAAAGTGGACCATGATTGTTCCTTTCTCCCACTCTTTGTCTTGTCTGTTTAGACTGTAACTTTCTCAAGTCCCTTACCATGTGTCTATACTACACCTACTACAATGGAGCGCTAATCTTGAACCCTCTTTCTCAGAGACACAAAAGGAAAAAAGAGGAAACTACAGTGAAACCTCCATTTAACGGACTAATTCGGGCGAGGGGGTGTCCGTTAAATGAAAAAGTCCGTTATTTAATAATAATAAAAAAAACGAGCTGTCGGAGCAGCAGCCTGACCGCCACAGGGTCAGGGCGGCAGCTCCACAGCCCGCCCGCTGCCGGGACCCGGGTCCCGGCTGCCGGGAGCCGTCAGCCAGCCCGCCCGGGTCCCGGCTGCCGGGAGCTGTCAGCCAGCCCGCCCGGGTCCCGGCTGCCGGGAGCCATCAGCCAGCCCGCCCGGGTCCCGGCTGCTGGGAGCCGTCAGCCAGACCGCCCGGGTCCCGGCTGCCGGGAGCAGTCATCCAGCCCGCCCGCTGGCGGGACTCGGGCAGGACCCGGGAGCCGTCAGCCAGCCCCCCCGGGTCCTGGCTGCTGGGACGCGGGCGGTAGCCGGGAACTGTCAGCCAGCCCTCCTGGGACCCAGGCGGCAGCCGGGAGCAGGCAGCCAGCCCGCCCGCCAGCCAGACCTCCCGCTGCTGAGACCCGGGCGGCAGCCGGGAGCAGACAGCCAACCCGCCCGCCAGCCAGACCTCCCGCTGCTGTGACCCGGGAGGCAGCCGGGAGCCGGCAGCCAGCCCTCCCGCTGCCTGGACCCGGGCGGCAGCCGGGAGCCAGCAGCCAGCCCGCGAAAAATGGATTTTGGATGCATCGGACTTGCTCATAAATTTTGTCCGTTGCATCCGAAGTCCGTTAAATCGGGCTCCGTTAAATTGGGGTTTTACTGTATTTTAAAAAAATACTCTTTAAAAGCAAAACATCTAATATAGAGGAAACTGATGGGAACTCAAATTTGCAAGTCACTTAGTGGACTGGATAAAGCAAATTACTGGAATCATAGAATTATAGAATATTAGGTTGGAAGGGACCTCTGGAGGTCATCTAGTCCAACACCCTGCTCAAAGCAGGACCAATCCCCAACTAAATATATGAGAATGACATTTAGGAAGTCATGGTCTTGGTTTTGGGAATTCAGAAATCTGGGGCTTTCCTGTAAATAGGTGTGGCTAAAGAAAGGCAGCTCCTGTAATCCCAGAGTTTGGAAATTCCTTTGAAGGCCCATTTCCAAACGGGTGCTTGAGACATAGTCATTCATGACTTTTAAATGTTTTTTTTTCTCTAATAAAACTTAAAAATACCCAGCCCTGCACAAGATTTGGATTTGAAATGTGTGAAAAAAAGCTATAGGATGGCTCCTCTGTGGTTTTTTAAAGGTTTGTGGACATTCTGACTGACAAAACTATTTCAATCCCTTGCTTCACTGCCTGGGGAAGTTCCCAAGAATTTCCCAGGTGTCAGGGCAAAACAGCTGTTCTTTCATCTTTTTCTGAATGGTGATGTGCACCTTAAGGAATGTTAGACATGCTTCAATTTAATGATGCAACAAAGTAGTGAAGCGTTAATGTCTACAAGGCTGCAAGGTCTCGTAAATGCAGAAGCCAGGCTAAGGCGTTTTCCAATATATGGTGCTAATCACATCCACACATTTTACTATCACAGTAAGGAGCAAGGGAGTTGGCTTACTATTCAGATGTTAAATTGTTATTCTAGCAAATATACTTCTGGGGCCTAATCTTGCTCTTATGACAATCAATGGGAAAGCTGGGATTTAGTGAGGCCTGATCCTTCCCTGCTTCCTCCCCGCAGAGCTGGCCCTCCCCCAAGCCCCTCTCCTTCCTCCTGTGCAAAATTGAAAATTAAAAAAATGTAACACTCATTCATTTAAAAAAAGAGGAAAGGAGATAGTAAAGCTGCCGGGGTGAAATTCAGCCTATGCAGATGCCAGTACATGGTCTATGCCCTGCTTAAAAGTTCTACTTAAAAGCTATATTTTGATGGCTTCATTTAAATTTACATAGTGCACAGGTTGCATTTTACCTTCAGAGAAATACTCTCTATATAAAGTTTTCATATTCAAATATAACCAGACCCTATTTTCATAGGCTACATAGTAAGGATCCAATATTGAAAACTGTGACTGACATGAGTAACTCAGACTCAAGTTACTTGGCTACACTTGAAATTTCAAAGTGCTGTCATTGGAACGCTTCTCAAGGTTTGACTACACTTACATTTTTATAGCACTCTTAAGTTGTTGGCTCAGGGGTGTGAAAAATCACCCCCTCTGCACGCAGCAAGTAGGAGTGCTTTAAAGTGCTAGTGTGGACAGGCCCCAGTGCTTGGACACTTGGAGGTGGATTATGAGCACCGGGAGAGTTCTCTCCCAGCACTTGTGCGTGACCACGCTCACACTTCAAAGTACTGCCAGGGGAGCATTCCCATGACAGCACTTTGAAGTTTCAAGTGTAGACATGTCCTTAGGCACATAGTGCAATTGAGCTGTCCCTCTATCTCCCTCTTATACACTTGAATGTGAAATAACAACCCTAAATTAACTTTCTGTGACAGCTTTGCTGTCTCCATTCCCCCATTTTTTTTCTTTCTAATGATAAATGTTGGAAACATAGTAATATAATTTGGGATTATTTGAATAGCTGAGTGATGAGATTTAAGCAGTGGAAGAGGAAGGTGATTATTAACACCAGCATTTTAAATGGGCTGGAGTAGAATGAAGTGAAATGTTAGGAAGCCAGACAGAAAGTCTTTGAAGTAGAAGAGATGAGAATGGGGCAAGACTTTTAGGATAGGAATGCGAGGTGTAGGTGCAACTCAGCTCTCAGGATCATGCATCCTGTTTGCACAGCCTTTATGATGTTATCAGTAACGGATAATATAAATTTGGAGAGTCTATCAGTTAATTGATTGTGATAGTGAACTTCATTTGTATCAGAGGACAGCACGGCTGAGAGCTAAACATTAAACCATGTCACCAGCACTGAATCAAAAGCCGTTGGGAGAAAATAAGAGGGAGAATTATCTGATCTTGAAAATAAGAGGATAGCTCAGGGGTAGGCAACCTTTGGCATGCGCGCCAAAGGTGGCCACAAGCTGATTTTCAGTGGCACTCACACTGCCTGGGTCCTGGCCACCGGTCTGGGGGCGGCTCTGCATTTTAATTTAATTTTAAATGAAGCTTCTTAAACATTTTTAAAACCTTATTTACTTTACATACAAGAACAGTTTAGTTCTATATTATAGACTTATAGAAAGAGACCTTCTAAAAATGTTCAAATGTATTACTGGCACTCAAAACCTTAAATTAGCATGAATAAATGAAGACTTGGCACATGACTTCCTTTGGCCTATACTTGTCTTTATTTTACCAGCTGTGGTTTTAATTTTCCCTCTCTTGGGACTTAACTATTCCTCTTGGGCTTAGAGATTATATTAAAGATACATATATATGCATTATAAATAGGAATATTTAATATAAAGAAACTCATAAAGCTACCTCAGTAGAAGCAGTCTGCATTGTTTCTGGGTCAGATGAGGTCAGTCTTGTTCAAGTGCTATGAAATTGGGTTGGTGTGTGGTTTACTTGTTTTTTTTCAATTGCTCTATTGGTGATTCCGAGAAGTACAGACATCAGAGATGGAAAAGGCCTTTTAAGTCATCTAATCCACGCCCACCCCCTTCCCAATGCAGGATTGTTACCTACAGCAGCTAAGGTCAAACAAGCTAAGCATTATGGTTAAGATTTTCAAAAGAGCCTGAAACCTGCTGTGCTCAGGGGGGTCTGAGCAAGAAAGTTGCGGCGCTGTAGTCAAACAGTGTAGACAAACTCTAAGGACCACAAGCCTAAGGAACACAAGCCTAAGTCCCCACTGAAAGTCAATGGGGCTTGTGCTCCTAAGGCCAGACTTTTAAAGGTATTTGGGTGCTTGAAGATGCAGGTAGGCACCTAATGGGATTGAAATCAATTGTAGTTAAGTGCTTGGGCACTTTTGAAAATCCCAGTGGATGCCTATCTGCATCATTAGCTACATAAATACCTTTAAAAATCTGACCCTAAATACTTTTGAAAATCCCACCCGATAGCTCTAGAGACTTCCTCATTGACCTCTTCCAGGCATTCACCAAGCTGGCCATTTAGAAGTTCAGCAAGAGCCAGCTGGGCTGATGAGTTGGACACTGGGATTCAGGAGGACTGTGTTCAATTCCTGGCTCTGACCTAGATTTCCTCATGTCACTGAATGAATAATAATCTCTCTGTGCCTCAGTTCTCTTATCTGTAAAATGGACAAAATATTCCCCTATCTCAAAGTTCTCCTGGGAGGATAACTCTATTAATGTTTGTGAGACACTCAGATATCACAGTGATGGGGGCCATCTATGGATCTAGATCAGACATTCTCAAAGTGGGGGAGTGGGCCACCCTGGATGGGCATAGACAGTGGTGGATTACTGCAGCGACCCATGGGGCCCATGCTCAGGGACCCTGGCCAATAGTGGGGCCCCCTACAGGCTGGAACTCTGGCTCCACCCCAGGCTCCTCCTCTCCCTCCCTCCAGGGACCCGCTGTCCTGCTCCTGCTCTTCCCCCTAAGGCCCTGCCCCCTGGCCAGGCCATGTAAGGTATAATTACCCCCTCCCTTCCATGCGGAGCTGCCCTCCCACCCCAAGTCCTTCTCCTCCCCTCTCGAGTCCCTCTCCTTCCTCCTTCCTTCCCTCACAGAGCTGCCCCCCCCCCCAGCTGTTCTCCTTTCCTCCTGCATGGAGGTTCCCCCAGCCCCTCTTCTTTCCCTTATTTTACACATGGGTATAGTGAAACACACAGACTGAGGTTAAGCGAATTGCCTACACTACAATCAAGTATCTCTGCTAGTTAGAGAACTCAAGAGTCCTGACTGCCCATCTCCAACACTTACCAGTGGACAATACTGTTTTCATAAAAAAACCGCATGACTTGCCTATGACAATGTTTGGCACTGACACAGAGTTCTCTGACATAATGCTGTATTATGTGTACAGACAGCTGCAGCTGTCCACACTCACTCACCTGAAACTACAGCCTCCAAAACTATTGTCACAAGTATCAGCCGGGTTGTTAATTCAAAACCAAACAATGTATTGACAAAAAGACAACTTGAAGTTTGAGCCATTTATTTTTATTCATATTTATTTCTATGCTGCCTATTTTGATTCAAGGCTTCTGTCCTGGGTAGCTTACAATCTAGTATTTTTTCCAATAAATATGTAGCTTATATTTAGTTTATATTTAAACTCCAAGCTGCTTTATAAAAGCTGAATAATTAATCCTCATTCCCTGCTGGGAGGTGAGTAAGTAAAATTCATTTTATGATGTGGGAACTCAGACAATGCAAAGTTATGCAATAAGCAAAGATCATCTAGCGAGGAAGAGAACTCCTTTTTCTGGCTCCACAGCCTGTGCTCTGACGCTCTGACTACATCAGCTTCTCAGACCACTTAAAAAGGAAAATTTACATTTCATATCTACATTACACAGGAATAATTGAAGTATTTTAAATCATTGCATGTTTTTCTTTATTAAACCAGTTGCAATAAGATAGTTAGTCCTAACTCATTTAAAACAATAAAGACAGAATAATAAAGTGCAACAACTGTGCTTGGTTCCTTTATTGTTTTCAATAAATAGCTGGTTTCCCCCATAGCTAGTTTTTTAAAAACACATTTTCCAGCCAGCCCAGTGCATTATATGTAAGCTATCTAGGCTTTTCTCTGTTCCCGTCTCAACCTCTCTCACATTCATTCCTCCTCTATTTGAATGGGCCTTTTAGACAGACAAAATTTCCCCTCTCTTTTAAACATACATAGACACTGCTCCTTTGCTTCCTGTATTTGTAAACATACCTTCCCTTCTAGGGCCCCCCTCTCCTCTTTTTTGCCCCTCCCCCCAATGACACTGCCCCACCCCTGAGTCCTTTTTTGGACAAATGCCCAGTTTTGCCAAAAAGGTTGGGAAGCCTGGGGCAGGTCTTAAAAAGGGGACTGTCCTGGCGAAACAGGATGGAGGGTCACCCTAGACTGTAGTAGCAGCTAACCAGGGAGCCCGGGCAGCTGTGGAGAGCCCCAGACCCACCACCTGCCCTGGGCGAGGAGCCAGGATACCTGAGAGCAGCCCCTGGCCCATGTCCCTGCCCCCAGGGTACACTGTCCAGGACAGGTGCAGGATCCAGGGCTCCCACACCAGCTCAAGCTTCCTGGACAATTCTTACCCACGGCCTGATTTCTGGCCAGGCTAGGAGGCAGGGTTGTGGGGGGAAGGGAAAAAGCAGCGGGCAGAACCCCATGGTGTTGGGAGTGGGGTGGGGGAGACAATGTTCTTTGTGCAAAGGGCCCCAGTAAATCTTAATCCATCTTTGGGCAGGGGATGTATTCTGGGAGGGCATGAGAAGTTTTAGAAACAAATATTGTGCCATTGCACACCATTTTCATCATAGTAATATTTTAATGGTATGTTTTTGGCAAATTATGATGCATTTTGTAAAAAAATAAGTCATGTGACGTCATTGAAAAAGTTATGATTTACTGAATATGATTATCCTATTTGTATGCATGTGTCGGTTTTGTATTGGAAGTTATGACTATACAATGACTATTGACTAGGGATCTGTATTTCAAATGGGCTTACTCTGGAAAACACCCACAGCCAGTTTTTAAGGTACAATAATGAAGAAGCCAGACAGTGCTGATGACCCATAAGCAAAGACAATGGACCCTGGAAGAAATTCACTTTCCTGTGAACATGCCAGACAGCCTGTAAGTAATGGCTACTAAGACTCAGCAAGGTATGCAAAGGCCTATGAGCAGGCCACATGACTCTGACTTCATCTTGGGATGTCACTTTTTTTCCACCAACTGAGATTTGGGAGAGAGTGACATCATTGGTGGTTCTTCACTCCCTATGCAAGAAGACTCCCGGAAGCAGCCAAGGAACAAAGACTGAATTGGGGGAAGTGCTGGGACAAAGCTAAAGGGATTTCTAGCCGGTATATGAAAACCTGGGGATTCTAGACTGCAAAGCAAGTGTAGTTTGTGCTTTAAGAATCTGCAGCCTGCTTGTATCATGTCTCAGGGTGAGAATTTGCTAATTCACATCCTATCTTTCTAGTATTGTAGGCTTAGTTTGTGTTTATGTTTATTTTCTAGGTAATCTACTTTAATCTATTTGCTATCCTCTATAATCGTTTAAAATCTATCTTTTGTAGTTAATACACACTTGTTTTTGCTTTATCTAAACCAGTGAATTTGAGTGAAATGCAGGGAAATTGTAGGCCAAGGAGCAAAGGCTGTTGCATATTCCTCTCCACATTGGGGGGGAGGGGTCTATCTCTGAGCTTACACTATACAAATCCCTGTGCAGCACAAGACGGTATAATTTTGGATTTATGCTCCAGAGGGGGTGCATGCCTGGGGACCTGAGAGTTACCTTGGCTGTAGCCTTTCTACTGTTGCTTCATGCAGTGACTGGTCAGAGAGCCAGCACATAACTGTAGCTGGTGTGTCCCTACCTGTGCGAATGTGGTGGAAGTGTAGGACTGAAAGTGGGTGTGCAGCTTGTCACAGCAGCACAGTGAGAGAGGGAGCCCAGGCTGGTGGGTCAGAGGGCTCAGTGGTATCCCAGTTCCAGGCGGCACCCTGATGGGAACCTGTCACAAATACTGTGCATATTTTACCTGCACCAATGAATAATTAGCAAAACTGATTCCTTCCAACATATCAGGTTCTCAGATGGCACTGTGCATTTTGATGGATTTCTGTTAAGTTTGTGTAGCATTATACAAAGCTTTTGCCATCTGTACATTAATCTGTTTGCTACAATGTGGTGTGTACATTTAATTGTAAACATTGATCACAATCACAGTTTTGCTTTTGCTCTTATTGCAATGGATCATTGCTTCGTCCATGCAATTCATGGAATTGCTCTGCTCCAAAAAACAGGCAACAGTAACAGTGCAATGCCAGTAAGCAATATTTCACTTAAAATTACTTACATTACTATATACTTGAATGGCTCTGTTTGAATCAATGCCATGCTGTTTTTAATATTTAGTGAGAGTTGCATATTGATTATTTTTAATTGGTATAAGTACTTGTGTGGTGAGGTTCGGGGGGACGGGGGCATAAACTACTACAGACACACAAAGAATGGGGTACAATCAAGTAAGTTTGCGAACCACTTATCTAGATAAACTATACTATGCACAAGGGTTGCAGGTAGGTCTGGGATCATAGGCTGTCCTGATAGCAGCTCCAATGGTACTTTAATGGCCACAGCTCACTGAGTATGTGCAGAGATAAACAGCTATAATTTAGTATACATAATAAACCAATGTTAACTGAAGAATCACATATGTATCATACATAAAAAGGGGTAAGTAGACTATAAAGGACCAACTTCTACCCAGTTATTCGAGTTGCACATATTGCAAATGAGGGCAGGACTATGGGCAATATATTATAGGTGAGGCTGATAGTCCCAGTTATTAAGGTCACCCAAAACTTCTCATTATAAGACAGTACTTTCACTTGCTTATCATTTTGCCTATTTTTAACTGTTTAGACTGAAATTTTCCATGCCGCATGTCTGCTTCAGGATGAATTTTTCTGGGAAGGCAATGGGGTGGAGGAGACACAAATCTGAAGAGGAGCCAGGGTGGAAGGAGAGAACTGGGAGTGGCTGGGCAAGTGAATTGGGCCTGGGATGAAGTATGAGGACTCAAGAGTGGGACTGGCTAGGTGAAGAGAATGAGACTGGGAGGAGGTGGCAGGGTGGGGAACGGACAGGACTGGGACAGGGACAGGTTGGAGGGGATGGTCAGAAGAGGTCACATTTGGGGAGAGTAGGCAGAAGAGTCTCTCTGTGTGTGTGTGTATATATATATGAAGTGTATATATATATATATATATATATATATACATGTGTGTGTATATATATATATATATACACACACACACACACACACACACACACATACAAACCACATTAAAAGAACACCATTAAGACTGCAACAATTAACACCCAGAAGTAAGGAAATGTAAGAACTCAAGCTGCTTGTGCAATCTCAGTTTGGCCCCTTAGCATGTATGCATTGTGATACAGTTTTTAATTATATGTACGGTTGGCAACAGTATCATATTACAAGGGACATTCCTTATTTAAATAGAAAATTGCCTGTCTTGTACTAAATCAGCACAGAACATCTTTCATCCAGTATTTCAACAGGGGGGGCTAGGGGCTAGTACTCATGGGTGCATCTTTCCGGTAGAGCCCTAGGGTTGCCAACAGTCCCTTATTTCTTCATTTCTGTACAACAAGATTGGGAGTTGCTGAGTGCTGCAAAAGGCAGCAAGAAATACCCCTGGCAAATACATGAGTACTGCTTATTATTATTATTGTTTATTATTGTATTATTATTTATTAATTCCTTCATTTATTATCATAATCATATTGGGAGGAGGGTTGAGGCAGGGGTTTAAGAAAATAGTCCCTTATTTTTGAAATATGATGTTGGCAACCATAATTACATGCTCCCATACTATACTTTGGACAGGACCCTGCCTCATTCAGTACAGGATCGACCTGCTTGAGGTATGACTCAGCGTTGTGTAGTGACACATACTGGTGTCTGTAGGACCCATGTTTAATTTGTGGCAGAAGCTGGAAGGTGTGTTGAGTGAGGAAGGTGATTGCAAGGAGAAAAAGGATGATTTCATGCACAGGTGCCAATTCAGTTGGTGCTCTGGGGCTGGAGCACCCACAGGAAAAAAATGGTGGATGCTGAGCACCCACCAGCAGCCCCCCTATCAGTTCCTCTCCTGCCCCCCAGCACCTCCTGCCTGCTGGAAGGCCCCACCAATTAGTGCCTCCTTTCCCTCCCAGCACCTACCTCCTGCTGTGGATCAGCTGTTTTGCGGCATCTGGAGGCGCTGAAGGGGAGGGGAGAGAAGCCAGGGCGCAGCGCTCTTGGGACAGGGCAAGGAAGAGGTGGGGTGAGGCATTGGAGGAATGGCTGGAGTGGAGCTAAGGCCTGGACAGAGCTGGGTGGGGAGCACCCCCTGACAGAGTAGAAACTTGGCATCTATGATTTCATGGTTAAGGCAGCTGAATGTTGACCTGGAGAACTGGATTCTGTCCCTGTCTCTGCCCCAGAGTTTTAGACTGATGCTGGGAAAACCAAACTATTCACAGGTGGTCACTCATTGTGTGTTCCTTATTTTCTTACTGCCCATCTTGAGACCCTGAGGATTGATTTGTAGAAGTGCTGAGTACTCATGTCTGCAATGAAAGCTGCACTTTGAACATATGAAATACTCTAGAATTTTAACTCCTTTGAAAAATCAGGTCCTGGGAATCTCAGATGCGGCACCCAAAATTACTTTCTGTGCCTCAGTTCTCCATCTGTAAAATGGGGACAATAAGACCACCTTCATATCACAGGTGTGTTGTAAATATAAATTCATTAATGTTAGTAAACAACTCATATACCATGGTGTTGAGCACTACATAAAAGCCCAGGAGGAAATTAATAATTCTGTTTTCAGCCGGCGCCCTCACCCCCTCTGGCACCCCAACCGCCTGCCCCAGCACAGTGAAAATGAGCGAGTGAGCAAGGATGGGTGAGAACAAGAGATGGAAGGGGGGAAGGGGGATGGAGTGCATGGGGGTGGGGCCTCAGGGCAGGGGACCGGGCAAGTGTGTTCGGTTTTCTGCGATTAGAAAGTTGGCAGCCTGATGCTGGATGCCTCCATTTTTCAGGTGTCCAACTTGAAAGAATTTAAAGGGGCCTGATTTTTAGAAAGTGCTGAATTAGGATTGTAAATTAGGATTGTTCTCAACTGTGGGGTGGCTAGTAGAGTGACCAGATGTCTCAATTTACAGGGACAGTCCTGAGATCCGTGGCTTTATCTTATATAAGCCTATTACCCCCCTTACCCTCTGTCCTGATTTTCCACACTTGCTACCTGGTCACTCTCTAATTTTTAGTGACTTAAAGTTACTAAGCAAAGTCTAAGAGTCTAGCTTTAAAGGTCTAAATAAATGATGAAAGGCAAATATTAAAAAAAAATGTGGATGTGATGTGGACCAAAAAAACCTGGCTTAACATTACAAACCACACTTTCTGGTAAAAGAGGGAAAAGGACTAACAAGCATCCAAACTTCCCAAAACACTGATTTCTTGTAGCCTGAAAGGCAAACAAAAATAAGCCAGTTACACATTCACTGAAGGGCTGGCAAAAGTCCTGTCACCATAGCAACCCCCTCAGTGGGCCTGTTTTGCTTGCACAAGCTTTCTTGCCTATCCCAGCCCCAAATTGCTGAAGAGGAGGAGCTTTGCTTTGTCCATTCCTTATTTATAACTTGTTGAAAGCTAAGGGGAGGGAGGGGTGAGCCATCTCTGCTGCACGCTTGCTGCCTGAGTTGCAATTACACCTACAAATGCCTTCTGTATTGTATGGCGGCTGCATTCTGGCTCTGAAATTCCTTTGGCTGTTGGTGTTAGTAGAAGCAACTACCAGAACCTATTATGTTGGGATTGTGGAGGAGAACTGGGACTATGCCCCAACTGGGAAGAATCTGATGACAGGACAAAGCCTGACAGAAGATGAGTAAGTCACTCAGGTTTCTGGTAAATCAGATCTCATGATGTCTCAAGAGAAAAATTCTTAGGTCACTGAGATTCTTAAAATGTCTTAAGTTTGTGCCATCGCTGGACTTTAGTTAAAAAACAAAACCTGTTGCTTTAGTTAAAAAGCAAGTACCTTGCTGAGCTGTGACCATAGTATTGTGATGTGTATATTGCTAGTTTGGCTGTAATATACATTTAAGCTGGATGAAACTTCTATTCAAGTCAGTGGAGAGACTCCCACTGAATTGAATGGGAGTTGTATCAGGCCTCTGCTGTTGTCTAAAATGGCTTCTCTCCCTTATTACTGAAAAATAAGTTTGGGATAGCAGGGACTGGATACTTGCTGTGATGTTTATTGAATGAAGGGTGAATTTCAGGTGTTGATCGTTCTCAAAAAGGATTAAAAGTTTTTTTTATTGCAGATTTGCTTTACAAGGATTCATGTGGGAAATCAGGTATTTTGGTGAGTGTTGGCCCAAGGTGATGTCACAGTTCTGCCACCACTAAGCACAGCTTTTCCACAATCTATATATATAAAAGTCAAGTGGTGTATGTATGTATGATTGCGAACTCCTCCCGCAGCATTTGAGCCAGAGATTTGAAATTTGGTACAGTGAGGGGTCTTGGGGTCTAGATGGTCGTAAGGGTCGAAAAATTTTCGGATCTCACCTCTGACACCCCCCAGGGGTGAAAGTCTTTCAGGGCCAATCACATCAGCTGGGCGGTTAGGTGGTGATGATGTCATAATACCCCCTCCAACAGACACCTCACTCGCTCAGCTCACCCCTCCCTCCTCCAACGGAACCCCGGAAATCCCTCAGTTCTCTGCCCCTCCCACCTCCCAACGGAACCCTGGACTCCATCAGCTCTGTGCCCCCCCCCCCCACCTGCCAAGGTCCCCGGAATCCCTCGGCTCTGGGCCCCCTCCCCGCCTGCGAAGGATCCGAGTTGGGTTTGCTGGGACGGTAAGTGAGGTGGGGATGTCGGGTTCGGTCGGGGGGTGAGGTGGGGGTGTTGGGTTTGGTTGGGGGATAAGTGAGCCGGGGGGTGATAATTTGTCAGAGTTCAGGGACACCCCCACCTCACCCCCCCAACCAAACCCGACACCCCCACCTCACCCCCCCCCGACCAAACCCGACACCCCCACCTCACTTACCCTCCGACCAAACCCGACACCCCCCACCTCACTTACCCTCCGACCAAACCCGACACCCCTCCCCCACTTCACCCCCCCCCACCAACCGCAACACCCCCTGACCAACCCCAACACCCACACCTCACCCCTCACCCACCCCGACACCTTCCCACCCCCCCAGACCAAACCCGACACCCCCTGGCTCACTTACCCCCCGACCGAACCTGACACCCCCACCTCACCCCCCCACCAATCGCAACACCCCCAGACCAAACCCGACACCCACCCCTCACCCCTCACCCACCCCGACAACTTCCCACCCCCCAGACCAAACCCGACACCCCCCGGCTCACTTACCCCCCGGCTCACTTACCCCCCAACCGAACCCGACACCCCCACCTCAACCCCCCACCAATCACAACACCCCCAGACCAAACCCGACACCCCCCGGCTCACTTACCCCCGACCGAACCCGACACCCCTACCTCATCCTCCCAAGCAAACCCGACACCCCCACCTCACCCCCCACCAACCACAACACCCCCTGACCAACACCCACACCTCACCCCTCACCCACCCCGACACCTTCCCACCCCCCCAGACCAAACCCGACACCCCCTGGCTCACTTACCCCCTGACCGAACCCGACACCCCCACCTCACCCCCCCACCAAACGCAAAACCCCCTGACCAACCCCAACACCCACACCTCACCCCTCACCCACCCCGACAACTTCCCACCCCCCCAGACCAAACCCGACCCCCCCCCGGCTCACGGTGCACTGTGTAGCACACAGATTATTAAATACACTGTTCGGTCGGGGGGTGAGGTAGGGGTGTCGGGTTTGCTCAGGCGGTGAGGTGGGGGTGTCGGGTTTTGGTCGGGGGGTGTCAGCTGTCTGCCCCCTCCCCACCTCCGACTGACCCGAGAAGCGCCGGGCACTTATGCTAGTGAAAACTAAAAGAGAATCTTTTGTAAACTGGTGAAATTACATGACTTTGCCATGAAATTCAAAATAACCTTGACAAATTGGAAAAATTGGTTTGAAATCAGTAAGGACAAGTGCAAAGTACAGCTCTTAGGAAGGAAAAAGCAGATGCGCAACTACAAAATGGGGAATCTGATGAAAAGGATCTGGGGGTTATAGTGGATCACCAACTGAATATGAGTCAAGAATGTGATGTGTTTGTGCAGAAGGAGTGTATTAACAGGGATATGATAAGAAAGACACAGAAGGTATTTGTCTTGTTCTGCTTGGCACTGGTGAGGCCTGAGCTGAAATACTGTGTCCAGGTTTGGGCGTCACACTTTAGGAAAGATGTAGACAAATTGGAAAGATTCCAAAGGAGAATAGCAAAAATGATAAAAGGTTTAGGAAACCTGACCTCTGAGGAAAGGTTAAAAAACTGGGCATGTTTACTCTTGAGAAAAGAAGACTGAGGAGAGACCTGATAAAAATCTTCAGATATTTTATGGGCTGTTCTAAAGAGGACTGTGATCAATCGTTCTCTATGTCCACTGAAGGTAAGACAAGAAGTAAAGGACATAATTTGCAGCAAGGGAGATTTAGGTTAGATATTAAGAAAATCTTTCTAACTACAGTAAACCCTCGATTTAACGGACCCCGATTTAACGGACTTCGGATGCAACGGACAAAATTTCCGATGCATCCGAAATCCGTTAATGGGGGCTGCGCTGGGTTGACAGCTCCCGCCCGGCTCCCCGCAGCGGGGACCCTGGCGGGAGCTGTCAAACCCCCCCGCCCCCCCGCCCGGCTCCCCGCAACGGGGAGCCGGGCGGGTGGGCTGACAGCTCCCGCCCGGCTCCCCTCTGCGGGGAGCCGGGCGGCCGGGCTGACAGTTCCCGCCGGGCTCCCCGCTGCGGGGAGCCAGGCGGGGGGTTGAGAGCTCCCGCCCAGCTCCCCCCAGCGGGAAGCCAGGCGGGAGCTGTCAACCCCCCCCCCCCCCCCGCCCGGCACCCCGCAGCGGGGAGCCGGCAGGGGGGGGGCGTTTGAGAGCCCCCGCTCGGCTCCCCGCAGCGGGAAGCCGGGCGGGGGGTTTGACAGCTCCCGGCCGGCTTCCCGCTGGGGGGAGCCGAGCGGGAGCTGTCAACCCCCCCGCCCGGCTCCCCGCAAGGGGGAGCCGGGCGGGGGGGGGGCGTTTGAGAGCCCCCGCTTGGCTCCCCGCAGCGGGAAGCCGGGCGGGGGGTTTGACAGCTCCCGCCGGGCTTCCCGCTGGGGGGAGCCGAGCGGGAGCTGTCAACCCCCCTGCCCGGCTCCCCGCAAGGGGGAGCCGGGCGGGGGGGGGGCGTTTGAGAGCCCCCGCTCGGCTCCCCGCAGCGGGAAGCCGGGCGGGGGGTTTGACAGCTCCCGCCGGGCTTCCCGCTGGGGGGAGCCGAGCGGGAGCTGTCAACCCCCCTGCCCGGCTCCCCGCAACGGGGAGCCGGGCGGGGGGGGGGGCGTTTGAGAGCCCCCGCTGGGCTCCCCCCAGCGGGAAGCCCGGCGGGAGCTGTCAACCCCCCCGCCCGGCTCCCCGCAGCGGGGAGCCGGGCGGGGGGGCTGACTCACTCCATATAACGGACTAATTCGGGCGAGGGGGTGTCCGTTGTCACCCGAACGTCCGTTATTTAATAATTTAAAAAAATTATTAAATAACGGACTTTCGGTTTTAACGGACACCCCCTCGCCCGAATTAGTCCGTTATATCGAGGTTTCACTGTATAGGGGTGGATAAATTCTGGAATAGGCTTCCAAGGGAGGTTGTGAAATCCCGATTATTGAAGGTTTTTAAGAAGAGACTGGACAAACACATGTATGCAGGGGTGAAAGTAACTTAAAGGACATACCAGTATTCCTCAGTCTGGGGGGAGAGGGGACTTGACTGGAAGAGGTGTGAGCTCTACCGGAAGAGGTGGGGCTGGCTCGGGTGGCGATTTAAAGGGCTTCAGGCTCTGGGTACCGCTAAGCTCCGGGGGGCTTTAAATTGTCCCTGGAGCCCTGCAGTAGTGGCAGCAAAGCTCTGGCACCTATTTAAAGGGCTCAGGGCTTCCGCTGCCTCTACTGCCCTGGGCCCTTTAAATAGCCACCAGAGCCCTGCTGCTGGAGCCCTGGGACAGCGCTGTTGGGTGCCCCAGACCCTTTAAATGGCCGCCTGGGGAGGCTGGTACTGCCCTTACTCACCTTTGCCTGTACGGGATGGTCTAAGTTTATTTGGTGCTGACTGAGTGCAGGAGGCTGGACTTGATGACGTCTCAAGGTCCCTTCCAACTTTACATTTTTATGATTCTATGTGGAACCACAGAAGTTAGAGATGGGAAAGACTTATTCAAGATTCAAATACACATGATGTGTACAAGTGTGATGAGAAGATGGACCAGACAAACATACTGTATTCTGCACATATAGGCCTCGATTCAGGAGCCACAGAAGTCAGTGCTTAAATTTAAGCACATGAGTATTCCCACTGAAGTCCATGTGCTTAAATTTAGACATGTGCCTAAGTACCTTGCTGAGCTGAGACCATAGTATTGTGATACGTATATTCTTCTTACACACACAATTAAGCTTGATTCTCCATTCATTCCATGGAAGACCTTGAGAGGAGAAGGCATCCTTGTAGCCCTGGGAATTGGTGTACCAGCTATACTACTGAACATTGTGTGTTTATTGAAGTTTTAGCTTTGCCCCTACTCTAGAGAGCAGGTATGAGGCTATGCACAGGGTGCGGGTAAGGCTTGGGGAAAAATAGGATTCTGCCCACGTGTGGCAGTCAACACTAGTAGACCGTGATGTAAGTTCAGAACTTCGTATTGTTATAGAAGTTAGAGATGGAAAAGACCTAGATGGCTATCTAGGCAATGCCAAGCCAATGCAGGACTGTTCCCTACATCCCTAGTGATATGTTCACAATACAGTAAACCCTCGATTTAACGGACCCCGATTTAACGGACTTCGGATGCAACGGACAAAATTTCCGATGCATCCGAAATCCGTTAATGGGGGCTGCGCTGGGTTGACAGCTCCCGCCCGGCTCCCCGCAGCGGGGACCCCGGCGGGAGCTGTCAAACCCCCCCCGCCCGGCTCCCCGCAACGGGGAGCCCGGCGGGTGGGCTGACAGTTCCCGCCGGGCTCCCCGCTGCGGGGAGCCAGGCGGGGGGTTGAGAGCTCCCGCCCGGCTCCCCCCAGTGGGAAGCCAGGCGGGAGCTGTCAAACCCCCCCCCCCGCCCGGCACCCCGCAAGGGGGAGCCGGGCGGGGGGGGGCATTTGAGAGCCCCCGCTCGGCTCCCCGCAGCGGGAAGCCGGGCGGGGGGTTTGACAGCTCCCGGCCGGCTTCCCGCTGGGGGGAGCCGAGCGGGAGCTGTCAACCCCCCCGCCCGGCTCCCCGCAAGGGGGAGCCGGGCGGGGGGGGGCATTTGAGAGCCCCCGCTCGGCTCCCCGCAGCGGGAAGCCGGGCGGGGGGTTTGACAGCTCCCGGCCGGCTTCCCGCTGGGGGGAGCCGAGCGGGAGCTGTCAACCCCCCCGCCCGGCTCCCCGCAAGGGGGAGCCGGGCGGGGGGGGGCGTTTGAGAGCCCCCGCTCAGCTCCTCGCAGCGGGAAGCCGGGCGGGGGGTTTGACAGTTCCCGCCGGGCTTCCCGCTGGGGGGAGCCGAGCGGGAGCTGTCAACCCCCCCGCCCGGCTCCCCGCAAGGGGGAGCCGGGCGGGGGGGGGCGTTTGAGAGCCCCCGCTCAGCTCCTCGCAGCGGGAAGCCGGGCGGGGGGTTTGACAGCTCCCGCCGGGCTTCCCGCTGGGGGGAGCCGAGCGGGAGCTGTCAACCCCCCCGCCCGGCTCCCCGCAAGGGGGAGCCGGGCGGGGGGGGGGGCGTTTGAGAGCCCCCGCTCGGCTCCTCGCAACGGGGAGCCGGGCGGGGGGGGGGGCGTTTGAGAGCCCCCGCTGGGCTCCCCGCAGTGGGAAGCCGGGCGGGGGCTTTGAGAGCTCCCGCTCGGCTCCCCCCAGCGGGAAGCCCGGCGGGAGCTGTCAACCCCTCCACCCGGCTCCCCGCAGCGGGGAGCCGGGCGGGGGGGCTGACTCACTCCATATAACGGACTAATTCGGGCGAGGGGGTGTCCGTTGTCACCCGAACGTCCGTTATTTAATAATTTAAAAAAATTATTAAATAACGGACTTTCGGTTTTAACGGACACCCCCTCGCCCGAATTAGTCCGTTATATCGAGGTTTCACTGTAGTTTGAAAAGTCTCAAGCAATACAAGAAAGTATTTTTTTCAAATAACTTTAGGAGAAAGCCATATGCAATTTTGCAGATAATTACCATAAAAGTACCAAAAATGCAGTATTAGCAAGTGAAAAAAATGGACTTCTCACTTTTTGTTTTAGCGTGGATATGATGGTTACAGAGAAGGAGTGAAGAAATGATGTAACATTCTATAACTATGATTTCTGGTAAAAGAGGAATGACTAACAAATGGAGCTGTTCAAACTTGTGAAGAAAATGTTGTGCAAATTCATTCACACTCCCGGAAATCTCACCATTTTGCAGAATTGTGTAAAACAGTAGTTTGACTGCAAAACTATAAAACTACACATTTTCGAACAGCAACTTCTCTGAAAGGTGGACTCTTTTTCACTCAGAAAATGACTGACATATTAGTGAGAAAAAATAATAGTGCTAAGGTGATAGAACTGAAAATAGTCACATTTTGGGAAAACAGGACCAGTTTTGATTTAGCAACAAAATGTTCAGATCTTGAGTTCAGAGCTGTATTGCAACCATTTCACCCTGCCATGCTAATGGGCATCCAAACTTGAGAAACACAATGAGGTTGTTTTCTATTAGTTTCACAAGAGCTTTACAGGTGCAACCCACTGTTGATTGTTACATTTCCCCCTGCTGCGATTGATTCTTAAATAACGAGTCTGCTACAGTAGTGAAGGAACAAAGAGATTTCTGTTTTTACTCAAGCAGGGAGATTGTGCAATTAGTTCAGGAGGTCCCAGGTTTTATGGCATAGGGTTATCAAGAGAGTCATTACACATACCTAGACTGCATGGTGGTGGTTTGTTTTCAGCATGTGAATCTATTTCTGAGGTTGTTAGGTGGAAAGTAATAGGTGGCTAAATCTTTCACTGGGAAAGCTACTGCAGTTATGTTACATACTGGAATTTCTCACTTCCCTGCTCAGGATTGCAGAGGATTGCTTCCCTACTCTCATTCCTAAGATGGAAGAGCTCCAGTGAAAGGAATTTAACTTCAGATGAGGTGCAGATATTTATAAATCTAACACACACCAGGAAGAGTTTGTATCTGTTCTGCAGAATGTAATGTTAATGATATTTTTGCTGTCTGCCCTTTGGACTATTTCAATACTAAGCTGTACAGTTTACTGTTTGGACCAGGATGTTCATTCACACACAGCACACTCTGAATTTGGTTACATGTTCTTTAAAGTCAGTGACATTAATTCACATACCTATTTCAAAGAGGGGGAAACTTTTTGTGAAGTGTTTTAAGTTAACTCTTTGCTTATTCTTATAGTCTAATTTTTACAGGACATTACTTCCTAAGAGTAATCCAGCACAGCTCTAAGAACATAAGAATTGCCGTATTGGACCAGACCAAAGGTCCATCTCGCCCAGTATCCTGTCTTCTGACACTGGCCAATGTCAGGTGCTTCAAAGAACAGGGGAATTATCACGCGAACCATCCCCTGTGATCCACTCCCAGCATCTGGCAATCAGAGGCTTAGGGCGGAGCATGGGGGGGTTCCATCCCTGACCATCTTGGCTAACAGCCATTGATGGACCTATCCGCCATTAACTTATCTAAATATTTTTAACACAGTTATAGTTTTGGCCTTCACAACACCCCTGTTAACAAGTTCCAAGTGTGTGAAGAAGTCTTCCTTTTGTTTGTTTTAAACCTGCGGCCTATTTATTTAATTGGTGATCCCTGGTTCTTATGTTATGTGACGGGGTAAATAAAACTTATTTACTCACTTTCTACAGGCCATTTGTGATACCGTAGACCTCTACCATACCCCCCCCCCAGTCATCTCTTTTCCCAGTTGAGCAGTCCCAGCCTTTTAAATCTCTCCTCATGTGGAAGCATGCCATAGGTTTTTATCCCTGTGTAGACATACTTTTAGAGACCCCAACAAGGAGTGGGACATGAATGGGGCCCATATAGATGTGCGGGGGAGAGCTCAGGATACACTCAATGGATTGCTCCCTTCAGTGCCAATGTACGCATTATGCCTCTGAAAGAAAAAAATACCTCCAGGCATTGGTTCTTCAGTGAAACTCCTCCCTCTCCTCAGCATGCCTCAGGATAAGGCTTAGCTGATTATGAAGTGTCCTAATCCATCCAAGTTAATTCTGCATCTCATAAATCTTTTAAATCTCTGCTGAGTTTTGACAGTATTGAGGCATTAACTGAGGTGAAATCTAGTCTTCCACAGCAGGCCACCAGAGCTGTGGGCCAAGTCCTGCCCTCAACTACATCATTCGTTACCAGAGAATCAAACATAATTTGTGAAATGTGAGGACTGACTGATTCTATCCAGCTAAATGAAGACAATACATTGATCATAGAACCTAAACTAATAGCTAGAGCTTTAGGTGGCCAAATGACCCATTTTCATAACCAAAATGAATATTGTGGCATGGGTCAGCAACATCTGGGTGTCAGAAGGCCAGAGGTGAAATCTGGTTCTCACTGAAGCCAATGGGAGTTTTGTGATTGACTTCAGTGGAGCCAGAACTTCACCCTGCTTGCATCCGACGAAGTGGGTATTAGCCCACGAAAGCTTATGCTTCAAAACTTTATAGTTAGTCTTTAAGGTGCCACAGGACTTTGTTACCTCTGCTATTCCAGACTAACACGGCTACCTCTCTGATTCTGGACACCTTGGTAATGTAACCACTATAACCACACTCAACCAGCAACAAACTGGTGTTTCTCCTAAGGTTTTATGGATTCCCTGAGCCCCAAATGTATCAATATGTGGAGGGAAAGTGCCAACTGCTTTTGAACCTTGTTAAAAAGACACCACCACCCTATTTGATTTGATACTGTGTGATCTTTGGCCTGGTCTGTGTTTAAGGTTTTCCCTCCACTGGTTCAGCTCTCCCAGCAGTAGCAATAGCACAGAGGTTGTGCTAGTGACTGCTGGCATTTTAATCACTGTATCGGAGAGAAGTGCTCCGAGCAGGGTTACACAACACACAGGTTAAAATGTCAGTGGCAGCCTGTCTACTCTCATGCCATTGCGGGGTGGGGTGGTGGGTGATGTTGCCCTGGTGGTATCTGGACTGGTGATCTGCTGGATCACTCTAATCCTTGATGCTGGGAGCCAGCCTTACTAACCCTGCTCTGCTGTGAGAACCCTTGGGCTGGTCACGTACAGCTGCTTGGATTGCGCAACCGAATGACACTGGCTAGAAAAAGCTAATGTTGCTCCAATATTTT
The DNA here is from genome assembly GCA_032164245.1 of Sternotherus odoratus. Taxonomy (NCBI): domain Eukaryota; kingdom Metazoa; phylum Chordata; order Testudines; family Kinosternidae; genus Sternotherus; species Sternotherus odoratus. The sequence goes on along the minus strand of JAVMKO010000001.1, from coordinate 279,048,349 downwards.
AGAAGGAGTAAATAAGATGACCTAGGAAACTAATAGACCAGTTATCTTAAAATAGATTCTGGGCAAAATCATGGAAAGTCTTATATGGGATAGCGTAATTAATGCTAGTTAATATGGTTTTATGGAAAATAGTTCTTGTTAAACTGGTGCCTGAGTTAATTCATTCTCTTTTCCCATTGCTAGAGTGGAGACTGTTTTTGCTTGTCTTCTTTTTTGGGCCTCCTGAGCAGTTGGGGATTACCGTATTTTTCACCCTATAGGACGCTCCGGCCTATAAGACGCCCCCTCATTTTTCAATAAAAAAGCCGGACAAAAAAAAAAAAAAGCGCCTCGCTCTCCCGTCCCCGCCGCGCGGGCGGGCTGCCGGGAGCGTCCCGGTTCCCCCCTCCCCGCCGCGGGCGGGCTGCCGGGAGCGTCCCGGTTCCCCCCTCCCCGCCGCGGGCGGGCTGCCGGGAGCGTCCCGGTTCCCCCCTCCCCGCCGCGGCAGCCCGCCCGCGGCGGGGAGGGGGGAACCGGGACGCTCCCGGCAGCCCGCCCGCGGCGGGGAGGGGGAACCTCGGCAGCCCGCCCGAAAGATGTTAAGAATGTGCCTTTTTGCTGAGGATACATGAACTCATTAATACAAGCCATGTCCTGGGAGCTAAACACACGATAAATGGTTAAGAGGGACGTCTCATTATACCCAGAGAGAGCTTGAGCCAGCCAACCTCCACAACACCCTTTGCTTTCACACACACACAGAAGAAGAGACTCCAGAGCTCAACAATATCATGAACTCAACAGGATCTAGCAGAGATCCACCTTCAGACTCTTTTCCGGGGGCTTCGCTGGGCTAAGGAGTGGGAAGCCTGTGACTGCCAGCTAAGCTCTCAGCGGAGTCAATACCGCATTGCTGCTAATGCTGCTCATTTTCAGAGGCAACAACATCCAAAGAGCAGCCCCAGACAGTCCCCTGCAGACCCAGCCGCCTTCTCTGCGGAGAGCGGCAGCTCCGCAGCGCCCAGCCCCGCTGGGGAGACTGAAGGTTCAGCAGAACTCGGGCTGGGACCCGCCAGCAGAGCTCGCAAACCCCGGGGAGACGGGGGCTGCAGAGAGGAAAGCAGCCGACAGACACCCCCGTACCCGTTCCCCCCTCCCTCCCCCGCCCGTCGGGCTGCAGCGTGTCCGGCTGGGCTCTACCCGGGGCTCGGCTGTTTCCCGCGGGCGGGGCGATGGTGCCCGCGGGTCTCCCCGGGGGCGGGACGGGGCTCGGCTGGTCAGTCCCAGGCTCTGCCCGGGGCTCCCTGGGGAACCTGTCCGGGGTCCCGGTCTCCCCGCGGGTCCCTCCTCCCAGGCGGTTACCTGTCATCATCGCCGGGGACTCCGCCGCGGAGGCGCCGCCTCTTCTCCTGCCCCCGCCCGCGGCGGGGAGGGGGGAACCGGGACGCTCCCGGCAGCCCGCCCGCGGCGGGGAGGGGGGAACCGGGGCGCACATTCGCCCTATAAGACGCACCAACTTTTTTCCCCCCGTTTTGGGGAAGAAAAAGTGCGTCTTATAGGGTGAAAAATACGGTAAGCTGCGGGCTTTCTTGCTTCTGGTCTTTTTGCCAAAGCGGGAATTGAGTGATGAGCTGCTGGAACTATACAGAAACCCCTAAATGGCAGGAACTCACGCAGTTGTTTGTCTTGCTTGTGCTTAAAGGCAACCCTGATATCATGACAACTACTGTTGCATAGGAGGGAACTTTCATCAATGTAGTACAGTAGTGTAGGACCTGACTCCTCAGCCTTTATTTGGGTTGAGTAGCTCTGTCATTTGTCCCATTGAGTTCAGTAGAACCACTTGCCTGAGTAGTAAGCATCAATTTTTGCATAACTTTGAAAAAAGAGTTTTTCTGTCTTTAAACTATTTTCCACTCCATTCTATAGACATGCGAGTAGGTTTGTGAAGAGAGGAGCCAACAGAATAGGACGTATTTACAAGAAAGCTGTTTATAAACAGTTCACAGATGGTACCTACACACAGGAGATCCCCAAGCCATCCTGGCTGGGGTTCCTTGGTCCAGTCATGAAGGCTCAAGTAGAGGATATCTTTGTTGTTCACTTAAAGAACTTTGCTTCCCGTCCATATTCTCTGCATCCACATGGTCTCTTCTACGACAAAGATTCTGAAGGTAAAAACCAGTTCTCAGTATCAGTCCATCTCTGCCCCTTCTGCCCTGTCCTCCTCACTCTGCTTCCCCTCTTTTTTCTTTCTATTTAGCTAATCTCTTCCGAAGTAACCCCCATCCCCACTCCACCCCATAAAACCCTGTGATGCTAACCTGATGTTTGCCACCATCACATTATTCACTCTGTTTGTGTGTTATACCCCTTCCCCAACTCATTTATCTACCTTCTCTATTTTAGCAATATTGTCTCATTGTTTCCTTGTATTTCCCTGTCTTTGCTTATTTCTTATGGTTAAATTGCAAGCTCTTTGGGGCAGGGACTGTCCTTTTTTTTTCTGTGCACAATGGTCCATGATTGGGGCTCCTTCGTACTTCACTCATGCAAATAATAAAAAGTAATTTTTGTTCTTTTTAATTCCTCTTTTTCTATCCCCTTCCCTTTGTGTACTGAATACACTGGATAAGGGCATGGTCCAAAGCTGATTGAAGTGAATGGGGAACTTTCCATTGACCTTAATTAACTTTGTATCAGTTCCTAATAAACTGACCAGTATCATTAACCGGTAACTTTAAAAAGGAACATTCTCAATTATTGTTTTTCATTTTTAGGAAAACTAGCTTATTCCTGCCTTGCTTGTTTTTCTTAGTCAGAATGTGAGACAATCTAAATCCTCTTCTCTAGTCCATATGAGAGCTCTTGGCTCTAATGATGTGTTCTCTCTATATATACACAACTCCCCGGGGCAAATGACTAGGCTTCTAAAGCTCTTTGTGGGTCTGTAGCATCTTATGCAAATGACATCACGAGGGATATTGATTTGAATACAAAATTACACGCTGGGTGCATTTTCTCCTCACCTTCGTCACTAACATTTTCAACAATTTTAAGGCCAGCAGGGATAATTACAATCACCTAGTCTGACCTCTTGTATAACACACACCATAGAATGTCCCCCAGTAATTTTCTGCACCAAGCTCAATAATTTGTGGCTGAACTGCAGCCCATCCCTCAGGAGAAGTACTGCCTGCACCCCTGTGCTCGCTCACAGCCCTGTCCCAGCCCCGCATCTTTATTTTTGTTTCTAATTGGTAATTTGCCAGTGGGAGTGCTAGGGGGTATCCTGGCCCTGCTGAAGTCAATGGGAGTTTTGCCATTGCCTTCAGTGGTGTCAGAATTTCACCTTAAGTTTTTATTCTTCTCATTTCAGTACTTAAAGCAGTGTACATTCTGGCCCATCTCCTCAGTGGGTGTAAATTAGTGTAGCTCCATTGTCTTTAGTGGAATTATGACAGGTAAAGCAATGGAGCTACAATGATATATACCAGCTGAGGATACATTTCCCCCACACATCATTTGGCTATCTAAGTGTTGATATTGATGCCTGTCACTGTGTTATCTGAATAGTTGTGGTTTAATTAGTACACAGATACTCATTCTGCACTGATACTAAATAAGGACTAAAATTCTAAATAAACAAATATAAGTTTTAAGGGATTTTCAAGGTTCCAAGGGTTCTCTAAGGTTCCAAAATATATTAAACTATGTAATTATATCAATAGTGAACAGAATACAATGCAGGTATTTAATTATTCTATGGGTATGTGTACACTACAATTAAAGGTGTAACTGCAGCACATGTAGACAAATCAGAGCTAGGTTTGGTCTAGCTAGCTCAAATAACAAGGATTGTACATTACAACCTTGCCCAAGGCCCTGGGTATGTATTCAAGCCTCTAGCCCAGTCTATGTGGCCATGGCTTCACTGCTACTGTTGTTTGAGGTAGCTAGATTAAAGCAAGATTGGGTATGTCTACATGGGGTCAGTCCCAGGCACACTTTTGATTGCAGTAAAGACATACTGTATGTACTAATTCAACATATTTGTGGATATGTCAGTATGTCCTTCACAATGTATACATGTACCACTAGAGTAATGCTAAATGGCAGCCAGCTCGAAGGACCTCATTGTAGTGGCTGCAGCCATTTTCTTCTCTCATACAATTGTGCATTTGCATCGGTTGCCACTGTCACACAAAACTAACTATATTTTAAAAAAGTCATGATGAATCAGTTTTAATTACACCATTAAACAATACTAGAATACCAATTTAAATTTATTATAAATATTTTGGGATATTTTTCTACATTTTCAAATATATTAATTTCAATTACTAAACAGAATACAAAGTGTATAGTCCTCACTTTATATTATTAATTTTGATTACAAATATTTGCACTGTAAAAAAAAAAGATAAAAGAAATAGTATTTTTCAATTAATCTCATATAAGTCCACCCAGTCATACTTCTTGTTCAGCCAATCACTAAAATAAACAAGTTTGTTTACATTTACAGGAGATAATGCTGCCCTCTCTTATTTACAATGTCACCTGAAAGTGAGAACAGGCATTCACATGGCATTGTTGTAGCCAGCGTGGCAAAGTATTTAAATGTCTGATATGCTAAACATTCATATGCCCCTTCATGCTTTGACTTGTGAGCACTAAAGTTTTACATTGTTTTGTTTTTGAGTGCAGTTATGTAAAAAAAATTCGACATCTGTAAGTTTCACTTTCACAATAAAGAGATTGCACTACAGTACTTATAAGAGGTGAATTGAAAAATACTATTTCTTTTATCTTTTTTACAGTGCAAATATTTGTAAAAAAAATAATATAAAGTGAGCTCTGTACACTTTATGTTCTGTGTTGTAACTGAAATCAATATATTTGAAAATGTAGAAAAATATTTAAAAATAGTTATAATAAATTTAAAATGGTATTCTGTTACAGTATGATTAAAATAGTGACTAATCACAACTATTTCTTAAATCTCATGATTAATTGCGATTATTTTTTAAAATCTTTTGACAGCCCTAGTTGCCACTCATTTATAACCAAAAGAAAATCATTCAGATTCTGCACCACAGAAGTGTGTGATACCTGACTTGGCTTCTTTGGACAGTTCCAGTGAGAAACTGCAAGATGTTGAGTTTAGCTAAAGGTTGTTTCTGTATCACAGTGAACAGGGGAACAACGTGTGCAAAACTTTCATCGTGAAACCCCCAAGTTGTGCCAGATTCACCAAAAGTTTTCTGAGTTCTGTGAGCTTTTCAGCAAATTTGGGTACAAATGGGCCTGAATCAAAACTCCCCACCCAACACCCCAAATTTTGAAAGTATTTGAATTCAAAACCCAGCTCTGTAGTTAAATTTTGAAAATGGCCTCTATCTGTTTTGATGGAATATACCCCGGTGCTCACACACCCTATTGTAATAACGTTTGGGCGAGCAATGCCATGTGAGGTATCATTTAAAAACTCATAATTTGCTGCTCAGTAATACCATGGCAAAATGCACATAGCAGCACTATATATGGGAAGTTATAAACATAAGCTGAAATGACTAAAAATATGTTTTCCAGAGAAGTCTGGGGGGTGACCAAACTAGTTTCTCAGAGACAAAGGGCAGGCTGACAGCTCAGCCAGGTGTAAACAAGGCTAATGGACCATTACTTGTAAAGGTCACCTTAGGTTACACAGCTACTTATTAGTCCAGATTGTGCCTCGGTAAATCACATCTGTGATAACAGGGTAGGCTAAAACCCCAGATTTAAATACCCCAAATTAAATGGCTGGGAATAGGATGTTTCCTGGGAGCGTATACATTTATCTGGGTGTGGGAGCCAGGTGCATGGACCAGTCCTTTTGCACCCTGAAAATAAGTTGGGAAGCTTGTGCAGATTTTTATATTAGCAGCAGGCACAGCTACTAGCATGGAAGCAGGCAGAGTTTCTTTGATGTATCTTTCTGCATGGTGTACGCTTCTTTTATCTTTTACTCTTTGATCTGTAGAGGCAACCTCTCAAAACAGATCAGGTGTAAATCAACATACCCAGTCTGTTGAACTTGATGTCTTGAAAATTAAACTTACTAATATTGTGATGGGTTTTTATTCTGGAGGCTATTCTCAGAATTACGTCTTGATTTGTAAATGACTCTGTTTGAAATTGCTGCTGCCATTGGAATGTATGTGAAATACTTTTTTAGGTTATTTCCAAAAAATGTAACAACCAGAAGCCTTAAATTCCCTTTTTCTGACATTAGGAGCCCTCTACCCAGATGGAACAAGTGGCAAAAGCAAAGAGGATGATATTGTTGTTCCTGGTGGAAATTATACATATACATGGCCAGTGAAGAAAGAATATGGCCCCACTTTGGCAGACCCAACCTGCCTGACTTGGATTTACCATTCGCACATTGATACACCTCGAGATATCAGTTCTGGGTTAGTCGGACCATTGCTGGTTTGTAAAACAGGTACAGCGCTGAGAATACTGAGACAGCCCCTTTGCTGTTTCGGCTTCTTAATAATTGTTTTTGTTTTTTGTTAATTGTGTCCGTACATAGCTCAAAGTAAAGGGCAGTTTATAGTTGTACCACTCTAGGAGCACCCAATGCTTGATTGTGGCTCAGGGACAATTCCCTGGCTGCTTCCCTCTTGCTCCAGAGGACAGTAATTTGTGACCAGCATATGCATCCACAGGAGCCTGGCCTCAGGGTAGGGCAGAGGTTGCACAGTGCACAGTGCATTGCAGATGAGACCATATGTCAAAAAACAAGGACAAAAATAAAATTAAACAGCTGCCTCATTCACCATTCAGTCTGCCAACTGAACAGGGCAGTGGTTCTGTGGAAAAATGGCATGGGATCATGTCATGAAAGACTGTCATCACAGGCGCTGACTTTCTTCTTTCTGGGTGGGTGCTCCACTCCTTCTCTTCTCAAAGACCTCACTCCCCTCTCCACCCCTTCCCCCAAGTCCCCACCCTCACTCTGCTTCTTCCTGCCCCTGTTCCACGCCCCCCTCCCCTGAGTGCGCCCTGCCCTCGCTCCACCTCATCCCGCCCCTGTTCCACTCCCTTCTCTCCGCGCCTCCTACCTGCCACCGAACAGCTGGCCAGCAGGTAGCTGGTGGGTGCACCCACGGAATCGGCACCTATGATTGTCATACAAGGGACAAGTGTTAGAGTTGTGCAGGCAACCTTACCATTGGCATTTACAGACTTATAAGTGAGCTTCAGTTAGAAACCTTAATGTTTTTCTAATGCAGGCTTTTGTGTATGGAATATATCTTTATATGTTCATGCATGCAGAATCTTCAATGTATGGGAATGTGCTCTGTACATCTGAAATGATAACCTGCCCCATATATTTTACATACAAAATAGTTTCAATTTTATATTTGTTGTACAGAAAACTACACAGGATCTTTTCAGGGGATAAGACAAGAATGTCACGTTTATTATAATACAACACACACACACACACACACACACACACCAGATGTTCTGCAGCTGCTCTATAGTTACCCGTCCTGAATGTAGCTTGAGTCCGTGGCTTGGGTTCGCAGCTTGGGTTCGTAGCTTGTGTCGGCTAACTGGCCAAGAGAGCCTGGCACAAGGAGGGGTTGGGTCTCTGTCGGGCGCGCACCGATACCCCTTGGTGTTGGCAGCAGAACGTTACCCAAAGTCTGCTAGCTCACCCAGCCTTTTTGTAGGGTTTCAGTTTGGATTTAGAATCTGTTGGTCTTGCTGTGTCATGCTGCCTTTGGGATCTGTTGATTGATTATCCGTCAATTGCAGACATGACTTTCAGCCTGGGACCTGGCTTTGATGTTTTTTCAATTTGGACTTTTGTTCTTTTTCTTTAAGGTAGACTCCTTTTGCTTTGTTCTTCAATGGTTGGTGTTCACACTTTTTCATCAGGACGGGCTGGAGGTTGATTCCATCATCCATGCATACCTCATTCACACATCTAAACTAATTAGGTTACATCAGGGTTTCATAGACAAAGTGGAGTGAGCATTTTAAAATGGAGTTTAAGACAGGAGTAAAAAAAAATGGAGTCTGAGTTACAATATGGAAACAAACACACAATATGAAACAGTTACAATATGGAAACAAACACAATATGAAAAATGAACAATTTACAAACAAGTTAATACTTCTCAGTTCTACATATTTCCTGAAGAAGAGGGAGACTTTGCTATGACAGGGGCTAACCTAATCTCAAACCCAGCCTGCCTCATTTGAGTCATTCTTCATAGGGGAGCCTATGAAAACATCCCATCTGCCTGTATTTATGAGGCCGAATTTACATTCCCAGTATGGTCATTCATTCATTTAAATAATTATGCTGAATTTGGTCTGTAAAAGTCTTGCAGATTTATAAAGTACTTCAGAAATATAGGACATTCAGACTTATTGTAAGAGGAAACATTTAAATTTAATTAACGCTGAGTTTATTTTTGGTACTTTCTGGTCTGTTTGCTGTTTAGGAAGTTTAGATGACTCCTCGATACAAAGCACTGATGCTGCTAAAGGCTTTGCCCTGATGTATAGCATTATAGATGAAAATCTCAGCTGGTACATTGATGCTAATATAAAAGCTTTCTGCTTGGACCCAGCCACGGTTGACAAAGAAGATCAAGATTTCAAGAACAGCAACCAAATGCATGGTGAGCAGCCACTATCAAGCACAACCTTGTCATGCCTAAGGGCTCGTCTTCGGGCTCGTCTTCATTATGGCAGGGAAGGATCCATCTTTTGGCGATCGATTTATCGCATTTCGTCAAGATGCGATAAATCGATCGCCAGCAGCTTCCCCGTCGACTCCGGAAGTCCAGCTCACCAAAAGGCGCAAGCTGGAATTGACAGGGGACCGCACCGCCGCCACCGTGAGGACGGCAGGTAAGTCGGCTGCGTATCTACAGTCGATTTCCCCCCCCCCCCCCCCCCAATGGAGACCAGGCCATAGTGACTAAACTGTTTTCATGTCTGTAATATATTGCTGTTCCTTATAGGCGCCTTTAGGTGTCTCTCCTTTCTCTGTTAATTGGGAAGAAATGAAAGCATAGGCTGAGGCTGGGCCAGATTATTAACTCATTGGATTTACAAAAAGCCACCCCTCAGGTCTATAAGCAGCATGGGATGTAGGGCAGAGGATCAGAGATCTAAATAATGAATAGCATGTATTAGTTCCAGCTGAAGAAAAGTTCTGAAAGGATGAGCGGCTGATACGATTGAAAGCCAGAGTGCAAACACTGTGGCAATAATTCCAGGTAGAAGCTTGACTCCTGTGCCCATCTCTGCCATTGGCTTTCTATTTGAACTTTGGCAAATGGCTTAACCCCTTGGTGCCTCAGTCTCCCTGCCTGCAAAAGATAAATGCTGAGACTGATCATTCGTAAAGCATTGGGAGATAAAAACACTCCTGGAAGTGGTGAGTGTCCAAGGCTTAAAAGTGTTTTACAAATAATGGGCCAGATCCTCAGCTGGTATAAATCGGCATTGCACTACTGCAGTCAGTGGGACTACAGGCCTTTGTATCAGCTGAAGATCTGGTCTAATGGCACTAGCCTCTTAGCTCCCTGCGATGTAAGTAGGAGGGACTGTAGCCCCTTTACACGTGGAAACACTGAGAGAGAGAGAGAAATAAACCTAATTATCTTCAAATGTGATTTTTATTTTCAAATTATATTCACCTAAATCCATATGTTCACATCTAAATAAACGGTGGAATTTTGAAGTTAATGGAAATGTGGAATCATCATCAGGAGAGGCTTTTAAGGATGGGTTAGATAAGGATGGGCTAGGTATACTGGGTCCTTTCTGATCACAAGGAGAATGACTTTCAGTGTCCATTCACTTCAAAATCAGGCCATTTATTTAGGTACTTCACTCCAGATTTCAGTGGAAACTTAGCCTAAGAGACTTCCCAAGGTCACCCAGGAAGTTTATAATGAACAGTGATAGATGGATGCGCAGGCCTGTGATCTAACTGCAAAGTGCTCCTTCCTCTGTCCCACGTGGAATTATTGCTGCAGTGTTTGCACTCTGGCTTTCAATCGTATCAGCCGCTCATCCTTTCAGAACTTTTCTTCAGCTGCAACTAATACATGCTATTCATTATTTATATCTGTGTGATCATAGCGACTAGTCATGGACCAGCACCCCACTGTGGTAGGAGCTGTACAAACAAAAACCAAACAGACAATTCTTGCCCCAAAGGGCTCACTACCTAAGTAAAAGAAATAATAGACTAGATGGATTCAGACACACAGACAGGACAGCACAAAGAAATAATGAGACAATACTGGTCAGCATGAGGTCTCTGCATGCCAGCGACCGAACCGTTGTCAAGTTTTTTGTAGGCATTATGGAAAGGAGAATATTGAGGGGTTTATAACTGCCTAGCTTGGATATGGTCTCAGCATGGACATTCTGATGGTTTCTTTTAAGGACCAGGTATTTACATTCTTTAAATAAGAGTCACTAGCAATCTGTGCTTTTCCTTTGTACCTTATGAGTTGTGTTTTTGTTTTGCTTTTAGCTATTAATGGTTACATTTTTGGAAATCTCCCCACCTTGGAGATGTGTGCTGGTCAATCCGTGTCCTGGTATTTGATTGGAATGGGTAACGAGCTAGACATCCACTCTGCGTATTTCCATGGCCACACCATCATTAACAGAGGCCACAGGGCAGACGTCATCAACTTATTTCCAGCAACCTTCATTACAGTGGAAATGGTTGCAGAGAATGTTGGGAAGTGGCTGTTAACCTGTCAAGTAAACGAACATTTACAAGGTACAGTGATATAGATCTGGCAAATCCTTCCAGGAAGATGCCAAGTTAGATACTCTATAGTACATATTTCAGACTGAAAAAGAGAACTCAATGAGCAGGAACAGGATTGGTGGGCCTACATTTTCCCAGGACATTAATATCTTACACTTACTTGTTTCATCAAATAAATCTTGAGTCTGATTTCAGTCACTGACAAAAAGCTATATGGGGCCAAATCGTCAGCGAGTGTAAAACTTCAGTGATTCATGTGTAGGGTGACCAGATGTTCCGATTTTATAGGGGCAGTCACAATATTTGGGGCTTTGTCTTATACAGGCACCTGTTATTCCACACCCCATTCCGATTTTTCATACTTGCTGCCTGGTCACCCTATCATATGAATGAGGATGATTCACACAAGAAGAGGTAGCCAGATCTAGCCCGAACTAAGTGCTTTTTGTGTATATTGGGGCTTTTGGTGAGCAATGAATGCAGGGTCAGGCCCTTTGTATTCACTGTCTTGTAGAATATAGACTCTTTTTTACACTTAAAAAAAAGTCATGTCAGGTAAAACGTTTCATACTTTTTCTGTTTAAAGAAATCTGATAAAAATGGTCTGTCTCTCTCGAAGGCCAGTGAGAGGCCTTTGCATGAAATAACTTACTATTATTATTAAATATTGTTTGTATTACACTACAGCCCATACCCAACTGGGTCTGGGTCTCATTGTCCCAGCACTGTACAGACCTATTATAAGAGAGAGTCCCTATTCTAAAGAACTTACAGTGTCAGAGTCTGATCTAGAGACTCCCACTGGCTTCTATGAACGTTGGGTCATCCAATCAAGGCTTGATTCTACAAGCTGCTGAGTGCTTCCCACAAGAAGCTGCCCACTCTCTCCACTCCTACTGAAGTCAGTGAGAGGCGAGGATACTTCATACCTTTCAGGAGATGCTCAGTGCCTCAAAGGATCAGACCATAAAAGGCCAGATTCTGTCATCATTACTGAGATGAATGGGAGTTAAGCACATAAATACCTTTGAGGATCTAGGCCTTTGACTAGTACCTTGTTCCATGAGAATCCCTTTGATTTCAATGGTATTACATGTGAAATGATGTACCATGCTAATAAGAGTGAGGGTGGCAGAATTCAACCCCATATAAACTGGGGAACTCTTTAAAAATATAAGTTTGTCCAAACAATTCAAGCTATTTCTCCCAGTCCATGTAGTTCACCTAATCTAATGTACATTAACTTTGCACCAAAGAGATGCCTGAAATGGTGAAACTTGCACTGTCTTAAGACCTGTTTGTGGATTCTTTTTACACTTTAGCTGGTATGAAGGCGCTGTATAACGTTCAGATCTGCCATAAAACTGTTTCTCAGCCTTCATTGACTGGTCAGGAAAGAAGATATTTTATTGCTGCTGAAGCGGTGCTATGGAATTACGGCCCTGAAGGCTATGATAAATTCACAGGGCAGGCCCTGAATACAACTGGCAGGTACGTGTCCCAGCCTTCCATTCAGACTTTTAATGGAAAGAGTATGGGTGGATTTTCACACTTCCCTAGCAGATTTGTATGTTGGATTACCATTTATTAAAATCTAGGGTGTGGGTTTTTTGGTTTTTTTTTGAGATATACAGATCTCATAGAGCTGGAAGGACCTTGAAAGGTCATGGAGTTCAGTCCCCTGCCTACACTAGTAGGACCAAGGACCCTGACAGATTTTTTGCCCCAGATCCCTAAATGGCCCCCTCAAGGATTGAACTCACAACTCTGGGTTTAGCAGGCCACTGCTCAAACCACTGAGCTATCCCTCCCTCCTATGGATGGCCAAATCCTTTAAGTGCCTTTGAAAATATTAACCATTGTGTGATAGGTTGCCATAATGTGAAATCTGTTTTTCAATTTCTGTTGATGATTATTGATTCGATTTTGTATTATAATATTGCCCAGAGACCTTAATCAGGATCCAGGCCTATTGTGCTCAGTGCTGTACAGACACTTAGGATGATACAGGTCCTGCCCTCTATTACTTCCACTCGCTTATGTTTTGCCTTGAGTTAGAATGTAACAGAGTGACCACAGATTTGTTAGCTCGGTTTTCTAGATATATTAATAATACATGTAACTGATCCTTTCATGACAAATAGTGTGTATCTAATTCCTTTCTGTTACAAACCTAATTTATATACAAACCTCACGAACCCATGAGATGTAACCAGGTGAAGCCCTGATGACAGGATGGACCATGCCTGGATTGAATCAGGTGATCCCAGGGTAAAAGGTGGCAGGAAGCTGAAGGAGAGTCAGGTGGAGAGAGTAAGGGTATGTCTTCACTACCCACCAGATCGGCGGGTAGCAAGCAATCTTTTAGTGATCGATTTCTCGTTCAGACACAAGAAATCGATCGCCTGCGGCGCCCCCCCCCCCGTCAACTCTAACTCCAGCTTGACACAAGGCGCAAGTTGGAGTTGACAGGGGAGCGTGCCACCAACCGCCGCTGCCATGAAGACGGTAGGTAAGTTGGCTGAAGATACGCCGACTTCAGCTACGTTATTCACATAGCTAAAGTTGCATATCTACAGTCGATTTCTTCCCTTCCCCCCTTCCCCCCAGTGAAGACCAGCCCTAGAGAGCAGGGCCAGAGCTCCAGCTGGATGGGTGGGGCTTATGATTTTGGACTCTGTGTGGGGGACTCACTGTGGACTTTCTGGATTCCTTTGTGATTAAGGACTCTTGAGGTTTGGGTGAACTTTATTTGATGTTGTTAGTCCCAGAAAGGGGTGCTGTGAGCCACAATAGAGACTGTCTGGTGTGCATAAGGGTATGTCTGCTCTGCAGTTTGACACCCGCAGCTGACCCGTGCCAGCTGACTGGGGCTCGGGCTAAGAGGTGGTTTTACTGCTGTGTAGACATTCAGCTCTGGGACCCTGCTGTGTCTCAGGGTCCTGCAGCCTGGGCTCTAATCCAAGCCCGGAAGTCTAAACTGCAGTGAAACAGCCCTGCAGCCTGAGTCCCGTGAGCCTGAGTCAGCTGGTATGGGCCAGCCATGGAGTTTTGATTGCAGTGAGATGTACCCTAAGGCAGCGGTGGGCAACCTGCGGCCCGTGGGCTGTATGCAGCCTATCAGGATAATCTGCTGCAGGAAGCAGCAGCCAGCATGTCTCTGCAGCCCGGGCTGCTTCCCGCAGCTTTGGGCCGGGAACAGCGAATTGTGGCCACTGGGAGCTGTGGGTATCCATGCCTGTGGACAGTCGGTGTAAACAAACTGTCTCATGGCCTGCCAGTGGATTGCCCTGATGGGCTGCTTATGGCCCACAGGCCACAAGTTGCCCACCACTGCCCTAAGGTAAGGGGTCTGTGAGAGGGGGCCAGTTGGTGGTGGGTACTTGTAATGGGACCGCTGGTCATGAGGGAGTGCTCTGTGAGCGACCACATCACTACACCTGTCATCTAAGAAGTGACTCTTCCAGTTGCACTGCAGCCCAGTGTAACGTTGGAGCACTGCTTCAGTGTGCACACACCTTGTGGAAGGAAAAGGCCTGGGCAGGGACTATCGAATAGTGGAAGTAAATGTGTGGCTACTCAGGTCGTGTTGGTGAGCGGGTTTTGGGTCTTCGACAATGAGCTGATGTTCCAGGAAAGAGGATTACTGTGGTGGGATGGGCTCCATCTATCAAATACTTGGAAGAGCATCTTTGGACTTTTCCTGGCTAACCATTTGGTATATGCAATCTGGTCAAGCCAAGCTACAGCATTCTTATCACCAGTGTTCAAGGCACGAAGACCTTGAGGACCTGGAGTCATTTTGCAGTACTCACCAGTGCATGTCATGGTTTGTGCCAGCCCACACCGACATGGTGGATTGTCTCTAAAATGCCTCTGAAATTCTGCTGAAACACAAATTCCATGTCCAGTACAAAACCTGTTGAGAAGGTTCCATTACCTTCATGGTAAATCAAACGCGGTTTAACATTGAGTGAGGTCCGAGACAAGATAATTATTTGTCACTTTCTCTGTGCACCATGAAGCTCGCCATACATCCTTTACCACAAATCCCTTATCTGGTAAATTTATCCACAACAGGCGCTGTGACGGTAGGCAGCCATAAGATGGATTAAACAAATCTTTAGTCAACAGTAGATGTGGTGTATCACACAATTTTGTCACAAGCTTTGCTACACTTTCCTCTCTGCAAACACTGGATGGAGCAGCATGGCAGAGAACCATTAACCATGGTAGAGGTGTAGATTTAAGTGTGCCTGAAATAATACGCACAGTGAAATAGTTATACATTAATCATCCTTGTGTGAGATGAGCAAGCCCATCCTGGAGCTCACTACTCTACTGCTGAGTAACAAAGTGCCAAGGCTGAAGTGCATAGCGTATGGGTGTTGGCATCCCATGTCATTCTGGCCAGTTTTACGAGCAGGTTGTTGTGTGTTTTGACCTTAGTCACTGTCTTTTAAAGATGATCACAACTAAGGTCAAAATGCACAACAACCAGCTTGGAAAACTGGCCAGAGCAACATGGGGTGTCAACACCCAAACGTTGCACACTTCAGCTTTGGTACTTTGTTACTAAGTGGCAGAGTACTGCAAACTTGATAAGGAGAGCTTTAAACTAGGTCCTATGGGGGATGGTGACAAAAATCTATCCAATGTGTATCCAGGCTCAAATAATGAATGACAAGAGAAAGGGGCTAATTTCTGGAGAAGAGACTAGAAATCACAACTGCATTAAAAAGACAAGAGGAAAAGCAAAAGGTCAGTTTGCAAAATATCTTTGATGCCTGTATACAAATGCAAGAAGTATGGAAAACAAGCTGGTTGAACTGGAAGTCATGGTATATGAATAAAATTATGACATAATTGGCATTACCGTGACTTGGTGGGACAATTCCCATGATTTGAGTACTAGCCTTGAGGGATATAGCTTGTTCTGAAAGGACAGGTATGGGGAAAAAAGGAGGAGGTGTTGTGCTGTAAGTGAAGAATATCTACACTTCCTCAGAGATCCAAGAGGAAGTGAGCGACAGACCTACTGAGCGTCTCTGAGTGAGGATAAAAAGGAAAAGAACAGCAGCAATGCTACGTTGGGGGTATGTTATAGACACCACATCAGCAAGAGAAAGTTGATGTCATTCTGCAAGCAGGCAACAAGACTAACACACACACACACACACACATGAACTAGTATTAATGGGAGATTTTAACTTTCCTGATATCTGTTGGAAGACTATTACAGCAAAACATAACATGTCCTGCAAATTCTTAGCATATGTCAGGGAGAGCTTTCTCATTAAGAAAGTTGAAACAACTAGGGGGGTCATCCATTTTGGATCTGGTTTTGCCCATTAGAAATGAATTAGCTGCGAACATGAAGGTGGTCAGGAACCTGGGAGGAAGTGATCATGATCTGATAGAATTCAGGATCCTATGGAAAGGAGGACGTGTGAACACCAAAACAAGGACACTGGCATTCAACACTGTGGATTTCAACCAACTCAGAGAAATAGTAGGCAAGTTCCCATGGAAACACCAATTAGGAAAAAAAGGAGTTGAAGGGGGCTGCTGGTTCCTAAAAGAGGTAATACTGGAGGCTCAACATCAAGCTAGTCTGACGCAGAAAAAAGATAAGAAGCACCATAGGAGGCCAATGTGGCTTTACAATGAGCTTTTTAGCGATCCAAAAACCAGAAGGGATATGTATATACAGGAAATAAAAGGAGGGGCATGTCACCAGGGACGTATACATGGGATTAGTATGAATGTGTAAAGAAAAAATCAGGAAAGCCAAGGCAAAGATTAAGTTATAGCTGGCAAGAAATGTTGGAGACAACTAGGAAGGGTTCTTCAAATATGTCAAACAAAAAAGAAAAATCAAGGATGGTGCAGGTCAGCTGCTCAATAGAGAAGGTGAGCAGCCGGCATGGATTTATTAAGAACAAATCATGCCAAGCCAGCGTGATTTTCTCCTTTGACAGGGTAACTAGTTTGGTGGGCGGGGGAATGTGGTGGACACAACATACCTGGACTTCAACAAGGCTTTTGACACAGTCCCACATGACATTCTGATAAGCTGAAGAAATGCAGGCTTGACAGAACTACCATTAAATGGATACATAATTGGTTAAACAACCACAAACAAGAGTAACTATTAGTGTGAATGATGTCAGATTGGAGGTAGGTCCAAGTGAGGTTTCGCAGGGATCTGTTCTGGGTCCAGCATTGTTTAATATTTTTATTAATGACATGGCTGTAGAAATAGAGCACATACTCACCAAATCTGCGGATATGACAAAGGGACCGTTGCCAACACTTTTTGGAGGATAAAGGAGGGATCTTGATAAATTGGAGAACTGAGCTATAGACAACAAAATGAAATTCAGCAAAGACAAATGTAACTTGCTACACTTAGGAAAGAAAAACCAAATGCACAAGTACGAAATGGAGGATAACGGGCTTGGCAGCAGCACTGCTGGGAAGGAGTTGTGGTGGATCACAACCTCAACAGTACTCAGATGCTATTGCAAAAACCAGTCTCTAGGACTGGTTTTGGATCTACAGTGCAGCTCTGTTCTCTATAATGCACATATTTTGTTAGTTAATCTTCACACCGAGTTTCCATTCATAACTATGGGAATTCCACTCATGATACAAGCTCAGCATATGATGGCACCTGGGACATGACATAATGCCATAACAACATGACAACAGCAATAATAATATATCTAGTTTTAATATAGTGTTTTTTAGCAGTAGAAAGTTTTTTATATAGTGTTTTTTAGCCAATAAGAATGGCCGTACTGGATAGATCCATTGTCCTGTCTCATCTGAGAGAAGGACTTTTGCCCTAAGTGAAGTGTTATACATGTATATGCTACGACGTAATCAGTCTGATTTGTTTATTTCACAGTGAATCTGCACCATTCTTTACACAAGAGACTGATAGAATAGGAGGACAATATTGGAAAGTTCAGTATGTGGAATACGCTGATGACAAGTTTACCAGAAAGAAGAACCGAACTGAGGCTACACTGCACCTTGGAATACTTGGTACAGTAAATATTTCCAGGCTCTATCACTGTCTCATTTGTAAGCATACAATTCCAGTCCACCTCAATGGGAATTTTGTGCATGTAGCTATTAGAAAAATCAGCCCCCTTCTGTAGAGGGGGCAATGTTTATATGCTTGGCAGTTTTTCTAAGTGACTCCGTTCCTGCTCTGTTTTCAAGGCCCAGTTATCAAGGCTGAAGTGGGAGATACTTTGTTAGTTACTTTTGCCAACAAAGCTGAGAAGAACTATAGCATTATGCCACATGGTGTGAGCTACAGCAAGCAATCAGAAGGAACATCATATTTAGATGGTAAGCTTCAGCTGTGTGGGTGATGAAGGTAGGATTGTTGACATCTGGTTTACATGAAGCTAACTCTCCTCATCTGTAGCATTATAGTTTGGCTGCTTCATATAGTCCATAGATTTTAAGGCCAGAAGGGATCCTTAGATTATCTAGTCTGATCTTCTGTATAACACAGACCATAGAAATATGTTCAGTTACTCCTGTGTTGGATCTTCCACTTGGATTTGTACCAGACAATGCACTGGAGACTAATAGATATTTTCCCATCTTGTAATGTCAAATGAAACTAATGGGCCAGATTATGATCTCAGTTATACTAGCGGAAATCTAGAATAAGTCAACTGAAGTCAATGAAGCTATACTGTATTTGCACCAGAGTAACTGATATTAGAATCTGGTACTACTGTATATCTCTTTGTTGATCTTGAATCTTCAAATACTGCTGTTCTTTAGGATATTGCTATTAATAATTTCGGATCTGATCTGAGCTACTTCATTTCTGCCCTCTTCCGCTCATCACCACCACTGCACCCCTGGCTGTATCAGTAGCATTGTTTTGATGTTCTGATGTTCTAATCACAGTGGCATATTGTGATACACCTGGAACATTGAGCAGCACTGGAGGTACCTTTTGCCCAGTGTAACTGGAAAGCAGCAGAGCAGTTAATCCTTGTAAATACATAAATGCTGATATGAAATCTCCCACATTATAAATTAGGCCTAAACGTTCTAGTTCCCTAATCTGAGAATATTTCTGCATAGTCTCCATAGCACTTTTTGTATCATTTAAAGCATTCAACAGAAGGGCAAGTCACCTGCTTTGTTTCGATTGCCCTGACAGCACAGGACATATTCCCAGCAGAGAGTTGTACAGAGCGAGTAAAAGGAAAATGTAAACAAACTAATACAATCAATACAAACTGCAGCAGCACACTCTGTTACGCTTTCAACCACTGATCGCCCAGCACGTAACGTGGGCATCCAGGCAGCAGCAGTGTTGTTCTCCTGAAACAAGACCACCCTGAGGCCAGCCTTGATGTCATTGTTAAAGACCCTGCTGCCACCAATGTCAGCAATCATCCCCTGATTGAAGTGTGTTTCTGCTCTGTCTGCTCACATTCATGTTCTGACCTCAGTGGAACTTCTCTAGTAACAGAGCCCTAGGCAGTGCACTCGTTCCTGTGGCCATGCTTGGCATGCATTGCTAAGTCGCTAACCGTACCTTGGGTGCATCATATAGCTTTTTTTTGTTATGATGTCTAGACATATTCTCCCATCCTGCAGCTCACTCCTGTTCTGTGGCAGAGGGTTATTTATCTCCAAAGCAATGTGATTTTGTTTACTAATATTTGTTTGTCATTTTTCATTCTTCAGTATAATTCTCTGCTTCTGCATCATTTACAGTGTGGTGTGTAGCACATATTATAACCCCAAGTAATAATATCAATATGCTCGTTCATAATCCATCTAAGCCTTCAAATGTATCCTCTGTGGTCCTATGAAATATTTCAGGAGCCCAGTTGAAACACCCAGGGAATAAAAGGGAACCCAGCCTGACACATTTAACGGCAGTGAGACAACCCACCCAGTCAATGATTTCTTCAATCACATTGCAACCAGTGGCTGTTTTACTATTGTGTTTGAAGGGTGCAGAATCGGCTCCTTTTTCTAACCATCCTAGAAAGTCCCTTTTGTAAGTCTTCACTTAGTGGCATGACATTCTCCCTGGCAGGTGTGTTACTAGTTTAACATTGTCTCTGAGTTTGCTGTGAACCAAACCCGTGCATGATAATACCCCTCCTTCCAAATAAGTCACAACATATAAACAGCAAGCAACACTCCTGGGGCCATAACCAAGTTTCTGGTATGCTGTTGCAGAGCCTGAAAGAAACAGATTAATTGTTAAGTAACCACGGCTCCAACCGCTGTCGATAGGAGGTGGGCATGCCCCGCTCCTTGGAAAAGGGCAGTGAATATTTGGACAATGTTTGTGCTGCTTTTTTGCTTAGAACGGAGGACGTGTCCTCAGAAACTAATGACTGAGACTGACCTCCAACTATTGCTTATTTTCAGGGACATGGAGGAAAAGTGTAATTTTTGGGGGGTGCTTTTATTAGTTTTGTATTTTAAGGACATTGGAAGCAGGGAGCACACGTTAAACCCTGTGAGACCTTCACATACAAATGGAGAGTGCCTGAAAGCGTAGGTCCAACCGCCAACGATCCGCCATGCCTGACCTACCTCTACTACTCAGCATCTGATCCAGTCATGGACACCAACTCTGGCCTCGTAGGACCTTTGATAGTTTGTAGAAAGAACACTTTGAATCATGATGGAACACAGGTACTAACTGTGATGTGTTTACCTATTCTGAATGGCATGATTTGGTGATCTGTGGAGAAGTTCACATCTAGGTGTGAATTGCTCAACATGGGCTCAGCCCAATTAATAAAATATTGGAAAGGGTAAACAAAGTATTCAGGGTGGAAGCTCATCAGTGGAGGTCAGGAAGAAGAAATTGGCATTGCCCACTAAGCTAAGCGTGTTAGTTGTAACCTTGTTTTTTCCATTTTCCCTGAAGCACGACATTTGTGTATTCCTATTATTTGTCACACAGACTAGAGCTGGGCCCAAGTTAGGAAGTTCTGATCTAGCTCTGAACTTCCCCATAGTTGGGGGATCTGGACTCAACACTGGGGCCAGATGCGGATCCGCATCTGAACATCATTATAATTCCAGGGTGTTCAGATCAGGGGCTTTGGCGTGTGCCTATCTCTGTGGGTCTCTGTGTATCAATTAATATGTAATTCAGATAGCATGGTGATGAGTGCAGTATAAGAAGCTATACAAACTAAAGTAGAACATGGGTCCTCAGTCATGGAGTCATGAACAACCTACCTTTCTTTATGGCTGAATGGAAAAGGTCCTGGTGTGACATGGGGTGCTGGTATGGAGAAGGTCGAGGACCACTGAAGCAGAGGATTTATTTTGCTGACACGAAGTTCATGAGGAAAACAAATCTTTACATGTGTAATTCTGCAGGCACCTTTCATTTTAATGCATTTGCTTCCTCCCTGACTGCAGAAAGGAATAGACAAGGAATTTTACCTGCTCTTCACAGTCTTTGATGAGAATCTCAGCTGGTATCTTCACAAAAATATAGAGGTGTTTACCGGGGACCCCTCAAAGGTAAACAGGGAAGATGAGGATTTCCGGGAATCCAACAAAATGCACGGTATGGAATCTGTAAATAAGACTTTCCAGAGATATTTAAGAAGATGAATAGTGAAGGTGTAAGACTTACCAAATTGTGTCATCAATTATTGCTGCTGTTACAATGCTTTTTTCTGTGAGGGCATGTGCTTTCAGACTGGCTATCCTGATGTAGGGTCAGATTCTGATTCCCTTACACACACTGAATAATACTTTGCTTCCATTGCAGTAAATAAAACTACATCTCAGCATGTGTATGGGGATCAGAATCTGGCTCTTAGGCACTATCCTGATGAACCTGCGACACTGACTGTGTGACCTGGATAAACTCACTTAACCTCTCTGTGCCTCAGTTTCCCTTCTTGTAAAATGAAAATAATCTATTACACCAATGCAGTCAACTGCTCAAATTACATCAATCTATATATATAAAAGTCAAGTGGTGTATGTATGTATGTATGTATGTATGTATGTACGTATGACAGCGAACTCCTCCCGCACCGTTTGAGCCAGAGACTTGAAATTTGGTACAGTGAGGGGTCTTGGGGTCTAGATGCTGGTAAGGGTCGAAAAATTTTCGGATCTCACCTCTGACGCCCCCCAGGGGTGAAAGTCTTTCAGGGCCAATCACATCGGCTGGGCGGTTAGGTGGTGATGATGTCATAATACCCCCTCCAACAGACACCTCACTCACTCAGCTCACTGCCCCTCCCTCCTCCAACGGAACCCCGGAGATCCCTCAGTTCTCTGCCCCTCCCCCCTCCCAACGGAACCCCGGAGATCTCTCAGTTCTCTGCCCCTCCCCCCTTCCAACGGAACCCCGGAGATCCCTCAGTTCTCTGCCCCTCCCCCCTCCCAACGGAACCCCGGAGATCCCTCAGCCCTGTGCCCCCCCCCACCTGCGAAGGTCCCCGGAATCCCTCGGCTCTGCCCCCCCCCCTGCGACGGATCCGAGTTGGGTTTGGTGGGATGGTGAGTGAGGTGGGGGTGTCGGGTTCGGTCGGGGGGTGAGGTGGGGTTGTCGGGTTTGCTTGGGGGGGTCAGGTGGGGGTGTCGGGTTCGGTCGGGGGGTAAGTGAGCCGGGGGGTGTCGGGATTGGTCTGGGGGGGTGGGAAGGTGTCGGGGTGGGTGAGGGGTGAGGTGTGGGTGTTCGGTTTGGTCTGGGGGGGGGAAGGTGTCGGGTGGGTGCCCAGACCAAACCCGAGACACCCCCCCCCCCCGGCTCACTTACCCCCTCCAAGCAAACCCGACACACCCACCTCACCCCCCCACCAACCGCAACACCCCCTGACCAAACCCGACACCCCCTGGCTCACTTACCCCCCGACCGAACCCAACACCCCCACCTCACCCCCCCCAAGCAAACCCCACACCCCCACCTCACCCCCCCACCAACCGCAACACTCCCTGACCAACCCCAACACCCACACCTCACCCCTCACCCACTCCAACACCTTCCCACCCCCCCAGACCAAACCCGACACCCCCCCGGCTCACTTACCCCCCGACCGAACCCGACACCCCCACCTCACACCCCCACCAACTGCAACCCCCCCGACCAACCCCAACACCCACACCTCACCCCTCACCCACCCCGACAACTTCCCACCCCCCCAGACCAAACCCGACACCCCCCGGCTCACTTACCCCCCGACCGAACCCGACATCCCCACCTCACCCCCCCACCAACTGCAACCCCCCCTGACCAACCCCAACACCCACACCGGGTTTGCTCAGGGGGTGGGGTGGGGGTGTCGGGTTTGGTCGGGGGGTCAGGTGGGGGTGTCGGGTTCGGTCGGGGGGTGAGGCGGGGGTGTTGGGTTTGCTTGGAGGGGTCAGGTGGGGTTGTCGGGTTTGGTCGGGGGGTAAGTGAGCCGGGGGGTGTTGGGGTTGGTCGGGGGGGGTGGGAAGGTGTCGGGGTGGGTGAGGGGTGAGGTGTGGGTGTTGGGGTTGGTCAGGGGGTGTCAGCTGTCTGCCCCCTCCCCACCTCCGACTGACCCGAGCAACGCCGGGCACTTATGCTAGTTGATAATAAAGGAAATGTGGTGAAATGCTATGCGTGTGGTGTCTATCAGCATCACATACTTTAGATTAATTATGCCTGTCTTAATTCATTTCCTATTAACTCAGAATTGGGTTTGTTCATCTGATTATATTTAATTCTTACAGTATGAGGCAGTTTCTCTTACTAGTTCCTTATGCTGACATTGCACTTTTCATTCAAGTATTGCAGAGTGCTTTACAAACTTTACTGAGGATAGCTCCACATCACCCCTGGGAAATAGAGGGATTACTTTCCTCATATAAAAATGGAAATTGAAGCAAAATATGTTAAATGACTTGGTCTATGTAACATTGGAAGTCTGAGTCACAGCTGAGACTATAACCTAGGGCTCCTTACGCCCACACCTTTGCCTTAACCATCAGTGCATTGGTGTTTCCTAATTTATAGGGCTGCTGTGAGGCTTAATTAATGTTAGGAAAGCACTTTGAAATGCTTGGATGAAAGCTGCCATCGCAGTGTAAAGAATTATTAAGAAATCCCATTTCACAGACGAAGAATAAAATCTAACAGTGGCTCAGATACCCAGACAGGATTTTATAGGAACAGCATTAAGGCAATTAATCTTCTGATTTATTGTTGATAGATACCACCTGTGCAGTGCATCTCCGAAGACCCATCCTAATTAATTAATGTGACGTAGTCAGAGTTCCCTGGTTCAACATACTAGCTGAATATTTGCAGAATTATGACACATTTTACTAACTGGACTGTCTTCTCCTTCAGCTGTAAATGGCTACTTGTTCGGTAATCTGCCAGGATTGGTGATGTGCAAGGATGACAAAGTTTCTTGGCATATGATTGGCCTAGGCACCTTCACAGACATGCATGGAGTTCATTTCCAAGGAAACACCATCCATTTGAGCGGGACGACAAGGGATACTCTGGCCTTGTTTCCGCACTCGTCCGGGACGGCGCTTATGCAGCCAGACCATGTGGGTACGTTTTTGAGTTTATCTCAGTATTGCTCTGTTCAGAATCAAACAGCTTGATTATCACTTAATATTAAGTCCCATTTACACTGCTTTGGCAACATGAAGGGGCCATAAAGTGCATGTAAATCTAGGAGCCTTAATTGGGGCCAACGTTCTTTGTTGCCACGATGCTAGAATTCAGGTAAGTATGTACGCCAAAGAACAAAAGACAGCACCCCACATTGATGGGCATGGGACAGACTGACCAGCAGACAGAGAGGATGATTATAAAATGTTCCATAACTCCACATACAGCATTTTGATTCAAGGTAAAATTCACCCCCATGAACAAGGCCAGCAACACGTAAGATCTATAGTGAGGTCTTAAGTGGAACTGAAGTGAGGCATAGCCACGTGCCTCTCTACTGGGCTCTGTTTCACCTAGATCAGGGGTCTCAAACATGCGGCCCGGGGGCCACATGCGGCCCGCAAAGCCCTTCCCTGCGGCCCGCCAAGCTTCCTGGCGCCCCCCCTCCTCCCCCCCCCCGGTCCCCCCATAGCAGTTTGCAGGACGGAGGGGCCAGAAGTGGAGGCTTCTCTGCTGCCTGGCTGGGCCGCACGTGTTTCTAGCTCTGGACTTCCTATATTGCTCTTGCTTTGTTTGCCAAACAGCTGTTGGTGGTGCCTAGCGCTTTCCAGGAGGGAATGGGGAGCTGCGTGCTCAGAGGAGGAGGTGGGGCAGGGGTGGGACCTCTTGGAAGGGGTGGAGTGGGGGCGGAGCCGGGGCAGCGAGGGCAGGGTGTGTGTCAGTGGTGTGGCCCTCGGGCTAGTGCACTAGTCCTCATGGAAGGGGTGGAGTGGGGGCAGAGCCGGGGCAGCGAGGGTGTGTGTGTGTGTCAGTGGTGCGGCCCTCGGGCCAGTGCACTAGTCCTCTTGGAAGGGGTGGAGTGGGGGGAAGAGCCGGGGCAGCGAGGGCAGGGTGTGTGTCAGTGGTGCGGCCCTCGGGCCAGTGCACTAGTCCTCATGGAAGGGGTGGAGTGGGGGCAGAGCCGGGGCAGCGAGGGTGTGTGTGTGTGTCAGTGGTGCGGCCCTCGGGCCAGTGCACTAGTCCTCATGCGGCCCTCATGGTCATTTGAGTTTGAGACCCCTGACCTAGATAGTGGGCATAAAAGATGTTCCCCTGGCTCCATTAATCGCCCAGTGATGTGATGTTTTCAAAATTAATATGGGACAAATTCTTCCCTGAGAGAGACTTTGCAAACATTAGGGTCCGATGTTGTTTTCCTTTGCTCTGGTGTAACTCCAGTGGAGTTGTTATAGTTTTGCAACAGCATAGCTGAGAGAAGAATTTGGCCACTACCTGCGCTACTGCGGCTACACTGCTATTTAGATGAACACTCTCATGAGTCTGTGTATATGAGCACTGGAATCACACCTCTAGCTCATAGAATTATAGGTCTGGAAGGGACTTCAAGAGGTTTTCTAGTCCAGTCCCCCACACTCAAGGCAGGACTAAATATTATCTAGACCATCCCTGACAGCTGTTTGTCCAGCCTGCTCTTAAAACCCTCCAATGATGGAGATTCAACAACCTCCCTAGGCAGTTTATTCCAGTGCTTAACTAAAACACAGCTCTTGCTGTGAACAGGATTCAAAGCTGAGCAGGGAAACCTCACTGGATTTCAGCTCCAATGCCTTAACCGCTCATTGTGAAGCTATAGTGTAGACATAGCCAATGTGACATCAGTGGGAGTTGTGTATGTTTATTAGTGAGCAGGATTTGGTCTACTGTGTGATGAATGTAAGTATGGACTAGAAAGAAAGTTCTGTTCATGTACAATGTAACTATTTAGAGCCAGATTGTGGTCAGCCTCTGCTCGGGTGCACCAGAAGGAGGATACAAGAAGCCTTGCCCATCTTTCGCCCATTTATGGGAAGCCATCGCTTGTAAGCCCTGAGAGCAAGAGTTGCTCAGAGCTAGGCTCCTGTGGATGGGAACCTTTCCAGGAAGGACAGGGAGGAGTCATGGCTTCGCCTAATTCTCTTGGCACTTCAGGGGAGGGTCAAATGCTGCACCCTCCTATATAGACTAGTCCCAAGCATTCATCCCTTATTCATGCTGGTGAATATGTTGGTGACACAACTGGCCCATGTGTGTTGCAGTAATTCTTAATCACATCAAGGCCCATTATGCCAGGTGGTCTACAAACACCTCGTAAGAGTCGTCCCTTCCCTGAAAAGCTTACGCTCTAAGGGCTAGTCTACACTAGAAGCGCTATAGCAGCTCAACTACATCAAAGACACTCCCTGCTGCAGGAGAGCGCTCTTCCCTCAGCATAATAAAACTACCTCTGTGAGCGGCGGTAGCTCTCCTGCTCACTTAGCGCTGTGCACACCAGCGCCTAGGTCAGTGTCACTGTTGTCGCTCAGGGGTGGTTTATTCACACTGCTGAGCGACATAAGTTATACCGACAAAACCCGTAGTGTGGACAAGCCCTGAGGAATGGCACAACAGCC
The DNA here is from genome assembly GCA_032164245.1 of Sternotherus odoratus. Lineage (NCBI taxonomy): Eukaryota > Metazoa > Chordata > Testudines > Kinosternidae > Sternotherus > Sternotherus odoratus. Next base: position 279,021,498 of record JAVMKO010000001.1, on the reverse strand, counting down.
GTGCTCTCAGGAGCTCTAGGAGTCATTGTGGCACAGTCCCTTCCAGAATGTTCCCTGGGGCAAGACTGCTGTGCACTAGCCACTCACCTGGGCTAGGCCTTCTCAGTGCAATCTGTCTGTTAATACAGACAATATTGATGTTTGCAAAGCACTCTGAGACTGTTAGATAAAAGGTGCTGGGTTCTTGATCCTAACTTTACTATTTGATCAATGGCTTCACAGCTGCACAGTTGATCAAGAAATAACATTAAAGTTCTGGCACTGGATTGGTGCCTAAAACACAAGTCAATGTCAGCAAAAGCTGAATGCCAACTAAAATGGAGCCGAAACTTCTAAGCAAGAGTCCATTATCTCTCAGCAAAGTGCTGTTCAGCAGCCTGCAGTTGGACTTGCTGCCCAATGCCACCTACCAAAGTGGGTAGGCTGCCTACTGTCCCCGTTATATTCTTTGAAGGAACATCTGCAGAAAATGAAATGGCACATAGTATTAGAAAAACAATGTTACTTCTGGAATCGCTGCCTTGAAATTCCACAGTTATACCCATAGATAACACAGCTAACTCGATGGTACTTCAAGTTAGTGAGGGTTTGCTGGCCAGCTCATTTCTAAAAGCCAGCCATCTTATTGACAGTTGACCATAAATCGGTACTCCCTCAACTAAAAGAGCTTATCCAGGTTTCAATAATGAGAAATAATTAAGGATGATGTTGAGGGATTTCTAGATTATGTCCATTCTCACGGGGATAGCAAAGTTATTTGCTTTCTCATGGATGCATTTTGTGTCAGTGGTCACGTTTTGGTCATTACATACCAAAATCAACGAGTGAATACTCCCATTGATTCTGAAAACACTTACATTGCCGGATCAAGACGATGGTTTGTAAATAGCAAAAGGAGATTAGTGGTGTATTTCCATTTCACTGAATGCATTGAAAACCATATGGGTGTACATCTGCCCCTGTGATGATTTCCACTTATGTCAGCGGGGCTCTGTGTGAGAACAAGTGTCTGACTGCCTGGCTTTCAGTGCGCTAGCAGATCTAGTCTGCTTGGGGACAGGTTACTACAGTATGAGGAATGGGGTTTTCTCTTTAATACTGTCATTTTATCCTTTATATAAATCCCCAGTGCATTCCCTTGCAGGCATTTTTAAAGTGGCTTGCAGAACATTTGATCACTTTGTGGCTGGAATGAAGCAGATGTACGAAGTGCATAGCTGTAGCAGTACAGCTCACCCTGGGCAGCCCTATGGAACCATGAGAACATATTACATTGCTGCGGAAGAAGTGGAATGGGATTATGCACCTAACAAAACCTGGGCTCTTAGTGACAAAGATGCAAGGTACTGAAGTCAAATTAACAGCAAACTGTATTATGGGTATGCATACATGCTCTTGTGGGAAAACCTAAATGTGTTTTGGGTTTCAGAAAATACTTTTGGAATGTTAGATGTTTGCTAAAACAGGTATTTTCTGCATAGAACTTATAATAAAATGTTTGTTTATTTCTTACTGAATACAGTAAAACCTCCATTTAACGGACTAATTCGGGCGCGGGGGTGTCCGTTAAATCAAAAAGTCCGTTATTTAATAATAAAAAAAAATGAGCTGTCGGAGCAGCAGCCCGCCCACCACAGGGTCGGGGCGACAGGTCCTCAGCCCGCCCGCTGCCTGGACCCGGGCGGCAGCCGGGAGCCGGCAGCCAGCCCGCCCACTGCTGTGACCCGGGCGGGAGCCAGCAGCCAGCCCGCCAGAAATGGATCAGGAATGCATCAGACTTGCTCAGAAATTTTGTCCGTTGGATCCGAAGTCCGTTAAATCGAGGGTTTACTGTAATGTGGTTTCTGGGTAAAAATTTCAAAAGTGCTTAAATAACTTAGGGACCTAAGTCTCATTCAATTCATGGCATAGAGTCTCCTAAGACCAAGATTTAAGTGCCTCGCTTCTCTTCTCAAAGGCACGAGGCGCCTAGCTCCTACAGGAGTCAGGCGCCTACATTACTTTGAAAATGGGACTCTGTCTCCTAACTCAGGCACTTTTGAAAATGTTATTCTATATTTTTAGATATTAAATGACAGCTCGGTTCTCTGGCTGACATTCCCTTGTGATGTTGCTGAGATTTTGGGTTCCCTGGCAAAGTTTTGGCCTTGGATTTCTCTTTCCAGTGCCCTTTCCCCTGTTTCCTGAGCCTTTTTGGTTGGGTTGTAGATAGATAAACACCAGACCAGAGGGTGCAACAGTGGCTTCTGGTGGCTAAATATGATATTATCACTTTGAGTTTAATACTGTAGTGCGTTATAACCTGGGGATGGGACACAGCGTTCAGATCCTTGAACATGTGAGACAGTCCCTGCTTTGAAGAGCTTATAGTTTAAGGCCCTGATCCTGCAACTGGCAATTTGCAGGCTGATCTCCATATGGTGCTTCAATGAAATAATGTGATAGAATGCAGTAGAGTATGAAGCCCACAGCATTGGTACCACATTTAGCCTCAGCGGGTCAGATTTTCAAAAGAATTCTGCTCCCATTTTGGCACATACGTTTTCAAAGTGCTCAGCATGCGGCAGCTCCCTTTAGCAGTCAGTGCTGATCACCTTGGAAAGTGTGATCACTTCATTCACGCCTTAAGGAGAGCTGCTAAGTGCCAGGCTCTTTGAAAATCTGGCCCAATATGACACAGTTACATGCTCCATTCTGTATATACCCAAACAGACACAGGGAAGAGGGGCCTGAAAAAGAAATCCACCAACCCCAGGATAAATAAATGGGATTGAAGCACACAAACATTGCTGAGTAGACACCTAAGAGACTTGCCCAAGATCACATGAGCAGTATAACTACACTTGCCCCTGCCAATTTGGGTTTTTTCTTTTACAGTCATATATTCCTGTTTGTTCAAATGGTTTTTCTCTCGCCTGTTTCTGTGTGAAAGACCCACCCAAAACAGGAAAACAGCTAAACTGATTGACGCTATGGTATGGGGAAAGAAATAGTGAAACTGACTGGTCAACAAATTGACAATTTTGAACAGATAATTTTAATTTCTTTGTTTTAGTAACCCTAGGAGTTACAGTTCTTATAACAATGGCAAGTTAAAAGGGTGATTATTAAGTGGATGGTGTCCCTTTATATCCGTTTAGGGGGTGGGTTTTGGGCATCTGTCACGAATGCTAATTTTACAGGCAAGTACTTCCTGGGTGCTCCACTTTGCTGATGTGAATAAGTAATTTACCTTGGGCTGGAGGAGTTTAAAGGTCTTATCCTGCAAATGCTTAAACCCCTGGGTAACTTTACTTACCGTAAGCACTGCCTCTGAATTCAGTGAGACTTCTCAGATGAATACAATTGCATATCCTCAATGTAAAGAGACACGACATAAAGAATCACACACAGTCAAGATGAAGTCAGAATAGTGTTTACTCCTTTTTTTCTTATATTTAGGGATAAGAAAAGTATTTAAATTTTCCACAAACTTTAAAAAAAAGAAAAATTTAAAGCTGGTTTTGCCAGCTATAGCTATTTTGCTTTGCCCAGTCCTTTATACTCTTGGACAGATAAGTTAGTCTGCCACTGGACTAGAACTACCAAGTCTGAGAATTCAGGCAAATCTGATTATTGTACTGGCTCATTTAAGGCCTGATTCAATTACCATTTTAGTTAATGGAAGGATTCCTGTTGACATCAGGTAGTTCTGGATCAGGTCTTTAGAGCTTGTGTGTGTCACAGGCTCCAATACTGGTTTAGATAAAGCTATTGCAGTAAAACGTTCTGAGTTATCACCTTACTGTTGCTGTTAAGCCCACATGGTTACAGTGATGGATATGAAGGTATTCACAGCTGTCACACCTAAGGGCTTGTCTTCACTACCGCGGGTAGCCATCGGTCTATTGGCGATCGATTTATTGCGTCTCATCAAGACGTGATAAATCGATCGCCAGCGGCACCTCCGTCAACTCTGGAACTCCAGCTCACCGAGAGGCGCAAGCTGGAGTCGACGGGGGAGCGCACTGCTGACCGCTGCTGCTGTGAGGATGGCAGGTAAGTCAGCTGAAGATACGCCAACTTCAGCTACGTGATTCATGTAGCTGAAGTTGTGTATCTTCAGTTGATCCCGCCATCCCCTAGTGAAGACCAGCCCTATGACATAAAAGCCTTAAACTGAATGCTAAGGAGGTCTTTCCATCCCCAGCAAGTCATAATAAAGCAAATATTTCTTTTTGCACTTTAGACAGTTAAATAGTTTGCACTTTTAACTTTTGTCTTTTACTTTGTAGTTATGGGAAAATTTTTGTAAGTCCAGGTGAAGATCGGATTGGTTCAAAATACAAGAAGGTGGTTTACAGAGAGTACACGAATGGAGAATTTACAGAGCACAAAATGAGATCAGCACAGGAGGAACACTTAGCAATCCTAGGCGAGTAGCTCTTATAACTCACAAAGTGTACCAAATGTAAGAGAGCATCTCTTTCTGAAACCAAACAGGTTGGTTTCAGAAGGAAACAATGAACGCTTGGATTAGTCCCAGATTTTTCAGTGGTTTTGCACACGTTTTAATCAGTGATTGTAAAGACAGGTATTGCCAAACAGGTAGCAGTTTGTTGGAAGTACGTAGCACATATAAGGGGGCCAGGTAAGATTTACCTATCCCTTTAAAGATTGAAGATCTGCTGAATGAGTCAGTGAGAACAGCTCTGGGGAGCAGGGTGTGGTTGCAGCAACAGAGTATGGTGTGCACTGAATGTGGACTCAGCCACACAAAAAAAATGTGGGTGCTAAATTTAATAAAAATATCCTAGGCCCTGTCCCTGGTAACAAGTTCATCCAGTTAGGATGGACAAACACAGACATTTCTGGCATCCATCTTAGCTTCACATGCACAGTGTTTTTTTGCAATGTTCTTGTGAGCAGGCAGGTTGGAGTGGATGTCCGGTGTTTGGGTTGGGATTAGGGGTTGGAGAATTGGAAATGTTACTTGTATTCTGTAGAATGATCATCGCCTCCTGTGATTTAGGGGTGGGGTTAGAGCTGGTCATAAAATGCTGTGGATTTTCTGTGAACATTTTTGAAAGTAATGAAAACAATTCCCCCCCCCTTTTTTTTTAAAGATTCAAGGAAACTTTCCTTCTTTCCCCAATGAAAAACTGAAAACCAAAAATAGGCTTGAATTTTTAAACCATGAGAAATAATCAGTTGTTTTCAGGTTCTGAAAATTTTTTCATTAACATTTTCATTTGTTTAAATAACCCAAATCCTGCCCCCCCCCCAAAAAACCCAACAACATTAACTTTTGACTGGCCATATTTGGGACACCCCAAAATTTCAGGGGTTAGGGACCTATTTTGATGGCCTGTCTTTGGAGACTAATGGAATCTGAGCATTTCTGAGGGGCTCTGAAGGAGAATATTATTTCTCTGAGCTATCATTTATGTTGGCAAAACTTATGTTGCTCTGGGGTGTGGTTTAATTATGTTGACAGAAGAGTTCTCTCCTGTTAGCATAGAGCGGCTACACAAGAAATCTTATGGCTGGATTGATACAGCTATGCTGCTGTAAGGTCTCTAGATAGACATAGCCTATGAAATGATTGTTCGTCCTCAGCTACCTGTTAGCACTCCTCTTTACAGCTTTGGTCTCACAGCATTTCACATGTGGATTTACACTGATTTCTGTTTACTTTCATTATGAGCAGTAGTGACATGTGATGTCACAAAAGTAAACTTCCAAGTTAAACACTAGCAAATTCTACAACTGGTAAAAATATTATTAAATATCCATTTCTGAGCTTACTTCTGGACAAACTCCAGTTTTCTTTATTTTAAAAGAGCAACATTAGTCACCATAGCTTGTTGTTTTCATTTAGGGCCCTTAATCCATGCAGAGGTTGGTGACTCCATTCTGATTATATTTAAGAATAAAGCTATCAGGCCCTATTCAATAACTGCACATGGCATAGAAGAAGTGGGTAGTGGAGAAAGACCTGAAACGCTAATCACTATGCCAGGTAAGTATGATGATTTATTTTTGAGAAACAGAAGAGCTCCTTAAATCTTATATGAAGAAGTCCTTTTAAAAATTAAATGACATTTCTTTTTTCAACTTTCTGACATGTACACATCTTTTGGGGCAGAGTAAAATTCTACATTTTTTTTATCTCTATATGTCTGTCTAGCTAGGTTCTTTATAGGCTCTAAATTGTGTAAGCTTGTTAGGGCAGGGACTATGTCTTCACTTGTTTTTGAGATACATCTGGACATTCAGAAACAATAATTAGTACTACAGTACCAATGGCTCAAACTTTAAAATTAGGTGCCTAAATATAGATTTAGCAACTTTACTTTAGGCACACAGAACTGAAAATTCTATCCAATAAAAACAATAGATATCAGGCTTGACTAGAAGAGATCTCTTGAACATGCAGTAGTAGACTCTCGATTATCTGGGATGACAGGGAAAAAATTAATGCTAGTTAATAAAATCCTGGATAATCACCATCCATAGGAAATATCGGCAGGGGGGTGGGTTGGTTCACCAGCCACCCTGCGCTGGGGGGAGGGAGTGTTGGTTCACTGGCTGCCCTGTGTCCTGGTGGGGTTTTTTTGTGTGTGTGATTGGGGCGGCAACAAAGCCAGAGCCAGCCCTGCGAGATATGCATTGTTGTTTTTTTAACATCCTGGTTAATCCACAACCTAGTTAACCCAATCCTGGATAATCGAGAGTCTACTGTATAGGAATCGGTATATGATATATTTCTGTTTTCGCTCTATCCCATGCGCAGGCAAAATCACACTGTAATTAATAAGGGCCTGATCCAACTCCCACTGAAATCAGTAGGAGTCTTTCCATTTACTTAAACAGGAATCTGATCAGGGCCGAAGGGCCTAATCCAAATCCAGTGAAGTCAATAGAAAGACTTTCCATTGACTTCAGTAAGTTTTGGATTAGGCCCAAAGCCACCAGGAGTTTTGCCTAGGTAATGGGAGGCGGGAGGGTGGATAGGGGTTGGGGCTGTCAGGTGACAGGGAGCAGGGGAATTGGGTAGGGGGTGTGGTCCTGGGGGATGGTTCGGGGTCTCTGGATGGGGCAGTCAGGGGACAAGGTCGGGGGGTTGGATGGATTGGGGATTCTGAGGGGGTAGTCAGTGGGCAGGAAGTGGGAGGGGGCTGGATTGGTGGGAGGGCTTCCCTACCCAGACCTCCATATCATTTTACAAACCCGATGTGTCCCTCGGGCCAAAATGTTTTCCCACCCCTGCTCTAGGTGTTTCTCTTAACAATACAAAGCAGAACCTGATCAAGCCCCTACCCAGTTATCTGGGAAAACTGAACACCGCCCATGGGTGCCTATAAGAGGCAATACTTTCCCTCTCGCAAGCACTGATTCTGTGTATAACAGAAGAGACCTTTTAATAAAAAAGAAAGGGAACCAAGCATTAGTTTGGGAAAACACCACAACCACATTTAAAAGTATGTAACCATAAGCAAAGACCCAACCCCACAGTGTGTTGAGCAAGTATACTTTGCCTCAGTTTCCCACCTTCCAGTGGGAAAAATCTAATGAACAGATGTCCCTTTCACACATCACTGTCCTCTACCCCACTCACGGTTGGCTGGCCTTGGTTAGCGAAGACCCACTGGAGAGGTGGAAGGTTAAATGGTGACTAGAACTCTTTGGGCAGAGTTCATACCACCAGGTGCAAACACCTGTTCCCCACCCCCTCTCTCCTGCCCTGGGATTTGGCATCCCTACACTCTGCTTAGCGCATGAGGTTCAGTTTAGGGTGGCCCCATCAATCAGGATAAGCTAAACACAGTTTGGCTGTCCCTTACTCATATATTAAGGGTAACAACATTTCACTATCTCTGTACTCAATGCTAAAGTGATTTGTAACCTAACACCTGACAAAAGTGATCATTTTGGAAAAGTTCTGCCATCATGCTGAGTACTTAAGTGGAGTCAGCATAGAACCTATGCAAACCGTGTGTTTCTGAAGTCTTTCCCCTCAGCTCATCGTTAAATGTCAGGAGAGAGCTCACTCAGACCCTGCTTGTTGCAGTAAATACTGGTTCACATCATTTCTACCTCATGCATTGTACTGACATGCGTACGGCTACCTTGTTCCAAACAGTATCCGTTGAAACTTGTTTAGTTTTAATTTGGTCTCATTGTGGATCTTACCTTCTGTTCTGCGCAGGTGACTTACTCCCCGACCATGCAGACTGAAGGGTTGCTGAACAACATTCTTGCACATCTATATATATAAAAGTCAAATGGTGTATGCGTGTATGTATGTATACGTGTATGTATGTGCGCTTACTCCTTCCACACCGTTTGAGCTAGAGACTTGAAATTTGGTACAGTTATAGGTCTTAGGGTGCTAATCAGGGTAAGAGTCGAAAATTTTTCAAATCTCACCTCTGACGCCCCCCGGGGTGAAATTATTTAAAGGCCAATCACATCAGCTGGGCAGCTGCTGTTCTCTGTGACATAGTTATGATGTCATAATACCCCCTCCAATGGACCCCGCATTCGCTCAGCTCTCTGCCCCCTCCTCCCTCCAACGGACCCTGCACTCACTCAGCTCTCTGCCCCCTCCCCACCTCCGACGGACCCGAGTTGGGTTTGGTCGGAGGGTAAGTGAGCCGGGGGTGTTAGGTTTGGTCTGGGGGGGTGGGAAGGTGTCGGGGTGGGTGAGGGGTGAGGTGTGGGGGTTAGGGTTGGTCGGGGTGTTGGGTTTGGTGGGGGGGGTAAAGGGGGGTGTTGGGTTTGGTTGGGGGGGTGAGGAGGGGGGTCGGGGTTGGTCGAGGGGTCAGTGAGGTGTGGGTGTCGGGTTTGTTTGTGGTGGTAGGTAGGGGTGTCAGGTTTGGTTGGGAGGGGAAAGTGCGGTGGGTGTGTCAGGTTTGGTCTACGGGGGGTGAGGTGTGGGTGTTGGTCAGGGGGTGTTGGGGTTGGTAGGGGGGAGACGTGGGGGTGTTGGGTTTGGGTGGGGGTGTGTGAAAATGTGAGTCGGGGTTGGTCGAGGGGTAAGTGCGGTGGGGGTGTCAGGTTTGGTCGGGGGGTGAGGTGGTGTCTGGTTTGGTCGGGGGGTGAGGTGGTGTCGGGTTTGGTCGGGGGGTAAGTGTTGGGTTTTGTCTGGGGGGGTGGGAAGGTGTCAGAGTGGGTGAGGTGTGAGTTGTGGGGGTTGGGGTTGGTCAGGGGGTGTTGGGTTTGGTGGGGGGGGGTAAGGTGGGGGTGTTGGGTTTGGTTGGGGGAGTGAGGAGGGGGGTCGGGGTTGGTCGAGGGGTAAGTGAGGTGTGGTGGTAGGTAGGAGTGTCGGGTTTGGTTGGGGGGGGAAAGTGAGGTGGGTGTGTCAGGTTTGGTCTATGGGGGATGAGGTGTGGGTGTTGGTCAGGGGGTGTTGGGGTTGGTAGGGGGGAGACGTGGGGGTGTTGGGTTTGGGTGGGGGTGTGTGAAAATGTGAGTTGGGATTGGTCGAGGGATAAGTGCGGTGGGGGTGTCGGGTTTGGTCGGGGGGGTGAGGTGAGGGTGTCAGGTTTGCTCTCTGCCCCCTCCAACGGACCCCGCACTCGCTCAGCTCTATGCCCCTTCCCCACCTCCGACTGACCCGACCAACGCCGGGTATTTTCGCTAGTGAGAAATAAATGTGGACTAGACTGGCCCTTGCAGGGGTGTGAAGGGCAAGGGAGGAATGGGAGGGTCTTGCAAGGCCTGCACAAGTGCCAGGCACAATCATTCCTGAGCTCAGTGTAGCACAGAAACTCCTCACTCCGTAAGTCCCACAGCATCCAAAGTGGGAAGGTTAAAAAAAAAAGAAAGAGGAGGATGAGGCAGGGCTATGGCCAGGCTCTTCCTCATCAACAGTCCACAAACCCACAGGAGATCGTAGTAGCGATTGCACTTTGCCTCCACATGTCTCGGGGGGCAGAGTGCTTCCCAGTGCACCCGTAGTTCTATGTCCCCTCCCATAGGCGTGCGCAGCACATTTCATTAGGGTGTGCAGCCAGGGAATTTTATTTATGTATTTTTTTTAAAGGTGCCGCACTCTGCACTGAAAGCCACTCCCCCCCCCCGACATTAGGGTGTGCCTGGGCACACCCAGGGCACATGCCTATGTCCCCTCCCAAATTCAGGGTTGTGCTTTTAAAAGCATCCCTGGACCTTGCAATGCACAGTTACCAACTTCCATGTGATAAATAAGCACCCCGACATTAACAATAAGCCAAAAATCAAGCTAATCCTATTTCAAAACAAGCTAATCCCTAAGAACCCCAACACTCTATGTGACTAGATTCCCCCGGTGTAGAGTCTGGGACTGTGGTGGGCCCGCTCTGCACCCCTGACTCTCTCCCCACCTTGTCCCTGCTTTCCAGGAACCGATTTAAAAAAAAAAAAAGCCAAACAAGCTAAAAGCCAAAAACTAACCAACAAGCAACTCACAAACCAGTTAAGCCCAAAACACGCCCAATTTCTGCGTTTTTTTCCCACAGGTTTGGCATGTCTGCCCTGCATAAGTAAATAAATCAATATGGTAATGAACAGTACATTTAAAATAGTAGTGGTAACGCAGCATTTGTGTGACATTCACAAAGGTCAGAACTATAGTTGAGATTCACCATTTTTAGTATACATTTATTATTATAAAATAATATATACAACTAAACATAGTAATAAATGGGGTTTCTGTTCGCCCATAGACTAAACTCAGCCATTATAAATAAACCTTGCCAGTTTTAAACATTAAAACTGCCCGTTGCTGTGAGGCCTACTAATAATCTTAACATTGTGGTGTGCTGACATGCTGACCAGTACATCCCCATCTCTCTACTGTATTAATGTGTTGTCTCTTGTTTTATACGCAGATTGTAAAGCTCTCTGGGCCATGGATCATCTTTTCACTCTGTATTTGTACAGCATTTAGCACAGTCAGGTCCCGGTCCATGACTGGAGCGCCTAGGCACTAATATTAATAATAATAATTTATTAATAATAATATTAATAAAAGCAGGTAGTACAGGAGGAAAATCATTAATCTGCTATATTATTTTTTAAAATATAGAGAATTTAATGTGACCACAACAGACAGTTTCTTCAGTCAGATTATTTTGTTTTGTAAAATCAGGGATCAACATACAACTGGAGACACTAATCTTATACTACTACAGTTCTTGATCATTTCATGCTACATAATCACTAAAAAAATCTTCCAGTTTGTCTCTAGTAAAAAACAGAAATGTTTTCAGAAATGTTTCATTATCAGAGTTCATTTTCATGGGCCTCAGCCCATTATAACACAGCTTCTCCTCAGTGCATATGATGCACTTCGGGTTCTTTACATTTCTGATTATGAGACCATCCAATCTGAATTCTATTTTAAACACTCATAACATCCAGCTGTTGTTGGTAAAACTGTTTTCTCTCTACTGTTTCAGGGGAAATAAATACATACAGATGGAATGTCCCAGAAAGGTCAGGTCCGGGTACTTCTGATCCAAACTGCATCAGTTGGGTTTATTATTCAACAGTGAATTTTGTCAAGGTAACTGGGAAATAGTAACTAAAGGTTGTTATTTTATGTATGGCTTCCTAAACGGGCTGGAGCCTGCGAAACTTTACTCACTACTTATGTGAGGACTACTGGCATGAGGAAGGATGTACAGGATTGGGTAATTCATGGGTTTGAAGATGACAGCTGATGATTAAGGCTATATTTTAGTCACAGGTATTTTTAGTAAAAGTCATTGATAGGTCATGGGCAATAAACAAAAATTCACGTCCCATAACCTGTCCATAACTTTTATTAAAAATACTTGTGACCAAAACTTGGCCAGGGGGCTGTGGTTACCTGGGTTGGGGAAGCAATATGGTGGCACCATGGGTGCTGGGGGGAGAGTTGGGGGCTGGCAGGGACTCCCTACCCAGCTCCGCATCCCTGCAGTTGCTAGACAGTGGAGGGGCACAAGCACCGGCTGCTGCAGCTCCCATTCACCAGGAACTGCAGTCTGTGGGAAATGCGGGCGTGGGCCCTGCGGGCAGCACTTGGTGCAGAGCCCCTGCCCAGCCCCCCCCCCCCCATTGCCCAGGAACTGCAGGGCCATGCCAGTGGGACCCCGAGATAAGTGCCCCCCCAACCTCCAACCCCATGCCCCTAGCTCTGAGCCCCCTTCTACATACCCAAACTGCTGCTGCTGCAGAAGTCACAGAGGTCACGGAAAGTCATGCAATCCATGGCTTCCATGACCTCCAGAGCAGACTCGCAGCCCTACAGATGATGCATGAGTAAGGCCAAATTCGTCCCCATGTATAGTCCATTGAAATCAGTGGAATTATACCAGGACTGAATTTGGTCCTTAATGTTTTCTTTACCAGGAAAACTTCAGGGCAGTTTGGATGGAGGTGTAAATTTGCTTTACTTTATGAAAATCTGAAAGGCAGAAAGTCAGTGTCACCATGTTAGACTTTTGAGTCCACTAAATACAGCAACAGACAGGCATAAATAGCACATAGAATACATGAAACTGAGAGGAAGAAGGGCTTCTGGTTTATTGATTAGTAATCAGATGGAAATGTCTTTGGATTCCCAGTGCAGACAATCCACATTCTCCTTTGCATGGCAGTGTTCGGATTTTCAGAAGAGCTCAGGCACTGTTTAGGCACCTGGATGAAGTGGCCACATTAGATAAAGTGGTTTAGGACTCAGCACCTCACCATGCTCTTGTGAAATTCTGTCTCTTAGGGTGTGTCTATAATCAGAAGTGTGACTGCAGCACATGTAGGCATCCCCTCGCTACTTTAACCTAACTGTCTCAAAGAACAATAGCAGTAAAGCCACAGCAGCATAGGCTAGCGGCTTGAGTACCTACCTATCCAGTGTGCCAGCTGCAAGCACAGTTTCACTCCTATTGTCTCAGGTATGTCTAGGGGTCCTGCAGTCACACCTCTGATTGCAGTGTAAATATACCTTGGACCCTTTTGAACTGATGTGTGCTCCACAGGTAGATATCTCCTTGAATTCTTGCTTGGGTCTCCCATGTGCACATTAAATTGAAACAAAATTGGATAGTTAAAAAACCAGGTAGTAGAAAACATCATCACCCACTTTGGGTGTGAGGAATGGAAACTAATTTTTTCATTTACTTCTTACAAGACGGTGGCAGTTACCACTCCTGGAGTTGGAATAATTATTTGTATGTCTATTATTTAAAAGGTTTTATAAAACAGAGATAAATTGGAAGTTTGAGTTTATAGTAGAAAACTATATTGCAGTCCTGACTGTCTGTGAAATATAATGCCTGAACTCCAGGAAGCATAGCCACTCCCAGTCATTTCTTTATCGTGTGGGAAAATATAAGGTTCTGGTCTAACTGATGTACTGTGTATTGTATCTGTATTTATTTATTAGTTATGTTATGTGAACTATCAACAATTATTAATTTAACCATCGCTCAAAGTTACGGTTAATAGCAATGGTATGTACTGTGTATAATGTCTTTTTAAAAAATCTAATTGCAGGACATTTCCAGTGGTTTGGTTGGGCCGCTGGTAATTTGCAGAAAAGGAATACTAAATGAAAAGGGCCTAAGGAGAGATATTGATTGTGAATTTGCTCTTCTGTTCCTGGTCTTTAATGAAAATGAGTCCTGGTATTTGAATGAAAATATTGAAAAGTATCTGCATAAGTGTTCTGATGATTTTAATTACACCGAGGACTTTCTGGAGAGTAATAACAAACATGGTATGTAGATTTGATTGGTGGCAGCAGCAATTTATCTGAGAGACGAGTGAATTCTTTTTTTAAATATAATCCTTTTAGAAGACTGTCAGATGGCTTGCAGTTGTAGAATCATAGAATATCAGAGTTGGAAGGGACCTCAGCAGGTCATCTAGTCCAACCCCCTGCCCAATTAAATCATCCAGCAGATTTTCACCCCATATCCCTAAATGCCCCCCGGATTGAACTCACAACCCTGGGTTTAAGCAGGCCAATGCTCAAACCACTGAGCTATCCCCCCTCCCCTCCTTGCTGTACAGTCTTCATAAAAGAAGTAGAGTAGGTCATTATTGGGCTGGATGGCTACTAAGAAACAAGGGTGCATCTGGGCAAGAAGAACAAACATGGAATCAGCCAGCAGACTTTGGAGGACCTTGAAATTTTTTTCTTAAGAGTTAGTTTATATTTCATTATGTGCTGAATAGTTCAAGACCTTGATAGCTGGAACATACAGGATATATTCCTGGTCTTGGGTCACTCATTAACTTTGCTTTGTAGTTCTTATTTAAGGGCCAAATCCTCCTTCATCACAATTGTGTGAGTGAACAGGGCAGAAAAATAAGCCAGACTACCAGTGTACGTGGGGAGGCCATTCCATAACCTCCTGTCATTACAGAGTTGTGCTTCATGTTAGCACACTTTGCAACAGCATGATCATGAAGTTTGGGAACTGGGAACCAAGTGGCAAGAGTCAACTGGCCAAACCTTTGGGTGAGGGAGAGAACAGACTGGCTGCTATAGTAGCAGCCATAGAAAAGCCAAGTTGGTGTTTCTGCACATTACTCCCAGTTGGAATGGGATTCCATCACCAGGTTCCCTGCACAAAGCCCACTCACTCAACACTTCATATTAAGACAGGTTAAAACTTGCCTTATGCATTGCAAAAAACTGCTTATGGTGCTGTGTTGAAACTGAAATGCAAACTGTACTGTCTCTTTGCCTGTAACCTTTGAGTTGTGAACAACAACTTTAGAAACCATTCACACTGAAAGGCCAGGGTGTGATTCTCCACCTTTCTTGTTTCCATTTGCACTGTTGCAAAGTGAGCCTGATTCACTACTTTGTTACTTGTTTTATTCTGAAATAACACCATTGGATTTCAATAGACATACATGGGTGTAAAACTGGAGTAATGCGGTAATGATTCAGTCCCACTGAGTGCAAAGTGGGTATAAAACACTGCCAGTGACCTAAGTGGGGGTCAAAGTCTGATTTGGTAAGGTTTACTTCCCGTTTTCACCCACTTTGCACAGTTGTAAGTAATGACTCATGACAATGGAAAACCCAGTCCTTGGTCTCCGCAAAGAGAGAGCAAGAACAAGGGTATGGTACTTGTGTTTCTCTTCAGCACCCTCAGCACTCTGTCTCCTTATTGGACACAATTAGTCCACTCTCACTTTGTAATTCTTTCAGCAATTAATGGGAGGATCTATGACAATGTCCGTGGGCTAACAATGAAAGAAGGTGCAAACACAAACTGGTACTTGATAGGAATGGGAAATGAAATCGATATCCATACAGTCCATTTCCATGCAGAGACCTTCATCTTCAAGGTTGGTAAAAACAAAGTAAAATCTTCACATTTGGATGAGAAATTTTTGCAAGAACTTCTAGCTTCTAGCCTGATCCCAAAGCCTTTACACACACATGTGCTGTCGTCAGTGGGAGATGGCGTGTGAATATTGCAGAATTAGTTAGAAGTTTGTAAAGCTCATGGTTCGTATGCCTTTGTATGGTAAAATATAAATGAATATCAATAGCTAAGGTGTTCATGTACTACAGGACAATAGAGGATAGTTTACACAATTTGAAGTCAGTGGGAATTTTACCTGCTTATTCTGGGGTTTAGTGAAGCCCTGTGTTCTGTAGTTATGTGTTGAAAGAACTATTTAAAGAGCTTGGTTTAAAACAAATACCATTGTGAGGTGTTTCAGGGCATCATTGATATTGCTAATGTAGTACCTGAAATCATTTGTATTAATTTGTATTGTCCTGGGGCCCCATCCCTACTGGGCTAGGCACTGTACAAACACATAACAAGGAGGACAGCCCTACTCCAAAAAGCTTATAGTGTAGTCAGAACATGAATGCGTTGTTTCAGGTGTGGTAACGGCTGTCTTCACAATGCTGTTTTGTCCTGCCCCAGACGGATAATGATCACACAGCAGATGTGTATGACCTTTTCCCTGGGACATTTCAAACAGTCGAACTTATAGCGAATAACCCTGGAACATGGCTTCTGCACTGTCACGTAGCTGACCACATTCATGCTGGCATGGAGACAACTTTTACCATCAGCCGATCAGGTATAGTACTTGAAAATGCCATTTCATGACTGTGCACTGGTATTACAGCTGTTCAGATAAATGGCAGATGGGAAGAAACATAAAGCTTGGGTCAGCACTGCCAGCATAGGGATAAGTAAATTACTGTATGCTTCCATGCCCCATCAATGTCTGGTTCCAGGGAGTGGATCTACACCGCAGTGCCAACAGGCAGTATTATCACTGCTGCTCTCTGAAGATTTTAAACCTCTTGGAGATCCGCAAGAGCTCCTTGAATGAGTACTGCTTGAAGGGAACCACTCTTGGGGATTGTGCTGGTCACTTATATCTCCTGTAGGTGGAACTGAAGTTGCTTTGTGTCACCATAACCTGCTCCTGCAACAAGTCTTGCCACCCAGGATTATCACAAGAGTTTTGGCTAGCCTAAACCAGATGAGCAACTAGTGAATATGGTTCATACATTTATAGAAAAGAGGGATGGACAACCTGTGACTCCAGTCCAGAGCCACATGTTGCTCTTCAAAAGTTAATATACGGCTCCTTGTATAGGCATTGACTCCGGGGCTGGAGATACAGGCACCAACTTTCCAGTGTGCCGTGTGTGTGTGCTCACTGCTCAGCCTCTGCCACAGGCCCTGCCTTCACTCCATCCCTTCCCACCCTCTCCCCTGAGCCTGCCGTGCCCTTGCTCCTCCCTCAGCCTCCTGCATGCCATGAAACAGCTGATCAGGAGGTGCAAGGAGAGAAGGATGGAGGGGGGGAGGCGGGGCTGCCAGTGGGTGGGAGGTGCTAGGAACGGGGCAGGGAGCTATGTGGGGCTGCTGACGTATTACTGTGGCTCTTTGGCAATGTACATTGGTAAATTCTGGCTCCTTTTCAGGCTCTGGTTGGCTATCCCTGTATTAGATCATGCAAAAGTGAGATCTAAAACTGACCTCTATGGTAACCCGGTTAGCTTCCTCGGCGTCTATTGAAGTCAATTGGAGATGCAGGTGCTCAGCACTTAAAATCAGGCACACGGGCCCAGATATACCAAGGTATTTAGATATCTAGCTTCCATTGAAATCGGCGGAAGCTAGGAGCTTAAATACTTTTGTGGGTCTGGGCCCAGGTGTCTCAAGTTGTGCTCCCAGAAACAGAGGCACCAAAAATTAATGGACACATGACAATGTAAAGCATTACAGCAGTCCTTGAAGCTAGAGAGTATTTTACACTGGATTGAGTGTGGCTCTTTAATTAGAGCAGAGGATTGCAAGAGCAAGTGACTACTCTGTGTGAATAAGGCTGGCAGAATCTGGTTCTCAATAACTGAAGTCTTTTGAGCCTCTCTGATGAAAGACCCTGTAAATGCACAACACTGTTAAATGGGAGGAGGCTCAGCTTTCAGAACATTGTACCTCTGCTCTCAACTCATTGTCTTGTAAACACCTCTGTGTGCACATTAATAGCCTATTTTAATAAATCATTGTCATGGCTTATGACACAAAGTGATTGTCCTGGCATGTTGACTTCATACCTGGCCAATGTAACCTAAATGTCAGTCTGACGAAGCTCTCATAAGGTGTGGTACAAGTTCATCTGGTGTTGGCATGGGCTGTTGAGCACATAGAAGAGTTGCCATTTGACACTGTACGTCAGCTTTGAGATTTGGAATCCTCCTTAAGTAGATGCTGAGATCCTAGAGTTATGGCTAGACTGAGAGCTTCCTGCTTAAACACCAATTGAATGGTACATTTAGCTACTTAATGGGAGCTGTTGACTCATGAGCATGTTGACTAGAGCTGATTGAAAATGTATTGTCAAAACTGTTTTTCTGATGGAAAATTGGGGGGTTGACTAAAGGAATTTCTTTTCGAGGTGTCTGTTTTACATAGAAAAGTTCTGTATTTTTGTTGACAAACTGAACACCTGTTTTCAGTCAAACGTAAAAATATTTTTATTCTGAAATGCTGCCGCACTGCCTCATGGGAATTGTAATTCAGGTGCTTCATGCTCCTATTGTCTGTGAGCCTGGTTTCCCTGTCAGACTTCATCTACCATGTTGTACCATGGCAATGTGACTTTTATGAGGCAATGCCTTCCCTCACCTAGAAGGGAGACCGAGGTGCATTATGGAAGAAAGTGCACGCAGAAAATGTTTTCATTTTATTTTCGGTAAAAAGACAATTTCTAAACTCTTCTCAGGGGGCACATTCTTACATGGAAATACGTTTATCGGGCAAATCCTGCCCACAGCCGGGGTAATGATACTGTGCTCTGGGAATGTCCACAAGGGCTGGGGAAAGAAAGCCTTCCCTGACCAGGTGCTCCACATTCAGCAGCTGCTATACCTGTCTTCTGTAAGGAATGGAGGAATAGACAATGGATTTTGCTCACAGTAATTGTAAGCGTTGAGCCGAAATTCCCCTTCACTGTCCAATGTGAATCTGTTCTGTAATCTGCCCTTTTCTGGGTGTGAATCTTCTGTTGATCTGAGTGAAAGCATGCAGAACTAATGTGACAGAGATCTCTGCTGTTTAGAAGTGTAACCCTTCTGCCAGTCAGAACTGGCAACAACAAGGGCTGGGTTCAGTATCTAGGGGTTCCTTTTCAACAATACAAAACCAAACTGACTTGAGCCCCCACCCAGTAACCTGGAACAATTACACACCATCCCCTGGGTGCCTTTAAGAGGCAATACTTCCAGTCTCGCAAGCACAGAGTCTGCGTGTAGCAAAGAAAATTTTTAATAAAAGGAGGGAAGTAACTCAACATTAATTTGGGAAAACACCGCAAACAGGGTTCATAAACATAGACCATGAGCAAAAGACCCAACCCTAAGTAAGTTGGGCAGTGTCCTTTTCCCCTCAGATTCTTAAGTCCAGCAACCAATAAGTCCCCTTAACATGCCCATGCCTTCTATGCATCCCACTCATAGTTGCTGTCCTTGGTCAGTGCAGACTCAGAGTTCAGAGGTGCATCTGCAGGGTTCACCGCCTGCCCTGACTGGAGCGGGACAAGGAGATACTTTACATGCTCTGCTGCTCAGGCACTCACTCGCCACCTCTCTCTGCCAGCTGCCCAATCACCACACCTCTCTGCAGGGGTCTGCTCTGGCCCTCTCTGCCAGCCACCCTGATAACCACTGCGCCTCTCCGCCAACCACCTGCTGGCTGCTCACCAAGATGTCTTCAGAGCCCACCACTTAACACAGCTCTCAGTGATTGCAGTTCTTAGAGGGGAAACTCACTGCTGGTGTACACTGGGCTGTCTCATCAGAGACACTGTCTCAAAGCAGATCTAATACTTACATCTAGATATCAATGATTTCAGCTCTAAGCCTATAACAAGACTCTCAATTGAGTCTAAATTAGCTCTTTTATTACACCCTGGAAAGAAGAAATATCAAATAATACTTATGACCATTAAGCAACACCCCCCAGTACCTCTCCCCACATTTTCTCAACTCACTAAGCTGTGGAACCCATGTTCCCTACCTAGCAAGTGCCGTTTGGTTCAGGGTGACTCCCTCCAAAGGGCTATGTCAAGTACAGTTCTGCTGCCCTCGTTTCACACAATAACAACCCTTTATTACTCCCACCCCAATAGCAAGGGGACTAGGGATCCAACATCAGCCAAAAGTGATCAATCCACCATTCTGAGCACCTAGGAAGGGTGGGTGTGCCTATGCAAACAAGATCAGCTCCTGATGTCCTCTTCCACAGCTCATCGCTAGATGTCAGCAGAGAGCTCATTCAGACTCTGCTTACATAAGAAAGGGAAATTTTGTCTTAAAACTACCCTTGAACTACTGGCAGTCTCTGCACGAAACTTTGTTGACCTAATCAGAATTTCTATTTGAGTTACCCGGGTAGAATAAAAATGATGCGTTCAGTTTTCTCAGACCACTAAAATCTGCTTCTTTATACCTTTTTCACCCTAAGTAAGCTTTATTTTTTTTACAGACAACAGCATTCCTTTAAGAGGAGGAGTAACAACCCCAGCATATGACTCAGTTAATGTAAAACACCAGGCTCCTGTAAAGGGTATGGATCCATTTTATTTAAATAATGTAAACTTAAGCCGATGGATGTACAGACTTCTCATGTGCTGCTTCTCATTTTGACAGGGGGTGACAGAGAAGGAATCAAATTCTTAGGCAACGCTCTGGGTGCAGGAGAAGCTAGCTCAACACTCATAGCCCTTTTTTCTGTTGGACTTGTTCTTCTGGTAACAATATTAATCCTCATCATCGTCCTCACTTGTCAGAGAAAAAGGACACACTACAGGTCTGTGCAACCCAAGTGTGCGCTCCCAACTGATTCCCTGTAACTCTGTTTTGGAGAACATTTCTAGAGCTCTGTTGGATTTTGTTGTGTATTGTTGCTATATTTGAGGCAAGATATATGTGTTTGTTAAGTTTAAAAATCCTACAGCCATGTGTCATGTGTCACAAAGGCTGCAGGCTTAGGCCCTGATGACCATATCCTGCTTGTCTTTGCAGCCTGAGTCTGCTCTGTTGAAGTCAGTGTGGGCTGTGCCATTGAATTCATTGGGAGCAGGTTCAGACTTAGGGCTAGTGTACACTAGAAGCGCTACATTTGCACAGCTGCATCAATGCAGTTGTGCTGCTGTAGTGGAGTTCATCCACCAGATTTGTATGTGATATGAACATCCTTGTGGCAGGAATAAACAATAGCTCATTCAAAATGAGCTGTAAACATTCAAGTATCACTATATATAAGGCCTGATTCTACACCCTTACTAACTGAGGGCTTGTCGATGTTACCCGCTGGATCGACAGTCAAGTAAGCAATAGATCAAGTGAGGGTCCATTTATCACTTCTACTGTAGACGCAATAAATCAAGTGCCCTCCCATCGACTCCGGTACTCCACTGGAGCGAGAAGCGGAAGCAGAGTCGACCGGGGATCTGAGTACATCAACCTCAGTTTTGTTATTCACATAGCTGAAGTTGCGTAACTTAGATTGATTCCTTCTCCCCCTCCACAGTGTAGACCAGGCCTGAGTAAGTACTTGACTTCCTGAGTAGCCTCATTGAAATCAGGGAGTAAGCTACTACTCAGTGTAAGTATAGGTCACAGGATCAGGCCCACAATAAGCAGTAGTTATAAACCCAGACGATTTTCTCTTTAGTAACCCAAGGCCAGATTTTTTGCTATGCTTTTGGGGCCAAAATTTTAAAGGTATTAGGCACCAAAAGATGCAGATAGGCACCTTGCTACCCAGTTCAATGGTAGCTAGGCTGCTGTTTTTTTAAAATCCCCGAGTGGCTATCTGCATCATTAAGTGTCTAAATACCTTTAACATTTTGGCCACCAAAGAACAGCAATCTCATTTAATAGGGTAAAGGAAGAGAACTTTTAAACTTTTGGTAGATTCATTTGGCTGGATTCTATTCTCAGACTGCAATCTTTTATTTGTGATATAATTTAACTGAGTTTGATTTTCAGTGTAAATTTGAGTTGGTTCATAATGTCATTTTTTCTCTTCTGTATTTAAAAATATGTTTTGCCCTTGTAGGGAACTTTACTGATGGTCTCTTTGAATGTAGGGTAATGGTGTTCTAAATTAATGCCAAGTTCACCAAGAGATAAAAGGCGTTACCCTGCACCTCAAGGATTTTGTTTATGTCTGTGTTTCCTTGATGGTTTTGTTTTCTTCTGGTTCTTTAAAAAGCAAAACAAAAAACTTTTAGATAAGAGGCCTGATCTTGCAACCATTACTCATTCAAGAAGTCCTTCAAGAACAATGACTTGTGTGAGTTAGTTACAGGACTGAGCTCAGATTAGGATAGCAATTACAGTAAAAGCTGTGTTATCTGGCATGTTGGGGAAATGGGAGGTGCTGGGAAGTGAAAAATGGGGGTTAAATTAAGAGGGAGGGAGCTTGGGCATGGGATGGGGGCTTGGGACTGGGGATTGGGGTACAGGAGATGGCTCAGGGAAGTGGGTTAGGGCACAGAATGGAGTGCAGGGTGCTGGATCAGGGTAGTGCTCACCTTAGGCAGCACACCACAAGTGGCAACCTGTCCTGGCTGCTCCTAGGTGGAGGCGCAGCAGGAGGCTCCACGCACTGCCTCCACCCCATCCCAAGCACTAGCTCCGCAGCTCCTTTTGTCTGGGAACCAGGGCCGGCGACGGGGGGGGGCTACGGGTACAGCTGAACCGGGCCCCGGATTTAAGGGGGGCCCCCTTAAGTCCGGGGCCCGGTACACAGCTGTACCCGTAGTCGTCCCCCCTTGTCACTGGGTCTGCCGCCTAGTGCTGGACTCCACCCGCAGTGCCCGGCTCCGCCGCCCGCTCCGGCTCAGGGCGCGTCTGGCTTGCCGGCGGCGAAGGGGGCAGGGCTGCGCTGGAGATGCTCAGCACCAGAAGAGGGGCCGGCCGACCACACAGCATCCCTGGGAAAGCAGGAGCGAGCCCGAGCCCAAGCTGCAGGCGGGGGGCGCCGGGGCAGGAGCGGGGGCAGCAGGGCGCCAGGCACCTGCCTCCCTCCCTCCCATTAACCCTTCGTCATCCCGGCCCCCTCGTGTCCAACACCCCGGGGACAAACAGCAACCCCCGCACCACAGCCCGGGCAGGGCAACTTGTCCCTGACTGCCTGACGGCATGGGTGGGGAGGGGAGGAGGTTAGGCTGGGCTGGGGGAGGAGTTTAGGTTGGGTGGGCCGGGTCAGGCAGGGGGGGAAGGAGAATAGGCTGGGGGGCCCAAATGATCAGAGTAGGGGGCCCCCAACGATCAGAGTAGGGGGCCCCAAAATTTCTGTCGCCGGCCCTGCTGGGAACCTCCGCCAGTGGGAGTTGTGGGGGCAGCACCTGCGGGCGGAGGCAGTGCACAGAGCTGCCTCTTGCGCCTTCACCTAGGAGCAGCCAGGACAGGTTGCTGCTTGTGGGGAGCCACCCGAGGTAAGCTCGTGCCAGATCTGGCACCCTGCTTCACCTCCCGCACTCTAACCCCAAGCCCCAAGTCCTAAACCCCCTCCCAAATTCCCTCTCAGAGCCTGTGTTCCACACCCCCTTCTGCACCCAAACCCCCTGCCGGCTCCATGCCAACAGGACTATAAACCGGAATTTCAACGAAAATCAGAAATGCTGGTTTATAGAGCTTTCCGGTTGGTGAAGTGCCGGATAAAACAGCTTTTACTGTACATTGTACCACAAACACTTTCAATGACTACTCTTAAAGCGTCCTTTACAGCTGGCTAAACCAAACGCCATTCAGGGAACCACAGACATTCTAAACACTAGTTTCTTTCCACTATGTAACCACTAGTCTTGAGGTCTCTTGTACTGTGTTAAATACTATTCCTGTGTCCGGAATTCTTGTGCACTGTCTACAGGTGGAGGAAAGGCCCGTCTCACCCATCGTGCACCATAAATAAATCAACATGATTTAGGTATTTTTATTTCTGTTTTCTGGATGTGTCTGATGTTTAAAACAGACTATAAAATATCTGAACGGGATTATTTAGCCTTTTATTAAGGTTTAAAACGTTAATAATAAAAAGTTTATCATTTGTATGAACCGTCTGACCGTTTCTTTAAGACAAGAACCTCTTTTTTATTTGAATTGGGTAGTGGCGGTGGGACAGACCCGGGGTCTTCCCAAGCTCGATGCTGTTGGTGTGCGGGAGGCGAGACAGACAAAGAGCGCGAGCGGGGGAAGGGAGGGGGGCCGGGGCCGGGCCCATGCGCGAGCAGAGAGCGGAGCGGAGCGCTCGGCGCCCGGGGGGCCCCGCTCGCCATGGCCATCGCCCACCTCGCCACCGAGTACGTCTTCTCCGACTTCCTGCTGAAGGAGCCCCCCGAGCCCAAGTACAAGGGGCTGCGGCTGGAGCTGGCGCTGGACAAGCTGGTCACCTGCATCGCCGTGGGGCTGCCCCTGCTGCTCATCTCGCTGGCCTTCGCGCAGGAGATCTCCATAGGTAACCCCCCCCCCCCGCCCGGCCCCGGCCCCGGTCCCGCCCGCCGGGCCGCGGCGCTCGCAATCCCGACCCGCGCGCGCCTCGCCCCGCGGAGCCTCTGGGCTCCGGCCGCGTTGTGAAGGCGGCGGGGGCTCGCGGGCTCTGATGCTCCTGCCGGCCTGGGATTCAGCACCAAGCCGCTGGCCTGTCTCCCTCCCTGCGGCGGATCGGGGGCCATCGTCCTAGCAAGGGGCGAGGCACGGCGGTCAGCGGAGAATCCGAACCGGCCCCGGACAGGGATTCCGGACTCCTAGGACCCCGCCGGGGGGTAGGGACAGCGCTCTTCAGTCTGTCCGGCTTCCCTAGTGCCCCGCACGCGCCGGGGATGCCTAACCAACAACAACTAAGAACCGAGTTCATGTCCTACACATTGTATCCAGCGCCAGAGATTCTCTGCTCAGGGTAAACCGGGGCCGGATCAAATGTAATTCTCCTTCCCCACGAAACAACCGGGGGAGAGAGAAACTAAAACATCCGTGTCACAAGAGGGAACTGAGCAGCTTCTTTGCTACTGACGGTGCAGGGAGCATGGGAGAGAGATGTCTCTGAATAATTAAAACTAATGGTTTGGCTTTGATGTAGATAGGTGTGGATGACGTGCACTGCTCTCCAGGCCTAAGAAAATGCTGATTGAAATGTAATTTTTAAGGAATATGGTGAAATTTTTGGTTTGTCAGCCTTAGCTTTGGTCCATCAAAATGCTCAGTTTTCCACTTCCTAGAGACTGATACGTTTTTGTCACTGACAAGGGGTGAAGGTTACATATGGTTACAAAAGGGAAGCAGTGAGTGATTGTGACAAAGATTTGGGGGTTGTGGTGGATAATTAGCTGAACATGTGATGTTGTGACCAGAAGAGCTAATGCAATTCTGTGATGCCTAAATAAGGGAAACTCAAACAAGACTAGAGAGGTTATTTTAGCTCTGTATTTGGCCCTGGTGCAACCATTGCTGGAATACAGTGTCCAGTTCAGGTGTGCACAATTTAAAAAGGATATTGAGAAATTGGAGAGTGTTCAGAGAAGTCACAAGGCTGATTAAAGGATTATAAAACATGCCTTATAGTGATAAGACTCCAAGACCTCAATATATTTAGCTTAACAAAAAGATGGTTATAGACTGTAAGTATCTATATGAGGAACAAATAGTTAATAATGGGCACTTCAATCTAGCAGAGAAAGGTAGAGCATGATCCAGTGGCTGGAAGTTGAATCTAGACCAATTCAAACTGGATATAAGGCAGTACCTTTTAATGGTGAGAGTAACTAACCCTTGGAACAGTATACTACAGATTGTGGTGGATTCTCCATCAATGACCGTTTTAAAATCAAGATTCGATTTTTTTTTATTAAAAAAAAAGAAGCTAATTTAGGAATTATTTTGGGAAAGTTCTATGTCTGTGCTATACAGGAGGTGAGACCAGGTGATTACAGGGTCCTTTCTGGCTTTATAATCTCTGAACTAGGTACATCAATTCACACACACAATTCTCATTGAATTCAGTAGGCGTTCCATGCATATAATGACACCTGGAGATGGCCCATAATTTACACACTGACAGAGGCAGATATGGGGCTTTTTTACACTGCTGGCCTGGAGCTGAAGAAGAAAGATTATCTAATATTTGTGCATATCTCAGACACTTGCATGTGTTCCCGTGTCTGATTCAATAGATGATAATCTAGATAGGTTGTAATCTTTGTTCCTTTGTTTTCTTTCAGTTTAATTCAACTATAACACTTTATTGTGCTTACACTTGGAAAACATGTTGTAAATTTGATTTACTGACTTATTAATGCTCCCTGTTGGACTTTGTTAAACTGTCATGGGTATTTTTATGACCTTCATTACTGTGGTACCTGTGCACCTCACAATCATAGAATCATAGAACTGGAAGGGACTTTGAGATCATCTAGTCCAGTCCCCTGCACTCAAGGCAAGACTAAGTATTATCTAGACTGGCGGTGTCCAATACGTTCGCCACTAGCCACATGTGGCTAATAGGGTATTGAATTGTCGCTAATGCATATGGCTTTTTTTATAATGTGGCTAATAAGAAAAATTCAAAACCACAAATGTGGCTAGCATCGAATTTCTATTGGACACTGCTGATCTAGACCATCCCTCACAAGTGTTTGTCCAACCTGCTCTTAAAAATTCGCAATGATGGAGATTCCACAATGTCCCTAGGCTTAACCACTCTGACAGTTACCAAGTTTTTCCTAATGCTCTTGTTGCAATTTAAGCCCATTGGTTTTTGTCCTGTCCTCAGAGGTTAAGGACAATTCTTCTCCCTCCTCCTTGTAATAACAGTTTATCTACTTGAAAACTATTATCATGTCCCCTCTCAGTCTTCTCTTCTCCAGATTAAACAAACCCAGTTTTTTCAATCTTACCTCATTGGTCATGTTTTCTAGACCTTTTAATCATTTTGTTGCTCTTCTCTGGACTTTCTCCGTAATCTTTAATATATTTATCCTCACAACTCTCCTCTGAGGCAGGGAAGTGCTAATATCCCTATTTTACAGATAGCCTCTCTGTGCATCAGTTCCCTAAGGCCTAGATCCTCTAAGGTATTTAGGCACTTAACTACCAGTGATTTCAATTGGAGTTAGGTGCTTATTTACCTTTGAGGAGCTGGGCCATAACGGTTCTCTGATGGAACAGAGAAGCTGGGTCTCTCAAGTCCTATGCTAGCAATTTAACCACTGGACCATCGTCTCTATTTTATGTTCATCCTAATCTGGGACTCTCCTTACTTTCATTGTCTGTCATTACTGTCATATTATTCTAAACAAGATTATAGTAGCTCACTGCACTGAAGTAACTGCCACCTCTTTGTTTAACAACACACTCTCCGCTATTGATTTCAACAGGCGCCATGTTACTCGTCTCATCAAAGGAAATGTTGCTCAGATTGATGAAAGGCCAACATATATGTAATCTATTAATTTACAGTACTTGGCTATGAAGGGCTAGATTGTGCCTTTATAACTATAAGTGGAAATTGAATAAACTTGATTCAGTTGAAAGGTTTTAAAAATCACTTGCCATTAGGGATATAGAAGAATTACATTTATTGACCTAACCAGCTAGTGCTCTATATCCAGGTATTGGTTACTGTTGTAATTGATAGAATTGGGACTCTTCAAATGTTTCAATTTGTGCTCTTAAAAAAACCAAAAAAAAAACTTTCTAGAAACAGGGTCTACCTATACTTTAAGCTTATTTGCAGTATTCATGCAATCAGTTCTTTCTGCAAGTATCTACCATTTAAATATGCATTCCACATTTTCATAATTTAACTGCAAACAATACTTGCAGCATTTTAATAATCCTATGCTTGCAGAAAAATGGATTTTAGTTGTTACACTGTATGTAAATTATAGTCAGCCAAGTGGTTTAAAGAAAATAGTGATTAAAAATCAAGTTTAACTCCATATTTATCGGTTTATAAAGGCACAAACCAATGAATTCAACTTTACAGGATTTTTCTTCATAACTCAGTCCTGAGTGGATAGATACATATTGCTGAAACACCCCAGTGGCAGCTCAGTCAGGGAATTTCACCATGGGGAGACACAATCCATCCCTGAACTTCCAGATAAGCACATTATCCCTAGTCTCTAGTCCTTCCCCCTTCTCCTCTTCCTTGGAGGAGATTTCTCTTCCTGGGGTGTGCACAGTGGGATCGGTCTTTGTGGTCCCTCAAATTTAGGGACTATGGCAGGGCTTCACTGGGGAGAGGTTTTTTTCCTCCACCAGTATCCCCCACAAGGGTAAATTACAATCTAGTCTTAAGCAAAGCTGTTAATTGGACAAACTTGTGCTCAGTTACTGGTAATAGTTGAAGGCCTGATCCTGCAAATGCGCACGTGACTAACTTTACTCCTCTAAAATTGGACTCACTCACGGTACTAAGCACTTTGCCCCTAGACTTTAGTCACTATAATGTCCTGTCATAAGCCTGCGCCTTCCAGAAAGTTACTCTAGGCTTCAGTGGCAAAAGGACTAGCTATTCGGTCTGTTTTTAGAAGTAGAGGTCACCAAATTAAATTAATAGGCAGCAAGTTTAAAACAAACAAAAGGAAGTATTTCTTCACACAATGCAGTCAACCTATGGAACTCTTTGCCAGAGGATTTGTGAAGGTAAAGACTATAATAGGGCTCAAAAAAGAACCAGATAAGTTCATGGAGGATAATTCATCAATGACTATTAGCCAGGATGGGCAGGGATGGTGTCCCTAGCCTCTCTTTACCAGAAGCAGGGAATGGGTGACGGAATGGATTACTTGATGATTACCCTCTGAAGCACCTGGCATTGGCCTCTGTCAGAAGACAGGATACTGGGCTAGATGGTCTGACCCAGTATGGCCATTCTTATGTTCTTTTCTCTGGCATAGCCCTGGTCTACATTTAAAATTTAGTTTGACTTAGATCTCTTAGAGGTGTGAAAATTTCACACCACAGAGCACTGTAATTAAGAGAGCCTAGACCCTGGTGTAGACGCGGGTAGGTCGACAGAAGAATTCTTCCAGTAACTTAGCTGTCACTACTCTGGGAGGTGGTTTACTAGAGTGATGGAAAGCCACCTTCTGTTGATGTAGTAAGTGTCTATACTCGGTGCTGTAACACCATGAGTGGTAGCTGTAATACGCCAGGGAAGGCTAAGCCCTGGCGTAGCTGCTGCTGACCCATCGCTGGACACCTGGGCTACAGAGGCCCTGACCCTTCCCTGAGGCCCCCACTGTCTGCTGCTGCCGGTCTGCTGCTGCTTGCCTCGTCCCTCCTTCTTAGGGATGGGGGAGTGAGGAGAGAACGCAGTGAGCCAGTGGTGGGTGGGAGCGAGGCGTCGTGCTGGGGCTGGCCAGGCACAGGGGGGAGGCTGGCCAGGGGTTGTGGCTTGGCCCACTGCTTGTTGGGACTGGAGCCTGTCCTGTCCAGGGGGCAGCTCAGCCTGGCAGGGCCAACGGTTCAGCCCAGCATCCCAGCTCATCAGGGGCCTGCATTACAAAGGCCAAGTTTTCTGTCTCTCAGATTTCCCAGAATTATGGAACCTGCATCATATGAAAATGTTATGTATTGTTCATTAGAAGTTTATAATGGACAGATCTATATGTTGGAACAAAGCAACTCACAAACATGCTTCATGGGTCCATGTTTTTGAACCTCCTGATAATGGTCAGTGGTTCTGCAATCACATCAGCCAACAACCTCAGCACCCTTGGATGCATTAGAGCTGGATTGATGGACTTTGTACATCCAGCTTTTCTAATAGTCCTTAACCTGTTCTTTCACCACTGAGGACTGCTCACCTCCTCCCCATGCTGTGTTGTCCAGTGCAACAGTCTGGGAACTGCCCTTCTCTGTGAAGACCGAGGCAAAAAAAAAGCATTGAGTACTTCAGCTTTTTCCACATCATCCGTCACTATGTTGCCTTCCCCATTCAGTAAGGGTCCTACACTTTCCCTGTCTACCTTCTTGTTGCTAACATAGCTGTAGAAACCCTTCTTATTACCCTTCACATCCTTTGCTAGATGCAACTCCAGTTGTGCCTTGGCCTTCCTGATTACATCCCTGCATGCTCTAGTAATATTTTTACTATTTTCCTCGCTAGTCATCTGTCCAAATTTCCACTTCTTGTAAGCTTTCTTTTTGAGTTTAAGCTCACTGAAAATTTCACTGTTAAGCCAAGCAGGTCACCTGCCAAATTTGTTATTCTTTCTGCACATGGGGATAGTTTGTTCCTGCACCCTTAATAAGGCTTCTTTAAAATACAGCCAACTCTTCTGGACTTCTTTCCCCCTCATATTAGCCTCCCAGCAGATCCTACCCATCAGTTCCCTAAGAGAGTCTAAGTCTGCTTCTCTGAATTCCAGGGTCCATATTTTGCTATTCTCCTTTCTTCCTTTTGTCAGGATCCTGAATGTAACCATCTCATGGCCCCTGCTGCCTAGGTTGTCACCCACTTTTACTTCCCCTACCAATTCTTCCCTCTTTATAATCATCAGGTCAAGAGGAGCACACCCCTAGTTGGTTCCTCCAGCACTTGTACCAGGAAGCTGTCCCCAACACTTTCCAAAAACTTCCAAAACCACTGTATTGCTCTCCCATCAGATGCCAGGGTGATTGAAGTCCCCCATTAGAACCAGAGCCTTTGATCTGGAAACTTCCATTACTTGGCCAAAGAAAACCTCATCTACCTCATCCTTCTGATCTGGTGGTGGTTTATAGCACATGTCCACCATGACATCACCCTTGTTGCTCTCAACAGGCTTTTCTCCAGTTTCATACTGGAGCTCTGAGCAGTCATACTGCTATCTTATATGCAATGCAACTCCTCCACCTTTTCTCCCATACCTGTCCTTCCTGAATAGTTTATACCCATCCATGACAGTGGCCCAGTCATGTGAACTGCCCCACCAAGTTTCTGTTATTCCAATCACATCATAGTTCCTTGATTGCGCTAGGACTTACAATTCTTCCTGCTTGTTTCCCAGGCTTCTTGCATTTGTGTACATGCACCTAAGATAGTTAGCAGATTGACCTACTTTCTCAGTATGAATCAGGAGGCTTCTCGTCTTGTACCCAGGGCCGGCTCTACCATTTTTGCCACCCCAAGGACCTCTGCCGCTTTTCAGTGGCAGAGCTGCCGCAGGCGTGCCACCGAAAACGCCTGCGGCAGCTCCTCCAAGGAAGAGTGGTGGCGCTGCCACAGGAGTGCCGCTGAAGAGGGAAGAGTGGCAGAGCTGCCGCAGGCATGCCGCCGAACACGCCTGAGGCAGCTCTGCTGCCGGAGTGGCTGTCCTGACAGCGCCCAGAATGCTGCCATTTGCCGCCCCAGACACCTGCTTGCTAGGCTGGTGCCTGGAGCCGGCCCTGCTTGTACCTTCCTTCTTGTGTTTCCTCCTGGTATCCAACTTCCCCACTTACCTCTGGGCTTAGGTCACCATCCCCCAGCAAACCTAGTTTAAAGCCCTCCTCACTAGGTTAGCAAGCCTGCCTGCGAAGATACTGTTCCTTCTCTTCATTATGTGGATCCCATCTCTTCCTAGCAATCCTTTCTGGAACAACATCCCGTGGTCAAAGAATCCAAAGCCCTCTCTCTGTCATCACCTGCAAAACTACACATTCATCTCCACAATTCGATGGTCCCTACCTGGGCCTTTTCCTTCAACATTGAGAGTGGACGAGAACACGACTTGCACCTCAAACTCCTTTATCCTTCCCATTCTTGCTATTTTAACAGTAGATTCCTTTAATTTCTAAGAAATGACTGAGGGGCTTTCCAAGTCCGAAGGATAACATTAACTTATAGTTTACAAAGTATGTAGTTTTTGGTTACAAAATTTGTGGTAGAGTGTGCTTAAGTATTAATATCCACCTCTGCAGATTAGAAAACTGCAAAATTTTCATACTAGTCACAGATTGAAGAGCGATATACCTGTTCCTGATATGCATTTATTCATGCTTTCCCTGGTTTTAAACACCTTGAGTGATATACTGCTCCTCTCCTACTTCAAGGGAGAACCCCTTCAGGAGATTGCATAGGAGTTGGATATAGGTGGGGTAGGGTGGGATGGAGGATTTGCCACTACATAGATCTTCCTGCTCCTCCTCCTGCTTCACTTCTCCTGTAGGGAGAACTCTAGGATGGTGGCATCTACATCAGTCATTAGGCTGGAGTATTGGCTGCAGATCGATTCCCCTCCTGGTCTGCAGTCTCTGGGGAAGAATTCCTTTTCTTCGTTCCCTCCATGCCGAGAACCCCAGTGCACAACACAGTTGCACAGGATGATTGCTGGAGAGAGTGGTCCCACTGGCTGGTCCTGCTGAAATCAATGGCAAAACTCACATCTACTTCAGTGGAAAAATGATTTGGCCTCAAGCACACAGATGTGTATAAAATACATCCCTCAGTGTGAAAATAATTTAAATAATCATTAAAGTTATAAACCTACACTGACAAAGCAAACATTAGCTTGCTCACCAACTTTCTGTGCCCTGGTGATATTATTGATCCTTGGAATTCTAAGAATCCAAAGGAAACACTTGACTTTTAATTCTCTGAATGGAAGAATTCTGGCTTTAAATGAACCATTTTATAATACAGGGACTCTCTATTGTGGTGATACTGCATGGTATCATAACCTGTTGGTGTGTTAATATTGAACAGTTAATATTGAACCTTCCCAAGTCTTATTGCTTCAGTAACTGAAGTTACTTAATTGAATGATCTGAGCTATTTTAATGTTGATTTTTTCTGAAGGAACATAATTCTGTGAGTGCTCATGTAGGAAAACTAGTACTGGATTCAAACATTTCCTTGTGTGACTGTACTTGGATTGTTTAAAAATTCAGTGCTGCCAAAATGGGAGACGATGGCAAGATCCTATTTCAGCTCCGAAGAAGAGTCATAGAATATTTAAAATAGATAGAAAGGATTAGCTGGTTATGAAAGCAATGCCAGTGATGAGTCAGAATATCAAAATAGCTGTACAGCAGGGTACAGGAATTGCTTTTCAAAGGAGTAGGAGTGTTCTGCAGTCAGAGGAATTGCCCTCCACGCCGAGTGCCCTCACAGATTCCAAAGGTTCAGATTCAAAGGTTGCCCAGTCTGAAGGGGGAGGGTGGAGCTTTTGCTGAATGGTGCCTTCAGTTAATCAGCCCCGAACTAGGGTGACCAGATCGCAAGAGCGAAATATCAGGACACCTTGGGCAAGTGGGGGGGCGGAGGAGGGGGGGGGAGGAAGGGGCGGGGGCAAGCGGGGGGGGGAAGGAAAAGGTGGGGGCAATTGGGGGGGGGAGGAAGGGGCGGAGCAACAGGGGGTGGCGGTGCAAGGATATTTTGTGCCCTAGGCAAAATTTTTCCCTTGTACTCCCCTCCCCTGTTCCCGGACCATTGCTTATTATACATTTTTAAAATGAATATTGCATGTAATGTAGCATGGGGCAGAGGGTTGGGGTGTGGTGGGGCTCTGTCTGGGGCTGGAGATGAGGGGGTTTGGGGTGCTGGAGGGACTATGGGCTTGGGTAGAGGGTTGGGGTGCAGTGGGGGGACATGCTCTGGCTGGGGGTGTGGGCTCTGGGGTAGGGCTGGGGATGAGTTTGGGACGGGTGCAGGCAGGCTGCTCTGGGACTGGGGCCAGAGAGGAGGACTGCCCCCCAGCCCTTTCCCTGCCAATAGCAGCAAGCTCTGGGGCAGGGCCCCTCCTTTCCTGCCCCCCCAACAGCAAACTTGCTCACCCTCGTCATTGGCAGCAGAAAATGGCGGGCACTAGGACCCTGCGGTGGCAGTTGCTGAAGGGAGGAGAAGGGCGCAGCTGCTCCTGGCTGCCCTGCTGTACTCTGGGGCCATGGAAAGTGCAAGGGGAGGCTGGGGGACCGTTGGGGGAGGCGTGGGGAAGGGGGGTGGCCAGAGCCAGGTTGCGAGGGGGGGCTCTTTGTATTCCCCCCCCCCCTTCCCTCTGCCGGCCGGCACTGGCTGCAAGCCGCCTGCAGCAGCAACTCTCCTCCCTGCCCCTACAGCTTGTGCTGCTCTCTGCCTGGCCCTGGGGCGGTGGGGGTGAGCCGTGTGCTCCTGCCAGCGCCGGGCTCTTCTGAAGGTCCCAAAATCGGGACAATAGAGGCGTCAGTCGGGACGCGGGACAACTGCCTAAAAATCGGGACTGTCCCAATAAAATCGGGACATCTGGTCACCCTACCCCGAACAGTGGTCTGTCTGGTCAGTGAGTTTTACATGGAATGCAGGGGAGATCATCCCTGTGCTGATGCAGCTCTCCTGAGTAGTGAACTTGTCAAGTGAAGACTCAGATGCATCCCAATCAAACTATGCTGGGTGGATGGTGGAAAATGGCCTCCCATCTCCCCTTCACTCCAGGCTGAGCTGCAGCAATGTGAGTGGGAAGGAGAAAGGATGCTGCTGCTAAGGGATAAGCTTAACCTTTGCCCACCTTTTGCAGCTCTTGGTCTCAGTAGTGCTCAGTAGTTGGCCTCTGTGCTGATATAGAAAAGCCAATTCAGTAGTAACACCTGAGGATGGTAGGAGAGGGGAAAGACAAGACAGAGGGAGGACACTTACCACACAAAAATGAATTTAAAGCCCCGCTGCTGATCCCCTGATGCCCTCATGGAAAGAAAGTGTTTCCCATGAGGTTATTCCCATGAGCAGAATGTTTAAAATACAGTAATTAACCACAGCTTATTGTGGGAGTTGATAAAGTTTCCCTTGAGTGGAAAGAATATAAGCAAAATAAGCAATAGGGTAGAGCAGGGGTCTCAAACACATGGCCTGGGGGCTGCATACTGCCTGCAGGGCTCTTCTGTGTGGCCCGCCAAGCTCCCCCCATCCTTCCCCCTCAGAGCTTACCTCTTCTAGTGCCTCTCTCACCCCTGGCCCTCCATAACAGACACTGTCTACGGCCGGCACCACAGCAGAGGAGGCGGCATCCGGCAGAACGGACTCAGAGCGCTCCGGATCAGATCATACCTCCCCCCACACCCCGGTTCAGCTTCCTCTCCACAGACGACCGCAGGTCCCAGCGCGGAGATCTGCCCCCGAGCCAGGAAGCTGGCAGGGCACGCTGACTCCCTGGGTCGGGAGCCGAGTTCTGCACTGGGACCTGTGGTCGTCTGTGGAGTGGGTGCTAGACCAGGGTGTGGTGGGGGGGAGGCATGATTTGATCCAGAGCCCACGTGCTGCTTTGGGTCCGTTCCGCCGCTGCTTCCTCCTCTTTCTGTGGCAGCGTCAGCTGTGGAGGGCCAGGGATGAGAGAGGCCCCCAGTTATTCTGGGGGTCGTGAGCCCCCGCGCCGGTCCCTGGCCCCGAGCCACACGTCGGGCTGCCGGCTGCTGCCACCGTCTCCGAGCCCCGCACCTGGCTTACAGCCACCGGCCCCAAGCCCTGAGCCGGGCTGCCGGCCCCGAGCCCCACACTGGGTTGCCGGCTGCTGCCGCCGGCCTCAGCCCCAAGCCGGGCTGCCAGCCTCGGGCCCTGAGCTGGGCTGCTGGTCCTGGCCCACTGGCTGCCAGTCCCAAGCCCCGCCCCAGGCTGCCAGCTGCTGCCGCTGGCCCCCCGGCTCCCAGCCCCAAACCCCGCGCCAGGCTCTCCCCCCCCCCCCCCGACTCCAAGCCGGGCTGCCGGCCCAACCCCAAGCATAAAAATTGAAACATGGGTTTTTTTCAAACACAGAGAAGATGCAACAAAGGTAAATTCATTTTAAGCAATAGGGTTTACTCTTAGTATTTAACATAGTGTTAAATATAAAAGTGTGTTTTTAGTTTTTAAGGGGGGCTGGGCTCAGAGGCTTGGTGTTCAAAAGGGTTCACCAATAGAAAAAGTTTGAGAACCACTCTGCTAGAAGAAATAAGGCAGCTCCTGCCCCCACTGGGTCCTTTGCATAGGTCTGCCAATGTGTGCCTTGTTTTCCCTCTGAGAGCCTTTTGCAGCCTTCCCTTGATACTGGGTAGAAACCTGTTTGCATTCCCCCTCCCATTCCCCCTCCCTGGCTAGAAACCTGTTTGCATTCCCCCACACTCTGCACTCCTCCTGCACTCCCTGTCCAAGCCAGCTTCTGCACCCTGTCCCGCTACTGCACCCGTAATCGCTCTTGCACCTCACACACCAACTCCCTGCTGCATCCGGCACACCCTCTGCACCTCAACTCCCTGCCCTGAACCCCTGCCACATCCTGCACCCCCTGGTGGCACGGAGGGGGCAGCGTTGGGGTGGGGACTTCAGGGAAGGGGCTCGAAAGGGGCAGAGAAGGGGTGGTGTTAGGACCGGAAGACATTGTGACGGACAATCTCTAGGAAGTGTAGTTACGCTTCTGAGTCAACTCCAGGAGAGTGTATAGTGATGCTATGAGACTGACCTTGCTGTTATCTGTGTGTTTGGGAACAGTTCTCAGACTGTTCCCAGCTGTGTGAATGTTTACCCCGTCTGTGTGAGAGCAAACGCGTGGGAAACTAATTGGGGAAACTAAGGTAGAAGTACGTAGTCATTGAGTGTAACCAATCAATTGTTGCTTGCAAATAAGATATGAATATGTATGAGATGTAAATGTGTGAATGTACTTAAGCCCACTCCTGTGGGCCATCTTTGGGGCTTTCCTTACTCTTTTCCCCGGCCTACGGCTCCGAAGAGGTCGGGTACTCCTTCTGCGGTCGCGCTGATCTGATGAGCCCCCTCAGCGCCAGGACCGGGACCTTCCAATAAACTCACCTACTTTATTTACTTAACCATGTGTGTGTGCCTTGTCTCGCAATCTCCAAAGTACCTCACAACAGGTGGGAAGAGGCGGGGCAGGGGCGGGGCCTCATGGTAGGGTGGAGTGGGGGCGGGAATAGCGAGGGAGCGTGTCAATGATTCGGCCCTCGGGCCAATGCACTAGTCCTCATATGGCCCTCGTGGTCATTTCAGTTTGAGACCCCTGGGGTAGAGAGAGGAGGAAAAATTACTACCTTGAGCTGCATACTCAGTACTTGGGAGCTGAGGCTTTAAAGTTTCAGCCAGTGGTTGTACACAGCTCATATAGTCCTGGTCAAAATTAATATTCTGATCTTTTTAATATAAAAGAAATATGTATAATAAGAAATACCTTGGAACCCTTTTCTGGACAACCAGAAAGAAGCACATGAAGAAGTAGACAAAATAATGCAAATAACCCATAGACGATCTTGCTGTAGATGTGGGTTAAACCCTGATTATATTTGTTTGGTAGCCATGGAAGGAGCAAATATACCTACGTACAGGCGAATCCACACACACATTCAGCTAACAAAATCTGGAGGCACTGTGCCAGAATAAATGTCTTCAGGTTTGCTTGGTAGGGCAGTTCACCTCTTCACCCTTCCTATTACAGAGCTATGCAAAGCAATTCTAGGATCAACTCATTAGACATGCACGAAGAAACAGTTTGGTCTCTGGACTGGGTTAGACTGTTTTTCCTACAGTCAGACACATCTGGTGTCTTAGTACACAAGGAGGCCATTAATGAAGCCACAACTTTGTCTTGTTAAAATCGATCCTGTGATTTCTGAGAAGGCCAGAGACTTTAATTTGACATCAATGGGCTAATGTGCATGTACTAATGCAGATGCCTACTGTGAATGCTGAAAAAGCACTGTAAATACTACTGGTAAATCTGACTTTCACGCTACATGTGTTAATGGATGTGGTTGGCATATCTTACAGGCAGTACAGTGGGGCCAGTGTATTCTGAAAAAGAATGCCCTAGACTTTTACCCTGTGAGGAAACAAAGAAGAATTACCGACTGGTCTGTGTCTTTAGGAATACGAACAGCATCATGGTTAATTATCTGTCAAGAGCAGGTGTGAGCAAACTATGACCCGGGGGCCACATCCAGACCTTCAGACATTTTCATCTGGCCTTTGAGCTCCTGCTGGGGAGTGGGGTCTGGGGTTTGCTCCACTCCACGTGTGCTGTGGCTCCACATGGCTCCCGGAAGCAGCAGCATGTTCCCCTTCTGACTCCTATGCGTAGCAGTAATCAGGAGGTTCCGCACGCTGCCCCTACCCCAAGCACCGCCACCGCAGCTCACATTGACCGGCAACCACGGCCAACAGGAGCTGCAGGGGTGGTGGCTGCGGATAGGGCAGCGTGCAGAGCTGCCTGGCCATGCCACCACGTGGGAGCAGGAGGGAGGACATGCCGCTGCTCGATGCTTCCTCACTAATTCACAAAAACGTAGTAATTGGAAATGGGCCTCCCATTTGTTAATTCAAATTAATGAGGTTCTACTCCATCTGAATTACGTTCAATTACTCTCATTGATGACATTGACATCACTAAGGCAAACGTGGCTCAGCACAATTCTAGTTATTTATCTCTTGAATGTTTGAAAGGGTTATATTCTGCTGTTATTTCACACACACAACCCCCCATTGGAGCAGCTGGAGTCTTGCTAAATAATGAGGACAGAACATAAAACTCATTTGTTCTGTTGGTATCCAGACGATGAAGGGCACACAAATTGTCGCACTGGCCTGCACCGTATTTCGTGGCCCTCCACTGATAGCAGGGAAAATGCCTGTAAAGTACAAGTAGCCCTGGAGTTTTGGTAGAGGATTGTGCCAACTCTGTTAAATCCATTTAAGCTTTCTGTAAATCTGATAAATAAGTTACTGTTTTCGTGAGGGGGCCTTGTGACTGGCCAGACCATGTTGTCATGTCACCGCAGTCTTATAAATAATGAGAACAGTGACTCACTGTTAAGCTTTTTGTTCATATTGTGCTTGGAGCCCCTAACTATCTCTGGTTCACAAGGTGACATCATTATAATTTTAATGAATTTAGTTCCTGTTATAAAAGGGACCCTTCTTCATTTGTAAGAATACACAGGCATGTGGGTACAAAGTCCAGGAAGTAATCGTGCAAATATTTTGTTGATTTCTTTAAGGCAATGCAGGGGCAGCCTCAGAACTAATTTGGGAGGGGTCGGTAATATACCAACAGAAATAATGGCAGCGATTGCTTTTTTTTAATAGTCTATGCAGCTTTCAAAGATTAACTTATTCTGCCTCATTTTTACAAGTCAGTCAGCTTAATTTAAAAAAAAAAGTTTCTCTTTAAGAATGAGCAAGCCAAAGTAAGAAAAATGTGCAAAAGTATAACAAATAGTAGAGCCACTTGGCAAAACCTGCTGTTAATTCATAGTTCCTATACAGTGCACCTGTTTTCCCATCCAGCTCATTTTTGTGTGGTGATGTTCACCAGCTTCAACGGAGCTGTGGAAGGTGTGTAGGAGGCTAAGAAAGGCTCAGTCCTGCAGAAGTCATCCTCCCAGACTTACTGGAAATCATACTCCAATTTGTACAATTTTAGATAATTTAACCAGAATTATTTTAAAATCTGGGGAGGCCCAATACTACTATTTTCTAACAGGGCACAGGAAATTATTTTTCCTTTTTGGAAAATTGTGCAAAAATAAGCCAACTAGTCTCCTCATCCTGTTCTGGCTTTATAGTAAGGGTGTCAGCAATGTGGCTCACCAAATAATCCCATCCTTCCTAGGTGCAACCTGCTGTGGGAAAGTTTAGTGGGTCATTAGAGCTGGACTAAGGTCTTGGTTACACTGGCACTTTATAGCGCTATAAAGCCTCCAGGAGCGCTATAACTTACTACCCGTCCAGACTGCTGAGGCATGTAGAGCGCTATAAATCCACAGTTATACCGCTCCCGGTAATCCTCCCTTCCCTGAAGATTAACAGTTATTGCGTATTCAGTGCTCCGTATTATCTCAAGTGTGAATGGGTATTAAGATTACAACACTTTAAGTGATCTCTGGAGATGCCCCTGAGCCATTTAAGGCAATTGACATCTCTCCCCTTTGTTTTGCACTCGTCTGGAGGAATGCGGAAGTACGTTTTCAGAGTTTCTCTCTTAACTCAGCAGATAAGCAATGCAAATCTTTACGGAGGGAGCTGTCTCACTCTCTCCCTCCGGATACACACAACACGTTCCCCCTGACCTCCCTTGTTTGAAAAGCATGTTGCACACAGCTGAATGCTGGAATAGCTGCCCATAATGCACCACTCCCCATGCCGCTGCAAGTGCCGCAAATGTGGCCACACTAAACCGCTGGCGGGTCTCAGTGTGGATACACTATAGCGCTATCCCTATAGCTGTATACGAGAACAGGTATAACCAAAACCGCTATAAAGCTGTAAGTGTAACCATGCCCCCAAGTCTGTATTTGGGTCTACGACTCTGAGTCTGGCTACATTCAATCTGGGAGGTGTGATTGCCAATTTAGGTAGACATACCTGCGCTAGCTGATTGAGCTAATGACTAAAATTAGAAGTCTAACTACTGTGGCACAGATAGCGGGAGGGTCTGAGCCTGTCCAACACCCTACGCACATACTCAGGTGGCTTCTGCTGCCAGTGCCTCCATAGCTACACTTTTAACTTTAAGTGTTAACTCAATCAAAGTGAGTCTGTGCGTGTATGCCTGAGCTAGGAATCATGCCTGTCACTCAAATATAGACGTACCCATACTCCTTGCAGACTGCACCTGCTATCTCCCATTCAGGGGGATATGTTGTAATCTTAGTGGAGCTTGGATTTCATAGATGCTCAAACGGAGGGCTAGTCTACATGACTGTGCTACTTCGGCATAGCTGAATCAGTGCAGCTGCACCGTTGTAACACATCTGGGGAAGACATGACATGTGAGCCCTCTCCCATCTGCATTATTACCCCCACCTCAGCAAGAGGCAGAAGCTATGTTGGCAGAAGAGTGTCTCCCACCCACGTAGCGCTAGTGTGGACAGCAGATAGGTTGATGTAACTTGCGTTGCTCGGAGGGGGTGGCTTTTTTACACCCCTGAGTGACATGAGTTACATTGACCTAAGAGGTAGTGTGGAGGAGTTCTGAATGAGGTGGTCAGTGGTGGCTGTTGATTGCCATGACTCGCAGGTGCGAAAATGCAGGCCTGTTATTTACCAGGCAGCACGCGGCAACAGACTATATGGTAAGGGATGCAATGAGAGTATGGGTCAGGACGCAAACTGCAGACACACACCCACAACTAAAATTAATCAATTTAAGGTTTTATTGGGGATAATTACAAGGGGTAAGGGAGCAGCGTTTGATTAACTAATAGACTTTATGAAACTTAAAACACACAATGACTAAAATACCTACTAACAATATTTATAAACAAAGATACAGCATTTAGTAATAATTGATACTTACAAATACAAACCAACGCATAACGATCGGCAGACGTAGAAGCTCTGTTTGAAACAGAGCTGAGAGACTTCGAGGTGATCAAGCTTGGATACAGGGGTACACAGGATTCGTTTTCTTTTTCCTCTCTCTGCCTGCATATTGCAATTCAGGCCAATAAGTACCAACTACGACATCACAGTAGTGTCATGGGGCGGGGGAACCTTGTTTGTGTCCGTTTCTGATTGGCACGAGTAATGTTTATACCAAGTAAGGGAAGCAGGTGCCTGAAAGTCTGGTATCGCCTTAAGGTGAGGGTCTTGCTCGAAACTGAATGTCAAAGGGAGAGGCCAGGGCAAAACTGGTAAGGGCAAGTTTTTTAGGATGCAGACAGAAACTGATCTGAATAGTGGCATGCTTGAGTACAGCACAGAGGCTCATGGTCAGGTTGGTGGAGAAGGGTAAAGTACCATTCAGAAAAGTCTAGAGGACCAATATTGTTATCCCAGCAGGTGAAATGGGAATGGCTAGATTAAATAGCTAATTTTTTTTTACATAATGGATTTAATATTGGAAAAACCTGAAATGTTAATTAACTGTTCTTTTTAAATTTTGACTTTTGTTACATTTTGCTTTGCATTTTAGGTACCCAGATAAGCTGTTTTTCTCCCAGCTCATTCTCCTGGCGCCAGGCTGCATATGTGGACTCCTACTGCTGGGCAGCTGTGCAGCAAAAGCAGTTCTCACAGAGTGATTCAGGACACTTTCCACTGTGGCTTCATAAAGTATGTACAGAGATATTTCCTTCTTGTAAACTGGGTCCAGTGCAGAAGCCCGTATTTCCCTTTCCCTTCTCCCGATGCCCAACTTCTTCTCTTGCTGACTCAAAACCATTTATTATAGCACTTGTCAATTTATTTTTAGAGAGTGTATTTTACTTTCACTGGTATCCAAATATGGCATTGTTGGAAAAAGTATTTGCTTTCAAAAAAAGTCCTGGTTTGCCATACCCAGTAAATGTTGCCAGTTATCTGACTTACAAGTAATGGCAATATGAAAGTGTGATCCTCTGAAACACATCTAAGTAAACATACTCCTCGTATTTCTTCCCATTGTAAATTCTGAGTCATGTCTGTTGATTTTAATGACACCTTTTTGCTCCTATTAGCACTGCACAGTCCACAAAGCTATAAGGAAGTGAGTTGGATTCTGTTTCATCTCATTGACATTAACTAAGGGACATATTTTGCCACTGTTACTATTCTACTTACTATGCTACTTGAGTATCTTACTTTACCAGCCCTCCCACTTACTTCAGTAGGACTCTTGCTGGAGACTTGCTGAAGTCCAGGAGACCGTTTAGCATGAATAAGTGTGTCACAATCTGATCCTAAGATCCAATTGCAGAGCTAATAGCAATAGTCTGAATTTATTTTGTTTTCCTTTCAGTTGGCAAACTTTTGTTATTTGCTTTCTCTGTATTTAGGTTTATTCCTAACGCATATTTTTTAACGAGTGTCATCAGCGTGGAAGCATGTCCTCTGGAATGCTGGCTGAAGCATGAAGGGGCAAACAAATGTTTAGCATATCTGGCACATAAATACCTTTTAATGTCAGATCAAAAGTACCATGCAAAATGCCTGTTCTCATTTTCAGGTGACATTGTAAGTAAAAAGAGGGCAGCATTATCTCCTGTAAATGTAAACAAACTTGTTTGTTTTAGCGATTGGCTGAACAAGAAGTAGGACTGAGTGGACTTGTAGGCTCTGAAGTTTTACATTGTTTTGGTTTTGAGTGCAATTATGTAACAAAAAAATTCTACATTTGTAAATTGCACTTTCACGGCAAAGAGATTGCACTATAGTACTTGTATTAGGTGAATTGAAAAATACTATTTCTTTTGTTTTTTACAGTGCAAATATTTGTAATCAAAAACAAATATACACTTTGATTTCAGGTACAACAGACTACAATGTATATGAAAATGTAGAAAAACATCCAAAATATTTAATAAATTGGTGTTCTATTGTTTAACAGTGCAATTAAAACTGATTAATTGTGATAAAATTTTTTAATCATGATAATTTTTTTTGAGTTAATCACATGAGTTAACTCTGATTGATAGCCCTACTTTAAATATGTCACTCTGGGCAGTCTGTGCAAGCTACCTAAATATCAGATACTCTAAACATTAGAAAATGTGGCCAAATCAGAGTGCCTAACTTTAGGCTCCTATATCCATATTTAAGCCCCTTAATTGTCCTGATTTTCAAGGATGCTGAACATTTGCAGCTCCCATTGACTGTAAGTGCTTAGCACCTCTGCAAAGCCAGCCACTTCTCATTCGGGAGTTAAATGCAGGTTTTGAAGTCCAACTCTAGGCACACAAATTTTGATCCATCTTGGTTACCTGGGAAAAGAGTTATGTTACCCCTAGTGATTCTTAAATGAGCTCATTTATACCTGACAGAACTCCTGCAGCATTGCTGGGAAGTCAGTATTAATGAATGCCGATCTATTTCCGTCTTATTTGCCTTCATGCTTAGTGAGGTCCCAGGAAAGGAGTCACATCATTATTGTCAACAGCATCCTCCAATTCCCTTTGGGGTGTCTCTAGGTGTCTGATTCCCATTTGTTGTTGCCAGGGATAGCTGCCGCTTGCTGCATCTGTTCCTTTGCTTGCTATATTGATTGCACTTTCGCATCATAAAAGTGCAATAAAAGTGCAATCAGCTGTCTCCCAAAACACAGTGTGTGCCATGAAGTAGTAAAAGCTCATTGTCCTGCACCCTGGGTGTAGATAAGATAAAAAAGCACACTGTGTTTGTGTTAGCACAAAATGACATTAACAAGTGATGAGAACCTTGTTTAGTTCAAGTAAGTGAAGATCACCAAATTCATCCCGAGTACAAGGTAACTGAAGACAGTAGAAAGACATCAGGGATACATTTGGGTCCACAGTATTTAAAACAAAGATGTGTTCAAGTTTGTATTTGTGGATTTGTAGTGACATGTTTGTTTGCAAAGCACCACAAGTGCTGTTTACTGTTCTGATTCACTTTCCACTGTGCTGTAATGCCATGCAGGAGAGCTCTGCTTAAAGTAGCTAAGCAGACACTTAAATTGTGTTTTTTAGGTTAAAGACATGGGGGTGGGAGAAAGTGCATTTCACTTTGAAATTAATACTCCTCCTGGCTGCTGCTTGTTTTCTGATTTATGTCAAAGTAACCCCATCAAAGTTTTGAGAGATAAGATTGCATTTAGTATTAGGTTAAATTAGTTTGAATCATAATATTTATAAGTAATAATGAAAGCAGAATAAGTACAGGAGCTTTTTTTGGACCCATTTTGAAATGGATTAAGAAAACTGCAAATAAATAAGAAACAAATGGGTTAGAAAATGTCATATGTATTGAAAATAGTTTGGGATTCAGTTTAAGATCTAGGGCCGGGATAATCTCCAAGCCAGATTGCATTCCCTCAGGGTTCCATGAGTAATATGTCTACTCTTTCTCCCACTGAAGCCAATGGTAAAACTCCCATTAACTTCAACAGGATCCATACTGAATTTTAGTTTCCGGGCTTCTGGAAATTTTTGTTAGTTCATTTCTATTTGTGGAGGGGTTTTCCCAGGCATAGTCTTTCTCCCACAAGACAGATCCTGTCGTCAATTAGCTTAAGACGTCTGTTGGCTTTTGATCCTTCTCTTCCCCTTCAGAAATGTCTTAGTCCCTATTACTCTAATTCTCATTTATTTTATCTTTTTTCTGTCCCCCATGCTTTTCTCATTACCTGGCAGAGGATTTACTTTTCTTAAAGCTTGATCCAGTCTTGAGGTTGCAATTTTCACAGCTCTGTTAAATTAGTGTTAATACACAACATTAGTGCTGCACCTGCCAATCAACATGTGTTTACGGAAAATAGGTCCTGTAAAACTAACTTGATATCTTTTTTGGATGAGATTTCAAGGTTGGTTGATAAAGGGAATAGTGTGGATGTAACTGACTGACTTCTGTAAGGCCTTTGACTTGGTACCGTATAACATTTTGATAAACAACTAAAATGATACCAAATTAACATGGTGCACATTAAATGATAAAAAATGGACAGGTCTCAGTCTCTTTCGGCCAAATTTTCAGAAATTAGCACTTTCAGAGATTATAAGGCCAGAAGGAGCC
Source organism: Sternotherus odoratus (assembly GCA_032164245.1). Classification (NCBI taxonomy): domain Eukaryota; kingdom Metazoa; phylum Chordata; order Testudines; family Kinosternidae; genus Sternotherus; species Sternotherus odoratus. Next base: position 278,976,613 of record JAVMKO010000001.1, on the reverse strand, counting down.
TTCTAACCTTTACCCCCACTCCTACACTCCCTGCCCAAATTGGCTGCTCACAGACCAGACCCTGTGGATCTCTGGCACACACACTGGAATAAATGACCATGTCTTAGGCTAGCATTTTTTTAAAAAGTTTGACTTCCAGTTAGGTAGGTAAATAAATGAATTATTACCAGCTAGGTAGGTAATTAAGTGAATTAATATCTGGGGTCAGATTTGGTGGCTTATATGTAATAGTGGTCAGCAGTGTAAGAAAGTAACACATTTCTTTTGTGGCTTTAATAAATTATCAAATTTATTTTGTGATTTACTTTTACATCTTTTTAGGTAAGTACAGAACACAAGAATTTTTGTAAATAACGTGTGAGTGATATCACTGAGTGGGGAGAGAGGCTTTAAACTACTGATGTCACTATGTATCATATTACTAGAGCTATCGTTAACATATAAAATGATGTCGTGTACATTGCACAGTGTGGTGGCAGATAGGAGCTGCAGAAGACTACCAGAGCAAATTTTGCATCTTTGCTTACTCTCCTATGAGTCTTATGCACAAAAGTACAGGCAGATGGTACTGCAAGTCTAATCCCTTTCATACTGTATTATTTTTGAAGTTATGTGTTAATATTTCAGTTTATCATTCTGATTTAATAATGTTAATCACAGAACATTTGTGGCCTGGCTGTGGAAGCTATACTTAGTTTCCATTTCTGCCACCCGAACTTGCACTGAATAGGACCTTATTCCATGAGTGAGGCCATTGATTTCGGTGTTTCTTTAATAACATGGCTGACATTGTACTTTCTCACAGTAAAAGCTCTTGGGAAGGAGAACAAGGACTCAGAAAACTCACCTTTGAGAATTGCTGACAGCTGCCCTATTCACAAGTGTGAAGGGTTTGTAGTTTACCAGAGGGGTTAAAGGGAGTGGTCTCCAAACACGGCAGAGCTCAAGGATCTACCAGGAAAACCAGCTCCAGCCACATGGAGCCAGGTGCATCTGTTTTACTTTATCCACCTTCTGTCCTTGGACTCTACTTATCTCCTGGGAAAAGGGCTGCTCCAGGAGCTAGCCACCTGCACCTTTATTCGAGGGAATAGTTAGCACAGAGTGACCATTAATGTTGCTCCTAGCATCCTTAACTTCCACTGGCTGATCAGGCAGAAATATTGCTTGGCTTGAATGGCAACATGCTATGTATGGGGAATGCTTGCTCCCAGTTTCACCCATCACACCCCAAGATGCCCATCCCAGACCCAAGATGCCCATCCCAGACACCCAGAGTAACAATCACACAGCATTTGCCCTGAGCAGCTGCCAAAGACCCAGAGAAAGGGAAGCATGCTTCTTAGGGCTTATCTATGCTTCCGCTGTGCCACTGTAGCGCTTCAATGTAGACACTTTGCATGGGAAATCCACTTTCCAGAGAGGTAATAGCTTGCTGGACAAAAAAATTCTACCATTGCCCAGTGCTGTCTACACTGGGAGTAGGGTTATCTTAACTACACACTTCAGGAATGTGGGTTTTTCACACCCCCGAATGTCATAGTTAAGCCGGCTTAATTTTCTAGTGTAGACCAGGCTCTTGGCTCCCCTACTCTGCTCCTGTTTCAGCCCTTTGAGCTCTTCTTGTACTTCCTCCCCCCCCCCCCCGTTTCCTGTCATGGTGACTCATAATTATTCAGAGTGGGGGTTAATGTAGGCTGGGTGTGTCTAATAATTCATCATTGTCTTCTGGGCTGAACAATAGATGTGTATTTGAAGTTGATTTTGTGTAAACAACTGGCTTGTGAGGTAATCCTTCCTGCCATGAGGTGTACTGGAAGTTATAGTACAGGTTATGAACCATTTTCTGCACACATAAATACATAGATTTATAACCACAGTCTGAGATAGCAACAGAGTCCTGTGGCACCTTAAATACTAACAAAAGTATTGAAGCATAAGCTTTCATGGGCTAATACCCACTTCGTCATATTTCATGTGGAAATACCAAGTGGATATTAGCCCACAAAAGCTTATGCTTCAATACTTTAGTTAGGCTTTAAGGTGCCACAGGAATCTTTGTCGCTTCTGCAGATCCAGACTAACACAGCTACCTCTCTGAGTCTGAGATAGACACTGTATGACATATACATATCTTGTAAGGATCATCAAGTTCAGAACATTATAAGTTTTCATAAAAGACCTTTCTCCTTATACTTTTATGGTACAATAATCCAATATGCAGTCAGTTGGTTCAACTGCTCATGTTTGGGGTTTGAACCTTCTGTTCTACCCTGGGGGTGTCTGGGCCCTGATTGTATCGACCTCACGTAGATAAACTTTAACTGGTGATGTTCAGAATCTGAATGTTTCCTATGAATGGCTTTAGTTATCTGAATCCTGATCACTAAGAAAGGGCCTTTTGCATGTACAGTAAACTCCAGATTATCGAAATAGCATGGGGGGATGGATTTCATTTGGATAATCAGGAGTATGGATAATTGAGAAGGCAAATGGCATTCAGCAGAAGGCTGGCCTTCCCCATGGCTGGGGGCTTGTCCTCCTCCTCTCAGTACTGGCTTGGGAGAGAAGGGGGCTCTCTGCTCTGCCTCATCAGGATCACAGCCTCCCCTTTGTGCCTACAGGGTGTCACTGTGCTGCCACAGGAGCTGTTCATCAGCAGAGTGGCCTCCCCGATGGCCAGGGACTTGTCCTCTTCCTCCTCCTTGCAGTCCTAGCTGGGAGTCTCTGCTCTATTACCCAAACTTCTGCATTATCCGAATCCTCCCTTTTCCCCTATCATGAGCTGCACGACATACGTGCCTTCCGCAGCACATACTTCATGCTGGGGGACAAGAAACCTCATGTGGCGGTTCGGATAATAGGGTATCGGATAAACAGGAGTATGCTGTATTCATATTTACTAGTTCACATCCAGCATTATAAATTTCAAAGTGCTGTTAAAAGAGGCCCTTCTAGTAATCTTAGAACTAAAGCACTTTGGGGCAAAACTGAAGGTTCATTTCAGGGATAGTAAAACTCCTCTGTTTATTTGACCAGATAGGTCTTTAGCACCAATAAAAAAACATGGCTAATGTAATGCAAACTATCCCAGAGACATCTCTCCACTAACTGATGTAATGCTGCCACCTTGTGCATTGTGAGGCATTGAAATAAATGTTTTTGAAAGGCAAATTGAATGCTTTGTGCCATACACCAAGCACCAGTTGTTTATCCAGATACAACTGTCATGAATCTTTTTTTATTTTTTGAGTGAGGACTCATTTTGCTCACTGTTCTTTTTAAAAGGTCGGTATGGCAGGTAAATAAGGTTATATCAATATTGATGAGATGAGCTGGGTAATTTAATAAATCCTTTCCATTCTGATGCCTATGATTCTACTGTCAGATCATCTTTTGCTTTTCTTCTCTGCTTGTGCATTCATCTCAGAAGTTTCATGTGGAAATTAACTTCTCTTCCCAAGTTAACACGTGTAAAGAAAAACTGATGAGGATAATGAGATGAGGAGAGAGGGGTATGAACCAGACCTTGAAAACATCATGGAATGCTTGGTAAATGAAGAAGGCTGCTTCCAAATAAAACAGGCACAAATGCTAATTCTTTCCTGAGTTGGAACAGAAAATAAACATCAAAAGGTTCCCCTTGTGCTCTCGTTAATATTATTATTAATTAGCACAGCACCTAGGTGCCTTAGTCATGGACCATTGTGCCACACACTCTACAAACACAGAACAAAAAGACAGTCTTTGCATCAAGGGGTTTATAATCTAGGTACAGTAGACTCTCGATTATCCAGGATGATAGGGGAAAAAATAATTCTGGTTAATAAAATCCTGGATAATCACCACCCATATGGGGAGTGGGGGTTGATTCACCAGCCATCCTGCACCGGGGGGAGGAGGTGTTGGTTCACTGGCTGCCCTGCGCCCTAGTAGGGTTTTTGTGTGTGTGTGCTTTGGCTCTGGCTTTGCTGCCGCCCCGCCCTATGAGTTGCGCATATTTTTTTTGACATCCTGGTTAATCCACATCCTGGTTAATCCAATCCTGGATAATCGAGAGTCTACTGTATAAGGCAAGAGACAATAGATGGAGGAGTACAAAGAAACAGTGCAATGATATTGATCAGCAAGAGAGGCAGTAGGTTTAACAAACCAGTGGTCTGGATTTTTGTAGGTGTCATGGCAAAGGAGGATAATGAGGTAGGTTTGTGGAGGTTCGTGGGGAGCACCTCCCAAGCATGAGGGGCAGCCTGGGAGAAAGCACAAAGATCCTTATTTGCAAATGTAATAAGCAGAGAAGGGAGGCTGGCATCATTGGCTCACCAGAGGTGGAAGTCAACATCTCGATAGTGAATCAAAGATGATAGGTGGGGTGCAGATTGATGGTGGAGGACATTGACAGTGAAGGCAAGAAGCTTATATTTGATTTGATAGTGAAAAGGGAGGCAGTGGAGGAGTGCAAAGAGAGGGGTATGACATGGTCAAAGCAGTGGGTTATGAAAGTGAAATTTGCAACTGTATTCTGGATGGATGGGAGGGCAAGACTGCATTTGTCAAGTTCACAGAGACGAATGTTACAGTAATTGAAACTTGCGATGAGAGACTGGGTGAGAGTTTTAGCTGTGTGGATGTATAGGTAAGGCCTATTTATAGGTGTTATGCCGAAATAATCTACAATATTTAAACATAGTCTGGATCTGAGGACCTAGAGTGAGGATCAAGTTGAAGATGACAACCAGTTATTTACCTGCATGACAGGCAGGATGGTGGTTTTATACACAATGATTGAGAATAGAAGTGGTAGATTGAATGCTTTGTTTTAGTTATGGTGAATTCCAGCTGGTGACCAGACATCCAGAAGAAGGCATCAGAGAGACAGACAGAGGTTGCAGTTTGGACCAGAGAGATAAATCTGCATCATTAATACTCTCTCTCTGCCTGTCACCCCCCAGCCGGGGTATGGGCCATCTCTGTTGTTGGTGTTTCAGTAGCAATTTGGTTCCCTACAGGGTGGAGTTACTAACCCCACACCCATGTTAAGCCTACACCTGGTATTCCTAGGAGGTCTCCCATCCAAGTACTAGCCAGGCCCAACCCTGCTTAGCTTCCAAGATCAGATGGGATTGGGTGTGTTCAGGGTGGTTTAGCCATATAGAGGCCATCAATACAGCGATGGTAATTTAATTTGCATTTGAAGATGAGTTTACCCAGAGATAAGGTAAAGGGAGAAAAGAAGGAGACCCAGGAAAGATCCCACATAAAGTTGGACTATGGATGAGGAGGATCCCCTCAAGGACACAGTGAAGGAGAGACGAGAGAGGTAAGAGGAGAACCGAGAGAGGATAGTGCCATGGAAGCCCAGGGAGGAAAAGATTTCAAGAAGAAAAAGTGTGGTTGACTGTGCTGAAAGCAGATGATAGGTCAAGAAGGATGAGGATGGAGTACTGGTTCTGAGCTCTGGCTAAGAAGAGGTCATTAGAGACTCTGGTGAGAGCAGTTTCATTTGAGTGTAACGGCTGGTCTCCACTACGGGGGGGGGGGGGGAGGGATCGACTGCAGATACGCAACTTCAGCTACGTGAGTGTGTGGTTGTGGGACCTAGATTTGAGCAGGTGAGATGAGGAAGAAGATTGAGGTGGATTGGGGAGGAGGATGAGGTAGGGATGATGAGGAACTGTAGAGAAACCAGGAAGGGGTGATGGAACCAGTGGGGGAAAGGGAGGACAACTGATACTATAAGGCAGAAGATGGATGTTGTGGAAGCTGTGGGTGCGTGGCAGATGGACAAGATTTCAAAGTAAATAAGTTCCACAACCAGACAAGTTGGGGGAGGTAATGTATTTTATTGGACCAACTTCTGTTGGTGGAGGGGACGAATCTTTGTGCTTTGCAGAGTTCTTCTTTGGGTCTTCTCGTCCCTTCCACCAATCTCACCAACTTTGTCCCTCTCAATATATTCTCAAGGCACATTTATATTAAATGTATAATGTATAAAGCAGCAATAATATCTGAAAATCCTTTCAGATGCATATATTGTCTAATACTACCAACCATAATTATCCATCTTATTCATCCATGAACATCTAAATTACCATGTCTTGTCAGTTTCACACTTGCCCACACAGTTCTGAATAGCTGTGGTGGAAATGTGGTCCAGAATTTTGTTACGTTCACTCTGCTTCTGTCTGGCAAAATCTGAGGAGCAGCAGCAGTGGCAGTGGAGCTGTCTGGACACTCAGGCAGATGGCTCTGCATTAGGTCCTAATGGGAGCTTTTCTTTGTAGCTATAGCACTATTTCCTGGTTTAGTTTCGTTTTATTTCTTTGAAAAAGAACAATACTTACATTCTGGGCTTCCCCCTTCTCCCAACCCACTCATAAAGTTTCCTACTCACCCTCGTTAGTGTGAGAATGGGTTTTTATAAAACAGAGTGCCTTGTCCAAGAAAATACTCGTATTTGGCTTGTACGTTACAGATTGATTCTAATCTAACAATTTTTAATGCCATTTTTGTCTTCCAGTTTTTCCCATATATCCTGCTACTAGTTGCTATCCTGTTGTATCTACCATGCTTGTTCTGGCGCTTCACTGCTGCACCCCATCTTTGCTCAGATCTCAAATTTATTATGGAAGAACTTGACAAGGCCTACAACAGGGCAATCAAAGCAGCTAATAGCTTTCACAGTGGAGACACAAGACACCCCAGTAGCCTGCCTCCAGCTGTTAATGAAAACTTGACACAGAGGTAAAGGTGCTTGATATTTTTGGTCTTTATTTCTTTTAGCCTTTTAGTATAATATGTTTAGAACACTTGTAAATCGCCGACACATACTGTAAATTTATAGCAGACATTTTAAAGATGAGCTGAAATGTTTTTTTAAGAACTTTGATTAAAAATGTAAGATCCCAAATCGATAACAAAATGTTGCTGTGGAGTTAGAACTTACAAATAGCTACTTTTTTCAAACAAAATACTTGAAAATCAGAACTTCTTTCTTTCCCTTTGTAAACCAGCCCCGGCCTGAGGTGGCTCTTTCTGTTGCTACAATGGATGTCAATATTGCCTAAAACAGCATTACAAAGTGCAGGTGGCTGCATTCCTTACCTACCACTACAGTTATTTTTCATATCTTTTGATGTGGAAAGCCACTACTCGGTTCCCCTGCCACTCTGTTCTCAGAGCTGTCTCTGCAAAGACTCCTTTTTTTCTTTTAAAAATATTTGTCTTTTCCAGTCTCCCTCTTTTGGATTAGTTGCTGCACTGTTCTAACCAACCTCAGTTTCACAGCCTCCCTAGACAGTGCAGTAATTTCTCCTCTTTTCTTTCTTCAGAAGAAATAAAAATTACAAATAAGAATTGAAAATGGTTTCTTTAATAGTGAGTTGGCATGGATCTCTAAAGTTAGGTAGGTAAAATGCCATTCTCATCTTAATGGAGACATGTTGCAGTTGTGTCTGCTTTTTCTCTTAGGTTGGATTTGAGTATCAATACTTGAGTTGCATTTAAAAATTTCTTTTTACTATTTTACTTGTTCTGTCTGAGGCTTAGGCATTTTTCCTGTTGATCCTCATACTTGTCTTGTAAACAGTTATATTCAGTACTAATGAATATACTGGAATTCTGGCCTTGAGATTGCCCTCACATCTGTTTTACACAAGTCTTACTACATTGATTTCAGTAGAGTAACTCCTGATTTACAGCAGTGTCAGTGAGATCAGAATCAGGCCTTTTGTTTGTGTATGTGTTTGGTTTATTTAATATGGAAAAATGATTCCTGCAATGATTGATCTATGTTTATTTTTATTTTTCCAGTTTATGGGAGATATCTGAAAGCCACTTTAAATACCCCATTGTGGAACAATACCTGAAGACAAAGAAAAACTCCAAAACCTTAATAATCAAATATGTTATTTGCCGTTTACTAACACTAGCAATTATCCTGTTTGCATGCCTCTATCTGGGCTATTATATCAGTCTCTCCTCTATGACTGATGAGTTTTTGTGCACCATCAAAACTGGAATCTTAAAGAATGATACAACAGTTCCTGAACTAATTCAATGTAAGCTTATTGCTGTTGGCGTCTTCCAGCTACTCAGTTACATTAACTTAATTGTGTATCTTTTGGTGATGCCTCTTGTCATGTATGCCATGCTTGTCCCATTGAGGCGAAGCTCAGACATTCTTAAGGTATATGAAATTCTGCCAACATTTGATGTTCTGAAACTCAAGTCAAATTATGATGATTTAAGCCTCTACCTCCTCTTCCTTGAGGAAAATGTAAGTGAGCTTAAATCATACAAGTGCCTCAAAGTGCTGGAGAATATTGCAGGCCCTGGGAAGTGTGACATAATCAATCTGTTGACAAACCTTAGTACGGTTAAGATGGCAGATACGGTAGATGGGAAACCAGCAACTGCAAAAGAGAAGCCTGAAGAGAAAATTACAGAAGACCCAGAAAGGAATACAACGGAACTACAAGGTAAAGTTGTGTTGCTTGTTGTGTTTAAATGGGATATCCATTAATATAGGCCTGAATAAGAAGAAAAATTGTTTCTTATATTATGAAATTCTGTATCTAAGCAATAGAAGCCTTAGCATTATTGTGCGCAAAGACTTAAATGTGCTGTATAAGAAAATTGACTAGCTTATACCTAACAATACAGTCTGCTTATATGATTTTTATAACTTCAATTAAACCACAGGAGGGTTATGTTGTTGAAAGCTATTGTAGTATTTTTATTTGTAATAATGGACCAAATTTTCAAAAATAGATGCCTAAACTGTGCCTGCAAAATATATGACCAGAGATGGACATTTTCCATCTGCAGCTTAGGCACTTGCTTTTGGGAAATGTCACTTCCAATTAATATGGTGTTTGTGCAATAATATTGCTTGGGTAATTTGAAAGTAAGGAAAAACTAAGGAAGTCATGTGCCTGTTTTAGTTCTCCTGCATGGTTTGTGGGTATGGGTCTAACCTGTGGCAGAGGGCTAGAGCCAGAAGTGGCTCTTAGATCTGTGTTAGCACTTCCTGACTTCCCCTCTCATCAGCTTTAAGCCTAGCAGAAGTGGTAGCAGCTGTTGGTTATTGAGTTCTTAGTCCTTTGGCTCAATCACAAAGTAGTAAAGTGCACAGTCACTGTACAATGTGTTTTACATTTAGAAACAGATCTAAGATAAGATGGGGAAGTTAGTGGTGTCATGATTTTGTTTTAAAGATCCAGTGTGAAAGGCTGGTTGTCTTCAGGCTAGAGGAACAGAGTTGCATAGAAGTTAATCTTCCCCCTTCTCTCCCACACACACACAAGGTCTGATGGGGTGGTATTGGGAAAGGGATTCCTTTTAGCGTCAGGGTAGAAGCAGAGCCCTTGTTATTGCTGGCTGTCTACTCTGTGTGGCAAGGGAAACTGTTTATGTACAAGCTACTTAGCCCGAGCTCACGGGCCGGATTTAAACGGCTGGCGGGCCACATGTTTTTGTTGTGTGGTTGCTAGTGAGTATTTGCTTCAGTTTGGGGGCTGTTTGCAAGTGAAGGCTGGTCTGTGATACATGCCATCTTGTGCCAGCAATGCCCCTCTGCCTGGGGGATGGCTACAGACGCTGTGCACCAGCTCATGGGTCTACGCTACCTCTGGGTTCTGCATTTCCAAAAGGAAGCTGTAAGGTGTTCATCAGGCTCAGCATTGACAGGTAGTACCACTAGGAGGGTGCCCTTTTTGTGTGTCCCTGTACAAAGCCACACACTAGCCCAGCTATAGTACAAAGCAAAGGTGAAAATAGGTTGTGAGTTTGTGTTTTTTAAATCCCCATGGCTGGTATTTTGTTGTAAGGAAAGCAGAAATATTTGCTTGTGACAAAATGGTATGATGGAATTTCATTGTAATGAGCATTTGCTTTTGGTTAGTTTTAACAGATCTGCCCCCAAGTTGTGATACAAGCGCAAGCAATGAAGATAAGAAGGTTCGTCAAAGACTTATAGATTCTTCATGCTGATTGTTCCTGCACACACCTTTTTTGAGGGTTGTAGCACAGGACAACTGCCCTCTCTCCCCACCTCCAATACAAGCCGCACCGAACACAGGACACTGCCTTTCTCGCTGAATGGACTGGGTTTGGGTCCTAGCAGTTCATCAGAGAAGATAAACCAGTTTGCAGACTCTTTACGTACAGTACAGTTAACCTCCTGTCGCAAAAGGCACCATCAAGAGTTTGAATATTTATGAAACCACTTAAGTAGGAATTATGGAAAAGTGAAACTCATCAGGTAATTAGCATGCAGACTGGATTACCGGAAGCAGCAGTTGACGCTGAGACCATATAAACAGTAGGAGTGTGCTTACAGCGATGAAACACTGAGCTGCATAGACACTAGAAACAGCGATGGACAGATTCCATCCTGAGATGGCATGGTACTGAGGGTGTGTGTAACAGAGTCCTGGAGATGCCAAACTGTTACTTGCCACCTAGAATCCAATTCTGCAGTTCGTACTCAATCTATGTTACGGTAAAATATCCCATTCATTGCAGTGGGTATCAAAGGAGATGACTGTGTTAGATCTGGGTTTAGAACTAAAGTGTTCTTGGCTCCCTAACATGTAAAGTTAATGGGAGTTTGGCTTGAGTACAGACTGCAAGATTTCAATCCTTAATTCTATTTCTTAACTGATTTGGTTTTAATTCTCCACGCTTCTGAATAATGGATTCTAAAGACTAGGGGCTGAACAACAATGATAAACCCCTACTACAAGGATTTGTCTTGTCTATGCTGATGTAAAGAACCTGTATTTTATATCAATTGTGTTTAAAATAGTCACTCTTTAACATTTATTGGGTATCAAATACAGTATAGAACGCACATCTTCCACAACATGCCTTATAAGAAGAGCATGCAGGACATTCTCAGTTGTATTGCAGTAGCAACTACAGGCCTCAAGTCAAGGCCCCCCTGTGCTAGGCAGGATGCAGAAGAAGACGGCCCCTGCCTCAGAATTTGCAATCTTAGTTAAAGATCAGAAATAACGGGTAATTGAAACAAACCGAACAGAAGAGGACTATGATATGGTGATAGAAATATGGACATGTTTTGTGGCGAAATCACTGATCCACTGAGGTATTTTGTCATTCAGAAAGATACTACCATAATTCGTTCATATGGGTTTTTTTAATTGCTGGGGGGGGGGGATTCATTCAGTTTTGTAACAATGTTCCAAATGGGGGTTCATGTCAGCATCATGTCATTTCTTTCAAATGGCAAATTAAGCCTAATTACCATGAAACTCTTGAATATACAGTAGAACCTCAGTTACGAAAACCCCGGGAATGGAGGTAGTTCATAACTCTGAACAAAACATAATGGTTGTTCTTTCAAAAGTTTACAACTGAACATTGACTTTATACAGCTTTGAAACTTTAACTATGCTTTCCCATTTAACTTATTCATTGGGTTCCTTTTAACATATGCACTAATATTGCAAAAAAGATTTGTTGTTAGTGTGAATGGGATAACCAGTAAGTAATTAGTGTTAAACCTTTCACTCAGAATTATTAATGAACAACCTAGGTGCTAGCATAGTACAATAAGAGCTACTTGGATATTTTATAACTTATGGCCAAGATGAGCCTTAATATAATAAAATACAGTACATAAAACCATAATGCTACCTCTTTGCTGAAGAGACAGTTGCTGCAAAACAAGTACTTTGGTCCATCAAAAGTGAGAGAAATATGTCTTCAGTTTAAATATCTTAGGGTGTGAACCAACATAATGGCACATAATATTGCATGATAGCTGCAAAGCAAACCTGCAACCCTGTGTCACAGGATGGATCATTTTTAAAAGGCTATTTCTAAAATAGTTTTATCCAGAAATATTTCTATTGAACTCTGAAATCGGTACTCCTCCTTGTTTGTTCTTAAATTGGAATTAATTGAGCTGAGATATTTCTAAATGGCCATTTGACCCTCTTTAATTACACAACTCCTCTATAAAAAAAACCTTAAAAGCTACTGATCATCCATATGCACATTCTTCTGATGGTGTGCATCTGCCAGAGATCAGAGTCTTTCAGGCCACAATACCCTTAGGGTGCACATGCACTCTTCAGTCCTCATGTTCCACTTAAAGGTTGAGGTACACCATCCACTATTCAGTCCTTCTCACCAACTCACGGCTTAGAGATGGAGCCTCACTCTCAGAGGTGACCAGACTTTCTCTCATTATTTATAGCTTATAGTGTTTTAGTCATTAGGTTGATTGCTGTGGCCCTTTTCAGCTGTTAGAATCTTATTCCTCACCAGTGTGGTGTCATCGAGTTCTCCCGAATTCAAAGGCTTCCCCTCATGCAAGGGAGCTATCCCAGCCTCTGATGGATAGTCGTTGTTCCCCTGTCTGGGAGAATCACACAGTCCTAGTAAATATGTCCTTTGTGAGACCTTCAGCTGTCGGGCTAAGAAGAACATGGAGACCCGCCTACAGGTCTTCCTAATGACTAAGTCCATCATATATGCTTCAACCAGACTCATTAGACACCTCCTACCCCTCTGCATGAGAACCTTCAGAGCCCCAGATCATGAGTGCAGGCTTATTGTCTGACTAGAACCATCACATTGTCCTCTGACAGATAGCAGATAGCAGAAGTCCCAGAGGTAGATTGCCTACCATGGTTTCTTCTAAAGAAAGCTTCCCATGATACCAATCATTATCTGAGACTCCACTGTCTGGAATGATTCCTATTGAAGCTCAGTCTTGAGCTGGCTGTGACCATATGGTATTGTAATGCCCAGCTCCAAAATCCAGGACTTTGGGCAAAAGTTTTGGGCATGAAAGCCCAACATTGTCTACCTCAGTGGCCGTGACACAGACTCTCTTGGCAACAGCTCCTCAGAGGAAACACATAAAACAACTTTGAAGTTCAAGAGACCAATCCCTCTGCCTTTCTACCATCAAAGATTGGCAGAACCACCCAGGAAACATCAGTATTTCCATAAAAGGAGACCACCCTTGGCTTGATCACAAACCACCCAGTCTTCCCGTTTTGATAGGATGGTCAAAAGATGTTTTCTACCACCATCAGCTGCAGAGATCAAAGACCTTCCCGTCAGAAATTGATTGTTTTACTTGAGGCATGTTTGGCCTCTTATTACCACTGACCAATGGACCATGGACACAATAACACATTGCTACACCATCCATTTTTATTTGGTGTCTATACTCAGCTCCCCCTTCCCTTTCCCTTTCCAGGGATTCTTCTCATGAGAATCTACTACATCAAAGGGTTCTCATGCACCTGGGGCTGATGGAAGAGGTCCCTCTATGCTAAAGGGGGAAAGGCTTCTACAGAAACTGTTTTCTCAATTTGAAGAAAAAAGGAGACTGGAGACCCAACGTTGACTTAAAAGACTTCACCACCTTCGTTCACAAGTCAAAATGTCATATGATCACTCTGGCAATGATAATCCCAGTTCTGGAATCAGGAGACTGGTTTGCATGTCTTGATCTTCAAGATGCATACTTCCACATCGCCATCATTCCATCCCACAGGAACTTACCTGAGAGTTACAGTGAGTCAGGACCACTACCCATACAAGGTGCTGCCCTTCAGACTTTGTGTTGTCTCAGAACCGAGGGCAAATCCTGCACGTGAATCTATCATCCCTGCACTTCACAGCATGGGAACTGGATGGATGTCATCGATTGAGTGGGCTTTCACTTTTCCAGTGAGGGAAGAATTAAAAAATAGTAGGAAAGAATCAACACAGCAAACTAACCTGGCTGAATGGGCAAGTTTCTCCTACTGGTGCCAGCCACACTCTTGAGTCCACACCACTCCTCGATCACACACATTCGTGACTACTTACTCAAATTAAAAAGGAAGAACATGTTGCCAAGTTCTGTCTAGGTGCACTTAGTGGCAATTTTAGCTCACCACCTGCCTGTGAAGGACCATGCAATATATTCTCATGTAACTGATCATGTTCCTGAAAGACCTAATTAAAGTGTTTCCACTTGTGAGAAAACTTGTCCTGAGCCTAGTACTTACAGCCCTCATGGGATGTCCCTTCAAATTCATGGCTTCATGTCTCTGTTACATCTGTCAATGAAAATGGCATTTTTGATCACCATAATTTCCGCTTAAAAGAGTGGGAGAAATGTAGGCACTAATGGCTGACTGACTGTATACAGTGCCCCATTTGGACAAAAGTGTCTGTGAGGACACGTCCTAAATTTCTTCCCAAGGTGGTGACAGAATTCCATCTGAAGCAACAGATTCACCTCTTGGTAGTCTTCTCAAAATTTCACACATCCAGATCTGAGGCAATATTGTACGTGCTGGATGTGAGAAAACCCTTGGCTTACTACTAACACAGGATGAAAACCCATTAGAACATCACCAAGCCTGTGTGTTTCTATTGTGGAAATGATTAAAGGTTCTACAATTTCATCGCAGAGACTATCAAACTGGATAGTTGATTGTATTAGAACATGCTATGAACTGGCCAAAGTAGATCCACCTTCAATAGTTAGAACTCATGACACTAGGGCACAAACTGCAAAAGCTGCATCACTGCTGAACTTACCAATATCAAATATTTGTGAAAGTGACAAAGAGTCCTGTGGCACCTTAAGGACTAACTAAAGTATTGAAGTATATGCTTCAATACTTTAGTTAGTCTTTAAGGTGCCACAGGACTCTTTGTCACTTCTGCTATTCCAGACTAACACAGCTACCTTTCTGATTCTAAATATTTGTAAGACAGCTACTTTGGCTAGGGTGACCAGATGTCCTGATTTTATAGGGACAGTCCCGATTTTTGGGTCTTTTTCTTATATTGGCTCCTATTACCTCTATTACTCCTGTCCTGATTTTTCACACTTGTGGTCTGGTTACCCTAACTTTGGCATCAATCCACATAACATTATGTCCTAACTGAAGCTGCTGCTTCGAGGACTTCCCTGTGGGTGCTCCACTTTAGGTGACTTGGTGCCCTGCGCCTCTAATCACAGATGTGCATGGCAGCTGTTTCACTCCACTCCGAACGGCCACGCCCTGTGTGTAGCCAACCACCACCCAGTTCCTTCTTTGGTTTCGGTCTATATCTACTCTCATATTCCTTTAATATCTGCCCTTTTCTCAGTTAATTTCCTCATTGTTTATCTCTGTTTGTTTTCTTTCGTTTTCACACTTAAAAAACCACAAACTTTCCCCTTTTTCGCCATGCCTCAGGCAGGCAGTACTAAAGAGGCCTTAGACTGGTACTGTTCCCATTTTTATTCAGCTAGCCTCCTGGACATTCCTGGCTCTCCAGGTTTCAAGTGCTGTCTGACCTGCAGACTCTCAATACCAGTGACAGACAGCCACTCACTAATGTGTCCATTGTCTGGGGGAGACGCACTACCCAAAAGTGTCCCCACTGCAAGAAACTCACAGCGTGGACAAGAAAGGCCAGGGACCTCCCATTAAAATTTTTAATGATGGAGAGAGCCCTCCGACCCCAACTCCAGGACACCTCCTGGCCAGTCCTCACCTGCAGCTGCCGCAGATATGGGGTCCTCTGCAAAAATGTCTGCTAAAGACCCTGGTCCTACCAAAGCCACAAAAAAGCAGTTTCATTTCTCGCCACATCTGGATTTGCCTCCAAAAAAGCGATCCCCGACCACAAAAACTGCCCCGGTACCAGCGCACCCAGAGTGCCAGACAGCGAGGCACTGGGACCATGCAGTACCAAGACATACCAAGGAACAGAAGACCCTGTGTGGTCTCCCTCTCACAGCACAAAACTAAGCCTTGTAGCTCAGCATCAAGGGATCAGAAACCTCAGGCACAGAGCAGCGCTATGGCGCCACCTGCTGCACCAGTACAACAAGTCTGCGGCACCGATAATGCTCCTTCTGGTTCCCAGCCTGAGCTTGCCTGTGCTACCGGCACCGAGTCTCCCTGTATAACTACTCCAAGCTCCCACCTCCTTAACACACTCATTGCTTGGGAGTCGCCATCAGTGGAATGTGCATATGGACGAGCCCATGAAGGAGAATGGGAAGTTTCTTACCATATACAGTAACTGGAATTCTTTGAGGTGTGGTTCATATGCACATTCCACAACCTGACCTTCTATCTCCTCAATCTCAGAATCTTTATCTTAGGGACTCTGTAGCGAGAAGGGACTGAATGGCAGATGAAGTCCTTGTAAGCCTTCACAATGGAGCACGAGAACTGAAGAGCACCTGGATACTCTACCAATACTGCTGGCCCAAAAGCTTTGATCTCTGACATGTGACGTGTATGCAGACCTTCAGTAGAATGTACATATAGACAACATGTCTCCAAGAAATCCAGATACTGTACAATTAAGTAATGTCTCATTGCACTCACCATGTTATATGTCCTTTACAAAGCCCCATGGGTTAATAAACTAACTAGCTTCTGTGTTTGTAGCTAAAATAAATATGCAGATGCTCTTAAACACACACACACACACACACAAGTCTGAATCCTTCCTTAACTACACTGATAAATATATTCACCACTCACTGGTGATTTTTATATGATACAAACATATAAAACAACAAACAACATTTGTTGGTTTCTTGATATTACTAGATGGAAATGGTGGAATTCTCAATAATAATGCAGAAAAGGCAGAAGTGTTTGGGTAAAAAACAGATGACCTGGGTCTTATCATGTGATAAATCTCTTTTCATTGCACTAGTATGTCTGGAGGATGGTCAATGGAAGCTACTAAAGTTAGATATTTTAAAATCAGCAGGTCCAGATCATTTACATTCAAACGTTTTTAAAGAGCTGGCTGAGGAGCTTGCTGAACAGTTAATGATGATTTTCAACAAGTCTTGTGGGAATTGGGGAAGTTCCTGGAAGAAAGCTAGTGTTCTGCCATCTTTTAAAAAGGGTGAACAGGATGACCTGGCTAAGGCCTGTCAGCCTGACATCAATTCCAAGCTAGATAATGGAGCGTCTGATATAGGACTCAATTAATAAATAACTAAAGGGGGTATGTAATTAATGCAAATCAACTTGGGTTCCTGAAAATAGATCCTGTAAAACTAACATCTTTTTTTGGTGGGATTACAAGTTTGGTTGATAAACGTAATAGATATACTTAGATTTCTATAAGGTGCTTGACTTGATAGCGCACAACATTGTGATTAAAAAAGCTAGAATGATATCAAATTAACATGGCACACATTTAATGGATTAACAACTTGCTAGTGGATAGATCTCAAAATATAACTAAGTGGGAAATCATCATTGAGTGGGTCGGTTTTCAGTGGGGTCCCACAGGAATTGATTCTTGACACTACGCTATTTAATATTTTGATCAAGAACCTTTAAAGAAACACAAAATCATCCCTGATAAAGTTTGCAGATGACACAAAAATTATGGAGTGGTAAATATTGAAAGGACAGGTCCCTGATTCAGAGTGATTGGGCACAAGCAATGTGCATTTCATACAGCTAAATGTAAATATCGATCTAGGAACAGAATGTAGCCAATATTCACAGAATCCTTACTGCTTATACTAGGAAGCAGTAACTCTAAAAAAAGATTGGGGGCTCATGATGGATAATGAACTGAGCTCCCAGTGTGACATTGTGGCCATAAGAACTAATGCGGTACTGGGACATAGAAGCGCAAATCTCAGGTAGGAGTAGAGAGGTTATTTTACCTCTGTATTGGGTACTCGTGCAACCACTGCTGGAATAGCGTGTCCAGTTCTGGTACCCACAATTCAAGAAGGATGTTGATAAAATGGAGAGAGTTCAGAGATTAAAGGATTAGAAAATATGCCTTGTAGTGATTGAGTTCCTCGAGTCTTTCTATTTAGCTTAAAAAAGGGAAGGCCAAGGGATGACTAACAGTCTGTAAGTACCTACATGGGGAAAAAATATTTAATAATGGGCTCTTCAGTCTAGCAAAGAAAGGTAGAACATAACCCAATGGCTGGAAGCTGAAGCGAGACAAATTCACACAGGAAATAGGATGTGAATTTTTGAGAGAGAGTAATTAGCCATTAGAACAATTTACCAAGTTTCATGGTGGACGATCCATCATTGACCATTTTAAAATAAAGATTGGATGGTTTTTCTAAAAGCTCTGCTCTATGAATTATTTTAGAGAAGTGTCCTGTGTTCTCCAGGAAGTCAGACTAGATAATCAGAGTGGTTCCTTCTGGCCTTCGAATCTATGAATAGTGTATTTAAATGAAGCCCGTCAAATGTTGTTAAAATTGTGTGTTGGATATTTACTTCCAAAGTAATGAAATGTAAGATCTTGTAATGTATTAGCATTGGATGGAATAGTTAGTAGGTTTTTCCCCCCTTAAAACTCATCAAAGTCCAGTATTTTTGTGATGTATTACTTTGTGACCATTTCTTTAGCAACATGAGTATTAGTGCACTCTAGTAAATGTCTTTGTTTGTGAAAGCATGATTGGAGAGATGCTTGTGGATATTTGTTTTTATACTAAACAATACAGTGCGTGCATTGATTGTTTAAAGAGACACTTCCAGGTTGACTTAAACACAGTTTTGCAAACTGGAATAGCTTCAGGAGATACTTTGGTGAACGCTCATGGGACAGTCACCCTGCATCCTTATACCAGCGTGCTTCATTATAACAGACAATTTAATGATGGATATTCAGTTTAAAATATTGGACATTTGTTATCATTTTAGTTCACTTTTCCCTGACAATTTCTGTTGAAAATTTCTTACACCTTTTAAAGCATTATATTTAATGGAAAATGTCATTGATAAGTTGATTTAAAAGAAAATCACTCAACACATTTTAAAATGTCCACATTTCGCATTTAATTGTACAGTATTTTTGCTCTGCTGTTTTAAAGTTAGTTGTGCTAGCTGCCTCACTAAGAAAGGTAGCATTAAGTGGTAAATTAGATTAGTACACTTTGCCCTTTAGAGATCTGGATTAAACATTCTGACTTAGATCAGAAGTGAAAGCAAGTTTGATAGTTCATCCTACACGCCCCATTAAAACTATGACAAGATATGGTACAATTGCTAGTCTTTCTTTAGATAGGTCTAGCAGTGGGATAACAGGTGTAGTGAGTCAGAATTGAAATACACTTGCAGGACTGAAGAAGAACATGCAGTCTCTGGGCCTGATTCTCTTTTCACTTGCCTTGGTATGACACTAGTGAAGTTCCCCCAGCTTCAGTAGAGATACCACTGATGTGTTTAAGGAGAACTAATTCCATTCCATGCACTATGCCTTGTTGAAGCTTCTACGAGCACTCCGTTTACTTTCCAAATTTTAAGCTTAAAAAAATGCCCTCTCACACAAAAGTAAAAACAATAAAAGTCCCCAAACATGTAACAATTCTTGAAAATGTCCCTCTAAAAACAACAAATGCCCCATATTTTGATGTTACTGATGTAGTTTCTCAATTGATTTCTAAATTAAGAACCCAGACCTGCTCATCTATTTACTAGTAAACACGTAAACTAAACGTTGACTTCGGGACTGGGCCTAAACCAATTGGCTAGTCTGTGTATTGCAATCATATTGGCTGCCATTAAAATATCACTAGCACATGGAGGCTGGGAATTAACAGTTGCTATATGTACAAACAGCAAGATAAAGTAGTGCTGTATATTGATTTGCACTCTTTCAATGTCAGTCCAAATTAAAATATGCTATCTGGAAAAAGGAAAGTCTTTGGTCTTTGTCATTTTAATTACTCATGAATATCACTGTTTTTATGTGATTTTATTTTCATGGCAGGATGATCATGGGTGAATGCATTATATACTGTAATAATGCACAGAGAGATTAACTGAAGCTGACTCAATTACAATGCTATCAGACTTACTTGACTGTAATCTTGAAAGACATGTTCCCCCCCCCCCCCCAATACATCAGACACACATGATGCTTTTGTTAGCTGGGCTCTACTGGAACAACCAGACCTGTTACAGTCACGGGCAGTGATCTTCTTCTCCATTCTTTGGAAACCTAAAACACCACAAAAAATAAGGCAACAATTTATAACCGATATGTCCTTTTTAGAGCAATTAGTCACGACACACCAGGAAAGGTCCAATTGTCCGTTCTTTATTAGATTTCAGTCCCAGCAGCATCACTGCTTGGTGAGTTCATTACATAAGCACTCCACACATGACAATCTGGAAGTACCTGTTGACTGTGAGCAGAGTTTGGCTGACCACAAGCCTCTAGGTTGTTCAGTTAAAGATGGAGAAGGAGGACCAGGCCAAGGTTCAGAGCCGCTATGAGGAACTGGAAAGTTTTATTGACATGATCTCTCCTACCTGACCAACCTGTGTAAGTGCCTTAGCATGAAATTACATGCCCCCCTATTGGCTTTGAGCAGTGGGCCGATCCTTTCTTGGAGAGGATAATCAGTTACTCATTCACAACACCAAGGATATCTCTGGGTGGATGGAGCAATTAGCAAGGGTCTGATCCAAATTTCTTTGAAACAGAGTTGGAGTCTTTCCACTAATAAGTTAGATCAAACCATAGGAGATAAATACCAGAGAAACTGTTCCAATTAAAAAATAACCTTGTGCATTGTGCATAAAGAATAAATGCCCCCATTAAACTGCTGCTGCCAGGGGAACATAGTAAATTGTAAAGGTATAGTAGAGACGATCTAGTGGCAGCTTGAGCTTGTACGCAAAGTGAGTCAGCCATCAACAAGTCAATTTTCTTTGTGAGGCTGGAAAGAGGTCCTATGGCACAAGCCTAGTCTTGACAGGAACAACTGTCTCCAAATTAAGATTGTATTCATGTTTTTGACCTGTTCAGGAGCCAAAACATACCAGGGTTATGACAGGTATGAGACCATATGTAAATAGTTAGAACTAACCTCCCCTATGGGCTGGTCTTCACTACCCGCTGGATCGGCGGGTAGCGATCGATCTTTTGGTGATCAATTTCTCTTGTCTTGTGAAAACGCGAGAAATCGATCACCCATCTACTCTGGAACTCCAGCTTGCTGGAAGGCGCAAGCTGGAGTCGTCGGGGGAGCGCGCCGACGACTGCCACCACCGTGAGGACGGCAGGTAAGTTGGCTGCAGATACGCAAACTTCAGCTACGTGATTCACGTAGCTGAAGTTGCGTATCTGCCGTCAATCCCCCCCTGTCATAAGTGTAAAGTGCTGGAGAGTAATACTCTGCCAAAAGAGGGTTAATGTCATCTGAGAACAAGTAAAGTAGAGTTTCCCTGCCATGCGGGAGGGAGGGGTTTAAGTCAGTTTCGTTTTGCTGGCCATGCGCCAGGGGCCAGGGTCCGTTAGCTCATCTCTAGCTATGGAGATGACTCAGCTTTTCTCTTATATTTCTAATTAGCTGTACTGTAAGTACAACCATTTAATTCTTTTAAGCCTGTGCCTTTTTGGGGTGTTTCTCTCCTTTTCAGAAGGGAGTTAGGGAACCCCAGATTGTGAAGTGTACTGTATCTCTGTTTTATTCTCTTTCTGTATTAAATCTTTTAGTTATAAAAGCATTTGGTTTTATTCCCTTAAGGTTTTCTCTGCTTCCAGTCTGGGAAGGGAGAAGGGAAGGGAGTAGGTAAACAGATCAGCTCAGGTTATCAGCTGAGGAACGGAGCCTGTCTCTTCCTTCAGCCAGGAAGGGTGAAGGGGAGGGGAATAGCCTCCAGGTGTCTGGCTCTGGCTTTCAGGGAGAAAGACAGAGTTAGGTTTGAGGGGAAGTTCGGGGGCCCATCCAAGGTTTTGGAAGTACACCCGAATGGTGGCAGCATTGGGTAACCCAATTTCCCAGCTGGCAAAGTGGGGGCATTGGGGAGAAAGATTTAACTTAGCTGGGGAGCAGTTAAAGTTTGTTGGTCTGGCATACAAGAGCCCTTTTCCCTGTACTCAGGAGCACAGGGATCAGGGTACCTCTCTTACACCCCCGGTAATGAACACCAGCCCTTAGGAAGAATTCTTCTGTCAAGCTAGCATGATCTGCACAGGGACTTAGATCATCTTAAATGTGTCAGTCAGGTGTGTGGACTTTTCACACTCTTGAATGACATAGTTAAGATGACTTACTGTATATGCTAGTTCATAAGCCAAATTTTTTTAGTAAAAAAGGGAAGCATCAAAGAAGGGGGTTGGCTTATGAAGGGGTAAAGAGAGGGAGAGGTGGGACACAGCCCCTCCCCGCAACAGAGGGGGAGGCAGCAGAGCCAGAAGGGAAGAGGCGGAGCCAGAGTTTCTCTGCTTCTGGCCACTCTGCTCTCCCCCCCGCAGCCTCTGAAGTAGCTGCAGCTCCAGGACTGGCTGGCTGCAGCTGCGCCACCTGGCCCTGCCCACTGGAGCACGCTGCTGCTGTGCCTCCCAACCTGCCAGAGCAGCTCCAGCCAGGCCAGAGACATCCTTCCCTAGCCCGCCCCAGGTAAGGGGGGGCCGGGATGTGATGGGGAGAGTGCGGGAGTCCCAGGCTAGGCATGTGGACATGTGAGGGTTGGTCACGGGTTGCTCCCCTGGCTCCCACCTTCTCTCCCTCCTGCCCAAAATTCCCCACCCAGCCCATCAGGGTAAGCAGCTGGTGGGCCGGGACACTTTGTTTACTTAGGTAACAAAGTCCTGTGGCACCTTAAAGAAAACTTTATAGTTAGTCTTTAAGGTGCCACAGGACTTTGTTACCTCTGCTATTCCAGACTAACACGGCTCTCTGATTCTTTGTTTACTTAGGTTTTCCTCCATGACTCCATCTCGGCCCACCAGAGACTTATTCTGATCGCCCAGGAGCCAAAGTTTGCCAGCCCCTGAATTATAGGGTTGGCTTATGAATGGGTCATAAATTTTTTCCATTTTTACTTATCCATCCTGCGGGGGGGTGGGGGGGGGTGGTCATCTTATAAACAAACCGGCTTCTGATTGATTATATACAGCAATTTGCTAGTGTAGACCAGGCCTAAGAATTGCTGTAATTTTGTTCTAAGTACATTTAATTTTTTTCTCTTGTGACAGTATTACTGCCAAGCATAAATTTGCAATCATGCTCCTAAACTGGTTTTACAGAAAACTCCCTTAATCCGAACAATAGAAAGAGCAGAGGTGTGAACTCAGCACCCTTTCAGTACCCCAATGGGATTGAACCTTTAGTGCTTAAAAGGCTATTTAGAGCTGTATTCTGCCATCCTATTCAAGCTGATTAGTATCTTGTGCTGGCTAGTACTCCCACTGAAATGGGTGGGATGCTCACACAGAGGAAGGATTTATACAACAGGAATAAGTGTAGAAGAATCCAGCTTTCAATGGCCATGTAATCAAATCAAAATCAGGCCAGCTTTAGTCAATAACTTAAGTATGGATTTAGGAGCCTAGCTTTACACCAGAGGTTGGAAAATGTTGGCCTCTTTCTGTCAAACAAGTGTAAGAAAGCCCATTCAAAATGCCTAGAACTAATTTATTGCAAAAATAAGGTTACAAATTTAAACACAACAATTGGGGAATGAAAAACATAATGAGCTCAGAACAAAAATAACTATAGCATATTTGCACTCTGCTTGTGTCATCTGCCATTTGCTGTCAGTCTTTTTAAAAACAAAATTATAATTTTCACTCAAAACACACTATAATAACTGAACTCCCTATATAGCCTTAATCACAGCATTCCGTATTACAAAAGCTATGGTTTACAGGTAGGGAGACCAGATTTCCCAATTTTATAGGGACAGTCGATATTCAGGGATTTTTTTTATAGAGGCACCTATTACCCTCCACCCATCCCATCCCCATTTTTCACACTTGCTATCTGGTCACCCTATTTGCAGGAGATCAGAGTAGGGATTTGGCTTTATGTATATTGCCACAGCGGCGCAGCTACATACGGTTGTAGCACTTTACTGTAGACGTGACTATGCTGGCAGGTGAGCTTCTCCCTTCAGCATAGTTAATCCAACTCCGCAAAAGGTGGTAGAAGATCTCCCAGCAACATAGTGCTGTCTATGCAGGGGCCTTAGGTCAGTATAACTCCGATGCTGAAGGGGTGTGCATTTTTCACATCCCTGAGTGACGCAGTTATTCTGGTTTAGGTCTGTAGTGTAGACCTAGTTTAGATGATTATAATACAGTGAAACCTTGATTTAACGGACTAATTTGGGCGAGGGGGTGTCCGTTAAAGCCGAAAGTCCATTCTTTAATAATTTTTTAAAATCATTAAATAACAGGACTTTTGGCTTTAACGGACACCCCCTCACCCGAATTAGTCCCTTATATAGAGGTTTTACTGATCATGGGCGGGAGCTGTCAACCCCCCCCCCCCCCCGGCTTCCTGCAACGGGGAGCCGGGCGGGTGGGCTGACAGCTCCCGCGGGAACTGTCAGCCTGCCCGCCCGGCTCCCCGCTGCGGGGAGCCCGGCAGGAACTATCAAACCCTCCCCGCTCCCGCCCGCCGGGCTATCAGCCCGCCCGCCTGGCTCCCCGCAGCGGGGAGCCCAGCGGGAGCTGTCAACCCCCCCGCCCCCGCTCCCGCCCGCCGGGCTGTCAGCCCGCCCGCCTGGCTCCTCGCTGCGGGGAGCCCGGCGGGAGCTGTCAAAGCCCCCCCCCCCCCCGCCCGGCTCCCCTGCAGCGGGAAGCCAGGCGGGAGCTGTCAACCCCCCCCCCCGCTCCCGCCCGCCGCCCGCCTGGCTCCCCGCTGAGGGGAGGGGGGGGTTGACAGCTCCTGCCGGGCTCCCCGCTGCGGGGAGCCAGGCGGGAGCTGTCAACCCGGCCGCCCGGCTCCCCTCTGCGGGAAGCCGGGCGGGAGCTGTCAGCCCGCCCGCCCGGCTCCCCTCTGCGGGGAGCCGGGCAGCCGGGTTGACAGCTCCCGCCCGGCTCCCCGGGGCAGGAGCCGGCAGCCCCCAATAACGGATTTCGGATGCCTTGGGAAATTTTGTCCGTTGCATCCGAAGTCCGTTAAATAGGGGTCCGTTAAATCGAGGGTTTACTGTACTCCTTTTTTGGCCTTAATATCTATGAATGTATAGAAACGGGTGGGGAAAAATAGATTTTTTTTTAATGAGGAACCCATCCACAATCTAAGGCTATGTCTACACTACAAAGTCTGGACTGGCACAGCCCCATAGTATAGATACAGCAGAAGTTCTGAGGAGGGTAAGGAACATCACCTCCCCAAGTGGCATTAGTTACATTGATAGGAGCACTCTTTTGTCAGCATAGCGGCGTCTATAGTGGAGTTTTGTCACCATAGCTTTGTCCCTCGGTGGAGGTGTTTCCCACACCCTGACCAATGTGCCTATGCCAGTATAGGTTTTAAGCAGAGGTGAAGCCAGAGGCACGTCTACACTATCAATTTACAGCGGTATAACCACATCACTTTGGGGTATAAAAAATCCACTGAGCGACACAGTTATACCAACCTAACCCCCAGAATGGACAGTGCTTTGGCAGTGGGAGAGCTTCTCCTGTCAACGTAGCAATCGCTTCTGTGGAAGTGGAATAACTACCCTGGTAGGAGAAGCTCCCCCATTTGTGGAATAGCGTCTTCAGTAAAATGCTGCAACAACACAGCTGCATCTTTTTAAATGCAGACCTGACTTAAATGTGTCACTATACGCAGTCTCCCCAGGATTACATGTGTTTTTTCTTAGGCACAGACCAAAGATTTAACTTGGGAGGGTATCAGACCCTGTAATTCTCAGGATACCTTTGACAATCTCAGTAATTCACTCCTCCCTTCCCTCCAATGTAGAATACCCTTTAGCCAACTTAACTCTCTTTTTCTCCTCTTTGAATTACAATAAACTCAGGCTGAAAATTGAAGAAAAGCCTTTCAGTATAATTGGCAACCTCCTGTGTCTCACCTAGTAACAAATGTGTGCCTGGAGTATCACTGGGGGCTGAGAGCATAGAAATGAGAAGTCACCAAATGAGAGTGAAATTAGAGTCCTGGGAACATTAACTATTTGAACGAGCCATTCCACATGAGACATTCACACTGAAAGCAATCATAGGAAAGCAGACAAAGAGCAATTTGCAATCAGCAGCCACTCTAGAAAATGGAGAAGTCCATTAAAAAAAAACCCAATAAAACCAGGATTCCATCACTTTGGACACAAGCATCATAGCTTATGCACGCAAAACCTGCTCTCACACCTTCCCCCAAAGACTGATCAGGGAGGAAGTCTACAAAAAGGATTCTTACAAAAGATTTCTACCCCAGAGCTTCCTCCATTGGGTTTTACCATAGCATGAGAGGTGGGGGAGGGGGAAAAAAATCTAGGCCATGGTAAGAAAGCCATGTAGCATGAGAAAGACAGTAGCATGAGCATATGGACGGTTGTAATTTTGCATGATCAATCTCTTGTTTTTTTCTGTTCAGCTGCCCATGTAGACATATTTGGACATATCCACCTTTACCATGGCTAAACTCTCATTAGCGTCAGTGGGAATTGTACCTGAGTAAGGACCTCCAGATTTGGTCCTTGACTATTAATATTTATTAAGTTCCATCAGTATTCATGACCCTGAGCAAGCCAGGATGCCAGGCCCTGACATTCAGTGATGTGCTGCAATTACATCCTGTGCTGGGTTCGAATCATGGCTGCTTGGAGTCATTACATTGCTTAGTATCAATGGTTTTTCAGCCCCGTTTCTAGATGTTTTGTATTCATTTATTGTACCTGTACGCTAATGCCACATGCCAGACCCATTGCAGCGGAGTGTTTCTCTGGCATTTTATCACATGAATCAGGGTATAGGCAGGGAGGGTTCTAGCATAGGTAGGGATTGCCCCACCCTTATGTTGATGCTCTTCACCCATATTAGGTCTCTTCTTTTGCTTGCACATTTACTGTCCCCCTTCCTCTGGCGCACTGTGTGTGCTCTCTCTCCTCTCCAGCTTTTGTGCTGTTTCTCCACCCTGTTCTGTGGCCTGAGAGAAGAGGAAACACTCACCAGCAGAAGCAGAAATACCACTGGGATCCTCTCACTGGTTTTCCCTCCAAATCATTCTGCTGTCAATGGGACATGCTTTATGGGGGGTGCCTATAAATATATGTATGACATTACTGGAATATGGTTTTGCTACATATGCCAAGAAACAAATCTCTGTGAAGGTAATGATCCACTGGATCTGTTCATCCTATTTGTATGTATGTGTCTGTTTTGTATTCAAAGTTATGAATATTGGCTATGTGCTTGGTTAGTTGTAAGTAGACTTTGGGAAGCAGCCGAGAGTTATTCTCAGTTAAGCCCAATCAAGAACCAATCAAGCAAACAATGAACTTTGTAGACGCCTGACCACACCCGAGCTTCCTGAGGAATGTGGCCTGGCTGGTAATGAATGAAGTCTGGCTCAAACCTGTGAGTGGACCGTGTGCTCTGAAACACCATTTTACAAGTGGACTCTGCATAGGAAGGAGGAGAGGGGTCTCCCCCCACAAGAGGATATCAATATAAACCCTGAAGAGACCCCTCCATTTTGTTTTCAGTTGGCTCAAAGAACAGCCTCTCCACCACCACCCCTCCAAGGCTACCTGGAAGAAACTGGAACAGAGGAGTGTGACTGCAGGGAGGGTGGGGTGTGAGTGATAGTTGGACCCAGGCTAACAGGGAGGTTAGCCTGAAAGAAGGAATTCACTCAAACATCTAGGGTGAGGCTTTTTACTGTATGAGAGTTAGAGCTGCGTATTCTGTTTTATTTTATTCGGTAATTCACTTTGTTCTGTCTGTTACTACTTGGAACCACTTAAATACTATTTCCTGTCTTTATTAAAATAACTTTTTACTTATTAATTAACCTGGAGTATGTGTTGGTACCTGGGGAGGGGGGGGGGCAAACAGCTGTGCATATCTCTCTATCATTGTACAGGGCAAACAATCTATGAGTTTGCCCTGTATAAGCTTTATACAGGGTAAAACAAATTTATTCAGGGTTTGACCCCATTGGGAGTTGAGCATCTGAGTGCCAGAGGCAAGAATACTTCTGCCTGTTTCCAGGCAAGCCCATAGCTGTTGGGGGACGTGGCTCAGACCTGGCAGGGTACTGAGATCCTAACCTGTTTGGGCAGGAAAACTGAGGCAAGCGTAGCCTTGGAACATCGGGTGGCAGCTCCTAAGGGGTTTCTTTGATCCCAACCCGTCACAATTGGTACTCAAGAAACCTGGGTTCAAGTCACAGCTCTGCCACAGACCCTGTGTGACCACAGGCAAGTTCCTTAATCTCTGTGGCCCTGAGCCACAAAGCTATTCAAGTGTCTAAATCTCAGGATTAGGCCCCTAAATCCCACTTTTAGGCTCCACTGTGATCTATAAAACTCCCATTTACCCTGTAGGCACCTAAACTCACTTGGCACCTAAATTTCAAGAATAAACGTTCCCTGGGAGGCTAAGCCCCCATGTGATCCATGAAGTGGGAGACGAGCAGCATTTGCTTGCCTATCTCACATGCAGGACCCTGATCTGGTAGGCGTGCGCATACCCTGTTTCCCCGAAAGTAAGACATCCCCCGAAAATAAGACGTACTTCCAGTTTTGCCTCTCGCTGTAATATAATGTAATGTAATTTTGAGAACAAAAATTAATATAAGACACTGTCTTATTTTCGGGGAAACACGGTAGGTCACCAGTGGTTGAGGTTCCATTCAAACTTCAGCCAGAGGAGATGGTGGGGGGTGCCCACTTCATAAATTTTGTCTCTGTAGTTAATACGCCCGCCTGGGATGTGGGAGACTCCGGCTCATTCCCCGCCCCTGTCTCTGCCACAGCGGAAGAAAGGATTTGAGCAGGGATGGGTCTCCCCACCCCTCTCCCAGTGAAGCTGTTTCCCTGTGGACAAATAATGGAAGAGTGACTGGACCAAGGAGACTGGATCCTGACTCTTGTACCTCCTACATGGATGCCACTGGACTATAGCGTCCTGTTCAAATCCTGTCTCCTTCTCAAGCAGAGGAGGGAACTGAACTTAGGGCTCCCACATCCCAGGTGTGTGCTCCAATCATTGGGTTACATGTATAAGGTGGCTACCACCTTTGCATGCTCCAGCTGATGTGGAGGCCTAACTCAGACCCACAAGAAAATACTTAGCACCTCCAGGGTTCAGCAGGAGTTTTGGGTACTCCAGGCAGCTGGTTACAGATTACAAGCAGGTATAGGCACCTCTCTGCAGCCCATACTTAGGTGCTGTAAGAGGGGTGGAGCTTAGTCATCAGCATCTCTCATTGGTTTACTTAGGTGGCTCCCCATCTTATTTGCTGACTTTGTGGATCGCAGTCTTCAGTCCCTGTCTCTCTCCCCGTTCATTGTATAGGAAGCCTACAGTGCCTAGCGTAGGGTCTCAAGGTGTCCCTGTGATTTTCTAGGAACCTGACATTTGCAACACCTAAATCCCTTGGTGGAGCAGGGACTGTGTGCCTTGATTTCCTCATATGTTAAAGGGCAGGGGGGAAGCTGAATAATACTTCATTTCCTCTAGCCTTTTTTGCCTTGTTCATTTCACTCTTTGTACCATCTCCTACTCTGTGATGGTACAAAGAGGGAAGTGAACAAGTACAAGGGCAATGGGGCTCCATTCTCAGATGGAGCCTCGAGGTGCTGCTGACATGCAAATAATAATGATATTCCAGTTAAAAAGCAAATGGTGTTTTTCCTGCTGTTGGCAAGAATTACCTAAAAAAAGGATAATGAGAATCTCTGCAAAGAGCTGCCATTTTGAATGTCTGAGACCAATTAAGACAGAAAATGTCAGACTGCACGTTCCAAGAACTGCATCTGATGTAATGGTACCTTAATTATCATGAGCATTTTCATAACTAGGAAAAACAACCTGCTCTCATTAAGGATTAATCACTTGCTGGTTTTGTTTTTACCATTGAAAGCTGAGTTTGAGTTACAGAAGCACATTAAAATATCACCTCAAAATGTATTTTAATGGCACTTAGGAGCACTCAAATATCATTTTCCAGCTTCAAAACACTTTACAGGCTAAGTAATGGATTCAATTATGGGTTTTGTACAAAACCTAGGTACCTGATGATAGTACCCCCACGAGGATAAAGAGCATCAAAGGACTGAGTGTCTCTGAAGTCAGTAGATGGGCAGTGTTGTTATCCCCAGGCACCCATAAATTAAGGTGCCCCAAACCAGTGGACACTTCTTTTGAAAGTATTGGCCTATGTGACTTGCCCAAGGCTGCAGGGGAAGACTGTGTCAGAGCTATAATTAGAACTCGCCTCCCACTCCTTTGCTCAGATCACACCTCTCAGCTCCTATACTTTATAGATGGCTGGGCCACTTGTTTCCCTCAGTTTGGTGGAAATATTCCATTCCA
The DNA here is from genome assembly GCA_032164245.1 of Sternotherus odoratus. Taxonomy (NCBI): domain Eukaryota; kingdom Metazoa; phylum Chordata; order Testudines; family Kinosternidae; genus Sternotherus; species Sternotherus odoratus. Next base: position 278,946,331 of record JAVMKO010000001.1, on the reverse strand, counting down.
AGGCTAGGCTAGGATTGTCAAGGGTCAGTACAGGGGGGAATTTGTATCTAAAGTGATTGGTAACTGAAAATAGAATTGTGGAAAAGAAATGTCAAGTCAACCTCATCCATGGCAACAGGAAAATCCCAGCCAATGGGCGCTGCAGAGCCAGCTCTTGGGGTAGGGGCAGAGGTGAAAGTAAGACGGTCCGCCCCAGTACAGTACATTGGCAAGAGCCAGTGCGCTGTACCAGGGCGGACTGGCTTTCCCAGGTGTCAATTTAAAGGGTCTGGGGATCCCAACAGCAGAACCCCAAGCCCTTTAAATTGGTGCTAGAGCCCCACTTAGCACAGAGCCCTGGGGTAGCAGTGGTGGGGCTGCGGCAACTATTTAAAGGGCTCGGGGTGGTAGAGGCAGTACCTGTCACCACTACCCCAGGGCTCCGGCAGCAGGGCTCCAGGGATGATTTAAAGGGCCCCAGAGCATAGCAGCAGCCGGAGCCCAGGGCCCTTTAAATTGCAGCTGGAGCCGGCCCCGCCTTTTCTGGTAGAGGCCACGCCTCTTCCAGATGTCTCTTTCAAAATCTGGGGACTCAACACCTCTGAAAATCAGGCCATAAAACAGTGTAAAATTTGAGGCAGCAAAAATTAAAGATCACTTTAAAATATGGGCCTTGGTATGTACTAAGCTTTTTTTTTTTTTTTTTGGTTTCTGAGAGGGAAATTGAAATAGTTTGGGAAGAGTCTGCATCCTGCAATTGTAGAATCTTACTTAAATCTTACTGCATCCGGAAGTACTGTGTAATGATGGAATACTTACATGGAAACTTTCAGATAATTTTAAACTCATGGACTAGACTGAACAGTCTTTATAGCGTTGAGTGCACACTTGTCTTCCTTTAGCCTGGTCTTGAAGAGATGAGAAGTAATTTCATGCAATTGCCTGGTAACAGAGATGTCAGAGCAAGTGGAACTTGTGAGCTACATCCTAAGGTTACAAAAAGAGACTTTTCTTTTTCTGGATTATGCAGTGCCATTGTGGTACTAAATGAAATGAAATGAAATTGGGGGGAGGGGGAGGATTTTACATTGTGTAATCCATGTATTGTTTACTTATAGGACTTTGTGAAATTTGGGACACCAAAGTGAGTATCCTACTCGTGATGTCGTGAGTGAAATCCTGGCACCATTGAAGTCAATGGGAGTTTTGCCACTTGCTTCACTGGAGCCAGAATTTCACCCCATCTCTCTCTCTCTTTTTTCTTAAATGCCACTCCCTATGGCCTGATTCTGCAGGGTGCTGAGTGATGCTGAGTATCCACATCTCCCAGTGAAGTGACAAGGCTAGGATGGCAGTGGGAGGAGAGGGGAAAGCACATCACAGAAGGGTAGTTCCAGGAGTTTGAGGAGAGTTCCCTGAAAATCTGTGGGATGGAAGGGGGTGGACATGGGGTTATTGGGATTGGAAAGAGCATAGAGTGAGAGCTGGCTGGAAGTCTGGGAGAGATTGCATGGCAAGGGGAGAGAGCTGTAAGGATGATGTAGGAGGCTGGGTATGAAAAGTGTGAAATTAAAGTGCGGCTGACATTTGGGTTCCAAAACAAAATTAATGATAGCAGCAGGAGATTTGTAGCTCATTATTCATACAGATGCACTTTCTTAGATTTGTGTGTGTGTTCCCCTCTGGCATCTTTTGATTAAACAAAAGCGCTGGAGAAAATAACAAATTACAATGAAATCATGGGTTAGCAGCTGCATAATGAATGAAAAGTGCTATATTTTTCCCGCAGGCGTAAAAAATAAAACCTGTAAGACAGGCTTCATCTTAATTCATACATAGGAAAATTACCACACAGATTTCAAAGAACATAAAACAAATCAGGACATTTTAAAAGACAAGAACTACACTATTAGTATCAAAGTGCATATTTTACTTATCTAGCTAGCTTTATGTCCAGGTAATAGAGTTTGAAAGATGTGGTCCTTCTAATAAGTGTAATTTTAGTTTAGATCATTTTGATCATTGCTCTTTCAGCATGACATTACATAAGGTACATGTCAATAGACTACAAATGAGCCTTGGGCCAGGATTTCAAGGGTATTTAGGAGTCTAATAATTCAGATAAACATCTAGATTCTTTTGGTACCTGTCAAAATCTTTAAGCTCCTAAATACTTATGGAAATCTGTCCTGTGTTTAGTCAGCTGTGCACATTTGTCTTACTGCATTAAGAATGGGAGGGAATCTTGCCATTTTAAGAAAAATCAGTCACAGATTGCTCAAAGAGACACGTTATTGGATTAATGATCCGATGCTCTGGCCAGTCCTGCAAAGGGTATATACAAAAGGTATAGATTCTTACTCTTTATATGTTCAGTAAGGGCTAGAATGCTAGATTATAAACGCCTTACTCAAACTGTGAGCATTTACTTAAGCCAGTAAGGCTACTTCTGTGACTTTGGCCTGGTCTACACAGCAAAATTATGTTGATGTCGGTCACCTTGCATTGACCTATTTGTGCATGTGTCTCCACTCAAAATGTGTCTCTAGCCAATGGGAGCCACCCCACCTTCCCAAATGGCATGGAGGCATTCTCAGCTTACTGAGGTTGATACAGTGCGAGTGTGACCCAATCCTTCAACTGCTGTCTCACAATGTCCTGCTCCCAGCAATAGTGACCGCTCTGGTCACATTATTGTGAAGGCCCCTGCCCAGGAGTCACGGAAAGTGGAAGCCATCCCACCCTTAAAAAGCACAGTGTATTTCTGAAATGACTTACTCTGTCTGCCCGCACACCTAAGAGCTCTCCCTTGTTCTCTGCAGCTGCCCAACTCACCATTCTAGCTGCACTTCACTGTCCAGTGCATGAACTTGGCAACAGGATGGCTATCATTGCTAAAACACAAGCACTCTCAGAAATACGAGGTATTGGGTATTCATGTAAACATATTCCAGCAGGCTACTTCAGGTACACCCAAGCATAGAGTTATGGCATAAACACAACCCTGGGAGATGGTACAGGAACACACTGACACAAAGTAAGACAAGGAGGGGAGGGCAGGAAGGTGGATGGAGATGGTTTGTTTGAACCAGTAGGTACATGGATTTGGGAATTATGTCAGAAGTGTCAAGAGTCAGAGAGGTAGCCATGTTAGTCTGGATTTGCAGAAGCAACAAAGAGTCCTGTGGCACCTTAAAGACTAACTAAATTATTAAAGCATAGAAGTGTCATGTGTAACTTGTTTTTAATTGCTGTATAAAAGAGAGCTCATAGGAGAAGCATCTTTGTCCAGCCTAGGGGGCAGAAGAAAGTCCTGCTGCTGACTGAGCTGAATCCATTGTCACGAGAATACATCTGTTAGTTACCTGTAGTGCCTATGGAGAATGAGGAACGTGCTTCATTGGCCATACCTGGCCAAGGGTCTGCCACGGAAACAACGCTGTGGTCCTTGTGGGTAGTATTATTGAGGTCTGCTAGGCCGTCTATCTTCAAGGGCTGGTACAGCATACGGAAAGAACATACCTGCATGCCATTGACAACACACTCTAGCTGCACTCCTGCCTGGAGTAGACAAACCCGGCTGTGCTGGGCCTGTGGGAAGCAGAGGCTGCGCAAACACAGCTCTGGACCAGCTGTAGAAATGTGGACATCTCAGAAGAACGTGCACAGAGGGAAGACAGGGATTAGCAACAGTGCCACGCGAAAGTGAAGGAATCGTGGCAAACATACCAGGATGCCAGGGAGGAGCAGCTGTGCTCTCTGTATCTGTTACCCTCAGGAGTGAGATATCAGCTAACATCATCACTGCCTATGGAAAATGAGGCCAGTATTTAGTGCCACTGCCGTATGCTTGTACCATGGAAACATGGACTAAAATGTTGTTTTATGCAACCAAAAGTCTTAATGCCCTCCTACTACCACTCCACCACACACCTATGGTGGACATACTCACCAGGGTTGGGGCTCAAGAGTGGTACTGTGTAGACACACTCCATAGCGGAAATATCAATACGCACGTTTTACTAAAAGTGTTATGGGAACAAGGGAAGGGAGTTTTGAAAAACAAGGTTACTTACCTGTAACTGTTGTTCTTCGAGATGTGTTGCTCACATGCATTCCACTATAGGTCAGGCACGCGCTGCGGGCCTGGTTGCCGGGTAGATTTTTCCCCTAGCTGCAGACTGGGTGAGCAGGGGGCCCCCTGGAGTGGCGCCACTGAGGCACTCTATAAGTACCCCTGCGACACAGTCTGGCCCTCAGTTCCTTCTTTGCCGGCTAACCCAACAGTGGGGAAGGAGGGCGGGTTTGGAATGGATGTGAGCAACACATCTCGAAGAACAACAGTTACAGGTAAGTAAACTTGTTTTCTTCTTCGAGTGGTTGCTCACATGCATTCCACTATAGGTGACTACAAGCAATACCTAGGAGGTGGGGTCGGGTTGACCCATTGCTGACCGTAAGACCGCTGACCCAAACGCCGCATCGTCCCTGGTCTGCTGGACTATGGCGTAGTGGGCGGCGAAGGTATGGACGGAGGACCAGGTAGCTGCCCTGCAGATGTCCGTGATGGGGACTCCCTCCCGGAAGGCCGCAGAGGACGCCTGCGCTCTCGTGGAGTGTGCTGTTACTTTCTCAAGCGGCTTGCCCGCGAGTTCATAACAGGTGTGAATGCACGAGGTGATCCAGGAGGAGAGCCTTTGGGCTGAAACTGGCTGGCCCTTCATTCTCTCTGCAACTGCCACAAAGAGTTGCGTTGTTTTCCTGAATTGCTTTGTTCTGTCTAAATAAAAAGCAAGAGCCCTTCTAACGTCCAACGTGTGTAATTGCTGTTCCCTCCCAGAGGCGTGAGGCCTAGGGTAAAAGACTGGAAGACAAATGTCTTGATTAACATGGAAGGGAGAGACCACCTTAGGCAGGAAGGCCGGGTGGGGACGTAGCTGCACCTTGTCATTGTGGAAGATAGTGTAAGGCGGCTCGGAGGTAAGTGCGCGGATCTCTGACACTCTACGAGCCGAGGTGATAGCTACTAGGAATGCCACCTTCCAGGAGAGGTGCGTTAAGGAGCACGTGGCGAGGGGCTCGAACGGGGGCATTACGAGGCGTGAGAGCACGAGGTTGAGGTCCCAAGGTGGGATGGGACGCTTAATGTTCGGGTACAGCTTATCCAGGCCCCTGAGGATACCACAGGATCGGAAAAGATTGAGTGGTTCGACTGGCCCGGGTGGAACGCTGATATGGCCGCGAGGTGGACCCGGATGGTGGAGGTAGAAAGGCCCTGATTTCTAAGGCCTAATAGGTAGTCCAATATACGTGGGATAGTAGCCTCACTTGGGACTATATCCTGTTGTCTGCACCATGCAGAAAAGCGGGACCACTTGGCCGTATAGGTACTTCTGGTGGATGGTTTTCTACTTCCCAGAAGGACATTCTGTACTTCGGCTGAGCATAAGAGCTCAGGACCTCTCAGCCATGGAGTAGCCACGCTGTGAGGTGAAGTGACCGCAGGTCCGGGTGCAGGAGGCGACCGTGGTCCTGCGAGATCAGGTCTGGCCACAGCGGGAGGCTGATAGGAGGGGCCCTGGACAGCCGGAGGAGGGACGCATACCAGCACTGCCTGGGCCAGGCCGGGGCTATGAGGATGACCTGTGCCCTGTCCCGTCTGATCTTCAGGATCACCTTGTGTAGAAGCGGGATCGGAGGGAACGCGTAGAACAGGTGTCCCGTCCAGGGTAGGAGAAAGGCATCCGTCAGAGACCCCGGGGAGCTGCCTCGGAAGGAGCAGAACTAGAGGCACTTCCTGTTCTGTCTGGAGGCGAAGAGGTCGATGTGGGGAAACCCCCACCTCAGGAAGATCGGTCGGATGACATCCGGCCGAAGGGACCACTCGTGAGACATAAATGACCTGCTGAGGTGGTCTGCTAGGGTGTTCTGGATTCCGGGAAGGAAGGAGGCCACCGGGTGAATAGCGTGGGCTATGCAAAACTCCCATAGGAGAGTCGCCTCTTGACACAGGGGGCTGGAGTGGGCCCCGCCCTGCTTGTTTATATAGTATTGGGCTGTGGTGTTGTCTGTCAGCACCGCCACACAGTGACCCTGTAGCGTGTCCCAGAACACATGGCACGCAAGTCGGACGGCCCTCAGCTCCCTGACGTTGATGTGGAGGCCGAGGTCTGACTCCGACCAGCGGCCCTGGGTCCTGAGTTCCCCTAGGTGAGCTCCCCACCCTAGCGACGAGGCGTCCGTCACCAGGGACATGGACGGGCTGGGGGGGAGGAAAGGGACTCCTCGGCACACATTGTTCTGGTCTTCCCACCATGCCAGAGCGGATAGGGTGGCTCTGGGGATGGAGAGGAGGGTGTCCATACTGTCCCTTCTCGGTCTGTAGGCCCCTGCGAGCCACGACTGTAGAGGGCGTAGCCGTAGCCTGGCGTGCTGTATGACGAAGGTGCACGATGCCATGTGGCCTAACAGGCTGAGGAAGACCCTGACCGTAGACATCGGACAGTTGTGGAGTTGTCCGATGGCCGACTGGATGGTGAGGAACCGAGGCTGGGGCAGGGATGCCCTTGCTACCCTGGAGTCTAGTAGGGCTCCTATGAACTCTATACTCTGGGTAGGCTCCAGGGTGGACTTCTCCCTGTTGAGGAGGATTCCCAGGCGGTCGAATGTGCCGATCACGAGACGCACGTGTGCTGACACTTGTTCCCTGGAGGTGCCTCGGATGAGCCAGTCGTCGAGGTATGGGTATAAGTGTACCCCGCGGCGTCGTAGGAACGCCGCCACTACCGCCATACACTTCGTAAACACCCTGGGTGCGGTGGACAAGCCGAAGAGTAGGACGGCGAACTGATAGTGTTCTCCCGCTATCAGGAAGCGGAGGTAACGCCTGTGTGAGGGTTTGATGCGTGGAAGTAGGCGTCCTTCATGTCGAGGGCAGCGAACCAATCTCCCGGATCCAGAAAGGGAATGATAGTGCCCAAGGTGACCATGCGGAACTTGAACTTGATCATGTAGGTGTTGAGTTCGCGCAGGTCCAGGATGGGCCGGAGGCCCCCTTTCGCCTTGGGGATTAGGAAGTAGCGGGAGTAGAACCCCTTTCCTCTGAACTCCTGTGGTACAGGTTCGATGGCTCCTAATGCAAGGAGCGACCTGACCTCCTGTACGAGCAGTTGCTCGTGAGAGGGGTCCCTGAAGAGGGACGAGGGAGGTGGGTGGGTGGGAGGAGTGGAGGAGAGCTGGAGGGAGTATCCTACCGCCACCGTGCGGAGGACCCACTGGTCTGATGTAATGTCCGACCATGCACGGTGGAAGTAGGACAGACGGTCTCCGAAGGGAGGATCCAGGACTGTGGTTGGTAAACTGCCCCCGGGCGCACCATCAAAAGTTGGGCTTAGGCCCTTGGGGAGGCTTAGAGCCTCGCTGCTTCCCGCCTTGTCTGGGCCCCTGCCGCTTGCGGTAGGGGCGGCCTCTCCTACTAGAGGAGTCCTGGGGCGGGCGAGCAGGTGGGAAGAACCTCCTTCGTGGAGGGACGAAGGGGCGCCTTTGTGGGCCTGGGGCGTGCATACCCAGGCCTTTGAGGGTCACCCCTCTGTCCTTGAGGGCCTGGAGCCGGGTGTCCGTATCCTCTGAAAAAAGGGCCTGTCCCTCAAAGGGGAGGTCCTGTATCTTATATTGCATGGCCGGGGCTAGGCTGGACGAGGAGAGCCACGCTGCCCGGCGGAGGGCTATGCCCGAGGCCATTGTTCGGGCTGCAGAGTCAGCCGAGTCCAGGGCCGCTTGCAGGGCATGTCTGGATATGTCCCTGCTCTGGAATAGTAGGGCCCTGAACTCCTGTCTGCTCTCCTGGGGGAGAGCGGTCTCAAATTTTGTAAGGGCCTCCACCGTGTCGAAGTGGTGTCTACTTAGTAGCGCCTGATGGTTGGCTACTCTAAGTTGTAGGCCCCCGGAGGAATACACCTTCCTGCCAAAGTGGTCCAGCCTTTTGGCTTCTTTGGCCTTGGGCACCTGCGCTTCCTGACCATGGCGCTCTTTGTTGTTCACCGACTCCACCACCAGGGAGGAGGGCGTGGGGTGAACGTATAAGTACTCGTAGCCTTTGGCCGGAACAAAGTACCGTTTCTCTACCCCCCGGGCCGTGGGGGGGATGGAGGCGGGGGTCTTCCAGACCGACGCCGTGTGTGCCTTGATGGTGTTAATGAACGGCACCGCTATGCGTGCCGGGGTGCCCTTTGTCAACATGGTGGTGACAGGGTCATCCACCACCGGGACCTCCTCTAAGGGCAGGTTCATGTTCTTCGCGACCGCCTGGAGGAGGTGCTGATAGTTAGAGAGCTCCAGGGCGGGCGGGCTAGTGGAAGAAGTGCCCGCCACTGCCTCTACCCCTACTGGGGAGGCGTAAGGACCCGGCTCTCTAGGGCTGTGCCCCCCCGAAGGCTGACTGGCCGATGGTGGTCCCGCCAGCTCCTGCCTAGCACTCCCTGCGCACACTGGGAAGCCCGGTTCGGATTGGGTTTCCCCAGGCTGTTCATACTCCCAAGGCACCCATTCTGGCCAAGCAGGGTGTTGGGTGGCTGGGGCTGGTCCCGTTAGTCGGGGGGACACTGAGGCAGAGGAGTGCCATGGGGCAGCCGCAGTAGCCGACTGCAGGGCCTTGGGCGGAGAGTCGTGCCGGGATCGCATGCCGACAGACTCTCTACGCTCTCGGTGCCGAGGGCTTCTCGACCGGTGCCGGGAGAAGCGATGGCCCTCTGAAGATCAGCTATTGCTGGATCGGCTCCGCCTTCGGGATCCATGGTGCCGCGATGACGACCGGCGCCGGGAAGACCTTCGGTGCCGAGACGGGGTCCGGTGCCGAGGCGAGCGTCGGTGCCGTCTAGAGGTGGAGCGTCGACCTCTGCGGTGCCGTGACGACGACCGGTGCCGAGGTGATCGGTGCCGGGTCGAATAGGACCGGTGCCGTGACGCCGAGCGGTGCCGAGATGACGATCGGCTTGGCGAGCGGCGTCTGGAGCGGTCCCTGCGGCAGCTAACGGACCGGTGCCGGGAGTGCGACCGGTGCCGAGAGTACGACCGGCACCTGGCTGTACATGGGTGCCGGGACTCTGATCGGCTCCAGGACTCGGACTGGCGGCCAGAGCGCGACCTGCGCGAACGGCCATGAGGAGACCTGGAGCATGGTCTCAACTCCGTGCGGCGCCGAGACTGCGACCGGTGCCGGGAAGCTGACCGGTACCGGGAGTTCGATCGGCGCCGCGAGATCGATCGGCGTCCATGCCCAGCCGGGCTTCGAGCCGCGATCTCGGTCTCGGTCATGGGCGGCTTGCCCCTAGACCGGACAGGTTGCTGAGGGGTATCCTCTGCAAGCAACCTCCTCGCAGCAGCGAACGCCTCCGGCGTGGAGGGAAGCTGCTGCGGAATCGGCACCCTGAGTGGCGAGACCACTGGCACCGGACTCGACGGGGCCTCCTGCGGCGCCGGAGTCATCGGTGCGGGTGCAGGCGGCTGGGCCTCAGGTCGGCTCCCAGGCGGCGACGGCGGGCGCGTGGGCGGTGCCGGCGGCTGCACGCGATCCGGTGCCGGAGCGGAGCGAGGTTGGGAGTCCTTCCTGCGCTTAGCGCTGGGGGAGCACGACCGGTGCCGAGGCTTCGATTTGGCCGGCTTGGGTGTGGGGCCCGGTACCGCACTCGAGTCCGGAGTGAGAGCCGCCTCCATCAGGATCTGCCGCAAGCGGGATTCCCTGTCCTTGCGGGTCCTGGGCTTAAATGCCCTGCAGATCTTGCAGGAATCTGCCAAGTGCGCTTCCCCGAGGCACTTGAGGCACTTGGAGTGTGGGTCCCCCGCAGGCATGGGCTTCCCACACTCCGCACATGGCTTGAATCCCGGAGCCTTGGCTGACATGGCTCCGGTGGCAGGGAAAACCCCCTGCACTTAACTATCTACACTATAAAACTATGTAAACTAACTAACAACTACTTAACAGCTAGGAGATAAGGAGAACGCTCAAGAGCAGTACTCCTGTTCCGACTACCAGCACGAGCGGTGAAGAAGGAACTGAGGGCCAGACTGTGTCGCAGGGGTATTTATAGAGTGCCTCAGTGGCGCCACTCCAGGGGGCCCCCTGCTCACCCAGTCTGCAGCTAGGGGAAAAATCTACCCGGCAACCAGGCCCGCAGCGCGTGCCTAACCTATAGTGGAATGCATGTGAGCAATCACTCGAAGAAGAACTTATCTTTTGCTTTCCATTGTAACTGTAGATCCAATGATCTATGATCTTTATTAGTTCACCATACATACTGCAGCAGGCTTGGGGGTACTCAAATCATCCAGTACTGGTCAATGTACAGCACCCTGGAACTCATAGGTTCATGGAAACACCCAGCTAGTCGTGTGTGTAAATGTAGAGCAAGCACCACAGAAGTCACAAGTTCAGTAACACACAGGGACAGGGTAATTATTATAAATATACACCAAGCACTACACAATTCTTAGCATCCCCCACACCATCAGGTCCAGAGCACAATCCAGCGCAGCACATTAATGCCTGAATGAAAACTGGCTCAGGGCCTTCACTGGGATCCAGCAAATGGACAGCACCTCAAGTCCAAAGCGGGGGGAGACACCATCCTTAGTGAAGGGTTGGAAAGAGTTTGGCCTACTGAGGCCCAATAAGCCTGAGGGTGCTTGTTCAGAGCTGAAGCTGTGGTGGACTTGTTGTGTTTTATATGTTTTCTCTGTAGAGCATTTACATTAAGAATAAATGTGCTTAGAAAGAGCTCGGTGATAACTTAACTGGGGCAACTACAACATGGGCCATAGCTGAAGAAAAAGTAAAGCAGGCTGGTTTAGGCAGCTTGACTTTGCTGGGGGTGGGGGATCACAGTATGTGAGCTATGGAGCCTGGAAATACCGCAGTCAGGCAGGAAAGATATACAAATCTCCACCCAACAGAGGCACTGGCTGGGAAACTGGGAGTCTATGAGTGGGTGCCCTTGCTAGACCACTGAGGGGAGATACAGATGTAGTTGCCCTGAACTGTAACCAGGTTCTTTAAAGGAAACTGGATTTTAAAGCCAGTCTTTTTATTTTGCTCAGACTGCTATCGCCTAAAGGGTCCTTCCCAAAATGAACATTCCTCCCCAAAGAAAAACAGGTCGAGTAAGTCTTTGCCATCAGCAGCACAGTAATGCAGCAATTCCCAGGTGCTACTGTCCCTCAGTAAAGTAACCCCTTCAAATGGATCTAATGCAACTTTAGTGGAAGAAAATCTACTGCAACTTCTCAGCAGACGTTCCAGCTGGCATTCAAAGACTTTTATATAGAGTTGTATGAGGGCAGGAGACGTGTAGGAAAACAAGAGAGCCGCTTTAATTCCTTTTTGCATTCACCAGTGACCAAGGTGCGGAATCTTAATAAGAAAATATATTTTGTGGGTGTCTGTCATTCAAATTGATGGATGGGAAATTAATTGTACTCAGCAGTAGTGCAGCGTGACTCACTGTGCCCACTGAGGAGGCTCTGGTCGACATAACAGAATTTAAAGTATAAGCAACAAAAAGGATAGACCAAAAACTGAATCAGGAGAGACACTGAGAATTTTCTGTAGGCTTTTAAAAAATAAATTAGATCAGGTATGTATTATGGTTATTCCTTGAAGAATTCAGTATTAAAGAAAGGAACCTTAATATAGGGTAAGTTATTCCATTTCTATATGAAAACTCTCAAGTGAGACAAGATAATGCTTAGCTTTTTAATACCAGCGGGAACTTTATACAAGTTCTTTCAAAATATCATTGATTTCCCTGCACCTTAATGTACAGGAGAGACCAGAGGATTAATCCTCAGGGTTCATAATTTCTATCAGGTTTCTACTTTGTTTCATATAAATAGCTATTCTATTATATGCTTAGCCTGCAGATGAGGGCATATCTGCAAAGATTTTCTTTCAGGTTTTTGCTTGTATTTTTCTAATGTTTAAAACTTATTGACAATGCTATGAATGTAGAATAAAACAATCCACAATTACAAATAATGTAACAGTAGAAGGGCCAGGTTTTCAGTGGAGTTATGCCTCATCCAAATTATGTATGTATGAAAAGCATTAAAAATAAAGATGGATCCAAGTGGCAAAACTTGGATCCAAATTGTGAAACATATTTGCTGTCCCAAAGTTTCGGGGTTCAGATCCGGGGTTTTGATTTGATCCTTTTATAGAAAGTTTCTAAGTTTAGTTTTCTTTAAATTGTTGTTACAGATCTATAAAACATGACACATTTTGTCACCCTTTATCTCACAAATGACTTGTCACTTCACCATGAAACTTTCCACATAGTGCACCAGATGTTTGATGTCACAACGGGATTAGGCACTGGGGATCATATTCTCCCCTGTACCATAGGCTGAATGGAATGGCAAAGGGGACTTTACTCTTGTGTTCCCCTCTCCCCTACACTCAGGCTGCAGGGTCTAATCTAACCATGCTGTTTAGAGCAGTCCCTTCCCCACTCTGTCTGCTTGTCCAGCTTCACAAAGAGTAAAATAAGATCAACATGATGACAAGAAAGAAGGAACCAAAGGTGAAGGGAAAAATGAAAGGATAAATACACTGAACAAATTATATATGGGATGGGCCACTTTTACACACTTAGTATGGAGGAGGGTTCCTTGCAGCCCTGTACCTTCCTGTTTTTACTCCCAATGGAGCAGAGCTGGGCAGTTTTCAACAGGCTGATTTTGCATACACGTAGGAACAGATACAGAGTAAGGGGGCTGTGCCCCAGTCCCCACAGCGACCATAGGGGAGGCCTGGTTTAGCTTGATTTTCCCCAGTTCTTTCCACTGGACCGAGATGTGCCTGGGCCGGCAGCCTCCTGCCTGTCAGCCTACATACTATAAGCTCTGCATTGTAAGTTCTAATGAAGGTGGGGGTGGGAGGCAAATCTTCAGCCATTGGAAATCAATGGATCAATGCTGATTTACACCAGATGAGGATCTTGCCCATGGGCTGTTTGTGGGTAAAAAAAACAACACATCCACAACTGATTTTTTTTCTTTCACATTCTTGCTATAAATTCAAATGTCAAAAGGTTCGTTTTCCCCCAAAAGTATCAAGATCTATTGTTCGAGTGGGGGATAGTGATACCAGGCCCTGAGAATTACTTTCCTGCTACTGGCATATTGGGGGTGCAGGTGGTTAGTGACAGAGAGGGGGGCTCATGTATTTGGGGGGACGGGTGATAGAAGCAACTGACTACGTATCAGTAACATGCTGACTCTTAGGATCTTAACAGGAGAGTAACAGAGTCAAGCCTGATTCTGAGCGAGAGCTGGAAAATGGCTTGAGAAGAAACCCCTGAGAGACCAGGGTGTGACACATTCCCTCTGTTTAACACAGTGGTGTACACACGGATAGGCTAGCTGTCAAATGTCACATACATTTTATTTTTTGCAAATATACAGCCATGAAAAACGTGCACAAGTTAAACATGCTAGAAACTGGTACAGGACCTCAGTTACAACTGGTTTCTCTTTCCCTTCATGTTATTTTAATTTAAAACAACATTCTTCTCTCTCCTTTTACTGTTAGCTGCTCAGTGTTTCATGCAGAATGGGACACCTCTGGGCTCTGATAATGGCCAGCTGATTTGCGCACCATGAACACACAGGTAAACATCACTGCCCACAATACAGCTTCTGGAGGCTCTGGAGTTTCCTTGCTTGGTACCATACACCATCTGTCCTGCTATTTTAAAGCAGATAGTTTGTGTGCACATGATTTCAAAGAGGTAACATATACAGCATTTCAGAAGAAAACACATATAGTCCCTTGGTCTCTGAACTGAGAACAGCTATACAACTGCATTACAGAGCAAGGGAGCAATGCTAAACACTGGAGGTAAGCTGCAGGATTCTTTAGCTATTACGTGATGATGATGCAGATACACTCTGGCAAATAAGATTCTTAACCAAATACAATTGGGTTTGTAAACATTACTGTTCTAAATGAGTTTGTGCACCACTGTCAGTGCACGGTGAAATTATTTCCAGATTTTAAATTCTCTGACCATAGGAAGTTCCTAAATATTCTTTCATTTACTTGATTTTATGGGACTGTAACTAGATTGTCTTAAAAAAATTCCTGGCAAAATTTGCTGAACTGTTAGCCAAAGTCATCCTTGGTTGGTTTATTTATGTATTTTTAAAAGTACAGTTGCTTCCATCAGTGTGCCTCAGCCCTGCCTTACTGAAAGCATCTGTAAGAGTGTCTTCCCTCTCTCTGGACTCTGGGGTACAGAGAGGGGACTCTTCTATGCCAGACCAAATAACTACAAGCTGCTTCCCAGCCTAAGTTAAGTCTTTACACCCCCAAACCTCACACTGTACCAGCTGGGAACTTGGGGAATTGCTGCCACCATCCGGGTGTATCTCCAAACCCTGGAGAGGGGCACCCGGACTCCCCCAAACTCCGTCTCTCTCTCCTGAGAGCCGGGACACTCAGAGGCTGTTTCCCTTTCCCCTTCCCCATCCCGTTTGTTACCGAGAGAGATAAGAAACCGCCCTGAGGCTTTCACCCTGTGAGCCTTCCTCTTAGACACACAGGCTTTCCTGTACCTGGGAACTGGGTTAAATCCAAGCTAGGATTTCTTTATGAGAAGAAGCAAACCTTTTTATAACTAAAAAGATTTAATAAAGAAAAGAGAATACAGCATACACTTACAATACAACTTCACAATCTAGAGTTCTCTAACTTCCCCTCTGAAAAGGCTAGGGACAGAAACTTACGGAAATTAACATATTATACTCACAGCACAGCTAGTTATGAATATAAGAAGGAAAGTAGGAGTTTTCTCCTTCATAGCTAGAGGCGAAAACTGGGTCTCTTGCCAACGCTGGAACGGCAGGAAAACTCAAAACTCCCTTCCTCCCTCGTGGCAGGGAAGCTCTTACGTCACTCCCTCTCAGGTAACATTAACCCCATATAGGCAGAATAACACTCTCCAGCACTTTACACTTATGACAGCATCTATTGGGGTAATAGAAATTCCGTTTTTCCATTTCCATCCAACCTATGGCATCTCTGATAATTTAGGTGATGGCGCTTGTGATGCAGACACAGTCAGTTGGACATGGACTGAGACCAAACCATATGTGTCACAGGCCAATGAAGAGCCATTACAAGGTGTAAGGAAGCATACTAACCGCATGTAGCGCTCCTTTGTGTCAGAGTACCACACTGCAAGGGATCCTTATCTCCAGCACCTCCTATTGGCCCTCTGCTTCTTACCAGCTCTTCCATGGATTGGCCCTTCAGCCAAGTCACCTAAATTCAGTCCCCTTCAGGGGAAACGAAAGGTCCAAGCTAAACACCCAAATAATAATTCTTCTGTCCCTCTAAGGCTGCACTGAAGCATCCTCATGGGCCTTCCCTCTGAGCTGCCCTCAGAAGCCTAATCTGCCTCTGCAGTGGGGCTTGTGTGCCCCTTCCTCAAGGCTGCAAGAGAAACTGAGGCTTATCCAGGGGACCTGTATTAAGCAATTGGCTTTGCTTCTTCAGACATGCTGCTGTTTTCATGGGCCACTTCCTACCTCTAAATCCCCTCTTGTGCTGCTTCCCTATAGCCTCTGCTTAACACAGCCTCCATTTGGCTCTCAGGCCTCTGGCTCCTCCCTTCTCTGCTGAAGACTAGTAAGTCTTCCACAGGGACTCTGGCAGCTTCCCCTAGGGATCTCCCAGCTCCTTGTAGCCCTAGCTTAGGGCTTTCCCCCACAGGAGCCGGTGCTGCTCCCTGGGAGTTCTGCCTGCCTGCAGGAGAGTCTTGCCTTCTCTGCAACCTCTCCCTCCATGGCTATTCAGTCTTCTTCCGATCCTTTCACAGCTGGGGCCAGTAATTAGCATTACATTACCATATCACCATCAGCAGGAGACGGCTCTAGGTCATAGGCAAGGTTGAGCCTGGCTTGCCTTAAAGATCCTGTGACCCATGGTAACAGCTTTCTGTCGCTGCTAAACTGGGCTGGATTCAAGCAGCGCCATAATGGTGAAATTGTCTCTTTAGCAATGCCATGTTCCCTACAAGACATGTTTAACACTCAGACGCCATGGACTTAGATAATGGGTTCAGTGGTTTGGTTCTAGCTCAACAATAGGCAACACACACACAAACCTACTAGGAAAAGGAACCACACTGCACAGCATTACCGACGGACAGCAGTTACATATACACATCGAGTTCTTTGCTAGCCTCCAGTTCAAAGTCAGCCTGACAAAGAAAAGGTTTTTTCCCCCCTTCGCAGGGGCTATGCGCTCTGTCTTCTCTTTGGCGGCTGTATAGATATACCACCAGTCTGCATTAGAGAGCTCTCTCTTGCAGGTAGGAATGCATTGACTCCTGTGGTGCTGGGTTCTCTACACAAACAGCACACATGTTAAGTAGTCAAGGATTCCTGTGTCTCTACATCACACTCATCAGCTTTCACCAAATCCACCTGCAATCCTGGCACATACCCTGCGTGCTCCCATTTTATTGCATCATTCAACTCACAGCTACTATAGGTTCAACTGAAGTGATGTCTGTCTTCCCTGACTGGAGATTGGAGGTTGATGGAGGGACATGGGAGACACAAGACTTCTTGAAGTTGCTGTTTTCTGGCCAGGCTACTCTGTAGGATGGCACTGTGGGTGGAAGCCTGCGCCTCTCGGGCGAGGTGGCTTTTTGCACAAGTTGAGCAAAGACTTCAGTTCCAGTCTGAAATGTTCATTGAGCCAGCAGTAAATGAAGGGGTTATAACAGGTGCTGCTCATTGCAAACCAATGAAAAGCAAAGTACAGGGCATTGTTGGTACGAATAGTTTGGCTGGAAAGGAGGACGACGTAGCAGTTTAAAGGAAACCAACAAACAGCAAAGAGGACAACCACCATAATCAGCATCTTAATGGTCTTTTTCTTCTTCCTCTGAAGAGCAAAGTACTGCTCCGTCGTCACGTCCCCAATGGCATTGCGCAGCCAGAGTTTCTTGGCCACTCTCAGGTAGGCAGCAGAGATGATGAAAAGGGGCAGAATGTAGAGCAAAATGAATGTTGTTAAGTCTAGATACTTCCAGAAGAGGTCAGCTGGTTCTGGGAAATCTGGGAGACACAGGCATCGGGTGACTTCTTCACTGCAGAGAAAAGGACTGATCACAATGAATGAACAAACATGCCTGGGGATCACAATAAGGGAGAGAAAAACAAGACTCCTGTCATAAAACCAGAGAGCCAGATCCTCAACTGGTGCAAATTCACATAATTCCATTGACATCAGCAGAGCTATGCTAATTTACACCAATTGAGGAAGTGGCCCATAGCGTAACTTACAAGGAATGTGATCAAAATAATTTCTCACAGCATGCATGAGATTAGGATCGCCTTACAAAACTAATTAATTGAAATCTCTAATTACCAGCTGCACAAAATTAAGTTCTTAGGAGTGAAGTGAAACTGTCTCTGCCTTTCAATGAGCTTTTGTATGTAAACGGTAATAGAAAAAAAATCTATCACCTTTATGACCCAGTCCATCAGGAAAACACGTCACAAACATTAATTAATCCTCACAACAGAGGGTGAAAAGTAGGTATTACAGTATTATCTTTATTCTACAGAAGAGGAAACCAAGACAGAGAGGTTGAGTCACTTGCCCAGGGAGTCAGAATTAGAGCTGGGGTTAGATAAGAACCAATTAGGGCCTTGTTTCCAGTCCTGGCCTCAATCAATGGGCCAGACCTTTAGCTGGTGTAAACTGGCAATTTATGCCAACTGTGGGTCTGGCCGATGCATCTGACACGCTGTGTTGTTGACGAATAATACTAGAAGAACAGCCATTGTGAAAGGTATTGATGTACACTACAGACCAGATCCTCAGCTGGTATAAATGGACATGGCTCCCTTGTCTTCAGTGAGGCTTCACTTGCTTGTCCCTCTTGGGCCTCTGGCCCCAAATCTTTCTGCAGATCAAAAGCAGGGATCAGCCTTACCTGTATTCAAAAGTGAATAGTTTTTGGTAAATAGCATGTGGGAGGGAGAAACACGTTGCCATAATCCAGATGAGGGAGATGTACACAATGCCTTTTGCAGTGGATATGCGAGGTTTCAGAGGGTGCATTATAACCTGTTTGGAATAAACAAACATGTGGCCTGATGACATTTTAATAATGAAGTGATTTTCCTCACACTGTCTCCCACTCTTAAATACAGCACTAATCATAGCCATTTAATGAGCAAACGCTGCCTGGGAGATGCCTGCATGCAACTTCCATTGACTCCAGGTTACAGAACCAGAAAGTGAACTGACTCTGAATGAAAACTGAACTGAAGGAATTAACTTTCACACCCCAAGCTGAGAGATAAAATGGACAAAGGCCCCGGTCCTGCTACTGCAGCTGCGGAGGTGAATTTCTGCACCCACATGGAGATGGATTGACTTCAGAGAGCTCCTGGGCAGGCACAAAGTTCTGCCCTTGCACATCAGTTTGGAGGTTGGGCCTAATTCAACAATATAAATAAAGGGGGGAATGGAGGCTTTTAAAACGCTTTCAATGTTTGTATTCGACAGCGTCAGCGACACAAAGAGAGGTGGGTTCCCAGTATCATTACAGTCGAATGGTTTTCTGACAGAAAATGCATTTTCTGCAATACTGATGTTTCCTGTTGGGAAAATGGAAATGAAAGCACCCAAGATCCCAGATTCCCCACCCCCAGGCTGGTGGGCTCCCCAGCATCCCGCCCCAGGACTCCAGGGCTTCCAAGCTGTCCAACTCCTTGGCCCTCAGCAGCCCCTCCGGTGTGGAGCTTGCAGCTGGGCTCCCTGTCACCCACCAGGGCACCTGGATTGGACATTATTGAAAAATTCCATGTGAATGATTCTGCAATGAAATTTATGGAGAACGCTCCTCCCCCAGCACAGTTTGCACATCCCCCCTTGTGTGCCAGTTCACAACACACACGTTTTTGGAAATGCAAAATTTCCCCTGGGATAGAAATTCCAGTTCCTACCTATTTAAATTAGTGTCCCTTGTAAACCATTTATTTGACAGCTCTGCTTCTTATGTGAAGTTCGCATGTTAAGTTAAGGTCTGAAGATGCAGCGTGTACCGGCATTTAGATTAATACATCATATTTTGTGAAGTGCTTTGAGATCCTTGGCTGAAGGAGGACAAGCAGTTTATACAGCTTCACGCTCACTCTCTGAGGCAGGTATTACTACCAACATATTACAGATGCAGAGGGGCTTGTGCAAAAGCCAATGGCTGACCTGGGAACAGAACCCAGGACTCCAGACTGCCAGAACATCCTCTAGCCCCTAAATCAGGGGTGGGCAAACTATGGTTTGGGGACTGCATCTGTCCCTCCAGACATTTTAATCTGGCCCTCAAGCTTCAGCCAGGGAGCGGGGTTCAGGGCTTACCCAGCCCTGCGCAGCTCCCAGAAGTAGCGGCATGTTCCCCCCTCTGGCTCCTATGCATAGGGGCAGCCAGGGAGCTCCACACACTGCCACCTCCCCAAGCGCTGTCCCCATAGGTCCCATTGGCTGGCAGGGATGATGCCTGCAGACTGGATAGCATGCAGAGCTTCATGGCCACGCCTTGGCTACTTAAGGTAAGCACCGTCTAGAACCTGCACCCCGACCCCCTTCTGCACCCCATCTCTGCCCCAGCCCTGATCCCCCTTCCACACTCCAAACCCCTCAGTCCCAGCTTGGACCACCCTCCTGCCCCCTGAACTCTTCATTTCTGGCCCCACCCCAGAGCCCGCACCCTCAGCTGGAGCCTTCACCCTCTCCCGCACCCCAACTCCCAATTTTGTGAGCATTCATGGCCCACCATACAATTTTCATACCCAGATGTAGCCCTCAGGCTGAAAAGTTTGCCCACCCCTGCCCTAAACTGTACTTAGTCCTCCGCCTTAAGTGATACCAGAGAGGGGATTAGAAAAAATATACCCCACCACCCTGGCAATTCTTATACAGAGTGCCCTGAGTTCAACTCCTTCGCGTCAGAGGTGTTCAGAAAATAGTTTTTAATTTCTTATTTTAAAAATAGGGGAATGTTCCAGCATTTTCAATTCATGGCAATTTAGCTTAAGAGAACCCTCACCTGGTGTCTGTCCACCGCAATTGCTGTGAGAGTCAAAGCAGAGACATGGAGGGAGCAGTATTGTGCAAATCTACTGATGTGACACATCCCCTTCCCGAATATCCATGTGCTGTTCACAAACCGAGCCTAGGAACAATCCAGCAGGGAATATATTTAGCCTTCTGCATGCATAATAAAGGTACTTTCCACATGCCTGACATTTGACTCATTGTGCCATTGTCAGCACACTACTAGTTGCTCTTGCGGTCATTATTTTGATTTCCATCCCACAAGGATTATTAAAAATCTGCAGGTTACACATAGGCTAACACACCACTCCTTTCTTTTATCTAATCTCTGTCTCACTTGATTTATTGGCTGATTACTGAAGCCTACAACAGGACTTTAAATAGAGTCAAGACTATTGAGGAAGTGATCCAGAAATAGTTATGTTAATGGTTTCAGAGTAGCAGCCATGTTAGTCTGTATTCCCAAAAGGAACAGTAGTACTTGCAGCACTTTAGAGACTAACAAATTTATTTAAGCATAAGCTTAAGCATAAGTTATATTAATGTCACTTTACTGACCAGTCAGTATGGTGGAGCAATTTCGAATGCATTTGTTTGACTTCCTTCTGAATAATTTTCCTCCATACCCAAAGAACTGCCAACAAGTCAGTTCCCCTCACCCAACTATCCCTGCGGGATACATGGATACTCTTGCATTCCTGATCTGGGTACAATGCAAGTATCTCTTTTCACAAGATCATGTAACATGATGCTGATCATTAACCATTTTTTTAAATAAGGGCGATTTGTGGTATTATATTGGAAGCTCCCCAGGGGAGAGAAAAACAACTTAATACCGTGAAGCTGTGTGAAACTATAGTCCTATTATTCTTATTAGTTTAGTGCCACATTGTCCCTGGGCATAAAACACAGGTGGAATTTTTATTATTATTACATTTCTAACTGGATCATAGAAATTAGAAAAGGAAAAGATCTGTTAAATCTTCCAAAAAGTAATGACCCCATCCCTACAGAC
Organism: Sternotherus odoratus; assembly: GCA_032164245.1. Lineage (NCBI taxonomy): Eukaryota > Metazoa > Chordata > Testudines > Kinosternidae > Sternotherus > Sternotherus odoratus. The sequence continues at coordinate 278,925,206 of JAVMKO010000001.1, read as the reverse complement.
ATTTAAAACTAGTCTGGAAAGATTACCAGCAAGTGTATCACAGAACTATCTTGCATTAGCAGAGGATAAACTGAGAATAAAACTCCCAATAACAGGATCAAGAAAAAAAAGTCATTAAATTAACTCTAATGCTTTAACGTGACTTAAAGCTCAAATTGCAACCTCACATTTACCACAGTGTCATTTGTCACTCCAGTGAGTGCAAGTAACAACAAGCAGAGGCGAACGCGACACACGGAGCTATTTCTGTTAAGGGAAGAAAAGGCAAATGATACATTTTCCGTTACAGATGCTCAGATTTTAGAGAAAAGCAGCAGAGCGAGAGGGAACAGACCTCTGTCAGGTTCTTACCAAAGTAAAGGGAGTATTGAGCAGTGTTATCATTATGTCTGCTACGGCTAAATTCACAATGAACAGGCTGGTAGCGGAGGGCATCCTTTTGTTTTTGATGATGACATGACACACCAGGACGTTCCCAAAGAGCGAGAACACTATAATGAAGGAGTACGCCACAACGAGCAAGGCTTTCACTGTAAGATTTGGAGATTCTGCCCCATATCTTCTCCTTCCCACAAAGCTCTGCCAGTCAGCAAGTGTGTAGTTATTCCAGGAAAAAAACCTGGAGATGTTTGGTATTTCAAAAGATCCTTCAAAACTTCTGTTGATGGGAAGCTTTGCTGATCTCTCGAAGGCATTGGCTAAGTATGGGAGAGAGAGCCATATATAACGAGTAACCATTTCTGAAACGTTGCTGCTTTCTTCAGATTCACAAATAGCTCATCTATGAAACAATACCGTGTGTCCAGGCAATGGGAGGCTTGACGAGCTGTCATTTGTTTTCCGGAGAACAGTCTTCATAACTGCAACCAAAATGCAGAAATTATCAGCCAGAATAGCAGCAAGTAATCCAGACAAGTGCTGTGGCTACACAGATCTGACACTCACTCAGTGTAGATTTCTCTTTCAGCACTTTTATATCTCCCATTTCAGGCAGGCTGCTAGCAAGAATCTCCACCCCTTGGATGCTAAATATTACTGCTACTCCGATGTGCTCTCTTTGTCCAAGATTGCACTCCGACTGGGTTTTACTTCATGCCTCCTATTTCTCCTCTGAGATAATTCCATCTGTACTGTATAAGAAAAAGAAAAGCTGGTTTCACCTCAGCATCCTTTTCTCCCGTCAGCATCCTGACCTGCAGCAGCAGCAGCTTCATGTAAATTCTGTTCTGTTTATAAACCAACACCATGTCTGGTAGCTGTGCTGGGAGCAAGCTCTCCCAGAAAACCACCTCCACGAGGGGCACAGCTCCCAGGGATGGTGCACTGTCTACACTGGTGCTTTACAGCGCTGAAACTTGCTGCGCTCAGGGGGGTGTTTTTTCACACCCCTGAACGAGAAAGATGAAGTGCTGTAAATTGCCAGTAGACAAGCCCCAAGAGAGATCGCAATTTAAAAGTACAGTTAAATGGGCTGGTTTCAGCCTTGTTTACAGCACCACCATATTGACAATAGCTAGTAGTAATGAGGTACAGAGTAGAAAGTGAAAGTTAGACTAGATCACTTTATTTTATTTTCCCCTCCTTGCAAGCTATAAGGTAATAACTAGCTATTGTTCAGCCTCTCATTAAAAATACCCCACAGTCTATGTATTAAAGATCACTTTTTATTATAACGTTTTTCTAGCTTTGTTTTTCTCGCAGGCAAGTCAAAGCTAATCTTCCTATCGGTAGCTACTTTTCCCTCCGGGCCAACAGAATAAAAGGTTTTTAAAAGCCAGATCTTACACCGTGTATTTCATATTTTATACATACACGGTATGTCATGCATGTCTAGTTGCCAGAATTGATATGCAGCTGCCTATCATAGAGGCAGCAGGTGTGTGTTGTATCTTAAAAATGTATCCACTTGGACCGAGATTGAGCTGCAAATAGGAGACGGAGTTGTTGAAAGTCTCTGGGGTTGGTAAAATGGGTAAAAAAAACAAGGGTGATGTCATGGTAGGTGTCTACTACAGACCACCTAACCAAGAAGAAGAGGTGGAGGAGGGTTTTTTCTTTAAACAGCTAACAAAATCAGCCAAAGCACAGGACTTGGTGGTGATGGGGACTTAAAACACCCAGACATCTGTTGGGAAAATAACATAGGACACAGGCACAGATTATCCAATAAATTCTTGGAATGTTTTGGAGGCAATTTTTTTATTTCAGAAAGTGGAGACAGCTACCAGAGGAGAGGCTGTTCCAGATTTGATTTTGACAAATAAGGAGGAACTGGTTGAGAATTTGAAAGTGGAAGGCGGCTTGGGTGAAAGTGGAAGGCGGCTTGGGTGAAAGTGATCATGAAATGATAAGAGTTCATGATTCTAAGGAATGGTAGGAGGGAGAACAGCAAAATAAAGACAATGGATTTCAGGAAGTCAGACTTTAGCAAACTCGGGAAGTTGGTAGGTAAGATCCCAGGGGAAGCAAGTCTAAGAGGGAAAACAGTTCAAGAGAGTTGGCAGTTTTTCAGAAAGACATTATTAAGGGCACAAGAGGAAACTATCACACTGCATAGGAAAGATAGGAAGTATGACAAGAGACCACCTTGGCTTAACCAGATCTTCAATGATCTAATAATAAAATAATAATAGAGTCCTACAAAAAGTGGAAACTAGGTCAAATTACAAAGGATGAATATAAACAAATAACACAAGTATGTAGGGACAAAATTAGAAAGGCCAAGGCACAAAACGAGATAAAACTAGTTAGAGACATAAAGGGTAACAAGAAAACATTCTATAAATACATTCGAAGCAAGAGGAAAACCAAGGAGAGGGTAGACCCATTACTCAATGGGTGTGAGTGTGGAGAATAACAACAGAATATGTGGAAATGGCAGAGGTGCTTAATGACTTCATTTCCATTTTCACCAAGAAGGTTGGTGGCGATTGGACATCTAACATCGTGAATGCCAGTGAAAATTAGGTGGGATCAGAGTCTAACATAGGGAAAGAACAAGTTAAAAATTACTAAGACAAATTAGAGGTCTTCAAGTCACCAGGGCCTGATGAAATGCATCCTAGAATACTCAAGGAGCTGGCTAAGTAGAGATCTGAGCCATTAGCAATTATCTTTGAAAAGTCATGGAAGATGGGAGACATTCCAGAAGATTGGAAAAGAGCAAATATGGTGCCCATCTATGAAAAGGGAAATAAGGATAACCCAGGGAATTGCAGACCAGTCAGCTTAACTTTTGCATCTGGAAAGATAATGGAGGAAATAATTAAGCAATCAATTTGCAAACACCTAGAACAGCGGTTCTCAAACTTCTTGAGACTGCGACCCCTTTTTGTGCTCCGGTGGGGGGACGCGACCCCTCCACCGAAAAGCCACAGATTTTTTTTTTTTAAACAAAATAAAAAAAACCTGCGCGGACCCCCCTGCGCGCCGGCCCCCAGTCCCCGCTGCAGGCGGGCTGCCGGGTGCGCGCCGGCCCCCAGTCCCCGCTGCAGGCGGGCTGCCGGGTGCGCGCCGGCCCAGTCCCCGCAGCGGCCGGGCTGCCGGGTGCGCGCCGGCCCCCAGTCCCCGCTAAATATGAGTCAACAATGTAACAGTGTTGCAAAAAAGCAAACATCAGTTTGGCATGTATTAGCAGTAGTATCCTAGGCAAGACACAAGAAGTAATTAGTCTGCTCTACTCTGATTAGGCCTCAACTGGAGTACAGTAACTCCTCATTTAACATTGTAGTTATGTTCCTGAAAAATTCGACTTTAAGTGAAACAATGTTAAGCGAATCCAATTTTCCCATAAGAATTAATGTAAATAGGGGGGTTCGGTTCCAGTGAATTTTTTTTCCACCAGACAAGACTACAAAAGACTGTATTTATATATAATCTTATACTGTATGTGTGTGTGTGTATCTATATGTCTATACATCTAGATACACACACATACACAGTATAAGATTTAAACAATTTAATACTGTACACAGCAATGATGATTGTGAAGTTTGGTTGAGGTGGTGGAGTCAGAGGATGGAACATTTTCCATGGAATGCCTTGCTGCTAAAAAATGAACTGACACTCGGCTGAGCCCTTAAGGGTTAACACATTGTTGTTAATATAGCCTCAAATTCTACAAGGCAGCAGGAATGGAGGGAGGAGACACAAGATATATTTGGCAGTGGCTGCAAAAAAGGGATCTGGGGATCATAGTAGATCACAAGCTAAATATGAGTCAACAGTGTAATGCTGTTGTAAAAAATGCAAACATCATTCTGGGACGTATTAGCAGGAGTATTGTAAGCAAGACATGAGAAATCATTATTCCACTCTACTCTGCGCTGATTAGGCCTCAACTGGAGTATTGTGTCCAGTTCTGAGTGCCACACTTCAGGAAAGATGTGGACAAACTGGAGAATGTCCAGAGAAGAGCAACAAAAATGATTAAAGGTCTAGAAAACATGACCTATGAGGGAAGACTGAAAAAAATTGGGTTTGTTTAGTCTGGAGAAGAGAAGATTGTGAGGGGACATAACAATTTTCAAGTACATAAAATGTTGTTAAAGGAGGGAGAAAAAATTGTTCTTCTTAACCTCTGATAGGTCAGGACAAGGTGCAGTGATTTAGGTTGGACATTAGGAAAAACTTCCTAACTGTCAGAGTGGTTAAACACTGGAATAAATTGCCTATGCAGGCTGTAAAATCTCCATCATTGGGGATTTTTAAAAGCAAGTTGGACAAACACCTGTCAGGGATGGTCTTCTAATACTTATCCCTGCTTTGAGTTCAGGGGACGGACTAGATGACCTCTCAACATTCCGTCCTTGATTCTATTATTAGCAGGCCAGAGTATACTATACCATCTTCAACATTAATAGTTCTAGAAATAACTAACTTTATATTTAAACATTATGTTCATATATAAGTAGGTTATTTTACCTCTCTATGGTGTAACAAATGTAATATCCTTGAGCTTTATAGTAAGAACTGTGGCAATTAATCTAGAAATAGTGCACACAACTGTACTATAAATCTGAGGGCTAAATAGGAGACCATGTAAAAGGGAAAATAGGAAAAGATGTGAAATCAAATGTTTCCCACAGAAAATGGACAAAATATCCAAAAAGAAAATGCAGGATTGGCTCCTGGATAACCTGTGTGACTGGGACACTAAAAAAGTTCCCCTCAAACATGCACTATGATGAAGATTATTTTTTTAAAGAATTAGGAGCCTGTTAATTTATTTCAGTACAAAATTTTATTTAGCTAGCAACATATTAAAAAAGCTATGATTTAACATTTAAATCCTTCAGATTCAATGCAAAATATACAGTGCCATATTACTTGCATCCATTGTTCACATACCATTATATCAGGTTTTTATGACAGGAACTATACAAGGTAACTTTTCTTACTAGTGGCAGTCTGACATATTTTTGGGTTCTAGAACAAAACATAAATAGTCCCGATTTAAAGAGAAGCTTACTTCAGCTAGTCTATGCATAGCAATAATAGTCGTTGGTGAAGAGGCAGGAGAAAAGCCAGGCCATTGCAAACATTGCCAGAACAAGCATGTTCTGATGCCATGAGGGAACAGATTGTTTTCAAAACTACCATCAATTATTTAATACCTTGAGGGTCAAGTCCCGGCTCTGACAACTTCCATAGAGTTCTCAGGGCCTCTATGGCTCATTTGGGTTCACAGCGGCAGAAGTGAATGCAGACCCAGGGGTGGCCATGATAGACCAGACCCTTGGCCATACAGCTGCCAAACTCCATTTTGCTCCAGAAACAGTTCATGCTTCTGCACTTTCCCACCCAACTACTGCATGTAGTGTAGTGCTTCTTCAGCATCCCAGAGGCAGTCAGTCAGGGAGACCAAATGGACCACACAACCCACTGAGAGGTCTTGTAGTTAAGCTCCAAACTGTCCGACCTCTCAGGATGAAACTACTGAAGGGGACAGCTGTGGTTTCTCAGTTAGCACCAAGCAGCAAGTGTGGGGAAATCTCGACTTTTTAAAATAGCAACTGCTGTAATTCCTATTTTGATCATGTTTTTCTGTTCTCACTTTGGAAACAAGTCATTCAAGCTTTGCTGAATGCATTACTGAGTTAGTGCTGTTTCAGTGGGAATACTAAAACCAAAAAAATAATAATACATGAAATGTGTCATTTGCACAAATATACAGAGGCAGTGTCTCATCCATTACTGGCCCAATTCCATATTTTTTATGCAGGTAAGACTCATGCCAACTTCTGAGAGTTTTACTTGCACAGCTGCAGGGTTCTATTCTACAAGTCTCACTTGAGTGAGAGAAATATGGAGACCAATTTAACCCAAAGCCATTTTCTAGAATTGCAGAGCAGAATGTCACTTCTGTACATTTCTGACATTTTATAAGACAGTAACAGGAGACGCTTTCCAGGCATTAATAGTTTTACTATTGAAAGTTGCATCCTTGGGTCCTTGAATTTTTCTGCTAACCATACCAAACTGCAGATAAATGCAATGCTCATTAGGTCTGGAAAAATAAGTTAACTGTATCCAGCCATGCATATTGCTTTAATTTATTCCTCTCTAAAATTAAAAAGCCAGTGAGAAATTTTATAGAAGGAAGAATTCTTTTAGATACATCCCAGAGATGAAAACAACCTTTTAAAAGTTTTACAGAAGGAAGAATTTTTCCTACGGAATATTTCTCAAAGTTTTTACTAATTGGCACTGGTAACTCAACTAATACGTCAAGTTATGTTGCATACACAGTGCCACTGAGAATTAATCTTTCACAAAAGAATTCAGACATTAAGGCAAAACATAGTTTAGAGTAAAACACTTTCTAAACCTTGCATACTGTTTTCTGATTCTATCACAAGAGTTGGGCATTTCTGCAGTGTGATTTTATATAATGAATCCGGAATCATCTGTGCTTTCTTCTTGAAGTAGCAGTGCTCTTGAAGGGGTCAAATTCATCCTGCAATGTAAAAGTTCATTTTAAAAGCTATCAAGGCATTCATAATTAAAAAGGCAAAATTAACACTTGAGTTGGATAAATCAGAAGGCCCACCATCTTACTCCATATTTTCCACACTGCCTGTTTGTTAGTTTCTTTGTTCTTGTTCTATTATTTTCAATATGAAGGAGGATATTATTTATTGATATAAACTATAAATACAACAACATAAAGAGAGCAGTAATCAGGCTAGTTTTTTATCTGACTGGAATAGATATTCTGAGATTAGAATCAGGGAGGGGATAGCTCAGTGGTTTGATCATTGGAATGTTAAACCCAGGGGTGTGAGCTCAATCCTTGAGGGGGTCATTTAGGGATATGGGCCAAAAATCTGTTGGATGATTTAATTGGGGATTGGTCCTGTTTTGAGCAGGGGGTTGGACTAGATGATCTCCGGAGGTCCCTTCCAACCCTGATATTCTATGATCAGTTTACATATTTCCAAATATGCCATAGTAAAACAGGTAAGACATAGCTCTCGCTATATACACACGCGCACACACACAGGACATCCCTAAATTAAATCCTGGTATCTGTGAAAAAGAACATAGATACAATGGTAACAAAGAGTCCTGTAGCACCTTAAAGACTAACTATAAAGTTTTGAAGCATAAGCTTTCGTGGGCTAATACCCACTTCGTCGGCTGCAAGCAGTGGAAGTGTCCAGGGGCAGGTATAGATAAGTAGGCAAGAACCAGGTAGGAGGTAACAAGGTTAGTCCAATCAGCCTGAACCAGCTTGTTAACTCAAATCTGGGAGGGTGGGGTATTCTTCTAGCAGCTGAATTGGAGGTGTGAACTCTGAGAGAGGAGAAGCTGTTTTTGTAATTAGCAAGCCATTCAAGATCCTTGTTCAATCTTAGATTGATAGTATAATGTATCTGCAGGGGTCAGGGAAGAATTCTGTCCCCCTTATCATACAGCACTGCACAACTGTGTGCATCAGAAGCTAGAGGGAGGACAGGGTTTGAAGAAAAGAGACAGAAAGGGTGGTTAACATTTCCTCTGGATGTCAGATACTGGCCACTGCCAGTTAGGACACCAGACTCAATGAACCAACAATCCAATATGGTTTGTCAAATCCTATGTATCTCTGTAAAATAGATGTCCAGAAAGGTAGTTTAATATAAACAAAACCTGATGTGCCATTGAGAATGAAGTGTGAAGTACTTGGACACCTGCTGATGAAAAGTGCTAGATATGATCTAGGTGTTATTATTATTGGATTATAGGACTGGTTTTAGCAGGTAAGGGCTGGTATTGTCAAAATACTGCCTCCTTAGTAATATGAAGTTCATCTTTCAATTTTTAATCACGCATGGTAAAAATATATAAGAAACATGGTAAAAAATATTTTTTCATAATTTGTAACAGCAGTAGAGACAGGGAGCTCTGTCCCTTCATTTCCAAACTGCAGACTATAGCAAACATTTTTAAAAGTTTTTAAATGCAAAAGTAAAGTTTTTATTGCTTGGGTATGTTGGAAACATCTCATTCATGCTGTAGTTATGCTGTTTTTGATTCACGAAAAAACATGATTAAATGCTGTACTGAATAGGGACAATTTCTGCAGTCTTATTTTGAAATGCACACAAAGATGTGCAATAATTTTAACAAAAGATACAAATATTTTAGATCCAAAGTGAAGACTGTTTATTCCTACTCTTTGTCTCCTATCTTTTAACCATATACTGATCTATGAGAGGAGCCTCCATCTTATCCCTCACAAAGGCTTTCTGAAAGTCCAAATACACTATATCCATTAGATCACTCTTGTCCACATTCTTGTTGACAACCTCAAAGAATTCTAACAGATTGGAGAGGCATGTTTTCTCTTTACAAAAGCCATCCTAACTCTGCCACATATCATGTATCTAATAATTTTGTTCTTTACCATAGACTCAACCAGTTTTCCTGGTACTAAAGTAAGGTTGCAGAGGCAATCTTGGCAGTTATAGACCAGTAAGCCTTAAAATGGCCATTACATTAGCTGTTCTCCAGCCTTCTGACACAGAGACGGATTTAAGTGATAGATTACATACCCCAATGCGTAGGTGTGCAATTTCATATTTCATAGAATCATAAGTGTAGGACTGGAAGGAATCTCAATAGGTCATCTAGTCCAGTCCTCTGCACTGAAGGCACAACACAGTAATAACTAGACAATTCCTGACAATTCCTAACTAGACAATTTCTGAAATGTGGCACCAAGAACGGGACACAATACCCCTGCTGAGGCCTTATCAGTGTGGAGTAGAGTGGAAGAAATACTTCATGTGTTTTGCTTACCACACTCCTACTGCTACATCCCAGAATGATATTTGTTTTCTTTGCAATAGTTATATTGTTTACTTATATTTAGCTTGACACCAAATCTCTCTCAGAAGGATATGACATTCATGAACTTTTAAAGATTTCCTTTTTGCTTCTAACCATGTTTTTTACTCTGCTGTTTAGTCATAGTGATGTTTTTTTCTGGTTTTTTTTTAAATTTGGGGCATACATTTAGTTTGAACCTCTATTATGTATCTTTAACTAGTTTCCATGCAGTTTGCAGATATTTTACCCTTTTTATTTTCCTTTACGTTTCTGTTTAACTAGCTCTCTCATTTGTGTCCCTCCCTTTTTGAAATTACAATATACCTTTAATCAGTTAAATATTTTGCAAAGTGGTAATATGAAGTTGTGAGAACTATGACAAGAGAAGTCCACACTGTACCTCATCTGATTCAAAGTCAACCCCTCGAGCTTTTTGGCTTTGCGAGCTCTTGCTGGATGTAGATGTGCTTGACAACCTTAAGAGTTACAACAGGAAAAACTTAATTATTAGGCACAGACCATGGCACCAGAACCAGACATTCTAAGTTTTCACTGTTTGGCCGGAACAAACCTAAATAAAAATATTGTTTGTAGATTCCATTATCCTGTTAATCAAGGTCATGGTGTTCTCAGGTTGCTGCTGAGTGTATGCGTTAGCTCTGAAACCATGTAACAAATGAGGTTTTAGTGAAAGAATTCAGAAGTGATATTCTTTAGGTGGTACTCAATTTTCTGTTAGTTGTTAGCAATGGGGGTAATATTTCCAGAAGAGAGACTCTCCCAAGTGGATCCCTAAACAAAGTGACCAGATTTTCAAAAGTACTCAGCAACTCCCAATGAAAACAACAGGAGCTGATGTGTACGAAAGCCTTTTAATAAAGTCTGACCAAATGCCTATGTGAGCAAGAGTGGGGTGGAGGAACTGAACAAAACTTCTGAAAATCTAGGTAGTAATTCATATACTTTAAAAAAATGGTAAAATACACACATGGTCTGTTCTCATCATGGCAACATTCATGTTCAAGTCCTTCAACTGTATTTTCTAATACTAGTTGCTGAATGTCTCAAAGAGGGTGAGGTATGGTGGGGGGAGGAACCTCTCTCAACCACTATGAAATTCTCTTACATCATAGAAGCTAATTTTTCTATTTAAAACAGTTGAGCAAATATTTAAACAAACATTAAATTTTGATTTTTAAAAGTGAGTTTCAGCTAATGTAACTTTATTGACAATCTGAGGAATATAGTGCTACAGCGCAACTCATGTATACCACTCCAGAGGGGCTTACATATCCTTAAACAGCTCTTCGGCCATTTCGAAATATCTGTACCAACCTCTGAGTAACTTTGGAAGCAGCAGTAAAAGAAACTTCTTCCACATCAGAGTCGTCGTCTATAATGTCCTGGAAAAACAATAATATTTTACAGACAGTAATACATTATGTACATTTTTGGAATGAAATAGACAGTGTCAGCTAGACAGCACTAGTTATTTCGCTCTTTGTTTAGTGTTTTCTGGAGTGTCTACACTTCAAACAATTTAATGGCCTCGGAGTGCTAAACACAACACAATAGTATTACAACTTTACACAGATGCAAATAGCTTCTCACCTCTGAGTAATTCTTAACAGATGAATTCCAAGAGGGCTGTTGTCGTGCATAATTAAAGGCTAAAATAAAACAGATGAGAACATATCATACGGAAGGCACTTGAAAATAACCACGTTTCGTTATCTGATCATATCACACAAGGATCTCACCTTCACATTTTGACTGTTGTGTATTTTACTACAACCTGTGAATAAAAAGGGATGGTACACAGACTTACTATAGTTTATTTTTTATAATTTCTCCCACAACATTCCCGACAAAAGAGGGTTGTGCTTTTCCCAAGATAGTAGAGGCAAACCTATAGGAATGCATTCCCTAACATTATCGGACGCTTCCTATGTTAGTTGAGGAAAGTATAATCCTACTGGTTAGATAAAACATTCACAAATACAAACTAAATTAACATTTAGTTTATATAGCTTAATATGAACATTACAATTTGAGAAGTCTAATTTTTTTGGATAATATATTTTTGCTTTAAGTCAAGTTTCAATAACGAAGAGTTTTATTCTAATTCTTGTAGCAAAAGTCAATAAAACAAATAATCATTTGTTTCCCTTTGCCTCACCCAATGAGGTATCTGAGACAATAAGGTGCTCATGGGAAAAGAACCTAGATAAATAGATGCTGCAGTGTCTTCCTATATAGTACTTAGAATAGGCAAGATTTGCAGTATCTCTGATACAATGATGTGTTAATAGTGAGAAAATGTTGGTTTCTTAATTGTAGTTATTGTATAAGATTTCTTTTCAGTAAAGAAGAGAACCATTCTTCTATTTATCAAACTAATGCAAAAAACACCTCATAAAACAAATGACTTCTTCTTAGTCACTGACTGAACTGTGATGAATTTGCCTTGCTTACCTTTTACATGAGATATGATAAATCTGGGCTTGTTTAAACTGCAAATAGAAAACACAGCTGCATTCTTTTACAGATATCTGTGAGCAGCGCCTCATTGGTACCGTAGAGAGGTTTTGAAGGGATTCAGCACTGCTACATGAATAATGCTTTGTTCTGAAAAACCTATTAGCCAAAGTACATGCTTGGATTCCCAACTCATATGGCAGTCATTTTCAAATCAAGAAACAACTGTCTTTAAGAGTATCCACTACCGTTTGAAATTCTCAAAAGTTGCCCCAAATAAGCCTTTTAAACTGGATTTTAATACACTGGCTCTATCAAGAAAAGTAATTTGTGTTTTTGGACAATGCTTTGTCTCTGTGGCAAAAGCAAGTTTCTTAATTTCTGAGCAATGTTGATAAAGAACAGTTACTTACCTCGTAACGTTGGTTCTTCGAGATGTGTTGCTCATGTCCATTCCCATATGTCCATTCCCATATGTGTGTGCGTTCCGCGCATGCCCGGTCCGGAAAGCTTTTCCCCAGCGGTACCCGTAGGGTCGGCAGGGGCGACCCCTGGAGTGGCGCCGATATGGCCATGCATATATGCCCCTGCCGACCCTCCCCCCGCTCAGTTCCTTCTTGCCGGTACTCCGACAGAGGGGAGGCGGGTGGGATTCGGAATGGACATGAGCAACACATCTCGAAGAACCAACGTTACGAGGTAAGTAACTGTTCTTTCTTCTTCGAGTGCTTGCTCATGTCCATTCCCATATGTGACTTACGAGCAGTCATCTCGGAGGAGGGTGAGGAGTACTATGAGTACCTGCTGACAGGATTGCTTGTCCCACAGCTGCGTCCTCCATTGACTGCTGCACGATGGCGTAGTGCGAAGTGAAGGTATGCACCGAAGACCACGTCGCTGCTCTACAGATGTCGGCGATCGGAACGTGTGCCAGGAACGCTGTGGACGTGGCCTGGGCTCTAGTGGAATGCGCCGTCAGAGCTGGCGGAGTAGCATCCGAGAGGCTATAAGACAATTTAATGCAAGACGTAATCCAGGCCGAAAGGCGCTGGGTAGAGATTGGTGACCCTTTCATTCTTTCTGCCACTGAAATAAAAAGTTGTGGAGATTTACGAAAACACTTGGTTCTATCTATGTAAAAGGCTAATGCCCTCTTTACATCCAATGAATGAAGCATTCTTTCCCTGTTATCCGCATGGGGTTTGGGAAAAAACACCGGTAAGAACACCTCCTGGTTCAAATGAAAGGGCGAGATTACTTTGGGCAGAAAGGCCGGGTGTGGGCGTAACTGAACCTTATCTCTATGGAAGATCGTGTAGGGCGGTTCGGAAGTGAACGCCCTAATCTCGGAGACTCTACGTGCCGAAGTAATTGCCACTAAGAACGCGGTCTTCCATGAGAGGTAGGAAAGAGGGCAGGAAGACATGGGCTCGAACGGAGGCTTCATTAGGGCCTTCAGAACCAGGTTAAGGTCCCATGGGGGGGTTGGTTGACGTATGTGCGGATACAGCCTCTCCAAACCTTTAAGAAACCTGTTAACCAGGGGGTTACTAAAAACCGAAATGTCATCAGCCCCCGGGTGGAACGCCGAAATGGCAGCCAGGTGTACCTTAACCGTGGAGAGTGCTAACCCTTGTTGTTTCAGCTCAAGGAGGTAGTCAAGGATGGTAGGGATTGAACAAGAGAGGGGGTCCACCCCCTTGTTCTGAACCCACAGTGAGAAATGCTTCCATTTGGCAGTATAGGTTCCCCTCGTGGAAGGTTTCCTGCTTCCCAGGAGGACTTCCCTGACTGAATTTGAGCACTGAAGCTCTGCTGGATTTAGCCACGGATATACCACGCCGTGAGGTGGAGGGACTGTAGGTTGGGATGTAGCATCCTCCCGTGGTCTTGGGAGATCAGTGTTGGCGACAGGGGAAGTGTTATCGGTGTCGCCACACAGAGGGACAACAGGGTCGAGTACCAGTGCTGCCGAGGCCAGGCTGGCGCTACCAGTATAACCGACGCTTTGTCTTGACGGGCCTTCGCCAGTACCTTGTGAACAAGGGGAAACGGGGGAAATGCATAAAGCAGTCCCCCCGTCCACAGAGTGTGAAATGCGTCCCCCTCGGACCCGGGGCTGAGGTTGAGGAGGGAGCAAAACCTGTGGCACTTCCTGTTGGCCCTTGTGGCGAACAGGTCGAGAAGGGGAAACCCCCACCTTTGGAAAATCGAGTGGGCCACATCGGGTCTGAGGGACCACTCGTGGCCCCGGAAGGAGCGACTCAGGGAGTCCGCTAGCACATTCTCCTCTCCTGGAAGGTAAGCCGCTGTGAGGGAGATCCCCCTGGGGATGCAGAAATCCCAAAGGGCGAGGGCTTCCTTGCACAGGGGAGAGGAGCGAGCACCACCCTGTTTGTTTATATAGAACATCGCGGCCGTGTTGTCTGTTAGGACCGTGATGTTCTTGCCCCTCAGATCCAACTGAAATGTCTGGCATGCCAGGCGAACTGCTCTGAGCTCTCGTACGTTTATGTGGAGGGACAGCTCTTCTTGAGACCAGAGGCCCTGTGTCGTGTTCTTTTCTAGATGCGCCCCCCAACCGAGAGCCGACGCGTCTGTTACCAGCGTCATAGACGGCTGGGGTTTGTGAAAGGGCACCCCACCGTCCAGAGATTTGGGCTGGAGCCACCAGAGAAGCGATTGTCTTACCTTTACTGGAAGAGTCACGAGCAGGTCGAGGGGGTCCCTGCGCTGGTTGTACACCTTTGCGAACCAGGCTTGCAGAGGGCGTAGTCGCAGCCTCGCGAACGGTACCACATAGGTGCATGCCGCCATGTGGCCCATTAGGACCATGCAGTTTCTTGCTGTGGTCATGGGGGCCCGAAGTAGCGGGAGAATAATGTCCGCTAGAGCCTTGGCTCGAGATGGAGGTAGAAAAGCTCTTGCACGTCGAGAGTCCAGTATTACGCCAATAAACTCTATCCTCTGTGTAGGAATGAGAGTTGACTTTGGTATGTTGAGGATAAGGCCCAGCTTCAGAAAGGTGGCCCTGATGAACGTTATTTGCCTTAGGAGCAGCTGCCTCGACTTTGCTCTGATGAGCCAATCGTCCAGGTAAGGGTAAACATGGATGCCGTTCCGTCTGAGGAACGCTGCGACTACCGCCATGCATTTCGTGAATACCCTTGGTGCTGAGGAAAGGCCGAACGGAAGAACCGCGAATTGGTAATGTCGGGAACCCATCACGAACCTCAGGAATCGTCTGTGGCTCGGGATAATGGAGATGTGAAAGTAAGCGTCCTTTAAGTCGAGGGCGGCGAACCAGTCTCCCTGATCCATAGCAGGAATTATGACGGCTAAGGAGAGCATGCGGAACTTCAACTTTTTTATGTAGGAGTTGAGGCCTCGCAAGTCCAGGATGGGGCGAAGCCCCCCTTTGGCCTTCGGGATAAGGAAATAACGGGAATAGTAACCCTTGCCCCGAAATTCTTGAGGAACCTCCTCTATGGCACCCAAAGACAAGAGGGTATGGACCTCCTGATCTAGGAGTTGCTCGTGAGATGGGTCCCTGAAGAGGGACGGGCACGGGGGGTGGGTGGGAGGGAGAACAGAGAATTGGATAGAATATCCCACTTCTACCAGGCTGAGAACCCACTTGTCCGAGGTGATAGAGGACCATGCCTGGTAGAAATGGGATAGACGGTTCACAAAGAGGAGGGAAGCTATGGTTTCGGAGTCTGGCTCGGCGTCCCCGGGCGCAGCTTCAAAAGTTCGGCCTGGGCCCGGGGGGGTGGTTAACCCCTGGCCCCTGAGGCTGGCGAGAGGAGGAGCGTTGTCGACCCCTACTATTACCCCTCCCGCCCCTTCTAGGCTGGTCCCTCCTATAAGGTGGTGCCTGATAGGGTCTGGCTGGCGGGGGCGGGGGAGCCCTAAAGGGTCTTCTTTGGCCCTGTGGTGTATGTAGTCCAAGGGAGCGGAGCATCGCCCTGGAGTCCTTCATGGACTGTAGTTTCTTGTCCGTATCGATAGCAAATAGCCCCTGCCTATCGAATGGCAAGTCCTGTATGGTTGCCTGCACAGGCGAGGGAATACCCGAAACGTGTAACCAGGCCCCCCTGCGCATAGCTACTGCTGTGCCCAATTGGCGTGAGGCCGAGTCCGCTGCGTCTAATGCGGCCTGTAGGGCAGCTCTGGAGACCACCCTGCCCTCTTGCACTATGGCCTTGAACTCGTGGGCCGATTCCTGGGGTAAGGTGCCCTCAAATTTGGTCATCGCAGACCAGGTGTTATAAGCATACCGGCCCAGGGCGGCCTGCTGGTTCGCAATGCGGAGTTGTAGAGCCGCCGACGAGTATACCTTCCTACCCCAGAGGTCCAATTTCTTCGAGTCGTGTGACTTTGGGGTAGGTCCTGTCTGGCCCTGACGCTCCCTATGGTTCACTGCATCCGCAACCATGGAGCCGGGCGGTGGGTGCGTGAACAGGTACTCGTACCCCTCCCGTGGTGCGAAGTACCGGCGCTCCACTCCCCTAGCCGTAGGTGGAAGCGATGAGGGAGTTTGCCAGAGTGAGTCCATGGTGGATCTGACCTTGCGCATGAAGGGTAGCGCTATCTGAGGTGGTGAGTCGGATGAGAGGATGTCTACATTAGGATCCTCCTCATCCCCTTTGACTTCCTCAGGCTGGAGGTTGAGGTTTTGCGCCACCCTTCTCAGCAGGTCCTGATGACCCCTAATGTCCATGGGTGGCAGGTTGTAAGAGGAGCCCCCCACTGCGTCGTCCGGGGACGATGAAGAGGAGCCAGGTTGGGGGTTCTCCATCTGAACATCCTCCCGAAAGGGGGGTTGGATGGGATCCGCTCCTTGAATCTCCCTGAGTGCAGACTGAGTGTCCGATGTACCAGGCAGAGGGTCAGCCACATGTTCCTCCGATTGAGGCCTAGTGACGGTGGCAGACACCGGACCCCTCGGCACAGAAGGCCAAGAGGCTACTGATGGAGGTCCCTGGGCCTGGTGGCAAACAAACGGGGTCCAAAACGGCCATTGGGGAGGGCCTTGCTCTACCACCACGGATGGCTGCCGGTGCCGTCGATGGGAGGAGTGACGGTGCCGTGAATGGTGGTGCCGGGAGCTATGGCTATGGCGGGACCTGGACCGTGACGAAGAAGCATCCGACTCTGATGAATAGTCGGACTGCGACCAGGGCGGTGCGGTGCCCTCCGGTGCTATGCCCCGGGAGTACATTTCAGGCTTCCCGGGGAACCTCGGTGCCTGCGGTGCGGTGGGAGCCGGTGCGGGTATCAGCGGTGCCATTGAGGCTGCCGGTGCCGCTAGAGCCGAGCTTGCCGGTACCGAAGTCACCGGTGCTGGCGGAATGACCGGAGCGACGGTGCGGGTGACCGGTGCCGGGATGGCAAACTGCGGTGCTGTGTCGACTGCGGTGCCCATGAGGTCCACCGCCGCATCGAACGCCTCTGGGGTCGAGGGCGGTTCCAACTCCGGCACCACGATTTCCCGAGAGGGCACTATCTCCGGGGAGATGGTGATAGGCTCCGGTGCCGCTATCGGTGCGCGCTCTGAACGGGGCCGTCTCACGTGCCCCGGAGCTGCTGGCACCACCGAGGGATCACCCGTGCCCTTGCGCACCGGGGAGCGCCCTCTAGATTTTTTGGAAGGGACCGGCGACTGAGACCGGTGCCTTCTAGATAAGGAGGAGGATCCATGCCGTGGCGACCGGTGCCGAGGAGTCTTCAGGCCCTTCGGGGTCGCGGTGCCGCGCACCGACGCCGGTGCGCTGCTGGAGGCGGACGGCTCCGTTGGTGGTTGAAGTGCCGACTCCATGAGGATTAACTTCAAACGAAAGTCTCTCTCCTTTTTAGTACGCGGCTTAAAGCTCTTGCAGCTCGAACACTTCTCGGTCTGATGGCCCTCTCCCAGGCACTTGAGGCAACGGGAGTGAGGGTCACTAATCGGCATAGCCTTGCCGCAAACTTTACAGGTCTTGAACCCTGACGCCCCAGGCATAACCCGGCGTCAGAGATCTAACAACTACTTAACTACTATCTAACACTAAAGAACTCGAACAATAAGAACAATTAACCTAAATACCTAACTACTAGAGAACAAGATACCGCTCTGTGACAGAGGAGTAAGCTGTTCCAGCTACCGCCAAGGACGGAAAGAAGGAACTGAGCGGGGGGAGGGTCGGCAGGGGCATATATGCATGGCCATATCGGCGCCACTCCAGGGGTCGCCCCTGCCGACCCTACGGGTACCGCTGGGGAAAAGCTTTCCGGACCGGGCATGCGCGGAACGCACACACATATGGGAATGGACATATGGGAATGGACATGAGCAAGCACTCGAAGAAGAAACTAAATCTCCAGTAAGGCCTGGTATTCCAGTGGCTCCCTGAAAACCATTTGCCACAGTGACATACACCAGAATTAAAATGGCCTGAATTTAGGCAATGCATACCAGCAGGACATTTTATTGTCAGCTGGTTCTCCTACTGTGTTTCTAATTTAACAATTTAATTTGACCTCCTCGGAGCCAGACCTCTGAAGGTGTTCCAATTATCTAAAGTAAAAATCAGACAGACGTGAAAATGTCTTGTTACTAAAAGTCAGAGTTTTCTATCACTCTGTCACACAGTTAGTTCAAGAGAGATTACATTTTCAGCACTTATTCCAGTCAGGCACCAAGGAACATTAATTCACTAAAGGGCCACATTAAAATCACAATAGAAAAAACATTTAAAATAGTGTTATAAAAATGAAAAGGATTTTGTAGGTTTGCACAGATCACTTTAAATCGGGGAAGAATTAAAATTTTCCATTTCTGACATGACCAACTTCAAAAATCAGCATGTTTTTTTACCCAAGAGCATGTATAACTTCCATAAGAAATTTAGATGTTCATTAAAAGATTTTCATTGCCTGGCCAATGGAAAGTAGTTTAATAATTTAATAATAATAAAATAGTCTGATATGTCTGCAAAATAGGAGTTTTTAAAAAATACTTTCTAAAAATATTAGTTTTAGACTTAATTACTCAAACATGCACAAGTTGTGACAGCGATTCAGAAGAAATATAGGCCTTGATCCCCTGGTGTGATGCACGTGTGCAAGTCCATGATAATAGAGAGCCCAGCTGACTTCATTAGGACTCCGTGTAGATATTAGGACCCAGCCTTATGGATCAGCTTGCAGGATTGGGGGCACAGCTGTTATTAAATGTAATGCAATACAATACTGAAGACTAGGTCAATTCTAAAGGACTTCATAAAAAAAACAACAACACACTTGTGCTGTGGTCCGGTTTTAAATTAAAAATGGAAATTAGTAGTAATTTCAAATAAAACGAATAGGTTCACTTTGTGCTAAGATGATCCTATAAAATCCAGTTCATTTCTGAGTGATGCTCAAACAATGAAACCAGCCTTTATTTGGGCAGTGATGCAGTTGAGACATAAAGGTTACTCGGATATTTGAATGAATATTTAATGAAATTACTTGTGTCATGCCACTTTGTTTCATAGATAATCTTCAGATATCAAGTTAAACATTCCTGAATTAATAGAGATTTTGAAAGTGGTCATTTTGGAGACTACAGCGGTTCATTTGCATTCATGTGCACAAAGATAATAATAAATAATAATAATAGGTAAGAACATCTGGTATTCATTTTTCTGTTCCACATGATATACTCCAACTGAATACTTATTATAAAGTGAGCACAAGGGAAAACTGAAAATAATGTTTTTATTAATATAGGTAAAAAAATACAGTATAAATACAATATACTTCCAAAATTTAGAGGTTGTGCATCAAGTTTTATAAAGGAAAAGCGCTAATGTATTTTAAAAGATGACTTTAAAAACTAACATCTGCATAAAGAAGCCAGCCAGTCTGCAATTTTAAATTGGTCTTTTTATAGGAACCCAAACTTTTTAATGATGAGATTTTGAAGATTACTAACCCAGTGTAATAGTTTCAGAGAACCCGAGACAGAAGATCTTTAAAATTACAACTGAAAAATGTGTTTTATGGCATTTCATTTCTAAGGGTGCCAATGATGATCTGAATGACACTGGGTAAATCTAAGTTTACTATTCTCTTTATTGTGATGTAACAGAGAGCAGGATCTGACCCAAGATCTCTAAACAAAGCATTTTATCGGTCGTGATTGCGACAAAAAATCCTTATGGTGCAAAAGTTGTTGCTTACTGTTAGTGCTTAACTGTGTTACTTATTTGCACTCACTGGTACCAGTGGCAATTGCATCCTTTGGATTCCAAAATTACTTTGATCATGTTCACTCTCTCACCGTCTTATGTTTCTCTCACCATGACCTGAATAGACATCTCTCACTCACGCCACCCTCATCCCCTTCACTAAGAGAAATCATCACCACAAATCCAGAACTAGCCAATCACTTTGGGTCACACAATTTGTAAGGATTCAACAAAAACACTCTTCTGGATGCATTTTGATTCTGTTAGGGGAAGTTCTTGAAACAACCTGAACTCATCGACTGGTAAAGTAGAGAGAGGCAAACCAATTAACCCCATTAATTAATCTTCTTTAAATGATAGGTAAGAGATGGGGCAGGAAAAAAAAGTCAGCTGGACTAAACCTCACTAACAGTTCAACTCCCTACTTAACAGCCACACGAAACTCCATGTGACAGTTGAATTGTATCTACTGGAAATAAAGGCTGCATCATAACTTAACTTCATTATGGCAGTCTACAAAGCGACAGCAATTTTAGAGGGCATGTGAAAACAACATACCATCTATGATAGACATATTCTTGGTAGGAGTAGACACAGGCTTGTAACTTCTACTGCTATTAGACTGTTCTTGGCTAGTGTTTCCTGTAGGAAGAATAAGAACACACACACGCACACACAAAAATATCAATATTTAGCCTTCTTTGCATTTTTTTCTGTTAATTATGAAATTCTAAAAAACAAGCATCAAAAGAACCATAACTACACTGTAGCCAGAAAAGTGCTTCCCAGATCAGATAGGCCGGGGTGGGCAAACTTTTTGGCCCGAGGGTCACATTGGGGTTGCAAAATTGTATGCAGAGCCGGGTAGGGAAGGCTGTGCCTCCACAAACAGCCTGGCCCAGCCCCCTGTCTGACTCCCACCCACTTCCTGCCCCTTGACTGCCCCTTCAGAACCTCCAACCCATCCAACCCCCCCCCCCCCTTTCCCCAGACTAGCTCCCTGGAACTCCCTGCCCCTTTTCTAACCCCCGGCCCCAGACTCCTTACCACGTTGCCCCGCAGAAGCATGCAACCCCGCACCCTTCCCCCCCCCCCCGAACCAGCAGAGGTATTGCCTAATATTAATACAAAAGACTAGACATACACCTCTCTGCATAGGACTTCCCCAAGAGACTGCTATAACTACAGCAGCATAGGAGGATAGTACTTTTTCCTCTTGTCAAAACCTGAATATTTCAACTTAATCTTTGTGAGGTGGCAAGTTCCTGCAGCAACTGATTAAGAATCCGATTAAACAAAAGCCAATAGGGCATTTCATGGGAGCATTACAGAAAGACCTGTTTTTTTACAAGGGAAAACTGCTAATAATTGCAATACACGGAATGGAAGAAACTACAGACCTCTTCTTCTTCGAGAGGCTCCTCTTGATGTTGAGATTTGCCCTCTTCCACCTCTTGCCTGACCTCTTCCTCGACCTCTTCCTCTGCTGAATGATGCAGAGGGGCCAGCATCTGAATCATCGTTTTTTTGTTCTGACATTCCCATATCCATAAGATCATCATCACTAGAGCCAGAGGCAAGAACAGCCTCGTGAGATCTGTGAGCTCTAGCCCTGGTCATAGCCTGAAAGAAATGATACAGAACATTTAATTTTAATAGTAAAATGGACCAGGGTTGAAACCATAGTGGTGACATCTTTATAAGAACTCAGATTTAGGGCTAACTTCAATGGTAATGTAAGACAGAAAATAGAAGTCTCTTTTCTAGTCATTTTGATGCAGTCCCAATTTGTACACTAAGGCCCTGTCTTCACTACCACTTTAATTCGATGTTAACGACGTTAGGTCGAATTAAACGTGTACCTGTCTTCACATACATGCCCTTAACGTCGATGTAAAGGGCCCTCAAGATCGAATTTGGAACTCCAGCCTGACGAGAGAAATAAGGCTAATCTCGACATTCCAAGCTCGACTGTGGGCTAGTGAAGACGGAACCCGACATTAATAGCCTCCAGAGGCTGTCCCACAATGCTCCATTCTGACCGCTCTGGATTGCCTCACTGCTCCACTGTGACCGCTCTGCACTGCACTCTGAACTCGCTGCTCTGGCCAGGTAGATAAGACCCGGGAACATTTGAATACCATTTCCTGTTTGGTCAGCGTGGCCAGCTCACCTGAGCAGCTCAGTCGCCATTCAGAGCAATCAGCAGCACTAGCCACCATGCAGAGCTCAGCATCACAAGACTCCATGCAGAGCTCATCTGCCCTGGAAACCAGCCAGAGGAGAAGAGCTCCAGCATGGTCCACTCGTGAGGTGCTGGATCTCATCGCTATCTGGGGAGAGGAATCCATGATGTTGGAACTACGGAACAACAAACGGAATGCCAACACCTATGGAAGAGTCTCCAAGGCCATGCTAGAAAGGGGCCACAACAGAGACACCACACAGTGCCGCGTGAAAATTAAGGAGCTCAGGCAATCGTTCCAGAAAGCCAAAAAGAGGCAAACGGACGATCGGGGGGCGCGCCACGGACATGCAGGTTCTACAATGAACTAAATCAGATAATGGGGGGCGCCCCCACCACCATCGCGCCGGTCTGCGTGGACTCCGCAGATGGCATAATCGTCAGGGAGGAGACTGATTCCGAGGAGGACGACCATGCGGAAGAGGAAAATCTCACGGAGCAGCAGGAGCCCAGCGGAGAACCCATGTTCCCAGACAGCCATGAGCTGTTTGTCACCCTTGATCCAGTACCCTCCCAAGCCTCCCAGGGGGGTAAGTGTTTCTTTTTTAAGGGATTACATGACGCATGATTTTGTAAAGGAAGCATTTATTAATGAGTAACTTGCCCTAAGGTCTTAGCGTGCTTTCATTGCTGGTCAATTTCTACTCAAAGACTTTGTCAATATACTCCGGGATTGACCATAAGTCCTCCGCGGACATTTCAAGGAAGCTATCCAAGAGGTAGCGATTAATCCAGCGCAGCAGATTTCTGGGGAGAGCCGCCTTATGTGGTCCCCCGTGATAGGAGACCATCCCACGCCACGAAAGTAGTAAGTAGTCTGGTACCATTGAGCAGGCTAGCATTGCGGCGAAGGGACCAGGACTTTGCATGGAGTCAAGGAGCATGCGCTCCCTATCTCTCCGAGAAATTCTCAGCAAAGTGATGTCATTCAGGGTTGCCTGTTTGAGATACGGACTGCAATTAGTAGGGAGATTCCCAGCTGCAAAGTACTCTTTTCTGCTGAGGACCGACCAACCGCCCCCCCCCCCCCCACGAACGCTGGCCGCCCCCCCCCCCCCCCCCCAGCCCGTAGCGGTAGCTAGCAGGGAATCTGAGCAGTCTGCACGCGGTTGCTTCCGCTTCAGATCCAACGTGCACCCACCCCACCCCAGCCCAGCCCGTAGCGGTAGCTAGCAGGGAATCTGAGCAGTCTGCACGCGGTTGCTTCCGCTTGAGATCCAACGCGCACCCCCCCCCCCAAGCCCGTAGCAGTTGCTAGCAGGGAAGCTGAACAGTCCGCAAGCCGTCTGAAGAGCCCCAAAAAGACCTTAGCCCTTAGCAAGAGATTTTTTGGCATTTGCTTTGCAGTTTGCGGGTCAGTGGGCGCCACGCGGTGGGGGGAAGGGGGTGGAGCTACTCTACAATATGCAAGTGCCACTTTTAACTTACCATGGCCGGCTGCACGGTGATTTCAGAAGCTGTGTTGGGCTGAGGCACGCATATGTGTGTGAGATGCTCTGACTTTTCTGTGAGGTATTCAGTCACTTTTAGTTGTTGAACATGACCTTGTACAGAAATTATATCAGGCCTGTGAATACTGAGGTTGAAAACGGCATAGTACTCCCATTGTGTACCGTCCGAGACTGCATCTGCCTCCTAACCTTGAATGTATCTGTCTCATAACTTTCAAACTTTATTTTCCCACACTCGCCCAGAGATGAACAATTATCTCAGAATCCCCCGTCCTGCTCCTCCTCCCGCCGTGCATCGCAGATAAGAAAGCGTAAAAAGAAAACGCGAACGCGCGATGAGATGTTCAGTGAACTCGTGGAGAACTCGCGCGCTGAGGCAGCCTGCCAGACGGATTGGAGAGAAAGAATGATAGAGGCAAGGGATCGAGAGATACAGGCAAGGAATCGAGAGAGGCAGGAATCGAGAGCCGCTGCAGAAAAGAGGGAAGAGCGTGAAGAAAGACGCATGGATGCTTTGCTCCGCATAATGGAGGACCAGAGCGATATGCTGCGATCTCTGGTGGAGCTGCAGCATGCCCAAAGACCACCTCTGCAGCCCCTGTGTAACCACCTCCCCCCCTCCCCAACTCCCATAGCTTCCCCACCCAGACGCGGGGTGAGAACACGGGGGGGCAAGCTCCGTGGGCCGCTCCACTCGACCCCACAAGCCAGCAGAAGCAGCAGCAGCAGCAGTAGCAGCAGGCTGACGTTCTCAGAAAAGTTTTAAAAGCTGCTGTGTCTTGCCCACCCCTCCTCTCCTCCCTTCCCCCCCCCCCCGCTCTGTCCGCTCCTCCCCCACTGTGACTGCCGGTCTCCCTCCAGGATACCAGGACAGTGATCCCCTGTATTTGTATTTCCCATGCACCAATAAAGGAACCATGATTTTTCAAACAGTGTTTTTATTTCCTCTGCAAGCATGGGGAGGGGGGAGGGAAAACATGGGGAGGGGGGAGGTAAAGAGGGTTCAAGGGCAGTAGGCTTAGAACACAGCAAGGGAGCAGATTCTCAAACGCCATCTCGGGCACTCATAAAACTGTCTTTCAAGGCGTCCCTGAGGCGCAGGGCCTCACGGTGGGCTCTTCTACTTTCCCTGCTGTTTGGCTGCTCATAAGTAGCAGAAAGTAAATTTGCCTCTGCCTCCCAGCCCGCCATAAACGTTTCTCCCTTGCTCTCACAGATATTGTGGAGCACAGAGCAAGCAGCAATAACAATGGGGATATTTCTCTCGCGGATGTCTGAGCGAATCAGTAAGGAACGCCATCTCCCCTTCAGACGGCCAAATGCACACTCTACGGCCATTCTGCACTTGCTCAGCCTGTAGTTGAACAGCTCCTGACCCCTGTCCAGGGCTCCTGTGTAGGGCTTCATAAGCCAGGGCATTAGGGGGTAGGCTGGGTCCCCAATGATCACGATCGGCATTTCGACCCCCCCTACGGAAATTTTCTGGTCGGGGAAGAAAGTGCCTTGCTGCAGCTGTCTAAAAACCCTAGAGTTCCTGAACACTCGAGCGTCATGAAGCTTTCCCGGCTACCCCACGTACAGGTCGGTGAAACGTCCCTTGTGGTCAACCACTGCTTGCATGACCATTGAGTAATATTCCTTCCGGTTTCTGTACTCGGCGGCCTCGTGGTCCGGTGCCAGGATAGGGATATGAGTCCCATCTATAGCCCCACCACAGTTAGGGAATCCCATGGCGGCAAAGCCATCTATTGTGGCTTGCAGGTTTCCGAGGTTTATAACCCGGTGTAGCAGGCGCTCGACGATTGCCCTGCTTACTTGCATCACAGCAAAGCCCACTGTAGACCTACCCACCCCAAACTGATTCGCCACTGACCGGTAGCTGTCTGGCGTTGCAAGCTTCCAGAGGGCTATCGCCACTCGCTTCTCCATTGTGAGGGCCGTTCTCATTTTGGTATTCCTGCGCCGGAGGGCCGGGGACAGCAAGTCACAAAGTTCCATGAAGGTGCCCTTTCGCATGCGGAAGTTTCTGAGCCACTGGGAGTCATCCCAGACCCGCAGCACTATGCGGTCCCACCAGTCCGTGCTTGTTTCCCTGGCCCAGAATCGGCGTTCGATGGCATGAGCCTGCCCCATTGCCACCAAATTTGACAGATTGTCAGTCGCCCTACTTCCAAAAACGGCAGTGTCCATGTCGTCCCCGCTGTGCACGTCCTTGTCCATCTCCTCCTCACTGTCGTCGGGTTCCTGAAAGCGCAGTTCTCCCCAGATCGCATTCCTCCTCTGCAGACGGTGCAGCGAACTCCGCAACCGTGATCGAGGTCCTCACAACGGCCATTACTGCAGCCGTGGTGTCAGCGGGCTCCATGCTTGCAATGCTATGGCGTTAGCACGGCGCAGAGAAAGGGCGCGAATTATGGGATGCCTACCTACAGTGCACCGCTCGTAATGGGGGTGGGCGGCGCGGAAAAAGGGCGCGAAATTTGGAAATGCCTACCCATAGTGCAGCACTCGAAATGGTGCCTGCTGGGGGATCAGGGAACTGTGGGATAGGTACCCAGAGTGCAACGCTCGTCATGTCGATGCCTGCAAAAGTTTTGCGGACAGACACTGTCGACTTGCTGTGCTTAGCTGTGCCTAGTGAAGACACACAACATCGACTGTATACAGTCGCGTTCACAACATCGAAATAAAGGAAATCGAACTACTGCTGTAGTGAAGACATACCCTAAGTCAAGACTGTTTATAAAACAGTTCACTCCCATTCAAATAAGTCTGAAAAAATGACTGTGTTATAACAGCTTCCCCCAAGAGACAATATGCATATTCTTCCATTAGCTTAGCAAAAACCGTTTATGAAAGATGGGTCATTAAAGCTTAATAAAGAAAAGGGAAAAAAGTATCTTAACAACTGAGCAGTTTCTACAACCCAAGGACTGTGAGTTAAAACACAAATGAGAGAGAAAACAGTTTGGAGAAGTGAGGTAAATATACAAAGAAAAGAAACTGCCATCTGGTATAAAGATAAATAGGCTTTATGAATGAGTGGACTGTCAACATTTATTTCTTTTTATTTTCTTAAAAAGATTAAGGGTCCAATTCTCCATTCACTTACACCAATGTAAATCCACTGAAGTGAGATTGAGATCTTCTAAATGAGAAGAACCAGGCTGGAAGTGAATTTGGCATTTCTAGATTTCCACTAGACCCTATCTGCACAGTGACACCCTGGTCCATATTCCCATTCACAGTTTAGCCATGAATTTATATCACAGTTTTAACTACACAGAAGACATAGGTGCTATGATTGTTGTTCTTATAATTAAGGGACTTTAAGTCCCTTACTATAAAAGGGACTTAGGAGCCTAAGTCATTTAAGCAGTTTTGAAAATTTGATCCAGAGACAGACCAGGGCATAAGAACATAGATAACTTCCCATCTACGCTATAAATTTGAACCATATGAGGTAAAAGGACCTCCTGACTAGGTAGTATTTGTAGTTTTCACCTCAACTTGAAACATACCTTTACAGCTAGCGTTCAGCATGGCTCATTGAAAAGGACTTGTCTACACAAAGATCTTTAGTTCACAGCAAGCTGGGGTATAAATCTACCTCACATTAGCTTAACACTAAGTATCTGTGTGGACCCCATTGACTTGCACCAGGGAACTTTTAATGCCCTTTACGCCAGTTTCAAAGCAGGACAGATCAAAGCACACACTAGGAACTTTTAGCACAGGACAGCCTAGTGTGGAGATTTACACTCTAGCTTGCTGAAAACCAAGTGCTGATTTTGACAAGTCCAGCAGTTGCCAACCACATCTAATTCTGTGTTGGTGAACACGAAAATATACAGCTCAAGTAGACATGAGTTTCCTTCTTATCAGATAAATAGATATTAGATTCTGAAAATCTCTGCAGGACTTAAGAAAAACTCCCATAATACTCCAGAATGGACCACCTCAGAAAAACCCAACCCAACCCAATCACTTGCTCCCACACACCAGAAGAAAAAAATAATAATCAGGAAATCTACATGTTCTTTTTCTAAATTATTAATATTCTGGGACTAACCTGGCTACAAACACTGTGAACATTAGATTTGGACACCTGCCTGAAATGTAGTTCATCAACAGGGGCATTAATTCACTGCTTTGGGACTGCTAACTTTGGGTTGGAAATTTGCAACTGCTTCTCTAAATCTTATGGATCTGAGGTTGGTTTTTTTTTGGTGGAGCTGTCTCCCAAATGATACCCGTCATATGGATGACTTGGCAGTGGCTCCAGTTAGGCCATTTCTTTTGTGCTCTGTGTCTTATAAATATACCCTGCATAAATGGACCATTAAATCCTTCACTTTGGACTTCTGAATACATTCTATGCTTCAATATGTCTCCCTAGATATACAACACTAGGCTGCCGCCAAAACACAGAACAGAACCCTGTCAACAAAAAAAATCCCCAGTAATTGCAAAATCACTTACATAAAGGTCAATTTAATAGATTCTGGTACTTCGCTTATGAGTTTTAATATAGGCTTTATGCATGGGATTATGTCCCACAATTATGTACCAGGAAGCGAGTCCACATGAGCAAATTATACATAGTAAAGTGGATATTTATGTTTGAATGTCTTTATAATTTGCATAATTATTGATAGTTGCTTAGTTATTATGTCATTTACTGATACATTCTTGTGTCTTCTACAAGGGAACTGTTTGTTTTGGCCCAGATGAATAGTGATATAATCTGGGATTTTTACCTTTTTTAAATAAACTGTAGTGACTTTATCATGTAGAGAAAAACAACATTTGTTATTTGTAATATAAAAAGAACTGTAAACCGGACATCCAGATTCAGAATGTTTTTTATTTGATTTTTAAAAAAAGAAGCATGCTGTGACTTTGAGGGCGTATCATACATAGGATATTTTCAGGTGATTTTCAATTCTGCATCCAACACAAGACCTTGAGGGATCTCTCTCACACAAAAATCAGTATAACTTGCCATAGAATTTTCTTATCCTTCTTAAACGACTAGGCCTGGGTGATAAAGAATGTATCTATTATTTATTCTATTATACACTAATAGAAGAAGACAGTGCTCCACTCATGCAACATCAATACAGACACATATTCTACACTCTACATTTCTGAATTACCTCACGAACTTCTTCCTCTTCCTCTTCAATATTCTCTTTTCTGGTCTCCCTAAATTTTCGCACCTAGATCACAGTAATATAAAATATAAGACCAAATTAATAGTCTGGAGTGTACAACATACGAAGACACAAAAATTACAAGAAAAGTGTTCCTGTTTTAATAGCTTAGAGGTGAACTTAAATTTTTAGAGAAATCAACTGAACGTCTGTTCGTTTACTGGATTTGTTTTGAACAGAAACAGAATGGCATGACAATTCAACTCTTAGCAGGAAGGTTTTGTTGACTGTAAAGAGCAAGAATTAATTACATTACTGGTTACAAACAATACATTTGAGATATGTTTGTAATAGAATGAGTCCAGAGATATAGAGAGAGCTCTTTTTTAGATGCAAAGAAAAAAATAATAATGTAGAATAGTTTCATCTAGGTCACTCCTAGTAAAAAAAAAAAAAAAAACACCACCAGAGATTTAGAGCTCGAAGTTGGTCTGCAGCACCACTACTGTTTAGTGGCAGCATTAGATATTCGAGCATACCAGCAACGTGCATCTGCAGAAAAAATCATGAGGCTCAAAGATCTAGCATGAGAACAAAAGATGCCAAACAATATGTTCAAAGGCCACAGGAGGAAAACCAACACTGCAGCCCATGAATCTCACATTTCATGGGATGTGAGCCAGTGCACTAAAGCGCAGCAATGGCTGAAAATGTGCTTGATATGGGGTAGAAAGTAAAGGAGATGCATTATTTTCAATGGACTATACAGGCAAAAGGCATTAACATAACATAGTCACTATCTAACATTAAACAATGTTAAACAAGGTCTGGGGCTTAATATACAGAGAATGTTAAAGATGGTAATAAGTGTTGTCCCACATGGTGTATGGCTTTCAGAGGGAGCTGGTAGAGGTGGTGATGTCATTTGAGTCCCTCTTTCTTTGTCCTGTTTTGGTTAGGGAAAGCCTGGGGTCCCAGAACACAGAGGGGGTGGCAGCCATGATGGTGAAACTCGGTTGATGTAGCTTCTATTTGTTTTTCTCTC
The DNA here is from genome assembly GCA_032164245.1 of Sternotherus odoratus. Taxonomy (NCBI): domain Eukaryota; kingdom Metazoa; phylum Chordata; order Testudines; family Kinosternidae; genus Sternotherus; species Sternotherus odoratus. The sequence goes on along the minus strand of JAVMKO010000001.1, from coordinate 278,895,300 downwards.
CTGTTTTTCTTTCTTTTTTCATTCCTCACAAAATCTCTTTCATGTCAGGATCCAAAAAAAGAGTAGAATTGCCCATCCCCTCGTTATTTCATCTACTAATTAGGGATAATATGTGGCATACCAGTTTTGCTCATTAACTTCTGGCTCCACATCTCCTGCTGTTAGCAAACATAATTTTAACACAGTCTTTAAATTATATCAACTAGCCTTTTTGTTAAGGCTAATTCAGTTTTCCTTTCCTATCTTTTCCTATCAATATTTATTATATATGCTATTGTAACATCTTATGAACTTTTACTTGAATTATGAATTCAACTGTAAGAAGTCTGTAAGCTCAACTGTCACAACAGGTGCAAAGTGTAAAAACAACAGAGAATGGGCAATAGAGCAATGAGATGTAGTAGGATATGAAGAAATACAGTAGACCCCAGAGAACGCCTGGGTAGAGGTCAGGAATAAAGAGGAAAAATAAAAGTGAAGGTAAGTAGAAGGTGAAAGAGAGAAAGGAAGAAATGGAAAGAGAAAACTGCCATCACAGAATATGCATCTAGACCCACTGCTCTGTTTACAGTAAAAAGTTTAAATTCAAACTAGGCATCAAGCTGCTATGGTTTTAACCAATGGACAAATTTACCACTGGCATGAGCAAGTGCAATCCAAAGACTATTGATAAACACCAGTGGTCAAGTTGGGCCCAACTCTTAAAGGCAAACTAAACATTTGCATCTACCAGTACTTGCAACTATGTGTATTATCTCAGTCAGAGTTTGTGCAGAACTTAAGTTGTAGGCCACATATACTTAAAAACTGAAAGATTGTGTACACAAGATCCCATTATGAACAATTAAAATATTCTAGTAAAATGGAGTAGGAAGCAACATATCAAACTACAAGACACAAATTTAAAACAGATTAAGCAGCTTTTAAGCTATATATTTAATTTGTGTGTGTGTTCATGAATATGAAGCACTGAGGGGACTGGTTAGAGGCAGGTGCTGTGCAAGCTTCAAAAACACTCCCACAGCTGCCAATAAACCACAGTCTTGAGCTACAATCTAGGCTTCTCCTAATCAGAAGAACTGAGTAATTCAGTACTAACCTCCTCATCTATTTTTGCCTCTTCCGCATCGGTGTGACGTTCCTTAAGAAACCTCTGAGTTTTTTCTAACTGAAATTTCACCAACTCTTCTATAGCATCTTTCTCTTCTTTGTCAACAAATTCCTGCACTGCTTCACCCATTCCTCTCTCAGTCAAGAGTGAAAGCTGTACTTTCTGTAAGAGATGGGGGAAGAGGAGGTTAAAAGAAACAAAAACAAAAATCTTCCCTCAAAGAGCAATACATCTCCCAAGCAGAGTATTACAGTCATATTATTTTTTAGAAAAGAGAAATACACAAAAACAATTTAAGATGTTAGTTAAAAAACTGGATAACATCAGGAAAAGCTAACAGGTGATTCTTTCTAATCATGAACCTTTAGCATTAAAGGATAAATGTGCTATGTAAAACAAATTAAGGATCAATTATGCTAAAAAGCATTATGATTAGTCATGGAAAAAAAGAGAAAAATACATCTCAAGTGAATCATTGAAATGGAGGAACTGAATGCTAATTTTACTGGATTTCTTTCTTCTACTGGATTATGTCACTAAAATGAAGTAAACTAAATTTACATTTGTTTTTGTATCTCAAATGTGAAGTAAGTAGTGTCTGTTACCAAAATACTATTTTAGCAGCACTCTTGTGTCTGTATTACATGAAAAGAAAAATTTTAACCACTGAAACATTAGACTAGGTGCTGAGAAATGAGAAAGAAACTGATTTATTTTGTATCTTATAGGTACAGTATATTTCACTTCACAGCAACCTCTTAGCTCCCAACAAAAAGTTGCTATTATCCAGAAGTTGCCAATTTGCGGAAGGCATTGTTTTCAGGGGGACTCAACAGAAAAACAAGCAAGGAACAGTAATACATAGTACAGAACAGTAATTGTGAAACCACTTACTAACTTTCAGTACTAAAAAAAGAAAACCAAACACTGATATTCAGTAAAGGATAACACTGAATAGTGTACCAACACCACATACAGAAAAATCACAAAATCTCCACTTGCTAAGTGTCACAATTATAAAGAAAAAACATTTTTTTTAAAACAACAAAAACTTACAAAACACTTTTTATAATTCCTCTATATGCTGAATAGTGAGTGCTCCATGTCACAAATTAAAAAAGCACAAGATTTTGACCAAAAAAGGTTTTAAGAACAAAAGTTGTACCATCCTACAGTTTGCTATTTCCACCCATAAATCTTCTCCATGTTGCATGCAGCCTCATAACCGTTCTCAAGGCCACAACTCTGGCATAGCCTGTGAAAATCATCCATTGCATCTAGCTGCTGTGAGGGAAAGCACTTCAGATTCATCATATGATTCACTATTTTCTTGTGCCTGATCAGCCTGTTGATACTTTACAACCACTACAGTGTCCAGAAGTTCAGCATCAGAAAGCTCACCTTCTACCTCTAAACAACTGCCAAACTCAACAATGGCCTCAAACTCCTCTGCTGTTAGAATTTGCAGGAATAGAAACATTGACCAGCACATCGATATACACAAGTCATCATTTTCTGTTGTTATTGCAAACTTCCTTTCTGAAGCACTTTAGAACAATCTATGGGAGAACAGCTGCCAAGGACTCCTTAGCAAGATGAAGTGTATTCATCAGGTTTTTTACAACATCCACCACTCGTAGGTTTGGGTTGACACCAGAGAAGCAATGATGCGCACAATCCATTAGCTGCATGACTGAGGCTGCACTGGAGCAAGAATTTTAACACAAAGTACAATAGCTCTCGATTAGCTGAATGAGCTGGGAAATGTCAATCAAGAGGCACGTGTGTCGATCTTGTAGCCACAGCTCCTTGTTCCAGTTCTTAAGACACTCTTCAAAGGGTAAACTTGTCATCCGTCTATGCACTGGCTGAGTTTCTGTAGATCACACGCAGCTCTGAGTGGTCCTTAGAGAAACCATAGGGGCGCTTGCTCTTTCTTATCACCATCAGAGGCTGTTTCTCTGTCCCATCCATGTTTGTATAACACAGCAATATGATATGATCTACAGGTTTTTTTTCCCCTCCTGCGAACCCTTCTTTCAGAAGGCCAAGGCCTCTGTCGCAAATGCCCTGGGGTAAAAGAGACCAGAATTCTCAGCATTTAAGATGCCATTTGTCAAACTGCTCGAGAATGCTGGGTAAGGTGTCTGTCCACCATTCAGTAGCTTCCAGAAGGTAATCATCTTGTTTCCCGCCATGGTCCTTACACTGAACAATGTCATGCTGGGCTTTCCACCAACTGAATCATCGGAAGGGTTGAACTCCTTCTCTGCCACCAGTTGACTCACTTTCTGATTCAGTATTGGCCTGGAGAGTCAAGCATCTTGTCCAAGCTTATGCTGAAACCAGGGCTTCACCATCTGCCTCCTTTCCATCATATTGACACTTGCAGCTGCAGTATGTGCTATCCCTGTGCTCCTGTAAAATGTTATGGCTGTTCTGAATGCAAGAATCAATGGACTTTGAAGACATCAAACCTTTCAGCCACTCTTACTTGCTTAGCACAGTGCTTGTGTAGAGCCTCCAGTACACAAACTTTATTGACGAGAAATAGGTCCATGCCTTTGGAAGCCCTGGCTCACAACTGAAGCATTTAGCTGCACATGCTCAGAGCCTGAAAGTTCATTACAGGATGGACATCTCCTCTAAAAAAGTTGCTACTAAGTGGCATACCTGTAGTTAATATTAAAATACAATTAACATTAATATTAATGGGATGGATTCGTTCGTAGAAATAAGCTTCCATTAACCGGAAGCTGTTATTCTCAAGATTGCCATTAAGTGGAATCTATTATATTTAGAATTATTAAAGTTTTTTCATATCTAGAAAGCAGTAAAAATTATAGGACAGGTAATATCGTGTTCTGCATGTTCAATAGCGCCGGAAAATGGAGGTTTGTAATTTCTGCAAACAGTAATTCCTATTAGTTATGTCACGCCTGGATAGTGCTACAATTGCTGATTAAACCAAAAATGTAGAAATTACTAATGTCATTTTGCACTCTTTTTTCAGAATAGCCATATCTTTTAAGCAAGATACCTATTCCCAAGCAAGGATACTGACATTTGAGTAGCATACTCTCTTTAGTCTGTGATAATGCAGCACTAACAGTCTTATTCAGGAACATTATGTATACTTAATTTATTTTCAAATCTTTCAGCTATCCCTTAAGGTGCTATTTCATAAAAAGAATTATGTCAGAAGCAGTGGAGTCATTTCTCCTGAGAAACAATTAAATTAAATATATTTGAAAAAAAAAAACCTATTAAAATTAAAATTAACTGATAGCTTTATTCCCTATGAAGCAAATGCATCAGCATTACACTTAGAACGGTCTTTTTTTTTTTTTTTTTTTGAAGTATTTTTTACAGTCAGGAAATTCTTACATAAATGTATTAACAGGAATTCTGTCACAAAATGGAAAAGCTGTTACTGTAATTAACGAAAACTAATGCAATAGCAAGCTGTTATAAAAGGACATTAAAAACTTCCAAAACTGTGATAAATTTAGAATACTGAATCCTTTTTCTCTCCCTTTCATCTCATAAAGTTCTGTGAGAGTACCCTGTGGTTATTTGAATTAACACCACTGGGAGTCTCTAAAGACTCAAGTCCTGAAAATTCCTCAGCATATTGTAGAATCAGGACATATGGGCCTAATCCTGCCAACTCTTACTCATATTCACGTCAGTGGAACTATTTTCCTGAGTTTTAATTACATGAATGTCATCTGGAAACAGGAAGTGTTAAGAATTAGCTTCTTAAGAGTTTCTGACCTAATGCAACTTATAGTTTGGACTTGAGCGAGTGGGAATAAAACCTGCTTTATTAACCAGGTTATTTTTCTTCAAAATCTGGTAAAGTGATTGGCTTGATTGTGCCTAATTTAGAGTACATGATCAATATTTAGTTAGTTCAAAAAAATTTCAATACAAAGTGGATATTATCAGGGCTGTCGATTAATAAAGTTAACTCACGCGAATAATTAAAAATTAATTGCCATTAATCGCGGTTTTAATCACACTGTTAAACAACAGAATACTAACAGAAATGTATTAAATATTTTGGACGTTTTTACAAATTTTTATATGTCGTGTATGTTATTTTTTATTACAAATATTTGCACTGTAAAAATGATAAAAGAAATAGTATTTTTCAATTCACCTCATACAAGTACTAGAGTGCAATCTCTTTGTCATGAAAGTGCAACTCACAAATGTAGAATTTTTTTTGTTACATAACTGCACTTAAAATCAAAACAACGTAAAACCTCGGAGCCTGTAAGTTGACTCAGTCCTATTTCTTGTTCAACCAATCGCTAAGTGAAACAAGTTTGTTTACATTTATTGGCGATAATGATGCCCTCTTCTTATTTATGTCACCAGAAACTGAGAACAGGCATTTGCATTGTACTTTTGTAGACGGCTTTGCAAGGTATTTACATGCCAGATATGCTAAACATTCGTATGTCACTTCGGCCACCATTCCAGAGGACATGCTTCCAAGCTGATGACGCTTGTTAAAAAAAATCATGTGTTAATTTAACGTATGTCTTAACTCCTTGGGGGAGAACTGTATGTCCCTGCTCTGTTTTACTCGCATTCTGCCATATATTTTATGTTATAGCAGTCTCAGATCATGACCCAGCACATGTTGTTCATTTTAAGAACACTTTCACTGCAGATTCAACAAAATGCAAAGAAGGTACCAATGTGAGATTTCTAAAGATAGCTACTGCACTCACCCCAAGGTTTAAGAATCTGAAGTGCCGTGCAAAATCTGAGAGGGACAAGGTATGGAGCATGCTTTGAGAAGTCTTAAAAGAGAAACTCTCTGATGTGGAAACTACAGAACCAACAAAAAATAAAATCAACCTTCTGCTTGTGGCATCTGACTCAGACAAAGAAAATGAACAAACATTGGTCCGCACTGCTTTGGATTGTTATCAAACAGAACCAGTCATCAGCATGGATGCATGTCCCCTGGAATGGTTGTTGAAGCACAAAAGGACTTATGAATCTTTAGTGCATTTCAGTTTGGACAGAAGGAGACAAGTAAGTTGCCACTACAGAAAGGGTAACTGAATTTGTGTTTGCAGATGAGATTACCCAAAGATAAGATGTAGAGAGAGACAAGAAGGGGCACCAAGGACAGAGCCCTGTCAAACCTCCATAGGAAAAAAAAAAACTGTTGCCATAGCAATCAGATGTGTAATTTCATAAATACACCCAGGATTTAAAAACACAACAATAAAGTTACCTTCTCTGCTGTCTGGAAATATTGCTTCACAAGGTCTTCCACTCTCAAGGTTGTCCCCTCCAATGCAGGTCTTCTAATGAGCTTTCCAAAATTAATCTCATCTTCTAGAAAAAAAGATATATATTAAAATAAGAACCCATTTTGTCTTGAAACATCAATTTAGATGTTAAAAGCTACTAACATCACCCTGATTCATTATAATACAAAAAGTAATACAAATTTAAACATTGTTGAAAATAAGACTCCTGGCAACAGCACTGGCCACCAGTCTAGGAGCTGTTCATGGTGAGGGCTAGCTTATTGGTTTGAGCTAAACCCAGGGCTCTGAGGTCAATCCTTGAGGGGGCCATTTAGAGATATGGGGCAAAAATCTGATGGATGATTTAATTGGGGATTGGGTCCTGCTTTTTGCAGGGGGTTGGACTAGAATATCTCTTAAGGTCCCTTCTAACCCTATATTCTATGATATAACTACAACTTACATTTTCCACAATAAATACTCGACTGCTCATTCTACTGCAATAATAAATATACAAATATGCCTAAATAGAATTCCATCTGTAGCAGGCATAATAATAAAATCCCTCCAACCCTCCTAAATACTTGGAAGAAGACAGGGACTGAGCAACAAAAACTAGGCTTTGGCAGATCAAAAGGAGAGCAAATTCCAAAATCAAAAGCCCCTCATGGAGAACACCATGTCACCAGCTCCCTCTCTTATACTGAAGGAGCTAAAGCTCAAAATGTCTTTGCTGATTTCAAATTTCAGCAGGAGGACATGGAGAGGGAGATGCAGTCTCAAGCAGGCAGGTCCTAAGCTTGCATTTAAGGCCCTACAGGTTAAAACCAATCCCTTGTAGTCCACTTACTGACAGCTAGTCACACACCAGAGCACTGGTGTAACATGCTCCCATATTGAAGCTCTGCATAATAAATGGGTCACCACATTCTTCATTAACTTGAGTTTCTAAGGGTTAGAACAGGAGTTTCCAAACTACGGCCCAAGGGCCGGATCCAGCCCTCGGCTACGATTTGTCTGACCCCCCCCAACCAACAGGGGAGAAGCGAGCAGGCAAAGGCTGCTGCAGTTGAGCAGACATGCTGAGCAGGCAGGAAGAGAGGCTGCAGGCAGCAGCTCATACACGGGAGCAGCTCAGCTGAGCTGTGCGGAGAGGTGAGTGCCCCGGGAGCCAGTGTCCCGTCCCCCCCCCCCCAGAAGAGGAGCCAACTTAGGGGAGAGTCACTGCTGCAGCCGAGCAGGCAGGGACCCCTGCCACAGAGTAAAAATACAAGCCAGATGCTTAATTACATCTCCAATAAATGGAGTAAAGAAGATGGAAATAAAATTAAAAAATAATGTGAAATAATTTTTAAGGTATTGACAAATATTTTGTGTGATTTCACAGTACCTGCGTTGATTATATAGCTACTTTTATACCTGATTTAGAATTTAATGTAACACTGACACAGTAGTGTTGGGTTTTTTTACAATCTGCATATATTTTGCATATGTTTAATTTTTTTCACAGTCGCTTTGGCCCGTGAAGCCCCTTCAAAAATCTAATATGGCCCTCGTCTCAAAGTTCAGAGACCCCTGGGTTAGAACATATTACAGTAATCTAATGAAAATATGAAAGAAATACAGACCCTGGATTTCAGAAAAGCCGACTTTGACTCCCTTAGGGGTCTGATGGGTAGGATCTCCTGGGAAGCTAATATGAGGGAGAAAGGAGTCCATGAAAGATGGCTGTATTTTAAAGAAGCCTTATTGAAGGCATAGGAACAAACCATCCCGATGTGCAGAAAGAATAGCAAATATAGCAGGTGACCAGCTTGGCTTAACAGTGAAATCTTCAGTGAGCTTAAACACAAAAAGAAAATTTACAAAAAGTGGAAACTTGGACAGATGACTAGGGAGAAATATAAAAATATTGCTCGAGCATGCAGTGGTGTAATCAGGAAGGCCAAGACATGATTGGAGTTGCAGCTAGCAAGGGATATGAAGGGTAACAAGAAGGGTTAACCTTAGCAATAAGAACAAGGTCAGAGAAAGTGTAGGACCCTTACTGAATGGGGGAGGCAACCTAGTGACAGATGATGTGGAAAAAGCTGAAGTATTCAATTCTCTATTTTGCCTCGGTCTTCACAGACAAGGTAAGTTCCCATACTGCTCCACTGGGCAACACAGTATGGGGAGGAGATCAGCAGCCCACAGTGGTGAAAGAACAGGTTAAGGTAGGGGTGGGCAAACTATGGTTCAGGGGCCGCATCTGGCCCTTCAGACATTTTAATCGAGCCATCAACCTCCTGATGGGGAGCAGGGTTTGGTGCTTGTCCTGTTTCTCATGAGCTGGGGCTCCACATAGCTCCCAGAAGCAGTGGCATGTCTCCCCTCCAGCTCCTACACATAGGGGCAGCCAGAAGGCTCTGCACGCTGCCCCTGCCCCAAGCACCTCTCCCGCAGATCCCATTGGACAGGAACTGTGAGCATTCATGGTCCGCCATAGAATTTCCATACTCAGATGTGGCCATCAGTCCAAAAAGTTTGCACACCCCGGGTTAAGGACTATTTAGAAAAGCTGGACACGCACAAGTCCATGAGTCCAGATGTAATACATCCAAGGGTGCTGAGGGAGTTGGCTGATGTGACTGCAGAGCCACTGGCCATTATCCCTGAAAACTCATGGCAATCGGAGGAGGTCCCGAACGACTGGAAAAAGGCAAACGTAGTGCCCATTTTTAAAAAATGGAAGGAGGAGATCACAGGGAACTACAGATCAGTCAGCCTCACCTCAGTCCCTGGAAAAATCATAAAGCACACCCCCAAGGAAACCATTTTGAAGCACTTTAAGGAGAGGAAGGTGATCAGGAATAGTCAACATGGATTCGCCAGGGGCAAGTCATGCCTCACCAACTGGAGTGCCTTCTATGATGAAATAACTGGCTCTGTGGATACGAGGAAAGAAGTAGATGTGATATATCTTGATTTTAGCAAAGCTTTTGATATGTTCTCCCACAGTATTCTTGCCAGCAAATTAAAAAATATGGATTGGATGAATGGACTATAAGGTATAAGGTAGATAGAAAACTGGCTAGATTGTCAGGCTCAAGGGCAGTGATTTACCACTTGATGTCTAGTTGGCAGCCAGTATCAAGCGGAGTGCCCCAGGGGTCTGTCGTGAGGTCGGTTTTATTCAACATCTTTATTAATGATCTGGATGTTGGGATGAATTGCACCCTCAGCAAGTTCTCAGGTGACACTAAGATGGGGGGGAAGAGGTAGATATGTTGGAGGGTAGGAATAGGGTCCAGCGTGACCTAGATAAATTGGAGGATTGGGCAAAAAGAAATCTGATGAGTTTCAACAAGGACAAGCGCAGAGACCTGCATTTAGGAGGGAAGAATCCCATGCACTGCTACAGGCTAGGGACCAACTGGCTAAGCAGCAGTTCTGAAGAAAAGGACCTGAGGATTACAGTGGATGAGAAGCTGAATATGAGTTCGCAGTGTGCCCTTGTTGCCAAGAAGGCTAATGGCATATTGGGCTGCATTAGAAAGAGCACTGCTAGTAGATCGAGGGAAGTGATTATTCCCCTCTATTTGGCACTAGTGAGGCCTCATCTGAAGTACTGTGTCCAGTTTAGGGCCCCCCACTACAGAAAGGATGTGGACAAATTGGAGGGTCCAGGGGAGGGCAACAAAAATGATCAGGGCTGGGGCACATGACTTATGAAGAGAGGCTGAAGGAACTGGGTTTGTTCAGTCTGCAGAAGAGTAAGGGGGGGGATTTGATAGCCACCTTCAACTACCTGAAGGGGAGTTCTAAAGAGGATGGATCTGGGCTGTTCCTCAGTGGTGGCAGATGACAGAACAAGGAGCAACAGTCTTGAGTTGCAGTGGGGGAGGTCTATATTGGTATTCGGAAACACTATTTCACTTGGAGGGTGGTGAAGCAGTAGAATTGGTTACCTAGGGAGGTGGTGGAATCTCCGCCCATAGAGGTTTTTAAGGCCCAACTTGACAAAGCACTGGCTGGGATGATGGAGTTGCTGTTGGTCCTGTTTTGAGCAGGGGGTTGGACTAGATGATCTCCTGAGGTCTCTTCCAATCCTAATCTTCTATTATTCTATGAAAGGATAATTGGCAAGGTCCATATCAAAGAGAAAAGGTCACAATCTCTCCTTGAGCATCCAGAAGTCCAGGACCTAGTAATATATTTAAATATGCACCTGTATTGCAAATGGTGATTACAACCCTTCAGTGAAAGGTGCAAAATTATTCTTTGCAAACTCTTTGGACTACTTCCCACAAGTCATGTATATTATCTCTGTCTTACTCAGATCAAGTGGCAGTCAGCTAGCATTCATCCAAGCCCCAAGTCAAGACTTGGTTTCTTGAGCAGAGGGTACAAAACAACTCCTCCATAGAAAAATACAGTACTGGCAAATTCCACCAACAGTAGAGCCAGTATCTCTCTGCTGGCCTTCACCAGCTAGCAATTTCACCCACAAAGTAATATGAACATTCTACACAGGACATGACCTGTAAACCATGGTGACTTGTGTTGCCTTCCTTCTCAAAGAGGGCATTCAGGGCCACCTCATCCATAGTGGAACAACAAACATTATGAAGTCCCACCAAAGAACTGATGGCACAATCAGTTGGATAATCAATATTCTCTATCAAATCTGTCCTCGAAGTTCATGGTTCCACCAGACTTGGGGAAGACCTTCAAAAATAGGTCCATGAAGGACAGGATCATACTAACTTCAAACCAAAAGGACAATGGTCTCTTAACAAAACTGTAATATCCATCTGTCCAACTTCCAATTCAAAGCCAAACACAAGATCCAGAGAGTGTGCTCTGTTTTAAGTGGAGCCAACCAAGATTTTATTACTGCAGTAATACCCCCAAATTACCCCCCTTTTATGAACCTCATTGTGCTAGGCGCTGTGCAAAAATATAGTCAGCTATATCCACGTCCCACAGAAGTTATAATCTAAAAATCTGAGCTGATCTAGAAGAATCAACATCTATAGACACCATTGACTAAATCAACCTCACTGAGTTCAGCACCACTATAGCTGAGTAATCTGACAAGTCCAAACAGGTCTTTTCCAATGGAAAACACTACAACACTAGTCCAACAGTATTCCCATTCTGGCACTCATTCACAATGTGAATACACTCATCAGATCTAGCCTTGTAATGGGAAATCTACATTTGAGGTTGGATGTAAAAACTCCAGCTTATCCCTTTACCTCCTGCTGAACCATATATCCACCAGGAAACAACAGTAAGCCTTAGTGTCTTCCAATCAAATATGTTATACATGCAAAGTCATTCTGTACTAAGTCAAGAATTATATTAATTCTACTAGTCACCAACCTTGTGTTAAGAGACATTAAGCAAAGAAGCCACTGTGACACAAACACAGAACCCACAGTGCCATTTTTACAATCATTTTTCAAAGCAAGCTGCTTATTAAGCAGAGAAGTGAAAAGTTCTTTAACCCAAGGTGATTAAGCTTACAGTAGCTATTTGGTAGTTTCAAAGGACTAAAAGTAAAGATTTCTAAATAAATTATGTGCTCAATTAAATCAAACAATCCCACCCAGAAGAACAGTAACCTAATTCAAAATTAGTTGAGCTTTTAAATGTGTTTACTAATCATGACACATAATGTTTTCAATTTAGTCAAATGCTGCTGTATATGCACCTGTCAATGGAATTAAATTACTTATAAAGCACTAATGTACTACATTAGCAGTCCATTACATCAGCACAGTATGTTCTTATGCAAACCACATCTTCATTAGTGACCATTAGAGATTCATTATTAGGACAAAATTGTCAACAACTATAAACAGTTATTAAAAATTCTAGGCATAGTAGGATTTTCATTGTAACAAGTGGCTGTTATTTTAATGGCAGGAACACTCTGATAGAAGGCAGCTGGAATAGAATATTCTGGTAATGGATCAAGGCAAATAGATCACACTATCCCATATCAAGCAAAACGATTTTTACTAAATCCAAAAAGAAAAACATGGCACCATTTCAGATTGAGATTTTGGGAAAAGATTTAGCTATTGAGTTTTCAGAAATGTCAAATATACTTAAGCAAATTTTTCCTACAATTTTTAGATGAACATGTCCTAAGCATGAATGCACTAAGGGAAGAGCAAAAAAGCTCCAATATCCTTCATGTGGGCACTGACACATAAAGGTTTGGGGGAGTTTGTATGTGGATAATAAAGCAATTCCCTGCCCCCAGTGGTGCTCAGATGTTCTGATGTCTCAAGGAAAGAAATCACTGAAAAATCAAACTCAAAATTTTCACAGCTCCTGTGGATGCTTTTAAAATCATATAAGCACTGCTACTCTACCTCTTAATTTATTCACTTTTTGAGAACCCAACTGTGATGCAGTTTTATGCACAGCATTAAACACAAAATTCAGAAAGGTCCTCTGAGGCCATAGAGTCCCTTTCTGTAAACTGTTGAGAGAGGGTGCTGCTCTGAACATCACAATTTAACACAACAAAAAAAGAACACACACTCCTGCGAAAATTATATGGATTTGGAGAAGACCTTGCAAATTTTTATTGTTAGGGTCTTGGTCCTTGACTAAGATTCTAGAGATGCTATGATAAAGCAGATAATATCGTCTCTGTTAATTACATATTTTACACAGGTAGTGAACCTCTATAAATATTGGTATTAAAAGTTAAAATTCCCATGCTACTTTTAATCGACAAAGTTTGCTTTTACCATTTTTCTCTTTTTGTTCACGATGTCTGAAAAAGTGTATAATGTCCTTTGGGTTAGCGGTCCTTTCCATAAACTTCTGACTGAAACGATGAATACTAAATGGTTCAAAACCTCCACTGTAATCAACCTAAAATGAGAACGTCAATAGATGAAATTTGGGATAGAGGCAAGGAAACCAAGCACTTCAAATAGTTTAAGATGTATCCGTTTCTTTCTCGTGCTCTCATTATTTTTTTACATAAAAGTCTGAACAATGAGCCAGTCTGCTATTAATGTTAACACCATACACTTAATTACCAATCCAGAGTCTCACGCCTATGTCTGGCAGTGCGGCAAAGGTAGCATGTATGCCTCTGTCACGGTACTGGAATAATTGGGTACCATATAGGTCATTGGGGTACGAAATAGTATGTGAAGGGGGTCATAACAGGTGTCTTATGTGTGTATCTATTCCATATGTGTGTATCTATTTTGTAACTGAAGTTAAAGGTACCTGTACTTCAAACTTAGGCTTGGCTCCTGTGAAGGCTCAGACAGGCTGGTGCTAACTCGAGCCCATTAAGGGGCCATCAACTGCACAATGAACTGTGTCCACACCCGAGGAGAGGAGCCTCCCCAGGAGTGGGACATGCCTGGGCAAGAACTGAATCATTGAGAATCTGGTAATTGGACCATGTGGCTGTGAACCTTCAGTTTGCAGCCAGACTCTGCATAAGGAGGAGGAGGGTCTTCACCCACAGGAGGAAGTCTATAAAGCCTGGAAGAACAGTCTCCATTTTTGTCTTTACCTTCAGCCTGTCTTGCTTCCAGCTCTGAATGGACTTTACTACACAGGTGAAATCTGAACTAAGGTGCTGACCCATCCCTAAAATGGGATGTTTTCTAAAGACTTTGATTTGAAAGTCTTTAGACAGGTTGATTTGAACCTGCAGTTTATTCTACCTTTGCTGCAAGCCTGAATTAAGAGATTTGCCATTACTGCATGTAATTGATTTCTTTTAACCATTCTTAACCCTCACCTATACCTTTTTTCCTTGTATAATAAACCTTTAGATTTTAGATTCTAAAGGAGTGGCAACAGCGTGATTTGTGGGAAGATCTGATTTGTATATTGACCTGGGTCTGGGGCCTGATTCTTTGGAATTGGGGAGAACCGTTTTCTTTATTTGGGGGATTGGTTTTCATAACCATTGATCCCCAGGACAGGTGGCTGGTGGTGGTGATACTGGGAAGCTGGAGTGTCTTAAGGGGATTGCTTGTGTGACTTGTGGTTAGCCAGTGGGGTGAAACCAAAGTCTTTTCTGTTTGGCTGGTTTGGTTTGCCTTAGTGTGGAAAAACCCCAGCTTTGGGCTATAGTTGCCCCTTTGGAAGCAATCTGTCCTGATCTGACACTCACAGTTGGATCCCACCAGGAACAGCACCGTCACAGCCTCTATAAAGAACGACATCACATTCCTTAATAACTGATTACACTTTCTATACCACCAACCAATAAAGGAGGAGCACTGAAGAGAATCCCATACAATCTCCTGCTGGAAAGTATTGATCATGCCACAAAGACTCAGGGTGCATGTAGAGGGAGGGTTTGTTTAAAACAAACAAAATATAAATTGTGTATGAGCAGATAAATTATTAAATATAAAACTTGTAAATAACACATATCATAAAACAATCAAGTCAACAAGAGTTTTAGAATAAAGTAACTGCGTTTTACTCGTAATCTTATGAGAGGTTTTTCTGGCTGACGTGGATTTCCCAGACGCTCTCTTTCTGCATTATCCAGCAGTGTTTCAACCTGAGAAGCACAAGCAGTAAAGGGGTAAATATAAAAATTACTCTTAAGCATCTATTACTTTCTCTGGTTGTAGTTACTGGGACCTTTCCAGCCATTGTCTAAAACTAAATGTGTTGGGGGGAAAAAGTGTCTAAGTAATAAAGAGCTTATGCACATATTCATAAGAGGTGGCAGAATTTGGCCAAAAATGTGTGAAACACAAATACTCAAACTCAACAAAAAAGATTACAGTATTCGAATTAAATTGCCTGCTAGTAGCTAACAACCCTTCTCGGGTTTTCATTAGGTAGCTCAGTCTCGTATCAAATATTATGAAGTTCTATACTACGTGAATACTTCAGTATTAGATACAATTGTGATCCTTCACTTGACTGGCCATTGTAAGGAAGGGAGGGAGTGGCCAGTATTGAGAGAGAGAGTAATGAAGAGACTTTCCCCACACATCAACAATGGCATACCTGGGGAGAAAATGAAGGTGTTCCAATGTCCAATCCTAGGCTAACCACAAGATCACATTTCCTTCCTACAGTTCAAATACAAGGCAGTTACCTTTTCCATACAGAAGGCTTGTACTGCTTGTGTTACTTTTGGATTGTCTGGATTAAAAATGTCTGGATGTTCAGAAAGAACAATGTCCTCTATGTAGAAATTTCGTACTGTTTCAAGAGGAATCTTCTCCATATTCATTTTTTTGCCTTTAATGTGTAGTAAACCAATGTGCCTGGAATTAGATAAATAATTTTGCAAATGAGGACAGACAAGTCACAGAATTCAGATCAAAACTTTGGTTAATGTCTCCTTCATTCTTACATCAACCTCACTGAAAAAGCGTAAAGCAGTAACAATACGCTCAGAGCAGTACTTCAGGTCCTGCCCTCAGGACATTACAGCTGTAAGGGCCAGATCACACCTAGTCATTACATGAGAGTGTATACACATGTGGAAGTAGACAGGGTACAAGGAGCCCCTTCATTTTTCCAGGCTAACTCCACCTAAGCAAACAGAGTTGTCCCTATTTACAAGGCTGAATTTAGCTTAAAGAAGCCAAGGCTAAATTATCATAAAATACTGATTTAACCCTCTGGCTGATTACACTATTAATAAATTGTCAGACAGACCTGCACTATATCCCAATCCATTCCCTCAAATTTCAATAAATGTATCTTCTCTGTAGAAGATGCCCTGCTCAACACAGCATGCTAGAAAAATATTAGAACAAAACTCAAGAAAACACACACTTTTTTATAGCTTCCCCTGGTGACAGAGAAGTAACCACTGAACTTCCGGGCTGCGATACATAGAAAAGTTGCTGTTCATTTTGGGTTGGAGCTATTTTACATTCATGTTCGTGACCCCAAATAACAAGATCAATAAAGTCGTCTAAAAACTGCTCTGGAATGTAATTGGTGGCTCCATGTTTACTCCTGTTTCAAAGAAAAGGAAGAGAATTAGAACAAAGTACAGTTTTGGCTGTTTTGGGAGAGCTGGGGGTAGAGGGAGAGTTGTAAACCACTAATTTAAATAATAACCAATATTAGTTAAAAGTGCAAACCAAATTTACAATATTTGGCAATGCCTATATTTCACATGTACATGGACAATAAATATTCCTCCTTTTTATTCCTTGCGCAGATAAGAGTTATTATTCAAATGCTGAGTTAAGAGAAATACTATTTCTCTTGGTTTTTAATATAGGTTATTTTTCTTCACAAGTAAGATGGTAGCTAAAAAAATCAAATACAATAGACTGTCAATTATCCAGGATTGGGTTAACCAGGTTGTGGATTAAACAGGATGTCAAAAAAATAAAATAAATGCACAACTCGCAGGGCGGGCTCTGGCTTTGTTGGCGCCCCAAGCACGCGCACACACAAAAAGAAACCCACCAGGGCACAGGGCAGCCAGTGAACCAACACCCCCTCCCCCCGGCACAGGGTGGCTGGTGAACGAACTCTCCCCTCCCCATATTTCCTATAGATGGTGATTATCCGGGACTTTTATTAACCAGGATTAATATTTTCCCTATCATCCTGGATAATCGAGAGTCTACTGTAACATTTCTGTTCTAACATTAAGCTTATTTACTTCTGTTTTCTCCCTCTCTGAACCTGTGGATTTGATGCGGGCTCTTCCCCCCCCCCCCCATTCCTTTCTCCTTTCACGTGAAAAGCTTACAAGCCACTTTTCCTCTATATGAACCTCTTTCCCATCTCTCAAATCTTCTTGTTATAGCCTCTATTTAAAAAAAAAAATTCCTCCACTTCTCTCTTTTTAGGGTTAAGCCTAAACCCTTAAACCTCATTTCCCACTCCCCTTCACTTTCCCCCCCTCTAAAATGGGGACCCATAACTGACCCCTTCTATCCAGTTATTGTTGCTCCTTCAGCCAGCTGGATGGGGTCAGTAATGAGCACTATCTGATGGTGCTCTCTCTACAACAGTCCCAGACTTTTGCCTCCCCATCTTTTTCCTGGAAGTAACTGTGACGCTTCACATACTCGTTCCTGAACAGATGCAGAGCAAAACCGATGACAACGCTGTGATTTTCACTCTTTGCCTGCTAACACTTCGGGGAAAATAACAGACGCAGAACAGTACTACGGGCATGTACAATACTCTTGCCAAGGTAGATTTTTTAAATGTTGGAAAGTGCAAAAGAAAACATGGGATTTACAAAACCAACTCACTTATAGTGCTTGTACTATAATCAATCAGTGGCTCTGTTATTCTAGTTATAACATGTAAATTTATGGACTCATATTTCTCATCACACACACTCATCCAGTGCTCTCAAAAAAAAACAAAAAAACAACAACACAGGTGTCAGGTCACAAACCTAATTTTCCTACATAGCATTTTGAATATTTTTGTTGCACAAAACTGTACATCTACTTTGGGGGGAGGGGGGAGGGAGGGAAGAATCTCAATCCAGTCAATATTGTTACCTGTTCTGATGAATTACAAACAAATTAAACCAATTATCCTCATCTTCCTTTGGTCTCAGCATGGTTACCTGCTTATTGACAAACATTCGATATAGCCTCTCATCTGGTATAGATCCTGAAATGTGCATGGCAAAATGTTAATCAATGTTACTGTACAATAAATTATGTTTTATCAGAAAAAGCATGAAAAGTGAAGTTGTGTGGCATGATTAGACCTTATATTTTGATTGTTAAAGACCTTGAGACACTAACATGGATTTCATCAAGGCAATTTTATTATTTAATATATTCGGTCTCTAAAACGGAGACTCATCAACCTGAAATCTAGTCCTTTTAAAAAAAAAAAAAAGTTAAAATTAATTCCAACTGATATTACATCTGCCCTTGAGTCCCCCTACCAATTATCAGGTTTTACAATCAAGGTTTTTTAAAATACATATTATATATATATATGTATTAGGGCTGTTGATTAAGGGCAGTTAACTCACATGATTAACTTGATTAAAAAAAAATCAATCGCAGTTAACTGCACTGTTAAACAGAATGCCAATTGAAATTTATTAAATGTTTCTGGATGTTTTTCTACATTTTGAAATATATGAAGTGGGCTATAGCCCATGAAAGCTTATGCTGAAATAAACTGGTTAGTCTCTAAGGAACCACAAGTGTTCCTCATCTTACTTACAGATACAGACTAACACGACTGCTAATCTTAAACCTATTACAACACAGATTGCAAAGTGTGCAGTTTCACTTTATATTATTTTTACTATTTTCAAAACAAATACTTGCTTTATAAAAATGATAAAATAGCATGTTTCAATTCACTTCATATAAGTACTGTAGTGCAATCTCTTTATCATGAAAATGCAACTTAAAAAAACCCCACACATTTGTTTGTTACATAATTACAATCAAAAACAAAACAATGTAAAGCTTCAGAGCCTACAAGCCCACTCAGTCCTACTGTTCAGCCAATTGCTAAGGCAAACAAGTTTGTTTACATTTACAGGAGATAATGATTCCCTCTTCTGTATGTACAGTGTCACCTGAAAATGAGAACAGGCATTTGCATGGTAGTGGGCACTGCAAGGTATTTATGTGCCAGACATGCTAAACATTCATCATGCCCCTTCGTGCTTTGGTCACCATTCTAGAGGACGTGCTTCCATGTTCATGATGCTCGTTAAAAAAAAAAAACTAATTAACATTTGTGACTGAACTCTTTGGGGGAGAATTGTAGGTCTCCTGTTCATTTTTACCTGATTCTGCCATATAGCAGTTTTGAATTATGACCCAGCACACGTTTGTTTTATGAACACTTTCACAGCGGATTTGACAAAACGCAAAGAAGATACCAATGTGAGATTGCTAAGGATAGATAGAGCATTTGACCCAAGATTTAAGAATCTAAAGTGCCTTCCAAAATCTGAGAGAGACAAGGTGTAGAAAGTTCTTATCTGAAAAGAACAACACTCTGATGCGGAAACTACAGAACCTAAACCACCAAAATAGAAAATTAACCTTCTGCTTGTGGAATCTGACTCAGATGATGAAAATGAACATGCATTGATCCGCTCTGCTTTAGATAGTTATCGAGCAGAACTCGTCATCAGTATGGACACGTGTCCTCTGGGATGGTGGTTGAAGCATGAGGGACATATGAATCTTTAGAGCACCTGGTACATAAATATCTTGCAATGTCGGCTACCACTGTGCCATGCAAATGCCTGTTCTCACTGTAAACAATATGTAGGCAGCATTATCTCCTGCAAATTGTAACCAAACTTGTTTGTCTGAGTGATTGGCTGAAGTAGGACTGAGTGGACTTGTAGGTTCTAAAGTTTTACATTGTTTTATTTTTGAGTGAAGTTATTTTTTTACATAATTCTATATTTGTAAGTTCAACTTTCATGCTAAAGAGCTTGCCCTACAGTACGTGTATTAGGTGAATTGAAAAATATTACAGGAACTCCTCACTTAAAGTCTCCCCGGTTAACATTGTTTCGATGTTAAGTTGCTGATCAATTAGGGAATATGCTTGTTTAAAGTTGTGCAATGCTCCCTTATAAAGCCATTTGGCAGCAGCCCTGCTTTCTCCACTGCTTGTAGGAAGGGCAGTGCATTGGAGCTAGCTGGTAGGGGCTTGGAACCAGAGTGGACCGGCATCCCCCCAATCAGCTGCCTGCTTCCCTAAGTTCCCTTTTGGTAGCCACCCAGCAGGTTATCAACTACAGGCAGTTCAGCTGTCCCCCTCCCTCCACTGCCATATGCTGCTCCTGCCTTCTGCCTTGGAGCTGCTCCCAGGATCCTCCTGCTTGCTGTGGGGTGGGGGAAGGAGGAAAACAGGGGGCTAATGTTAGGGTGTCTCCCTCCCCCCTGCTCCTGCACCCCGCTTACCCCTTCTCCATATAGAGCAGCGTGGGGACATGGACAGAGCGCTTGGGGCAGCAGGTGCTGTTTCAACTTCCTGATCCACTTAAAGACAATGTACTTAAGAGTGGGGTCAGCATACTTAAAGGGGCAATGTACATCTCTCTCACACACACACACAATGTGTGTGTCTGTCTGCCATGCTGCCTTTTAGAATGTGAGGCTACATTAACAACGTGTTAATCCTTGAGGACTCAGCCAGAAGCTAGTTCATCATTTATGAGTAAGGAATTCCCTGGAAAATATCCCACTCTCTAACTTCACCACCTCAACCAAGCTTCACAATCATCATCGTTGTGAACAGTATTAAATTGTTTAAAATGTATACACTGTGTGTGTGTGTGTGTGTGTGTGTGTGTGTGTGTGTGTGTGTGTGTGTGTGTGTGTGTGTGTGTGTGTGTGTGTGTGTGTATATCGTTTTTCGGTCTGGTGAAAAAAATTTCCCTGGAACCTAGCCCGACCCCCACACCTCCATTTTACATTAATCCCTATGGAGAAATTGGATTTGCTTAACTTCATTTCACTTAAAGTCACATTTTTCAGGAACAAAACTACAACATTAAGTGAGGAGTTCCTGTATTTCTTTTGTTTTTTTACAGTGCAAATATTTATAATCAAAAATAAATATAAAGTGAGAACTATACCCTTTGTATACTGTATTGTATTTAATGTATTTGAAAATGTAGAAAACATCTAAAATATTTAAATAAATGGCATTTTATTGTTTAATCACGCAATTAATTTTTTTCATCGTGCAACAGCCATATCTATATACACACACACACACACACTTCTCTCTCCCTCTCGGTTGTACGTGAAAAGGCTAAACAAAAATTGACTACATATGGAGAAGCAGTGAAATAGACTCAAAAAATTGTTCTGTTTGCAAACAATGGCCATCAGTGAAACCAACCTATTTTCTTCATGGGTTTGATCCTGAAAGATGCAGTGCTCTCAATGCCAAATGCAGCCGGGGTGAGTAACCTCCATTCCTATTGACTTGAATAGGTGCTGAAGGCACTCAGCACCTAGCAGAATCAAGCCTTAAAATAATTTATTTTGGTAAAGCTTTTATGTTTTTCATTTGATGTGTGTATTTTAAAGATTATGGCTTATGTCATGGAAACAATAAATTCACATACAAGTACTTGAGGGATAGTTGGAATTTACTCCAGGGGGAATTCTGCACCAAAAAATTAAAAACTGCACACAATATTTTAAAGTTCTGTGAATTTTATTTATCAAAGTTACACTACATAATCATGCCAGTTTCAATTATTTTGGTAATTTATTTCAAAATACCTGTCAGCAAGTAAGTCTGTAGCAATACAGACCCACACAAAAATCCCTCAAAGATGACCCAGTTCCTCTTTCTCCCCATCCCCTGCAGAGCCCAGCTGGGGCCAGATACTGCCCCCCCACCCCAAGAGCCCAGCCATGGGCTCCCCCATCCCAGATACCCCCACCCCACTCCTCAGAAACCCAGGGATCCTGAAGGAGAAACAGCAGGATGCTGTCTTGTGTGAAGTTTCCCCACACGCTGCCATCTTCTTCCCTAACGGCCTGCTGGGAATCCTCTAGCTCCCTCCCCCTCGCAGCATCTTCTATACGCAAACTCAGCTCTGCTGGGTCTAGTGGCCCCCTAGTGGCAGCCAGCAGCTCTTCAGCCTATTTCTGTGGGGGAAAGGAAATACTGCGCAAAAAAACATTCAATTCTGCATTGCACAATGGCGCAGAATTTCCACAGGAGTAGGCACTGCACTTTTCAAAATTTTTGTAAGACATATGCATGTACTTTTTTGGAGGAAAGCACAAAATAATTGAAATGTTTGCGTCTAAATCTCCTCCACAAAAACCAAGTAAGGAACTTCAATAAAAACCTTAAAAGTAATAATAATTTCTACAAGTAACGCAAGTACTTCACCACCATGGAAGAAAAATTGCTTTTAACTCGCACATAAGAAAAATATTATTGCTAATCTAAAACACTGTTGCCAAATACATCTACTAAGTTACATTTTTTGTTACATCTTTATATGCTGTGTGTGATATGAACCAGTAGTTTCACTAGATTTCAAGCAGCACCACTTATTAAATACAGTACCTTTATATATAAAGACCCTGATCTGCAGTGAAATCTGCTTATAACTAGGACCTTATTTTAACAGCAACACTTAATAATCAAATTTCCATTTTCCACGATCCTAACTTCAAAAAAAAAATCAACTCATAATATTAAAGCAAGAGGTACAAGAGCAGGATGTGCAATTTTTTTTTTAAAGAGTCTTAAACCAACATGTTATGGATACTATACAATGGCTCATGATGCAATACAATTATTTTAAAAAAATGTGAGAAAAACTACCATCTAAACAAAAACGCAGAAAACAAAGAGAGAGCACTATATGAGAGGAAGGAAAAAGGAGCTACAGAGGTGGAACTACTGAACAATGTACACAGAACTTGTCTGGTTCCTTTCAGATTCTCCTGATTTAGTTGGAGATTGATCCTGCTTTAAGTAGGGGGTTGGATTAGATGACCTCCTGACGTCCCTTCCAACCCTGATATTCTAAAGGATCCTACATATTGAGGCTGAAATCTATATTAAAACACCTCTGAAAGAGAAACACTTTCAGACGTTTCACAAAAGTGGTGACAAATTGACTAAGACAAATGCTATTTATGCAGCAACTTTGGTGGACAGGACAAGAAAGACCCCTGTTCCAAAACCACTATTTCAGATAAGCACATTAAGTATTCCTAAAAAATCCCAAACAACATTGAGTTGTGAGGATAAAAATGGGGAGGAATGGGTTTCATTCAACAGAAAGAGATTCCACTGTAATTTTACCACCATATCAAACCTGCTGACCCACGCAACAATAGTGGAATCTCTGAAAGATAGCTGCTGTCAAGAGCACAGATACTAACCTCAACAGGACTGACAGGATATCATAAAAGTATAGATGAAATATGCACCATTAAGGGTTTTATAAACCAAGACAAACTAAAAATCAATTTTGCTTCTTTACAAGCATCCTGTGAAAAGAATGTAGCGTGAGATAAAGTGATCATGGCTGCTCCACTCAGTGAATAAACATGCTGTACTATTAAACAACAGGCCTTATCACTGGCTTGTAAACAGAGAATTTTTTTAAAAAAATCTCAGGATAAGAGATGCAGCACGTGCGCACATGCTTTTGAGCTTTGGCTAACACCTTTCCCCAGAAATATTAATTCGAATTATTTACCTGGCTCACTACTTCTATATGAAGACAAAATATAAACCTCAGTAAGAAAGGAAATAGCGTTCTGTGATATAAAGAAGGGTCTAGACACACTTCTGAAATATCTAGCTTAACAGAAAGGAAGCTTACCTAATCCATATAAAGCAATTTTTGTGCTTCCCTTGTGGAGTAAAATGGGACTAATGGCTATCTTCTCTACAGATGATGAGCGTCCAAAATGATTCAGCAATCCTGCACTGCTTAAAATATCCAGTGCACACAATGCATCTGCCTATTGAAAATATTAAAGAAAAAAGATAATGAATTTGTATTTGAATAAATTTAAAAATTGAATTTAAACACTGCAAGACAAATGGTAATAGTTTATTAAGTATTATAAAAAGGAAGTCTGAATTAGATCTGGTTTAGCTACATTGATTGCTCAATATGAACTACCAAGTTGCATTTCCTCGGTTATTAAAATAGCTGATCTTTCGTAGGTTATGAATAATAGAAATCCTGTATTACAGATCCACCATGTCAAATGCATAATGAAAACCTTTATGAACAATAGTTTGAGAACATAAGCCTTATGCACTTTTTTAAACTTTAACTTGGCTGGTTTTTTTTAATTTTAAGCAACAACTAAAAATATTTGACCAACATTATGATGGTTTCCTTCATACAGACCAGAAGAATTAACTGAAGTTGTAAATCAATTTAAAAGATACAGCTAACAAATAATCTATATGTATGGAAAAGGACTGAAATTAAAACTCAAAATATTAAATACATTTTCTTACATAAATGCTGAACTTTTCAAAACCTAATGTTTTGGAAAGCCTTTCATTGTCTCTTACTTATCGCCCCCCAAAATGCCTTTATCCCATCTCTAGCTCTAGAAATCCCTAAAGTAAGGTATTAGATAGGCAGATCATATGGCCCCATATCCTCTCGTCCCACTCCTCCTAACAATTGAATGTGGAGCCTAACATGTCAGTTTGAGTCTGACATGAGCAAAACAAAGGACTCTGGAAAATGCACCCAGTTAGTTAAAAAGTGGGGTGGGGTGGGGGGCAGAGAAAGTGAAATAGGGTGACTGATATTAATAACCTGTTCCCAAAAGAAAGTACTTGTATTTGTGCAATTATACTTTGTCATCGCTGTAATATACTTACCCCTGTGGGATCATCATGATTGCCATGAATACTAAAAACTGGAATAGAAATGTTGAGATTCCCATCCTGATAGTTCACCCATGGAAATCTGAATAGGAAAAAAGTTTGTTTACAAGCTATTTGTATGCACAACATTCATCATACAAATTTTCGTATCAAAACAACAATTTAACTTATACAGAAACTTTCATTGCATTATTTTGCAAGTGCATTTTATGAATACTAACAAAGAAACATTCAGCAACACTCTAAAGCAGGTGATTATTAAATGGAGGTTTCACTTTATGTAAATTAAATGGGACTTGTGGTTAAAGGCATCAGTTTAGGAGGCCTGAGTTCAGGTTCCTGCTCTACCACAGTTTGCTGGGTGATGTTGACAAGTCACTTAGGCCCAGATCCTCAAAAGGTATTTGGGTCCTTAACTTCCATTGAAATCATGAAGCCTAAATGCCTTTGATGATCTGGGCCAGTTTCCTACCTGTGAAATGGGGATAATAGCATTGCTTTACCTCGCAAGAGTGTTGTGAGGATAAATACATTAATAACTGTGAGGTGCTCAGATTCTGCAGGCGGAGGCTACCGACACAGCTAAGATAGACAAACAGCAGGCAGGAGTGTGCGGGAGGAAAGACATTACATAAATTTGGATAAAGAAGACTTTGGATATAGATGGAAGTTTGCATCACTGTGTTCACCTGGTACACGCTTGTTATATTTGAGGTTGAAAAATGGTTTCATACATTCTCCATAAAAAAAAACAAACTTCCTTTTCAACATTCATGCCTTACCTCTGTCCAAAGCTGAATTTTATTTCAAAAGTTTGAAAGCACCAGTTTAATTTATGATGTTAGAATCTTTCAGTTCTAAAAGCTTGTGACGGGGCGGACCGGCCCCGCACGGGCCAGGGCTGCCCCTGGCCGGAAGTTCTGGCCGCGGAAGTCCCGCCCCCGCTGCACTGGGCATGCTCCAAATGCTCAGGCAGTATAAAGGAAGGGAGCACAGCTCAGTCTGGGCTGACGGCCGGAGGAGTAGGACGTGCCGGGAGAGCTCCCACAGAGGACCAGCTCCAGCCACACCAGGAGCCGGAATTGGAGCCATGGCAGGACCCTGCCTCCGAGCCTGAAGCTGACCACAGCCAGCCAGGTGCCGTAGACCACTACCTGACTGAGGGGGCGACGGATCCAGCCCTATTCGGGGGATCAGCAACCAGCCAGGGGACCCCGTCGCTGGATCAGGTAGGAACTGACCCCAGGATAGTGAGGGAGTGGTATTGCCCACCCGAAGACACTCAGCGTGTTGCGGTAGGACCTCCCCACTGAGTGGGGGGTCAGGCGCAGGCCGGTAGGCCACCTTGCCCCAGGGAAGGGGGATTGCTATCGACTCTGGCCATTGGGCCACACTGCCCCAGGGAAGGGGGATTGCTATCGACTCTGGCCATTGGGCCACACTGCCCCAGGGAAGGGGGATTGCTATCGACTGGCCATTGGGCCACACTGCCCCAGCCGAGGGGGCTGGTATCGACTCTGGCCATTGGGCCACACTGCCCCAGCCGAGGGGGCTGGTATCGACTCTGGCCATTGGGCCACACTGCCCCAGCCGAGGGGGCTGGTATCGACTCTGGCCATTGGGCCACACTGCCCCAGCCGAGGGGGCTGGTATCGACTCTGGCCATTGGGCCACACTGCCCCAGCTGAGGGGGCTGGTATCGACTCTGGCCATTGGGCCACACTGCCCCAGCTGAGGGGGCTGGTATTGACTCTGGCCATTGGGCCACACTGCCCCAGCTGAGGGGACTCGTCAGGGACTCCGGCCACTAGGCCTCACTGCCCCGCCTGGGGGCACGAACTCTGACAAAGCTCAAAAGCCTAACTAGGATTATGGGTACACAATCATACAAATGCTTAGATGGAATAATTTTAGTTCATATAAGCAGTGCTATTGTATTCCGTGACTATTCAAATGACGAAGTGGGTCATTTCAGTGACAGTCATCTGACGAAGTGAGTCTTCGCTCACGAAAGCTTATGCTCCTAAACATCTGTTAGTCTATAAGGTGCTAGAAGACTCTTGGTCGCCTATTCAAATGAGTATACTCACATCATGTTTCCAATACTGACCTTACATATATCAGAATGTATACGATATGCAATACACCTCGAAATGTCATCCAAAGATGATGACAAAGTTCATTAGACTATTTAACCAATTTAAAATTTTCTCAGAAAACAGAGTGAGAAATTGATCCTGCAAGCTGCTCCACAGTGGACTACTGAAAGTGCACAGAAATCCACGGACTTGCAGAGGTCTACCTATAAGCTGCTTACAGGATCAGGCTCCCAAATCTACTGCAGTGGCAGTTTACTGTACCTAACCAGCAAATTGCACAACATACTGTATTTATTTCATCACAGTGAAATATACTTACTTGCTAAAACCAAAATTGACTGACTGGTCACTCAAAATTTCAAACTGTATAGGATGATCACCCATGCAGTATTTTCTTAATAATTCAATGCAGGTGTGCAATGTTTTTCTGGAGGGTTTGTTTTCATGAAAAAGATCCCCACCTAATAAAATAAAATCCACCTGCACAGATCAAGAACTTTGTTATAGTCAAATGGTATTTTGTATTATCTTAAAAGCAATTCCTTATATGCTCTTGTAAAACAAACATTAATTTTATGCTGAAATGTATGGAATTTTTTACCAGGTCTTCTACGTTAATATCATATTTTAAGATTGTAAAACAAGTACAGTAAAACCTAAAATGCTTATAGTTAAATTAATCTTAATATTCAGTGCGTAATTATTATTAAATTGTAAATTAAAAAGACAATTTTAATTTACAAAACCCAAAACCACAACAAAAGCATACAATACTTTGCAAATGAGCACCTCAGAATTCATAAAAATCAATGAGAAGGAACGTGCCTACAATATTTTACAGTTCCACCCCAGTTTTTTTAAGCTGAATTTACTAAAGTAAATGTTTAAGAAAGCTGGAAATATATTGTCTCTAGCCCTAGGAAATCATTATTAGTTCACTTTGCATTAATTTGACAAGGATGCCCAACCAATCTGAATTTCTGAATTAATGTTAAATGAATGGATAGTCAACAAAACTTCTCTGTCAGGATCACAAATATACATTTGGAACTAATCTGGGAAATATTACATTCATAAGAATAGAGGGCAACGTTTTCAAAAGTGCTTAAGTGACTTGGAAGCCTAACTCTCATTTTAGGAGGCACCAAAACCTAAACTTTTAATCCTACAATGAGCTCCCTTAAAAACAATCTCTATTGAAATCAATGTGGATCTGCCTTCATGGAGCTCATTCCAGTATCAGGTACTCAATTTCCAAAATAAAAGGTTCATTCCTACCAGAGTCTCTGAAAAGAAAACTGCCCAGTACTTCAATTATTACATTTAAGGTACCATATTAGCTGCTAAGAACTGAACATCAGCTACATTTCTACTCTTGCTCAAACCCTTCTTTAGATTGAGCATCCTTCTTATAATTACTTCAAAACAAGGGCCGCAATTTTGCAATCTTCAAGGAGTTTCACAAGATCTAGATATAAGATTAGTGTAAACCTTCCTAATACTTTCTGGAAAGCATCCAAAGTCCAGTTTCAGTGCCTTATTTTTCAAAAGACATAAAAATGCTTACTTCTTTTTGTTGAGCATGTCTCAAAATTTCATCAAAAGTTACAAACGTATCATTTCCACGCACAGGATCCTTCTCCAAGTACCCAAGGTGAATGTCAGTAGCAACCAGGATTTTGAAGGTATCTTCTTCATCCCTAAATTGAATTAAGAAAATAAAAAATAGAGAACTGTACTGTAAGTTCAGCTATTTCAACAGTCTTTCATACAACAAACTGTTTTGCCAAAAATCACCAAATCCACAGTTTGGCACAAAAAACATTGTATTTTGTAGAGTTAACAGGATACCATCAACTTAAAAATCAAGTCTGTCTCAAAATGTTTAAACTACTTCTGTTTCAAACACCACCTAAAAGTACAGTAAAGGAAAGAGGTCATGGGCTAGATCCTGCAAATGGATCCACCCAGGTAGGTGAAGAATCTTCTAATCCTAGGGTGATCAGATGTCCAGATTTTATAGGGACAGTCCCAATTTTTGGGTCTTTTTCTTATATGGGATCCTATTACCCCCCACCCATCCCGATTTTTCACACTTGCTGTCTGGTCACCCTATCTAATCCTAAAGAAAAAATATTTTCTTCATAAAGCTACAAATACTGGCTGAGAGAAATGGGCAGATCAAGTGCCAGCTGACTGGGTTTTGTACCTTGCCAGCTGACTGTTTTCTTTCAAATGGAACAGAAATACAGTAAACCCTCGATTTAACGGACCTCGATTTAACGGACTTCGGATGCAACGGACAAAATTTCTAAGCAAGTCTGATGCATCCGAAATCCATTTGTCGAAGGCTGGCTGCCGGCTGCCGGCTCCCGCCCGGGTCCCGCCAGTGGGCGGGCTGGCTGCCGGCTCCCGCCCGGGTCCCACCAGCGGGCGGGCTGGCTGCCGGCTCCCGCCCGGGTCCCACCAGCGGGCGGGCTGGCTGACGGCTCCCAGCTGCCGCCTGGGTCCCAGCAGCCGGGACCCAGGTGGGCTGGCTGACTGCTCCCGCCTGCCGCCCGGGTCCTGGCAGCGGGCAGGCTGCGGAGCTGCCGCCCCGGCCCTGTGGTGGGCGGGCTGCTGCTCCGACAGCTCATTTTTTTTTATTATTATTAAATAACAGACTTTCTGATTTAACGGACACCCCCTTGCCCGAATTAGTCCATTAAATCGAGGTTTTACTGTATATGCAATGCTTGCATAGGGAGGTTATGGGCCTGAAAAAAACCAGGAGCTTACCCTGAGTTGCTGCGACTCATCTCTGCACTCACACTGGCTCCAGGTAGTTAGGTCTTCTCACTGAGCAGTTCTGGAGAGAGCTCGATGGGGCAGTACAGGGCAAAAAATTCAGTTCTAGCTTTGAATACACAGAACAGTGTCTAAAAGACATGAATACAAACAGATTAAAACTAAGCACTTAATAAACTGAGCTCATGCCACCTCCCCAGTTTTGCACAGGTAGCTGTATTGCTCCTTTTTAAAAATACAACACAGTCACGGGTACTTAAGAAAATGACACTTTTTTGTGTACTGATTTCATTGCTGCACAATGTAATCAAGTATACATGGGGCAAAACCGAGCCTCTATTCCTGCCCCTTGCACACCAAAGTGTATACACACGGAAGCGATCCCAGACTCGGCTTTGGAAGAGCTACCCACCGCAATTTAAATAACGATGCGGCACCGGAACAGCAATGAGACGGGACTCCCTTAATCAGCAGGCATCCAAACTTCCCTACCCCAGGGGCCACGCTGGCTGGCCGGCTGCCTGCGAGCCCACAGCAAGCACGGACGCCTGCGATGCTGCCGCCTGAGCTGAGGGGCAGAGATGCGGCCAATGGACCAGCGATGCCAGCACACGAGGGAGCAGCCATTGCACGCCGCTCGAGTGAGCGTTGCACGCTGGGATCCCGGTGCGTGTGTGACCCGCTGGCGGGCGTTACAGCCCCCCCGTGCCGACCCAGCCCGGCTCCTGAGCCCTGGCAGTCCCCGGTCCAATCCCGCCACGTGACCCAAGTGGGCAGCTCTCGCAGCGGCCTGGCCCCGGCAGGCCACAGCTTGGAGCCCGGCCCGTCTGCCCCGAGCCCCCGCCCCTGTTGTCCCCGCCTCGCCGGGCCGCGCGGGCCTCACCCGGCAGGTCTAGCGCCTCAGTAACCCGGGCCTCGCCGCGCTTTCAGTTTCCATAGCGCTGAAGGGGCGGGGAGAGACTGAGTAATGTCCTCTCGCGATAACTGCCCACCAGCTCCCGCCTTACCCATTCCGCCTCGACGGGGGGGGGGGGGAAACCGTGATTGGTCAGATTGGAACCAATCACATGCAGCGCTACAGCCACTTCCGGGAGGAGCTGCGGGCCGGAAGTATGCCGGGTTCCGCCTGCGCGCTTTCCTGTGGCGGGGGGAGCGCTCCTGGGGTCAGTGTCCCCGTTGCCCCGAAGAACGTGGTGGGCATAAGGCCGGGCAGGTCCCTTTGCCCCCGTAGAGCTCAGAGCGGGACCGGTCGCAGCTCGGAAGCTCAGCGGCGCCGGGTGGATCAGTGCCCCCGGCTGGCTGCCTTCCCGCAGCAGAGGCGCCCAGTGCTACCAGGAGTGGCGCAGGTGGGTTAGTAAGTGGCACCTGCTGCCCCAGGACAGTGCGAGGGGGAATCGGGAGGTGTTGGCTGTGGGATGGCACGTGAACCTCAGCTCTTGGCTACTCTAGGTCATTACAGCTCTCATGGCACTGGGATAGGGTGACCAGATGTCCTGATTTTATAGGGACAGTCCCGATTTTTGGGTCTTTTACTTATATAAGCTGCTATTACCTCTCCCCCCCTCCCCCGTCCCGATTTTTCACATTTGCTGTCTGCTCACCCTACGTGACTGAAAGCCATACTGAATGGCTAGAGTCCAACTCGTTCCCAGTCACCTGAGATGTTCTGCATCATCAGAACAAACTGGGACGAGGAACGAGAGTAGGCTGTTTGGGGAAGTGGTATTAGACCAGCTATCCTGCTGAGTACAATGCTTACTAGCTCGACTGCTGTGCACCAGCTGCATCCTGGGAGCAGGAGACAGAAGAGACAGGTAGCTCAGGGAATTGGCAGAGGAAAGGGATAAAAGGCAGCTGGCAACAATGGGCAGGAGGCTGACCTCGGCTTTCATCCCTTCTCTTTGAATTTTAACAATGGATAAACTCGTTCTTGGGTGGGGGCAGGGGAGCTGATGGATTAAATTGAGTGCATGGTTTTGAGGATTGTATGCTCAGACAGTTCCTACAGTTTCCCAGACAGAGAGAAATCCTGTCCTGCTGAGCAGAGGGCTGCCTTTCTGTCCCTGTATGGGTTTCTCTTTTTTCTGTGTTGCTTTACAGAGGAAATGCCCAGTGTATTCCTTTCTCACCTCATCAGCACCCTGAAGCTATCCAAGGCTTTTGGATGAAATGTATAGATAAATCATTATTGTTACAATTCAAAAGTAAAACATAAGCAAAAATGAATGTTGAAAATAGACATAACATTTCTAAACACTGTTAACCATTTGACTGCTGCAGGGTATTACAAGCACATTCTGCAGAATGCACTTTCAGAGCTGTCTCATACTTTTGCAGATGTCATAACTACTGCATACAAGCACTCTATTTCTGCAGGGTTTTGATAGCAAATATGTTAAGTGCAGCTAACACAATTCCTGTTTACATAGCCAGTTTGGTACATAAATCTGGCATACCTAAAATTGGTTCTTTAAAATTGTTTCATTGTGTTGCTGTTGATGGTACAACCCTTGTTTTAGCTTTTGTTGATGATTTTGTGTGTGTGTGCTTGGCAGGAAGTAATGATGAATGACTCTGAAAAGAAGCAATGCAGCACAAAAATAAAAAATTAACTGTACATTTGACATTTACAGATGCTAACTAAAAATGAGTGAAAACAGAAAATCAGATGAGAAAAATACAATAGACAATAGAAAAGATGACAGAGAAGAGTTGCTGGAATTTACTGAGAACTTTAACCAACTTGAATTGTTGGAAACACACAGACATCTAATTCCTATAGGAACTCAGAGTCTTTGGTCAGGAGAGTCTGATGAGGAAGATGAAGAGGAGGAAAAAAGTGAGGAGTGGTACCAAATGCAAGAAAAAAAAATGGAAAACAATCCAGAAAAACTGCTGCTTTGGGCAGCTGAAAAAAATCGGGTAAGAAGGAGAGTTTATCCAAGTATATAATACTAGTGTAAAAGCCTGTGTACACGGGCCAACAGTAACGGATCGCGGGCCCCCCCCCCCACTCGCTCAGCTCTCTCCCCCCTCCAACTGCCCCCCCACTCGCTCAGGTCTCTTCCCCCCTCCAACTGCCCCCCCCACTCGCACAGCGCTCTCCCCCCTCCAATGGCCCCCCCACTCGCACAGCGCTCTCCCCCTTCCAAGGGGCCCCCCACTCGCTCAGCTCTCACCCTCCCCCACTCCAACGGCCCCTCAACCCCTTGTCATGCGCCCGACAGCCCAGCCCGCTCCCTCCCATCCCCCCAGCAGCATGGGGAAGGCGGCCCACTCCAGCTAGGCTGGGTGCAGCTGGCCGGGCCGTGCCCGGGCGCCTCCGCCCCGCCGGCCCAGCGCCCCCTTCCAGTGCCCGGCCAGAGCCCCCTGCCTGCGCCTCCTGCGCCCAGCCACCCTCCTGCCCGCGCTCCCCGAGCCCCCTGATCCAGACCCTGCTTCCCTCGCGGCCATGTTATGCTGCCGAAGTACACCTCCCAGCATGCCGTTCGTCCGGGCCGTCTCTACTGCGCATGACGGCTTCGGACAAACTTCCTTGGCCTTTTATTAT
Organism: Sternotherus odoratus; assembly: GCA_032164245.1. NCBI lineage: Eukaryota > Metazoa > Chordata > Testudines > Kinosternidae > Sternotherus > Sternotherus odoratus. The sequence goes on along the minus strand of JAVMKO010000001.1, from coordinate 278,862,135 downwards.
GTAGGATTTTGACCGTATTACTTTAAATTGCTATCTTCCCAGATTATGCTTAAAAAAACAAGAATCTAGCCATAATTGTTATAGTTTTGCAAAGCATACTGGGAGCTCAGCTAATTGGACCTAGAACATTTGGGGCCAGGTCCTGGAGTGGCCTCCCTTTCAAGTCAGCGAGGCTTCAAATAAGTTCAGGTGTCTCTCCATGCAGCTCAGTTTGCAGGATCAAGGCCTTGAGTTGTACCAAGAGCTCAAATACTAACACTGATCTGAAAATACTGCGAACTGAAAGAACATTTTGGGTATTTTAATACAAAATATGAGCCCAACTGATACAGTCTTAATCCTATTGTAGTGCTTTAATGCATGTTCTATTAAAACAAAGTACGCTAATTTTAAATGGTGAAATGAGGTCTATCTCTTGCAAATGATTTGTTCCCACTATGTCAACTGAAGCTGGTTACCGTATATACTCGAGTATAAGCCGAGTTTTTCAGCCCACTTTTTGGGCTGAAAAAAGCCGCCTCGGCTTATACTCGAGTCAGTGAAAAATGTGCGCCCCGGTTCCTCCCCTCCCCGCCGGACACAAAAAAAAAAAAAAAAAAAAAAGCGCCTCGCTCTCCCGTCCCCGCCGCGCGGGCGGGCTGCCGGGAGCGTCCCGGTTCCCCCCTCCCCGCCAGGGGCGGGCTGCCGGGAGCGTCCCGGTTCCCCCCTCCCCGCCGCGGGCGGGCTGCCCTCCCCGCCGCGGGCAGGGGGGAACCGGGACGCTCCCGGCAGCCCGCCCGCGCGGCGGGGACGGGAGAGCGAGGCGCTTTTTTTTTTTTTTTTTTTTTTTTTTTTTTTTTTTTTTTTGTCCGGCGGGGAGGGGAGGAACCGGGGCGCACATTTTTTTTTTTGGTCCGGCGGGGAGGGGGGAACCTCGGCAGCCCGCCCACGGCGGGGAAGGGGGAACCTCGGCAGCCCGCCCGCGCAGCGGGGACGGGAGAGCGAGGCGCTTTTTTTTTTTTTTGTCCGGATTTGATATCGGCTTATACTCGAGTCAATAACTTTTCCAGCTTTTTGTGGTAAAATTAGGTGCATCGGCTTATATTCGGGTCGACCTATACTCGAGTATATACGGTAACTACTTTTTTGAGGTCTAGTATCAGAGGTGTAGCCGTGTTAGTCTGGATCTGCAAAAGTGACAAAGAGTCTTGTAGCACCTTATAGACTAACAGATTTTAGGGATCATGAGCTTTCATGGGCTAAGACCGTCTTAACCCACGAAAGCTCATGATCCCTAAAATCTGTTCGTCTATAAGGTGCTACAAGACTCTTTGTCACTTTTACTTTTTTGAGGGATTTTGTCATTGTTTGTAATATGTGAGCATTAACAAACAATATTCTACCAACTGTAAAGTTGGTTAAATACCGCCAGAAGTAACTTTGTGCATATAGTTATCGTGTGGCAGAGTTCTTCAAGATATGATTGTGGCCAAGAATTTAGTAAAATCCAATAAAAGATTGATTTGAATCCAGTTATATAGATAAGACCTCTGCAGCAGAACTATTGATGGCTAACTTTTTAAAATAAGGAATATATCATCTTGTGCTTTAGGGTATAAACTATGTACTACATGAAGAGAGTTAGGAATAACCTGGGGCAAGTTATTCCATAATTGGAAGTGGGGTTGCTTGAAGTGAGTGGGACTGAAGCAAATACTTTTAAGCACATGATTGCCTGAACTGGGGCCAGAAACAGGATGCTGTACTAAGTAGAGTACTGTTCTAATCCAGTGGAACAATTCCTGTTTATCCATAAGATGAAACAGACCAAAAAATTCTTACTCAAACATAGCCTTTTTTTCTTTTTCAAAATTATGCTATATGTACAGGATATGAATTGTGTTTTGACTGAAGGGGAAGATAGTTACTCTTGACAAACACATTCTTGTTAAGTGGTATTTTATCCTGTATGCACTAAAATCAACAGACTATAAATTGACCTTATTTAATTACACTTTTTACATAAACTGCTTTCTAAAAGTACAGAGTTTGTGTATGTATGCATACATTCATATACCAGTGTGTTCATGTCTGGTCTACAAAAGAAATGGCAGCGGTAAAATAATTGTTATAATTTTAAATTGTTTGTGTACAAGCTTCTTCCTGAGACCAATATTATAAACATCCTTTGACTGCATACCAGGATATCTCTAGATTGTAGAAATAAAAGCAGTGCATCTCATTGGGTGAGGGTTATATTAAGCTATCTGTTTTTCTTACATAGCTTAGCACAGTGCACAGGCTCCTTTCTCAAAAGCTAGCTCCTGTTAACGTCCAAGACGAAGATCAGTACACTCCCCTCCATCGAGCTGCCTACAGTGGACATTTAGATGTTGTGCGTGAATTGATTGCCCAAGGTGCAGATGTCCGTGCACTGACAGTGGATGGATGGACACCTCTACATAGTGCATGCAAGTGGAACAATACAAAGGTGGCTTCATTTTTACTTCAGCATGGTGCAGATATCAATGCTCAAACAAATGGATTGCTGACACCATTGCATCTTGCTGCAGGAAACAGAGGGAGTAAAGAAACACTTGAACTTCTGCTGATGAATCGTTACCTTAAACCAAACCTAAAAAATAACTTGGATGAAACTGCATTTGACATTGCTAGAAGAACTGACATATATCACTACCTTTTTGAAATTGTAGAAAATTGCACAAATTCTGTGCCAGATTCTTAAAAATTCTCATTATTTATACTTTTGAATGTGAATTTCACTTCTTTTTAACATGGCATTCTTTACACTTGCACCCAAAACGAGTGGTTTCTTTCCATTTCTCAGAAAATATTTAATGGGCGATATTGTTGAGGGAGGTCTCATGATTAAGATTTCATTATTTTTGCAAAATAAATGACTGTATACTTATTCAGACTTTGACCTATTATCACTTGTGTACAGTGGGACTTGAGGTGTTCTGCAGGATAAAGCAGATAAATTTAGTAATCTGCAGTGGGTTCCACTTAATCAGTGCAAATTAGCAAAGACCTACTATAATTAAAGTCCAGAACACTAATATCAAGTCAAGGAGAAAACTGGAACTTTAACTGTTAAGTAAGCTAGCAGCGCTATGCACACATTGGTACTTACTGTTCATTTTAAACTTTTGAGATACTTGTTTTAACTTCTTTAAAAGTGCATGAAAACACCGACTGAATGTAACTAACTTATATAGGGGACACTGAAAATAAAGTTTCCTTATTTTAAAATAAAATACTTAACACTAAATATTGTTCGAGTTGTGGATCTTTGTTAAAAGCCAAATAATCAATGACCTTGTCTGTTCATAACCCAGAGCATTATTCCTAATATGTTCCAGTTTAGTTTTATTGGTACTTTTGTATGGAGATGGCTGTCATTAAGGATCCTGTTTACACTCTCCTTGAAAATGAGTTAAGGAATAATGTTTAAATGCATCCAAATACACACTTGTAGACAAGCTGAAGCATGTCAAGATAAACAAAACACTGTTGTGTCTGACTTGGAGCATTTTGCAGTCCAGAAGAGACCTTGGTAGTGTGTCTAATCCGTGTTGAAGTCTTGTACAGTGCATTCTGACAATGAAGTCGGGACACGATTGTAGTCTTATTTTGTTTTTTCTCAGAAATTCTCTCTAACTTTTAGACAGTTCCCTGAGTTCAGTTCCCAATTTGATCCCCCTTTTTAACTGACAAGCGGCCAGTATTGTCAAGCTGGAGCACGCACCTGGGAAGCAGAAGGGTCATTGGAGGAGGGGGGCTGGACCCTGGGTCTTCCAACCACCAGGCTACAGCATCTTCCTCTCTCTCTGGACCAATGAAGTTGCAAAGAGTCCTGTGGCACCTTAAAGACTAACTAAAGTATTAGCCCACAAAAGCTTATGCTTCAATACTTTAGTTAGTCTTTAATGTGCCACAGGACTCTTTGTAACTTCTGCAATTCCAGACTAACACGGCTACCTCTCTGATTCTGTACCAATGATTCTTTAAATATTTATATATATACCAGAAAGATTAACAGAAGGATTAAGGGAGCCCCACCTCACATTCTCAGTGGTTAAAGCACTCTCCTGAGAGTGTGTTTAAATCTTCTCCCCTGGTCAGGCAGAGGAGAGGAAGTCTCTCTCATCCCAGGGAGTGCTCTAACCACTAGGCTAAATGTTACAAAGTGGAAGAATGCCACCTCCACCTCTTCTATCTGTACTGGTGTTGAGCACACCTCCTGGTTCAGGTCCCCCCAGGCATGTCGTGCTTCATGAATTGCTCTGGAGTTTAGGCAGAAGATAAGCATCTGGATGCTGACAGTGAAGCAGTACTGCAAATGCCCAGAGGCAGAAACATAGGCACATAGTGAAGCTTTATTCTGAAAATTTAGTCACTGAAGTGATGTCTATACTGCAATTAAAAACCTGCAGCTGGCCCACGCCTGCTGACTCAGGCTCATGGTGCATGGGCTAAGGGCCTATTGTTACCTGTCAGCTCTGTGCTGTTGGGGAACCAGGGCACAGTATCCAGCCCGTCTGACTCATGAAGGCCCCCTCCCCGCCACCCCCAGCCTCTCCTTGAGCCAAAACTGATCAGAAGACACACAAAAAGCAATTAAAAAGGCAATGGGAAACACACCTCAACCCTTGGGATAAGGATGACAGGATTAAGAAAACTCCCCTAGCCTCATTTGCATTGAATATCGAACAAGGAGGCATCGCCATTAGCATACAGAATGGAGAATAGAGATTCCAAGGCAAGAACCGCATGGATCTCGGGACCAGAAAAGCAGGGAAGTACTGCCTGATGAGGGATCTCTGCTCCAGAATGAATGAATCTGTTGATTCCCTTCTACAAGTTCTCTCCCATTGGAGCTATCCTACAGGACCTAGGTTCCCCAGGACTGGGTTCTTCCAGTCTGAGAATTGGATGCACACACACACACAAACAAGAATGTGTCTGAGTGGACCGGGTCAACTTTACCCTTGGCTTGATGGTTCTGTCTGAACTTTTGACCAAAGCCCTGACCTGCGAACTACTCATGACATCCCCCCTCCCCTTAAGTATCCATCTCCCTTTTGTTTTCTAGAATTTACATTTTAACCTGTTTTATCCTGTAGAATCTTGATTGATTATGCATGACCATTATGATCTGTAAATCACTTTGTTTACTTCTGTGTATAAATATTGATGCTCACCCCTAGTAAATTTGCCACACTACTCTGAAGCTTTTTGAGCTAAGGATAGTGTGAGCCCGTTGATCAACGAATTGGTGTCTGGTCTCTGACAGATTCTGAGCCCCATACCAACTCCGCACAAACTCGGGTGCTGAGAGGTGAGTAGGGACTTGCTTTTTACCTAACAATTCCACGCCTGCACACACCCAATTCAGTAGTTATCAGACCAATTCTAGTAATAAATCCTTTATTGGCATACAAAACACTGAAGTTGCCTAATGGTATTGTGAGCTACTCGAAGGAACATCACCCATAGCCAGGAATGATCAGTTCCTATTGTCTAGTCTGAACAAAAAAACTTTGGTATACTTCCTTGAGCCCCCAGTTTACTCATAAACAAATCTAGTTTTCTCCCTTAAATCATTTTTGTTCCCTACAAAAAAAACCATACCCACACTCAAGTAAGTATTCTGATGCCTGGATCCAAACTCTGCATCAGTTCCACTGGGACTTCATCTTTTCCTGACTGATTGTGTTGGGGGCTCTGCCTGTCTCCAGCACTCTGGATGTGGGAACCCCGATCAGTTCAAGCTTCATGGAGCTGTGAGAAGCCAACTCCCTCTCTCTCTTTTCTTTTTCTTCCACTCTAGGTATAGCTTTCTAACCCTAACTTGTGTGATCAGATATAGTTTTCTAAACCTGACTTTTGTAATCAACTATAAACTAGATTTAATATTGTAACTGTTTTCTTTGTTTGGGTCTCTTTGTACGGTTATAACCTGGCAATAAATAACTTTTATGGTTAAGCTAGTTGCTTCCCTCTCTCCCTCCCTCTTTCTTTTTTGTGTTTTCAGCTTCTCCATTTGCTCTGCAACAACACTCCTCTTACCTAAGCTAAAGATCCCTGTAGCATCCAAAAATCCTGTGGGGTTTGCTCATCAGGTAGGTAGAAATGCTGATCGACCCAGTCTGCTGAGTCCAAGGACATATAAGGGTGACAGTGTGGAAGTTCTGCTTGACCCAGCTTGCTGAGCCCAGGGACATATAATGGGTCTGCTTGGGAGTGCTGATTGACCCGGTCCACTCAGACACATTCTTGTTTGTGTGTGTGTGTGTGTGCATCCAATTCTCAGACTGGAAGAACCCAGTCCTGGGGAACCTAGGTCCTGTAGGATAGCTCCAATGGGAGAGAACTTGTAGAAGGGAGAAGTAGAGCTCTATATGAAAACACAAGTGACCCAAGCAGTACATTGATAGAATTATAGAACCTCCCTCCTCCAGAAGTGTAATCCTAATAAATGAGCGTACTCCAAAGTAACGGGCAAATCTGGTAACACTGTTTAATTGTGGCATAGATGTTCAGGCCCTGTGTGCAATGCCACCTTTTTATCTTAGTAGTGGGATGCTTGTCACAGTACTACTTCACCACATTTATTTCATGTGCTGCACTTTGGTCACTTCTAGCCTACACCAATTAAATTGCACATCTACAGTACATAGCTAAGATCACTGCCTTGTTGACTATGTGACTCTAGCTACTGGATGGCATTAGAGTGTGCTGTAGTCTTGGCACTACAGAGTACTCATCCTTGTACTTTATATAGCAGGAAATTTTAGTCTGCTGTTTAAACAGCTCCCTGTCTTACTAAACCTGCTCTCTTTCAACAATAGATTCAGCCTTTCTGAAAGCAAGCAAAAGTTTCATGACTGAAGTAGATTTGCACCTCCTGTCCCCAGTGCTCACATTGGAAAAGATGCACATATATAACTTGTCAATGTTGCAATTTAACTTGAAAAATGAACATATCTGGGTTACTGGGTACAATAGTGTACTTTTTCAAACCTGAGTTATTTTTCCTGGAGCGTGGAAAGAAGAATGTGTACCACTTTGATTTATCAATAGCAAGTGTTAAAAAAAGTATATTATGTTTGATGCAAAAATCATTGCTATCGGTGTAAAATTATGACTTTTCAAGGAATTGTACAGCATGATTCTTTTGGGAAGAAGAATGGCTTTGGTCAGGGAGCTGCGTTCAAATCAATGGTGGTGGTAAAGATAATGGTACAGTAAACCCTCGATTTAACGGACCCCGATTTAACGGACTTCGGATGCAACGGACAAAATTTCCGATGCATCCGAAATCCGTTATTCGGGGGCCGGCTCCCGCCCCGGGGAGCCGGGCAGGAGCTGTCAACCCGGCTGCCCGGCTCCCCGCAGAGGGGAGCCGGGCGGGCGGGCTGACAGCTCCCACCCGGCTCCCTGCAGAGGGGAGCCGGGCAGCCGAGTTGACAGCTCCCGCCCAGCTCCCCACAGCGGGGAGCCAGGCGGGAGCTGTCAACCCCCCCCGCCCCCGCCCGGCTCCCCGCAGCGGGGAGCCGGGCGGGCGGGCTGACAGGTGGGGGGGGGGGAGCCCGCGCCGGACTGTTTGGGCGACTCAGCTGCCTGGTCAATTTCAGGTGAAATTGACCAGGCAGATGACCGGATCGCCCAAGCAGCCCGGCGCGGGCTCCCCCCCCCAGCAGTCCCGCGGACCCCCCGCCTGCCTGAACAGCCCCCCCCCACCCGAGGGGGGGGGGAGCCGGCACGGGCTGCTTCGCGATGGGCTCAGCTGCCTGGTCAATTTCACCTGAAATTGACCAGGCAGCTGAGCCCATGGCCCAAGCAGCCCGGCGCCGGCTCCCCCCCCCCCCCAGCAGCCCCACGGACCCCCTCCCGCCCGCCCGAACAGCCCCCCCCCGCCAACCCCCCCGCCCGCCCGAACAGCCCCCCCCGCCAGATCCCCCCCCGCCCGAGGTCAAACCCCCCCCCCGCCCGGCTTCCCGCTGCGGGGAGCCGAGCGAGGGCTCTCAAACGCCCCCTCCCGCCCGGCTCCCCGCAACGGGGAGCCGGGGGGGGGCGTTTGAGAGCCCCCGCTCGGCTCCCCGCAGCGGGAAGCCGGGCGGGGGTTTGAGAGCCCCCGCTCGGCTCCCCCCAGCGGGAAGCCCAGCGGGAGCTGTCAACCCCCCCCGCCCGGCTCCCCGCAAGAGGGGAGCTGGGCGGGGGGGGGGGGGCGTTTGAGAGCCCCCGCTTGGCTCCCCGAAGCGGGAAGCCGGGCGGGGGGTTTGAGAGCTCCCGCTCGGCTCCCCCCAGCGGGAAGCCCAGCGGGAGCTGTCAACCCCCCCGCCCGGCTCCCCGCAGCGGGGAGCCGGGCGGGGGGTGGGCGGGCTGTCTCACGGCTCTATATAACGGAGTAATTCGGGCGAGGGGGTGTCCGTTGTCACCCGAAAGTTCGTTATTTAATAATTTTAAAAAATTATTAAATAACGGACTTTCGGTTTTAACGGACACCCCCTCGCCCGAATTAGTCCGTTATATCGAGGTTTCACTGTATATTTTCAGCAATGCCATGTGCTGCTCCCCTACCTCAGGCAGGGCCCGGGTCGGGAGGTGACTCTGGCTTGCAGCAGCAGCCTGGCTTTGAAAAGTGCGAGCTCCACGAGGCTGGTTCATGAGCCGCCAGAACGCCCTGAGCCTTCGCCCCCCGATCCGCTCCCCCAGGCCCCGGGCGGTGCCCTGTGGTCCCAACCCCGCGCTGCTCGGCCGGTCTCCCCGCGCCTCTGCCCGGGGCCCAGCGGCGACCCAGCCCCAGGCCCTGCGGCGCTGCCGCTCCTCCCTCCCCCGCCCCTGAGCTCCTATGGCAACCGGCCGGCGCGTCCCTCAGCCGGGCTGGGCGCGGCTCGCGGAGCCGGGGCAGAGGCGGCGGCATGAGGCAGGCGGTCGGGGAGCAGCAGCCGGAGCCGGCGGCCGGGGATGCGGGAAACAGCGTCTGTGCGGAGCCGGCGGGGGCGGGGAGCGGCCCCTGCGCACAGCCCTGTAAGTGATGGGGTCGCCCCGCCACCCCCGGCCCAGGCCGTCCATCCCCCTGCCGGGGCCATGCCCTGCACTGGCGTGTGGCGGGTCTGCCCTGGCCTCAGGTCTCATCTCCCCATCCACCCCCTGCCCCACCCCTGTGGTCACATGTCCCACTCATCCCCCTGCCAAGGGCACTGTCCTCCCCAGAATCCCAGCTCACTATCCCCCCTCAAGTGGGACTGCCCTGCTCTGGTGTCCCATCTCCCCATCCATGCCCCAGTAGTGGGCACAGCCTTCGCCCTGGTGGTGTCACCCCAGACCTCTCCTGTTGGGGGTCTCACCCCATCTTCTCCAGTCCTCATTGTGGGTGACACTGCCTCCCCATAGGGTCCGAACACCCCATCACCCTCTGGGAAGCACTGTCCTTTCCCTGGTGTAGTAGTTCTCAACCTTGAACCCCTGATGGTCTACAGACTATTTAAGGGTTCCATGAAAGCCTTAGACTGAAAACTGACAGAACCTCTTCAACTATATGTACGGACAATAGATTTTCAAAGGGGTCCACAGTTCCATTTGAAATTTTTTAGAGGTCTGCACATGAAAAAAGATTGAAGACCACTGCCCTAGTGGTCTCCCCCCTTCCCAACTTGTCCTTTCCTGTGGTGCCTTTTCTTGGGGGTGTCTCTCCACATCTCCCTATAAGGGCACCACACTATTCCTGTGTAGCCTCTCCTGCCCCTTCACTCTTGCTTCTAGGGATCTTTTCGTACTCCATCCCCACCCTGTAGTGAGCAGCAGCCTTCACCAGGGAGTCTCAGATAGCCACACCCTGCCAAGGACACTGTCTTTTCCTTGGGCAGGGGTGTGAGCTACCTGTTTACCCTGGGTATCTCAGTGGGCTCCATCTCCCTGCACTGCCATTCCCCTGGGTTCTCCATGTGCTGGAACAACATAATGGGCTTGCAAATGGCGGCCCATGACAGCAAGTCTCAGAGCCCAGGTATGCAGATCCTAGCTCGCTGAGTTCACAAGACAGTGCTAAAAATAACTGCAGCTCAGGGAGGTCCTGGGGAGTGGATGGGGGTAGGGGCTCTAGCACAAGCTGCAATATCTACACAGCTCTTTTTAGTGCTGTAGCATGAGCCCTACGAGGCCAACTCTGTAGATCCCGGACTCTAAGAATCACTGCCACAGGCTGGTTTGCAGTCTAGGTGTACTATACCATAGACTCAAAAGTTGAAGGGCCATGTCACAGTTGTTCAGTGAATCCAAGCAGTCTTGACTTTCTGAACCCTGCAAAGGTTTGCAAACAGTTCCCCTGTGGCCACAATTTTGGGAGCCATGGTGCCCTCAAGCTTGGAATATCGGGGCCTGAATACATACCACTGGATATCTCTAAATGATGAGAAGTGGGAAGGTGTATTAAAACACTAATAGAGTAGGATAAAGCTAGATTTATATTAACAGTTTGGGGCTTTAAAGTAACCAATTTTTTGCAATATGTTTTGCAAACAGGGAAGAAATTTGTATATGTTGAGCCACCTAAGAGAGTTAAGGAAGTACTTGAAGAAGAGCTTTATTTTCGGAGAGATGGATGCCAAATTAAACATCCAGCTGCAGGTAATCTCTATAGTCAGTAAATAAGAAGTGTTTGTTTGGGAAATGGAATCTGAATTGCTGATGAGAGCGTATGCTGAAAATCAGGTCAGTTCATTAAAGCAAAACCATGATGTTGATTATCATCCTTATGGGAATGTACAGAACTTGGAGAAATCCTTATGGCCCGTTATTTGTTCCATCATTCTAAAACTTGGGGAACATACAGAGCACACAGAAGTTCATGCAATTCATTAGCTTGGCATTACAGCAACATAGAACCTGGAAAAGATCATGTGGTTCAGTAAGCTGATATTTATCAAATTTACTTATTGCAAATATACCTAATGTTACCTTATTGACACCATTGCACAGAGAAAATATCTCTTTCTCTTTCTTTCTTAAACACTGAGTTCAGCATATTTCTAATTCCATATGCTATTAAATTAAATTGCAGCTACTCAGACCATAGATTTAGGAACTTATCTGCTTTGTCTGTGGTCATGCAAGAGGTTTATGCTACTCTTGAATTCCCATTTGAAGTGTAATTGAAGGGGCAGAACAGTGTTTTAAAATATGACACCTAGACTACAAGAGGCAAAGAGAATTCTGCTTCCCAGTCAGCTCTGCAATTTGCCACTTGGGATATGAATGTTAATGTATTGGTTTTCAGGACATTTCAGTCTTTCCATTGAGCAAATCAGACTGCTACAGAACCAGGATCTGCAGCAACTTTTTAGGGCTTGCATGACCCTCAGGATACTGTCTGGATAAGACCCGGAGTGAGTTTAAATTAATCCAATACCAGATCTCAAAACTTCCCTTGAGTATAATTTTCTTCAATTAATATGCTCCGGTCTATACCTAATGAAAAGCATTTTAAGAACGTGATCCGTCTATTTTTAAGTCACATGTTCAAAAACATATCCTTCTGGCTATTTTATTGTTTGAGATCTCTCCAGCCTTGAACTGTGTCTGCCAGAATCTATTAACAGTTTCCTAAATCCCATCATTTGAGACTAAAATTGTCCTGCACAAACAAGGCTACTGTTTCTGCTGTAGCATCCTGTCTTAGCGCTGCTAATGATTGTACATCACATAAAGAGGGTGCTTCTGTAACAATCATTTTCTGGATAGGTTTCACTTATGCTACTGTTATACTGTACTTTTCTTTTGATATGACTTGGTTCTGAAGGGTTTGATTTTTATCTGTAAATGTTGATTCCACTGTACATACAGAAACTGATAAAAATATTTCCATTAATAATAAGCAAAATTTACCTATAGGCAAAGTAAAATAATGGTGCTTGAGAACTTTGATTTAAGAATACTTAATTTGAATATTTTGATATATGATGTTGACAAGTTATATTTTAGTATCTATAAAGTTGGGCTGTCAAACGATTAAAAAAATAATTGCAATTAATCACAAAATAAAAAAAGTTACAATTAATTGCAGTTTTAATCACACTGTCAAACAATAATAGAATACCAATTTAAATTTATTATAAATATATTTGGATGGTTTTCTTCATTTTCAAATAATATTGTTTTCAATTACAACACAGAATACAAAGTATACAGGGCTCATTTTTATTATTTTGATTACAAATGTTTTCACTGTAAAAAAGATTAAAGAAATAGTATTTTTCAATTCACCTCATGTAAGTACTATAGTGCAGTCTCTATATTGTGAAAGTGCAATTTACAAATGTGGATTTTTTTTTACATAACTGCACTCAAAACCAAAACAATGTAAAACTTTAGAGCTTACAAATCCATTCAGTCTGCTACTTATTCATCCGATAGCTAAGACAAACAAGTTTGTTTATATATGCAGGAGATTAATGCTGCCCGCTTCTTATTTATAATATCACCTGAAAAGTGAGAACAGTCATTCACATGGCATTGTTGTAGCCGGTGTTGTAAAGTGTTTATGTGCCAGATATGATAAACACTCATATGCTCCTTCATGCTTCGACCACCATTCCAGAGGACATGCTTCCATGCTGATGATGCTCATTCAGGTTCGGGAAAGGAACTCCCAGAGTCACAGTAAAATGCCAGATGGAATAGAGTGTTTAGCATAGGTAGTTGGCCCATAGTATAAGGGGCCATTCAAGCTAGAGTGGCCCGTTAACACCTCTGCAGTTATAGGACAGAAAGAGGGGGTTACGGGTTACAGATTGTTGTAATATGCCATAAATCCAGCATCTCTGTTCAAAAATCCATGATTTTTGGTCTTTAGTTGAGTAATAAATTTAAGCTCCCAGCCTTGTCTTTTGAAAGTATTGTGCAGGTTTCTTTTGAGGATGAGGGTCAGATATAGAGTTCACCCACAGGGTGTTTTAATAAAAGATTTGTTGTTGTCTTTTAACACTTTCCCATGTAAGTTCATTCAGAGCATGATTGTCTGGTTTCACCCACATCATTGCTATATTGGCATTTAGTGCACTGGATGAGGTATGCCACACATAGGTGCTGGAACTGAGGGTGCTGCTGCACCCCTTGGCTTGAAGTGGTTTCCATCATTTACAGTTTGATTCTATGGCTCTCAGCACCCCCACTATACAAGTTTTTCCAGCATCCCTGACACCACACGTTGTGATAGGCATGTGTAGGACATTGGATCTTGAAAAGAACAGTTACTCACCTCTCGTAACGTTTGTTCTTCGAGATGTGTTGCTCATGTCCATTCCCAGATGTGTGTGCGCACCGCGCATGCATGGTCCCGGAACTTTTCTCCCTAGCGATACCCGTAGGGTCGGCAGGGGCGACCCCTGGAGTGGTGCCCTTATGGCAATGTATATATGCCCCTGCCGACCCTCCCCCCGCTCAGTTCCTTCTTGCCGGTACTCCGACAGAGGGGAGGCGGGTGGGATTCGGAATGGACATGAGCAACACATCTCGAAGAACAAACGTTACGAGAGGTGAGTAACTGTTCTTTCTTCTTCGAGTGCTTGCTCATGTCCATTCCCAGATGTGACTTACGAGCAGTCATCTCGGTGGAGGGTGAGGAGTACACTGAGTCCCTGCTGACAGGATCGCTTGACCCACAGCGGCATCCTCCATCGACTGCTGCATGATGGCGTAGTGTGACGCGAAGGTGTGTATAGAAGACCACGTTGCTGCTCTACAGATGTCCACGATCGGAATGTGTGCCAGGAATGCCGTAGATGCAGCCTGCGCCCTGGTCGAATGCGCTGTCAGTGCTGGGGGAGTAGCATTCGAAAGGTTATAGCACAGTTTAATACACGATGTAATCCAGGCCGAGAGACGCTGGGTGGAAACCGGTAACCCTTTCATCCTTTCTGCCACTGAAATAAAAAGTTGTGGAGATTTACGAAAAGTCTTAGTCCTCTCTATATAAAAGGCTAAAGCCCTCCTTACATCCAAGGAATGGAGCATTCTTTCCCTGTTATTAGCATGGGGCTTGGGAAAGAATACCGGTAAAAACACATCTTGGTTCAAATGAAAGGGTGAGACTACTTTTGGAAGGAAGGCCGGGTGAGGACGCAACTGAACCTTATCTTTATGGAAGACCGTGTAGGGAGGCTCCGAAGTGAGCGCCCTAATCTCAGAAACCCTACGGGCAGAAGTGACTGCCACTAAGAAGGCAGTCTTCCATGAAAGATAGGATAATGGGCAAGTGGCCATGGGCTCGAATGGAGGTCTCATTAATGCCTTCAGAACCAGATTGAGGTCCCAGGGGAAATAGGCTGACGGACCTGGGGATATAACCTCTCCAAACCTTTTAGGAATCTGAGAACTAAGGGGTTGCTAAATACCGAAGTACCTCCAAACCCTGGGTGGAAAGCTGATATAGCAGCCAGGTGCACCCGAACAGTAGAGATTGCTAATCCCTGCTGTTTCAGTTCAAGGAGGTAGTCCAGAATACTGGAGATTGTAGAAGTCAGGGGATCTCTACCTTTACTCTGAGACCACAAGGAGAAACGCTTCCATTTGGCCGTGTATGTAACCCTGGTAGAAGGTTTCCTACTACCGAGGAGGATATCCCTGACTGAATCCGAGCACTGCAGCTCTTCAGGATTCAGCCACGGATATTCCACGCCATGAGGTGGAGAGACTGCAGGCTGGGGTGCAGCATCCTCCCGTGGTCCTGGGAGATCAATGTTGGAGAGAGGGGAAGTGTTAACGGTCTCGTCACGCACAGTGACCTCAGAACTGTGTACCAGTGTTGACGAGGCCAGGCCGGTGCTATCAATATGAGAGATGCTCTGTCCTGTCGAACCTTGAGCAATACCATGTGCACAAGGGGAAACGGGGGAAATGCATAGAGCAGGCCCCCCGACCATGGTACCTGAAAGGCATCCCCTTCCGAACCCGGGCTGAGATTGAGAAGGGAGCAAAACCTCTGACATTTCCTGTTGGCCTTCGTGGCGAACAGATCTATGAGGGGAAACCCCCACCTTAGGAAAATAGAGTGGACCACGTCCGGTCTGAGGGACCATTCGTGACCCCTGAATGAATGGCTGAGCGTGTCTGCCAGCACGTTCTGAGTCCCCGGGAGATATGCGGCTGTGAGGGAGATCCCTCGAGGAATGCAGAAATCCCGAAGGGCATGGGCTTCCCTGCAAAGGCGAGAAGAGCGAGCACCACCCTGTTTGTTTATATAGAACATCGTGGCTGTATTGTCTGTTAGGACTGACACATACTTGCCTTGTAAGAGTGACTGGAATGTCTGGCATGCTAGACGGACCGCTCTGAGCTCCCGGACATTGATATGAAGGGACAGCTCTTCCTGGGACCAGAGACCTTGAGTCCGGACCTCCCCAAGATGCGCCCCCCATCCGAGGGCGGAAGCAGCTGTCACCAGGGTCAGAGATGGCTGGGGCTTGCGGAAGGGAACCCCGACGTTCAGAGACTGAGGCTGAAGCCACCAGTGGAGGGAGCGTCTGACTTGTACTGGGAGAGGTCTAGCGGATCTCTGCGTTGGTTGTAGACACCCGCGAACCATGATTGTAGAGGCCTGAGGCGGAGTCTTGCGTATGGCACCACGTAAGTGCATGCTGCCATATGTCCCATAAGGACCATACAGTTTCTGGCTGTGGTGGTGGGAAACTGTAGGAGTGACTGAATGATGTCCGAGATGGACTTGGCCCTGGAAGGGGGTAGGAAAGCTCTTGCTTGCAGGGAATCCAGTATGACCTCTATAAACTCGATCCTCTGGGTAGGAATGAGGGTCGATTTTGGAACATTCAGGATAAGTCCTAACCGGAGGAAGGTTGCCCTGATAAACCGTATGTGCATTTTTAGCAGGTCCCTTGAACTTGCTCTTATGAGCCAATCGTCCAGGTAGGGGTAAACGTGGATGCCTTTCCTCCTGAGGAAGGCTGCCACCACTGCCATGCATTTTTTGAATACCCTTGGGGCAGTCGAGAGCCCGAAAGGGAGGACTGTGAACTGGAAATGTTGATGCCCGAGTACAAATCGCAGGAATCTCCTGTGGCTCGGGATGATGGAAATGTGGAAATACGCATCCTTCAAGTCGAGGGCCGCGAACCAGTCTCTGTGATCCATAGCTGGGATTATGGAGGCTAAGGATAGCATGCGGAACTTCAACTTCTTTATGTAGGAGTTGAGGCCTCGCAGGTCCAGAATGGGGCGAAGACCGCCTTTGGCCTTCGGGATAAGGAAATAACGGGAGTAATATCCCTTGCCCCGAAATTCTTGAGGAACCTCCTCTATGGCACCCAAAGACAAGAGGGTATGTACCTCCTGATCTAGGAGTTGCTCGTGAGATGGGTCCCTGAAGAGGGACGGGGAGGGGGAATGGGTGGGTGGGAGGGTGTGGAATTGGATAGAGTATCCTACTTCTACGAGGCTGAGTACCCACCTGTCCGAGGTGATACGGGCCCAGGCCTGGTAGAAGCGGGATAAGCGGTTTGCAAAGGGTGGAGAGTTCGACGACAGAGAGACTGGTTTGGGGTCCTCGTGCGCACCTTCAAAAGCTGGGTCTGGGTTGGTGCGCACCGGAGTTTTGAGACTGTCGTGAGCCAGATCTTGGGCGGCCGCAGCTAGCTCCCCTTCCACCCCTCCTAGGTTGGTCCCTCCTTGCTTGGGGGGGTTGGTAAGGTCTAGGTGGAGGGGGAGGGGGTGGTCTGAAAGGCCTCCTCTGGGTTTGAGGGGTGTGTAGGCCCAGAGATCTTAACATTGCCCTTGAGTCCTTCATGGACTGCAGCTTTTTATCGGTATCCAGGTGGAACAGGCCCTGTTTATCAAAGGGGAGGTCCTGGATGGTAGCCTGCACCGGGGGAGGGATCCCGGAGACTTGCAGCCATGCCCCTCTACGCATAACCAACCCCGTCGCCATTTGTCTGGAAGCCGAGTTGGCAGCATCTAAGGCTGCCTGGAGTGCTGCCCTGGAAACCAGTCTGCCTTCATCGATAATGGCCATAAACTCCTTAGCCGAGTCCTTATGCACCTGGGACTCAAATTTATTCATGGCCGACCACGAGTTATAAGAGTACCTGCTCAGAGCTGCTTGCTGGTTAGCAACCCTGAGTTGAAGTGCAGCCGAGGAGTATACTTCCCATCAAGTCCAGTTTCTTGGCATCATGAGATCTGGGAGTGGGCCCTGTTTGGCCCTGTCCCTCTCTATGATTGACAGCGTCAGCAACTAGGGAGCCTGGTGGAGGATGGGTGAAAAGGAATTCGTGCCCACTTCGTGGGGCAAAGTATCGCCTCTCCACTCCCCTGGCCGTAGGTAGGAGCGATGAAGGCGTCTGCCACAGGTTGTCCATTGTGGTCTGGATCCTCCTTATAAATGGTAGGGCTACCCTGGATGGGGAATCCGATGTCAGGATATCCACCGTAGGGTCATCTTCCTCCTGAACCTCCTCAACCTGGAGATTGAGGTTCTGAGCCACTCGTCTAAGGAGATCTTGATGTCCCCTAACATCCATAGGAGGCAGGGATGTCGATGAAAACAGGGTTACTTACCTGTAACTGTTGTTCTTCGAGATGTGTTGCTCACATCCATTCCACTATAGGTCAGGCACGCGCTGCGGGCCTGGTTGCCGGGCAGATTTTTCCCCTAGCTGCAGACTGGGCGAGCAGGGAGCCCCCTGGAGTGGCGCCACTGAGGCACTCTATAAGTAGCCCTGCGACACAGTCTGGCCCCCAGTTCCTTCTTTGCCGGCTAACCCGACAGTGGGGAAGGAGGGCGGGTCTGGAATGGATGTGAGCAACACATCTCGAAGAACAACAGTTACAGGTAAGTAACCCTGTTTTCTTCTTCGAGTGATTGCTCACATGCATTCCACTATAGGTGACTACAAGCAATACCTAGGAGGTGGGGTCGGGTGGACCCATTGCTGCTCGTAAGACCGCTGACCCAAACGCCGCATCGTCCCTGGTTTGCTGGACTATGGCGTAGTGGGCGGCGAAGGTGTGGACGGAGGACCAGGTAGCCGCCCTGCAAATGTCCGTGATAGGGACTCCTTCCCGGAAGGCCGCAGAGGACGCCTGCGCTCTCGTGGAATGTGCTGTTACTCTCTCAAGCGGCTTGCCCGCGAGTTCATAACAGGTGTGAATGCACGAGGTGATCCAGGAGGAGAGCCTTTGGGCGGAGACTGGCTGGCCCTTCATTCTTTCCGCAATTGCTACGAAAAGTTGCGTTGATTTCCTGAATTGCTTTGTTCTGTCTAAATAAAAAGCAAGAGCCCTCCTAACGTCCAACGTGTGTAATTGTTGTTCCCTTCCAGAGGTATGTGGTCTGGGATAAAAGACTGGGAGACAAATGTCTTGATTCACATGGAAGGGAGAAACCACCTTAGGCAGGAAGGCCGGGTGGGGACGTAGCTGCACCTTGTCATTGTGGAAGATAGTGTAGGGCGGCTCGGAGGTCAGTGCACGGATCTCTGACACTCTGCGAGCCGAGGTGATAGCTACTAGGAATGCCACCTTCCAGGAAAGGTGGAGTAAGGAACACGTGGCGAGGGGCTCGAACGGGGGCATCATAAGGCGTGAGAGCACCAGGTTGAGGTCCCAGGGTGGAATGGGACACTTGACGTTCGGGTACAGTTTATCCAGGCCCCTGAGGAAACGGTATACCACAGGGTCTGAAAAGACTGAGTGGTTCTCCTGGCCCGGATGAAAAGCCGATATGGCAGCGAGGTGGACGCGTATGGTAGAAGTAGAAAGGCCCTGGTTTCTAAGGCCTAAGAGGTAGTCCAGTATGCGCGGGATAGCCGCCTCACTTGGGACTATATCCTGTTGTCTGCACCATGCAGAAAAGCGAGTCCACTTGGCTGAATAGGTACTTCTGGTGGATGGTTTTCTACTTCCCAGAAGGACCGTCTGTACCTCAGTCGAGCATAGGAGCTCAGGACCTCTCAGCCATGGAGTAGCCAAGCTGTGAGGTGGAGGGACTGCAAGTCCGGATGCAGGAGGCGACCGTGATCCTGGGAGATCAGGTCGGGCCACAGCGGGAGGCTGATGGGAGGGGCCCTGGACAGCCGTAGGAGGGACGCATACCAGCACTGCCTGGGCCAGGCCGGGGCTATGAGGATCACGTGTGCCCTGTCCCGTCTGATCTTCAGGATCACCTTGTGGAGAAGCGGGATCGGAGGGAACGCGTAGAACAGGTGCCCCGTCCAGGGTAGGAGGAAGGCATCTGTCAGGGATCCCCGGGAGCCGCCTCGAAAGGAGCAAAACTGGAGGCACTTCCTGTTCTGCCTGGAGGCGAAGAGATCTATGTGGGGAAATCCCCACCTCAGGAAGATCGGTCGGATGACATCCGGCCGAAGGGACCACTCGTGGGACATGAATGACCTGCTGAGGTGGTCCGCCAGTGTGTTCTGAATCCCGGGGAGGAAAGAGGCCACCGGGTGAATGTCGTGGGCTATACAAAACTCCCATAGGAGAATCGCCTCTTGACACAGGGGACTGGATCGGGCCCCGCCCTGCTTGTTTATGTAGTATTGGGCTGTGGTGTTGTCCGTCAGCACCGCCACACAGTGACCCCGTAGCGTGTCCCGGAACGCTTGGCACGCAAGTCGGACTGCCCTCAGCTCTCGGACATTGATATGGAGGCAGAGGTCTGACTCCGACCAGCGGCCTTGTGTCCTGAGATCCCCTAGGTGAGCTCCCCAACCCATCGACGAGGCGTCCGTCACTAGGGACATGGTCGGGCTGGGGGGGAGGAAGGGGACCCCTCGGCACGCATTGCTCTGGTCTTCCCACCAGGTCAGAGCGGATAAGGTGGCGTTGGGAATAGACAGGAGGGTGTCCAAACTGTCCCGTCTTGGCCGGTAGGCCACTGCGAGCCACGATTGCAGTGGGCGTAGTCGCAGTCTGGCGTGCTGTAACACGTAGGTGCACGACGCCATGTGACCTAACAGGCTGAGGAAGACTCTGGCCGTGGTCATTGGACAGCTGCGGAGCTGTCTGATAGCCGACTGGATGGCGAGAAACCGGGGCTGGGGCAAAGATGCCCTTGCCACCCTGGAGTCTAGTAGGGCCCCAATGAACTCTATGCTCTGGGTGGGCTCCAGGGTGGACTTTACCTCGTTGAGGAGGATTCCCAAGCGGTCGAAGGTGTTGATGACCAGACGCACGTGGTCCGACACTTGGACCCTGGAGGTGCCCCGGATCAGCCAGTCGTCTAGGTACGGATATACCTGTACCCCGCGGCGCCGCAGGAACGCCGCCACTACCGCCATGCACTTCGTGAATACCCTGGGCGCGGTGGACAGGCCGAAGGGCAGGACTGCGAATTGATAATGTTCTTCCGCTATTAGGAAGCGGAGGTAGCGCCTGTGAGAGGGTTTGATGCTCACGTGGAAGTAGGCATCCTTCATGTCGAGGGCAGCGAACCAGTCTCCCGGATCCAGAGAGGGAATAATAGTGCCCAAGGTGACCATGCGGAACTTGAACTTGATCATGTAGGTGTTGAGTTCGCGCAGGTCCAGGATGGGCCGGAGGCCCCCTTTCGCCTTGGGGATTAGGAAGTAGCGGGAGTAGAACCCCTTTCCCCTGAACTCCTGTGGTACAGGTTCGATGGCTCCCAGTGCGAGGAGCGACCTGACCTCCTGTACAAGCAGTTGCTCGTGAGATGGGTCCCTGAAGAGGGACGAGGGAGGTGGGTGGGTTGGAGGAGTGGAGGAGAGTTGGAGGGAGTATCCCACCTCCACCGTGCGGAGGACCCACTGGTCCGATGTGATGTCTGACCATGCACGGCGGAAGTGAGACAAACGGTCTCCAAAGGGAGGATCCAGGACTGAAGTTATTAAGCTGCCCCCGGGCGCACCATCAAAAGTTGGACCTAGGCCCCTGGGAAGGCTTAGGTCCCCGCTGTTTCCCGCCCTGCCTGGGCCCCTGACGCTTGCGGAAGGGGCGGTTTCTCCTGCCGGAGGAGTCCTGTGGCTGGCGTGCGGGAGGGAAGAACTTCCTGCGCGGAGGGACGAAGGGGCGCCTTTGCGGCCCCGGGGCGTGCATGCCGAGGCCCTTGAGGGTCACCCCTCTGTCATTGAGGGCCTGGAGCCGCGCATCTGTGCCCTCCGAAAAGAGGGCCTGTCCCTCAAACGGGAGGTCTTGGATCTTGTACTGCATCGCCGGGGCAAGGCTGGATGAGGAGAGCCATGCTGCCCGTCGAAGGGCTATGCCCGAGGCCATAGTCCTGGCCGCCGAGTCCGCTGAGTCCAGGGCCGCTTGCAGGGTGTGTCTCGAGATATCCCTGCTCTGAGTCAGAAGGGCCCTAAACTCCTGTCTGCTCTCCTGGGGGAGAGCGGTCTCGAATTTGTTGAGGGCCTCCACTGTATCGAAGTGGTGCCTACTCATTAGGGCCTGATGGTTAGCCACTCGCAGTTGGAGGCCCCCGGAGGAGTAGACCTTCCTGCCAAAATGGTCCAGCCTCTTGGCTTCTTTGGCTTTAGGTACCTGGGCCTCCTGTCCATTGCGCTCTTTATTGTTCACCGACTCCACCACCAGGGAGGAGGGCGTAGGGTGAACGTACAAATACTCATAGCCCGTGGCCGGGACAAAGTAGCGCTTTTCTACCCCCCGTGCGGTGGGGGGGATGGAGGCTGGGGTCTTCCAAACCGACGTGGTGTGCGCTTTAATTGTATTAATAAATGGCACAGCCACACGTGCCGGGGTGCCCTTCGTCAGCATGGTGGTGACCGGGTCATCCACCATCTGGATCTCCTCAAGGGGCAGGTTCATATTTTTGGCAACTGCCTGGAGGAGGTGCTGGTAATTCGAGAGTTCCAGGGCGGGCGGGCTGTTGGAAGAGGTGCCCGCCACCGCCTCAACCCCCACTGGGGAGGCGTAAGGCCCTGGCTCTCGGGGGCTGTGTATTGCCGACGGCTGGCTGGCCAAGGATGGCCCTGGTAGGTCCTGCCGAGCAGCCCTCGCACACACTGGGAACCCCGGCTCGGACTGGGTTTCCCCCGGTTGGTCATGCTCCCATGCCACCCATTCTGGCCAGGTCGGGTTTAGGGTGGCTGGGGCTGGTCCCATAGCTGGAGGGGACGCTGAGGTAGAGGAGTGCCATGGAGCCGCTATGGTGGCCGACTGGAGGGCCTTGGGCGGAGAGTCATGCTGGGTTTGTGTGCCAGCCGACTCTCTACGCCTGCGGCGCCGAGGGCTTCTCGACCGGTGCCGGGAGAAGCGACTGCCCTCTGATGAACGGCTGCTGGATCCACTTTTGCGGGATCCACGGTGCCGCGATGACGACCGGTGCCGGGCTGATCGCCGGTGCCGCGATGAGGTCCGGTGCCGGGGCGAGCGGCGGTGCCGTCTGGATGAGGAGCGCCGATGTCTGCGGTGCCGCGACGACGAACGGTGCCGAGGAGATCGGTGCCGTGTCGATCGTGACCGGTGCCGCGACGACGAGCGGTGCCGGGAAGATGAGCGGCTCGGCGAACGGCGTCCAGAGCGGCCCCTGTGGCAACTGACGGACCGGTGCCGGGAGTGCGACCGGTGCCGGGAGTACGACCGGCGTCTGTCCGTGCGGGAGTGCCGGGACTCCGACCGGCGCCAGGACTCGGACCGGCGGCCGGAGCGCGATGTGCGCGATCGGCCATGAGGAGACCCGGAGCATGGTCTCAACTCATTGCGGCGCCGAGACTGCGACCGGTGCCGGGAAGCTGACCGGTACCGGGAGTTAGATCGGCGCCGCGAGATCGATCGGCGTCCGTGCCCCGCCGGGCTTCGAGCCGCGATCTCCGTCACGGTCATGGGCGGCTTGCCCCTAGACCGGACAGGTTGCTGCGGGGTGTCCTCCGCAAGCAACCTCCTCGCAGCAGCGAACGCCTCCGGCGTGGAGGGAAGCTGCTGCGGCATCGGCACCCTGAGTGGCGAGACCACTGGCACCGGACTCGACGGGGCCTCCTGCGGCGCCGGAGTCGTCGGTGCGGGTGCGGGCGGCTGTGCCTCTGGTCGGCTCCCCGGCGGCGACCGTGGGCGCGTGAGCGGTGCCGGAGGCTGCACGCGGTCCGGTGCCGATGCTGGGCGCGGGTCCGAGTCCTTTCTGCGCTTAGCACTGGGGGAGCGCGACCGGTGCCGAGGCTTCGCTTTCGCCGGCTTGGGTGCGGGGCCCGGTGCCGCACTCGAGTCCGGAGTGAGAGCCGCCTCTAACAGGATCTGCCGCAGGCGGGATTCTCTGTCCTTGCGGGTCCTGGGTTTGAAGGCCCTGCAGATCTTGCAGGCGTCTGCCAAGTGCGCTTCCCCGAGGCACTTAAGGCACTTGGAGTGTGGGTCCCCCGCAGGCATGGGCTTCCCACACTCCGCACATGGCTTGAATCCCGGAGCCTTGGATGACATGGCTCCGGTGGCAGGGAAATCCCCTGCACCTAACTATTTACACTATAGCTACTTAACAACTACTTAACAACTACTTAACAACAACTATTAATGAGAACAATAGGAATAACAGCTAGGAGATAAGGAGGACGCTCAAGAGCAGTACTCCTGTTCCGACTACCAGCGCGAGCGGTGAAGAAGGAACTGGGGGCCAGACTGTGTCGCAGGGCTACTTATAGAGTGCCTCAGTGGCGCCACTCCAGGGGGCTCCCTGCTCGCCCAGTCTGCAGCTAGGGGAAAAATCTGCCCGGCAACCAGGCCCGCAGCGCGTGCCTGACCTATAGTGGAATGCATGTGAGCAATCACTCGAAGAAGAACCTGCAACCGCTTCGTCCGGGGAGGCTGATGAGGATGTAAACTGGTGGTCCCCCGCCTGTTGCATCTCCTGAGTGTCCTGGTGAGTCTCTGCAGGCAGGGTGCCGTGAGCTTCAGTAGACTCCGGTACCGACGACCCCGGTACCGATGGGCACGGTGTCGGTTGCCCCGCAGCTGCCTCCGTCTGGGGTCTCGTAATAGTGGCTGAGACCGGACCCCTCGGCACCGAGGGGAGCGACATTGTTGTAGAGGGAGGCCCCTGAGCCTGATGAAATGCAAAGGGGGTCCAGAAGGGCCATTGGACTGGACCCTGAGCTTCCTCCGTCCACGCAGAGGGACGCCTGTGATGGGACGAGCGCCGGTGCCGAGAGTGGTGCGACCGGGACTAGTGCCTGCTATGTCTAGAGCAGGACCTGGAAGATCTCGTGTCCAACTCGGAGGAATAGTCTGAGTGCGACCAAGGGGGCGCGGTGCCGTCCGGTGCCACGATCGGGTGTGCCATTGCGTGGGACTCACGGTGCCGACGCGTCGGCTGGAGCGGGCCCATGAGTGACGGTGCCGCGGAGACTCCACCCGCACCGGGTGCCTCTTGAGAAGTCGACGGTACCGCATCAGCCGGTGCCGGGGTTGGTGTCATTGGTGGAATGATCGGTGCCGCGGCCCGAGGGAGCAGTGCCGGGACCAGGAACTGTGGAACTGGATCTCTGGTCAAGTCCATGAGATCGGTTGCCGCGTCAAAAGCCTCAGGGGTTGACGGCATGTCCAACCCAGGCTGATCTCTCTCTGGGGAAGAGGTTACCGACAGAGAGGTAGGCGCGTCCTCCACGCGGGGAGGCGCTGGTGCAGGCTCAGTACGGGACTTGTGGATATGCCCCGGAGCCGTCCGCACCGCAGGAGGGCCATCCGACGCCTTACGAGCTGGAGAGCGTCCCCTCGATTTCTTGGACGGCACCGGAGATTGCGAACGGTGCCGTCGAGAAGAGGTGGCATGGTGCCGAGGTGAGCGGTGCCTAGAGGCCTTCTTGGCTTTCGGTGCCGCAGTACCGCGGATTGAAGCCGGTGCGCTGGTAGAAGTGGAAGGCTCAGATGGCTGCAGGGCTGATTCCATCAGGATGAGTTTGAGACGATAATCTCTTTCTTTGTTTGTGCGGGGCTTGAAGCCTTTGCAAATAGAGCAGCGCTCGGTTTGATGACCCTCTCCTAAGCACTTTAAACAATGGGAGTGAGGGTCACTAACCGGCATAGGCTTACCGCACTTTTCACAGTTTTTGAATCCCGACGCCCCAGGCATAACCCGGCGTCAGGACAAGCTAAACTAACAACTATATAACAACTAACAACTAAACTAACAACTATAACTATCTAACAACTATAACTGCTAAGAGAAACGAGTATCACAACGAGAGTAGAGCACAATAGCTGTTTCAGCAATCGCCACGGACGGAAAGAAGGAACTGAGCGGGGGGAGGGTCGGCAGGGGCATATATACATTGCCATAAGAGCGCCACTCCAGGGGTCGCCCCTGCTGACCCTACGGGTATCGCTAGGGAGAAAAGTTCCGGGACCATGCATGTGCGGTGCGCACACACATCTGGGAATGGACATGAGCAAGCACTCGAAGAAGAAGGTGTTTTGTAGGAGGTGTTGATCATTGTAGCAATGGAGATATGTCTGCAGATTTTGCATCTGTTATTCTGACAGTCTGGTGCTGCTTTGAGTTGGTGTGTCATTTAGTCCAACCCCCTGCTCAAAGCAGGACCAACTCCAACTAAATCATCCCAGCCAGGGCTTTGTCAAGCCAGGTTTGTCAATTTAAGGGCTGGTCCCCACTACGGCTTAACGTCGACTTTAGCGACGCTAAGTCGACATAAACCTGTACCCGTCCTCACACAGACGCCATTTGCGTCGATTTAAAGGGCCCTCAAAATCGATTTCTGTACTCCTCCCTAACGAGAGGAGTAGCGCTGAAATCGACCTCTCTGGGTCGATTGTGGATTAGTGAGGACGCAAGGGACGTTATTGGCCTCCAGAGGCTGTCCCACAATGCTCCATTCTGACCGCTTTGGACTGCCTCACTGCTCCACTGTGACCGCTCTGGACAGCACTCTCAACTCGCTGCTCTGGCTATGTAGACAGGAAAAGACCTGGGAACATTTGAATAGCATTTCCTGTTTGGTCAGCGTGGCCAGCTCACCTGCACAGCTCAGTCGCCATTCAGAGAAATCAGCAGCACAAGCCGCCATACAGACCTCAGCATCACAAGATGCCATGCAGAGCTCAGCAGCACAGGAGACCAGCCAGAGGAAAAGAGCTCCAGCATGGTCCAATCGTGAGGTGTTGGATCTGATCGCTATCTGGGGAGAGGAATTCGTGATGTTGGAACTCCGTAACAACAAACGGAATGCCAACATGTTTGCCAGGGTCTCCAAAGCCATGCTGGAAAGGGGCCACAACAGGGACGCCCAACAGTGTCGCGTGAAAGTAAAGGAGCCGAGGCAAGCGTTCCAGAAAGCCAAAGAGGCAAACGGACGCTCAGGGGGCGCGCTGCGGACATGCCGGTTCTACAATGAACTGAATCAGATAATGGGGGGCGCCCCAACCACCATCGCACCGGTCTGCGTGGACTCCACCCATGGGATAATGGTTAGGCCTGAGGAGGATTCGGATGAGGAGGACGATGAGGAGGACGGAACAGTATCAGCAGACAGCCAGGAACTGTTTATCACCCTGGAGCCAGTACTCTCCGAACCCTCCGGAGGGGTACCCAAGCCAGCGAAGGAACCTCTGGTGAGTGTTTTTTTTTTAAGGGATTAGATGACTCATGATTTTTAAAGGAAGCATTTATTAATGATTAACTTGCCCTAAGGACTTGGTGTGCATTCATTGCTGGTCCCTTTTTACTCAAACAGTTTGTCAATATACTCAGGTATTGAGCGGAAATCCTCTATGGACATTTCCATGAAGCTATCCAGGAGGTAGCGATGAATCTTCCGCAACAGATTTCTGGGGAGAGCCGCCTTGTCTGGCCCCTCGTGATAGGAGACCATCCCATGCCACGAAAGTAGTAAATAGTCTGGTATCATTGAGCAGCACAACATTGCGGCGAATGGACCAGGACTTTGTAATGATTCCAACAACTTGCGTTCTTTATCTCTCTGAGAAATTCTAAGCAGAGTGATGTCATTCATGGTTGCCTGTTTGAAATACGGACTGCAATTAGTCTGGACACAGTGAGAGAGACAGCCCGTAACGCCCCCCCCCCCCACCGCGCACCCCCCTCTTCCCCCCAGCCAACCCGTAATGAGAGCAGTTAGAGGGGTTTTGAGCCTACAAGCGGATGCTTCCGCAGCCAGCCTGTAGCCAGAGAGTTTTTGGTTTTGTTTTGCATTTCGCGGTTCACTGGGAGCCACGTGGTGGGGGGGAAGTGGGGTGGGGTTACACTGGAATATCCGAGCGCTGCTGTAAAGAGTATGGTTTATTCTTACCATGGCCGGCTGCATGGTGATTTCAGCAGCCGTGGTGAGGCTATCTCGTGTGTGAGATGCTTCTGTGACTTTTGAGTGATCCATTCACTTTTAGGTGCGGAATATGACCTTGTACAGAAACCATATCAGGTCTGTGAATACTGTGTTTCCCCGCTGCATAGTAATTCTGTTGTGCTCTGAGAATGTATCTGTCTCATAACCTTGTTCCTTTCTTTCTTCAACAGCTGCACAGTTATCTCTGAATCCCCCCTCTTGCCCCTCATGCCGGCTATCACAGATACGAAAGCATCAAAAGAAAACGTGTGATGACATGTTTAATGAACTACTGCATAACTCTCACGCTGAGGCTGCACAGCAGACAGAATGGAGGGAAAAATTGTTACAGTTAAGACAAGAATCAAGAGCTGCAGCAGAAAAGTTGCAGGAGTGTGAAGAACAGCAGATGGATGCTTTGCTTTGGATAATGGAGGACCAAAGTGACATGCTTTGGTGTCTGGTGGAGCTTCAGCAGGCCCAAAGATCGCCTCTACAGCCTCTGTGTAACCACCTCCCCCCCTCCCCAAGTCCCATAGCTTCCCCACCCAGACACGGGGTGAGAACCCGGGGGGGGGGGGAAGCTCCAGGGACCGACCCACTTTATCCCACAAGCCAGCACAAGCTGCAGCAGGCTGAGTTTATCTAAAAAGTTTTAAAAGCTTCTGTGTCTTGCCCCCCTCCCCCGCTCCTCCACCACTGCGACTGCTGGTTTCCCTCCTCACCCACCCCTTCTTGGCTACCTTGCCAGTGATCCCCTGTATTTGTATTTGTGATGAAGCAATAAAGAAACCATGATTTTTAAAACAGTGAATTTATTTCCTCCGCAAGCATCGGGAGGGGGGAGGGAAAGAGAGTGCAAGGACGGCAGGCTTAGGGCTGAGCAGAGCAAGGGAGCGGGTTCTCAAACACCATCTTGGGCACTCATAAAACTGGTTTTCAAGGCATCCCTGAGGCGCAGTGCCTCATGGTGCGCTCTTCTACTTTCCCTGCTGTTTGGCTGCTGGTAAGCAGCGGACAGGAAATTTGCCTCTGCCTCCCAGCCTGCCATAAACGTTGCTCTCACAGACATTGTGGAGCACAGAGCAAGCAGCAATAACAATGGGGATATTTCTGTCGCTGATGTCTGAGCGAATCAGTAATGAATGCCATCGCCCCTTGAGTCGGTCAAATGCACACTCTACTGCCATCCTGCACTTGCTGAGCCTGTAGTTGAACAGCTCCTGACCCCTGTCCAGGGCTCCTGTGTAGGGCTTCATAAGCCAGGGCATTAAGGTATAGGCTGGGTCCCCAAGGATAACAATCGGCATTTCTACCCTACCCCCCACCCCCCACCACCACCACAGTAATTTTCTGGTCGGGGAAGAAAATCCCTTGCTGCAGCTCTCTAAATATCCTAGAGTTCCTGAACACACGAGCGTCATGAACCTTTCCCGGCCATCCCACGTACAGGTCGGTGAAACGTCCCTTGTGGTCAACCAGTGCTTGCATGACCATAGAATAATATCCCTTCCTGTTTCTGTACTCTGCGGCCTCGTTGTCCGGTGCCAGGATAGGGATATGAGTCCCATCTATAGCCCCACCACAGTTAGGGAATTCCATGGTGGCAAAGCCATCTATTGTAGCTTGCAGGTTTCCAAGGTTTATAACCCTGGGTAGCAGCAGCTCGATGATTGCCCTGCTTACTTGCATCACAGCAGACCCCACTGTAGATTTACCCACCCCAAACTGATTCGCAACTGACTGGTAGCTGTCTGGCGTTGCAAGCTTCCAGAGGGCTATCGCCACTCGCTTCTGAACTGTGAGGGCCGCTCTCATTTTGGTATTCTTGCGCCGGAGGGCCGGGGAAAGCAAGTCACAAAGTTCCATGAACGTGCCCTTACGCATTCGAAAGTTTCTGAGCCACTGGGAGTCATCCCAGACCCGCAGCACTATGCAATCCCACCAGTCAGTGCTTGTTTCCCTGGCCCAGAATTGGCATTCCATGGCATGAGCCTGCCCCATTGCCACCAAATTTGCCAGGCTGTCGGTCGCCCTACTTCCAAAAACGTCAGTGTCCCTGTGCCTGCTGTGCATGTCCAGGTCCATCTCCTCATCACTGTTGTCAGGTTCCAGAAAGCGCAGTTGTCTCCAGATCGCATTCCTCTGCAGACAGAACAGCATAAAATCCACAACAGTGCGCGAGGTCCTCACAACGGCCAGTACTGCAGCGGTGGCATCAGCAGGCTCCATGCTTGCAGTGCTATGGCGTTAGCGCGGAGAAAGGGCGTGAATAATGGATGCCTACCCACAGTGCACCGCTCAAAATGGGGTCGGTGGCGCAAAAAAAGGGCGCGAAATTTGGAAATGCCTACCCATAGTGCAGCACTCTAAATGGTGCCTGCTGGGGACTCCGGAAACTGTGGGATAGCTACCTTCAGTGCAACGCTCGCTATGTCAACGCTTGCAACAGTTGTGCGGACAGACACTGTCGAGTTGCTGTGCTTTGTGGGGACACACAAAATCGACTCTATACAGTCTGCTTTAAAAAACTGACCTAAAGGAAATCGACCTACTGCTGTAGTGAAGACATACCCTATGACTTGGTCATGGAGGTCACAGATTTTGCATGACCTCAGTAACTTCAGGCCTACACAGCAGGGCTCAGGCTGTAGGCACCAGGTGGGGAGAGGTGGGGGGGGGGGGCTCGAGCTTCCATGATTTGTTTATTGCCCACATCCTGTCTGTGATTTTTACTAAAAATACCCATGACAAAATCTTAGCCTTATTATACCTCAGGGGGATTCCAGTGTGAGGTGGTAGGTAACTAGTAGTATTCGCTCAGAAGGGATTTTATTTTTGTATTGAAGCACCTTCTCTTGGGGTATTTGAGGGGCCCATTACCTGATGCAATCTATTTGTCTGGTGAAGTGTCCTTGGTTGGTGTTTTAAGGAGTATATCCTGGACTTTCTCCTCAGAACATATTCTGTAGTATCCCAGTGTCTGGCTGTAGATAACAGATTTCTTTGTGTGTTTGGGGTGGTTACTGGATCTATGAAGGTAGGAATGGTGATCTCTGGGTTTCTTGTATCTAGTTATCTGTAGGGTTCCGTTGTTGAAGCTGATTGTGGTGTCTAGGAACTTGATGTTGGTATAGGAGTGTTCTAGAGAGCATTTAATGGACTGGTGATGGCTGTTGAAGTTGTGGTGGAAATCTATGAGGGAGTTTAAGTCATCTCTTCAGAGGATGACATACACTGATGATATTTTCAGGTATATCATTGGTTTGTGATGCATTTGTCCAGAAATTCTTCTTCAAGGTGCCCCATGAAGAGATTGGCATATATGGGGAATCATCCTCTTACCTCGGCTGTTCCCATAGTTTGGACAAAAGTGTATGTTGTTGAATGTAAAATTGTTATGGATGAGAATGAAATGGATGTGTTTAGTGATGTGTTTGGGGTGGATAGTCCAGAGTTATCCACTGTCTTGTAAATATTTGAGGCAAACAGCTATGCTGTCATGAGGGATGTTGACATATAGGGAAGTGACATCCATAGTGGCAAGGATGGTGTACTGAGGGAGGTTGTTAATGTTGCAGTGTTTGTGGAGGAACTTGGTTATGTCCTGGAGGAAGCTGGGCCTTGGTATGGTGAATGGTTGGAGGATCGTTTATATGAGTCCCTATGTTCATTAGTAAATGTGCCATGGCTGATAGTTCCCTGGTGTGGGTTCTTGGGGGATGAGTTTGTAGAGCTTCTCTTGGTGTTGTTTGGGGAAGGAGTTAATGAATACCTTAACTTCAATAACTGTTGATCCAAAATATTAGCAAAATATATTAAGTTAATTGTGTACTATGTCTTTTGTGTAGTGCTTGTCTGTTTTTAGTAAATTATGTTGTTTTTGTTCTTTACGCTGACCAAAGATATTTGTTTTAAAAGTGGTTTATATTAATTCTTTTACAGAAATCTAGGTGAAAAGTAAAACAAACCAAGGTAGAATAATCAGTTTTAATGGTGTTATTCTAATAAATTGTTAACAGTGGCTCTGGAGGGAATATGGAGTGTGAAAAGAAATTTCTCCGTGGGAGGCTTGAAGCCAGCATCACAGAACAGAAACAGTTTACTTTCACAGCCCAAGTACTATTCCAGGCACGGAGGAATAAGAAGTAAGAGATAGTAATCAGTAGATTTAAACTGTAACACCTCATTTTGCAACATTAGGATGACACTGTTTTATAATACCTACAAACCTATTAAACAGATAGCAATTGTACCTTGCTTGATTTTATTCTTTTTACCTAGGTACCAATATGGACCACATCACCATAGCATCTTGGCTTTTTTTTTTTAAACAGATCAACCAACTCCTTCTTTTCCTTCAGCAAGTAGCAGGGCACTGGGTTGCATACCCTACATAAGAAAGCTGCTTAGTGCTTCTTTGTTGAGTCACCTTAAGCTCATGTGCTAAGGACCTTGCTTGAAGATGCGGAATACTTACTTTTTATTCATTTTGGTGGATGGATCTCAATAGCTCTATGTGGATCCTGAGTTACACTTGGTCTCCTCTCTTCATGCGATTCAGAGTTTTCTGCAGGTCTTGGACTGCAGTGGCCCCCCTTCCTCTGCACATTTCCCATTGAGTAGATATGAGGTGGGGGGAAGTCTCAGTCATTTCCATCTTTGTATGTTGGAGGGTAGTGGGCAGCTTGGGGAAGTTTCTCTTCCCTTACAATCCTCAAAGGGCCTCTTCAGTCTGATGGGCCTGTCCTCTCCCAGCTATATGCATAACATGCTCGCTATGCCCAGCAGCTCTCTTCCTGAGGAATTTTCACCTCTGTAATGGGGAGAAAACTGCCAAGCGCAGAGACATATAGATTTTATAAGCTCTGTCAGGGCAGTGCTGCTAGGGCCAGGGTGACAATGCAGAGTTCATACTCCCTGCATACTGTGTGGTTAAGTGGGGCTCTTCTTCACCAGGCTGGGGAGTGGGCACTCCAGGCAGGACTTGCTTCAGCTCTTCTGTAACAGCTCTCTCTTCCTCCTGGGCATGTGATTCTGTGATTTACCTATTAGTGATCCCCTAATAATTCATTTTTGGGGGCCCCCATAAATTGTTAGTTTACACACAGATATACACGGTATCTACACCATATTTTCTCCCCAACTTCCACTGTTATTTTCCTCTCCTTCCTTCAACGGTTGCATGTAGTGCTATGTGCACTGCTCCACAGTGGATGTCAACACACTGTGCTCTCTTTGTCTTGTCCTGCTTCCTTACTAATATAAAATGTGCTAGGATTTTGAGGCAAAGGCTGTTTAAAAATATCTCCTGCCAAGTAAAATCTTTACTAATTTCTGTTGTTTTCATATTTTTCCCTCTAGGATAGCTCCAATGAAAAGCAACATTTCCCCTTCTGGAGGACGTGGGTCAGGGCAGGCACCTCCATGTGTTACCAACCCTACAATTATTTTGTTCCAGCAAACACAAAGTACCACAATATAGACGATGTATTATATTTTGTACAATAAAATAATAAAGCTATATGTATTGGTACCTGATCAGCTCTAACGACAGAGTGCTCCAGCTAGGTGTTGAATGTGTAAAGGCATGATTGCCAAACCTGTCTTAACAGGCATTGGCAGGTACAGATCAGCCACTCAGGTTTATTGATGTTTTTTACCTCAAATTAACATATTGGGCAAATGTTGTACTAAGGCCTTGTCTACACAGAAAATTTGTAGCAGTATAGTTAAAGTGGCACATTTCTCCTAGTGTAGATGAAGTTATAGCATATAAAGTACTTATCCCAGTAGAGCTTTTTCCCATACGAAAAGGGGCCTGAGGAATAAGCAATAGTGATATAAGACATCTTTATACTGGTATAACTGTGTCCACACTATAGGTTATACTGGTATAGCTATTTCAGTAAAATATCACAACCCTAGCTGACATAGGGCTGGTCTTCATTACGGGGGGGATCGACTGCAGATACGCAACTTCAGCTACGTGAATCACTTAGCTGAAGTTTGCGTAGCTGCAGCCGACTTACTGCTCGTCCTCATGATGGTGGCGGCGGTTGGCGGCGCGCTCCCCCGTCGACTCCAGCTTGTGCCTCCCGGCAAGCTGGAGTTCCGGAGTCTACAGGGGCGCCGCGAGCGATCGATTTCTCGCGTCTTCATAAGATGCGAGAAATCGATCACCAGAAGATCGATGACTACCCGCCGATTCGGCGGGTAGTGAAGACATACCCATAGTTATCCCAATACTATGTGATCTGGCTTCAGCTTCCATGCTCATCAACACATCCCCCTTCACACATGCATACAGCAATGACAACATCAGCTGTACACTCCTTCTCACCTCGGAGGGACTGGAGAAATGCTAGGGTGTGGGGAAGCTGGTGAGATCCTAGGGTAGAGAACAGAGGAACTGGACACAGACTAGGGTAATGGGGCAAGGGAGAAAAATAAGGGGTACTGCATAGGTAAGGAGCCTGCAAAGTTTAATGGAGGAAGAAGGGAATCCCCTGGGAAAAGAGGGAAGGGGCAAAAGAATGGAAACTAGAAGTGTGAGGGAAGAGGCAAATATCCTAGGGATAGAGAGACAAGGAAAATTCATGGGAAAGAGTGGGGTGAGGAGAAGGAGAGGAAGGAGAACCATCCAGAGGCTAGGAAAGAGCAGAAAAAGAGAAATAAGGGGACAGAGGCAACTTAAGGAGAACCACCAGGGCAGATGACAGAATAGGGGGAAAATAGGAGAGAGGCAAAGAAGGAGATGGAGGGAGATGCTGCTTTTCAGGGGAAGGAAAGATTCAAATAAGAACATTAAGTAGAAATGAGGGGAAAGCAATAAAATGGATAAAAGAAGAGAGAAGAGGAGATGGTAAGAGGAGGAAGAGAGGGGGAATCAAGAAGAGATGCTTACAATGTAGATGTTAGTGAATTTCCTGTATTTATTTCTGCTGCTATATTTTATTGTCTTTCCTGGATATTTGACCTGTGCCCTGAATTTTCAAAAGCAACTAGGTTTTGGGTGCCCAACTTGAGACACCTTAGAGGGGTCTGGTTTTCACAAAACTCTGAGCACCTGCCCTGTCAAAATCTGGGCCCTTTTTGGTGTCTCCAGTTGGCCTCTCCAAATCACTAGTCACTTCTGAAAATATAGGCCTGTCCATCTAAAGTGTTGGGGGAAATGATGGGCTCGCTGTTCTGCTCAATTGTTACTTAATGTTGTATTTCTTAGTCATCTGATATTACTGCAACATCCATGTTTGAGCTAAAACGAAACCTGCATGTATCTTGGCCAGCACATCAATTGGAAATTCCACAATACAAGACGCATTTACCATGTGTGAACAGTGAAATGTATTTGAGGGCAAAGTGTAGTTAAGGCTGATATTTTTGGCCCTCTTTCTGGTAATTTTACTGTAAAGTGATACCAATCCCCACAGCAAGATTATAAAACAATTGACCATTGTTTTAACCTCCTTTGTCTGGGCTCATTTATTGATGGCAGCATCTTGTAGGCCCAAAATTAAAAGACTGTGAATCAATATCTATCCTCATCTAATAAAGGTTGAACATAAACCAACCATTTCCCATAGTGTCTAACATTTACACAGCAAAGTTATTCTGGTGTTAACGAGAATAGGAATGGGCATCAGGGAACCCAGAAATAATAAATTAATTAACTGCAGCCTTTAGGCATTATTATTGACAGATACAAAGAAATGGTTAACGAGAAGCTGCCTTTTTTAAACTGGCATTTTGAGACAGTTGATGAATTTAGATCTAAATAAATGTCAAGTCCTAATGAAGAAAGTGAGTCCACGAGGGTGAAGAGGCCAGCTGGGCAGCTCTTGGGCAAAAACATTTGCTGGTGTTAGAAACTGCAAATATTTGGAATACAAAACAAGCAAACATGTTTTGCTTTACAATACCTTTATGGCTTAAGGGCCCAATCCTGGAATATTACGCAGTTTTTATATGGGCATATTCGCCATTGATATTAATGGGCATTTTGCCCAAATAAACAGAGAGCAGGACTGCTGGATAAGAGCCTGTGTTTGTGTAGAAGAACCATGGCTAAGGAAAGCGTCACAGTCTCTAGTCTCCCCACCCAGAGAAACTAAGGTTATGTCTACACTGCAATTAGACACCCAGGGCTGCAGCCCGAGCTCTTTCTCACCCTGCCCCTTGAGTTGCAGAATCCTCAAGCCCCAGCTGCACCCCAAGCAAGCTCTTCACTGCAATTAAAAGCCCTTTAGTTGGAGTCCTACAAGCCCAAGTCAGCTGGCACTAGGGTGATCAGAAAGCAAGTGCGAAAAATCGGGATAGGGACGGGGGTAATAGGTGCCTATATAAGACAAAGCCCCAAATATTGGGACTGTCCCTATAAAACCGGGACATCTGGTCAGCCAAGCTGGCCTGTGCCAGAGATGGGTTTTTAATTAGTGTGGACATACCCTTCAACAGTGCTCAGGTGTGGGGGGGAGGGGCAATGCAGGGAGACAGTTACAGCTCTTAAGAGTCTGAGCCGCCTGGCCCTGATTTATACATTATGAAGATAGAAGGGACCACTGTGATAATCTAGTCCAGCAGTTCTCAGACTACTTCTGGCAGAGACCCCTTTTTGCTTTGCAGTGTTGTTCTGCGGCCCGGGGGTATGTCCGCCGAATTGAACACTTCTGCTTTTGGCTGACATGTGGCGTTCATGTCTCTGTCCACCAAACTGCCGCTAAAGGCGGAAGCGTTTGTTGTAGTGGTGTAGTGTTGTGTTGCTGTCCAGAGGCTACCGGTGTGGTGCTTCTGCTTTCTCCTGTTGATATCACTCGGCTGCGTGCGTGTGTTCCCTCTGTGTGCTGCCCCAGCTCTGTACAGATAGCTGACGCAGCAGACCCGACGAGAACCCCTAATAACCACAGAGTCTTAGTAAGGTACAAAGGCACTTCGGCCAGGGTTTATTGTGACCCTGACACCCTTCTGTTCCCTGCAGGTTACTTAGCCTCCAGGGCTTACAGAGAAAGAGTGTCACTCGGCAATGGACTCAGCTCAGTGACGGGACATTGTCACTCCCCCTCGAGCCGGACAAAGACATTCCAGTGACACATGCTTATATACAGACACAGAACAAGTTACACATCACTCCTGACGTATTCAGGTGCAACCCCTCCACGTAGCAAGGTACAACCCTCCTACGTAGTAAGGTGCAGCCCATTTACGTAGTTAGGTGCCGCCTCGCCCCTTGCACCTGTTGTTTTGATCAAAACAACTCTATCCATCATTTTACCCTTTTGCCCCTGTCATTGGGATGGCTCATGAGGTTACCCGTTATCTGAGGAGTGTCCTTGGTTTATAATGTACCTCATTACTGTGTTTATACTGAAATTATAATGAGTATAAATTCTTACGATATCAGCCCTCTTCCTGCCAATTTCTGTGAGCCGGACCAGCCTTAATTGCTCACAGCTGCAATTTGCTTCATATACCATTACTTTAGTTCAGGCCTCAGACTGGGCTCTTAGTAGGCCTTTAGCCTTTACTTACATTGCCTTCACTTACTACAGCGTTCACTTCGGCGGCTTTTCGGCAGACACAGCCCCGCGTTTGGAGCTGCCACCGAAATGCAGCCGACAGCGTTGGAAGCTTGCGAGCCCCCGGGAATTGCCCCGAGACCCCTGAGGGGTCGCGACCCCCAGTTTGAGAACCAGTACTCTGACCTCCTGTATTACTCAGGCCATAAGAAATCCGTGAATTCATGACTGTTGGAACTACAGCATAGCTTTCACAAAAACATCCAATCTTGATTTAAAAGGTGCCAGTGATAGAGAATCCA
The DNA here is from genome assembly GCA_032164245.1 of Sternotherus odoratus. NCBI lineage: Eukaryota > Metazoa > Chordata > Testudines > Kinosternidae > Sternotherus > Sternotherus odoratus. The sequence goes on along the minus strand of JAVMKO010000001.1, from coordinate 278,825,046 downwards.
TCATAACACTTCATAAATTGTTCCAGTGGGTAATTACTCTCACTGTTAAAAATGTGCACCTTATTTCAAGTCAAAATTTGTTTAGTTTTAGCTTTCAGTCATTGGATCGTGTTATAGCATTGTCAGCTAGATTGAAGAGCCCATTATATTTGTTCCCCACTGTACCCCATGGAGTTACTTATAGACTGTAATAAAGTCACCCATTAACCTTCTCTTGGTTAAGCTAAACAGATTGAGCTTGTTGAGTCTGTTACTATAAGGCATGTTTTCTAATCCTTTAATCATACTTGTGGCTCTTCTCTGAACCAACTCTAATTTATCGATAGCCTGCTTGAATTGTGGGCACCAGAAATGGATACAGTGTTCCAGCAGAGTGGCACCAGTGCCAGATACAGAGGTAATATAACCTTATTCCTCCTACTCAAGCAGCAGGGAAGCAGGTCTAAGGGACACTGCTGGAATAAAATCCCTTATACAGTACCAGGAGAGGATCAGCCATAGGGGAGCTGACATGCAAAATGTTGTCCAAATTTTGTACTCCTTCTCTATAAAGGAAGTGAAGAATTTAAAAAAGGTGACCCAGTGGTGAGAGCACAGGAGTGAGAAACAAAAACTCCTGACTTCTAACCCTTGCAATGACATTGATTCTTTCTATGGCAAGTCACCCAACTTTCTTGAGCTTCAGTTTCCTCACCTGTAAAGTGGAAATTATAATACCTGCCTCTCAGGCTTACCTAGTCCACATTTACAACATGCTGTTAGACTGTCAAAGGCAAGGCACTTTAAAAGTGCAATGCACTATAGTAGTATAAGGGCCCTACCATCAATAAAATGTTAACCCCACCCCTTGACCCCATAAGCCCTGCCCACCTGGCACCGGAAGTCCCACCCCATAGGGACATTACTGGACACTGCAAAATGGAGGTTCCTAGGGTTGTGTTTGGGACTGGAGAAATTGGTTAGTGTCATTTGGTTGCACAATCCAATGCCAGAGGCTGTGTGTGAACGGCCCAGGAGTGAGGGTTCTCATAGCAGAGCAGGGTAAGGCTGGCTCCTAGAGTCAAGGATTGGAGTGACCTAACAGATCACTGGTCCAGACTTAATTAGACTTAGGCCACATCTACACTACCTGCCAGATCGGTGGGTAATGATGGATCTAGTCATTGTGATCGATCTAGTGTAGATGCGATAAATTGATCCCCAAGCGGTCTCCCCATCGACGTCAAAACTCCACTGCTGCGAGAGGCAGAAGCGGAGTCTATGGGGGAGTGGCAGTGGTCGACACGCCGCCGTGAGATACCGTAAGTTGACTTAAGATACTTTGACTTCAGCTACACTATTTGCATAGCTGAAGTTGCGTATCTTAGGTCAACCCACCCTGCAGTGTAGACTTGGCCTTAGTATCATAGGAGTACCGTGTTAGTCTGTATCCATTATAGGACCCAACCACATCAGTCACACCATCTGGGGCTCATTCACCTGCACATCTACTAATGTGATATATGCCATCATGTACCAGCAATGTCCTTCTGCCATGGACATTAGCCAAACCGGACAGTCTTTATGTAAAATCGACACAAATCAGACACCAGGAATGGCAACATACAAAAGCCAGTAGGAGAATATTTCAATCTTCCTGGGCATTCTACGACAGACTTAAAAGTAGCCATCCTTCAACAAAAGAACTTCAAAAACAGCTCTGGATGACCAGATAATCAAGTTCTTGAGAAAGTGCTGGGTCTGTCATAGCCCAAAGATGGAATTGCATAGATTCATAATAAATATAAAGCAATCTAAAGGTCTGTTCACATTTTTAATCCTGCATCTCAAGTGACAGCTCAGCACACTTCTGAAACCCCACCCCCACCCCTTTTTTTTGTGGCCAGGTGTGTGACCCCATGAAAACCAGTACTTGGTTTGACTGTACTGCATCCTCAGGAGAAGCCAACAACGAAAACCTCACCAACCAACATTATCAGCTTTCAAACCAGCTGGCCAAATTTTGTATGGTCTTGAGTTGATCCCCAGCTGTACTGACAACCTTGCAAACCTTGCAGAATTGCTCATCCCAGAACGAAGTCACCTGAACATCATATCTGTCCCTCCAGGAGAAGTACCGCCTGTAGAGGGATTCGTTTTTGTTGAGGAATTTCAGGTAGAGGGCAAACTTCCTAGGGCTGGAGAAGTCATTAACATGGATGAAGGAGTCAGGTGGGATAAAAAACTCATAGTTGGACCTAGGAGGGCCCAGCACAATGGGCACGGTGCTGGATTGGAAGGCATTCCGCCACAGCTTCTCGGTGATGTAGTCGGGATGCTGGGAGTTTTCAAAGGCCAAGTAGAATTTGTACTGGGAGAGGGTCCTGACCCTGCTGCCCTCCTCCAACGCAGGCCTTTTGCCCCATACATGTCGATGGGGATGTACTTCTTCAGCTGGTGGTAGTAGCGCACCCTGGCATGTGCCTCCTTCCAGCTGGTGATGATCCAGGCCACCAGCTCGGTCTTGGGGGGCAGGGTGAAGCGCAGAGACACCCACCTGGGCTGGAGGTACCCATAGAGCACGAAGATGTCTGAGTCCACCTGGTAGGACATGGTCCAGTTGAAGATGCCAGCCAGGTCCTTGAGCCCGTGCGAGTTTGAGGGGGACTCAAAGTTCATCCATACTCACCGCTGGGCTGGGGGGCACTGCGGAAGGCCGATGGGCAGCTGACGCCAGCCATAGATAACAAGGTCCTGGTGGTGGAAGATCACAGCCTGCGCCTCCTGGTAAAGGCTGCGGTCGGCACTGAGCCAGCAGCCACTGATGTTGAAGCGCCGCTGGCAGTCGGCCAGGTGGTCGCGTTCACCAAAAGGTTCCCACCACACCAGCATGGTCAGCTCCAGCGGGGGCCGCATCCGGCCAGGCAGCCCGGTCCTTGCTTTTAGGGGGGCCAGCTCCGGGAGGCAGGTGTACAGGGCCAGCAGGATGCACCTCAGCCCAGCCAGCAGCCACCGTGTGTGGCACAGCCCCGGGCTCCGAGCCATGGTCTCAGTGAGGTTCGGCTCCGGGGTCAGCCTCCCGCACTGCTTCTGCTCTGCCTGGCACTGCTGCTGCTAGGGAGCTGGGGACCAAAGCGACAGAGCGAGCATCCTGCAGCTCCTGCAATTCCTTCAGCCCCCAGATGTGGGATCTGGGGGAGGCTCCGAGCCACGCTCTGCCGCCCACACTGACCCCTCTCCAGTCCCACCCAGCTGGACCCTGATGAGAAATCCCATCCGACAGCCCTGTGCCAGCGCATCAGCCATTCCCCAGGGACCCGCCCCCTACCTGGACACAAGCCCCTCCCCAGAGACCATCTCCCCTTTCCAGGGCACCGGTCCCTCCCGTAGGGACACGCCCCTCCCTGTGTAGATATCTCTTTCCCCAGCGCATGTCTCTCTTCTTGCCTCTTCCCTCGCCTTCCCCTCCCCCTTCATCCCCCAGATTATTTCTCATCCCTTACCCCTCCTTGCCCTCTTATCTTACTTCCATCCCTCCTTCTTCCCTTGTAAGGTTCCCCTAGCAGCCCCACCATCCCTCCCCAAGGTATGTTCCACTCCCGGCTGCTCATCCTTTCTGGGTTGATTTATCTGCAGCAGCATCTTACTGATGTGGCACACAGGGCCAGCTCCAGGTACCAGACCCCCAAGCACGTGCTTGGGGCGGCCAACATCAGGGGGGTAGCACACCATCCGAGATTGGGGCGTCACGTCAGCAGCAGGTCTGTGACTCGATGCTTTTTTTTTTTGCTGCTGCTTGGGGCAGCAGAAAACCTGGAGCTGGTCCTGGTGGCACAGCGTGGCTGAAGGCAGCATAAAGACAGTGTATGTCCTTGTTCACTCTGAATCCTGCAGAGTATAAGGAAATCCACTTCTTCCATTCAACCGGTTGCATCAGGGGTTGCAGAGACGAACATCCCCCCTCTTCCCTCTGCCCGCCTTCCAAGCATAGGCCTGAGGAGAGGCAAAGAATGTGAGGACACAGATCATGAGGACTGTGGGCAGACACAGGGCAGGATGGGGAGGGCACAGAGGTCATAATAAGTACAGTGAGGAAAGGGCTCACTGAACGCTCAGTGTTAGGGTTGGAGGACTCTTGCTTCTTCATTCACTTTCACTCATTCTGTATACTTCTGACTAGACTTTCTCCTTCTAAGGGATCTGGAACAGCCTCCATGCTCCAAGTACTTTCCCTCCATCTTCTCCCTCAGATCACTCTTTCAAAGCTACTTCATTCCCAGAGCCACAGGCCTTGGCCCATCCAAATCCCCTTCTCACATTACCTCTACATCTCCTTGTATTTGAATCAGGTTGTGTATTTTCTGGGTTTGTCTGTATACCCCATGGGGCAGGCAGAGATTTCCCCGTTTTAACAGAGTGCACAGCTTTGGTGCTTTGTAAACTTGAGAGCTATTTTATGGAAAGGTGAAGTTTGCTAATGTGACACTCTATTGTTATATCCAGTAGATATGGAGGACCAAGTTAATCACTCATGTAAATCTACCGCAGTCCATGGTGACTCATAATTTAGATAAGAAGCTAGATTTTTATTATTAATAATGATAATTAATAATTTGATAACAGTGGAATGTAGATGTCAGCCAGGTCAGGGCCCCATATGTGCTAGGCACAGTGCAAATATATAAAATGACAGTCCTGCCGCAAAGAGTTTAGGAGGATTTATGTCAGGATTATGTTGATCCAGAAAAAGGAAGAAGAGCTTATGTGTAAGAGGTGTTCAAAGATTAGTTGGCATCACAGACAGCCTTCCAATTCCCTGTTCACAGTACTTACAAAAATCGAAGTAACAATAGCCCTGATATTCACTGTATATTTATAATAGTCTATGTGTGCTGGGTCCTTATTTGCAAAGATTTACACATTCTGTATATTTTCCTAACGTAAATTTGTCACTGTGGCAGTGGCTGGGTATTATTATTTTTGAAGTTTGATGCTTTAGATAGTTATTTCCGTCAGTTGTGGGTATCCAGGTTTTGCTAGTAACTGGAACATGTTAAAAGCAAACGTAGGTCCCAATCCTGCAGTGAGCTCTGCATTCAATCAATGAGGCTTTGGGCAGGCGCACTGGAGCACAATAGTTATACTTCAGCACAGTTCTCTTATCCAAAGTAAATAGCACTTTATCCCTACTCTAATGCAATCACTCTTCTGCTAGGTGGTTAATGGAAGCTAGTGTTGCGTTTACAATGGCTCCAGTGGCTCCAAAGAGCCAGGCCCATGCTCAGAAGGGGCCCCAACCTGCTCCACCTGCACAGCACCCCAAAACCCTGCTGGCTCCCACCACTTGCGCCTCTCCGCCTCCTGACCCTACCCCCCTGCTCTTCTCAGTCCCCTGGCCAGACCCCAGTGCACCTCCAGCTCTGGGCAGTCTCTTCTTCCCACACACTGTGGGGCCCCGCCTGTTTCCCCCGAGCTGAGCCACCTGGGACTGGTGCAGAAGCCTGGCCAGTCTCAGCCAGATGTGTGTGGAGGGGGAACAGTGTGGCAAGCTTGGCTGGGCCCCTCCAGGCAAGTGTGCCTTGAGGTACCCCAGCCGGGGCAGGTCCTGGCCTGGCTGACTGTGCCACTCCCAAGGGGACAGAGCAATTCCCAGCCCTGGGACCAGCGCTGGCTGCGCTGATGGCTCAGCCTGTCAGACAATCGCCTCCCAGCAGGGCCGTTGAGTACAGCTGGGAGGCAGAGCTTGGGGGAGTGGGTCTGTGGGAAGTTTGGGGGGAGGAGGGTGCTGGGCTGGGAAGGGGCGGAGAAGATCTGTGTGTGTTGGGACACTAGGGAGTGGGGGTTCTAAACAACGGGAAAGGTTTCTGACCTGAGGCATCATTTATTGTTTTCTTCTGGGATACCAAGGGAGGTTTATGGGGTCTGAGCTTCAAGCTCTTAAAGCCAGTCACTGAATTACTCACTGTATGGGATGTTTGCATTTCTTCCCATATTTTTACCCAGTTTTGTACCTTACCCTTAAGACACTTACCTTTGTTTGCACCACAGTACCTTGTCCTTTTGCATTCATCACCTCACACAGGGAGGGAAGGATATTCTTATGGTAAGCTGAATCCTACCAGTGAAAGATACGGGAAAGAGAGTCAAGTCTGCCTTTCTGGGAAAAGGGGGGTTTCTTGTCTATTTCCCCGCTATCATTTCTAGGGTATTCCTTTAGACAGTGTTACCTTATTCCCCGCGAGGTAACACCTGCTGTGCCAGGCCACATTGCCTCTGGCTGGTCCCTGACCTCCCTGTGCCATGCTCTATCGCCCCAGGGGGCCCCACAAATGTGTTTGGCACCAGGCCAACAAAAAGTGAATCCCGCCAGAGTACTGTTCCCAGCTCTCTTTGCCTGTCCCGGACCGTAGCCAGCTGTGTGGCCCAGGCCTCTCCCCATCCCCACCCTGGGGCCGGCTCCAAATGGAGAAGACCCCATTGCCCAGCCGGGGGAGGGGGGGGGAGCCCTCAGCCCTACCCCCAGCCCGCCCTGGACGTGTCACCTGGCGGCAACGCTCCCCCAGCCCGTGCGCGGCGTAGCACTGAAGGGCAGCCAGGAGGCGGGAGGGGCGTGGCTGGCAGGAGGCCGCGCGCCTCGTCTAGAGGGGGCGTGGTGTTACCGCTGGAGGGGCGTGGCTATCCGCGGTGTCACGTGTGTGCGGAGGAGCGCGGGAAGCGCGTGAACAGCTGCGGACGGGGTGGGCGAGCGCGCGGAGCGGGGTTCTCCGTTATCTCCCCGCTCCTAGGGCGGGGGCCTGCGGCTCGCCGTGCCCCCTCCAGCCCGCACGAGACCCCATCCGAGCTCGGTGAACGTGCCGCTGGCAGGAGGCGGTTGGGGGAACACGCGGCTGTAACGGCCCCGCCCCAGGCAGCGGCTTTCACACCCTCGTGTCCGTGTGTTTCACACCCTCGTGTCTGTGTTTCCTGCTCCCAGGTCGGCGCGTGGTGCCTCCGCGAGGGAAATGTCCGGGCGTGCGCGGGTCCGAGCGCGGGGACAAGACCTCCCGGGCACCTCCGGCAGCGCGGGGCCGCCTGGCTCCCCACGGCGGCCGGTGCGTACTTCGTGTCCGCGACGGGCTCCGTGTTAGCGGTCCGGTCTCCACTGTGTCCTTCGTCTGGGCCCGCCTCGTGGGGCCCGGTCTTGGGTGTGTGACACTCGGGCCCAGCAGCGGGACCGATCCTGTGCTGACTGGCCAGGTTTATCCCCGCCCCACACTACCAGGGTGGGGCCTGAGCGCTGCTGAAGCTGATTACCTCGCTCCTCAGTCAGGGGTCATCCCCTTCCTTCCCCCCATGTGTAAAATGTGTCACTTCCCCACTGGCACCCAGTCACTCCGGTGTGTGGTATAAGTATCTGAAGCAGAGTGGAAACTGCTTCTTGGAGCTGTTGACAATGAGTGCGAATTGAGGACCAACACCATTTCATTCCTTCATAGGACTTAATTTATCTTTTTGGATTAATCACTGAAATAAAAAAGTCTAATAGAACTGCCCTTAATAGCAGGAAATACCAAAATATTCACACTTTTTTGTGTGGCTTATCTGCTTTCCTTTGTAAACCTTGAAAGACTCAAACAATAAAATTGTACCATGAATACTGCTTGGTTTCAACCAACATTGCAAAACTGGCCTACATTGAAGGTGTAATTAATAGCCCTTACATGACAATTTGTCCATGTGCACCTTCTGTCGTGCCCCTTCTGTCATGCCACTTCTGTGTTTAGTTTTGATAATAGAGAATGGGTGAAAAAGGCTTCCCTTATCAAGAAAGCGTGACATCTGCCATTCAAAATTAAGCACCAAAATGGTTTTCTCTTGACAGGTATAATAGTATCCACATAGTCACAAAAATACTGAAAGAAAAAGAACTGTTACTAGCATCCCTTGAAAAATCTGAAGAATGCTGTTTTCTTAGAATGAATTCTCTTAGGGTTTATCTATGGTTACATTTTATAGCACTCTAACTTGTTGACTATGGGCAGTGGAAAAATCACCCCCCTGAACGCAGCAAGTCTGAGCACTTTAAAGCACTAGTATGGACAGGCGCCGAGTGCTGAGAGCCACGTTCCCAGTGCTTGGAGCTAACCAGTGGTTCTCAAACTTTTTGCATTGGTGACCCCGTTTGGACACCAGGCCTCTAAGCGCGACCCCCTTTAGGGGTCGGGCTGGGGGGGGCTGCTGGCAGCCCTTTGGGGCAGGGGCCAGGCTGGGGGTGGGAGGTTCCAGCAGCCCCCTGGGGCAGGGGCCGCCTGGAGACGGGGTGCATGGAGCTGGCCAGGGGGGAGGGGGATGCCGGGAGCCTGCCGTGACTGGGCTTGGCTCACGGGGGTGACTGGAGCTGGTGGGGGGGGAGGCGGGAACGGGGAGCCCCCTGCAACTGGGACCAAGCTCGCAGAGGCATCTGGAGCCCGCCGCAACTGGGGCTCGGCTTGTGGAGGCACCTGTAGCCAGCTGGGGCCAAGGAGACCACCATGACCGGGACCGAGCTCTCGGGGGCTCGGCTCGTGGAGGTGCCTGGAGCCCGCCGGGGCCAGAGGGGCGCCGGGAGCCCACCGCGAGTGGGACTCGGCTCACAAGATGCCTGGAACCGGGGGTGTGTGTGTGTGCCGGGAGCCCTCCGCAACCGGGGCTGTGCTCGCGGGGGTGCTGGGAGCCTGCTGCAACCGGGCTTGGCTCACGAGGGTGACTAGAGCTGGCCGGGGGGGGGGGGGGGGGGGCGTGTGTGCAGGGAGCCCACCGGGACTTAGCTCGCGGGGGCGCCAGATGCCAGCAGCCCGTGGCAGGGGTTAGGGCTGGCTGCAGGCAGCAGGGGTCCCAACCCCCACTTTGAGAACCAATGAACTAATCCCTTTGTGATTGTGAAGGTGGAGCGCTGGGAGAGCTCTCTTCACACTCGCACTTCAAAATGCTGCCATGGGAGAGTTACTGCGACACGCTGTGAAGTTTCCAGTGTAGCTATGCCCTTAGTGTTCATGAATTGAAGATTTTTAAGTAGTAGACAGGTTGTATTTGCTTCCAGTGTTTGGTACTTCTCTGTTCCTGTTGACTCAGAGGCTTTCTGTTGCTTCTTTTTGAGCAGGTCTCTGAATGAAATGATCTCTGTTCACTAAGGCTGTGATTCAGCAATGTATCTTAATCAAGAAAGTGTTTAAGCATGGGAGACTTCTGCACAGGCTTAAAATTAAATATGTGCTGGGGATAATGTTAGTTTTATTCTGTAATAGGTGCCTTTGTCTGTTCTATGCAGCATTGACATTTATTTACAGTATCACCTGTGCTATACGTGGTGACTTTCAGGAGTGAAATTACATCTTTTTCATGAGAACATGTATCATGTTATTACGACAGTGGGCCATCTACAGAGTAACTCTTTTGTAACTAAGCCATTTTCCATCTTATGAACATCCCTTATCCATATCTCATAGGATTATTCTAGAAATGACGAGCCCCTGGCTGTTAGGACTTCGCAGTCTGAGAAAGAAGCCTCAACTTCCTCTGGCCACAGGGACAGAACAAAACTTACTCAGCGATGTAAGAGGGCAACTGCATTAAGTACTTTACTTTGAAAGCTCTTGAAGGCAGGGACTGTCTTATTTGTTCTTTGTTTGTACAGGGTATAGCCCAATACTCTTAGTCCATGACTGAGGTTCCTGATCAGGGCCGTCCATACCTATATGCAAAGCACACAGCTGCATAGGGCTCCAGGGAAAATGGGGCACCAAATTTCCTGGTGCCCTACGCAGCTGTGTCCTGTCCAGCTCCGGCTCTTTCCCAGGGTCCCCGCCCCACCAGGGTCCCTGCCCTGCCCTGCCACAATTCCCCTGAGATCTGCAGCAGAGCTGGGCCTGCACCCGGTGGCAGGAAGTGCACAACCCAGCCCCAGCTGCGTGGCCGGTGAGTGCTGAGGCGTGGCTCCCGCCTACGTCAGCCCCGCTCCCCTCCTGCGGAGGCCTAGGGCTAGCCCCCTGCTCCCCACCCCCGCAGAGACCTGTCTCATCCCTCCCCCCCCCCTCCCCCCCATGGGAGGCTGTATAGGGCCCCAGAATAGCTAGGGGCGGCCCTGCTCCTGGTGCTGGTAGAGTACATAATAATAAGGTAATGTATTTTATTTTGTTAACCACTGTAAAGTAGCTTGTTTTCTAAGTGAATGTATTAACGTGTATTAGGAAATTCTAGACAGAATGAAGTATAAAGATGTAAATGAGTTGCAAGTCTTGTATAAAAATGTGAAAACATCTTGACATTCATTGTCTTTAAAAAGGATTTATTTTTTAAATAACTTTAAAAATAAGGTGCTGATAATACTGCTGTGACAATTGTGGTAGCTTTAGACTCTGGTTATTAAAAAGTGATTTTGCATCTCATTATTACATATTTTATATGTTGCTGTCCAAATAAAATCCAGTTAAACGCATTCTAAAATCCAGTTAAACACATTCTAATTCTAATCTATTTTAATTATATAGCCTAATTCTTGCTATTAGGATGACAAAAATTGAAGGCCAATAGACTAAAGGCTATAAAACTATCTGTGTCCAAATTTATGAATTATTAGGTTATTTTGCTGAATTTACAGGGAATGAATACATTTTACAGTTCTTTCCACATTTATGTTCAAGATGGCCTTTCTGCTGGGGCTTCTGGATGCACACTGCTGGAGAGAGGAGGAAAGACCCGATGTAACTTTCAAGATTTGGGAGTAAATACTAGAGAGACTATGGCACATGTGAAAGACTGTAAAACAGGTAGAGTAACTCAGTTTCCTTCAGGTTAGTCTTATATTCTAAGGACCTCATTTGGGGAGGTGCTGAGTACCAGTAGTCCGTTGATTTCAGTGAGTTGCTAGAGCTCCATATCTTTCAACTGCACAGCCACAGTATTCGGTTACTACATGGTAACATGAAAATATGCATGTACAAAGTGCTGAGAGCCCTTAACTTGGAGCTGCAGTGCTCGTTACCTCAGAATATGTTCTCAGCCCCTTACGGGAGTTTCGAGTTGTCAAGAGAATGTTCAGAGATGTCTAATTTTTGACATCTAAATTCTCTGTGTGTTACTTGTATGAAATATTTCATCTTTCTTTGCTTCTGAAGTTAGGCTTCTCTGACATGACATAATACATTTTGTATTAGCTCTTCTGGCAGGCACTTTTAATCTCTTGAATCCAAGGGATTAATATATCTAACCAGAGAACATCTTTATTTTAGTTAAAAAAAATAGAACATGTCCTCTCTAGTAAAACATGGAATAAATGTGCTTCTTTTATTTTTTAAATGAAGTACAGTAAACCCTCGATTTAACAGACCCCGATTTAACGGACTTCGGATGCAACGGACAAAATTTCTGAGCAAGTCTGATGCATCCGAAATCCATTTTTCACGGGCTGGCTGTCGGCTCCCGGCTGCCGCCCGGGTCCAGGCAGCGGGTGGGCTGGCTGCCAGCTCCCGGCTGCTGCCCAGGTCACAACAGCAGGCGTGCTGGCTGCCGGTTCTCGGCTCCCGCCCGAGTCCCGCCAGCGGGCTGGCTGACAGTTCCCGGCTGCTGCCTGGGTCCCAGCAGCCGGGACCAGGGCGGGCTGGCTGACGGCTCCCGGCTGCCACCCGGGTCCCAGCCAGAACCCGGGTCCCAGCAGCCGGGACCCGGGCGGGCTGGCTGACTGCTCCCGGCTGCCGCCCGGGTCCCGGCAGCGGGCGGGCTGCAGAACTGCCGCCCCAACCCTGTGGCGGACAGGCTGCTGCTCCGACAGCGCGTTGGTTTTTTTTATTAAATAACGGACTTTTTGATTTAACGGACACCCCCTCGCCCGAATTAGTCCGTTAAATGGAGGTTTTACTGTATTAGTATTTAGAAACTGATTCAAAGATTAGCAGACGTGTTAGTCTGTATCCATAAATAAAACGAGGAAGACTTTGTAGCACCTTAGAGACTAACCAGTTTATTTCAGCATCTTAGAGACTCGTTTGATTCAAAGATTGACTTTCAACATTGTTCAAAATCAAGAATGTTGTCTATCAAACAAGTAGGGCATTTTTATTTATTTTTTTCTTAGAAAAATGTAGTCTCTGCTAAACAAAAAATTCCACTAGAGTGGAAATGTGATGTTATGGGTGTGGCAAAGGACCAGGAGTCAGATCTGTGTTCTGTTATTGAATCTGCCACTTACTTTTTGTGTGACTTTATGTAAACTAATAATAAAGTTTTCTGTGCCTAAGTCTCCCCATCTATAAAATGGAGATAATAGCACTATACTTCACAAGGGTTTTGTATGGCTTAATCCGTTAATATTTAAGTGCTTTGAGATTCTTGGATGGAACATGATACAGAATTACACAGTATTATTTCTTAGTCAGATGTTAGCATGTATTTTAGAGAGGCAAGTATAACTGGGATGAATGAACATTTTAGAAAAAAACAGCTACATGATAGTGGTGTACTGATTTATTATACTGCAAAGCAGTTTGGGTTTACAGTTAAAAGCAAACTTCCTCTACTTAAATACAGTCACCCCATTGATATGTGTCATGCTTTGTCTGGAATATAAAATATGGTAGTAATTTTACAAATTTTACAAAACTGCTTTTTTAGAGAGCGCGTGCTAGCAAGCAGTCTGACCTAACCCTTACAAGCTGACATCAGCAGGGTTCCTTAGTCTCCAGAACAATACACATTAGGGCATCTCTGTGTGTATAACCTGGTGATTGGTCATAGGTCTGGTCTTCATGATCCTTCAAAATAAGAAATCAAAGTGTGGTTTATATTTATATATATATACACCCCTCCCCAAATGCCCATTTTAACATATTTATTTGGAGCTTTATTATTATTATTTATTATCCTACATTTTTTCAGTTACTTTGACAGGTCTGGTACATTTGCCAGTCACCATCAAATAGTTCAGCGGGGGAAATAAACTGATCTTTAGTGTATTTTTGTAAAATAAAGTATGTTGTCAGTGGGAGATTACTTTTTCCAACCTATTTGTATCATCTTATGTTTCATTAGACATTGTGTTCCATCTGCTTGTTTTGATGTTGGTAAGGCATTCATTTTGATTAACTTGCATTTGTATATTGATGACTTTTTTGTCAAATTGATGTATTTGTATATTGATGACTTTTTTGACAAATTCTTAAGATTACTGGGTAATAAAACATTGCCTGTAATTATTTAATGTGATGTAAATATTTTTGGTAGTAATATTTTTCTTAAAGGAAATAAACATACTTATCTGTTTCAGGCTGCAGTGGAATTCCAGTGAAAGTGGTCACAAACCTATATAGCTTAGGTTTACCCAGGGAGTGGCAGCTTTACCAATACCATGTAACATTTAATCCAGAGTTGGAATCAAGGCGCCTGCGACTTGCTTTACTTTATAGCCATACTGAACTTCTTGGAAAAGCCAAAGCATTTGATGGAGCTATGCTTTTTCTTTCTCAAAAGCTGGAAAATCAGGTGAAGATAAGCCTCTTGTGCACTGTTGCATTACCACAAAGCCACAGTCATCTTAATTATGACCTGTGGTAGGCTGAAACAGCTGAAACTATCCCCTCCCCAAAACCTTTTGTTTTATTTGTTTAAAAGAGTTTAAATAATTTTGTGACCGAACCATCTCCTCTTATCTGAAGTTTGTTTGGTATTGGCAACATATAATCCAGAGGAGATATCTTAGTGAGCTAAACGCTAAAGCCAGGGCTACATTAGTGGGGGGGAGAGGTGTTGAACTAAGGTACGTGCTATTCGCATAGCTGAAGTCAAAGTACCTTAGTTCGACTTACCTGGTGGTCCCCATGGCGGCAGGTTGACTGTGGTAGCTCCCCCGTCGACTCCGCTTACTCCTCTTGCAGAGTCGGAGTTCTGGAGTTGACGGGGATGCTTTCGGGGACCGATTTATCGCATCTAGGCGAGACACCATAAATCAATCCCCGATACATCGAACACTGCCCGCCGATCCGGCGGGTAGTGTAGCCCTACCCTAAGATTGAAATAACAAGATCAATTCAGTCTGCCATCCTTCCAAGGTAGATATGTTGAATTCCATGCATTTTATTGCATGTGGATCTTTTAAAAATGAGCCTTGTTTGCTTTGTGAGGACCCTAAAGATGGCACCTGTGAGATTAGAATTTGTAACAATGTCCTTGGCCAGAATTCCCCTGGCCATCATCTTTTGATGTGTAGAGTTTTACATGCTGGTTGTCTTGTCTGACTTCTGTCCTTCTACCCAGAGGTGCCTGCATTTCATTAGTGCTGCATGTATGCATAGATTTTGGCAATCTTTAATTGAGCATAGCCCCCATTTCAACTGTTTGTTATATCTATTAAGCTAATAAAGGATTTCAGTTTCCTGGGCTGTCAGTCTAACACTTTTCCAACCTTGAAAATACAATATGTTTTTAAAAAGTAGAAAAAGGAAGAAGCATGATATATAGTTCTTCATTTTCTGGGGCTTCACATAGCATACAGAAGTGGCTTCACTTTACCATATTAAAATTGCTATTGCACTTTAGTTGTATTTCTTATGTTTGGTGGCCTTACAAGCACTGCTCAGTCTCAAGTTTTTTAGTAATATTGCTAGTGTTCCAGTAAGCTGAGGTTTGAAACATATTACTGGAACAAAAGGTGAGTAAATGGGGGAGGAGGAAATACTTGTAAACCAGGGAGCTGTTTAAATGGGTTTATGGAAGAAAATGCCACAACCCTTTAATGTCTTCTGGGTTATACTGTAGCAGTAGTTTTCTGGCACAGAAATAAATTTTCGCACAGAAATAAACATCAGTGACCTTTGAATTATAGAAAAGTTCTGTCTTTGGGTGAGTAAAGATTGTGCCAATAAATCTTCTGGATATGTTGGTTGAAGGCCTACTTCCCCAGTTAATTTTTACATCAGTTGTAGTACTTATTGTGAAGATTAACTTCCTGATCCCAGAAAATCGATGAAAAGACAAATTATCTGAAAGGTAATATAGGATACATTTTTGGGCTGTTACACTTTTACAACTATTCTATATTCATGGTAAGATGTGGACTGGATATTGTATGTACGTGTTTTAAATTTTTTCTTAGGTTACAGAATTATTGAGTGTAACGAAAAGAGGTGAGACTGTGAATATCACCATTACACTAACAAATCAGCTAGCATCAAGTTCCCCTGTGTGCATTCAGTTTTTCAATATCATCTTCAAAAAGTAAGTGATTTTGAAAGTGTTTGTTTTAGATTAACGGTTAAAGGTGGAGCATAAAAACATGGCCTTATCTAAACCTTTTTGAAAATTAAACTTCTAAAAAGTTGCATGTCTAGTAGCATCTGACTTTTTCAGTTATTCAGGTTGTGAAAATGTGGGTTGAAAATCTTTTGGTGTCTGGTACATAGTAAACAAAATTGTTATGAAATATTTATTGCCAGGAGTAGTTATAGGAAATATTTTTTTCAAATAAATTTCACTCACATCATCATTTACTCCAGAGAAGCCGCTTCACTTCGGCCAGTAGTGAATTTTGGCTGTTGACTATTAAACATAATATACAGACTTCCTGTGCTGTCTTTTTACTTGTGTGAAAATCATTCTCAACAGAAGTCAATAAGGGTAAAGCTCTTTACATAATTCCGAGTAAACCTTAGGTTAAGAGTTTCCATGTTGATTAAAAAATATATATATTGATGGGTAGAGGGCCACACATTCAAACACAGCTGAAGAAATTGTCCCCATCCATATTTACGTACAAATTAAGTAATTGTGGCTTACCCAGAACATAAATGCTTATGCAAATACAAATTTTGTATGGTTCAGCATTGGCACTATTTTGGATGCTAATTTGGTGTTTGAGATCTCCTGGAATAAAGGAACAGTTATATTACTTACTTGCTTTTAAGCCTGAACTCAGATGTATCCATAACCCAGCGTTTCTAACTGACAAGTAATAATTCATACTGTCAAGTGAGAAAAGAGCAGCTTATCCACTTTAGAAAACTGGTAATTATTTTGGGATAAAATTCACTGTTATGAGTGGGCCTGCACAATTTCCTACTTACAGACACATAATGGTAAGCCTTTAACCCAAGTTTTAAGTGGTATTTAAATGATCCACACAGTCTTGTACAGGTCCTCTGCAGAGCCATGAATTTCATCCGGTGTCAAAGTTTTGTTACATTTCCAAATGCTAACTAGGGAACAAAATGGCTTCTTATTTGTATTTAAGTTCTTGACAAAATTCTTATTAACTTCATTATGAGCAGAATTAGAACCATATTGTGCTCAGGCATGCAATATCTTTTAACTTAAATAGTAAGAGAACATTTGCAGGAGATGTGTAGTAGCATTACTCTTCTAATAAAATATTGTACTTCATGTGCTTTTGAGCCAAATGGGAAAGCCAGATGGATGCATCTTTGAGCGCTTAAGATAAGAAACAATGTTAAGTGTGTAAGCAAATTATTGTGAAACTGGTATGTTTTCTCAATAAGACCATTTTGTATTATTTTTGACTGCACATAAAATACTTTGATTTATTTCTGTGGTTCATGTATTTTTGGGATTTTGTTTTGTTATTCTCCTGATAATTCAATAGAAAAAAGGTTGGTCTTATGTTTGAGGTAGTTATTTTAAGATGTTCAAGGACTCTCTTATCTCTGCAGTTCTGACTTGAAGTGCGATATAGACTGCAAAGCAGTATATTTCTAGATTATTAAAGAAATGTCTGATTAGTGTTATAAGGCAAGATGTGTAAGGCTGGTTGATTCCATGAGTTTAATTATTTCCTTGAATGTATTGTCTGGAATGTCTTATTCCTATTAAGTGAAATTTCAACTTAATAAATAAATTGGATTTGTGCTTCTGTTGGTCATTAAAGAGATTATGGGTGTGAAAGCCGTTAGGAAGCTTTCTTCTCTTCTTATGTTGTGTATTGCTGTGCTCTATTAAACAGCTGCCATGGTCCACTTCAAGAAGTGGTGAAGGGGATGGGTTCTGCATTTCATTCGTGGGTGAAATGATTCCTGTTTATGTTGAACAGTTCACAAAGTGCTTTGGAAGCCTTCTGATGACATAAATGTGATACTATCATTATTTAGTAGTATTATCTATTATTAAAGCTTTATTTACATCTAGAGCTTTGAGCAGCAGTAGTGATTTCTGCTTGAATTTTGAAAATTTTTGAGATTCTACACTTCCTTACCATATGAATAGCTCAATAAATTGAATTAATGAAATTGTGTGCATTTGTTAAAGGACATGTTTTTTCTTTTATAAGAACCATTGGAATGAATTCATTTCTTGCATTCCATAATAGCTAGATTTGAGACTTGTGTTGTGAGTTCAGCTTCCGTTGTGAGTTTGGTTAACTTAAAATTTAATGATCAAACAATGAGTTTAAAATATCACCTATTTTCAGTGTGTTTTTATACTTATACTTACTTATGTGATGTGTTGAAAAATATGCATTAATACATAGGGTTTTGAAAAAGCTGTCCATGTACCAAGTTGGACGGAACTTCTACAGTCCCTCAGAGCCGGTGGAAATTCCCCAGCACAAGTAAGGTTTTTGGGGTTTTTCCTCCCTTTAATTCTAGAATTTTCTGGTAACAGTTTTATGGTAAAGTGTAAATCTTTTCCAGTATATCATTCTGGAGAACAGTTTTAATGTCTGAACCTTGTGTTTGAACAGCATCCCTGTCATCACACAGAGGATTTATTATTTTAATTTTTAAGATGTGCTGAATTATTAATAAAAATAGCAGCAGGAACTTGGGTACAGACTCTCCACTGTAAGGCAGAGCAGCAGGAGCTAGGCAAACAAGTGGTGATACTCTTTGTATTACCAGTGTGAGAAGAGAGAGAGAGGTTATACTTCTTGCATGTTTGTGTAGCAATAAATATGCAAAACTTAATTTAAACACATGGCAGCCAAGATGGTGGAAGTGGACTTATATTGTTAACCGTGTTAATTCAAAAATAGTTATTTTATATCTTTTTCTTTGCATTCCATAAGACTGACTCTTTGGCCAGGATTTGCTGTTTCCATTACACAGTTTGAGAACAGAGTGATGTTAAGTGCTGATGTGAGCCATAAAGTCCTTCGCAGTGAGACTGTTCTGGAATTCATGACAAATCTGTATACAAGAATTGACAGAGCGTGCTTCATACAAACATGTGAAAAGGAACTGCTAGGGCTTATTGTGCTTACGAGGTAAAGACATCACTATTTATTTTGCTGTTCTGTTGACTCAGGTGTCCTGTCAACTAGAACTATTTTTATAGTGGCTTTTTGCACTTCTTTCTACCTTTAAAAGTGGTAGTCTATGTTAAAAGTTGTAGTGGTTTCTTATGTCATTCATAAACTAAGTGTTCATGAGACAGGAGATGGCTATCTATTAAGGATTATAGGTGTGTCTTGCACTAGAAAGATCTGCAAAACCAGGAGGGCATGAAAGAAAGCCGGGTGTCCCATGAAGAGGACAATTTGTGGAGGTGGATAATATACGTGGAGAGAGGTACTAATTTGTGTGGATATTAGCCTGGTGGATGAGTATATTGGAGACACATCCAGGTCACGAGAATATATTCGTCACATGGGAGTGCATTGGGTGTCTTCTCCAGAAAAATAAACTCCTATGGAAAGTGTCTTTAAGAGGAGTCTCCCTATCACAGAATTGCTTCCCTTTGAAGAGGCAGTGGGCCATCAGTTTTCTACCCTCTCTGTGACTTTACTGTCTCTAGAAGATTGAGTTGGCCATTACTGACATTCCCCCTGCATGATCCTCCTGGTCTGTGGGGATTGGAGCAAGAGAAGCCAAAAAAACCAACCAAACAAAAAAACACCCCAGCAGAACCTGGATTTATACAGGGCTTTGATTTATTTTGCCTGCTACCGGTATGTATACCACAGTGTGACTCTTATCTTTCTTTCTTTTATTCTGATTTTTAAACAGAGCCTCCTCGTGTCTGATGGTGAGCCACTGTTCAGTCCCTCTTAGGGCTAGGTAGCACACCATTTTAGTCTGTTTTCTCTCTGTTTGGATTGGTTTTGCAGCACCTCTTCCTTCTGGCCTGGAAGGAGTGATGGATATGTACTCCTTGAATTGGATGACTTCAAAGCTTGCACTCTGATCCTGTAAAGACATATGCATGCCATTATTTTTAGGGTTCTGTGAGTAATTCCAGTGGCCTCAGTGGGAATACTTGTAGTAGATCAAATTAATGCATGTGTATGTCTTTAGTTTGGAGCCTTATATTTAAAAAACAAAAACAATTCAGTGTAGTTAACATTATCACCAAGTTATTAGAGGAAATATGTATCTACTGGTACATCTATGTTAAAACTGTCTTTTATAAATTAACGAGTTTGGTTTGCAGGAATATTTGATAAGATTTTTTTTAAAAAGCTTTTATTGTACTACTGAAAATTCATTAAAGGTGCAAGTTTTATCCTTTGAGAAAATATAGAAGACAACATCACATAAAACTGTTAGGTGATGTACTGATAATGTTTTTTGTGTCATTCTAAGCTTCCCCCTGCATATTTCCAAATGGACAAGTCTCTATACTGGAGAAGAATTATGACTACAGTCATTTATACTACATTTAAACAGGCCAAGCAATTAAATCCCCTCACTTATTCTGTATTTTCATAGATATAACAATAAAACCTACCGTATTGATGATTTTGACTGGTGCGTAAAGCCAACTGACACATTTCCAAAACGTGACGGCACTGAAATCTCTTATGTTGATTACTATAAGCAGGTAGGTTAAAAATTAGGAAGTTGTTACAAAATAAAATTTTAAAATTTTTTGTTTGTATGGTAGCTTCTGAATATACTGGTGCTGTAATTGTGGCAAGTATGACCAAGGTTTTCTATATTAAACACAAAAAAGGAACCATTTTTAGTAGTATCAGGTACATTGGAAATACAGTACTATTATATTGGATGTTTAAAATTACTTTTACTGATAGACTCTGGTAACTTTTTGCCATGTTCTAGGATGAGGAACTATTTGTAAAGTGTTTTGAAGATGAAATGGTTCTTTATAGCTGTGAAATATTATTGACTGCAGTCTATATATTAGATCATTTGGCTTACCCTCTTATGAAAAGTAATAGAACTTTAACTTGTTCCATTGTCTTAAAATATGCCCAGGACAGAGCACTTGGCAAGTAAGAGAAAACATTGCTCCATCCATAAACATATATGGGTAAAAAATATGTTGCAGTGAAATCCTAAGAATAATGATGTTTCACACTTACATGGTACTTACATATTTGAAGCACTTTATGAACATTAATAAAATCATGAGTACACGTAGAGTGTGGCAAAAAGTATTTTCACACTCTTCATTACTGTATTGCAGTCTATTAGTAAAATTAATTTTAAATATCTAAAAATGTATATTACCAATGTACAATAAGACTAGAAATAGTTCCTTTTTAATATGCTTCAAAGCACATAAATGTGCTAATATGGAAAAAATCTGCTAATACTCTTAAGATGCTGCATGTATATATGTATATGTATGTTAAAAGGTGTTATATTTCATTAAACTGCTGGGAATACAACTGTACAGTAGTTAGAATTTTATTGTTATCCATCTTTGCCCTTGGACTTGATGACCTTTCAAGGTCTTTCCAGTTCTATGAGATAGGTATATCTCCATTTAAAAAAAAAATCTTTGTTAAAAAAGGTAAAACAATTATTATCACATAGTTTAAAAATATAAATATAAAAAAAATGTAACCCTTCTGCCCATCAGAATTGGCAGCAACAAGGGCCAGGTTCAGTACATAGGGGTTCCCTCTCAACAACACAATGCAAACTGGCTCGAGCCCCCACCCAGTGACCTGGGAAAATCCTACACACACCCCTGGGTGCCTCACAGAGGCAATACTTCCCCTCTTGCAAGCATAGATCGGTGTATCAGAAAATCTTTAATAAGATGAGGTAAATGACATCATTAAATTGGGAAAAACACCACAACTAGGGTTCATAAACCAACCCACAAGCAAAAACGCCACCCCATCAAATTAGGTTCGTGAGTCCAGCAACCCAAAAATCACCCAAAGCCCCAAAAGTTCAACAGCCCGAAAGTCTCTGGAGTCCAGCAACCCAAAATCACCCGATAGTCCCAAAAGTCCGACAGCCCCAAAGTCTCTGTCCCTGGTCAGAAGTTAATCTGCAGAGTCTTACCTCCCAGGCTGGGTGAAAATGGAGAGCAGGTTGAGGGGTACCTTACGAGGCCGACTGCTCCGCCTCTCCGTGGGGTTCTGCTGTCTGCTCTGCTCTGCCAGGCGTTCCATGAACTGCTCCGCTCTGTGAGCCGCTGGTCTCCATTCTATAAGCTGCTCTGCCAGCAGCTCGACTCCGCTCTGCCAGCTGTCACACGAACTGCTTTGCTTCGCCAGTCACTCCACTAGCTGCTCTTCTAGCCGACACACAAACTGCTCTGCTTCGCAATATATTTTCAGGCCCCCCCACTTAAGACAGTGCTCAGTGATTTTTCAGCTCTTAATAGATTTCAGCTCTTAAGTGATTTCAGCTTAGTAGGGGAGCCTTAGTGCAGGTGCACCACTGGGCCCAAAGTGATTTCAACTCAGCAGCCTGAAACTAGACTCCTAATTTAAGCAAAAATCAGCTCTGATATTCCACAATGGATAGAGGCCAGGTGCAATAGGCCTGTGAGGCCCTCAGACAAGGCCCTCACCAAAAGGTATAGGTGCCTGTCCACAGCTTCTCTCAATTCAGTGGGTTTTGGAACCCCTGTCCCTTTGGGCAATGAGTATTACCTAGATCAGTGGTTCTCAAACTTTTGAGAACCGCAACCCCTTTTTCAGTCATTGGCTGCCACAGCAGACCCTTCTATGTCTTCCAAAAAGCCACCAAATAACTTACTTCCACATTCAACAGCTATTTTTGGTGGACAGGCTGAACGCTCCCGAAATAGCTTGGTCTGTCCAGCAAATTCAGAAGTAATTCATTTGGCAGCTTTTAAGCAGCACCAGGAGTTCACAACCTCTTTGCGTGCACTTGGTGACCTCCGGGGGGTCACGACTCCCAGTTTGAGAAACCCTGACCTAGATGATGGCGAGTCCATCCAGCATAACAAAGGCCAAGTACATGTCCCAGTCCCTCATTCACATAATCAGGTTAACAATACTTTATCCTTCCTGCCCCAGTAACGGAGAAACTGGGGATCACACAGCAGCCGAAGTGACCATTTGGGCTGCTGTGAGCTCAGGCTAGGCGCGGTGGGTGTCTATGCAAATAAGATCAGCCCCTGAAGTTCTTTTCCACAACTCACTGCAATTCCTGCAATTTACCACTAGATGTCAGGGTGGAGCTCATCCTGACACAGCTTACATGTCATACAAGAAAACTTAAGATTCTGTACTGCATTGTAACTTGTGCAAGAATTTAGACCTGTGTGAAATATTAGCCATTCCTATTTGATAGTGATTAACACTCAGTGGAATCAGGCCCAATATCTTTCCATAGAGTAGTTTTGAGTGATGTTAAAAGCACAGGATAAAAGTGTACTGGATCCCACTTTCTGTCTTCCCCCTCATCCTGAGGGCTGTTTTTGGCAACTGGTGCAATTTAGAATAGTCTCAGGCCTGTTGTGAATTATGTCCAGTTAGCTCTGGCTCCTGAGGATCCATCCCCTGAGCTGGGGATAGCTGAAGCTTCGGCTCTTGCACTGTATGCCCTATACATCGGGAGAGTAAGGAATGACTGGTTTAGAGGTGTCTATGCCAGTTTTACCACACAGGAATTTCCCCTGTGGTTGGGAAAGTCTGCTTTTCTTCCCCTTTGTACATCCGGAGGCAGGGGAGTGCATATATCTCTATATGTGGACAAGATTAATTTGGTCTTTATTGTACAGCTGAGAACACAGCCACTGGAATAGCTTGCAGCTTATGAACAGATTTGACTAATTATCTGTAATGTGGTGCAGTGTCTTCTGATTAACTTTTACCTCAATAATATTTCACCTTGCAGCAGTATGATATAGTCCTGACTGACCTAAATCAGCCTATGCTGGTTAGCAGATTGAAAAGTAAGCAGAATAGCACTGTTGAAACCCGTGTTGTCCACCTGATCCCTGAACTGTGCTATCTAACAGGTAAACCATACTTAATTTATAAACCTTGTCTGATCCAACAGTCAAATAATGTAATCTGACAGCAAAAGAGGACAAGGAGCACTTGCATGGTATTTAATTAGCAAAACAAAAGTATATTAAACTTACTCCCAACCAGACCTGACTGCTGAATAGAACAACTCCTTAGCTTGTGTGTCATATGGAAACTGCACTAAGGCCTCTGAGGGTATGCTGCACACCTTGTCCCTCTCAGATTTTGAAAGGGACTTCTGATTCTTAAATCTTGGGTCGAGTGCTGTATTATCTTGGAAGAATGTCATCTGGAATGGTGGCTGGAGAGTGAAGGGGCATACAAATGTTTAGCATATCTGGCACGTAAATACCTTGCAATGCCAGCTACAAAAGTGCCATGCAAATGCCTGCTCTCATTTTCTGGTGACATTGTTAATAAGAAGAGGGCAGCATTATCTCCTGTAAATGTAACCAAACTTGTTTGTCTTAGCAATTGGCTGAACAAGAAGTAGGACTAAGGAGACTTGTAGTCTCTGAAATTTTACATTTTTATTTTTGACTGCAGTTATGTAACAAAAAAAAATCTACATTTGTAAGTTGCGTTTTCATGACAAAGATTGTATGACAGTCTGTACTTGTATGAGATGAATTGGTGAATTGGAAAATATTTCTTTTGTTTATCATTTTTACAGTGCAATTATTTGTAGACAAAAGTAATATACACTTTGATTTCAATTACAACACAATACAATATATGTGAAAATATAGAAAAACATCTAAAATATTTAATAAATTTCAATTGGTATTGTATTGTTTAGCAGTGCGATTAAAACCACGATTAATCGTGATTAATTTTTTTCAGTTAATTGCGTGAATTAACTGTGATTAATTGACAGCCCTAAACAGTTATTTAACTTCAACTAGAAACAGGAGCCTATATGAGGTATGTCTAGGTTAAGGAAAAATTATACTTGTCATACAGGTGTGTTAAGAGATTTAATTGGGTAGATCTTATTTTGATCAACTCAGTTGAAGTTGATAGGTTTATACCAGTGCAAGATCAGAATCAGGACCCTGGTTATCATATAGTGCTTTGAAAATGTAAAATGCTACATAAATCCTAATTGTTATTTTGTTTACAGGATTTTGCTTCAGCCACTGGTTCAACAGTGATCTGCATAACACAGACTCAGATTTATTTTCTTATGTTTCAAAACTGATAGTCTTTTCAGTACTTCATATGCTATGTGGAGTTACGTTATCTAAGGGAAGAGAAAAATTAGATTAGTGCAGTGTGTTCTCATATGGGTTACTATTTGTTTCTTTACAAGAGTTGTGCGTGTTTTCAATTGACCATTTTATTCTGCCAGTATTTAGTAGTTATTTTCCCTGTCACTAAACAGCTTCTTTAAATATTCATGAGTGAAGTGCTGTGTATGTGCTGCACTGATGAGAACTAGGCTTATATTTTAGGCCTTGGTTAAATTGGCACTTTATAGTGCTATAAAGCCACCAGGAGTGCTATAATCTACTCCCTGTCCAGACTGGCAAGGCATGTAGAGCACTATAAATCCGCGGTTATAGCGGTCCTGGTAATCCTCCCTTCCCAGACAATTAACAGATGTTGCGTATTGGGTGATATGCTTTAGCTCCAGTGTAAATGGGTAGCAAAAATACTGCGCTTTGAGTGATCTCTGGAAACCCCCCTAAGCTATTTAAGCCAATTGATCTCTCTTCCCTTTGTTTTGAACTCGGCTGGAGGAATGCGGAAGTACGTTTTCAGAGCTTTTCTGTAACTCGGCAAATCAACAATGCAAATGTTTACCGAGTGAGTGACTGAGAAGCAGAAGATTAGGCTCTGCATTTTAAAGACAGTGTGCTGACACACTTTCAGCACTCCAAAAATCCACTCGCTCTCTCCCTCCGCATACACAGAACACACTGCCCCCCACCCCCGTCGTTTGAAAAGCACATTGCAGCCAGCTGAATGCTGGGATAGCTGCCTATAATACACTACTCCCCGTGCCGCTGCAAGTGCAGCAAATGTGGCCATGCCAGTGCAGTTGTGGCTGTGAGTGTGGACACGCTGGAGCGCTTTCCCTGGAGATGATCTGAAGGCAGGTGTAACTAAAAGCACTATAAAGCTGTAAGTGTAACCATGGCCTCAGATATTCAGGAAGTGAGAGAACATATTTGCCGAAAATGGAAGAGGAGTTCTTCAAATGCTTGCTCATGTCGATGCCATGTTAGGTGTGTGCACCCCAATGGCCGCTGAAGATTTTTGCCTTAGTGGTATTTGTAGGACCAGCTCTGGCTCTTCCTGGAGCCTTGCGCTCGTGCACTGGTATATGAGGTGTCATCAGCCCTGTGCCCTCTCAGTTCCTTCTTACTGCCCATGACAGTTGCTGGAGCACCTTTCCTCTTGTGAATGCAAGCACTTACAGTGGTTCTCTCTCATAGTTTCTTGTATATAGTTGTTCAGTAGAGTTAGTATTTTGCAGTTAGTAAATTAGAGTTAGTTAATGGTCCTATTAGGGGCATTATCCCAGGGATGGGGCACGGTCCCTGGGCTTCAAAGCGTGTTCCACTTGTCATAAACCTATGATTGTCAGTGACTCCTATGCAAGCTTCTGAAGAGTTTTGGGGAGATGCATGTTTAAGATAAGTGCAGAATTCGTAACTTTCAGCCAAGGACTCAAAAGGACAGCGGTATCTGTTTCAAAGTCCTCCTGATGGAGGGGGCTCTGAGACCTACTGCAGAACCATCCCATTCTGACTCTGCACTGGGCACGTGTGCATTGGTGCGGAGTGCTCCACCGGCACTGGGCTCACCTTGCAGGGCGGCCCACTGCATTTTGGCACCTGAGGCAGGGAGCTCAAATGATGCCCCCATGCCTCCTCACTTGGGCCAAAACTTTGAAAGGTCTCAATTCTGCCTTCTTCCTGTTCTAGTCCCCTCATAGTACTGCCCTGCTACCTATCCCTATAAAAGAGAACTAACCACTTAAAATGCCTTGTTCAAAAATTTTAGGTAACACTTAACTTTCAAACGCCTGAACAGCAAATGTAACTTTTCTTGTCTGCATAGTAAACACTCAAATTTTTATTTGTCTGAATAATCAAAGTGGTGCTTTCCATGCCTCTTTCGTTGCAAAGATTTCAACTGTTCCTGCTTCCCGAAGGTTCAGTCTGGCCCAGCTCATGCTCTGTTGAGATGGTTGCAAAGCCGAACAGGCTCTCCTGTGTCATTGTGGAGCATAGATATGTTTTTATTAACTTCAGCTTGGAGAAGCTGCATTCTCAACTGGCAACTGTTACAGGAAGTGTTAGACATATACGCAGAGCAACAAAAGCATTTGGAAAGAGGGTGCTCATCTTATTTGTGCATATATATTCCAGAACAGCCGTTGGAGTTGATCCTGCTGAAATGTATTTTGAAAGGGCTTTCAGTTCATCACCTAAATCACTTGCATCAATATCGCATATGTCATCACGTGTCAACACTGTCTCTAGTTCCCAGCATCGCTGGTGTAGGTCTTCAGGTATAGGGAGGTGTTTTGGAATATCATATGACAAACGAAATATGATGTTGTGTTTCTTGAGCTGCTTGAAATGTTCTTCAGTTGACTGTATTACATAATCTAGCATTTGGTTAAAAAATTAAACTTTGAATTGTTGTTTGGGATCTCTTATGGGATTATCCCGTGCCTCATAATCAAAATGTCTTCTTCGGTGACTCTTGTATTCTTGAATGGGCAAGAAAATAGCTTCAGTGTGAAGTTCCTCTGCCAACTTCTGTGCACTCTTCAGAACATTTTGAAATCCCTCATCTGACTGGTAAGACTGTAGGTAAGACTTTGCTTTGTCCAGTTGTTCCATTGCTCCAAATATATCAAGATTAAAATCTTGGAGTCTCTTGCTTACAACATGTATTTCAAACAGTATGTCATGCCACAACACTAAGGCACACAGATATTTGAAGTTATATATGTCTCTGGTGATTCCATCTCCCACTTCCACTGTTCTTCTACACACAGTTCCTGTCATTGCATTATCCTCCATAATGGCAACCATGGCAACATCTATCTTCCCAATTTGGTATTGATAGGTTTTATCACCTCCACTCGATTTTCC
This sequence comes from Sternotherus odoratus, assembly GCA_032164245.1. Classification (NCBI taxonomy): domain Eukaryota; kingdom Metazoa; phylum Chordata; order Testudines; family Kinosternidae; genus Sternotherus; species Sternotherus odoratus. The sequence goes on along the minus strand of JAVMKO010000001.1, from coordinate 278,797,794 downwards.
CATCATGTGGCACTCAGTGGTTTCAGTGTCAGAAAGGATGTTCCCAGTTGTTGCTTCAAAATTTGCCATCGATGAGTTGATGCAGAGAAAAATATATAGATGCTTTGAATTACATTGAAAAATTCAGCAGCCTCACTACAAGCTGATGCTGCATTACTGACCATCAAGGTCAATGAGATGAGAACTGCATGGGACAAAAAAGCTCGAGGGTTTAACTCTTGGATCAGTGTCTGCACTCCTCTGTTTTTTCATCTGATGTTGGCACCATTATTGTAGTCCTGACTTCTCATGTCATCTATCTCTGTTCCCGTATCTTCCAGCTTTTTAAGAAGCACATTTATCATACCAGCTCCTGTAGTATCATCAATGTCAATAAATTCTAGAAAATGCTCTCAGACAGTCACCATTGCAGGGACATTTTCACTAGGTTCTGTTGTTACAAAATGCACCATTAAAGTCATTTGTTTCATATGGCTGATGTCAGGTGTGCAGTCCAGAATAACAATAATATCTTGCTGACTTCAGATCAGCCACAATCTTCTGTTTGACTTTTGTTGCCAGTAATTGTATGATCTCATTTAGAATTGTTTTTCCAAGGTAGTGTTGTGTGTACATTTCTTGCGTGGTGACTTTCTTAGATGCTCCTGGAGTACAGTATCGAACTTATAAGCTAAGAGCTCCATAAGTGATATCTGTCCACCCAGGAATTTGAACCATTTATCTTTGGGCTTGTCTTCACTACCAGGGTAAGTAGACCTAAGTTGTGCTACTCCAGCTATGTTATTCGCATAGCTGGAGTCAACGTAGCTTAGGTCAGCTTACCCCCAGTGTCTTCTCTGCACTGTGCTGACGGGAGACCCTGTCTGGTTGACTTACCTTAATGGAATACCAAAGTTGGATAGTTCTCTGCCTTCAATGTAGCAGGTCACTAGACCCACTAAATCGACTGCAGCAGCTTTGGTCTCCCAGTAGTGAAGACCAGTCCTCAGTCTTGCATCCAATCCCCCTACTAATGGACAGTTTGCTCAGTGACAAAATGGACTGTCTGCTAAACCAAAGGATGCTTTTCTATGAGGAATTAAATATTAATAGCCAGGGAAGTGAATAGTTAGGGAAGCTCCCAACTAAGAATTGCATATATCCTTTTGTTTTTATCTCACCTCCTCTTCCCTTATCCCTACCTACTTGTTTTACATCGTAGGTTTTTTGGGGCAGGGATTGTCAATTTTTGTGTTTATATAGTACCTACCATAAAGAATTGCAATCAGGTTGAAGCCAGTAGGGGCCATCACAATATATCTGTTAAGTAATAATATAACATCAGATACCATGATGATAGGTCTGGTATGAACACATAGATACTCTAGATAGGTGCTGATTATATCGTTTTTCTGGATTGTTTTTTTCGGGGGTGGAGGGTGAAGGATGGGAAAGTGATGCTTTCTGATGTACTCATGATCATTATTAGGTTTGACCAGCTGGGCAATTTCTGACTTCCGTCTGATGAAGGATCTGGCTCAAGAAATGCACCTGAATCCGCAGCAAAGACAGCAAAGACTGTCTCGGCTTGCTGACAACATTCAGAGGTAATTTAATATAACAAAACCTGCCTTTAGGTCCAAAATTAGACTTCTGCCTGAGATGTTAGGTGAAATGAGTTGTGTGATCTTTTGACAGTCTGTAGTTACCTGTTCTGCTAAACTGCCATGTAATCTCATTCTATGATTTGTCATTGTAGCACAGAAGTAGAAGAGGAGGAATAGCTTACCAAAACACTTGCTGCTACTACAAAAAAAAGCTGTGTACCTAAAATCATGTGACAGCCTGGTTTCAAGCTTGTGAGGACTGTAGAAAGATTTTGGCACACAGTTAAAATATGATTTGCTGTTCTTAACACTGTAATTTGGAGCACATTTTAATTGTGTCGAGGACAACTATGTTGTAAATGGGCTCTCCAGCATGGTTGATTTTTTTCTGTAGTGTAGATGGTACCAAAAATAAGAGAATGTATCATGAGTTTAGCCTTCTGGGGAAGTAAGGTTAATAGCTGAGTAGCTATAATGGCGATTAATTATTTGGAGGATTTTAGCTCAGTTTACATCACTGGTAGTTTCTTCAATTAGGGCTCAATCCTGCACCCATGTAAGTCATTGGGAGCGTTGCCATTGACTTCCATCGGTGCAGCACCGGATCTTTAAATACTCTATATGCAAGCAGGTATTTGCATCAGTGCATAAATATGTTGGGAGTGTAATCTAAGCACCTGCTTTAAAAAAATTTCCCAGTAAATTATGGTGTAAATTATACACACGCCTATAAATATTCTATCTGGAAATAATGGAAGAGGATGGAAGAGTGAGATTTCTACTTACAGCATTGAATACTTTTACTACGTTTGTACAGTAATCACGGGGGGTGGACTGCTGCTGGTAGAACAAATGGGCTCTGATATTTAATGCTATAATTATTTCTGTATACCGGAACATATATATAACAGCTCTTATTTTACTAGCTCAATAGCTCATTTTACCTTTTTTATGCAGTGGAAATTGTAATCAGTTTTCTTGCTTTACCAGCTTTTTTTTTAAATAGTGTATTACTTTGTGTAAGCGAGCGGGCACTCACCCCAGCGGCGCCTCCTGCTGGTCGTCTGGGGAATCAGCTCTTCAGCCTCCGAAGCGCCCTCTGCTGGCCGATGTCCCGCTCCTACTCCGGCCCCGTGTCCCTCCCAGACCCCGGTGCCCTCTAGCTGAGGGTGCTGCACCCCTGCAGTACCCCACTGGTCTTAGGGTCTCCCCTCCCTGAGGAACCCTCCACCCACTATCCCCACCTTGCCTCAGACTTGGCCACTGTCAGTCACCACTTGCCTCCGCTCACTGCAGTATCATGGCCTCACATCACCGGCAAGGGGGGTTGGCCTGCTGCTCCTAATGCTAGCCCTGGGCTGCCCCCTGCAACCCCAGTACCCCTTGCAGCCTGGGGCTCTCAGGCTAGAGCTCCCTAGCTCCCAGTGCCTTGCCCCAGCCCTGCCCCAGTCCAGGTACCTTCAGGGCCAGCGACAGAAATTTTGGGGCCCCCTACTCTGATCGTTGGCCCCTACTATGATCGTTGGGGGCCCCCTACTCTGATCGTTGGGCCCCCCCCCAACCTATTCTCCTCCCCCCCCCCCCCCGCCTGACCCGGCCCACCCAACCTAATCTCCTCCCCCAGCCTAATCTCCTCCCCTCCCCACCCATCCCTGCCTGGCCCACCCCTCTGTTGGGGGTGATCTTCCTTTACCCCTGCCCCGCCTCCCCCCATCTCTAACCACCTTCCCTCCCCTACCCCTGCCTGGCCCGACCCATCCCACCGAACCTAACCTCCTCCCACTCCCAACCCAGCCTCCTAAACAGAGAGAGAGAGAGACTTGGGAATACAAAATTGCCCAAGATGATGAAAGCCTTGTTTAGAGGGCAGAAAAATGGAGGATATTGAAATACAGTAGACTCTCGATTATCCGGGATGATCAGGAAAACCTTAATCCCGGTTAATAAAATCCCGGATAATCAAGCGTCTACGGGGGTGGGGGGGTTCGCCGTCCGCCCTGGGGTGGGGGGTGGGGATGGTGGTGGTCCCACCACCTGCCACAGTCAGCTCCTGCTGCCAGCCTGGTTGTAGGGAACCCAGGCTGGCAGCGGGAGCTCAGACCCCGGCTAGTAGGAGCTTGCAGGGGAACTCTAAAGTGGCAGCCGGTTGAGCGCTCAGCCGGTTGAGCGCTCAGAGTGCCGCTGCTTTGGGGTTTCCCCTGCTGGCCCCTTGCCAGCTGGGGTCTCAGCCTGCAGCCAGCCTGGGTGTAGGAAGCCCAGGCTGGCAGCGGGAGCTGAGACCCCCCATTGACAGGAACCTGTGGGGAAAATCTAAAGCGGCAGAGAGCTGAGCAGCGGGGGCAGCGGCCGAGCTCTCAACCCGCTGCTGCTTTAGAGTTTTCCCGCAGGCTCCTTCCACACCGTTTGAGCTAGAGACTTAAAATTTGGTACAGTTAGAGGTCTTAGGGTCCTAATGACCTTAAGAGTCGAAAATTTTTCAAATCTCACCTCTGACGCCCCCCAGGGGTGAAATTCTTTAAAGACCAATCACATCAGCTGGGCAGCTGCTGTTCTCTGTGACATAGTTATGATCAGGGCCGGCGACAGAAATTTGGGGGCCCCCTACTTTGATCGTTTGGGGCCCCCCCAGCCCAACCAGCGCTTCCCCCCCCCCCAGCTGACAGCGGCTGGGGGCCCCCCCAGCCCAGCCGCCCCCCCCCCCCCAGCCCAGCCGGCGCTCCCCCCCAGCTGACAGCGGCTGGGGGAGGAATCCCAGCCGGGGGGCCCCCCAGCCTAGCCCAGCCGGCGCTCCCCCCCCCCCCCAGCTGACAGCGGCTGGTGGCAGTGCGAGCCCGGGAGCGGCGCAAGCTGCCCTTTCTTCTCCCCCCCCCGCGCCCTTTCGTCTCTCCCCCCCCCGCGCCCTTTCTCCTCTTTCTCCCCCCCGCGCCCTTTCTCCTCTCCCCCCCGCGCCCTTTCTCCTCTCCCCCCCTGCGCCCTTTCTTCTCCCCTCCCACCGCCCTCCAGGAGAGCCGCGCCGCCTCCCCGCCCCTTCCCCGCTCTCCAGGCCCGGCGACAAGGGGGGATGACTACGGGTACTGCTGGTACCCTACGGGTACCCTAAAGTCTGGGGCCCGGTACAGCTGTACCTGTAGTACCCCCATGTCGCCGGCCCTGGTTATGATGTCATAGTACCCCCTCCAACAGACACCGCACTCGCTCAGCTCTCTGCCCCTCCCCCCTCCAGTGGACCCCGGAATCCCTCAGCTCTCTGCCCCCTCCCCCCTCCAACGGACCCCGGAATCCCTCAGCTCTCTGCCCCCTCCAACGGACCCCGGAATCCCTCAGCTCTCTGCCTCCTCTCCACTCCGACGGACCCGAGTTGGGTTTGGTCGGAGGGTAAGTGAGGTGGGGGTGTCGGGTTTGGTCGGGGGGTAAGTGAGCCGGGGGTGTTGGGTTTGGTCTGGGGGGGTGGGAAGGTGTCGGGGTGGGTGGGGGGTGAGGTGTGGGTGTTGGTCAGGGGGTGTTGGGTTTGGTGGGGGGGTAAGATGGGGGTGTTGGGTTTGGTTGGGGGGGCGAGGAGGGGGGTCGGGGTTGGTCGAGGGGTAAGTGAGGTGTGGGTGTCGGGTTCGTTTGTGGTGGTGGGTAGGGGTGTCGGGTTTGGTTGGGGGGGAAGTGAGGTGGGTGTGTCAGGTTTGGTCTACAGGGGGTGAGTTCTGGGTGTTGGTGAGGGGGTGTTGGGGTTGGTAGGGGGGAAACATGGGGGTGTTGGGGTTGGGTGTGGGGGGTGAAAATGTGAGTCGGGGTTGGTCGAGGTGTAAGTGAGGTGGGGGTGTCAGGTTTGGTCGGGGGGGTGAGGTGGGGGTGTCAGGTTTGCTCTCTGCCCCCTCCAACGGACCCCGCACTCGCTTAGCTGTCTGTCCCCTCCCCACCTCCGACTGACCCGAGCAACGCCGGGTATTTTCGCTAGTGTAATTATAGTAAAACTCGATATAACGGACTAATTCGGGCGAGGGGGTGTCCGTTAAAGCCGAAAGTCCGTTATTTAATAATTTTTTTAAATTATTATATAACAGGACTTTCGGATTTAACAGGACTTTCGGATTTAACGGACACCTCCTCGCCCGAATTAGTCCGTTATATCGAGGTTTTGCCGTCAACCTGCCCGCCCGGGTCCTGGCTGCTGGGACCCGGGCGGGAGCTGTCAGCCCGCCTGCCCGCCCGGGTCCCGGCTGCTGGGACCCGGGCGGCAGCTAGCAGCCCGCCCGCCTGCCCGGGTCCCCGGCTGTTGGGCCCCGGGCGGGAGCCGTCAACCCGCCCGCCCGGGTCCCGGCTGCTGGAACCTGGGCGGGAACCGTCAGCCAGCCCGCCCGGGTCCCGGCTGCTGGCTGCCGCCCGGGTCCCAGCAGCCGGGACCCGGGCGGGCTGGCAGCGGGGAGCCAGCAGCCAGCCCGCCCGCTGCCTGGAAGTGGGGGGGCTCGGAACAAGAGGGGGGGCTGGGGGGCGGGAAGGGGGGGCTCGGAACAAGCGGGGGCTGGGGGGGCGGGAAGGGTTGGGGCTCAGAACAAGGGGGGGAGCTGGGGGAGTACAGAGGGGGGGGGAGACCGGAGAGCTGGGAGTGGGGGAGATCCGGGAGACAGCGGGGAGCCGGCAGCCAGCCCGCTGCCTGGACCCGGGCGGCAGCGGGGAGCCAGCAGCCAGCACGACCGCATGCTGCAGGAAGCCGGGCGGCAGCCCGCCCGCAGCTACAACCCCGGCGGCCGCAGGGAGCCCACAGCCAGCCCTCCACAAACGGATTTCGGATGCATCAGACTTTCTGAAAAATTTTGTCCGTTGCATCCGAAGTCCGTTAAATGGAGGTCCATTAAATCAAGGTTTCACTGTATACTGATTAGTGGGGACAGTTGGGGAGATGGTGAGAGCAGCAGCAAGGTATAAGTGTTAGAGCAGGGGTCTCAAACTCAAATGACCACGAGGGCCGCATGAGGACTAGTGCACTGGCTCGAGGGCCGCACCACTGACACACACCCTGCCCTTGCTGCCCAGGCTCCGCCCCCCACTCCACCCCTTCCAAGAGGTCCCACCCCTGCCCCACCTCCTCCTCTGAGCATGCAGCTCCCCATTCCCTCCTGGAAAGCGCTAGGCACCACCAACAGCTGTTTGGCAAACAAAGCAAGAGCAATCTAGGAAGTCCAGAGCTAGAAACACACGCGGCCCAGCCAGGCAGCAGAGAAGCCTCCACTTCTGGCCCCTCCGTCCTGCAAACTGCTATGGGGAGGACCGGGGGGGGGGGGTGTGTGCTAGGAAGCTTGGCGGGCCACAGGGAAGGGCTTTGCGGGCCGCATGTGGCCCCCGGGCCGCATGTTTGAGACCCCTGTGTTAGAGTGATACATTGAAGAGAAGAGGAGGATGAGAGAGCTGTAATGGGACACAAGAATAGGAGGGCTTGACAGTTGTGACAGAAAGGTTTAAGGAGAGAAAAGTATAGGTCTTGCACTTGAAATAATGCATTGCTTCATTTAAAATAAACAACAAGCTTTGAATTCAGTATCAGAATTTTAGAAAACTACATACACTTACTCATGATTTATGTTATGACTAGATCCCCTAGGTGGAGTTAAAGTACTGTAATTCTTAGTTAGCTGTTGATGGTTTTATATTTACAGTGCACTAGGCTGGATAAAATCTAGACAACTTAGTGTATTCTACATACTTATACATAATGTAGAACTCGGGCTCAGTAATTTAACTAACTGACATTGATAACTGGTGGTATTTAATTTTTTCCTTTATTCAGAAGTTCTGAAACCATTAGAAATGATCATGTATAGAGCATATTCTTACATTTATTTTATTCTAATGGGATAGCTGGTAAATTTTGTCCTGTGTGATAGAAATTAAAATAGAAATAGAAACGGATGCTTTGAAAATTTGTTTACTATTTTACTGACCGACCCGTCCCTGGGATTTTCGGTGCTGATGGGTTTTTTCTTCCCCCTTTTTTTTTGCTATTCTTGTCCATAAGATTAACACAAATCTTCTTACAGAATCAAAGAGGCTCGTTTAGAGTTGGAGATGTGGGGGCTGCAGCTTGGGTGCCAAGTTTCCCTGACAGGCCGTGTTGTCCCAACTGAAAAAATCCTAATGCGGGAGCAGGTTGTGAGTACAGAAACGCTCACTTTAAATTCAATATGTGAATGTCTCTCTAGGCCTACCCAGCAAGCCCAGTTACTATTTAAAGGTGCCAATATATCTAAGGCTGAGAAATTTACTGAGGGAAAGCCTGCTATTAGAAAATTCAGTTTGATCATTACCCAGTAGTTATAAGTGTCAGGTTGGGGCTGTAATTTAGGTGGCTGTAGACCACATTGAGCCCTCAGGCCACATTTTATGCATCCTCACCTTTGGAATACAGAAATTCATCTCAGCGGAGCCAGATATGGGATATGTATTTTGTAAGAAATGATTTTAAAAATCATATTTGTGGCTCGATCCAGTGAGTGCAGAATGCCCTGAACTCCCTCTGAAATCAGAAGGAGTTAAAGATGCTCAGAAGCTTGCATTATCTAGCCCCCAAACTAGTTGACACAGGGTGTCAAGTCAACAGCTTCTTGAGACCCCGATTGGTGATGTTTGTTAACATAACATCTGTATATGGTACGTTTTGTATCAGCTTGCCTGCATAACCATCTCACAACAAGATACTCAAACTTATTCGGCACTTGTGTTTTAGGTATGATCAATGGAGTAGGGTGAATACATACTTCGTTTAGTAAGATTTTTCCAGTACTTAGAAATAAGTCCTGACATCAGACCCTTAAAGAATTATGTTCCCACTGTAAACTACTACAGCCTGTTTTTGAAGAGGGCTACTGAATTACCCCTTGAGCTGGGTATGACAATGTCAACAAAACTAACAATATTTTCTGCTGAAGACTGCCTATGAAGAACAGTTTTCTGTCAAGATATTTTTCTTTAATTGTTAATTTATTGTTTTTTTTCCCCCTTTGTCAGTGTCTGCCAATGAGTGCTGGTGACTGGTCAAAGGATATGCGCAATATGAAGATAATTGGAGTTCAGCCTCTGGACAACTGGTTAATGTTGTGCAGTAACAGAAATGGACAACTAGCTGAGAACCTTCTGAATTGTCTGAAAACAGTGGGAGGTCCCATGGGATTTCACATTGAATATCCCAGAATGTGAGATTTTTCAGAGGACTAACTTAGATTTGCTTTTCTTTCATCCATCAGTCCTGTGCATTATTACTACCAATAATAACAACTTACATTTATGTAACTCCTTGAACTGGCAATATTCCAAAGTCCTTCACAAAGTTAACACATGAATTATGGCAGCCTCAATCATCTGCGTACCCACTTTTCTCTCTCAGTAACCACTGCTGCCCCCATGCTCAGAAAAGTTCCCAGTCAAAATCCATAAAACCACCACCTTGTCCTCCAAATCCTTCTCAAACTCACCCCTTCCATAATGTGTACACTAAACTGCAACCATATCGTGGCTAGGCATATAGTGAGTTGTGGTTAGTGCCCCTGATTGGCTAAGAATGACACGCGTCCTGTTACATTTGTTGCTCTCTCTTTCCCATCCAAGCTTGCTCGTGTCTCATCCAAAAATCCGCTTGATTTTTAGCTTTTTGGGGCAGGTATTTTCATTTTCTGTATGTTTGCACACTGTCTAGCTCCAATCTGATTGGTCTCTTGGCACTACCACAATATAAATGTTGAATAATAACAATAATAAATAAGTAGTATGTATAAATAATTATGTATGCAAGTAGGCACAATGGAATATAGATTCTAATATGAAATTTTAAACTAGAGGGTGGAATATCTTAGCCACTACTAGAAACAGTCTCTTTGTGACATATAATAGACCAGCTATTTAACAACTTGCAGCAACATTATGTAAGGCAGGCTTAGGGTAGATGAATACCATATGTCCATTTGAAACTACAGAAATGATTTAGGGAAGCAGAATATAAGTGTTCAAGAACAATAAAGTGCAAGGCTTGACTGAAGCCATTGGAGCCTTTCCTACATACTTTGAGGTATCTAATGCAAACAGAGGCAAAGAATAAACTTAGTTTTACAAAAAGCTGCATTTTAATGTAAGTAGCTTTCAACAGACATATCTTTCACTGTATACCAGGTTATTGCTTAGTTTACTAAATCTGCATTATGTAGGAAAAGTAACATTTTTGGATTCTCATTAAACTACTATCCTGATAAATTAAATATTAATACTTAATATTCTGTAGTAACTTTGGGCGAGATTCTTCCCTATGTCAAGATCTACTTGACTTGAGAGTACGGGTCTGTTGGAGCCATGTACAGCTCCCTGACCTTCTGCCTTGTGCAGCTGTCACCCACCTTAGGTTAGAGCAGTGCAGGGGCTATTTTAACCTAAGCCAGCTGGCAGGAGAATGGCCTAGGCACACCCATTTTCTGGCCATACCCCTAAGCCTGCCCTCTCCCATTCTTTGGCGTGGCCTCCTAGCATAAAAGCCAGCCATGTCAGTTTGTTTCTAATTATGAGGTCCATGCCACTGGGAAAATTCTTAGCTGGCCAGCTATGGACAGATTCCAAAGTCTGTTCTTTGGATAGTGATGTGTAATGTGTTCAGATCTGTTTCTTCAATGATTTTATATTCACTTGTTTCTTTTGATATATACATATTTAAGTCCTATAGATAGTGGGCATTACCTATGCAAAAACTGAGCATCTCTTGAGAGTGAAACCTGCGGGCGGTTTGACTTCATATAGCATTGTCAGGGTTATTCCTTTAGGAAGTTGAGCCTGTGATATGAGTGATTCTATAGGGTGTTAAGTGCACTTCAGGCAGCTGTGAGGCACCCTGTTTTTAAAAGGAAATAACTAATTCACATTTTTCCTTCATCTTGATTGGAATATAAACTTCTGCACCATGCTACTTTCATATGTTCTCAGTAATCCAACTGATGCGAGTCCTAGGACCTGTGTTCTATCTCACACAAATATGCATTGCCTCTCTTGTGACTTCCTTCACCTCCATGTCAGATTCTGTGGAGTAGGATAATGAATCAGCAGCAGCCCTCCAAAAAATCAGTGATTTGCCCGACTCATCTTAACCCAGATGCAGCCTCTTTTAGGCAATGGATGGAATTTTGAGTATTAGTTTTGATAGACACATCCTTTCTCATTGGTTACTGATTAATTCCAAACTAGTCAAACATGAATAACCTTTTAATCTTTGTGGAAAATCTGTTCATAATGCTTCTAAAGATGTGCAGTGAACTGACATTTGCAAAGTTAGTGCATGTTTAAATGTCTTTATATGTTTTTGTTCAGAGTACGAGTAGAAGAAAGCCCAATGGCATTCCTGCGAGCAGTGCAACAGCATGTAAATCCTGAAGTACAGCTGGTGAGTACAGGTTTATGTTTGTTAAGCACTAGGCTGAGTCCAGTCCTCTGATATGCAAGGAAGGTAGGGGGAGAAGAGAGGGAGCATAGAGAGCCTCTTCTCCCTGTGGAATCAGCAGAGCAGAATATCTCTGAGAATGCTATTAGCAGCCTAGCTACAGCAGCAGATAATACACCCAAAGGATGACTTTCCAATTAGGAGGCATGTCTAGCTCAGGACATGCACTGCTTCTTTCCAGAACAGCACTGTCAGAGGATGCTTTTTCAGCTACCAAGTGAGCAGCACTTCTTGCCTGTTTTTGTGGCCTTTCAGTCACAAACATACACAGTTACTTTTTCTATCTTGTATACCTTTAACACTCTGTTTTCTAATAAGGCAGGATGTAGCACAGGTGTACAGCAGAGAGAGCCTTCCAAACAGCTTTCTCCTTTACCCAGCTCACCCTCTAAGATGCCCCCCCCCCAACTTCCTGTTCCTCCTGATTATATATCCTCCCATTACTCGGCCAATTACTTTATTAGCCAACCATTTGCCACCAAGTGTCAGTAATCCCCTCCAGTAACAGGTTGATTCCAGTTAAGCCTGCCACTTTCTCTGTGCTGCAGCAACCTCAGTGATCAGAATTCTGCAACCAGTACTCTCTCACAGGCACCATCCCCTTTTGGCAGAATTCCTAGAGAAGGGAACACGTCTGCCAATATCTCTGGTCCCTCAGTTTACACTGGTTGTGACTGGATTTGGCCTACAGTTAATCAACCAGTAAGTGTAATATGGTCCATTTAAGATATATATATATATATACACAAGCCTTTATCTGTCTATATCAGTTTTCCAATCTGACAGAAGCAGGAGATTTTCAGGAAAAACAAACTAGTCTGGCTTTATAAATTCTTCAGATTAGTGGGGGAAATTGTATGTCTGTTAAGAGGGTGAAATGTATCAAAGTGTAAGGAGAGATCTACAGAAGTAGAGAGCACTGACCACTGTTCTCCCCTTCTTCTAATTAGGTAATGTGTGTACTGTCTTCCAATCAGAAGGACTGTTATGATTCGATTAAAAAGTTTCTGAGCCTTGACCGACCTGTCCCAAGCCAATGTGTACTAGCACGCACTCTGAACAAGCAGGGCATGATGATGAGTGTTGCCACAAAAATCGCAATGCAGATTATCTGTAAACTCGGAGGGGAGCTATGGGCAGTAGAGATCCCTGTAAGTAATTTCTTTAAAATGTTTGTTTTTATCACAGAAAAACTTGTTCAACCATAACTAGTCTTCATTATGTCAGAAATGCTTAGGTCTAGCTGAAATTGATTTAGCATGGTATACATTGTGCTTTGTTGACATTTTTCATCTGAGAATCTCAGAATACTTTAGCAACAGTAATTCACACGAGAAACCACTCCTCAGCATATGAGGGAGGATTACCCCAGACTGGGCCCTATGTTAATGATGCAGGATCCTTACTCTTGATCTGATGACTTCACAAAATGTTGGTGTATTTAATCCTATCAAAATCATCTTCACATTATAGTATGTCTATAGTGTGCATACTCAGAAATCTGGGCACTTCTTGTTTACAATAAAAATTGTTACAAGGTACAGTATTGTGAAACATATCCATGTTTTATGAAGGTATAGACAAATGTCTAACTAGCATTTCTTTGATCCACATTTCTGGGCAGGAAATCATGCATTTATGACCCTAATGGCCCAACCATGGGGAAAAAACCTCTAAAATTCTTTAAATAAGCTTGATTTTCATGTAATCACATCAATAGGCCATTTAGTTTGACAGTATTTTTGCAATGATGATGAGATTTAAAAGAATAGAATTAAAGAAATGTAAAGCTTTCCAACAAAAAGGGATGTGTTCTTTGAAAATGTATGGTCTCTTGGTTAGAACATGGGATCATTAGATATAGCAGTGATGTTACAAATAATGCCTGAAGACCCCAAGTAGGATCTGGGTCCCATTGTGCAAGGCACTGTACACTGTGAGAGACAGCTCTGCCTCCAAACAGTTTTAACCCAGATGTCTCATATTAGCCATATTTAACACTGGTATAATAATATTTATGTACCTCACAGGAGTGCAGTGAGGCTTAATATTTTTAACCTCCATGGGTCTACTTGTGTGAGTAATAGGTTCCTGATGCAAGGACTGTACAATCGCTCTTGAGGTCCAAACTTGCTTCCATTGAAATCAGCAGCCAAATTTCCACTGACTGAAAAAAGAACAGGATTGGGGCCAAATTTTATATCAAGCAAGTCCTGTCTGGAAATCACAAATTTTAGTGTTAAAATGCCAGTTATTTGATTGTTGCTTATAGGAATTGCATGTCCTTGAACAACTTGTGGCTTCAGATTTAAGGCCAAAACTGAGATTGTTTTTCTTTATAGCGTTATCCGGAACCTGAATAGTAATTTCATAGAAACTTGGTAAAAAGTAAAATAAATGATCACATATCAAGCTCTGTCCTCACCCCCTGATTTTTAATTGATCATTTTGGAATGGCTCCTGCAAATTTTAAAAATACAGTGGAACCCTGTTTATCTGATCTAATTGGGATTGAGACCAGATCGGATAATCAAAAATTTGAATAATCAGGAGAATGGGCAAAGAGTTTTCTATCTGTTATTTTAAGATGCAGAGTTGCTTTAAAACAAGCTGACCACTCCCGGAAAAGCATTAAAACATACCCCCACCCCCTTTCTTATCTATTTAACAGAATATACAAATCCTTAGTTCTTGCAAAGAATGTTTTGTTTATTTATTAACAAGAAAACCAATGTGACTTTTTAACAAGTACAGGTATTGATCATTTTTACACTCTTTCCTCTTTAACTCTGAATATTATAGGGACTGTCTACAACAGTGTTTCTCAACCTTTTTGTTGCAGTTGCCCAGGGTTCCACCCCACATGGAGTTTCAGTTAAACGGCATTCTTCTGTATTTCTTATAGTACTCAGAACTCTGCTTTATTTCATATATATTTTATCAATCTAACGATTAATGGGAAATGGGTAATTTTGTTTCATCTTTAATCTTTAGCACTCACTTTAGCAAGAAAATTTACTTCATTCATTGATTTGCTTTGTCATTATAAACACAACTTGACAGCATGCTGAAATTGTTGCCAGAACTAAGTTGAGGAAATTGATTATTTTATTTTATTTTGTATGATATTTCATCATAAGACATCTATGCTCCTTTTTAAGAATAGCAGCTGTGTTAGTCTGTATCCGTAAAGAAAACAAGGAATACATTGTACTCCTTATACTTGTATACTATACTTGTAGCACCTTAGAGACTAACCAGTTTATTTCAGCATAAGCTTTCGTGGGCCATTTAGTCTGATTTCCCTTCATAAAAGGTATCAAGATTCCTTACTGAATGAGCAGGGCTTAACTCTTAGTGCTAGACAATATCCTTACAATGAGTATTCTCTTTTATCATGAACCTGAGAACTCTGCTCATTCTTTCACTCCTCTTCCCATCTATGGTTTATTAACAGTTAGATGTACCAAATATTGTTCTGAGTTACTCCCCTGCGGTTACACTTTTTCAACCCCACTAAAAGTCCATGTCTGTTGTGCTGTATATGTGAATTTCTCCCTGTATCTCTACTACTACTTACAGTGTACGAGTCGGAACCTTTCAATGAGGTCCTGCTGTAATTATAAATAACACTAAAAATAGGTACACTAACTCAAGTATCTACAGTACCTTTGCAGTCCTTGTATTTGAATCCTCTTGTACTTTAATTAGGTGAGATAGGCATTGGACTACAATCATTTTGTGGGGATGAAGATGGGATTTTCATCCCTCTTTAGAAGGCAACATTTTTCATAGTTTGCATAGGTAGAAAAAAGTAACACAATCTTATTTTCATAACACAAAGTTTAATTTCACCAGTAGTACTGTATGAAATATTTGCTCCCTCCTATTACAGAGAGCCTGAATCCCATCTACAGATGTCCTAAATTGTGGTTATTTCTGACACTTTAATTCAAAAGATTTGATTCAGTTATTCCAAATTGATAGTGTCTTTTAGCAATTTGTTCCTTCTCAGAATCACTTTAAGTCTTACCACTTTTTTTCACCAAGTAGAAAGCACACTATGACCCGGCCTTCAATAATAAATATGCATAGCAGCATACATAAAATATTTTTTAATTCTTTAACATTTTTTTTCCCAGTGAGCAAAAGGGAGAAAGAAAACATCATGTTTTACAGATTCTAGTCATGTTGATGTTCATTGGAATATCATTGTGATGGCATGGTAAAATCATCTTTATAGAATGTGGGTACAAGGCCAGGACCTTACAGAATTAGCAAATCAGCTCTGAAGTGACCCCTTAGCATTGGTGTGAATGTGCTTCATCTAAACAGAGTTTAAAATGTCTTTATTTAACAAAATTAAACTTGAGGATTTGAGGGTTTTATTGAAAATAGCATAGTCTTACATGACAGTACTCTAGCTTTGCTCTGTTATGTGGCTGTATGCCATATGTATATTAACTGTTTCAAAAAGTGATTTGGTAAAGCTTTGAAAATCAGTATAATTGAAGTGCTGTATATAATTGGTAATTCATTGCATCACCAAATTATTCTCAATTTAAATTTATTTCACAGCTAAAATCACTCATGGTGATAGGTATTGATGTCAGTAAAGATGCCCTTAACAAAGGAAGCTCAGTAGTTGGATTTGTGGCTAGCACTAATTCAAAAATTACAAGGTAAGCTTTTTATACTACTACTAGTCCTAAGGATCCTATAATTATGTCTACCTATCTCAGAAAGGTGTCTGGGGGCTTACTTTCTGTTTTGAATGTTTTGGAGAGAAGACACTGACCTGGAAAAAACATAAAATTATTATTGATTAAAATTTTCAGGTGACAGATTGAGAGGAATGGTAAATAATGAGGAGGTCAGGTCTCTGATACATAGCAATCTGGATCACTTGGTAAGCAGGGCACCACAAATGGAATGGGTTACCTAAGGAGGTGGTGGGGTCTTCTCTTTCCTTAGAGGTTTTTAAAGTCAGGCTTGACAAAGCCCCGGCTGGCATGATTTAGTTGGGGTTGGTCCTGCTTTGAGTTAGCTGGACTAGATGACCTCCTGAGGTCCCTTCCAACCCAGATATTCTATGATTTGATGAATCTATGCCTTTTAATACAGTAAGGTCAGTACAGTAAAGTCAAATGTAAGGTCATATATCCAGTAACAAGGAACATAGACCATACTTATAAGATGTGAGACTCTGTCTTGGGAAAGAAGTGACTGAAAAATATCTGGGGATTATGATGTATGATTAGCTGAAAGTGAGCTCTCCCAGTGTGATTCTGTGGATAAAAATGATTAATGGAATCCTTGAATGTATAAACGAGAATATTAACTATTAGGGAGGCTATATTATCTCTGTATTTGTCACTTGTGTGACTGCTACTCGAATACTGTTTCCAGTTCTGGTGTCCACAGTTCAAGAAGGATGTTGAAAAATTGGAGATTTGTGGATTGCAAGACATGCCTTATAGTGAGATACTTTAGAAGCCATCTGTTGAGCTTCTCAAAGAGAGTGTTAAGGGGTGACTTGATCGTAATCTGTAAATACTTTGTGGGGAACAGAAATTTGATTGGTGAAGGCTCTTCAATTTAGCAGACAAAGGTATAAGACAGTTTAAAAGCTGGAAGTTGAAGCTAGACAAATTCAGAATTTTAACAGTAAGGGTAATTAGCCACTGAATCAACTTACCAAGCATTGTGGTAGATTCTCCATCACTGGAGATTTTAAAATCAACATTGGATGCTTTTCTAAAAGATATGTTTTAGTTCAATCACAACTATTGGACATGAAACAGCAATTAATTCAGGGAAGTTCTGTGGTCTGTGTTATGCAGGGATCAGAATAAATCACAGTTGTCTCTTCTGGCCTTAAAAATCTCTGAATCTGAGTATAAGACTTTGGCTTCATTACTTGAGTTGGTGTGCTCTTATCTTCTGAGCGAAGAGGGGACGCTAGTACCTAGTGGACAATGTTCAACAATGGTGATTGATAAGACCAATGGTATTAGAAGTACAGTAAAACCTCGATATAATGGACTAATTCGGGCGAGGGGATGTCCATTAAAGCCGAAAGTCCGTTATATAATAAAGTAGGTTTTCCGAATGCGTATGTTAAAAAATTGACAAATTAGTTAGTTTACCTGTTTTTACTTATGTAGACACATTTGTGTAATTAAAATTAAGTATGTATGAAAAGTTTAATTTCACAGAAAAGTTTTCTATACAGTAGACTCTCGATTATCCCGGTTAATAAAATCCCGGATAATCACACGTCTACTGAGGTGGGAGGGGGGTCCCACCACCTGCCCCAGTCAGCTCCCCTGCTAGCCTGGGTGTAGGAAGCCCAGGCTGGCAGCGGGCTGAGACCCCGGCTGGCAGGAGCCTGAGGGGAAATCCCAAAGCGACGGCAGGTTGAGTGCTCAATCTCCCACCGCTTTGGGCTTTCTCCCCAGTCTCCTGCCAACCGGCATCCTGCTGCCTGCCCCAGTCAGCTCCCACTGCCAGCCTGGGTGTAGGAAGCCCAGGCTGGCAGCGGGAGCTGAAACCCCCCGCTGACAGGAGCCTGCGGGGAAAGTCTAAAGCGGCAGAGAGCTGAAAAGCGGCAGCGGCCGAGCTCTCAGCCCGCTGCTGCTTTAAAGTTTCCCCGCAGGCTCCTGCTAGCTGGGGTCTCAGCTCCCACTGCCAGCCTGGGCTTCCTACACCCAGGCTGGCTGCAGGCTGAGACCCGAGCTGGCAAGGGGCCAGCGGGGGAAACCCCAAAGCTGTGGCAGGCTGAGCGTTCAACCTGCCGCCACTTTGGGGTTTCCCCCCGCTGTCCCCTTGCCAGCCGGTGTCCTTCCTCCTGCCCCAGTCTGCTCCCGCTGTCAGCCTGGGTTCCCTGCACCCAGGCTGTCAGCAGGAGCTGAGTGGGGCAGGTGGCAGGACCCCTGGTGGCAGGAGCCTGGGGAGAGAGCCCAAAGTGGTGGCGGGCTCAGCCCTCAACCTGCTGCCACTTTGGGCTTTCCTTCCAGGCTCCTGCCAGCCGGGGTCTCAGCCCGCTGCCAGCCTGGGTTTCCTACACCCAGGCTGGAAGCAGGCTGAGACCCCAGCTCATAAGGGGCCAGTGGGAGAAGCCCCAAAGCAGCGGCAAGCTAAGGCTGAGCCCGCTGCTGCTTTGGGGCTTCCCCTACCGACCAGTTTAGACATTCCGGTTAATCCGCAGCCCGGTTAACCTGCGCCCGGATAATTGGGAGTCTACTGTAACAGTGAATTAATAACAAAAAATAACCTGTTAATTTAATTATAAACAAATCTTGGTTAAAAGCATTTTAAAATTAACGGGGTGTTAATTTTCACATATGACATACGGACTGGAAATTTTGTCCTTTAAATCCGAAGTCCGTTAAATCGAGGTCCGCAAAATCGAGGGTTTACTGTACATTGGAAAAGGTCTACAATGGCCTGCATACTGACCCAAAAAACCCAAAACAATCCAGCAGGTACCCATTCAGTGAAACATAAAGTCATCTGTTGTCTTGAGTTTCTACACACTACACTGGTGTAGCTCTACTAAAGTCAGTGGAGTTAAATAATGGTAAAATTGGAGTAATGGGAGGGGGAATAAGGCCCCTAGTAGTCAGAATACAATGAGAAGCACAAGAATCTTTGAATTGTATTACTGCATACTGCATCACCACCAACTCGGGTGTTTCCACTCTATTTAGAAGTAGATTTTTCTTATGTAGATAAGTAGAATTCCAATTAAAAAACACAGGGTGGAAGGGAGAATGTTTTATTAACTGTTGGAAAGCATTTTATTCTGTACAAAATCATTCTAACTTTTCACCTACTACATTGCAAAAGATAACCAGATAATTGACAAAGTGAGATGCATAAATTATAAAACTACAAGGCTGTTCCCATTTTGTGTATGCTAGAAATGTATCCACTAGTAGCAGAATGGTGTCATTTTCATTCATTCACTTTTGTACATATATAATAGTTAATATTCGCTTTCATACTGAGTCTGACTTAGTAAATCAGCACCACCATTTCAAGCCAGTATGGTTTAAATATAATTTATTTTAAAAGTCAAACGTATTTTTCTTTGCAATCCTTTAAGTACACCAAGGAAAATGAGAGTTTAAAACAAATGTGAAATAACTTCAAATGACTCTTAAATCCATAAACACTGTAGAAGTCTTTAAAATGGCCATTAAGACATGAGCCTATGCCCGTCAGCCATAGATGTTTTACCATCAACTTCAACAGCAGCAAGTTTATGCTTTTATTCCATCCAACACTCAAACAGTTCCTAAGTATTGCCAAATATATGATACTCTGTAAGATCATCTGTTATGAGCCATTTGAGGTGTCCTCCACATTAAAGACAATATCATGCCCTTGGTCAATAGGCATCTATTCCAGTTGATACTGATAGTAGTTGTATATGTGAATCAAGAGTACCATCTAGGTCTTTAATGTTTATTCAAAATACTGAGGTAACAAAGAGTCCTGTGGCACCTTAAAGACTAACTATAAAGTTTTGAAGCATAAGCTTTCGTGGGCTAATACCCACTTTGTCGGATGCAAGCAGTGGAAGTGTCCAGAGGCAGGTATAGATAGTCAGGAATCAGGTAGGAGGTAACAAGGTTAGTCCAATCAGGC
This sequence comes from Sternotherus odoratus, assembly GCA_032164245.1. Taxonomy (NCBI): domain Eukaryota; kingdom Metazoa; phylum Chordata; order Testudines; family Kinosternidae; genus Sternotherus; species Sternotherus odoratus. The sequence goes on along the minus strand of JAVMKO010000001.1, from coordinate 278,778,099 downwards.
TGAACCAGCTTGTTATCTCAAATCAGGGAGGGTGAGATATTCTTCTAGCAGCTGAATTGAAGGTGTGAACTTGGAGGGAGGAGAAGCTGTTTCCACGAAAGCTTATGCTTCAAAACTTTATAGTTAGTCTTTAAGGTGCCACAGGACTCTGTTACCTCTGCTATTCCAGACTAACACGGCTACCCTCTCTGATTCTCAAAATACTGAGGCAGTGTTTAATGTTGTGACCACTGCTCAGCCCCAGGCTCTACTTCAAGCGTCCACCCAAGCTTCTGCTCCACCTCTTCCTGCCCCTGCTTTGTCCCAGGCCCAGCCCCACTCAACCCCTTTCCCCAAGACCCCTCCCCCACCCGCTCTTCCCACCCAGTTCCACCCCCTGTCCTGAGCGTGTCCCAGCCCTGCTCCTCCCATTCTGTCCCCCAGCACCTCTTGCACACTGCAGAATAGCTGATCGATGTGGGTGGGAGCAGGGTGCTGAATGTTGGTGGGTGTTAAGCACTCACTAATTTTTTTTCCATGGGTGCTCTAGGGCTGGAGGACCCAGAGAGTCGGTGCCTATGGATGTACTGTTTATTGGATAGGATGTAAAATTCAGCGGCATGTATTATTGAAAAAAGGGTGTTTTTTTTTTCAAGAATATGGGTTGTAACCTTGGTGTCTTTGCTGAATTAGGTAATTACATCCTGCGTACTAAATTGGATATAGTACTCTTTTCACTTTCAGTCTTAGTATTAAACAGTTGCTTTTTTTTGCCCCCAAAGGTAGATTAAGTGACTTCTGTATAACTTGTTTAGTAGTTTATGGAGTGTGCTTTAGGATCAAAGGTGCTATATAAAATAATGTTTATTATGTATGAATCCAGAACTTTTTGGAGTTTGATCTTGGTATAATGATAGTGGATTCATTACATATCCTTAATTTATACATTGTCAGGGCAAGTGTTTGTTAATACAGTATTCTGTCTGTAGACTCTTCAGAAGATAAAATGGTGACAATTTAATTTAATTTCATTGTTGTGATATAAAATTAATGTTAGAAAGAAATTTCTTCGCGTTCAGAGATCTGTATAAAGTTAAATATTGTGATGGTTTATGTTTTTGGGGATATATTCAGCAACCAACGCAAACTTAATTTTTTCAAAGTAAAGCTATGTTTTTTACAGTAATCCAGTTCAGGTGTATTTTTAAACCATTGAAACCACACAGCCTTATTTATGCAGAACTCTAGAATTAAACAGAATCAGAGAGGTAGCTGTGTTAGTCTAGAATTGCGGAAATGACAAAGAGTCCTGTGGCACCTTAAAGACTAACTAAAGTGTCACAGGACTCTTTGTCACTTCTAGAATTAAACAAACATTGAAACCAAAGTCAGCTTTTTTATTAATACATGACAGTGTCTTCATAATCCTGAACCTGGAAAGACTTGTTGGCAGCCCTAATGGGCTGCATTATGAGTTATCATGATATGGTTGGTCAATGTCTCAGTCCTGAATGGATGTTAATGTACCCTCCATATGTGTTCAGTCCAGTTCTTTGGTGTACCCCACCTTCTGCATATTATAATAATAAGTAGCATTTACATAGAAAGTGCCTCACAAATATAGTCCATTCATCTTACAACACCGCAGCAAGAGATGTAAACATTTTACAGAGAAGGAAAGAAGGACAAGAGGTTGAATCTCAGGTTTTCAAAAGTGGCCTCTAACTTCAGATTCCTCAGTGTTTTAGGTGGCCAATTTGAGACACCAATTAGCTAATTTTCAGAACTGTTGAATACCTTAATCAACCAGTGGAGTCAGGGTGAGCTAACTAGACATTGAGTTTGAAAAATGTAACTTATAAATCCAGGGGAGTAAGGCAGGTCTGACCTGTTCTACTACATTGCTCAGGATCTGGATTTCTTATCCACCTCAAGCTATCCCTATTTTGAAGAATTTTCCCTTTATTGGTTGTTTCATTCAGGTGATGGCTGTAAGATTTATGAGAAGCACAGCCAACAGTAAAGGACAGTTGGTGTTAAAGTAATGCATAACTCAGAAGAACACAATTGTAATGGTTGCCTAGTAACTTACTACTTATTTTTAGGTGGTTCTCTCGTTGCATCCTTCGGAATACAGGGACTGATATCGCAGATTGTTTAAAAGTCTGCATGAAAGGTATAATGTCATGTACCTTTTAAAATTAGAACAATACAGTTTATAGGTTGATTATTGGATATGTCTCAATGTATTGTTTGCATTACATTCTAATCTCATGTGTAAATGAATTTTACATGCATCAGAACCTGTAGAATTATAGAAACTATTATTATTACAGAAATTGACTACCCAGACTAGTTTTAAAACCAGATGCACAACATTATTACACCAATTACTCTGTACTTTGTAAATTATAATATTCTTTCATTGGTTCTTTTAATAATAACTTAGGCCTTTATCTTGTAAATCCATAGTCACAGGAATAGTCCTTATAAACTATATGGAGTACTACTCCCATGTCCTCACTTTGTAAGTTCCTTGGGGCAGGAAGCTTGACTTATTGTGTATTTGTAAAGAGTAAGCCTCACAAGGTATGCTATCTAAATATATAATCAAAATTACATGGTAATATATAGTAAGAGACCTTGAAAATTTCACTCATCCAACATGAGTAGGACTCTCTTCTACTACTTCAACAGTTATAGAATCTAAGCTCTATCAGAAAACCTCAACCAACCAAAAAAACCCCAAAAAAACAAAAAACCCACCCCAACCCCATTTCTAGCTCTTCTGGTTGTGAAGAAAACCTCCTAAGAACCAAGTATGGTCTTCGTAAGGCTTATGTCTACACTACACACCACTTTTAGCAGCATGCAGGGTATGTGTAACTCCACACTGCAGTATGTGTCAACTCAGTAAAATGCTCTGGCAGTTTCAAAAGGCTTCATTAGCTTCCCTCCCCCCCATCCACCCACTAGAGTCTTTTCCTGCATCAGGGAAAGGCTCAGGCACTGGGAGAGTACATGGCTAAAAATAGCAATATAGACAGGGAGGCATGGCTTGGATGAGCAGAGCCATGTAAGGTATGTACTTGGTTACGTAGTGCTCCCCCCCCTTCAGATTTATATTTACTTGCCTAAACCATATCTCACCATCAAAACTGCTGTTTATGCTGAGAGGCGAGCTGAGTATGTACACTACACACTATCGAAAGAAGACTGCAGTGTAGATGTAGTATAAGTCTTCAGAGAGATGTCCCAATGTTGCTTACACTTGTAAGAGGGGCAAATGATGAGTCTGCCTGTCACCAGTGCTAAGGCTGCCAGAGTCCAGCCATCACTCCTAGGAGTAGTGGGCCTTGGGTGGGGGGGCTTCCACACCACTTCCTATAGAAAGCAGAGGTCAACACATGCTCAGTGGAAGAATGTCTAGTAGAATCTTTGCTCCTCCCCTCTTTCCCTCACCCCCCCCCCCCAATAGAAGAACCCTCTGTAGCAGTAAACTCGCTGTTTACTGATCTTCAGTTTGCTTGAATCACCCTGCTCCTTGTTCTAATGCTGCTCTATTTTGAGGATGGCTGGGGTCAGGTACAGGAGGAGGAAAATCTCATTCCCTGCTGTTCCAGCGCAGGACTCTGTTTTATTTTGAGTTTAGTAATTGGTGCCCTGCAGATGCAAAGAAAAAGATCCAAATTCAGATATGTGCCTTTCATCCAGCTCTTCATCATGTAAATTACATCAATTTATTTATAGTATATATGCCCATTTCCAGTGTGTAATTGCATCTTTTGACTTTGGCCTCTGGAGACTTGTATCCTGATCCAAAGTGAATTAACATCAGTGGGAATGTTTCCATTGACTGTGGTAGGCTTTGGCCCATAATTTGCATATTTCAAGTATGTTATAAATAGGGTTTATCAAATGATTAAAAATTAATCTAGATTAATTGTGCTGTTAAATAATAATGAATACCATTTATTTAAATATTTTGGATATTTTCTATATTTTCAAATATACTGATTTCAGTTACAACATAGAATACAAAGTGTACAGTCTACACTTTATATTTATTTTTATTACAAATATTTGCACTGTAAAAAAGTTTTTTCAGTTCACCTAATACAAGTACTATAGTGCATTCTCTTTATCATGAAAGTTGAACTTCCAAATGTAGAATTATGTACAAAAAAACCTGCATTCAAAAATAAAACTAAGTAAAAATTTAGAGCCTACAAGTCCACTCAGTCCTACTTCTTGTTCAGCCAATCACTAAGACAAACAAGTTTGTTTACATTTGCAGGAGGTAATGCTGCCTGCTTCTTGTTTGCAATATCACCTGAAAGCGAGAACAGGCATTCGCATTGCACTACTGTAGCCGACATCACAAGATATTTACGTGCTAGATGTGCTAAAGATTCCTTTGTAACTTCATGTTTCAACCACAGTTCCAGAGGATATGTGTCCATGATGATGACGGGTTCTACTTGATAACGATCCAAAGCAGTGCGTACCAATGCACTTTCATTTTCATGATATGAGTCAGATGCCACCAGCATGATTTGAGTCATTCATGCCACCAGTTGATTTTCTTTTTTGGTGGTTTGGTGGGAATGCTGCTCTTTTAAGACTTCTCAAAGCATGTTCCACATTTCATCCTTCTCAGATTTTGGAAGGCACTTCAGATTCTTAAACCTTGGATCGAGTGCTGTAGCTATCCTTAGCAATCTCACATTGGTACCTAATTTGCATTTTGTCAAAGCAGTGAAAGTGTTCTTAAAATGAACATTTGCTGGGTCATCATCTGAGACTTGCTATAACATGAAACATATGGTAGAATGTGGGTAAAATCACAGAGCAGGGGACATAGAATTTTAGGGTGACCAAATAGCAAGTGTGAAAAATTGGGACGGGGGTGGGAGGGTTATAGGTGCCTATATATGAAAAAGCCCCAAATATCGGGACAGTTCCTATAAAATCAGGACATCTGGTCACCCTATACTATTCTCACCCAAAGAGTTCAGTCACAGATTTAATTAATGCATTGTTTTTTTAACAAGCATCATCAGCATGGAAGCATGTCCTTTGGAATGGTGGTCAAAGCATAAAGGGGCATATGAATGTTTAGCATATCTGACACATAAATACCTTGCAATGCCGGCTACAAAAGTGCCATGCGAACACCTGTTCTAACTTTCAGGTGACATTGTAAATAAGCGGGCAGCATTATCTCCTGTAAATGTGAACAAACTTGTTTGTCTTAGCAATCAGCTGAATAAGAAGTAGGACTGAGTGGACTTGTAGGCTCTAAAGTTTTACATTGTTTAGTTTTTGAATGTAGTTACAAATGTAGAGTTTGTTATTTAAGTTGCACTTTCGCGTTAGAGATTGCACTACAGTTCTTGTATGAGGTGAATTGAAAAATATTACCGTATATACTTATTCATTAGCCTGTTAGTTTATAAGCCAACCCCCCAAGATGAATAGGTAAAAATAGCAAAAACTGTATGACCCTTTCATAAGCTGACCCTGCATTTTAGGGGTTGGCAAACTTTGGCTCCTGGCCCGTCAGGGTAAGCTGCTAGTGGGTTGGGACATTTTGTTTACTTGGGGTGTCTGCAGGCACAGAGCCCCTCAGCTCCCAGTGGCCGCAGTTTGCCATTCCCAGGCCGCAAGCCCAAGTGGCGGCCATTTCCCGCAGCTCCCATTGACTGGGAACGGTAAATCGTGGCCACAAGAGGCTGAGTGGTTCCAGGGCTGCGGGTGCTCCAGGTAAACAAAAAAACAGTGTATTAGATATTCAATTCAATAATTCCACAGAGTTTAAAATAATCAAATTTTGGTGTAGACCTGTTTATAAGCCAACCCCCGTTCTTTGATGCTTCACTTTTTTTCCAAAAATATTCGGCTTATGAATGAGTATATACAATATTTCTTTTGTTCACAGGCGCCGACTTTCCATAGTGCTTGGGGTATGCTCTGCTCAAGGTCCCACCCCACTCCACCTCTTTTCCCAAGGCCCCATCCCTGCCCTGCCTCTTTCCGCCTCTTCCTTCTCCTGAGTGCGCCATGTCCTCATCCTCTTCCCCCTCCTCCTGCACGCCATGAAACAGCTGATCGTGGTGAGCGGGAGGTGCAGGGAGGGAGGGGGAAGTGCTGAACTGCCGCTGGGCAGGCGGCACTGTGGAGGTTGGGAAAGAGCTGATGTGGCGGGCTCCCAGAGGGTGCTAATCACCCACAATTTTTTTCCCCAGTGCACCCATGTAGTTGTCACCTATGCTTCCATTTATCTTTTTTACAGTGCAAATGTTTGTAATAAAAAATAACATAAAATGAGCACTGTACACTTCATATTCTCTTATAATTGAAATCAATTTATGTGAAAATGTAGAAAAACACCCAAAATCTTTAATAAATTTCAGTTGTTCTATTATTTAATAGTGCGATTAATACTGATTAATCGTGATTCATTTTTTCTGTTAATCGCATAGTCAACTGTGATTAATCAACAGTCCTAATTATAAATTGTGCTCAGCTTTAAATAGATTTAAGATGTATGTATGTTTGTAGTATATGTTTATTATATACGCAGAAATACATAGTGTTTTGCATTAGGTAGTCTGTATTTACAGAATCTTAAATACAAGCACTGTAGTTTTTCTTTGGTACTTGGAATAGATTAAAAACTGGGTTTAGCTTCTGGTAAATCATGATGGCGCCAACTGTATATAAAATATAGGAAATCACAATATAAAGATATAATCAATTTATTTGATTCATTAACACCAGGAGTGAATTTGTACTACAGGTTTCATAAAATAATATGTTGTATGTTAATGCATTAAAAACATTCAAGTGAAACAAAAATGCCTCCGAGAACTTGCTGTTACTATTAATAGCACATAAATACAGTAGACGTTTTAGCAGAGGGAGATTTATTCTCTCTAGTGCCACGGCTAGATCATATGACATTTTATCTCTAGTACTGTTTTTATGACGTGATATTCTATGAAAATCAAAACAAAATGACTGCATATTGTTACAAAAGAAAACAAGAATATTAATATTAAATTGGTTGCAAAGAAATAAATCCTGATCACTCTCTCCTTACTGATGCGGTATGTACTATAGGCGCTATCAGCAAGTGGCACAAGTATAATTGTGAATTGCCTGCGCGCATCATAGTATACCGTGATGGTGTTGGAGATGGCCAGCTGAAGATGGTTGTGGATTATGAGGTCCCACAACTACTTAGTGTCCTCACAGAATTAACTACTAATTACAGGTAACAAGAATTTCTTCCCTCCCCGCCCCCTTGCATGTTGGATAACCCAAAGCAAGTTCAATGCAATAACATCTATTATGTCATTTCCTGTAGAATATATATATATGAAAACATAAAATTTTGGCTGACATTGCTGATTTCCGAAGAGACAGGACTTACAGACACTATAATGTAACTTGATGTGTTCTTTCAGCTCTCAAACATAACCCATTGTTTAGATCCCTTATAAAAGACAAGTAGAACATTCAGAATGAATGGCAACATAATTCAAGCCATCTGCCTGTTTCTATTCTTAGTCCTTTTATAACATAGATAAAGGTAATATGAAATCATTTATTATAGCTACTTTATATTTGTCCTTTGTTTCAAGTCCCAAAGTGTCAGTGATTGTGGTCAGGAAGAAATGCATTCCTCGATTCTTTGCAGAGGCAAACAGAAGCCTTCAAAACCCACCTGTTGGCACTATTGTTGACACAGAGGCTACTCGTCCTGAATGGCAAGTATACTTGTGTCAAACCGAAAGAATCTGCTGTCTCCTTCACAGAGTACAATTTGAATATCAGATTAAGGGAGTATATTATTATTAAGCAGGAGTCTTCTAAAACTTCAGGTTATAAAGGCACCCTTTTAAATGTGGTCAGTTCTCCTAATTCAACAAGCATACGGTATAATTTGTTTGAAGGAGTAAATATATCTCTTTTCAGATATGCTTGTAGAATTTCTTCAGCGAACACCCTTCATTTTGCATTTCATTCCTGTACAAAAATTCTGATTTTTGAAATGCCTGTTAAGTGAAATATACAGTGTTCTGCAGTGAATGACACTAACCAAATTGAAAGAGCACATAAATTTGCATTAATTTTTATAAATGACAGTTATAGTATAGGTGGCAGACAGCTGATACCCCCTGACCAACCCCAACACCCACACCTCACCCCTCACCCACCCCGACACCTTCCCACCCCCCCAAGCAAACCCGACACCCCCACCTCACCCCCCGACCGAACCCGACACCCCCACCTCACTTACCGTCCCACCAAACCCAACTCAGATCCGTCGCAGGGGGGAGGGGGCCCAGAGCCGAGGGATTCCGGGGACCTTCGCAGGTGGGGGGCGGCACAGAACTGATGGAGTCCGGGGTTCCGTTTGGAGGGGGGAGGGGCAGAGAACTGAGGGATCTCCAGGGTTCCGTTGGGAGGAGGGAGGGGCAGAGAACTGAGGGATCTCCGGGGTTCCGTTGGAGTAGGGAGGGGTGAGCTGAGCGAGTGCGGTGTCTGTTGGAGGGGGTATTATGACATCATCACCACCTAACCACCCAGCTGATGTGATTGGCCCTGAAAGACTTTCACCCCTGGGGGGCGTCAGAGGTGAGATCCGAAAATTTTTCAACCCTTACCAGCATCTAGACCCCAAGACCCCTCACTGTACCAAATTTCAAGTCTCTGGCTCAAACGGTGCGGGAGGACTTCGCAGTCATACGTACATACATACATACATACATACATACACCACTTGACTTTTATATAGATAGATAGATAGATGTACATACCAGTATAATCCATTCATCTTTACATTGTATTTTAAAAGATAAATCCTCAAAAAAACCCACCAGAAAATACAGCTTTAGAATTCTCAGGTAGGTCTGATTTGCCCATGCATTACTCCAGTTTTATGTTGATGTAAATCCATTTATTTCAATAGCATGAAGTAATGCATGGCGAATCAAACCCATATGAGAATACTAAAGTTATATTTTCTTCATTATACTTGTTATAGGTATTAATATTTAATGTAACTAGATTAAAAAGCTACATTAATAGACATTGATATAGAGATGACAGAGTCAGAAACCTAACAAGAAAAAGGTCTGCATTTAATGTCCTTTTCAAACCCAATCATAACATTTCAGCCAAGATTTTAAGCTGGGCCTTGTCTATACTATAGAGAGTTTTGTCAACAAAAGTTATGTTGTCATTCAAAAAGCGCTATAACAAAAGTTGGTATTATATATTCACACTACTCAGAGCCCACACCCCCAGCCAGACCCCTATTGTCCCACACTCCAACCCTCTGCCCTAGCCCTGAGCCCTCATCCCTGGCCCCGCTCTAGAGCCCGCACCCCCAGCCAGAGCCCTCATACCCTAACCCTCTGCCCCAGCCTTGAGCCAGCTCTGAACCCCTCGACCCCATCCCCACCAAATGGATTTTGTAATGTGCACCAATATGAAGGAGATGTGTTACACCAGGATGTAAAAAAAATAGAGGGAACACTGCTCCTCAGTAGTCCAGCAGGAGGGGTTGCCATAGTCACCTGGGAAGATGCCATGAGACCTCTCAGAGCAAACAGGAAATGGAACTTCAAAAAGTCCCAGGGCTTTAAAGGGGAGGGGCGGCTGGAGGGCAGCGGAGTTCAAACTGTTGACCAGAGCAGTCAAGATGGGCAGTGTGGGATACCTGGAGGCCAATTAAAGGAATAAAATCAAGTGCAATGTCTAACTGGCACTTTGTTGACACAACTTTTGCGCAAAAAGCCTTACGTCTCTCACCGGGATGGTTTTATTTTGTCGACAAAACAAGGCATATTTACCACCAGAAGTCACATTATAGTGGGAATACCTCCACTTTTTTGTCGACAAAAGCTGCCTTTTGTCGATAAAACTCTGTAGTGTAGACAAAGGCCTGGAATATAAACACAGGAGGATCAGATTCTCACTTATGCTAAGGCCCCTTTACACTGCCAGAGTGCTGTAAAGGGGCCTTAGCGGCAATATGAGTCTAGTCTAGAGAACTTTAATCTGATTGCAGCATAGTAAATCCACTAACTAGAGTTACTCCTGATTTACATCAGCAAAAGTGAGATCACAGGCCCTTAAATGATAAAGAACCACCTTTCATTTTAAATAATAGGCAGTAGTAGTGAGCATAAACTGCATATAAGTCAAGTGCACATAAGTTAATTTTTTTTTTCAAATTCTTTAGGTATGACTTTTACCTAATCAGCCAACTAGCACGTCAGGGAACGGTCAATCCCACCTACTATAATGTTGTGTATGATAATAGTGGATTAAAACCAGATCACATGCAGCGCCTCACGTACAAGATGTGCCACCTGTACTACAACTGGCCGGTGAGTAAATAGTCACATACAAACTTCATTAAAAGTAGTGTAATTTTTCCAGCTGGTTTTAAATAAAACTGGAAAAAAACCATGTATCATTTCACATTTGATGATTCAATGCAGTTATCACAGTGCTGCTGTTGTGGTGGGAAGCATAGATGACTTGTGCCTCCAGATGCTGGGGTAGGGGACACGATGTAAAGGGGAGGACACGTGACTCCCCCACATGTCTCTTCTACCCAGCAACCCTCTTGTACTGCACCCAGCCTGGGGCTACTGCGCTGTCCCCACCCCACCAGAATTACCTGCGGGGAGGGCTCTATCTTTCTCCTGCTGCCCCCTTTTCCCCCCACAACAATGTTAAACCGCTCTCCCTGACACCCAGGCCCAGACGGGGAGTGGGATGGAGCCACTTCTTATGTAACTGAAGCTGTTCGCTCCGGGTCGTTGATTCCTTGCTAAGCAGAAATCTGGGGAAGGTACTTAATCCCAATACCTCCCCCACGTCATCTATGGTGGGAGAAGCAGCTTCTTCAGCTGAGGGTTGATTGGCGATATTTATAAGGGCTAGAGGATTGTTTGTTAGTAGCCAGAAAGCTATTTTGAAAGGCTTGTATTAAAAAAAACCCTGGAAAATGTGTTTGTGATATTAATTCAGTTCCTAGTAGACATGTATCCATATCACAATTATTGGTACTAATTGGCACTCTTGTTGGCGTACTTAATAGAAAGGCCAAGGATTGAATAGGCAGAAAGCCTATATTAGACATTCAGCTGTAGAAGTAGTCACTCCATTTCAAGGTTGAGATATTTCGGCTATGTCTACATTGCACACAAGATATGCAATTGCAGCACATGTTGGTGTACCAGAGCTAGCTTTAATTGAGGCAGCTCACTAAAAATAGCAGTCTAGCCACAGCAGCCCAGGCTACCCACCTGAGTATGTACCCGGGATCCTGGGTGGGATTATACTTGTCTTGATGAAGGAGTAGGAAGAGGAGAGTTGAAGGTGTGAATCCTTCCCTTCAGCAGATATTTAAGAAATTGAATGCAGATACAGTCTAAAAAGGATGGGGGGAGGGAGTGTCCTACCTCTCCAATAGGTATATACCACATAACCTTTGAATAAAGGGGATGGCTTTTTCACTGTGCAGGAGTGCCCTCTATTGGCTGAATTTCGTCAGTACAAATTTGGGCAAGTCCTGCCTACCAGTGGCTGCGAAAGGAATTCTGGGATTATATGATGTATGGGAATGGCAGCAATACAGCCTGGGGATGTCAGTCTTACTTTCATCTGATATTTGTTTCGTAGGGTCTAATCAGAGTGCCAGCGCCCTGTCAATATGCCCACAAGCTGATCTTCCTGGTGGGTCAGAGCATTCACAGAGAGCCAAGCCTGGAACTAGCTGACAAGCTTTTCTATTTGTGAGGAGAATAATAATAATATATCATGAAGACAACTTTAAGAAATACTAACATGGCCAAATCTGGATATGGTCTCACGGCTGCCAGCATAGTGTAGCTCAAACTCGGTCTTGTATTTGAAGAGAAACATCTAGTTTTAGACTTAAAGAGAAATATCTATTCTCTGAATTAAGAGAACGGAGCATTCTGAGCAGTATAAGGGATTAAGGTAGTTTACTTCAGTTAGCCCCAGTAGAAGACTTGGAGCATACTCCCTAGTAACATTTGAAAATGAAGGGGTATGCAATGTTTTTAATAGAAATGTTGTTGATATAGATACACAGTACAACTGATTATTCTGTAAGATTTTTTAGGGTTACTTTTTCCTTCAAAGACTTTTAGAAAACTGTTTGGATAAGGATGACAATTAAAAAAAAAATAAAGTTTTATTCTGTTTGCATTTTAAGATTATTTTTGATAATTAGTATATATTTCACCAAACTTTCATTTAGGCTCACTCTGCTATTGATACACAGTAAAAATGTAGGAACAGACACCTTGTTCTACATACATATTAGCTGGGAGATATTACTAAATGTTTTAGAATTCAATTGAAAAAATTTGTTTGGAGGAGTTAATTTTTTAAAGTGTTAAATGACATCTATGGTAGTTTGATTTCTAAATAGTGTAGATGCCTCACTGCATGCGGGGATGCGTTGTGTTTAAATTAAATGCGTTTAAATTAAATATTTAAATTTGGGATCCGTGACAGCGACTGCGCTGTACGCGAACATGCGCTATAGCGACACAGGCTATAGTGAGGGTCAGGTGTATTACCATATATGATTCATAGATGGGTAGACTGATGTTAAGTGTCTTGGTCATAGCAAAAGTGTGAGTGAAGAGCAGGAATACAACCCACGATCCTTAACTGTCTGATTTTTATTTATTAGTGCCACAGAAATGCCTATAGTCTATGTTCAGATACTTCACAAACCTATGAAAAGTTTCACTATTTTAAAAAAGGGGTTTTCACACAGAGATATAGTCAGATCTGTAAAAGAAATGAGTGGGATCAAAGCGAAAGAAGCCACCCACAGGCCATATCTAAGGACGTAATGGAAGTGGAGTCTACATATTGTTGTAGTGAACTGTTTCCACTTTGAGCAAAACAGAATCAAATTCAAAGAATCATGATTGATACTGATAGCAAAGAATAATGCTGGAAAAATTGCTGCCCAAAAATGTCCCAAATTAGATTGCTCCCCAACGAGTTCTGCACCTTACATGTTTTTCACATAGTTCCAGTCAATGACCCTGTTCTCTGAAACGAGTGAAATCTATTAATAGTTGTATCATTGTTACTGGAGATTTGTGACGGTGCTGTTCCTGGTGGGATCCAACTGTGAGTGTCAGATCAGGACAGATTGCTTCCAAAGGGGCAACTACAGCCCAAAGCTAGGGTTTTTCCACACTAAGGTAAACCAAACCAGCCAATCAGAAAAGACTATGGTTTTGACCCACTGGCTAACCACAAGTCACACAAGCAATTCCCTTAGACCAGCGGTTCTCAAACTTGTTGAGACCGCAACCCCTTTTTGTGCTCAGGCGGGGGGCGCGACCCCTCCACCAAAAAGACGCTGATTTTTTTTTTTAAACAAAACAAAAAAACCATGCCGGGACCCCCCTGCGCCCCAGTCTCTGCCGCCGGCGGGCTGCCAGGTGCACCCCGGCCCCAGTCCCCGCCACGGGCGGGCTGCCAAGTGTGCCACGTCCCCAGTCCCCACCGCGGGCCGGCTGCCGGGTGCGACCCGGCCCCAGTCCACGCTGCGGGCAGGCTGCCGGCTGAGCCCTGGCCTCGGTCCCCGCTGGCGGCCGGGGCTCGGGGCTCCAGCTGCCGCCCGGGGCTCCAGCTGCTGCCCAGGGAGCGCAGCTCAAGCCGCCGCCCGGGGATCCAGTCGTCGTGCTCCCTGGGGCTCTGGGCTCTAGCCGCCACCCAGGGAGCACGGTTGGAGCTGCTGCCTGGGGATCCAGCCGCTGCGCTCCCCGGGGCTCGGGGCTGCAGCCCCCGCCCGGGGCTCCAGCCGCTGCCCGGGGAGCGCGGCTCGAACCGCCGCCTGGAGAGTGCAGCTGGAGCCGCCGCCTGGGGAGCGCAGCTCAAGCCGCCGCCCAGGGATCCAGCCACCGCGCTCCCCGGGGCTCAGGGCACCAACCCCCGCCTGGGGCTCCAGCCGCCGCCCGGGGCTCCAGCCGCCACCTGGGGAGCTCGGCTCAAGCCGCCGCCCGGGGATCCAGCCACCGCGCTCCCCGGGGCTCGGGGCACCAACCCCCGCCCGGGGCTCCAGCCGCTGCCCGGGGAGCGCAGCTTGAGCCGCTGCCTGAATTGCGCGGCTGGAGCCGCCACCCGGGGCTCCAGCCGCCGCCCGGGGAGTGCGGCTCGAGCCGCCGCCCGTGGCTCGAGCCAGTCCCCGGGGATCCCGCAGCAGGGAGTTGCTGCAGTGGGGGCTTGCGACCCCCACAAAAGTGGCCTGCGACCCCTCTAGGGGTCGTGACCCCCACTTTGAGAACCCCTGCCTTAGACAATCCAGGTTCCCAGTATCACCACCAGCAGCCACCTGTCCTGGGGACCAATGGTTATGAAAACCAATACCCCAAATAAAGAAAACGGTTCTCCCCAATTCCAAAGAATCAGGCCCCAGACCCAGGTCAATATACAAATCAGATCTTACCACAAATCATGCTGTAGCCAATCCTTTAGAATCTAAAGGTTTATTATACAAGGAAAAAGGTATAGATGAGGGTTAGGAATGGTTAAAAGAAATCAATTACATGCAGTAATGGCAAATCTCTTGGTTCAGGCTTGCAGCAAAGGTAGAATAACTGCAGGTTCAAATCACAGTCTCTGGAAAGCATCCCCTGCAGGGATGGGTCAGCACCCTTTGGCCAGAGTTCCCCTGTGTAGCAAAGTTCCATTCAGAGCTGGAAACAAAGCAGGCTGAAGACTGGAGGTAGAAGACAAAATGGAGGAAGTTTCTCCCAGGTTTTATAGACTTCCTCTTGTGGGAAAATGGAGGTTCATAGCCACATGGTCCAATTACCAGACTCTCCAAGATTCAATTTCGGGCCAGGCAGGCGACATTCCTGGAGAAGCGCCGGTGTGGACAGGCATTTACAAAGTTCATTGTGTAGTTGATGGTCCTTAACAGACCATCAGCAAGGCCAGCCAAGTTAACAACAGCTTGTTTGAGATTTCACCCAGAAGCCAAGCATAAGTTTGAAGCCATATAGCCAATATTCATAACTTTAGTTATACAAAAGATACCCACATACCAATGGCATATTCATAATCAGCCCTCCATAACCTGGTCATAGACACCTGTTATGACCCCCTTTACATAAGACCTGGTGCCACCACAGGACCTTGGCCGCACCAATGATCTATATGATCCCAAATAATTCCAGCAACGTGACAAGGTCACTTATCAAAATAAGCACTCAACATTGTTGAGTCCCTCATGCAGGTAGTTTGCCATATGGAAGCCAGTGAGTCCCTGGCCAATATGAAGCATCTTGATGGTTATCTTATGTGACTATCACACTGTTCCATATACAGCTACAGAGTAATTCTAATATAATACAAGTGCCAGTGTCTGTTAGTACCCTTTGCTTTATCTAGCTGTGCACACGTACACCGTGCAATCAGTCCCAAAAGAGCTAATTTCAGCAAATAACATCTTGATTTCCTGTATTTAAAAAATACAGAACTCTAGCTTACCATCCTGTGGGACTCCCAGTGAAACCTCTTTTCATCTCTGTCTCTCTCTTTGACTATAAGATCAATAGGGCAAGAATCATCTGAAATTGTCTTAGATAGTGTATGTGTTTAATAATACAAAGATACACTTTAAAATATTGCTATGTCTCTTTGGTATAGAAAAATTTATAGAGAGGAGTTGTTTAATCCTCCTCTAACACCAATATAAATCAGGTGCGACTCTTCTGAAGTCATTATACCCGTATAAGGGAGGAGGGAATTGAGTCTAGGGGCTGGTCTTCACTGGGGGGGGGGAGGGGGATCAGCTGTAGATACGCAACTTCAGCTACATTAATAATGTAGCTGAAGTCGGCGTATGTACAGCCGA
The DNA here is from genome assembly GCA_032164245.1 of Sternotherus odoratus. Taxonomy (NCBI): domain Eukaryota; kingdom Metazoa; phylum Chordata; order Testudines; family Kinosternidae; genus Sternotherus; species Sternotherus odoratus. The sequence continues at coordinate 278,762,177 of JAVMKO010000001.1, read as the reverse complement.
CTTACCTACTGTCCTCATGGCAGCAGCAGTTGGCGGCGCGCTCCCCCGTCGACTCCAGCTTGCACCTCTTGGCGATAAATTGATTGACAAAAGACCGATTGCTACCCGCGGTAGTGAAGACAAGCCCTAGTTTCTTCACCTATACAGTAAAACCTCGATTTAACGGACCTCGATTTAACGGACTTCGGATGCAACGGACAAAATTTCTGAGCAAGTCCGACGCATCCCAAATCCATTTCTCGCGGGCTAGCTGCCTGCTCCCGGCTGCCGCCTGGGTCCCAGCAGCGGGAGGGCTCGCTGCCGGCTCCCGGCTGCCGCCCGGGTCACAGCAGCAGGAGGGCTGGCTGGTGGGCGGGCTGCCTGCCTGCTCCCGGCTGCCGCCCGGGTCACAGCAGCAGGAGGGCTGGTTGGCAGGTGGGCTGGCTGCCGGCTCCCGCCCGGGTCCCAGCAGCGGGAGGGCTGGCTGGCGGGCGGGTTGGCTGCCTGTTCCTGGCTGCCGCCCGGGTCCCAGCAACGGGAGGGCTGGCTGCCGGCTCCCGGGTCCCGCCCGAGTCCCACCAGCGGGCGGGCTGGCTGACGGGTCCCGGCAGCTGGGACCCGGGCGGGCTGGCTGACGGCTCCCGGCTGCCACCTGGGTCCCGGCAGCGGGTGGGCTGCAGAGCTGCCGCCCCGACCCTGTGGCGGTCGGGCTGCTGCTCTGACAGCTCGTTTTTTTTTTTCATTATTAAATAATGGACTTTTACATTTAACGGACACCCCCTCGCCCGAATTAGTCCGTTAAATGGAGGTTTCACTGTATTGGAGTGAGAGGAGAATAAGAAGATTTAATGTGATGATACAAAACTACTCAAGATAGTTAAGTCGAAAGCAGACTGCCAAGAGCTACAAAGAGACCTCACAAAACTGGGTGACTGGGCACCAAAATGGCAGACGAAATTCAATGTGATAAACTAATGCACATTGGAAAACATAATCCCAACTTTATATATATATAATGATGGGGTCTAAATTAGCTGTTACCCCTCAAGAAGGAGATCTTGGAGTTATTGTGAATAGTTCTCTGAAAACACCCACTCAGTGTGTAGCAGCAAGTGAAAAAGCTAACAATGTTGGGAATCATTAAGAAAAGTATCGCTAATAAGACAGAAACTATCATATTGCCTCTATATAAATCCATAGTACACCCACATCTTGAATATTGTGTGCAGATGTGGTTGCCCCATCTCAAAAAAGATATATTCGAATTGGAAAAGGTTCAGAAAAGGGCAACAGAAATTATTAGGGGTATGAAACAGCTTCCGTATGAGGAGAGAGATAAAGACTGGGATGTCTCATGTTGGAAAAGAGATGACTAAGAGGAGATATGATGATGGCATGGAGAAGGCAAATAAGAAAGTGTTATTTACTCCTCATAACAGAAGAGCTAGGTGTTACCAAATGAAACTAAGAGGCAGCAAGTTTAAAACCAACAAAAGGAAGTATTTCTTCACACAACACACAGTCAACCTGTGGAACTCTTTGCCAGAAGATGTTGTGAGGGCCAAGACTATAACAGTTCAAAAAAGAACTAGATAAGTTCATGGAGGATAGGTCCATCCCATCAATGGCTCTTAGCCAAGATGGGCAGGAATGGTATCCCTGTCTTCCGTTTGTCAAAAGCTGGAAATAAGCAATAGGGGATGATTATCTGTTCTGTTGATTCCCTTGGGGGCATCTGGCATTGGCCACTGTCAGAAGACCGGATACTGGGCTAGATAGTCCTTTGGTCTGACCAAGTATGGCCGTTCTTATGTACTCCTGATTTATACAAGACTGAGTCAGATGAGAATGAGCCCTGTGGTATTCACTGAGCCCTAAAATTCTGAGTTGTCTGGCTTTTTTCTCTCTGAAACTGTAAAACTTATTAGCATAGATCAAACTTGTGAAGTCTAAGGCCTGGTCTAAAGACAAAATTGCACCTGTTAAACTAAAGGGATGAGGTTGCATTGATTTAGTAAAATGCTGCAACTTTGTGTAGACACATTTGTCCTTCTTAGCTGAGAGTTCATACACAAAGTTGCACTGGTTAAACTCAATCCGTACATCATCACATTGTTAGTGTAAAAGGGTACAAGTTTTCTGTTGATAGAAACGCCCTTATGAAACGAAACAATATGGCAGGGGAAATAGCTTAACTCCACAAACCAAATGTGCAAACAACCATGGAGCCTTAAAGGAAAGAAAATCCCTGAAAATGAAGAACTGCAGTAGAAAGCAAGTTAAAGAATCTGGGGCAGAATGTAAATTGGCTGAGGACAAGAGGAAAGTGTGTGTGTGTGAGAGAGAAAGACAGAACTGTTACATCATAGGAACTAGACACACACACCTCTTCCAGTGGAAACCAGTGCTTCTCCAGTAAACATTTTGATTTAGACAAAACAATATATTTTGGAAAAAATGTTCCAGCCAGCCTGAGTAAATTAGCTGTGGCCACTAACCCTGCCTACCAGAGGAAGATAAAATATCAAAGACCTTTTTTAAAGTTCTGCGGGTTAATTCATCAAAACACACTATGTGCACTTAATGGCAAGCAAAACAAAACATTCTCTGATCATACACTAGGTCATCAACATGAGAGGCAGCGTGGTCCATAGGATAGGGCACTAAATCAGGAATTGGGACTGCCTGGGTCCTAGTTCTCGTTCTTTCATTGACATACTGTGTAACCCTGGGCAAATCACTTCACCTCTGCATTGGTTTCCCCCCCTGCCTTGTGTCTGTCCTGTGTCCTTGGATTGTCAGCTCTTCGTAGCATGAATATCTCATACTATATGTTTGTACTGTGACTAGAACAATGGGACCCCACTGTCGGTGGGGATCCACAGGTGCTAATAAAATGGAAGTCAAGCAAAGATGAGATGCAAATGAAAAAATGGATGGAGTTATAGTAACTGTTCACGGGCAGCCTGGACATCTGTTAAATAGTGTGTGACAGACCGCTCTCTCGCCCCTTCTCAGGAACAGGCAGGAAACCCTTCTTTGCTCCAAACAGTGCTCTTTAATTCACAGTGCAGGCCCCACCACCAATATATACAGCTTTATACAGTGTAGTCTTTCCAGTTACAGCTCTACAGCTCACAGCTTACAGCATACAACTCTTATATAGTTCAGCTCTACAGCTTACAGCTCTACAGACTCTATATAGTCCAGCTTACAGTTCTAAACCAACACAGCTCTGAATAGCTCTTCACACTCCACACTCTATACCATCCCCACCACCCTGGGCTTGCTTCCTGGCAGGCCTTTTATCCCCCTGAGGAGGCTGCCAGGTGCCACTCATCAAGCCTGAGCCCTCTGCAGCCCAGGTGGCTAATTAGCCTTTCCTGCAAGGGAGGTTTGCAGGCTGGTGCTCCCTCTTAAAGGGCCCGCAAGGCTGGCTCAGGCACTCCTGGCCAGCACCCTGCCACAAGTGTATATCACTAGACTCTCCTGAAAAAATAGGTGTTTAAAGTGGTCACCAAATATAATTTAAGAAGTTAAAACTCAGCTGCTTGAATTCTCAACCACTAATGAATTCCTAATGAAAAAGCATCATTTCCCCAAAAATAATGAATTCCAATAAGCCCTATTTTTAGCAGCAGCTGCTCAATAAATAACGCTGCATGCTTGAATCAAATTTAAAAAATGCATTTCAGTGCAAAGGAATGTAGTCATGGGGATTACTGTCTGCTTCTAGATTATTACTTTGACATTTATTTTCAAACCAGGCAATGTTTATCCTGTGCTAGATTCAGCCACCATTATTTTGTGCAGAAAAGTTCCTTGAGCAACCCCCCTGCAATCAATGGGACTACTCGCCAAATAAAATACTAGTCTTGGGCCCTGTCTTCTCTACCACTTTAATTCGATTTTAACGACGTTAGGTCGAATTAAACGTGTACCTGTCTTCACATACATGCCCTTAACGTCGATGTAAAGGGCCCTCAAGATCGAATTTGGAACTCCAACCTGACGAGAGAAATAAGGCTAATCTCGACATTCCAAGCTCGACTGTGGGCTAGTGAAGACGGAACCCGACATTAATAGCCTCCAGAGGCTGTCCCACAATGCTCCATTCTGACCGCTCTGGACTGCACTCTGAACTCGCTGCTCTGGCCAGGTAGATAAGACCCGGGAACATTTGAATACCATTTCCTATTTGGTCAGCGTGGCCAGCTCACCTGAACAGCTCAGTCGCCATTCAGAGCAATCAGCACCACTAGCCGCCATGCAGAGCTCCTCTACCCTGGAGACCAGCCAGAGGAAAAGAGCTCCAGCATGGTCCACTCGTGAGGTGCTGGATCTCATCGCTATCTGGGGAGAGGAATCCGTGATGTTGGAACTACGAAACAACAAACGGAATGCCAATACCTATGGAAGAGTCTCCAAGGCCATGCTAGAAAGGGGCCACAACAGAGACACCACACAGTGCCGCGTGAAAATTAAGGAGCTGAGGCAATCGTTCCAGAAAGCCAAAGAGGCAAACGGACGATCGGGGGGCGCGCCACGGACATGCAGGTTCTACAATGAACTAAATCAGATAATGGGGGCGCCCCCACCACCATCGCGCCGGTCTGCGTGGACTCCACCGATGGGATAATCGTCAGGGAGGAGACTGATTCCGAGGAGGACGACCATGAGGAAGAGGAAAATCTCACGGAGCAGCAGGAGCCCAGCGGAGAACCCGTGTTCCCAGAGAGCCAGGAGCTGTTTATCACCCTTGAGCCAGCACCCTCCCAAGCCTCCCAGGGGGGTAAGTGTTTCTTTTTTAAGGGATTACATGACGCGTGATTTTTTAAAGGAAGCATTTATTAATGAGTAACTTGCCCTAAGGACTTAGCGTGCTTTCATTGCTGGTCAATTTCTACTCAAAGAGTTTGTCAATATACTCCGGGATTGACCATAAGTCCTCCGCGGACATTTCAAGGAAGCTATCCAGGAGGTAGTGATGAATCCAGCGCAGCAGATTTCTGGGGAGAGCCGCCTTATGTGGTCCCCCGTGATAGGACACCATCCCATGCCACGAAAGTAGTAAGTTGTCTGGTATAATTGAGCAGGCTAGCATTGCGGCGTATGGACCAGGACTTTGCATGGAGTCAAGGAGCATGCGCTCCCTATCTCTCCGAGAAATTCTCAGCAAAGTGATGTCATTCAGGGTTGCCTGTTTGAGATACGGACTGCAATTAGTAGGGAGATAAAGATTCCCAGCTGCAAAGTACTCTTTTCTGCTGAGGACCGACCAACCGCACCCCCCCCCCCACGAACGCTGACCGCCCCCCCCCTCCCCCCAGCCCGTAGCGGTAGCTAGCAGGGAATCTGAGCAGTCTGCAAGCGGTCTGAAGAGCCCCAAAAAGACCTTAGCTAGCCCTTAGCGAGAGATTTTTTGGCCTTTGCTTTGCAGTTTGCGGGTCAGTGGGCGCCACGCGGTGGGGGGAAGGGGGTGGGGCTACTCTACAATATGCAAGCGCCACTTCTAACTTACCATGGCCGGCTGCACGGTGATTTCAGAAGCTGTGTTGGGCAGAGGCACGCATATGTGTCTGAGATGCTCTGACTTTTCTGTGAGCTAGTCAGTCACTTTTAGGTGTAGAACATGACCTTGTACAGAAATCATATCATGCCTCTGAATACTGAGGTTGCAAATGGCATAGTACTCCCATTGTGTACCGTCCGAGACTGCATCTGCCTCCTAACCTTGAATGTATCTGTCAAACTTTCTGCATCTGCCTCCTAACCTTGAATGTATCTTTCAAACTTTCTTTTCCCACATTCGCCCACAGATGAACAATTATCTCAGAATCCCCCGTCCTGCTCCTCCTCCCGCCGTGCATCGCAGATAAGAAAGCGTAAAAAGAAAACGTGAACGCGCGATGATATGTTCACTGAACTCCTGGAGAACTCGCGCGCTGAGGCAGCCCGCCAGACGGAGTGGAGGGAAAGAATGATACAGGCAAGGAATCGAGAGAGGCAGGAATCGAGAGCCGCTGCAGAAAAGAGGGAAGAGCGCGAAGGAAGACGCATGGATGCTTTGCTCCGCATAATGGAGGACCAGAGCGACATGCTGCGATCTCTGGTAGAGCTGCAGCATGCCCAAAGACCACCTCTGCAGCCCCTGTGTAACCACCTTCCCCCCTCCCCAAGTCCCATAGCTTTCCCACCCAGACGCAGGGTGAGAACACGGGGGGGCAAGCTCCGTGGGCCGCTCCACTCGACCCCACAAGCCAGCAGAAGCAGCAGCAGCAGCAGGCTGACGTTCTCAGAAAAGTTTTAAAAGCTGCTGTGTCTTGCCCACCCCTCCTCTCACCCCTTCCCCCCCCCTCTGTCCGCTCCTCCCCCACTGCGACTGCCGGTCTCCCTCCAGGATACCAGGACAGTGATCCCCTGTATTTGTATTTCCGATGCACCAATAAAGGAACCATGATTTTTCAAACAGTGAATTTATTTCCTCTGCAAGCATGGGGAGGGGGGAGGGAAAGCATGGGGAGGGGGGAGGTAAAGAGGGTTCAAGGGCAGCAGGCTTAGAGCACAGCAAGGGAGCAGATTCTCAAACGCCATCTCGGGCACTCATAAAACTGTCTTTCAAGGTGTCCCTGAGGCGCAGGGCCTCACGGTGTGCTCTTCTACTTTCCCTGTTGTTTGGCTGCTCATAAGTAGCAGAAAGTAAATTTGCCTCTGCCTCCCAGCCCGCCATAAACATTTCCCCCTTGCTCTCATAGATATTGTGGAGCACAGAGCAAGCAGCAATAACAAGGGGAATATTTCTCTCGCTGATGTCTGAGCGAATCAGTACGGAACGCCATCGCCCCTTCAGACGGCCAAATGCACACTCTACGGCCATTCTGCACTTGCTCAGCCTGTAGTTGAACAGCTCCTGACCCCTGTCCAGGGCTCCTGTGTAGGGCTTCATAAGCCAGGGCAGTAGGGGGTAGGCTGGGTCCCCAATGATAACGATCGGCATTTCCACCCCCCCACGGAAATTTTCTGGTCGGGGAAGAAAGTGCCTTGCTGCAGCTGCCTAAAAATCTGAGAGTTCCTGAACACTCGAGCGTCATGAAGCTTTCCCGGCCACCCCACGTAGAGGTCGGTGAAATGTCCCTTGTGGTCAACCACTGCTTGCATGACCATTGAGTAATATCCCTTCTGGTTTCTGTACTCGGCGGCCTCGTGGTCCGGTGCCAGGATAGGGATATGAGTCCCATCTATAGCCCCACCACAGTTAGGGAATCCCATGGCGGCAAAGCCATCTATTGTGGCTTGCAGGTTTCCGAGGTTTATAACCCGGTGTAGCAGCCACTCGACGATTGCCCTGCTTACTTGCATCACAGCAAAGCCCACTGTAGACCTACCCACCCCAAACTGATTCGCCACTGACCGGTAGCTGTCTGGCGTTGCAAGCTTCCAGAGGGCTATCGCCACTCGCTTCTCCACTGTAAGGGCCGTTCTCATTTTGGTATTCCTGCGCCGGAGGGCCGGGGACAGCAAGTCACAAAGTTCCATGAAGGTGCCCTTTCGCATGTGGAAGTTTCTGAGCCACTTAATTTCTACATAGTAATTAAGCAGGATGACCTGGGTATTTATAGGCTTGTCATCCTGACATTGATTCCAGGCAAGATAATGGAGCAGCTGATACAGGACTTGATCAATAGAGAATTAAAGGAGGGTATGTAATTAATGCAAATCAACATGAGTTTATGGAAAATAGATTCTGTCAAACTAACTTGATACCTTTTTTGATGAGTTTACAAGTTTGGTTGATCAAAGTAATAGTATTAATTGTAATATATGTAGACTTCTGTAAAGTGTTTGCATGACATTTTGATTAAAAAATCTAGAATGTTAGCAAATTATCATGGCACAGCCAATTTAACACCTTTTGAAACATATCAATTATTAAATGGAACTTCTAACAGGGAATAATCATCAGGTGGGAGTGGTTCCACTGGGGTCCCACAGGAATTGGTTCTTGACCCTACTCTATTTAATATTTTTATCAATGACCTGGAAGAACACACTAATGAAGTTTGCAGAGGACACACAAATTGGGAGAATGGTAAACTATGAAGAATCCAGGTCACTGATTCAGAGTGATCTAAATTGTTTGGTAAATGTGGTGCAAGCAAACAATGTGTTTTAATATGGCTATACATGTATACATCTAGGAACAAGGAATGTACTTACAGGATAGGGGACTCTGTCCTGGGAAGCAGTGACTCTGTGATAGATTTGGGGGTTGTAGTGGATAACCAGCTGAGTCTGAACTCCTTGGGCAATGCTTTGGCCATAATGCCTAAGCAGGAGAATCTCAAGTAGGAGCAGAGAGGTTATTTTACCTCTGTGTTTGGCACTGATGTCCGCGCTGCTGGAATACTGTGTCCAGTTCTAGTGCCCACAGTTCATGAAGGATGCTGATAATTGGAGCAGGTTCAGAGAAGAGCCATGAGACTGATTAAAGAATTAGAAAATATGGCTTATGGTGACAGACTCAAGGAGTTCAATCTATTTAGCTTAACAAAGAGGAGGGTAAGGGATGACTTGATTACAATCTAGAAGTACATGCAGAGGTGGATTATGGTTTTGTGGGATCCTGGGCCCAAGCACGGAGGGGGGGGTCCCACTGGGGGGGTCCCACCCTTTCCACCTGCAGTCCTCCTTTCCGCCTGCAGTCCTCCCCAACCTCCCTCCCCGTGCTCCTGCCAGGGAAATGGGGTCATGACACAGGGGCATGTCATGCTCCACCTGCCCCACTCTCTGACAGGAGCACCGCGCCCCAACCCCACTCTGCCGCAGGGGCAGCGGGGCGGAATGGGTCAGGACACTGAGGTGCCCATTTTTCTGGGGGCCCTCAATTAGCTGGGACCACTGAGCATGGGCCCCCATTGACCCAGTGACTATTCCACCCACTACATGGGGAACAAATGTTTAATAATGGCATCCTCAGTCTAGCAGAGAAAGGTAGAACACGATCCAATGGCTGGAACTTGAAGTTAATCAAATTCAAACTGGAAATAAAGCACATTTTTAATGGTGAAAGTAATTAACGTACAAAGGGTCATGGTGAATTCTCCATCACTGACCATTTTTAAATCAAGATTGGCTGTTTTCTAAAAGCTCTGCTCTAGGAATTATTCTGGGGACGTTCTATGGCATGTGTTATCCAGAGGTCAGACTAGATGATCACAATGGTCCCCTCTGGCCTTTGAATCTTTGAATCTCTGAAAGTCCAATGTTCCATGGCATGGCAGAGCTTGAAATGCTTTGGCTGCCCAGACAGCTATGGGCATCAGGAACCTTTCACATTGTTTTGCTGTATTTCATACCCATCCTTCCCAGATGGGTATGAAATACAAATCCACACAAATCCAAGGGGCAGGTCAGTGAGAAGAAGTCCCTAATTTATTAGCTGCTTTACCTTTGGACTAAAGGTTTTTCTCCACCTGAGCTGAGGAGACCCTGTACTTGTGGCTCTCACCTATGGATGCAGAACTGGAGTTTAGGCTCCATAGCATGCTTCCCCCTGACTTTGGAATCGTCCATCCAGTGGGGTATTGCGGAGCTCAGGTATCATGGCTGGGGAAGGAACTCGGGGGGTTGGCTACATTCCATGGGATTCTCCCATCCCAACAAATCTATGGGGTGCATATAAGAGGGAAACATCCCTCTACAATAACAATAATAATTTGCCGTTGTAGTTCTAAATATGCTGTTTCGTCAGCACCCCATTCTTTCCAGTACTGAAATCCAAAGCAGGAGGGAGAAGATTTGGATGAATTTTAATCTTTTGTCTCATTCTTCTTAAAGGCAGATTTACTAGGCCATGTATCTGTCATGTAGTTAATGACTCACTACTTGCTTTAAAGCTCACAGGAATCGCACACTATCTGCTGATCAATTTCTAAAGTATGAGTTTGGCTTGCCTGGTTGTTTATGTAGGAATGAGTGACTAGACCCTGTGCTGACTGATAGCATCTAAGCACAGACATGTAAACTAAAAAAGAGTTATTCCATGCCCTGTGCCAGTAGGTATTGGACGATTATCAGGATTCTATCATCCATGTAATTACAGCGGAGATTTGCTTTTTTTTTTTTTAATGAGTCCAGACCAAAACCCCAGTAGCAAGTACCTGATCAAGATTCTGATCCAAACACAGTGACTTGTGCCAGTCTCTCTAAATAGCTAAGCCAAAATCCCTGTCTGGAACTTTGCAGGCGGGTTCGATTTGAATCTATATCTGAACCATCTCTGTCTTATATAAGAGTTCACTAATGGCACATGTATTTCTTGGAGCGCCTAAGGACTATGATTGGAAATAAGCTACCATACCTGAAAACACCCCTGAATGGGGACAATGAGAATGGGGCAATCCCACATGGTGACTGGGGAAACTCTCATTCTGATCTGATTGTGCCGAATTCTGATCTGGCACATATTGATGTAAAGTAGACTGAAATCAATGGAGTTTCACCAGTGTAGATGTCAGGTAAGTATGTCAGAACCAGACTCTCTATTTCAGGGCCGGGCAAATGTTTTGACCCGAGGGCCACATTGGGGTTCAAAATTGTGTGGAGGGCTGGGTAGGGAAGGCTGTGCCTCCCCAAACAGACTGGCCCCACCCTATATCTGACCCCCACCCACTTCCCACCCCCTGACTGCCCCCTTCAGAACCTGCGAGCCATCCAACTGCCCCCTCACCCCCGCTCTTTGTCCCCTGACTGCCCACTCCCAAGACCCCCCACCCACACCTTTGTTCCAGCACGTCTTCCCTGGTACCAGATCTTCGCTTTATTTTTCAGTGTCTATGTCCCAATAGGTACAGAACATATAGACCAGGGTCAGCTTGGTTTGGTTTATAAGAGTTTCCAGCCAGGAACTGTTCTGGAATATCCTGAGACGCCGAGCACAAAACGAAGTCAGTCAGCTCAACAGTGAATTGTGCAAGGAACGGCATGGAAAGATTCATTGCACTTTCAGGACACCTGTGTGGGATTTTTGAACTCTTCTCTGGGACATCAAGGCACTCAGCAACTGGCAGGAGCAGGCTCTGAGTCAGCATGAGGATGTGGTAGCACCCAAAATATGCTAACCACTTCCCAAACACAGAGGAAGACAGTTCCGGCCCTGAAGCAACATACAGTCTAAGGAGACACAGACAGTCAGAGAGTCAGGGAAGGAGATGCAGCATCCAAGAAAACGGATCAAGATGATCACAAGCAAGTAGCTTATTAGTCACAAATTTGCTGCATTAATTTTTAGTCATGTCCACAAAAGGCCCTCTGGTCCCTCCACCACTCTGTCCCCTGGCCTTGCCCTCTACAGCAGTCCCAGCTTCAGGTCCATTATCTCGACACCCCTAGCAAGCAACCCAGCCCCTCCATGTCATTTCATTGGCTTTAAAGCCAGATGGGACTATTAGCTCGTCCACTCTGACCTGCTGTATAACACAGGCCACAGATTTTCATCCAGTTACTCCTGTGACTAATTTCCCCTAATGTTATCAATACTGAAGAGTCTTTGATGTTGGTGTCTTTTGTCTCTTCTGGCATCTCTCTGATCATTGTGTTCTTATCTAGTCCCTGGTTTATGGAGGATTCCCTGGAGCAATAGAGGACAGACCCTCAGCTGCTGTAAATCAGTGCAGCTCTGTCACAGTCAATGCCTATTTATACCAGATGAGGATCTGACTTACTGTGGGTTTTTTTTTTTTTTTTTAAAAAAAGCAAGACTCTGCATAGCCTGCTCCAGATTCCTCAGTGGTTGCTCTGATTCAACTGTGTGTAAATATTTTTCTGACAACTTTTTCCATCCTTCCTGCTATCCCTGACAGGCAGGGGTGAAAGAAGCCGGTACCGACCCGTAGCAGCCCACATTAAAGTGCTGCCGTGGCAGAGCTTTAACATCTCTGCTCCTTTTGCACCCCCCAGCCCAAGCGGCAGCTCTGCTGGTAGACAGGTCTTTGTCTAACCTGTTCTTTAACACCTCCAATGATGGAGATTCCATAACCTCCCTAGGTAATTTGTTCCAATGCTTGACTACCCTTACAGTTAGGAAGTTTTTGCTAATGTCTAAGCCTAAATCTCCCTTGCTGCAATTTAAGCCCATTACTACTTGTCCTGTTCTCAGTGGATAAGGAGAACAATTTATCACTCTCCTCTTTATAACCTTTTTTTATGTACTTGAAGACTGTTATTGGGTTGCCTCAGTCCTCTCTTCTCCAGACTAAACAAACAAAATTGTTTCAGTCTTTCCTTGTAGGTTGTTTTTTAGACCTTTGATCACTTGTTGTTGCTCTCCTCTGGACTTTCTCAATTTGTCCACATCTTTCCCAAAGTGTGATGCACACAACTGGACACAATATTCCAGATGACACCTTATCAGGGCTGAGTAGTCAAGAATTACTTCTTGTGTCTTGCTTACAGCACTCCTGCTAATACATCCCAGAATGACGTTTGCTTTTTCTGCAACAATAGTGACTCATATTTAAATTGTCATCCACTATAACCCCCAGACCCTTTTCTGAAGTACTCCTTCCTAGGCCGTCATTTCCCATTTTGTGGTTGTGCAACTGATTATTCCTTCCTAAACATAGTACTTTGCATTTGTCTTTCTTGAATTCCATCCTATTTATTTCAGACCATTTCTCCGGTTTGTCAAGATCGTTCAGAATTCTAATCCTGCTGACCAAAGCACGTACAACCCTTTCCAGCTTGGGATAGCCCACAAACTTAGTAAGTGGACTCTCTATGCCCTTATCCAAATCATTTATGAAGATTTTGACTAGAATTGGACCCATGACAACTTACTGTGAGACCCCACTTGATATGCCCTTCCAGCTTGACTTTGAACCATTGATAACAACTGTTTGAATATGATTTTCCAACCAGTTGTGCACCCACTTTTATAGTGAGGTTGTCTAGGCTATCGTTTAGATAGGTAGAAGGTCATTTTTTGTTGGAATTTGGTCAGGGCACCTAAACTCCTACAAAAAGGGATATGTGGCCTTTATAGATATATGAAAATAAGGACTTGACATCTTCCATCTGCCAAAATATAGCACTTCCAGCTGCTCAGTGCCTCATTGCTTGGTACAGTAGCACTGATTCTGTACTGATTCAGAGGGAAAAGTACCACCTGATGAATTGTCTCCACCACTTCCTTCAGCACATAGGAAATCACATTCACGTCCCAAAAACCAGTCCGGTTCAATCAAACACCCCATAATCACAGACGTCTTCCCAGTGCTCTGTGACTCAAGCCCCCTCCCCTTTATCACAGTAGTGCACCCATCAATTCATCTCCAGGATCCATCTTCTCCTTTCTTCACCTGTGCTTGGACCAAGGAGATTCTCTGAGGTCACCTGCATGTCATCCATCCTCAGTTCTCTTCCCAAGCTGCCTAACGTGATTTTTGAGTATTGCAAATGTCCCTTCGCTGGAGCCATTTGTTCCGAGATGGTCTGGAATCAATGGAAAATACCCAGAGTTTGTCAAGATATTCAACATCCTTGAGATCTCAATAGCCCAGTCACCCTAGAGATGGTATAATGGCCTGTTTTCTTTATCTGGGCCATAGATGACTCAGACTACGTTTTTCACTGCAAAGTCACCAGTCAGGATTACTTGCCTTTACTTTCTTCCCTAGTAAGTATCTAATCCATGGTCCACTGAAGTCAGTGGGCTTCGGATCAGACCCTCTTGTGCTTCAGATAGGTTTAGAGCAGCGGCTGCCACAGCGGGCCCTTGTGTGTCCACCGAAAAGCCGCCGAATGAATTACTTCCACATTCGGTGGCTATGCCGAGCGCTCCCAAAATAGCTCGGTATGTGTGCCGAAAAACCGCCAGGAGCTCGCAAACCCCCTGGGAATGCTCGGCGACCCCCAGGGGGGTCACGATCCCTGGTTTGAGAAACCCTGGTTTAGAGAATCCTTGTCTGCTTATTCTTTCAAAGACATTACACACTGGTTAACCCTTTGGAAGATGCAGGAACTAAAGATAAACCAATGGCTCTGTTAGCTTTCAGGGCTTGGGAATATGTGAATTAGAAATGCCCCATGGCAATGCAGGCATTTTGCAGTTGCTAGATGGGGACTGCTCACAATAACACTTTCTACCTTCTAGGAATGAAAATAAGGGTTTGTGTATATCTTTTCCTGTTGCACTTCCAGTGGCTTTAGATCCCAAAGATAATTATATGACTCAAGAAAATGAGTGCATACTTTAGATACTCCCAGTACTGGTAATGCTGATACTGTAGGTGGTTTAGAGTGTTTTGAAGCTCTTTGAACACACCAGAACAGTTGAATTCTAGGGCTTTGCCTATACGAACCTAAGCAAGCCCAGGCAATGGCTGCATAGTTTTCACAGTGTTGTCAGCGTATGAAGTACAAATAGCTCACTGGGAGAACAATCTTTAGTCTTGCAGTATCAGGGTGAAGAGTTTTCGTGCCAGAGGAGTCACCCTACGGATACATTGTCAGGTAAGATTTTACTGTTTGTAATTCAGACTTTTTGAAAGGCCTTATCCAAATGTGGCTGGAACATTTTTCACTGTGAGTATAGAAAAGAGCCATGAACGTTATGGGAGCTGCCTCTTCTTAGTTCACAGCAAAAACCACAGAGAAGTACTTCGATAAGCAAATACCGTGTGTAAAATGAACTGGCATCTATCAGTCTATGCATGCCACTGACTGAATTAGTAATAATGGGCCAAGACATTTTTTTATATGGTGTTGTTATATGTTTAGTAGAGACAGGATGGTTAGCTCTGTATGAGACACAAAAGAAGAGACAGGCCTTGCACCGAGGATTTTAACATCAGAATAGTGTAATAGAACATCTTACAGTGTAATTTTAAAATATATCATGACTGATGTTGAAATAAAAGGCAAAAGAAGAAATAAAAACCATCTGTTTAACTATGCCATGCAATTTACTGTGAAAGGATTTTTTGCAGCTTTAAAATAATAATAGTAAAGAGTCCTACCAGCTCCACGGAGACATAAAGATCTCATAAGACTTTTTGCAAGAACAGGAGATTACACCACTTTCCTGGCCAATATTTTCAGTCCCACCAATGTTGTGGCTTCCCTCCACCCCAGAGGTGGCTGAATTTCTGTGGCATTGTACAACCTTAGTTTGTGAGGTTCTCTGGGGTTGTTTGTGAGGGAATTCCCCCCCCCCAAGTAATTTGAGGAGAGATTTAGTTGGTGTAATAACCTATAGGGGCTTGGTGGTGTTGATTTTTATGGATAGAGGTGGTGGAGAGTCTGAAATGTCTTTAAATGATTATTTTTTGCATAAGTTAAGTAATGCATAGATGCCTAGAATTATAGACAGACAACCATTAATTCAATCAAAATCTATATTTGATTTATTTATTTTTACATTTCTTCCATAGCTTCCATGTCTTACAGTAGGCCAGATTCTAGCACCCTTAGTAATATTAAAGGTGACTTTATGTCTCCTTACTCTTCAAATAGTCTCACTGATTTCACATTGGACCAGAGTTTTGAAAAGTACTCAGTTGTTCCCATCGTCGTAGTTATTTCTAGATTTTCAAACACACTTAGCACCCTTTGGCCACTAAGCCCTGTTAGACAATCTGGCCCTAAAATACTACTCCTTAGCTTAAAAAAAGGGTGGTAGAATTTATCCGAACCATGTAAATGATCACCATGTGTTCTCAGTAAGGTAACTTACACGGTAGCATATATATATATTTTCCCCACCTAAAAATCTTTCAAAAGGTTGTTGGAGACCACTCTTAAAATAGGGGGCAACAGTTGTTGCTATTTTACACAAACAGATCTTCCCAGGAGATCATTCATTTCATGATTCCTATGTGCCTGTACTGAATGCTTTCTCCATGGGCAGGCGTGGAACGTGAGGGAATGTACATTTCAACACAGAAATCTAAACCCTGTCCCAACATGCATATGCTATGTGTAAAGTAGTACCTTATCTCCAGTCATAACAGCTTTTTAGAAGATTTCTCTCTTGGGGATTGTGATGCCCCAAAATCACAGTGCTCTTGGCTTCTCCTTTAGCTATAATAAAGTCAGATTAATAATGTAGTAGTTCAAGATAACTATCATGAGATCATGTAATTGACATTGTGAGCATGTTCCGTGCCAGTTGGCTCAAACTTCACAGTTT
This sequence comes from Sternotherus odoratus, assembly GCA_032164245.1. Taxonomy (NCBI): domain Eukaryota; kingdom Metazoa; phylum Chordata; order Testudines; family Kinosternidae; genus Sternotherus; species Sternotherus odoratus. The sequence goes on along the minus strand of JAVMKO010000001.1, from coordinate 278,746,009 downwards.
AAGAAACTTTAAGAGTGGCAATATGGATTTTTTTTGAATGATTGAGTTAAGGAACAGCTCGTTAGTCAGCGCTCTGGTTAATTAAAGGAGAATGTTCCTGGGGAAGGGATATGCAAGGCAATAAAGGGCCTTTGAAGGTGATTAAATGAAGAAGCCACGCCGAGGTATTTGATAACCACAAAGGCAGCTTCCTAACTGGTACATTCCAGCACGACCTGGAATAGGACATTCTTCCTATTATAGGTGTGTGTGCACGCACACCCATGCTGTCTTTTTGGCCTCATGTCTGAGTGATTCCGTGTCACTGCCTTCCAGGGCCCTGATCCAAATCTCATTGGCTGTGCTGGGGGCTGGAAGAAGTTTCCACTCATGTTGCGCTTGAGAGCAGGTGTGTAACTGTTCAAAGGCAGGCTCAAAGAGATGAATCTTTTCCAAGGTCTGCACTATGGCTGCAGAGAAGGCTGTGCAGAAGCAGAGTGAGGTGACTGCACTGCTGTGAACGTTTCAGATTTGGACATCTAAGGCCTTCTTTACACTTGAGACTTTGTTTTGTTTTGTTTTGTTTTTTTGCTGCTTTAACTTTAACAAAAAAAAGTGGCAACACTCCCACAGTTACATCAGTATAAAAGTGCTTATGCCAGTATAACTTATTCAGGTTCAGTGAAGTGAAGTAATTTATACCATCATAAGTACATTTATACTGATATACCTGCATCTGCAGCAAGGCTTTCCCTGGCAGAGTTGGGTTACCCACTCCCAACAGATATAGCTATGCTGGTAAAACTTTTATACAGTGTAAACCAAGCCGAAGCCAGTTGTACATCTGCACTCTAAATTCAGCACTTAGACATTTACATGGGTATTTGGGCATCTTCAGTGTCCAGTGCTGAACTGAAGGAAATGTGGTCTAGATGAAATTACTGTAGGGTGGGTGCACAACTAACTGAAAGACCATACTTGAAGAGAAGTTGTCAATGGTTCACTGTCAAACTGGGAGAGCGTATCTAGTGGGGTCCTTCAGGGGTATGTCCTGGGTCTGATGATAGCCAGTATTTTCATTAATGACTTAGATAATGGAGTGTAGAGTATGCTTATAAAATTTGCAGGTGACTACAAGTAGGGAGGGGTTGCAACTTGCAGGCACTTTGGAGGACAGGATTAGAATTAAAAATGATCGTGACACGTTGGAGAATTGATCTGAAACCAGTAAGATGAATTTCAAAAAAGACATGTGCAAAGTACTTCACTTAGGAAGAAAAAAATCAAATGCACAACTACAAAATGGGGACTAACTGGCTAGGTGGTAGTACAGCTGAAAAGGATCTTGTGGTCACAGGGAATCATAAATTGAATATGAGCCAACAATGTGATGCAGCTGTGAAAAAGACTGATATTTTGGGGTGTAGTGATGTTTGTAAGACATGGAAGGTAAATGTCTCACTCAACTCAGCACTGGGGAGGCCTCAGCTGGGGTGCTGTCTAGTTGTGGGTAGCACACTTTAAGAAATGTATGGGCAAACTGGAGACAGTCCAGAGCAGAGAAACAAAAATGATAAAAGATTTAGAAAGCCTGAACTACGAGGAAAGATTTAAAAAACTGAGCATGGTTAGGCTTGAGAAATAAGACTGAGAGGGGACCTCAATATAAAGAGGATGGTGAAGAATTGTTCTCCATGTCCAATAGGACTGGTCCGAGTACAGACATCTGGGGGACACCACTATTTTCCTCTCTCCATCTGAAAATGGACCATTTATTCCTATCCTTTGTTTCCTGTCTTTTAACCAGTTACCAATCCATGAAAGTATTGAGATTTAATCCCATGAATCTCTTGCTTGTGTGTGTTAGTGTTAAATCGTTACAATTTATTTTCCTGTTGTTCTGGCTAATTGAATTCTGCACAGGTTAGTCTTAAAAAACTCTAGTGCAGCTGTTACTATCCAGAGAATACATGCAACAGATGGTTTTAAACTGGAAAAATTCCAAACCAGAAGTTTAATTGACCTTTGTCCTCTGACATCCAGTTCTTACAGATTAGCGGTTGAAAAAATGATACTGAAATAATAATTCACATATTGCAGTATTCATCTGCAGTTAGGGAGGACTTTAACAATTAGGACAAAAAGGACAAAGAATTGGATTTGTGCCCCTTTTTTCTCCTTTTTGATGCATAGTGATGTGAAGGATGGAGGGGGTGAGTTTTTCTCCCTCCCCTCCATCCCTGCCCCTTCCCCTTAAGTCTTAGAAATATCAGGAATGTTAAGTCTTGTCCTCCTTGTTTTTGTTAGAGGACTAAACTGAAGGTTTAGGGTTTATATTGAAATTTCTCAGCCCTTAGTCAAAGGGCTGAGGAAATGCTTATGTAACCCACCGGCGAGTGTGTTACAAGTCCCCCTCTGCGCCAATTCACAGAGGATATGAGTTGTTATGGCCCCCAGCTACAAGATCCTTCATTTGTTAGTACAAGATGTATCACTGCCTGCTTTATTCTTGGGGGTCCCTGCTTTAACCAATCCCTGGTGTGTTGGTCAAGATGGCAGCCATCACTTCCTCTTTAACATCTGCTCCTAAATACCTGAGGTGAATTTTGAAAATCTCCCTCAGCTCTGATCTGTTATAACAGCATAAGGCATTTGAGCTAATGGAGTGTTCCCCACCATGCCACAAAGCTCAGCGTTCTCAACAGTCTGACTGAAAATCATGTCCCATCTCAATCTGTCGGTTTCACGTGCATCATATTGGTGATGCTGTAAACCAGCTACTTCCTATTTGCCCACAGAGTCTTCCACGATGTATGGAAATGCTGCAGCTTCCCATAGCCTTTGTGCAGGGCTGTCCTTAGGTATACGCAGTATATGCAGCTCCATAGGGCACCTGCATGGGGCATCACCAGGACCTTAGGCATCAACTTCTCATCTTGAGGGGGGATGCTCGACCCCCTGCACCTCCATTCCAGGCCTCCACTCTTCCCCCAAACTCCTGCCCAGCCTCTTCCGACCTCTACTCCACTGTGCCCCACCTCTTTGCCTCCTCCTCCCTCCTGGAGCTTGAACGCTGTGAGTCAGCTGTTTGCGGCACTCTGGAAGCACTGAGAGGGAGGAGGAGGAGTTGGTAAGTGTGGGGCTGCTGGTGTGCGAGAGATGTGGGGGGGGAGAGGTAGAGGCGGGAAGTTTAACAAGAGGGGGGGCTCTGTATCCACTAAATTCTCCTGTGGATGCTCCAGCAGTCTCATTGCTAAGCAGAAGGCAGGGGCCATATTCACAGAGCCGAATGCACCATTATAGGGGCATCAGTTGCACCGGCAAAGGGGCACCAATATAGGGGCAGTATTGGGACACCAGTATTCACGGAGCCAAATGTGGTGGCGTAGGGGTACCAGTTGTGCTGGCAGAGGGGCACCCGTATAGAGGCACCAGTATTCACATAGCCGACTGCACTGGTGTAGGGGCACCAGTTTAATCATACTGCATAGGCCCCATAAATCCTAAGGATGGCCTTGCCTATGTGTCAGGGAAGAAGGGTTCAGGAGGGGGAACCAGGTGTCCCCTATTTCTGGGTCATGGAAGTAGTAGTTGCTTGGTGAGGGCCGAGGGAAAGAAATCTTCCTGTGAGTGGTGGTAGGAGGAAACGGGCCCCAGGCTTTCTGCCAGGATTGGCACAACTAGCTCCAGGAAGGCACTCAGAGAGAGAGAGCCAGGCAGCTGGACTCTGAGAGTATTTCTACACTACCCCCGTTATGAGAGCTCTCCCAGAGATTAGAAAAACACCCCCCTAATGAGTGGTGGTAGCTTTATAAAGCGCTGTCTGTACTGGCGCTCTTCAGCACTAAAACTTGTAACTCGAGGGGAGGGGGAGGCATTCACACTCCTGAACGCCAAAAGTTTTAGCGCTGAAAGTGGCAGTGTAGAGACAGCCTTAGGGCTTGTTTAAACTTACATTTGATAGCGAGAATCAGAGAGGTAGCCGTGTTAGTCTGGAATCGCAGAAGTTACAAAGAGTCCTGTAACACCTTAGAGACTAACTAAAGTATTGAAGCATAAGCTTTCATGGGCTAATACCCACTTTGTTGGATGCATTCTCTCCCAGTGCTCATGCGTGGCCACACTTGCACTTCAAAGCACTGCCATGGGAGCATTCCCGCGACACGCTGTGAAGATTCAAATGTAGCCATGTCCTACGTCAGGGGTGGGGAACCTCCAGCCCGCGGGCCTTATACGGCCCGCCAAAGCATTCCGTCCGGCCCGCACGCATCCCTGGCCGGCGGCTCCCCCAGGCGCTTCCCGGCCCCTTCGCCGAATGCGGAGCAGCCCCCGCCTGGTGGTCCGGGGAGGCTCCGCGCTCGGCGAAGAGGCCGGGAAGTGCCTGGGGGAGCCGCCGGCCAGGGATGCACATGGGCCGCCAGGCGGGGGCGGCTCCCCCAGGAGCTTCCCGGCCCCTTCGCCGAACGCGGAGCCCCCGTCGACTCTGGAACTCCAGCTTGCCGGGAGGCGCAAGCTGGAGTCGACGGGGAAGCGCGCCGCCGCCTGCTGCTGCCATGAGGACAGACGGTAAGTGGGCTGCAGATACGCAAACTTCAGCTACGTGATTCACATAGCTGAAGTTGCGTATCTGCAGTCGATCTCCCCCTGTAGTGGAGACCAGCCCTTATTCTGCACTGAATGCCTTTTTGCTGTTTAGCTTAGTCCACTTTCAAAGTGCAGAATAAAGGTGTCCATATGGGGAGCTATTCCACAACAGCTATTTTGAGCTATTTCTCCATGTAGATAAGCACTTTAGTTACTTGAGCTTCAGCTCAAAAACACACTGTGCCCTGGATACCAGGATAAAAGGCCCCTAGTCTGTGTGAAAAACAGCTAATACCTAGTATCCAGTGGTTTTCCTCCTGATGTCTGGCTATTGTTCAGCTAAGGTTATGTTAATCAGGTGATAATGTGGCCCAGAATGCAAAGCAGGCTCAGCATTAAAACCAGCATAGCCAGCCCCAGCACTGAATCTAGTTCAAAGCCATTCTCCTTGTCTGGACTTGCCTCAAACAAACTCAGGGATAGTCTCCCTCTCCCCGCCTTTCTTCCTCAGCTCACCTAGCAGTGGCTTCCTCTTTATCTCTCTGCCCAATCTTGTCAAAACAAGTATGTCTTCCTCTATGGTTTCTGTTAATGAGAACAGTCATCCTGTACGTCTGTCTGCCTCACTGACTCTTCATCTATTTTCAAATCTCATCTGGAATAAAGCTGCGTATTAACGCAACACTGCTAATTACCTGTGGATAGACTGGCAGCTGGCTATACAAGAAAGACTATGATTCCAGTGCTCCTTTCCACATGGACAATATGGGAGAAAAAAGTTTCTGCCTCCATGTGCTATTCATGCCTCACAAAATGCAAATCTCTAGATAATCTGAAATTGATCATTCAAACTCTGGTGGCCATTTAAATAAGAATAATAGTAACATTATATTCTAATTAATTAATACTAGCCTAGGTAGCAAATCATTAGGGTTCAGCTCTAAACTCCACTATGCTCCATAGCTAGAGACAGCTGAATAGCAACAGAGAATTTCTAATGTTCAAAGGACATGGTCAGATGGGTCTTCAGGGGCTGAACCCAGGTGCTCTGGATCTAAAAGCAGGAGCTGCTGCGGCTGCCTTAGCTACAGGACTAGCTTCCTTAGCTTTCAGAGTAGCAGCCGTGTTAGTCTGTATCCACAAAAAGAACAGGAGTACTTGTGGCACCTTAGAGACTAACCAATTTATTTATGCATAAGCCTTCGTAGGCTACTGCCCACTTCATGGGATTCATAGACTGGAACACACAGTAGGAAGATATATGTGACTCAGAAACCTCTTATGTGGCTTAGCTCCTATAGGGGGCAAAAAGTCAGACTGTGTTAGTGTGATATAATATACACGTATGTGGAATTTTTAAAGGTGTGCTAATCAAATTCTTATCCACATGGAAAAACTTAAAGCAATTAATTGTAAATGTTTTGGTATAATTTGGCTCAATGCTGATAAAGCCCTGTCCCTGACATCAGCTCTAAAAGTCTATCTAGCAATCCTTCCAGTAGCTCCCTCTCATTTAGCCCGGGGACCTCAAGTTGAAGCACCCTGGCTAATTGCTACTGTTATGGAGTCGCTAAGATATAGGTTATATAGCTGCAGAACTTCTTGGCAACTTTTCTACATTTTTTCCCCCTGAAAAATGCCAATTTGTCAAAACCCAAACTGTTAATTAAATAGCATCAGGTTCAAGACACCTGACTTAAAAAAAATATTGGTTAAAATAAGTTTCAACTCTGTTGAACCAGAAAGTTTTGGTGTTTCAAGTTGTTCTGAAGTTTTAGTAAATTTACACTAAAAATGTTTTTAAAAGTTCAAAAGTTAAAACTGAGACAAAACATTTCAATTGACCTGAACTGATCTTTTTTCCAGTTAATGACAATTTTTGAGACTTCAGCTTCATCCTGATGTGCGAAGAAGGAAAGGAAAAAAAATTGAAGTGTCAAAAATTTTCACAAGACAGGAAAACAAATTCCCACTTAACCTTAGTTAAACCAATACCTAAATGTAATCTGGAAACTGTACACCCTTTCCATCTCTTGTACCCACCCGCATGTGTGGTCTGGGCACAATTTAGCCAATAGGGTTAGATACAGAAATACTAGTTTCACTCTGCTTCAGTGGTTAGCTGTTTGCAGATTTTGAAGCCTGGCAATTGCAATAAATCACAATAGGTTTTGGTTATTCCTCAGAAAGAATTCCGGGAGGCATTACCAGCAACTCTCTGACACTGTATGGGAAGCATGGACCTTGGTGACAACTGGAAGCTGGATGAAATCAAGTGGCTGACTCACAGTGGTATTTTTCACTTTGCTAATGACAGAGGAGGTACGGTAGCTGTGCAGCTTTTAATCCACCTAAGTATTTAATGTGTGTCTTGCTTTCTGTGCCCCAGAGTGAAAAATGTTCCCAACAACAGTTTTGTGGAAACCAAAGTGTTTTGCTTCAGCAAAAATATACCACCCAACTCTATTTATTTCCCTTTAGTGTTGGTGATGGTCAATCTTGGCACCTGTTACAGGTTTGGGACTTGTCCAAGGTGTTGCATGGCCCCTATCCCTACAAATGCTTTCAAACTATTGGACCTTGTCCTTTGGCTTAGGCAGCAGGGGCTTATATCACACAAAGCACACCCAACCTGTGGAACTCATTGCTGGGGGATGTTGTGAAGGCCAAACTGTAACTGGGTTTAAAAAAAATTAGATAAGTTCATGGAAGATAGGTCCATCACTGACTATTAACCAATATGGTCAGGGATGCAACCCCATGCTCTGTATGTCCCTAGCCTCTGATTGCCAGATGCTGGAACTGAACAACAAGGATGGATCACTTGATAATTACCCTGTTCTGTTCATTCCCTTTGAAGCATCTGGCATTAGCCACTATTGGAAGACAGGATATGGGCTGCTAGATGGACCATTCGTCTTATTCAGTATGCCCATTTTAGATCCATAGATCCTGGGTTTAGTTCCTGGAGACAATGACCACAACCACCAGAACATGTCCTGTTAACACTAGAGAGTCTCTGATGCGATTCAGCAGTCTCTAGTGTGACAAAGTTCCTCCTCTGCCTTGCTGGGTCATGCGCTTATTGGCGCATTTGCTCACCTCTGAGATTCATGGCAGCCCTCAGTTTAGCCACTTTTGGCCAGTGGCTCAAACCTGCCATTCACTGGCCAGCATGGGGAAAAAGAAGAACAATCTCCACAGTCTCTGGTGACCCACCTAGTGGATCAGGGGACAGGCCAGAGACCTTCCCCTCTGGTGGGACCCACAATCCAGATCAACTCCTCTTATATCAAATAGGGAGTTGAAAGGATTGGGGGAACCTGGGTCCGCCCTCTATTCCAGGTTCCAGCCCAGGACCCTGTGGATTGCAGCTGTCTCTGTGTGTGACAGCTACAACTCCTTGGGCTACTTCCCCCAGGGACTCCTCCCAACACCTTCTTTATCCTCACCACAGGACCTTCCTCCTGATAACTCTTGTATTCCTCAGTCCTCCAGCAGGACGCCTTCCCTCTCTCAGCTTCTTGCACACCTCTTGCTCCCAGCTCTTTGTATGCACCTCAGTAACTGAAGCGAGGTCCTTTTTAAAACCAGGTTCCCTGATTAGCCTGCCTGTCCTAATTGATTCTGGTAGCTTCTTAATTGGCTCCATATCCTAATTAGCCTACCTTAATTGGTTCGAGCAACTTCCTGATTGTTCTGGAATAGCTCATTATCTTACTCAGGGAAAAGGGACCTGTTTAATCTGGGGCTAATGTATCCACCTTCTATCAATCTCCTGTAGCCATCTGGCCTGACCCTGTCACACTAGATATGGGGTATAGTGTGTGTTTGTGCTGAAGTGAATAAAGCTATACTAATAATAAGCTCATAAAATAGTCATTTCACTGCTTACCAAACTTGGATAGCACTTTGCTTGCATTGGCACTGGGGCTTAAATTCAGCAGGAGCCCACTGGAGAAGAGCTTTGATAAATATTTTCAAACCTGTGGGAATTTAGTTGGAGGTGCCAAGACCTTCCAGTGTCTTCCTAGCCCCCACATGACTTAAATCCAGAACCTTGAAGGGGGAGGTGGCTCCAGGAAATAATTTTGCAGAATTTAAACCTTGACTGGTGCCATCCTGATCCTGCACTTCACCTTTGATAAACAGGACGGGCTGCATCAGGGGCGGGGTCAGGGAAGATTCTCCTGATCATGGTCCATCTGAATGCACCAAATAGTGGGTCGAATGTACTTAATTACATTTTTGTGCAAATATTTTCTTTTCCTCGCAGTCCAATCTGGGAGTTGCAGGGGGAAAGAAGGCTGTTCCACAACAGTCTGTTTGTTTTAAAGGGTGTGAAGTGAGGCTGGATAAAACAACAGATAATCTAAGGTTCCTGGAGTAATTACTTTGTCCATTTTATATCATCTTATCTCAATTCCATTACTATTGATTTGTTGAACACAGGCCATGTGTCCAGGTCTGTGTTATTCTGTCATATTTATATTATTGTAGTTCCCAGAGGCCCTGATCCTGATTGTAATTAGGGCTAAACAAATAGTGGTAGACATGGTCACTGCCATCAGTAATTTACACTGGAGACAGGCAAAATATAAGAGTAGAGAAGAGAGAGATGATCTGATACATTTATACAATTTGTGTATGTGTGTGCGCGCATCTATCAATCTGTATTCCAATCTAATCGATAGTTTTACAAATAAATATATTACATCTGATGGGAAAAAATTCTAAACATTTTTCAAAAAATGTATTGCATTTTTGGGATTTTGAAAAATAGAGACATTTTTTATGAACATTTTTGCAAATATTTAATTTCCCACATGCTCTGAAACAAGCATTGTCTTAGCAAACACTCAGACACCTCCCGCCATTGTACCTCCACCTAAACCAGGGATCTGCAACCTTTGGCATGCGGCACATCAGGGTAAGCCCCCTGGAGGGCTGGGCCAGTTTGTTTAACTGCCATGTCCACAGGTTTGGCCAATCACAGCTCTCACTGGCCACAGTTCACCACTCCAGGCCAATGGGGGCTGCAGGAAGCGGTGCTGGGCTAGCCAAAGGTTGTTGATCCCTGACCTAAATGTTAAATGTTGGCTGATTTCTTATAGGCACCACAGAATAGTCTTGTCCCAGCTAAGGACAGAAACAAAGGATGGGCTTGGGGCTGAGGTTGGCCTGGGATTCAGGAGATGTGGATTTGTTTTTTAAGCTCTTCCATAAACTTCCTGTGTGACTCTGGGCAAGTCACTTTGCTTCATTAGTCTTCAGTTCCCCATCTGTTAAGTGGGGATGATCCACAGATAATAAGGCCAGAAGGTACCATTGTGATCCTCTAGTCTGACCTCCTATAAAACACAGGCCATAGGACTTTCCTGTTTGAATTAGAGCAGTGGTCACCAACTGGTCCATTGGGATCAACTGGCTGATCCTAGAGGATCTCCCAGTCGATTGCAATCTCTTGTGGCATAGCGGGTCTGCATCAGCCCCATGCTGCTCCTGGAAGTCTCTCTTTGCGTGCTGCTCCTGCTTGCAAGCACTGCCCTTGCAGCTCCCATTGGCCAGGAACATGGAGCTGTGGCCAATGGGAGCTGCAGGGGTGGTACTGGCAGAGAGGGGCAGTGTGCAGAACCCTCTTCCCCCCCCATAGGGGCTGCAGAGGTGTGTTGGCTCCTTCCGGGAGTGGCATGGGGCCAGGGAAAGAAGAGCCAGCAACCCATACTCCCTCCTGCAGCCCAAACCCCCTTCTGCATTCCAAGCCCCAGCCCTGAGTCAGCACACCAAACCCTCTCCTGCAACCCAATGCCCAGCCCTGAGCCCCCTCCTAGAGTCAGCACCCCATACCCTCTCTTGCACCCCAAGCCCCTCCTACAATCCAAGCCCCAGCCCTGACCCCCTTCCAGAGCCATCATCCTGTACCCCATTCTGCACCCCAACACCGTGCCCCAGCCCGGAGCCCCCTCCTGCACCCAAAGTCCCTCCCAGAGTTTGTACCGCTCACCCCCTCCTGCACCCCAGTCCGCTGCCCCAGGCTCAGCTCAGAACCTCCTCCCACATTGTGAACCCCTCAGCCGCAGCTTCCTCCTGAACTCCAACCCCCTACCCCAGCCCAGTCAAAGTAAGTGAGGGTGGGTTATGGAGTGAGCAGAACGAGGCTTTGGGGAAGGAGCGTGGCCTCAGGGAAGGGGGAGGGTAGATCCTATCCTGCATTGTGATCTTGCACGTTAAGAAGTTGGGAGACCACTGAATTAGAGCATATCATTTAGAAAAACATCCAGTAATGATTTTAAAATAGCCAGTGATGAGGATTCCACCACAACTTTTGCAAGTTGTTCCTTTGGTTAATTAACCTCACTACTGTTAAAAATGTGCACCTTATTTCCAATCCGAATTTGCCTCCAGTCATTGGATCTACTTACAGGTTTGTCTGCTAGACTGAAGAGCCCATTAACAAAGACAGTATAGTATAATAATAATAATATTTCCTTACTTCACAGGGGTGCTGCGGGGATAAATTCACTGATGTGTGTGAAGTGTCAAGATCCTTTGGTGAGGGTGACTTGCTAGATTTTAAGTCCCCATGTCTTTTCCTCAGTGTCCCTAGTGATTTATTTTCTACTAGTGCCTCCTGTGAGTGTTACAGGTGAAAATTCAGAGTCAAAGGGCTCGCTTGGTCTGCTATTCAAGAGGAGGGAGAAAACTGGGCTGCAGCACTTCCCCTCCTCCCCATAGGTTGAAATGTACCCTGGCTACACAACATCCCCATTTGACAGACAAGGGATTTCGGCATCAGAGAGATCAAATCCAGTGATTGAAGGGGAAAGAGTCTCTTTGGTTTATTATTTATTTGTCTTTGAGGATCTGGCCTTTTCAGGTTTTTCCCCCCCTTTTTAAATAATCGAAAAACAAACAAAAATCTCACAGAAGGTGGGAGAATTAATGCCGAATACATATGCCGGCTGTGGTTGCCTAGCAACCAGTGGGCAGGCAGGCCCGATGGCAAAGAGGGGCCTGCAGTAGCGAAGGGAGGTGTTTGTGTCCGTTCAGGTGGGCACAGGATCAGCGCGCTCACTTCTGGACTCTCTGCTCTGGTGAATGATGCTTCTGGCCAATCTTCGGACAAGGAAAGGAACAGGAGATGGGAGTGGCGTGGTTTCTGAAAAGTCTGGAGGACACAGCAGAAAATGAGGTTCTTGTGCAGCCTGGGTGTCCCACCAAGGATCAGGATGGTGCAGCGCAGCCCCCTAGGACTCTGCCAACGCAAAGTGTATAGGTGCCGGAGGGATGACGAGGTTTCATTTTGCAGCAAGAATGTGCTTTGGTTTTGGGGCTGAATTGACCCAAAGTTTCTTTGACAATTGCTCATTTCCAAACAGACACGCTGAGAGGAAGCACCACCTGGCAGAATGAGGGGCAAGCTAAGCAATGGCCTCGCTGCAGTGTTACTAGAAGCAGTTTTATTCCTCTAACAATATACACCTATGAATCAGGCTGCTCTTTCCAGGCATTTCTTCTTCTTCCTGCAGACAATGAGATTTCCGAAGGCGCACCAGCTCCATTCAGACTGGATCAGTTGGGTAAGTCCCATGCAGAGCATGTGTTCCTATGTCTTTTTCTTCTCTGCATCCTATACTGTAATGTGGATAAGAAGACTTAGTTAAAAAATAGGGCAGCTGCTGAGTGCAGCCTGCCGCCGCATAAATGCATCATTATCAGTGGCTCCTTTCTGCGTTGCTTTTGAATGCACAGACTAGAGAGGCGGACACTGCTGGAGACTAGGAGATGTATTTAGTACCTTTCTGAATCACATTTGCTTGGGTATTTTATTTTGTGCCAGTAGCTCGCATCTTTCTGTTGCAGGAAGTATAAATGCTCCAGCTTTTTGGAAGTGCAGCTAAAGTTTAACCCCTGCCTGGCACCAGTACTTCTGTGACCCTCTGCTCTGATGGTTAGTGCTGCAATGAGCTCCCAAAACTTTGTCCTCCAGTCAGGGCTGGTGCAAGGATATTTTGCGCCCTAGGCAAAACTTCCACCTTGTGCCCCCTATCCCTCACCCCTTCCCCTGAAACATCGCTTATTATAAACTTTCAAAATACTTTCAAAAATACACCCTTTTAAGTTACATATACTTCCTTCCTTCATTCTTTCATATCAAAATCTACTACATTTTATTCTACCTTTAGACTATCCAATTATTGTTATTAATAAAATTTATAAAATGCGAATGGTGGGTACTCCGTCATACAACTGACAATATTAATATGACAGATTTCAACAACCTACACACACATATTCGCACGTAAACATATACACTCAAATACTTAACATACACACACAACTGACACAAAGTTTTAGCAAAATGATGCAGCAGCACTTGCCAGAGTCTTAGATCTGAAACAACTCAACAAAAATAGTTAGCCTCAGTCGAAAACCTCCGAAAACTAGTAAACTTAGAATTATAAACAGCCTGTCAGAACAGGTAACTGCTGCGCGCGACGAGAAAAACAACGTCATTGCCACTTTGTACCATAGTGAAGCAGTACGCTTGTGCCCACAACGCAGAGGTGGCGTAGGCTATAGCTGTAATGTATGAGAGAACAACAAGTTAAAATGCACATTCAACTACGTTTCTCTTTTCTTTATTCATTCGTTTTCCAGCAATAGTGTAAAAAAAATTTTTTGGCACTGCTTTTTGGCACCCCCAAATCTTGGCTGCCTAGGTCGCCTAGTGATTACACCGGCCCTGCCTCCAGTATGCTATGTTCCTGGTTGTTAGACCAGGGGCCTGGGAATCAGGATTAGAAATATGTGAAGTCTGAGGAGTGAAGAGTTGAGCTCCCAGACTGAAATCAATAATTCACTTCATATGGGTTGGTCTGGCAGGGTTCAACAAACTCAGGAACAGTCAGCCCTTGCTTGGGCTCAACATCCCACCCACTTTACCTTCCAGTAGGGAGCTGGGTTCTGGTGGCCTTCCCTATCCCAGTTCAGTCTTGTAGCTAGAAGTTCCTCTTTGTGGGCTGCAGGGGGCACTAGGTAGCTTCTTGGGGGCTGCCCAGTGTAGGTGACTGGCTCAAACAGACATAAAGGCATTTCTGGGGACTGGGTGACCATCTACCCAAATAATGCAACAGGGAGCAGCAAACAGACTGCTGCTGTCGGGTCTACTGAGGTGAGGCTGAGAGACACCCCCTAATTCTCCAGCACCGCTTTCTAGAAGAGATGATCCATAAGCTCTAGCAGGTTCAATAGGACACCATTAGGCAATAAAGGTCATGAGTACTTCTCTTAACCCCAGCTCAGCAGGGCTGTGGCAGAAGTAGTCTGTTTTGTAGCCCTAGCTAGAAGTGCTATATTGAGGTGGGAGAAAGAGGATGAGATGGACTACATGTTGCTCATCAGAAGATCCTCAACAGGTGGTCCATACGATCAGAGCCCTGTTGAGCCAGCTGAAGATATTGACTACCTGTTGGCCTGAGGAATGGGGAGAGGGCGTGGAGACAGAAGAATGGCTGTGGGAGGGGGAAGGAGGTGGTGGTGGTGGTGGTGTGGGTCATGCTGTCAAGACCACCTGACAATATGAAAAATGAGGTCAGAGGTTCCCAGGTAGTTTAGAATTGGGAAAGGTTGGAAGTGTAATGTGCAGTACACATGGAAAGTGCGGTGATTCTGAGAGAGCTCACAAAACATGTTCTGCTTCTACAGGCAAGTGGCCTCGCAGAAAATCTGGTGGCATCAGAGCCAGACTGGAGTGCCTCGCCTGCTCCATTGTCACGCTGACAGTCCTGCAGTACTGCCATTGAGCAAAATGGCGGTTCAGCAGTAGGTTGCCAGCATGGGAGAAGCGGAAGCTGAGGCACTCACAGCAAACGCGGCTTATCCTGAGGAAGAGGTACGGCTTTTCCCCATGTAACCCCTTGGTGCCAGTCGACCTAGAACAATGGCTTTCCCTGTGCACTTATGCTTCATACCAAAGTCATCCTAAATTAGGGTGGTCTCAGGTAGAAGTCCTGTGCTCTTTGTCAGCATTCTGCGCTATGAGGGCTCTGGGACCAATTGACATGATTCGAGTGACTAAACAATAGAGAGCAGACCTCTCTAAAACCAAACGCTTTAATGATGTTCTCACAGAGGGAGGTGGGCAGGGTCTAATCCGAGGTTCACTGATATTTCAGGACCACATTTGTTTGTGGTAAATCTCTCAACATTCTATTTAGCTAGATATGCAGATATGTGGCTTTTCCTCAATCCTCCCCACTGTCCCACAAAGTCATGCACTTTTAAACTTAATGATTGGAGCAGAGCATCATGTCTCACATAGGACCACATCGTGTGTCCATAAGAATGTACGATTTCCTTCATTGGATCATTAACTTCTGGTATTCCACATCCAGGAATGGTCGTCATATGAACATTGGTGGGAAGTGAATCTTCCTTCCCCACCACTCATAGTGCACCAACTATTTATACAATGTAGTTAGGGTGAAAATGTGTTCCCTGACTCCTTTATTGATCATTTTATGCTCTGAAGCCTGAGATTTGAGTATTGCTGCAACCATACACTCCTTTTTCTGAAATACTGGATTTCTGGTACGGAGATTGGATTATATGGAGATAAACCTCTTTTGGAGACAACATACAAGATCTGATAGATCACCAACACCCTAAAGTAAAACACAGGGTTGCCCATAGGAAGAATTAAAAATGAGAAACAAGGTGGGTGAGGTAATATTTTTTATTGAACCAAGTTCAGGAGACCCGAAGAAGAGTTCTGTGTAGCTTAAAAGCTTGTCTCTCTCACCAACAGAAGTTGGTCCTATAAAAGCTATTACCACACACACCTTTTCTCTCGAATAGCCTGGTACCAACACAGCTACAACAACACTGCATAGGAGAAAAATGGTCATTTTTTTCATGTACACATCTCTACTGTGAACCTCTGGTGCCCAGAGTTTGGATTTCTTAATGCATTGCCTAAATGGAAACTATATTCTTGTTAGATGGTTCTAGAAAGGGTTGATAAGATGTAACAACTATTCTAATCGATAATAGTCACGTAATTCACTGGACATAGGGAAGCTCTTGTAAGCTCCCTCTGCTTGGTGTCATGACTGAGATTATTCAAAAATAATCCATACTAGATGGGTGTCCAGTGTAGTGTTGAATATCTCTAGTGATGCAATATCAACAGCCTTCCTTTGGCTGCTTGTTCCATTGCCAAACTGATTTTAAAGGTCTAAAATCTGCAAATTACTTAAAATGTACTTGCCCTACTGCAGATTCCAACTATTTCTCTTCTGTGCTTTTCTTATTGATCCCTCGCATATTTACAGTCTCTCTTTACATATATGGGTCCATTTCTCTCAACCTTTCCACATAGATCTCACTTTCTAAACCTTTTGGCATTGTTCTTGCCCTTCCTTTGCCCACATCCTCACTAGTGATGGCTGAACCTCAAAAGTTCTAAGGTCTGGTTTGATTAAATGCAACAGCAGAATGTTTGGATGATCAGCTAGGAAGATCTTTTGGACCTTCAAAACTAGACTGTCTTTGCCACAAGCTCTAAGCAAGGAATAGAGCATTATTGTACCACCCTGGGAAGTAGACCGGGAACTTTATTGTGACCTAGGACTCCCTGGTTCCATTCCTGCTGCAAGGAGGAAATAATCTCTGCCAGCCCTCTACCCAGTGCAAATCACTTCCCCTGGTGTGCTGGTACAACTGTGCTGGCTGGCAAGCTGAGGGTGCTCCCATCTAGTCCTTTCTCCCCATCTGATTACTTGGGTGGGAAGAGGAGTAGCAGCAGTGTGGGGAACATTCAATATGCCATAGGCCAGAAATTATTATTAAACGTAGTTTCGGTTGCACCCTACATTTCCATTGTTCCTTCCAAACCTAGAGTAAGACAGGATCTCACATCTAAATAAGACCAAAACAGAATAAGACCAAACAGAATAGATAAGATCAAAACAGACAACTGTGCAAAAATGGAAGAACAAGGAAAGATTAGAGCTTAGAAAAAGGAAGAGAGTTTTTAGCAAGAAACTAAAAGAAACTGTGTGTGTGTGTGAAAGAGAGAGAGAGAGAGAGAGAGAGATCCTCATGGTCAGATAGTGGGAGACTTCCAAGTACAGGAGTGCCCCAAGCACTTTCATGAGATTTGGGTCCTTCCTGCTTCCGATATACCGTATTTTTCGCCCTATAGGATGCTCCGGCGTATAAGACGCGCCCGAGTTTTTAAATAAAAAAGCCGGACAAAAAAAAAAAAAAAAAAAAAAAGCGCCTCGCTCTCCCGTCCCCGCCGCGCGGGCGGGCTGCTGGGAGCGCGCCGCTCTCCCGTCCCCGCCGCGCGGGCGGGCTGCTGGGAGCGCGCCGCTCTCCCGTCCCCGCCACGCGGGTGGGCGCTCCCAGGGGCCCCGGGGCCCGAGCTGCTCTCGTTCCCCGCCGGCCCCGAACACATGCGGGTGGGCTTGGGGGGGAAGCGCCGCCCCGCCCCGCCCGCTGGGCCACCTGCAGCCGCCCCAGCTCCAGCTGCCAGGTGAGTGTTTCATATATTCGGCGTATAAGACGCCCCCCCTAATTTTGAGATTATTTTTGGGGGTTAAAAAGGCATCTTATATGCCGAAAAATACGGTAGCTTGAAACATCATAAGAACCGTTTTTATTATGGCATTTTTGGTTCTTTTGGCTTCCAGCATGAAACATAATAAAGGGGAAGAAAGTTTAACCAATTTTTTTCCCCACACCTGATAAAAGGCTTGGCTTGGATGATCAGTTCTGTCGTCCCTAGCAGTCACCAATTATACTGATCCTGCAGGATGAAGGGCATCTCCTGAGCTGGGTTTTGCACGTTCACAAGAGCATTGGAACTGAGGCTGATGAGAAGCCTCAGAAAGTGTTCATCATCTGACACAATTGTGCCCGTATGTAGCTGCTAGCTGAAGTGTCCTGTTCTCATTCCCAAGTTAAAAACGATTGTGATAAGCAAGTACTAGAAGCATCATTTTGTGAGGAGTCCATAATGATTAGCTTAAAATGAACTCTTTCTCTCTTCTTCTCATTCATTTTGTCTCCTCTCCCAAAATACAGGATTTCTGCACTTATGATTCTGCCAGTGACTGTTGTGTTCTTTTTGTTCTGTAAATAATTAAACCAGAACATTTCACACTTGCTCTGCAGCCTAGCAGAAGAATATTGTATTGTCTCCATGGTGAGGTGGAATTTTTGGTCCTGGAGAAAAGAAGGGCAAGTGAGAAATGCTTTCTTAAGCAGGGGCATCAGCTGATGCTGCCACAGTCACATCCTGCTTCTGAGTCGCACCCAACTGGAAGTGTCACTAGAAATTGGTCTGTTCGCTGCTTTAGGCTAAGATAGTTGAATATCAGGGGGAAGAGAGGCCAGATCAGGAAAAATGCATGGGAAGAAAGAGCTCTCTCCCTACATGAGGGGATCAGAGAAATCTGTGATAGAGTAATGGAAATTTGATGAAAGTGGAAAAATAAAGTGGGGGGTGGGAGGGAATGAGATGGGAAACCAGCTCTCCCTGAATCCAAATCCGAATGCTTTTGTGAAAGACCTGATACAGCTATGGAAATTCTTAGAGGCTGTGCACCAAATTCCCTGATAGCTGAATACATGTGTGACTAGATGTACTAGGGGATGCATGCTGTGATTGCAGAAAAAACAGTTTCTGTGGTACACTGTTTTTGTGCAACCATTACAACTAGGAATCCAGTCCCATTTGATTTTTTTTAAAATCCCTTGCCTGTTTGTTCCCATAGCTTAGCAGGCACCAGCTGTTTTTCCCCCTTGTTGTTCTGACCTCATCACTGGCTGGAATGAATCCAGGAAGCTAGTGCTCCATTTAACAGTCTTCTGCCAGAAATGAAACAGGTCAGATTACTAGAGGAAAGAAAAATGAAAGCTCTTTGACAAAATTGGAAAACCAGATGTGCAGAGATGACTTTGCTGTCTGTAGTTGCAATGCTGCCTATTAAATGGACAGCGGCATAAATATGTACAGCCGTCACCATAGTGAAAATCTTGCAGTGGCTTTTAATTTAGTGCAATAATATATTTCTTTTACTGCTCACGAAGTTTTTGAGTTTCCCGGCCATCTGGTAGCTAGATTGTTCAAACATCTTTTGCAGATGGAATTATGGAACTACTGCTTGAAGAGCACAAGTGGATGTGCCTCTGTTCATAATTTAAAGTATTTCAGAGACGCTGATGACTGTTAAAATAATATCTTCTGAAACAAGCCGTGTATCTGGGACAAATGAAGCTAGTGACTAATCAGAACAGCTAGCATTCTTTCCATCTGACAGGGGCAGGAGACATGGTAAGGAGGCTTTTTTTTTAATGGATCTGTGTTACTTACTAAACTTACTCTAATGAAACTTCTTTATAGACTGTATTCTAATTCCACTTTTTGGTTCATGGTGTTGTCCAAGCATCTTACCATGATGATTTGGGTTGTTCCTGTCTTAGGCTGGCTGCACATACAGTACAGCAGGAGGTAATGCTGGTGCAGCTGTAAGTCGTGGGCTGCCCAGTCTGACATCAGAAGTGGCAGTCACAATCAAGAAATAAAATGGGGTGCAGGCATTTGGAGTTCCCAAAGTGTCAGCTAGAGTAGGACAATTATTTGTTTGTTTGCATTTGGAGTCGATGTGGTTACATGCGTGGGTGGTTTTAAATGTGACAAGCATCAATACCAGACTGAATTTACTGTTCAGAATGGCTGAGTCCACAGGAGTTCAGTGATCTTGCCTGCAGCCTGGGTGTAATGAACATCACAGACCTATGTAGTAAAAGGGAATCACTAACAGAGAGCTGGCTGGGGACTCCAGATGACCTGGGAAGTTGGTAACGACTCAGTGCTGAAGGGTCAAATGGGTGGAAAAAATTGTCACGTTTGGGGGAATGTTTGCTCTGCGTTTCTTTCTCTCTCTCCCTCCCCCCCTCCCACCCCCCCTCAACTAAAGCAGAAATGCGTGGGAAATCCGGGGAGGTTTTTTTCTCTCTCTCATAGATTAGAGAGCTTTCCATTTTTAGATTGCTGGTTTTAAATCTGTCCCCGGGCCGTTGTTAGCAATAGATGGCTGGGCATGGGCCTATGTGAAATGAAAGATATCATCAGTCCAGGTCATGGTGGATGTTGGCTACATGACCATAATAGGCATCCTCAGCAGAGAGGCCAAAGACTGAGTGGGCATGGGAACTGAAATACCCTCTTGCCCCATTAAGGGTTACATTCTAACTCCATTAAACAAGCTTGAGCTGCTGCTGGCCTGTACCAGACCTGTTACCTACTAGAGAACTTCAGTCTGTCATCTTGCATCTGGCAAATGTGTCGCCAAAAATACAGTGTCTTGGGGAAAAGAGAAACAAAGTTACATAGGCAGAACGAGACCATCTGAAATTCAACACAATCCAGATCATGCACTTTGGGTTGAAGGGGCTATAGAAAGATGGATTAGGAGATAATCCTCTTCATAGGTGTCTGTAAGGATAGGCTAAAACACCAGTGGCAGAAGGAAGGGGGAGGCTAATGTCAGGGTGTCCCTTTCTCCCCCCCCCCCCGCTCCTGCACCCTGCTTACCCCTTCTCCATATAGAGCAGGGTGGGGACACGGAGGGACAGAGAGAGACAGAGGTCAGGTCTACATTGGGAGTGGGGTCGGCGGTCGACCTAAGATATGCAACTTCAGCTACTGGACTAGCATAGCTGAAGTCAACCTATCTTGGGTTGATTTACATAGGCGTCCTCATGGCGGCAAGTCAACCGCTACTGCTCCCCCCGTCGACTCCACTTCCGCCTCTCGGTGTGGAGTTCCGGAGTCCACGGGGAGAGCGCTCAGGGATCGATCACTACCCACCGATCCGGTGAGTAGTGTAGACCTGGCCTAGAGCTTGGGGTAGCAGCTGCTTTCTCAACTTACTGATCCACTTAAAAAGACAATGTACTTAAGAGTGGAGTCAGCATACTTAAAGGGGCAGTGTGCATCTCTCTCTCTCTCTCTTCCACACATAGGGTGTGTGTCTCTGTCTCTGCCATGCTGTCTCACTTCCCTCCATTCCTGCTGCCTTGTAGCTACATTAACAACAATGTGTTAACCCTTGAGGCCTCAGCCAAAATCTAGTTCATCATTTAGCAGTAAGGAATTCCCTGGGAAATATCCCACCCTCTTCCACCCTCTAACTTCACCACCTCAACCAAGCTTCACAATCATCATTGCTGTGTACAGTATTAAATTGTTTGTTTAAAACACATACTGTGTGTATATATTAAAAAATATAGTTTTTTGTCTGGTGACAAAAATTTCCCTGGAACTGAACCCCTCCATTTACATTAATTGTTATCGGGAAATTGGATTCGTTTAACATCATTTTGCTTAAAATTTGCATTTTTCAGGAACATAACTATAACATTAAGCGAGGAGTTACTGTATAGGTACAGGCCAGAGTGGAGTAATCTTATGATTTTGTTATTGTTGCCTTCTTCCTTCTCATTGTCCCCTCAAACTCTATTAGTTTGTTACTGTCTTTGTGTTATGTCCTAGTTACAGGGCAGGGACTCCAGGACAGATTATGTGATGGGCTCCCCAGTGTAAATTAGAGCAGCACCTACGGACTGCTGTAATCCAGGCAGCCTATGGAATGCACTACAGCCTAGAGGAGCCCAGAATTCCCATAGTATTTATCACCATAGCGATTCTCCCCTCTCAGCCCCGTCCCTAGCACACAACCCAGGCTGGAGGCTGTGAGGGGGCTAGAATAGCATCACATATGGTGCTACACTGCTGCTGCACTGGGGGAATTCTCCTCCAGCCTGTTTCACCACCTATCTGGCCCCTCTACACCATCAGGGTAGCAAATAGGAACAAGGGCAGAGCCCATGAGCAGGCTCTTTTGTCATCTATGTGGATTTGTAAAGCATCTTGCACATTCTAGGCACGGTAGATGTAGCTACTAGGATAGGGATAATCTTGCAGTTACTGGGGAGCGGGGGGCGTTGCTTGAGTAAAGGTAGTTGGAGCAATGATATAGAGAAATCTAAAGGTGTGTCTACGCTTTGAGCTGGGGGTGTGATTCCCAGCTCAAGGAGACATACTCACGCTGGCTCTGATCAAGCTAGCGTGTTAAATGTACAGCGTAGTCCTGTGAGTGATGGGAGGGGCTAGCCACCCCAAATATGGGCCCATGCTGGCAAATGGGTACATACTCGGGGTAGCTAGCTCCTCTTGACATTACAGCTACACTCTCTTTTTAGCATGGTAGCTTGATCAGAGCTAACATGGGTATGTCTCCTCAAGATGGAGGCCAAACTATAGACATGCCTTAGCCTTGGGTTGTGTCTCCTGATGAGAGACAAAAGAAGGAACTATCCAATCACCATAAGAAATGTTGGCACCAGGAATAAAGCAAAGGTACAGTACTGGGTACAGGTACATGGTATGAAGGGGGTGTGCCTGCCTGACCCCATATCTGAGAAAGCTGAGTGCACCCCTTTGTACAGTGTTAGAGATCCTCTGATGAAAGGCACTAAGTACAAATAATCACACCCCCCCCGATAGGTCTCCCACTTTGCAGCCAGACTCCACAGCACCATAAGTCTGAAGAATGGTTTGCTTAGTAGGGTTGGTGAGATTATATCATGAATAATTCCAGCCATAATGAGAATACATCCTGTGGAACTGGTGTTCTGAATGGCAAAGAACCACTGCGTGCTGACCGATTTCCTGTTTTCCTGTTTCTACAGTACTGCTGTCCAGCACAGTCAATAAATCCACTGCTTGACATGCAGGAATACGTACAGTAAGCGATTTATGGGAAAACAAGTGGGGAGGCAGCTGTGCAGCAGGGAGAAGGGCCTGGATTTAATAACAGTAATGCTATTTATACTGCTCCCCCACATCTGCACACTCAGGATGCTGCTCAACACAACAATGAAAGTGCAAATACACTAACAAAATGCAAATCCTTCACTCAAATTCTAATCCGTGTGAGAGGATTTCCTAACAAAGAGCAAGAATGGTCTTGCATAGGGCACAGGACTGGGGCTCTGAAGATCTGGATCCAATACTTAACTCTCCCACAGACTGTCTATGTGACCTTGAGCAAGTCACTTAATTTCCTGGTGCCATCATTCCTTATTTGTAAAGTGTGATGATGATGATGATAGAGATCTTCCTTTGTCTGTCTTAGTTCTTTAGACTGGAAGCTCTTTGGGGCACAGACTGTTATCATGTTGGCTGGGGCTGCTACACCCTGCTGCAATATAAATAAATGATAGCAATACTATAGAAGGGGAACACTGAGATGGGGGGAATTAAATGAGGAAAACGAAGTAAATGAGGTAAACCAGAAAAACGGAGATCAGATGCTGCAGGGAATCCTACTCTTTGCCTCCTTCCCGCAGCCCCCATTGGACTGGGACGGCGAACCATGGCCAGTGGGAGCCGCGGTGGGCGAAATGGCAGGTAAACAAAGCGGCGGGGCCAGCTCAGAGTGCTTACCCTGCAGTCCCGCCTTTCAACGTTGCAGATCCCTGAGCTACACTATTCCCATAGCTGAAGTTGCATATCTTAGGTTGAGTCCTCCCCCCTCCCCCATGAAGACTAGGGCAAAGAATCTCTTAAGATTCCTGTTTGGCAAGTGACTATTTTTTGAGACACAGAACTGCAGAGTGGCTTCCAGAAAAGAGGGGGGCAGGGTTGGGGGAAGCTGAGATTTAAAAATAAACAATCACCCCCCCAACCAACAACATTTGATTTTATTTATTTTATATTCAAAATAATCTTAAATTACCTTCAGGGATAGATTCAGTCTGATCCACTCCAGTGCAAATATTGGCAGAAGAAACTTGCACAAGAGACCCCTCTAATTAGAAATTATCCAATTGTCCCCCTTGTGTGTTGAACACGACTGCTTCATCTTCACTGGAAGACCATCAGGTATTTTGTCACTTCCTGAAGCTGTTGCTTAACACCATTTCAATGTGTTTTTTTGCCCTAGAAATAAAATCCTAAAGAGTTTTAGATGAAACTGCTATTAAAACCCCCAAACTCTTGCTACAGGGAAGACGCTGCTTTTCGACCACCAGCAGGCCCTGCTGGGCCACTGTTGCGTTCTCTGCCCGGGACTTCGCTTGCTGAATTCGATCTGTCGTGCTTCACTCCCGGGGCACTAGGACCCGGTAGCCCATCGGCGTGTGTGTGTGTGTGTGTGTGTGTGTTGGAGGACCGTGTAGTGTTACCATTTCGATGCCAGCCCCCTATCCCGCCCCGCCCGCTCAGCACAGCCTGCTCGGGACTGAGCTCTCGCCGGATACACGGTGCAGCATTAGGACCCAGCAGAGAAGACCATGATTTGGGCAGTAGGTAAAGCTCTGACATTCCTTTCATTCCAGTGTGAATGGGTCTGATTGTTGTGTCCTGGATCTGAGTTTTTCCTCTGCCTCTCGATCCGTTTTCTACCCATCTTGTCAAGCAGCACGTTTGCACGGTAGTCGCTTTATGCTGTTTTTTGGGGGGAGTAGGGACAAAACTAGCCATGGTAGCCTCATGTGGATTGCAAAGTTTCTGCCGGGAACTTCTGAGCAAGAAGTGAAAGGTAATAAACACCAACTTATTTTTGGAGGGGGTGAGGGAAATTGAAAAAGCTGCTTGCTCCATGTGATCTCCCTTAATAGAGCACGGGAGACCTTGGGGGGCACCGCGGAAGGGTTGAAGCCTTTGATTGCAGCTTTGGGGCTTTATTTTGGGTGTAAACAGGGACTGGGAAGTCAAGTTAGTTCGCTTTCCCCCGAAAGAGGCTGACATATGGTTGCAGTGTCTGAGATTCCTTAAGTCAGAGCTGCCTGACCATGGAAGTGCCTGCTGCCTCGCTCAGTGGTTGTTGAGAGTGGAGCAGGCTGGGGAAGGGGGAAAAAAGCTGAAAGAGAGAGATGAAGAGGGTGCCTTCGTCTCTTCATTGCACCGCGACCCCCTTCTGACAACAACAATTACTCCAGGACCCCAGGGGAGGAGATCAAAGCTTGAGCCCGCCCAAGCCCCATCACCCCAAGTGGAGAGGGGGAAAAGCGAAAGCCCCATTGCCCTAGGTGGGGAGGCCAAAGCCCAAGGGCTTCAGCCCCAGGCGGAGGGCCTTTGATTTTAGCGGTGAAGCCCTTGGATTTGGATTTGGATTTGGATTTGGATTTGGATTTGGGCTTGGGCTTGGGCTTGGGCTTAAGCTTTAGCCTCTGGTCCCAGCAAGTCTAAACCAGCCCTGGTGACCCCATTAAAGTGGGGTCACGAGCCACAGTTTGAGAATCGCTGCCTTAGTGGTCTCTCAAACAGAGAAAAGCATGTCAGCCACATGCTTATAGGAAAGCTGTGCTGAGTAACCAGAATTCGGGGCAAACCGCGCCCGTTCCGATACCGGTGATACAGATGGACTGTACCTCCGCAGCCTGTCTCAGCAATTCTGCCTTTGTTCCATGGTACATTCAGATATAGGGCAGTTAGATAAACCCTCCAGAAAATACTTTTAATGAGTTGGGTGGTAATTTGACAGAGTTGCATTGACAAAAAGAATCTTTGAAGGTTCTGGGCAATCACCACTCTCGAGGTTGGGGCCGGATCCGCAGCTGGCTCAATGCTGGAAGTCTGTACAGAGGGACACCAGCTCAGGATCTGAGCCATGAGCTTTCCCTGGAATGTGGCACTGTAGGGAAAGGGACATCGATACATTAATTCATAGGGGATGCTGTCATGTGCATGCTGCCTGAGGTAGGGGTGGTACTTAACATGAAGAAGCAGCAACACACTTTATTTTTCAGGAATCAGAGAGGTAGCCGTATTAGTCTGGAATAGCAGAGGTAACAAAGAGTCCTGTGGCACCTTAAAGACTAACTACAGTGTTGAAGCATAAGCTTTTGTGGGCTAATACCCACTTCGTCTGATTTTATTTTTCAGCTGATTTATATGTTGTCTTCAGGTTTAATGCAGTGTTACAGAGTCAGAGAGGTAGCCGTGTTAGTCTGGAATAGCAGAGGTAACAAAGAGTCCTGTGGCACCTTAAAGACTAACTATAAAGTTTTGGAGCATAAGCTTTCGACGAAGTGGGTATTAGCCCACGAAAGCTTATGCTCCAAAACGTTATAGTTAGTCTTTAAGGTGTTACAGAGTGTTAATCCTAAATTGTGCAGAGAGAGACCCCATGTTTATTGAATATCATATTGCCTCTATATAAATCCATGATACACCCACATCTTGGATCATGTGTGCAGATCTGGTCGCCCCATCTCAAAAAGACATATTGGAATCGGAAAAGGTCAGAAAAGGGCAACAAAAATGACTAGGGGTATGGAGCAGTTTCCTTATGAAGAGAGATTAATAAGATTGGGATTTTGCAACTTTGAAAAGAGGCGACTAAGGGGGAGATATGATAGTCTATAAAATCACGACTGGTGTGGAGAAAGTGAATAGGGAAGTGTTATTTACTTTTCATAATACAAGAACTAGGAGTCACCAAATGACATTAATAGGCAGCTGGTTTAAAACGAACAAAAGGAAGTATTTCTTTACACAACACACAGTCAACCTGTGGAACTCTTTGCCAGAGGATGTTGTGAAGGCCAAGACTAGTTCAAAAAAGAACTAGATAAGTTCATGGAAGATAGGTCCATCGTGGAGGATAGGTCCAGAATGGGCAGGGATGCAAAACCATGCTCTGAAGTGTTCCTAGCCTCTGTTTACCAGAATCTAGGAATGGACAACACAGGATGGATCACTTGATGATTACCTGTTGTGTTCATTCCCTCTGGGTCACCTGGCATTGGCCATTGTTGGAAGACAAGATACTGTGCTAGATGGACCATTGGTCTGACCCACTATGGGCGTTCTTATGAAACAACGGTTTTTAAAACCTTCCAAAGCAACACAAATGATTTCTATGCATTTATCGTTAAAAATAGTTTAGGGCAGTAAAGAAATGACCGTCTAAGTCAGGGGTGGCCAATTTGTGGTTCCGGAGCCACATGCGGCTGTTCAGAAGTTAATATGCAGCTCCCAGCATAGGCACCGACTCTGGGGCTGGAGCTACAGGTGCCAACTTTCCGATGTGCCAGGAGCGTGCTCACTGCTCAACCCCTGGCTCTGCCATGGGCCCTGCCTCCACTCCACCCCTTCCCACGCCTGCCATGCCCTCGCTTCCCCCTCGAGCCTCCTGCACACCAGGATACAGCTGATCGGGAGGGAGGAGGAGGGGCTGCCAGTGGGCAGGAGGCTCTGGGAGCGGGGGGAGCTGACGGGAGGCTGCTGATGCAATACTGTGGCTCTTTGGCAATGTACATTGGTAAATTCTGGCTCCTTCTCAGGCTCATGTTGGCCACCCCTGGTCTAAGTCTTTGACTGATAGAATCATAGAACTGGAAGAGACCTCAAGAGGTGATCTAGTCCAGTCCCCTGCATTCAAGGCAAGACTAAATATTATCTAGACCAGGCCTGCACAATTCGGAAAGCAGTGAGGGCCACATTACTGCAAAAAACCCAGCTGCAGGTCGAAGAGCCCCCCCCCCCCCCCACGCTTGGCTTGCCACACCCCTACTCACCCCCCTCCACCCCCACCCCCGCAGGCGACACAGAGAGCCCATGCGGGCCGCATGTGGCCCCTGGGCCGCATATTGTGCAGGCCTGATCTAGACCATCCCCGACAGGTGTTTGTCCATCCTGATCTTAAAAATCCCCAATGATGGAGATTCCATCTTTCCATCAAGTCCTATCATTATGTTTCCAGATTTCTTTTAAGGTGGAAAATGTCAAGTGTTTGATGGGTATGTTGGTTAAACTTTATTAGAGAACACTGAAACTCTTTCCATCTGAACTTTAAGGCTAGGAAATTAAATATCTGTGGGTAGCAATGTGTCCCTTAAAAGTCCTGTATTAAAAGAACCCTAGAATGTAATTATCTTCTCAATATACATCAGAAATTATTGCACTATCCATTGTAGTTTAAAGTGGTTTAGGCCATCAGTGCAAGAAGTGTTAACAGATGCCTTTCTTTGAAACATTTTAATTACTGTGGTGTGATTTAAAGTGACATTAATAATGATTCAATCAAGCATTTTGCACTAGAAGTGAAAATGTGTTTGAAAACACTCAGCAATGATTTAGCAACTGGTGAAGCCAAAGAGATGGGAGCCTTTAGAGCACGTATAGATTAGAATTTGTCTTTCTGGATATTTGTGCTGAGCAATTTTAATGAAAGTTTAGAAACAAAGGGAATATGCACATAAGAGTTGCTTGAAGTCAGTGGAGATATGTAAGTAGGATATTTTCTTTTTTTTTAAGGCATGCATGGGGGAGGAGAGGAGCTGATCTAAAGAAGCTTTTGTATTTAGGTTACACTTTATTAGGGAATGGTGGAACATCCTAATGCACCACAGGAAAGAACAAAGATAAAGCTGTATGTAAAGGATGCACAGATGGGAAATCTAGTCAATTTAAAGAAGAAAACAGTTAAATTGAGGCAGGTTTAGAATCTGAAAATACAGGTCTCGCTGCCAGTTATTGTGGTTTTACATTTTCCTATTTTTTTAAAAAAAGTTTGTCTCTTTCCCATTACTGTATGGAAGACCCACAAGAACAATAGTGGAAATTGACTTAGTAGCTATACGGTGGAAACAGTGCAAATGATTATTCAGTAGGTGCTGTCAAATGCATAGAGCAAATTCTCAGTTATATCTAATCTGTCTATTGATGCATTTGTAAGGCCCTGATTATGGTTGTATTTATAGTAATACTTCATAGTGTTTATAATACTTTTAGGTGTTTTACAATCTATATATATAAAAGTCAAGTGGTGTATGTATGTGTGTATGTATGTACGTATGACTGCGAAGTCCTCCCGCACCGTTTGAGCCAGAGACTTGAAATTTGGTACAGTGAGGGGTCTTGGGGTCTAGATGCTGGTAAGGGTCGAAAAATTTTCGGATCTCACCTCTGACGCCCCCCAGGGGTGAAAGTCTTTCAGGGCCAATCACATCGGGTGGGCGGTTAGGTGGTGATGATGTCATAATACCCCCCTCCAACAGACACCTCACTCGCTCAGCTCACCCCTCCCTCCTCCAACGGAACCCCGGAGATCCCTCAGTTCTCTGCCCCTCCCCCCTCCCAACGGAACCCCGGAGATCCCTCCGTTCTCTGCCCCTCCCCCCTCCCAACGGAACCCCGGAGATCCCTCAGTTCTCTGCCCCTCCCCCCTCCCAACGGAACCCCGGAGATCCCTCCGTTCTCTGCCCCTCCCCCCTCCCAACAGAACCCCAGAGATCCCTCCGTTCTCTGCCCCTCCCCCCTCCCAACGGAACCCCGGAGAGCCCTCAGTTCTCTGCCCCTCCCACCTCAACCCCGGACTCCATCAGCTCTGTGCCCCCCCCCCCCACCTGCGAAGGTCCCCGGAATCCCTCGGCTCTGGGCCCCCTCCCCCCCTGCGACGGATCTGAGTTGGGTTTGGTGGGACAGTAAGTGAGGTGGGGGTGTCGGGTTCGGTCGGGGGGTGAGGTGGGGGTGTTGGGGTTGGTCAGGGGGTGTTGCGGTTGGTGGGGGGGTGAGGTGGGGGTGTTGGGTTTGCTTGGGGGGGTGAGGTGGGGGTGTTGGGTTTGGTCTGGAGGGGGGAAGGTGTTGGGGTGGGTGCCCAGACCAAACCCGACACCCCCCCCGGCTCACTTACCCCCCGACCAAACCCGACACCGCCACCTCACCCCCCCACCAACCGCAACACCCCCTGACCAACCCAACACCCACCCCTCACCCCTCACCCACCCCAACACCTTCCCACCCCCCCAGACCAAACCCGACACCCCCTGGCTCACTTACCCCCCGACCGAACCTGACACCCCCACCTCACCCCCCCCACACCAATCGCAACACCCCCAGACCAAACCTGACACCCCCCGGCTCACTTACCCCCCCGACCGAACCCGACACTCCCACCTCACCCCCCCAAGCAAACCCGACACCCCCACCTCACCCCCCCCACCAACCGCAACACCCCCTGACCAACCCCAACACCCACACCTCACCCCTCACCCACCACGACACCTTCCCACCCCCCCCAGACCAAACCCGACACCCCCCCCGGCTCACTTACCCCCGACCAAACCCGACACCCCTACCTCATCCCCCCAAGCAAACCTGACACCCCCACCTCAACCCCCCACCAACCGCAACACCCCCTGACCAACCGCAACACTCACCCCTCACCCACCCCAACACCTTCCCACCCCCCCAGACCAAACCCTACAGCCCCCGGCTCACTTACCCACCGACCAAACCCGACAACCCCACCTGACCCCCCCAAGCAAACCCAACACCCCCACCTGACCCCCCGACCAAACCCGACACCCCCCCCCCCCCGGCTCACGGTGCACTGTGTAGCACACAGATTATTAAATACACTGTTTGGTCGGGGGGTGAGGTGGGGGTGTCGGGTTTGGTCGGGGGGTGAGGTGGGGGTGTTGGGTTTGTTTTGGGGGGTCAGGTGGGGTTGTTGGGTTTGGTCAGGGGGTAAGTGAGCCGGGGGGTGTTGGGGTTGGTCGGGGGGGTGGGAAGGTGTCAGGGTGGGTGAAGGGTGGGTGTTGGGGTTGGTCAGGGGGTGTCAACTGTCTGCCCCCTCCCCACCTCCGACTGACCCGAGCAACGCCGGGCACTTATGCTAGTAGTAGATAAAAAACAAAAAGCCTTTCAGAGAGAGAGAGAGAGCTTTTTAAATTGAATGGGGTCCTTTTACATTGTCTGTGTGGAAATTTGAGGGGTTTATTTATGACAGCTATGTTGCAATTAACAAAAAGAGTTAATTATTTGAGAAGTTCTTTATTTTAAAGGTGACCTGTAAATACTTTATCAAAAAAAAAGATTGTGTGTTGAGTGCTCCAAATAGCAAAGGTAAAGGGGGTTTTCATCCTCTAGTTACACTAAAGTCTCCTCTTTTTTTTCAGCCCCCCTTAAATTGCAATACCGTACTCCTGCCCATTGGTGATGCCCTAACACGCACCCTATTGTGATGTTATAGCGAATAATAATTCTACAGCAACTTTCATCCAAAGATCTC
This sequence comes from Sternotherus odoratus, assembly GCA_032164245.1. Lineage (NCBI taxonomy): Eukaryota > Metazoa > Chordata > Testudines > Kinosternidae > Sternotherus > Sternotherus odoratus. The sequence goes on along the minus strand of JAVMKO010000001.1, from coordinate 278,715,347 downwards.
AAAGCACTTTACAATCAGTAGCAGATTAAGCCTCACCATACCGCTATGAGGTAACTCTATAGCGACTGCTTCACTAAAAATGCAGGCACTTCTGAAGTGGAAAATAGTAGCTGTAGAACAGAGCACGGCAATCTTGCATAACATTTTAATACCGTTGGTGCAGTATACTGATCCAGCTGAAACTAGTGAGGGAATGTAAATAGGCAGAACATAATTGGCCAAGTTCCCAGGGAAACCCACTGTGCATGGAATTGTACAGCACCTGGCACATTGGGCCCCTTATCGTAGTTTGGGCCACTGGACACTACTGTAATACAAATAATAAATAGGAGTAGCGGGGAGGCAGTGTGGTCCAGTAGATAGGGCACTGGATAGGTGCTCTATGCCTGACTGCGCAACTGGCCTGCTGGGCAACATTGGACAAGTCTTGTCATCTCTCTCTACCTCAGTTTCCCCTTTCTCGGAAAGGAGGATAGTGGTGCTTATCCTCTTTGTGATCTTTGGATAAAACACACTCAACTAGGTGCTCTTGCTAGAGTTATAGGCCCACTTTAGTAATATTTTTTTATCTTCTATCCCACAAGATATTAAATAAAGGAAATGCAAAACCCCATTTCAATACCATGTCACATATTTGTAAAATATCACTTCTCTCATGTCAGTCAGTGCCAATACTCACACGATAAATCGATCGCCAAAAGATGGATCCCTGCCGGCTCTAGTGAAGACCAGCCCTGTGTGTGTGTCAGAGAGAGAGGGAGTGGAAGAGAGAGGGTAATATTGGAGGGTGAATGTTGGCGAGGAGTATGGAGTAAATAGGAAGAAGAGAGATGGGGAGGAAAAGAGATATAGGCTGGAGAAGGGAGAGCAGGAACAAGCAGAGGCCTGTGAGGACAGGGGAGAGAGATGACGAAAGCATAGAAAATGGAGAAGAACACAAGTTCCAGAGAGGAGGACTGAGTTCCCACAGAGCAAGGTGGGGAAGAATGAGGAATAAGGTGGGATTCAGGGCAGGTGAGAGCTATTATAGTATAAGGAGTTGGGACTTCATTACTGGCACAGAAAATACAGTGAAAGGGAAGAGGTAGGGAGAAAACAGTAAAGGGGACAGCAGTGTAACTAGAGTGTTTTGCTGCCCGTCCTTTAGCAAGGGAGAGCTGGCGGGGAGAGGGGCTTCCCGCTCAGCCTCCTACTGCAAACATTATATAATATAAAAACCAGGGCAGTGATTGGTTTAGGAATCAGCCAGATGGCTGAGACTGAAGCTAGGATTGCTGCGAGGGGAAGATGAGGGAGTTGCATGACAGAGTGAGGAGGGGGAGAAATTGGTTTAATTTAGCAAATGGCCAAACCTGTAAACAACAGGCCATGATCTTTTAGGGCCACATTCTGCCGTTCTCTGCTCTCTCTGATTAGTACCTTGCTGTGCATTGATTTCAGTGTATACGCTCACCACGTAAGGTGCAAGAATCAGGCCCCTTGCTTGTGTGTTGCATCACTTTCCACCCCCCTTTTCTACCTTTGTCTTTTTTAGACTGTGAGCTCTTGGGAGAAGGGTCTCTGCTTTCTTCTGCATTTGGAAAGTAACTAGTGCACTAGGGGGGTGACCCCAACTAACTAGATAGCAGATTTGGGTGCCTTACAAATCAGTTTCCCGTTGTAGGAGAAATCAGTGACATGGAGTCTGTGTATTTTCTTTGTCTAATTTGCTCTAGTTGCTGTATACAGCAAACTGGATGTGATGTCAGCAAACCTGAAACAGAGGTGGTCAAACAATATGCAGGCAATTGTCGCTTTCAGGAATCAGCCCCACATCCATACCCAGTTCCCAGGAAGCAACTCTGCCTCAAGAACGGACTCTGATTAGAGGGATTAAGGCAGAGAGCAAACTCCTTTGTGGACTGGAAGAAATCTTCATCTCGAAACTAACAATGTAGCATATTGCATATTTGAATGTACACTACCAGCACTCTCAGGGGAAAACCAAACACATTTGTAAGACTGTAATGGTGCCAGCTGGGGACTTCTACTATAGCTAGCTAGCATAAAGCCAGATCGTGATCTCCGTACGACACACATAATTCCTTTGACCTCAGTTGAACTACAGAGGAGTCAAGTGCTGCTCAGTGGAATAAAGTGTCAGAATCTGTCCAATAATAAACAATAGATGGGGCAGGAAGCAAAAAAAAATTCTGACATTTCCTGGCTTTTTCATGCTTGACTGTGGTGGAGCCTGAGCGACATATGACATATGACTTCAAATGCCATTCTGAAAAGTACCCATAAAAATGGCATCATGGGGTTCTATATTTTGTTATGTCACAATGATTCCTAACAAAATGTGGTCAGTTGTGTTTATTTCCTAGCTGCCATCCTGCCAAACCCAAACTGCTCTCTGAAAGGCTTTGAATCTTATGCCTCATCCCTAGCTGCAGGCCGTTATTTAAATCATTTATAATCCCATTGTCTTCAAATATACTTGGGGATGTGTGGGTGCCGGTGCTAAGGGGAAGGCTAAGGGGATTGAACAGGCAGGTGTAGCTGAAGGCAGAGTATTTATTAAGTGATGATGTGTAAGAGAGAAAGAGCTTTACTGGACTCTCAGAGCACCGGGCCTGGGCTGGCAGGCAGGGAACAGTATATTTTTATATATGAACTCTGCAGATTTGATCCGGAATCCATGAAACAAACACAAGTCTAGTGCCCCACAATGCCATTTCTTACACAGCCCCGTTTCAGAGTAAACCTGCACTTTAAAAGCCTGCACTGGTAAAATGTTACTCCAGCTTTGAGGTGGAGATAGCTTGCTCTTTGCAGCATCCTTTTACCGGGAGGAGGAATCAGGGAGGTGGCTGGATAGATGTATGGCTATGTCTGCACTGCAAATCCCCCCTACCCACCGTGTAGTGAGTTTCAGAGCCTGGGTCAAATGACTCAGGCTTACGGGGTTCATGCTACAGAGCTAAAAATAGCTGTGTAGATGTTTCCATTCGGGCCGCAGCCTGGGCTCTGAGACCGACTCTATTTACTGGGTTTCTGAGCCGTTTACACTGTTATTTTTGCCCTGCAGCACATGTCCGGGAAGCCCAAGTCTGTTGACCTGGGCTCCGAGACTCTCTGTCATGAGGGTTTTTTTTTTGCAATGTAGATGTCGTTTATCTAATAGTAATAGTCCCAGTGGAAACTTTTGCACTCAGGAATATTTTGTGGATTTGGGAAAATCCCAGGAAGATTTTGTTTTAATAAAACACTTTTTTTTGGCAGCTTTGGGACAGATATTATCTGGTTTCCATTTGTTTCCTGAATATTAAAGGGGAACAGTCCTCATTCCACTCAGAGCAGCAGAGTTAAACTGAAGACAAAAAAAAAATCCCCTCTCCTCAAGAATAAATCTACATGGAAATTCATTGGACATCATCTTTTGAATGTCAGAAAAATGTGAAGAGCAAATAGGCACAGTTTCTTTTTAATGTTTCTTTTTAAAATATCAGATTCTGCTTTTCGTTCCCATAAATCTGGAATAAATCCACTTAAGGCAGTGGAGTAACACCAGATTTACACCGAGGACCCGGGACATTATTTTTGTCCCACATCAGAAATAATGCTGCAAATGGGCAATAGCTTCATCTAAAACAATAGTAGATATTGCAATATTTATTGGCATGAATATTATGTGTCTTTTCAATTAGCTTGCTTATGTCATGCCATTCTATAAGTGCATCATCACTGGAATGCAGTTGCCTGAAATCCCCACCAATTTCGTAGTCTCCTGATGACAGGTAGCATGACTCTGCAGCGTCTTCCATAGGAGTTATGTGACCTTTGACACACACGGTGGGTATCGCAGGCCAGGGGAGGCTGAGCCTCCCCAAACAGTCCTGCATGGCTCTGCCCTCACTCTGCTCCCAGGCTGGGGGAGCTGAGGACCGGCAACCCGCCCAATGCTGGTGGAGCTGGGGACCAGCAGCCCACTTGTCTGGCACTCTGGGGCTGAGGGATCTGAGGCCAAGCCACCCACCCCATGCTCTGGCTGGGAGAGCTAAGGGCCACACCCCTCATCTGGTGCTCCGGGGATGGGGGCCGCACCTCCTGCTAACCTGGCATTCTGGGGCTGGGGTGCTTGGGAGGCCCAGGGCTGGAGTGAAGTGACTGGTGGTCACGGGGTGGGGGCTCTGGACTCCGGTGGGGTTGGAGCCTTTGGCAGGAGACATGGGGCCAGGGACTAGCCTCTCCAAGTCAGTAGTTCACGGGCTGCCCATGATCTTTGATCTTTTTTACAATGCAGCATTTTAGGAATACATTGTTTGGGTTAATCTTCCATGGAAAGATCCTTTGAATTATCTGTTGTGTCTAGGGATGTCAATTAATCTCAGTTAACTCAAGCGATTAACTCAAAACAAATTAACTTGATTAAAATAGTTAATCACAATTAATTGCAGTTTTAATTGTACTATTAAATAATAATAGAATACCAATTAACATTTATTATAAATATTTTTGGATATTTTTCAACATTTTCAATCATATTGATTTCAATTACAGCACAGAATATAAAGTGCACAGGGCTCACTTTATATTACAGTGAAACCTCCATTTAACGGACTAATTCCGGCGAGGGGGTGTCCGTTAAATGTAAAAGTCCATTATTTAATAATGAAAAAAAAAACGAGCTGTCGGAGCAGCAGCCCGACCGCCACAGGGTCGGGGCGGCAGCTCTGCAGCCCGCCCGCTGCCGGGACCCAGGTGGCAGCCGGGAGCTGTCAGCCAACCCGCCCGGGTCCCAGCTGCCGGGACCCGTCAGCCAACCCACCCGGGTCCCAGGACCCGGGCGGGAGCCAGCCTGCCCGGGTCCCGGCTGCCGGGAGCCGTCAGCCAGCCCTCCCGCTGCCGGGACCTGGGCGGCAGCCAGGAGCAGGCAGCCAACCCGCCCGCCAGCCAGCCCTCCTGCTGCTGTGACCCGGGCGGGAGCCGGCAGCCAGCCCACCTGCCAACCAGCCCTCCTGCTGTTGTGACCCGGGCGGCAGCCGGGAGCCAGCAGCCAGCCCGCGAGAAATGGATTTGGGATGCGTCGGACTTGCTCAGAAATTTTGTCCGTTGCATCCGAAGTCCGTTAAATCGAGGTTTTACTGTATTATTTTTTCATTACAAATATTCACACTGTAAATGTCACCTTGTGTCATATTTAAACTTATTTTTAGATTTCTTTTTCCCTTTGGCAACCCCTAAGTGAAATTAATTGTGCTGGGTAATTTCTGACACCTGAAAATACAAGAATTTTTGAAGGGAATAACACAGTGAATCATACGTTGGATTGGAATTCTGCAAATGTTTGTCCTGTAAATTGAAGCAGTTTGATATATGGATGGTTTCATTCCAATTAAAACTATTTTTCCTGCTTTAACACCTTGAATAGCAAGTTTAGCTTGGAGCAAAGATTTTTATGGCCTGACGATCAGAATATATAATATAAATGAAAATGCCAACTGCCCCTTAGCTGTATTGACAAAACAGGTGCTGCCCATTCCTTGAATTGCAGGCTCCATGTCATCCTCTATATTTCAATGTTTCAAAGAGTTTCCTGCCTTTCCACTCTCCAGAATGTTTAATTCTTAATTTTCTATCTTAGAGTAGCAACACTGACATGAGACCGAGTATGATCATTGTCATTTCATGTTACTGACAAGCAAAGTGGCAACTTAAAATGACTGGTTAATTTAAAAAAAAAAATCCTTACTATAAATCCAAGTTGTTATAGTATCAAAGATCCAACTATTCAGGCTTCAAAGGAAGAGCAAAAATCAGCGCTAACAATATTTAGAGGCTTCTAAAATGCATGCAAAGTGTCTTTATTCTATAAATCATAATACAGACATGTTAAGGTCACTGTCTTCCAGCAAGTGCTTGTATCTCCTATTGGATAGGGTGAATCCCAACTCTCCAATGAGATAAAACACGTGCGCCTGATTCTGTGTGACTGCAGAAGAAATGCAAAGTGAATGTAAAATGTAGCCAATTCGTTATGGTAGGATTTTACATCCACTTTGCACTCACTGGGCATGTTTGTTAGTGACTAACCCACGTGCAAGGCAATGGAGAATCAGGACCTTTGTTTTTAGTTGGCCCAAGATGTTATACTGTGATCTTGTCACTGATCCAGGTGAAGGACTGATTCTTGCTATCTTCAGAACCGTGTAATTTTTATTTACTTTTGGAAGTGGACAGGGGGTGGGCACAGAGTTGTGAAGAGAGAAATTCAGGAAGCATTATTTAATAGCAGTTGTTTAAATGCTGCAACCTAGCAGATATGAGGTATTGGGCAGAGTCGAGGTGAGAACAGGAAAAGGCAATAAGAGCAAATTGGTATATGAATATTACCATCATATAAATCAGGGGTGGGCAAACTACGGCCCACAGGCCACATCCAGCCCGTGGGCTCGTCCTGTCTGGCCCTTGAGCTTTCAGCTGGGGAGGTGAGCCCTGGCACCTCCCCCGCCTTCCCCACTCCCCCAGTGCCTCAGCGCGCCCTGCGGGCATCAATCCTGGGGGGTGGGACGACGCGTTCCTGTAGATCAGCGTGGCAGTGTGACATGCTGCTTTGAGCAGCGTGGTAAGCAGGCCGGGCCTGTGGGGGTTGGATAAGGGGCAGAGGGGCTCAGGGGATAGAGAAGTGGGGAAGTGGGAGCCGGGGTGGGGGGGGGGGGGCTGTCAGGCGGCAAGGGTGTGGATAGGGGTCGGGGCAGCCAGGAGACGGAGCAGAGGGGTTGGATAGGGGTTGGGGTACTGGTGGGTTTTAGGGTCGGGAGGGGGTCTTGGGAGGGAGCGGTCAGGGGACAAGGAGTGGGGTGGGGGTTGGATGGGTCAAGGATTCTGAAAGGGGGGGCAGTCAGGGAAGGGGGAGTTGGATAGGGGATGGTGTCCGTGGGGGGCAGTTAGGGTGGGGGGTCTCGGGAGGGGGCGGTCAGGGAATAAGCAGTGGTGGGTTAGATGGGTCAGGAGTTCCGAGGGGAGCAGACAGGGAGTGGGAGGGGGCAGATAGGGGGCAGGGGCCAGGTTGTTTGGGGAGGCACAGCCTTCTCTACCTTGCCCTCCACACAGTTTTGCAACTCCCATGTGGGCCTCAGGCCAAAAAGTTTGCTCACTCCTGATATAAGTGGTTTAAAATGTATTCAAACGCATGAGTGCCTTTTTAAATTAGAGCATGAAAAGATCAGGGATCTATCAGTGGAACTCCCAGACAGAGAATCCCGTCTTTTCGGTACTCAGATGGTTTTAAGCTAGATTTTTAACCAACTGTACTATGGGATGAAGGTTGGTCTTGTGGTGAAGCCACTAGCCCAGGATTCTTAAGACCCAAGTTCAGAGGGACCATGGCCTGAGGTAAAAAAATGGGATTTTTCCTTACTGAAAATTTTTATTAAAACATTTTCCCCCCACATTTTCATCTAAATTTTCCACTGGAAAATGTGTTTTTGGTGGAAATCTGAATAACAAAAAAAAGTCTGATTTGCATGTGCTCATGCAGTGCCTCATGGGAGTTATAGTTTAGTTGCCTCATGCTCCTATTCTCCTATGTATGCTGGGCTCTCTGGTCAGGCTACATTTCCCATAATGCACCACCATCTTCTCTCTTGGAAAGGGAGGTGGCACATTGTAGGAATCCCTAACCAAGTTGCTCAACATTGAATCACCAAATCTACTCTCTGTAGGGTGACCGTACATCGTGTTCTGGCTGGGACAGTCTCCTTTTTAATCTCTGTCCTGGACGTCACGACTTTTTTGGTTGTTTGTTCTTGCCCGGGGACGGAGGGGGGAAGGACTGGGGGAACGTTCGGGCAAATGCCCAGTTTTGCCAAAAAAATAGTGGCCTCCATGATATCATCTTGGGTGGGCAGTGATGCCAGGCAGCTTGGGCCAGCCCTGCATGGTAAGGCTTTGGCGGGGGGGTGCGGGAGGCAGGAGACCGGCCGGGGGGGGCCGCGGGAGATCGGCGGGGGGGGGCCGCGGGAGGCAGGAGATCGGCGGGGGGGGGGGCGCGGGAGATCGGCCGGGGGGGGGCGTGGGAGGCAGGAGATCGTGGGGGGGGGCGCGGGAGATCGGCTGGGGGGGAGCGCGGGAGGCAGGAGACCGGCCGGGGGGGGATGCTGGAGATCGGCCGGGGGAGGGCCGCGGGAGGCAGGAGACCAGCGGGGGCGGGGGGGGCGGGAGGCAGGAGACCGGCCGTGGGGGGGCCGTGGGAGACCAGCCGGGGGGGGGGGGGGGCGGGAAGTAGGAGCCCTGAGATACTGAGCCTATGAACTGCCAAGCTTAAAGGTGCTAGTTGCAAAAGTTGATCTTCTACATCTACTCCCGGTGTCCCGTTTTCAGTTAAGGGAAATATGGTCCCCCTAACTCTCTTGCACACCACATAGCTCTCCTGTCTGGTTAGTGACTAGGCCAGTGCTTGGATTATGAGCTCTGAAAGGGTCTCAACTGGAGGTGGTATAATGGACACAACCTATGGGCCACATTCTGCCACCCTTACTCACACTTAGGGCATATCTTCACTACGACTTTAATTTGACTTTAACGACGTTAAGTCGAATTAAACGTGTACCTGTCTTCACATACATGCTCTTAAAGTCGATTTAAAGGGCCCTCAAAATCGAATTTGTAACTCCTGCCTGACGAGAGAAGTAAGGCTAAAATCGACATTCCAAGCTCGATTGTGGGCTAGTGAAGACGCAACCGACATTAATAGCCTCCAGAGGCTGTACCACAATGCTCCATTCTGACCGCTCTGGACTGCCTCACTGCTCCACTGTGACCGCTCTGGACAGCACTCTGAACTCGCTGCTCTGGCCAGGTAGATAAGACCCGGGAACATTTGAATACCATTTCCTGTTTGGTCAGCGTGGCCAGCTGCTGAACAGCTCAGTCGCCATTCAGAGCAATCAGCAGCACAAGCCGCCATGCAGAGCTCAGCATCACAAGACTCCATGCAGAGCTCAGCTGCCCTGGAGACCAGCCAGAGGAAAAGAGCTCCAGCATGGTCCACTCGTGAGGTGTTGGATCTCATCGCTATCTGGGGAGAGGAATCCGTGATGTTGGAACTATGGAACAACAAACGGAATGCCAACACCTATGGAAGAGTCTCCAAGGCCATGATGGAAAGGGACCACAACAGGGATGCCCAGCAATGCCGCGTGAAAATTAAGGAGCTGAGGCAAGCGTTTCAGAAAGCCAACGAGGCAAACGGATGATCAGGGGGCGCGCCGCGGACATGCCAGTTCTATAATGAACTAAATCAGATAATGGGGGGCACCCCCACCACCATCGCACCAGTCTGCGTGGACTCCACCGATGGGATAATCGTCAGGGAGGAGACTGATTCTGATGAGGACGACCATGAGGAGGAGGGAAATTTCACGGAGCAGCAGGAGGCCAGCGGAGAAACCATGTTACCAGACAGCCAGGAGCTGTTTATCACCCTGCAGCCAGCACCCTCCCAAGCCTCCCAGGGGGGTAAGTGTTTCTTTTTAAGGGATTACATGACACGTGATTTTTTAAATGAAGCATTTATTAATGAGTAACTTGCGCTAAGGACTTAGCGTGCTTTCATTGCTGGTCAATTTCTACTCAAAGAGTTTGTCAATATACTCTGGGATTGACCGAAAGTCCTCCGCGGACATCTCAATGAAGCTATCCAGGAGGTAGCGATGAATCTTCCGCAGCAGATTTCTGGGGAGAGCTGCCTTATGTGGTCCCCCGTGATAGGAGACCATCCCACGCCACAAAAGTAGTAAGTTGTCTGGTATCATTGAGCAGGCTAGCATTGCGGCGAAGGGACCAGGACTTTGCAGGGAGGCAAGGAGCATGCGCTCTCTATCTCTCTGAGAAATTCTCAGCAAAGTGATGTCATTCATGGTTGCCTGTTTGAAATACGGACTGCAATTAGTAGGGAGATAAAGATTCCCAGCTGCAAAGTACTCTTTTCTGCTGAGGACCGACCAACCGCCCCCTCCCCCCCAAACGCTCACCCCCCGCCAGCCCGTAGCGATAGCTAGCAGGGAATCTGAACAGTCTGCAAGTGGTTGCTTCCGCTTCAGATCCAACGCGCACCCAACCCCCCCCCGCCTCCAGCCCGTAGCGGTAGCTAGCAGGGAATCTGAACAGTGTGCAAGCGGTCTGAAGAGCCCCAACCAGCCCTTAGCCCTTAGCGAGAGATTTTTTGGCCTTTGTTTTGCAGTTTGCGGTTCAGTGGAGCCACGCGGTGGGGGGAAGGGGGTGGGGTTACTCTACAATATGCAAGTGCTGCTTTTAACTTACCATGGCCGGCTGCACGGTGCTTTCAGAAGCCGTGTTGGGCTGAGGCACGCATATGTGTCTGAGATGCTGTAACTTTTCTGTGAGCTATTCAGTCACTTTTAGGTGTAGAACATGACCTTGTACAGAAATCATATCAGGCCTGTGAATACTGAGGTTTTTAATGGCATAGTACTCCCATTGTGTACCGTCCGAGACTGCATCTGCCTCCTAACCTTGAATGTATCTGTCTCATAACTTTCAAACTTTCTTTTCCCACATTCGCCCACAGATGAACAATTATCTCAGAATCCCCCGTCCTGCTCCTCCCGCCGTGCATCACAGATAAGAAAGCGAAAAAAGAAAACGCGAACGCGCGATGATATGTTCAGCGAACTCCTGGAGAACTCGCGCACTGAGGCAGCCCGCCAGATGGAATGGAGGGAAAGATTGATAGAGGCAAGGAATGGAGAGATACAGGCAAGGAATCGAGACAGGCAGGAATCGAGAGCTGCGGCAGAAAAGAGGGAAGAACAGTGGCTGCAGCGACAGGACTGCGAAGAAAGATGCATAGATGCTTTGATCCGTATAATGGAGGACCAAAGCAACATGCTGCGATCTCTGGTGGAGCTGCAGCAGGGCCAAAGACCACCTCTGCAGCCCCTGTCTAACCACCTCCCCCTCTCCCCAAGTCCCATAGCTTCCCCACCCAAACGCGGGGTGAGAACCCGGGGGGGCAAGCTCCGTGGACCGACCCACTCCACCCCACAAGCCAGCAGAAGCAGCAGCAGCAGCAGGCTGACGTTCTCTGAAAACTTTTAAAAGCTGCTGTGTCTTGGCCACCCCTCCTCTCCCCCCTTCCCCGCCCCCTCCTCTGTCCGCTCCTCCCCCAGTGCGACTGCTGTTTTCCCTCCAGGCTACCATGATAGTGATCCCCTGTATTTGTATTTCTGATTAACCAATAAAGGAACCATGATTTTTCAAACAGTGAATTTATTTCCTCTGCAAGCATGGGGAGGGGGGAGGGGAAGAGGGTTCAAGGACAGCAGGCTTACAGCACAGCAAGGGAGCAGGTTCTCAAACGCCATGTCGGGCACTCATAAAACTGTCTTTCAAGGCGTCCCTGAGGCGCAGGGCCTCATGGTGCGCTCTTCTACTTTCCCTGCTGTCTGGCTGCTGGTAAGTAGCAGACAGTAAATTTGCCTCTGCCTCCCAGCCCGCCATAAACGTTTCGCCCTTGCTCTCACAGAGATTGTGGAGCACAGAGCAAGCAGCAATAACAATGGGGATATTTCTCTCGCTGATGTCTGAGCGAATCAGTAACGAACGCCATCTCCCCTTCAGACGGCCAAATGCACACTCTACGGCCATTCTGCACTTGCTCATCCTGTAATTGAACAGCTCCTGATCCCTGTCCAGGGCTCCTGTGTAGGGCTTCATAAGCCAGGGCATTAGGGGGTAGGCTGGGTCCCCAATGATAACGATCAGCATTTCCACACCCCCCCACGGAAATTTTCTGGTCGGGGAAGAAAGTGCCTTGCTGCAGCTGTCTAAAAATCCTAGAGTTCCTGAAAACACGAGCGTCATGAAGCTTTCCTGGCCACCCCACGTACAGGTCGGTGAAACGTCCCTTGTGGTCAACCACTGCTTGCATGACCATTGAATAATATCCCTTCCGGTTTCTGTACTCGGCGGCCTCGTAGTCCGGTGCCAGGATAGGGATATGAGTCCCATCTATAGCCCCACCACAGTTAGGGAATCCCATGGCGGCAAAGCCATCTATTGTAGCTTGCAGGTTTCCGAGGTTTATAACCCAGTGTAGCAGCTGCTCGACGATTGCCCTGCTTACTTGCATCACAGCAAAGCCCACTGTAGATCTACCCACCCCAAACTGATTCGCGACTGACCAGTAGCTGTCTGGCGTTGCAAGCTTCCAGAGGGCTATCGCCACTTGCTTCTCAACTGTAAGGGCCGCTCTCATTTTGGTATTCTCGCGCCGGAGGGCCGGGGACAGCAAGTCACAAAGTTCCATGAACGTGCCCTTTCGCATGCGGAAGTTTCTGAGCCACTGGGAGTCATCCCAGACCCGCAGCACTATGCGATCCCACCAGTCCGTGCTTGTTTCCCTGGCCCAGAATCGGCGTTCGATGGCATGAGCCTGCCCCATTGCCACCAAATTTGACAGATTGTCAGTCGCCCTACTTCCAAAAACGGCAGTGTCCCTGTCATCCCTGCTGTGCATGTCCATGTCCATCTCCTCCTCACTGTCGTCGGCTTCCAGAAAGCGCAGTTGTCCCCGGATCGCATTCCTCTGCAGACGGTTCAGCATGAAATCCGCAACCGTGATCGAGGTCCTCACAACGGCCATTACTGTTTCCGTGGTGTCAGCGGGCTCCATGCTTGCAGTGCTATGGCGTTAGCGCGGCGCGGAGAAAGGGCGCGAATTATGGGATGCCTACCCACAGTGCACCGCTCGTAATGGCGGTCGGCGGCGCGGAAAAAGGGTGCGAAATTTGGAAATGCCTACCCATAGTGCAGCACTCGAAATGGTGTCTGCTGGGGGATCCGGGAACTGTGGGATAGGTACCCACAGTGCAACACTCGTTATGTCGACGCTTGCAAAAGTTGTGCGGACAGACACTGTCGACTTGCTGTGCTTTGCTGTGCTTAGTGAAGACACACAAAATCGACTGTATACAGTCTGCTTCACAAAATCGAATTAAAGGAAATCGACCTACTGCTGTAGTGAAGACATACCCTTAGTAGTACTTCATATATAATCCTGCTGATCAGTGGGACTACTTGCAGAGTAAGGCACTGCTCAGAGTCTTTACAGATAGGCCAAAATTCTGCTATATTATGATCTAAACATCTGATACAGGCCCAGATCCTCAAGATATAAAAATCAGTGCATGAAGCGTAGCCAATTTACACCAGCTGAGGGTGTAATTTATAAGGACTAAAGCCCAGCTCCTCAAAGGTATTTAGGTTCCTACCACTCCCAGCTGGTACAAACTGGCATAGCTCTATGTTTTGTGTGCGCTGAGGATCTTGGCTCTGGCATAGTGTTCTCCACAGCTTGATGCCTAGATACAGTAAGAGACATATTAGAAATAGCTATTGAGACTGGTGGCAGTACTGACTATTGGATCTCCCTGCATGTATTTTCATGTCATATCTCTGTGTTCAAATGACAAATCTTGGTAGATTCAACACTGGAAATAACTTTTCCTTTAGAAGAAGTGTTTTATTCACATAAATAATATACTTGTGTACAGCCCAGCGACTGCGTCCTTGTTGTCTGGGTAACCAGGAAAGCTCAGATGACACGAGACATACAGGAGGCCAGGATATGGTCTGTGTGATGATTCTCAGAGCTAAAACAGCGAGTGAGCTCAGTCCTGGTTCCCTGGAACAGCTTGTGCGCAAAGTCTGTGGACAGGGGAAAGATACATGGGGTTGGGTGCATCCATATCTTTCTCTCCAGCCTGGAGAGAGGGCTCAGGGCTGCAGTAGCATTCATTGCCTGCTACACTTCCCTGATGCCAGACTATGTGCTATCATCCCATCCCCAGATCCATCTTCATCAGGCTGGTCCAGTGTGGAGGTCACAGAGATGTATTCCTTAATGCATGGGAAGGGGAAGAGGTTATGCAACCTCCTTATGTCACCCCTCTTGCTGAAGCATATTTCTACTGTGTTCACGGCCTTCTGTGGTACGCACTTGGAATGCAGGATTTAGCCATTTATTTGTACGGTGGGGAAAAAGTATTTCATTTACTAAGGAAATTCTGATGGTGAGTCCTTCACAAGTGAATAACTAGCCCCTAAATTCATCAAAATAAAAATGAAACAGTGCTCAACCAAACAAGTACACCCAGAAATCCTGTCAGCAGTCCATGCATGCGATAGACCCAGAGGCAGCTCCAGAGCTGCCAACTCAGTTGCTGGAAGGGGAATCTGCCAGGGAACTAGATGCTGATGTTCCTGGAAAAAAGATCCTCCATCCTCTTGCTTGGCATATGGAGTCTGTGCCCGGCACCCCCAGAAGAAGGATAGACCAGGAGAAGAGGGCAGTGGGGGCAGGTTTCTACCCCAAATAGCCTTGTGACCAGGTTAAAAATCCATAAAACTGTTACTATAATATACATATTCAGACAAAACAAATTCAGATTGGATTCTGTTGCTAGTTTTCTTTTTTCCAAATTGCACGCTCATAGCAGGCATTTGCATTATTTGGCAGTTAACTGGAGCAGAGGGTTTACATAACAGTGTAAGCAAATGCATTTGCACAATAATAACTCGTTTCACTGACTTGTTTGAAGCACCAGGGTGATTCCCTGCATTTTTTAAAAAGGCAGTGAAATCTTATTTAAATGAAATTAGTGTCAGTGAAATAAATCAGAGTCAGTGTATTAGAGAGAGACTAATTAGAGAGAGAACAGTACAGCCACTGCAGTGCGACTTTCCCTACAGATCCTAGCCCTAACCGGAGGGCTCAGGCTAACCTGCAAGAGGGCCCTGTTGACAGTGTAGTTAAGCTTGTATTACTAGTGCCATTGCCTGTACTGTACCTGTTCTGCAGGTAGAGAATGTTAATCTCCAAGCCTGTAAATACAGCACCTTTCATAAACAATAAACTTCGTAGTCCCCCCATCCCAATCAAATGGCTGACTTTTTTTTTTTTAAGTGATATTTGTTGGAACAAATCAAAAACCTCCCAGTAAAACGCTTCATCATGCTGTTCCTTTATAAAGACATTTCAGGACGCAGCCTCTGGCAGCGCGAGGGAAACAACTTCGACAGAACCCCAAAGTCTTTTTTTAATTCTTTATTTGATTCGCTTATCAAAGGTTCGTTCAAATCTGTGCTGGGTGTATTCCTCTGCTGGAAGTTTCATCTCATTAAAAACCCACTTGGCTGTCAGCATCTACTCAGCATAGTTCTGAGCAATGTATCCATGAGCTGTGCCTTATTGTCTCTCATCTATGAGTGGAAATCTAGGCTAACATTTTCAAAAGTGGCCAGTTATTCTGGGTTCCTCCATTTTGTGTGGGGGGTGGGGGGTGAGCAGAGCGGAACAAAATTTTTAGGAGTGCTCAGCCCAGACCAGCTCCTATTTAGGCACCGCAGTTAGTGGGGTGCATTTCAAAAGTTCTCAGTATGTTCTGTTCTCAGTGGGAGCTGCAGGGTACTGGGCCCTTTGTTTAGGTGCCTATATGAGAGCTGTGCATTTCTTAAAACCCGGCTCCTTGAGCCTGATTTGCAGAGATGCTGAGTGTCTGCAGCTGCCATTGATTTTGATAGGTCGATATGTTGGTGCCATGCCCATACCAGTCTCAAGTTAATATTCGTGGGATTCATGATCACAGCCAAGACAAACTTTTCTGTCCCCAACTGTGTGCCAGGTACTTGCCTCTATCCCCCCTTTTTCTGAAGTCATTCCCATAGTTATAGTGCTCCCTAAGTTAAAGGGTCAAGTGGCTTTTGCCTCTTGAAACATGTCTGAGGCTTCACCCCACTGAGCCCTAGCAGGTCAATACTCTGAATATCTTTTCTTCATCAAAGCAAGGTCTGCAGAACCTTGACTTGTTTGAGACAGACCATAAAGGCAGAACTACCCATCCTGCACTTGCCTAATATTGAGCATCTGAATGGGCATCTGTGTCTATTCTGTAAAGAGCAATTAGGTCTCTTTGGTGTGGGATCCGCCTCCGGCCCCCCAGAATCAGCTGTTCCACAGAGTGCAGGAAGCGCTGGGGTGGAGGTGTGCTTGCAGGAGAGAGCAGAACTGGGTGGGAAGAGTTGGGGAGCGGGTGGGAAGAAGTGGGGCAGGGCCTGGAGGAAAGGAGTGGGGTGTGTGTGTGTCCTGGGGCAAAGCGGGGCAAGGATGAAGCCAATGCCTGTGCCCCTTGTTAACCACAGTACAGGGACAGTCAGTAGACCTTAGTTCAGGGATTGGCAACCTTTAGCATGCAGCCCACCAGGGTAAGCCCCTGTAGGGCGGGGCCGGTTTGTTTACCTGCTGCATCCACAGGTTTGACCGATCGCAGTTCCCCTGGCTATGGTTTGCTGCTCCAGACCAATGGAGGCTGCAGGAAGTGGTGGCCAGCACATCCCTCGGCCTGTGCCACTTTCCGCAGCTCCCTTTGTCCTGGAGCGGTGAATCGTGGCCAGTGGGAGCCGCGATCGGCCGAACCTTTGGACGCGGCAGGTAAACAAACTGGCCCGGCCTGCCAGGGAGCTTACCCTGGTGGGCTGCGTGCCAAAGGTTGCCGATCACTGCCTTAATTCCTCTGCTGAGATTGCGAGGCTCCCGGTTTTAGGATGGTGTTTTTGATCATGTGGATACATAGGAAATGGACTGAGATCAGCAATCCATTTCACATAGTTTCAGTCAACAGCCATCAGATGGTCACAGATTTGGGTTACTGTCACTGGAGGGAGGAATTGAAAGAGCTCAAAATGGTGGACTCCATTATCAGTCCCCTGAACTAGAAGCAAATACCTGGCGTGCATTTGGGACCACGGTGGTTGGACTGGCAGCAGTCCTGCACGTGCCTGGCTTTAGATACGTAGGCCCCAATTCATGGTGCTGTGAAGCTGTCTTTTTTCTATTCCTGCACGGGTGCTGTGGTGAATCAGGATCTCAGACTGTAAACTCGTTGGGGCTGGAAGGGACTATCGTACCATATGTCTGTACAGCATCTAGCACAATGGGAAGTTGATCTGGTTGGAGCCCAAGTACTACAGTAATATAAATAATAATGGTCTACTACTGTGTTTCCCCGAAAATAAGACAGTGTCTTATATTAATTTTTGCTCTCAAAATTACATTACATTATATTACAGCGAGAGGCAAAACTGGAAGTACGTCTTATTTTCGGGGGATGTCTTACTTTCGGGGAAACAGGGTAATACTCCCGGATTACTTCTCCTAGCCTTAGTTTTTTTGCATATACCCACACACATCTTTGTGTCCCTCTTGTCTTCCCAGGTCCTAACCACTTCCCTTCTGTCCCTAACTCCCAATTTTAAAACAATGTTATAGTAAAGCAAGCACCTTCCACCCTTTTCTTCAAATTATTAAAGAACAAACAGTTGATTATGTAATACATGCAAGACTGAAAAGCCCCTTTTAAGACAGGGTAAAGCAAAAGACCTACTGTGAGCCAGAAAGAGCTAGAAAATAAACGCCTGCCACATCCGTACCTCTGTTTTTCCTGTTCTACTTTACTTCCCAGCAATGCTCCCAAGTTGAGTTTATTTTTCAGCATGGGAGATAACCTGCTGCTTTAATGGCTTCAGACACAAATAGTAGCTTTCTAAGGAGCCAACTCCTTGTCTCAGTCTCTCTCAGAATCAGCCTTCATACGGTCACATATGCTGCTTTCCATTCTCTTGCTGCCAACCCACTTTCTCTTCCTGCTCTCCCATTTGCTGTCAGCACTGGTTTTCAGTAGCACTGCTTCTGCATGGCTCACTGGCCCTTTAAATCTCTTCCTGGCAGTTTCAGTGTGGCCTGGTAATCGCAGGCTTTCCATAACTGGGCCAGCAACACGTGTGTTCTATGGAGGGCTGCCACTTGGCCTGATGTTCCCAGCAGGCTGGCCCAGAGTGCTGCCAGCCTTGCCTGCGGGACCATTAAAGACTCTCAAAGAGATTTCCTACATTGCATCGTCATGAGGACAACAAGGAAAAGTGAGACCTTGGGTTTCGTGTTACTATTTAGTTGGTTTATACCAGCGCCGTTGTGTGATATAGACTATGACAGTGTACGATATACAATAATGAAGACATTGCCTGCCCCCAAAGAGGTCACTTTGTATGACAGAGACGTGTGGAAGATGGGTCGCACTAGGAAATCCAGACTCAGAGGATGCAGGGTGAGAATCAGTGATGTGTCTTTTATGCCCTGCACCTTGAGTTTGGGCTGCTCCGGGGGCCAAAACTCCTCCTGGTGTCACTTGGGCCGTCCACCCTAAGCTGCCTCGGGGAAGAAGCATTGCTCAGAATCCCGCTAGTGCCATTCCTACCAGCCCCAGGCCCGACCCTAGACTGGAGCTTGTGAGAGGCCCTCTGAAAGGGCTGCTTAGGATGCTCTTATGCATTGCCTGCTCTGGGAGAAATCTTCCTGGTCTGGTTGTCAGTCTTACCCTTAGTGTTTAGGCATTTTCTCCTGTCCAAGTTCAGGTCTGTTGGGTATTGTGGAAGACGTGTTTTTTTAAATAGGGGCTTGAATGCAGGGCGAATGGGACAGGGTGATCCACCTCTGGGGAGCAGTGAGATAAAATGCCTTCTTGGAAACAGGTGAGTCACCACCTCTAAAAGTTTGTACATGGGAACAAAGGCTGAGCATGGTGAAGTGACCTGGGAGTAAATTCTCTTGGCCCAACCCTGAAGATGTTTTGGAACTGTTTTAGGGCCAGCTCCCATTGACATAAATGGAAGTTTTATCCATTGTCTTTGTTGGGAGCAGTCCCTTCCCCTCCTGAGAAGAAAACTCAGTTATTGAAAGTTCATTAATAGCATCATACACAAAGAGGAAAGAGACCTCCTCCTCGGCTGAAACTGCTTATTAAACTTGAATACTTTTCAAGTTTTGTTTTATTGTCTCTGGTCTGGGTTAAGGTCCTCTGCTAAACATGGATCTTTCAGCAACCGGTATCTGTTTTACACACAAACTAGTGTTTGTTTCCTGTGCCAATTAAATCTTACATTTTATTCAAACCTACTGACACTGAACATAAAACACGACTACAGTAACAGAGACAAAGCAGAGCGGGATAATATCTGCCTGGGCTGGAGATACTTGAAATTGGGACAGGTGTAACTAGGGTGACCAGAGTCCTGATGTTATAGGGACAGTCCTGATTTTTGGGTCTTTTTCTTATATAGGCTTGTATTACCCCCACCCTCTGTCCCGATTTTTCACACTTGCTGTCTGTTCACCCTAGGTGCAACTGAGGTCAGAATCTGGCCCTTTGTGTTAACACTTTGGGAGATCATCCTGGTTGTCAAACTTCTGTGATTGTATCGTGAGTCTTGTGGTATTTTATTTAAACCTTTGGCTCCTGGAGACAAGTGATTATGTGAGAATTTCTCTTTTCATTGAAAAGGGAAGTTGCTAGCATTCATAGTTGTAGAGAAAAGGTTGAAAACATGACTCGAGTGCTAAAGGCTGAACAACCAGAAGGCACAAAAAAAGAACCCCAAATTATTCTTTTTTTAGTCTTAAAATCATGAGATTTTTTTTGTCTCATCATTTTAGAAGGCTGATTTATGTTTTTTGAATGTTTGAGGTTGGCAGTATTGGATGATTCAGTTTGTTTTCCTTGCTTAGATTTTTCTGACGTGCTGCAGTATACAGATTGTAGTCATAAAGGTAATCTAGGCTTGTTTTATTCAAAACTTCCACTGATTAATTCATAGGAAATTTTGTGTGTGTGAGGTAGGCATGTTATTTTGTAGCAGAATTTGATATAATCATGTTAGAAATGAAAATTCTGTTCAATATAGATTTATTTGGTCTATATCGGTATCAACACAAATTCCAGAACAATTTACCTTGCTAATCTGACAGTCTTTTTATTGCTTTATGTTCATTCAATTGAGTAATCTTTCCATGTTGCTCTCTAAATATAGATATTCCGTACAGCAGATCATGCCTACTCTGAAGGATCAAATGGTGAATTCATTAAAATTTCATGGCAGCTCTGCTTTTCTCTCCTCTGGGTACCAAAAAAAAAAAAAAGTTTGCATATCAATGCATATGAAAATATTTGGTCGCATTCTGTCCTGAGTTGCACAATTTTAGCCTTAATGAGGGCAGTGGAATTGATTCAGGGAAGAGTCACTAGTGAAACTGAGAGCAGAGCCTGGCTTATTGAAAGCAAATGTCATTTAAAATGTGTGTGGTGTGTGCTATTGAATATTCAGTTATCCTTATCTTACTCTGAGTAATCAGGGTCAATTACTTTGTGTCATCCTTGGCAGTTTGTCTCTTCTGCAAAGACTGTACAGACTCGCCAACATGCTGTATGCTGTTATCATTTATTATTTATTTGATGTCTAGGCTGCACCAGTGTGAAACCAGTGGGAGTGGAGAATCAGGTTCGAGATCACTGTTTCGAAGAACTTTTCAGCCTAGAAAGACAATAAAGAAGGGGAGTATTCATACACAGGAGGGAGTAATGGAAACTAGGTTAGGCAGAGTGAATGAGGCATGAGTTTAACTCATGGTTTAGTAGTTCTCTGACTTTTGGATGGATTTTTTTAAAGTAAAAAATATTTTTACTCATTTCATTAGTAAATGCTCATCTAGTTGGTAAACAACAACTTGAGCAGATGTCTAATGAGGATAGGCCTCCTTGAAGGAGTATGTCTTAAGGCAAATGGAGGCATTTTTGGCTGAGGCAAGGGGGGAAGGTTTATTGGGCAGCATGGAAGCCTGCTCAGAACCAAGACCAGGAGAAGGGCACAAAGGGGAAGGTGAGTAAAGTAGTATGAGTACAGTCTGTGGTCAGAAGGTGGAGTGGAAAGAGCTAGGAGCAGATGGTAGGCCTAAGCCAGGTTGTGGAGAGCTTGGAAACAGGGACAATGAATTTAGTTTGATGCAGATGAGATGATGAGAAGTTGGTGGTGATGGAGTTTGAACAGAGTCTAGACTCGGTCTGAGTAATGGGAAAGGGGCATGAATTTTGTGGTTGCATTTTGGACTGATTGAAAGGAGAGCTGAGGGGATAATTTAAGAATTTGGCAAGGAGGATACTGCAGCAACTGAGGCAAGAGGAATCAAGGCCTGGGCATGGTGGGAGTTGAGAGAAACAGGTGGACTTGGGAGTGGTGACAGAGGAAAAACTGGCAGGTTTAATGTCAGTAACAATATTCCTGGTGGAGAAGGAGGAGTCATGGATGTTGCCAAGAATAGCTGGAAGAGACTGGAGCTGACAACAGTAGACTACAGAAGGGAGTAAAGATGAAGTGAGAAAGAGATATCAAAAAGGCAGCCAGGGATGCATATTTGGCTGCAGGGGATAATTTAGGTATGAAGAAGTAGACCTGAAAATAATCAGCATGGTGATGATTTAAGTTGTGCAACTGGATGAGGATTCTCAGGGGAAAGATGCAGAGGGAGAAAAGGAAAGGCTCATGGACAGATCCTTGAGAAACTCTGACGGAAAAAGTGGAGAATGGGAGGTGGAGCGGCTGAAAGTGACCCTTCAGAATCAAAGATAAGCAGAGAAACAAGAGGAGTAGTGAATAGAAGATATGCTCTTTCAATCCTAGAAGGGAGAGAGAGAAAGCTTAGAGGATGACAATGAAGTGATGGACCATTTCAAAGGCCATAGACCAAGGAGCATGAGGACAGAGAGGAGGCCATGTAACTTGGCCAGGAAGGTTCACTGATGACATTGAAAAGGGCTTTTTCAGTAGAACACAGCAGGCAGATGCTGATTGAAGAGGACTGGGGAGGGAGCTGGCGGAGAAGAAGCCTGGGCAGAAGGATTAGACCAGGGGGTGGCAACCTTTCAGAAGTGTTGTACCGAGTCTTCATTTATTCACTCTCATTTAAGGTTTCGTGTGCCTGTAATATATTTTAACATTTTTAGAGGGTCTCTTTCTATAAGTCTATAATATAGAACTAAACTATTGTTGCATATGAAGTAAATAAGGGTTTTAAAATGTTTAAGAAGCTTCATTTAAAATGAAATTAAAATGCAGAGCCCCCCGACTGGTGGCCAGAACCCAAGCAGTATGAATGCCACTGAAAATCAGCTCACGTGCTGCCTTTGTCACGCATGCCATAGATTGCCTACTCCTAGATTAGACAGTACATTCAAGAAGTTCAGCAGTGAAGGGAAAGAGGGAGAGGGGTAGTTGGATGAAAATTTCTTTGAGACAAGTGTCCACAGTGGTGTGCTTGATGACAGGGGAAAGGAGTTAGGTGACAGAGAGTGCTTAAGGATGTGGGAGACGAAGGGAGCAAGGGAGCTCATGAACCAGGAGGAATGTTGTCAAGGTAGTAGATGGAGTAGTGAGCAGAAGACATGATTCTAAGTTTTGTTAGCATTATGGCAGCCGTAAGAAATGTAAGCATAGTTATCCTTGAGGTGGTTCTGTTCATGCTCTAGCTAGATCTTCCTTTTACCATATTAAGAACATCTCTACATATTGAGTCATGTTATCTAGCTAGATCTTCCTTTTACCATATTAAGAACATCTCTACATATTGAGTCATGTTATCTCTATCTATGTGGTGGTGGTGGTACTCTATGAAACAGTTATGTTCTGCATTAGATGACTGTTATTCATGAATTCAGTGAACTTCCATGTAAAAGGCTTCATGGATTTCAGATTGAATTGAATTGGGATTGTTACAGATACTTGGATTTCTCAGCCCGTTCTTTCAATAATACAATCTCCACATTTACTTCCCATTACTATTTTGTGGTTATACCTTGATTTATGCTCTTGCCAAATTTTATAAGCTAAGCAGGGTCAGGCTGAGTATTTGGATGGTAGACCTCAAAGGCTAAACTGGTGCAAGAAATGGTATTCATGATTCAGTAGGTGGTACTTCTTCCTTGTATCCAATGTACTATCTTGGTGTTGTTGGCCTTGTGCTGTTTGAATGACTCCTTTCAGATGACATGTAAAACGAAGGTTCAGGCCACTTATGACCATTCAAAATCCCAATGCATTTCTTAAGAGCCATGGTGTCAGCCTTGGTATTATAGACAGATTCCAATTTGGGTCCTATTGAGACTTGTCTCAATGGCATTAACTCAATCAACCTATCTAAATCCAATTGAAAACTCCACTAAATACCAATATAGACACAGTTTAACTGCTTTAGTGTGATTTTTAGCAGGTCAAGATATTGTCAGGCAAGGCCTTTTAGGAGTTGATACCTCACTCATGTTGAACATTAATGTTTTATATATCCTGTGAAATCAAAGATACCTCGGCTCTTTGAGATGACATAAATATTTATTCCTGGCTCTAGAAATTAAAATTATGTCAGATTAAAAAGGGGATTGATGCAGTGACAATGGAAGTAAATTAGTAATCAAAATAATGTGATCATATGAGCTTATGTTACATACCCTGTCAGGGCTAGAAATTAATGTCTTTGTGGGCGAGGGTTTCCCAGCTTTCCAATGATACAGAGCAATAGTCTAGATTCCTGAGGGTTCAAAGCATGGCAGGCCTTCAGCAGTCACTGGTTTCTTGATCTAACAGTGCTTTTGTGGCATTGAACTAGGACTGAATATAGTAAATCCTGAACTTCAGAGCTTTGAAGCTTTCAGTGCTTAGTTTTGAACCTTCTGGGCCTCTGACAGCTGGAATTGCCGCCTGTGTTTGGTTCAAAGCACAGCTGTGCTTTCTTTTCATTTACGGTTAGGTTTAAGGCATATTTTTTTCCTGTGGCTTGTATAACTGAGCAGAATAGTTATGTTTGAAATTATGGTGTAGTATAGGTCTTCTTGGTACTCTAGAAAAAGCAGTGTTGAAAATTTGTCCTGTGCAGCCCTTAGCTGGGTGGCTGATGTTGGATAAGTTTTCCATCGTAAAGGACCAATCCTGCAAGGTGCAGAACATCTCATGAGAGATTCTGAGTGCCCTCAACTCTCAGTGGAAGTTGAATATGTTCAGTACCTCACGAGAAAGCACTCAGACCTGGCAGGAATGGGCCCTAAATCTGAAATGGTGTGAATAAAAAAAGAGAAGTATGGATACTCCAGTAGAACCAGTCAGATCATTCAGCAAGACTTAGATCATTATTCCAGCATACAGCCAACATGAGTCATGGCAGCAAGACTTTTCATGGACTGGTTTATTGGCATTGACATCCCATTTTTCTTTCTTATAGGCCCCCTATCTGCTTGTTACAACCCCAGTAGCCCTGTCCTGATACTGGAAAACATTGGCTTTCTTTACCAGGATCATCAACTGGTTGCCAGCAGGCTTGATGTTTCTCCATTAACAGCAGAGACAGTCATTGGTGCTAAATATAAAGCTGGTAAGCAAGCAACAACCCATATACACCTACCTCTGAAATTAACTCGTTCCATTTTCTGTTATCGACTCCTTGAAGAGAAGTTTAGAGTTTCTTCAGAATGATCTATAAAAAATGAAGAAAATCAAGGGCCGAATCGTGATTCCCATTGAAGTCAAGGGAAATTTTGCCCTTTACTTCAGTGAGAGATCTGGATTTGATCCTGTGTCATTTTTTACTCAGTGCAACATATCATGTTACACTGGAATACTCAATTGCTCTTCATTGGACAATTAGACCAAGGTGCATGGCTCTCTGCTTAGGGAATACAACTCCAAGAATCCGATGAAAAATAAATACAGATCAGTCCTTTTGGGTCAGTTTTTCAAAAATAGGCAACTAAATGGTGTCCCCAAAATATAGATCTTAGGATGACTGGCTAGGCAGGTGCTGTAGAGAGACCTCCATCATAGGGATGGTGTCCTTAGCCTCTATTTGCCAGAAGTTGGGAATGGCGGCAGGCAATGTTCCCTCTAATTTTTGACAGGCTGTGTGCACAAAAAAATTCTTATATGCAAATTCTTGTACTTCTGTGCAAATCTTTGTGTATGTGATGTTTTGCCGTGTGCGCGGGGTTTAGGATCTGTGTGTGTGCGCACAGCTTAGAGGGAACAGTGGCGACAGGGGATGGATCGCTTGATGATTACATGTGCTGTTCATTCCCTCTGGGACACCTGGCATTGGCCACTGTCGGAAGACAGGGCTAGATGGACCTTGGGTCTGACTGAATATGGCCGTTCTTATATTATGTTTTCTGCTGATGTATGATACCTTGCTTTCTTTACTGTGATCTTGTCATTTGCCGCCTCTTATGTGTTTATCATTCACATGTTGTGTAATGTCATAACCTAGATTGAGAACTCATAGGGGAAAGAATATTTTTAGTGTGTCAGCATGATGGGGCTCTGATCAATGGCAGTGGCTTCTAGATGCTACAGTAATATAAATCAATAGTAATAACAGCTGTAAATTAAAAATAGGCAACTACAGGTACAGATTAGGGAAATGCATATGCAGGTATCCAATTGAGCACATAAATGGATGTTTTTGCATCTGCACATTTTGCTCACTTTACAGGCCTATTTTTTTTTTAAAAAAATTGGCCCTTAGTTATTTTGCAGATTTAGATGGAATGTATCCCTTTGTAAAGTGTGAGAATGTTTACATTTTAGCGATCTGCCCTCAAGCCCCGATCCAGCAAAACACTTAAGCACGTGTGTAACTTTTAGCAGGTTAAGTAGTCCCATTGACTTCAATTAAATGGACATACAGGCAAGTTGCATGTTACGTGCATTTAACATGCACGATTTCAGCTTTACGAGATTGGCAAAAAAGAAAAAAGAAAGAAAGAAAGAAATAAAAGGGGGAGAAAAAAGAAAAGAAAAAAACCCCGCCATTAAACGCGATGGGTTTTGGCTATATGCGATTTCCACTTTACGCGGTGATCGCGAAACCTAACCATCGTGTAAGACGCGACATGCCTGTAGTGTGATCAAAACACTTCCTGGTGGTGATTAGACCCTGCATAGGCAGATAATGTCCTCTGAAGGAACTTTGCAGTGTGTGACATGACTGTAGTGAAGCGGTATGATATCCACTCTCCCCTGGAAACCCTACAGTCATCTTTAAGTCCTTGCCACAAAAATGTTAATAGAAGTGACCTATTTTCATAGTGGAGAGCTGAGGGTTTTTATTTTCTATCTGGCATCCAATTAGTATGTAAGTGATTACACAGTGTGAGCAATAACAGATGAAACCTCAGGGAGGTACCAAACCTCAAGAGAACATTTGTATTTTAATTACTTTCAAATGAAATTTTTGAAAAATACTTCTAAAAAACTGCTATGAGAACTGAGAACAGCAGGCTTCAGAAATAACATTTCCAAGAATGACCTCAAAAAAATGAACACAGAATGATGCTTCCTTGTTGCCTAATAGTTTGTAATGATTATATCCAATTCCCGAGGACTTTTGATTCTAATCTCGTTTACACCAGTGTCTCTAAGGAGTAATTTCATTGGTCTCGGTGGAGTTACATCCCTGTAGAACTGGTGCATGGTAAGGGGGGAGGGGGGGAGGAAGCAAGCTCTGGTGAGATTGTGTAGATAGAATTATTGCTTTGCTATAGTCTAGGAAATTCAGCAAAGACCCCAGCTACATATTTCACTTTTTGCAATTCATTAGCTGCAAATTGGTTCCAGTAGAAAACTAGATGAGTGGGTGCAAGTGTTGGAAAAGTGGATTGGAATCAATTCAGTCAATAGTCAGTATTTTGCAGTTATTCACAACCTTATTGAAGTCAATGAATTTCACAGTGTGCAACTTAAAGTGGTATTTGGCCCCAATTTTCCTTAGCTCCTGTCCTCCTGTGGCTTAAGATATTGTACTATTGCACTATCCTTTTTACTTTCTGTGTCATTTATGGAATATATTTTGATCTAATCTGCCTAGCTGTGATATTTCTAACGGGCTGACACCCGGGAATAGAACAGCTAAGGTATTGTATAAGCAGATCTGATTTGCATAGCAGTACGGTTGTCACCCTATCATCTTGTTAGATGTCAATCACGTAAAGATATCAATGTTAGAAATAAATCAAATTACTGGACTAAGTTAGTAGATTCACGGCCAGATTCTGCTCTTAATTACACCTGTACAGCCTCATTATTTTTAATAGCATTTCAGAGTTTTCCCAAGGTTATACTGCATTGTTTGGTAAGGAGGAGAGGAAGCAAGGCATTATAGTGTGAAAGGATTAGATGATTTCTCAGCAGTTGCCAGCCTTAAATAATGGTGTCATCAGAAAACATAAATCCTGACTTTCGTCTGTTCTATGTTTAGTTGAAGATCCTCTTTGCAACTTCCACCCTCCAAACTTCCTTGGGATCTCAGAAGTGGAAATGAGAGGTTCAGAGGATGTTGCAGCTGGAACAGTATTACAGCGATTGATCCAGGAGCAGCTGAGGTATGGCAATCCAAATGAGAACATGAATCTGCTGGCAATTCAGCACCAGGCCACAGGGAGCGCAGGACCATCCAACAGCACTACAAGCACACTTTCTTCCACAGAAAACCTCACACAAGAAGACCCACAAATGCTCCAGCAGTCAGCACGCCAGGAACCTCAGGGGCAGGAACATCAGGTGGACAATACTGTGATGGAGAAACAGTCCAGGGCCACACAGCCTCATCAGAACAATGAAGAACTACCAACTTATGAGGAGGCGAAGGCCCAGTCCCAGTTTTTTAGGGGCCAGCAGCCAGGTGCTGTTGGCCCAAGTTTTTACATTGCTGGAGTGTCCAGTCAGAAATCGAGAACGGAAGGGAGACCAACTGTGAATCGGGCCAACAGTGGGCAGGCTCATAAAGATGAAGCACTTAAAGAACTTAAGCAGGGTCATGTCCGATCTCTAAGCGAGAGGATCATGCAGCTGTCCTTGGAGAGAAATGGTGCTAAGCAACACCCTCCTACCTCAGGGAGCAACAAAGGCTTCAAAACTGGAGGACCCCCTCCCACTCAGCCTTCTGGCAAAGGAATGGATCCCAGAGGTCCCCCGCCCGAGTACCCCTACAAAGCCAAGCAGGTGGTGTCGCCAGTCAGCAAGACTCAGGAACATGGGTTGTTTTATAATGACCAGCACTCGGGGATGATGCAGATTCTCAAACCCTCCTATCCTGCTCCGCAGCCAGCAAGAACAGAAGCAGCAGTTGTCAGATACCAGCCTCCCCCGGAGTATGGAGTGACAAGGTAATTCTAGCTTCTGGCCTTTGATGTCCTTGCTTTTGTAAATACTCTTTGGCTTTGAACTTTTTTAAAAAAATGACGTTGTTGACGCTTTTAAGCAAACAGGCCTACTACTCTCTTAACCCGGTTTCTTAGCTTTGAGGGTGAACTCCATCCGCTCCATAATGCTAGAAAACCAAGTGGGTTCATCTGTGGACATTTTTTCCCCATTAAACAACTTGAACTAAGGAATCAAATTGCACCAGACTTTCCCACAGACTTAGAAATATGCTGTGTAGGTCATAAATAACTGTTTTCTGAAGGGATAAGTGAAAGTACAGTTGTACAAGCCCTAATCCTGTGCCCACTGACATCAGTGGAATAAATTAATTTTGCTTCTGCGGGTTCTTGTTCTATATAAACAAATATGGGTCTGATTCCCATTACACTAGGGCCATTTTACACCACTAGCAGTGCAAAAGAACCTTAAAGTGGATGTAAATATAATTTATTCCCATTTCAAGGCACTTTCCACTGGAAGAATGGTGTAAAGTGGTCTTAGTGTAAATGAGAATCAAGCCCCATGATTATAACACCGATGATATATTTAAATACAGTGGACTATATTTTGCTCTCAGTTATAGCGGCATAAATCTGGATTAACTCCACTGAAGTCAATGGAGTTACTCTGGATTTGCACTGCTGTAACTGAGAGTAGAATTGGGTCCAATATTCTGATAATCTCTGAGTTCTAAAATACTTCAAAAACGAATATTGTATTTAGAAGTTTTTCAGTATCTTAATTCCTATTTATTTCACTTTACGCATAAACCTAAAAGTGTCTGAATATATTTATACAATTGAATTATAGTAGAAAAAATGTCAATTAGGTATTGTGACAGGGTCAGGTCAGATGGCTACAGGACAATGGTGGAAGGTAGATACATTAGTCCCAGATTAAGCAGGTCCCTTTCCCCTGGGTTAGATAACAGAACAGTCCGGAATCTGCTAGAACCAATTAAGACAGACAGGCTAATTAGGACACCTGGAGCCAATTGGGAAGCTACTAGAACCAATTAGGGCAGGTAGCCTAATCAGGGCACCTTGTTAAAAGAAAGACCTCGTTTCAGTTAGAGCAGTGGTTCTCAATTCGTTTCAGTCCACAGACCACAAGGCCAATCAAAAAATTTTCGTGGACCACCTCCTTTTTAAAATTTATTTTTAAAAAGGTGGCCCATGGACCATCAGTTGAGAACCACTGAGTTAGAGAGAGGTGCATAAGGAACTGGGAGTGAGAGGACGTGCTGCTGGAGGACTGAGGAGTACAAGAGCCATCAGGCATCAGGAAGAAGGTCCTGCGATGAGGATAAAGAAGGTGCTGTGGGGAGGTTATGGGGAAGTGGCCCAGGGAGTTGTAGTTGTCACACAACTGTTATGGGAGACATTGTAAACAGCTACAATCCACTGGGCCCTTGGCTGGAACCCTCAGTAGAGGGGCCTGGGTTCCCCGCAACTCCCTATTTGACACAACAGGAGTTGACCTGACTGTGAGTCATATCAGAGTTGAAGGTCTCTGGCCTGTCCCCAACCCACTAGGTGGGACAACAGAGACTGCAGGGGTTGTTCTCTTTCCTTTTCCCCTATGCTGGCCAGTGATGAGGTTAGCTGAGTGAATGGCAGATTGGAGCCAGTAGCAAAAGTGGACAAACAGGGCTGCTGTCAACCTCTGAGGCAAGCAAATCCGCCGGAAAGAACAGGACCCAGAAAGGCAGAGGAGGAACTTTGTCACATTATGAAATTCTTCATCATTAATCTAACACCAAGCAGTACAGATGTTCCCATTTTATTTATTCAAAGCAACAAAGCTAAGGTCACCACCATAGGTAGTTAGAGGTGCTATAAACGTTCTAACACTTACTATGGATCAGCTTCTAAATTAAAGGACACAGTGCTAACTTTGTAAAACCCTGTCTGTCAATTGTTTGTAGTTCACAAGTAGAAAAAAAATGCTTTGGGCTAAGATTTGGCCTCAAAAATTTTAGTCCAGGAGTATTTAAAAAATGAAATAGTGTGCTGGTTCTTTTTAAATGAGAGTGTGACCCCCGCCCCTCAAAAAACACCAAAAACATAAAGCCAAACTCTGCGAGGTAATGAGTTACCTACTTATTTCAGGCTGTCCTCACTGAGTGTGAATTTCACTCAGAGGGTGAAATGCTGCCTTGTGCAAAGGGCCCTATGTGCCTCTTATGTTCCACTTAAATCCTTAAAGTGGGCTTATGTGGCGCATAGTCCCTTGTGCTGACCTGAACTGGGGTGAGTTTCCCTCAAAGTGCATAAAAAGTCACCTTAAAATGTTACCTTCTGTGCACTGACTCCTGGGAGCTAGTGGAAACCAGTTAAGCAGCATCACAGCTCCCACTGAATTCTCATGCTCCTGTCTAAAGGTGGAGCCTGACTTTGAGTATGCCTTAAACAACGAGGCTTCCACCATTCCTTATTACCCCATAGTCCAATGGACCGCTTTGTTAGGACATTTTTCTTGATATGTGTAACCTCTGTTTTATCCCGTGGCTCTTAGCAATTCCTCCTTCCCGAGCAACATCTCTCCATCCTCCTTGGATCTGGAGGACTTCAAACATCCACATATTCGATGGTGTGTTAATATTTTCCATGTTAAAAATGGTCAAATTAGATATTAATTGATCCATAAATCCTTGAAGCTCCTTTGACTTTAACTCCCAGTGCAGAGTTCCTCTTCTTTCCTCAGCATTGGCTCACGGTGAAGCTGCCATATGGTCTGAATTCCCAGACCCAGTTCTGCATTTCTGATCATTTTTTTGAAAGCATAAATCAAAACATGAAGATTTCATGATTGTGAGTGTCTGAAATACTATCGGTGACTAGTTTGTTTGCAAAACGAGGGCTGGTAAAAATGATTCTCATTCAAATAATTCAGTGGTTGTACCAATGGATTAAATAAAATCTGATCCTGCCAGGTGGGGATGCTCAGGATCAGGATCTTGCCACTTTATTTGCAAGTAGGAGCCTGCACTGGTGGCTTGCCGGCCTTCCTTTAGGCATGTTTAGACTTGGGAACATTATTTGAATTCCACCAGCTAAATATGTGTTTTGAATACCAGCATTAGCTATCCGGAGTTTGTGTAATTTTTCAGCCGAAAATTATGCTTATAAGGGCCAAGTGAAAATCCCTGTTTATGATAAGAACCAGCTATATGAGAATGGGAAATGCAAGATAATGGGGTCACATTCAGGTTATATTCTCAGGAAGCGTAACAGGATTCGAGCTGTGATTCATTATGTTAACAAACACTGCAGACACCAAATGGATTAATCTCCACATAAAAGGGTGATGGCTTGATTTTTATAGCTCATGAAAAATGCGGATTCAATAACCAAGGAACTTGTTCTGCTGAGTCTCTTTAAATATTCCTTGGGAAAGGCCCTGTGTACTTAGCAGCAGAGCTTACTCCAGTGTATGTGGCAAAGCTTCACTGAATTTTGTGTCAAAGTAGGAATGATACAGTGGGGTTAACTGATAGTGAAATTGTTTGGGCCCAGTTTGTGAACTTCTTATTGCTCACCGGTGAGTAGGACCTCTTACAAGTAGTCATAAAATCATAAAATATCAGGGTTGGAAGGGACCTCAGGAGGTCATCTAGTCCAATCCCCTGCCCAGAGCAGGACCAATCCCCAGCTATATCATCCCAGCCAGGGCTTTGTCAAGCCTGACCTTAAAAACCTTCTAGGAAGGAGATTCCACCACCTCCCTAGGTAACTCTTTCAGTGCCTCACTATGCTCCTAGTGAAAAAGTGTTTCCTAATATGCAACCTAAACATCACGTATTGCAACTTGAGACCTTTACCCTTATTCTGTCATCTGGTACCACTGAGAACAGTCTAGATTCATCCTCTTTGGAACCCCCTTTCAGGTAGTGGAAAGCAGCTATCAAATCCCCCCTCATTCTTCTTTTCATGCTCAGTCAATGAGACTGCTCATTTAAGAATGGCCATACTGGGTCAGACCAATGTTCCATCTAAACCAGTCTTCCAACAGTGGCAAATGCCACATACTTCAGAGGGAATTAATAGAACAGGGCAATTATCAAATGAGTCGTCGTCCACTGTTGTCCAAACCCAGCATCTGGCAGTCAAAGACAAGGGTACACAATCCCAGCCTTTGGCTGTCACTAAGCCATTCATGGACCTATCCTCATTAACTTATCTAATTCTTTTTTGAACCCAGTTAGACTTTTGGCCTTCACAATGTTTGGCCTTCACAATGCCCTTGCTAACAAGTTCCACTGGTTGATGGTGCGTTTTGTGAAGAAATTCATCCTTATGTTTGTTTTAAACATGCTGTCTATTAATTTTATTGGGTGACCCCTTGTTCTTGTACTATGCGAAAGGGGAAATTAATAGCACTTCTCTATGCACTTTCTCCACACCATTCATTTTATAGACCTCTATCATATCCCCTCTTAGTCATCTGTTTTCTAAGCTGAACAGTCCCAGTCTTTTTAACCTCACCTCATGTGGAAGCTGTTCCATATGCCTAATCATTAATTATTGCCCTTTTCTATATCTTTTCCAATTCTAATATATCTTTTTGAAGATGGGGAAACCAGAACAGCACACAGTATTCAATGTGTGAGTGTACGATTGATATATATAGTGGAATTATGATATTTTCTGTCTTACTATCTGTCTTTATTCCAATGGTTCCTAACATTCTGTTAACTTTTTTGACTACTGCTGCACATTGAGGAGATGTTTTTTGGTTCCATCTGCATGATATTTGAGCTTTTCTAGGGTTTATTTTCTGTGTGTATATTCCTACTGACAATGTTTAAGCAGTCACCATCTCTGTGGCTGGCTGACAATTGCTCAGGAACAGTTTGAACTACTTTATTATTGTACCTGGATTTGTTACGGTTTATTTGCTTTTACGTATGGACTGTGTATGTCATTCTTTCTAGTATTTCTGATATAGCTCCCCTTTGAAATAACAATTTATGGTCTGCTTGGCCACAGGAGAAACATTCAAAATGAGGATTCAGCCTTTGGCTAATGTGGTACTGATTTGGTAAATGTCACTCTATCTTCGGGCTATTTTATCTTCCATGTCTTTTGCTACAGTCTTCACTGACACAGTGATATCCCACCCCTCGGGATTATGTACGATCAGCCTCTGTCAGCAAATGGCTGGGCATCTCTAATCACACACCAAATAGTTCCTCAAGCCATCATTTGGATTGGTTCCAAATTGGCTTGGCTTCATCAGTTGTGCCACATGCACACTTGTGAGCTTGGCAGGCTGCTGATTCCACTTATGAATCTGGAAATGTTCTTCCAGGATAAAAAGTTTCAGTGACAAATGCCTTTGTAAAGTGGTTGCAATCTTTCTATAGCTCATCTCTGTCAGCTTCTCTGTTACTGTGAATGGGTGAAATGCTATGTGCATAGGTTTTCCTTCCCACAGGTCTCAGAAGGGAATGCTACTTTTTGTTGTGCACCATAAGCATCAACTAACTGCTGTAGTCTTTCGATGCATGATGATCAGTCCTCACAGGATTCATCATAGGGAATCATTTTATTTCTAGGCCCACAATGATCTTGATTAAAATAAAGCGTCAGTCAATTGCTCCTCACCCCAATTTGTTCATTGTTTAGCGAGTGTTAGTGTAGATTAATTAACTAGACATCCCATCCATGTCACTAATTTGTGGCTTCAGAAGATGCAGTGGAGGACAATCATGAACAAACTAGATTAACAGCAAAAAGAACCAAAAAACAGAAAAGCATTCTCTAACATGTTGCATCTAAAGTAGGGCTGTCAATTAATTGCAGTCAACTCACACGATTAATTTTAAAAAATGAATCACGATTAAAAAAATGAATCACGATATATTGCAGTTTTAATTGCACTGTTAAACAATAGAACACCAATTGAAATTTGTTAAATACTTCCATGATAAATAGTTTTCACTACAGTACTTGTATGAGGTGAATTGAAAAATACTATTTCTTTTGTTTATAATTTTACAGTGCAAATTTTGTAATAAAAATAATAGTATAATGTGAGCACTGTACACTTTGTATTCTGTGTTGTAATTGAAATCAATGCAACTTACAAATGTAGATTGTTTTGGTTACGTATCTCCACTCAAAACAATGTAAAACTTTAGAGTCTACAATCCACCCAGTCCTACCTCTTGTTCAGCCAATTGATCAGACAAACAAGTTTGTTTACATTTACAGGAAATAATGCTGCCCACTTCTTATTTACAGGGTCACCTGAAAGTGAGAACAGGTGTTCACATGGCCCTTTTGTAGCCAGCGTTGCAAAGTATTTATGTGCCAGATACGCTAAGCATTTGTATGCCCCTTCATGCTTTGGCTACCATTCCAGAGGACATGCTTCCATGCTGATGACGCTTAGAAAAAAATAATGTGTTAATTAAATTTGTGACTGAACTCTTTGGAGGAGAACTGTACGTCTCCTCCTCTGTTTTACCCGCATTCTGCCATATATTTCATGTTATAGCAGTCTCGGATGATGCGTCAGCACGTTATTCGTTTTAAGAACACTTTCACTGCAGATTTGACAAAACGCTAAGAAGGTGCCAATGTGAGATTTCTAAAGATAGCTACAGTGCTTGACCCAAGGTTTAGGAATCAGAAGTGCCGTCCAAAATCTGAGAGGGACGAGGTGTGAAGCTTTCAGAAGTCTTAAAAGTGCAACCCTTTGATGCAGAAACTGCAGAACCTGAACCACCAAAAAAAGAGCAACTTTTAGCTGGTGGCATCTGACTCAGATGATGAAAAAAAACATGTGTTGATCTGTACTTCTCTGGAACCTATCATCAGCACGGATGTATGTCTTCTGCACTGGTGGTTGAAGCATGAAGGGACATATGAATCTTTAGTGCATCTGGCACATACCTATCTTGTTACACCGGCTACAACAGTGCCATGTGAATGCCTGTTGCCACTTTCAGGTGACGTTGTAAATACGAAGCAGACAGCATTATCCCCTTTGAATGTAAAGAAACTTGTTTCTATGAGTGATTAGCTGAACAAGAAGTAGGATTGAGTGGACTTGTAGGTTTTACATTGTTTTATTTTTGAATGCAGTTATTTTTTGTACATAATTCTACATTTGTAAGTTCAACTTTCATGCTAAAGAGATTGCTCTATAGCAGGGATTCTCAAACTGGGGGGTCCCGACCCCCTGTGGATTTGTGGGGCGAGTCTGAGGGGGTTGCAAGCTCCCGATCCATTCCGCGGCATTTCTGCGGATGTTCTGAATGCTGGAATGTGCCGCCAAAAAGCAGCCAGTTGGAACACTTCTGCTTTCGGCGGCATTTCAGCAGACACACACAGAAGCGCTGTGAGTTCGCCGAAATACCGCAGAAACTGGAAGTGTTCAATTCGGTGGACATACCCCAGGGTCTCAGCGCATGTGGAACAGCAAAAAGGGGAATCAAATCTAGAAAGTTTGAGACCCCTGCTCTATAGTGCTTGTAGGTGAACTGAAAAATACTATTTCTTTTGTTTTTTACAGTGTAAATATTTGTAATAAAAATAAATATAAAATGAGCACTGTACACTTTGTATTCTGTGTTGTAATTGAATCAATATATTTAAAAATGTAGAAAACATCCACAAATATTTAAATAAATGGTATTCTATTATTAACAGCATGATTAATTTTTTTAATCACTTGACAGCCCTAGTATTTATTTCATTTAAAATATCCATATCCAGATCACATCCTGGGGGTCTGTAGCAGACCCCAACCATTATCCAAGTGGAGCCTCTGTTACCTTTTTTCCCCAATTGATTTTGACCCAGATTCCATTTTATCCATTCCATCACTTTCCGTTTCTTTACAGTCTACCTCATCCTTAATATACAGTGCTACTCTGCCACTTTTACCTTTGTTTCTGTCTTTCCTGAACAGCACATACCTTTTAATACCTGTACTCCAGTCATGAGGGCTGTTCCACTATGTTTCCATTATCCCTATAATATCTGGTTTCACTTTCTGCACCAATAGTTCTAGTTCTTCTGTTTTGTTACCCAGGTTCCTTGCAGTGGCGTGTGGACATCTTAGTTGTTGCTGCTTGGCTTCACTCAGATTTTCCACCTGATTAGGTACAGTCATTTTACTGCCAGTATCACATACCTGTTATTGTCAGTGGTATTGGACTTTCTGGGTACAGGGTAAGCTTGGTTCATTTATTTATTCATTGAGGCATTAACCTGAGGGGCTGGATATGGGCCGTATTTAACCTCATCGGGGAATCTTATTTTTTCTAACTGCCAGTTTGCTTTTTGGATTGTTGTGTTATATGTGTTGTACATGCACTCAGAGGTTTGACAGTGGATTCAGTTTTAAAAATCTTCAAAGGAAACCTGGAATAAATGGGACTTGTAAACAGTAAAGAACAAACGATTCATCAGTAATTCATTATGCTTACCAGTCACACATCAAAAGAAGCGACATAAATTGTACAAGTTCAAGATGGAAAATACTTATGAGAACGTCCAGTACACTCTGGCCTGTGCAGAATCTATGGCCTGTTTCTGCTCTTACATGGATGTAAATCTGGAGTAACTTGGGGTGAATAACTCAAAAATCAGGAATGACTGAATTGACTGGGTCTGCTTCTCCCCTCACTTCTCAGTGTAAATCTAGACTGGCTGAAGCCAGTGGAAGAGTGCAAAACTAATAGGTTAAAAATCCCCAAATAGACAATCAGGATTAACCAGTATAGTTAAAATAGCCACAGCTCACCTAGTTTGGATGCAGGTATATCAATATATACGTGCTTTATACCAGTTTGCCGTCCCAGGCCAATGGGGGCTGTGGGAAGCGGCACGGGCCTAGGCATGTGCTGGCCCCCACTTCCCGCAGCCCCCATTGGCCTGGAGCAGCAAACCGCAGCCAGTGGGAGCCACGATTGGCCAAACCTGTGGACGCAGCAAGTACCCCGCGAAGGGGCTTACCTTGGCAGGCCCCCCACAGCACGTGTGCCCGCATGCACAGTCCTTTCTTTTCTCTGATTTTGCTGGTGAGAATGAGACAGGTGTGGCAGAGCAACAGAACATTCCAAGCCGTATCACCTGTGATACTGACCCTTCCACATAAGGGAGCACTGCACAGCCCCAGCGGGATCCATCATGTTTACTTCCCATTATAATCAGTACTGAGAACAGTGTTGCTATAACTACCCATCCCTTATGACATCATCACTGTATAGCAGTGTAGGAGAATTCCCAGTTCCAGAGAGTGTTCCATTCAGTTAACAGTGGCTTTGCTTGTTATACCTTCCCTTATTTCTTTTCCTCTTGATGCTGTGTGACCTCGCTTCAGCATCAAACCTGATGTGTCGTGTGGGGAAGCCAGTAGGAGGGAGGTGCTGCCACAACACTGAAGTGGAACTCTAGTGTAACAATGGCAGCAAGTCTATTTCCTGATGTATTTGGTTCAAGCTCTTTCCTGGCACTCACCTGCTTTCTTGTGCCAACTTAATCATTAGTGAATTAGCAAGTTAGTTTTAAAAAATTCACCTAATGCGACGATGTACTCAGCACACAAAGTAGCCTCATGAGTGTTTACTGGTTAAGTCTGGCCTGCTGCCCATTCCCATCCCCTTTCCTGCTTCAGGACATTTCCTATTTCAACCCGGTTCTGTCCATCAAGGCATAAGCTAAGATACTTATGAATTGCCAACAGGCCACCTCCCTAGCCATTGTTATTAGGCTATGGTGAGCTCTTTAGTATTTGAACCTTTGCTTTTAGGTAGGATTTTCAAAAGCATCCAAAAGAGTTGGTTTAACTATACACCCATTGAGGTCAATGGGATGTTGATTCCAGTGGGAGCAGAATTAGCCAATGCGAAATGCTTTTGAGAATCCCATCTTTCCGTCCTTGCGAAGCACCCTACACCTTGAAAACAATATCGATCACAGGTATTGTGTATTTAAAAAAAATATGGTGGACACATAATAATAATCATAGATTTTAAGGCCGAAAGGGATAATTATGACCTCTTGCATCACACAGGATGCAGAAATTCACCCAGTGATTCCTGCGTCGACTCCAATAACTTGTAGTTATCTGAGAACTCATCTTTCAACAAAAGTAGTCTTGATACGCCTGCAGATGATGGAGAATGGGTAATTGGAGGGGAATGTTGATCCAGTGGTTAGGATGCTAACCTAGGTCTTCAGAAACCCAGGTTTGATCCCCTGTTCCATCACAGACTTCCTGTGTGACACTGAGCAAGTCACTTAGCCTCTCTGTGCCTCCATTCCCTGTCTGTAAAAGGGGGATAAGAGCACTTCTCTACCTCACAGTTGTGTGGTGAAGATAAATAAAGACTGTGAGGCAGTCAGATACTTTGGAGATGGGGACATATAAGTAGCTAAGATAGAATTACCCTCGCCGTTAAAAACTCCACTTTATTTCCCAGTCTGAATTTGTCTAGATTCAACTTCCAGCCATTGGCTCGTCTTGTTATACTTTTATCTGCTAAGTTAAAGAGACCTTTATTGTGAGAAAACATATCTCCATGTAGATACAGTGGAACCCTGCTGTAACGCGACCAATGAGAGCCTAAAAATCCCATTGTGCTAAATGTGGGGTCGCGTTGTAGTGGGGTTCCAGTCCCAGCAGGTGGAGGGCTGCAGCTTCTCTCCCTGCTGCCCAGCAGGGGAGAGAATCTGCGGCCACGCGCCTGCCGGGGACAGAGAACTCTGGAGCTGCAGACTGCAGCCCGGGAGTTCTCTGTGGAAGCCACTGCCCCCGCGTCTGCTGGGGGCAGGAACACCAACGCCTGCAGCCCCGGAGTCCCCTGTCCCGGCAGGCGCAGGGCTGCAGCTTCTCTCCCAGCGAAGAAGCAGGGAGAGAAGCTGTGGCTGGTGCTTGCCAGGACAGGAGACTCTAGGGCTGCAGATGCCAGTGGTCCCTGCCCCCAGCAGGTGCGGGGTCAGCCTGCTGGAAGCTGCTGCCCCGCGCATGCCGGGACAGGGGCTCCGGCAGCCCCAGAGTCCCCCTGTCCGGACAGGTATGGAGCCGCGGCTTCCACAGGGAACTCCCGGGCTGCAGTCTGCAGCCCCGGAGTTCTCTGTCCCAGTCAGGTGGGGGCCGCAGCTTCTCTCCCCTGCTGGGCAGCGGGGAGAGAAGCCGCAGCCCCCGCCTGCAGTCCTGAGTTCTCTGTGCCTGTCAGGGGAGGCTGAAGCTTCTCTCTGCGCTGCCCAGCAAGGGAGAGAAGCCGTGGCCCCCGCGCCTGCCAGGGGCAGAGAGCAAGGACTTGGGAGCCACCGTATAATCGTGCTATTACCGAACTCGCATTATAGCGGGGTGCGTTATACTGGGGATCCACTGTACATCTAGGCCATGATCAAGTCACCTCTTTGTTTTCAGTAAGATCAACAGATAGATTAATGCATCTGAATATAACTCACCTATTGATACAATCATTATGAGATCTCTCGTTGTAAAACAACTTTGATGATTTGAAATAATTGATCAGGGTTGTCCAGCCAACTGTTTTGCAGCAGTCTGTCGTTTGCTAGGCTAAAGCTATTCAGGAACATCACATTGCTAGCTTCACTTCCTCCCATCTTCTGATTCATCCTATTAGAATTCTACTCACGACTTGCTCGAGGCAGGTAATAGGTGAAGGATGAGGAATATATAGTTTAAATTAGCATCCATCAGCCAG
Organism: Sternotherus odoratus; assembly: GCA_032164245.1. Lineage (NCBI taxonomy): Eukaryota > Metazoa > Chordata > Testudines > Kinosternidae > Sternotherus > Sternotherus odoratus. The sequence goes on along the minus strand of JAVMKO010000001.1, from coordinate 278,675,524 downwards.
TATGCCTGAATTATGTTGGTGTCTGAAGTCTGTGACACTAGTTGTACATGCAGGCAAGAGCAGGATGGATGGACCAGTGCTTTTGGATGGATGCCTTTTTATCATTTTAGAGATCCAGATAAATATATAAATCATTTGCAATGACATGTGAGTAGATGCTTTACCTGGAGTACTGTTGTTGTGATTTATATTATGGTGATGCTTAGAAATTAGGGTCCCATTGCTAGGTGCTGAACAAACTTGTCCTTATCCCAAAGGGCTTACAATGTAGATGGCTGGTATATTTTCAGGGCAGTTTTTCTGGGCTGATATAATTCTTTTCCCATATGTGCTTTTATTTAGCCGACAATGTCAACCTGCTTTTCCATCGGTGCCAATACATCAGCACAGTCCAATGTCCTCCCAGGCCTCCTCCATTACTGGCCCACTGCACTCAGCAACCTTGCCAATGCTCCCATCAGCTGTAACTGCCCAGCCTCCACCTGCGACCCCACCAAGCCAGCAGCTCACACCTGATGCATATGCCATCGTGGAGCGAGCGCAGCAAATGGTGGAGATGCTGTCGGAGGAGAATCATGTTCTGCGGCAGGAGCTGGAGGGATACTACGAGAAGGCAGACAAACTTCAGAAGGTACGTGGAATATTCTCATGGTATAAAAGGGGCAAGCCCTTATTACAGTGTGTTTGAAGTGTAACTATTACCCTTCTGGGCACAGGCAGTGATCTAAGTCAGTGGTCCCCAACCCCCGGGCCACGGACCGGTACCGGTCCGTGGATCATTTGGTACCGGGCCGCGGCTGCCTTCGCTGCAGCAGCGCCGCGGGACACTCAGCACCGCGGGGCACCTCCAGCTCTTGTATGTCCGCTGAAAAGCCGCCGCCGTGATAGCTTCCGTATCGGAGGCAATGTATTCGGCGGCTTTTCGGCGGACATACAAGGGTCCGCCGCGCCGAAGGAAAAAAAAAGGGGTCGCGCCGCACCGAGGAAAAGGGGTCGCGCTGCGCCCCGGGCCGCAGTAAAATTGTAAAAGCGTTGACCAGTCCGCGGTCATACAAAGGTTGGGGACCACTGATCTAAGTAATCCTTCCTAACATGAGGCACTCAAACTGTCTAACACAGCCTGTAGTTCCTATTGTTGCCACATGGGCCTTCTGTAAATCCTTGTCAGTCATTGGATGGACTGTGGTTCCAGTACAGTACAGGAACTCCTCACTTAATGTTGTAGTTATGTTCCTGAAAAATGTGACTTTAAGCAAAACGATGTTAAACAAATCCAGTTTCCTGATAAGAATTAATGTAAATAGGGGGGGTTAGGTTCCAGGGAATTTTTTTTCACCAGACAAAATACTATATTACACCCACACCCACCCACCAAGTTTTAAACAAACAATTTAATACTGGTACACAGTGATGATGACTGTGAAGTTTAGTGGAGGTGGAGGAGTCAGAGGGTGGGATATTTCCCAGGGAATGGCTTATTGCTATTTGCTGAGCCCTCAAGGGTTAACTCTCACACTCTAAAATGTAACAGGAAAGGAGGAAGGGCAGAGACATACACCCTAGGAGACAGAGATAGAGTGCATTCCTCCTTAAGTATAAGAGTTGGGTCAGAAGTACACTGCTAATTAGATCAGCAAGGCAGCAGCTCCTTCTGTGGTGTGCCCCTCTGCTCTATGGAAGATGGGGTAAGCAGGGTGCAGGAGGGAGGGAGACACCCTGACATTAGCTCCCCTCTTCTTCTCTATCCCCCTCCCCCAGCAAGCAGGAGTCTCAGGGAGCAGCTCCAAGGCAGAGGGCAGGAGCAGCACATTGCAGTGGGGGAAGGGACATATGAACTACCACAATTGAACTGCCGGCAATTGGTAGCTTGCTGGGTAGCGGACCATGTTAGAAGAGAGCATTGCACAATTTTAAAACAGCACGTTCCCTAATTGATTAACAACGTAACAAGGAAGCAACATTAATGGGACAACTTTAAATGAGGAGTTACTGTTGGCTATGCAGACTCCTTTACCATGAAGATGTTACTCAGAAGGCGTGTTGTGTTTTCTTTTCTTGGGAGCATCTACTTCTTCAACCTTTTTATGCCTGCCTTAGGGAAGCTTCCTTCAGTAGGCTCCCTTCTGGAGTGCAGCGTCTGAATACATGGCATTCTTAAGCAAGCATCTTTTTACATGTGCAGCATAATCAGCAACCTTTTGTACATATCTGAAGTGCAAAATATATTTAGTGATCACAACAAAACCTGTCCTGTGTAGTCTTGCGCATTTTAATAGATTTGCATTAATCATTCTTTTATCATGAGAAACAAACACACTAGTACTGTGGATTGACTGATGTTTGGGAGTTTGATGGTAATTTTTTTCTGAGGAGTTGTTTTTAAATTAAATAATAATTTAAAAAAGCACTTCAGAGCCCAGTTTTAAAACATGGGCACCTAAAGTTAGGTGCCTAAATCCATTTTTAATGCCTCTACATAGGTGGTATGATTTTCAGAGTTGCTTCCTTTGACTTCATTACATACCCATTAGATTGGTCTAAAGCAACAATAGAAGAAAATGGAAAAAAAGAAAATAGAGTAAGAAGGCAACACATAACAAAGAGACCCACTGCCAAAGAGTGGGCACTGCTCTCTGTCTCCTGTCCAGGCTAACAGTGGATTGCTTAACTCAGTGCTAGAACTCTTAGGGTCTGTTTTTAGAAAGTGGAGTCTGTACATATTAGGGCATAAACAATTACGTACCTACCTTGTGTTCAACCCCAGGATCGCCTATAGGCTTTAACTCCAGCTGCTAACTCAAATTAAAAGCCATGTTGCTGTGTCTTCTCTGCTGTTTTAACCTGAGTTATCCAATATGTATTAGCAAACCTAAATTAAGAACACACCCTTTTTTTGCAGTATAGACATACTCCAAGTATAGGAATACTGCAAATATAATAGTAACGTTACCTATGTGCAAAGGAAAATGCTGTGAAGATTGTACACCGCTGCACAGTCAGCAGGACTTTTGTATATCCACTTTGAACTTCCTGGGCCAGATTTTCAGAGAGTTGAAGCCAGAGATCCAGCTCCATACTGAATTTTGTGTAAAGGTTTTAATGATATCCTCCGTATGGCCTTCCTGGGCAAAAGATATTCTTTGAATAGGTTGGATTCCATATGTTGGTTTTACAGAGGCTGCCTTCTTTTATAAAATATATTGGAGTATGATGCACAAAAAATGTATTAACGGAAGAGTCTTACCACTCTACACTGGTTAGTAATTGTATTCTCTTTCTCTTCTTGGTGCTCTGGAAGTTTGTGGCATTAGGCCTTGACACAGGAAAGCACATACTTAAGTCCCATAGAACTTAATTACATGCTTAAAGTTAAACATGCGTATAAGTGCTCTCCTGAATGGGGATGCTTCCCTGAATCAAGGCCTTCATTGGTCAGTCATTTAAAAGGGCTCCATTTCCTTACCTGCTTCGATGTGATGGACAGACAAAGAAGGGTCAAGTCCTCCCCTCAGAGGCTCCTGAGGTTCCTATTGGACTTCAGTGGGAATTGTAAGTTTCAGAACCTCTAAAAATAAAGCCTCTCATTTGGATACCTAACTTAGGCACCTAAATCTGAAAAAAATTGCCTTAATTTCTGTCTTCGTTTCCTCACCTGTAAAATAATAATAAAGTTTACCTGTTTCACCTGAGGGTTGTGATTAGTTAAATAATGCATTTTGGACTTGGAAATTGTTCAATATTATTGAAAAAAGGCTTTATGTAATTTTTTTCTAAGCAAAATGTGTTACTGCAAAATAATAATAATAATAATTAATAATGTCTAGCTTTTATAATGCTTTTCATCAGTTGATCTCAGAGCTCTTCACAATCCTTCATGTATTTGTCCTCACAAGATCCCTGTGAGGTAGGGAAGTGTCATTATCCCCATTGTGCAGATGGGGAACTGAAGCACAGAGAGGCTAAGTGACTTGCCCAAGGTCACAATGGAAGTATGTGATCGAGAAGGAAAAAGATGCTTGCAAAAGAGGGACAGTCTTTCCTCCGCTGACATTCAGAATGGAACAGAATAAAAATACTGGGGACTGAAAAGCAGACTGTGTTCCTGATGTGTATAGCACAGCTAGTAGTTTGTATGAACAGATTGTTCCTAAGTGCTGTCAAATTCTAGACCATGTTTGAATAGACATTTTGCAATGAGTTACAAGGTGGTGATTAATCCTGGTGTTGTTTGAAACATTGTCTCATCCTGACATCTAAAAGAGCTGTTATCTTTTGATATTTCATTCTTAGCCCACTTGTTCATTGCTTTCATTTTTTCTTTCTTTGTTGTTGTTGACGATGACATTACCTCTTTGAAGCTTAATGATCAGGTTGGCATGGTTTCAACCAACGTCTCATCATGTAGGTTGTTTGAGTGGGTTGGCGTCAGAAGCCATCTGGGGATAGAAAGGATTGGGGATGGGGTGGGAGTTGAAAAGGAAACTGCAGAGCTGCTGAGAAACATGAGCATGATTTACTTCCCTTGTCCCCCTTTAGCACTTTAAACAAAAGCAGCTTTGATGGGAAGCTCTCCTTTTATCCTGCAGCAAGCCTGCCTCTGGTCGTAGCTGCTGGACCAGGTGGAGGGACTTGTGTGGTGGTGTGTGTTTTGTGGGGAAAAAAAGATATTTAAAGAGATAAAGGGCATTGAACAAGTCTTCACTTATATGACTTAACAATATCGATCAGCACTAATAAGCTGTTAAACTACCTGGTTGTGTTAGTAAATTAATGTCATTTCAACAGGAACATTATGTAGCAGGTGGCTTTTAGGCAGGAAAGACTAACATGGGAGAATGGTTGTGGGGATAAAGCATAAGCCCTGGGAATCTGGAGAGGTAGGTTCTCTTTCCACCTCTGCCACAGACTTCCTGTATAATCTTGGGTAAGTCACTTCATCTCCTGGTGCCTCATCTGGAAAATGGAGATAGCCAGGATAACATGAGGTCCCAAGGTGATGAGGTGTCTAAGGGGGAGGGGAGTAATGTGATCCAGGGAGATGTTGAGAAGGAGCCAATGAGGTGATATTACCTTTGTATATGGCATTGCTGCGGCCACTGTTGGAATGCCGTGTCCAGGTTTGGTGTCTGGATGTTTAAAAAAGGATGTTGAATAATTAGAAAAGGTTCAGAAAATAGACACAGGAATGGTTTGAAGTCTGGAAAACCTGCCTTCTTCTTGTGAGAGACTTGGAGAAGCTTAATCTGTTTAGCTTGGTAAATAGAAGGCTAAAAGGTGGCTTCAGCGTAGTCTATAAGTGCTTACCTGGGAGAAAATTTCTGATAGTAGAGGGCTCATTGATCTGGCAACAAAGACGTAACAAGATCCAGTGGCTGGGAGCTGAAGCTAGATACATTCAAACTAGAAATAATAGCTGATTTTTACACTAAGTGTAATTAGCCAGGGTGTGTGGGACTCTTCATCACTTGACGTCTTTACATTAAGACAGGATATCTATCAAAAAGATCTGCTCTAGTCCAGCCAGAAGTGACGGGGTAGCTCAGGAGCTGCGGAGTGAAGTTCTATGGCTTGTGTTATGACAGAAATCAGGCTAGATGATCATAATGGGTCCTTTTAGCTTTGAACTGTGCCTAGTTTGTAAGGCACTATGATATCTTCAGAGGGAGGACACTGTTGGGGTGTTATGTATTATTACAGAGTAAAAACCAACTAATTGATGCGTTGGTTTGATTCTGCAAAACTTGCAGGAAGAGGATTTCTTTTGAGATTTCTAGTAATTGTCATCCCGTCCAAAATGGCCTTTCTTGTTAGATTTATTTGGGTCCAGATTTTGGCTACAGAAGATGGGGAAAAATGTTGTCCAGACATTTTTTGAACCACATTAAGATTCGGGTTGAATTTTGGACAAAGATTCTCTGGGGTGTCTTATTTTATCCAAGCATGTTTGCCCATTGCTAGTTGGAAAGTAAACAATTGGTTACAAGTTCTCCAGTCGTAGTGCAGGAAAGAGCAAATAATAAACTCTCTTCCTCTACGAGGTGGTTTTCTTACAGCAATAGTCATGTGGCAGGGTTTATTCAGAGTTATTTTAAGCATGCGGTCTCTTGTGCTCAACATGCTACTGCTATTTTGGTGTGTCTCAGTTGTGCTAAAGAGAAAACCCATCTTTCAAAGATGATATTAGCTGAAAAATAATGCTGCTTCCTGGAGTTCTTGCTTTTTAAAAACAAAATAAAAAGTTAGGATACGAATCTGTGGTAGCACTAAGACAGCGTTTCAGATCTTACCATGCTGCTCACTGCCACATTTCAACAAGCCCGTCTCTGTGTTGTGCAGAATTGGACGTCACTTGGGAAGCAATGGACCTTAGGTAGCTTTGTTAATGACCTTTCAAAAATTTCGAGTAGAGATGAGCAGCACATGGTAAGTGTTAAATGACCATGTAAGCTAGATATCTGATGAGTTTGGGGCCTGATCCAAAGCCCTGGAAGACAATAGGAGATTTTGCACTGATTTCATTAGGTTTCGGATCAGGTCCAGGTTAGTTTCCATTAACATAGATTTATACCCCTGAGTTTCACCTTCAGTTTCAGGTCTAAATAAACTGAAATAAAAAATCAGTCAAAATGGCTGGGTTTCTCCTACTTGTTCCACATCCCTACTCTGCAAAGTCACACGTCACTGTACTCGGGGGGCTCTAAACAATCTCAGATCTAGATGTCTGTTTGAGTTTGTGACAAAATGCAAAGCCTGGCCAGTTTCACTAGTTTTGAGTTCCACTGCAAACATTTTGTACAGCTCCAATACAAAGATTACTCTAGCCAGGCCTCTTCTTTGCCATCACTGCAGCTGGCAGCATCGAGTCCAAGCAGCATCAGAGTGCCCTAAAGCTAGAGTTTTCATGCCAGATGTGCTCTGTTATAAAGAGAGAGGGGCCCAGAACCAAAGTTGCCAACCCCAAGTGTCAAAAAATCCTGAGTCAGGCCCTGAATTATGTTGAGATTGGCTAAAATCTCATGAGATTGTAACTAATTATGAATTTGTGTTCTTTTAATTTTCCTCCCTATTTTTGAGCCATTTGGGTTCTTGTTTTTCTCCTTTTTCTCCACAACCGTGAGGTCTATAAATATAGAGCCAGATACTCAGTTGGTGTAAATCAGCAGAGCACCCTTTACTTTGCTGGAGCTATGACAGTTTGCACCAGCTGAGGATTTGGTCCTTATTTATTTATTGTTTAAATGAACACTGAGATTCTGTCCTAATCCCAGCACTCCAGGAGCTGGTGATCATGAGATTCACGAGATTCTGCAAACCAACCCCTGCTTTTGATTCCGTTCCTAGCACCCATGGACCAGGTAGGGATCTGAGTACACAGCTTAAGTCTATCTCTGCAATGGCTTTAATACTAAATCTGTCCTGGCCTGAATGCACAAAAGGAGTTAAGTACCTAAAATTCTGTTTTAGGCCCCTAAATCCCCTATTTTGGGGCCACTGCAATGTACTAAATTGCTGCTGAATCTTTCAGCGCCTAATTTTTGGCAGCAGAAATGGCCAAGGCACCTATGTCTTTGCCTCTGATCTAGTGCATGCTGCCTCCTTCTAGGTGTCTGGGTGCCCTTGCCATGCTTGTGCTCTCTCTCTGGCACTGATAACGAGAGAGAGACAGAGACCTATATCCCTGAGTCCAGTCCCCCTTCTCCAGTCACTTTAATTATTTAGCCACAGTGCAACAGCTTCTACTGGGAAGACTGAGGAAGCCCTATATTCAGAATATCCCATAGCCCAGTGGTTAGAGTACTAAGAGATGGAAGTTCCTTGTTCAAATCCCCTTTCTCCTTCAGGTGGAGTTGGGCTTTAGTCAGGGTTCTCCCGCATCCTAGGTGAGTATGCTCCCCATTCTTCTCCTCCTTACTAACAACATAGGTGGCCACTGCCACGTGAGGATTTACAGCTGAGAATCCCAAGCAGAGCTAGGTGCCTCCCTACAGCCTGGATTTAAGCACCTCCCACTAAGACTGGGTGGGACTTACCACAACCCATCTCCCATTGGCTAGCTTAGGCTGCTCCCCACCTAGTGTGCCGACTTTTGTGAGTTGCAGTCCAAGGTGTCTGTCTCTCCCCATTTATTGTATAGGAGCTTGGATGCCTACCTCAGGCTTTGTGAAGCTGCTCATTGTCACCAATGCCAAATTCCTTTTGTGCATTTAGGCCTCTGCAATGTGCTTAAGTTTGTGTTGGGATCTAGATTTCAACAGTCCAAGTGCAAGAGTGTTCAAATCCCGGCTTTGGCTTCAGTCCATTAAAGCAGAAGTTCCCAACCTTTTTACTAAGATGACCCACCAACTCCATTTTGTCTTTTTTTTTTGCAGCCTATCATTATATACATATGCACCCTCTGTTCCAGCTCCATAACCCTAATCCTGGCCTGGTGCAGAGGGGAGGCCCTGGGCGTGGGAGGGTCAGAGGTTGGAGTGAGAGCCCAACCCCACTCACCTGGCAGCGGCAGCTCCTGTCCCATCGGGCCAAACCTGAGTGGCACTGAGAGCCCATGTCCCAGGCTGCAATGCCCGGAACAGGGATCCAACCCCAGCCCCAGTGGGCAGGAGCTTGTGCTTTGGGTTGAGTTGAATGGGCTCATGCTCCACCCCCACCACCTCCTCACCCCTCCAGGCCCTTCCCTTGGCACCAGAACAGGAGAAGTATATGTTTGCCTAGGCCAGTACTTAGTAATGGATTAATCTGCCTTGAACATGGCAAACCATCTAGAGCTCTCCTGCGACCTACTGGTATTAGAAAGATAAGGGGCCGGACTGTGATCTCACTTACACTGGTATATATCAGGAGTAACGCCACTGAAATCAGTGGATTGCAATAGCTTAAAACTGATGAGAGATCTGGATGTGGCCCAAGACATTCACATTTGGGATCTGGTGTTCAGAGAGAAGTTTCACATTTGGGATTCATCCCTAGTGGGGAAGTGATAAATCATGCCTCCCATATGCTTTTAAGAAAAAAATCAGCCCATTCTAATGTGCATATTTCCTCAGCATCCCCTGAGGACAGCTTTCAAGTGAAGGCCTCTGTAGCTGAAGAAAGAGGATCAAATCACTATGTTACATTCCCCCCCCCACCCCCCACCCCCCCCACACACACTCCCTGCCCCTTGAGTTTACTTGGAAGCATTTATCTGAGCATTGGCCTGTGCTATGGTAGCAGAATATTTTTGGGGTGGGTGGGAAGTTGATTGCTCAGTGCAGTAGAGACGTTCAAAAAGCACAGGGGCCAGCTTTGTCATCTGTCTATAAGAATTCTTAGTATAGAATCCTATGCTTGTGTGAAACTTGGTACATGCATCTCCCCGGCACACAAAACCCCCTGGGAAATGCTCCAAGCGAGTGTCAAAGTGACATACATTCCTGCCCTGCTTTAACGGGAGGTCTCTCTCCTTTCAGTTTGAAATAGAAATTCAGAGGATTTCAGAAGCCTATGAGGGCCTGGTGAAGACCACCACTAAGAGAGAGTCTCTGGACAAGGCTATGAGAAACAAGCTTGAAGGAGAAATCAGGAGACTTCACGATTTCAACAGAGATCTCCGTGGTATGTTAAGTTCTTTACACATTTTTTTGCCCTAAGTGACATGCTGTATCATTCCTCAATTGTCAAGCTCCTAATCGCCAGCCTCTGGCTTTAGACAAACTGATTTTCATGTGTTTTAGATAAACTGCTTTACAAATCAAGTTATGTTTGTTAGTAAAGGATAAAAATGTTCTCATTTTCCAAGTTACAAACAAGCCCCCCTAGCAAACTACATGAGACAACTTTAAGCACTGGATTTTTGTTCTAATCCTTAAAACACCAATTTAACCTGAAGAGCAAAATTCTAAACTCTACAGTAAACCTCTAAAGGTTATTCTACCCAGTCTGCAAATCTAATCTATCTATAATGATCTCAACAGCAAGGTATATAATATAATGTAATATAAAATATAGCTCTCAAATAGGACTGTCAATTAATCTCAGTTAACTCTCAGGATTAACTAAAAAATTAATTGTGATTAAAATAATTAATCATGATTAATCAGTTTTTTAACTGCACTGTTAAACAATAGAATACCAATTGAAATTTATTAAATATTTTTGGATGTTTTTCTATGTTTTCAAATATATTGATTTCACCTACAACACAGAACACAGTGTACAGTGTTCACTTTATATTATTATTTTTATTACAAATATATTTTCACTGTAAAAATGATAAACAAAAGAAATAGTATTTTTCAATTAACCTCATACAAACACCATAATACAATCTCTTTATCATGAAAGTGCAACTTATAAATGTAAATTCTTTTTTTGCTACATAACTGCACTCAAAAACAAAACAATGTAAAACTTTTGAACCTACAAATTCACACAGTCTTGCTTCTTGTTCAGCCAATCGCTAAAAGGAACAAGTTAGTTTAAATTTATGGGTGATAAAGCTGCCAACTTCTTATTACAATGTCACCTGAAATTGAGAACAGACATTCGCATGGCACTTTTGTAGCCGACATTGCAAGATATTTACATGCCAGATATGCTAACCATTCGTATGCCCCTTATGCTTCAGCCACCATTTCAGAAGATATGCTTCCATGCTGATGACGCTCGTTAAAAAAGTAATGTATTAATTAAATATGTGACTGAACTCCTTGTGGGAGAATAGTATGTCTCCTGCTCTGGTGTACCCTCATTCTGTCATGTATTTCATATTATAGCAGTCTCAAATGATGACCCAGCATATGTTGTTCATTTTAAGAACACTTTCACTGCAGATGTGACAAAACGCAAAGAAGGTACCAATGTGAGATTTGTAAAGATAGGTACAGCAGTGGACCCAAGGTTTAAGAATCTGAAGTACCTTCCAAAATCTGAGAGAGATGAGGTGTGGAGCATGTCTTAAAAGACCAACACTGATGCGGAAACTACAGAACCTGTACCAGCAAAAAAGAAAATCAACCTTCTGCTGGTAGCATCTGACGATGAAAGTGAACATTCATTGGGTCGTTCTGCTTTGGATTGTTATCGAGTAGAACCCTTCATCAGCATGGAGGCGTGTCCTCTGGCATGGTGGTTGAAGCATGAAGAGACATATGAATCTTTAGTACCTCTGGCACATAAATATCTTGCGATGCTGGCTACAAAGTGCCATGCGAATGCCTGTTGTCACTTCCGGATGACATTGTAAACAGGAAGCAGACAGACTTGTTTGTCTGACTGACTGGCTGAACAAGTAGGAATGAGTGGACTTGTAGGCTCTAAAGTTTTACATTGTTTTATTTTTGAATGCAGTTAGTTTTGTACATAACTCTCCATTTGTAAGTTCAACTTTCATGATCGAGATTGCACTACAGTACATGAGATGAATTGAAAAATATTATTTTTTACAGTGCAAATACATGTAATACAAAATAAACATAAAGTGAGCACTGTACACTTCGTATTCTTTGTTGTAATTGAAATCAATATATTTGTAAATGTAAAAAACACCCAAAATATTTAAATAAATGGTATTTTATTATTAACAGTGTGATTAATCACACGATTAATAGCGATTAATTTTTTTAATCACCTGACAGCCCATCTCAAATGCATGTAAAAGCCAAATTTTCAAAGAGCTTCCCATTGAATAGGCAACATTTGTAGACACCCTTTTGTGAATGCAAATGGATGTGCACGTTGTATAATTTTGTGCCTAACTCTCCACTGAGTGTGCACAGATTCCTCTTTGTGTGCGTGTCCAATGGAGGCTCTTTAAAAATGGAGTCATGATTTTACTCAGCACAGCTGGAGGTTGGCAAGTTTGACTATCACCATTTTACAGATGGAGAAATGGAACCATAGAGGCAATAAGGCTAGAGGCAATGGAGCAGTGGGGTGCAGGGAGGTAGAATGAGTTGTGCCTAAGTGGAGGAGGAGGGTATCACATGTCCGTGAAAGGGGACTCACAGTTCAAACCAGCACTGTTGCTACTCTGGTACTAGCTGCTGGTCAGGAGTGAGGCTCTCCCCTTTGTGGTGTACAGCACTACCAGCCACAGCAAGATTGCCCTTGAACTTACTTACTGGGTGAGTCACCCTTCTACAGAGGGTTGGCACAGTGCTTAGGCACCATTTCATGGCCCTGTCGTCCTCCAAGTAGTTCTAAATTGGGACTTAAACATAGGCCTTGTGCCAGCCCTCACCCTGGAGCTGACTTTCACCTGGAGACCACAAGCAGCCACATTAGAGTACTTTGTACCATGATCCACAGTGCTACTGGCATTCAGGTCTCCTGTTTCCTGTACTGTTAATTTCAGCCTTTCATCTCCTGAAGCAGGACAAATTCAAACAAGAAATAAGGGGCACTCTTGAACAGTGAGGGCAATTAACATATTACCCAGGGATGTAGTGGATTCTTCTTCACTTGACAGCTTTAAATCAAGTCTTTCTCAAAGAGATGCTCTTGCTCAGTGTTTCTCAATGACCGGTCCATGGACCAGTACCAGTCCTTGAGATCTCCCTGGCACAGTTTAGGAAGGCAACAAACTGGACCTAGGTATCAAAAAAGGTTGAGAAATACTGCCCTAGCTCAACCACGAGTCATTGGGTTTGAGACAAGAATCACTGAGTGAAACTCTATGGCCTGTGTTATACAGGCAGTCTAACTTGATGATCTAATATTGCTTCTGGCTTTCAAATTTATGAAGGCCTAAACTCTTCCAACCAATAAACATCTTACCAACCAGAAACTAAAAGATTGCTCTTCTGAAGGAGTCCAGGGTTCATCCCTCACTGTTTGATATATACCTCAGCCTCTTTCATTTTAATATCTCCTTTTCGAGCTTCTATTTATACCATGCTGCTGGCATGCGTTTTCTTGGTATATAATTTTATATACATATATTTATACTTAAAGTATTTTCTGTTTATGTGCAGACCGACTGGAGACTGCCAATAGGCAGCTAGCTAGCAGAGAATTTGATGAGCATGAAGATAAGGCAACAGAGGTCTTTTATACCTCTCACAGTGAGTACTGCATTCATCTCTTCTGAAGATATGGTTTTTAACTGGAGTGGAGGAGGGAGCTTAGTCATCATTTTTGATTGCCTTTGTGGTTATATTTTACTTAGCTTAATTTGTTGTGTAACCTTATTTCAGCTACCAGACTAGGTTCAGTAGCCTGTTGTTTCTCTATGCATCAGAGCCATGCAGCAGGAGTTAACGGTACACACAAATTAGCTCATTTTGATTAAATATTACTTTAAAGTGTAAAATGTTGCTTGCAGGAATAGTCCCAGAACACACACATCTCAGAGAGGCACAGTTCTTCTCTGGGTTGGGGTAGGTTCGTTGGCATGACTCAGGATAGATGCCAATGTGAATGAGAGCAGTGTTTGGCTCCTTCTTTGCAGAAGGGAACTGAAGGGACAGCAGTCATACAACTTCTTGTGACATCCCAGGCATGCATTTCCCCACAGTTCTAGGGTTCTATACTGGTGGAATGCTGTGCTGTTCTGATACAGAACAAAAGCAAATGAGAAATTTTCCACAAAACAAAATTCTGGGGGAAAAATAAAGTTTTATTGAAACAAAAAGTTTCAATAAAACAAAAAGTTTTGACTGTGCATACGTTTACCAGTCATTGTGCCATTCCTACAACATCCAGAGCAGATGCAAACGTACGTAAAGCAGTCCTTTAAGCAGACTCTGGGCTCCTTCTCTTCCAGGTATTGCTTATGAGTCTCCTAAGTGGAATACACGGCTACATCCAATCAAAGAAGATGAAACGGTTACTTACTATAACTTGGGTTCTTTAAGATGTGATGCAGACGTAGTATTCCACAATCCACCCTCTGTCCCCTCTGCTTTGGAGTCTATGCTCTCAGCGTTCGGTGTGAAGGAACTGATGGTAGTTGCGGTGGTGCTGCCTCATATAGCCAATGGAGGGTCTATGGCTAGAAGGCATGGTTTCCGCTAGGGAGGATTCTCTGGCACCGGTGCACTGTGTTTGCACACACCTAAGTGGAATACACTTTTGTATCACACTGAAGAACTACAGTTACAGTAAGTAACCATTTCTTTTTAAAGGACTCTGTGATAAACTATTGGGTATTTCAGAATATTTAGGCTCCATAATTCCTTGACATTCTAATATTTGTCTATAACAGGGGTCAGCAACCTTTCAGAAGTGAGGTGCTGAGTCTTCATTTATTCACTCTAATTTAAGGTTTTACGTGCCAGTGATACATTTTAATGTTTTTTAGAAAGTCTCTTTCTATAAGTCTAGAATATGTAACTAAACTATTGTATGTAAAGTCAATAAGGTTTTAAAAATGTTTAAGAAGCTTCATTTAAAATTAAATTAAAATGCAGAGCCCCCCAGACCAGTGGCCAGGGCCCAGGCAGTGTGAGTGCCACTGAAAATCAGCTCGTGTGCCATAGATTGCCTATCCCTGGTCTATAATGTAGCCTGTGGATGTGTACTTGCTACTACATGTTACTAAAAACACTAAATCTTATTTGAACCAGACCACGTCATACATTGTACTGCAGATTTAAAGCAAATTTTAAAAATCCTTTACTAGGACCTTAACCAATGAAATACCAACACTGAAGAGCAAATAGTTACTGCACAGATCTGATGATCAGGAACAAACTGGAATGGATGCTCAGGAACACAGTGTTAAACACAGACTGACTTGACCAGCCATCTTTAACCTGACAGGACCCTCTCCTGCATGTCTGTCTGTCCTGCCCAATCTCAGCCTCTCCACTCATTCTCAATTTCTCTCAGTCCCAGTTTCAAGCCATCCACCCGTCTGCCCTCTCCCCTTGCCTTCTTTCTCTCTGCTTACTCCCAGATGCTCTGTTTCTCCTCTTCTTCACCCACTGTCACGTCTCCTTCCCCTGAGGGGAGGGGCCACCTCCTCCCACTTTCCCAAAGTAGGGGCTGCCTCCTTTCCATAGAACGGAGACAGTGTACTCACCCTAAATCATATATCCCCATACAGGGTAGATTTCTGTTACCCATATTTACAAATATATATAACCCAAGACGTGTGTTTTTGGAGAGAACCTTAACCCACCCTCCCCACCGTATTCCCCGTTTGATCTGCCCAAACACACCAAATAGCTCTACTCATTCTCAGCACGCTGAAGGCTGACTCTCACAGGAAGGGGATTGCACTCTATATAATTACAACTATAACAATAAAAGAGAAGCCATTTAGGAAGCATCCTTTAACAGTCTGAGTATATTGACCCATTACAACAGGGGTGGGCAAACTGTGGACTGCAGGCTGTGTCCAGCCTGCCAGCCATTTTAATCCAACCCTTGAGCTCTCGCTGGGGAGCGGGGTCTGAGGCTTGCCCGTCCAGCGTTCCAGCCGGGGAGCAGGGTCAAGGGCTGCTCCGCGAGGCTCCCGGAAGCAGCGGCATGTCCCCCCTCTGGCTCCTATGTGTGGGGGGAACCGTGGCCAATGGGAGCTGCAGTGGGGCACCTGCATAGGAGCCGGAGGGAGGACATGCCGCTGCTTCTGGGAGCCGCTTGAGGTAAGCCTGCACCCTGAGCTACTCCTTGTAGCCCCCCTCCTGTGCCCCAGCCCTGATCCCCCTCTCGCCCTCTGACCCCCTCAGTGCCAGCCCAGAGTACCCTCCTGCATCCCAAACTCCTCATCCACAGCCCCACCCCAGAGCCTGCATCCCCAGCTGGAGTCCTCACCCTTTCCTCTCCCCCCCACATCCTCTCCCATACCCCAGCCCAGAGCCCCTGCAACTTGAACTCTTCATTTCTGGCCCCATCTCAGAATCCACATCCCCGGCCAGTGCCCTCACCGCCTCCTGCACCCCAACCCCAATTTCATGAGCGTTCATAGCCCGCCATACAATTTCTATACCCAGATGTAGCCCTCAGGCCAAAAAGTTTGCCTACCCCTGCATTAGAATAACAGAAATATTCATTAGTTTATTAAGTGCATGGTAAACACATGCCAGTGCAGAGCAATTTCTTTTATGGAAGATACATGTGTAGTTCATTAAAGTATAATTTTGATATTTCAGGTGCACTTGACAAGAATTTACCAAGAACGAATCAAATAAAGAAAGTGCTTATAAATATAAAAGGTGCAGCCACCATTTTTCAAGCAAAAGTTAAATGATGGCCTAATCTGCTGCGCAACATCCTTGTGAGCTGTTAAATAACTTGTGCTTTCCAGCCTAGTAAGGGATGATCACTCTTGTGTATTGCATATCCCTTCCCTGCCCGATAGGTGCAAAGTATGGCTTAATGAATCAATGTGGGTAAAATGTTTGAATTCTTCAGGTGCAAGACGACAGAGCAGGTCCAAGGCTTGTTTTTATGTGTTGCCATTGTACGGTATTGCTTTTAAAGTCAGAGTTGATCCATCTAGCAGTGAGGTGGGCAGACTACGGCCTGCGGGCCACATGTGGCCCGCCGGCCATTTTTATCCGGCCTGCAAAGGGCCAGGGGAGCGGGGCTATTGGCCCCGTTCTCCCCGCCCAGGGGCTGCGCCCAGAGCCTCTAGCCGCGGGGCCCGGGCTCCCGCCCTGGAGTTGGCCGAGCATGGGGAGCCATCGGGCCCTGCACTCCCCGCCCGAGGTGCCCCGGGGAGCCGTGGGGCCATATACTCCCCACCAGAGATTGAGGAGGTTTTGAAACAAATTGGTAAATTCAATAGTAATAAATTGCCAGGACTAGATGGTATTCACCCAAGAGTTCTGAAGGAACTCAAATATGAAACTGCAGAACTATTAATTGATATGTAACTTATCACTTTAATCAACCTCTGTACCAGATGACTGGAGGATAGCTAATATAATGCTAATTTTTAAAAGAGCTTCTAGAGGTGAGCCGGGCAATTACAGGGCCAGTAAGCCAGACATTACAACCAGGTAAATTGGTTGAAATTATACTAAAGAACAGATTGATCAGACACATAGGTGAACACAAAATGTATTGAGTGCTGTAGCTGTTTTTAGAACTCTCACATTGATATCTTCTTTGCGTTTTGTCAGATCTGCAGTGATAGTGTTCGTAAATCAAACAACATGTGCTAGGTCATCATCCGAGAATGCTATAACATGAAATATATGGCAGAATATGGGAAAAACAGAGGGGGGACATACAATTCTCCCCCAAAGAGTTCAATCACAAATTCGATTAACGCACTATTTATTTAACAAATGTCATCAGCATGGAAGCTGAAACATGAAGAGGCATATGAAAGTTTAGCAGATCTGACATGTAAATACCTTGCAATACCAGCTACAAAAGTGCTATGTGAATGCCCGTTTTCACTTTCAGGTGATATTGTAAATAAGAAGTGAACAGCATTATCTCCCGTAAATGTAAACAAATTTGTCTTTAACGATTGGCTGAACAAGAAGTAGGCCTGAGTGGACTTGTAGGCTCTAAAGTTTTACATTGTTTTGTTTTTGAGTGCAGTTATGTAGCCAAAAAAATTACATTTCTAAGTTACACTTTCATGATAGAGATTGCACTGCAGTACTTGTATGAGGTGAATTGAAAAATAATATAAAGAGAGCACTGTATACTTTTTATTCTGTCTTGTAATAGAAATCAATATATTTGAAAATGTAGAAGAATCCCAAAATCTTTAATAAATTTCAGTTGGTATTCTATTGTTTAACAGTGCGATTAATCGCAGTTAATTTTTTTGAGTTAATCGCATGAGTTAACTGCGACTAATCAACAGCCTTACTGTTAAAAAGTTTTGACACTTGAAGCCCTAGATTCCTGTCAAGTGCTGTCTGATACTTTAAGGATTATCTGTAACTACCAGACAGTTTTGATATTTTCAGAACAAAACATTTTGAATTTTTTTAAACATGCTGGTTTGAGTTTTTTAATTTTGCATTGTGTGGTATCATGTTATAAAACAAAAGAAAAGGGGGCGAAATCAAACTGAACAAAATGCTTCAATTGAAATGAACTTTTTCCATGTTTTCCTTGGCAGAGAATTTCAAAATTATTGATTTTCATTCTGATGCAGAATGAAGCCAGATTTTGAAATTCTTTGTGAAACAGAATTTCTGTTTTCCACGCAACTTTAAAAATGAACTGCCCTCCCTCAGGTAAGAGACGATCCAGTGGCCAACTTTATGCACGGGTAATTCCACTTACATTCACAGGAAGGGTTTCTTAGGTGAGTCTGGGTTGTAATGAATTAACATTATGCTCTCAATAGGCAGCTAGCCAACAAAGATGCTACCTAGGCCAATGAGTTGTTGCTTAGATCTTTTTGCTAAAGGGAAGATGGTGAGCACAGCTGGTTGTGAAGTTTGATTTTTTTAAGTCATTTTTAATTTTGAAAATTTGAAATTTAGTAAAAAATATAAAAAAGGAGGAGGATGAAATTTCGGCAGAAAATGTCCCTATTTTCCGGCCGGCTCTAATGGTGAAATTAGATCTGGAAATAGAGAGGATTCCACCCATGCCAGAGGTCTGACACTCTTTTGTGTGCTGCCTGCGTGGGTAGTTTCTGGTACGTTTGTTGTGAAGGAAGAGATCACTCATTACTGGCATATGAACAGTCACCTAGTAGGAGAAGAGCCAGTTAGTTCACTGGCAGTCACAGCAGAGCTGAAGGGCACATAGGTCATGCTGCACTAGAGGATCAATTAGAGTCCCAGTGGAACTAAAGATTAAGTTTTCTTTCCTGGAATGGCTTCTGGAAATCCGTTTTGCAGGTCGTATGGCTATGCAGGAGCAATAGATCAAGACAATGCCAGTTATTGGAGACTAGCAGAAATACCCGGCGTTGTTCGGGTCTGTCGGAGGTGGGGAGGGGGCAGAGAGCTGAGCGAGTGCGGGGTCCGTTGGAGGGGGGAGGGGGCAGAGAGCAAACCTGACACCCCCACCTCACACCCCCCGACCAAACCCGACACCCCCACCTCACTTACCCCTCGACCACACCCGACTCACATTTTCACCCCCCCACCCAAACCCAACACCCCCACGTCACCCCCCTACCAACCCCAACACCCCCTGACCAACACGCACACCTCACCCCCCATAGACAAAACCTGACACACCCACCTCACTTCCCCCCCCAACCAAACCCGACACCCCTACCTGCCACCACAAACAAACCCGACACCCACACCTCACTTACCCCTCGACCAACCCCGACCCCCCCTCCTCACCTCCCCAACCAAACCCAACACTCCCTGACCAACCCCAACACCCACACCTCACCCCTCACCCACCCCGACACCTTCCCACCCCCCCAGACCAAATCCAACACCCCCGGCTCACTTACCCCCCGACCAAACCTGACACCCCCACCTCACCCCCCGACCAAACCCGACACCCCTACCTTACTTACCCTCCGACCAAACCCAACTCGGGTCCGTCGGAGGTGGGGAGGGGGCAGAAAGCTGAGCGAGTGCGTGGTCCGTTGGAGGGGGGAGGGGGTAGAGAGCTGAGCGAGTGCGGGGTCCGTTGGAAGGGGGAGGGGGCAGAGAGCTGAGCGAGTGTGGGGTCCGTTGGAGGGGGGAGGGGGCAGAGAGCTGAGCAAGTGCGGGGTCCGTTGGAGTGGGGAGGGGGCAGAGAGCTGAGCGAGTGTAGGGTCCGTTGGAGGGGGTATTATGACATCATAACTATGTCACAGAGAACAGCAGCTGCCCAGCTGATGTGAGTGGCCTTTAAATAATTTCACCCCTGGGGGGTGTCAGAGGTGAGATTTCAAAAATTTTCGACTCTTACCCTGATTAGGATCCTAAGACCTATAACTGTACCAAATTTCAAGTCTCTAGCTCAAACGGTGTGGAAGGAGTAAGGGAACGTACAGACATGCATACATACACGCATATATACACGCATACACCATTTGACTTTTATATATAGAGATTACCTTCCTTTCCCTTTAAATAAGAAAATCACAATGTCAGTAGGGTTCTAATGAACCTGAAGGTGACAATTCTGAGCTCTGGTCAGTGAGGCACTTTGATGAGCTCCCCTATCTGGCTAATGAAACAATGAGATCCTTTCTGCTGGTCCATCCTGACCTTGTGTTTGGGCAGTTTGGATTATTTACTGAGAAGTAAAAGGTCTTTGCTTTTGATCCCTCGGCAGAGAGAAGCAGTTTTGTGCTGGCAATGTAGTGAGAAGTGATTCTGTTCTTTTGGCCAGTTTTGGAAAACTGGAAGCCTCGCACCTGTTTAATTTGGTCACCTATCATTTTGTAAACTGCTATGGCACACCAATGGCAGGCTGGAGTCTATATACCACAGCCATCAAAACAGATACTGTACATTTAGGGGTCATCAGGAGCCCTCTCTGTGACTCTCCAACTATCCACTCATTTATTTTGCCATGGATTGAGTACAGTGTAATTTGCATTTATTAGATGACACCTTTGCACTTTCTGAATGTAGCATGTTCGGTTCAATGATTTCAAAGGGACCTGGTCAGTCATTTACCTCTAACATCAGCAGTAATGTACAGCCTGGCTGTGAGCTGGTGAGTTCTAGCATATGAAACTCTCTGCCCATCACACCACTGCACGGTTGAATCTCAGGCACTGTGCTGGAATAGCCCAACTCTCTGTTGCTTTGCATAGTTTTTGTTTTTTTAACAGGGTGCCAACTTACCTCTGGCACCCGGCCCAGAGACTGTGCGCTGTTCTCATAGAGCTGCTCTTCTTCTTGTCCCTCTTCCAGACAAAGAGCACTTGAAGGAGAGAGAGAAGCTGGAAATAGAATTGGCAGCCGTGCGCTCTGCCAGTGAGGATCAGCGGAGACACATCGAAATCCTGGACCAGGCACTGAACAATGCTCAGGCCAAGGTCATCAAACTGGAAGAGGAGGTGAGATGAGGGCATCATTCCCTCTGCTTTGCTGCAAATTGCTTGTATTTAGTATTCATTTTACAGCTGTAATTCAGTCCAGCCTCTTACCCCTTTCCAGCACGAGTGGCGGCCCCTCTCTTTCTCAGACCCTTCCAAACAGAAAACAGTTATAAAACACTGAGCAAGGCAGGATATGAAAAGAAATCACAATCACAAACGCTTTCTGTGTAACCCAAAGCTTGACCGAATTTCACTGCAGCTGGCTAATGTAATGTTAGGACATAGGGTATTCTAAAGAGAAAGAAGCCTATCTACTAATTTAGGACTTGTGTAATTCATGAGAAAATATCTTATATGGGCACAGTCCATTTCTTCTCAAAGAATTCCAAAGTGCATACATACAATGTGTGTCTGTGTATATAAACACACACACACACAGAGTGCATCACAAAAATACAGTCATCTCTGGAATGAAGGGTGGCAGTCAGCCAGATCAGTTCACAGAACTCAGTACAACAGGATCAGATAACTTGCATTCGGGAGTATTAAAAGAAATGGCTGAGGCGCTCTGGTATTTAACAAATCTTTGAATACTGGTGAACTTCCAAAGGACTGAAAAAAGCTAAAGTCCCAACATTTATACAGGATTAACATGGATAACTATAGGAAGATTAGCTTGACATCAATAATGGGCAATATCTTGGGTGCAATCAGTAAAGAATTAAAGAATGGTCACATAATGCAAATTAATATGGCTTTATGAAAAACAGACTGTCAAACAAACATGATATTGTTTGATGAGATTATGAGATTTGTTGAGTTTAAAGTAATATATTCAGACTTGTGTAAGATATTTGACTTAGTACTGCACAACATTCTGATTAAAAAATTAGCATTATACAAAATCAATGTAGCCCTTAGTAAATGGATTAAAAACTGGTTAACTGATGGATAACAAAAAGTCATTGTACATGGGGATTAGTCATCCAATGAGGATGTTTCTAGTGGATCTGTTCTTGATCCAGTGCTATTCAATATCAATGTCAATGATTTGGATGAGAACATAAAAACATTGCTGATAAAATTTGCAGGGTTCTGAACAGAACTACAGGAATGATATGAGGTCTGGAAAACCTGCCTTACAATGAAACCAAAAAAGATTGATTTATTTAGATTAGACCTTAGTCCATCCCGGGCTTTGCTGCACGTTGGGCTACCCACATTTGCCATCTTTGCCTGACAACTGCCCTTTTCTCCAAATCTTCCCATTTCATGTTGAGGTGCTTGATGTCTTCACAACTGTTTGTTTCCATGTTATTCACAGTCTTCCATGCATTTTCTGGTTTCCATTCAAGGGCAATATTTGGTAAGCGTTCTTTTTCCATTCTCAGCACATGTCCCAACCACTGATGTCTTCTTTTGCAGATTACAGGAACTCCTCACTTAATGTTGTAGTTATGCTCCTGAAAAATGCAACTTTAAGCAAAATGATGTTAAGAAAATCCAATTTTCCCATAAGAGTTAATGTAAATGGGGGGGTTAGGTTCTAGGGACATTTTTTTCTCCAGAAAAAAGATTGTATTATATATAATACACACACACAGTGTAAGTTTTAAACAAACAATTTAATACTGGTACACAGTGATGATGATTGTGAAGCTTAGTTGAGGTACAGGAGTCAGAGGGTGGGATATTTCCCCAGGGAATGCCTTACTGCTAAATGATGAACTGGCAATTGGCTGAGCCCTCAAGGGTTAACTCTCACATTCTACAAGACAGCAGGAAAGGAGGGAGGGCAGACAGAGACAGAGAGACACATCCTGTGTATGTGTGTGTGTGTGTGTGAGAGAAAGATGCACATTTCTGTTTTAAGTATGAAGAGTGGGTCAGAAGTACACTGCATGTTAACTAGTTCAGCAGGCTGAGACCAGACCGCAGCTGTAGCTACAGTCTGGAAGCTTCCTCTGTCGTGTGCCCCCCTGCTCTATATGGAGAAGTGGTAAGCGGGATGCAGGAGCAGAGGGGAGGGGGACACACTGACAATAGCTCTCCTCTTCTTTCTCCCTCCTCCCCCCCAGCAAGCAGGAGTCTCGGGGAGCAGCTCCAAGGCAGAAGGCAGGCGCAGCACATGGCAGTGGTGGGAGGGACATCTGAACTGCTGGCAATTGATAGCCTGCTGGGCAGCTGCTGCACAAGGAACTTAGGGGAGCGGAGAGCTGCTGGTCCACCCTGGTTCCAAGCCCCCACCAGCTAGCTGCAATGGGCTGCTCTTCCTACAAGCACTGGACAAAGCAGGTGGAAGTGCCACAGGACTCTTTGTCGCTTCTGTATTTGTGAGAGGGTACCTTGTCCAGTGTTAGGCTGCTAATTCGGTTAGGAATTGCAACACTGAGCGCAGCAATGCCTAATTACTTTTAGAAACAACAAAGAGTCCTGTGGCACCTTACTCTTACTAATTTGTGACTCG
The DNA here is from genome assembly GCA_032164245.1 of Sternotherus odoratus. Lineage (NCBI taxonomy): Eukaryota > Metazoa > Chordata > Testudines > Kinosternidae > Sternotherus > Sternotherus odoratus. Next base: position 278,652,206 of record JAVMKO010000001.1, on the reverse strand, counting down.
GTTCCAATCTGTACAATGGGGAAAATAGCATATCCCTACCTCACAGTGTTCTGAGGGTAAATACACTACAGATTGTGATGTGCTCCAGTACTGCTGCGATAAGGGCCTTCTAAGTACTTTCTGAGGTCTCATCTGTAAGATTCACAAGCAGCAAAGTGCATGCAATTCAATGTAAAGCACCGCTGCCAAAGAATCTAGGTATTTCAAACCTAATGATTATGTTAATCAGCGTTGTACATACTCTTGAAGAGGCAAAGTGCTAAATGCACCTGCTAAGTATTATTATTACTTTATTTTAGACTAGTAAGCCATCTATTTTTGAACTTACAATATTAAAGTAACATGGAATATGTAAATTAGAGACTCAGTACTGTTCCCCTTGAAATCAACGGGAGTTTTGAAATTGGCGTCTTAGTTACAAAAATGAATAAATAAAGGAACAGTCTCGGTAGCAAAACAAATTGAGAAGGGATGGTCAATGAAAGCAGTAGACTGTGGTTCAAGTCCTTGCTCTGCCACAGACTTCCTGTGTGATCTTGGGCAAATCACTGAGCCTTTCTGTTGTTCCACCACCCATTTGTACGATGAGCTATTAAATACATCCATTCTCCATCTTTTGTGTGTTTATAGTCACAAAGTTAAATGGCATTTTCAAAAGAGCCCACTGGTTTTGTGTGTCTCACTTTGTGGTTGCCTGACATGAGACATGTTAAGATAACCATTTCTGAAGTTTTGGACCACATTCTTAAACAGGAAGTTTTTAATGTAATTTGGAAGATAGAGAATGAAAGAAAAAAATATTTTAGGGAAAATCTACACTTTTATTAAGGTTTTACCACCTGCAGATTTTTGTAAGTCTCAATGGATTTCTTGTATTGCCAAATCATCATAGTTAAGTTGAAAAGTCTTTTGTAGTAAACCGGGGCAATCATAAATCTAAACTATTACTGAGACATTTAAAAAATGTAAAAACCTTACTGTTGTGGCAGGGTGGGCTTGACCCAGCCTGCCGCCCCTTTAAGAGGGAGAAAAGCCCTCTGCAAACCTCCCTGGCAGGAAGGCTAATTAGCCACCTGAGGTGCACCTGGCAGCCTCCTCTGGGGGATATAAGGCTGCCAGGAAGGAAGCCCAGTGGTGGTGGCATGAGCTAACCAGAGCTGAGTGTGTGTTTGTTGAGCTAACCAGGGGGGGGGGGGGGGTGTTTGTTTGTGGAGCTATCCAATACTCACTCTGCGGGTGCAGTTGGGGAGGAAGTCCCAACCAGGGGTAGTGGACTCAGCCTCCCCCTGTACCTGCTTAGAGCGCTGTATTCAGAGCTGTGTATTAATGAGCTGTTTTAAGCTGTATATATTGGTGGTGGGGTCCTGCACTGTAAATTAAAGAGCACTGTTTGGAGCAAAAAAAGGGTTTCCTGCGTGTTCCTGAGGAGGGTGAGAGAGCGATCGGTCACACTGTAAATCTATGTTATATGGAATGCCTGTTAAATAGAAAAAAAATATTTTAAAATATGAATGTTGTATTACCTCTCTATATGGCATTAGTGAGAACATTACTGGAATAGTGTCCAGTCTAGTGTCTGCATTTCACAAAAGATGTTGAGAAACTGGAAAAGGTTCAGAGAAGAGCTACAAAAATTATTTGAGGTCTAGAACACATACCCTATAGTGAGAGACTAAAGAGTTCAATCTATTTAGTTTGTTCAAGAGAATGTTAAGAGGTGACTTGTAGAGCCCTGCAAATGTTCAGATATCTGCTTTATATCAGCAGATATCCACATCCACATGTTTGCGGATGGTGGATTTTGTATCTGCGCAGGGCTGTAGTGACTTATCTTAGTTTACATCTATGTACATTGAGAAGAGATTTCCTAGGGATGTGCTTAATTCTCCATTATTTGCAGTCTTTAAGTCAAGACTGGATATCTTTCTAAAAGATATGCTATAGCTCAGACAGTTCAGGGTTTCATGCAGAAACTCAGGAATGATGCCCCCTATGGCCTGTGCTATGCAGGAGGTCAGACTAGATGAACATAATGGTCCCTTCTGACCTTAAAATATATAAATCTAAGGCTACTGGTTGAGCCAAGAGAGAAACATTTTTCTTGATCACTGGGCCAGGACCAGCACATGCAAAAGTTTACTGACCCTATTAATTTTTCTGTTGTTCCATTACATGTTTCTTGCTCTAATATGTCATGTTATTGGATCATAAAATCATATTATTATTACGCTCTTGCTTTTTCATACACAGCAGTTATTTCCCCACCAAATTTCTCCTGTTCCATTTAGCAAACATTTTTCACTTTAATTTTTAAAGGTATTTGTGTGCATTTGGTGCTTATGAAATTACAGACTGGATAAGGATGTCAGAATTGCCTAATAATAATAATTCATTATTATTTATGGACAAGTGAGCTATATTTTTGTGTATAATCAACAAAATTGTTAACTAAGGGTTTGATACTGTGAACACTTAAGTGCATTCATTTACTGTAGTGAATAAAATTGCATGCATGCTTAAGCGTTTGCAGGACTGGAGCCTAAATTCCAATTACAAAGCAAAGTTTTGCATTTGGTTAAATTAGTGAACTTCCTTTGCAGACAACAGGGTTTCTCAGTTATGATGAGAGATAATTTGGTTTGGAATGTCTTGCTACTGATGATGAATGAGGGGAAAGAATCCATCTTGACTCTCTAATCCTAGGCTCAGTTTGCAAGGCTGGCATCTTTTTGCTTGTAAACAGAGCACCTCTGATCAGTAAGTCATTGAGAGGTCATGATCATGGAACCCCACAATACCGCTCTCACGGGGTCACACACTCCTTGGGAATCTAATCTTCTGTTTGCTTCTGGACATTTAGTTAAGATTCTAATCACATTCATACCAATGTAAATCCATTGAAATAACTGCTGTTTACAGAAGTGTAATGGAGATGAGAATCTGGCTCATTGTTACTGGGTCTAGAAAGGCTGCTTAGAATAAGTTTTGGTTTGTATTGTAAAAAAAAAACAAAAACCAACCCTCCATCAATTTCATTCTGATTTTTGACTTGGCTATTTTATGGTCACAGAAAACAATTTTGAGACATAAGAATCCATTGTCAGTATAATCTGTGGGAAGGCACATAGCTTGATCTAGCATTGTGCTGGAAGAATTTCACCTTTTCTGAATGAAACACTTGAGCTCCCACCTTATAACTGTTAAGAGTTTCATGCAAAGGACCACATTCAGGAAAGCATCTGCAGTCTATAATAACAACTGTTATTGGTCCTACAAAACCCAGGAAAAAAGCTGCGTATTTTGGAATGCCATCTAATAGCACATTATCTGTTAACTAATTATTGACTAGAGCTGGTCAGAAATTTTCCAGTTAATTTTTTTTTCTTTTTCTTTTTTTTTTTGGTAAAAAAAATGACAAATCATCAAAACCAACACTGTTCACAAACCCGGATCAGGTTCAAGGAATTTCCTGACTCAAAATACCAAAAAGATTTTGAATTGTTTAAACTGACTAATTCCAGTTATCCTGTTTGAAAAGACTTTTTGCTTTGAAATATAAGCTCATAAGACCAAAAAAAAGTTGTGAAAAGGTCAAAATCAAAATGAAATGTGTTGAAATTATCATACTGAAATAATTTGATTTACCTGAAATGGAAAACAAATTAGTTTTCCAGTTTGCAAAAGTTTAAGATTTTAACTCTTTGTCCTGATTTGAGAAGGGCAAAAATATTGAACTCATGAAAATATTTGTGAAACTGGAACACTACTGTTTCCTATTTACATGTATACAGAAATGCCTCTTTATAGAGCACTCCTCTAACTGCTCTAACAATAACTGTGTTAAACATTAGTCTTTCAGTCTCCTATTTGGACTGTAAAATGCACAAAGGACCAAAGCCACGTGAACACAAATAATGAGGAAGGGTGGGAGTGTCCGTGTATCTAGACTAGAAGCCAGGAATCCTGTGTCTGCTAGGAATTAGCTGTGACTTTGGATAGTCATATTAACCTCATATTGTCATCTTCTGACTAAAGTCATATTAACCTCTCTGCCTTGGTTTCATATCTATCAAGTGGCAATAATCACACTGATCTCTGTAAAGTCTGTATTTAACAAAATGCAAACTCTCTAATCCCAACTCCTGGGCTGAGTGAACTTTTCATGAAGGTTAGAAATGTTTTTTATTGGTTTGGATTTTCAGCCTTACTTTATGCTAATTGATTTTTTTCTGTACAACAAAGCAGGTATGTTTTAAAGGGGATTAAACATTTATGTTGTTGGGCTGGAAGACCAAGAACACAATATCTCACCAGAGAGAGGCATTGCAGCCGGCAGGGTGAAGTCTTGAATCTGTCTGCAGAAGTTAGAGTGATCTGCATGCAAGTTTAGGGTTAGCAGCCTAGCTCCGTGGGAGAGAGGGCTGCATCTTAGTCACTCTTGATAGAAACAATTTTCATTTTGGATTACACTGGGACTGATCCTCAGAGGTGCTGAGTAATTGCAACTCCAACTGACTTCACTACACCTCAGGATCAGGCCTCCTTTTTTGTCCTAGTTGCTTCCCTAGGATCAGTTTTCACAAAAGGCTTTGATGCCTTTCTCATTAACATGTGCCTTGGGCAGTCTGTGACATATCTGAACTCTTCCCCAAAGGTTCTGAAACATATTAATCCCTGCCATGGATTAATATCATTTTACCTTGCTGTCCTGCAATTACCACTTCTGTAGCGCAGTGGGAGGCAGCAAGAATAATGGCTCAGATAGCAGCTATGTCTAATGTCTGCATCCACTTGCATGCCTAAAAGGTCACAGAAAAAGTCTGCAGTCCACACCCACAAACTCCTATTAGGGTCTGCTATTTGAGAAAGTCAGGATTAATCTCAGGCCATAAAACGCCAGGTTGCAGAATCCTCATGTAACACTGGGCCTATAAATCATTCAGTGCATGTGTTAGGAGCAAGAATGGCTTTAACTGATACTAACAGTCACCCATATACATCTGTATGACCTAGCCCTTGGTAGACAAGAAAACATCGGGAAACCATCCAGCAGACGTATACCTTCAGCTAAGGGCCTGCAGATGCCTTTCCCATCATCAGAGACTGGATCATGCAGATATACAGGGTTAAGATTTATTTCTACAGTCATAGAGTTGAAGGCTAGAAGGGACCATTAGATCATCTAGTCTGAACTCCTGTGTATATCACAAGTCAATTACATTTCACCAAGTTAACTCCTTATTGAGCCTGATAACATGTGTTTGGCTAAAGCATAGATCTTGATTTGAAAATATCAAGAGATGGAGAATCCGTCACTTCCCTTGGTACTTCATCCAGGTGACTAATCTCCTCACTGCTAAAGATGTGTGGCTAAATTCTAATTTGAATTTGTCTGACTTCAGCTTCCAGCCACTGGTTTTTGTTATGCCTTTCTCCACTAGATTAAAGAGACCTTTGGTACCTAGAATTTTCTCCCTGTGAAGTTTTAGCTTCAGTGAAAACCATGTTTACATGCAACATGCACATGCTGGTAATTTATGAGATCATATTGCAACCTGATTCATGTCATATTTGTTTGGCTTCTGCTCTTTTGTTAATGACTCTGTGCCCTCCACTTGTGCTCTGCCCCCAGTTGCGTAAGAAGCAGGCCTATGTCGAGAAAGTGGAGAAGCTGCAGCAGGCTCTGACCCAGCTCCAGGCAGCATGTGAGAAACGGGAGCAGATGGAACGGCGCTTGCGCACGCGGCTGGAGCGGGAGCTGGATTCGCTGAGGATGCAGCAGGTGAGAGGCTGATTGGTCGTGGGCCACAAGTGCATCCATCCCTATGCCGGGGTAAACAAGGATGGAATGCTCCATGCCCTGTCCCCTGGCATTACCTCCAGGATGTGGCTGGGCAATGAGAACAGGAAGGGTGATGCCTTCTCACCCTTCGCCACCATGATGATAATAGAAGCAAGAATGGTATTTTATTTGCCCATCCAAAACAATTTCCTTTCCCCCTCTCAGTGAGTGGGTGAGTGCAATTTTGTGAGGCTAAGTTAGGGGGTGCGTCCAAACCCTTGCTTGTTTCTGCAGTGCTTCGCTAGCGATCCATGCCTTTTTCCATTGGTTTGATGCAGTGATTGCAAGAGTTTCTCTCTGATGTTGGCCACAGTTAGCTAAGCCTTTCCATGAGCTCCATATTGGATTAATGATGCAGTGCTCTCTTTGGGGGGCTACCCACGAAAGCCATTTGGAAGCTACAGCTCATTCAGCATGTGACAGTCAGCTTGCTTAGTAGCGTCAGCCAAAGTGCAACTTCAACGGTTGCCCTGCCTCGTTATTTGATTCTAGGCACAATTCATCATGATCCTGGATGCCCGGCCTGGCTGAGTCCCAGTTATAAGAGGGACCATGTCTCTCCCTACGCAGCATTGTGACAGCTGAGGTCAGCTGATGTGCTCTCACTTACAGATCTGAGCATCTTGGGGAAGATTGTTTTCAGAGAGGGGCCCTTTGTTGTGTCCTTATGGAGCGGTGCTTAAGGCAGGTGCTGAGGTTAGGTAGCAAAGTACACGATGCCAGACTGTTGTTCAGGCCTGCGTTGTGTGACTATTCATATAGCACTCACTAAACTCCTATAGCCTGATCCTATAGCCTGATCCTTGATGTGTTCAGGCCTGCGTTGTGTGACTATTCATATAGCACTCACTAAACTCCTATAGCCTGATCCTACATGTGCTTGCCTTGATGTGTAAAGCCTGCAAAGTCTCTTCGTTGGTTTCTAAATATACCAAATCAAACCAGCTCAGTGACAAGCTAAACAGATACAGGCGTGTTTTGGAGATCTGACATATTCTTAGGACTTTTTTTTTTTTTCACCCATCTCTCTAGAGAGATTCAAGATTTCTTTGACTCTGTGGGGTGTTGTCAGGGCTCCTGCATTAGAGCTGGGTGAATGGCTGGTTGAGTTTTAAAGCTCTGAGCTTTCCATGCAATACTGAAGCAGAAACCTGGATGCGTAATACTCATGACTGGACCTGTACCACATCCTTTTTTTGTTGTTGTAATCAGGACAGTCATTTTGGACTATATCAAAGGTCGCCCTGGTGGAAATTTCTGGATTTTAAATGAATCCTTCACTTAGAAAAGCCCTTTTCAGTGCTGATTTTAAATAGAGGATTATTTATTATTTCTCCACTACTTTTGCTTGGTGACGCTTGGCTCTCTCCAGATGCTGGGGAGACACTAATTACAGCTCCATAGTTAAGACTGAGTGTAGTTTTGCACTGAAAGCAGGGATTCAATTGCTTTCATATCTATGGAGAATACAGTGTATCCTCCCCCAAAACTACCCTTTGCACCAGCTTTGTTCAACAGGGAGGGTAGGTGGGGAAAACTCTGTGTGTACAGGTGCATGCAGAGGTTCATAGAATCATAGAGTATCAGGGTTAGAAGGGACCTCAGGAGGTCATCTAGTCCAACTCCCTGCTCAAAACAGGACCCAATCTCACTGTCCCTGAGAGTACATCTATCAGTCATTTAGGGTAAAACACATTACAAGAATGTTGTAGTTATCTCCCATACAAGCATTATAAACCTAGGAAATTCAGATTTCATGCTAAACTCATCATAATCAAAAAATGGTATGGTATGGAAATGCAGAATTGGAGTACTCAAACGTCCTTATCAGAGCGGTAGCCGTGTTAGTCTGGATCTGCAAAAGCGACAGAGTCCTGTGGCACCTTCTAGACTAACAGATGTATTAGAGCATCAACTTTCTTGGGTGAATACCCACTTGGTCGGATGCATGCATGTTTTGGTAGTGGGTATTCACCCACGAAAGCTGATGCTCTAATACATCTGTTAGTCTAGAAGGTGCCACAGGACTCTTTGTCAAACATCCTTGACTCTGCCTTGTGAAACAATGAGTGGGGTGAGGTGGCAAAATAAAGCAAAAAAGATCTAATGTACTTCAAAAATCAGTCTAATTTGTGACTAAGCATTCAAATTCCTTAGCTGTAATCATATGACTATTGCATGGTATCACTACAGAGCAGAGTTAAGGTCCTGACCTGGGGCCAATGTAAGTAAGGAATTCATACACTCTCCAACCTTAACTTTGGCAATTCCAGACTCTTAAACACTGCACAGTTTAACTGTATCGTTTATAAAGCTTTGGGATTTACACCGGATGAGGATCTGGCCCACACTTTTTCTGATGGATTTTTACTGAAAATTACTGTCAAATGGATCCTATAGAACCAAACATTCAAACAGCATTTAATAGCATTTTCTGGTGTAACATGGCATTAATTTGGTGTATGGAAATACATGCACAAATTCAGAATAATTGACATGATTACAAAGGACCATTTCAAAGGACCATTTCTTCTGCTCCTCCAGTAAATGATTTATATAAGGGTTAAAAACAAAACTGGATGGAGATGCAGAGACACGGTTCTGTGAATGTTCCCCGGGATCTCATGGTTCTTTTGGGGAGCTCTGCGCCTATGTGTTTGAGTGTTTACTTTTATGCTTAATTGAACTGTCTTAGGCTAGTTACTCATCTAGATAAGTAACTGCTCTCTCGTCTTCACTTATTACCTCCTTCTCAAAACAAATCATAATGTTATTTTGGGGAGTAGATTAGTTCCTGACAAAGAAAAAGCATTGAAGAGTTTGCAGAGAGAATCCCCAGCTGGCAGCCAGCACTGAGAGCAGAACATATGACTACTGGCCGCTGAGGGTCAGCGAATGGAGATATTAGTGCATTAAGCCACCATTTGAGAAAAACAACTGAAGGGAACATAACTGGGGCATGACACGTAGTTTTAACTTAGAAAGTTCACACATTTCTCACTGACGAGAAACACGGCTGCTTCCAGAACCCTACTGTAATCAGGGCTTGTTATTGCTAAGACCTGTGGAGAATGGACACACTGCTACACAGTGTTGTTGCTTAAAAGCAAAGGACCTGATTCTACTCTTAGCTACGTGGGGGCAGGGACGGCGACAGGGGGGTACAACGGGTACAGCTGTACCGGGCCCCAGACTTCAGGGGGGCCCCCTGAAGTCCGGGGCGGGTACGCTGCTGTACCCCCTTGTCACCGGGGCTGTGAGCAAGGCGCGGCTCCGGGCAGCCGCTGCAGCGCTCACCAGCCCCCTCCCCCGGCACCCAGCAGCCTCCCCCGCCCCCCATTGCTTCTCCTGACCGGCCACGCGGCCGCAGCGCATGCAGGGGTTGGGGCCCGCGGGAGGTAGGAGACTGGGGGGGGGGGCGCGGGCGGCGGGAGACTGGCGGGGGGGGCCCGCGGGCGGCGGAAGACTGGCGGGGGGGGGGCCGCGGGCGGCAGGAGACTGGCGGGGAGGGGGCGCGGGTGGCGGGAGACTGGCGGGGGGGGGCCGCGGGCGGCGGGAGACCGGGGGGGGGGCCCGTACGATCTGCCGTAGGGGGCCCCAAAATTCCTGTCACCGGCCCTGCGTGGGGGTAAATCAAGAGGAACTCCATTGACTTAACTGGGATTGTAACAGTGTAAAACAGTGTGAGAGGGAAATCAGGGCCCCAAAAGAGAAGAGAGTTGCACTTAAATAACATTAAAAAAAAATCTTGTTTTCAGTGTCTGAATATCAGAGAACCACATAAGTCTATGGTGTAATCAGAACTGGCTTCTGGATCAGGCACTGGACTTGGGTTCAGGGGATCTAGGGTCAGTCTCTGGCTTTGCCCCATACTCTCTGTGTGACCTCACAAGTTGCTCAGTCTCTTTGTGCTTCAGTTCTCATTGGGGGTGGAAAATCTGCAAATATTTCTCTACTTCACAGTGATGTAGGGGGGATAAATGCATAGATACTGGGCAGGCTACTACACTTATTGGGTTGGAATTGTAATTAGCATCATGTTTACCTTCAAATTTCCCCTTCAGATTTTCACTTTCAAAAATTGCCTTGGCCTCCCATCTAACCTGCCAGGTTTGAGATGAGGCTGGTATAAATATTTGGGTTATTTTTTAATTTGAGAGAGGGCCAAAAATGGGCTTATGATGAAAACCTAGCTCCAATTGTAACTATGTGGTGAGTCCTGTCATGGAAACACTTTTGTGTTTTAAATCAGATAGCCCAAGGCTCTTTATTGAAGTATACTGTAAAATACAAGCATATACAGGGGGGTTGGCAACAGAAATCACTCAGGCTTTTATACTTTCAAACCGCATTAGGTATGTGTCCATTTTTCTTGAGCAACAAGTTTTTTTCCAATAAGGTGTTAACAGCAACAATTTCTATCCAATAAGCATTAACAAAAACAAGTTTTCCACATCTAGGGGATTTTAGGGGCTTTTGCAGGCAATGGCTGTCTTAAGGTCACTTGTTGAAATCTTGCAGGCAGTAGTTACAAATTTTACGGGCAAGCATAGCAGTTACATTTAGCAATTAGCATTGCTTAAACTGAGAAATCTAAAAGTCCCATGCTCCTCTTCCCCCTCCCCCCTGTTCCCTATGTTACAAACACAGTGGGCCTAGCTATGGTCAACTGGCCTGGCTAAATTTAGGCTTAGTCAGTTTTGCTCTGTCAGTCCCATCACTCCATAAAGTGACACCTGCTATCCATGTATCACAGTCATCTCTGGCATATTGAGTCATTCCAAATAAAATAGACTTTTACTACTTTTTACCCCAGTGAGCTTTAGAGACCCAGTCCACCTAGGAGAGAGTGAGCTGGATTCTATTCTGGCTCAGGTATCATCAACAGAATTATTAACTAAGTTCCAAGTGGGCAATCTTTATTGCTGGTGATGCATGTGCCAGGGAAAAAAAAGAACCTCTTAACTTTATATTCCAGGTTGAGCTTACAGGGTGGCATTTATTTTGCTCTGAAATTAATAAGACACTCTATTCATGGAGTTTCAGGGTACAATTTTTACAGAGTGGAATTGCTCCGTAAAAATATGATCGTACCTTCCAGGACTGACATTATCTGAAGCATAACTGATGTTTTTGTTGGTGAATCATCACAGCAATTGCCCCCAAAGGTTTGTTCCATAATGGATTATTCCAGAAAACTTCTTCCAGAAAAGTCAGTAATACCCTAAAGCCGAAATTCACTTAAGTCTTCTCCTGCATTCCCAACCTATGTTTTCTGCCATCAAGAGGAAAGGTTCCAAAACAAAGAACTAGAGGCTATAATATTTTGGGGCATGAATTCCAGAGAATGGAAATGTAGGTTATATGGTCACCTCTGATTTCATGGTTTTGATACTTCACATAGGGCCTGCCTTGCCCTAGACAGCTCGTGACCTGGCACAGTTGACAAACAGGGGTATGCACAACATACTTTCCTCGTTTCTGACATATTCTTTTGTGCCACTAAATACAGAAAGGTTAAATAATTTGTCCAAAGTCCTATTTTCCACTGTTCCATACAGAGTACCTGTGAGAGCTGAAAACCAGAGTTTCTGCTCAGTTTCAAAGCAGGGACTTTTTGCATGCTAGATAAACACACGAACCGCTACACTACAGAAACCACCTTCTAAAATCATGTGGTAGAGGCAGGAATAGAGCCAAGGTCTTTTAATTCCCCATACTCTGCATTAGTTTCCCTGCTTTGGATAAACAGTTTTCTATTCTATCGGGTTCTTTCATCCACTGTTTCCATTTTATTTATCCCATAACTCTAAAATTTCAAAAGATGATGCCAAATGCGTAAACAAACACCAATGTTATCCATAACATAAAAAAAAATTATCCACACTCATGGATTGATTTCTATATCCTATGATGATGATTGATTGATGATTGAAGTGTTGTTAATGTGCAGTAGAGGTACTGTAGCTTGTATTAAGAATGCTCTATAAACTCATATGTCTAGGGGAGACGGACATTCTGAAACTGGTGCTTAAGAAGCCATAGTAGATACACGGTGCCAGACCCTCAGCTGCTGTAGATTGGCATAGATCCATGCCATTTAATTTAGCATGCGATATTGCTTTGCTTTTGGTTTATATTTAACTGTTTTCCGATTCCCCATATTACCTACACATGTGGGACACTCTCTCCATGCATGAGAGAAGTATGACAATGTGTCAGCAAAAGAGGGATTTTTTTGCTAGGTTTGGGATGTCCCGTGATACCATTGCATTCTGGGATGAGCAGCAGATAATCCTAGTTCTGTCAGCCTGGTTCAGCACTCCATGGAATATATGATGGCATAGTGAGAGCTGGAAAGCCAGTCCTGCCAGCACATTTTTCGAAGGTAATAACAACGGAACACAGCCTTTGCTTGCATTGCACCTTTCCTACAAACTGCACCCCCAGCTGCTTGGCAGTGCAAGACTGCAGCCATTACAGAGCTAAAAGACAAAGGGTGGGACTTTTTAAAGCGCTCCGTGTAGGTACTGCAAAAGTCACTGATAAAACTCCCATTAACTTCCATGGCAGCCGATTTAGGCCAACACTGAGCTCTTTAGAAAATCCCACCCAACATTTTCAAACTCAGATTTGAAAGTTTAACTAACTAAACTCTAACTTTAGGCCCCAAGGCCCAGATTCCCAAAGATATTGAAGGACTAATTCCTGGAATGGGGGTTAGGCGCTTAAGTACCTTTGACATTTTGGACCCAAATCCATATTTAGGGACCTGTGTAAGTGGATGGATTTTCAAGGGTGTTGATTTTCAAGAACTTCCCACTCCCACTGACTTCATTTGGATTTGCAAGTACTCAGCACCTCTGAAAAGCTGGCCTCTGATGTAGGTGCGCTAACTTGAGGCTGCCAGGTTTGAAAATGCCAGCTTAAAAAACAGCAGGAGGAGAGAAAAATGAAGACACCTAGACATGGGGGACGAGAGATTTGAAAAGATTGCAGGCCAATAAGGGAGAGAGAGACAGGCAGGCGCTCTCAGACGAGGCCGATCTCTTGCACAGACGGTGGCGAGATTACTTGAAGGAACTGAGGAAAGAAGGGAAAGGGACACAGAGAGAAGAAGTCAGAATTGCAGTCCATGCGCTGTTTCAGCTTCCATACAGTGGTGTGGACGTGCTATAATAGGCAGCAGACATGCTCTCTTCTGCTAGTCTATTTCACAATTCCATTGCTTTGTCAGCAATTCATCAAGTATGTTATATGGGCAGCTGTGTGCCTGGGATAGCAGCTCATGTCAGGTCTGCCAGCCAGTTTTCACCAGCTCATGCAGTATATGCATGTGCAAGGGCGAGCCGCTCGAATGCCAGCTCGATCAGCCCATGAGGTGTTAACACACCACGGAGGAGAGGTGGACAGCTCCACCCTATGAGGAGTTTGCCTGCTGTGGTGGGACCACCAGCTCTTCTAGCCTCTTTCCACATCTTTTAGCTCTCAGTCTGTCACCTTCAGGAACTTGGGGAGGACCCCACCTACAGCTGGAAGTTTTACACATGCCATCTGTAGCCACCTCCTTTGCTAAGCAATAAACCAGCTTTCTAGAGCAAACTAGCCTCTCACTGATTGTAGGCAATAACTATTGGGTCACTTTTTGTCAAGGAGTCCCATTTAAGCTCTGATCACCAGGGTGGTTACTGATTCAGCAACAGGCCACCCAAAATGTTGAAAGCCCCTGGGTTTGTTTTGCAGAAGATTTTGTAGAAGAGGTGCCTGCAGCTCTCGTGTTGGTGCAGGCGAAATATCTTTCGTTTTTCCCTCTCTCCCCAACTCCAGAGACAGGGGAACTACCAGGCCGAAAGCCTGCCAGAACACAATGCCCCAGCACTGATGGAGCTAGTGCGGGAAAAGGAGGAGAGGATTCTGGCTTTGGAAGCTGACATGACCAAGTGGGAGCAGAAGTATCTAGAGGAGAGCACAATCAGGCACTTTGCCATGAATGCAGCAGCCACAGCGGCAACAGAGAGGTAAGATCATGTTGTTTCAGGCAATCAGCAATACACTCAATCGAATGAAGCTTTGTGCAGTAAAAAGAAGTGGGTGTTTTCTTAGGGACAAATTTGGGTTGCTTTATGCAGTCATGTAATCCCATTGAAGTTAATGGGCCCATTCACTATAACAAGGCCATGAGGCCTTGCCATTCCGGCTCAGCATCAATGGTTCATCAAGGTCAGTGAACCAGCCTCCAGCAGTGTCCTGTAACTAGGGCCCTGTGTGAATCATGATTATTACTTTTTTAAAAAAGAAAATTCACAGCAGCGTAAATGACAGAGTATTGAATTTCATGAAGTGTGCACAGAATGAAGTTGAAAATGTTCATCAGTTTCAAGGACTGAAAATTCTTTGACTATTGTTACTTGTAAAATTCATTGCCTCCTTGGAATGGACTTTGCTGTAGACTTTTACCTTTTTAAAACAAATTTAAAAATCAGGCTTTGGGGGCATTTTCACAACTTCCATGCCCTCCAGGAAGTAGTGATTTACACAGGGTCCTACCTATAACTTACAACAAAGGAAGGTAAAAGTTTTCCTTAATAGACTTGGTTTAATGTACTTGGCATGTGCGGGGGAGGAGAGGGGTTTTTTCTCCATAATATTAAGGGCTCACAAAGGAATTTCCCTCCATTTACAGCCAGATACTATCAAGTATTTCAGATAGATCCAGGCATTTTAATATACCCCAAAATTAATGTATTTACCGGGGGCTTGAATTTCAGAGATGTATGTCATGGGGCGCACCGGTGCCTTCATCTGGTACTCTGGAGATTAGCTTGAGGCCGCAACCCCCCCATCCACGGTTTGCACACCGTCTCCCTGTCCATCTGGAGCTCCTCTCACAGCATCCTCTTCATGGCCTGTCCCTGTGGCTGTGTCACAGGTTTCCCCCTCCCCCAGCCCCCAAGGGGATTTAGCTCCTCAGTAGTCCTAGGCAGGTCTCTCGCTCACTGCCTCGGTGCCACTCACCAAATGGCTGGTAGACTCGCCCTCTTCTCTAGGTTCCAGCCCAGGGACCCTCAGTTTAGCAATCGGGGCCTTCTCTCTCTGGCCTCACTGCTCTGTCACTGGGCTTCTTCCTACTGTTGGTTCCCCTTTTCTTCAGAGGCCTACCAGTTCCCCAAAGCCTCCTCCCTCTTCCCAGATAGTGTCTGCAGTCTCCACTCATTCCTCCTTTTCTCATGGGGGTGTCTGCCTTTTTCCCCAGTACCCCCTGCTGCTTCAGCTCCTCGGCTTTATAGACCCTGCCTGTTCCTACCCAGCTGAGCTGACTTATTCAGCAGCCTCAGGGATGAATTGACCTATCTGGCCTGCATTAAACCCTGCAAGGTGAACATGGGGTAGACATGCTATCACAATGCAAAGTACCCACAACTCCCGTTGACTTCAGCTAGACTTGTGGGTGCTCAGCACCTTTGCAAATCAGGCCGTTTGTGTCTTCAGAATAGGGATTTTAATATTTCTGTCACAGGTAATACAAGGCATCGTCACTGATGTAAACTGGCATGTAAAATATCATAATTAAAAGGATCATATCAAATATTTTAGATCGGGGTGGGAAAACTATGGCCTGTGGGCCACATATGGCCCGTGAACCCATCCTGTCCGGCCCCTGAGCTCCTGGCTGGGAAGGCTAGCGCCTCCCCCTCCTCCGCTCCCTTGTCCTCCCTCCGCAGCCTCAGCTCACCGCATGAGCAGCGCTCTGGGGGGCGGGGCTGTGCACTCTGGCGGATCAGCAAGGCAGCGTGTCTGGCGGTGTGGTAAGGGGGCCAGGCCGGGCGGTAAGATTAGAGGCAGAGGGTCTCGGGGGGCGGTCAAGGGATGGGGAATGGGGTTTGGATTAGAGCGTGGGAGTCCCAGGGTGCCTGTCAGAGGGCGGGGGGGGGGGTGACTAGGGGGCGGGGCAGTCAGGGGACAGGGAGAAGGGGTTGGATGGGGGGTGGGGTGCTGGGGGGTGATTAGGGGCAGAGGGGTCTCTGGAGAGGTAGTTAGGGGACAAGGAGACGGGGAGGGGTTGGATGGGTCGGGAGTTCTGAGGGGGGCAGTCAGGGGGCGGGAAGTGGGAGGTGGTCGGATGTGGGAGGGGGCAGACTGTTTGGGGAGGCACAGCCTTCCTTACCCAGCCCTCAATACAATTTTGAACCCCGATGTGGCCCTCGGGCAAAAAAGTTTGTCCACCCCGTTTTAGATCCTAAACGTAGGCATGATGTTATTTAAAAAAGTAAAATAAAAAACAACAACAAAACCAAGGTTTGCAAAATTTCACATAAAATATGTTTTTAATCAAGTATATATTTTTCTTTATATAAATATTTTCTTGAAAATTTTCCCATACAGCATTGGAAACCCAAACACACCAGTTTTATGATAGTGAATGAGATCCAGAAAGTAAAACTGAACTTGAAACAGGAAATTAACTTGATCAGTCTCATTTTCTCATCCAGCATTGAAGTGCAGAAGCAAACAGCAAATTAGATTCAATGTTGCTGACTCTTGTGATTTTCTTTCAACCCTCACATTTTTTGATGTTTTTCTTAAAGTCCTAGCACATAGGGCCAAGTGATTACATGAAAATCTCCGCTTTCAGTAATTTTTTAAATTCTTTTCTAGCCCTTGTGATTGTACAAGAAACCATGAAACATGGTTCAAGTGTACTCCAAAGGCTCAGAAACCTGCGGGGAGTTAAAAACAATCCACAATTAATTTATTATTATTTATATCACCAGCTAAAGATTTATTGTTTAATATACTGGACCAGGTCTTCAACTGATGTAAATCAACATAGGTTCATTGAACCTAATGGAGCTGAGCTGTTTTAAACTGGTAGAAGACCTGGTCCGTTATTTTTATCTTGATAGTGTCCTTTAATTTTATTTCATTTTAGAACATGAGATTTCACCTCCAATTTGTTCCCTCCCACCATTTGTTGTATTTTCAGAAATCCTCATTTCACTGGACTATTACACACTCCAAATATAGCTGTAGATTTCCGTTGTAACGTGAATGGTAAAACAACAGTTGCATGCCTGTGTGTATCGAAAGAGGCCTTTTATTGAACCATGTGACACTAACAGGTGTGGCTATGTCTTGTGTTGCTAGGGATACCTCGGTCATTAACCACTCACGGAATGGCAGCTACAACGAGAACTCCCTGGAGGTTCGAATATGGCAGGAAGAGGAGGAGATTGTTCAAGCCAACCGGAGGTGTCAGGACATGGAATACACGTAAAGGGCTGCTGTTAAATACTTACCGCGGGATTTGTACTAAAGGTCTTATCATGAGATCCAGAGTCCTAACTGCTCGGATCCTTGGATAAGCCAAGCCATGCGTCATTTAGACCGTCGCATGCCAATAGGCCCATTCTAAAAGGAGGGATTTTGCTTCAGTTTGACTTCTAGTCATTTCACTCTTCAGCTGTTAAAAGACAGAGATTAGGTTCTGCCTCCTCCCCTCCCTGGATTTAAACCTTCTTCTCATCCAAGAGAGACCTTAAAAATGGATGGCTTCTTTACTAGAAAAAGGGGGTTGGCATGAGTGTGCATGATCTCACTCAAAATTCCGACTT
Organism: Sternotherus odoratus; assembly: GCA_032164245.1. Classification (NCBI taxonomy): domain Eukaryota; kingdom Metazoa; phylum Chordata; order Testudines; family Kinosternidae; genus Sternotherus; species Sternotherus odoratus. The sequence goes on along the minus strand of JAVMKO010000001.1, from coordinate 278,634,752 downwards.
TTTAAAGCAAGACTCTATAGTAGCCAATGCTATAATTGTGACTTCATTGCTGCCCAACCAAAAACGTGGGTGTATGTATCTGATATCTCTCTCTCAGCGTTATATGAAATGTACCATGGCATGTAGGGACAAACCTTCAAAACCGAACACCTGAAGTTGAACCCACAAAAAAAAACCACATGTTAATAAATTGGAGCGGGTCCAGCGAAAAGCCACAAGAACAATAAAGGATTAGAAAACATGCCTTATAGTGATAGACGCAAGGAACTCAATCTATTTACCTTAACAAAGAGAAGGTTAAGGGTTGATTTGATCGCAGTTTATAAATAGTTACATGGGGAACAAATATTTGATAATGGGCTCTTCAATCTAGCAGAGAAATGAATATCATAAACCGATGGCTGGAAGTTGAAGCTAGACAAATTCATCCTGGAAATAAGGCATACATTTTTAACGGTGAGGATATTTAACCATTGGAGCAATTTACCAAGAGATTCTTCACCACAGCAATTTTAACATCAAAATTGGATGTTTTTCTAAAAGCCGTGCTCTAGAATTGTTTTGGGGAAATTCTGAACCTGTATTATATAGAAAGTTGGACTAGAGGATCACAGTGGTCTCTCCTGGCATGGACTATATGAAAGCAGTAGTCGGTACAGAATCTGTCTATGCACACACAAGTTCCCATTTGCACATGCAATTTTCCCATTTTGAACATGCAAATGCAAATATGTTTATTTAGACCATATGTGACATTTCTGTTTTAAACCCCATCCCCCCGCCCCAAAACATGTCTGCTGTATTTAGCTATATTTCATAAGACATGCTTTTCATTCAACTGGAATTTTAATTAGTTGGTCAAGCCTTTTCAGTCTGATTCAGTCTTAAATTCCCCACTGCCGTGTTTCCACAGCCTGTTCTCAAATAACTGATTTTTTTATCATCTCAAAACACTTTCAGGGTCTCTAGAAGAAAGCTGTTGGGGCATCCAGTAAGTTGGAAAACATAGACCATGAGTTGTTTCCACAGCTTTCAACAGAAACTAAGGGTCCTATCCAATGCTCACTGAAGGCAATGGAAGTTTTTTTCATTGATTTCAGTAGCAGTTGGTATGGGCCCTCAGAGATTTGGGCAAGTTAATTTAATGATTAAAATCTATTTATTTCAATCTATTATATGGCCAATTCCTGAGGTCTTTACTCAGTTTTTATTCAGTCAGCCTTGATTCAGGCAAAACTCCCCAATGGCAGTCTGCCACAGTAAAGAACTCAGGATTTAGTCCAGAAATATTATGGGGCAAAGAAAATTGCTCCTTTATGTATCGGAGTGATCCCATCAGTCCACAGCATCTTTAGGAGTATTTTTCAGATTATTCTTTTTAGTTTATTGAAGTCATATCAATGGAATATTTTAATTTAAATCTATTTATTTATTTAATCTTTCTAAAGGCATCACCGTTGGCTGAATACCAGGAAATATTGCCCAATTAAGCTGTGCAATTGCCCTCAAAGAAAATGGTGGAAATTTCATTGTTTGAGTCACTTAAGGGGTAAAGCAGCAGAGAGTGTACTATAGGGAACAGTCCGGAAGAGGCAGCAGTGGAATAGCTGTGATCTAGAAGTTATTTTCCATCTTTGTAAGCAGAACATTTGTATTTTGGCAGGATAAAGAATCTGCATGCAAAAATAATTGAGAAAGATGCCATGATCAAGGTCCTTCAGCAGCGTTTGCGGAAGGATGCTGGGAAAACAGACAGCACAAGTTTACGGCCGGCTCGATCGGTCCCATCCATCGCTGCAGCAACAGGCGTGCATTCCCGCCAGACCTCTCTCACCAGCAATCAGATAGCTGAGGAAAAGAAGGAAGAGAAGACTTGGAAAGGAAGCATAGGTGAGCTCCAATTTGAGCTAGGCATTGCCAGTGCAAACGGTTCAGAGAGAGAGGACAGCTTAACAAGTAAAATCTGTCTGTGGCCAGAATAAGACATTGAGGGACAGCTTTGAAAGTGTGGTTGGCCACCTTCCACAAACAGTTTGAGCCACCACCCTGTGTGTTCACGCACAGCTGTACTCGCCTGACAATCATACCCAGAGGAATGCAGGCAGTGTATACATATTTCATGGGAAGCAAACCTACTCTGAGCTAGGAAAAGTTGCATTAAACCAGAGAGCAAACAGCACTTTGGATAGGAATTTGCAATGTAATATGGCTGGAAAAAAGAAGGCATGCCATTTTGGACTGTGTGCAAAAAATCATTGCAATCCAGTGATAGCCCTGCTCTACATGGCAGTGCTGAGATAGGAATTTCAGAATGGTATGTTCAGAGTGCTTGGTGTCCGAACAATGTAGACTCACAGAAGAGCAGTTGTTCTGAAAAGGATTGATGTATCAGATGAGGCAAAACTGACTGAATCTGTGCACCTTGAGGAAATAGTTTCTGAGAGTGTCATGGGAAAAACACGAACACCAAAGAAGAAGAACAGTGCAGAGTATAATGTGTGGATCAAAGGAAGGGTCTGCTCATATAGGCTGCTAGAAGCAAATATGCATGGAATTGAGAGTGAAAGATTGGCAACAGAATCTTCATTGTATGCTCCTCCCCTCCTGGGTAGCATGCAGAAGCTCCCCTATCACAGCTCCACAACGTTGGGCCTCCATGTTACTGGGGAACGATGGAGTGGGGTATAGCAATGGCTGTCTGAGGCGCACTTTATTCTTAGCCAGTCCGCTGTGCTCCTTTGAGAACCATGGGAGGAAGGGGAAGTTGTGTGGCACCGCCAGCACACCACTGAGTATGTGCTGAGTCTCCAAATTTCTCATCCCTGAGGTGAGTCTCACACAATTCCTGAGCCCTCTTTCCCCTCTCGGGGGTTTTATCATGGACTCAAGAGAAGGAACCTTTTAAGCTGACTCTGAGGAAAATCTTCCTGATAGTGAAATGTAGGAGGGTGTCACTCAGGGGTGACCCTCCCCAGGTGAGTAGTGGACCCCTCATTAGTGGATATATTTAAAATTACCCTGCACCAAAGCCCTGGAGAACAATCCTGCCCTAGGAGGAGGCTGGGCTGGGGGATCTAGCAAGGCTTCTCCATCTCTGATTTTACTAACATGATCATTATTGTGTTTTTAGGGTTGCTGTTAGGGAAGGATCATCACGATCATTCATCAATCCCTGCACTGCCTCCCCTACCTCCCTCTTTGTTCTGTGCAGCCCCCTCGTTGCCGGTCAGCATCTCCCATGCTAAAACAGGCAGCAAAGACAGCAGCACTCAGACTGACAAAAACTCTGAGCTTTTCTGGCCAAACACTGCCTCTTTCCCAGGCAGGGGAAGGCTAAGCACCACCCCATCAAACAGCCCTGCCCTGAGACACACAGGAGCCAAAGGCGCTAGAGATAAACTAGGTAAGTGAGTCCAACTTTTCATGGTACAATCAGTGCATTGCTATTATGGTACTCATGCTATATAGATGCCTGAGACAAATATCATTATAGAGCAGGGGTTCTCAAACTGGGGGTTGCGAGCTCCCATTGTATTCGGCGGCATTTCTGCGGATGCTCCAGATGCTGGAGTGTGTACTTAAATGTTAAAAAAGTATAGGTAGAGATTTTCCCAAAAAAATATTTTGCATTAGTTTTAGAGAATTTTTGATGAATCTGGATTTCTTTCTCTCTTCACTGTCACAGAGAATTCCCCCATCCATGGGAAGCTGTCTGATAACAAAGGCCGAGTAAGCAGTTTGGTCCAAAAGACTGAATTTCCTGATGCTGATATGATGGAAGTTCTCATCTGAGGAAAGAGTGACCTTCCTCAGGATTTTGTGCAGATACATTCAACTCCACGAAGGCCAATGTTGTGCAAATTTTAAAAACTAAATATAAGAGTTTTAAGAAAGAGTGAGTCTGGAAGGAGCTTAGAGGCTGAGGTGAATAAGACTTTGAATGACAGAGGGAAAAGAAAAAGATGTAAACATGAAATGAAGGATGCTGAAGGTGGACATGAATGGCTGGAATATTCTGACAACAGAAGGTGATAAAGAAACATGGATTCACAAATAGATGGTAAAGGAAATAGGAACTGCATTTACTATTGAAAAGAAAAGGTATCTTTTTACCATTTACAACAGTATTCTATCATGCTGTTCTATTTTACTCTCGAGCTACAACCAAGACAGAGACTGAAATCCTGGCTCTGTTGAAGTCAATGGGAGTTTGTGAATTGTCCAAGAGAAGTTTACACTTTTCTCAAATGTAGTCACTATTCATAATTGTTCACCAGATTATTTTTAGTGAAAAATTCTTGGTCTGTAGATTGTGCACAATGCAGTTTGTTGTAAGTATGTGTTTCAAGCCGGGTTGCTTTGTTTTGATTGGACGTATTGGTCTTTCCTGATTGGATGAGTGCTACTCTTGGGATCAGGTTTCCAAAGCAAATACTCATATTTTGCAAAATTCAAAATTTGCTCAAAATTCACTGTTGCCATGAGCATTTCTTTGCTAGAATTTGCACAGAAGATGCGTGAAAAAGGGGCATAAACCCTGTCAAAGCAATTTCTTTTACAATTCTGGTAACTATTCAGGGGAAAATGTTGAGTGTATTCCCTCAGCTCTTAATACATAACACACACACACAGTGCTGTGTAAGCAGCAAATTGTACATACATTCAAGTGCTAAAAGTTTTTACTCATGAGGGCTTGGAGACAATGGGCATTCAGGATGCTCAGCACTTCACAGGGAACAACATGGTACCACTGTAGATGTATTCTCTGGCTTATTAAAATGATAGTATAGTATTCTGCAGTATCTGTCCAAACTGCTTCATCATTCTCGGTGGGGCAAATTCTACCCCCCCAGTTGTAACTGAGGGTGAATTTGAGCATGTAATGGCAGGCAAGTTCAGGCCAGGGTTACTACAGTGCGGGGGCCAATTACTGTAGAGGTTTGAGAGGAACGTGAAGATCATTGACGGATTTCAGCCTAATTCATCCAGGTTTACTACTTGCAGTTGAGATTAAAATCAGGCCCTTGGGTGTATATTAAACAGTAACAATAAATTAGTCAGTACACTTGGAATGAGAAATAATAAACGTCCTCACTTAAAAATGGATTTCCACTGCACGTGGCACTGCAGAAGTTAATTCGCACAGCTGCATAGCATGGTTCAGTTATAATAATATATGGAGATAGGTATATCTCATAGAACTGGAAGGACCTTGAAAGGTCATTGAGTCCAGTCCCCTCCCTTCACTAGCAGGACCAAGTACTGTCCCCTGACAGATTTTTTGTCCTAGATCCCTAAATGGCCCCCTCAAGTATTGAACTCACAACACTGGGTTTAGCAGGCCAATGCTCAAGGGAGCTATCCCTCCCTTTGTTGGTAAGATTTCTACAGCACTTCATCACTGCCTGTCTGAGATGTTTTAAAAGACAGCCTGCTTGTGTAAATGAGACACAATGTTTCTGAACATGCCCAGAAATTCTCCTAATCTTTTTTTCTTGATCTTAAAGGGACCAATCCTGCAGCCCTTACAGAAGCAGCCATTCCTCACATGAGTCGAGGTAACAGGACTGGGCTTGAATTTGAATTACGTGAATGTGTGTTGAGAGATGGAAGACTTAACATTTCTAAGTTCACCAGGTTAGGGTCCCTGAGGGATATTTTGGTGGTGAGTTTGTATGTTTACACATACATAACTATTGCTGACTAAATTATATAATTCCTTAGAAGTTACATTCACCCCTCATGCAAGGGGGCCTGCACAAGACCTATGCTCCAACTTAAACCCTCTCAATAAGGCTTACATGGGACGAAAGTGGTACCTGCTCTATGTAAAAAGATCCTTGTCCTGGCTCTCTGCACAGGGGTGAATTTCATCTTCCATGATTCAGCCAGAATGTGGTCAAATCAAACCATGTTTTCATGGAACAGGATTATGTATGCGGAGTTCCTCGACGGGGGGCGATGGGTGCTGGAATTCACCTTCTCGTCACTTCGGTTGTGGGGCTGCTCAAAGAAAGGTCACTGGAATTTATTTATTTTTTGTCCTTCACTCAAACACAGCTGGAGATTTGTTCAAACTAAAAAAAGAAGTGGCTTCTGGGCAGAGCCCAAGTTTTGAAAATTTCTCCCCAAAGGTGAGAAGGCAAAGGTCGAGAGACAGCCTAGTCTAATAACTGGAAGCCTAGAAACTTCCCATGCGCTCAACTTGGCTCATCCACTGTCTTGCTGTGTGTCCTTGGGCAAGTCAGTCAGTCTCTCTGGGATGGATTCATCGCTGTGCTACTCCAGGTTTAGACCTGCGTCTCTGACCTAAAATGGGAGGAGCGCAGTATAGCATTAGGCCTTGTGTGTCTGAGCGACCCCAGCTGTAAAATGGGGATAGGTTGCTTCCCTTCCTACCAGGGCTGTGGAGAAGGTTGCTGTTTGTGCCACACTTCGATGATGATAAGTGCTTAGTGTTATTAACCCCAAAAATCTCCCTAGGAGAAACCCCCCCATCCCACCCCAGGTCTGATCCTACATTCCTTGCTTCCGTGAGTTAATGGGATTTGAGGCACTTTGGGAATGCAGAACTTGGCTCCAAGAGTTTAACTGCATCATTGTTAATAATCATTTGGTTGTTTCCTGCTGAGTTGCCATCTCTCTTCTCCGCTTGTTTTCTCCCAGGATGAAACATTCCTCATTTTAAAAGGTACCTTTCATTGATATAAGGTGTGGCAGTAATTAAGGGGACACACCTCATCATGAAACCTAACACCCACCCACAACTTTGCTTCTTTTATTCCAAATGCTGGTGGGTAGGTGTCGCTCCTCGTCATTTTTTTTCTTTTTTTTTTTTTAATCTTTCGAAATCTTTGGGCTCTGAATTAATACGGCCTGGAGATGGGGGTGAGGGTGATTTTGCAGCACTGGTGGTCAAAGATTCAAAGGGTGCCCAGGCACCTCTTCCGCTTCGCAGGGCTCAGCACTTGCTCCTCCACCAGTGGAGACAGTCCTGGAGTAAATCAGCCCCACTCCAGACAGTGTTTATTTTCCCACTACAGGTTTATTTGTCAATATTTTCCAGCTAGGCTTCCAGGGCGGCCCAAGGAGTTCTCCACCGCCAAACCAAAGGATATAAATTTACCACACAGAAACGGGGAATACCTTTTCCTGTCCTCTCTCTGGGGTTGGGAGACCTTGTTGTTGGCCCTGGGGTGCCAGTTCATCCCCTAAACAGGCAGTCGGTTAGGTAGCTTCCCCTGCAGGGAAGCAAGCAGCCTTCCACCATGGAGGAGTCCTTTCTCCCTGCTGCCACTAGCCCTACAGCAGCTAGTTTCTCCTCCTCTCTCACCAGCGGAGGGGCTTTTAAAGGTTTCAGGCAGTCCTTGACGCAGGTGTCCCTTGTGGACCTGAGGTAACCCCTTTCCAGCATATAGGGGAAAGGGCCTTTATCATTCTAGGACTCATCTACCTGCCTTCCACCACTCTCTCCCAGCGTCTCTCTCTCTCTTTGTCACAAAAGTCACCTGTTTAGATGCATTCATGTGTTCAGGGCTCACCCCAGGTCATGTGGGGACCGCTCTTGCAGACACTTACACTGAGCTCTTCCTACTGGCCACTAGATTGTGGAGACTGCAACCACTTTCAAGTCTGCTTCCACTGAAAACTTGTGCTCTGAAGGCCTGCAGGTACCAAAAGCCAGCCATGTGTCTGATACAACATGGAGTAGTGCAGAGCCAATCAATACTTTTTTTTGGTACTAAACAATGTTCTTACATCTATGCACTTATATTTCTCTATACACAGAAATATTCATATGACAGCATTTCCCTCTCTCTAATTTTTGCACTTGTTAAACCAAGAAATAGGGTATGTTTTTAAGTATTTGCTTTGCCTTGCAAAGCAAATGCATAAGCCCTTTGGAAGATGTTACGCAATTTAATATGCATTGTAACAATAATTCTTTTTCCTCGCTCTGTTAATTTAAATGTTTTAATGCTATCTGCCCTTCATACAGTCTTGATCCTACAATCTTGATTCACATCAGTAGTCCTTACTCAAGTGAACAGGTCTGGCAAGATCGCACCCTTAGGAGCAGCAGAGAGACAAGGGAGTAAAAATAAAACTACTAGAGATAAATATTTCACCAAATGGACCCTGAACCTTTTCCAAGGAATAAGGATGCACAAAGCTTTGTAGTCCTTGTTTGCTCAGTATTTCATTGCTAGCTATACTATTTCCCTATAGGCAGAACTATTTAATAAATGCTGTACATATATACAGTTAGTCATCTAGCAAAAACAGTGTTCTATTAACGTGCATGATGGTGTTGTTTTCACACAATTATATCTGCTAGCAGTATAACTTTGCTTCTTTTGGTCATTTAGAATATAGTTCTCCCTCTCTCTTTATATATATTTCCAGCATTTATTTAAGCATCAATTCTTCCAGTTTCAATACCCAAACATGTGTTTACAACCGAAGCTGCCCAGGACTATAGTCATCTACAGAAAACTATTTATTTAGTTAGCTTTTGAATTCACAGCTGAAATAAACATAGAAGGTAATTCTTCCTGGTTTTGTTGAGTTCGTGACACTTTTCTTTCCATGCAAAGGAAGGCTCTACCCAAAGTTAAAGCATTAGTGGCAATATGTGTAAAGTACTACTGTTAGTAGATCAGTTCACCTCCCCTCAACAAACCAGTGTAACTGCATTTCTACTGTTCTTCCCAATTGCTTGATTTGTATTGTGCTTTGTGAAATTGTGCTGTAGCCATTCCAGGTGACGTTGGTAACTGATTGTAAAATATTGTCATTTTCTACTGTTGTTGGTTGTATAGAATGGTTGGTGTACAGTGTTGTACAGCTAGAGGGGTGTTTGTACATATGTGGGGAAATGAAGAACATTATGTCACTCGCGGCAAATATTGATATTGTTGGTCAGCCAAAGATTTTCCTATTCTTTGCTGCTTAAACTTGTGCCTTAATATTGTATATAATAAATGTATAAAATGTTTCCTTCCTTGAGCTTCCAATGTGAAATGTATTAGATTTTGAAAAAAACATGAATTTTTAAACCATTCTCTATGCTTTTGCAGGCCAGTTACTGAAACTGGAAAGTGATGGGTCAGTTAGCTTCAGATCATGTCCCCTTTTTCATAATCCTAAACTATTGACATCATGGCAGACTGGTGGAGAGGAAGTTGAGTGTGTCTCATCTGAAAGACAAAGACAATACAGACTCCTTGTACATGGCAAACTCTTATAGATAGGCCTGCCAAGTGAAGAGTAAAGGAAAAGAACCTAGCCATGATCCAGAAAGCGTGAAGAATGGGATCAGAGAGAATTACTTTATCTTTTCTAGTTGGAAGACACTTTTTTACTTCACAGGTAAGGCCTGATTTCGGCTCCTGTTGTAACTGGAGACTAGACTCGATGACCGAAGAGGTCCCTTCCAGCCTTATGTCCTTTGTAAGCAGTAAAGACCATAGGCGCAATTCTGCATGGCTCTATGGATTTTGAGAGTGCCCAACACTTCCCAGGATCAAGACCTTGGGAAGCACAATTTGTTAGAGTTTATTCACTCAAGTGAAAGAAACAGTAGGGAAAAAAGCGACACATGCATCAGAGTCTTTCATTTCGTAACTGAGATCTGCTCAGAGGACTCTCACATGCTCTTGAATGAATCTATTAAAAAATTCCTGAAACGACTCCAGAGGAGCTCCGTGTATGTAAGGTATGAGAACTATGAAGTGTATCTTCCCGGCCACTCGCCATATTCCTGCCTGGCTCTCCTGCACCTGTTTTCTTTAAAAAAAACAACCCTAGAATTAACATGTGTCAGCAGACACACAGGGATGTCATAGATACCAGCGTGGATGGCATCCTTCACACATTGCAGCAGTCTCATGTCCCACATACTCAACCCAGGTTTCAGTGCCACGATGGGTCACCTACCTCAACACTCGCTCCAAGATGCAGCAGCTGTGTCTGTTTTTAGTGCAGGTGGGCTTGGCCAACAACAGCAAGAAATTAGGTAATGCACTCACGTCCATAGAAGAATCTAGTTTGTTGTTTGGGAGGGGGAAAGGTGGAGCCTGGATTTTGTAGCAAGATTAAGGAGTTAGCTGAGTGACTTGAGATCATGTTAGAAAATTAATCAGCCCAGGAAAAAATGGAATGCAATGGAAAGGAAAAGCTATATAAAAAATGTGTCCAGCTATAGACCAAAATGCCTACAAACCCAGCTATAGACCAAAATCCCATTTCAAAATGCCTACAAACACAGGAGCTTCCCAAAATCCCAGCCAAATTAGGAGGATCACTGAGGTACCAAAATAGCACCACTGGACTTTGAGTCAAGAGCCACCATTTCTGTCCCCATCTTTGCCACTGACCTGCTATGTGAATTGGGCAAATTACTTCACCTCTCTGTGCCTCAGTGCCCCAGTTGGTAAATGGGAGTAACGATACTGACTGGGAGAGTTGCAAGTGAAAAGAAACACAGAAGGACAAAGGGGTGTTGGCAGTTATTCATTCACTGTGCTCGGCAGTTCTACTGCTTCCTTGCTGCCTGGTTCCTTCTCAAAATGACCGATTAAGGTGTCTTTTACAAAACAAAGCCCTAGCTCAGAGTCCAGTTAGCCCCCCCTTGGTGTAACAATTTGCGCTCAATGTTTTGATTTAACCACATCATAGTGTTGGAAGGTTTTTTCACTATCTCACCCAGATGTCAGAAATTGTTTCATTGATAAACAGCTTCAGAATCTGCCTCCATTGTACTGTGCTGAGTCATTTCCTCCTTGAATCCACGGGAAATGGTGTAAGCACCATGGCTTAAGATATTTAAAAGTCAGTGTGACAAATGCAGCCAGAGACAGTGGGCAGTGTAAGACGCAAGCTGGCACTGGCGCGAATGGACTAGGTGACCATGGAACTTCTAGGAGCTCACCTTAAACCCATCCTTCCCACTTTACCATACAGTTGGTTCTCATTGCAAAACGTGCTATTTAGCATGCAGGGCCGCTGTTAGAACAGTGACATGCACTGCAGTCTCTCCTATGTTGGGAAGCACTCCCATCAGACAGCAAGCAGGGAAAACGAGGAATAATGAGCAGCAGCGTTACATCTGCTGGTAAGCCCAGTGCAAGAAGGGCAGTTGGCATGATTTCTGTTCTGTATTAATGGTAATCCACCCCTTAAGCCATGGCTTTGCAAGCAAGTGAAACTAGCTTAGACTACACCACACTCTCAGGCTACAAAAGGGCCAGGAATTAGATGACACTAAGACTAAAAGACCCTCGGGCATTCTTTTTCATAGCAGCTACTTCAGCTTTAGATGAATAAATATCACAGCTCGGTCACCAGAGGATCCCTTGGCTCCCCAGCCCAGAGGATCCCGCTTCCTCACCCATACAGCAGTTCAGTACATCACTTTCAGTCCTGTTTTAATGCAGCTCCCAGCATAATGGTATGGAGAATAAACTGTTATAACTAAAGCGGAGCCCAAATCAATGTCCCCAACCTTTGGGGAGCTTTTTAATGGATTCAACCTTTCTCCTGAGCCGTACCACTCTCACAGCCTGAACCAAAGTGCAGTCTGGATCCCAACACCCACCCGTTGGGGCGGAAATGCTAGATCTGGACTCTGCAGCTTTGGCCCATTTCTAATTAGACCCGGGTTCATTCACAGTGGAATTGTGTGCAGAGCAGTGCAGAGCAGTGGAATTTCCATTTCCTCTCAGGCCCCTGGCAGCTGTGATATAATCCTGGGTTAAGGAAAGAAGGAAATGACTCCTAAGGGAAGTCACCTGTGGACTGGCCTTCCAGACCAGCAGTTCCCAGCCTTTTTCTTTCTGAGGCACCCCAACACGCTATAAAAACTCCACAGCCCAGCAATGCCACAACAACTGGTTTTCTGCATATAAAACCCAGGCCCAGCATTAGGGGTTAGCAAGCAGGGCGATTGCCTGGGGCCTTATGCCACAGGGCCTCCTCCCGGCGAAGCTCAGTTGCTCAGACTTTGGCTTCAGCCCAAGGGTGAGGCTTTAGTTTTCTGCCCTGGGCCCCAGCGAGCCTAACACTGGTCCTGCTTGGCGGCTCCCCCGAAACCTGCTCACGGCACCGCCGCGGGCCCGGGAGTTCTGGTTGAGAACCACTGTTAGAGGGATAGACTGTCCCACCCAGCTGGCTGGGATACAGACTAGTTCCTAGCATTGCCCTAGCTCAGGGGCGGGCAAACTTTTTGGCCGAGGGCCACATTGGGTTTCTAAAATTGTATGGAGGGTCAGTTAGGGGAGGCTGTACCTCCCCAAACAGCCAGGTGTGGCATGGCCCCCCCGTCCCTCTCTGATTCCCCCCCCCCCCGCCGCCTCTTGCCCCCTGACAGCTCCCCTAGGACTCCTGCCTCATCCAAACTCCCCTATACTTCCTGACAGCCCTCTCCCCCCCCCCGGACCTCTGCCCCATTCACTCTCTGTCCCCTGACCGCCCCTGTACACCCCGGCCCTAACTAGCCCCCGCTGCCCCATCCAACTCCATTCCCTCCTGCCCATCCAATCACCCCTTCTCCCTGTCCCCTGACCGCCCCCGGAACCCCCATCCCTGACTGCCCCCTGCTGCCCCATCCACCCCTCCCTCCTTCTGACTGCCCCTCCCCCGGGATCCCTGCCCTCATTCAACCCCTTCCCCCCACTCCCTGCCCTCCGACCGTTCCAACCCCTATCCACACCCTCACCCCCTGACAGACACCCCCCCCCCCAACTCCCCTGCCCTCTACCTACCCACCCTCACTCCTGGCCTCCTTCCCGCACTGCCAGAGCACCATGGCTGGCGGTGCAGTTGCACCAGGACAGACAGCTGCACACAGACAGCACAGAGTTGTGGGTCTGCAGCTGCACTGCCCCGGGAGCTGGCAGGCTGCTGCCCAGAGTAATGCACTGGTGGTGCGCCGCACTGAGTCTGCAGGGGAGGGTGAACAGCAAGGGGAGAGGGCTAGGGAGACCCTCCCTGCTGGGAGCTCAGGGGCAGGGCAGGAGGGTCCCACGGGCCGTAGTTTGCCCACCCCCTGCCCTAGCTCAACATAGAAGCTGCCGCTGCTAATAATAATACTGGCCATTCAGTACTTCCTCTGCCAATGAACAATTGCCAGAAGGAATAGGAGCGCTATGAGTGGTGGCAGGGGGGGATGACCCCCTGACTATAAGCACTAGGTGTCAGCTGTTCCAGATGCATTTATAATTATTTCGCATTAAACACTTTAATGGAAACAGAATTGAAGGGCCTGTTCTCAACTAACTTTCTTGAATTACTCAACAAGCCTTTGGGGCCCCATTTATGGCTGAAAAATTCAAACACACACACACACACACACACACACACACACACACCCCTCTCTTATGCAGTACCTGGAAATGCAATTGGGACTATGCGGAACATGGAGGGGGAAGCGGATGACTCACCAGGAATTCAGAACTTCCTGTGTGACAGTTGGACTCTGGATCAGACAATAAGGGCTGCTGCTGCATGTCACCCGACTCCTACAGAACTTGAGTCTTTCTTGATCTCAACACTGAGAGACCAGCATTGTTCAGAAGATTTGAGAGCCTGACCCTGGTGGGTGCTGGGCAGAGGGGCCCCTCTCTGGGAGGATCGCTCTCGCCATATACACAGCTCCTCTCATCCCCCCATTTGACCCTCTATGGGCTTGAATCTCCGCAAGTTAAGAGGGTGTGAGCAGGACAAGTCAACCAGATTCTTCCTGTCCTCAAAGCTGCAGGCCTGAGTTTCTGCAGACAGAATCAGATGGGGAAAGGCCTACTAAGTTATCCATGCCAGCCCCCTGCCAGTGCAGGATTGCGCCCTGCAGAATATTATCGAATCCACTTTCAGATGGAGTCTGTTGATAGAGTTTCCACCACTGTGTGTGACCACAGACCAACAGATTGCTAACTGGCATGGGTGTCAGCTCCCATTTCCCTGTTCTTAATGTAAGCTTATTGCTCTTAGGTAAATCCCCTTAGACAGCCTTATTTGCATGGTACCACGCCTCTGCGCATGAATGGCCACAGCAATCCTAGGACAAATCCACTCCCACCTGAACATGTACAAAACCACTGGAATTGACAGGGCACGTCCATCTGACTGCTGTAAAACCCAGCCCAACTTTTCTGTCAGGCTAGTTGTGGTCTCTTGGATTGACTAAGGATAGATTTGTAGTTGAGGCTCTGTCTTGGGACTCGAGAGAATTGGGGATCAGTGCCAACCCCTACCACAAATCCCCTGTGTGACCTTGGGTGAGTCACATAATGTCTTTTTAGAGAGACAATGTGGGTGAGGTAATAGCTTTTATTGGACCAACTTCTGTTGGTGAGAGAGAATTTTTGCAGTTACAGAGAGAAGAGCTCTGTGTAAGCTCGAAAGCTTGTCTCTCTCTCGCATCCACAAAAGTTAATCCAATAAAAGCTATTACAGGGATAGGCAACCACTGGCACACGTGCCGAAGGCATCATGCGAGCTGTTTTTCAGTGTCACTCACGCTGCCCGGGCCCTGACCACCGGTGGGGGAGGGGAGCTCTTCATTTTAATTTCATTTTAAATGAAGCTTCTTAAACATTTTAAAAACCTTATTTACTTTACATACAATAATAGTTTAGTTCTATATTATAGACTTATAGAAAGAGACCTTCTAAAAATGTTAAAATGTATTACTGGCACGCGAAACCTTAAATGAGAGTGAATAAATGAAGACTTGGCACACCACTTCTGAAAGAGGTAACAAAGAGTCCTGTGGCACCTTAAAGACTAACTAAAGTATTGAAGCATAAACTTCCGTGGGCTAATACCCACTTCGTCGGATGGTATTAGCCCACGAAAGCTTATGCTCCAATACTTTAGTTAGTCTTTAAGGTGCCACAGGACTCTTTGTTACCTCTGCTATTCCAGACTAACACGGCTACCTCTCTGATTCTTCACTTCTGAAAGGTTACTGACCCCTGGGCTATTACCTCACGCACCTTGTTTCTCTAGTATCCTGGGACCAACAAGGCTTTTGTCTGTTTTATCTATACTGTAAATGGTCAAGGGCAGGAGCTCTCTTATTATAGATAGATTCAGTGGGGCCCGGATATTAGTTGGGGCTGTGAGATGCAAGTACAATACAAATAATTAGCTAATGTGAATCACAGCCACAGGGTGACAAGTGAAAATTCACATTATAACCAGAGCTGCCAAATGCAGAAAAATAAACTAACTGAAGAGGGAGGAAAAGCTGATGTAAATGACCGTGGAAAGGCATCAGACTGAAAAACTTAGATGCTAAAAATATAAAACCTACATTATGTTGTTATAGCAACGAAAATGTGTGTGGGAAAAAATGCAAAGAGGCTCCCATGTCCTTGGTGTCTATTTAGGCTGGTGAGCATTTGGGTCTCAAAGCAAGTTGTTCTGCCATTTACGTGGCGAAGCCTGTCTGACATGCCATCAAGAAGAAACAACCCATATGCCGTGAAGGCCTGATAGAAAGTGTAACATGAGCCAAGCAGCCTGGCACTGTCGTGAAGAGTGGCTGTCCAAAAACTTGGAAAGCCCCACACACTGGCTTAACCCTCCACTGAAATTCGCTTCGGCTGCAAAATCTGAATCTGGTTCATGGTTGTCCAAATCCAGGGTTCTGACTTGGGGCCATCTCTGCTCTAAAGTGTAAAAGCAACATAGACATCGATTCCTGGTACAAACCTATTTATTTTGGAAAACAACAATACCAAGAATAATAAGTCATTAATCAACACACTATAGTGGCTAGTTTGTGTCTCTCGCTCCCTAGTATCATCTATTGATTTGAAAGCTAAAGGCCAGATTCCCTGTGACCCTTATGCAGATGTGTGGGGATGGCTGGGCAGGTGCAATGAGCCGTTCGCCCCACTCCCAGCCCCTGTCTCCCCCAACAGGTGCCTCCTCTCACTCCATTCTAGCATCTGAAGAGTGCAAATCACTGCAAAGGGAGCCGGGCGGCAGTGGAACCATGACTAGTCTTCCTCATAGCAAAGCTGTGGGCTCAGGCGATGCTCTTGCTTCCCCAGGCTCCCAGCACTAGGGGGCAGCATGGACACAGGACTGTCTCTGGATGGTGTATCCTGCACCCTCATTCCCCCCCAGGCCAGGATGGGCTGGGGCACTGGGATAATCATTTTAAGATGTATGGTAAGAAGAGCAGGGCTTGGATGGGTCACTAGGAAAAAGGGACCAATGAGGGTGTTGAGTTGCAGGGAACGTTAGGATTTAGATTCATAGAACCATAGGGTTGGAAGGGACCACAAAGGTCACCTAGTCTAATCCCCTGTCAAGATGCAGGATTTGTTGGGTCTAAACCATCCAAAACAGTTCTGGAGTAAGCCAGTTGGTTTATGTTTCACTCAGGGAGGGGAGTTAGGTTCATCTTGTGGAACACGATTTGACCTAAAGTATTGTCCTTCTGTCTCATGAGCAGCCCCCAACTGCCTAATTTAAGGAAAGACGGGTAAAGGGTATATAGAGGCTATATGAGGGTAGAGGAAGGGGCTCACTATGCATATGTCTTTCTCTTATGGCAACTGTATTGCACGGTGGGTTAAGTGTGTGTGGCAGTATTTATCACGCAACTAGATCTTACCCTGCTATATTATAGACGTTGGACATTCTCTCCCCTTCGCTGGTTGCACCAACCCCCGACCCTCACTATCTCTTCACCTCAGCCTCACTCCACACCTGACCCTCCTCCTTCATCCCACCACAGCCCTGTCCCCTCACCCCTCTCCTTTCTCTCTCTCTTAGCTTAGCTCCTCCAAACTCAAGCCCTTTCCCCATCCCCAAAAACTCAGGGCACAAATATGCCATTTGCCATCATCATATTATTCACTCTGCTAGAGTGTTATAAGACTGTCTTTCAGTCTATGGTTGTATAGTGCTTACCACACTGGGGCCCTGTTCTTGGCTGATCTCTAGGAACTACCATAATAAACTCAATTAACAATAATACTAATATCAACTGAAGTAATGACCTTTCCAATTGATTTGTTACACAACACGTATGGGAGGTTAGTACATAGTACAAATGCCTGGCGGTTATAAGAGCTGGACTGGCTGATATTTCTCCCAGAGTTCTGTTCACTCACATTAAGTTAGAGCCCACAAGATCCTGCAATAGTTCAACCCAACATTTGGCATAAGCAGATAGGAAATGTGTCTCACCCAAAATACATTTGGCCTGTGTCTTAATACAAGCTAGGAAGGTATCGTTCATGGACCAGTACCTGGAATGCTAGTATCCAAAACAACAAGAAACTTGGACAAACTGATGGAGTGGATTTTAGTGACATGTAAAGAGTTTTGTAACTTGCAAAAATCATCCTATAAATACTCCGAGCTGAAATGTGTAACTCTGGGAGCACACTTTCTATGTAACGGGAATATATCAATGCTTGGTGAGCTGATGTCTTGAAAACTAGTAGCATGTTGAACCTTTTTCCTGTACTATATTATTATTACTTTAAAGCAGTAAACTTGACTGACAATGGTTATTTGGCTTCTGGAATAGATGTTATAATGAACAAAAGTGAGGTCCAGCAATTGGCTATACAGTTTACCAACACTATCCAGGGATAAGTTTAGAGGTACTTTGCCCAATGCACCACTGTATTACTCCAGTTCCACCCCCTCTGTAAATCAACAACAGTTGCATTGAAGTCAATGGCGTCACTCCAGGGTAAAAGGCAAGGAAGTGTGAGAACTATCAGCTGTTTCCAGAAAGAGGTATTGGTTGGGTGAGAATTACAGAGGAAGATACGGCTTTTGTCCCTAGAAAAAGGATCCTTCCACTGATGTCTGAGAAGCAGACTTTCATTCCGGAGTGAAAAAGGAGAAGCATACTAGTATTTGTGGGAGATAGATGTGGGGGCCTGGGGCAGTGCTAAGGAATTTTACATCCATTATAAAATAAATGACTAAGATAGCAGAAAGGGAACCCAGAGGAATGGCCTTTGAGAGCACCTGCCCACGCAGCTCCAACACTCACCTGTTTTTAGGCAGAGGGCATTGTAAAAATGCCTTGAATTTTAATCCAGAAAGCGAGCAGAAAGACACTTCATATAAGCAATAAAATAATGAATGCCTCTACACCCTAGCAGGTCCTATTTTAGGCTGAGTGGGCTTTTCATCTGAGGACATGCTGAAAGCCTGATCACATTACCCGGATTACTGTTTGTACTCGGGCCAGTTTACCTTCTGTCAGAGGGACCTACCCATAGCTTCCCTGCAAACTCTAGGGTAATAGCCTTTTAGCTGACCTCTGACTACTGTGCTCCAACATTTCTGACAGCATGGTCCCTCTCCTTTCCCGGAATAGGTACCTGATATTCCTCAGCACTGGGATTGCTATTGACTGACAGGCAAATAAATACTTCCCTACAGTTACAGTGAAGTCCAACCACAGTGGAGAACATTACAAATGTCCATAGCATTTCAGGGAGCTGCATTCCCTTTCTCCTTTACAGTGCAGAGGTTAGCCAGGCTGGCCACCGTTCTAGGGAAACACTGGAACCTGAAGAATTAGGTTTGTTTAGGCAAAAGCTGCATTTGCACGTGCAGCTCTGCATTTGCTTGAGCAGAACAGGAAAATCCACATGTAAATGTGGGGTCTACAATTGCAAATCGGTGCTTATGTGATTTTGCAACTTACATTTGCCCATTATGGCAGCCCTGTATCTGCTCATAGGCTGGATTTCCAAACAGCTGCTGTATATTCATTTCAAATCAAGACACCTTTTTATATAACAATTTTTGTACCAATTCCCAGAGTCATTTCCCAGTAGCTTTGTGAAGTAGTGGAAAGTGTGGTGCTCTGTACGCATGCAGTTGCACGTTCAAATCCTATCTAAGAGGCAGGGTTTTTTCTTTAATTTAGAGGCAACATATTCTAGTGGATAAAGCACTGGATGGGGTCTCAGGAGCCCTGGGTGCTATTCCTGGCTGTAGAAGGAGCCTGATGAGTGTCTGACCTTGGGCAAGTTGCTTCACCTCTAAATTCCTAGTTTTCCCTTCTGTAGGATGGGGAGAATGACGCTGATCTCCTTTGTGAAGCACTTTGAGCTCTATTGATGAAAAGCACTATATATAAACTAGATTTTTTTTTAAATGCATCAGCTTCCTTCATGGAAATTCTATTAGTCTCAAGATTTTCCCATGTGAAAAAAATGTCCTTATATTAAAAGTTCTAACTTGAAGAGAATTTTTAGTCACACAAATTTAAGACTCTCTCTCTCAATCCTAGCAAAAAAATATCTAGCCATTTCTAGACTCTCTCTTGGGAATTTTTCTGCACTGTTTCACTGGCCACCCTTTGGGTTTGATCCTGCAAGACGCTGAGTGCCCTCTGCGAAGTCCTATTGGCTTGAAAGGCCCACCCAAGATGACTGACACTAAGTAAAATTGAGCCTTTTGGCCTTACTGTGCTTTAGTGACGCACAGATTATTCTGGGTTTCCTCTCACTACATTGTGTACTGGTTATCTGCAGCTGCAGCTGGCCACGACATTCAGATAAGCGATTATTGGGCAAATAAGTGGCTCTGATGGGAACCCAATTAGCTGCTAAAGAGGCACAAGCAGATAAACAGATTGCACTTGTGGGAAGTTGCTTTCATATCATTTTTTTTCATTCATCTTATCAGGATGCAAAAGAGAAATAAAATGTTGCTGCATAAAGTTAACTAAAAGCAAGAGGAAATTTGTTCCACTCCATGTAATACAAGGTGACTTTTTTAGTGCAATAGCCTGCCTAAAAATTGTGCCCTATAACTCTCTATAGAATTAAATCACGTACAGTCATTAGCCATATATACAATAATACACAGTGAGCTTTCAACAGCAGGGTGCAAACAATAATGGGCTGTAGACACAGCACTGAAAGCACAACTCAGGAAGAAGCAAGAGGCTGGGGTAAGATGGTTTTCCAGTACAGTTGGTATTCTGGCCTGCCTTAGGGGCCAAAAGCGCCTCTGGTCTGGCAATCTTTCCTGGACTGCACTATCGCCAAGAATCTGCATAGCTATTCCCCAACATACCCCATTCCCAGCCCTGTCTCAGGATGCTTCCTTACTCTTGTAAGGATAAGACCTTTTCCTGTAGCCATATTGTAAGGCCTAAGGCCTTTGTTTGCTGCCATATTAGGAGAGCAGCAGCCATTAGCTAAGAAGTAGGAAGTCACATCCTTCCATTCCATCTAAATTACATTAAAACAAAGTAATATTGGGCTGTTAAGAAGGAGATCTGGTCCTAATAGCACCCACTATCAACAAATAAAGAGACAGATCTTAAGATGGTTAATGAAAACTTAGTTTGATAGCATTTGGTCTGGCAAGAAATCACTTAGCAATAGTTCTGGTTGTGAAATTCTCACTTCTTTATTGTTTTGTCATTATGGTCCTCACTTCTCTATTGTTTGTCTGTATGATTGCTGTCTGGTTCTCTGATTGTTTCTGTCTGTTACATAATTAATTTTGCTAGGTATAAATTAATTAAGGTGGTGGGGTAGGTTTGGTTAGTAACATTTTAGTAAAATGATTGGTTAAGGTATAGCTAAGCAGGACTAAAGTTCTTCTACTTCCAGATCTTTCCCTCTTCTTATTCTGCTGTTCCTTCGCTGCTGGTCTCCTTCTTGGACCTCACTTTTTATAATAAAACTTACCTTCAAGACGCAGCCTAAGATCAAAGCTGCTAAGAATCCTCTGCATGCCCATGACGTGCAGCCACCAGAATCCAGACGAGACGGATGTTCTCTGTTGGCCAGGCAAAGTCAGCCTGCCTGATCAGGATTGGTGAGCATAGCACTGTATGTTTAACGTGTGTATTCTGCTTGGTAATTGTCAATAAAGAGAGGATAAGGATGTTACTCTTTCACTGGTAATAGGTCCTGCAAACGTGCAAAGGGTACACTGTGAGCCCTAGGTACTGGGTAAAGGTGCATCCCCTAGAGTGTGTGAGTGACAGAGAATTTGTGTGGGTAACACACTAGCATGAGGGGTAGGGGACAGCACCGGACCACTTACAACAGCCTTACTTTACTCCTGTGCCAAGGAAATTTTCCACTGCCTCTGGTGGTTTATTTACAGCCCCCATAAATCACCAGTATATAGGGCCTAAGACAGGGACCAGACAATGGTACCCAATGAACGGTTAATACCTTAAAGATTTCATTTATAAGACTATTAACAGAAGGGGAGAGAGCGAGATGAATACATGGCATTCTTCTGGGAAGACCTGCAAAGTCACTCACTTTGCTACTCGTGAATAAGGCAGCCATCCCAAAGGCATGCTGATGAAACCTTAATACCTCACTCTTATGTTTCCCAGCATGCACATAGAGAAATTAGGGAAAACATAAAAGCCTCTCCTAGAAGGCTGCAACATAACACTACTTTATTTCTTCGAATTCAGAACCCTGCGAGTACATCTACACTGCAATAAAAGACCCGCTGCATGGCCACAGCTGACCCGGATCACCTGACTTGGGCTTTTGGGGCTTGGGCTGCAGGGCTAAAAACTGTAGTATAGAAAGTTTAGACTTAGGCTGGAGCCAGGGTTCTGAAACCCCGCAAGGAGGCGGCTCTCAGAGCCTGGGTCCAGCCTGAACGTCTCCGCTGCTCTTTTTCGTCACACAGCCAGCACCATGAGCCCAAGTCAACCTGAGACTCAGCGCCGCGGGATTTTTTCTTGCAATGGAGACATGCTCTGTTTTTGACTCTCGCGCATTAGGGAGAGAGGGACACACAGCAGGCTGTGCCCTAACACAGAGAAGCACAACTCCCCAACCTCAGTCTGCAAAGAGCCAGCCTAGAGTGACATGCTGGCCCCAGAGTTCCTTAGCCTATGCGGAGGACCAGGAAACCAGTCTGTAAAGGGATAGCGTGTTACTTGAACACCGTTTTCAATACACCGCACTCTCCGCCCCATCAGATCTTTTACTAGCGCACCCGCTAGTTTTAACCGCCTGGTCGTTCTGTACAGTTTGCTGTAATTCATCCTGAATTTAATAACTGAGCACTTGGAACAACCAACGGGGAACTTCTTCTCACAGAACAAATGGGTCAATCTTAGGAACAGATCCTGCAACAGGAGTCAATGTCGGTGGGCTCCCCAATACGCTGCCATTCAACTGCGGTCGATCTCGTCACAGCCGTGTATACCCACTTTTTATTTTTTAATCAATCTGGTCCTCAATTTAAATCTCTGGAAAATGAGTTTTAGTCAAAGCAAAATTGTTCTTGGGTCACATCAATGTTTCTTTAGGCCCCAACTGACCCGCGCGTCATGGAGCTGTAATGAGAACCATGTGTTTGGAACAAAGGTAAGAGGAGTCAGCTTCAGCCCACTGTAAACAAGGAAACTGCCTTACGATCGCAAGCCATAGGCTGGAGAGTGAGTATGGGCCTGCTCTTGGTCCCCCTGAAGTCAATGGCAAAACAGATGGAACCGGACTGGGCCCTAAAACAGGACGGTGCTGCCAGGGTAATGGGTTTAACATGCCTCTGTACAGGAAACAGCTAATGAAAGTTTCAGCATAGTTCCACTTGGTATCAATTATAACTGCCTGCAGCCATGGAAATAAAAACCACTGGAGATAGGTGATGGCACAAAAAGTTCCTCCCTGTCCTCTACAGAGAGTAATTTGACACAGTAGCGAAGTAGCGGATGAATATACATTAATATCTAGGTACAATGTTTGGCCCGAACAGACTGTAACATCTCAAAGCCTCTTGCATGTGAGGGGATGGGGAGAGGAAGAAGGAAGTGGGGCTAGCACCCCCAGAAAGGAAATATTGTGGGGGATGAACTACGCTTCTGCCCTGTGCATCAAGCTGGGTAGGGAGCAGGTAGGAGTTGGCGTGACTGGGCCCCTGGTGCCAGCGCACAGTGTGGGGAGCTGATCCTCAGCCAAGCAGTCCCTTTCCCTCTCTGGAGCATCCTTCAGCAAGTAATGGTGCCAGGGCCAGACGGGTCAACACGTCGGAATCCAGGGAAGCTGCAGCTGGAACCAGGCAGGAGAGCAAGAGCTGCCAGGAGTCCGGTCGGAGCCAGGCGGGATGATGCTGGGAGCCAAGGAGCAGCGCTACCCAGACAATGCAGCATGCTGAGGGGGAGCAGGAGCTGGGCACAGGTCGTGGAGAGGCAGGAGCGGGACAGACTCTGTAGGCAGTCGCTCCCTGCTCCTCTGGGCCTCCCCCATCGCCCTTATCTTTCTCTCAGCTCCTCCGCCATTACCCCCTGCTTTCCCCCAGGGCTTCCCACTCCCCCAGTATGCACCTTAGCCACCCCACCCCATTCAAAGAGAGTGTCTGTCACCTCTTCATGCACATGTTTGTTCTGACAGCCCATGGGACTTGTGAAGTCTGGCAGGAAGGGATCCATGCAGTGAGCAAGGAGGAGAGCAGAAGATGATGAGAGTGGAGAGTTAACCCAGACCCAGGTCCTACCAGGCCTTGAAGGAGAGGACAAGGAGCATGAATTTGATTCAGAGCTAGGGCAGAGGGGAAACCAGTGAAGGGATTTGCAAAGGAGCCAGAAGTATGTAATTCAAGAAAGATGATTTTGGTAGCAGCTTTCTGGATGGTTTAACTGGGGGTGAGGCGGACGCTGTGGAAGCCAGTGAAGATGAAGTCATAGCAATCCAGGTGGATGGACAAGGGTCTCAGGAAAGTAAGGGGCAGATTTTTGGAGAGATTGTGAAGGAAAGACTGGCAAGATTCGGTGAGAGAAAAGAAAAAAAGACCAAGGATGTGGGCCCACTGGGCCGAGAGGACCAAGAGCTGCCAACAGTGATAGGAAGGGAGGGAGGCGGGACAGTTTGGAAGGAAATATAAGAGCTGAGTTTTAGCCAAGTTAAATTTTAGTTGGCAGCAGGACACCAGAGATCACATGTGCGAGGAGCTGTCAAGGTTCATGTCCTCTCTCCTCAGCAGGAGTGGCCAGTGGCACAACCCTGGAGGGAGCAGAAGAGGGCAGGCCAGAGAGGTAGATAATCAACACAGAGGTGGTAGCTGAAGCTGTGCGACCCAGGGCTAGAACCCTTGGTAGAAAAGGCCTCAATCCCACACACAAAACAGGCTTAGTCCTGCTTAGTGCACCGATGGGAGCCCTCCAAGGAATCCTCCCCCCCAGGTGCTACAGGAAGTGGTGCTGTGATTCAGAACGGAGCCAATGCCCCTGTGTGATGCTGGTTCACTTTTGCCTGAGGTGTAAAACTGGGTTCCCGAGCACTTAGCATCACTAAAGAGATCCCAGTGACTCTTGCAGGAGTAGGGGGCATCTGCTCCAGTGTCCTGACAGACAGGGTTAATACACGGTGCCTTTCTGAATTCACATGCTGTGGAAACCTGGCAAAGGACTTGGATGCAATTGTAGAGCCGGAATAAAAATTGTTATCCAAATAAATCCCCACAAATATTGCTGGTTCCGATAAACTGGAACCTGGGTCTAAACCACCTTAGTTTTCTCTGGCTATTCTCAGCTTCTATCCCGGGAAGCAGAGCAAAAGCTAGAGCAGAGTTCAAGCTGCCTGCTATTCAGGGCTGCGTCTTTTTCCTTGCCTGCCAAAGGCTGTATAGAAGGATGGGAATAACCAGGCCACTTTGCTGGGATTCTCAAGTTTCAGTTGTATGGTGGCCTTGAAGAGACACGCCATTACAAGAACCCACCAAGCAATACAAGTTCTTTCTATACAGAATGGCCCCAAAGAATGGGACAGGCCTGTGAAATCTTGGTAGCCAGAGATCCCCTCTTCGCCTCCTTCCGCAATGTGAAAAACTTGAAGCAGTCATGAGCCGCTCCTTCCAGTTACAACAGTGTCTCTTTTCCTCTGCTCTCTAGTAATGGGTCAGGGCGAGCCTTTGGGATTTGCTGCTCTTAGTGAAAAGACCATGAGAAAGCACTTTGCTGCAGCATTTCCAGATGTACACACCCAGCCCCCTTTTGGAACTAGCCTGAGAAAGTGCTTTTCAGTGGAATTTCCAACAGTCCAGCAGCAAGCGGCTGGGAATTCCACTGGGGAACGGGAGGGGATGTTAAGGCTGAATGGAAGGATAGGAACTGGCAACAAATTCAGTTACAGAGGAAATGCTACCCCTCCCCCCCCAAAAAAAGTAGATGATTTTCTTTACTAGTTTAAAGTTGGCTTCTCCCTCCCTTTGAAGAACAAACAGTTCATTAATAATAATACTGTAACCCACTGGTCGTGTATGTGAATAATTCTGCCCTCTAGTTACTGGAATCAGAACAGCTCAATTGCATGGAGCAGGCCCTGTACTGCTAACTAGTAATGTAGATTCTCCTTTGCTAAAGTGGTGTGTGATTGTGCTTTTGAGAACTCCGATCTTTTCCCACTCCTCCCGGGATGATTCACCTGGTGCACAGCATCACGACGAACATGAAATCCAAGGTGAGAGTGGATTTGTTATCTGACTTCATCCTTAGAATCAGAGATGGTCCAAAGCAGATGACTGATGCTAAACCCCAGAATCTTTGGAAATAGTCACATCCAGATCTGAACTTTGCAGCTCATCCCTGGAAGATGGATCTAGGCCAGGAAACAAGATCTGAATTCACTCAAAATGTGCAGGTGGTTTTGGATCTAACCTCCTAAGTGAAGGCTCATCCCTACTTATATAAGTTCTTTCATATGCAGCTTTCAGTGTACAGTACAGACGCTAATCAATGTAGGTATCATTATACCCATACTAAAGATGGGTAAACTGAGATACAAAGAGATGACTGAATAATTGGCTTAAAGTCCCTTGGGCCATCAGAAACAGAGTGAGAATTGGAGCCCAGGAGTCCATTGACCCAGTCCATTGCTCTAACTATCAGACTTCACTGCTTTAGATAGAGAGCTAGTTCTGAAACAAGCCCCAAGATGCTTGCCGAACTGATTATTCTCACCCCCACCAGAACTGACTCCGGTGGGAGTAGAATTGTCTTATTCCAGAGCAGCCATACATGGCACTGTCCCTTCCATTTTGTAATGACTCATGGGAATAATAAATAATGATACAAAATAGCTATTAATTATTATAGTAGCACCTAACTGCCCCAAAGAGTTTGGGCCTCCACTGTACTTGGTGCTATACAAACATAGAGACAGTCCCTGTCTTGAACTTAGTCTAAATCTTACAACAATCGCATGAACACTATAACATACCTATTTCTAGTGCAATGACATAAAGAACAATAAAACTATTCATCCTAGTCATACAGCCTAGGCCCCGCTAATTACTGTAAAATGGGGAAATATAATTATTAGGGTAGTGTAATTACTAGTGGATTGAACTGGGAGTCAGGAGACCTAGCTTCTTGTCTGATTCAACAACTGACCTGCTGTATAATCTTGGACAAGTCATGTCACTTTGTTGTGCCTCCATTTCCCCATCTGTAAAACGGGCTTTATGATACTTACATTTCTTTTTAAAGGTCCTTTGTGATGTATAGTTGGAAAGTGCTATAAAAGTCCAAAGTACTTGGGTTGTTATAGCACAATGCAAAAACAATGGCTGGGATTTTTCAGAAGAGACTAGTGATTTTAAGTGCTGCAAAATGTGGGGTGCCCATCTTGAGATACTTGAAGGGGCCTGATTTTCAGAAAGGTGCATCCTATTGGAAAAACAGGCCCCTGAAAGGTATCTCAAAGTGGTCACCCTGAGAAAAAAGGCAACCAAAATCATGAGTCACCTAGGAAAATCTTGGCAAGTCTGTATATTGTGCCAAAATCCTTGATATGTGCATTGTGCACCAATAGTACAGGCTGGTGAACATGAAACTCAATTTGTGCCACTGAATCCATGAGAATAACAGCAAAAAAATACTGGAAATCTTCATCACATTTTACACTACATGACTGTCCTGAAGCTAGGAGTGGACAAGATGGAACAGATCACTCAATGATTGCCTGTTCTGTTCATTCCCTCTGAAGCACCTGGCATTGGCCACTGTCAGAAGACAGGATACTGGGCTAGATGGACCATTGGTCTGACTCAGTATGTCCATCCTTAAGTTCCTATGTTCCGTGTATACTGTCACTTGTCATCCCTCCCTCCAGCAGTAAAGACTCTACATTGGTGCTGAAGGCTTCTTCCCACAAGAGCTCTGCCAAGAAAAAACAATCACTTAACAATGGAAGCTAAATCAAATCTGCGATGACCTTCCACCCATCACCCCAGTCTATTGCATCCCCGCTCTTGCCCACCTACCAGCAACCTAGAAGCTGTTCCTTCAGTTTGCTGAGCTACCCTCCAGGTGCATGGGGTGTTAGAATCACCTATCCCAGGAGCACAAAACCAACAAGAGCTATGGCAGCAAAGAAAAACATTCATTGTGTTATCTGCAAACAAGCTGTTCCTTTTCTCAGTTCTTGTTATTTTCAATAGGGAGATGTTGCTATAGGCAACATGGCAATACAACTGCCTTCTGGCAATGATGAATGAAGAAGGGAATTACAAATTCGTCATAATATTTAGCACTTCCACAGCAAGGTCCATCCAAGGATCTCAGAAACATGTTCCAAACGTTAATATAGCCTCGCAACACCCTGCTGAGGCAGATACGTATGAATATCCCCATTTGACCGATCGGGTAATGAAAGCACAGAGGGTCTGGACAACATTTGACAATTGGGGTGCTGGAAGTTAGGCCCTGAAATCCGCATTAAGGCCCCTAGATGAATGGCCTGATTTTCAGGTGTTCTGAGCCAGCCACAGCCTGCATTGCCACCCCAAGTTGTGGGGGCCGATCAGCGCCTCTGAAAAGCAACTCACTTATTTGCCAAAATGGGGATTTAGTTGCCTACATTGAAGTGCACAAGTTTAGAAAGTTTGTCTGAAGTGACTTACCCCAGATCATGCAATGAAGCAGTAGCAGAGCTGAGAATGGACCCAGGTCTCTGCCTCCCCCGTCCTGGGCCATCTTTTACTAAAAAACAAAAACAAAAACAAAAAATAACCATGATTATTTCCTTTCAGGTTAAAACAGAATCATAAAAGTGTTGAAAACATTTGGAGAGGTTCATGTTTTAGGAACCTGCTCTTGATTCTTAGGCATGTTACTTTTTATGCATAGCAATATTGCTGCTTTATATCTCATTCCGTAGGTGTAAGTACCTTGGACACCGAGTCTCGAAGGTATTTAGGTGCCTAACTCCCATAGGGCCTAAATATCTTTGGGGATCTGGGCCTAAACACATGCTTCCTTTTAAGCAGGTGAGTAATCCCATACTTAGGTATTAAATGGGGGCAATAATATATAACTATGTGGTAGTCTATTAAGCTATAGTGACAGGATTTTGCACACTATAGGAGAGCCCCAGAATTACCACCTCAGCTTAGAGTGAAATAGAAGGCTGTCTCTGAACACTATTGTCACTATATAAGTGATATGCAAACTGGGTTGGAGGAGATGAAGGAAGATTACTGTGTCTGACATGGGATGAGACAGGAGCAGCATTAAAAACTTGTCCAACACAAAGGGGAATGGCTTAGGGTGCAGACGATATGAAATAATGAGGAGCAAGATTACAGTGCATTCCACGTAATGGCAATAGGCGCTAAAAAGTGCTCTTTCCCCAAAGGAGGTATAAAATTATATGGGAAATGATGTTAAAAGTCAAATCAGAAAGAAGCCATTGAAATATGCACTATAATGTGCTCACTACTAGGTTCACTTGATTTACTGAGCTAATTTATTTCCTGACTACAGCCAGACAAGATATTAGCTGAAACACCCACACATCTTTCCAGCCTAGCATGTCCTGTGACTGCTTCTCTAATGAGTGCTATAAAATATTTTTTTGAGTGCTGTACATTTACACACTGATTTAGAAACACAAGGCCGAACAACTGCTGTCTTGAGTTGGGCCAGCAGCCAAGAAAGAAAGTGAAGACTGAAGAAGGACCTCGAGATTTAGTCCATACACGTGAGCTTGCAATCTAAGTGATGAGAAGGCAGATAAATGCAAGCCAAGACATGACAGCAGTGCAGGAAAGGGGTGTGTGGTGTTACTGAAGTGGAGAAAGGAGAAGGCAGTAGTTAGAAGGGGTCAGTTTTTAAGAAGGGATTTGAAGTCAGAGAGAGAGAGAGAGAGAGAGAGAGAGAGAGAGAGAGAGAGAGAGAGAGAGAGAGAGAGAGAGAGAGAGAGAGAGAGAGAGAGAGAGAGAGAGCAGTTGAGGGCTTGGGCACTTGGCTCATTGCAGGGGCCACCATGAAATAAGAGTGGACAAAGGAACAAAGGGAAGAACATAAGAAGTGAGAGTCGACTAGAGAGAAATCAGGTCAGAATCACAGTAGGCACAAGTACGCAGGTGAGGATGAGGAGCATGAACTGGATGTGATAAGAGGCAGGAAGACAGTGCAGGGATTTGAGGGCAATGATGGGATCTGAGGAGGAGGAAAGGAAGACGACTTTAGCAACAATATTTTGGACATCCGGCTCCGGCTCCTATTAAACAGATTTAATTCTAGGTCGGCTTCCAAGACCAGAGGTATCTCAGAAATGCATCCTAGGCCACATCAGCAGAACACCTTCCATTGATCCCATTGGGCTTTGAATCAGACCCATTGATCCTAATCATCCTTGCCAAAAAATGAAGGATATAGTAAGAGAAATATGTTAACATTTTCTATTTTTCATATGTTAATGCAAGGCAGCCGTAGTTCATGGCCTATCAATGATAAAATAGTCTGTTTGCCTTAATGGTGGTAGGACAAACCATGGTACCCAAGGAAAGGGATGTCTGGTCAATACACAACAGGACATGATGCTTATTCAGGCTTGCTGCTGCACTGTGTGATCCGAACAGTTGCATGTGCATTGGCCAAGCAAGATGCTGCAGTAAGTGGCTTAAGTTGGCAACAGACACTGGGTAGCTGCTGTATTATACATTGGAGTCCTTTGTTGATGGCTTTGAAATATCTACAGAAAATATCTCATTTTTACCATACAATTATAAAATAAAGCCATTGGAATATAACTATCGTACTTACATTTCAGTGTATAGGATACAGAGCAGTATAAACTAGTCGTATGAAATTTTACTTTGTACCGAATTTACTAGCGCTTTTTATGTAGCTTGTTGAAAACTAGGCCAACATCTAGATGAGTTGAGGTACCTCCTGGGAGACCTCTGCATGGCCCCAGGGATACATGTACCCTTGGCTGAGAACACTGAAATAGAACACTGGACTGGAACTCAGGAGAACTAGAATTCTTTAATATATGGCAACAGAGAGTTTTGGGGGTTTTGCAGAACATCATCTTCATTCAGTGCACAAGTTGAATGATGAAGGAGGTGGGTTTAGCTAGCGAGCAAAGCATGGAACCAGAGGGCCTGCTTCATTTATCTGTGGCAGTTGGATGGTGTGCTCTGAAGGAAGCAGAGGGCACACACTGAAGAGGATAAGCAATAACTAAACTGGTCACAATTTTATTGGGAAGTGGGGGAAAGCCATTTTCAAATAGGATTTTCCCTGAAATTTTGTAGGCGGTATGGAAATATCTTGTTTTTCCACCAAAAAAATTAGACTCTTTAAAGTTAAAAATTACTTATGAAAACTTTGGATTTCAGTAATGACTTTTTAAATAACATTTTTTAACAAATATTTCAATTAAAAATCATAAATGGGTGTTTAAAAAAAACCCAAAAAACAACCCAAAGCAAAAAATGGCTCTCTTTCTAACTATCTAAAATGAATCCGACTTGGAAATTACTAAAATTTTCACTTTCACCAGTGCCTCATTCTTCTACCAGTTCTCAAATAGACCCTTAGTAAGTGCAGCGACTCACCCCTGCGGCGCCTCCTGCTGGTCATCCCAGGAATTAGCTCTTCCCAGCATGGAGCGCCTTCTGCAGGCCGATGTCCCTCCCGGACCCTGGTGCCCTTTCATCTGGGGTGTTGCCCCCTGGGTCTCCCCTCCCCACCCTCTATCCCCACCTCGCCTCAGACTATGGGCTACTGCCAGTCACCATCGAGCCCCCTTTCCCTGGGGCCGACTGCAGTCTGTAGAAGCCAGTCATCATAGGCAAGGGGGGGTTGGGCCTACTGCCTCTGCCTACTCGTGGGCTGCCCCCTGCAACCCCAGTACCCTTTTAGCCTTCTACTAGGCCAGCAGCCTGCGGGGTTTCCAGGCCGGAGCTCCCCAGCTCCTCTGGCCTTCCCACAGCCCTGCTCCACTCCAGGTACCTTCTCATGCTCCCCAGAGCCTGGCCCATCTACCTCCACAGATGGAGGAGACTGTCGTCCCTAGCTCACTGCTCTCTTATAAGGGCCAGCTAGGCCCTAATTGACACAGTCACAGCTGTGGCTGCTCTGCCCAATCAGCCTGGGAGCTGCTTGCCCCCAGCCACAGCCCTGTTTACCCAGGAGTGGGGCAGCCGCCCCACTACAGTAAGAGGAACACTTTCCATGAAAAGGCAACAGATGAAACCCAAAGGCTCAGAGAGCTCTGGAGCTGTGTGGAATTCAGAAGGGCAAGAGGCTCACAAAAGTTCCCTTGGGGCTCTTGTTTTATGGTTGTTCAACTATTTTAAAAAGAAAAGGAAGCAGAAATAATGTTTAAACAAAGTATTAAAAAACTGAAGCTGTTCTTCATTTTGAAGGGGAGTTGTTCCATAAAAGATAAAACAGTGTTGCTCAGAGAAAAATTGGAAGCATAATGTGTAAATTAAAACAGGGACATAGTTTATAAATCAGTTTGTTTTCATTTCCCTAGCCTGGGCACTCTGGCCTTTGCTTTACCCTGTTAGCTGTTGCACTGCTGGGGTTTTTTATAGTCCATAATATACAAGATCCCCTGATGCTAACGGGGGGCATTGTAAAAGGCAAACATGACCCTCGTGCAAGACTGTCTTCCCCCCTCACCCCTATCTTCTGAGAACATATACAGAGAAGATCTAATATAGTGTGACGGATCGCGCTCTCACCCCTCCGTAGGAACAGGCAGGAAACCCTTCTTTGCTCCAAACAGTGCTCTTTAATTTACAGTGCAGGCCCCACCACCAACATATACAACTTTATACAGTGCAGTCCTTTTAGTTACAGCTCTACAGCTTCAGCTCTGAATAGCTCATTAACATCCAGCTCTCAATAGCTCATTAACATCCAGCTCTCAATAGCTCATTAACATCCAGCTCTAAGTAGCTCATTAACATCCAGCTGTAAATATACAACTCTAAACAGCTACAGGGGGAGGCTGAGTCCACTACCCCCGGTTGGGACTCCCTCCCCAACTGCACCCGCAGAGTGAGTATTAAACAGCTTTAGATACAGCTCTGGATAGCTCTAGCATACAGTTATACAGCTCTACAGACTCTATGTAGTCCAGCTAACAGTTATACAGCTCTACAGACTCTATGTAGTCCAGCTAACAGTTATACAGCTCTACAGACTCTATGTAGTCCAGCTAACATACAAACACAGCTCTGAATAGCTCATGCCACCACCCTGGGCTTCCTTCCTGGCAGCCCTTATATCCCCCAGAGGAGGCTGCCAGGTGCAACTCATGCAGGCTGATTGCCCTGCAAGCCAGGTGGCTAATTAGCCTTCCTGCAAGGGAGGTTTGCAGAGGGCCTTTCTCCCTCTTAAAGGGGCGGCAGGCTGGGTCAAGCCCACCCTGCCACAATAGAAACATCAAAGATCACAGCTGAAGAGGGCCAAGTATTGGCTTTAGACTTGAACTCTGACAAGGAGTGCTACAAAGAAGCTGAAATGTTTTGGCTGTTTACATTCAGGCCTCCAGCCACTCATCCTGGAGTTGAGAACAGGGACAATGTTATATCTCCAGTTTGGTTTTCACATTCCCAGCTGTTCCAGGACTATGCTTATGACACGAATCATGGAGGGAATAGCTTTTAGTTGATGGAATCGTGGTTACTCTTCTTGGGGGCAATGGCTTTGAAAACAACTCAGGTACTGGCAGAATCTGTAACACAAGGATGTGGGAGGACAAATTACAAATAAAAATGTGTTAAAACTCCCTAAATGAACAGCTAGAATCAATGACAAAGTTTAAAGTCCACTTGTTGAAAATCAGTTTCTCTGTTTTCTGCCCATATCTATTTTCAGGCCCTTGGGCCCAGATTTTCAAAGATATTTGGGCAATAACTCCCACTGAAGTCAATGGGAGTTAGGCACCTAAGGGTTAGATCCACAAAGGGAATCACGTGCCCCAGCTCTCTTGTTAGGTGCTTAAGTCCAACACTTTGGCACCACTGACATTCACAAAATCCCTGCTCAGCTGCCACCTAACACTGGAGGCACCTAAATTCCCTCAGCACCTATGTTAGGCCCTGAGGAGCCTAAATTTCAATTGGTGGGCATGTGCACAGCCACTTAAGTCCTGAACATTATCCTGCTTCCTTTTCTTTCAGTGGAGGTAAAGACCATTTGCTTGCAGTGACAGCCTTCAAGATTATGTCAGAGAAGCGTGAAACATACAAGGAACTATCAGAAAGTATCACAGTCATCACATGTTCCTTTCCACATGAGGCAGATATGGGGAGAAAGAAGCAGTGTCTCATCTGGCACTAAAGGACCAGGCCGACTATTGAGTTCATTTTTAAATAGGATGAAAAAAAGGGGGATTCCTAACAGATAAAAAAAAATTCACTGGTAACTCCACCAATTTCAGCAACAATTTCCCTGCCCACCTATGCAGTCTCTGCTCATGCAAGAACAATCTTCCTTCAGATGGTGCTGAACAAAAACAAAAATCACTATCTAAACACTCAGGGACTTTACATCTATTGAAAACCACAACCTGGGCTGGATTCAAATTTTCCAAATGGACTCTACCTTTATAATGGGCAAAACCCCAAATCCAAACATGGCTGAACTTTAAGGAGTGCCAAATCCAAGCAGGATCTGTACTTCGTACTTGTAAATCCACCTATGATGCAAGCTTCCTTGTCCAAATGGTCTCCATGGAGACATCAGGAGGCTGCTGTTTCTGCTGACAGAAGAAATGATAGTTTTTTAACCTGCTAATGTGGTTTCAGAACAGTCAGTGGGCGTAAGTCCTCCTACTAGCAGATGGAGACAGGAAAAAGCCAGGCTCTGACACCCTTCCTGACGCACAGAGAACTGGGCCCCTGAATCTTTTTATTAGGGAGTTTCCAGCAATCACAACTCTAGCATCTTTAAAAACCTTCCTCGCCCTCAGGCCTAATGGTCCCTCTGCCACCTTCTCTCGCTGGAACTCAACTCAGTGTCACTTTTGACAGCAAATAGCCAATTCATGCTGGGTAGGTAGGTGACCAACCGGTATCAGTCACTGATATCACTCTCTTGTTAGTTGATATTTTATATTTAACAACAAACTAAAACCTCACAGTGCCTTGAAAATATCTAATTTCTCTGCACATAGCATTATTGCTACTCATTGCCTTCTATCTTGCCGGGATTAGTGGACAAAAATTAATCACTATTTTTAACAGAAAAAAAATTAAAGCTTATTATTAAAGTTTTCTGTTCCATTGAAGTCGGTCCAGTTAGTGAAAAGAGTACTGAAAGTGTTATTGTCTGTTACCAGCTTAATACCCGAAAGTACAAAACATCTCCAGGACCGGTACCCAGACCGGGTGCTGGAACCACCCAAAACAACAACAATAACCGTCAAGGGCAGTAGGAAGGAACTGAGGGAGGGTGTGGGGAAGCACAGCCTTTTGTGCCTGTG
Organism: Sternotherus odoratus; assembly: GCA_032164245.1. NCBI lineage: Eukaryota > Metazoa > Chordata > Testudines > Kinosternidae > Sternotherus > Sternotherus odoratus. The sequence goes on along the minus strand of JAVMKO010000001.1, from coordinate 278,600,031 downwards.
TGGTGTGCGAGAGACAGCAAAGGGTGATTGGGCAACCCCAATGGGTCATTGTCAGGATTGCTTCCCCACTCTGAATTCTAGGGTAAAGATGTGGGGACCCGCATAAAAAAAAAAAAAAGAAAGAACCCCCCCAAGCTTATTTTATCACCTTAGGTTAAAACTTTTTCCCCAAAACACAAACTCCTCCTGTGTCTAGACTTGGAATATTGGCTGCCACCACCAATTTAAGCCCATAAAACAATGGGTTTGGGTAAATTGAAACCCCCTTTTAACACTCCCCAAAGCTCCTCCTTTCACCTGGGAGAGGCTTGAGAAAACAAAGGAAACCCTCACTTTTTGTGAGACTTGCCGATCCAAACCAGGATCTATCCAATGGAAACAAGCAGTCAGAGTCTTAAAAGAAAGATTTTAATTAGAGAAAAAAAGGAAGGAATGTACAGAAATCAATAGAAAAAACCCACTTGCATCACACAGCATCACTGACCCTTCCCTGGGAATTCTTCCTCTGCTAAAGCTTAACAGTATAAGAAACACCGTGGATCAATTATCAAGTGATACAATTCAAGCATACAATTCACTTACTGCTGAACTTGACTTGTTAGAAGATTATAGAAAGGTAGGAGTAAAAGACATAGGTGTGGTTCATCCCATAGCCGGAGAGAACAGCACGAGAGAGCTAAAACCGAAACTAAAAACTCTCTTTGTCTCCGAGGTTGATTAGCATCTCCGGTTCGTCATCCCCTCTCATGTTACCTTCAGGTTAACCCTTTACAGGTAAGAAGTAATTCTAGGCTACTTTATACTTATGACAGTCATGCTAAGGGTAGCAGTAGAATGGCCATGTGCAATCACGTGAAGAACACCAATTTGGTATGACTAGCAGTGGCTGCAGAATTTTTGGATGAGAAAAGCCACATTCCTGGACCGGTGAGCTAAGCTCCCCTATGCCCTCCAGCAACAGAGAGATCTGCCCTGACAGTTGAGAAGCAAGTGGCAATCGCATTGGGGAAGATTACAATGCCAGATTGATACCGGTCAGTGGGAAATCATTTTGCAGTTAGAAAATCCACAGTAGGCGCTATTGTCATGCAAATGTGTAGGACCATTAATCTCCTGCTAGGTAGGACCGTGATTCTCAGCCATGTGCAGGACACAGTGGATGGAGTTGCAGCAGCCGGGTTCCCAACCTGCACACATATCCCTATTGTGTCACCGTCTCACCTTCCACAGATAGGGCTACATTTCTGTTTATGCAAGTGTTGGTGGATAACTGGGGAACACTCCACTGACATCAGTGTTTGCGGGTCAGGGAAGGTGCATGACACTCAGATCATGATGAACACAGGACTGTTCAGAAAGCTGAAACCAGGGACATTCTTTTCCAACCAGTAGATTACTATTGGCAATTTTGAAATAGCCTGCTCCTTGTTCACTCAGCCATATACCGGCCACCTTACCAGAACTAAGGAAAGATTCAGCTACCGGCACTGCAGGTGGAGAATGACAGTTGAATGTGCCTCTGGTAGATTGAAGGAACATTGGTGGTGGTTACTGACAAGACAGGATCTCTGTGAGAAAAATATCCCAATGGTTATAGCTGCCTGTTGTGTCCAGCCTCTTCTTTCCACAGGCCCAGGAGATCCAATAGCTCCCTTTCTAGTCCAGGAACATTTGGAGTGTGTAGCCAGCATGGTCAGTTGCACACAACAATGGAGAGCTGCTAGGTGCGTGCCTCCGGACAACGGACTTCACAGACCAGAGCTGTCAGTGTTGATCTTTGTGGAAAGCTGCTGGAGGACTGTTAGGTGGGTGTCTACACTCCCGTTGTGTTGACTTCAGTAAGTTGACCACAGCTCAAACCATTCCGGGAGGTTTACACAAGGCGGCTTATCTCAATTGAACGTTGTAGTATAGACAGGGCCGTCTCTACCCATATATAAAGTACGCACGTGCTTGCTGCTCCAGCTCCGCCTCTTCCACATGGGCTCTGCCCCACCTCTTCCCCCTTCTGCTCTGGCACAGCCCCACCACCACTCCACCCCTTCCCCAAAGCCTCCACCTCTGCTCCCTCCCCTCCGCCTTCCAGCCAGCCCTTTCCCTGAGGACTGCATCAGGGGTCAGGCTCCCTGCACTCACTTGTGGCGGTAGGTAAAGTGACACAGACCACAGCCTGCTTCGCTCCCTTAGCACCCAGATGCCCTGCGGTGAGTGCTGGGGGGTGGTTCCTCCAATCCCCCCCACCCCGGGAACCAGGGGAGCTGAGCAGTCTGGGGCCAGGTTACTCCATCCTCCCCCACCTGCCGCAGAGGCCTGGGGTCCCACATAGTGCCCTGCGGGGGGGTGGGGGCCTGCATGGAACACCAAAATAGCTAGGGCTGGCCCTGAGTACAGAGAGAGGCTTTTAAGAATGATCCTAAAGTGCCTTAGAAACTAACTGAGCCTGATTTTCCCTTCACTTACAGCAGTGTGAATCAATAGTAACTTCACTCTAGTCAATGGAATTGCAACTGTGTGAGGATGGAGCTCTTCAGAAAGCCAGATGGCAAGTGTCACATCCAGGAGCTGCTGGGTGCAGAAAATCCAGCTCGTTTTGGGTGCTGAGCACAGTCCCACATGACTGTATAGCACTAAGGCCCATAATCTAATGGGTAGGTTGTCCCCAGAGCTGGTTTCTAGTCCCAGCTCTGCCATTGGCCTGCTGTGTCACCTTAATCCAGTCATTTCACCTCTCTTCTTACCCTTGTATCTCCTGTCTATTGCAAACTCTTTAGGGCAGGGTCTGTGTCTTACTATGTACAGTTTGGCACAAATTGTTCCTTATTTCAGATAGATCCCCTAGGCGCTATACAATAATTGGAAGCACTTTTCCCTGCCTGTGTTCTCTCATATTTTCCCCCCATTTGTTATATTCTTCCCCATTTTTTCTTTACTAAGTCTCTTTCTACCAGTTGTGACTTGGCATCTGCATCCATTTTGCCTCTTATGCTTGAAAAGCCTCCTGTGTAATGGGATTCAACTCTCTCCCTCTCCACTTTCAAATCCCGCCTTAAACCCTCTCCTTTTATGAAGCTTGATGGCATCTTCAGATGTTCTTGCACAACATCCAGCCAAGTTCTCAGATTTGATTTTCCTGGCAAGATGTATTTGTTATTGTTGTTAAAAAAGGCACAGGAGGAAACTGCCAGCTGATGATAGGACCAGCAAAGGCAGCAGAAGAGACCTACACCCAGCCTACAACGGTGTTGAGTGCAACACAAATGCGCTATTATTTTAACAGTCTTCTACAAAAAGAAAAAAATATTAAAATGTGTTTTTTCAATGGAGCCTACTTAAGGGACCAAAACATGTGCTTTGGACAATATGTATTTTTGGTAACTAATATTAATGCCAAAGGAAACACACTTTCGTGTTAGACCCCTTAACACTTTTGTACCTTGTGTTTACAACTGAGCTATAAAGCAATTCAGCAAAGAAATACAAATATGTTTAGAACATAAGAAACAAAGATATTTGAAATAATTCCTTCCACTTGTTCTACTCAGGTTCTCATATAAAAAGAACAAGGAGTTCTTGCAGTGACTTAGAGACAAGCCAATATATTCCGCTGCCAGTGAGCCTGATAGATAGATATAGATATACACACACATACACACATAGAGAGAACATGAAAAGGTGGAGGTTGCCATACCAACTTTAAGTGGCTTAATCAATTAAGGTGGGCTATTATCAGCTCAAAAGAAAGAAAACTTTTGTAGTGATAATCAGGATGGCCCATTTCAAGCAGTTGGCAAGAAGGTGTGAGCAACAGTAGGGGGATACTTAACATAGGGAAATAGATTCACTTTGTGTAATGACCCAGCCACTTCCAGTCTTTATTCTGGCTTAATTTGATGGCATCCAGTTTGCAAATTAATTCCAGTTCTGCAGTTTCTTGTTGGAGTCTGTTTTTGAAGTTTTTTTTGTTGAAAAATTGCAATTCTCAAGTCTGCCACTGAGTGACCTGAGAAGTTAAAGTGTTCTCCTGCTGGTTTTTGAATGTCAGATTTGTGTCCATTTATTCTTTTGTGTAGACTGTCTGGTTGGGCCAATGTACATGGCAGAGGGGCAGTGCTGGCACATGCTGGTATATATCACATTGGTAGATGTGCCGGTGAACGAGTCCCTGATGGTGTGGCTGATGTGATTAGGTCCTATGCCGATGTCACTTGAATAGATATGTGGACAGAGTTGGCACCAGGTTTTGTTGCAAGGGTAGGTTCCTGGTTTAGTGTTTTTGTTGTGTGGAGTGTGGTTGCTGGGGAGTATTTGCTTCAGGTTGGGGGGCTGTCTGTAAGCAAGGACTGGTCTGTCTCCCAAGATCTGTGTGAGTGAGGGATCATCTTTCAGGATAGGTTGTAGATCTTTGATGATGCATTGGAGAGGTTTTAGTTGAGGGCTGAAGGTGACGGCTTCTTATATGACCCTCATCATGCTAGCATCTCAGCAGCACTTTGAGTGAGATGTGACATGTGTCATCTATGGTTTGTTCTTTTTCTCCCCCAATTGAAACTGTGGGTGTTTTTTCCTTCCCTATACAGACACAGCAACATTTATTCAAGCATCTCAAGGTACTTCTCCGGCCTGTATTACCATAATATTCCAGTGTTTCATAATCTTTAATGTATTTATCCTCAACACCTCAGGAGGTAGGGCAGTGCTCTTATCCTCATTTACAGATGGGGAACAGGACAGAGAAGCTAAGGCCCAGATCCTCAAATGGTATTTAGGCTCCTAATTGCCACTGATTTGAGGAGAAGAGCAGGGAATTGAACCCAGGTCTTCACTTTACAAGCTTTAAATTAACTAAGGCTGCCATCTGTAGTATGGGATATGGTGTTATTTTACAGGTGGAGAAACTTGAGGCATCAAGGACAGATTCTGCTCCATATATTGAGCAGGCCCTTTGGTGAGCAATTAGTAAAAGGGGAGGGAGTAGAATCTGGCTCTGAGTGGTTTCTCCATTATCCTGCAATGAGGGGTAGAGCTGGAAATAGAACCCAAGAGCCCAGACTTATAATCTCCAGCTCTAACCATGAGGTAAAAATGCTTCTCTTTTATTCATGACTTGCACATATTGGCATGAAATATGTATTATGCATGCATCCGACGATGTGGGTATTAGCTCTCAAAAGCTTATGCTTCAATACTTTTGTTAGTCTTTAAGGTGCCACAGGACTCTTTGTCACTTACGAATTAATACGCGAGGCATAAATGGACCTCATTGTACATGCAGCGTTCTTTAGCTCAAAGCTCTGGAATTCTCTAAAAAAGTTCTTTTCCCTACTGAAAAGCCAATGTATTTATAGTAAAGCCGAAGTCTAGAAAAGCCAACATGATTTAAAGTTGGTGTCGGTAAAAGTACAAAAGGATCTACGTGATTCATCATCAACATTTCAAACATGTCTCCACTCTAGCACATTTTGCTGAAATGAGTTCATCTGAAAATGCTTTAGACTAGAAAGAAGTTTTCCATGGAACATCACCATCCCATAAATCAGACCGCTAATCTCTCCCACTGTACTGACTGGAACAGGTCTAGCAAACTGACAGTTCTGAGTATTATTGTGAAGAAACTTTGCTGCAGAAAGTTAATTTAGAATAGTCCTTTAATTGGACCCAATTCTTTTTTTTCCTCGCCATGGAAAAAAGGAAATGTAAATCAACCTAATTGATTCTGTAAGGCGCTGAGCACTCTTGATCACCATTAATTTCAGGTCAGATTTGGTCCTACTAAATAAAGTCAATGGAGTTCTGTACTGGGGCGCTAACATTTTTTTTAACAAAAATTATTACAGAATGCCTTGGGGCTTGAGGAGCTGAGCCCATGTACTTTAAGCACCTAAATCCCATGTGAGGTACACACTTAAATATCTTGGAGGATCTGGTCCTTGGGGTTTAGTGCACAGGAATTTACTCTCCGGCCCACTTGGTAAATTAGGCAACAAGTGAAGCTGTGTGTGGTTGCGTGACAACAAGAGTCCAGACCGGCCAAGGGAGGTCAGGGGGGTTGAACCCCAAAGAATAAGCAATTAATCAACTGATTGTACACACTGTTGTTGGGGTATTCAAATGTCAAGTAAGGGCTTTTATGAAAGTTTGTAATGTTCTACATTTTATCATCATCATCATGCCACAGGAATACAGGCCATCATCAGAATTTTATGCATTTGTGAATACAGAGAACTGTGCTCATAAAACTTTGGCTCCACTTCACAGCAGGATGGCAAGTGATGAGAAAGGGGAAAAAACTCTCAAGCCAGCTGTTTACACAAAACCAACTTCAACTCCAGTGTCCAGCCCAGGAAAGGATAGTAGTGGACCATTAAAGTTCATTGAAAGACAGGGACACCCCAGCTCTCGAACAAGATTTCCACACTCCGAACAAACATGAGTCAGCATGGATTAAGAGGTGGGGGAGGGGGAGGGGAAAGAGAGAAAACTCTTAAAAGCAGGCTTGTGTCTGAGGCTGAGCATCCCGAAACTGAGGGACAGTCACTTGGTGTATGCTATCCGTAAAACGCTGGGTCCTCAATATGGCTGGGAAACTGTTCTAAAGTAATAGGTAACTTGTATTAGAAAAGCGATTTTGTCTAATATGGAAGTGAAAAGCCTGAGGTTGTAGCTCATATTTATTTTGATGCAACCGGTATGGGCTGGCTTTCCCTTACTACTGCATCTTTGAATCTGTGGCTTTTCTATTAAATAACCCTTTTATTTTTACCCTGAGCAGGTCGCTGTTGTGCAAACTGTGGAGACCAAAGTAAGTGGTGCTGGGGTTTGGTGGGTTGGTTTCACACCCTCTGGGCTGATGAACCAGAAGAGAACAGTCCAAGTTTCTGTTACTTGAACATGGGGAGGATGGATTTGGGGAGACTCAGAACCAAGTGTTAGTGGTGTCACCATGCAAGGAGTAGGGTGAGATCATCTACTTGTGGGAAGGCTACTGCTGTCAGGGGTCTGAACCAAAACTGCACAGCAGAAAGGCACCCAAGGTTACAGAACCCCTTACTGGTCTATGCGATCCCCAAAATGTCACAGGTTGGTCTCATCCTAGGTCTTAGTCCACATGACAAAGTGACATATTTTAGCACAATTAGTGCTAATTAGCAGGAGAGGTTGAGCCCTGAGATGGCAGGGCTGACAGCTCAGCATTCACATGCACTGGAAGAGCTATGGGGGACATCTTGCCTGCGCTATGCCTGTGTCCAAGTACCAGAGTGCTCTCCTAGGGCCACATCTAAAGCCCTATCATTAATATCAATGGAAAGATTCATATTGACTTCAGTGGGAATCAGATTCTTATACCCTCACTTTCAGGAGAGCCAATTTCAGCTGAAATGGAAAGAGGATACCGTTGGCTTAGCTCCAGGGAGTGATCCAAATGGCAAGTAGGTAAGCAACAGCACAGCATATACTGCTTGACCAGTGCCTATCACACACACTGAACCAATATCACTTATGACTTACCCACTATTGACTTCAATGGAGCCACGACACAAGCTGGAATTTGACCTCAATTTCGACACAAGCAAAAAATGAGCACACTGACTGACAAGCATTCACAGATACTCCCTCTATTTCCCCTTCCCTACTCACTCGTAAATATACTCTCAGAAGTGCTGTCTTGACGTTCATTCATTCAGACACCTGCCTCGAAGTAGTACAGTAAAATACATTTCAATAGAAGAGGATGTTTCAGTGATCTCGCTCATGAAGGATACCCAGATTATAAACAAGACCACTCTGATTTCCAAGGGGAAAACTAACTGAAGAACTAAGAGGAAAGATGGTCTTGTGGTTAAGGCACTGGAGTGTGGCTGTGGAAATGTGGGTTCTCAGTACCCAGCTCTACAACACACTTTCTGTGATTCCTTGAGCAAGTCATTTAATCTCTGTGCCTCATGCTCTGTCCTGCCTAATTCGGCTCTTCAGGATATGACCTGACTTTTACTCTGTATTTGTCTTGGATCTAGCCCAACAGATGCCTGGCGTTTGCTGGGGCCTGTAGGACTATAATACAAATAAATAATCTATCACATTCTCACTAATCAGCTTATGTGGTTTGAAGCCAATGGAAATACCCCCACAGATGCACTAAAAGACAGTCTGTGGTTTTCTGCTTCATATTCCCCACATTGATGTAATGCTTATTTCCCTTCTGATTTAGAGACTCTCTTAGATTTGGTGGGAGCGCAGTATTTGCACGGTGGGTGATTCATTTTGTTTAGATTTAGATACATTTTCTTTTTGGATATAGCTGTGCTGCACATTTTGGAATTCCCAGCCCAATTTTTTGAACCACTGGGGAGGAGCCATGAAGAAAAAAATCCAACTCCTTATCCAAATATATATTGCTCTCACATATCTTTTAAACATATTCCATGCACTCTAGGAATTGAAACAATGAAGCAAGAAGAACTCATCCTGATGAAGGACAAACACAATGGAGAGTTTGAAGTTTAAAAATTAACCCATTTGAGTTATCCAAGAACAAAAAGTCATTGGGTACAATTTTCAAAAGCTCCTAATCATTTTCAAGAGTAATGCAGGCATTTAGGAGCCCCCATTCCTCTTTTGAAAAGGATTGCCTCATGCTTTCGAAAAAGATCCATCTACTCGCCCCTCCTCCCCAAAAAACCCCAGGCACCTAATAAACACTTTCTTCAAAATCTTCCGATTCTTGCCCAGTTTTTCATTCTTTATAGTATACAGAATTATTTAAAGTTATGTTTGCCATCTAGGTTAAAAAGATGTTCAGCACTCAGGATTTCAGCAGGCCAACCAAAGCCAAGCGGGGGGAAAAGTGAATTTGAAATCAGAGTTTATTTCTTCAGGGATAGTCCCTATATTGTTGTTTCCTGCCAAATTCCCTTATGTATGGGAAAAAATGTTTATTATGATGGCACTAGTGAAGTCTTTTGTAACTTTTCCTCTCTTTTAACGGGGAAACGAGGACTTCCATGACTGATCTTATTTCTTTGAGAATATATTTTATTGGTATTCACCCTCATGCCCAAACTGAAACTGTTATGCAAGCGACTTCATGTTTACATATTGTAAAGCACCACTCACAAGGATGGGAAGTCATAGAATGACATAGATGATCCCTTGAAATGCAATCCTGGCTTTTCAATATTGCAGTGCAAAACTAATAGACTCCAGCCTCAGTCATACCCACCAGGAATAGCTAGAGGAATACACTTTGAAGACCTGAAGCACTTCTCTAAGCTTCAACACATCCCTTCAAGTTTGAAGCAGACAGCAGCTCTTTGGAGTTAAGTGATTCAAGGCAATGTCAAATACCCCAGAACTAGTTTGCACTACTTTCAAAAGTAAGAATTTTATGGTATTTTGGTGTTAGAGGAGAAGAAAAGGCAGAGAGGAAAGAGTTCAGCCGTTTGGCAGAATTCTGATGACTTCCAAGATCCTTCTGTTCGAGGATAGCCAGAGAAAAGGCAGCGAATGCACATAGTCCAGGAGGGCTTCCCATGAGACATCTGAGGTTAATATCTAGATGCATCAGACTGCCTCAACGCCAACATTTTCCCCAAAGCACAACTCAAAATAGCGTGTCAACAGAAACAATGATACATATTCTTAACGAATTACCCTCTCCCAGGCTCCCAGAACGGAGTGTACGCATCTAACTTTCAATGTGTAACTAATTCTCTTACACAACCAGCACTTTTATTTACCAGGAGAAAAACTCAACCACTGACATTTCCCCCCATTTTCTCTGAAGGAAAAGAAATGGCTGATTAAACATTTCAACAGTAAATGCATATATGCTGATAATGGGCTTCATTAAGCTTCTCTTTCTGCTTTGTATATCAACAACCAACCAAAAATGTATTTTCTAAATCACAGCTTGAAAGAGATACAGCCAACCTGAATTTAGTCCATTTTTAACCAATGACTTGAAAGTCTATTTATAACACAATAGTCCCATTGTACTAGGCTCTGTCCCTCTCCACCATTGCCCTGTGAAAAGACTCAAAACACAGAGAAACGGTGACACTGACTATGCACAAGATGTCGCCAAATGCACAAGATAAACCACCTGAAAGATTCGCATCTTCCAGTTACAGCCATCCTACGTGTTGCTTATAAGAAAAAATAGGTAAAACAATTCAGACAGAAGTGCTATTTTTAAATTGACGCCCATTTGACTGCAGAACATAAGCTGTATTTCATTGTACCTCCAGCTGTAACTATGCTGGTTCTGTGTAAAGTTATTTGTCAAACTAAGCAGATGTTCCTGGGAAAAATATCCAGGAGCAGATGTGTACAGTAAAAAGGTGCCTTTTAAAAAAAATTGTGGCCACAATGGAGCTTTTAAATGCATAAATTGGATCATCTTTGCTTCCTGAATTTTAATACTAGAAGGGATAACAGAAAATTAAGCCACTGAATCAGTGGTGAAATAATATTTTACATTTATATAGTGCTTTTGGTCCTGAAGGAACACAAAGTGCTTTACAAACTGGATACCTATGCATTGTTAAAGGAGCCTAATATTCAGCAACAGAAGACCATTCAGAGATATGTCCTCAAACTCCTTAACGTTCTATTGTGCCTGGCTGTTGTAGGATTTCCAAACAGTTGGTCATGTTAAACAGCACGTGGGGCTGAAAAACAATGTCAGAGATGGAATTTCAGCCTAAAAATCTGCAAATCCTGGCTTTTGTGGTTTAGGTGAGACACAAACAAAACAATAAAGCCTATTTTTAAAGTAATGCTGAAGAACTAATGTGCATCCAGGGACAGATCCTCATCTCTATTTCTGTAGTTGTTCCTCTAGAATTATGGGGAGGGTCACTGAAGGCAAGTTACTCAATAAGTACACATACATAATTATAAAACATTTCAGAGATTAATTTAATGTTTATTTCTACTTGTGTAGGATAATCTCATGTAGCTATAAAGCTGACAGAATCAGGGTCCTTTTGCAGCTTAAAAGTAGTAAGTCAGTACAAAGAGACCACTCTTTTATACACGAAAAGGGCTACAATATTTCAAAGATCCATAAAGGGAAGAATATAAACTTGCAAATGGCTAAAAAGACTCTGAGAACTAGGTATAAAACCACATCTTAAGAATTTTCTTCCCTAATGTATTTACTCACTCACTTTTGGTTTAGCTATATTATGTATCTTGTAATATTTTGCCTAGAGTTAAGTACTTTTGTTGTTGTGATGACGTCAACATTTTGTTAGGTCAGATCTAAGCAACCACTGTCTTCCCCACTGCTACATTTTGCCAACTAACTGCTCTTAACTCAAACCTTGACTTTTTAATGTGTGCTCATTAGGAACCATGGCTGATCTCTTGCTTCCAAAAAACCCACTTCATCGCCAAAAGACAGATAACATGAGCAAAATCAGTAAGTATTCTTTCCTTAATTCCAAGTAAAATAAGTTTGTCTCAATATGGCTTTTAAAGGTGCATCTAAAATTCCCTATCCTATGTATGTACTGACATTAACGGTTTAGATAGTTTAGCCCTGACTGGTTCAGCTTGTCTTACCATAAAAGGGAAAAATACGAAAACTAATGAAATTGCCTAGGGAATACAAATATGCTTCTAATATAGCAGTTTAGCAGGATACCATTTAAAAAACATGTATAACAAAAAAACAAGTATCTGTCCTGAAATTTCAAAACCCCTGACCATCACTTTGAAAATATGCAACTAATTTTTAAGTAAGAGATTGTGAGCAACATTAGTGCTATAGAAACAACAGGGCTAAATGGCCAGATATAGCATGGGCAGGCAACCAGGCAAGAACTCTACATAAAGGCACCTTAAATCTTTCCTGACCTGCAACAACTGCTATTCCATTCTAAGATCTCTCAAGTAGAGATTGCAAATCATGTTATTGTATACAGAGATTTTGAAATAAATACTAATGGTGAGTAGGAAACTACTGAACACTTTCACTTGTGACCTAAATTAGGATTTGAACTCAGGTATCCAGAGATAAAAGGATGGTATTTCAAGCCAATGTGTCACTCAGTCTCCTTTGATAAATGCATCTCAAATGTGACAGTGATCACAAAAGAGAATCAAATCCTTCTGATAGCTGAAGAACATTGTACAGATTGTGATATCCTCTGAATTAACAGAAACGTTCTCCCACATATATACTGAGTTTTGTTCACACTGACTTAAAAAAAATAAAAAATCCACATTTAGTGTGATGACTGGGTTGAGTGAAATTATAGTCCTGAAACTAGATTTAAAGATTGCAGAATTAAGCTCTTCCAACCTTGCATCCATGTGGCTCTGACTGCAAGATTGGGGTTTAGGAACACAAGATTATACAGAACGGAATTCCCCGGAGAGAGGCAGAACGCCACTGTGACGCTCCTTGCGGCAAGGCAGTGAATCAGGTGGAGCTCATGATATAGATGAAGGCAGAATTTTAACAGCCTAGAGCTATCCAGTCAGATCAAATCCTTAACTGCTATCTCAGAGAAACACTCAATATTTAAGAAGTCAGATGGGAAGTTCATACTGGATTTCAACTAGCCAATCAGAGGAAGGAAGATAATTAAATTTCATGCATAAAAAGGCAACTTGAGTACTTTCTTCTAGCATGTAGAAATTCACTTACCTTTAAGAATATGAAAATTTACATAATCTGCATAAATTACAAATCTCCATTTTACATACCGGTGGTTTCCCAAGAAACAGTATTTAGATAATTAAAGTATTTATTGCAAATCAATGTCTCTTCCAACATTTACATAAAGGCCATTAAAAGTAAATGCATATCCACTGAATTAAACAGAAACAGGTTTAGTTAAAACAAAAAAGGATGCTGAAAAGGATAAAACAAACACTCCAGATACAAGGTGACAATTAAAAAGCTGTCAACGACCTTGGACAATTTTCAGCCATTATTTTTTTTGGGGGGGAGGAGGTACACCACAGATGGGAAGTCACCTTGACCCTTTGAGTCTTTCAGCAATGGAGCACATAAAACTGTACTACTTGATGTATTTTTCCATGAACTTTTTGTGAAATTCAGATCGCAAAGTATCATTTACAAATCTTTTGTCCTTTTTCATTTCATCTATTCCCTTGGCACAGTTCTTGAAGACAACATCGTCATCCCATCTGAAAGGGAAACAAAATATTTAGCTGTACAGTTAAAATGTACTGCATGAAATTAAGGCCCAGCAACTTTAAGCTATGTTGAAATAGCTCTTTGTAGATTTCAGAAGACCATTTTCTTTTTAGAAAAAACTGTTCTCAACACACACATCTGAACTTGTTTTAAAAAACCAAAATACAATTATTGTGTGCGCTTTTCATACAAACTACATCCTAAAGTTATTTGCAGTGATGTTGTAGCCATACTGGTCCCAGGATATCAAAGAGACAAGATGGATGAGGTAATATCTTTTATTGAACTAACTTTTGCTCATGAAACAAACAAGCTTTTGAGCTCCCGAAGAGCTCCGTGTAGCTCAAAAGCTTGTCTTTTCCACCAACAGCAGTTGGTCCAATAAAATATATTACTTCACCCAGGGGTACCATTTGGTGGGGAGAAGGGGCTCCTGCTCTCCCCTCCCACCCCAGTTTCTGACAGGAGGTGTGCTCTCAGGTGGAGCTCTTAACTGCAGCACAGCATGAGAGTGGAATGCGAGTTCTGCAGAGGAGAGATGCTGCTCAAAGCCTCTGCCCTGGGACAGTAAGTATTTTGTCTACAGAGGCAGGGTGATTAAGATAAGAAAGGGCAGGTAATTAAATGTAGGATGTGGAAGTCATTAATGAGTCTGTAAAACAGAAATCCCTCTGCAGGGAGTGGAGGGTATTGGAGAGAGAAGGCAGGGGACTCGAAATACTGCTAAGCTCTCTGGACAAAGAGAACATTCAGAAAAAAGACATATGAGGGGCGCAGGTGAAAAGAAGGGGCCAAACCAAGGGAAGGTACAGCAGTGGTATCGATAAGTTCCCACTCTACTTGTGGCACTTATGTGGCCCCATCACCATAGTATTTGAGCACCTCACAACATCTAACCTATTTCTCCTCACAGCCCCCTGGTGAGGTAGAACAGTGCTGTTCTCCCCAATGTCAAAGGGGGCAGAGAGACACACAGACTTCCCCATCGACTCCACTTACTCCTCTTGCAGAGCTGGAGTTCCGGAGTTGACTGGGAGCACGTTTGGGGATCGATTTATCATCACATCTAGATGAGATGCGATAAATTGATCTCTGATACATTGAACACTACCCACCGCCTATACGATCTGGCGGGTAGTATAGATGTATCCTAAAGGACAGATTTTCAAAGATGTTTAGGCACCTAGTGGGATTTTCAAAAGTGCCTAGAAGATTAGGTGCTTTGTAAACCCCACTTCATGGCTAGCTCAATCTCTGGGTGCCTTAAAACCTCTGGAACTCTGCTCCTGAGGTATTGGCCTGAGGTCATAGAGAAAGCCCAGAGGGGAAGTAGAACCCAGGTCTTTCAGGGCTAGCTCCTTATCCTCTGGACCACCCTCTCGCTCTGCTGCAAAAAAACCCAACAACAAGGACTCTGACAGATGGGAGCAAAACCAAGGTGGACAGTTCTCCGAGACTCCAGCAAATGGTCCCAGGCAGTTGGGGAGGATGTCATGGTTGATATTAAATGAAAAGCAGCACAGAGGTCAGGAAAGATGAAGAAAGAGAGGATGAGAGTCAGATGAGAGGAGATCACTTAACTCGCAAGGGGTGGCAGGTTCTGCCCCAGGCTGGGTTGTTAAGCAATGGCTGCTGTGCAGTTTTACATTTTGACTGAAAACCATTTTGTTTTGTAATTTTTTGTTCGAGTTTGAGAAAAGAAAGGAATGAGGAAGTGTCATATGAGTATCTAATGTGTTTATGCCTCAAAATCTTAGGGCTTCAGCTGTATGCAGGCCAATTCCACAAGAACAGAAATTGCATCCAGAGTCCATGATGATTATGATCATGATTTATATTATTCATTGGGCACAATGTGTGTGCCCAGCACAGTTTAGAATATACCAGAAAATGCAGTCCCTAAGCTAGTGCATATAGGATGTGTTGCCCTGAATAAATGGCTCAGATATTTAAGTATGAAGTGTATAGTTATTGAGCACGTTAATATCTATGAATGGAGGCGTTGATGACAACAGAAGTTTTACTTGATTAAGGGTCTACACTAGCACTTTACCCCCGAGTGCAGCACGTTTCAGCACTGTAATGTGCCAGTGTAGACAGTGTACCAGAGCTGGGAGGCTAGTAGCTACTCCCTTTGTGGAGGTGGTTTTTTAGCGCGCTGGGAGAGCTCTCTCCCAGGGCTCTCTAACCCTAAGGACTAGAAGATTTGACCCTTCAACTTCCTTTCAAGAGGAGGAGTGCTCAGAGTTCCTGCGCCAGTTTATTTTCCTTTCCTGCTTCCAGTGGCCTTGATATACCTCAGACTTTAAACTCAACTTTAAAATGTGGAATTTTCTTGGTGTTGGATGTTAAATATTCTCCTGAGAGAGCTGTAATGTAAAAAAATGAAAGGATTTGTTTTATTAAATCCTGTTTATTAGGGAATTCCTTAAGAACTAACCAAAAATGGGGCTCCATTGTTGTAGGCATTGTACAAACACAGAGCAGCAGGCAGACCCTGCCTCAAAAAGCTTACTAATGAAATAGATAAGACAGTCATAGGATAGACACAGGATGAGACTAATAAACAAAGCGAACAATGTGATGGCAAACCATGTTAGCTCTACAATTTTTTTTATTTTAAAAAGATGTGTTTAATCAGGAGGGGATCAGCTAAATGGAAGGAAAAGTGAAGGGACAGGGAGACAAGATGGGGAAGAAGAGAGTAAGATGGGGAGTGAAGCTGAAGAGAAGAGACCGAGGGAGGAAGAGGGCTGGAGCAAACAGTCAATCAGCAGAGGAAAGAGAAGGCCCAGTCAAAACTGCTGAAAGTTAGGTCCCTACTTTTGAGTGAAGCTTGTAAACCCCTCATCTATTCCCTATTTTAATTAAATGGAATACCGCCCTGAATATTTCCTAACAGAAACTGTACTATAATCAACAAAAAATGAACCGTAAAAAAAAAGTACCAGCACAACAAATTTCACTACCACTCATACTAACAATTCAAAGTTGATAGATGTGTTTAGAAAAGCGTGACAATGAGTCCTCCTATGATCTCTTGCAATCATATTGTGCTATGGATGGCAATACAAGGCAATTCTCTTTGCCCTAAAAGAACAAGGGTGGTCTATTTGGAAAAAACATACCGTCACTGTGTTACAATACCTTAATTTGATGTCACAATGTTGACACAAGGCTTGAGTAGAGAAATAAAATCAATGGCAGTGATACTAGTTTAGCTGCTTTACAGACTGCTGGAGCTCCAGGAAAGGACAAATGTATATGGAACATAATACCTTCTCTTCACTTTGAAGTTTGCCTGAGGCTGCACTGGGCCTGTAAGATTTAGTAAAGGGTTGCCACTCAGGATGTTTTCCATTCGAATCCTCTCTTCTTCAGCCTTTTGTTCTTGCTCCTGACAATAAGAAATAGATGCACACATGTATTAGTTTTTGGCCATCTTTTCACGCTAATTTACAAAGGAAGATGATGATCATTTAGTTGATAACTCCCACACAGACAGCTTCAACTCCTAGCTCAATCATTCCCTCCAGCAGATTTAAAACAGTTGTGTGTGGAAAAACAGAGGAAAGGGTGAGGAAGAAATGCTGAAAACCTTAACACTGTTAATCTACTGTCATCTATAGCAAAGCAGAACCCTGCATTACTAGCCTTTGATGTTCTCAAGTTTGCAATTAACACTCTGTAAATAATGGCACATTACAGGTTATGTATTTTTTCAATTAATAAGCAAACTACTAGATTTTCTTCATTCTAAATTCTATTTACTCTCACATTAGAAAAAGAGAAAATGTTCAGCAATATTCATTAGATAAGTGGAAGGTATTATGCACTGCTGAAAACAAGCTACTTTCTACCCTGAATGATCTCTCAGCCTTTTACCATCACGGAGTCTCACTACTTCTTTCTGTGATCCCGTACAACACTGAATACTCTCAGGATACCCAAATTTTAAAGAGTTTCACTGTCAAGAGTCTCCTTTCACCCTGCTCCCCAACAGCATACTGTCAACTTCAGATTAAAACAGTGAGAAACTATATCTGGAATAAAACTGATTTCATTAACCACTTTTATAAGTCACTAACAATCCATCACTTAATCTACCCCAGACTCCAAGTTTTCTGTGACATTCTGTCCGTATCAAAAAAAATTTCCAGAAGCTTTCAAATACATATGTCACCAGGTTCACTCTTTTATGTAAACACCAGGGAGGGGGAAAAAAACCCCTAGTTTCTTACCTGGATGACTGAATACAAGCCTACCCTCCTAGATGCTAAAGTTGGTCTGGAATCATTCCAGTTTAAAAAAAAATATTGCATTCAATGCTACAGAACTGCTACATGGACTAAAACCAGGACTGCTATGATATATGGATCATAACTGGTGTTTCTTTTAATATTGCAAAAAAATTAATGTATCAGGGCACTACGGGGACTCAGAACAGGAAATGCTTTTCTTGATAGTAGAATTTAACATTTTCAGCACTATAAACTATACTGATACTAACCAGAGTTCGCAAGCTTTAAGCACTCAATCACTGTGAAAGAGAATATTAATAAGTCCTACCTACTTTACTTTTTCATGTTTGTGGATTGAACAGATAAGTGGAATATTTCTGTAAAAGAGGCCCAAGGGGCCTTAATAAGTACAATAGTAAATCATTCTTATAAAAAGAAAGTGTATGGGGGAAAGTGGGGGGGGGGGGGGGGAGGCAGGGAGGGCTTTTGGGACACTGTGAAGTTAACAGCATACAGAATTAATGGACCAGCTTACTGTCAAAACTCTATCTTTAGGTCTGCGCAGTTCAGAATACATGAATTATTTTTTCTTAGACTTTCTTTCACAGAGGAATTTGAAGCTAGCCTTAGCCTTGGTCTACATTAGGAAATTAGACTGGTATAACTACATCTCTGAGGATGTGAAAAGCCCACACCTCTTAGTGATGGTTATACCAACCTGACCCTCAGTGCAGACAGCGCTAGAGAATTCTCCCATTGACATAGGTACTGCCTCTCAGAGACGTGGATTACCCACATCAACAGGCGCAGGTACTGTCTTCACTGAAGCACCTCAGTGGCACAGGTGCTGCTGTAGCAGTTCATGTGTAGACAAGCTCTTAGTATCAATTAATTGCCAATGGCATAGAAAATTTGTTTCAAAACCAAGAGTGTATTTTCTTAGATGCATGGCACTGCTTCAGGTCTAAGCCTCAAACACTTATAAACATTAGGCAGTTCTAATGTTGAATTTGCAAGATTTCTATAAATTTTACTATGCACTTAAGGTACACCAGACTGTTTCATGTGGAGAACAGTGTTAAGGTGCAGGCTAGTTTTAAAGATGGGGCTTGTAGATTTTATATTGTTTAACTTGGCTATGTCCTCCCACATAGGCACATTTTGCAAAAATCACCTACTGCATTTAATGGAGCTGAGTTGATTAAAAAATTGACATTTTAAGCACTATAATGAATTATGTCTTCTCTACCCTTAGTTATACATTTCAACCCAAGCTGCAGAGCCCCCTCTGCCTACAGCCAAAAAAAGGTTTTCACTGAGTTTTAGAATTTTCCATATTAATTTTTCCCTACCCACTCCCTGTCTGAAGGTTATGACTCTCCAGGCATTTGAGTGTGGATTGTTTCAAATCAAACAGACCCAAACAGAATCTTAGCTGTCTCAGCTTGACACCAGTGGGATATGATCAGGCCCAAGAATAAGCAGCTCAGAAATTGCTCCAAAATCCATATTGCTCTTCTTGTGCGTCAGTACAAAGACTTATTAAGCAACAGATACAACAAGCTAACAACAGAAATAAGCTTTGGGAGGGAACAGTATAGCTTTACTCACCTCACCCTATCCCCCTAGGCAAGGGCCTCTGAACAGTGTTGTGTCTATATACCAAACTGCACAGATGAGCAACTCTGCTGGTGGTAACTGCAGAATAAATAGAGCTCTGCCATTTTTACACCTGTCATCTAACATGACTGAGCAGAGTCCAAAACTTGAGTTTTGTGGTTTTTTCCTGCAAAAGTTGAGGCCATCGGTAAAATTTAGAACGCAGCCAGGGCTCGCTCCAAGTTTTTTACCACCCCAAGCAAAAAAAAGTTTGCCTCCCCCTTTTCCCCACACCCTCTGACCCAACTCCACCTCTTCCCCACCCCATTCCAACCCCTTCCCCAAATCCCCAGGCCCACCTCCTCCCCCGGGTGCACCACATTCCCCCTCCTACCCAGACAAACCTGCGAGGGAGAGGAGAGAAGCCGAACGGCAGTGCGCTTGGGGAGAAGGTGGTGGTGGAGCAGAGGTGAGCTGGTGCAGGGAGCAGTCCCTATGCACACACACACACACACACACACACACACACAAACCGTTTACTTCCTGCGCCCCCCTCCCCTGGCCCAAGCACAAAAAAAACCCCAAAGAAGGCAGCCAGAGCAGCGCTGCCGCCAGAGAAAAAATGCTGGAGCCGGCCCTGAGCAGAGCAAAGAGCTGCAGTGATCCATGTTAGGCATTAGTAAAGATATACGTGGGTACAGGCTAAACATCTGGTGAAATAAATCTTGGGGAAAACAAACATAAAAGCCTGAACTCTGGCCTCAAAGAAATCCAAGATGATCTAGTTTTAAAACAGTTTTATATCCAGCTGACAATTTGAAAGTGTTCAACAATACTTTTTAATAATTTTAATTTACCATGACAGATATCGGATCTTTGACTCATGGACCCCAACTCAATGTTTGGGTTCAAAATTCACATGAAACCTGCTAATTATACATTTCCATTATTTTTGCTGGCACGCAGCAGAGGGCTCAAGTCTGCCGCTGCGCTGGGGTTTCCCCTGCAGGCTCCTACCAGCCAGGGTCTCAGCCCGCTGCCAGCCTGGGTTCCCTACACCCAGGCTAGCAGTGGGCATTGAGCAGGCCAGCAGGGGGAACCCCAGAGCGGCAGCAGGCTGAGCCCTCCGCTGCGTGCCAGCAGAAATCTGCTTGCATGCCACCTTTGGTAGGTTGCCAACCCCTGATCTAGACCATCCATGACAGCTGTTTGTCCAACCTGCTCTTAAAAATCCCCAATGATGGAGAATCCACCACAACCTCCCTAGGCAATCTATTCCAGTGCTTAACCACTCTGACAGGAAGTTTTTCCTAATATTCAAACTAAACAACTTAAACCCAATGCTTCTTGTCCTATCCTCAGAAGTTAACAACAATTTTTCTCCCTCCTCCTTGTAACAACCTTTTATGTACTTGAAAATTGTTATGTCCCCTCTCAGGCTTCTCTTCTCCAGACTAAACAAAGCCATTTTTTAAAATCTTCTCTCATAGGTCATGTTTTCTAGACAGTTAATCATTTTTGTTGTTCTTCTCTGGAGTTTGTTCAATTTGTCCACATCTTTCCTGAAATGTGGCACCCAGAACTGGACACAATACTCCAGTTGAGGCCTAATCAGCGCAGAGTAGAGCAGAAGAATTACTTCTCGTGTGTTGCTTACAATACTCCGGCTAATACATCCCAGAATGTTTGCTTTTTTTTTTTTTTGCAACAGCATTCCACTGTTGACTCATATTTAGCTTATGATCCACTATGACCTCCAGATCCCTTTCCACTATACTCCTTCCTAGACAGTCATTTCCCATTTCCTTCCTAAGTAGCGTCCTTAGCATTTGCCCATATTGAATTTCATCCTATTTACGTCAGACCATTTTTCCAGTTTGTCCAGATCATTTTGAATTTTAATCTTATCCTCCAAAGCACTGGCAACCCCTCCCAGCTCAGTATTGTCCACAAACTTTATGTGTTCTCTCTGTGCCATTATCTATATCACTGATGAAGATTTTGAACAGAACCGGACCCAGAACTGATCCATGCAAGACCCCACTCATTATGCCCCTCCAGCATGACTGTGAACCACTGATAACTACTCTCTGAACAGTTTTCCAACCAGTTTTGCAACCACCTTATAATCGCTCCAACTAGGTTGCATTTCCCTAGTTTATTTATGAGACCATCTTGCGGGACAGTATCAAAAGCATTACTGAAGTCAAGATATACCACGTCTACTGCTTCCCCCATATCCACAAGGCTTGTTATACTCTGTCAAAGAAAGCGATCAGGTTGGTTTGACACAATTTGTTCTTGACAAATCCATGCTAACTTATTTATCACCTTATCTCCTAGACATACTGACAGGAATATGAAATAAATGACCAAAATAATTGAAACTGTATGATTATACTGTTATTTTGACAAAATATCCAGAATTTTGCAGAATTTTAAAATATTGTGTGCAGAATTTTTAATTTTTTGGCACAGAATTCCTCCAGGAGTAAATCATGCATGGCAAGTAACTAACTACTCACAAGGGTCATCACACTGAAGACAGTGGAATGACTCACATCCATAAAGTTTGCAGCACTGGACTATAGTTTGTAAAACATTTTGATAACTTGGAAGATGTCAGGTACTAGTGCCATGTAACGTCCTTCACAACCATAAAATGTCAGCTCCACTGAGGTAAGGAAATATCCTTTTATAAATGGGAAACTGATGCCGCGGCTACACTGTGCCCTCGAGATCAATGGTCATAAGGATAATCTTACTCCCATCCCAGGCAGAAGTGGTGGGAAGGTCAGTCACTTCTATGGAAGTGTCATTGTCCTCCTCTCAAGACTCTTTGGAAGTAGTCTCTGAGGTTGGCATCCACCAGGGGGATAGGGGAGACCTGGTGGATTATGGCTGAGGAGTAGGCAATCCCTCTATGTGTAGAGCCAGGGCTGGATGCAGGGAGGCAGTTCTCCGCTCATAGGTCCCACAGTTTCCACAGATGAGTACACTTCAACCTGGGGCTGAATTTCTCCTCATGAAGCTCACTTCCATAGCAGGAAACCCACTGTTTCAGAGGGTGGCCTACAGGGCAGCAGTGGCTCCAAATGCTGCCAGGAAGCGATGGATGAGGGAATAAGACAATGGAAGCTAAGCCTGTGAAGAGGGCATGCAGCTAATTCAGGGTGGGTGAGGAGGGCGAATCCTCTCCATGGACCAATGTGGTAGCATTTTCAACCCATTTTATCCACCTCTTTTAGCAAAAAGATGATCCATCCTAGAGATGTCTGGACTCCAAATCCCCTACTTCTGCTTCCTTTTAAATTAAAATGGCTACTTTGTCTTTTGCAAGCTTTCCACATAATCCATCCTAAGGGCTGAAGGATAGGAGAACACTTGGATGGGGAATGTGATTTTTTGTTTTTAAATTTAGCAATCTAGAGAGGTATTTATCTTTACTGTTGCCATCATAATGAAGCCTCCTTAACTTGATACAGTAGACTCTCGATTATCCAGGATTGGGTTAACCAGGATGTAGATTAACCAGGATGTTAAAAAACATATGCGTAACTCGCAGGGCCAGCTCTGATTTTGTGGCTGACCCAAACCTCCCCCCCCCCCGCCCCCCGCCCAAAAAAACCAAAAAACCCACCAGGGCACAGGGCAGCCAGTGAACCAACACCCCTTCCTCACGGTGCCTGGTGAACCAATCCCCCCCTTCCCATATTTCCTATGGATGGTGATTATCCGGGATTTTATTAACCAGGATTAATTTTTTCCCTATCATCCTGGATAATCGAGAGTCTACTGTATCACTAACAGGTTTTCTGTGCCTCCCATGACCATAAGAGGGAGCCATATTTAATTATCTCAATTTATATTATTTTGGAATATTCTGAAAATCATGTCTCATGTACAATTTTGATTAGTATGGACTTAATTTTCAGGCTAGCGCTATACATTTTTTTTCAAAGTACTTTGAAGTCATCAATATTTACTTAAAAATGCTTTTATGCCCACATATAGGATAATTTTCAGCCACTGGCTGAGAGACAGCAATGAAGAACAGACATCTCCTTCCCACTAAGATATATAGTAGGTGTGTAACAGTATGTACCACCAGATCCAGTAATACTTACTTAGCATTTCTTCTTAGGAGGAAACACGGATTCATTTTAGGTCACTGTCTATACATGAATTGTTACACACTGAGGATTGTCTTTTATTCTCAAAAAGAGGATTACAATGAGGATAAAGAATATTAGCAGTTTAAAAAAAGACAAAAGCCAAATACATGTTTTGTTATATTTCACAGCTTCTAGTGCCCTCTAGTGGCCCATAAAGTGTACCTTTAGACATTTAATTCCCACCTCCCCACTTTTGTATATTTAATATAAATCTAGAAATACACTTCTGTGCACAGCAATTCCAAACCATTAAATTCCCAATGCAAAGTCAACTGTACATCAGTGTGAATGTAAAAAACTAACCCATTTAACAGATACAGAATTATAATTCAAACTTTCAGCCAAATTGAAATAAGTTTTCCTTCCAAGAAGAGCCTTCTCTAGGATCACAGAAGTCTGTTCATACTACTGTGAAAACAGATGCACTGAAGGAAAATTCTGAGGTAAGCTTGCCATGCTGTTAAATAAGTCCTGCTACACCAAGTTACTATTGCAGAGCATAGTTTCAGATTACTGGCTATCATCACATATTACATTCTGCAATTCCTAGGCACAGAAGTAAGAGAGGTAACAAAGTCCTGTGGCACCTTAAAGACTAACTATAAAGTTTTGAAGCATAAGCTTTCGTGGGCTAATACCCACTTCATCAGATGCATGGGTATTAGCCCACGAAAGCTTATGCTTCAAAACTTTATAGTTAGTCTTTAAGGTGCCACAGGACTTTGTTACCTCTGCTATTCCAGACTAACACGGCTACCTCTCTGATTCCAGAAGTAAGAGACACACTTTCAAGTACATTTTTAATGTTAAAAAAGGACTATTTTGGTAGGCTCAGCAGCAGGTATTTGGAATATTAATAGTAGAACCAGAGCTTCAAATCCAACCAGGGCTTATTCACCCTTCAACTTTCCATGATAAAAGAAATGGCGCATTAGTATATTGTGTATATTGCCACGGACCTTATGAAATGCTCTGGTGGGCCATGTATGGACCGTGAGCTGTAGGTTGGGTCCCCCTACCGTAACATGCAAAGCTGGTTGAGTTAAAACTTAGGGAGTAGCCTAGGATTCAGCATGTGCAAAACTGGTCAAGCTGAAGTTTACAGTGCCTTGTTCATACCAGACCTTCAAAACGTAAAACTTTCTAACACCACATCTTTAAATTCTGTTAAGCACAGGATTTGGAACACCATTCCACACTTCTGCACAAAGATGACCAATGGTACACAACTGAAAGGTGGCATTGCAAGAGCATAGGTAAAGTATTGGATTTTCTTGGGAGGAGAGGCACCATAAACTAATAGATTTGAATTTCTTATTTTCCCCCTGTTTATAATACCCTACATAGCTTGAAAATAGTTTCCTGTGCTATCAACACTAGAGGCTAGATTCTCAGCTGTATCCAGTGAGAATGAAGGCCACAAAGGACTTTGTTGCAGGTCCCCAATTCTGGCTGATTCCAAATTGGTTGTGGCATAATAGGCTGTCCTAGCGTACCCCACTGGACAATGACCCTCCCAGAGAGATGTTTGGCAGCCAGAGATTACTAGAACACATTGCATTCCAGTCATACCTCTTCCACATCCCTTACACCAGGGGCTGCTGATGAGGGTGGTATAGAAGCCAGCTATGCCAACTCTTAAATTCAAATGAAACTGCACTGGGTGGCCTTATGGAGTTGTATTGTACCCATATTTGTCCCAGGGTACTATAAGGTGGATGAGATATCTTTTATTGGACCAAGTTCTGTTACCTGAAATCTGTTATTTACAGCCAGAAACTCAGATACCATAGAATATGCTCTAAAGAGAAAGTCCAGGATATAGACTGTAACACACTCAAAAGTGCCTTCACTAAACAAAGACACTCCACCAGAGAAGTAGATCACATAATGGAATGGGTCACCCAAACACCCCAAGAGAACCTGCTTCTATACAGAAACACACTCCTTATTGTCACCTAACCACCCCACACCAGAACCCACATGGGGTATATACTCAAACAACCACCTCCATACTCCATGGGGTCTCCATCCTGAAGTAAATCTTCCCTGAACCCCCTTTTTTGGCCTTCAATTGACCAATCTCTCCAAGCTCATTATCAGAAGCAAATCCCCACAGACCAGAATACATCAACTCAAAGTGGCACCAGATCCTGCCAGAACAGATATAAAACCTGCAGACATCTTTCCACTGCTACAATGATCAACATCCTCCACAACACACCTTTCAAGGTCCATGGGTCCTACACATGCCTATCACAACATGTGATATACCTCGTCCAGTGCATTAAATGCCCCAATAGCAACTATGTGGGTGAAACCAGACAATCACTATGCTATCAAATGAACTCACCCAGAAAATGAAAAGACAAAAACACCACTGCACCTGTGGGTGAACACTTTCCACAAAGCAACAACTTTATATCGGACCTATTTATTGGTCTAATAAAAGATATTACCTCACTCACCTTGAGTGGAGTCAAATCTCCTGAGGTACTTATCAAAACCATAACCTAGTTTGGCAAACTGGCAGCCTTTAGTCAAGAACCGCTTGGCACAGGAACTGAAAGGGATTAAATGCATTGGTTTGCACAGTACCCCATCCCATGCCTGGTTCTAACTGCCGCCATTGTCACTTCCCTTTAAGAGAGTATTAAATTCACCCTATAAAAAATTTAAAGAAGAAATTTATGCCTGGTAAATGTCCCTTTAAAGGGCTACTGCAGTATTAAAATGTGCTTCTTACTTGTTCTACACTCTATCACTTTCAGTGTGTTTTCTAGTATATTGCGAAACTTCATTTTTTAAAAAATTAATTTTCAAGCAAAGAGCTTATTTAACTGGTGAGATTTTACCTTTCGGGCCTGCTCCTCAGCTCTCTCTTTTTTGATTTTTTCCAGTTCAGCCAGAAGAGCTGCAGTATCATCATCGCTCTCTTCATCAAAATCCTCATCTTCATCATCTTCCTAAGGAGAAAATGGCAGGTGGGTTACTTCATTCCATTTCATAAAACCATCTGTCTATTGTGAAAAGTATACATTTACTCCAGAAAAAGAAATTACACAGAACCAAATATTTTGCCCAAACATTGTAAAACCACGACTGCCTAAAAAAGACTAGAATTTGCTGGTAGTGGATTCCTGAAGTATTTTGGAGGTTGCAATGACAGCAAGTATAATACAAATTATTCTTTTGTCCTTGAACATTAAAAGCAAGGCACAAATGAATGCATTTGTTCTCAAGCAAATTCATTACTTGCATCCAAAGGCTAGGCAGTTGGCATTCGACACAGTTACTGATTCCAAACAATCATTTCACTTGTACCTCAATCTTCCTCATTCCTTGTTTTATTTTAATTCATCAGTTGTCTCTAGTCGTATGCTAAAATTATAAGCTGTTTGGAACAGGAACTGTCTTTTTGCTAAAGGAGTATATAGTGACTAGCACAAGGTGACCTTGAATGGGACTTCCAAGTACTACTTAAAAACAAAATTAATATTGTGCTACCAAATGTGCTACACGCACCCTGAGCAGCATGAAAGGAAGTCATTTTAATAATGTTACAAAATAATATGAGAGTAAGAGTGAAGCACATCAGCATCAGAAACTCTAGCTACCTAGGTTTAGATTAAATTTAAAGCCACCTCTTTCCCCAAGAACTGTTGGAAGGAAGATCCTCATCTACCCCCGTCCCTTTGCTTCCTGCTACTGCTGGGGTGTAGAAAAAGTTATTTCTTCAAACTGCTGCTAGGGTATGAACGCAGAGTCCTCCTAACAACTCTACATTCACCTAACTCCAGTTATAGTAACTTGTTAAAGAAAGACCAGATGTGCTGAAACCATTATCTGGCAGTCGGGTCCATAACAGATCTGCTAATGCAATAGGTATCACTACTGAGTACCATAAGGAAAAGCAAAAGATCTGGGAAGGAGAACTGAATATACATACATCTGTGAGTGGATCATCTGCATCAAGGTTTGCTGCCGGAATCTGATCTAATCGAGGTTTCTTAGACACCGAAGAGGATGTGGTGTGTTCTGATAAGGTAAAAAAGGAAAATTTATGAACATTAGTACAAGTTAATAAGATCGACAGCAAAGCAGAATCACCAAACTTGATCCTGCAACATCTAACCTCTGGAATCAAATGACCTGATGCCTGAACTGACCTCCCCTGTAGAGACATTCCATGGCAGTGGAACTGGCACCCCAAAAACTCAAGAGGTTCATTTTGTAGAGTTTCTTCGTGTCATTATTTGAAAAGAAAAGTGGGCCAGCAGAGGTGGCTCCACTGCACCCTCTCAACTCCACAGATCCCTAGGAGACAGGAACCCTCAGTCTTGCATATGGGATGCTTCTAAACACGGGCAGTCTGGACCTGATCAGCACAGCTTCTGCAGCCCATAGAGTTTGAATATCCACATTTTCTTACCATGAGTTTTGTTTAAGTATCTAGATACATTTTAGATGATTCACATGATCAGTAGTGCCTCAATTTTCACATACATCAGCACTACAGAACAGAGTTATTTGGAATATTACTTTCAGAAGAATTCTCCATTATCCACTAACAATCTCACATATTTTGTAATGCATTATTTGTCTTGCCAAGGCTAAAAATATCACAAAATGTGTTTCCCCTAAGCAGTATAAGAATAAAACTCCTTTAGTGCGGTCATGAACTGGCAACATACATGTAACAGTCATACTTTAGTGGCTAGCTCATAGATGGCACGTGTTTTACTATTAGTGACGACGGTTCTCCTTCAGCTCAAGTATGTCATGGATTCTACCCCCAAGATATCCTGACAGAAATGCATGGATTAATTATAGAATGTAATTTTCTGTTTAGCAGACATTTCATTTCACCTCTTGCTGGTCTGTCTCTGTTCTTTTCTCTTACAGCAACTCGTTCTCTCTCCTCCAGTTCTCTTCTGAAGTCACGGCCACGCACCTCCTCAGGGGCATCCTGAGTGGTCTGTCTAGAATAGGCAATGAGAAAAAAAGTAAGAAAAGGAAGGTGAAGTAGACAGCTCCCAGTTTGTAGCATTTGCTTCTGTTGGCCTGAAAGTTCTGGAATGAAGAGCTAATTTCCAGAAATCAGAAAGATTCTGCAGAGCTATACAAGCAGGATGAGATGTCAGTCAGTCAAGGTACATTCCATTCCTCACATCCTTCAGTAACATTAAAACTTCATCCAGTTTCCAATGGCTTCCAAATGGATTTTAAAGACATCACAGAATTTATTTAAAAATAGGGAATGACCCTATTCATCTCTCTTAGGTATTTCTAAGACACCTAGTAGTGTATTATACAAGTATCACATCCTAGCCAACATTTACCAGGACCTGACATTCTCTCTCTGACAGTTAATAACATCCCAAGTTATTGCTGAGCACATAAGGTTTTCCAGGCCTCTTCAGATAAGATCAAGACTAAAATGTGTTTTCAGTTAATCCCAGATAGATATATCAGATGACTATAGTTTATCCTTGCAGAGAGATGGTTTATTCACCTGTACATTAGATGATTAACTTACTTGTGTTCTAGAAGAACAAGCAAGTGAGAAAAAGGGGCAAATGGAAATACACTGGACCCTCGCTATAGTCCGGGGTTCGGGATCCATGCGCAGTAACACGGGGACCACGTTAACATAGGGGACACGTCCATGGATCCTAATTTAAATTTGGGATCCATCGCTATGACCGTGCTGTACGCGAACCCGCGCTATAGCAACGTGGGCTATAGCGAGGGTCCAGTGTAATAGCTTCAATAAAATATTATAATACACCATGTATTTTTCCAGAGGTCTCAGCCAAGAGCAACAGCTCATTCATATTTGACACACATTAATGCAAGCTTTTTTCAGGGATTGTTGAATTTTCTGTGGAAAACTTTCCATTTCTCTCCCTGTTCTGGAAATAAGTGCACACAGTGCCTGGACTAAACCCAGATTCAAGTAGCTATTAATATACTGTGTGCTGAGTCTGTTTTTATGGTGAAGTAATTTGCTCATTTTCTTAATGTATAAATAACAATCAAGATTTGCAGATCCCATAACTGGTATTTTTGTGATACAGCCACAAGAACCGCAAATGCTACATGTCATTCAAAACAGAACAAGGGAGACTAAAACACTGCAACAAGGTTCAAAGATGCAGTACTATTTAACAAAGTCATCCTTCAGATCAGCTGGAGAAGAACAGGGACATAATGAAGACACAATTAAAAAGCACCCCAAAAAATTGTTCAAATATTCGGTGTGCGCTTATGCATGTATTTTCCCCACTTTTACTTCTCTGAGAAAGTGGAGAACCAGTATGACACATCCTATTTGTTTTCCATTTCAAGGGACAACATTAACTTTGAAAAAACATATGTTTGAAAATGTTTCATCTATATTATTGTTATACCCAAAAATTTAACTCAAAAGTAGAGAAACACCTCAAGTTTTATACTGTGCTTTTGACAGCATTTTGTGTCATTTGTTTTGTTACATTTCCAGCCTGCTCCATTTCCCACCTACATGAATCTTGCACGCAGTAAGATATGAGAGATGGACAAAGCTAATGAAGTAAGATTGTTAAAAAAAAAAAAAAGTGCATTGCCCTTATTTTGTGTCTGTATCGTGCTAAGAACATTATTAATGTTTAACATGTCAAAATTATCTGTGATATTTCTCTTTCAGTAGCAGTGCAGGTCTGAGAATAATTCACTGTACACCATGTTGTGCAAGAAAAGAAACTGGCCTTTACCTGTATTTAATTTTAGTATGAGAAGGAAGATCTCTGCTGGAATATTGTTTGGAGAGCTGACTTAAATCTCCTTCTCCTTTTCCTCTTCCTCCTCTTGCAGGTTCAAATGTTGGCCTAGCTGCTGTTGTCATCTTAATTACTTCGAGATGAAATGCAAATTTTGGGAATTACCATTAGTAATAATAAAAGACATTAATTGAAGAAGTACATTACTCATAGAATTATAGCAGCAACTACAGCTCTTGCTACAAGCTGACAGTGCTGCATCTGAGAAGCATTTTATTTAACTGAATAACCTATTCAGATTTTCATGAATCTGTCCGGAAGGGAAGGGGGAAAAGAAACACAGGACATGAGATTATTACATATATAGAAAGCTCCTTTCAAGAAAGTCAAAGTACTATACAAATCAATACATTTCCATTTTTTCTTTTCAAAAATATCAGTTAATATCACTCAAGTCAAATCACACATGCAAATTAATCTATAATTAAAGCAGCGTTTCTCAAACCGGGGGTTGCGACCCCTCGGGGGGCCGCTGGCCACCTCCCGAGGGGTCGTGAGCTCCTCATGCCGCCGAAAAGCTGCCGAGGAAGAAAAGCAAAAGGGGTCGCAGTTCTCAATAGTTTGAGAACTGCTGAATTAAAGGCTACAAATGAAATTAGTCAAAAGTTACTGTTTATCTCAAAGGAGACACCCCAACAACATAAGAAAATCTGTTACTAGCTTTGTCACATCCCTCAACACAAGGCAGTCATCAATGGCATGAACACGCTCTCGTCTGCATTTTCTATTTTGTAGATCTGCCTTTCTACACTTTCCCATCTCATTTCAAATCTTATCCAAACATCCAAAGAGAGAGACTTTATAATCTCTCTCTATACATTTGTACAAGCAGGAGCATTACATTTTAGTTTCTTCATAAAAAGCGTCTAAAACTTTTTATGCATCACAGACCCATCTTGATTTATCCAACATGCCCTGGTGCATGTAAATATTAGTTTTTGAGCACTGCATCTTCTTTCTCCCGGGAAGGCAGGATAGCCTAGTGCAGGTTCTCAAACTGTGGCCCATGAGCTCCATTCAGGTGATGCGCAGACAGTTTTCTCTAAGGTGCATACCTCAGCGGCTGCACACTACAGAATGAAGGGCCACCCACCTAATTAGTGGAGCCATGCAGGTGTGGCTCCACTAATTAAGTGCCTGTACCCTGGAGAAAATGCACACATAAGGTGAGGTGGTGGGAATTTGGGACATACAGGACTGCAGCCACCAGGAGAAAGAGGTGACTTTTCCCAGCTGTAGGGGTGGCCGGGAGAAATGTCCCTCCTTCTGAGCCTCAGCTCTATGGCTGCTGTGGCAGGAAACAGACCCTCCTCCTTCTCAGCCCCAGCTCGGTGGCTGGCATGGCAGGGAGAGAGGGCACATCCATCATATTAGAAAGGTAAGACTACTGATATTAAAATATGAATTGTGTGCTTTTATCTGTAGAATAAAAAAGTTAATTATTAAGTTTTTTAAATATAGTGCTTTTATCCAAAGTGCTTTACAATAGTTCGCCAACGGCATAAGCAACATTTGCAAAGATCATTCGATGGTCTGCTGAGACCCTCAGCAATTTTCAAGTGGGCTGCTAAAAAAAAAAAAAAAAAAAAGATTTGAGAACCACTGGCCTAGTGGCTGGATCTCTGGGGCTCAGGAGGCCCAGCTGGTCTGCTGGGTCACCTCAAGCAAGTCACTGCCTTTTTCTGTGCCTCGCCGTCCCCATCAGGAATATGTGGATAATGATCCTGATCAGCCTCCTTGGTAAAGGGTTGTGATAGAAAACGTGACACAAGAGCTAGAGAGGAGCAGTAACTGCACATCCTCCTGTTGCACTGTATTGAACTGGGGAATGGGGTTTAACCTCCATTCGGGACACAGCCCAAGAGAGAAGTAGGATGTCAGATGTCACCGTTGAAACTAAAGTCTCCACTCACGGGAAACCCTCGGGCTGCCCCCCCTCCCCCTCCTGGCACGGAGATGCACAGATCTCCCCATCAGAGGCACCCCTCCCCCTCCTCTCCAGGACCCCTCCCGTTAATAAACACCCTCCATTCCGCCACACGGCCCCCCCCCCCCCAACATGGCTCCCCCATCCGAGACAGGCCTCCTCTCACAGCCCCCCTCCCGGCACCAGCACCTACCTCAGACACAGCGGGTCCCCCCGCCACTGCCCCGCTCCGCTCCCAGGCCAGCTACGCGCGCAGCCAGTCCCTAGGCCATAATTCCTCCGCCTTCCCACAGGCCACCGCGCGCGAACCATAGACACGCCGCGACGCGCGGACCCGCTCGGGGAAGCACCATAGAGAGGGCAGCAGAGGCGGGGCTCACTCGGTCTCTGGGGGGGGGGGGGGTCACGTCACGTGACTGCGCGGGCGCCGCTCCGCCATGATGGTTACCGAGGCGGAAGTTCCCCCGCTCTCCGCCTGGATTGGGTGCTGGGGTTCCACTGTCGCCCACAGCCCCGTCCCTAGCTGGCGGGGGCGGCCCCGCCCTCAGAGCCTGAGACCCCCGCCCGACAGGGGGCGGGGTCCGGAGCCTGTGAGGGGCAGGGGGCCAGGCTAGATGATCAGGAGGGGCAGGGAACGGGGAGCCCCGCCTCGTCCTGTCTCTCCCCTGCTGCAGCCGGGGCGGGTCACTTCGGTGGGGCTGGTTTAGTCCGGGGCAGCGTTCACGTCAGGCCCTCCCAGAGGCCTGGACCACTCCCAACTTTCGAGACTCCCCCGCCCCCCAGCCATAATACAAAGAAGAAAATGCAACAAATACAACAATACAACAAATGCAACAATACAAAGAAAAAAATACAACACGTGAAACCAAATAAGGCACAAAAAGAAAATAAAAAAGCGCCACAGTTGGATTTTTTTAATTTAAGATGCTTTTCACCCCTCTTCTTTGCTTAAATGTGCCGCGCTCAGCTGCCAGACTGTGCTGTGTTTTGGTCCGATCCGGATGCGCCTAAAAACAAGTCACGAAACTTATCAAATGCCAAAAAATTAACAAGTGTCTAAATTTGAGGGGCCCGCCCCTTGAGTTTAAAGCCCAGACCCTCCTAGGGTGACCAGACAGCAAGTGTGAAAAATCGGGACAGGGGTTGGGGGGTAATAGGAGTCTATATAAGAAAAAGACCCAAAAATCGGGACTGTCCCTATAAAATCGGGACATCTGGTCACCCTAGACCCTCCTGCCCCCTCCCCCCCCCCACTCCCTGATTGGGCCTGGTGACCAATGTTCCCTCTAATTTTTGACAATGTGGCTGCAAAAAATTTCTTCTGTGCAAATTTTTGCGCAAAGAGTTTGGGGGGGGGGGGGGAAGAAGGGGGTTAGGATCTGCACAGCTTAGGGTATGTCTTCACTACCCGCCGGATCGTGATCGATCTTCTGGTGATCGATTTCTCACATCTTGTGAAAACGCGAGAAATTGATCGCTCGCGGTGCCCCCGTCGACTCCGGAACTCCAGCTTGCCGGGAGGCACAAGCTGGAGTCGACGGGGGAGCGCGCCGCCGACCGCCGCCGCCGTGGGGACGAGCGGTAAGTCGGCTGCAGATACGCAAACTTCAGCTACGTGATTCACGTAGCTGAAGTTGTGTATCTGCAGTCGATTCCCCCCCCCCCCCCAGTGGGGACCAGCCCTTAGAGGGAACAGTGCTGCTGACAGCACTGACAGTTACTTTTGTGGCAGAAACCATTCCCAGTGCCCCCATCCTAACAGCCCACTGTTAATGACAATGTACCCCCTGGGTGATAACCACTGTCCTAATGTCCCTGGACTGCAGTCTTCTCACTCATTCCCTGGCCCAGTAACAATTCCCAGTGGCAATTCATAGCTATTCATAATGATAATGTAAGGTATTACAGTAAAACCCCAATTTAACGGACCCCGATTTAACGGACTTCGGATGCAACGGACAAAATTTATGAGCAAGTCTGATGCATCCCAAATCCGTTTTCGGGGGCTGGCTGCCGGCTCCCGGCTGCCGCCCGGGTCCAGACAGCGGGCGGGCTGCCTGCCGGCTCCCCGCTGCCGCCCCGGTCCAGGCAGCGGGGGGCGCTGCCTGCCGGCTCCCCGCTGCCGCCCGGGTCCAGGCAGCGGGCGGGCTGCCTGCCGGCTCCCCGCTACCAGCCCGCCCGGGTCCCGGATGCTGGCTGCCGCCCGGGTCCCAGCAGCCGAGACCCGGGCGGGCTGGTTGACGGCTCCCGCCCGGGTCCCAGCAGCCGAGACCCAGGCAGGCGGGCTGGTTGACGGCTGCCGCCCGGGTCCCAGCAGCCGGGACCTGGGCGGGCTGACTCATGGCTCCCGGATGCCGTGATAGTGTAACATGATACAGTAAAACCTCAATATAATGGACTAATTCGGGCGGGCTGCTGCTCCGACAGCTCGGTTTTTTAAATTATTATTAAATAACGGACTTTCGGCTTTAACGGACACCCTTCGCCCGAATTAGTCCGTTATATCGAGGTTTTACTGTAGTATTATTTGGACTTGCCAATGCACTGAAAAATCCATTATTTGCCCAGCTCTATATTTTAGAGAATGGTGGCTTAGTGCACAGGTTCAGAATGCTCTGAATCAAAAATGTAACCTTAGAAGAAGTTGGCGGGAAGTTTCTGTTTCCTTGATTTAAAAAAAAGAATGGGTGACTGGTAAGGCACTGACTCCGCCTCTGGGTCAGCTTTACACTGTTTGTCTGTATTAAGTACTCTGACATCTTTCCCTGCTGGTTCTCTGCCACATCCACTGTGCTCCCATTGTGCAGTAAGGGAGCACAGTGGATGTGCTTTTGGTGCTGCAGAAGACTGACACCATCTATTAACCTTTTCATTGCTGTTGCTGTCCATTAACCCTTTCACTCCTGCAAATACCAAGAGTGTTACTCGGCACTCTAGTACTTAATGACCCATGGAAACCAAAACAAAGATTCAGTTATTCCAGAGTGCTGGGCTGGGGGACTGGCAATTGACTGGAAAAAATCTCCCCAAAAAGTACATAGGAGAAATCTTGTGCTCTATCCCTGAAGCATGACACAAAGACAGCAAAACTTTCAGTACTTGACTGATGGAGCAGTGGGTACTGAAGTGGGAAAGATTAAAACAGCTCTCAACTTGCCAATCAAAATATTGATTGCAATTTTGTTGTAGTTGTGTGAGTCCCAGGGTATAAGAGAAAGAACAGAAATAGGTCCAATCAAAGATACTACCTCACCCTCAACAGAAACATTTCTAGTTAAACAATCTCATACATCCGCATGTAAACTGCAAGGTCAGGAAGGATTTCTCTCTGACATTACAATTAGGGCCTAATCCTGTAATTCACCTGCACATAAATCTAAGGTTACCATACATCCAGATTTCCCCGGATATGTCCAGCATTTTGGTTTTTAAATAGAGTCTGGGAGGAACTGGTAAAAATCTAAAAAGGTCCAGGATTTCAGTAAAGCTCAAATACAAGACACAATGCCACCCGAATGGAATTTAGCTGTGTGGGGTGGGAGGATCCTGGAAAATTCTGAATTCTGACATTCTGAAACAGGGTGGGCTCACTTCCTTGCCTCGTCGTTTAGGTCTGATCCCAATATGGACTCTCTTGTTTCTACAGGATCGAATGTTTTTCTGTGCTTAAACCAGGGGTGGGGAACCTTTTTTCTGTCAAGAGCCATTTGGCCATTTATAATGTCATTCGCGGGCCGCTCCCCTCCCCCCCCGGAAGCCCAGGCTGGCAACGCATTAGCACACCCCAAGTCTTCTGAGCATCTCTGTGGAATTTCTAGCCCCTGGTCCACTGGACACTCACAGTATTCACAGACTGGCTGGTCCAGAGAATCAGTGCACCCCAGCTTAGCCAGTCCACCTCACATCACCACTCTGCTTAACACACAGAACTTAGATATGTTTATAGTGAAAACAAGTAACACTATGGAGATTCAAGTGATAGTATCAGAACAAACGGTTACATATTAAATAAAATCATCACACCCATTCCAGAACCTAGACTGAACTAGATATTGTCATGTCTTATAGAGCAATGCTCATCCAAAGTCCTTCCAGCTTTGGACAGCTAGGCGTGCTGTGGGCCTCTGCATCCCCAGCTATCCTCCAATAATCCACTGACTTTAGCCCTACCAGGATCCCATTCTGCTGTTTATTCCTTCCTGGAAATTTCCTCTCTTGGAGACTTCACAATCTTTTG
The DNA here is from genome assembly GCA_032164245.1 of Sternotherus odoratus. Lineage (NCBI taxonomy): Eukaryota > Metazoa > Chordata > Testudines > Kinosternidae > Sternotherus > Sternotherus odoratus. The sequence continues at coordinate 278,563,860 of JAVMKO010000001.1, read as the reverse complement.
ATTAGCATTTGCCATCCATAGTGGGACATTCAGTGCCCAGTGCACACAAGACCAGACAGAGAGATAAGTGTCTGTTACTTCCTGCTTGAAAGGAACCTGTCTGGACATGTCGCCCTCTGGTTACCTGCCTTTAAGAACATAATTTTCAGTAAAAACAAATATCATCCAGACATACATTTCACAGCGATTAGGATGATCAGTGGGCTACTGTAAAGACCTCACATGCCACCCTTTGTGAATTATTATATATCTGATCCAGGGCATCCCTGTAAAACTCCAAGCACCTCCTGTCCCCTCTGCCAGTTGACACCAAGAGGTTTCTGGGTCACAGTGGGGCATCACCTTTCTCCAGAGCACAGAGTAGAGGTCAGGAAAGATTCGGATGTGGCTCCATGGGCGAATCAAGATTTACAAAGGTCATTTCCTTCCATCTTCCCCTCATTTCTTCAATTGAGGTGTAAGTAGTTTTTGCTGGGCTAGGAGTTGAGACATATAGTTGTTTTACCTAGTTATGCCCTCATTTAGTCAGGGATCTAGGCTTCTCTTTTAGATTTATGCTAATGTCACAGCTCAGGCATATGCACAGAGCTTATCTGTATAAGGTGCAGTTTTTTGGGTGTCTCATTAAATTGGCTCACTGCTGTAAATGCAAAACATGTGTTAACAAAGGCTGCTGTAAACTTTACTCAGCAAGCCTCTGCATATTCCTCTGTTGGTGCTACTCCACCTTAGTAATTTAAAATGAATTTTGTGCTCTCCCTCGCACACACACCTTTTTTGTTCTCTCTGGCCTACAATTTGTGATGAACACAACGCGATCAGCTTGATTTCACTTTCCTCCCCCTAAGATGAACTGCTCACATGCAAAAGCACAGAGGAGAAAGCCTGACTTTGTCTCTCCTGCCAGCCACTGTGTTGTGATCCATTTTACTTTCCCAGCCCCCCACATAGATCTTTGGGTAGGAATAAGTCTACAGCCCCTGACCTACTGCTGCATGCCAGGACCAGAGAAGAACAATACACAACTGTGTTAGCAGCACGTCATACACACTGCAGAGACAAGGCCAGAGGATGGAAGCATTATTATCTGAGCTTGTCCTGGGAATTCTGGGAAATAATGGGGGTGGGGTTGTTGTAGGAATTTTCTGAACATTTTGAATGCACATTCTTCTTTAACTATTCACACCCCCTCCTTCTCCCTGTTTTCATTGTCCTGCATGATCCTGCCTGCTCTGTACAAAACATGCCTCTCTAGTCTTTACAGAGCAATAGTATTTGACACTGATGTCAAGGCAGTAAAGCACAAAGCTCTTCGCAGAAGGTATAGACATAGACACCAGCAAAACGCATTTAGTGCTGAGGTGGGCAACCAAAGAAGGCACAGTGCAGAATATCACACTTGGGGTGGGAGGACAGATTTTGATTATGGCCCTTCGTTCAATCCTTTGCAGTGAGTGCAATGGGAGCGGTAACATTCCCACGTAGCAGAATTCAGGTCTCTTCAAATGACTTCCATACAGTAAATTTGAAAGATACTTGTTTTTCCTACTCTAACAGAGAAGAGGTAAAGTAGAACTGTGAGGATTTGAACCTGTGGTACCAGGGTGTTTAGTTATTGCAACCAGGAGGCATAGAACCCTAAGCCATTGCCTCAGGCTAACATGGTGTCACTCAAAATATCAAGAATCTGGAATAGCAGAGGTAACAAAGAGTCCTGGGGCACCTTAAAGACTAACTAAAGTATTGAAGCATAAGCTTTCGTCGAAGTGGGTGTTAGCCCACGAAAGCTTATGCTTCAATACTTTAGTTAGTCTTTTAGTCTTTAAGGTGCCACAGGACTCTTTGTTACCTCAAAATATCAAAAGTGTCTCTCGCACCCCACACACCTTTGTAAAACAAAAGCCCCCTTTGAAGGAAACAAAAGGCAGAGAACATACTCCCAGACTGCCAATCTCTTCTTTGAAAGGAATTGTGGGAAAGCTAACATGATATGGCTTAGAGTCTTCCACGGGATGGCCCCCTTGACCAAACTTACACCACCTGTTGCAGAGAAGTTCATAAGTCACCTCCTCAGGCAGATGAATCAGGCGTCTCAAATAATACATGACAGTAACACAATGATTCTAAAGTGGGACACTTTTTCATACAAGGTTTGAGGTCATGCCCATTCCCCCTTCAGATCTTTGACATCGTTTTCTAAATCAGAGGACACTTTCCTCAAATTCACTTTACTGAGCCCTACATTTTGTGAACTAACCGATAAACCATATGCCAACCATATTTTAGCACCATATTTTCAATCAATATTATTTCCCACCTTCCTCTCAGCTACTGATGTTAAAGTCACTTATTTGTTTGTAAGAAGCAATGTTTTTCCATAATATAAGGCAGCTTCATATGTAAGTGATGGGGATTGGGGACTTGGTAGAGGGTTACTAGAACCTTTCACCTCTACTGTAGATTACACAGTTAAATCTAGCCCAGGTCGGTAGTGGCCATTCAATGTCATCTTGGTAGCCTATTTGAAAAACACTACACTATACATACCTGCATCAGCATCCTTCTTGTCTGTCTCAGCAACAAGGTCAAGGACTGACTGGACTGTGGCTACTGACCCATCCTCTCACCCATAGCACACTCAATCCAGTACTAAATTCACAGGTTTAAAAGAATGCTCTAATCCAGTGGTGCTCGCACTGTTGTACCATCACTACTAATGGCCTGCAGCCTCTTTCTTGCCAGGCCATGACATGAACCACCGTTAGAACCACACAACGGGAGCGGGAAAGAAGGAGTCCTGGGTGAGGATTTTGCCCTTACAAAATGGGCCGTACTGTGAAAGAGTTGGAGAACCGTTGAAGTCTTTTGAAGCTCACCAAATCTATCGAACAGTGCTCCTCAACATGCTGACCCACAAGCCTCATCTCCTGGTACAAAATACTTGACAGACACTTTGCCTCTCCTTCCACTCCCTACTCCACCCCACCCCAAAATATAGGTACATTACCAAATAGGCCGGCAATCCCAGGGTGTGGTTAACAACATGCCTGCTGATTAAAGCAGCTGCAGAGTGCCAGACTGGTTTGTTTTCTCAGGTTCTACTAATCTCACACCTCTCTTCTGAGATGAGATACTCCTACCACCTTGTGCCTCTATTTCCCCTCCTACCATTTCTCTCTTGTCTATTTACATTGTAAATAACTGGCTCTTCCAATGTGTTTAAGTGGGGCCTCAGTCTTGGTTGGCACTTTTTTAATAAAATAAATCAACAAACAAATAATACATAATAGCAATACACTGAAGTAAAGTACTTGGAGTTTGAATCTCCTAAATAGATTTTCAGATCAAAATGGACCATCACATCATCTAGTCTGGCCTCCCAGGTAATATAAGCCACAGAATTTCACCTTGTGATTCCTGTGTTAAGCCCATAACTTCTGGTTGAGCTACAGCCAATTTTTTTAGAAAGTTACTCAACCTTAAAGATCGCAAGTGATGGGGAATCCACCATTAGGTACAGGAAGGTACAGCTACAGGTATAGGTACGTACAGGAAGGAAGTGCTGAGGGGGCAGGAGCACACCTAGCTGAGTCCAGATTTACTTCAGTCAGATCTCAAGGGAGGGAGCGCTCTTCTTCCCTAGGGCCTGGGGGAGCGGGCTGATGATACAAGGGCTGCAGTAAATAATATTTCCACCCAAAATTTTATAGGTGTTGGTGGAGGGAACATAAAAAAATGGCTCTACCTAAGCAGTGGAGTCTGAGCAGATTTCTGTGGGACGTGGCAGTGGGAGCAGAATGCGCCCTGCTACACTCCTGCTTTGCCCCCTGGCTCAGCAGGGATGCTGATGTTATTTTACAAAAACGTTTTTTCCTCAGGCTCTGCTAGGAGTGTAATTTTTTTTTTAAAAAAAGCTCCATCCTCCACACCCAAGAGATAATGATCGTGCAATTACAGGTGTCCTCTGACCCCTGGGGCATGTGCACTGGGAGAGCCACAAGCAGGGCCAAATTTGCAGCTGCTATATTTCCAGTAAATGGAATGCACCAACTGGGCATTTGGCCCTTGGTCTCTTCTCCTCCCCCAATTTTTCTCTTTTCAGTTGGAACAAAAAATATAGAGGGCTGGACCCTATGCGGTAATCACAAGGGCAGAGGGGTGGCAGGCCTGAAGAGCAGTTCGAGTTGAGGGTGCTCGAGTAAACAGCTGGACTTGCCGGGCTTAAAATCAGGTAATAAAAAAATAAACTATTTGAGACAAATTCATGGCAGAGAGAGAGAGAGAGAGACAGACAGACAGACAGACAGACAGACAGACAGACAGACACAGCTCACTTTGGGAATGAAGGAAAGCAAGCCAGGGAGCTTTGCTGTTGCCAGGGGATTTGGATTTTTTAAGACAGACCCTTTCATTTTCTACAAACGTTGAGAGATGTCCTTTTTCTTAGAAACGCTGGTTTGGGTGTAGTACTTTATTTTACAGGGGTTATTAATTTCATTTGGGGAGGGTATTTTTAAGCAATTTTTGAGTTTTATGTCATATCCCCAAACTGGGGAGCTTGAGGGCTTTCTCGTATGTATGTATGGGTTGTAACAACAGTATGTTAAAGTGCACTAGGGAACCTTTAATGTTCACCAGCAGGGTCCACACAACCCAATTCATGCGCAGCACATTTGTGCTGTTTAAAAATCACACCCCTAGAGTATGAATGACTGGTCTTTGTAGACAAGCTCTTAGAGAAAAATAACCATTTCTCATGTTTTTCAAGTATTTACTGAATAACCACCCATTTCATTTTTGGCTTGGGGATGTGTTCTCAGTGCACATCAGTTAAAACTGAAAATCTGAATCCCTAATGAGGTATGCGTGGGGCCTGAGAATGCAGGATCAGCCTGGTACTGTAGAGCCAATCAGACTCTGTAAAAAGGAATAGCCTCTTGCCTTGTCGGTTATTTAACTGAATTTATTTGTCTTACACCCAGGAAACAAACATATGGCTCCACAATCAGGGAGCACAACAGATATCCTGGTACTAAATCAAATTGTACGGTACATCTGCCCATTGAAATGAATGGGGCAGTTCGCATTCTCTGCAAACTCATGCAGAAGTCGTCTCTGCCTCAGTTTCACTCAGGTCACATGTTCACGGTTTTCTTCACAACCAGTTCGGCTAAAGGCTTTATAAATGAAAGCTGAGACTCTGGAGAACAACTGAAAGGCCTGTCCATGTCAGCTAGTCCTTTTTGTGATCCCTTCCCATCACCTCCCTCAGCACTCTCCCTCCGGGGGTTTTGTACTGAAGCCTATTTAATTCATCCATGATTAGGGGTAACATTTTCAGAAGCACCCAAGTGACTTAGGAGCCTATGTTCAGTTTTCAAAAGTGACTTAGGAACCTGGATGCCCAGTGAAAGGCTCCTTAGGCACTTGTGAAAATGTTACCCTGTGCCACCTGTATATACGTAGGCCTGAAATTTAATCAACCTCTAACACCTGATGTCTGGTTTCAGTTCTTCATTTCCCAGGTGCTTTTTCGCAGATTTTCTATCCCGGTTTCGAGCTGAAGCCAATGCTCTGCTTTTCTGGGCTCAGGCCAGTGGTATCTGCATTCGCTTTTCCATGATCTCTCCTGAGTGTGACTAACACTTTCTGTCAGGGTTGGTAACCAGGCATATGTCTGAAAACAAACCAAACCCATTTACTACATTTCCTGCTGTTCTTTGGACTGTTTTCTCAGCCTACCTCTGGCTCCTCCATTGGACGATATCACAGTAACGGTGCCAATAGATTTTCCTGCTTTGATACTGCTCCTAGATGTCATCTCCCTGTGTAAAGGAAGGATGGCCTTGTAGGTGAAGCTCATCATTAAAGCGGGGCTATTCTCAGCTCTTCCACAGATTTTCTGTGTGACATTGAGCAAACAACTTTAGCCTCTCTATGTCTCAGTTTCCCACTCTGTAAAATGGGCTAATCCTTCCCTTCTTCATCGGAGGATTGTGAGGTTTAGGTGCTTTGAGATCCTTGTTTGGAGGTTGTTATAACAGCATAAAATATCATTATTTAAGTGGGACCTGATCTGTATGTTACTGATGTCTTGGTGAGGGACTTACCAATAGACCCAACCAGGTCCATCCATCTCCTCCGGCAGGAAAGCGTGCATTGTTTTGGCTCTCACCTGATGCTCTCTACACCCATTGTTCTGAAAATGACCAGTCTGACGCTACGTCTGATTCTGCCTTCTTGCCTGCAGGCAGTCTTGTTTCACCTCCCTCCACTTCTCTCTCCATTTCCACCGACCCCCTAGCCAGGTGGTCACACTTCCTGTCAACATGCCACACCTAGTCTTCACTTTCAGTTCTGTGCATCTCTTGTCATGCTCCCAAACCCTTCCTTTTCCTACCTGTCAGCCACCGCCCGGCTCATCAAAAGCCACTTCTTCAGCTGGTCATGGATTTGACCTGCTCCCTCTCAAGCTTACAGAATGGATGCTATGGGATCGTAGCTATTAGCTCTCTTGTTGTAAGCCCTTCAGTGCCCCAGCAGTGACAGGGCGATTCCAATGGAAGCATTGTTAGGACAGTCTCCCCCTTTACCCAGTTGACCACACAGGGCAAAAATGGGACCGACCAAGGTGCCATATACAGATGCTCAATGGACAGATGAAATCGCGACAGACCGTGATGAATGGCTTTCATTCCAGTTTGTTTTCCCATTAAATACTGTTTTCGCAGGTTTGGCCAAAATATTCAAAAGTAGCCGTTGATTATGGGTCCCTGAATTCTGGTGTGTCCAACCTGAAACCTGTAAAGGGGCCTGATTTCAGAGGCGCTGAACTCCCACTCTCTTGCATTCCTGCCTTTGGTTAACCAGTCCTGGTCTGCAAAGGTCAGGTGAGACCTTTGGGCCGGAGGCTTTTCAGAATTAAGAGCCAGTGACTGTGGTACACCTTGCACAGGTGCAAAAGGGGACAGTGAGGTCTCCTTTTCCTGCAGGCCTATGTCAGAGCCATGCTGGGGAGCATGATACTCACAGGTAATTAGCAGCTTTTCAGGGAGAGCCACCCTGAAAGTGGCAAAGAGGAGTCGGCTCCAGGTAGTGCCAAGACCCTGCCAACTCTCTACACATTAGCCAGCATGTAGCTGGAGAGGGCATGCTCCCTATCCCCTCTCAGGGGTCCTGGGGTTGGCATTACAGCAAACTGCCCCACCCCCTTTGGAGCCCTGGAGAGAATTCCTCTTCCACACACCCAGTGCCTCTGAGCAGCGATCCGGCCTGGTCAGCTCATGATGGGCAACAAAGGAACGAGAACAGTTATTGAGCTCCCTTCTGCCCTGAATCAGCAATGAGCGCTGGGAGCGATCTCCTGGTGCCCATGTCATTTGTTTGTGTGGCGTGTGTCAGCAGAGCCCTGCATGTGTTTGGTTTCATAATGCGCTCGATGCAGTAAGCTCTCACGCCCTGCAGGGAACGGCTGCGGTTTCATATTTCATTTCCCTTGCACACTGCACCCAGATTCCAGTCGCTTTCTGGCTTCACTGCAGTGCATTACGCAGAGCACAGGTCCTGCATCATATCCAGCAGCGATAGAAGGGCTTCTCTCGCTTCCCGGCAGTGGACCATGAAGATGTCAATTTTATTTTCACTTTGCATCTTTGCTTTCCTTGGCTTTTCCCAGGGCAGGGTTGTGGGAGTGGATGAAGCTGGCTTTGCTGAATGCAATGAGTTCTTTTTTAGAGAAACCCCACCAGAAGGATTTACAGAGTCTTTCCATGTGAAAATCTGTCAGTGGTACAACAAAGAGCCACGCTTCGCAACGCTCTACAGCACAGAGGACAAGACCCCTCTTTATTCCGCTTTTAAATATACAAAAGCAGCTCCGAGAGGGGCGGAGGAGAGCTGGCTGGTTGAACCGCAGGTAAGTCAATTTCCCCAATAGCTGTGAAGCAAATCTTAAGAGTTAAGGCATGTAGTTAGGCTGGGCTGTTGGGGATGGAATTTTGCAAAGAAGACAGGGAGCTGTGAAATCCTTCTGGACACTAATGTATTAGAAATAGTATTTATTCTTGGGTTCAGCCCTGGACAAATCCATGGTCTCTTGTCCCAAAGAGCTTACAATGAAAACTGAAAGGCATTGTATTCAAAATGGAATAAGAAAGAAAGAAAGAAAGAAAGAAAGAAAGAAAGAAAGAAAGAAAGAAAGAAAGAAAGAAAGAAAGAAAGATAGATAGTGAGTTTCACCCTTTAAAGTTAACCACCAGCTCTGTCTGTCTAAGAGAGACAAGGTGGATGAGGTAATATGTTTTCTTTAGTGGAAGAGGCAAGCTTTCAAGCTTCACAAAGGTTCTTCTTCAGGTCTGCCTGAGCTCTGTGAAGCTCAGAAACTTGTCTCTTCCAACAGAAGTTGGTCCAATAAAAGATATTACCTAATCCACCTTGTCTCTCTCATATCCTGGGACCAACACAACCATAACACTGCACGCTATCAGGCCAGCTACTTAGTAGCTATTACACAACAGAGGGACGCACTGGCTGTGATTAATAGGGTTAAACGTTACAGTGGCAAGTTGATGTCTGTTCTGTTGCCAACACCGATCCAGCAGCTGATAAGAGCTTATTAACTTCATTGCACTGGAATAAAACACACATTTGTGATTCACACAGTTGGCACTATGGCAGTTCTTTGTGTCCCTCTGTTGTGGATACTGGAGCTGAAAAGAGAGGTGTAGCATAGTGCCCTGCAATATGAAAGTTTTTAGTCAAGGCTGGGGAATTCAGTGGAAAAAAAATGTTACCTGAATGTCAGTTGCTCTTGTCTATACTGACACTTTGCATGTTTAGCTGACTCCTTAGGGTTGTTATAGCGCTCACCCTTAAATCCTTACCAGTGGCCTAAGAGAGCTAAAGAACTTGACTTTGGTATTTGCAGTATTTAAGGTATTTCACTAGTAGGTGTAGGATAATACTTCACATAACCTGAGCTATTCAGCTAAAGCAAAACTGGCGCATATTAAGGGTGACCACTCAGCACTGACGATTATTCTTCATACTAAAGTAGTACCTTGAGGCCATCTAAAATCATGGCTCCTTTGTGCTAGGCGCTGTACAAACATGTAGTAAGAGACAGTCCCTGCCCCAAAGAACTTGCAATCCAAATATACAAATGGACTTGCTATTTGCCTCATTTTCCAGATGGGGAACTGAGGCACACGGAGACTGAGTGACTTGCCCAAAGTCACCCTGAAGCACTAGAATTGAACCCAGCTCTCCTTATATGTGCTGGACCTAGGGATGCCCCCTGGCTTGAAGTTGTTTCCATTATATACAGGGTTTGCAGTTTGGTTAAAGGGCTCTCAGCAACCGCACTATAAAAATTGTCCCAGCGCCCCTGGCTGTCCTGAGTCCCTGTCTTAGCCACAAGCTCATCCTTCCTCTCGCTCACTGGAGTCGGTGTTCATTGTTGGCCGTTCATCTAGCGTTTGTTCCATTGTACAGAGATGCCTGTCAAAGGTGGCCACCTGCCAGCTGAGAAAGCGAAAAGTCCGTGTAAAGCCTTGTAATTACCAAGCTGAACAATGCATAGGAATCTTTAAAAGCTGTGGGCACAAAAGGACCTAGACAAGAGAACAACAGCTGCCAATTGTGTCACATAGGCAGCAGGACACAGCGACAAGGAAGGTGCCTTTCCCAGCTGCTGAGCCCTTCTGCCCCAGCCAGGCACAAGTGTACCCAGCCTGACCCTTACTTCCAGCTGCCATAACCCCCTCTGTCCCCTCTTCCAAGCACCCATACCTCTATATACCTCACACAAAGCACCTTGAATTTGTTCCTGTGCCCAAGCGTCAACCCCTTTTCTCAGTCACCCATCCCCTGCCCAAACACACATCCACTCAGCAGCCAAACCTCCTTAGTACCCAGTGACTGGCCTCACTCCCAGCTACTAAAACCTCCTTGCCACAATATTTAGGTTTCCTGTTTCAAAAATCTAGTCACTTTCACAGGGGTCTTCCCCTTGGTCCCCTCTTCTCATCAGCTCTGATTAGGGTGACCAGACAGCAAGTGTAAAAAATCAGGACTGAGGGTGGGGGGTAATAGGAGCCTATATAAGAAAAAGCCCCCCAAATCGGGACTGTCCCTATAAAAATTGGGACATCTGGTCACCTTAGCCCCAATTATAGACCTGTCATTCCTGAGCCAGTGCAGCACTTTGAGAAACCGCTGCATCCCTGCGCATTATACACTGACTTACCTTGGCCAGTCACTAGTTTATAATAAGTAGAACCTCAGAGTTAGGAACACCTCGGGAATGGAGGCTGTTCGTAACTCTGAACAAAATGTTATAGTTGGTCTTTCGAAAGGTTGCAACTGAACATTGACTTAACACAGCTTTGAACCTTTACTGTGCAGAAGAAAAATGCTGCTTTTAACCAGCTTAATTTAAATGAAACAGACACAGAACCAGTTTCTTTACCTTGTCAAATCTTTTTTTTTTACACTTTCCCTTTATTTTTGTAGTATTTTAGGTTTAACACAGTACTGTACTATACAGTATTTACTTTTTTAATTTTATGTGTCTCTGCTGCCTGATTGCATATTTCTGGTTCCAAATGAGGTGCATGGGTCGAATGATCAGTTCGTAACCCTGGTGTTCATAACTCTGAGCTTCTACTATGTACCTAAATATTGGGGCTTGAAATAAAGTGTTTTTTTACTCACAAAAGCTTATGCCCAAATAAATCGGTTAGTCTTTAAGGTGCCACCAGATGCCTCATTGTTCTTGTGGATACAGACTAACATGGCTGCCCCTCTGATACTCTTAGCTGCTGTGACTTCACGCAGTATAAAACACTACTGACTGCAATGGAGTTATTCCAACTTTGCACCAGTGTCTGGGAGATCAGAATCTGGCCCCAGTGAGCCCTGCTTGATTTTGATCAATGATAACATGAGATAAAAGAGGAGCTTTAGATTTTCCTTCCCTGTACTGAGCTGCTGTGAAATGTGCTAGACCCGAGAAATCCAGTTTGCCTTCTCTGTCTAACCAGATCCATTTGCCTGTATTTAAAAGGCCCACTCCCTTCACTTTTGCTTGTTGTTTTGTTTTGCTTTTAGCTTTCAACCTCCAAATGTTCCTTCAAACAAAACTGTTGTTCCTATTTAAAAGACTGGACCATTTAAACACAAATATAGATCTAGGTCTGTATAGACAAAGCATCCTCCCTAATACCAACAACAGCTTAATCAAGGAGCAGAGATTGCCATACAAAAAAGCCTTATCAATGGAAATCCTTGAAAAAATGTCATGCTTTAACGTAGACCCAAGGATCCGATCTTCGACACTGGTGGGAGCTGTGCCTGAGAAGGATTGCAGTACAGTACTGAAGCAATTCTCATGGTACTTTTCATTAAACCACAACAAGATCTTGCTACACATTCTGCACATAGCTAGGCAATGCAAAAGCACCTGATTATTTTTGTTCCCCTGTCCTCCCCTCCTTGCTCACTTGTTTTATCCTCCTATTATGTCTTGGGTTTTGGACTATAAGATTTCTGGGGCAGGGGATGTCATTAACTATATGTTTATACAGTGTCTAGCACAATAGGACCCTGGTTGAATCCGCTAGGTGGTACCTCTGTACATTACATAATGTACTAAGAAAGTCTTAAAGATTGAAAAATCAAATACTCAAAAGTTAGGAAATGCCAGAATTTAAGTTGCCTGTGCAACCTTAATACACACACACACACACACACACACACACACTGCTTTGTACACATCCATCATGATACAGTCTTTAATTATATGATCACATATCAGGTTTTTCACTTTATAACTACCATATATATAGGCATTCCATTCAACAATCTCTGAAATGCAGACCACCTCTATGGTGGGAGAAAGCAATTGATTACTACTGTGTAGCAACATTACACGGTTGTTTAGGACAGGAAGTGAAGAAAGATACCTTCTACAAATTGGCAAATGAACCTGTAACTGGGAAATCAGTGCTAAGAATCAAAACGCTGAGGAGTGAATGGAGTTTTCTACAATTGTCTGGGCAAGTCTACACCTAAAACACTGAAACTGCGCCACATAGCGCTTTAATGAAGACGTTCTACGCCGACGGGAGAGAGCTTTCCCACCAGTGTAGTTAATCCACCTCCCCGAGAGGCTGGAGCTATGTCAGCAGGAGAAGTTTGGTGGATTTTTCACACCCCTGAGCAACGTAATTTTACCAGTATAGGGCTGTAGTGCAGACCAGACCTCTGTCTCTCCACAAATAAGCAATCAAAGGTGCAGCAGTAGCAGAGGCGGTGCTAGCCCACTGGGGGCCTCCACATACACAAAACACAGAATAAAAAGCAAATATAACCCTTCTGCCCGTCAGAGTTGGCAGCAACAAGGGCCAGGTTCAGTATCCAGGGGGTTCCGTTCCAATAACACAATGCAAAACCAGCTCAAGCCCCCACCCAGTGACCTGGGACAACCATATACCACCCTTCTGGGTGCCTCTAAGAGGCAATACTTCCCCTCTCGCAAGCACAGTCTGAGAGTAGCAAAAGCCTTTTAATAACAGAGAGAAACAATGTAGTATTATGTTGGGGAAACGCCACAAACAGGATACATAAAACAAACCATGAACCAGAAGACACCCCCCACCCCCAAGCAGAGGGCTGTGTCCTTTCCCTTTGGTTCTTCAGTCCCATAATCCCAAAGTCCCGAAAGTCCAACAACCCAAAAAGTCCAGCAACCCACAAGTCTCTGTCCCTGGTTAGTGCAGTGACCAAGGCTGCAACCAGAAAAGCAAACAAGATGTTAGGTTGCATGAAGAACAGGGATGAGAATAATATAGAAAATATTATAATGCATCAAAATGAATTATATGGCCTCATGTGTAACTGTGTGTGCAGTGTTGGTCACCTCATCTCCAAAAAGGTTATTGCAGAACTACTGGGTGTCAATGGCAACAAGAATGATCAAGGACCTGGAAAAATGCTCATATGAAGAGAGATTGACAAGATTAGGGTTGTTTATCTTAGAGAGGAAATGAATAAGGGGGGACATGATAAATGTATATAAAATAATGAATAGCCTAGAGAAGGTACAGCAGGAACTTCTCTTCTGCCTGTCTCATAACACAAGAACGAGGGGATATTCAATTATGCTGAAAGGTGGCAAATTAAAAAAGGATAAAAGGAAGAACTTTCACACAACCTGCAATTAGCCGGTGGAACTCATTGCCACAGGATGTCACCGAGGGGCAAGAATTTAGCAAGATTCAGAGAGGGATTGGACATTTATATGGATAACAGGAACACCCAGCTGTAATAGCTAATGCTAATACAAATTTTAGAAAGCATATAAAACTTCATCCTTCTGAATTTAAGCCAATGTCTGACTATTAAGGGTAAAGGTGAGACACTCAGGGACGGGTGGGGGGCAAATTGCCCCATATCAGCCTTCCATGGATCTTCTTGCACTTTCTTTTGAAGCGTCTGGTGCTGGGCACGTTTGGATACTGGTCTAAATGGACCAGAGATCTGATCCACTATGGCAATTCCTATGTTTTATGTACACGACTTATAACTTAAATAAGTCAATTAAGAAAGGAACTAGAGACAGATGATGCAACACGTGTATAAAATGCTAAGATCACACATTTTTGGAACCATCTGGCCCAAATAAACCTGTCTAAATACAAGACACCTGGCTATCTGGGCTGACTAGGGAGTATTTTGGGACGGACTTTGGACCATGCAGTTTAAATTTCCAAAAGAAGGGTGTAGGATGTGTCAAGAAAGAATGACTGCCGAACCGACAGAGCTGTAGCGTCCTGGGAAAGAGCAGGGCAGACATTGCTTTGACTATGCTCAGTACTGTGCGTTCCTGCTCAGATCCGACTGCCCGTTCTTTTGCTTGCATGACTCCACTGTCACTCCAAGTAAGACTCCATGCAAGAATGCCTGGCACAGGAATTACTAGACAAGGTTTCCTAGTACAGTAAAACCTCGATATAATGGACTAATTCAGGCGAGGGGGTGTCCGTTAAAGCCGAAAGTCCGTTATTTAATAATAATAAAAAAAACGAGCTGTCGGAGCAGCAGCCTGCCCGAATTAGTCCGTTATATCGAGGTTTTACTGTATCATGTTACACTATCACGGTGGCCGGGAGCCATGAGTCAGCCCGCCCGGGTCCCGGCTGTTGGGACCCGGGCGGCAGCCGTCAACCAGCCCGCCCGCCTGGGTCTCGGCTGCTGGGACTCGGGCGGGCTGGCAGCGGGGAGCCGGCAGGCAGCCCGCCCGCTGCCTGGACCGGGGCGGCAGCGGGGAGCCGGCAGGCAGCCCGCCTGCTGCCTGGACCCGGGCAGCAGCCGGGAGCCGGCAGCCAGCCCCCGAAAAACGGATTTGGGATGCATCAGACTTGCTCATAAATTTTGTCCGTTGCATCCGAAGTCCGTTAAATTGGGGTCCGTTAAATCGGGGTTTTACTGTACAAGAATTACAAAAATGAGTGTACCACAGATACAGCACTGATCCCGTAGAATAGCTGGGGACATACAGGCTCTGTATGCTGTCTGCTGCCCCCAAGTGATGTGTTCCATTCTCCATCATCTGAAGTCTTTAAATTAAGACAGGATGCTTTCTACAATATATACTGTACTCCAGCTCAACCACAGATAACAGGCTTGAGGCAGGAATTACTGCGTGAAATGATATGACCCTGTGTTATGCAAGAGGTCAGACTAGATGATCAAAATCCCTTCTGGCCATACATTTATTAATCTGAAGAGCTACAGGAAAAATAGAAAAGATGGATGCATTTATATCCTCTGTTGACCTGGGCATCAGTGGAGGAGATATAAGTGCATTTCCATGCATATTTTGAATGTAGCTTCATAGTGTGCAGCAAGGTAAGCCACATCCCGTAATTGTTCTCTTTTGTCTCTCAGATAGATGATCCTAGAAATGACTTGGAGGAAATGGTGCATGAAGCTGATGCTGTTGGCTTAGTGAAAAACCTTGGAGCAAACCAAGCCCTGACCACAGATTATGTTGACTCTGGTTATGAGAGAGGGCAGCTGAACCCCAGTTCCCTCAATGATGATAATTTCCAGCCAGCCACATACACCCTTACTAATGCTGTCCCTATGACTCCATCTCTCAGCGGAAGCTGGCACAAGGACGTCGAGAATATAGTAGAGCAAGCTTTGGCCCCACATTGTGAAAATGGGGCTCCCCTGTATCTCGTTGCAGGTGCTGTTCCGTCCAGCCTCAGAGTTAAAGACAAGGTGTCCGTACCAGAGTTTCTCTGGCTGGCAGCTTGCTGTGATGCTCCGGAGGTGTGGTCTGTGGGCTTTCTGAAACACCCAAGTGGTGAAAACAGTATAGAAGACCTGTCTGTGGAAGAGCTGGAGAAGCAGCTTCCTTCAGGAGCTCACTTGTTTAAGAGCAGCTGTGGGGGAGGCAGCCAAAGCCAGGAGAAAATGGAAGCCATATTGCAAACCATTAATCAGATCCAGTCTGAAGAGCCCATACTGCCAACTGTGGCCGGGAAACACGGAGAAGGCCAGAGAGCCCAGGAGAAGCGCGGAGAGGGCAGCCTGCTGAAAAAAGTAGCCAGCATTGTTGCGGCCCCTTTCACCAAGCTGCTGAGAATCGTCGCCTACGTGTTGGTGGAGGTGGTGAGATACACATCTTATTTCCTGTGGTATGTCATCAAGCAGCTCGGCAACACTGCGATGGGTGGACTCTACAGCTTATGCAACGGAGTGATGTCCTATGGCAAAGAAATCAGCACAGTGCTGGTGAACATCCCCTGGGACGTGGCTAAGGTCGTAGGAAACATTGTCATGGGCTTTATCCGGATCTTCCAGAACACCCTGAGC
This sequence comes from Sternotherus odoratus, assembly GCA_032164245.1. NCBI lineage: Eukaryota > Metazoa > Chordata > Testudines > Kinosternidae > Sternotherus > Sternotherus odoratus. Next base: position 278,547,975 of record JAVMKO010000001.1, on the reverse strand, counting down.
CTCATCTATAGGATTCTCATAGTCCCCGTTGGATTCTTCCTTCATATCATGGCTTTCCCCTTGGACACTCTCTGTGCCATTCCCATTGTCCTCAAAGACATGGCGGCTGGTGTGGGCGGCACTTGCTCACTCATTGTCGATGCCACGGCTGCCCTGATGTCCGGCTTTTATTACGTAGCGACTCACGTAGGCAAAAAGTTTGTCCCTAAGCTCTCTTCTGATGACTGATGGGGACGGCAAGCAGAACTGCACAGACATGTGGTGAAAGAAAAGTGGGACAATATGTTCCAATATGTGACCAATGCGGATGGTTCTTGTTGGTCAATATTACAGTGACATTAATAACACCAAACCAATCTGGTGGTCACATGGAGGCCTATGGCACCTCAAAAGGGGATTCCATTATAAATCAACATCCACTTCTTGTAAAGTGTTCAGGGTTTCAACCTGGGTGACAAACTGTCTGTGGATCTCAAGGCCAATGTCAAGCTGCTTCCACTTTGAGACACGCTGAGTGCAGCACAAAGTTATTCCTTCACTCCTAGGAGAATCTTGATGCCTGTTCGTGGGCAGTGCTACAAAGGCACAGCAGGAGCATGTGTCCATTGGTGCGGGTAGATAAGGGGCTTATGCTGCCCCTCCCCTCTGTTAAGATTATTGCATGGGAGGAAACCACAGAGCTTAATTCTGCCTTTAGTTGCGCTATTGACTTCAGTGGGGTTTTGTGGAAGGAACTGAGGGCAGAACTTGGGCTGGTGTGTTTGAGCTGATCATTCTCATCCCTTGGCCTTTCAAGGCAGCTGAAATGGATGGAACAGCCTTTAGTGAGAGTAAATTACAGCTGCCAGTTGTTTGGTGAGGTGTGGGGGATATTTACTATTTTCCTTAACTACTCATAACTTTTTAAAGTGACCATTGGTACCAAACAATTATCCAGGGCCTGGGGTCTTTATTCAGTGCAGGCCGGATCCAAAGCTCAGTGAAGTCCAAAATAGTCTTTCTACTGGCTTTGGATCACACCCTAATACCCCCCAAAAAACCCCGCACCCATTGCCTCTGATTAGAGACCAGTCTCCCAAATACATTTCCATGCCAACTCATCTGGAGATCTCGGCAAGATTTGGGACTCAATTGTGTTCGTCTCTTTTTTTGGGGGGGGGGGGGGGGGAGGAGATCTGCACTGGGAGCCCCACTCAGCTAGAAGGAACCCTCCACCCGTGTTTCAGGCTGAGGTGATAAATAAGTGACTATCATCCTGGTTGATCTGAAGAAACACAGTCAGCGCAAGGCCTTGCATGCAATAACAAAGAGAAGAGGAGGAACACTAATGATGAGGGACCAGGTTCTGCCACTCCAATGTGGCGTAATCTCTCACGCCGCAAGAATATCCATTGATTTACAGGGAGGCTATCTGCAGCGTGAGGGATGAATCGGCAGGAGCAAGGTGGCAGAATTTGGCCCTAGAAAGGCCAGCTGATACCTGTCTGTACTCTCTCTCCTGCCTACCTACATCCAGTGAGAGAGGAAGCAGATCTGAGGAACCAGCCTGAGGTCCTCATGCACCCCAAGCTCCCAGTGCAGTCAGGTTGGAGGGTTATGGAAGTCTTTGGGGGTGAGCTAGGAAAGTAGGATGAGGCAGAAGCCCATCAGGCTGGGGAAATGGTGATCTGCAGCATCCTGCAGTAGGTTTAGGGCGGGGGGGGGGGAGGGGCGGCTGCTCGCACTAAGTTAGCTCATCAGGGCAGGGCAGGCAAAACTGGTAGTGGCAGGAGGCCCCAGAGTGGAGGAGGCCCCCCACCCATCAGTGACAGGTTGAAGGGCTGGTGTGACTGTCATTGCCCCAGTGACACATGGTGTGAAGCACAAGCTGCTTGATGCTAATAGAGCTTATGGGGAACCCGGGCATGTCACTTTATCACATCAGCACTTGTGCCCCCTCCTCCGGCTGACAGGACACACCCAACCACTTTCTCCCCTAGCTCCCAAATCCTCCACAAGTGCACCTCCCAGGGCTGGACACATCCTCCGGTGTCCTCAGTCCCCCTGGAGATCCCAAGCAGGCATGCCATTGGAGTGGTGACGCTCTGCCTCTGGAATACCGCAGAGGGCAGATGAGATCCTAAAGTAAAGGGCTTTACAGGGGATGTCACAGTTTAGCTCAACCGTAGAATGACCAGATGTCCCGATTGTATAGGGACAGTCCCGATTTTTGGGTCTTTTTCTTATATAGGCTCCTATTGCCCCCCACCCCCGTCCCGATTTTTCACACTTGCTATCTGGTCACCCTACACCAAGCCCCACTCCAAAATGCAGTGGTCCAAACAGGACATGGTGCAGGGGCACGATCTGTCTGCCCCCCAGTAAACAAGGGTGTAACTTCAGCTCAGCTTACACCTCCCCTCGGGAAGGGACTCAGGGAAAGGAGTTTTGATTTCTTGTTACTGTATAAGCGTTGTCCCTTGAGAGTGATCCTTGCTGATTGCATCGGCATTTGCTTCTGTTGATTCAGTCTGCAAGCACACAAATGCTGTAAGAAGTTGTAGAAGAGACACGCACTGATCTGCCTCAGTTTCTTCACACCCCGCACTGTGCATTTTTTATGCATGACTATTCTGCTGTATTTTTATGTAGCTCTTTTGCGCTTTTACATGTGTGGGCATAACTCTATGCAAAGTCTCTGGTGGGGGAATCTGACTGCGCTGCTCCATGCTACTTGGGAGCGGTTTTGGATTTGAGAAAACTTTATTACAGTATGTGGCAACGTTCCCACCACTTCTACTTAATGACAGGCTGAATTTGGGGGGAGTAGATGGCTCAGGTGCCAGCAGTGGAATAAAACAAACAACTCTGGCTGGTTCAAATCCAGCCCAGCTTAATCGTGACGGAAAGTTATTGCCCTGGCTTTGGGATCTGTGTGGAACAAATGTACCGTATATTTCGGCGTATAAGACGCCTTTTTAACCCCCAAAAATAATCTCAAAATTAGGGGGGGCGTCTTATACGCCGAATATATGAAAAGCACCGGGCAGCTGGAGCTGGGGCGGCTGCAGGTGGCCCGGCGGGCGGGGCGGGGCGGCGCTTCCCCCCCGAGCCCACCCGCATGTGTTCGGGGCCGGCGGGGAACGGGAGCAGCTCGGGCCCCGGGGCCCCTGGGAGCGCCCGCCCGCGCGGCGGGGACGGGAGAGCGGCGCGCTCCCAGCAGCCCGCCCACGCGGCGGGGACGGGAGAGCGGCGCGCTCCCAGCAGCCCGCCCGCGCGGCGGGGACGGGAGAGTGAGGCGCTTTTTGTGTGTGGTGGTGGGTTGGTTTTTTTTTTGGTTTTTTTTGTGTCCGGCTTTTTTACTTAAAATCCGGCTTTTTTACTTAAAAACTCGGGGGCGTCTTATACGCCGGAGCGTCCTATATGGCGAAAAATACGGTATGTGTCTCAGACCAGTTCCTAGAAAACAGCCAACATACCGTAGCAGCAGAGAGGCCATGAAATGAATGGACTTGGAGATCAATAGCACCTGTCAGTCCTACAGGTGGTCACTCCAGGTCAGGGTAGAGGCATATGGATGGAGTCATATAGGGAAGTTTACAGTGCTACTTCCCATCCTGCACCTGATATCTGAAGAAACAGGGGACTCTAGGGCTGTCAATCCAACATGCACAGCATTGGTCCCAAATCCTGTTGGTTGTTTTTTACTGTGCTACATGTCCAGGCAGTCTATAGAAAAACTGCCTAAAACACAGAACAAATATTGCAAAACAGCCATGCCCAGCTGTAAACTAGCTGTCATTTGAGATTAGCCTTATCGGGGCATGACTTATGGTGAGGGAGCTTGACCTTATCCTTGGAGCTATGTGGTATTAGCAAAATTAAAGTGACTTTGAAACAAGAAAGACTCCCTATTACATTGCTGTGCATCGTTATGATTAAGACCGCTGACCCAACTCAAAGGGCCATACCGAATGGGGGGAGGGGAGAGATAACAGTGTTGTCGTTTCAATTTGTTGCTGTGCTACTCAGGATTTGCGGGTGTTATTAACAATATTTTGTGCTTCGGTAGCACCTTTCATCTGAAAATCTCAAAGCACTTGTCAAAGCTGAATCCCAACTCTGTCACTCCGAATGCAGAAGTGGGGCCCGTGAGGATTTTAAAAATTAATACTTGCTGCTCCCGGCTTGTATTAAACTCCCAAGGTTACTGTTTTTCTCTGACCTTGGCTTGGTAAACTCTGCTACCACCCAAATGCAACAAAATCCCTTGGAAGCCAGGAACACTTGGGAATTCCTCCCTGTGGGGTACCCTCAAGCCCTTTCACACACACACACACACACACACCCGCCCCCCCCAGAAGACCTGGGAATAAAGGAAAACAAAGGAAATTAGTTGTGGCTACCAGCTAATCAAACAAAAAACTATGGTTGTACCACCCTGAACACGCCCGATCCTGTCTGACCTCAGAAGCTAAGCAGGGTCGGGCCTGGCTAGTACCTGGAAGGGAGACCTCCTGGGAATACTAGGTGCTGTAGGCTTCACACCTGGCAGTAGGTATAAAATGCCTCCAGCGACAGATGGAATGATGCATCAGCTGGAGTATCCCCCGGTTGTATCACTGGTTCTAAGCAGACCCTGCCATAGTGTGGGAATAATGCTAAGAAAAAACACCAGCTAATCAAACAACTTGCACAAACCTTTTACCACCAAAAATCCAATCCTGTTCTTAAAGAGTAAATATTATTAAGAACAAAAAGAAAGAAAAAAACAATCCCAACTCTGTCATGGGAATTTAGGCTTTTGATAGAATTTAAAAGAGCAATTCCAAAAATCAAGCACCCAAAATAGCTTTCTTGCCTCTGGGGTTAGCACAGACGAGTCCAGAAGCCAATAAGAAATAAAAGAAATAATCCTAATGGCGTCTAGCTAAACATTCTGATTTACTTACACATTTGGAGTTCAGATAAGTAATTCTAGGAATGAGCTGATAATTTATTATCATACTTGGCTTATAGCATGACTGCTCTGTCCCTCCAGCCCAGAGGACAGACAAAGGGAAAGTTTTCTTTCCCAATTTTAAAAAAGTTCTACCTTCCCATTGGCTCTTTTGGTCAGGTGCTCACTTTTTTTTCTTTAACTGTGGGGACTCTTTAACCCTTTACAGGTAACTGGCTGGCTGGGTGTCCATCAAAGGGTGCTCCCCCCCCCCTTTATTTAACAAAGTACTTTATATTGCTTAGTTAATTAAGCCTCACGACATACTTGTGAAATAGGTGAAGAATGAAGATTATATAGATGTATATGCCCGCCTTCCCCATATATTATCTAGAGAGGGACATCGAGACAGAGAGAGATCATTTTATTCATCATGAAATGCAGCTACCTCTGGGATGAATCTCAGCAGCTATTTTTTTAACACTGTAACATTGTACAGTAATTTAGGACAAGATGAAAAATACAGTAAACAGCTGAAACTGCAGTAGGGAATGAAGGAAGGTAGGAGCCAAATACCTGGGTTGGATATTGGCCAGAACAATGTAGTTCAGGGATCAGCAACCTTGGCACGTGGCCCCCCCAGGGTAAGCACCCTTGGTACACCCAGACGGTTTGTTTACCTGCCGCATCCTCAGGTTTGGCCGATCATGGCTCCCACTGGCCACGGTTCGCCGCTCCGGTCCAATGGGGGCTGCAGGAAGTTGGGGCCAGCACCGCACCGCTTCCCACAGACCCCATTGGACCGGAGCGGCGAACCGGGCCCATGAAGGCTGCTTACCCTGCGAGGTCGCATGCCAAGGTTGCTGATCCCTGATGTAGTTAGCACCTCCGTTCTTGCAAACAAACAAACCACACACGTTATCTTTAGTGACCATGGAGGTCAGGACTTTGCACTTTGGTTGCCACACAAAAAACTAAAGTGACACCTAAAAACCATGCCAGGGCACTGACTCCAGTTCTGACACAGAAGGAAGAGTGCCACTTCCTGCAGCGTCTGTTCCACCCCCTACAGCAGTGATGTTTTCTTGGCAAGGGCCCTATCTGAACCCGGACCCACCTTGCTTAGCTTGTGGGATCTGAGAGCAGTCACAGCACAAGATGGGAGGAAGGTTATTCCCAGGCACAAATAGCATTTGGGCACCCAACACCCACTGACCTGCCATGACAGCTGAGCATTTACCTGCAACCTGTGCCATGTGTCTGATCTGGCTGGAGTTAATGGTCCTGTGACGGGGTGGCAGAATCAAGTCCAGTGCAGGGTGAGTGCACCCTCTCCTCCAAGCTGCCCTCTATCTCAGGTCTAATGGCTAGAGTTGATATAATTGCCCGTGTCTCCAAGAGGGCATGGTCTAGTGGTCAAAGTCAATTAGGCTGTCCTTGTCCTCCAGGCTAGAAGACCTAATGGCAAGGGTCAATACAGATGCCCTCTCCCTCAAGGCTGGATGGCCCAATGGTCAGAGTCAATAGGATTGCCCCATGTCTCAGACTGGGCGGCCCAATGTCCAGAGTCAATAGGACCGCGCAGCCTCTCCGGGCTGTGCGGCCCAAGGGCCAAAGTCCATAGAATGGCACTGCCTCTCAGGGCTGTGTGGCCCAACGGCCAGAGTCAGTAGAGTTGCCTCCACTATGGGACTGTAAGGCCTAGTGCCCAGAGTCAGTAGAGTTGCCCTTGTCTGCAGGGAGGTAAGGGCTAGTGGCCAGAGCCAATGGGTAGGTGGCAGCTGCGGTAGAGAGTCCTGGGTTCACCCTGCTCTACCGGGTCCCAGCCCTGGGCTGTAACAGTGGTGGAGTGTTCCACCACTGAGTTAGTGGAAACTCCAACCGAAACATGCCGGCTTCCCACAGGACGATAGCTAGTTCCCCCAGGCCACTTCCTGCCAGGTCTCTTGGAGCAGTAGTCAAGGTGTTGTCATGGCTTCCACGCTTCTCAGTGCTTGTGGTTCCCAGTGATTCCGATCCCTCTTGGGCATCCACAGGTACCTGGTGTCTGTCTGGGTCTCGGCACCTCTGGCTTCCGCAGTCAGGGGTTCCAGCTGCTCCCAGACTGCATCCTGCTAGGTGCATCCTTCCTCCTGGGCGGTCAGCCCAGACTGAGCTAGGCTGTTCCTTTTACGGTATATTAGTTTAGCATTTGGAGCATGCCCAGTAGGGACGTGGGGGTGTGACTTCTTAACAAAGAGGAGTTAACCCTTCCCGACCCAGTGTGGGGTGATTCCCCCCCCATTACAAGTCCAGAAAAGTATCCAGTTCGTTTTAGTTTTAGTGCCTGTGCAAGGTGCTGGTTTCTCAGCCATACACCAAGACGGGACTAAGCTCTAGAAAAGGATGAATCACTTCACCAGTGTTGGTGTCTTCCAGGGGGCTTATGAATATTGGCCCAGATTCACTTGCACTGGTGCCAGGTCAGGTGAATAACACCCTCCTATGCCAGCCTGGGCAGTCTAGCTGCTTGTTCTCCCTGGGCTTCTGTGGGGGAGGAGCAACTTTTACCACTGTCAGCTACATTTACATTCCCTTTGAATGGGCCCATAGCGGTGACTAACCTGCCCTACGCCACAGAGGCAGTCACTAGCAGAGCCTGTTTTGGACCCCAAGAACCACTAGTCCTGTGTTCAGCTCATCAAGTCCCACCTCTCTCGGATCTACCCCTAACAGAGCCCCTTCAGAGATAAGCCCCTCTCCATGGGGCTACAAACTATTATCTCAACTTTGCATGGAGGACCAGCTGCTCAGATTCAGGCTGGTTTTATTCACAAGTTATCATCGTGGCCTAGTCAATGCCAAAAAAAAAAAAAAAAAAAAAGAAAGAAACAAAACAAAACAAAAACACACACTGAAAAATAAATATAAGCGTAACTAGCTTGGCGAGGAAGGATTGTCAGACAGTACAACGTCCAAGGTGTGTCTGTAGTATGCCTGGTATGTCAGTTACTGGTACCGTACATTCAACATGACAGGATATATTGTAGCTGCATACTCTTAGTTTTATCCAGCACTGGATACCATCTGTCATTCATTTAAATGAAGCAGCCATTTTCAGCCGAGCAAATATCTCCAAGCAGACAGACCTATGGAGATTCCACATTTGCACTAATGCTGCAATCAAGGGCCTCTACACAGCATGGATAAGCTGGCTCTAAGTTCTTCAAGTTCTCCTGGATTCGGCAGGGGCTTCTTTCTAATTAATACATGTACAATTTTAAACTAAATATGGAAATTAATGGAACCATCAGAGCAGTAGCCCCAGTGTTCTTTGCTTTGATAGTCAATTCTACAGAGGTTATGTGGTCTCCACATTTTCATTTTCCTATTTGCCAAGGGGTTTGGTATTGACTGCATGTAATTGCATCATAGGTGGTGACAGAGGCAAAACTGGAAATTTTAGCAAATGGCAAGGGGGTGTCACACAGTCTGGAATGGCTCACAACTGAGTGTCCATCTCAGGTCAGACTGTCAGACAACAAGGCAGACATGTCAAACTTGTGGTATGTTCTATAATAAGATTTCACCAAGCTAGTAACAAAATGTGAACTCCTGGATCACTATATCTGTCTGACCATGGACTCACGGGCAGTTCCGTTGGGCTGTCCAACCTATCTTGTCACCCCGACAAACTGGAGTTAGTGATAATGGTCACATAAACCAAAAATCACACCACTTCAGGTTACTTCCAATCCCAAAGGGTCAGTCACTTACCCCTAGGTCAACTAGTACTCTGGATCTTACACCAAAAGCAATGCTACTAGCCAATTCTCTAGTAAACAAACTGAAGATTAGCGAAGAAAAAGAAATCCGAATTATTGAGAGGTTAAAGCAGGTAAAATAATTAACAGGTAAGTAAAAGTTTGTAAGTCCAAAATGATAGCTGAGATACAGTAATCTGCCAGTTCCAAAAATCTGTTAGAGCACCCAGAATAACTCTAGGGATCTCTGTCCACTCACTCGGTATTTCCACCATGTTGGCATCAAAAGTGTCTACAAATACAGGATCATTCCATGAAATCCATTTTATAGCTTCTCCATAACCAAGCTGAACAGTGTCTTCACCCATGTGGGTTTTGATGCATAGGAAATGCAGACTGAGTCTGTGAATTTCCACTGTTGAACACAATGGCCCTTGCTTTGAAGTTAGCATTTCTGGTGACAGCCATTAAGTCCTTCATTAACACTTCACAAGATTTCTTTCAGGAATAAATATAATGTAACAGCAAACAACAATCTTTCATTAGTTTTCATGAAGTTTACATGTCAAATCTCTTTGCATTTTAACACTAGCACATACTTTAAGCTAGGGTTATGGAATTACAGGGATATACATAATGTCATGTGATAGCAATCAACAGGTTATAGCTAAGTGAAGATAATGCTATTTGGCAGTGAATTAATCTATAGCTCTGACCTGTTGGTCTGTCAGTGTCACAGCAGGCAAATAGTACGTGTGGTGCCTAGCTAAGAGTAGATGCAGCTAGTGGGATGAACACATGAACAGGATATTCCTGATAAAATGGTCAGTAGTGAAATCATTAGCAATACTGTCATTTCAATGGTCACCTTGGTTTCAGTTTCAAGCCATTGAGATGAATGGAGCAGGTCACATAGATATTGTTTCAGGTGGTGTATAGACTCAGGACATCACTGAAGCAGGGTACACTTAGTTCATGTTGCTCAGGTTTTCTTCTGAAACACATTCCCACCAGTGGGCCTTGGAGGCCTTCCCCTCTCCAGCAGGAGTTTTTAGGGGAATCACCATAGATCTTGGACAAACTCCTCTGTCTTTCCCCACAACCTCTTGGAAAGCTCTTGCTATATAGATTGCCAGTCAATAGGTTTGATTCACAGGGACTTTTGCCTCCACCATTTTGCTCTGAAGGAATCCAACATCTCAAATCCCAGCTTGGCAGATGGAGCTGACTTTGGTCTTTTGCAAAACTACCAAGTGCTCCCTAATGATGAACCAGCTCAGACGTGCCCAAAGTGTGCATAAGGCTTAGAGAACCTGGCCCACATTTTGAGCAAACTGGTTTGGTTGCATTACAACCATTTTACACGTTGACACATTTAACACATTGACAACATCCCTCCCTCCCCCTCCCACTTCTCATGTGGCTAAGGTCACTCTTCCTCCCCAAGGCATCAGAAGCGTGTGGGTCTCTGGTATAACTGGTTGCTTTGCCATGCATTCTTGCTACGTAATGGTCTTTGCTTCAAATTAAAAATGGCATTAAGTAAAATCAATGAAACATTTCTTATGTAGCAAATATGCCTGATGATGTTCTACTCACCAGCTATGCTCCACGCATAGTCCAGGGCTATCCGCCCCACCTTGAATTTGACAGACAGTGCCATAGAGTCTCGTTATCTGTAGGAGAGGAAGTAAAACTGCTGGTAAATTGTGGCAGGGGATCAGCGAGATATTAATGGTCTCTACTCATCAGCATCTCCAGAAGTGGACTTGGGGAGGCCAGGAAGGGTCATGGTGCAGGTGTCTATTTTAGTAATACTGGGGATGAGATTAAAAACCAAACAGGTCTTATGCTGAGATTGACCCAAACACCTCCAGAGCTTAGTGCTGGGAAGAGATTTAGAATTTCAATCAAGATCTTAATTCAGTCAGTCACCTGTCTCCATAATGCAAGAAACCAGACCCCCAAATCTAATGCTCAAAAACTTTGGGAGAGGACATGTATTTGGGAATCTGAATTGTGTAGCTGGCTTCTAGTTCTATAACTGTCTGAACCAAATCCTCTGATCCAATCACCCCAAACACAGAGATCTGAATTTTGCAGCATGTGCCCATCTCTGGTCTCACTGAATGCTAAGGTCAGATTCTCAAAGGTATTTAGGCACCTAGCGCCCATGGATATCAATGGGAGTTAGGCACCTAAATAGCTCTGAGGAAGTAGGCCTAAGTAAAGAGCACTGGAATTGATTTCCCAGTACAGTCTGAGCCTTCCAGGGAGACTGTGGCTTCAGGAACTCTGCTGGGATTGGGAAAGGTGTGTCTTGGGTATTATAGGTAACAAAGTCCTGTGGCTAGTTAGTCTTTAAGGTGCCACAGGACTTTGTTACCTCTGCTATTCCAGACTAACACGGCTACCTCTCTGATTCTTGGGTATTATAATTAGCACTGTGTGGTAACTTTCCCTCAAAATGACTTGCTGACTGAAAAATGCCGTCTTTACTAAACTGGGAAACTTTTGATTTTGTTAAATGTCTTTGATTTTCTCTCATGAAAATTGAAATAAATTATTTCATTTCAGGTTGATTTGACCTGACTCAAAATATTTCAGATTGTTGAACTGCCCTGAAACTTTTCTAGAGTCTGTCTCCCCTTCGGTCGGTCTGACTTGCATTCCGTGCTCCTAGATCTGTAACTTTGCAGTTGCAGTTATGCGTTGGCATAACTGCAATTACAGTGGGTTGTTTTCTCTGGGGTGGGAAGAATTTTATGGACATTTCCCATAGTGTTTGCAGACTAACGCAATCTGCTGACTCAGGTGTAGGCGTTGGCCTGGAGGGAAGAATGCTGGCAGTAATTCCAGCCTTACATTCGCAAACACACAGAACAGAAAAAGCCTCTTGAAAGGCCAAATAAAAAATGAACAACATGGAGACTAATATTTGGTTCTTGTTCCCCTCCTCCCCTTCGAGGAGGAATATGACTCTTTTTTCTGAAATATGATCTGATCCAAATACAGTGACTTTCTTTTTTATATGCCACTATAGGACATCAAAAGCTTAAGAAAAGACCGCAGCATTAAAAAGGGCTGGTTAATTTAAAACCAATCATCTTACATTTCAATACCACCTTCTAACCAAGGATCTCACATATTTACCAATATTAATAAATACAGGTGAGTCTCATCTTAGGGGGGGGGGGGTCTGTTCCACAGTTAGCGCATAAAGTGAAACCGCGTATAGTGAAACTTTCATGGAGTTGAATGGCGGGTGGAATTGCCCACACTACAGATGCAATTTTAAAATTGTTACTTTTCTTTTTTTCCCCCTGTTTTTGCCGACTGCACAAAGCTGAATTCGCGCATGTTAAATGGGCCTAAGATGAGACTCACCAGTACATCCTCCTGTGTGACAGAAGGTATTATTATAGCAGAGGTAACAAAGAGTCCTGTGGCACCTTAAAGACTAACTAAAGTATTGAAGCATAAGCTTTTGTGGGCTAATATCCACTTTGTCAGATGCAAGCAGTTAGTCTTTAAGGTGCCACGGGACTTTTTGTTACCTCTGCTATTCCAGACTAACACGGCCACCTCTCTGATTCTTGGTATTATTATAGAATCATAGAAATGTGGGGATGGAAGGAACCTCAAGAGGTCATCTAGTTCATCTCCCTGCACTGAGGAAGGACCAAGTATATCTAGATCATCCCTGATAGGTGTTTGTCTAACTTGCTTTTAAAAACTTCAAAGGATGGGAATTCCATAATTTTCCTAGGTAACTTGTTCTAATGATTATCTGTTCTAATAGTCATCACACGTTTTCTAATATCTAACCTCAAAATTCTTTGCTGCACATAAAGCCATTCATTTCTAATTTCTTGGCCTATCTTTGGTGGATGTCAGTTAAGTCCCCTTTCCATCTTCTCTTCTCTCGAGTGAGCATGCCCAATTCTTAAGTGATTTTCCCAGGCTCACACAGGAAATATGAGGAAGAGGTGGGAATAGAGCTCAGATCTTCTCACTCCCAGTCCTATGGTTTAGACACCAAGCAGGCCTTACTAAATGCTAAACGTGGGGCAATCATATCTCCTGCTTCAAGGGGTGCTTATATACTAGAAATGTTTGTATCTAGAAACAGTGGTAGCACTAGTGTAGCTAGGATCCAAGTGTTGCTACCAACACGTCATGCTCTGCATCATTTTTGCTCCCAGGTACCACTAATCTTTCTGCATGGTTTAAAGGCAGTGTGCATAGAGCTAGAGGTCCATATAGTACACAGCCAAAATGGCTCCTTCTCTTCAAAACAGTAAGAAACTATGCAAGCTCTTGAGTGAACTCCCACAACCTCCAGGTTTTCCCACACTACAGAGCCAACTTGGACCCCCACATTCCATCAGTATGAAGCCAGCAGAATGTTACCAGTTTCTTATCAGCTGCTAATGCTCGAGAGATCTACTGTCCGGTAGATAAAGAGAGCTGGACAGCAGTTTCAAGAATAGCTATGGCCCAAATCCTACCCCCCACTGACACTAGTTGTACAGCTCCCTTTGACTTCAATAAGAACAGAAGTACTTGTGGCACCGCAGAGACTAACACATTTATTTCGGCATAAGCTTTCATAGGCTACAGCCCACTTCATCGGCTGCATAGAATGGAACATATAGTAGGAAGATATATATATATACATACAGAGAACATGAAAAGGTGGAAGTTGCCATACCAAGAGGGTGATCAGCTCCAACTCAGAACAGCAGCAAAGGCAAGAGAGATCACCAGCCATCTCAGGTAGAGTCAGGGGTGTCTCCACTCAGTTTCACTGTCTGGATCAACATGGGTGAAACCACACAGCATCTTCTAAATACTCACCTTTCAGTAGGCTTTAATTTCTCCTCCTGCTTGACTCCTATGTTGCCTGATGGAGAAATGGCGGGCAGCTCAGAGAGTTAACTCAACAGAGATGGACAAAAGGACTGGAAAAGATAACTTTGGGCAGGTGGTGGACACGCAAGCTCAGAACGTTGTATCTATCTAGAAAGAGGCCTGGGGACTCTGAAAATGGAGGGAACAGAGGTGACGTGGGGGGACATGTTGCTTGCCTTGTACTAGATACAGTAATCTACTCTATATCAGCAGTTCTAAAACTTTAGCAATCCAATCACCCCCATTTTGATTTATTTTTTTTCATGGACCCCCAAACTCCCCACTCAGCCCCAGGCCCTGCCCCACTCCACCCTTTTCCCCAAAGCCTCTCCCCCATCCTACCTCTTCCTGCCCCCACTCCTCTCTGCCTCTTTCTACCCCACCCCTGCTCCTCCCCATCCCTCCCAGTGCCCCCTGCACACTGGGAAACAGCTGTTCCATGGTCTGCAGAAAGCACTGGGAGGGAGGGGGAACAGTTCATCAGCTCCAGCCATGATTCTGCCCCATCCCTGAGCGTGCCCCCATCCCTGCTCCTCTCCCTCCCTCCCAGCGACTCTTGCACACCAGAGAACAGATGATTCCAGCATGCAGAAGCTGCTGGGAGGAGGAGAAGTTGAAGAGAGAGAGGGGAGTCCACAGATCCCAGTCTGAGAAATACTGGTCTAGATAATACTTAGTCCTGCTGTGAGTGCGGGGACTGGACTAGATGACCTCTCAAGGTTCCTTCCAGTTCTATGATTCTATAATTCTATTGAGCATGCTCAATAACACTGCGGAAGCTGGCTGCTCCCCCTATCCCCACCGCCCCATTATCGGCAGGCATGGGTCATTTTTGCCTGGGAACCTCCTAAATTCAGATCCTTCACTCAGTGACCAATCAACACATTCCATTCTTTCTTTACAATGAAATACTAACAGTGGCGAGGGGATGACACACATTTTGAGGTCACTCAACGTTGTATTTGAATGGGTGTATAAACAAGAGCAGACATCTGACAAGACCATAATCCTTTGATTTACACAGCGATTACAGCAGTAATCCAGGTACAGAGACAATTCATATTAAACAGTATCCATTATCTCCTAGACAAAAATTCAGCTACCGTATGTACTGTTGCTATGTCTGTTCTGGGGGTTTATTTTCAGAGGTCGTCCTCGGCCATCTCACAGCAGAGTTGGGTTGCCGTGATAGCATGATACGGCTTTGAAATTGATTTTGTATGTGACTTTTTTTTTTTTTAGAAGACTCCTATCAAGGTTAGCTCGGCCTGAAATGAACTTACCTGAAGGATTCACTTAAGAGGCAGATTCAAATCTTCCTCTAGGCTTCAGCATTTCTAGGATTCAAAAAAAGATCGGGCATTTATCTGGCTGGCAAGACCATCCAGAGTTATGAGTAACGATTCAGTACCCCAGGGTATAGTGCAAATGGGAACCAGGCCCCTAAAGATTTAGAAGGCACATAAACCTGTAAACTTCAGGGCATAAACCAAGTGTCTACCTACTAGGCACTAGGAAGAAATGTCCCCTGTTGGCAGGTTGTTCTTTCTGCCGTGTTTTTTACATTGTCCTCTGAAATAGCTAGTGCTGACCGGTGTCAGAGACAGGACAATATATAGATTGTTGATCTGATCTAGTATGACTGTTCCTAGTGTGATACTGCACCCCACATTCTCCATGTTGTTATATTGTTATTGTTATAATATGATTATAGCATAACTATGAGATGTTTTGTGCAAGATAAGGCATGTGAGGTATCATTGGAAAGGTTATTATGCTTTGCGGAATATGATTATCCTATTTGTATTCATGTATCATTTTTGTATCTAAAGTTAGGAATATTTACAATACATCTGTACTACAAAAATGTTTGCATCTGGGGAATGCCCACCAGACAGAATGCAATCTTTCTGTCTGGCTAGCTGGGGACCAATCAATGGACCATTAGGGAGAACAACAGGTCTTTGAAGATGCTAATCCCCCATCTTCCTGAGAAGCTTTCCTGGGATGCTACAAACAACCTCTGACTCATGGCTGCTTTGACACTGCGGGTCATGTGATTAAGTCACCTGGTAATGGACTCCAGGACAGAATACTAGTATTTTTCCACTGGCGGTGGGAGAGGACAACAGTGGAAAACAAAGGATTCCTGCCATATGTAAAACCTGTTTAAGGCAGGGGATAGACATAATCAGTGTTCATTCTCCACTGAATCCTCGCCCAGGATGACACTTGTGAACATCTAAGAAACAATGACAAAGTGGGGGAGAAGGACTGAGCCCAGGGGGGAAACAGTTTCTGGCCTATGAAAGAAATACCTGGAGTTTTAAGCAAGAGTAACTTGTCTTCAAGGACATCTGCAATCCGCCTAAAACAACATTTAGGGTGAGACATTACTACTTGTAACCAGTTTCTGTAGTATCTTAAGCTTATACACCAGACCCTCGCTAGAACGCGGGATTTGGGGTCCATGCACAGTACCGTGTTAATGCGGGGATTGTGTTATAGTGGGGACCGTGTTACCATGGATTCCAATTACAGTAACTAAATTTGGGAACCATGGCCGCGACCATGTTATATGCTATATAAACAAGCTTTCTAGCGAGGGTCCACTGTATTGTGTTTTTGCATTATTTGCTGGGCAATCTGCTTTGATCTGTTTGCTAACCCTTACAGTCGCTTAAAATCTATCTTTTGTGGTTCATAAACTTGTTTTAGTTTTCTCTAAAGCCAATTTGTGGAATTTGTAACTGAGGAGGCAAAGAGCTGTGCATATTTTCCTCCCCATTGAGAGAAGGGGCGAGTGAGGGGGCAATGAGCTCACTCGGTGTGGCACAAGACAATACAGTTTTGGGTTTACATTCCGGAGTGGGGTGTGCACTTGAGTGGTGGGAAATTCCTTAGCTGAAGCCTTCCCATGCAGAACTGATTTCAGTGCCTGTGTTCCTTTGTAGCTGGGGTGTGTCCCTACCTGTGGGTGTACTGGAGGAGGCCTGAGGGAGGGGAGAGGCTCAGCAGGACAGGGCGAGGAAGCCCAGGCTTGTGGGACAGATGGACTCAATGGTACCCCAGTACATCAGGTGGCACCCTGGGGAAAGTAGGGGGGAGGGGAATCCATCACACCTAGAATAATAAAACACCCCCTAAGTTGACTGTCTACTGTCAGACTGACAGGAAATCTGGTGTCTGTGGATTCTGTTGATTGGGCAGAGAGAGAGAGAGGGGGGTCCAAACCAAATAAATGATCTTCCAGAACTTTGGTAGCTGAGGTAGGGCGTTTGATGATACTGAAGTTGAGGTTCCTCTTTTGCATCAAGTGCTAAGAACACAGAAGTGATTCAAAAAAATGCCTGTATTGAGAGTGCCCCATTCAAACTGCTCAAGCAGGAGAGCTGACTATGCTGGCCTCTTCCAGAACTCAAAAGGGCACTGAGTGACATAGAATCATAGAAGAGTAGGATTGGAAGGTACCACAAAATAAGTCATCTAGTCCAGTCCCCTGCACTCAATGCAGGACCAAGTAATAAATTAGACCATCCTTGACAGTTCTTTGTCTAACCTGTTCTTAAAAAACCTCCAATGACGGAGATTTCACAACCTCCCTAAGCAATTTGTTCCAGTGCTTAACTACCTTGACGCTTAGAAATTTTTCCTAATATCCAAACCCAAACCTCCCTTGCTTCAATTTAAGACCATTACTTCTTGTCCTATTCTCAGAGGTTAAAGAGAACAATTTCTCACCCTCCTCTTTGAACCTTTTACATACTTGAAACTATTATAATGTCCCCCTCCCACCACCCCAGTCTTCTCTTCTCTGGATTAAACAATCTGTTTTCAATCTCTCCTCAGGGGTCATGTTTTCTGGACCTTTAATCATTTTTGTTGCTTTTTTTGGATTTTCTCCAATTTATCCATATCTGTCCTGAAATGTGGCACCCAGACCTGGATACAATACTCCAGGTGAGGCCTTATTAGTGCGGAGTAGAGTGGAAGAATTACCTCATGCATCAGAGCTAATTCATTGGCTGGACACATTCTGAGAGCAGGGCACTTACCGGACAACTTCGGAGAGCTGGTTAACCCTTTTGTGAGTATCATACTTCGTTTTTTTTATTTAATTTTACCACAGTAGGAACAATCAGGCGGGGGGAACATTAAGAAATCTAAGCCCATCTAGGACTTCAATGTTCATTCTCGACTGCCCACAGTGATCACTCTAAACTTCATGACAACTGCGGGACTTCAGAACCCCTTGCTTGAAAATCACAGATCTCTGCACTTAAGCTAAAGGAGACTGTCTCTTAGCAGGGTACAATTCATGACATGCCTGAGTAGCTCCGATTCTACCCAGCAGAGAGCAACGGTGCACATGGTTCGATCATTCAATGCAGGACAATTGTCAGTATTCTGTCCTGCTGACAAGAGTCTCTAAGAGCCTTGCCAGCTGTTGCTATCTGGGGCATGACGCTGGGTTAAGGAGCAGCAATGAATTCACTGAATACCTTGGGTACATCAGTTTATTGGAAGAGGAGACTAACAGATCCGTCTGTCTTCCACTAAGCCAGCAGCAGCTCTTCTCCCACTGCTTGCCAAAGGCCTGCTTCAAGCCCTGCTCTAATTCTGCTGAAGGTACAGGACCTTTTAATACACTTTGTTCTGCTTTAAAGAGAGACCATTCGCTCTCTAATGCTGCTAGGTGGCAGCAGAGGAGAGCTAGTCAGCTCCTTCAGCTGCAGGAGAAAGATGAAATATTACTGAAAAATAAAGCAGTGGCAGATGACTACTGCGTAGCCCCCTCTCGGCGTGAGGAAGAGAACCAGTGGCTCCTGCAGCTATAGGCATGTTATGTGCCGTTGGCAGGGCTGGATAAGGGCACGGACAACCTAGGCAGTTGCTTAACCTGAGCTCCAGCTGATCTGATTCAGGTACCGCTGCAGGAGCTGGCCCAGTGGCAGCAGCGAGGGGGGCCCACTGCTCACTCAATTTTGGTCCAGTGTCCTCTCCATCACAATGGGGTGGGGCAGCCTGGCCAAAATTAGTGAGAGGGGCTGCGTCCTGGTGCGTGGGGTTCACTGTGACACTCAGGTTTGGCTCCATGGGCCACTGGCATGGGGAAGTGCCTGGCACTGCAACCCCTGTGCTCTGGATCGCAACACCACTCCATCAGTTGTGACCCTGTGGACCCCCCCCCCCCCCATGTGCCATCGTGATGGAGAGGCTGCATGGCCAAACCTGAGTGGGCAGCGCGACAGCTGGCGTTGCTGGTGTGGGGCGGGCTCCTGCACCAGGGCTTCCCCTGGGGCGTGCCCTGCCTCGCACCACTTCCAGCAGCCCAGGCCCCCTCTGCTCTGACTGCAGGACTCACTCAGCAACCGCCCCAGGGCCTGCTACAAGGATGGGGAGCTGGGGTGAGGGCCCAACTGGGAAAGGGGCAACGGGGAGCCCAGGGATGGGGTGGGGTAGACACAAGGGTGTTTTGCCTAGTGTACGATAAAAAAGTGTCTATGTAGCCGCCCTGCTAAGTCAAGTGAGGGTGGTTCAGCTGTGCATTCTGTGTGAAGAATTCCCGGGGCCGCCCCAGAGCAGAACCGCCTTACCCACAGCTGTGCAATGAAATGGCTGCCAAGCACGCGGCTCACAGAACTGTACGGAAGGTCATTTTCCGAGCCAGATCTTGTCGCTAGCACAGTCACAGCAGCGGTGCAGCCAGGGTCCAGGCCATTGAAAATAAACAAGTATCCAAGGATACAATGGATTCAGTTTTTCCCCAGCAGCTAGCCCAAGACTAAGGACCTGACCTGTGAAGGCAGCTGGAATGGCCGCAGATCTCAGCAGTCTCAAAAGCCAAATGTCCAGCCTGGTTCCTTCACACAGCTTTCCTCCGGCACCCAGGAGAAAGGAAACAGGAGAAAGGAGAAGACGACAGGCAGAAAGTCCTGCCCTGAATCTAGATGCAATGTTCATGAGTAGGACTTGCTCTAGGAACCTCACTATCCAAATACTCACAAACTGTGGGGGAGGGTAAGGTGATCCCCAAAGCCTGGCCCCATTTCCAGTGTGTACATTACTATGCCAAGATGTTAGTGTTTTATGGTGTGATCTGCTCTTGACTGGACACATGAATACACAGAGTCAGCCTCAGACATATGAATGATCAGGGAACGTAGGAACCTACTGTACCAGATCAGCCCAGTGGGCTGCCCAATCCCACTAGGCTGGCTCTGACAGTGGCCACTACCTGGCACCGCAGAGAAAGGTGCAAGAAATTCAGAAGTGGGCAGTTATCTTCCTACATGTCACCCTGAAAAGGGAGAAGAGTCAGACGCTCCCCGAAGTCCACTGGAGACTGAGACTGCTATAAATTTTACATGGCAGGCCCCAGATACTGGAGTGATGAGTCATAGAACAAAACCCTAAAATAGATAGCCTGCTATAAATTATGTCCATGGGGGAGGTTTTTGTCCAGTCCCCTGTATTAGAGGCTGTCTTATGCCCAGAAGGATGAAAGTTTATCACCTTTCTAACCCACCCTTTTCAGTATTCATTTCCTCACAGAGTCAATTCCTTCACCTGCACATGACCAGTCACAATTCCATTTTACACTCGGATTTCAGGATCGTTTGTACAGCTCCTTGGGGCTCTGATCCCTCACTGCAACCCGCAGGCTACATATATATGTATTAAAAATGTGTTTACACCTGGGGAACGCCCACTAGGCAGAATGCAATCAATCCAGATGGCTGTCTGGAAAGGGCCATTAAGGAGAACAATAGGTTTTAGAAAATGTTTATCTCCAACTGGGAGCCTTCCTGAGAACACTGGGTACCTTCCCGGGAGCAGGGCTAGCTCAGTGGGTTGAGCATTGGCCTGCTAAACCCAGGGTTGTGAGCTCAATCCTTGAGGGGGCCATTTAGGGATCTGGGGCCAAAAATCTGTCAGAGGACAGTACTTGGTCCTGCTAGTGTAGACAGGGGACTGGACTTGACTCGATGACCTTTCAAGGTCTTTCCAGCTCTATGAGATATATATATACACATACACACCTAGCACTACAAACAGCCTCTCACTCATGGCTGTTATGGTCCTACACAGGCATATGACCAAGTCACCTGGTACTTGACTGACTCCATCAGTGTTTTCCACTGAAAGGCATGGGAACTAAAGTCAGAGACAAAGTGTTTCCACCATATGCAGAAGCTATTTAAGCCACAGGAGGGACATCATCATGGTTCTTCACTGACTCTCCATCCAAAGAAGACTCGGGTGGGGCAGGGGGAGTAGGGTGCTCAACCTAAAATACGCAACTTCAGCTATGCAGTTCCTTAGATTAACTTACCTGGCCGTCCCCACAGTGGCGAGTTGACTGTGGCCGCTGCCTCTGCTTACTCCAATCACTGAGGTGGAGTACAAGGGGTCGATTCGGGGATCGATTTATCATGTCTAGATGACACAAAAAATCAATCCCCAATACATCTAGCACTACCCGCCGTTCCGACAGGTAGTGTAGCTGTACCCTTGGAAACACCTGATAAACGGGGGGGGGGGGACGGCTGAACCCAGGCTAGAGGGATTTCAGGCCTGTGAAAGGAACACCTGGAGTTTTAAGCTGCAAGCAAGTGCAGCTTGCTCTCAAGAATCTCGGCAAATTGCCTAACACAACATTTAGGGTCAGAATTTGCTACTCATATCCAATCTCTTTAGTATTTTAAGCTTAGTTTGCGTGTTTTATTTGCTAGGTAATCTGCTTTGAGCTGTTTGCTATCCCTCAGAATCACTTAAAATCTATCTTTTCTAGTTAATAAACTTGGTTTTGCTTTGTCTAAAACCAGTGTGTGGAAATCATAACAGGGGGCAGAAAGCTGTTGCATAGCTTTCTCCACACTGAGGCCCACTCATAACAGAAGCACATAAACTGGTCAGTGTAAGGGTAGGAGACTCTAGCTCTAGACAAAGTTCCAATGAATTCGGCTGCAGGGGTGGTGTGCACACTAGATAGGCGTGATCATCAGTGGAATTAACATGATGCCAATAGGTTGAGAGAGGCTAATTCACACAGGGAGGTGACTGCCAAAGGCCAACTGAAAAAAATAAATCTCATGGTGGAAGATTAATTGTTGACAAGTCATTTGTCGTAATTTGAGCTGGGGAAATTTTTGTTAAGGGGCCTGTAACACTTCAGGTTTTAATTAACTAGTGCAACCATGCAACCTAATCCTTAGGGATGGGGAATCCTGCTTCAGAGAGCATAACTTTTGAACAATCCTTGATCTTTAACTGTCTGCATCAAAGATTCGAAGGTGCAACATGTAAGAATACTAGGCTGCTTGCTAACAGCAACACAGATAGGGAATTTTTTTTAAATATTAGGAACCATTATATTCCTTTAAAATAAAGGCTATATAGCTTATCAGGCAAGAACATGATAATGCCATTGTGACAATTATGGCAATTTCTTGCAAATCTTATTGAATTAAGTTAAATCTTATTGAATTAAGATGAGTATCTTTGGACTCCATTGTACTAAATGAATTGTATATCTGTCCTTGTGGGCCAGGGATTTATGTAATTCCATGGGGGAGGCGGGGCCCAGCCCTCCAGGAATTAAGAACAGCAGGAGGTGATTAGACAAATTTGTAACTCCTTCTGTGAATCTCCCCCCCCCCCCCCCGGAAAGACTTGCATATGTTTATGGTTAAATAACCAGAGTTTAAATGGACTCATCAGGGCCTTCTCTCTGATCCAGAAAACAGACAAGACCCCTGGTAAACTGAGGTCCCCATCCTTGGAGAAGGGTAAGAAGGACTTTGGTCTACTGAGACTTGGTAAGACTGGCTCTTGTTCTGAGCAAAAAGCATATTATGAACTTGAAACCACAGGAACACGCTTTGGAAGGACTGCTCAGCTGCCAAAGCCTGGGAGGGAGGGTGTTTGTGGTTTGTTTTTTTGGGGGGAGGAGGGACGGGAGGATTTCCAGTAAGCTCAATAGCATGTGGGTATGCTCTAGGATTATTTTCCACCTGTTTTCTCTAATGCTTTTACCTTAAGAATAAAATGTGTGTAAGTTACATCCATGGCAATCACACAGTGGACCATCTCTGAAGAGAATGCAAAAGCAGCCTGCTTAGGCAGTCACTTTTCCTGGAGATTTCACAGTATAGGCAGGGGACTGTGCAGCATGGAAATATCCTGGTCAGAAGGGAGACATGCACATCTCCATCCCTGTGGAGGGGGAAGTCTAAAGTGGGTGCTTTTGCTGGATCAGAGTGGAATACAGGTGCAGTTGCTCTGAACTGTGACAGCCATACCAGAAGCAGCAATCATGGTGCTTTCCTGATGAGTATTTAATGATAGTGACTTAAGCAATGACCATGTTTTCCATGACCTATGTTCAGCGGACTAGTGCATATATCAATACGATAAGCCATGCCAACAGCATGGCAGTGGAAGAAAACCTACACAACTGACAGTCTTTTAGAAGGCAGATCTGTGAAGGCAGGCAGGAACATACCTCTGCAATAAAAGTGTTTTCCAAACAGACAGTAAATAAAAGACAGAACAGAACACAGTACAGTTTTGCCAGTTTTATTGAACCAATAAAATTCCTACTGATAACAATGAAAGAAATTTCAGCAAGTATAAATGCAATAGTGTAACAAACCCCATTGTTCCGTACCTATAAATAGAATTTTTAAAACCTCATAAAAAGTGCAGATTTATGAATTGCTGTTAACACATGAATACACGATTCCTTTATTTAAAAAGGTGTTTTGTCTCAATTCACTAAAAAGTTCCTTCTGCATCTATTCAGATGAATTCAAGTCAGATAACTAAAAGCTAAAAAAGTCTCACAAAAATGGATCCAGCTAGGGTCAGTTTATCCAATAATCAGCAACACAGAAGGAAAAAAGTTTGCTAAAAGCTCTTGTTGAATCCTGCAATGAACTCCAAACGACTCACTCATCTAATGGCCATGCCATTTGCAAAGTGCATGAACATTCAGGATCAAAGCAAGGCCCAGCTTGCATGATGACCACCCTGCTCCCCCGGCAAGATGTGCTGGTACATTGGGGGGGAGTAGGTGGCATAAAGTATACACCTGGCATAGTTTAGTTCCTCCCTGGGGTATGAGGCCCCAGGAGGGGGATGTGTTTCTCTGCAACTCACAATCTCCCTCCTGGGCTGCTCCAGGGGCAGCACTACTACTTATTGCTCCTTACTCCAGGCAGATGATTAAGTCACAATCTAGTCCCAATTAAATTAGACCCATAACAACCTTTGGAGACCTAAAGTCAATTGGAAAGAAAGAGATTGTCGGCTCTATGGAGCTAAGAAAGCATTATCTTTTCTCCTGCTGAGCAGGGCTTCTTGGACATCACATTCAAAGTAATGTTGCCATTTTCAAAGTTTAATAAAACTTAAAAGGAATCTCAATGGACTAACTAGAAGATAATTTTGACTTGGAGGTCAGCACAAGGCTTAGGCAACACTTAAATTCTGACAGATCCCAGTCATCTGCAGGTGGGATCGAACCTGGGAGCTCTGGAGCTAAAATGCATGAACCTCTACTGCATGAGCTAAAAGCCATATGCTCCTTAGTGAAGGCTGTAGAGCAGATTCATTAATCTCTCTCTCAATGGTCTTGGTGCCACTAGAGGGGACAGAATGCCACGCCCAGGAGGTGCATGAATTATTTGTGGAACATATAAATGATAGGGCTGTCAATTAATCTCTGTTAAATCACGTGATTAACTTTAATCGCACTGTTAAACAATAGAATCTCAATTGAAATGTATGAAATACTTTTAGATGTTTTTCTACATTTTAGGGGGAGATACATTTATGGGAGATAATGCTGCCCTCTTCTTATTTACAATGTTGTCTGAAAGTGAGGACAAATGTTCACAAGGCACTTTTGTAGCCAGCAGTGCAAGGTATTTATATGCCAGATATGCTAAACATTTGTATGTCCCTTCAGGCCTTGGCCACCATTCCAGAGGACATGCTTCCATGCTGACAATGCTCATTAAAAACAATGCATTAATTGTGACCGAATTCCTTGGGGGCAGAATTGTATGCCTCTTGCTCTGTTTTACCCAGTCTGCCATATATTTCATGTTGTAGCAGTCTCAAATGATGACCCCAGCACGTGTTGTTCTTTTTAAGAACACTTTCACTGCAGATTTGACAAAATGCAAAGAAGGTACCAATGTGAGATTTTTAAAGATAACTACAGCACTTGACCCAAAAGATTTAAGAATGTGAAGTGCCTTCCAAAATCTGAGAGGGACAAGGTGTTGGTGGCATCTGACTCAGATGATGAAAATAAACATGCATTGGTCTGCACTGCTTTGCATTGTTATCGGGCAGAACCCATCATCATCATGGAAGCACGTCCTCTGAAATGGTGGCTGAAGCATGAAAGGCCATATTTATCTGGCACATAAATATATTGCAATGCCAGCTACAAAAGTGCCATGGGACCTCTGTTCTCACTTTCAGATGACATTGTAAGCAAGAAGCGGGCAGCATTACCTCCTGTAAATGTAAAGAAGCTTGCTTGTTTTAATGGTTGGCTGACCAAGAAGTAGGACTGAGTGAACCTGTAGGCTCTAAAGCAGTAGTGTAGCTAGGGGGAGCTCAGGAGGAGCAGCTGCTCCCCAAGCCCAGAATTCCAAAAGTGGTGCCTTTTCAGCTATTAACCCTTTCAACTATTTAATTTGCTTTTACAAATTAATCCTCTCCCCCTCCCCGGTATAAGTTAAAACATCCTCCCTTGGCACCAGAGGGTCGCTGGCCACAGCCCCGGAGCAATGAAAAAGGAGAAAACGGGCAACAAGCCTGCTCCCTTCCTATGTATCTCTCCCTAAGGCATCACCGCTCACACGTGCCCTCTCATGCTGCAGGACACAGCCCGGAGCTGCGGCTGCTGTCGTGTGAACCACCCCAGATCTTTTATTTCCCTTGACTCTGATTTCTTTCACTTCTCCCTCACCCAGCCTTGCCTCCCAGAGTCACTGGTCCTCCGCTGCTTGATTGATTGACCCAGCCAGCTTAGCTCCAGAGGACACACACCAATCATCTACGTACCCAGAGCGTTTACAAATAATGTTTCAGGGGGAAATGACAGGGTAGGGGAAAGAACACATAGCTGCTATTATTCCTAGTCCGCATTCAGTGCTGAGGTTTGCAGCCGTTTCTCGGAGCCTGTGCAATATGTGCCGCTAGGTGAGCGGGTGTGTGTGTTGGTTTGTACTCACTAATGAGTGCGACACAGAAGGGTAAGGTGAGCACAGGCATTGTCTGCTTCCCAGTTCAGAGCCACTGGCCTAGTCTGGGTGAATGAAGCCTAGTCAAAAAAGAGACTGCTGTAGTTGGATCATACATTATTTATATGCTTTGATTTACTTTTGAAATTTAAAACAAGTCAGTAAAATAGCAATTTACTTGTGTATTATTTAGCATTGATCTTACAAACATGTGAACTTACTGTAAAAGGTCTTAAAATATTTTTTAAGTACAAAATAACACAAGTACTTATTTTGAGACTATTATCATCCAAGTGTTTTTCTTTTAAACACAGAATAAATACCTGTAATAAATTAGTTTTAGTGTGTGAAGTGACTTTTTTTGGTGCTCGCTCTCCCGGATGTTAGAACCTGGCTATGCCACTGCTCCATAAAGTTTTACATTGTTTTATTTTTGAATGCAGTTTTTTGTGTGCATAATTCTACATTTGTGAGTATTTTTTGTTTACAGTGCAAATATTTGTAATAAATAAATCTAAAGTACAGTTTGTATTCTGAGTTGTAACTGAAATCAATATATTTGAAAATGTAGAAAACAGCCAAAATATTTATATAAATGGTCATTCTTAACAGTGCGATTAATTTTTTTTAATGTGGAAGGGTTACAATGTGCTGTAAACCATAGCTCTTCATGCTAATTGGAAAGACTTGCGACCAAATGAATTGTAGTCGTTGCGCCTGAATTTAAGCATCTCACTGGAAATTTTTCATTCACAGAAAGGGACTTTGACCCAACCACAAATCTATAGAGAGTTCTCCTGCCACTGCCATTAGTCCACCCCTCTACTACCATATTTACAGCGGTATTTTATCTACAGCAGGGTCTGTTTCGCAAGAGCAGTTTAAAGTGGCTATGTTTATCAAATTTTCTAGTTTACAAATTAAAACCTATAAATACAAAGACTCTCACATACTGAACATTGTAACTTGTGTGAATCCTAAACTGCATCAATTAACTTGTAAAAGCTTATTCTACTTAAAACTTTACATAATACAAGAGCTTGGTAAGTGGCAGCCCTGAATGATCACACTGCCTGCCTCACATTAGCCCACAGTCATGTGCTTCACAAAAATAGAAATGTTACAGTAACAAAGCACAGGCCCGCAAAGGCATATCACAGCTTCTGATTACATTGGATAAAAGTACCAAAGAACACGAAAAAGAAGAGGTGTTAATACTGATGAATTAAAGAATAAGTATAAAGATCAAACATGTTCACAGCATGCTACATATACTGCTCAACTTAAAATAAAGTGAATACAATGTTGAACAAAAACAAGAGTAGTTGGCAGTGTGATTTAAGAATTGTGTTTCAGATACAAAGACATAGCATATACATTCATGATGTGGCTGTCCAGTAAAAATTGGGGTACAGATTTCAAGTTAAAATCCTATCTTGTAAGCTACAGTTTATATCCAGTTCTGCCATAATCAAGAAAGTATTTTGTGGCTTTGTGTATTTTCTCAGAGTCTCAAAACTGGAGCCCAAATTTACAAGATCTCAATGTTTATCCTACTTCTGGAGGTTTGTTGAGTGGCTGTACCTGTCTTGTCAGCATTAATATATTGTTCCCTGTAATGACACAATACCTTTTCATTTATCACATGTATTGTTGGCAGGGAACTGTTTGAATCAGGGTGACAAAATGAATTAAGCATGAAGAGGCACAACGTAAAACTGGATGAGGCAAAGAGTAGATTGATTACAGTTTGGATGAATTTGGTGCCGTTTTATCTACATCTTTAAAGTGGGACAGGCATCTAATGCTCCATAATTCTTAAAACTTTGCCTTGAAGAAGTTTATAACAACTCCCAGAAAAGGAGATTCAAACAGTTTGTTTGTGCTTTCAAAAATTAAAGGCTGGCTCTCCTTCCCCCTTTCTACTGAAGGGGTAATGATATAATGAGCAAGATACCACAATTACTCCATTGTAACCAACCAACTCAAAGGCTTATCTTTTGTAAGGAAATCTCATTGGTAATCTTGGGGAAAAATAAAGTGTTGTGAACATCTCCCCTGAATACAGAAATACAATCTGTGTATTTTTTATCCATTTTATGCTATTCTATTTGAGGAAATAAAAATGTTGATTTCCCTCCTAATATTATTACTTCCTTCCTGTTAAACAGCCCCATGTTTGCAGATGCTTAAGCATGTGAATAACTTTATTCATACAAGTACATTTATTCAGGTAACAGTATCTGCATGGTTAGGCTCATTATTTTATATATTCATCAGTATCATAAGGACATTATAATGCTATCAGAATAAGGAGCAAAACCTCCCACTAATTTCAATTAAAGCAGATTTCACTTAAAGCCCCCTTAAACGGGGGGGGGGTTAAAAAACCTTCGCTGTTTCAGGTAATCAGGAGCAGATGTATTTCTGCTTAAGAGTTGTCCCACAAGAAGTAAAGTTAAAAAAAAAAGAAATTTGTTCTAAAGGCCATTATGAAATCTACCCCATTTTAAGGGTTTTTTCACACAGTCTCAAGTGATTCCCTGTTGAAATTCATTTTAGTCTCTTACTCAGTTGTATAAAGGTATGTGTAAGAGAACTGAGTGGTTTATAGGGACAGTCCAGATCTTTGGGTCTTTTTCTTATATAGACCCCTATTATCCCCACCCTCATCCTGGGTCAAGTGTTAAGTACTAGTGGACTTCTTTTATTGTACACACAAGATGGGGGAGATCTCTTGTATTGGGCCAACTTCTGTTGGTGAAAGAAACAAGCTTTCAAGCCTGCACAGAGTTCTTCTTTAGGCTTTTTATTGTAATCACAGAGCCAGAATCTGATCCCAGTTGTCCATACTGAGTAGCTTCCCTCCACGAGAAGTCCAGTTGGTTCAAAGGATGGCAGAATGTGACCCTTTGAAATAAAGCTCTGTTAAGCTAGTCTCCCTCCTTGACAGTTAGTGTGATTTCACTAGTTAAAATAGGTACTTAATACTGAACTTTTAGAAGAGATCTAATTTTCCTGGCCACGAAAAGGGAACATTTTAATTCAGTGTTGCTGAAAGTGAGGAACGCTGAATATGACCACAGAACTACAGCTAGCTTCAAGGGGGCTGATGTGGGACACGAATGCAGTTTTAAGATCTTGAGCCTGGGAGCTCGTCTCTGAAGCATGACATAGTTTTTGACAGGTCAGAGACCAAGACTGGGAACTTCTCTCACAACATTTGGCGGGAGGGAAGAAGAGAGACCCTTTTGTAGGCAGGTTTAGCCACTGAAAAGAGGGGCCCAGAGCCCTTGGTGAAAAGCAGGAAGATGATACAGCTGGACAGGAGATGGGAATAGGGTGCCTGTGTGGACCCACTGCATGGCCAAGTATAGTTGTTGTAAGGGTTAAAATAGACTATTCAAGCATCCACCCACTGCTCTGCCAATGCATCAGTCCTAATCTGGGACACCTCTGTTATTCTTGTCCTAAGTGTCTCCCATGCCTAAGGGGTTGTGATTTTGTGATGTGTACAGCTTGTCAAACTCTTTCACTTGGGAAAGATTTCTTGATTTAAACCTTCCAGAAGTAAAGAAACTAGTGGCTGCACCACTTAGGATGGGGCCTCTCACTCTAGTTTAAAAGCGGACTCTGAAAAATGTGACACTTGGACAAGTCTTGTGGTTGGCAGCATTCGTATGCCATAAGCAGGTCACCTGCCTAGAGCAGCCAGGGTAAGTTTAATTTACAGATGGTTGATCCATTTCCCTCTTTTATTTATGCATTATGGGCCTGCTTGAAAGCCCACTAAAGTCAACACAAAGTCAGATCATGCCCTATGGATACGAAGGCCTGACACAGGCTATATGCCCACTGAATCCAACGGGTGGTTGGTTCAAGTGGATTTTAACCCCTAGAAGACAAGCATCTAAACTGGTCAGTATGAGCACATCTGTTAAATGCATGTACTTATGATGAACAAATGCATACGCTAGAGAAAGGATGCCAAGATTTTGCTCTAGAAGAGTAGTAGCCTACGGATTAAGATCTTTTGAAAAAGTTAATAAAACCTATGTATGTCAATAAACCAATGCAAATCACACCATTACTTTAATATCCAGGGAAACTGATTTCTATCCTATTAACTTTTGGCAACTGAATTACCTTTAAAAATCTGGTTCAGAGATGGAGATAGGAACCTACCGGGATTTTCAAAAAGTGCCTAGGTACCTAACAATCCATTGAACACAATGGGGAGGCATTTTGAAAATCCTAGTAGACACCTAATCTTCGTCTTTAGTTGCCTAAATTCCTTTAAAAATCTGGACCTTTGTCCTTTTCAAATTTAAGCTTTTTTTTTTAATTACTAAAAACCTTGTTTTTCCATTTTGTTCTAATCTGCCTTAAATTTATGGTAACCCTAAATTTCTAGATTTGTAGCTGATTTTGTAGCTCGCTTTTGCTAAACATTAAACAAATGAACTTAATTAAAAAAAAAAAGTGATGGGGGAAAAAGCTCTCTGGCCCAATTCTGCGTAAATCCCAACAGTATTCATGGAGGCACTATGCACTAGAACTGCAGCACCATGGATCTTGAGGGATGTAAGTGAACTATAGAAGCATTTCTTAGTTCTCATGGGACTCGACAACCGTTTGAATCACCTGCCGTTGGCATAAATTGTATCTCACTTAGTTTAAAATGAAGTCTGCTATTATAGGACTACAATCCCATGATGTTTTGATTGCTAGCTTTATATTCCACAGAATACTGAGCTAATGCAAATGGCTTTTATAATTTGTACTTTCCCCACTTATTTTCATTACAGACAAGCAATTTCTGAGAGTATTGTTCTGCACCTGACAAGAATACAAATACTTTTAAAATGCTCTTAAGGTTAATAAGCACTCCAATCTCATTAAAAAAAAAAGATTCCCTATTTACAGCATTTTCTATGACATGTAGTCAGTCATTACCCTAGTGAACCAATAGCTTAGGCCTCTTCTTCAGCAGATAGGAGATGATGCATTTGTCTTTTTACCTTGGTGAAGATTGGGATTTTGATGACTAAACGTTAATGCTGGTAAATATAAACCCCAGCAAGGGAAAGCAAGAAGTCAGTATCTGTGCCTACCCTCCCATGGATTACTAAGGTACATTCCTGACAAAGGAAGTTAAGAAGCAATGAAGTTTGAGGATTCACATTCACACGTGCATTTCTTTTTAAAACAGTTGCACATTTAAGAATGGCACAAAGTGAGCCTAAGGTGTAGGTAAAATGTACAGTATAATCATCTACCTTGAACACCAGTCCTGAACATACACCTATATTTTAAAAATATCACATTTTGAGTATAAAAGCTAGGCTATAAATGATTATACAGTAAATTCAATACTCTGAAAAAGTGGAAAACAGCATTGTTACTTTTAAGTTTGCGTTTTATATAGAAAAGTTACAGCAAACTAGTTGACAAATGACATTTCCCAATGTGGAATGCCATGTGGGCCATATTAGCTTAGATATGGCACCTTCTGAAATCAAGTTTTGTTACTGGTTTTTTTATTTTTTTTAAATAAACTGATTCACTATGAAGAGATCAATTCATTTACACTTTATGTACTTCAAAATCTAATCACATACTTTGCTGAGAAGGCAATTCAGCCGGAAAAGTAAATTCTGTAGCGAAAGGTTAAAATAAAGGCACTAAAGTTTCCACAACTAACACTCAAGCTACTTTAAAATCTTTATATTTCTGAAGAGGAATTAAGTAGTTATAATAAGTTGCCTAAAACTAATTTCATCTTCCTTCCAAACTTAGGCTGTTCTTGAGAAATAAGTGGCTTCTCGTACCAAAGGAATTTCATGATACAGTTCCCATCACTTAAAGGCTGAGTTACTAACTGAAGAACATCCTTACCAAATATAATTGTTACAAGCAAAATCTCACTAGGTGCAGCCACTATAGTTAAATTGAAAAAGATTATAACAAGTTAAAGACGTCAAATCTAAGGTTATGCATACCAACCTCTCACCACTTTGTCTGAATAATTTTGTAGTTAGCTATACAAGATAGATAAATCCTATTTACGCAATGTTTTATACATGAGAGATTCTGATGCACAGTTTGATGGGTAGTTTCTTATCTTGGCTTAAAAAAAATTAGTAATTTCTTTCTCACAAGGCTTTTTATGCAAATAGATTACCGTCCAAAAGTGCAGAAAAAGTGTATTTAAATGTACAATCATTAAGTTTTCCAATCTGGAACAGTCAGCTAAAGCAAAAACTCCCAACATGTGGTGTCACAGCAAGTTATTAAGAGAGGGAAGAAGGAAGCAAACTAACTTTAGTAGCATACTGGTCCATGTTTGTTTTCCCTCACTGGAAGATGTAAAAATATGACTACAGTACTTTGTTAAAAAAGCTATTCTGCAGTCTTCAATGGAAAAGCTTTTTTACATCTTCTACAATTCAGAGGAACTTTTAAAAACCTAACCAGTTAGTTTCGAATACATGTAAAAGTAAAATAAAGTCACCTTTCTTATAGTGAAAACAAACACCAAAACAAAAGATTTTTAGCAGTGACAGCTGCGTCCTACTGGGAAAGTTTAAGCATCAATTTAGGCACTTCACTGGTTCATTAACACAATCCAAAGTAAAGCTATAAACACTGAAATGTTGTGCTCTTAAAATCAGTCTAGTCAAGCAACATAAAATAATGCAAAAATGTGACATTTTTGGCAGCTTATTTCTTTCCTTCCTCAATATTACCAGTTGTCCAAGTACATTTTATTTTGTGGCGGCTTTGGCACTTAAATATCAGATTGCTCAAGCTATACAAGCTAAAACAAAAATGCTAAGCCTTGGACAATAAAGAAATTGTTTTAAAATTTCTTTATGGTTGTATAAAAAGGGCACTTCAGTAGTGACATAATAGGGAGAAGCTTGCTTTCTTTTTAAATATTGCACTTTTTTTTTGTTCACACACTGCATAGAAACACAATTTTAGCTTTGAATATTAAAGTGTTCAGACACTATCAATGAAAAAATTCTAGGAAATACATTTCTATAACCTCCTAGGAAAAGAACAGGTATGGTAGCCTTCCTTTGCTTTAATTAGTTTAAAGATGCACTAGAGAAAGGAGAGTGCAAAAAAAAATAAATTTTTGGTCAGTCTCTATTACATTTACAGGCGCCAACTAAGTGAACTTGCAACACTATGATGAGCATGTATTCTGTAAAGAAGATTGAGGGTCAATTTCAGTAAGACAAGATCATCCATGATTGAACCATAATATGTACAACTGAAATGGATAATTGTGAAACCTCTTCTTTTGGAAAGAGGAAAGGAAAAAACCTGAATTTAGCATTTCAGTAGCATGCTGTAGAATTTATCGTGATTAATGTCACATTAAAACGTGGACAATGTTGGCATTATATTTCACATCACCTTCAATTGCTGTAGTAAAACAATGCCTGACAAGTAGTCCCCAGGAGATAAAGAATCCAGTAGCCAGTTCAGTTTAATACATCGCATGCTTCTCTCTACTAGCGTTAGGACACTGCATTAAGATCTCTTAGAACATCCAAAAAACTTTTGCTGAATTCCACTAACTTGAAAAATGATTGCTTGAAAAGAGAAACACTTTTCCCCCTGTGTTTAAGAACAAAGCGCTAGAGTAGAACAAAACTAGTTTTAGGATTTTGACCAGTATCCTGAAATCCAACCAGAAAAAGTAGTGCTCCTCAGTGTTATTTTTGCTATCATTAGTAATGTTAAGCATCAAGAAAATAAAACACGTCATTGCACATTACAGCCGCCAAAAACACGGCTAAACTTTGACACTAGAGAATTGAGTAACTTGATGCTACATCACATATAGCTTCTGGTGTGTATCTATTTCAAAAAGGTCTTTACATATCAATTAAACTTCCTTTGCCTCCTCCGAATTGATACTTCAGGTCAAGTGACGAGTTATGGCACGAAGGGCATATAGAAGTTCTGCTTGCATACGGGCTTCCATTAAAAGTAGATTTAGGTGGACCTATTTAAAAATTAAAAAAAAAATTAGTTCACCATTACATATCAACAAGGAGTATAATTACTTTATTTTCTTACAGATTTAGATTTTTGTGCCAAATGAGAGTAGCTGCATCACTTTTCTCTACATTCTAGTGCCACGTACTAAACTGAAGTGTTGCCATTTCTTCTCCAGATGGCTATCTAATATGCCAATTTTATATGACATTCTGGACTCCCAGGTAACAAGCCTTAATTACTGCTTTAAGCAGTGTTCCATCTGCTTTAATAGAAGTCACAGCAAAACAATGCTGTACAGTAATGGAGATCATGACAGAAGACTTTTCTTTCACCAGGACTATGAGCATTATACTCGGAGGACTAGATTTCTGTTATCAGTGTTATATAATCAATCCACATGCCACACACCCTATGTACTACATGAAGTCAACTGTCAAATAAATGCAACTTCAGGGACAGCAAATTATTCCAATGAAGACTGAGGCTGGTTTCAGAAGGACATTTACTGAACAACAAGAAATAGAAATGCACATATCGCTGCCCACTGCTTTAGCATCTGGCCTTACTGCACAACTGTCTCAGGAACTTCTAGCAGCACAATGTCTCCTGGTACAATACTGGGGCACTGGCTCAGATACCAATTTAGGAGTGAAGAATATAATCTACTGAATTCCCCACATCATTCCCTGCAACTTTTAGGTGTCCCTTTTATGTACCCAAGGAAAACCCATCCCAGTATTGACAGGTCTGTTCTGACTTAACTGGTAATATTATGAGACCGTAACAGTTATAAAGAAAGGAAGATCAACAATAGCGTTATCCTATCTTATCTATTACAGGTCTTTAAGAAAGCCTGCTTGTATTGAGGATCTAATCATCATGATTGGAAGCATCTATCATATTTGATTAGAGAAAGATGTATAGATTAGAGAAAGGACAAACAATAGGCAGTATTGTGTCCCCTCTCAGGAGTGCAATTTTGATGTCATTCCTGTTTATTGTATCATGCACAAGACACAGTGGGCACAGGCACAATGAGATATGTTGCTTAATGCAGCGCATAATTTGTATTCCACTCATACTAAAAAGGCATACAAATATTATCAATGCTTGGTAGTTAAACAATGTATTTTACCACTGAAAAGCAGCGTAGATACAAGTTAATTATCTTCTCTATAAGAAGCAAGTAGTAGCAGAACAGTTGACTACTTCACTATTTCCAAATCTGCCCCATTTTTCTGTATGCAGATCTATGGATCTAGCTTCATGTAGGAGTCACTAGAAACTGTCCACCGTGTGCTCATTAAGAAAATGTTTTTGCAACAGTGAAATTTAACATTCATTGAACTAACTTGTATGGTCCTACTGTACAGTACTTAAGTTAATTCTTTAAGCTTTTTCTTTATGGTTAAGAAGGCTAACTCTAATACACACACACCTCCTTTTGCAAACCATCTTATTATTTGCATTGTTTACATGGCACAGGGCCTCCTGTGTAATGTTTGGCTATGAAACACTTACCTTCTCTGAGTGCTTGAACTGACGCCAGTAACTATCATACATGCGCTTGGTAGTTCTCTCTGGGTAGCAGGTCACTGTCTTAATGTAAACCTTCAGGCTGCGTTCAAGTAACTGATTAACTTCCCCATAATCATAATCATCATACCTAAGCAAAATAAGGCAGACTGAATATTTTTTCTAGACCCACATGGCTTTTTAAATTCTGAAACTACATGTATTTAGGAACTGAAATACTAGAAGGAGAGGTTACTTATCTTATATAGTAACTGGAGTTGTTCAGGATGTGTTACCCTATGGGTGCTCCATGTCAGGACATGCGCATGCCTGTGCACTTTTGATGGGGGATTTTGCAAGCTATGTCCGGGAGTCCATGCTCACACCCCAGACACCTTCATGCTCTGGGAGGGAGCAGCAGACCCACCGCCAGGCCAGTTCCTTCTCAACCATAGAAGTCCAGTGAAAGATTTTGAGGCAGAGGGGAAGAAGGGTGGGAAGTAGAACACCCATAGGGACACATCTTGAACTCCATTTAGGCTCCAGTAACGTTTTCTGTTTTGAGTAGCGGCCCTATGGGTCTTCCACATCAGAAAATTCATGAGCAGTACCTCATTTATGGAGGAGGGTGCTGAAAAGGCAGATCCAGTAGAACAGCAACACTGAAGCAACTTCAGCTTTGGAAGTTGATACAAGAGAATAGTGCCGGAAAAATATGTGCACTGAAGACCAGGTGGCTGCCCTGCAGATATCAAGGATAACTGTGTTTTTCAGTATAGCCACAAAGGTAGACTGAGCCCTGGTGTAATGAACAATGTGTGGAAATCATACCTCCTTTCATGCGTTCTGCAATTGAGATGCAAAAGCCTGGGTGAAGCCATAAAGGGCCTAGTCCCATAAGGTAAAAAGCAAGGACTCATCTTACGTTCAGTGTACGAAGGCTTGTTCCTTCTTTTGAACAGTGAGGCTTGAGAAACACCAGCAGGTGAATCTCTTAATGTGAAATTCTGGAAAACCTTAGTAGGAAGGGAGGGTGTGGTCATAGTGTCATCTTACAGAACAATGAGCATAGTGGGGTCAGCCACTAAGGTTCCAACTGTCCTGCCCCCTGATACAGGTGATGGCTATGAGGAATGAGATCTTAAGGGATAGATCAATATTTGCCATAGGTTCAACTGGGTGTTTTTTCAGCATATTGAGAGCTAAGTTGAGGTCCCATGATGGAGCTGGTTCCAGGACAGAACGAAAAAAGGTTGAACAGGGCTCTGATAAACCTCATAGTGATTGGGTAGGGGAAGCCTGAAAACCCCTTGATGGGGAGTGAAAAGTTGTGACAGCAGCTAGGCGAATTTCCATGGAACCCAGCAATAATCTTGCGGCTTTTAAACTGAACAGGTAATAGAGAATGTGCATTACACAGGACTTGAAAGGCAGTATACATTGGTAATTGCACCAAGTCTGGAAGCATTTCCACTTCTGCGTCGTGGTTTTTTCTGCTATGCAGTACTGTTTGTACCTTAGAGAAGCAGTCTTGTTCTACACCAGAGAGCCATCCAACAGCCATGCCCTGAAGTGAACTGTTGATAGGTTCAGGTGGGAGATGGATCCCAACTTCTGGGTAATGAGATTTGTGGTCAGGGAAGAGGCAATCGCTGGGACATGTGAACCAGATCTGGGAACAACAGGTGGCTCAAAGACTGCTAATGAGGACGGTTCCTAATTTTTCTTGTTTCAGTTTGTTCAATGCAGTGCAGTGAGGAAGGCAAGTGATAAATGTACAGCAATATGTGCCATATCCCTTCAGTTCTTTGAGGAAGTGATTAGGGATTAATGGAAAAGCATGATAAGGGCAAGCATATTAGTAAGATCTACCCGAGGCTATATATCATTAAAAACCAAAAGGCTTAACTGCTGAGATACTGAAAGTTGATGCTGCTCTAGTGTCCCTTGTCAGGAATATGGTGGTTCCCTCAGAAGGGGAGTTCTACTGTAAGGAAACCACTGTGGAATAAAACAAGTCCTCACTCTGCATTTGTTAGCAACAAGTCAGAGACACTTTATTATGAGCAATTGCAAGGGAAGACTGCGGTCGGACAGGGGGTTCCCCCTCCTGAGCAGAGCTTCGAAAAACAAGCAATTTAAGATAAGTATTTATACTGTCTTGTTACATACATCAACGGCCAACAGCTGTTGGCTTGTTTATACATTTTCCTTCCTGATATCTTACTTATCTCAATGGTTCTTGCTAAAGTCAGCATCCCATTCTTATCTTAAAGCAAGGCTAAAACAGCATCTCTTGTAGTTTTCTTTGTTCTGTCTCTAAAACTAAGATGGCTGCACTCAAATCCCAAACTCTCTTTCTCCCACTTCCACACTACAAATAGAAAGAGGCCACTCTCAAAGATCTGAAGCCTCCTCTACCATCCTCCAACCATCCCTGGCAGCTACCTGCTTTGGAAGAGCATCTCTTTCCTGGCTAGAAGATCTCAAAGCCCTTAAGCACAGAGATCGCCCTTTTACTCCACCCTAGAGTCTCCCTAGCAACAGCAGTTGTAGCAGATGCCTCAATGGATGCAATGAGGTTTGCAGCATGAGCCATGGCTTCCAGCCAGACACCACCCTGGACGATGGATACTCACTCAGTCTAAGCAGGTCATATGCTCAGTCAAGCTTCCTGGCTCCCTCTTTGTTTGAGAAAAGTTGGAGAAGATCGTGGCTGAGGCCATGGCAAATCCAAACATACTGTCCCATGCCACTAAGTTCCCCAAGGAGAGAATACAGGTCAACCTCCAGACAGAGGCTGTTCTTTCTCTCCCCTTTCTCAGAGGTACTAGCAAAGGGACAATGGATTTCCCCAAGGGAAAAGAGTGGAATCAAGGTCTGAGGCACAAGTCCAGAGGGATCTCAGCCCCACACCTGTCCTCCAAATCCCCTTTATTACAAATATTGCAGCGGCATCTTCCCAGAGCTGAAGTGAAGGGGCAGGATTTCCCATTTCCTAGATAAAATGGTTTTCATCAACCACAGACAAGTGCATCAGGGGAAATAGTGAGCCAGAGAGACTCCCTGAAGCTGTGGACACCACCCCACCTGCTCTTCATCCACCTTCAATGACCCCGTAAAACACAATCTGATTTGGAACAAAACATCGTCTCTTCTGGATATGGGAGAGGCAGAGAGTGTTCCCTCAGAAGAAAGGTCCTCTGGGTTCTAATCCATTTTTTGCATTCTACGGAAGTGCACGTGTGGGGGAGGGAGCTTATCATTTTTGACCTCCTAAAGGCTCAACAAATGGATGAAGAAAATGAAGTTCAAACCAGTTCTTTCAAGGATGTTGCTGACTGGAAGGCTATTGTAAGGACAGACCTTTTTCTTAAGTCATCCTGGCTTCTTTCTTGGGGGCTCAGCCATTCTGGGTAAGACTGGTAAGCCATCTGAAATTTACTGTACTTTCTCTTTGCCACGAGTGCATAGATGATTATAGTGTCACCGAAGAGTCTTTAAGAGAGCAAAGAAACCTGTCCATGGCTTCACTAAACAACTTGGGTCCTTCAAAAGAAGGTCCTCAACTGTGTTTTCTACCTCATGAGGCAGATCAGAGGATTGCAGCCAAAAAAATTGGTGTATGGCTACTTCTGTAGCCATGGAATGTTGCAGCTATATCTGTGGAATTGAGTCAGGCCTGGAAAGATGCCTTGCTGATTGTCTAGCCTCCTGTTATGAGCGCTTGAAATTGTTCCCTGTGATCATGTGGCAGGAATTCAATAAAAGATGAAAACTTGCAATAGCTTGAAAATTGTATTTTGCTATCAGGGTTTGGTAATTATCTACTCTGAACTGCAGTGAAGCAGAGTAGCTCTTGCATCCCGGAAGGTCCAGTCTTTTGAGCTCTTTCTTGGATGGTGTTGACAGAACCAATGTTATCTGTTCTGTTCAATAACTGCCTCTATGAACCAGGGAGTTGGGTTCAGAATGAGAGGGGAAAAAATATTCTGAGCCTTTGGCTGGGAGATAGTATTTTCTATCAGCCCATTTACACATGGCAGGCCTGCACAACTCGGAAAGCAGCGAGGGCCATATTACTGTAAAAAAAATCCAGCTGTGGGCCGAAAAGCCCCGCCCTCACCCCGCCCCCATCAGCTTCCCCCAACCCCCCCACTTGGCTTGCCCCACCCCTACTCACCCCCAACGGGCCGCACAGTGATCCCGTGCGAGCCACATGTTGTGCAGGCCTGACACATGGTATAGTAATTGTAGTTTGTCACACAGAGGTCAGCAGAACATCATTGATGGGCAAGGTGATTTTGCCTGCAGCAGATGTATGAAGAATGTCCAACAGGGAATGTTGGTATTTTTGTGTCTCCTATAAGGAATATGCAGGGTTTCTGCCACAGAAAAGTCCTGAATGACCTTGAAATCATCAGCATAAGATGATGGGAGAAGCAAAATAAGAGAAGAGTTACACTCTTCCCCTCCCCCCCAAAAGTACAAATAGTGCTAAAAAAACAAAAATAAAGAATATACTGAGAAAAGAAAGGATTATGTGTGAGAGAGGTAGCAAGCTGCATAGCTAGCTAATGGACACAGCAATGTTCCACCTCAAGCCATGGGTGATTAAGAAAGAAATGGAGTGGCAGCAGGTCTTCTCCCTACCTATGTACCCCCATACCAGAGCATGAAAGTGTCTGGGGTGCAGGCCTGGACCCACGGACACTGCTGACAAATCACTGATCAACAGTGAATGTGTGTTTGCACCTCCTGATGTGGAGAACCCATAGGGACATTACTCAAAGAAGAACAAAAGTTACTCAATTCCTAAGAGCCTTTTAAATAGTGTATTTCCTTTTTTCTGAACCGACAATATTGTTCCATGAGTTCAGAGAAGACAGAGTTCTGTAAAAACATCAATACTAATTTGATTCTGTAATACCAACTAACTTTTTTAAAATAGAGAGATTAAATTATACTACCACCAATATTTGTACCAATTTCACTGCAGAAAACAAATGCCCCAAACCATTTTTAAAACACTGCTTTAGTGTGATCAAAACCTAATGTTACAGGTCAATTGTTACATACCTGATTCCAAACATACAGTGAACATAGTTAAATAAAGCTCTTCTCAACATAGTTGTGTCAACATCTTCGTGTGTAGCCATAGTGTTGTATGTAAGGTTGTAGACCATCCGAAACTTCTCATCCAGGAGATGCCCAATATCAGAATAAAGCCTGTTCACAAGGGAGAAGCCATGATTTTCCCAGGTATAGTCCTGTAAAAGCACAAAGAAATACACCAGTGATGCATAAACATGCAAACAGTGCCTTCCTCACCTGATCCTTCCTCTGGTTTCTCCCCCATTTGAAGATCTTATTCCCTGTTTTGTCTCTTATTCTGCTTTATTAAATTATTAATTCCCCTGCACATCCCCCACTCTCAAAAGGGGGATTTTAATCAATAAGTTTCCCCTGGTCAGTCAGTTCTGCTTTAGTCCTTAGGTCCTGCAGATTTGGTTCAGACTGGAAACTATTCACACTGATATTATTCAGAGACTGCTGCTTTGGAAAGCTATGAGCCAGAGCAGAAGCCTGAGGATGGTGTTGTTCCTGACAGACATGACTTCATTCTCGCACCAATGACTAAGGAGAAGAATTAGCGGTTTGAAAAATGCCCCAGCTGTGCCTGAGCAGCAACACTTTCACAGGCTGCTACTTCAAACGTAACCTCTCTGGGGCAGGGATTATTTTATTCTACATTCATAAAGGATCTAGCTCAATGAGGCCTTGCTCCATCACTGGGGCCTCTGGATGCTTCTGTAATACAATTGTTACAACAGAAGATCTGATTTGGGTAAAAGGTCTCACATTCTACTACCATTCCGCTATTAAACAGTTAAACAAGTTAGCTATTCTGGACAAGGTGAAACTTTTGAAGTTGGAAGTCAGTAACTGAAAATCCTTGCCTGTAGGCAGAGACATTTCAGCGCAACCTTCCATAAAGCTCTTCTGAAGCAGTGCTGTACATGCCTAAGTTTGCCTCAAGTCAATGACAACTGTCAGCCTTCTCCCAGGGGAGCCTTCTAAAGTTCATAGAAAGGTCAGCGGTATCTTTGATCACAAACACAAACTTTGCTTTATCCTTGTCCACAATACACACCTAAGGTGGAGCTTGCGTCACCTCCTAAATCATGGTTTATTGTACATGAAAAATTGCAGCATGAATTCATCCTAATCAGCACAGACTGCTGTAAATCAAAGGGCTTGTCAACACAGGGAGCTACTCAGGAATAGTTACTGTGCTTTAAATTCACACCCTACTTTAATCCAAATTAACTTTCAAGTGCAGACTAGCCTAAATATGTCTGCTGACAGGAATCATGACTCCTTTGCTTTACCAAGGAATTTTTTTGCACCTATTTTGGTTTGTGTACAAGTGCTGCAACATGGTTCAAGATTTTTCCATAACTTGCAGTTTATTAATATTAGATTCCCAGGAGATCAAACTGACGTTAGTCAGGGCTCTGTTCTAAACATCTAGAGCGGTCCCTATTTTTTTGTTTGTATTGCTCTAGTGCATAGGAGTCCTAATCATGGATTAGGGCCCCATAGTGTTAGGCACTGCATATGTTCTGTTAACACAACACAAGATCCAATACCCCCTGGTCTGAGGTTTACAATTAATAGAGGGTGAGCTAGTCACCCAAGGGAAGCGATGGAAGCCTCTTCATTTGAGATATTTAACAGTTGACTGAACAAAATGCTACAAAAATATAAAAATATACTGTTTGGCACTCATACTGCCTGGGTCCTGGCCACCGGTTCGGGGAGCTCTGCATATTAATTTAAATTTTAAACTAAGCTTCTTAAACATTTAAAAAACCTTATTTACTTTACATACAACAATAGTTTAGTTATATATTAAAGACTTCTAGAAAGAGACCTTCTAAAAATGGGAAAATGTATTCCTGGCACACAAAACCTTAAATTAGAGTGAATAAATGAAGACTCGGCACACCACTTCTGAAAGGTTGCCAACCCCTGATCTAGTGCTGTCTATGCCAGGGGTTAGGTTGACTTAACTATGTGTCTCAGGAGTGTGCCCCGAGGGATTTAGCAGTGACTAACTTTTCAGTGTAGACCAGCTCTTGATCCTCTGCCTGAACACAGACATTTAATAAGGATGTCCTGCTACTACAACATCTTATTTTTCCAGTAAAGAGAGACTTAGGACATGTCTGCATGAACACTTGCTGCACAGCAAACAGGGGAATAAATCTACAGTACACCAAAGGGCATTAGGGAACTTTTAGAGTGCAGAAGCATAGTCTGCATAGACAGTTAGTACAAGGCATGCTGGCGTCCCATAGATTTGTGCCCCACCTTTCTGCACAGCAAGTGCTCATGCAGACATGCCCTTAAAATGCTGGGGTTAATTTATTTTAAAAAATAAGTGCATTTAAGTACCTGAGCTCGGAATGTTGGCAGATGTTCTTCTCCCCGCCTGGCAAAGTCTTTGTACCCAAAACCAGGATCTTCGATATAACGGGAGACATCCGACATGGAAACCATTTCATCATCAAATGCTGAGAAGGACAGCAAAATGCTGTGTTTAAGACAGTTAAGTATGGAGGCCGTTGTAGCCTTCTGATCCTCTCCCTCAACAAAGACTACAAGGTGCGCTGAACACAATATTTAAAGTTTGCAACTAATTCTGTGTACAAAGAAGAGGACAACATGTTGGTGTAGGAAAAGTATTGGGAGATTTTAACTTCATTTCCATTCACTTTATGGTATTTCGCTTTTGTACATCTGTCAATGTCTAATTCATAGTAAATTGCTTGATTTACTTTGCACCAGAGTTTCAATTTTTTATTTATTTTATTTTTATACTTCTTCCTTTTCCAGAAATTTCCCAAAACCCTTCATTGAAACAATGGGCAAGATGTTTTTAAATAGATTGCAGGCTGGGATGAGAGCATTAGGTTAGTAACAAGAAATCCAGAGATGGGGAAGATTGCAATAGTGAAGGTTTGAGATGACCTGGGAGTGGATCAATAATTTGTTAGAATAGTGAGGAAAAGTTCAATTTTGGAGACAAAGAAAGAAAGGTTAGGACCTAGTCATAGCTTGGTTGAAGGGGTAGATATCAAAGATGACCCTAATGCTGTCTAGAGAGTGTTAGGAAGAATTAAGGTGTGATTCAATTGATGGTGAATGGAGATAGCACAGGGCTCGGAAGAAAAGGCAAATTC
Source organism: Sternotherus odoratus (assembly GCA_032164245.1). Classification (NCBI taxonomy): domain Eukaryota; kingdom Metazoa; phylum Chordata; order Testudines; family Kinosternidae; genus Sternotherus; species Sternotherus odoratus. The sequence goes on along the minus strand of JAVMKO010000001.1, from coordinate 278,504,351 downwards.
AGTTTCATCTCTACAGAATTTGAGATTACAGCAGGCTATATAAAATTGAAAGGAGTGGTATGTCTTTTACAGTACTGTTTATAACAAACGAAACTTAAGTTACGACACACAACTGTAGTTCATGTTTTTCTTACTATATACAAACTATCAAAGTGTGAAGAGAGCACATGCCATATAACAAACACTTGTGAGCTGTGGTAAGCATTCAGAGAGACTTAATGAGGGGCAAAGGTCAATTAACTAAACAACACTAACTAAATATAGTAAAGAAAAAAAACAACACACTAAATATGTACATGGACAAGCGTTCTCACAGGCAAGCTATGGAGGAACAAGGATTCAGATTCTGACCATGCGGCATTAAGAGGGAACTGAAGGGGGCTTCATCCCACACAGCCTCATGTGACTTTGCCTGCACCACAAGGCTACGTACAATTCAATGTGAGGGTCAATGGACATTGCTTCAAAACTTTCCAGCTCCAGCAAATGGCACACATGCACACCCGTGTTTGGAATACAAACAGGGACCATCATTCAAAGGAGAACTAAATGACCCAAGACTTGGCTTGTAGATACCAATTCAAAACAATATGAAAGCAGTGAACTCTACAGTTCATCAAGATCCAGGCTGAACTTATGCCAAGAGTTACAGTAACTATGCATCTCTGAAGAGCTCCAACAATGTGTTACTAAATGAGGACAGGTTCTCTAGCAGGAATCAATTTATCTCCACTGAACAAACAGGTGGCTTGATTGTGTAACTACCTTTACAGGAGTTGATTACCACATAGCTGGCTTCATTTGACCCTGATATTAAATCTTGGCTCATTTCCATATGCACGGACATAAAAATTGCCAGATGTCCACTGTTCACACTTAAAAACCCCCAAAAAAACAGTTCATCCAAGAATCACAGGGATGCTTTATCTTCTTTCTAGTTCATTAACCAATCAAGACATAACTGTGTGGGAAGAAACTTGCATGGCACCCTAACCTTAGGTAATCACCCCTTGAAGATTATTTCAAGTTAGATTTAATTCTCATTGGTTTACGGTTTGTATTTTCCTATTTGCTGCGTCCTGCAACTATAAGACAAACTCTAGCATTAGAAGTGTTTTGGGAAAACTATGGGAGTCTCACAGATCAGTACCTATGAAGTCCCTTTGAAAAGAGAAAAAGCTAAACTAAGCACAGCATCTCTAGCCATCGTCTCTTACTACAGTTCCCAAGAAATATCAATACAATACACCCTTGCCATAATGAACCCCTAGGGATCCAAGCCATTTGTTCATTACAGACAGAGGTTTGTTATGGTGAAAGAGCCCTGCTGGGGCTGTGGTGGAGGGCAGACAGCTCCTTTGGCCCAGGGCTGGAGGAGGGATCCAGAGACCAGGTTTGCTTTAGCCCAAGGTTCCTAATTGTGTAGGGTGTTCTAGCGAGCATCTACCAAACCGCACGGTGACAGTCTGTCTGTACCGTTACGTTCACCCCTTGTACGGTAACTACGGGGGTGTGACTGATGGACCCAGACTAGGAAGGAGTTTGGTCTGTAAAAGCTTATCTCTGAGGGTGAGAATTACCGGCATTTGGTTTAGACTTGCATGTTTTTGTTTTATTTTGCTTGGTAATTCACTTTGTTCTGCCTGTTCTTACTTGCAACTACTTAAATCCTACTTTTTACACTTAATAAAATCAGTTTGTGCTTATTAATTAACCCAGAGCACGTAATTAATACCTGGGGGAGCAAACAGCTGTGCATCTCTCTCTCTAGCAACGTTATAGAGGGTGAACAATTTATGAGTTTACCCTGTTTTAGCTTTATGCAGAGTAAAATGGATTTATTTGGGTGTTTGGATCCCATTGGGAGCACTTCCTAAGCTGTTTTCAGTTAAGCCTGAAGCTTTTGGGGGATGTGGTTCAGACCTGGTTCTGTGTTTTTAGCAGCTTAGTGTATCTGGCTCAATAAGACAGGGTACTGAAGTCCTAAGCTGCCAGGGAAAACAGGCTCAGAGATAGCCTCAGAACATCAGGAGGCAGTTCACAAGGGGGTTTCTGTGATCCAACCCGTCACAGGTATCATTTGAAAACTCCTAATTTGCTGATCATTGTCCTAGTAAAATATATGGCAATACTGTAGTAAAGTTACAAAAGTCTACTCTATGACATTACTGAGGCATGTTCCAAGTTTAGAAAAGCAAGAACAAACCAGTTCCTTAGAGACAAAAGACAAACCTCTGCCTGAGCCAGGTGTCAACAAAATCAACTGGACTATCACCTGGTTAAAGCAGCCATTCTCTGGCAGGAAGAAAAGGTGTGAGCAAGAAATTTACACCTTGGCCAAGGAACAGCTGGAGGTTCCTACCCACAGACTTTGTCTCTTGAACCTCCGCTGAAAATCATTCTCAAACAGGAGGAAAAAGTATGAAGGGGGAGGAGAGAGTCCTAGCTGAAAGGAACCCAGTCAGTAAGACTGCAAAAGTATGTGGGGTGAGAAACCTTTACTTTGAATTAATTTAGCTTGTTAAGTTGCACGTTAGTTGCGTTTAACCTTTTATTTTTTTGTAACCACTTAACATCCATCTTTCTGTAGTTAATAAACGTATTTTATTGTTTTCTCTAGATCGGTGTGTTTGAACTGAAGTATTTGGGAAACTCCATTTGAGATAATAGAAAATGATGTCCACAAATCCTGTTAATGACAGACTTACATCAGCTTGTATTGTCCAAGAGAAAGCTGGGCAATAGGAGATGCACATTTCTGGGGACAAGTCTACAACTGGGAATTTGTTGGTGTTGCTCTGCAATATAATTCAGGAGTGGCTGGCTGACAGCATTCACAATACAGCTGGGAGCAATTTACATGCTGGAGGTTGTGTTCTGAGCAGTCCATGAGTGGTTGCTCTCACTGCGAAGCACTGTAAAAGGCACCCCAGGTTGGAGAACTGTGGGGACACAGCTGTTCAACAGTCCAGATTGTACAATGGATAATTTCACACATGTTATACTTCTGGGGAATTCTGTACCATTGTGCACACGCATATTTCATGTGACATACATATTTTTAATCTTTTTGCAGAAAATAGCTTCTGCTGAAAAACTGAAATTCGATATTTTGCCCAGCAGAGGGCACTGTAGAATACAGCAGCCACTCCTGGGAAGCCCCAACCAGCAAGGGAAGAGAAAGAGCTTGCCTTTTTCACAGTGCCTGTTGGGCCAGGTCAGAAGACTGAGGAGACTGACAGCGTGGGGCTGCTTAGCGGGGGTGTGTGTGTGGGTGTGGGTGTGTCTCAGACAGGGACTCATAAGGGCTAATGGGAGAGGACAGACTGTGGCAGTGGCTGAATGGGAATGGAGGTGCAGGACCACATGGGCAGAGTGGGAGGTGCAGGACCACATGGGCAGAGTGGGAGAAGTGCAGGGCTACAGGAGAAAAGGGGATTGCTAAGTGGGAGCACAGACACACATGGGGACAGGGAGTGTATGGACATATGGTGATGGAGAAGGGGTGTCTGAGTGGGGGTGGAGGGACACGTAGACAAGGGATGCAAGGACACATGGGGGCAGAGAGACACAGGGGCAGATGTGCCTGATTGAATGGAAAAAGGCTAGGGATCAGCTAGGGTCTGCATGGGGACATTCCCTAACAATCCTCCTCGCGCTCCCCTCCCCTGCAAAACAAAACAAACAAACAAGTTCCATATTTTTCCTACCCATACACAACCCTTCAACCCTTCATATCCAGGCTCCTTCCCAGCAATTATTTCCCTCTCCTTCAGCTCCTCCGTTACCCTGACATCCCAAGCCTCTGCACTGCTTCTGAGGGGCCCAGGAAATATGGTTCTGTTCTGTGGTTTAAATTAATTATTAGAGTTCTATATTAAATATGCCTAGTAAGGAATCGATTTGTCAAAAAAGGTTTTAATCTTTTTTGTTGTCTGTATGGTTACAGACGCACTTACTGACAAGCATTTTGAATAAACTCATGTGATTATATTGTGTTATTTTGACAAATAAAATATGCAGAATTTTAAAATTGTGTGAGAATTTTTAATTTTTTGGTGCAGAATTTTTAGGTGCAGAATTCCCCCAGGAGTAATGTTAAACAGATTTTAGTTATACCTTGTCAATGGATGAAACTATTATTCTCAGGAGTTTAAAGGAAAAACATAGAAAGCAGACTCGCCAATTCTGAATTTTGAAGGATAACGTAGAAATAAATTTAAGAAGTTTTATAAAACCTCCATCACAATACAGGAAAGGGCTAAAGGATAACAAAACAACACCTCAGAAATAGATACATTTCAATCCATGCCCTTCTCCCCTCTCCTTGAGATTGTCCCTTCAGGGGAAGGTTGGAGCTCGATCATGGAGTAATGTAGGGAAGTCTGTGCGGCCACATTCTGTTTTATACTTATTTCTTGAACAGAAAATTTCAGCTTCCAAGACTATTAGCAAGGGACTTTCCAGAAACACTATTTGAAAATGTTATAGAAGTCTGCTATTCAAAAATCCTATTAAGGAATGAACTGGGATTTAAAGATACGCAGCACTATGAAAAAGCAGTTTCTCCTGAAGTTGTGTGAAAAGTTTGTTACTGACAAAAGACTACTAATTTATAGTAACAATGAGGGTTAATATATTTGAGAACCAAGAAATGTGAATCAGACAGGTAGTGACACGAGCCAGCCTTACTAACTTGTGAAAATCCATATTAAGAGTAACTGCTCAAGTCCACTAATTGGATTGGACTGTAGAATTCTAATTATAATGGAGCAGAGAAAGAAGGGGAGGCAGAGAGGGTGAAGTACCTCCAGTAACTACTAGAAGACTCTCTTTCTTCTCCTTTTCAAAGCGAGTTGCCATTTCTTCCTGCGAGGCCTCCTCTTCCTCCTTTTCTTCTTGCAGCCTCTTCATTCTTTCCATTAAGGCCTCCAGCTCACTCAAAGAATCTGCAATCTGGAGGGGGGAAAACAAAAAACACCACCATGATATTTTAGAAAATTAAAAATTAAATGGCATCACAGCGGTCTAGGAGTAAGAGCTCAAATTTAATATTCTCAAAAGTTATCTGTATCCTTGAAAACCCAGCATATAGTACATATACTTTGAGTCCATTATATGAGACACATCTTTGAAAGTCTTTCACAAAGGGTATGTCTATGCTGCAATGTAAGCCCAGGCTTAGTGGGACTCGAGTCAGCTGACCCACGTTGGAGAACCCTGGGTTTGAGCATCTACAGATTCTAAATTGTATGTTAAGACTTTTCTAACCCAGGTTCAAAACTGTGGTTCTGATGTCCACACTGCAGCACGCTGATCAAAGTCAAACCAGCCATCTCCCAGAGTCTCCTAGTGCCCTCACAAAACATGGCTGCTCTAGCTCTTTGACTGATATACGGTCAGAACATGTTATTGCCCATGATGCACATTAAAGGAAGTTTGAACTGCCTGCCAACATAGGCTGCCAGGGAGACATTTTAATATGTGGGCCCCCAGCTACCAGGGACAGCAACATGGTGGATGTGCCTCTTGAACTTTTTGCTTGTATTTTCACTCCTGGGTCAAGAAACGCGTAGACCTTCTCTGAAGCATTGGTGGACATTTTAGCAGCTTTTTCTGATCTACCAAAAGTACCTGACAGATTTCATGATGGAGCAAGGAGGAGGTGGCAACAGAGAAGTATCCAGGCATGGCAGACTCACACTGGTAGATGCTGCTCAGTACAATCAGCATAGTCACTGATGACCTCTAGGTGCTGTGATAGAGGAAGGCCAGGGAGCTGTGGCAGAGTGTTTGAGGGGAGATATATCAGCTCCAGGTTCATTAGGGCGTGGCTCCCTGTAGACTAGGGAAGCAGGCAGCAGGTTAATTAGGAGCACCTGCTGCCAATTAAGGCCTTAATAAAAACCCCTGCCTCACGCAGACAGGTGTGGGTGTTTGGAAGGAGTTTGGAGGCGTTGGAGCAGAGAGCAGTTTGGAGGCGTTGGAGAAGAGAGCAGTTTGGAGGCGTTGGGGTGAGCTAAGAAAGACCCAGACCTTAAGTAAAGGAACACCTGGCTTGTGTAGAGAGAGGGCAGGAAGCCCTCCACAAGCTGAAGAGTAGGAGAGGGAAGTAGTCCAGGGGAAGGAGTAGCTAATCCCAGTGGTTTACCGCTATACTCAGGGCCCCTGGGCTGGGACCCGGAGTAGAGGGCGGGCCCGGGTCCCTCCCTCTCCCCTCTAGGATACTTGTGGGACAGTTAATACCCTGTTCAGAGGCAAGAAAAAGGCTCCCTGAATTCCCCCACAAGAAGAGAAAGCGCAGGACCCATCAATATCGTGGGAGTAAGTGCCCACAAGAAGAGATTGCTGGGATCATACAGTCATGGAAACCTGGGATGGCAAGCAGTGGGTCCAGAAGTTTTGCATGAAGAAAGCAACATTTCAGAGCTTTGTGAGCAGCTTGCTCTGACTCACCAGCGTAGACACACACAAGGGCACCCTTGTCTATCCAGAAACAGGTTGCCATAACTGTCTGGAAGCTGGCTACTCCAGACTGCTACAGGTTTATTATGAACCAGTTTGGTGTTGGAAAGTCAACTGTGGGTAAAGTGGGTTTTCTGAGGTAATCAGGCACCTGGTTTACCACAAAGTGGCAGGCATTAAAGATATTCCTGAGGTAACTGTTGGCTTTGAGAGAATGAGGTTTCCTAGCTGTGCTGGGGACACTGATGGACTCACGTGTCCACAGTTAGCCCTCCTCAAGGAGCATGAGCATTTACACTACAAAGGGTACTACTCCATTGTTAGGCAGGTTCTCATGAAGTAAAGTTTTTCCACTGCTTGAGCATCTACATTCATGAACAGGATGGCACATGATTCCCCAAATGACATTGTATTAAACAGTCACTGTCCACACCATTACTCTGGGGCACCCTGTATCTCACTGCCCTCCCCGCCCCCACACCTTTTGCCTTGGTTTATGAAACCATATGAAAAACCCTAATTTCAGAGGCCCTGGCAAAAGGAGTTTTAACTACACTCAGCAGGTGCAGAATGGTTGTAGAATGTGGGTAGAACCTGCTTTTTTAGCAGGTTAAAATTGGAGATTGCTACAGACCCGTTTGTATGTCAGTGTCATCAGTGCTGTCCGTATTGCTGTAGCTTGCTATGCTGTTCACAATCTTTGTGAAGCCAGAAGTGAGAAATTTCCCCCAAAATGGACCCATGATAGTGGTGGGTTGCTGAATCAGTTCACTCAGCAGGAAAGTGCACCTACCACTGCTGGAAGCTGGCTGCACCCAGGCAACAGAAGTCAAGGATGCTTTGTGCTCCCACATTATGAACTTGCATGGCTTAGTGGAAGAGGGGGAATAGTACCTGTAAGATTGTGCTTGTGGGGGGAAGGGATCTGGGCTTGATTGCCATGCAATTAACTTATGAATGACATTAAAAATGCAGAGAGTAGTTTGCTTAGTAATGTGTAATTGCTCCGGACCCCGTTTTTAGCTTTATTATCTCAAAATTATGATTGTATGGTGTGATGCAATGATAGTAAACTTTCTTGATGATATTAAAGGCTTTATTTATAAAGGTGTTAAAACAGTACAACCATCATCCATTGCTAGGCAGGGCAGCCACCAGTACAACACCCAAAAACAAGTAACAGAAGACCATTTCCAAAGAAAAATATGGGCAGGAAACATGACAAATGCCATACCACTGCATCTCCCCATGTCCTACATTCTCCCTTCCTTTCGTTCTTTGTTTTCCATGCACTTGGCACTGAGAGAACAGGGATGAACAGGGATGAAGGTAGCCACAGGAGAGGGGTTCACGAATGAAGGCTGTGTGGGGTTTAGTAGCCCTGTACAACCACTCAGAGCTTAAATGCATGGGCTACACTGAGTTGCCCAAGCTACTTCTGGTCTGAGAGTACACTGCATGGTGTGAGAGAGGCAGCAGCAGCCGATGCTCTTCCAGGCATGTTGGAGATGGGCTCTGCAACAGTTCACTATTGACTCTGTCCTCCTCCCTTAGCTGTCGGTCTTGTTCCAGGAACTACATGAAAGTGCCTGCTCCCCTGCTCCAACCCATTCTTCCAGCGGTGTGGCAAGCCTAAGCCTTTCCTCCTGCCTCTCAGCATGCTGTTGCTCCGGTCTTAAATCCCTTTGCTGCTGGTACTGGACTTGCTTGTCTACCCTCTAAAGAACCTTGATTATAATTTCATCATGGAGACGCTATTGCTTGGAATAGTCTGTGCAGATATATTGGTGCAGGGGTCAAGTTCTGGATATACAACAGCTAGTGGAGGTCATGAGGCCTGAAATAGGACAAGAAACAAAGGGTTATTGTCTAAAATAGTTCAACGGAGGAGCACAATTAATTCTTATGAAATCTCAAGGCCATAAGATGTTAACTTCAAAACTGCACCACAATATATTTTGAAAAGGATGCTTCAGTCCACAGAATGTCTCTGGACATATCCTGAATAATGACAGTTACCATTGTCACCGCACTTCTGTAAGTTTATAATTTTTCTGTTTTTATAAAAACTCCATAAAACTACTTGGGCTGGGGAGAGAGGTGGAGGGGGGAAGAAGGGTGCAACTGCGGGAGGCAACAAGTAGCCTTGCAACAAAATGCTTTTTCTTTCATGCCTTTCACATTTTGGAGGACACAACTGTTCTTGTGGTGCCCTATTGGCAAAAGTAGATGTTCTTCCAAGCTACTAGTGGGAAACCCGCAGGAAAAGTATTCAAATGTATAGTGACTGTACAGTGTATCTAGGAGTGGAGTGGACTAGTCAGCAACTGCGGGGATCCTGGAAAATACACCCTTCCCTACCATGTGACTATCAAATTGAGTTCCTACCTCAGGAAAAAAAATTGCAGCCATCAGCAACCAGGATTGGGTCAGAATCCATGAGGAAATTAACATGATGCTGTATTAGCTCACATACACATGGTTCACCCTGTTATGCCACATGCAAACACGCAGAACTCCACAGCCTTCCTACTCCCCATCCACAGCACATTTCTGGACAAAAATTCAGATCCCAGTCATACCTGGAAGAAGTCATTTAGTCACCCACAGATCGTCTGGACTACCTTTAACTTACATGGACTAGATTTGGAAATAGAACACAGTCCCCTTCTCTCCCCCGAGTTCATTGTTTCCAGGCAGCTGCATAGACCATTGAATGAATACGGAGCCACAAACTTAAAGCCATTATTTCTTAAAGAACAACATTAATGATCCTACCAAACATCTGTGTTAAAAAAAAAGCCAAATCACTTTTAAAAGCAGGTTTTTATTGTTTGAAATTCCCAACTGCCATTTTGAACTCCACATTGGGAAGTGACGTGGGGTGGGGGAATGGAGAGAAGAAAGGGGGATGACAAGGCCCTGAGATACAATCAGTCATTAGCAAATACATGCTAATAGCCAGGGGTTCTCCTAACTTTTGCATTGGTTCTTAGAGTAGAAATCCCTCCCATTACTGTAATAATAAACTTTAAATGGGAGTCAAACTTACTGGGCTCAGGTGTTGCTCCTGTCTCCTCCAGCTTTGCTGCACACTTTGCAAAAGGCTTGTTCTGTTGGGCCTCCATTGCAACCACAGAAGGCTCTCGGATGGTGATTTTGCAGCTCCATATTTAGAAGACAATGGAAGGGTTAAGGACGACTCACTGAGCTGCTGTTGTACGCTGAGGTGGATAGCTTCTATTTTCAATTGAGTCAACGAAAGATTGTTGGCAGAGAGAGAATTAAGGAAATTAGTCCATGGGATTGTGGGATTCTTCTGGCAGACACCCAGAACAAGAGATAAGTGAGGCTGCAAAGCAAGAGGGCTCGAACCCTGAGTCCTGGTATGATTTAGGCTTGTTCCCTGCAGCCCTAGATCTTAGCCCTGGGTTAGTGCGATGTGTGTAGATGAACGGGTGGGGTTAGGCTTGAGCCTGGGTTTACACTGCAGTGTAGACATCCGTAAAAAGTTATAAGGAAAGGCAGTGAAAAGGGACAGACCTGGGAGCACTGCTCAAGCTTATAAAACTATTTTATTGCAGCAGAGGTAATTGAGAAATGCAGACACTGTATCCATAATGTATGTTGCAACATTCTGAAGGCTCAGAAAAATTTACTTATCCCTGAATAAACATTGACATGTATTCTAAAAGACAGTTTTAAATATTAAAATTAGACATTTCTGGTTCTACTGCTGCTGACAGCCATCTTACTAACAAGTTATATGGTCTAGGACAACAGCAATATAGGAGCCCAATCTAGGAGAGTAAATCAAGGGACAGCTCAGTGGTTTGAGCATTGTCCTGCTAAACCCAGGGTTGTGAGTTCAATCTTTGAGGGGGGACATTTAGAAATCTGGGGCAGAAATCCAGGGCTTCAGAGCGGTGCCCCAGCTCCGGGCTCCACTCCAAAGTCCTGCAGAAATCTGTGGGTGAGATTATGGTCTGCATTGCACAGGTCAGACTAGATCGGGGGTCGGCAACCTTTCAGAAGCAGTGTGCCGAGTCTTCATTTATTCACTCTAATTTAAGGTTTCACGTGCCAGTAATGCATTTTAACGTTTTTAGAAGGTCTCTTTCTATAAGTCCTTAGTTGTATATTAAACTGTTGTATGTAAAGTAAATAAGGTTTTAAAAATGTTTAAGAAGCTTCATTTAAAATTAAATTAGAATGCAGAGCCCCTCCCCCCCGACCAGTGGCCAGGACCCAGGAAGTGATTGCCACTGAAAATCAGCTCGTGCGCCATAGGTTCCCTACACCTGGACTAGATGATCATAATGGTCCCTTTTGACCCTAGAGTCTATTCTTCTATTTTAAAGTTTTATTAACCCAAACTAGTTGCTTTTACATATAAAGAAAAAAAATTACAAGAAAACTGCATATTAGAACTACATCTTTTAGTGACAAAAAAGCCAGTTGCAATCTACTGCATTTATCATTCAGATATGCATAACCTGAATCTGTTATTCTCTCCCCTTTCAACATCTTACTTGTGAAAAGTTATTTTATTTTGTTAGCAGTGAACTTAAAAACTACTCATTAAATGCACTAAGTGTCCCTCCACCCCCGAAATATAGCCAAGCATGTCCACCTGTGGTACAATTTAAGGTTTCCTTTTCAAAGCATTACAGTTGTAACAAACACCCAGGTTTATACAATATAATTAACTAGAGATCAAAATTCTTTCTGCTGGTTGGTTCAGGGAAAAAAAAAGTGGTTTGAAAAAAAAGTTTATTGATCCTAGAAGTAAGTACTTGGTCTCATCTGCAAAAAAGTGTTTTGAACATAAGCCTGTTTTGAGATCTTGGACATCATCAGAATTGTGATCTATTTGATCATGTTGCAATTTTTTTCCATTTTCATCACAGCATCCTCTAAACAGTGGTTTATACTATTTAAAAGTTAGGGCTTTCAGCTTTCTAAGAAAAAAAAGCCTTAATCTACCCTAGTAATTCAGGAGATCAGCAATTAAAAATCACTTTGCAACTGAAGCTTGTAATCAGAAAAGACAGTTACTCACCTGTTGTAACAGTTGTTCTTCGAGATGTGTTGCTCATGTCCATTCCAACAAGTGTGTGTGTGCACCGCGCATGCACGGTTCCGGAAAGTTTTCCCCAGCGGTACCCGTAGGGTCGGCAGGGGCGACCCCTGGAGTGGCGCCCTCATGGCGATGTATATATGCCCCTGCCGACCCTCCCCCCGCTCAGTTCCTTCTTGCCGGTACTCCGACAGAGGGGAGGCGGGTGGGATTTGGAATGGACATGAGCAACACATCTCGAAGAACAACTGTTACAACAGGTGAGCAACTGTCTTTTCTTCTTCGAGTGCTTGCTCATGTCCATTCCAACAAGTGACTTACGAGCAGTTATCTCGGAGGTGGGAGAGGAGTAATCTTAGTACCTGCTGCCAGGATCGCTTGTCCCATAGCAGCATCCTCCGAGGTCTGCTGCACGATGGCATAGTGCGAGGAGAAGGTATGGACCGAAGACCATGTCGCTGCCCTGCAGATGTCGACAATTGGAATATGCGCCAGGAACGCTGTGGATGTGGCCTGGGCTCTGGTCGAGTGAGCTGTTAATGGCGGAGGAGAAACGTTGGAGAGGTTATAACACAGTTTGATGCAGGAGGTGATCCATCCCGACAGGCGTTGAGAAGAAATCGGTAACCCCTTCATTCGCTCCGCTACTGAAATAAAAAGTTGTGGAGATTTACGAAAAGGTTTTGTACGTTCTATGTAAAACGCTAGAGCCCTTTTCACATCTAAATAATGTAGCATTCTCTCCTTGTTGGAGGCATGAGGCCTAGGAAAGAAAACAGGGAGAAAAATGTCCTGGTTCAAATGAAAAGCGGAAACCACTTTGGGAAGGAAGGCCGGGTGGGGCCGCAACTGAACCTTATCTTTATGGAAGACGGTATAGGGTGGCTCAGAGGTGAGTGCTCTGAGCTCAGATACCCGTCGGGCAGAAGTAATGGCCACAAGAAATGCCATCTTCCAAGAAAGATAAGAGAGTGGGCAGGAGGCTAGGGGTTCAAAGGGGGGCTTCATGAGGACTGTTAACACCAGGTTAAGGTCCCACTGAGAAACCGGTGGTCGCACCGAGGGGTACAATCTTTCTAATCCCCTGAGGAAGCGCCCCACAAGTGGGTTGCTAAACACAGAGGATCCCCCCACTTCTGTATGAAAGGCTGATATAGCCGCTAGGTGTACTCTAACCATGGAAATGGCTAGCCCTTGTCTCTTAAGCTCCAGAAGGTACTCCAGGATAAGGGGTATGGGAGCTAAAGTGGGGTTTATACCTTTTCCCTGAGCCCGTAGGGAAAAACGTTTCCATTTGGCCATGTAAGTGGTACGAGTTGACATCTTTCTGCTACCCAGCAGAACCTCCCTGACATGATTGGAGCACTGAAGCTCCGAGGGGTTCAACCATGGATATTCCATGCCGTGAGGTGGAGCGATTGGAGGTTGGGGTGAAGCAACCGCCCGTGGTCTTGGGAAACCAGCGCCGGGAGGAGAGGGAGGGTTACAGGACTGGACACGGAGACAGCCAGCAACAGAGTGTACCAGTGCTGTTGGGGCCACGCCGGTGCTATTAGAATCATGGACGCCCTGTCCATGCAGGCCTTGAGTAACACCCTGTGAATGAGTGGAAATGGAGGAAATGCATAGAGAAGACCCTCCCTCCAAGGGATCTGAAAGGCGTCTGCTTCTGATCCTGGGCTGAGGTTCATGAGGGAGCAAAACCTCTGGCATTTCCTGTTGGCCCTCGTGGCGAACAGGTCTATGAGGGGAAAGCCCCACCGCAGGAAGATTGAATGTGCAACATCGCCCCTGAGTGACCATTCATGGCCCCGAAACGAGCGACTGAGGGTGTCCGCCAGGACATTCTGAACCCCTGGGAGATAGGTGGCTATGAGATGGATGTTGTGTGCAATACAGAAATCCCATAGGGCCAGGGCTTCCCTGCATAGGGGAGAAGAGCGAGCACCACCCTGTTTGTTTATATAAAACATCGTCGCCGTGTCGTCCGTCTGGACCAGCACACACTTGCCTTGCAACCGGTCCCGAAACACCTGACACGCGAGACGAACTGCTCTCAGCTCCCGGACATTGATGTGGAGGGACAGCTCGCTGTGAGACCAGTGGCCTTGAGTCCTGGAGTCTCCGAGATGAGCTCCCCATCCGAGGGCGGATGCATCCGTCCCTAATGTCACTGTGGGCTGGGGTTTTTGAAAGGTGACCCCCGCATGGAGAGAGCTGGGCTGTAGCCACCAATGTAGCGAAGTCAGCGTGTGGCGTGGGAGGGTGACGACCAGGTCTAGTGGGTCTCTTCCTTGCTTGTACACTGTCGACAGCCAGGCTTGGAGTGGCCGAAGTCGAAGTCTGGTGTATGGTACCACGTACGTACAGGCTGCCATATGGCCCAAGAGGACCATGCAGTTTCTGGCCGTGGTAGTTGGGTACTGTAGGACGGAGCGAACCAAGTTCAATATGGCCTTGGCCCGAGCTGTGGGCAGGAATGCCATGGCTTGTTGAGAGTCCAATACTGCCCCTATAAACTCGATTCTCTGAGTAGGCTCTAGGGTCGATTTTGGCTCGTTCAATATGAAGCCCAACCTGAGGAATGTAGCTCTGACCAGAGCTATATGCTGGATAGCCAGTTCCCTTGAGTCTGCTCTGACGAGCCAATCGTCCAGGTACGGTTAAACGTGTACCTGCCTCCGTCTCAGGTATGCGGCTACTACCGACATGCACTTTGTAAACACCCTTGGGGCAGTCGATAGGCCGAACGGAAGCACTGTAAATTGGTAATGGTGATCCCCTAACACGAACCTCAGGAACCTTCTGTGGCCGGGGATTATTGAAATGTGGAAATAAGCGTCCTTTAAGTCGAGGGAGGCGAACCAGTCTCCGTGATCCATGGAAGGGATAATAGTCGCTAGGGAGAGCATGCGGAACTTCAGCTTCTTTATGTAGGAGTTGAGGCCCCGCAGGTCTAGGATAGGACGAAGGCCGCCCTTCCCGAAATAAGGGGAATAGTAGCCCTTGCCCCGAAATTCTTGAGGAACCTCCTCTATAGCACCCAAAGCCAGAAGGGTCTGTACCTCCTGAACTAGGAGTTGCTCGTGAGATGGGTCCCTGAAGAGGGACGGGGAAGATGGGTGGGTAGGTGGAAGGGAGGAAAATTGGATAGAATATCCCACCTTCACCAGGCTGAGGACCTATTTGTCTGAGGTGATTTGGGACCATGCCTGATGAAAGTGAGACAAGCGGTGGAGAAAGGGACGGAAAGGTGAAGGATTGGATACTGGATCGTCGCCCCCGGGCGCACCTTCAAAAGTTGGGCCTAGCGCTAGGGGGTTGCCTGGGCCCCTGGTTCTGCTGGCCGTTGTGGGATGAAGAACGGGGTCTTCCTCTGTTGTTTCCCCTTCCCCCCCTTCGATTTAGGTCTCGCCTGGGAGCTGGCTGGTAGGGGCGAGGCTGTTGGACTTGTGGGGGCCTGAAGGGGCGCCTAACTGTTTGTGGGGTATGAAGGCCTAGGGACCGAAGCATAGCCCTAGAGTCCTTCATAGAATGCAGCTTCTTGTCCGTATCCTCCGCAAACAGCCCCTGCCTATCAAAGGGCAGGTCTTGGATGGATGCCTGGACCGGGGGAGGAATACCGGAGACCTGCAGCCATGCCCCTCTCCTCATCATTATCGCGGTAGCCATCGATCGAGAGGCTGAGTCTGCGGAATCAAGCGCAGCTTGTAGCGCCGCCCTGGAGATCACCTTGTCCTCTTCCAGTATAGCCGTAAACTCCGGCGATGAGTCCTTAGGGACCTTCTCCTGGAACTTGCTGAGGGCAGTCCATTAGTTGAATGCATAGCGGCCTAGCGCTGCCTGCTGATTCGCGATTTTAAGCTGCAGGGAGGCCGACGAGTAAACCTTTCTGACGTATAGATCTAATTTTTTTGCGTCCTGTGATTTAGGTGTGGGTCCTGTGTGACCCTGTCTCTCCCTATGATTAACGGCATCCGCCACCAGGGAGCCCGGTGGTGGATGAGTGAACATGTGCTCGTACCCGGCTCGCGGTGTGAAATAACGGCGTTCTACCCCTTTTGCCGTTAGCGGAATTGAGGCGGGAGTCTGCCACAAAGTGGTCGACATTGAATTAATCTTCTTGATGAAAGGAAGGGCGATTCTCTTGGGCCCATCTGGAGAGAGGATGTCCACTGTCGGATCTTCCTCCTCCTGCACTTCCTCAGCAGGGAGGTTCAAGTTCTGGGCCACTCTCCTTAGGAGGTCCTGGTGCCCCTTGACGTCCATCGGTGGCAGGCCAGATGTCGAGGAGCCTGCCACCGCTTCGTCCAGAGAAGAAGAGGACGATGTGGCGAATGGGGGCTCCTCTTGAACAGGGTCTCCCGTGAGTGGACCCATTGGCGAGGCAGCCGAGGAATGATGGGGCATGGAACTGTGGTACTGACCCAACCCCGACGGACCCGGTACCGGTTCCTCTCCCGCCACCTCCGGTGGGGGTCTGGATACAGTGGCCGAAACAGGGCCTCGCGGCACCGCAGGTAGTGACATCGCCACAGATGGTGGCCCTTGTGTCTGCTGAAACGCCCACGGGGGCCAGAAGGACCACTGCACTGGACCTGGGTTTTGTTGGGACCACGGTGCCGAGTGGTGGGAGGAGCGTCGGTGCCGTGAACGGTGCCGATCTGACCCATGGGAGCGGTGGCTACGGCTTGACCGACGAGAAAGTACCCCGGTGCGGTGGCTTCGACTCGAGCGGGACGACGCGTCAGATTCAGATGCTGAGCTGGGCCATGGCGGTGCCGCGCCCTCCGGTGCCATGATGTATCTCTGATACATAGTAGGTTTACCGGGGCAGATTATCGGTGCCGACGGAGGTAGCTGGGCGCATTCTCCTAAAGCCCGCATCGGTGGTGCCGAGGGCATCCGGTGCCGTTGGTGCCGAGGTGAAGGGTGTACCCGGTACCGGTGCCGTCAGCATTGGAGGTATTAAAGGCGTGACTGACCCCGACGGTGCCGGTGTCACAAGCGGTGCCGGGGCCGTCGCTGGCACCGGATCCGAGAGAGGCAGGGCCGTGAAAGACGGTGCCGTACCGTTTTCTCCCGCGGACTCGATCAAGTCCTGGGCAGCCTCGAAGGTCTCCAGGGTCGATGGCGCCGGGAAGTCCAGGAGGGGCCTGTGCAGCCCTGCACCATCCCCCGATGCGTGCGCGCGCACCGGGCCAGACGCTGGCGGCACCCTACGGGGCTCATCTACGTGACCCTGGGTGTGCCGCGTCTTCGCCTTGGCCTTACGAGCCGGCGATCTGCCCCTCCGCTTCTTAGGCGGCACCGGCGATTGGGAGCGGTGCCGTCTGGGGCTCTCGGTGCGTCGTGGGGACCGGTGCCGGTGCGAATCCTCTTTCCTGGGTACCACCGGGTCCCGTACCGAGGCCGGAGCGCTTCGAGCTGACTTGGATGGGAGATCTCCCTGAGGTTGAAGGGCAGACTCCATAAGGATTAAACGCAGACGATGATCTCTCTCTTTCTTTGTCCTTGGTTTGAAGCTCTTGCAAATTGCGCAGCGCTCGGATTGATGGCCCTCACCCAGGCACTTCAAGCACTTTGTGTGGGGATCACTGTTTGGCATAGGCCTCCCACAGTGCTCGCAGCTTTTGAAGCCCAGCGCGCCAGGCATGCCCTGGAGCGAGGACTGATAAAGAACACACTACCTATCTAAGAACTGCTAACACTTAACACCAAGTAGAACAACTAGAAACAGATTTACACAAACAATAGGAAAAGGTTGGGATACCGCTACTAGATAAAGGGGATTCCAGCTAACCGTCATGGGCGGGAAGAAGGAACTGAGCGGGGGGAGGGTCGGCAGGGGCATATATACATCGCCATGAGGGCGCCACTGCAGGGGTCGCCCCTGCCGACCCTACGGGTACCGCTGGGGAAAACTTTCCGGAACCGTGCATGCGCGGTGCGCACACACACTTGTTGGAATGGACATGAGCAAGCACTCGAAGAAGAATTATGTGATTTTGAATCTGATATATTGCAAACAGTCAGGTCTAAAATCTTATATGTCACCAGAACCCTAGCATTCCAACAATATATAGAAAAGAAACAAAATTCAGGCTTAACTAGGAAAGAATGGGGAAAAAAACCTAATACAAAACAGAAGCAAGGAAAAGAATATTCTTACAACACTAACCCCAAAGTTGCTACTTGTGAGGGATGAATTTTCTATGTTGTTGTCGTTGGCAAGATCACAGACACAGAATCTGTTGACTGCTATAAGTCTGAACCCATTAGAGGTATCTGGATCTCTCTCTGGATTAATGCCACTACCAAATACAAAACTTGCCAAGGCATGATAGTGTGCCAGTAGGACCACAGCATGTACCAATTCAGGAAGAGACCAATTATTTTCTCCAGTCTTGACAAGTTTCTGAAATGAGAACAAAATAGAGGATAAATATATGAGCTCTAGAGACCAACATAGAAAGTGTATGAGAATATATATGGATGGGATGGCTCTGACTCCCAGCCTCCAAAAATAATGTTTCTTTCATTCCAAACCAACACCAAGCAGAAAAAGGCGCATATACTGTCCTATTTTCCACTTAGAATTATTTGTGTCGATTCCCATCTTTGGGGAGGGGGAAAACAAACATTTTTCTGAAATGAATAGTCGTACAATTATTTAATATCCTAACAGTTTACATATTTAGTAGAAATTCTAAATTTCTCATTTAATAATGAAATTATAAAAGAAAAATATAAAGCCTAAGCAGATATTTGCATATTATTTAGCACTTCTCATTAATAAAATTGTACTGCTAATCTAGATACATTTTGATGGATACCTGAATATGTTCTTTTGTGATCAGCCAGGGTCGGTGTGCAAGAAGTTTGTTTATTTCATTCAAATTTTTCAGTCTTTGTGGGATATATTCCAAACCATTCAACCACTCTGCAATCCCTCCAGTCTTCAGAAACTCATCAACATGCATATTTACTAGGTAGGAACACTGATGTCTGGCAGCAGCCTGAAGTAGTTAAAACAGTCAGGTATGTATTATAAGGGCAGCAGATTTAGATGTGTCTATGTAACACCAACAGACCCCAGTTGAGGGCAGGCAGGATCAAACTTGGGACCTCTGGAGCTAAATGCATGAGCCTCTACTGAATGAGCTCAAAGCCACATGGCCCTTAGCTACAGCTGTAGAGCGGACTCCTTAATCTCTCTCTAAGTAGTCTTGGTGCCACTAGATGGGACAAAACACCACACCCAGGTGGTGTGTGGGTTACATCTACACTGCAAAAATACCCCCAGCAGCAACTCGAAGAGTCTGGGGGCCTGTATACAGGTACAGTTCTGCAGTTATGCCACTGTAGCACTTTAGTGAAGACGCTACTATGCCGAGAGGAGAGCTTCTCTTGTCAGCATAGTTAAACCTCCTTCGTGAGAGGCAGTAGCTATGTTGACAGGAGAGCTTCTACATAGTGCTGGCTACACCGGGGACTAGGTCAGTATACCTACATTGCTCAGGAGTGTGGATTTTTCAAACCCCCGAGCGACATAATTATACCGATGTATGTTTGTAGTGTAGACCTGGCCCAAGTGAACTGACTTAGGTTTGCACCATAGGAAGAAAGGAAGCCAATTTGTTAAGGCAGGTCTATTTATAAAAAAGGTTAGGTGTCTGTTTTTTTTGGAGGGACATTAAGGAGATAGGGAGAAAATGTGTGTTAATATAAGGATTCTTGGTACATACCATTATAGCAATGTAGTGCCTATAAGGCAAAGGAAGGGGCCCATCCATACGCAACATATAGAACTGGCTGCGAAGGAAAGACTCCAAGTACTGAGTATGTAAACTCATGACCTGTGTGATGTTGTCCAAGCGACCAGATGTTGAGTATTCTTCCACAAGAAGGTTAGTACGTTCATTCAAACCATTTGCTTGCATAACCTTAAGAGCAAAGTAGACAATCTAAAACAGATAAACTAAGATAGATTTCCCCCCACTCAAGTAACCCCAGCCTACATAATTCAATTGTGCATGCAAATCCCAACTTCTGTGGACTTTGGGATGTTTGTGCATATATATGTACAGAAAATACATACAATTAAAGAATAAGAAATCTGCAAAGAAGCTGTACATTATGTTACTTTGACATGGTTCCATAAAAGTGGAGTGCAGTTTTCCATAAATCCTTCTAAAGATCATATTCTCACCTGGTGAAAGTCAACATAGCTTCACTGAAGTCAACATATCTATGCCGACATACCAGCTGAGAATTCAGCCCCAAAACATTACTTCAAAGTTAATATGGGGAGGAGCAGAGTTATGTAACTAAACCAGAGACTAGGTTGGTCTGCAGCTTACCAGTTTTATGTTTGTATAATTAAAGAGATCAAAAGTGAGTTTTTTTAAAAGCTCACAACATTATTTAAATATCGAAATTTAATACTTTCTTTAAACGGTTCTTTACTAACCATTCCAGTCAACCCTGACCTTGGGCTACAAGATGAAATCATGGGGTAGAACAGTAGCTCTTGAAATGCAAGCCTTAACAAAAAACATTAGCAGCTATTAGCCAGTATTTCATCACCAAAGAACAGCCATTCTGTGGAAAAAAGTTGCATATTTTTTAACTCCCTATAAAGAACATTAGCGTAGCTAGTTTATCATTACAAATACCATGACCTTCTTTTCCACTCCAACTGGTTTACTAGGAATTAAAAGATAAAATCCCTGCAATTTATGAACATAGCTCTGCTATTGAATATTTGATTCCGTGACTACATCACAAAATAAAACAAAAATCTTGAACTGGCAAAGAAAATGTTTCTTGATCAATTTATTAAGGAATAAAATATACACACACCTCAATATGAGCAAGTTACTACACTGCCTCTTTTTACCTGAAAGTTTCCTTGGTTAAGCTTGTAGTATCAGAAGGCAAAGGTGGAAGAGAGTCATTTCAGCCATCTAGTTAACTAGTCACATCATCTTTCCATGAAGAATTGTTCTCTGCAAGGTCTCTTTTTTGTGCTTTGTACCAAGCAATGGGCCTTCCATCATTCTTCCTCGGAGGCTGTTCTGACGATCAGAAACTTTCTATTGTTTTTCAGACTAAGTGTCTACATAGAAATACTACAGTGGCAGAGCTGCAATGTTGTACGGTAGACACTTATTACAAGTGATGGAAAGGGTTCTTCCAAAGCTGTAGTAAATTACACCGCTCCAAGAGGCAGCAGATAGGTGGACAGAAGAATGCTACTGTCAACTTAATACTATCTGCGCAGAGACTTAGATCAGCTTAACTATGCGTGTGAATTTTTCACACCCCTGAGCAATGTCGGTAGATTGACCTAAATTTTAGTCAGAGACCAGGCCTAAATCTGTTCTTAATTTATCCCATTAATGCTTGTTATACCCCTATACTCCATTCTAATAATTCCTCTCGCTTCTCAGTGATTACACCCTTCAACTATTTATAGAAGTACATCCCGTTAATAGTCTCTTAGGAAAACTATCCATGTGTGTCTCAATCTTTCCTTGTAGGTTTCTCCCTCTAGTTCTGATCATCTTTGCCAGTTTTCTCTACACTTTCTACAGCTTATCAGCATCTTTCTTGTAAGGAAGTACTCAGAACAGAAAACTGATTTCAGGTGCAGTTACATTTTTCTGTAGAGAGAGGACCTGTCATGTATTGTTGTGCCTTGCATAGGCAGTTACAGAACTACACTCTGTTTGAGCATTACTCTTTTCCTGGATTATCTCCACAGTAAGTGTTTTTGGATAATTTTCCCCTGGATAGATCAGCTTGAATTTTCCGGGCTGACTTTGTATGTTTTGACTGTTTGTCTCTAGTTCAACAGGTATTACTCTTCTGTTCTAACAGGTATCCGTACTTTGCAAATTAGTAGCATCTATGGATTCAATAAAATGCTCTTCCAGATTTTTACAGTACACTTTACACCTTCTGCTTCATGCTTGTCATTAACTTTTACTTCACTCCTTCTGTTTTCAATCTATTCCACACTGCTCTTACCAAAGTTCGTTTTGTTTAATTTCTCAAGCTTTGAAATGTACCAACATGTTTTACAATTATATCAAGTGTAATCCCTTCATCTTTCATTAATAACTATCACCAAAACAAAGTCAAGCCAGACTAGCAATTTTAGGCTTTATAACTTTGCTTATTGTTTATAGTTCTAATTTCATATAGAAGTGTAGGGATTTGTTTGAATATTTGTTACGCTATTTCCTTAGCGACAGAAACCAAGCTTATGGGGTAGTAGTTCCAGAATTATACTCCTTTCTGAAGGCAAAGGCCTGATCTACACTAGGAATTTACAATGGTATAGCTCCACAGCTATACTGACCTAACCCTGGTGTAGACAGTGATAGGTCAACAGAAGAATTCTTCCATCAACATAGCTGCCGCCTTTCAGGGAGGTGGGTTATCATGCTGACAGGAGAAATTAGCAATGTCTACTGAAGAGTTACAGCAGTGTCACTGTACATTTTAGACATACCCTAACTTCTTATATATGGCCTCCAAGGACTTTCCTGTCATGCTGGACTTTAACGGATACATTAAGCTTATTAGACAATTCTTTCAAAAATTATATGTTCAGATTCTAAAAGCAGAAAGTGAATATTTTATCTTTATGACATTTTCCTTGCTTTCCAGTTGTCCAAACTTTGTTGTTCTCATTATAGGTTTGCTTTTAAGTTCAGCTTGTCAGATCCGTGTGTGATATTAATGAAAGCCTTTTCAGTCCCCTTTGCAACTTTGGCTAGCAGTGACTCAGTCTGGTTTTTGCTGCCCTGATCTTTTCTCTGACTAATTATCCGTTGCCTATCTCAAGTCTAGGTGGCTCATGTCAGTGGGAACATTCAGCACAAAATTTAAAAATTGCAATATCGTTAATTTGATTATTGGACTGTCCCAAAACTAACCAACCATATCCCACCATGGACCAACAAAGACCATAACTTCCTGGACATTCAGCGCAGGCTCCTATAAGCCAAATGCCCACCAAAAAAGAGGGATGTTGCAGCAAGCCTAGAAATTAACCAATCTGAGTTCTGGCAGACTATGAGACAGGGAGTAAGTTCCAGAACCCAAGACCCCTCATGAGTCAGAAGCACTCTCCCTTTTAAACCACCTTTGCTGATCTTAACTGTTGGCAATACTGCTTGGGAAGAGCGTCACCTCAGGAACCATATCATAAAGCCATTTAGGGTTTTGTAGACTTAGAATGTACACAATACCATTAAAACAGCTCTAAAAGACTAAAAACAATTAATACACACAATTTTTTCCCTGATAAAAATCAAGCCAGGGCTTATTCCAATATTCTTCTCTATTCACAGAATCCTGTCTGCGGAGTTTAATCAATACTTGTATCATCCTGAGTAATGGGTGGGGATCCTGCAATTTCTTTTCCTTCTGCCTAGGAGGGGAGAACTATTCCAAGAAACACTAAAACCCTATGTGACGTTATTGACAAACTGACAATATAGATCATTGTTGCAACCACTATTCTATATTTGCAGCAAATATTGTACAAAGGTTGTCATGTGAGATATCTATGACAAGGTTTAATTTTCTGGTTATGATTATGCTATCTGTATGCATGTATCATTTTTGTATTTCTATTCTAAGTATTGAAATACAGACTATATAGAGACAATCTTGCGCTTTGCTTTTGGGTCAGTACTGCTTAGCCTGCTTGATGGTATTTAATGGGCCATCAGCTTTGGGCTATAACTGCCCTGCTCCAAACCATTTGTCCTGAACCGATACTCTCAGCTGTGTCCCACCAGACACCACATCATTGCATCCTGACTTTCCTTTATTTTAACTTCTATATCCTTTATTCTAGTAATTGCCTGGCTTTAACAGCTACTAGCTCTTTTAAGAAAACAAGAAGCAGGACTTGCCTTTACATTTTACTTTCACAAAGAATCCCTCAGGAAATGTTGCTGTAAAGATTTAACTCCTAGAGAGAGAACTGTGCATGCAAATTTTAAATATACTGTAGCAAGTTTTTTTTGTATACTGCAGCAATCTGCAATTAAATACTTCAGTATTTAAATCACTGGAGTCAAATCTGAGTTTGCACCTTTGCAACTATAAGTTTTATTATGGACATAGTTGTGTTTGTGAAAATTGAAAGTCAGATCATGCTCAGATTACTGAGCATTTATACTGAAGTACTGCCTAGCGACTACAACAAGATATGGCTCCACTGTGCTCCGTATTGTACAAATAACAAATGAGTCCTCCTCCTAAAAAGCTTACAATGTGTTTGCAGGTTGTGCAGCTTTAATGGGAGTTGCATTTCTACATCTGAAGACAGAAGTTAGTCTACAAGTCAATGGGTGCTAACTGAAGATAAGGAGCAAACTTTAACTTTTACTCACTGAGGGCCAGATTCTGATGCTCACTCTAAATGGTCCTTTAGTCCACAAATAACGGCACTGGATTCTCAATGGGACTCCACATGGACTAAGATTCTGCCCAATGGATGTAGAATGACTGAATCTGTCCCTGAATATTTCTGTTATGCAGATACTACTTATGCAGAGTAGTTCTAGTTTGCAAACTTACTTCCTTCTCTGGTATAAAGGCACTTGGTCCTCTTGTTAATGGCTGAGACACTCGGATTCTTTTTTCCTGCAAAGGAATGTCACATGCTTTTATTAGAATTAGCAAGGATAACATATTAACTTACTTTATCTTACAAGATTAGATGCTGAAGGCCTTGACTTAGTTATCTTGAAAAGACTGTCTGCATGTTTTACAACCCATTAACAGATGAGGCTAACATGCCATATCAGTTGGATTGATTTAGCAGTCATTTACATTGCTCTAATAGACTGCACAAAGTTTGGCCAGTGACAGGATATAAAAAAATAAAAAATAAAAAAAAAAAATCACCCCATCACTCAGAAATCTAACCTTGACTACTTTACAGATCTATCCAAGAACATGTGGCAATAGTGCTCAAACTTTTGACACAATAGTTCAGAGCAAACAAACTGCCAGAATAGAGAGAAATATTGAACTCAAAAGGAAATTCTAGCATGATACTAGACATCAGATTGACAAGGCTGCATATGGAAGATGGTTCTCAACTCTATTTCCCTCAACACTGAATTTAATTATAAGATTAGAAATGCTCTGAAAATGGCAAGATTCTTATGAAAAAAAGCTATTACCCACACATACAGCAACCCGAGTGATTTACAAACTTGTACAAGAAAAATTATGCCTCCACTTGTTGAGGAAGAGATGACCTGATTAAGTTGCATCCAATTCAGAAGAGAGACTAGAGGATACAAGGCCTACAAGGTACAAACTAAAGTGAAGGAAAAGCCAGCCCCCAAAAGAATCAATGTCAAGTTTCTTTGTACAAAATGTATTTACTACATAATAGGCAGTGTATCCCCCCACCTCCCACCACCCCAGAAGAGAACGGAACTAAGATTTAAAGAAAACATATGGGTCTCAATCCAGCTTCCACTGATTTACATGGTAGTCTTACTTTTTAATAGGATTTTAATAGGAGCTGGATCAAATCCAAGATGGGTACAACCAAATGCCAACACAGTAAGAGAGGAGTGAACTACATGGTCATCATCCACTTCTGTACTCCTATTACTATCAGTGTCAATAAAGTGCCTGGGATTTTGGGTGAGCATGTTACATTAGTACATTCCATTGACTTAAATGCACTAGCATCTTAATCTCCATAAGAATGAACAAGTTTTGCTTTCCTGGTTTTAGAATAGTCAACTAATAGCCCCCGGAAATCACTAAATCACAGTTTTTAGCCTGTTATATCAATTCATATATGCAAGGTGATGAAGATTTGTATGCGACTGCATAACTATAAACTATTATATGCCTTGCAAACAACTATGCAGTTCTGAAATAAACAGATGCTCTACATCAAAATGTTTAGACAAGCTTCATTGCCAGATGCCAACAAAGTCTGACTGCTCCCAGAAAAAAAAAAAAAAAAAACCCAATCAGTCTTTGGTCTACAAATCTGCATTATTTCTTTCACCTCAAGTAAAATGAGAGACTATGCTTTTCAACAGCAGCATAAATACTTTCTCCTAATGCTTATGCACCCCCTCAAACTTATTGTTTATCAAATGGTTATCCATTTATCCATTCAACTACTTTCCTTCCAAAAGCATTAGTTCTTATTGTTGCAGGTACATGATTGCATCTCTTTTGAAATCAATTACCCGTTATTAGTGACAGAGTCCTGTGGCACCTAAAGACTAACAAACGTTTGTTAGTCTTTGGGTGCCACAGGACTGTCGCTTTTGCAGATCCAGACTAACACAGCTACCCCTCCGATTCTTGACACCATTATTAGTGGTTGCTTTTAAAAAAGACCACCTGCACCAGTATTAGATTTGCACTCAAACCCTGACAATCAAATCTCAGATGCGCACAGCAATGCCTTCAGAGAGATGTTTGCAAAATACACTAGTTTTGTAAATGAATATGTGCACCGTTTTAAAATTACTTTAGACACTAGTCTTTGTATCAGACTGCCACACAAGGAAGTAAAAAACACTAGAGGTTCATATTATTGTTATATTTCTGGGGGAAAAAATCCCACCTACATTGATTTTTCAGACAATCAGAAATGTCACTGCAAGTTATTCAGGAAAGAGGTTAAAACAAGAGCTTGATGATTTAGCGATTTGTGGCAGGGTGGGCCTGACCCAGCCTGTCGCCCCTTTAAGAGGGAGAAAAGCCCTCTGCACACCTCCCTTGCAGAAAGCCTAATTAGCCACCTGAGCTGCAGAGCAATCAGCCTGGATGGGTTGCACCTGGCAGCCTCCTCAGGGGGATATAAGCCTGACAGGCAGGAAGCCCAGGGTGGTGGAGGTATGGTAGTGTGGAGGAGTGAGAGAGAAAGATAGAGAAAGGTACAGAGCTGAAGCTAGAGGCCTGACAGAGCTGAACTATATAGAGTTGTGTAGAGCTGTAAGCTGTAGAGCTGTGTTAGAGCTGTAAGCTATAGAGCTGTGTATAAAGCTGTGTATATTGGTGGTGGAGCCTTGCACTGTGAAATAAAGAGCACTGTTGGAGCCAAAGAAGGATTTCCTGCCTGTGTTTGAAGAGGGGTGAGAAGGCGATCTGTCACAGATTACATTGGAGTTATGTTTATTACTTTGGAAGAAAAGTGTCCACAGTTGAGGAAATGCTGTCACCCCTTCTAAAATAATTTGAGCTGTTCACGAGAAAGCCAGTTGTAGGGAGACAAACAATTAATACCCAGTAAATTGCAGTGAAGTCCCAGAATAATTTATGATACTTAACCAAATTTGTTAATCCTGTGGAAAACAAAATGGGTAAATACTTTATATGTTTAATAGGATATGGCACATGCACATTGTTTTATTGTATTTTCTTTCAAAATTTAACTTAGAGAACTGAACACTGAAATACTATTAAGTAGAAAGTTATAGCAAGTATTGATATTTTTGATAATGAAAACAAACATGTTTCCCAAAGTAACTAGCAAATCCACTGTTAGAATTGATTTGATTTGTTCTGTTTTGAAGTTATTTTAAAATCCTAATTTTGAGATAATCTTCATTTCGGACAGGATAATTGGGATGAGTAGCTCTCTGGGGTCAGGGAGTGAGGATGTGAAAGCTGAGTGCCTGGTGCCTTAAAACCAGGCTGCTCAATGGCCCTTTTGCTATGACAGGAGAAGGAAAAATCCAATTTAAACTCTCTCAAGATGAGAGACAAGTTTAGAGTCTGGGACAGTGTGAATACTTTTACGGAGCCCTGGAGAGACAAACGGAAATTGCAATACACTCCTGAGCACCAACTGACTGGTGTAATACCCTATGAAAGGAAGAGGTAGACACTCCCCTTAAAAAATTGTGACCAAATGACACGCTGGTTAAGTTGTATAAAGCACATTCAAACTAAGTGCTAAACCATGTGACTCCAGACAGCACATGTAGGGTGTGTGTGTGTGTATATACAAGAAACCTTGGATTAACTGTACATATTAACATGTTGCATCTTCCATTGAAACACACCTAGTGAAAGCAGTTTACCTGATAAATCATTCTGCTCCAATAGAAATAAAGTTAATTCTGAATCCTGGCAAGCTGATCAATTTACCAACCTAAAGTGAGTTACCAAGTCCCAGCAGAGGGACCTAGAAACTACATGGAAGCTAGCAACTCTATAAAGAATGAGGTTTCAAAGGGGAAAAAAACATTTAAAAAGCTCTCTCCTCCCCACAAAAAAGCTTTTCCAATATAGGATTAACAGCTGTATTTTAGTTGCTATTAAGCGCTTAGTTCCTTAACTAAGTATTCTAAAAATATAACCAAGTATTCCCACAGTATTCTTGCCAGCAAATTAATGAAGTATGAGCTGGATGAATGGACTATAAGGTGGGTAGAAAGGTCATTGGGCTCAACGGGTAGTGTGATCAATGGCTCAATGTCTAGTTGGAAGCCCATATCAAGTGGAGTGCCCCAATCTTCACTCCTGGGGCCAGTTCTGTTCAATATCTTCATTCATCATCTGGAGCAGGGGTCTCCAAACTTTTCAGCCCGAGGGCCGCATTAACTATTAAATAGCGGTTCGGGGGCCGACAAGATAAGAGGGCGGGGGGGGGGAGGCGGGTGTAAGAGGGCTGGGGGGGGGGGGCAGGGCCAGCAACATGAATTTTGGGGCCCCGTACAGCAGACCGTACGGGCCCCCCCGCCAGTCTCCCACCGCCCGCGGGCCCCCCCCCGCCAGTCTCCCGCCGCCCGCGGCCCCCCCCGCCCCCGGCCAGTCTCCCGCCGCCTGCGCTCCCCCCCCCTCCCGCCGCCCGAGGGCCCCCCCCCGCCGATCTCCTACCTCCCCGTCTCCTGCCTCCCGCGGCCCCCTCCCCCCCGGGTCTCCTGCCTCCCGCGGCCCCCTCCCCCCCGGGTCTCCTGCCTCCCGCGGCCCCCTCCCCCCCGGGTCTCCTGCCTCCCGCGGCCCCCTCCCCCCCGGGTCTCCTGCCTCCCGCGGCCCCCTCCCCCCCGGGTCTCCTGCCTCCCGCGGCCCCCTCCCCCCCGGGTCTCCTGCCTCCCGCGGCCCCCTCCCCCCCGGGTCTCCTGCCTCCCGCGGCCCCCTCCCCCCTGGTCCCCCCCCATCTCCTGCCTCCCGCGGCACCCCCCCCGCCCCGCCGATCTCCCGCGGCAGCCCCCCCCGCCCCGCCGATCTCCCGCGGCAGCCCCCCCCCGCCCCGCCGATCTCCCGCGGCAGCCCCCCCCCCCGCCCCGCCGATCTCCCGCGGCAGCCCCCCCCCCGCCCCGCCGATCTCCCGCGGCAGCCCCCCCCCCGCCCCGCCGATCTCCTGCGGCAGCCCCCCCCCCGCCCCGCCGATCTCCCGCGGCAGCCCCCCCCCCCCGCCCCGCCGATCTCCCGCGGCACACCCAGCCGGTCTCCTACCTCCGGCATGTGCTGCCGCCACGTGGCCGGCCGGGAGAAGGGGGGCGGGGCTGGCTGCTGATTGCCGGGGGAGGCGGCTGGTGAGCTCTGCCGCCGCCGCCCCTGCGGGGGGGGGGGGGACCCTGCTCTGCCCCCATGGCAGCGGCGCCGGGGGATCCTTACCCCGGGAGGGATGGAGGGTGCCCCGGCCGCTGCCCCCGAGCCTCCCCAGCGCCTCCCGCGCCCCGGCCCAGCCCTGCCTTCCACGGGCCGGATGAGAGGGCCTCGCGGGCCGCATCCGGCCCGCGGGCCGTAGTTTGGAGACCCCTGATCTGGAGGATGGCGTAGACTGCACCCTCAGCAAGTTTGCAGATGACACTACACTGGGAGGAGTGGTAGATGCACTGGAGGGTAGGGATAGGATAGAGGGACCTAGACAAATTAGAGGAAATATGTTGATTTTGAAAAAAAATGTCTATGGAAAGAAGTCCAAACATTTTGTTTTGACAGTATATCGATTCAACTTGCACACTAAATATGTTTATATATTTATCCACTGAATATGTATACATTTAATATAACATTAAATATCAAAGAAAATGAAATATTTTAACAGTCCCAAATCAAAAAGTCTGGGAATTTGTGTTTCACAGGAAATTTCAGCATTTCTTTCTGAATTGGAATGAAAAAAGTGTAGAAGACGTGTCAGCACTTCCCATAAAGTAAAATTCCAGCTCCTGACCATCTCTAATTACAAACAATGAACTCTATTTCAATCTCAAATTGATGGAACAACAGAGGATTTTGGAGCATAAGAGTTTTCACTAGCTTATTAATGGGAGGAACAACCATCTGCTAACTAGCTCATCTATAATCCCTCTAATTAGAAACCAAAGCTATCACTTACACAAGTATTATGACAGATGGAAAGATCTTATAGCCATCCCAACATAATTTCAGGCAATCATGCACCGAACATCAGTAGTGGAGATTTAAAAAATAGTTAATCTCATCAATTTGCATCCTAGAAAATAGTTTACCACCCCAGGGAAGATGGCTTCTGAAAGTGTTTCTTTAGGTTGCTTTAGTCCTTTGGGGTTCCTAGCTTACCTATGAACCAGGCATTATTCACATACTTCCTTCACAGGCAAAAGCATTCAGCTTGTTGTCGATTATCATTGGTAAAATGGGAGAAGGATAGAAAGATAGGTGTAATGGAGAGAGAGGTGAGGCACAGCTGACATTTATCTTCCCACATTGGACTTTTGAGAAATGGGTATAGCAATCAAAAAGCCAGCTTGTTCAAAGTTAGTGCTCATTAAGACATCAACAGCTCAGGACTGTCAAGGTCAGTTTCCTTTTCCTAGGCTTATTATCCTCAGAAAAACATAGCTGCTTACAGAAAACTATGAACAAGGCCTTCCAATATATGCTGATCTGATACTCGACATAACTTTGGCATAAAACAGTGAACTTACACACTGGACCATACTAATATTTGCTACTGCATCTTTCCTTGGAACCAGGCTCTATGGAATCAAAGATCAGCTCTGCCTCCTTCAGAGAGGCATGCAATGGTGAGCATTCGGAGTATGTTCAAGAGGCTCACTGCAGCCTTAAAAGGGGAGCTTGTGTAATTCATCTCCCTCTCCCCACATTTTTTGACCAGGGAGGGAGGATTCATGCTCCAGACTGTACATGAAGGACAGCTCCCATGATGCAAGATTTTAAGTAACAGACTGCTGCATCAGTAACATTAATGTATGATGTTTAAAACTACATCGCTGTTGAGTTCTTAAGAGGAGATTGAACTGGTCAAGAGGAATTCCTGGGTTCTAATACTAGTTCTGACATTAGCTGTGGGGAGCTTCAGCAAAGTACTTATTTCCTTTTTATAAAACAGGGGTAATTGCTAGCAGGATATTTTAGGACAAGTACTTAAGAGTTTTAGAGCACTTAATCATTATGTATTAAGGTATAAAATAGTTTCATTTTGCAGGTTACGCCACA
Source organism: Sternotherus odoratus (assembly GCA_032164245.1). NCBI lineage: Eukaryota > Metazoa > Chordata > Testudines > Kinosternidae > Sternotherus > Sternotherus odoratus. The sequence continues at coordinate 278,473,339 of JAVMKO010000001.1, read as the reverse complement.
TGATCCTTCGTGCTTGCTAAATAATCTAGTGTGCACATTGTCAAAACAGGATAGATCCAAAGACTGTCCGGCATGTAGTTTCAATATTTATTTTTAGTAACTACAACAGGGAGGGTGTCTGCTGTCAGACGCCAAGTGTTGAGTAGACAGTGGGGTATGGCAACCATTTCCAACAATTGTATTGACCAAACTGACAAAGTAAAGGGGAATGGGATCGCAGGAGGCACATCATCATTCTGAAGCTTTATACTGCCCAAGAGACCTCCCCCTTCTGTCAGAAGTATTCCATAGTGGCCAGTTCTTCCAGCTCTGTGGCCCCATGGACTGGTGTAAAGAGGCCAGAATGGCAGAGAGAATCTGACCCACCAACTCATCTCCACCACAAACTCCTCTGCCCTTCTTACACATTACTAGGTCACCTAATTCATTTTTTTCCTTGAAAAACTTACTAGAATTGTAAGTAGACACATTTCATGAATCTTAAAGTTCCTCACAAGCAAAAGTCATAGTGGAAAACTGCTCCTCAAAGTGAGGACAGATTAATTGTGGGGTGCTTTGAGGGGGGATGGGATCTGTGTTCTGACCAATGCTATTTAATATATGGATGACTACATTGTAGTTGGTAAAGTCCCCTCTCCCCCACCTGTCCCTCAAAAGCTGCATTGGTCTGACTGTATCAAGTTATACTCCTCTTTCTAAGATGGATAAATCTGCCTACTATTTAAGTAATGCTTACCCATCTAATTCCTGGGACCTCCCTTGGTACTTTAAGACAATATAATAAAACCTCAATTTTACGAACCATCAGTTTTATGAAGCATTTTCCCTCCTGGCAGGGGATGCATAACAAAGGTAATATCAATTAAGAATAAGTCAACATCTCTTCACAGTCGGAGGTCTTCAGTGCCCTGAAAATCACTTTGCAGTAGTTTGAAGGACCACAAAACGTTGCGGTGCATCATAATGCAACCTATGTACTGCATCTACTGTCATTTTGAGATATCAGATTTTATGAACTCCTCAGTTCCCAATTACTTTAGAAAGCAGGTGCTCTATTGTATATTAGCAACCTCATTAGTAGCTTTCCAGTCTTCAGGAGATAGCTGCTGTTTAAGAATAGACAAAATTTGCTGATCTCCACTGTTTCACACTTCATCTCCTTCAGAAAACATCAGATAAATACCATCCTGCCACCACTTTACAGCACTTGCGTTTATGTTACATTGTAACTTGCTCACAAAGTTCAGTCTCTGTCGAGGCCATACTCTGATCTAACATAAGAAGTGCACATAAGAAGTGCCTCAAATAGGAAATTCCCCATAATCATCTACTGTATAGGACATAGACAATTCATATAATTCTCCACTAATTCACCACCTCTAGCTTCCCCCTTGCATAGCTAGCTTATTATTATTTTGTGTATTCCAATGTTTCTGACTCTGTTCTTTGCATATACTTTTTTTTATCTCCAACTTTTCCCCCTTAACTGACACTGCCTGTGTTCCAGTCTTGGCACGTTTGAGGTTTTCCAGTTTAAAAATACTTTTAACCTTAAATCTGTGTATTTCTTTACTTAATCAGGCACATTTTGTTTGGATGCTATTTGAAAAACAAAACTATATGTACTTCTAGTGCAGTTTTCTTAAATACCCTGTAAGAAGCTGATTAAACAGTGATACATATTTTTAAACTTTGCCCTTCAGTATGCGATAAGACACTTTCAGAGTTTTAAGGATGTGCCTTTTTAAAAAATTGTCAGAGTGACTTACTCATCATGTCATGTTCAGTTATTACATCACACCCATCTGTACTGCTATCACTGTACCCCACTGGGGCTCCTATATTCATTAACCCCTTCTTGCTACTTAATCGGACATTCAACTAAAAAATAATAAACTGTCTGAAAATTTCGTAACTGTTATAATTACAACTGACAAGATTATTCTTCTACTCTTTGGTGATAACAAAGTTTTGCTGTTCGTTTACTCTGTGCACTTGACACTCTACAGTCATTTCCACTGTGTTCCCTTATACAGTTTTTTTCCTGGCTCAAGAGACCCTTAAACACCAACAGAGGAGTATTAAAGCACTTATTTTTAAATTATTTTTTGCACACATTATTTAAAAAGGTGTTTTATGAAAAAAAGTTTTGTTTTTAATATCAAATTGACCATGCCCCTTTTAATACATCACTTCCAAGCACTAAGACAAGCAGCTATAAAAACAAATCTTATATATGGCATCAATAAAATGCTCCTCCAAGCCCTGCCCAAGTGATGAAATTCAGCCAAGCTCATACTGCAGTAGTTAAAACCCCTCATTATCCTATCATAAGATTTAACAACTTCTCATACTCAAACTCTTGTCTGAGAGATTTACAGTATGCACCTACAAGTAGTATTTATTTCTTGAGGTTTGTGACTAGATACACTTCATTTTTTCATCCTGTCTCATAGAGACCCAGACAGAGTCCCTTACCTCACCGATATTTAAATCTTCCTTTAGTTTATAGCCAGGGTTCTAGCTAATTAGTTATTTTATAACATGGGTGGGCAAACTACGGTCCGTGGGCCACATCTGGTCCACAGGACCATCCTGTCTGGCCCCTGAGCTCCCGGGCGGGGAGGCTCCCCGATCCCATCCCCCACCTTTCCCCCTTCCCTAGAGCTACACGGGCAGTGCTCTGGTCCGCCGCTACTGTGGCGTGACTGGCTCCGGTCGGGACTGAGCTCCTACCGCTCTCAGTGGCATGGTAAGGGGGCGGGGCTGTGAGCTCCTGTGGGGCAGCATGTCTGGCTCTGGCAGGCCGTGCAGCTGCCAGACACACTGCTCTGAGTGGCACGGTAAGGGGGTGGAGGGGTTGGATAAGGGGCAGGGAGTCCCGGGCGGGCAGTCAGGGAGCAGGGGGTGGCGGAAGTTCTGGGAGCATGGTCAAGGGATGGGGGTTGGATAGGGCATGGGAGTCCCAGGGATCTGTCAGGGAGCAGAGGTGTGGATATGGGTTGGGGAAGTCAGGGAGAGGCGTCCTGGGGGGCAGGTAGGGTGTGAGGGGGGTGTCTCAGGAGGGGGTCTTCAGGGGACAAGGAGCAGGGGGGGTTGGATAGGTTGGGGGCTCTGAGGGAGAAAGTCAGGGGGCAGGAAGTGGTGGGGGTCAGAGGAGAGGGGCAGGCCAGGCTGTTTGGGGAGGCACGGCCTTCCCTACCCAACCCTCCATAAAAGTTTTGTAACCCTCATATGGCCCTTGGGCCAAAAAGTTTGCCCACCCCTGTTTTATAATGTACAAAGTAAATATTGTCACATCCCATGGATTTATATTAACTCAAGTTAAGTCCAGTTGGACTCAAGAGGTCAAACACTACAGCTCTGCCATTTGGGGGAGGGAGGGTATATACTTTAGTGTTAACAGAATAGCTAGTATTATTAGCCCCAGTTAAAACCCCAACAGCACAAATAAATTAACTTCTACACTTCTATTATCCCTGCTATCAGATGCTAGGGCTAGGTTTATACTACAAGTGCTACAGCCATGCCACTGTAGTGCTGAATTGAAGACTCTTCCTACATCAATGAATGATTTTCTGTTGATGTAGGTAATCCTCCTCCCTGAGTGGCGGTAGTTAGAATTTAGTCAGTCTTTCACTGACCTAGCCACATCTATACCAGGGGTTGGGTTGGCCTAACTATGACACTCAGGGGTAAAAAATTCAAAATCTAAATTTTAAAAAGTTGACCACTCCAAGTGTTTCCCAATTTTTTACTCTTGGAACCTAACAGCACCAATAAATACCAGCTTATTCTGACTGTGATCATACCTTCTGGTTTTCAGTAAGAATAAACTAGACTAGATATCAAAGAGATCTTAAAATCATATCAATTTGGCATCCTTCAGTTTTACCAGTTTTTTTCCCCACAATCCATGCTCCTACCTCCCCATGAAAAGGCCTGAACCATGCCTTACTTTGCCCCCAAAGAGGCTAGTATAATTGTTTTTAAACAAGATGGTAAAGAAGGAACGAGGGAAGTTATATAAGCAGTCATTTAGTAACTGTTTGTGACTACCAAATCAGACTATAGCTATGGGGAAATACCCTCCCTCCCCCCAAAATGCCCAAAAGCTGAATGTACAGAACATGTGCAAGAGTATATTAAAGCTTGATTTGAGAGCATAATTCTGAATCTGGCAGAAGTTTTCTTGGGTGTATGCGACAGTATTCTATTTGTGGGGAGGGTGTGGAAACACAGTGGAAGGGCCACTTGTTCGTTTCACTGCAGAACCGGAAAACCCGACCGTAACTCAAACCATAACTTCATGGGTGGATTAAATTTCTGATGTGATCAGCACTTTTGGACTGTGGCAGCAGTTCTGGAAGCATCCAATTTATTAAGTCAAAACTGTTTGACACTTTCAGAAAGTTCAGTAGTTACTATGTTATCTGAAGCTATGAAATAGTCCTTCATTAAAAGGAAAACCTTTCTTGTTTTTGCATGACAGTTTGATACTTTTGCTTTTATAGTGAGACTTTTTTTGGCTAGAAGAAAAATATTAAAATTTAGTCTCTCAACTAAGTGTTTCATTTTTATTACAAGTAACACTTGTTTAATATCTGGCTGGAAGACTATGAATCAAGAGAAGAGAAAGGGGAGAGGAGCCATGGAAAGAGAGGAAGAAACATCAGAGTACCCAAAATAATATGCTGAAAACAAAAAAAAGCAGATAATGTTCTGAAGTTCTCAAATTTAGACATGCAGACTCATAGAAATACAGGGCTGAAAGGGACCTTGAGAGGTCATGTACTCCAGACCCCCTGCACTGAGGCAGGACCAAGTATATCTATACCAGTGACACTCAGGCCACAGGGGTTCAGGAGCCAAAATAGTGATCAACATTACCCAAGAGAGCCTCAGTAATGTAAATTCATTGTTTCATTTACTATTTTTTATACATATATACATACATACATACATACACACACACACACACTTGGTTATTCTGATCAAGCATTATTAATTTTACTAACTACAACTGGTTAACATAGCTAAAGCATCCTAACTGGTTAATAATTAAATCGGTGTTTTATGATCATGTTCTGTAAAGAACTTCAGGTAAGATTGCCACCCTTCCATCTAATTGCTGGTAACCAAACCGGAAAGGCCCTCCGCCACCTCTCCCCCCACCCTCAGGTCCTGCCCCGTACCACCTCTTCTCCCCCCGCCCCTCCAATACCCAGCGGGCGTTGGCACGGTTTAGTGACTAGTGCCTCCCCCTGCCCCATGGTAACTGGACTTTTGGTTCGGGTGCCATTTTGGGTTTCCTTGAAAACCAGGCTCCCAGCAATCCTAAATGGCACCCAGAGAAGCCAAAAACCAAACTGTGCAGGTAAAACCCAGTCAGGTGGCGCACAAGATGCATTAAAAAGCCACTTGCAGCTCCCCAGCCTCAATCTGAGTATCTCTGATCTACACTATTCCTGACAGATGTTTATCTAACTTGTTCTTTAAAACCTCCAAAATGATGGGGATTCCACAATCTCCACTGGAAGCCTATTCCAGAGCTGAACTACCCCTATAGTCAAAGATTTCCCTAACATAAATTTCCCTTACTTCAGATGAATTCTTGACCTATCTTCAGTGACATGGAGAACAACGTAACACTGTTCTCTTTATAACAGCCCTTAACACATTTGACAAGCATTATCAGTCCCCCTCTCCCCACACATTTTTTAAGCATTTCCTCATAGGTCAGGTTTTCTAAACTTTTATAAAAATTTTGTTGCTCTCCTCTGAATTCTCTCTAATTTGTCCAATTTTTTCCTAAAGTGAGGAGCCTAGAACTTGACACTGTTCCAGCTGAGGCTCGACCTGTGCCGAGCACAGCAGGGCAGTTACCCTCCTGCATCTTACATGTGTGTCTTATACTCTTGTTAATACATCCCAGAATATTACCCTTTTTTTGCAAATGCACTATACTATATTAACTCCGATTCAATCTGTGATTCACCATAACTTCCACATCCTTTTCAGCAGTACTACTCCCTAGCCACTTATTCCCCATTTTGTAATTGTGTGTTTGATTTTTCCTTCTTAAGTGTAGTACTTTGCACTTGTCTTGACTGAAAATCATCTTGTTGATTTCAGACCATTTCTTCACTCTGTTAAGGTCATTTTAAATTATAATCCTGTCTCAGAGTGCTTGAAGCTCCTCCCTGTGTGGCATCATCTGCAAATTTTACAAACTCTTCACCCCATTATTCAAATCAATAATGAAAATACAACAGAGTTCACTTACTAGCAAACTCTGCATTGCCAGCAAAAAGTTTCTGTTATCTAGCAGTTGCCAATAAGCAAAACGCCAGTGTCAGACGAGAAGACATGCCCTACCACTCTCTTCTCCACAAAGGAAACCTGCTGCAAACCCAACTTCCACACCACAAGGCAACTCTGTAAACACCACCCCTGCCAACAGCCACTAATAGTATCTAGAGAGCAAACACATAGATATAAGATTGATAACATCACATGCTTCCTCACTCTTGCATGACTCAAATCCTGGTGGGCAGACAGCTATTGTATTTTCAACAGTTTTGATCGGTTATCACAAACTGTGAAGTGAGAACACTGAAGCATCTTTAGCTGGACACAAACATAATAGTTGATATCCCAGTGTATTGTGATAATAGTGCAAATCCTGGGACCCAGGTAAAAAAACCCCAGAAGATTACATTATTTTTCTGGCAACTAGTAACCCCATAAAAATACTGGCCAGGTTGGAACCCGAAGGCCAGGAACTTTTAAAAATACAAGTTCCATAAGCAGCCTGCCATTGCCAATATCTCAATCCCCTCAATATTAAAGTTAATGGGACTGGTTCCTGGCAAAATATTGCTCTGAACCAAAACTTAATATCAGGGTTGTGCTATTAAGCAGCATTCACTGTAGTGCCTGACCCAGGACAGACCCTCACAGGACCCAACTAAATAGGTCCTCCCAGTTTGACAGTTCCATACAGATCACATTTCCCTAGTTTGCTTATGATGACTTTTCTACTTGTGCATCATTTTGTATTTCTCTTTAACATTAAGAACATTTATATACTAAAAAACCAAAACCCTCCAGGACTTTAGTTGCTTAATAGTTTATCTCCTGAATGCAGAAAAATGGTTTTCAAACTTTTCAGTTTTACACGACTATCTTTTTAAAGCTGTCCAATTCCTATAGTAAATTCTTATAATTAGTGCCCTATCAAATTCACACCCATGAAAAACCAGTCACGGATTGTGAAAGCTGGTCTACCTTTGTGAAACATAGCCACGGGAGACAACCATGCCAAAATCGTACCACAGCAGCAGCATCTAGGTCTCAGTGTTAAAGAAAGAGGCACCTGCATGTGTCAATTCATGTATGACTGATGTTTTATTATTCACCAACCTAGGTCTCTGAGCCATATTAAATCCAAGACCCTTGTTTGATACCTTGACTCCAAGAAAAATAAACCAAAAGACAATGGAATTGTGACTAAATAAATGTCTTGGTTTGGATCTCCAACTTACACAAGATTTTTTCCTATTTGGGTGTTTTTTGGGGGCGGGGGAAGAAATTAATGGTGTAATTATGCTAAAAATAGGTTCATGAGAGCAATTATCAGTGGAAATTGCAAATAATTCTCTTATGTGTAGCAACTATCAAATACACTCCTTTCAGCTACAATAGAATAAGGAATAAAGTTATCATCCTAACTTAATGCTGATGCTCTGTCAGCATTGTCCAGAGTCTACATTTTTAGAGCCTCGAAACAAATACTTTCTTGACAGTATTTCCTGTAGGACTTCCCTGAGCCACCATAGCAAAACTGTTCAAAAGAAATAAATGCATCAAGAAAACATACCTCAGGTAGGGACATACTCATCTCTCCCAGCCCCTGCAAATCCCTTTTATCCAACACAGAATATTCAATTTCACAAATTGAGGCTAGTATGACACACTGAACCTTAAAATAGCACCTTGTAACGTTCATATTTACCACTGTGATATGATTAGGATAAGGCATAGTTTGTACACTACTTGTGAGGTATCACCATTTGAGAAGTCATGATCTGTTGGACATTACTATCTGGTTTAAAATTATGTGCGTTACCACTGTATGCGAAGTTATGAAGTTTTGCTGTGTGCATGCATGTGTTACCAAAATATGTTGTGAGTCTGGGAGACATCCACAGCTGGCTTTGTCATGGCAACAATGAAGCAACTAATACTCTCAAGACAAATTTACATTAGGACTAACTGGCCACGTGTTGATGGTCCATTAAGGACAATCTACTCTCCCAGTTGGCCCCTCCCAAAGCACGCAATCGAGATCATATAACCCAGTGATTCAGCTAGGGATATAGAACATGCTTGAGACTGTATCTTTCCATGTCCATGGATTGGGGGGTATAAATTGGAGTGTTTGACCCAGAGGCCTAGAGACTCTCTCCTCCCACACCTACTCTAACGGCAACAAGAATGTTTGGAAGAAAATATTTTGAACTAGGGAGACTGGACCCACTCTGAGCAAAAATTCAGCCTGTGTATTAAGAACCGTGAACGGCTTACAAGGCTAGTAGGGTGAGCAAAACTACTTGATTCAAATCTTGCTTAGTCTGAAAGTTCAGAACTTAGAGTGTGATTTTATTTCTTATGTAACCAACTTTAGCCTAACACTTATAAAATTGCTTAAAATTTTTCTGTCATTAATAAACTTATTTTAATATTTTATCCTTACCAGTGAGTTTGTCTAAAGTGCTTAAGGAATCTGCTCAGAATCTGCATGTCCACTATCCTTTGACCAATGGGTGAACTAATTAATGGGCTTGCTTTGTTCAAAAGACAGTCTTGAGCAGAGTAAGATGGTATATTTCTCGGGTGATGAACATGAGGGTTGGGGGGAGGGGTGTCTGTCTCTCTGCATATAATTCATGAGTGTCTTAGAGCAGTGGTTCTCAACCAGAAGTACACATACCCCTAGGCATATGCAGAGCTCTTCCAGGGGGTACATCAACTCATCTAGATAGTTGCTTAGTTTTACAACAGGCCACATAAAAAGTACTAGCAGTCAGTTCAAACTAAAATTTCATATAGACAATGACTTGTTTATACTGCTCTATATACTATAACAGGGGTAGGCAACCTATGGAATGCATGCCAAAGGCGACACGTGAGCAGATCTTCAGTGGCATTCACACTGCCCGGGTCCTGACCACTGGTCCTGGGGGCTCTGCATTTTAACTTTAAATTTTAAATGAAGCTTCTTAAACATTTTAAAAACCTTATTTACTTTACATATAACAATTGTTTTGTTATACATTATAGACATAGAAAGTGACCTTCTAAAAAACATTAAAATGAATTACTGGCACGCAAAACCTTAAATTAGAGTGAATAAATAAAGCCTTGGCACACCACTTCTGAAAGGTTGCCGACCCCTGTACTATTACTATACACTGAAATGTATGTACAGAGACACTTCGGTACTACTTTGTCTGATTTTGTAAGCAAGTAGTTTAAGAGAGGTGAAACTTAGGGTATGCAAGACAAATCAGACTCCTGAAAGAGGTTGAGAGCCACTGTCCTAGAGAGTATTCATGAAACTTAGCTGAGTGTGTCCCTGCATATTGTGGGCTGAGTGATCACAGCACCCAGAGGAGTTCGCTGCTTGTCACTAACATAGCTTTGTGAGAGACAGCTCGGGTTTGAGAATTAAGGGGGTACAGCGGTCCCACAGTTCCAGGCTGTATCCCAGTGGTCCATCACCACCATGCCCTGTTCTAACTACAAATTCTGCTTCAACTTTAAGTGTGGTCAACTAAATTCATCTTTATGACTTTCTACAGTTCCCCGAACCACCAGTATCTAAGGGTGGAACTTAATGAGCTGGATTCATTTGACAGAACTCCATCAAGCCCATGTTGCAAATTGTTGGCAATAGGGAGAACAAACATTTGATATAATCCAGGTTCTGCTTTATTTGCACATTAACAAGCCTGAATTATCATGTAAATAAACGTCTGGTAGCAGTCCCAGTACAATAAAGTGAGTTCATTTTTAAATATGAATATAAATTTAAAAAAGCTAAAGAACCATGAGGCACACTGCTAGCCACAGATATATAGCTGTTAGATACAAAAATCCTAGGGAATCATCTAATCTAGGGGTAGGCAAACCACCACATCTGGCCCGCAGGCCCTCCTGCCCGGCCCCTGAGCTTGCCGGGGAGGCTCCCCCTTTCCCCCCTCTGCTGTCTCTCTGCAATCAGGCCACCGCACGGGCAGTGCTCTGGGGGGCACGGCTGCGCAGCAGCATGTCTGGTTCCGGCCACTGCTCTGACTGGCATGGTAAGGGGGCCGGGGACGGAGCCGGGGGTTAGATAAGGGGGCAGTCAGAGGACAGGAATCAGGGGGCAGTTGGATGGGATGGAGGTTGGGGGGGGGGGGGAAGAAGAGACAGGGAATGAGGGGGTTGGATGAGGCGTGAGAGTTTCGGAACTCTGTCAGGGAGCGGGGATGTGGATGGGGTCAGGGCAGTCAGGAGAAGGGGAGTAGGGGGGAGGTGAGGTTGGAAAAGGGTTGGGGTCCCGGTGGGTGGGGTGTCTGGAGAGGGTAGTCAGGGGACAAGGAGCGGGGAGGGGGTGTGTGTTGGATGGGTTGGGGATTCTGAAAGGGGTAGTGAGGGGGCAGGAAGTGGGAGGGGGTTAGACAGGAGGCAGGCCAGGCGGTTTGGGGAGGAACAGTCCTCCCTACCCGGCCCTCCATACAATTTTGAACCCCAATGTGGCCCTCAGGCCAAAAAGTTTGCCCATCCCGATCTAATCCATCTTTCAACTTGGTAAGACTACTCACATTAAGTGCTTTGTCAAGTCTATAATACAAACAATGTTATGAATACCCTACCGAGCGCTGCAAAGCTGAGTGCCATTCACCCGTCCTGCAAACAAAATGGCATCTCTTCCTACTACAAGACAACTTCCTAATGACATTAGAGTATTTGAAATATTTTTAAAATAGCTTATCAAAATTTCAAATACTTAACAATAATCATTAAAAAGTACTGAATGGCACAAGTCATCATAAACCTCACAGATTAAGAAAGAATTTATAGGGAATAGCTAGCATGGATTTGTCAAGAACATGTTAAACCAATCCTATTTCCTTCTTTGATAAGGCCGAGAAGACAGGAGGAAGCAGTACATGTGATCTATCTTGAATACAGTAAGGCTTTTGACAGAGTTCCACATGACAGTCTTATAAGAAAATTAGGGCCTAGATAAAATTACTATAAGGTTGGCGCACAACTGGTTGAAAGACCATACTCAAAGAGCAGTTATCAATGGTTTGCTGTCATACTGGAAAGGAGTATTTAGTGGGTCCTGTGGGGGTGGGAAGTCAGTCATGGGTATGATACTATTCAATATTTTCATTAACGGCTTAAATAACGGAGTGAAGAGTATGCTTATAAAATGTATAGCTGCCACAAAGATGGGAAGGGTTACAAGTACTTTGGAGGACAGGATTAGAATTCAAAACTATTCTGAAAAAATTGGAGAATTGGTCTGAAATCAACACAATTAAATTCACTGAAGACAACTGCAAATACTTCACTTAAGAAGGGGGAAAAAATCAAATCAAATGGCCAACTGCAAAATGGGGAATAACTGGCTAAGTCGTACTACCACTGAAAAGGATCTGGGGGGGTATAGTAATCACAAATTGCATACAAAGTTAACAATATGATACAGCTGTGAAAAATGCCAATATCATTCTGGGGTATATTAACAGGAGTGTTGTACGGAAGACACAGAAGGTAACTGCCCCTCTCTACTCTGTACTGGCAAGTCTTCAGCTGGAGTACTTGTCCAGTTTTGGATGTCACATTTTAGGAATGATGTGGATGAAGTGGAGAAAGTCCAAGAGAACAACAAAAGTGGTATGGTTTAGAAAACCTGATCTATGAGCAAAAATTTAAAAAGCTGGGCAGGTTTAGTCTTGAGAAAAGACGACTGAGGGGGAAACCTGATAGCAGTCTTCAGCTATGTTAAAGACTATTATAGAACAGAGGAAAGCGATCAATTGTTCTCCATGTCTTCAAGGTAGGACAAATAGTAATGTGCTTAATTTGCAGCAAGGGAGATTTTGTTTAGATATGAGGGAAAACTTTCTAACTATAAAGGTAATTCAGCTCTGGAATAGGCTTCAAAGGGAGGCGTGGAAAACCCATCATTAGAAATTTTTAAGAACAGGTTGGATAAATACCAGTCAGGAATGGTCTAAGTTTATTTGGTCCTGCCACGGCACAGAGGATGGACTTGATGACTTCAAGGTCCCTTCCAACCCTACATTTCTATGAATTTATATCTCCTCAGTGACTTTCCCTGGTTCTGAGCCAAGAGATCCACAACCAGAGATAGAGAGATGGGCGGCCAAATTGAGCACTGATGTAGATCTGGGTACCTGTATTGCCTTGGCTATGTAAGTACTCTGAGGGTTAAGATCGCTTGGTCTCTTTTTAGTTTCCTGATTAAAACTGAAATTTGAGGAATTGAAAGGAACACATACAGTGGATGACAACCAGGGAAAACATACAGACATCTGTCATGGAACCTGGGCTGTAACCTGCCCTAGAGCAGAATTTCCTGAATTTGTTGTTCAGGTTCATTGCCAAGATGGCCATAATCGGGTATCCCTAATAACAGAAAATCCCTTGCAGAACTGGCTCCTTTGTTGACCACTCCTGATGGTCTGCTGAGGGAGCACACAACAGTGTTTCTCACACCTGGGAAGTGAGGGAGGGATAGCTCAGTGGTTTGAGCATTGGCTTGCTAAACCCAGGGGTGTGAGTTCAATCCTTGAGGGGGCCATTTAGGGATCTGGGGCAAAAAAATCTGTCAGGGGACAGTACTTGGTCCTGCTAATGAAGGCAGGGGACTGGACTCTATGACCTTTCAAGGTCCTTCCAGTTCTAGGAGATAGGTATATCTCCATATATTTAAATATTTCTCTTTATGCAGAATCCCCACAACTGGATCACCTCTTGGTACAGCTAAGTCAACCCTGAACCAGCCTTCTTGTTTAGATGATACACAGCAGGGGTACTGTCAGTAAGAACCTGAATCACCCGAATTCTGATCATAGAATAAAGGTCTTTCTGGCCCAACAAATGGATTGATCCTCTAATCATTTATATGGAGAAAAGCCTTCTGTGGTGTCCAAAGTACCCGAGTTTTAAGTGGTCCCAAGTGGGCACCCCAGCCCATGGAGAAAACACCTGTTATAATGGTTACTCTTGGCTCTGGTGGAAAGAAAGTAACCATTCTGCAGATAGTCTAGGAATCTATCCACTAATTCAGACAGACATCATCTGGACTTGCTGATTTGTATATTTGGACAACATACTGAGTGAAGCCAGACTTACAGACATCTGGCATGCTGAGTCACATACATGTATAAGGTCATATATCCCAAAAGCTAGATGCAAGAATGCACTGTTGTTCTTGGGCCAGACATGAGGCTTTTCTACAGGAGGCTATGAACTGAATGTGTCCATAGGTAAGTAAGCCATTGTGTACCACTGAGATCCACTCTTATAAAATGTATCCATAGTTATTAGCTCCAGTGGCAAGAACAGATCTCTGATGACAAAGATGTTGTTTTGGATGTGAAGCTTCAATGTTCCTCAAACTAACCAACCATCTAGATATTTGCCTATCTGAACTCTTGAATTAAGCATATGTATCACTATTACTGTAATACACTTGAAAGCTTTTGGGGCGAGGATAAGCTGGAGGATAGTACTGTGTACTGGTAGTACACGTTGCCGACCACACATTCAAGGTACTTCTACAGCCAGGACATATAGCCATATGTAAATAAGCAACCTGAAACTCGAGGGTAGCATGTCAATCTCCCAGATAAAGATAAAGAGATGCAAGGGTGATGAGTCTGAACTTGATTTTCTTGATTAATCTGTTCAGTTTTCTTCAATCCAGAATGGGACACTTCTTCCTGATTTCCCAGAAGAGATGAACAGAAGCTTTTCCCTTTGCGTTGGGAAGGCATTTCTTTTATTGCTCCCAATTCCAAAAGAGAGCACTTCCTGAAGTAAGACAGCTTTGTGAGACAGGTCCCTGAAAAGGGACAGGAAATGTGGGTTGGGAAAGGAATGGGATGACACATCGCTCCTTTACTGTGCTGTACACCCATCTGTCTGATGCAGTCTGTTCATGCCCTGAAAAATTGCCTCTTTTTTCACAAAGGGAGGTTCTAAATCCAGAAAAGGAGACATGGTTGTTGTGCTGTGCTCAATCATAATGTCAAAATGACTGCTTCCAAGTCGCCAAAGTCTGGTGAGAAGGACATGATGTAGAGAAGATGCTGCTTGGCAAGGTCTCCTTCTACAAGCATCCTGAGGTCTCACCTACTAATATAATGGCCTATATTGAAATGGAGGCTCAACCCGTTTTCTCTATTACTGGAGCATAAGAGACTCCAAACGAAAGTAGAGTCACACAGGAATCTTAATATGCTAACAGCATCATCAGTCTTTTAATAAGAGGTTTGGAGCCTTTGAACAGAAGGTATTCTATTGTGATTTGCCACTCTTCGGGAATGCCCGAGGTCTGCAACCAAAGAGTGTCTGAGCGAGATGGCTGTAGTCAGAGAGCATAAAGCGGCATCCAAGACACATATCTGGGTGTCCTTCAGAGACTGAAGCCAAGAACTGTTTAAAGTCTGAATGTCAGTGGTACCATACATAAGGACATCAAGGTTGAAGATCTCTTTGGTAGAGGAAGTAAAAGCACTAATTTCAACAGCCTTGCCAGAGAGTCAGTGCTGGCGAGTGTCTGTGTTTGTGAAGAGGATCTGTTCTTCTCAGACAAAAAATGAGAATCTCAGAGAACAAAGGCAGCATCAAAGGAAATTGTAGAGAGCAAGATGAACATTCTTCTCCCCCATTTTCTGTTTTGGGGCTGGAGCAGCCAGAGGGGCACTCCTCATGGAAGAGGTCTCCATCCTTTCATGAACAAGGTACCATTGTGGAGAGTTTTTAAATTAATGTACCTAAGTCCCTTTGTTTTTTCATTCTTGTCAGAAGAGAGGCACAAATGGGGCATTTATCCTCCACATATCCCTTGCCCAAACAAATCAGTTAACTTTTTTGCCTATCACTCACAGGATAAGGAACAGAGGGAGGTGGTGGACATGCTTCCATGCGCCACCTGCTGATACAGCTGGCAAAAGTCTCCGACTTGTGCCTACGTAAAAGATGAAAATCTAGAGGTGGTATAGAAAGGATGTCTAAATGTCTTCAAAAGCAAATGCCTTGTGTTATATATTTAATAGAACATCTTTCCAAGCTCGTATTGGTCAGAGTTCACGTTTGCCTTATCTCTAAAATTATCCAGAAAAGAAGATGGAAATATCTGGGACAGGTATTAAGAATGAAGCCAGAGCACCTGCCATTGACAGCTAGAGGAAGATGTAAAAGAGGACAACTGAAAGAACCCCTCTGAACAGTACCAGAGGATAAAAACTTACGGATTTAGCATTGATGACAACTAAAGCAAGACTCGGGATAGACCAAGAGGACAGTCCCTTGTTCATGCCTTAAGTAACATTTGAGAGGGTGGGAAGGACCAGAATCAAAAATTCACATATTTTAATATCTCTACTTGCATCTACTCATTTGTTTCAAGGTACTTTAACAAAGCAAAAATGAAAGGCACAACATCAAGTAGCAAACAGCACCAAAGGCACATACTAAACACTCTAAATTATGACTGATTAAGTCTAGAATATTGTGTTCAAAGCACATCTACAATGATCAGTTAAGGTGTAGTTTGTTTACTCCAGAAGCAAGCAAATATTTATAATTATGTCCAGATTGTTTTTCTGCTTTTATGAACATTCACATGTTCAACTTTTTTGGCAGTAACGTTTCAATGACAAACTGCAGTTCTAACCTGAAAAATAATTAAAGTTAGAAAAGTGCCATTTTTCTGAAGAGATCTGCTCACTACAATGATTCAAAGTCATACCCCTTCATTTACTGACAGTTTTACTATATTTTACTCTTGCTAGCATCTCAAAAGCCCAAAACAGCCAAGAGGAGGGATCTGGGTTCTAGTCCTCTTTCTGAATCATCAGAACTGCTTACCAAGTTCCAGTGGCATTGGAACAATTTTCATTGTGGGGGGTGCTAAACAAAAATATAAACTCTGTATATGATAGATACCACTTCAAGCCAGGGGTGCTCCCATACCCCCAACACCCATAGTTCCAGCACTCCTGCCAAGTTCCAATTATGTCCACTGAACATGAGGAAGTTGCATAGGTGTCCTAGAGGGCCTAATCTGACCCACAACGTGCTTTACTGGTTGATGATCTGAAGGAAAGAACATAGCTTGACTGTCAAGGGCTTAAGTTAGAAGGGCTGGAAGTTGGATCCATTATTTGCAAAATTAGCATATTTTATGTGGAAGTCACAAGAGGACACAAGTACACATCTTTCAGATACTAGAGCAGAGGAGTGGGGGTGTGAGTGGGGATGGGAGGGGGATCCTTCTGTCTGAAAAGAATGGAAGGCAAGACTGTATAATCCAAGATCATACAGTGAAGTGATAGGTTAATTGTACCTACAATATCTGCAGCTATGAAATTTGATAGTGTAGACACATCACTGTTATGGCTCCTGCTTCCTACCATAGTTCTCACAGTATCAAGCATCTCTTGGCATTTAAAACTAAATTTAAGAAATCTGTCTGCTCTTGCTTTATTTTGCTTTTAAATCTGATCACTGTACTGGTGTTTTACTGTAACCCCTCTAGAGGTTCTCCTATGAAGACGGCTATATAACTGCAGTTGTTATTGATGTTTGCTTGGTCATCTAGCATTGCTTGCTTGTCTTTACCCAATGTTCAACCAACTACTGTAAACCATTCAAATTGCTGTTTCAGTAGCAATTTGAATGGTTTCTCAGCAAGTTTCTCAGTCTTCTGGTGGAAGACTGAGAAACTAAGGCACTATTTGAATAGAGGAAACTGATAATGTGTGTCCTGGCCAACATACTGTCTCAATAAGTCATCTTCTAATATCTACAGCTCTGTAAAAACTACTGCTGGGTGAATACATACTGTTACATTATAAATCACAAACTCACCATCTAAACTTGTTTCTGTCACTGGAAAATGTTTCAAAGTACAGCAAACCCTCGATTTAACGGACCTCGATTTAACGGACTTCGGATGCAATGGACAAAATTTCTGAGCAAGTCTGATGCATTCCTGATCCATTTCTGGCGGGCGGGCTGCCGGCCGCCGGCCGGGTCCCGCCAGCGGGCGGGCGGGCCGCCGGCCGGGTCCCGCCAGCGGGCGGGCGGGCCGCCGGCCGGGTCCCTCCAGCGGGCGGGCGGGCCGCCGGCCGGGTCCCGCCAGCGGGCGGGCGGGCCGCCGGCCGGGTCCCGCCAGCGGGCGGGCGGGCCGCCGGCCGCGTCACGCCAGCGGGCGGGCGGGCTGCCGGCTGCCGGCCGGGTCCCGCCAGCGGGCGGGCGGGCTGCCGGCTGCCGGCCGGGTCCCGCCAGCGGGCGGGCGGGCTGCCGGCTGCCGGCCGGGTCCCGCCAGCGGGCGGGCGGGCTGCCGGCTGCCGGCCGGGTCCCGCCAGCGGGCGGGCGGGCTGCCGGCTGCCGGCCGGGTCCCGCCAGCGGGCGGGCGGGCTGCCGGCTGCCGGCCGGGTCCCGCCAGCGGGCGGGCGGGCTGCCGGCTGGGTCCCGCCAGCGGGCGGGCTGCCAGCTCCTGCCCGGGTCCCAGCAGCCGGGACCCAGGCGGGCTGGCTGATGGCTCCCGGCTGCCGCCCGGGTCCCAGCAGTGGGCGGGCTGCAGAGCTGTCGCCCCTCATTTTTTTAATTATTAAATAATGGACTTTTTGATTTAACGGACACCCCCTTGCCCAAATTAGTCCGTTAAATGGAGGTTTTACTGTACCTTTCATTTGCTGGGTGCTGCATAAAACCAAATTCTATTTGGAGAACATGGCAGGAGCAGGTGGGTTTTCTAACTGTCTTTTAGAAAAAAATAATCAATGTAATTGTCCTATAAAAAAAACTAAGTGTGCAGGAATCCTTTTAAAAATAAATGAAGATGAACTCATCAAAATACAAGGAAAGAAGGGAACCTCTAAACCTGGTCATTAAAAATAGGATGAGATATACAAACCAGTTCAATTTTACAGTACGAAGTGAGTGGTAGAATTATATAAGAATCCAAGATGGCAGACAAAACAGCATGGTTAAAAAGGTTTTAAGAAAAAAATAAAGCTGCAGACAAATAAGGGTATAACCTCCTTTGTTTCAGATGTTTTGGCAGATTCATCCTTCACTATTATGGGGTGATAGACTATTCATTTAAATCTAAAGGAGATGTACACCCAAGTTGCTGTTTCAATCCATCTTTCCACAAAGACTTAAAGCTTCCACTCAGGAGTCTCAGACTCATAGGACTTTAAGGTCAGAAGGGACCTGTGACTGTGTACCCCATAAGGCTTTATGGGGGTGGGGTGGGGCTGTAAATATATGTATGATGTTACTGGAATATGGCTTTGCTAAGAAGTTATATCTCTGTGAAGGTAATGATCCACTGGATCTGTTCATCCTATTTGTTTGTGTGTGTCTGTGTTGTATTTAGAGTTATGAATATTGACTATGTGCTTGGTTGGTTGTATGTGGACTTTGGAAAGCAGCTGAACAGCTCTGAGAAAAAACTATTCTCACTTAAGCCCAATTGAGAACCAATCAAGCAAACAATGAACTTTGTAGAAGCCCGTCCACACCCGAGCCTCCTCAGAAATGCGGCCTGACTGGTGGTGAGGGGAGTCTGGTTCAAACCTGCTACTTCGTCCATGTGCTCCGAGAGTCCACGTGGACTCTGGATAAGAAGGAGGAGGGGCTCTCCACCCACAGGGAGAAGTCTATATAAACCTTGGAGAGACCTCTCCATTTTGTTCTCAGCTGGCTCAAGCAACAGCCCTCCGCCCCCCAAGGATTCCTTGAAGAAACTTGAACAGAGGACTGTGACTGCAGGGGGGGTGCGAGTGATTGCTGGACTCAGGCTAACAGGGAGTTTAGCCTGAAAGAAGGAATTCACGGAGGGTGAGGCCTTTTGCTGTAATAGTGTTAGATTTGCATGTTCTGTTTGTTTTGCTTGGTAATTCACTTTATTCTGTCTGTTACTACTTGGAACCACTTAAATCAGGGGTCTCAAACATGCTGCCCGGGGGCCCGCATTTGGCCCGCGAAGCCCTTCCCTGCGGCCCGCCAGGCTTCCTGTCCCGTCCCCCCCCCCCCCCCCAGTAGTTTGCAGGAGGGAGGGGCCAGAAGCAGAGGCTTCTCTGCTGCCTGGCTGGACCACGCGTGTTTCTAGCTCTGGACTTCCTATATTGCTCTTGCTTTGTTTGCCAAACAGCTGTTGGTGGTGCCTAGTGCTTTCCAGGAGGGAATGGGGAGCTGCGTGCTCAGAGGAGGAGGTGGGGCACGGGTGGGACCTCTTGGAAGGGGTGGAGTGGGGGCAGAGCTGGGGCAGCGAGGGTGTGTACGTGTGTTAGTGGTGCGGCCCTCGGGCCAGTGCACTAGTCCTCATGCGGCCCTCGTGGTCATTTGAGTTTGAGACCCCTGACTTAAATCCTATTTCCTATCTTTATTAAAATCACTTTTTGCTTATTAATTAAGCCGGAGTACGTGTTGGTACCTGGGGGGACAAAACTGTGCATCTCTCTCTTATCATTGTTATAGAGGGCGAACAATCTATGAGTTTGCCCTGTATAAGCTTTATACAGAGCAAAACAAATTTTATTCAGGGTTTTGTTGAGTTTGAACTTTACCCTGGCTTTGTGGCTCTGTCTGAACTTTTAACCAAGGCTCTGACCTACAGGCAGCCCCTGACCCCTTCCCCACCTCGGCAGCCATGTTTCCTTTGTCTTTCCCATTAGCATTTCTTGTGCAACTGTAACACTGGTTTTAACTGGATTCACCCAGCAGAATCTTGATTGATTATGCATGAACATTATGACCCGTTAATCACTTTGTTTACAAGGGTCTATATATATCTCGATGTTTACCCCTAATAAAGTTGCCACATGCTTCTGAACTCTTGGAGCGAAGGAGTATGTGTGCTCCTTGATCAATGAATTGATGTGTGTTTTACTTGGTCTCTGACAGCTTGTGAGCCCTATATACCAACTCCGCACTTCTTGGGTGCTGGACGGTGTGTAAGGACTTGCTATTTTACCGAACAGTTTGACCCCATTGGGAGTTGAGCATCTGAGTGCCAGAGGTAAGGATACCTCCTGTCAATTTCCAGGAAAGCCCACAGCTGTTAGGGGACGTGACTCAGACCGGGCAGGGTACTGAGGTCCTAAGCTGTTGGGGCAGGAAAACTGAGGCAGGAGTAGCCTTGGCACATCAGGTGGCAGCTCCTAAGCGG
This sequence comes from Sternotherus odoratus, assembly GCA_032164245.1. Lineage (NCBI taxonomy): Eukaryota > Metazoa > Chordata > Testudines > Kinosternidae > Sternotherus > Sternotherus odoratus. The sequence goes on along the minus strand of JAVMKO010000001.1, from coordinate 278,452,842 downwards.
TTTCTGTGATCTCAACCCATCACAGAGAAGCAAAAGCCTCACGCTCAGTTAGTTTTGATAATTCTCACTCTGTCTCTACCCCAACCTACAAAAATGGTTCTCACTAGGAATGACCAATGACCTTCCAAAAACAAGAGAACAAAAACACTCTGGCAGGACCAAAAGGGACACCCGAGAGCCATCTGTTCTGGTGAACCAGACACACAGAGGGACTGGGGGGGGGGGGGGGGAGGAAGGGGGGGAAGAAGGAAGGTGTTGTTCAAAGAAGTTAGTCTACATGAGCCACGAATCCTCTTAAAATCCTTTCCTCCTCACCCCACCCCCCCACCCCCAGCTTTGTTCCTACTGCTAAACAAACAGTACTTTGGTTTTCAGACCTTTTTGTTCACTATGCATGACTGCAGAGGTGAAAGTAAGCCGGTACGCGCCGGTACGGCGCACTGGCAAGAGCCGGTGTGCCGTACCGGGACCAGCTTCCTCCAGAGACAATTTAAAGGGCTTGGGGCTCCCAGCAGGAGCCCCATGTCCTTTAAATCGCCACGGGAACTCTGGCCACTACCCCAGGGCTCCGGCAGCAGGGCTCAGGCGGAGATTTAAAGGGCTTGGGGCTACGGCAGCCACTACTGCCCCAAGCCCTTTAAATCCCCATCAGAGCCGCATGGACGGAGCCCTGGAGAGCGGCGGGACGTCTCTGGAGGGAATTTAAAGGGCTCTAGGATAGCGGTCGGCACGGGACCACAGGGTAAGTACCCTTAGCGGCCCCGCTGCTTTCTTTAGCTGCCGGCTCGCCGGGCATTGCTTCCCTGCAGCTCCCACTGGCCGTGGTTTGCCGTCCCGGTCCAATGGGGGCCGCGGTTTGCCGTCCAATGGGGGCCACGGTGCTAAAGAAAGCAGCGGGGCCACTGAGGGTACTTACCCTGCGGTTCCGTGCCCTAGAGCCCTTTAAATTCCCTCAGGAGACGCGCCACCGCTCCCCAAGTCTCCAGCAGCAGGGTCTGGAGGGGATTTAATGGGCTCAGGACTGCGACAGCCGCTACTGCCCTGGCCCTTTAAATCCCCTCCTGAGCCCCGTGGCTGTAGCCTTGGGGAGCACCGGCGGGTCTCCATCAGAGCCCTGCTATTGCTAACCCAGGGCTCTGGCACTGGGGCTCAGGAGGGGATTTAAAGGGCCGGGGCAGTAGTGGCTGACAGTCCCAAGCCCTTTAAATCCCCTACAGAGCCCGCAGCGAGTCTCCGGGGGGAATTTAAAGGGCCTCAGGGCTCCAGCCCTGCTATCGCCCTAGAGCCCTTTAAATCCCTCCCCCCCAGAGACCCGCTGGCGCTCCCCAAGGCTCCGGCAGCAGGGCTCTGGCGGGGATTTAAAGGGCTGGGGACTGCGGCAGCTGCTACCACCACGGTCCTTTAAATCCTCTCCTCAGCCCCGCAGCTGTAGCCGTAGGGAGCACTGGTGGGTCTCCGCCAGAACCCTGCTGCTGCTACCCCGGGGCTCAGGAGAGATTTAAAAGGGCCAAAGCGGTAGCAGCTGCCACAGTCCCCAGCCCTTTAAATCCCCACGGGAGCCCTGCTGCCGGAGACCTGGGGAGCGCCAGTGGGTCTCCGGGGGGACTTAAAGGGCTCTAGGTCTAGGGCAATAGCAGGGCTAGAGCCCTGAGGCCCACTAAATTCCCCCGGAGACTCGCCGCCGCTCCCCAGGTCTCCGGCAGCAGAGCTCCCATGGGAATTTAAAGGGCCTGGGGCCCGGGGGCCCTTTAGATCACCTCTTCTGGTTGAGGCCATGCCTCTTCCGGGTGAGGCTCCGCCCCCTGATCAGGACTTCTGGAGTACCAGTAAGTCCCTTAATTTACTTTCACCCCTGCATGTCTGATCACAGATTCCTGACAAGACAACTCTTAGGTGCCCCAATGCAGGTCAGACCTGCAAGTTAAGAATAGTGGATACACAGATAGCACAGGTGCCAGTCAGAAAGTCAGAAAACTAGTCAACTCCATCCCAGGATACATAAAGACACAAGGCCTAACAGTGGAGGCGGTGCCCTCAGAGACCAGAAAGGGGACAGAGGTGTAGTAGCCCTGTAACCATGACCAGAGTACACTGCATTTAAAAATTAAAATTATATCTAAACCAGGCATGTCCAAAGTCCGGCCCGGGGACCAATTGAGGACCGTGTTCAAATTTTCACCAGCCCGCAGGCTCTGTTCTAAAATCAATAATATGCGGCCCGCCAGCACTGTCGCCAACCAGTGCGCGGAGCCGCAGCCGGAGGAGAGGGGCGGGGTCAGTAAGAGGCGAGCGGGGGGGGGGGGAGAAGAGCGGAGGCGGAGCCGGGGGAGAAGAGCGGAGGCGGAGCCGGGGGAGAAGAGCGGAGGCGGAGCCGGGGGAGAAGAGCGGAGGCGGAGCCGGGGGAGAAGAGCGGAGGCGGAGCCGGGGCACGAGGCAAGGCAAGGCAAGGCAAGGCAAGCCGGGGGGGGGGGGGGAGGGGAGTGAGAGCGCGGCCGGAGCGGGGGGGGGGAGGGAAGAAGAGCGAGCGCACAGCTGGAGCGGGGGGGAGGGAAGAAGAGCGAGAGCACAGCTGGAGGGGGGGGGGAGAAGGGAAGGAGAGCGTGGCCGGAGCGGGGGGGGGGGGGAGGGAAGGAGAGCGCGGCCGGAGCGGGGGGGGGGGGGGGGGGAGGGAAGGAGAGCGCGGCCGGAGCGGGGGGGGGGTCGGCCCTCACACATCTTCACCTTACCAAATCTGGCCCTCTTTCCATAAAGTTTGGACACCCCTGATCTAAACAATGAAAAATGGCCTGGCAAATCTTTCCAATAAAGGTTTAATTTTACATATATGTGATGTATGTGTAACAATTTTAAAGTCAACTTGATTTAAACACTATTGTTTTATATTAAAAATAGGTTTGCCCCAGTTTTCAGCCTCTAAATTAGGTATCAGAATAGTCAAGCAAATATTCAGTAGAGTAAGAAAATCCAGATGCGGTCTTTCAGAGATCAGGATTTATACCCTGGCCAGCTAGCAGGTATTTTTGCATATTTGATGTACAGTTGATTCGAAGACATGAATGTACTGTTGTAAAGCATCATGTCAAGTGTTCTTTCAAACTGGATGAGAGCCAGCTATTTTAACTGTGTAGGATCCTAGTTTCATTATAGAACTACATAAAATTTCTAAATTCAAGAGTAAATTACTAATTCCACATCTCTGATCAACAAAGGAGAGGATTTACAAACTGAAAAGTATTTCAAACAAATCTGAAGGAATGATTGGATTGGATTGTAAGGAATGATTGCAAAAGCTTTTTCATTTAAAAGGCATAAATATATTAAAACAGATTTAGAAACATATGTTTAAGAAACTCTTCAAATAGATTAATGAATAGCAAAGGGAATATAGTTAAAGTATGACATGTTAAACATTTACAAGTATACACTGTTAAATTGGGTCTCATTCATTAAACTGAATAAGTGCTTTCATATTTAATAATTTCCAACTGCCAAATTCATACAAACAAATAATATATATGACTTTCAGTTCTATTTGTTGATATTTAGTTAAGTATTCAGTTAAAGTAACTCCAATGTACTCTACAGATTTAATAATTTAGGAATTAAAAGCTATAATGTGACTAAGTATCTCTGTGTGAAAACATTAGGTAATTGAATAATCTTCATATCCACTCCTCCCTGGTGAACGTTAAACTTCAGAGTTTACACTAATTGGATTTCTATGGTGTAAAATATAAAGGTGAACAGTGTGCTTTTTAAACATTCTAAGAAAGGGACAGTTACAGTTAATAATTTTGTTTTGAAGTACATCAAAATATACATTGTGCTTATGAATATTTAACTCAATTATGAAAATCCTGAATTTTAAAAAGAATGTCAGTTCCCTATGGAAATTTTCTGCACCTCAAAAGATCTAAAAGCTATTCTATCCCCCATAACTTTTAGCCACAAGTCTGGATTTCTCCTGCCCTTTGTACTTAAAGACAGCATAGGTTTTTCAGTTTTTACATTTACAAGAATTGTTGGACAAATGGTAGCCTGCAGTTCACTTTGTTATGGTACACAGGGAGCTTGAAGGATGTAAGACACAGGGCAGGTCTACACTACAAATGTACAATGGTGCACCTGTGCCGCTGTTGCACTTCTAGTGAAGACATTCCATTCGCTTAATAACTCCATAGCCACAAGACGTAGCAGGATGCATCCGGTGAAGTGGGTATTAGCCCACGAAAGCTTATGCTTCAATACTTTTGTTAGTCTTTAAGGTGCCACAGGACTCTGTCGCCTTTCTAATTTTATTCTCTTTCCATTTTGAAGGCATGTTTAAAGTATTCTTTAACAACAGTATTCAGATCCAGTTCTAGTCACACACACCCAGATTTGTGGGGAGATGTGGACAGATCTCATGGAGTGGCTCTGTGAAAATGTTTTTTTTTTGCTAGTACAGTGCAAACAAAACAAACAAGCTACATTTTATATTATCTGATGCACACCTTGCTGCAATCCTGAAAGTTTCAACTGCTCAGTCACTGAGGCCAAACATCAACAAACTGACAGCTACCCTCAGCAGGCAGTTAACCATGTGGTTACTTCCGCCATCACAACCCCAACTATTTATATTTCTAACAATCAAATCCCTTGAGTGACTTCCTCATGGTAGAAACTGGGGCTCCCACCCTCGGAGGAGTATCCACAGAGCGAGGATACCATGATATCACCTGCAAGGAGGTTCCCAACTATGGAACTGCTGATGTTCTCCATCCCTGGGTTGTTCATCCTCCCAACAGCACAAACTGTCAGACTAGGATGGGAACACTACTGCAACCCTGAAACTCTCCTCGATGTAGATTTTTGTCCCCCGTACCTCCTCCAGTTCAGCCACTCTAGCTTCAGCAGCCTGTACTGAATCAGAGGACAAGGAGCTGCTTATATCAAATGCCTTGTGGGCACGTATTTTTGTGTGTGTGCGTGTGTGTGCGCGCACACGCAAAAGTCATTGTTCATGCTGCATTCAGTGCAATAAACTGGATACCCCCACTTTGCTGCTGGACTTTTGCTGCATTATTTTTACTCGTGGGGTTTTTTTGTTTTGTTTTTGAGTTGGATTGTTCGGTTTTGTGGGGAGAGGGTGTTATTGACCTAAATGAGTAGACTATGTTTGTTAGGTGTGGGGGAGGCAATATGTTTCTTTTCTAGCCCTTCTTGTAGTTAGGTTATACTATTGGCCTCCTCCAGGCCACTGAACTCTATCAGCAGCCAAACTCTCCTTATGTTAGTAGCTCTCTCACCTGCCTCTGGACACTTCCACTGCTTGCATCCGACGAAGTGGGTATTAGCCCACGAAAGCTTATGCTTCAAAACTTTATAGTTAGTCTTTAAGGTGCCACAGGACTTTGTTACCTCTGCTATTCCAGACTAACACGGCTACCTCTCTGATTCTATTTCCTCTATATTGTCTCTTTTAGCTGAATTTTACTTCAAAAGACATGTTCTTCTCTTCATTGCAAGACTATGACATTTTAGTAGAGGATAATTTCTGCTCAGGTCACCAATAAAAATTTAACTGTTCAATTTTCTGACTGCCAACTGAGGTGAGTAAACATATCTTATGTTTTAACAATGGGTCACGGTATCATAAGCTGAGAGAGGCTGAGCCTCCCCAAACAGCCCGGCTTGGCCCCACCCACCACCCGCCCAGTGCTCTGGGGCTGGTGGTGGTCGGGCAGCCCAGGGCTGGGGTCTGGGAGCCACGGTGGGGGGTGCTCTGGGCTCCGTTGGGGAGGTATGGAAGGGGAGGAGATGGGGCAGGTTCTTGGCCAGAAGGGGAGGGGCCAAAAGCTAGCCTCTCCCAAAGGCCGGTTTGCCCACGACCCATGTTTTTACTCCACTTTTTTGGAATAAGTGGAAGAACACAGGAATGTTCAATATCAATGTACATGAGAATCGCATGCTGAGAACAATAGCACTCGGATACCACAGAGCAAAGCCAATAATTAAACAAGGAAAAAAAGTAAAATTATCCAAAAGGGTTGCAGTATGGAAAGATACAGAGCCAAGCAAACAGTCAGAAAAGTATCAAAGATCACACTTGTCTTTTCACAGCAGTCATTAGAGGAGTCACCGCTTGCTGAGTACAATTTCGTCAATGTTTTCAAAAAAACCCAAAGAAATTTGAAGGAATAAAATGCTTTTTGCCTAAAACCAGAAATATTGTGCCAGCAAGCCAGGCGTGTACTACAGGATAAGAAACTATGGCAGGTGGAAATACTGCCAAGTCTAGGTGTTCAGACCCCCAAAATCATGAGATTTTTTTAAAAAGAAGTTATACATTTGGCATTCTATTAAAATTTGCCTTCTAGTGTTTGAGCCTTTAGGGTTCACATTTCCAATCTTTTCTTTGCAACCATATGTGCTAGAATTTATTTTTAAATGAAAGCTAAACTTCTCACATACCAAAAAGACTTCGGGGGCTGGGATTTTAAGACAAACACTAAATATCACAAATCTTGGGACAAAACCATGAGTTGGCAACACTGTTCATATTTTCATGTCAAGATGTGCTAATTCATTCTGAGAGCTTCTAAAAGAGAGTCACATCAGGGATTTCAGCAGGTGACTAATTTTAAGAGACCATAAAATTAAAGAGCTCTGAAACAGCTCAACACAGAGAAGTGAGACATGACCACTAGGAAGAGTGGTGTGCATATAGAACAGGGGTGGGAAAACTTTTTGGCCTGAGGGCCACACTGGGATTCAAAATTCCGCAGTGGGCCAGGGAGGGAAGGCTGTGCCTCCCCAAACAGCCTGGCCCTGCATTCTATCTGGCCCCCACCCACTTCCCACCCCTTGACTGCACCCCTCAGAACCTCCCATCCATCCCCCCACTCCTTATCCCGATTGCTCCCTCCAGAGACCTCCCCACTCTAACAGCACCCCAGGACCTCACCAAAGCCCACCTGCTCTTTGTTCCAACTGCTCCCCTCAGAACCTCCGACCCATCCAACCCCCCTCCCCTTCCTTGTCTCCTGATCACCCCCACTGGAGACCCCTCCTCCACCCTAAATGCCCCCACCAGGACCCCACCCCTTATCTACCCCCCACGCTCTGTTCCCTGACTGCCGCCTCCCGAAATCCATTCCCACCAACTAACCACCACCCCTCGGAACTCCACCACCTAAGCCCCCCAACAACTTGCTTACCTGCTCAGCCAGGCGCAGGGCTACACTTGTAGGTGAGCTGGGCCTGGCCCAGCACGGGGCCGCACCTTGCTGCGGTCAGCCCCACGCCCCCTGCTGGGAGCACAGGGCCATGCGGCTTGCCGTGTTTGGCCAGCACCCCGCCCGGGAGTGCCGGGGCCCACAGCTTGCCGTGCTTGGGCCAGCTGGGAGGGCAGGGCCACTGGCTCCGCCTCCCGGCCCAAGCTCATGGGCCGGATTAAAATGGCCGACGGGCCACATATGGCCTACGGGCTGTAGTTTGCTCACCCCAGATATAGAAAGTATACAAGTTCATCTGAAGTCTTTAAAAATTAATTGTAACTTTGTAAAATGAAAAGATCCATGAATGTCACTAGTATTTTGACTACTAGGTCCCTAAAAATATATATATTTTAAAAATCACACTGTTCAAACCCTTGACAGTACACAAGGCAGTGTGTGGTCTGGCAGGTGCTTCCCACTTCCCAGCCTGGTTCAGCATACTCTGAAAGATCATCAAATCCAACTGGCTGTACTACTGTGGCGTTTCCTTAACTTAGCTGGATGACATTCCTGAAAATCCTCTTGAATTCTACAAAGCAAATAGCTGCATTTCCACCCACCTCTGCTACTCAAGTGGCATGTATTATTATCTCACCTTTAGCCAGCTCCAGCAGAACTAGCTTGCTAGATCCCTATAGCAAGACTGCATTTTTATATATTTATTCATGCTTCCCTTTGTACAATGGGCTCTCCCATATTGAAAAAAACATTACTTAAGTTTTATCCAGAGACTTAAAACATCTTTAAAAAGGCATAACTTTGTTTATTTTGGATTAAGAACATATGAAAGGCTGGACTGGGTCAGACAAAAGGTCCATCCTATCCCAGTATCCGGTCTACCGACAGTGGCCAATGCCAGGTGCCCTGGAGTGAGTGAACCTAACAGGTAATGATCAAGTGATCTCTCTCCTGCCATCCATCACCCCCCTCTGACAAACAGAGGCTAGGGACACCATTCCTTACCCATCCTGGCTAATAGCCATTAATGGACTAATCAGACTATGCACTCGAAATCTAGTTTTTCTCCATTTATATCATTCAAAATAAGATACCCCAATTCACCCAAAGGAGTTTAAATTCAGTTTGCCTGTTCTGAATTTCACTGTAAGCTGGAAGGCTTGTTTTCCCTCACTGCCGTATCACCCCATCCACCAATAACTAGCAGTTTAAAATACAGACTCAAATAGATGAGAGTAGGAACAGATTCAGAATGTTTTATAAGCAGTTATTTTTCCAACACATTGTCATGTTAGCGTTAAAAGAATATAATAAGACAAGGTGAAGCAACAACAATCTTCAAGGCAGTTTAGCATATGCATTGAGATCCAGATCAAAGTTTGCATCTCATTTACACTTAAGAATTCTGTATTTTCTATTTGTAAATTAGCTAATGTAGTGCAAAAGGTTAACGTTAACACTGACTTACACAGCAAATGTGACATGGTTTATATTGCTATCAAGTATCAGCAGGGTAGCCCTATAAGTCTGTATCCACAAAAACAATGAGGAGTCTGGTGGCACCTTAAAGACTAACAGATTTATTAGCTTATGCCCAAATAAATCTATTAGTCTTTAAGATGCCACCAAACTCCTCATTGTTTTTATATTTCTATGTTTGTTAGCTAGGCTGAAGGGTAGAGACCATAACATCACAACCAATTCAATCACAAAATATCCCTCCTCAAATCACTTGCTCTTACTTTCAATAACTGCCACTGGAATTATGAATCCTCCATCAAGGGTAGCACAGTCCACCAGCGGGGAATTCATAAGGCAGGCCAGCAAAGAGCTGCTCACATCCACTTAACCCAACTAGATTCCTATACACAGTGCCCAGCATCCTGATACCCAAGCATGCCACTATTATTCTACATAATTTACTTGAATAGCAACATTTCATCAGAGGATATGCTGGTAAATAAATAATCATTAATAATCAATACTAGGAAAGTAATGCATGTTACAGGCTAGCAGAAAGTATATTATAGCCACAGCTGCTAGTATTAAATGGTATAAAACAAAAGACCTACTCACCCATTTGAGACTATGGCTTTAAGAAATTTCAGATCAATTTAATTTTTAGAAATACTAGGGTTGCTAAACACCAGTTTATTAGTCAACAAAAACTGTGTTTATTTGACAAGAACAAAGCAAGTTCCCCTCCCCACTCCAACGAATTTGACACTGATTAAGCCAAAACCTTTAAACATATCAAATCTCACAGAGTGTGTGTCAGGCTTTTAACTTCTCAGAAGTTTTTCTTTAAGTGTTTGTTTTCCTCAAAACAATTAATTAGCAAGCTAAAGTTTGGACCTGCAGTGAAATAGTTAACATTAGACTGCAATGATATGCACTTCTCTGAGCCATTACATTTCTCACAAGCTGCAGTACAATGAGCTGAGTGTCAACTGTAATATGATCTAAGAATTTATGGAAAAAATAACTGCACATACCAATTGTACACATTTAATAAGTTTGTTTCCCTTAAAATATTCTATAAACATGATTAAGACACACCCCTCTCTCTCTCTCGTGCATTTTAAATATGCTCCCCCCTCCTTCACACACCTCTTTTCCAAAAACCAACCCCTTTACCAAAAAAACAGCAGCCCACTGCAGCAAAAAGAGGCTTGAAAAACAACTTTGATTGGCACTTGGCCTGACCCACAGAGGAAGAAAAACAGTTTTTGGACAAAGAGCGCAAATATTTGAGCTCGCTGACTTACATGTTTCTTAATATTTACAAGAACAACCCTGATGCAAAACGTATTTAGAGAGAGAGATGAGAAAAAAAAAATATTGCATTTTTCTCAGTCTTCCAGTCCTGATGCATTTGCACAGCTCAGCAATTTTAATTCATTTGTGCTGGACAAACAAAAAGCACCTCAACTAATGTTCCCAATTAATCAGATGCTGAGAGGAGTTAGTAAAGGATTAGAATATTCACAAAGGACATTCTGGTCAGGGGACCTGTTAATAACCAGCTTGAATGTTGTTCAAAAGCTTTTCATTTCTGAGAGACAGTCTGAAAACAAGGTTTCATAGAAATTGTAGTGATATATTTATTTTTATTAGGTGACATGTGGGATAAACTTTCTAACCCCCACTCTAGCAGAATCAACCAGAGCTAGTGTCTCTGAGGGTGCATCCCAGTAAACACTTCTGCTGAAAAACATACATACATAGATACACCCACCCAATACAACTCCCCACACCTATTTCATGTCGCAGGCACAATCGCTCATAGGTGAAAGGCACTATGGGGGTGGAGGAGTGCGAACCACGAGAAACTAGGCACCCCACTAATGTGAGACGGTTGCGTTCACCGGGCAACAGGGACATCAAGGGGCCGGGGAACATCCCTCACACCAGAAGCAAATGCAGATATCAGGGAAAGGAGACCAGAGAGGGACCTTCGCCAGAGGGCCAGTGTCGGGTGGGAAGCACGACCTGCCCATCTCCTATTCTCCCCCATGCTGGGGATGGCACCACACTCCCATCCTGGGGACTATGCCCCGTTCTTCTCATACTCACCCACCTGCCACCCCCAGGCCCCCCGCGCCCCGTTAAAGTGCCTGGCTACCGCGCCCTTCCCCCTCAGATCTACCCCTCTCTCCGCCTCCCGTGCGCGGAGGGGCCGTTTCCCTCCTTTCGCCGCCGCCTGGGTCCCGTCCCCCGCGCCCCAATATCCCGCTTCGCACCCCCGCCCCCTTCCCCCGACAGCCGGCCTCGAGCCCCCAGCGATCCCCACCGGGTCGCAGCCCCCCAGCGTCCCGCCCCCCTCGCGTTCCCAACGATCCGCGGCCCGGCCTCGTACCCCCAGCGCCCCCCCCCCCCCCCCCCGCGCACCCCAACGGCTCCACACCCCGGCTCCGCTGCCGCCCCGGCCCCCCGGTACCTGTCTCAGCACTTTCCGGCAGTTGCTGCAGACCCGGTACTCGCTGGCGGAGGCGGTGCCGGCGCTGCCCCGGTTCATGCTGCCCCGACGGGGAGCGGGTGCGCCCGGGCCGGAGGTCGGTGGAGCTGGTGGCGCTCAGCTCACTGACCCGCTCCTCCGGCCGTCCCCATCCTCCAGCAGCTTCCCAGTCTACCGCTCCCGGGCAGCCCCTTCCCCCCGCGCACATCCCTCAGCCAATCACCGCGCTCCGGACACACCCACTCCCGCTCCTAGCAACCAATAGACGAGCTCGCACGACGCTGACCAATTGCCAGAACGCTCGCCGGCTCCCGTCTCCGGGCAGCCTCAAGCCAGGGGCGGGGAAAGGGGCGGGGCTTCAGCGCGAGTGGGCGGGGCAGGCGCCTATCTCCGGGCGGCCTTTGGGACAGGGACCAGCGCCAAAGCATGAAGGCGTGGCTTCTTCCAGCCAATCGAGGGCGATGGGAGGGGATATGCAGATGAGGCAAAGGAGCCCACGCTTACTAGGTGTCAGTCACACACACCCCTTTAAACTCTGGCTGCTGCTGGGATGTGGCTGACTCAAAGCAGAGCCTGGAATATGAAAGAGGGAAGAAGGATCGGAGAGAGGGGGAGGAGAGGAGGGAGAAGAGAGGAGGAGAGAGGCCAAGAGAAAAAAAAGGGAAATATATAGTGCTCTTATACACCCCAGATAGCAAACCACCATTTCCTCCTGCAGAAAGGGGGAGGGGGAATCTGAGCCTTGCACCATGCCTGAAAAGCTAGCAAATTCTGAGGCTGTCAGACCCCTGGAGGAAGCCAATCCTAACGTCATGCAGGGCTGTTTACTCCAATCAGGGTTTTTTTAGCTCAAGTTCGTCAACTGATCTAAACTGCTGTTATTGGGAAGGGAGATAGGAGCTTCTAATAGCCACGACCCAAATCTTAGACAGGGCAGGGTAACAGCTGAGAGTCATCACTTTGAACTGTACCCCAAACTTAATAGGAAGCCAACACAATTGTGCATCAGAACAGTGTTATATATTCTGCCAGTAAGCAGACACAAAGTAGTTTTGTCCTGGCTGGATCTTCAGAGTGGCTCTCTGGTACAGAGCGCATTGCAGTAATCCAATCTAGAATTTTAAAAAGTCCCAAAGTACCATGGCAAGCTTCAAATCCCAGAAGTCTGGTCATAACTGCAACCAGGCAAATTGTGTTTGGCCTCCAAATTTCCTGGTTTGCAGGAGCAAACAAGGGCACAAAAGCCCCCATATGCACACTGTAAATCTCTTGGGTGGAGTAGACACAAACCCCTTCTTTGAGGAGACTACAAACACCAGATTCTTCCCGAGTTCATTAGCATCAACTCCATCTTATTTGGCTTATTGTCCGTTTCCTCCACAATGTGCATTAATCAATTCTTTATTAAGGGAGAGATACAGCATTATTACTGCCTTCATCCCAAAGGTACACAGATCAGATTGCTTATCTGGAGAAAAAATTGCTTTCTGGAAAAAAAAATCCTGCTTTGAGGCAGTTGCTTGCACAGGTAGAAACAAGACTGCTGTGCTGCCAGGCAGGATGAGACTAGATATTTGCATTAGGGGAAGTTGGGATTTGGGAATGTTTGGAGAGTGTGTGTGTAGCCTCAGGTTGGGAGGATTGTTAAAAAATGATGAGTCAGGTTTTCTAGCCTCCATGCTAATGCACAGAGAGACGGGATATAACTGGGACAAAGACAAATCTAGTTTACAGGGCAGGGTGGGTGCTAAGTAGACCCCCCCTTTTTCTGATAATAGTGTTTTATACCTTAAATAATTATAATTTTCCCCATTTATGGGCTATCATAACTTTAGATTTTAGGTTGTAGACATTTATGCATGTGCAGTAAGCATAGTGAGTAATACTGTTGACTTCAATAAAATTCTGGAAATTAATGATAGGATAGTATATGACCTCTACTCTGAAAAATAATACTATAAAGTCATTTGATCTATCTGTTACAGAAACCTAGCACTAATATTATAGACCTCTGAAATCCCTAAGATAGGTTTTGCTATTTCGTTATGTACATTGTTTTAAAGTTTTATCTTGTCAAAGTAATTGTAAACTGGCTGTAAAAGAGTTATGATCTGGTTAAATAAATGGAGATATATCAATCTCCTAGAACTGGAAAGACCTTGAAGGTCATCGAGTCCAGTCCCCTGCCTACACTAGCAGGATTGAGTACTGTCCCCTGACAGATTTTTTGCCCCAGATCCCTAAATGGCCCCCTCAAGGATTGAACTCACAACCCTGGGTTTAGCAGGCCAATGCTCAAACCACTGAACTATCCCTCCCCCCCTTCCCTGACATGCATGGGGGATGGGAGGGGCAAGGTTCCTATATTTTAATCTTGGATAGTGTTATTTATTTTTGCAAAGTTCAGCAACATAACATTTAACTAACTGATTTGCATAAAGGAACACTGTCTCCAGATGAGATTAAATAAATACAAGGTCTGACTATCTTTAAAAATACTGAAAAACTTCACCGTTTGGAAAACATTTCTACCATAAACAGAACATCATTCACAGCATCAACCACGCCCATCATTGCCTTTGTCCTCCCTCCTGAAAAAGCACAGACTACTTTATGCTGATGTAAAAAAGGCCTCAATCCTATAACCATTTCCACACGGGCCGACCTTGCCAGCCAGTCAGAGCCCCTTTGGCTTCACTGGGATTCAGTGCAAGTGCACGGGTTTACCTCCATTGATCAATTTCCATAATTGTGTTATTCATGCTTATTATGCAATTATTGACATAATAGATACAAACTGAGACATATAAAAGTATATATAGGAAAATACATAGGATTTTCCACATCACTGAAAGAATTCTATTTTGCACTAACACAAAATCTAACAATACATGGAAATGTTATAGTAAAGTATTATTTTATGAGTAATTCTCTTTATTGTGCTCCAAAAAGCCAAAAATGCCAACCAAACAAACCTTGAACCAAAAACCTATGCCAGAAATAAACAATTGTGGACTATTCCATATAGAAAACACTACTACAGAAGCATCACAATGATTTCTGAAATGATACAACAAACAGTGAAATGATTGTTAGTTTATAATGAAAATTTTCTACTGAATCATGAGAGAGGTTCTCTTGGGTATCGCTTCTGAAGATGATTGCTTCTGCTTACAAATAGAAATTCCTACATATTCTTTTTCTTTGAAAATGTTATAAATCACAGTAATGTAAATCAGCAGGGGCATGCATGGGGGATGGGAGGGGCAAGGTGGGGCATGAGCCCCCAATAATTGTCAGGGGCACAGAACTCTTCCAGCTCTGGGGCCAAGGTGGTGGGTAGCGCAAGCTCCTCTAGACCCTGGCGGGAGGACAGTGAGCTATTGCTGGAGCCAAGGCGGGGGCGGGGGAAGGAGGGAAAAGCGAGCTCTTGCTGGAGTTCCCCCTCTCCCAAAGGAGTCAAAGTAAAATTTTTGCACATCCTCCTCAGCCCAAAGCCCTTGATGGAACATGAATGGATTTATCATCCTTTGCTACCAGTGGAGCTACTGGTTTATAGTGTAAGAACAGAAAAACTTTTTTAAAAAACTGAAATAATTGACCAAAAACTACGTAATGAAACGGATTATATCTTTCATTGTAGCCCCAGTTCTGCAAAAATGTATGCATGTACTTAGCTTGAAGCCTTATGACTTCAATGTCTTACACATGTGCTTCATTTTAACTGTATGACCAGTTGCACTGGTCTCACGTGACGCATTTGCGGAATTGGGGCCTTTATAAAAACTGACTTTCTGCTGTTTCAAGAATCTCTAAGATACTTCTTTTATGTACACAAATATACATGTATATAGTTGAAATGGTTTTTTGTTCAGTGCGGCCTCCACCTTTGACTGGCAGCTTTCACAGTCCAACTGCCCCCTCTTTTTCACCCACTGCTGTGATCTTCATTTGACTTTTGCCTAATCATCAAACTGGTGAAAGTTTCCGAAGTCCTTTACTTATCCTGTATTTTAGTTTATGGTATTGTGCATTGGCAGAGGGAGTTTAAACTTTCCCACCCCATTTTAATCCTGATATCGGGGTGAGAGTGTAGTTCAGTTTGCAAATTCCTTCAGTTCTTCATCCTTCTGCTGAGACTTCTTACGAAGGAAGCCGGTTAGCACCATATGTACTAGGGTGTTTTTGTGATATAGATACTTGTCAAATAGACATTGGATTGAGATCATCAAATTGATTTCACAGATTATTGAACAGCTACAAACAGACTGCATTTTTGGTCTCTCCGAATCTGGCTTACAAATTTTATAATCAGTGGTCAAAATTTTTGCACAAAATTTTAACAGTCGAAGCGATTAACCACTAGAACAAATTACCAACAGACGTGGTAGATTCTCCATCTGTTGAAGTCTTTATATCAAGACTGGATGCCTTGTTGGGAGATACACTTTCATCAAATACAAATTATTGGGCTCGTTACAGGCATACCTGGATGAAATTATATGGCCTGTTATATAGGAGACCAGACTAGATGATCTAATGGTCCCTTCTGGCCTCAAAAGTCTATGAATCATACATTAACACTGCATTACACATGGTTAAGGTTGGAACAGATAACAAAAGCAAGCAAATACAGTTAAGAGGAGAAATATACATGGTTTCTCTAGAGCACACCAAGAAATCAAGCATGGCACCTTATGACCATAGGTGCTGTGTGACAGGGTTTTTATGGCTTCCTGCAGGAGGTCCCATGATCCTACTACATCCCACATCAGGAAAGGACCAGCCTAGAGAGGCCTCACGGAAGAGCCAATCAGAGTCCAGCAGATTCGCATAAAAGGAGTGGTACGGTCTAGCAGCTTAGTGAAGGCTAGGACTGGAGGAGTGAGGAAGGATGCTTTTCTCTGGCCAAAGGAGCTTGATAATTAGTTAGGTGTTACTGCTGACTGAATTTACCTAGTGGGGTTTATAGAGAGAGATGAACCTGAGATAGGGATGGAGATAAAGGGGCCTTGTTGGAAGGGGTTTAGGGAAAATACAACAAAGGATTGAGTTAAGTGGTATGTGGTTGCTGTGTTTAGTGTCTCTGCATTGGAACCTGGAGTAGTGGGTGAGCCTGTTTCCCATACTGGCACTGTTAAACCATGAAGGGGACAGGACTGAACTGGGAACCCAAAGAATGGTATTTAAAGGGGCCTGAGCCAGCAGTGATGGCCATAGAAGGTTAGCCTGTAGAGGGTGCTTGGGTGAGAAAAGGACTGCACTACCACACCTAACTGCTAGAAGTACTTGAGGTAAGTTCCCCTATTACATGCTGAAGGACTTCGTGATTTGTACATTTGTTGGTGCATTGCTTTAATGTTTATGCAGGCTTTATTTTAAATTAATCATGGGAGAAAAGATGGCAGTTAATATGTGTGCTCTAAATAATATTACATAACTGTTTTAGATTACAAAATGAAACTTTCTGACTTTATAATTACATATCCTAATTTGCAAAATGACGGTAGAGATAATTACATGAGACAGTGAGAGCTAATAGATTGTGGAATAGTCCCTCCAGGGAAATGGGGCAAGCTTCTTTATCTGAGGCATTTGAGGCATTTAAATCAGGACTAGATAGAGCACTAAAAAGTATGTATCTAATAGGAAACAATTATGCACAGGCCCCTGAGATGGACTAGATGACCTAATAAGTCTCTTCCATCTCTAATTTCTCACTGCTGTGTAATTCTATGAAACATTCAATCACTATCTAGCCATGAAATGTATTGCTACAAATCTACTGCTCTCTATATTTTCTGTGGTTTGCATTATAACTTGCTAAGTACTGTATTCTAATGTTATTTAGTTTGCTCTACAGCTTTAAGCCCATATCTACCAACCCTGTAAAACAATAAATAGGGACGTTTGGAGAGCAAATAGGGTCACACTAAGCTTTGGTCTACACTGGGAAGGGGGGCAATCTAAGTTACACAACTTGAAGTTGACATACTTAGTTAGATCCACTTATCATGGTGTCTTCACTGTGGTAAGTCAACTGCTGCCACTCCCCTGTTAACTCGGCCTGCACCTTTCATGGCAGTGGATTACAAGGGTCGACAGGAGAGCACTCAGAGGTCGAGTTGTTGCATCTAGACTAGACGGGATAAATCGACTCCAGCGGATAGTGTAGACATACCCTAAATTATCTTTGCAAATGTTCAGCCTAAGAAGTTTAAAGAGTGACAGTGGGTGTGGGAGAGGAGATAAAGAGAAGGCCAATATATTGGTTTAAAAGGTAAGGACTGTTGGCATGTAGCTGCCCCTCACTCCTACATGAATGATAAATAATTATTTGTAATGTATTTGCATCACTGTTGAGGCCACTCTGACTTGGGTTAGAGTCAGGGCCTATGCAATCAGCAGAGAGTGAAGTCAGGGAGTAGGAGTGGAAGTTTGGACTGGAGACTGGGGGCCAAAATTCTGTTTACATGGGTAAATTTGGATTGACTGCATTGCTTCCTCTGGCGTCTCTAGATTTGCATTGTGAATGAGAGCAGAATTTGGCTCATTGTTCTGAATGAGTAGGTTACAAGAAACAGAATGTTCAGGGACTGAGGTAGCAGAAGCTACTGAAGGACACAGAGTGAAACTGGAGCAGTGTCACCTTGACAGTTCTAGGATGATAGTAAGAGTTGGGAGATGGAAAGGGGGAAGTGCCACACAATAGTAGCCATAAGCTTCCAGGCAGGTTCTTATGTCTTATCTTATGGCTTTAAGATGCCAAATTCACAAAGATTTTGAACAGCCCCAGCACCCCTCTTTCCACAGTGGTGCATAGACTCTAAATTAGAAAGTGAACAAATTACTTCTTCCCAATGGGAGTTAGACCCAGCTCCTCAAAGGTATTTAGGCACCTATGAGCCTACATGTGCATTCACATTGAGGGCTGAATTTTGTGCTGAGCACCCTCAGCTGCCACTGAAGTGCAAGGTGCTCAGCTCCTTGCAGGATGTGGCCCCATGTAAGGATATTAGCAACCCTATAATTTGATTTTGCTTTATGGTCATGTAAAAAGTCAAAACCACCCAGTCAATGGGTGGAGAGGGAGATTGCACAAATACAGCACAGATTCCCACCAGCAACATTCCAAAATTAACCATGTGTCATCGTTACATAGCTGGGATAAGCTGCATCTTCCTTTCCCCAGAGTGCACCTCCTCAGGGATCTGGCTTCTGCCTACTCCTGCCCCGGAGTCCCATGATTCTCCTCTTCAGACAGGTCCCTGTGCTGCAGCACCCATCTTTACCAATTGTGATTACTAAGCAGGTCTGACTGGGTTTGACACCTGCAAGAGATGTTTCTTCAGGAGCTGTGACAAGTAGGTAAATGCAGTGACTCAGAACAGCTTTTTCAAAACAAAGGTTTTGCTCTATTACAATAGCTAATCAGGCAACAGGGAACCTGTCTGTTCCTTTCTTGCGAATGAAACACATTCTGTATTCCTGCCCCTGGACACTTCCACTGCATGCATCCGACGAAGTGGGTATTAGCTCACGAAAGCTTATGCTTCAATACTTTAGTTAGTCTTTAAGGTGCCACAGGACTCGTCACTTCTACACATTCTCAAGAATTCTATAGCATACCACCACACGCAGGATGGATCTGATCAGTGCAGTAAACCTGCTGCATTCACTGTAAAAGTTATGACATTTATTATTTTCACAACCAATAAAACACTCAGCAGCTTTCAGGATCTGGCCCATAATTAAGGTCTGGTTCCCATTGAAGGCAATGAGATTTTATTCCAAGGTATTAACGAAACTACATTGGAAGATCATGCTGAATTATGGAGCAGTTTTATTCTTTGTTTCTAGTGAAGAAAAATTGGAATGCAGAAAGGTTTGCATCTGTTGTGCCCTGGCCTGTATTGTGGCTTATGAATGTTTCTATTTCATTATTCCCTGATCTTTATATCACGGAAAGACAGAAGTGCCCATTTTCTCGAAAGGTGCCACTATTTAAAGAGACAAGAGCAGGAGAGTAATTGAGGGGAGTGAATGCAGATGTACCGGTCCTGGGGAGGCTTGGGGTTGAGGGCTAGAACTTATTTGCAGGGAGCCTTTGTCTTTGCACTGAACACTATTGGGGTACCAGGAATGTTCTTGGATGTGAGAGAGCCACAGATCTGAAACTCAAACACTAAAAAAACCTGCTTCTAATGCAGCAGAAAAAAATGACTGATCTAACCAGAAATGGAATGTGTCTAGCTGACTAGTCTTACATTTGTTTCCCCACCTCCCCTTTTGTGAAGCCAACCAATACCTATTATGATACACAAAAATACAGACTGGGGCAGAGCCATTGGCACGATTATATAGGCGAAAAGGAGCAGGAACTTTTTCTTCCCAGAACTAATGTCAGCAAAATCCATTTCCCCCTCCCCATCTCCTTTTAATTTGTGTATTCATTTAGCTATAGGGCCTTCACAAATCCCCTCTGAAAGCTCTCTGAACAATTTCACTTCATAGAGTAGTGCTGCCTCTGCAGAGGGATAGGACTCTTTATAGGCAAGGGGGGAGGAATTCAGTCTGCAAAGAGGATGGGGGTTATAAATTCTCCTCAGTTCCACCAGAACAGCCCCATAAAGAGGCAGGATAGTATGGTCCAGTGTCTGGGACTTGAGACCTAGGTTAAATTTCCTACTGTCCCACAGGCTACCTCGGACAAGTCACTTAGCCTCTTTGTGCCTTAGGTCCCCATCTTTAAAATGGAGTAATAGTACAGCCCTAAAACTCTGCCTCATAGGGGTGTTGTGAGGATAAAGAGACTAAAGCTGAGAGATGCTCAGATACTATAGTAATAGGGGCCATATAACTGAAAGGAGAATTTGGCCCATAGTGTTTTGCAATGGGTTCTGGGATAGTTCTGGAAGCAATTAACGTGTTGTATTAGCTAAAACCCTGATTCTGCCACCCTTAGACCTGTTAAGTTGTATGTTTTATCAGTTGCCTCATTGAAATCTAGGGGTATAATCAAGTCCAAATTGGGCACAATTAAATTATTACTTATTAGCATTTGAATTTATAGTTGTGAGGATATTGGGTAGCAGACACACTAATGTGGATGTCTTAAACCCATACTAGCTCCCTGATATAAGTATGCAATGAGCTGAGATGTTATATAAAAGCACTGTATTTCAACAGTAAGGTCATGTCTCAAGAATTTTATTTATCCTTGTTTCTAGTATAATGTCCTTCTACAAGGAGAAATAATATGGCATTTTTAGCCATGCTGAATAAGTCCTGAACTTTAACTTTCTTTAACTGTGGTTTCTGAATCACTGGAAATAGTGGATTTTCTTATAAACAGACTAAAGATCAACTTACATTTTTGTATTATTTGGCTCCATCACCTAAACACAATGGGCCAAATTCTTTCCTGGAAAAATTCCACTCCCAATATTCTTATTTTACAAACACTGGGCCAGATTTCTGATCTCAGTCCTGTCAGTGTAAATCCAGGGTAACTCCACTAATCAGTGGAGACACTGGCATAAATGCTGTGTGAAACAGTGAGCAGAACCTAGCCCTCTATTTAAATACCACTTTGAGCAAATTAGAAAAAAACAGTACTGAATGTAGATAAAACTATTACTTGTGGTGATGAAAGATTAGATAGTTCACACTTGGCTTACTTTTTTATTTCAGTGTATTGTCAGAAAAAATCTCATTGATATAAGGAAGAGAAATTAAATTTATTTCTTCTCGAAAGTGCTGCAACTCACTGTCTGTACATAAATGTTGAATTTCATGGTAAACAAGTTCATGGTAAACAAGCTTGGAGTCACTTTGCTCTATGTAATCTGTGTTTACACAAAGGCAATTCATGTGCATGTTCTTGTTGGGCAAGGAACTTGTTTTTCTTAATCGGTTTATGAAAACTGAATTGCTCCAGTGTTGGATATTATTACCTTCAATTAAAAGCGGGCAGTTATGATACCATACAAGCAGTATATCAGCCAAAAACACTGGAGACAGAGGGCCACTAAGTCTGCCATGGGACAATGGCATCATTTTGTTACAGCAATGGAGGTTCTGTTGCTTTGAGCTAGTGACACTGCTTGGTTAGCTAATGGGCAAAGCATTTTCTGTAGAAACTGAGGATCCTTCTAACCTCTTCAGTGACTTCCCCTCATGATAAAATATGGTATGTATGCACCTACTTAATCAGAGAAATGGGACTAAGGCAATGAATCCAACCGTGTTAAAATACAAACCTTGTATTTACAAGCTGTGTCTGCAGCATAATTAAACTAGTCCTGTTTCAAAGCCAGGGAAGGGAGAATGACTGTTTGTCATTCTTACTAATGACTTCTGAAAGCGCCACCTTATTTCATCTGTTTTGAGCTTGCCTGTGCACTGCTACAGCATGATCACTTCCAATACATTAAACTCTCAGAGTTACAGGGAGCATAAGTGAACAAGCCATGTTTGGAGAAACTAGAACTTGAATCTTCACTGATTTGGCATAGCATACACTTGAACTGAAAGTGACTTGATCAAATAACAGGCTTCTAATAAAAAAAACAGAAATGTGGATTCTAAACCATGTTTATGCTTTGCCCACTAAGGCAATGGAGGCAGAAATTAAACACTTAGATTGATGGAGGAGATGCTGACACAGTTACCAAGGAATCCATTATTGGTGGATGTAATGCCAGTAACTCATCTCATCCGTTCTAAACATTTAATCTTTTCCCAAAGTCCACTGAATCTAGTTAGTCTTTCCATTGAATCTATTTGGCTTTGGATTGGGTCTAGAGTAGGGGACTGAGTGGGACATCTGAGTTCTGGGTTCTGCCACAAACTTCTTGGGTGACCTTGTGCAAGTTGCTTGACATCTACAGGACTGACTCTCTACTACTCGCATCTTGTTTAGACATTAAAACCATGTGAATGTGTAAGATACTAACAAACCATAATTCTCCATTCACATGAATGGTAACATTTTGCTCTTTGCTCTTTTTGCACTTTGCATTCATGTAAGGGATTACATAGGCACATGGCACTGGAGAATCAGACTCTATCTGCCTCCCATTATTCTCCTGCAGGATCTGAGACTTTTTTTGCAAAGTGCTTTAGGAATTGTCTAGAAAGGTGTTAACAGCATGAAAAGAAGCCATAGAAGAGCAGCTTACTCCTCCAGGCACCTAATGGGCAACATTCTAGATCTGAAAACTTATGGGGAAAGTAAATAAGATCTTCATATTGAACATGAAGCAGGCATGACCAGTGAGCTCTCAGCCATAGCATTGGTAAGAAAAGTTATTGGTATCATGCTTTTTTTGAGTAGTTTTAAATATTCTATGCAAGTGCTACCTAGATGACTGGTGGAAGTGAGTATTTATTCCTCTGTTAAGGAAAAGTGTCTGAGGGAGTGTGACAAATAGAGAATGATCTCACTTCTTGCATTAGAAGAGTTCCCCTGCAGGTCATTCTAGAATGATTAAGGATGATGGTGAGTGTACAGCTGTCACAACAGAAGAATATATGCTGCATTGAGTAACACGTCAGATCTCTAATCTAAGACCATGATAAAAGGAGATGCAAGCAAGATCATCCAGCAATGTAGAGGATTTTTAAACCAACTACCCAAGGTTCTGGACCACTCTTCTAGAAACTGATTGATCCTGCATGTGTGGTCCAACTGCTTCAAAATTCCTATGGTAACCGGAACATAACAGCTCAGGCCAATTTCTAATGTGAAGTTTCTCAAGTTTAAAGGGACTTGAATTGTCTGCCTGTATTTTGGTCTCTTTACTGAGCTGCAGAGTTCAGATCTGGATGCAAACCTTAGCATAAGAGGTAGACTGATTTGGGGTTTCAGTCCTGGCTTATATCCATCATAACTGAAAACTAACTGTTAATATCAAAGATGTTTCAGATTGGTCTGACAACACATAAGGAAGATGGTAGAGATGAACTATCTGTTCATCCTTCGTATGGAAATGATGATACTTTGCTCCTTACATTTATTTTTAAAGAGGATGATAGTAGGTGCTACAATCTGCTTTATACAAATGGAGGCACCAGCAAATGTGAGGAATATGTTGAGGAGCTATTAAAAGCTGCTAGCTAAAGTTAGTCATATTTGTAACGAAAAACAAAGGGGTTACATATCCAGTGGAATACTATTGCACAGACGCACAAATATGTCCCTGTGCAAACACTCCACCAAATGACTTATGAACTGTGTTAACCCTTTCTAGCTACCTCTGAGTTATGATTCTCTATACCCAAAGAACAGCCATATACTCAGTCTCAATGACTTTTTTATTTTAGATTAAGAGAATCCAATGGATAGAGAGCACGGTGTCTCTGCTGTAACAGGCAGCATCTGAATGGGATCACAAAATGCAGCCTCCAGAAATGTTAAGGTGCACTACACAAACTGACATCATAGCATCTACATGCAACACAATTGCAAAAATGAAGAACACGTTTAGTTCTGCTACCTGGACCCCATGTGGCATATGAAGATGGCTCCTATAATATTAGGCCATACTCTACCTTCTAAAGACTATTTGAAGTGAGCTGAGCCAATGATCGCAAAGGTTATTCTGGTGCAATAGTTCTGACTTTTTTTTCTTTAATAAAGCATCAAGACAGGCAATGAGGATCAGTGATGTTGAAACTGCCTCTGAGAATATCATGGGCTGAGAAGATAAAATAAGCAGTTAGGGCAGCAATGCGGAATGGAGCAATTAATTGGAGAAACCAGGATACTTCAGGCACCCATGAAACAGCGGCCATTTCAAAAAGAGGATGCCATGGAAAAGATGCCAGGGCAGAAATTGCAGGGAAGGCAAGGAAAAAAGTTGTTGCACAAATCTGTCCGTTTCCTTGGAGGCCTCTCCAAATAGCATCCAAGAACAGGCAAAGGCTCAAGGTATCCTGAACAAAAAGGTTTATTTGCATGCAAATAGGGGATCAGAGGAATACAAATCCAAAATCTGAAAGCCCACGAACACAGGGCGGGCAAAACATATATACAAGGTTCGAATATGCAAACAGTCAATACGATCAAAGAGAGTCACAGCTACATACAGCCAATAATCAGATGCCACATACATAGCTTGTATACAGATTCAAACAGCACCATGGCTACCGGCCGTTAGCTCCTGCGCTTACTGTTACACAAGCATGACAGACATTGTTGCAAAGTATGATATGAGCTGACAGGTCTACCTGCAGGCTCAGTCCCAGATTATGGCTGCATGCCCACCCAGCTGACAGACTCCATTTTAAAACAAAACTCCATCTTGTATTACATAACCATTAACCCAGCAGTTACCAGAATCATACATCATATACAATAAACATCATTTAACATTTCTATTTATGCCACAAGGTGACTGGCTATCAGTGGGCAAGAACTTCAGTATGCATCTTTGTACCTCCATTAGTAAGGCAAACCCTAAAGTAAATAAGCAAACTCACAAAATATTGGGTCAAATTCTGCTCTGATATGAGTTGGTGTAACACACTTGAAGTGACTGGAGTTGCATCTGCTTACAGCAAGATTAATGTAGCCAATTATTTCTAACGTAACAACACTTTGTCCTTGTAGGCGTGAAAAGCACTGTACCAGGGGAAGTCAATAGGTGGATTGAAGACCAAATCCCAGATTGCCAGATGCTTTTGAATGGACCCCAAAAATCTTTATTTACTTATCATTGTTTTCTCTGAAGTCTGGACCTTGAACTATATCTTGACCAAGAAATTTGGACCTTGACAAAAAATAGTCTACCCTCCACTATATAGTGCACCTTGGGGAAGTTTACCAGGGTGGTCCCATGGTTATGACACTAGTCTGAGATTCGGGAAGTCTGGGCTGAGTGCCTCAGGCTTCCCGGGTGGCTGTAGGCAAGCGTTTGGTCTTTCCATCCTCAGTTCCCAACCTGTAGAACCTTTTTGTGTCTTTAGACTGTGAGCGCCTCAGGGCAAGAACTGTTTCATACTATGTTTGTACAGCACCTAGCACAATGGGACCCTGATTTAGGTTAAGGCCCCCAGTAGCAACTGTAATATAACTAATAATAGGTATGCATTACTCATTTTATAGATAGGGTAGATTATGCATAAAGTGACTTGTCAAAGACCACAAAGCAATTCAGTGGCAGAATCAACAATAGATTCCAGGTCTCCTGATGCCCAGTCTTTTTCTCAGCTCACTAGAGCACAGCTGTTCCTTATGTAACATCTCTACCTTCAGAGAGAAATGGCTGCTTTACAAAGGTATCATTTGAATGTTTTCAATTGTATTTTTGTGGAGGGGGAGCTACCAAAAATCTAAAAGCAACAATTGAATTGTTAAAGTTTCAGAAGTCACAATGTGCCAACAACCTTCAAAAGCTGCATGTGTGAAGTAATCTGGTTTCACTGAAAAACACAGGCGATAGAGCAAGTCATCTCCCCAACTTGCTGAAAACCCTCTCAACTGCTGTGCTTCAGAAGTTTTCCACCCAGCAACAAGATGATGTCAGTGGTAAAGGGAAGTGACCAATCAGAGGTAAGACTGAATCTGCCTGAGCAAAATCATAGCACTGTTTCCTAGCAAAGCGAGCTCTCCTGTGGAGGGCAAGGGCTCTTTGCACTTCCTTTGTACTTGCAGCATAGACAGGATGTCTCCAGACACTGAAATGTACAAAAGAATGACCATACGTTTGACATCATTTGCATCAAGACAAATGGGCATGGGGGTGATAAGTGCTGATTCAGGCTCCTCGGCAGGCTGAGGTTTGCAGAGCACCCAGGCAATGCGATAAACAGGGCTAAAAATATTTCCTTCCAATAGTGGTGTCTGTAAACAAAATATGCTGTGATATTATGCAACTCCTGGCAAGTTCACTTTATTTCCATACTCTTAAAACATGGTAATTAGATGTTTGCTCTCTTAGTGCCTCTGTAACATGAGTGCTCTTCCTATCCACTGGTATTTATTTGTATATCAGTTTTATTTATTCTGCCTCAGCATTGCCAACCCTAAGGATTTAGAAATGAGCCTGCTCTTTTAAAAAAATAAAAATAAAAAAAAATGGGGTTCTTATTTGCTGTCTTGCTTCTGAGCCTCTTGTGCTCACATTTTCAAGTTTTCTCCACAACTGTGAGGGCTAAACATTATTATTTTAAAATGAAAGTCGAGATACTTACAACCACAGGATTCCAGGAAGTGGGGCTTTTAAGAAAAGCAACAAATAGCATAAGACTCCCCGGAGATGGAAATACAACCAAAACAGCAGCCCCGTTGTAGACAGCCACTGATCTCCACAGCTTAAATAGACAAGGCAAAAGGCAGGAGAAGAAATAGATACAGAAAGATGAAGTGACTTGGCCAAGGTCACAGAGCAGTTCAGGGTTGTTTACCAGTCTGGTGTCGGTGGAGCAACTTACTGGTTAGAGCAGACCCAGAGGGCAGAACTGGAGGCATGGCTCAGAGGCAAGCCAAAGGTTGGAATCAGGCGTTCAGAGGCAGGCAGGGTCTAGGGCTGCAGCAGAGCCGGCAAGGGCAGACTAAAGGGATGGGCAGGAAGCAGGTCTGGCAGGGCTGTAGGTGATCTTTTGGGCCTCCTGTCCAATAAACAGGGCCCTACCGAATTCATGGCTATGGAAAAACAGATCAGTCCATGAAATCAGATGTTCCCCGTGAAATCTAGCTATTGAAGGGGGGAGAGAGGGGCAGGGGTGGGGGGGTCCCATTGTTCACCAAGCTCCAGTCCTGCTAGTCCACCACGCTGGGGAGGGACAGGACTTTGCCTGCATGGCCGCCCTCTGGGGGGGAATCAGACCATCTCAGGTTCTTCCCCTGGCCACAGGAAAATCTGCAGTTGCGCTGCCGTCAGGGACTAACTTTGACGACAGCACAGAAGTGAGGGTGGCAATCCCGCAACCCCCCTACAACAACTTTGTGATCCTTCTCATGACCTCTTTTTGGTTCCAGCCCCCCATGGTTATAACACCATGAAAATTCAGTTGTAAAGGACTGAAAATGTGAAATTGATGAATTTTTAAACCCTCTGGCTGTGAAATTGACCAAGATGGACTGTGAATTTGGTAGGGCCTTATCTACAAATCGGAGCGCAGTTACTTAGCATGGGTTTATTGGGCCCAACAGAGCTTATTGGGTTGCCAGGCCACCTAGCCTAGAA
This sequence comes from Sternotherus odoratus, assembly GCA_032164245.1. Classification (NCBI taxonomy): domain Eukaryota; kingdom Metazoa; phylum Chordata; order Testudines; family Kinosternidae; genus Sternotherus; species Sternotherus odoratus. The sequence continues at coordinate 278,425,474 of JAVMKO010000001.1, read as the reverse complement.
ATAGCTGAGTTCCTGATAAGTGGCACAACTGAGAAAAGGTGTTCTGATTCCAGTCCAGTGTTCCCCACTAACTGTTAGGCTTAACTGATTATTTTAGTGACTGGTGGCTCCATGCTCTTGCTTTGGTTATATTGTGAGATCGACCATACATGATTGCCTGAGGGGTCCAGTGGAAAAATCAGTTGCCTGCCAGAGATGGATGTTAGCGATATTGTACTAGAAATCTTGGTGATACTTTAAAGTAGTTGTTTAAAGATTGCATCAGGTAATTGGGGCCAAAATGTAGGTTTTGTGCTTGAACTTTGCAAAACCCAGTACTGTAAGTGTTTTCATTATGTGGGTTTGTTTCAGTGACAACAGTTAGGATTTAAACACTGCAGTTGTATCTCTTGCAACATGCATACTTTGAAGAAAACACAAGTTGGGCCCTTCATGCTTACTGAACATGTAGGGCCCAGCTTCATCTATATGCTACTGCTCTGGCAATGTTTCTACAAAATGAAACTCATTAGGCTACTTCTAAGATGAATAATATGCTAAAATAAAAAGATTAAACTTCCTATTGAAGGCAAATTCATTTCTTACATGTGACCTTATTTTACTGTAAAATATATAATGCACTGCATCAAGATTTGCAGTTTAGGACAGAAAGGTAACCTCCTTTAGTCCACTCAGTGAAAATTTTTGCCATATTATTTTGCCTATATGTAAATTGGCATATACCAGAAGTGATCAGAGAACAAATATTTTCCCCCGGACTGGGCATATTTGCCTTCCCCTATGCACATGCAGTCCCTGTAAATGAAAATTTCACTCCAGAGTTCACAAAGGTTGGGCATTTGAGAATATGAATCCAGGTCTGAGCATCTACTGTAAGTGACATTCAAGGTATATCCATGTAGCTGCATTGACACTGCCACTGCACTAAACCAGGTTAAGCACTAGGTTTTCTGGAGGAATACCCCAAACCTATTAGCAAGCGGTACCACTTGATGAATTGTTTTGCAATGTATTATGGATAAAACTTGTTGGTCCTTCCTGGAAATGGAAATGTTCTTAATCAACCAACTCAGTAATCTACAGCAACTCTGTAGCCTCAATTACAGCTGGTAGCAAAGCATGGCTCCAGCTCAGGGTGATTTTTTTCCCCAGTAAAAGGGCTGTGACGTTATTAGTATGAACAGTGACCGTATAGATCAGTGGTCCCCAACCCCCGGTCCGCGGACCGGTACCGGTCCGTGGAGCAATTTGTACCGGTCCGCGGCCGCATTCCCTTCCGGCGGCATTTCGGCGGACACTGAAGAGCGCGTGTTCCGGACCGCGTTAGGCAGCACTCATTTCCGGCCGCCTTCACTTCCGGTGGCTTTTTAGCCGGCACAGAGGGCTTTTTGGCGGGGCACAGAGCCCGCCGTCCGCAGAGTTAAGTTTCCCGCCGCAAGCAGAGTTTCGGCGGCTTTTCGGCGGACATACTAAGGTCCGTCGCCTGGAAGGAAAAAAAAATTGAAACGCCCGCCCCGGGCCGCAAACAATGAGGGCCCGCGTTCACCGGTCCGCGCGGCTAAAAAGGTTGGAGACCACTGGTATAGATCATTGTTGCAACCAAGGTCATATAGTGGTACCAAATCCTGTACAAAGGAGGTCAAGTAAGGTGTCTATCAAAAGGTTGTAATTTGCTGGTTATAATTATGCTGTCTGTATGTGTGTATAATTTTTGTATTTGAAGTTATGAATGTTGGCTATATATACTTGTATCTCAATATGTTTGATTCTTAGTAGCCCCGGTGAAGCATTTGGCCGACTTATTGGGAAGGGACTCTTCAGATTAAGTGCCCAATCAAGAAACACTTAACTGACAGTGGATCTTGGGAGACTCCAATCCACATCTAAGAGCCTTTCTGGGAACGTTCAAGGTAGCATGTGAGCAATGGCTGCTCTACCTGTAAAGAACTGAGTCATTCATGGACATGTGACTTGCCCATGTGACTCCAAATTCCACCTTTCTGCTGTGATTTTCCACAGTAAGAACAAAGGGGTGTCCTTCCACATGGCAGAAAATATAAAAGGCCCCCCCATCCCCACCTCTTCTTCTGCCTTTCCCCACCCTCCCCCATCGCTTGCTGCTTGGGCCCTCTCAAATCTCCCCCTCCCCCGCCGGTCAAGAGGGACTTGCTTACAGAGCTGGGGCTGGCAGCTGCAGCCACCCGACACAGGTAGGAGGCAGCAGCAACTGAGTAGAGAATGGCATAGGTGATGACCCAGCGCCTCCCCGCCCTCAGTAACCAGACTTTTGTGTTCAGTCAGTAGATCTGACTGGACTTTCCAGTTAAAAAGCAGACACCTGGCCACCCAATGTAGGAGGCAAACATAGAGCAGTGGGATTACATCATGCAGACCTTGGATGACCACCAATGGCTCCAGAACCTCTAGTATATTTAGAGGAGATAATTCCCCAGAGTCCTCATGCAGCATATGGTAAGAAATAGAAGGTGAACAGACTTCCCTTTGGCCAGTGTTTTGGGGTTCTAACTGTTCTTGACTACCAAGGAAGCCACTAGAGACTGGGGACACTCAGCACCTGGCAGGTGTTATGCAAAGTCGTTAGCAGGATCAAGTCCTTAGAAAAGCAGACCTTTGCATTATGACATCTAACAGGAAGTGGGCTTAACACAGGCACTAGGTCAAATTCTGCTCTTATTTACAGCTTGTGAATGTGGGAAATGACTCTCGAGTCTCATTGGTGTAAGTGAGAGGAAAATCTGACCATTAGTTTTATTGTTCTATGTGCGAAGCTTGGAGTGATCTCCCTGGTGCTCTGTCCTAGCAGAGCCGGGTCAGGCATTCACAGGCTCTGCTAAAGAGAATGAGCTAGCCCAGATCCATCTGGGGATGAGTGATTGCCTAAGTAGCTGGGCAGTACTTAATTAGTTAAGTTACAGCTGGGCCTTAACTAATTATACAGAGTTATGTGAACTCAGACTGGAAAGGGCACAGGGATGAAACACCTGGGGAAAATTCCTTTGGGGAGCTGGATATGAAGGTCCTACTAGTGGGATCTCCCTCAAGAACAGAGCTCCCAGGGAGAGGGAAGTTTCTAGAGGAAGGCTTCTTGCTTTTAAATCCTGTATCGTACTTAAAAGGTACACTCACCAGAAGTGCCTTCTCCGGCCTCATTGTTCAGGAGCCTGTATTGGGAGGGGTGGAGGGTATTGGCTCCAAGGTGATGAACAATTCCTGGCTGCTGGGGAGAACGGATTCACCACTTGCCACCTGTGCACTGTCCTCCTCCTCTTCGTCCTCCAAAAACTCATCCTTCTTGCTCTGTGCAAAACCCCCTTGCAGGTGTCCAGGGACAGTAGTGGGGTAGTAGTGGCATGACCCCCCATAACTGCATGCAGCTTATGGTAGGAGTGGCATGTATGGGGCTGTGACCCAGAGCACCTGTTTGCCTCCCTGGCTTTTTGGTAGGCTTGCCTGAGCTTCTTTCACATGACACTGCTCTGTGTGTCCCTGGAGTAGCCTCTTTCCATCATGCCCCTGGAGACTTTTGCATACCATAGTTCTGCCATAACAGATTTCGTCTCCCCATACTGCGATGAGATCCAGTACCTCCCGTTCGGACCATGCTGGAGCTTGTCTGTGAATCTGGGACTGCGTGGTCGCCTCTGCTGATGGATTCTGCATGGTCGCCATGCTCGGCACGGTGCCCAAACAGGACATGAAATTCAAAAGTTCCCAGGCTGTCACTGCCTATCTAGTGCTAGTGCATCAGAGTTGAAAGTGTTGTTCAGAGCGGTCACAATGGAGCATTCTGGGATAGCTCCCGAAGGCCAATAACATCAAATTGCATCCACAGTACCCCAATCCGGAATTGCGATGTCGATTTTAGTACTACTCCCCTTGCCGACGTGGAGTACAGAAACTGGCTTTAAGAGCCCTTTAAATCGACACAACCAGGTTGGTCGTGTGGACGGAATCAGTTTTAATTCAAATTAACTTGACTAATTCTGAAATAATCACATACTGTAGACCAGGCCTAAGGGAGCTGGATGTAAATGGAGTTGATGGCCCAAGGGTTAACACAGCCCTTCCCCCCGCTTCAGCTAGAGCTGCTGGGGCAGAGGCCTGTTCGTTTGATCTGCCTTTGCGCTAAACAGACTAGACCCCTGAAGGAGCACTGTTCAATATTCACAAATCTTATTGAATTTATTGAAAGCCCCCTGGGGAAACTGAGGCAGAGATGTAACCGGGGCACTGGACTGTCTGTCAGGGGGTGCTTCTGGAATGAGGGCCCCCATTACATGCACTCTCAGTGAAACTGGTTCAGGGTCCCACTGTGCTGCTTCCCTTCTATAGCCATACACAAAATCACCCTCCATGAACCACCACAAGCTGACAGACGTGAGGAAGGCTAAAAGAGAATCCCATCCCCCCACTCAGATTTTACAATGGTTAATTAAGCACTTGAAGTGTCTAAGGTGTACTTTAATTTCCTAATATTTTCTCTTCCAAAACAGAGTCTAGTCTGTGCTGTGGGGCTGATAATGACTGAAAGCAGGCACATCTGCTGATGCAACCTAATTGCTGTTTTGATCACCCAGCCATGACTGGGCATAAAAATATTGTCTGCCTATGCAAAAAAAAAAAAAAAAAAAAAAAGGCAGCCACTTACCCTGCAACTCAGAGGTGGGCAATCTAATTTAAAGCTTCTCCAGTGGACTCAGCTCCCAACAGTTCGTGGTGGGCCCAAATCACTGGATAAAATCTCCCTATGCCCATTAAGTCTCATGTAGAACACTCTGTACTTAGATTGTGCCTTAATCCTAATTGTAAAGTCCCAAGGCCTGTTCTAAAGAGTTTGACCTATATTAGAGGAATGATGGTCCGGTGCTTTAGGGTGGGAGTCGAGGCCCAGGTTAGCCTGCTCTGCCCCATGTGACCTTGGGCAAGTGTATCCTAACAAATAGCCCTTGTTCCAGAAATGGTTACTAAACCTTATGCTTCAGGATTTAAGCCCACTGGTCACTATAAGAGACCAGGATGAGATCTGATATAGGGGGCAGAATATCCTCCATCCTACGGGGTTCTTATACCTTTCTCTGAAGAATTCAGCACTGTTCACTGTTGTAGACCTTTGGTCTGATCCAGTGTGACAATTCTCACTCAGGTCTGGTCTCAGACAACTGTTGTATTGATATAGTTGTCAGGGGTATGATTTTTTTCCGTAAATTATTCCTCTACAAGCCCTAGTTGGGATGCAATTATACCAGTGTAGTTGAAGTAGTATAACTTTTGTGAGTAGACAAGAACTTGGTCCATCTCAACCCCAGTCCCTCATATTTAAAATGGGAATAATAGCCCAACCTCACAAGGCTGTTGTGAGGATAAATACATGGCACACAGTAAGTTTCTCAGCTGTGATAGACATAAGAGTAGAATATAAGTACTTTAGGGCGGATTAAGACCTTTAGAGGCCCTAAGCACTGAAAAAATTATGGTGCCCCCTATATGTAATTCAAAAAAACCACAATACTATACTGTAAAATTAAATGTTATTTTTCGAAATGACACAAAACTTACATGTATGCTGAAATTAAAATAGCTTCTTTCTAGATTTTCTGATTGCAAAATTCTGGATAAATTCATCAAAGCTGACTCGACAAAGCATGTCTGCTTCCATACACAATGGGGAAAGTGAATTAAGTCTGTCCTGACACATTGTTTTCTGAGGGGTTTTTATTCTTTTCAGCTGAGAAAAAGAGCGTTCTGTGGAGCCGTTAGTAATCATCAATGTTAGAAAAATACGTAGTGCGATCTCTACATTTGGAAATACACATTGTATTCCATCTTTCAATATTGTGTCATGAAGATCAATGTGACTGAATTTCATTTTTCCTGTTTTACTAAACTTTGCCTTTCGAGTAGGACTCCAGACTTGTCACTTGTTGGCACTGCATGTACCTCTCAGCGAGTATTAGAAAGAGATTTCAACACACGATCATTGCCCAGATATGTTTTAAGAACTGCCCATCAGTGTGTTGAGGCAGAGAAAAATGTATAAAGTAACTCGACTGTTGAGAAAAAACTTACTGCCACTGGACAGCAATCAACAGTGCTGCTGCCAGCAAGATTGAGAGAGTGTGCAGCACATGGTATAAATATGGCATATTTGTTCTGTTCTAAAAGCTGCTTCTGCATTCCTTGATAACGCCCTGACAGCCTGGCAGCATTGTCATAAGACTGACATATTTCGATCTACGTTAGTAGGACATCCCCCTGATTTAGGTGGGGATAAGTAATAAAAAGAGAACAGAAAAACGGGGGAAGAGTGTGTAGTGGAGTGTAAGGAAGTCTAACAAAGTTCTGATTTTTCCCATGATGATTACTTCAATGGGTTTTTTTTTTTGAAATATCAATTTTTTAAAAAATCTCTTTTTTGGGGGGGGGGGGGTGTCCCAGCACCATGCTTTGCTGGTGCCCTAAACATGTGCTTAGTCTGCCTATTGAGTAATCCAGCCCTGGATTCCTGTATATTATTTTAGATCCTGGGTGCAGTGATTAGTGTGTCCAGATAGCAAGTTTGAGAAATCCAGGCAGGGGGTAGGGGGTAATTGGCACCTATATAAGAAAAAGCCCCAAATATCAGGACTGCCCCTATAAAAATCGGGACATCTGGTCACCCTAGCAGTGGTGTTGTAGTTGTGTTGGTCTGAGGATATTAGAGAGACAAGGTGGGTGAGGTAATATCTTTTATTGGACCGACTTCTGTTGGTGAGAGAGACAGGCTTTTGAGCTATACTGAGCTCTTCTCCAGGTGTTCATGGGATGAGGAGGAAGCTGTGGGGAGGGGGTTAGTGGATTATACAACAACCCCCCCACACTCAGCTTTGCCTCCCCCCCATGACTGAAGAGGTGTTAATGGGCCACTTCACCTTGACGGATCCCTTGACATGTGTTAATTATGCTAAACAATCTGTTCCGCCTTGTGTTTAGCTGTGACACTCTGAAGAAGAGCTTGAATCTTGTCTTTCACCAACAGAAGTTGGTCCAATAAAAGATATTACCTCACCCACCTTGTCTAACATAGGCCTGGGCTTCGCTAGAAAATTAGGGATGTAAAAAATTCACATGCCTGAGCAGCATAGTTAAACTGACCTAAGTCTTCTGTCGACCTAGCTGTTGCCTCTTGGGGTGGTGGATTACTTACACCAATGGAAGACTCTCCTGTAGGTAGTGTCTACACTGAAGTGCTGCAGCAGCACATAACACATGGACTAGGGGTCACCCAATGAAATTTATAGGAAGCAGGTTTAAAACAAAAGGCAGCATTTCTTTACACAATGCAAAGTCAACCTGTGGAACTCCTTGCCAGAGGATGTTGTGAAGGCCAAGACTATAATAGGGTTCAAAAAAGAACTAGATAAATTCATGGAGGATAGGTCCATCAATGGCTATTAGTCAGGGTGGGCAAGGATGGTGTCCCTAACCTCTGTTTGCCAGAAGCTGGGAATGGACAACAGGGGATGGATCACTTGATGATTACCTGTTCTGTTCCTTCCCTCTGTAGCACCTGGCATTGGCCACTGTCAGAAGACGGGATACTGCACTAGATGGACCTTTGGTCTGACCCAGTATGGCTGTTCTTATGTTATGCTGCTGTAGAGTTTTTAAGTGTAGACCAGCCCTTAGAGGGCCAATTTGCCGGTAATATAAAGGTGGAGGTGTAAATTACACATAAAGTGAGTGTGAGTCTCTTAGGCTGAGAATCTAGTGGAAGTCCTAGGCCTCAATCCTACCAGTAGTTGTGTGTAAGGAAACCCATACACCTGGATTTCCAGAGCCCAAGCCAATATATATATATATATGGGGTGGCCAACCTGAGCCTGAGAAAGAGCCCCAAAGTAATACCTCAGCAGCACCCCAGAAGCTCCCTTTCTCCGCCCCCTGCTCCAGCGCCTACCACCTGCCACAATCAGCTGTTTTGCATGTGCAGGAGGCTGGGTGGGGTGGGAACAGCGAATGCATGTCAGGCTTGGGGGAAGAGATGGAGTGGGGGCAGGGCCTGGAGCCAAGCAGGGGGTTGAGCAGTGAACACCCCATGGCACATTGGAAAGTTAATGCCTGTAGCTCCAGCCCCAGAATCAGTGCCTATGCAAGGAGCCTCATATTAACCTCTGGAGACACTGGTTGGCCACCCTTGCAATATATGGTTTGGTTGATGACAGGTTTTAGAGAGATGGCCGTGTTAGTCTCTATCCTCAAAACAACAAGGAGTCCTTGTGTTGCTCGTTCCCTTGGAGGCCTCTCCAAATAGCATCCAAGAACAGGCAAAAGACTCAAGGTATCCTGAACAAAAGGGTTTATTTGCATGCAAATAGGGGATGAGAGGAATACAAATCCAAAGTCTGAAAGCCCACGAACACAGGGCGGGCAAAACATATATACAAGGTTCGAATATGCAAACAACCAATACGATCAAAGAGAGTCATAGCTTCATACAGCCAATAATCTAATGCCACATACATAGCTTGTATACAGATTCAAACAGTGTCATGGCTACCAGCCGTTAGCCCACAGCACTCACTGATACACAAGCATGGCAGACATTGCAAAGTATGACATGAGCTGACAGGTCTACGTGCAAGCTCAGTCCTAGATCATGGCTGCATGCTCACCCAGCTGACAGACTCCATTTTGAAAGCAAACACTCCATTATGTAATACACATTACATCACCATTAACCCAACAGTTACCAGAAGGATAACGCATCTTATACAATACACAGTTAAGCTCCTGTTAAGCTCCTATTTCTATAGCAGTTAACTAGAAACAGGCAGCGAACATTACAGAGCAAGTAATCAACAAATACCATTTTTACATTTGTACTACACTTGTGCCACACGGTCTGGATGATGGTAGATCCTCTTACACTTATGTGGGCTTTCTGAGCTAAACCACCTCAGTTACAACCTTATTATGATCGAGGAGGTGTCACCAATGTTGACGTGATTCTGAACCTCTTAGGCCCCGATCCTGCAAGTGGTTCCCACTGACTGATCTCTGAACCCCCCATAGAGCCCCTATGAAGTTAATGGGGATCTGTGTGCATGCAGCTGTCTGCATACTTAGAACAACTGGCAGGATTGGTGCCTTAGATGCTTCTGAATATTAAATGCATGTAAGGGCATGAAGCAGGAATAATCCATGCAGGGAAAGATAAAGGATTGATCTATCCAATCAATATCGCTTCAAATGGAAGAAAAAGATCAATCTCTCATATTTAACAGGCTTCAGCAGCAAAGTAACAGCTTGTAGCCCCTTACCCCTTCAGCTTGTTCCTCACACCACTTCTATTATGCTTCGTATCCCCACTCCAGAACCCTTTCAAGTCCTACTTAAAAAAAATGAATTGAATAAAACCACCAGTAAAACACAGAGTAAACTAAAGCCTCCTCGTGGCTGCTCTAGCTCTGCTGAGCATGGCAGCTAGTCTTGGAGGGATGGTAGCAATTTCCCTCTGAAATATCACTGCCATGTTACCAACCCCAAATGGTCAAAATTATGAGACTGGCTTAAAAATAACAAGATTTAAAAAAATAAAGGGGAAGTTAATTTTTATAACCATTCTTTTGGGTTCTGAGTGATAGCAACTTCCTCTTTTCTTACAGAGAAGCAAGTTCTCCTGATTACAGCATTTGGGATTTCAGAAAAACCATGTGAGACTCATGATTTTATTATGACAGCTAGCAGTACTATCAATGTATGCCATCAGCGCCTCCAGGAATGCTTGCAACCCAAAGGATCAGGCAGGGAAGGTTTTTTTTAAAAAAAGTTTTGGGTTTATTTTATTTGCATTCTGAACAGTTAGGCTGCTTTTTTTTAAAGCTTTTCTGTCTAACTATAAGGACTAGAAATGTGCTGGGAGGGTCAGAGGGGAGAGGAAGAAGATGAAAGCTGGTTGATGGACTCATATAATCATGAATCCAGGAACTAGGACCTTAACAAAAACATCAAATATTGCAAGATTTGCAATAAAACCTCTCAAGTTGGCAATACTGAATTAGGTGTATGCCATCTGTAAAAGATTCTAGCTATTTTTATTTAAAATAATAGATCCCTACCCTGTTGCAGAATACATACACTTAAAATAAACCTTAGCAACAGCTAAATCAATATAAGAGGATCTTAGCCAGTCACCTATCCCCTTCAACTTCTAGAAAGCATATTCTCAACTTTCTCCAGAAACTCTGTGGAAAAGGTGTCTTTTGCAGCATGCTTGGAAAGTCACCAGGAAGGACTTGAACCAACTGGGTAGAGATAGTCCCATCTAACAGACTACCTACCACATGACACAATGCTGCTGTCTGAGATTTTGTGGATGCTGTAGTGAAGGAAAGGAACTTCTAGCACAGCATGCATTTAAACATTTGTTATGAGGTGACCGCTCAGTCTCCAGACAAGACTTCTGTGCCTGGTGTTTTAGAGGTCTTCCAGTGGGCCAATTGCTTAAGCCCGTGGTTTTCAACCTTTTTTCATTTGTGGACCCCTAAAAAATTTCAAGTGGAAGTGCGGACTCTTTTGCAAGTCTTAGCGATAGTCTGCTGCCCTCCAGGGGTCCAAGGACCACAGGTTGAAAACCAGTGTTCTGTGGTGACAGTCTGCAGGCCACAGGTTGAAAACCACTGACCTAAACCAATCCCAGTCCAAAAAACTGATTGGAAGTGTGACCAGCTATCAGTTGAGCCAGTAACAACTAGGGATAGGCTTAGGGTCAGCAGGGTCGCCAGCAAATCCTGCACGGCCTCAGAAATTTCATCATCTACCTGCAGATTGAAGTCCGCAAGAACAATCAATCTGTGCTAATGGCAATTCATTGAGAGTGGAGGGAGCAAATTGAATCAGCTTGTGACATGAGCTGGCAGTGCAGCTGCTACCCAGGCACTAAAAGTAGCCTTGTCTTAATCCCACCCGAGGACGTGTGTTTGAAATGGACACGCTGTCAGAGCCGGCTTTGGAGAGGGATGCATTTCAGGTTGGATGCGATACAACCACACCTCTTCCCTACTATACTCCCTATCCCACGTTAGTGTATGATGGACCGTGAATACCTGCTGGTGACAAAACTGGCCCAGCAACAGCATCTAATCTGGTTTTGGTAATATATACAAAGTAGAGGGTCTCTCCTCTTTTATTAACTCACAGTGGGTTTTGGTTTTGCACCAGCTGGACATTAATCTTTGTGAGCCAAAAGTTAGGATCCTTGTCTCCTGACAGCTCAACCTCCTAAGGGGGTGAGACCACAGGTAAGGAAGTTAAATATCTTGTTCCTGGTTTATATCATCTCCTTTACAAACTGACTTCTTTTATTTATTTACCTCTCCCTGCCACCTACCACAGTCACTGAGAACTTCAGGCTCCAGCAAACATACCCTTATGGGCCTCCATTTTGCAAGCATGTGCACCATTGTTCCACCTTCTTGATCACTTGAGAGGGGCCAGTAAAGGGACACAGCTGGAGCCCAAATAGTGATCCCCCACAGCCCTGCCCCGGAGCTGGCTGCAAAAAGACTTCTTGAATCAACACACCCACCCTGCCCTCCTTCCTAACCCACCATAGTCTCACAGCAAAGGACCTCTCGAAGCCTACAGTGCCATTCCTCTCAAAATGGGGAAAAAACAACTCCCCTCGTTTCTACAGACATCATTTCTTTCTCCTACCCTTAACCACACTGCCTCTTTGGTGTAACGGAAAGGAACTCCATCATAAACACTCATGCTCTTGGTCTCTGCGGCCCTCACCCACCAGTCTCCTTCCAATGGAATTACCAGAAGGAAGAATTCAGGCCTCCCTTCCCTCCTAACTGCCTCTCCCACCCCTGGCTACAGACACTCATCCACCCTCTCTTTCAGCTTTCAAGACCTACTCTCTACAAGAAAGAAGACAGCACTTACTTTCTTTACAAAACCTCCCGACCCCTCATGCTGCAGGCTGCTCCCCATTTCTAATCCCACCATCACCTGACCAGTCTCCCTGCCACAAAGGCTGTGCCCCCATAAGTACCACTCCAGGGATCCCCATTTTAATGACTTCTTACTCTGCTGGCTTCTCACTTCAGTAGGAGAACCCCCTTAACCATAACAACCTGCTTACCCACCTCTGCTTTCACTGTTAGCAAGGGAAAAATAATTCCACTGCCAACCTACCAAGCAGAAGGTATGATGGTATGTGCCCAGTCAGGCTGTTGAGTCCCTGCAGGCTGTGAAGAGGACAGGGGGAAGGGCCAGGCTGTGAGGTTAAATTAAGTTAAAAATCCAAGTTGGTATTCCTGCAAATCAAAAGGAGAGGTTTTTTTCCCTCCCCCCTCATCACCTCCTTGCTAATTCCTGTAAACCTCTTACTGTGTATCACAACTGAGTCACTAACATGGTGTGTTCCTAAACCAGCAGAGTGAGTGTGTGTGTGTGTGTATATATATATGGGGGGAGAGGGTCATACTTCTCAATTTTTCATCTTCCAAAATAATCTGTTTTCTAATGCATTGCTAAATCCTTGTTCTAACAGTCTCCCATCTGCTCTTCTTTCAACACACCCATTATGTAGTCTGCTGTTTTGTTATAGTGCCAGAACTTTGCATGCTGCAACTAAAGCAGTCAGTACTTTCAAATGTAAGATGTTTTTCTAATGTCACTGAAAAAGCTCTGCAATTACCAACAAATCGAAGTGACTCCTTTGCCACTGGGCTTAATCTCACCCTAGAGTCTGTGATATAATCTCACCACCAGACATCTGAATTATAGGGCTATGATTCCATCCATAGGTGTGTATGGGGGTGTGCCAGGTGTGGCCAGGCACACACTAATGTGTCAAACAAAAGTGGCTTTGCATGCAGAGTGCGGCGTGGCTGATAGGGCGACTGGGCCTGATTGAGCCGTTCTCACTGGGCCTCCAGCAGCCAGAGCCCCTCCCCTGCTCTCCCTCCTCCCCCGCAGCCTCAGTGCCGCATCGCCAGCACTCTGCGGGGGCGGAGCTGTGTGCCTGGCAGAGCAGCGCGGCAGCGTGTTCAGCTACACATGGACCCAGCGGCTCTGAGTGGCATGCTAAGGGGAGTCCCAGGGGGCAGTCAGGGAGAAGGTTGGATGAATCAGGAGTTCGGGGCGGGCTGTCAGGGGGCAGGAGTGTGGAGAGGGGTTGGGGCAGTCAAGGGACAGGGAACGGGGGGGTTGGATGGGTCAGGAATTCTGGGGGTCCTGTCAGGGGCGGTGAGCAGTTGGATAGGCATGGGAGTACCGGGGGTCTGTCTGGGAGCAGGGGTAGGGATAAGGGTCAGGTCAGTTAGGGGACAGGTAGGGGGTAGGATCCTAGGGGAGCACACCCTAATGAAATGTGCTGCACATGTCTATGATTCCATCCAGAGGTTCTGGTGACACCCTAAAATACTAATTTGGAGGGTGTTTTGTATAGTTACCAGAATGCCTCATTGGAATTATAAATCCATAAATCAGAATGTTCATCATATTTAATATGTAGATCTGAGTCCCAGATCCATGGTCCTTTATTTTTCTGTGTTCAGCCTCATCATAATTAGCAACTCCACATTCAATGTGAAACAATGAAAACTATTTTAGTGCAAAAAAATAGCATCATGGGAGCACTAAAGATCTAATCTATAAAGTATTTAACCACATGCTTAACTTTAAGCACATGAATGGTATCAAAGGGAGTACGGACATGCTTAAAGTTAAGGATGTGGTCATGCACTATACCTTTTAAGATCTCAAAATTCAGGGTGTTCCAAAAGCTAAGGCCATTTTTGCTCTCTTGTAATATGTATACTATGTAATAGTATTCATATTTAAAGTGTTGTGAAAATATTGGGCTACATCGTGCTCGCCTCATTTTCAAGAGCAGTCCTGTTTTCTTGGGTGGGACTATTCAGGTGAGGACGACAAGGGTTATTATCTAATTAAGTTTCATAACAGGCCTGGGAGAGATTGTAGGTAGATGGTTAGGTAAGTACCATTGCTTGCCTTCTCCATAAGGGAATGTAAGGCACAGCGGTCAAATGACTCGCCCAAAGTATGCAGAGAGTCAGTGTCAGGACTGACGGGATTAGAATTTGGGATCGATGGATAGTTCAGTAAAATAAATATTGTCTTCAGCCCAAAGTAATCTTGGCAATTCTAGTGTCATTAAGAGTTACCTTTGGATCCAAAAGGACACTACCTGGTATGATGGCCAGGGTTGAAGAACTATATACACACCAAATAAGCTGGTAAGGGCTCTTGAAACTGGTCCAAACCAAAGCTAGCCTGACCCTACAACCAAGATGAAGAAATCAGGAGGATCAGTGCTTCTAGAGGAGCATTAACACCACTATGATAGCACTTCCTTCACAGAAATGAGCGTGATTAGAGAATAATTCCAGAGAGTTGGTTTGTTTACTGATAGGGAACCGGAAAGGTCCCATCTCCTTAGGTTTCTGACTCCAACCATCAAGCAGGGTTTTTCTCTGCTCTGCTCCAAATAGTTTCACTTCAGGCATAGCCCAAACTCGGGATGTGTGAAAGCTTCTCAGTCAGATGACATACTTGGAGTATGAAAGACATGGGCCTTCTTCATCTATGGTCTTTTCCTCCTAACCCTGGTCTCTGCTACTCACGTGGGTTCCAAGGACCGGACTGAAGCATAATTCAGAGGCTGGAAAGCCTGTCCCTAGGTTTCAACACTGACTCTGATGAACTAACGGACCTTCTGATCAACCAGTCTTTCCCCAAGTGCTTGTACAGGGGACAGGGAGCGGTTGGATAGGCGTGGGAGTCCCGGGGGTCTGTCTGGGAGCGGGGGTGTGGATAAGGGTCAGGTCAGTCAGGGGACAGGTCCCCTAGTAGGGACCCTTTGTACACCCCTTTAAATGAGGTAAAGTACAGATTATAATCCAGTTATCAGGTAAATTAAAAATGGCAAGGGGGACCATGTATAACTTTGTATTCTCATTTTAGCAAAACAGTTATATGCTATCTAAGCAGCAAGAGATTGGTAGACTCCTTAAAAGACATTAAGATGGATCTTAGCAAGAAAGGCCAGTATTACTGAGGAATTGAACCACATCTTGGATCATGAGCCACCATACAAAGAGTGAATTGCTTACTGGAAATGGGTTCCCTGAAGGAGGGAGAGAAACGTGACTGGATTTTCTTTAAAAAAAGAGCAGGATCATTTTGCCCTTGATTCCGCAAGCCACTTAAGCATGTGCCTAACTTTTGGCATGTTCTTAAATCCCGCTGACCTTCAAAGCCGCAGAATTGTGACTTTTATGACCAATGGTTACATTTGGGCTGCCATCAAGAAGGTAAATTAAACCAATGGCTTCAGTTTATAAGCTGATTCCAGGGGGTCAGGAAGAATTCCCTTTTTCCCAGTATCCCCGCCCCACACACACACACACACACACACACACACACACACACACACACACACACACACACACACACACATCTGTCTCTGTCTTTTAAATGATGATTTGTAGACTTGCTATTAATGAACTGGATTTAGAGCTGCAATGCTCTGTGATAGAAGAAGCCTCAGCTCACCATACCACTATTCACTATCCTGTACGCCCCTTTCCTGCTAACCATTTCAGATGTGATTATACAGTAAAACCCCGATTTAACGGACCCCGATTTAACGGACTTCGGATGCAACGGACAAAATTTATGAGCAAGTCCAATGCATCCCAAATCCGTTTTTCGCGGGCTGGCTGCCGGCTCCCGGCTGCCACCCGGGTCCAGGCAGCGGGAGAGCTGGCTGCCGGCTCCCGGCTGCTGCCCGGGTCACGGCAGCAGGAGGTCTGGCTGGCGGGTGGGCTGGCTGCCTGCTCCCGCCCGGGTCCCACCTGTGGGCGGACTGGCTGCCGGCTCCCGCCCAGGTCCCACCTGCGGGTGGGCTGGCTGGCTCCCGGCTCCCGCCCGAGTCCCGCCAGCGGGCGGGCTGGCTGACAGTTCCCGGCTGCCGCCCGGGTCCCAGCAGCCAGGACCCGGGCGGGCTGCCTGGCGGTTCCCGGCTGCCGCCCGGGTCCCAGCAGCCGGGACCCAGGCGGGCTGGCTCCCGGCTCCCGCCCGGGTCCCAGCACCCGGGACCTGGGAGGGCTGGCTCCCGGCTGCCGCCCTGGCCCTGTGGCGGGCGGGCTGGCTGCTCCGACAGCTCGTTTTTTTTTTTTTTATTAAATAACGGACTCTCTGATTTAACGGACACCCCCTCGCCCGAATTAGTCCGTTAAATCGAGGTTTTACTGTACTATGATAAAAATAACTCCTTTAATGCTGAATGCTGTTATTTGGGTCATCTACTGTAAGTGGAGAAAATGTTGTTTATGTCCAATTCCCTGTTCCCCCACAAATGCTTTTCAGTTCAGTCCTAAGTGAGTCACAGATCAAAGCATTTCTTCTTCATTCAGCTTTATAGGCCAAATCGCAATTTAGAATGTCTGTGGTTTTTGCTAATCTGTCTCTGTGTCATCTCACTTTAAATCAACAGAATCCAACAGAAAATAACTCATTTAAGCATGCCCTGCTGAACTAAGAGTTTTAACTTGGGCATCCTGTTACTGATCCTTCCCAAAGGTAGAAATTTTGTGGGGCTTTGTTATTATTTTAAAAATTAACCTTTTAAAACACTAGTTTTAACAGAGCTGAAACAACTGAGGTTCTTGTTAGAGCTAAAACTCCATTTTGCTTCTTTCTGCAGGTTTAACTATCAAACGGCAGCTTAACACCATAAAAAGCCTTTTATTTTTCATGAAGTGAAGGAGAGCAAACATACTTTTGCCTAATTTTAAACCCAGTTGAATATCCTGGGTTCAAAAGTTCAATTCAGACTTTAATCTTATTGGTTCGGTGTTGGAGAGACGGTGGGGTAAAATAGGGAGCAGCCAGGGAGAGACGAAAATACTAATAGAAAAACAGATGACGTGGCCCTGAATCACCATTGCACGTCTCTAGTTTTACACCACTGAAAGCACTGCATTTACACTGGGGTTAAATTGGAGTGCTACTGTGATGAATCAGATGCTGTGTAAGTAAAATACATAGGGACGAGTTCTCTGCTGAAGTAAACCAGCATAGCTCCATTCATTTTCGAACACACCCATGTTCTGGGCCTGATTCTTTTCTCATACCAGTTTTACATCCATGTAACTCCTGATTTACCTCAGTGTGAGAGAAGAGTCAAACCCACTGTAGAAATTTGATGGGGAAAATAGATTTCTCCTGTCCCCATTCTTCATTCCTTTCTCTGGATCTGGATTGTTGAGTCTGCCTACTGTTTTGTCACCTTGTGAATGGAGAATTTATCTCCCCATGCGGCAGCTCCAAGTTAGCTTTGTTTAAGCAGCTCTTCTCAACTGTCTTAGGGCTTGTCTACCCCTACAGTGCTGCGGCGGTGCTGCTGTCATGCTCAGTGAAGACACTACCTACGCTGATGGGAAAGCATCTCCTATCAGTGTAGATACTCCAGCTATGTCTACAGGAGAAGCCCTCCCATCAACATAGCACTGTCTACACCCAGGATTAGGTCAGTATAACTACATCAGATTGGATTTTCCAAGCCTTAGAAATAAACTGTACATAAGACTCCCACTGGTGCCAGCCTGGCTTTTGGGCAGAGTTCTCCTAACTCTAATAAATAACACAATGTTCACTTTAGCTGAAATATATATATATATTTAGAAATGCTGACTCACCCTTTAAAAGAACAGGAGTTACTCAGCAACTCCCATTGTTCTCAAAATACAGCCCAGCATCTGTTCACTTGTGAACGGAGAGACTTTCAAACCAAATTGGCTGAGTCAAATATTACCATTTTGTATTTTCATTAAAGTAGTGCCTAGAAGCTCTTGATGCCAGGTGAAGAATAAGCTTCTTATGCCAGGTGATGTAAAAACACATGGGGTCCATGCCTCAGTCTAGAAGAAAAAGTAGTATAGGATGGATATGGGAAGAAAGATTCAATCAATTATACGCACATTGCATATACATATAAACACTATCAATTAAAAAAAAAACACAAAAAAACAACTAGATAGAAGAGCCAGCTTACTTCCAAGGCAGTACTGTTTTCTTCCCTCTCTATCCACAGTAGACACACCTGACACTACTCCTGGTTTGGCTGGTTCCTACGTCCTAGGGCTGTAGGTGGCAGGTATAGGTGCCTCTCCTCTCAGAACTGTAAAGTGTTTTCCTGGCAGGAAGTTAGCTGCTGCTACAGATTGGCTCTTCTCTGATCTCCGCCAGGCCCCCTACCTAAACAGGAAACAGGGGCTCCCACATGGACTTGGACTAGTGGACACCTCCCTCCCCCCCCCCCAACTAATGAATCCAACTCACTCCCAGAATACTACCATGTCCACCAACCCTATAATCCAAATACACCCTCCCCCCCCTTGCTTTTTCAACCCCAAAACAGCTTTTTACATTCCCACCCAGTGGTCTACCTGCCTTTCCTCGTGACTCACTAAATCCCTTCATGCAAAAGAAAACTCCTGTTTCTCAACCCAGAGACCCCTCTGTGATGGGTTCTGTGACAGAGACCCCCTTGGGACTATCACCTGACATGCTGAAGTCACTTGCCAGCTTGGGACTTCCAGAACCCTGCCCTATTGAGCCAGACACGTTAGCCTGCTGCAACACAGACCAAGGGTCTGGGCCACACACCCAAAGCTGCAGGCTTTAAGTGGAAATAGCTTTGCAGGTTACCCCTCTAGCACTCAGACACCCAGTTCCCAATGGGATCCAAACCCCAATTAAATCTGTTATACTCTGTGTAAAGCTTATACAGGGTAAACTCAAAATTGTCCACCCTCTATAATACTATAGAGAGATATGCATAGCTGTTTGTTCCCCCAGATATTAATCACTTACTCTGGGTTAATTAATAAACAAAAGTGATTTTATTAAGTATAAAAAGTAGGATTTAAGTGGTTTCAAGTAATAACAGACAGAACAAAGGAAGTCACCAAGCAAAATAAAGCAAAACCATGCAAGTCTAAGCCTAATACATTAGTAAACTGATTACAGATAATATCTCACCCCAAAGAAGTTCCAATAAGCTTCTTTCACAGACTAGACTCCACCCTAGTCTGTGCTCAATCCTTTTCCCTGGTACAGTCCTTTTTAGTTCCATCTTAAGTGGAAAACAGGGGCTTTATCATGACTGGTGACCACCCTCTGTTCTCATCCACCCCCTTTTTATAGCTTTGGCACAAGGCAGGAATCTCTTTTATCTCTCTGTGTCCCCACCTCTCCTCCTAAATGGATTTAAGATGGATTCCAGTATCAGGTGACATGGTCACATGTCCTGTGAGACCCTAGCCTCTATTCTTCCTGGACTGGCCCACACATACACAGGGAGGTTTGCAAGTAAACAGAGCCATTTACAGATCATTGATTCTGAAGCACCCTTAATGGATTCTGCTTAAATGTTTACATCAGTAATACGAGTTAATATCATATTCTCCTAACTTCAGGCATAGAAATAATACATGCAAACAAATAGGATGAACACATTCAGTAGATTATAAGATTTGTAATGATACCTTACAAGAGACCTTTTGCATAAAGTATATTTCAGTTGCATCATATTCACATTCATAAACATATTTTCATAAAACATATGGAGTATGTCACATCCTCCTCATGCCACCTTTTGCCTCAGTAAATCCCAGAGTCCTGGGTTCTTCACAGAATTATCCTGGGATTTCTTCCCCATAAAGCTGGCAACTGTCTCCATGAAGATGTAAAAGGAAACAAATAGTCCTCTAAGGATGCTGGTGCTTGCCCATTGTACAGGAGTGGTGCAGAAGAGGTATGTTGGTCTGCAATCTGCAATGGGTACTGCAGCTACGTTTCTCATAGTACAAATCTCTGCCTAGTGCCTTCAAGTGCTGTCTGTTTCACATATTTTCCCTTTCATATTTGGGTGTAATTTAAACAAGATGCTTGTAATAATCCCACTGATAGGAGTCAATGGGAGCAGAATCGAGCCCTGAATTATCTGAAGTCAACAATTCTGCTCTTTAAAATTGGGGTGTATCTTGATAAGGTATCCTGTTTGTCTGGTTTGGCAGGGAATAGGGGAGTCCAAGGGAGGAGGGCAAACCTTCATTGAGGTAGGGCCAGCATACAAAGGAGTGTATTTGACTAAAAAGCAGCAAGGAACATTCTCCCTGCAATAGGGAAAAAATAATCTATATAAGATTGAAGGATCCCTCTCTCTAAATGTCACTTTCCATTATTGGAGACGCTCTTAACAGAGTAGCTTGAAGCTCAGTCGATTTGGTTTCCACAGACTTGTATCTCTTTGATTGCTGTGGTTCTTATGTACTCATTTTAGGTTTGACTGAAAGCAAAATCCAAAGAAAACATAGTTAAAACTGATAAACTTTCAGTTGGGTTTGCCTCAAAGGGTGAAATCCTGGACCCATTGAAGCCAATAGCAAAACTCCCCTTGACTTCAGTGGTGCCAGGATTTCATCCTGGCACCACTGAACATCCCAAATGTTTTGTTTTGGTTGGTTGGTTTTTGGTTTTGTTTGTTGCCTGGTTTTGATATCAAAATTGCTTTTTTCTACTGTAGTACCATATTGGGTAGCAGAGAATGGATAAGTCCCAAGATCCTCAAAGGTATGTAAGCATACCTCTGAAATCAATTACTTTTTGAGGCTCTGTGTTTTCTTTACATAGAAACATAGACATTGCTATAATGAGTCAGACCAACTAGTCTGGTATCCTGCCCCGGGGAATGACCAACACCAGCTCCCTTAAAGGATGGTGTAAAATCTGCATAATGTATAATTCTGCTATCGTATGTTCCTGGGGGAAGTTCTTTTTTAGCCAGAGACCAGGAACAGCTGGTTTATGTCCTCAATCTGAGAGTTTGTATAGCCTCTATAAATGTTTTTGCTAGCTAGTGTATCTGCAGATGACATTCTTAGTAATATACTTATATAATCACTTTTTGAATTCTACTAAGCTTGTTGCCTCAATATTATCTTGTAGCAATAAGTTCCACAGGCTGATCATGAAAAAAAGTATCTCCTTTTTATCAGTTTTAAATCTGTCACTTTTTAATTTGAGTTTCCCTTTGTTCTTGTACTGGAAGAATAGCTCTCTCTCTAATTCCATTAGTTACCTGTCATGCCACTTGATATTCACCCTCTTTCTGTGGTAGCCTTACTATTACTCTCCCCTTATGAAAGTCGTTCTATACCTCCAATCACTTAAGTTGCCTTCCTTTTTTGCTATATCCTTGACATGACAACAAAAACTGAATACAGTATTCAAGGTAAAGACATTGAGTTGTATAATAGGCACAACAGCAGCTAGATTATTTCCTGAGTGGTTAAAGTTAATTTAAACCCCCCTCATGAGTTCAAATTGCTCTTTCCAACAAGGATTACCTTGTACTGATTTAGGCCCAGTGATGGGCTATATAAACCCTATACAGGCCAACAAAGAGTTAATAGGAGTCTGAAAGACCAGTTAACCCATCTGGTTGCTCAATTCAGACTCAGTTCAGTATTAGACCCAACTGGGGAAGAGCTGGGTAGTTTCCAATGCTTAATTTGTGTCAGGGCATGCCAGGGCTGAGCCCTGGCTCCCCTAGGCTTGGTAGTTCATAGCCCTGGCACCTCTGGGCTTGCTGTGCGAGTTATGAATGTAAAACAATTTATTGAGCCCCAGAAACTAATTGCTTGAGC
Organism: Sternotherus odoratus; assembly: GCA_032164245.1. Classification (NCBI taxonomy): domain Eukaryota; kingdom Metazoa; phylum Chordata; order Testudines; family Kinosternidae; genus Sternotherus; species Sternotherus odoratus. The sequence goes on along the minus strand of JAVMKO010000001.1, from coordinate 278,403,725 downwards.
TCTGGCACCTCTTTCATTACAAATTAAGCACTGATGGTTTCCATGAAGGAAGGAATTCAGCACAATATTGAGAGGAGAAGGTGGTTTTTGGTCCTCTTCTAAGGAGAAGGCCTAGGGGAGAGGCAGTGGGGAAATTCTCTCCTGGGTGGAAAGGCTGAAGGAGACCCAATCATAGGGTGGGGGAAGTTTCTGCACTGGGCTCCCAAGAGGGGGAGCAGGACCCAGAAGAAATGGCCCTGCTGTTTAGTGTCCTGACAATAGGACAGAAGTGTTATGTTTTGTTTTTCTCTCAGTGAAGAGGCTGAAACTCAAGTAAGACCTCAAGTGGGGCAGAAGATGTTTTAGTTGCTACCTGTGGTTTAAAACCGGTGAAGGACATTACTTAGGACACGAAGAACATTATTCCCTGGAAGGGGTGGAACTTCAGTGGGATCTGGCTGAAGGGCCAGGTTCTGAACACAGGAGACAGTTGAAAAATGCCACCACAGGCACTCCAGGACAGTGAGGCCCGTTACAGTCCCAGGACTTGCTGATGCTATGGACACCAGGCTCAAGGGTTATACTTGTCTATATTTAATTTCATCTGCCATCCCGTTAGCCTATTGCCTATCTTTGCTAGATTCTTCAGAGGTTATTATTTATCATTTATATTGCAGTGGTGCAGAGAGCCTTCAACTACGTCAGAGACTCATTATCCTAGGCACTGCACAGATATTAAATTACAGCCTGTCTTCAAAAGACAGTCTGAAAACAATACTATCTCGTTTTGACTAACCCAAATCACTTTGAATCATCTTCAGACTTTGCTAGCTCACTCTTGAGCCCTTCCTCCAGATATTCCTCTCTCCAGCCACCCAAAACCTACATATCAAGGTAATATAATTGTGTACATCAGATATACGGTACATGCTCCACTGCCAATCCATCTGTGGACCATGCAGCTTGCCAGCTGACTTTATCACTCTCCTCAGAGAGGAGCTGACGAGGATAATTCACTAGACAGAAAATATTTATCTGTGCTAGGAAACCATTTTAACTTCTCACTGCTCTTCTCTAGTTCATTTTTTCCTCTTCTTGTTCCCGTATGGCTGAATACCAATGAGATAGTATTTGGCCATATATCAACTGCTCATTTTCATGTAATTAATTAGGCACAGATAGCAGCAATTAATAGTCCTGGTTTTCTCAGATGGAAGGTGACTGATTTAAAGGCCTCTCACTCTAATATATGTTCCTTTTTTTTTTATTATTTTAGCCAAGCATACTTGCAGATTTTAGTGTTCTCCCCATCAGTGTCTTTACCCCAATCATTGGCAAAACTACCAGTGGTTCTAATGGGAGCAGGACTGGGCTCTAGCTAAACTAAATTTTGTAACAAGGAATAATAGGAGAGGTAAAGAGAGGACTGACTTTTGTGGTACTTTAACCAGCAATATCTAGTCATTAGTGCTGGAAAGCTATAGTCAATGAGAGCCTCAGTGGCTCAGCAACTTTGAAAATCAGGCCCAAGACAGCTCAAATTGGGCATCTAAAACCGCAAATTAGAGGGTGCTTTTTAAAACATGGTCTTAATGTGTTGAAGAACTGTATGTACGGCCCCCAGGACATGAGAGCTAATTGGGAGTATGGGGAGGGTAGGCGGTAGGAGGCTATTCCGGGGGCTGGAAGACTCTCTGAAGGAGTTTGTTCTGTGTGGTGGGGGGGGGGGAGAGGAGGTGTGTGTCATGTGATTGTATCTGTTTTCAAAGTTGTGTTGGAACCTAGTGATCTTGACAGGCACAGCATCAATGGGTCAAGTCTCTTCCCGAGGACAAGAATACACCCACCTTCAGAGCAGGTCCAGGGGTGTGATCCTGGGAGCTGCTGCTGGAGAAAGCGAACACAAACAGTTTGCAGTTGAAATGTGAGGGAATCAGGAAGATGCGATTTAAGGCCTGATACTTCTCACTCATCACAGGTAGCCAGGACAAGTTACTATAGTCATAAAGCTAGAAAAACAGTTTTGGTTGCATCCTTAACACATTCAAGACAAGTCCAAGAAAGAAAACAGAACACCACTGGCCATCACCTACAGTCCTCAGTTAAAAGCTCTCCAATGCATCATCAGTGATCTACAACCCATCCTGGACCACAATCCCTCATTTTCACAGGCCTTGGTAGGTAGGCCAGTCCTCGCCCACAGACAACCGGCCAACGTCAAGCAGATTCTCACCAGCAACAGCACACCGCACCATAATAACTCTAATTCAGGAACCAATCCATGCAAACCAAACCCGATGCCAACACTGCCCACATATTACACCAGCAACACAATCACAGGACCTAACCTGATCAGCCACACCATCACTGGCTCATTCACCTGCACATCAACCAACGTTATATAGGCCATTATGTGCCAGCAATGTCCCTCTAATATGTATGTCAGCCAAACTGGACAGTCCCTACGGAAAAGGATAAATGGACACAAATCAGATAGCAGGAATGGCAATATACAAAAACCTGTAGGAGAACACTTCAATCTCCCTGGACACACCGTAACAGATTTAAAGGTCACCATCTTGCAGCAAAAAAACTTCAAGACCAGACTGCAAATGAAACTGCAGAGCTGCAATTCTTTTGCAAATTTGATACTATCAATTTAGGATTAAACAAAGACCATGAGTGGCTAGCTAACTTCAAAAGCAGTTTCTCCTCTCTCGGTGTTCACACCTCCAGATCAGCTGCTAGAAGAGGACCTCATCCTCCCTGATTAGAGATAACAAGCTGGCTAACCTTGTTATCTTTAACCTGATCCTTGCCTCTTATTTATTCATGCCTCTGGATAATTCCACTGCATGCATCCAATGAAGTGGGTACTAGCCCACGAAAGCTTATGCTTCAATACTTTAGTGCATTGGTTCTCAAAGTGGGGGTCGGGACCTGGTGGCCCTGCGAGCCCGGTCCGGGCCCTGGCTCCTGCTGTGGCGGGCTGCCGGCACTGCCACGTGCTTGACCCGGCCCCGGCCCCTGCAGAGCTGGGCTTCCGGCGCCCCCATGAGCCCGGCTCCTGCCGCGGTGGGCTGCCGGCACCTCCGTGAGGCTGCTGGAACCCCGCCCCTCATTGGCCTCGGGGGGCTGCTGTAACCCCCCCTCAATCCCAACCCCTGCCGCAGTGGGCTGCAGGCACGCCCCCCACCCCCCGCCTGACCACTGGGGGGGGGTTGCACTTAGAGGCTCGGTGTGGGAAAGGGGTCACCACTACAAAAAGTTTGAGAACCACTGATCTAGTTAGTCTTTAAGGTGCCACAGGACTCTTTGTCATTTCTGCCTAACATGGCTACCTCTCTGATTCTTTCCCTAGTGCAGAGAGAACCTGATTCAGAGTCTACTGAGGTCACTAAAAAGACTCCCATTGATTTCAGTGGGCTTTGGATCAGACCCAAAATGAGCATTTCAGACCTCATAGATTGTCTCTTTATAACAATAATATTCTTTTGAAATTATATTGACCAACCAAATTCTGGAGGGTCTGAAGTAGCTCCCCATCCAGCTTTCTAAAGTCCCCCTTTTAAGTTCATTTTACATTTTCCCATCCTCCTTATTGCTTTGCTTCTGTCTGTGACTCTTAATTCTCACTGCCCATTTTTTATCTCATATAAACAAACTCTTTCATACACACCCCAAATAGAGATACACATGATCTGCCCATAGCATTACAAAATTATCTTGAGCCGTGAGATGAGGAAGTAAGTAAAGTAGAAAAACAATATGAAGGTATTGGGGTTTTTCTCCAGCTTACAGAGCCTTTTTCAGTTCCTTCTTGCATGAGTTGCTGCTCTTAAATTGGGCGACAGCTGATTATTCCTTGTGTGTTTTAAATAATGCTGAATGTACAAGAAGTAAATAATCAGCATTCTGATGACTGCAAATGGATATACAGTCACTTTTTCTACATGATGAAAGAAGTTTCACCAAATACTGCAGTGTCTAGTCTAGTTTTTGTTCATCCTATTTTGATACAGGCCTGTCTGTGTAAGGTCAATGACTCTTTAAAAGTAAGGAAAACATGGATACATGCCCAGTTTATATCCTGCTGACAATGCAGTTCTCCGTAGCATGTACAGTACATTGCTGAAACATTGATAGTGGTTTTTCACAGAGGTCTGCAGTCTATTAGTCTGCATTTACTGGTAAGTTTCAATGTATAAATTGATCCAAGGATAAGCAGATCATAAAAATGATGAATTATTTGGCTATATGGCAATGATCCTTTTAACCAACAACGTACAGTACACGGACACACACACACACTGTATATGGTGATGATCCTGATAAACTGATTAGGTGCCTTTGACTCAGCGAATTAATCCATCTCCTCAATCTATTTCTAACATTGCAAAACCTCTTGGTCGCTGCCATTTCTCGAAGTGAAATCAACCTCCCACAAAACTGCTTTCTTTCCCCCAAAGGAAAATTCCTTCCCCGCTCCCACTGCTGGTAGTTAATCAGAGCAGAAGTGAGCACAGGCAATATTCATTCTGGACCAAGATGAATCCAATTACAGTAAAACCTCGATTTAACGGACTAATTCGGGCGAGGGGGTGTCCGTTAAATCAGAGAGTCCGTTATTTAATAAAAAAAAAAAAAACGAGCTGTCGGAGCAGCCAGCCCGCCCGCCACAGGGCCAGGGCGGCAGCCGGGAGCCAGCCCTCCCAGGTCCCGGGTGCTGGGACCCGGGCGGGAGCCGGGAGCCAGCCCGCCTGGGTCCCGGGTGCTGGGACCCGGGCGGCAGCCGGGAACCGCCAGGCAGCCCGCCCGGGTCCTGGCTGCTGGGACCCGGGCGGCAGCCGGGAACTGTCAGCCAGCCCGCCCGCTGGCGGGACTCGGGCGGGAGCCGGGAGCCAGCCAGCCCACCCGCAGGTGGGACCTGGGCGGGAGCCGGCAGCCAGTCCGCCCACAGGTGGGACCCGGGCGGGAGCAGGCAGCCAGCCCACCCGCCAGCCAGACCTCCTGCTGCCGTGACCCGGGCAGCAGCCGGGAGCCGGCAGCCAGCTCTCCCGCTGCCTGGACCCGGGTGGCAGCCGGGAGCCGGCAGCCAGCCCGCGAAAAACGGATTTGGGATGCATTGGACTTGCTCATAAATTTTGTCCGTTGCATCCGAAGTCCGTTAAATCGGGGTCCGTTAAATCGGGGTTTTACTGTATCTTGGGATGGTGCAAAGCTAGAAAGAGGAACTTTTTCTGATTGGGGAAGAAATTCCCAGCCTCTTAAATTGGACCATCAGCACCAACTTTTAGTTCTGCTAAGTCCTGAGATATCAGGCTTTAAAGTCATGACATATTTACAGAAAAATATATTTGGTGTGATTTTTAGAGGTGTTTGTTTATGTTTTTTTCCTACCGCTCAGCCCTTTACAATTACATTCGTGATAACTAAGGAACCTGGCTTTCCATGAGGAAATAATTGACACACTATTTTAAAACTCTAAATTATTAGGGAAATTATTGTGGTTGTAGCATGCACAGAGGTGGCATGATGTGGTATAAAAGTTCTATTGGCATTAACTGAGGATGACTTGCATAAATCACCCCAGGCCTGATCCAAACCCCATTGAAGTCAATGGGAGTCTTTCCATTGACTTCAGATTCACTGGGGACACACACAGCCATCAAAAACTTCTGCTATAAAACCTTTGTACCACACCATTCATTTCCTGCATATGATATATTCCATATGGAGTCTGTGTGTGTGGTTACTGATGAAAAGAACTTTATAATAACTAGAAGAGCTAAAGTAGTGCAATAGCTTAATTTTAATATTTGCAATTCAAAAACTAGTTTGTCCAAATAGCGAGGGGCAGCCTAAGCAAAGAGCCAGGTAGCCCTTTCTAACTTGTTTTTCCTAATCACAGATCTGCTAGAAATGCATTGGTGTCAAACTTGTACTGCTGTTAGCTCTTATAGCTATTCCCATTGCTGCTGGAGCTCGAATGGGATTACAAAATTGATGTTAACATTATGTCTGCTTCATTTGTTCACCCATTGGCAGTTGCCTTGCTGAGATGATTGTCGTTTTTTTCCTCTGTATTTTTAGCTCTGTGTGCTGCCTTCAGCAGGCTGGTTATCAGAGCCCTGATCGCTACATTTTGTAGTTTCACAAGTCCCTGTTTTGCTAATCACGAAAAACTAGTTTCAACCAACTATGCAAGAAGGAAACTTCGTCTCTGCGCTGCAAGCACGGATGTGTAATATGTATTGATTTGACCGTTTGAATTCTGACAGGCACGTAATGGTTTGGAAAATATTTAGGACATATTTTACTGCTTTTAAAACCAGAGTGGTTAACATGCACATTTAATCTTTTCAGGATATGAAGTCACCCACCAGATTCTGTATTTGATTTTGTGGATCTTTGTACAATCCGATCTGCAGTCTTGATGTGGGCCTATGGGGAGTTTAAAACTTGGGGCCTGATTTCTCCATAGCCTGGCAGCCACCCCTCCAAGGGCAGTAGATGCCATGTTGTCAAATCTGAGTTTCATTGCAAGGCTCTCAGTGTTTGTTGTCTGTCTTAAAACCCCAGTTCCTGGAGCCAAGTGCTTTTGGACAGATCTGTTTTCATTTCTTTTAAAAGAAGGAAATTTCTAGCCCTTGTGGTTGCAGAGAAAAACTGCAAAGTATGAAGCCTAGAGGGACCCTAAATGCTCAGTCACCAGAAGACAGATAAAAAGACCCTCAAATTTCATATATTTTTTTTAAAAAAACCTCCTGATTTGTTTTGCCTCGACTCTTGAGTTTTGAACACATGGGGCAGACAAACCTGTTTTCTGCTGAGGACAGTCTGTGATCCTCGAAGAGTCTCCACTGCCTGAAACCTTTGTCAAGTGGGTGCCAAACACTGTCATAACAGAGCTCTGTGAGAATCACAACTGTATGTCAGGTGATACACACAGCCCTAGATCTGTGGCACAACTTCCCTTGTTGACAGCAGGCATCAGGCTTATGGATGTGGAGGAGAGGAAAGTGATCGGGAACAGTCAACATGGATTCACCAAGGGCAAGTCATGCCTGACCAACCTGATTGCCTTCTACGATGAGATAAGTGACTCTGTGGATATGGGGAAAGCGGTGAATGTGACATACCTTGACTTTAGCAAAACTTTTGATACGGTCTCCCTCAGTATTCTTGCCAGCAAGTTAAAGAAGTATGGGCTGGATGAATGGACTATAAGGTGGATAGAAAGCTGGCTGGATCGTTGAGCTCAATGGGTAGTGATCAATGGCTCCATGTCTAGTTGGCAGCCGGTATCGAGGAGATTGCCCCAAGGGGCGGTCCTGGGGCCGGTTTTGTTCAACATTTTAATTAATGATCTGCAGGGCCGTCTCTAGCTATTCTGGAGCTCTATGAAGCTCCCTCGCGGGATGTGTGTGTGGGGCCACAGGCCTCTGCGGGCAGGGGGGAGGGGGAAGGGAGGAGGGAGGGAGCGGAGGAGCTATCCCCAGGTCTCTGCAGGGAGGCAGCAGGTGGGGTGGGGCTGGCTTGGGGGTCAGAGGTAACCACCTCCCAGCACTCACCGGCTGTGCGGCTGGGTCTGGGTCACTGCACTTCCCACTGCAGAGCTTGGGGAGTGGGGGTGGGGCTGGGGCAGAGCAAGAACGGGGTGGAGAAGGTGTGGGGCGAAGCAGGGGTGGGGATCCTTTTAAAGAGCCGGGGCACAGGCTAGAGCAGCACACAGCTGCACAGGGTACCAGGAAGTTTGGTGTCCCAAATTTCCTGGTGCCCTACACAGCTGCATATTTTGCGTATGGGTAAGGATGGCCCTGATGATCTGGATGATGAGATGGATTGTACCCTCAGCAAGTTGGTGGATGACACTAAGTTGGGGAGAGAGGTAGATCTGCTGGAGGACAGGGATAGGATCCAGAGTGACCTAGACAAATGGGACGATTGGCTAAAAGAAACCTGATGAGGTTCAACAAGGACAAGTGCAGAGGCCTGCACCTGGAGGGAAGAATCCCATGCACTGCTACAGGCTGGGGACCGACTGGCTAAGCGGCAGTTCTGCAGAAAAGAACCTGCGGATTACAGTGGATAAGAAGCTGGATATGAGTCAGCAGTGTGCTCTTTTTGCCGACAAGGCTAATGACATATTGGGCTGCATTAGTAGGAGCATTGCCAGCAGATTGAGGGAAATGATTATTCCCCTCTATTCGTTATTGGTGAGGCCACATCTGGAGTATTTCATCCACGTTTAGCTCCCCACTACAGAAAAGGATGTGGACAAACTGTAGAGAGTTCAGCGGATGGACACATGACTTATGAGGAGAGGGAGAGGGAACTAGGCTTATTTAGGATGCAGAAGAGAAGAGTGAGGGGGGATTTGACAACAGCCTTCAACTACCTGATTCCAAAGAGGATGGAGTTAGGCTGTTCTCAGTGGTGGCAGATGACAGAACAAGGAGCAATGGTCTTAAGTTGCAGAGGGGGAGGTCTAAGTTGGCTATTAGGAAAAACTATTTCATAGGAGGGTGGTGAAACCCTGGAATGGGTACCTAGGGAGGTGGTGGAATCTCTAGCTTTAGAGTTTTTAAGGTCAGGCTTGACAAAGCCGTGGCTGGGATGATTTAGTTGAGGTTGGTCCTGCTTTGAGCAGGGAGTTGGACTAGATGACCTTCTGAGGTCTCTTCCAACTCAAATCTTCTAGATTCTATGACTAAAGGTAGTATAACAGCATACACTGTCATATCTCCTAAGCACAGAGGCTGCTGTCAGACCTTCACAGTGTATGTACAGGATCTATGTTATGTACATATGTATAGATATGTACATGTATCTATGTTATCTAATACAGCGGGTCTCAAACTTACCTTTACGGTGACCCCTTTTTTCATGAGCAGCATGGTGGTGCGACCCCTTGTTAGATCGGCATGTCCGCCGAAAAGCTGCCGAAAGCAGAAGCGATCGCGATCGCGGCGGCGGCTTTTCGGCGGAAAAATCAGCTCGCGACCCCTCGGGAAGCGGTCGGCAACCCCCCGAGGGGTTGCGACCCACAGTTTGAGAATCCCTGATCTAATAGATTCCTCCTCCCCCCCCCCCCCGCGTTCATTTTGCTAAAGGATTATTTCTTCCATTTATTCTTGTTTCAGCACTGGCTGTGTTTTAACCACAGAAATGGATCCTTCTGGAACTACTTGACCTCTCCTTAACAGTTTCCCTTTTTCATACCAGTCTTACAGCATGTCCCCAGCTATTTGCCAGCCGTCAGCTATTTACTCCCAACCTGTTGTGGGTGGGGAAGTAAAAAAAATGACAAGTGTCAGTTCCTCTCATCTTTAATTATACTGGCCGTTGGTTGGACAACAGGAAATTTATTCTCTATGCATGATTCAGGTTTCTCCAACAAGGAAAATTTTATTACTAAGCTAACAAAATACTGGTGATTATGCAGGACATTCAAGGGCAGTTGACAGCAATAAGACATTGACACAGTGTGATTCTAGTGGACACGTGGTGGGACCACTGTGCTCTGATTGCAGGGAGCTGGAGCTGGCCTCTGTTTGTACATCTCAGGCTTTTCTATGCTTACAACACTGCACCGGTGCAGCTGCACCACTGTAGTGCTTAGAGAAGATGCTACCTAGGCGAATGGGAGAACTCCCGTGGGTGAAGGTACTCCACCTCCACCTTCATCTTCCCAAGAGGCAGTAGCTATGTTGATGAAAGAAGCCCTCCTGTCGACATAGCGCTGTCTACAGTCAGGTGAGGCTGGTATACTTGCGTAAGTCAGGGAGTGTGAATTTTCCACACCACCTGAGCGACATAGTTATGCTGACATACATTGGTAGTAAAGACTAGCACTGAGATTGGCAAGTGGAGTGTGGAGAGGTGTTGTGCCAGAGGAATCACGATCCAATGGTCAAGAGAATGGAATGGAGACTCAAGAGCCTTGGGTTTCAGTCCCAGCTTTACCAGTGACTGGTTGCAAGATGAGGGGCAAGTTGCTTACTCACTTCTTGCCTTAGTTTTCCTGGGCTCAGTCCTCCCCTGACTCTCATGTGGGAGCCACCAAGGAGCCAGTTCCCTGTTGCTGATCCAGGAGGGCCTGCGTCTCGGAGCAAGCCAGGAGCTGCTCTATCTTGCACTGCCAGCATGAGGTTCCCTATGCCATAAAGTTCTTTAGAGTAGAGGATCCACATCCCTGCCCTACTTTTGTCCCACCTGTGTCATGTCTCCTTTCTTTTCCAGTCTGCCCTCTTTTGCCAGGGTAGAGGGAGGAGCAGCTGGCACTGGCGACACCTCTGGGTTTATGCCAACGAGTTCACTTCTGTTAGTGGAATTTTCCGGTGGCCAGTTATGGCCAGAATCCATCCTCTTTGTGCCATCGTAATGGTGCAAAGTGGCAGGATTGTGTTGGAGAATCTGGACCCCATCTGGTAAACTAATAATACCAACCTTGCACAGGGGTGGGGAGACTTAGGACCAGATCCCCAGCTGGTGTAAATCAGTGTAGTTTCATTGGGTTTGCTGGGGATCTACCCCTGAACGTTTGCAAACTGCTTTGAGATCCTTGGATGGAGTTTGCTACAGATAGGCTCAGCATTATTGTTGGGACTCAGCTGCACTCCCGGGTACACCCATGCATCACAGAATATGTTACTGCCTATTATAAAATAGCCTTCTGCTGGGCTGGAGGGGTGGTTGCTGTTACTCATTTTTCAGCGTCTCTCCAGTAATTGAAGTTTATGACTTGAAGTGGTGAGTACTGTTCAGTGGGGAGGGGAAGAAGGTCTTGCTCACGTGGATTTGCTAGATGTAGGGCCTCATTCTAGAAGCATGCTGTGCATAGAAGTCCCACCGGGATCAATGGGAGTTCCAGGTACAGAGCATCTGTAGAATCTGGCCCATAATCTGGAATACTTACTGACCAATCAGGTCTCTCCGTTTTTCCTTGCTGGGTTACAAATTCAAATCCCTCTCACTTGGGCAATGGGAGACATGAACCTGTAGTCTGCACACAGGAGCCTCTAGCACTGATTCTCTGTGCTGCCAGGATCAAGTCACTTAACTTCCCACCGGCACTTTCCCCTTCGGTCAAACGGTTTTAAAAATACTGACGTACCCATTTTATAGGAATGCTGTAAGAATGAATTACTGTTTGAGCAGAGCTCTGACTGATGTGAAGCAGAGTATGAGCCCTGAGTATTATTATGACATCATGGTTAAACCAGTCCTCTTCTGAAGTATTTGTGAACCAAGGAGTCACAAACCAGGGTGGATTTTATTTGGATTCCCAGTCTTGAGGGACAGCCAGGCTGATATAATGCACTTGCACAATGTGTCTTGTCCTGTATCTGGAACATTGGGGAAGGGTAAGAGGAAGAATGTTCCTATCTGCATTATATTATTGCCTCCTTATATCATTTCAGCTCCTAGTCAAGGGAAAGATCTCCTCTTTTTTCACTGACTTCAGTGGGAGCCGGATGAAGCCCAGAATGACCAAGGGCACTGGTAGAAAAAAAAAGCATTATGGTGGTGTAGTGGGGCAGCTGCCCCACTCCTGAGGAAACAGGCTGAAAACAGCCCAGGAAAACTGGTTCAAGCAAGAGGCCCCCTGGCCATGCAGAGAATGGTCCCCTATGTCGAAATTCAAACCTTGTTATTGTCTTTGTAGAATATAAATATTGCTGTGTCAAGCTAATAAATCGCCGCACTCTCCCGAAGCTATTAGCCTGAGGAAGGTGCGCACCCTTCTTGATCAAAATGCTACCTGTTGCCTGTGTATTTCTTGGTCTCTGACAGTTTTGAGCGATAGACGGACTCCGCACGATCCGGGTGTGGAATAGGTGAGTAGGACAAGCTAATTTAACCTAACACTAGTGTAACCCATGTGCCTAATAGGGAAATATCTCTTTAAGGGACTCATTTGGGGGAGGTAGGAGTGAGTTGTGTCTGGGTCATTGTTGCTAGGCAGATTAAGCACTCCACATCTTCTAGATTTGGGTGCGGTAGTTCTGGGTGTGCTCCAATAGGTTCCCTGTTGCTAGGGGTCAGGCTCCATGAGGGCAAGCAGGCAGGGCAGCTGCTTTGCAGAAGGCCTTGTGCCCTGTGTGAGTTGGGAGAAGCTGAGCCCAGTAGCAGGGAGCAGGCTGGTGTCCCTAGCTCTGAAGCATTTTGCAGCAGGTTAGTGATATTGTTAACCCCCTAGCAGGGAAGCCTGGGCAATGCTAATTATAGCCAGGGGAAATTGGGAGGGAAAATAACTTCTATTTGAATTGTATGCTTTGAAAGTTGTTTTGATTTTAGCCAAACTGTTCTAGTTAAATTATCTCAACTAGTCTGATTCACCAGCTTTTCTTTAAACGCAGTAATGGGGAAAGAGTCATGTATATTTTGCTATTCTCAGTTTTGTATTTCTTGTAACAGGGTTTTCTTTAAATCTAAACACATAACTGAGTGGTTGGATAATCCGTTAGCTGACTGGCTAGCAGTCATTTCAGCAGAGGAAGAATCCGCATGGATTCCAACTGAAGATTCCTGCAAGCAAGTGGAGGGTAGATGTTGTTTTAGACTCAGCAGACTATAGATTTGGTCATCAAAGATTAAGTGAGACTTAGGTGAACAAAACCCTAAGGGCAGGTCTCCACTATGGCGGGGATCGAGGCTGTAATTGATCCATCGACGGCTGATTTATTGCATCTAGTATAGATGCGATAAATCGATCCCTGAGTGCTCTCTCATCGACTCCTGTAATCCGTTGCCGCGGGAGACACAGGTGGAGTCAGCGGGGGAGTAGCACCAGTCCACTCACTGCAGTAAGTCAAGATGCTGCAGTAAGTCAATTTAAGTACGTCAACTTCAGCTACGCTATTCTTGTAGCTGAAGTCGTGTATCTTCGATCGATCCCCCCATAGTGTAGACCAAGGCTAGGCTTTTGGAAACTCAGTTTCTTCTCACTGTATTTCTGTGGGGACTGTACTGTTCAGATTTTAATATATTTTCTTGATATTTCTGTATAACTGTGAAGATAATGTGTATGGATTATAAAATAGCCACGTCATGCTGTAATAATTAGATTATTGTTTCTTTATCATAAGATTTTATAAAGTTCTTTAATTACATTCATTTCTTTAGTTCCTTTTTGGACTTGAATGTGCAATCCTTGTTGAAAATCCTTAGAAACTGGTTCTTTCTCTGGGAGTTGTTTTTATTTGAGGCACTGGAGAAGGGAAATGAAGTCAACTCTAGCCCAACCGAAGGTTACACTAGGATCCCCAGCAATGGACCAGGACCCCATTGTCCTATGTCAATGGAGGGCATCCTGCGGTCCGCAGACCTCATGTGGTCCATCAGAGTAATCCCTGATGGCAGGGAACAACGAACCCTATGGCCACGGGGAGCTGCGGGGGGGCTGTGCTTGCAGACGGTCAACGTCAGCAAAATGTCTCACAGCCCACAAGCCAATTACCTTGATGGACCATATGTGGGCTGCAGGTTGCCCAGCACTGTCCTAGGTGCTGTACAAACACGGAACAAAAAGACAGTCTCCCAAAGAGCTTACACTCTGAGTAACCTCCATTACTCCCCTTTCATGCTCCTGAGCTAGGGTGACCAGATGTCCTGATTTTATAGGGACAGTCTCAATTTTTGGGTCTTTTTCTTATATAGGCGCCTATTGCCCCCCACCTCCTATCCTGATTTTTCATATTTGCTGTCTGGTCACCCTACACCTAGGCCCCATTCCAACAAGGATGGCACATGTCTACTCTCTGTGAATGGTGCAAAATGCAGAGAATGGCATGAAAGAAGATAGTAATTGCTTCTCTCTTCAGCTTCATAAGAGACTGATACTCATCGAAGGGCGCTGAGTGGGGAAGGTCAGCAGAAATCATTGTGTGTTTAAAGAATTGCTGGGGTCCAAAGTTACTTGCATCAGTTCTTCACTTGTGGGATTGTGTGTGTTTGAAGAGTGATTTTGCGAAACAGCACACTCCAGCCAGAATTGCTTTTCTTTAAACAGTTACTCACAGTGCTTTTCCCCACGGAGTTTCAGAAGGATTTTCAGTTTGATTGACTGACACAGTGAGATGGAAGATATAGTTCAAGGATGAGAAGGCCCAGTACTTTGTTTAGTTTTCAGTGAAACATCAATAAACCACATTAGCTGGTGTTTTGAGCTGTCCTAGGCATGGACACTTGTCTTTTTCATCTATGTGAATTATAGCCCTAACTGGAAAAAACCTGAACTGAACGACCCCAAACTTGGGGGAAGTTGTGATCCAGATCCCAACTTCACAGGCAGCTGCTTGTCTCTGTGATGGTCAAAACCAGGGTGGGGTGGGGCGCAAGGTGGAAGTTTCACCTAGGGCACAAAATATCCTTGCACCGGCCCTGTCCCTGGCTTGTAGAAAAATTCTTATTGTTAATCTCTAAGTGCATGATCTTGCACTTTGCACTTAGCACTATTAAATTTCATCCCACTCCTCTTGCCCAATTTACAAAGTCATCCTCTTGTATGACATTCCGGTCCTCCTCCATATTGGCAATACCTCTCAACATTGTGTCATCTGCAAATTTTATTAGCACACTCTCACTTCTTGTGCCAAGGTCAGTAATAAAAATGGTAAATAAGACTGGTCCCAGGAACCGTCCCTTAGGAACTTGGCTAGTAACCTCCCTCCAGCCTGACAGCTCCCCTTTCAGTATGACCCGTTGTAGTCTAATTGCTGAGGGTCACAGAGATAGTCTGTTAGAGAGCCAAGAAATGAATTTGGATTCTCCTGAGTCTTAATCTAGTGCCTTAATCACAGACCATCTTTCCTCCCTAACAGAAATGCTATTATTAGTCATAAATGAACCAAGTTGTTGTGTATGTAGGAAAATATGTATCAGCATCTTTTATTGCAACCTTCTTCTTCTCAAATACCTCTCATTTTGTCTGTCACCCTGCACGGTACTTTGTCTAACTTGAGACAAAATCCATACCCCTAAATAATCCAAGTGAGGCATGGGAGCATAGGCATGTGCACAAGGTGTGCCCAGGCACACTCTAATGTCTCAATAAAAAAAAGTGCCTTTCAATGCAGATTGTGGTGCCTTTAAAATAAAGAAATAAATACAATTCCCTGGGTGGACACCCTAATGAAATGTGCTGCGCATCCCTATGCATGTGAGTAGGTCCATTGAAGTCAATGAGACTCCTCAGATGTGTAAAGGCTGCTGAGCTGAGTAAGAGCTGTCAGCTCAGATCCTTACATTATAAACATCCCAGGCATTTGTTGAAATGAGGAACATTGGTAATAAAGATATCATTATAATGATTAATAATGCCTTCCCCCGAAAATTGCATGCAAGAATCTGTAAAGAGGGAAATCATCAGGTGATCTCCAAATCAGCTGCATTTATGTGCTTTTACTTTCTTTTTAAGGACCTCAGAAAGAAGGCCCCCAAAGCACAGACAGAATCAAACACCCAGAAGAGAGAGAGAGAAAGAGAGAGAAAGAATCTGCAGCAGATGGTCCCAAAAAGTCTGCTAAATTTCACCTCTTTGTATTCTCCAGTAACATGGCGAAGGGTTGAAAATCAGACAGTGCTCAGAGATTGGGAGAGCAGCACCTCAATCTCATGCACTGAGCTTACTTTGGCTCAATACTGTATTTAGCATTGGCAAGATCTTCTAGAATCTGGTACATGGGATGAGTCTGTATTTTCACTGTGGAATAAAATCCCTTCCACATGGAGCAGGTGTGGAGTCACCAATACCAGTTGCCCACCAATTGCCCATCTCCAATACCAGTTAACAGAATGCCAGCAGCATTGAGGCACCTCCTTTCCAACCTCAATCTGCAATGTAACCATCCCACCACACCATTTAGCCGGCAAGTCCAACACTGCATGTCTGTGCCAGACGTGCCGTACCATGGGAGCGATGGGAGTGTATCCTGAGTCACGACTGATCCATCTGGTGATCATGTCACTGGCTAGTTGCATCATTTCTACTGTTGCCATCATCCGTGGATATGGAACCACTTTCTCTGTGCAGGAAGGAACAATTCTGTGTCACGCTATAGAAGCCATCAGAATAGTCCAACCACTGATAAACTCATTCTATGTGACGTCAGTGCCTGAGCAGGAATTGGCAGTGCCACCCCGTTCAACACCATGGTACACAGAAAGCAAGCAGCAGTGGCAGTTTGCTGTTCAAACGCTGTTTTCAGAAAATTTGCAATAACACACACCACTTTACTGCCCCAAATTTCCCAGCAACATTCAGGTGCCAGCACTGGCATCTCAAGGGTTCTTCATAGATTTATATTTTGTAGGCGTCGCAGCAGAGAAGAATTCTAAGGAAGGATGGGAAAGAGGCAGACTGAGTTTAGCTGCAACGACTTTTTAAGCTAGAATCAGAGAGGTAGCCGTGTTAGTCTGGAATAGCAGAGGTAACAAAGTCCTGTGGCACCTTAAAGACTAACTATAAAGTTTTGACGCATAAGCTTTCGTGGGCTAATACCCACTTCATCGGATGCAAGCCTTGGCTTGGCTTGCATCCGATGAAGTGGGTATTAGCCCACGAAAGCTTATGCTTCAAAACTTTATAGTTTGTCTTTAAGGTGCCACAGGACTTTGTTACCTCTTTTTAAGCTAGAAGAGCAGTTCTTGTACTCCTGTCACTAGAAAGGAGATCCATGTATCCCTCCTTCTGTCTTGATTATTACTGCTCGTTATTGTGTGTCTGAGTGGGCAAGGGAGAGTGGGTGGCCAGTTTTCAGCAGCTGAGTTCATTTTTATCCAATTCTCTGCAGGCTTCAAGGTAAACTGTAGATTGTTAAATATCGCGAAATGGACCATGGAAGGCTGCATACTGGTCTTCTTACAAATAGAAGCAAGAGCTTGTGTGGGATTTTATATGCACTGCATGTCATACTCTGAATCAGGGTGGATGGGATTATACCCTGGGACTAATCATGTTTTTAGATTATTATTTATTATTATTTGTAACATTGTAGTGCCTAGCAAACCCAGGCATGGACCAGAACTCCATTGTGTTAGGCACTGTACAGACAAAAATAGATCCATGACATTATTTTATGTCAAAGGACAACAATTCAAATCCCCCCAGTTTTGAAGCGTATACACCAGATGGATATAATCATAGTTTTTATTAGTCTATCCAAAGCCCTATGGAGCTGACGGAAAGAATCCCATTGATGCAAGATGCTTTAGATCAGGCCCCATTCTGAGACAACTGGAGAGACCTGTAACCTTATTGCAACTGGAGAAAAGGGTTGGCTTGCCTTCCCCAAAAAACTGATTTGATTGTATGCCCCACCCTGCCCTCCACCTCCAAACCGATGGCAGGCTCCAACTTTAATTAAACTAGATCTTCCTTCTTTTAACTAGTGATGGGTAGCAGGCTTGGGTCACCTAAATCAGTGGTGTTAAACTAGAGATGAATTTAGTTCATTGGTGACAATCTCTAGGTCCCATACCAAGATGCAGAAATCCCTGTGAGCTACTTCATATATTAAAGCAAGAGACTTTTCTTTTTCTTCTAGTGACATAAGTCTTTATTTTCTAGACATTTATATCCCAATGGCATTTGTACACCAAGACGAAAGTAAATTAGAAACATCATTTATAACAGTGTTGTAACATGCAGGATCCCTAAGCATGGCCCAGGTGGGGAAGAAAGCAAAACATATTGAAATAAAATCTAAACTAGCTGGTCTGAAGAGAGAGGTCGTGTGCTCTAGTGGAGGAGGACTGGCCCGGGACTCAAGGAAACTCATGTTCTATTCCTGGCTTGGACACTGACCTGCTCTGTGACCTTAGGCTAGTCTCTGTGCCTCTCCTACACATGGTCTGTTTTGTCTACTTCAAGTGAAGGCTGTTTGGGATGGGGCTGTTTGGAACAGGGCTATCTCTTACTACATGTGTACAGGACCTAATGCAACGGGACACCAGTCTTGGAGGGGTCCTCCATGTACTACCATATTACACATCATATTTATAATAACAGCCCAGCTTCTCAGTGACTGCTATTCTTGTTTCTTATGTATTATTTGTATTGTGATAGCACTGAGGTACTCGAAGCGCTAATCAATGTCTAATCTAGCTGTTCAGGTTTTTATACTGTCCCCATCACAGGGTTATCCAAGCATCTTTCAGGAAGAGTAGACATAGGGTGACTTCTTCTTTGGTCAACGTCTCTACTTTCTTGATCACAGAGTTGTCCTGTACATCTGAATATTGAATTGCTTTGGTGCGTGGTTGGCTGTATTTGTTACCAGACAGCTGATGATTCAGAACAGTGCTGTAAAATGTAAGTGGCATCTGTGTCTCGGGGGAAGAACACCTGCCACCTTGCTCCGGAGTGTTCTTTTTGCTTCAATTAGTCAAAGTATGATATTGCGTCAGTGGAGTTTTGCCTGAGCAGGCATGACAGGATCAGGCCATATGCCACTAAGACTGAAGAAAAACACTTTCTTTGATCTAGAATACGGATCATTTGGTGATACAGGCTGATGTTCAGAGCTGTATGCCTGATTTGAGACACTGGAGGGGCTTTATGCTCCTCTGAGATGAAACAATCATTGTCCACTACTCTATCAGACTGGCCATCAGTCTATTCTGCTACGGGAAATTGTGCAGAGCACACTGCACAACAGTGGAGTCAGGAAATTTTTGACCTAGACTACCACAGCAGATCTCTGCCACCTCTTTATTTTATTTTTTTTAAGATGTCACTTCATGTATCATAGTCACTTCAGGCCAGATTTCAAAAATGGGTGCCTAAAGACAGGCTCCTAAATGCCCATTATGGCACCTAAGTGATCCGATTTTTCAGAAGTGCTTGAGCACCTGGTAACTCGTGTTGACTTCAGTGCCAGCTACTGGATGCTCAGCACTTTTGAAAAATCTCATTGTGTATTTAGAGAGCTACCTATGGATTTTGAAGTCTGTGCTGTAGGCACCCAGGTTTAAAAATCTAGGCCTGTATGTACATAGTCTTTTGCATGGCCCTCAGCTATCTGCCTTGCAAAGAGGAAGGGCCAAGCTGACCTGGCTGGGATTTGATGCTGTGAATGGAGAATAGGTCCAAACCCTCAAGAAGTGTAATCTGGAAATCAGTGGAGTTACACCAATTATACCAGATAAGGATCTGGTCTCAGAGGCTCATCCATACCTGATGCTTAGGCATTATTATTATTATTTTTAAATAAACCCTCCCACTCCTACCACTTCAATACTTTCAAACCTGGACATCAAATCATGAGTCTCACAGTTATAAACGGTCCAGAACGTATTTTGGGGGGTTCTGCTGCTGACATTGGTTATGTCCTGTATGTTCATATACCAGAGTCCTTCCTACATGCATACAGATAATGTATTCATCCCAAGATGCATGTGTACATTTGTAGGGTAAAGGTAGTGAGGAATGTTCACTGTCACCATAATGGTGTTCAGTGTCCAATGACCCCAGATACACCACTGGATACTTAAACCATATTCTTCTCATTCTAAGCTTGATTCTCCTCTTGCTTTCTGGCAGATTTATGCTACTAAAACTTAATGAATTCAGCAAGGTTATTCCTGATTTACACTAGAGTAAATGGAACCAAAGCCTGGCTGTTTGTGTCTTGTTTGTATGTTAATTGCTGTGAAATTTGTGTTGAGCATCTTTGTGAACTTTAATCTCAAAAGATGTACTCATTCCTCCTTCACGCTGCATTTTGTTTAGAAACCAATCCAATGCGCTGATATTCTTTTTAAATGCTGAAAAATGACCTTGCTTATTTTGATGTGCACAGAACAATGGCATTCACTGTCTGCACTCGTTCTCAACCCAAGGGCCATGAGTCATCGAGATTATGAAAGACATTTAGTCACTGGCTGTCAATCATATCTGTTGTGAAAGATGGAGCCTTTCAGGAACGCCTGTCCTGGTAATCATTGTTTGTTGGGCGCCTCTCACTAGAACCCAACCCGCCGATCAGCATGGAGGCCGTGTTGTGTTAAGCACTGTGCAAACACACGGCGACACCAGCCTGGCCCTCAAGAGCTTATGATCGGCTTGATAATAGTGACTTCTTTTGCAGTTTTCATCCAAGGATCTTCATAGACACAGTTAAGCCTCACAGCAGTCCTGATAGTGAGGGAAGTGTTAGTGCATTTTATAGAGAAGAAGCATGACTGAAGGGGTAGAGCACTAGCCTAGAGCTTGGGAAATCTGATGACCCCTTCTAGTGGTCCCTTCTAACCCTATGCTTCTATGATAATCATTTAATTTTTTTACTGCTAATATATTTATTTCTCTTTAATCCATTTTTTACATAAAGGTTACAGTTACAGTTTGATTGTTTGTGGGTTCAAGTGTGGTAGCTACTGCCTTAGTGTGGGTAAGCCCTGGTGTCACTTCAGGCACCACCAAGGAGCTTTATTTTAACAGTGTAGTGTCCTGCTGGCTCAGCCTTTCTCCTTTACCTCCCCCATGTCCATATAATCTGGCCCTGCTTGGGTGTGAAGAGAGCCGTGTAGGGTACATACTCTGGGGGTTTGACTCGTGTATGCAGGGCCTCACTGTCCACACTGCTATATATACCTGTGTTAGGGAGGGCTACCTGTGTATGTACTCTACATGCTGCTATGAGGCATGTGCAGTGTAGACATACCCTGTGTGTGGTGGTACTTTCGACCTAAGCTATCTGACCCAGCATGCAGTATAGGCTAGTCCAGTTGTTTTCAACCCAGGGTACCTGTACCCTTGGGGGTACGCAGAGGTCTTCCAGGGGTTATGTCAGATCTTCTAGATATTTGCTTAGTTTTACAACAGGGTACATAAAAAGCACTAGCAAAGTCAGTACAAACTACAATTTCATACAACTTGTTTATACTGCTCTGTATACTAGACACTGAAATGTCAGTACAATATTTATACCCCAGTTGATTTATTTTATAATTGTTTGGTAAAAATGAGAAAGGAAGCAATTTTTTCAGTACTAGTGTGCTGTGACACTTGTGTATTTTTGTCTGATTTTGTAAGCAAGTAGTTTAAATGAGGTTAAATGCACAAGATAAATCAGCTTCCTGGAAGGGGTACAGTTGTCTGGAAAGGTTGAGAACCAGTGGGCTTGAGCTCAAGTATCATTTTCACTCAGGCTGGTAACCTACCTCCTTTGCAGTAAGGACAGAAGCTAAACCACTCAAGTGCTGATAGTCTTCCAATGTCCTCCCACAATTCCCCCTAAGTGCCTATGTCACGGTACCGAAATAATTTGGTACCATATAGATCATTGGGGTACCAAATATTATGTGAAGGGGTCATACCAGGTGTCTATGACCAGGTTATGGAGGGCGGATTATGAATGTGCCATTGATATGTGTGTATCTTTTTGGAACTGAAGTTATGAATATTGAATATAGGGTGCCTGTACTTCAAACTTATGCTTGGCTTCTGGGTGAAATCTCAGACAAGCTGGTGTTAACTTGAATGGCCTGCCTGATGGCCCATTAAAGGGCCATCAACTGCACAATGAACTCTGTCCACACCCGAGGAGCCTCCCCAGGAATGGGACATGCCTGGGCAAAAACTGAATCGTTGAGAGTCTGGTGATTGGACCATGTGGCTATGGACCTCCAGTTTGCAACCGGACTCTGCATAAGGAGGAGGACGGTCTTCGCCCACAGGAGGAAGTCTATAAAGCCTGGAAGAACGTCCTCCATTTTGTCTTCTACCTTCAGTCTGCAGCCTGTCTTGCTTCTAGCTCTGAATGGACTTTGCTACACAGGTGAACTCTGGACTAAGGTGCTGACCCATCCCTAAATGGGATGCTTTCTAAAGACTTTGATTTAAACCTGCATTTATTCTACCTTTGCTGTAAGCCTGAACCAAGAGATGTGCCATTACTGCATGTAATTGATTTCTTTTAACCATTCTTAACCCTCACCTATACCTTTTTCCTTGTATAATAAACCTTTAGATTTTAGATTCTAAAGGATTGGCAACAGCGTGATTTGTGGGAAGATCTGATTTGTATATTGACCTGGGTCTGGGGCCTGATTCTTTGGAATTGGGGAGAACCGTTTTCTTTATTTGGGGCATTGGTTTTCATAACCATTGGTCCCCAGGACAGGTGGCTGCTGGTGGTGATACTGGGAATCTGGAGTGTCTAAGGGAATTGTTTGTGTGACTTGTGGTTAGCCAGTGGGGTGAAACCAAAGTCTTTTCTGTTTGACTGGTTTGGTTTGCCTTAGTGTGGAAACCCCCCCAGCTTTGGGCTGTAGTTGCCCCTTTGGAAGCAATCTGTCCTGATCTGACACTCACAGTTGGATCCCACCAGGAACAGCACCGTCACAGCCTAGGACAAATAATTCTCTCATAATTCACTGCAAAAGAGCTCATAGAGCAGTGCAGCCCTAAATACTATGGGGCCCTAGAAGTCCTAGTGCCAGACATGAGCTAGTGCAGCACTAGTGTGGACACAGTAAAGCAGATTGTTGCCATTTACATCCAGAGTGGGCCAACTGGGCACTTACACCTGAGCTAGGTCATTTGGGGTGCCAGTCACCCAAGTTAATTTGGCAATGAAGACCTACTCCTATAATAACAGCATATGGAGATATACCTAGCTCACAGAGCTGGAAGGGCCTTGAAAAAGACATCAAGTCCAGTCCCCTGCCTTCACTAGCAGGACCAAGTACCATCCCTGATAGAGTTTTTGGCCTAGCTCCCTAAATGGCCCCCTCAAGGATTGAACTCACAACCCTGGGTTTAGTAGGTCAATGCTCAAACCACTGAGCTATCCCTCCCTGCTAGCTGAAGTGATTTACCTACTTCAGTGCCAGGATTAGGACACAGATGCCCAGGCGCCCAGGCGCCCAGGCCCCTGCTTGAGTAGCTAGACTCATGCTCCCTCTCTAGTGCCAAAATCAGATTTAAATGAAGTGACTTGGTGCTATTGAAGTCTACCCAGTTAACCTCTCAATAGTACAGCAAGGGCCATTGCCTAAATGACTCCTGCTACTCCCAACTGTTCAACTTTGCATTCACAGTCTTTGGAGGTGAACTATTTTGAAGCAAAGGCATGGCCCCAGAAGTGTAAGAAAGTCCTAGTCAGGTAGCTTTTCTCTCCATTAATTATACTGATTGCATTTTGATACATCTCATAGGACACATGGGAAAAAAAGCACTTAACCCCGTGCTTTGTCCTACACTAGATTGGCTAACTAGATTGCAGCATGATGTTTAGCCCTTTCTCTAATGCTTTACCTCATGCTGCTCTCAGTCTACATGGGCCAAACTCAACCTTCGGTTACACCCATTAGGAGTCAGTGGTTTACACACAGGTGTAGTTAAGGGTGGATGAGACAGATTCAGATCTGAAACACTTAAGCAGGTTTTCATTAGGAAAGTTTTGCACAACTTTAGTGAAAGTTCTGAGAGCTGCTGATGCAGAGAAAAGCTGAAAGGGGGGAGGAGGGGTCACATGTCCCTATCTCTCAGGGGTGCTGTGAGGATAAGTAAATTAAAGATTGTAAGGCAGGTGCTATGGCAGTAGAGGCCAGATTACATGGCAACAGAGGGAAAGGGCTGGAGTAAATCAGGAGTAACTTCTCTTGCATCAGTGGAGTTTCAGCATTGTGGTGCCAATGAGATCAGAGTCAGACCCAAGATTCCCCCCTGAAGTAGTGGGTTGCAGTGTTGCTGAACCAGTCCATGGCATTCACTTTTCACACATTGTATGTTATGGTTAATTATCATTTGTGAAGCGCTAACAATGTGCTTGGCACTGGACACGATACAGACAGTCCTTGACCCAGAGAGATTATAACTGAGAAACCCAACACAGAAAGGCTAGTTGCACTGGGAGATCAAGAGGAAGAGATCATCAGGTGCCTCAAAGTAATCTCATCCCTGAAATCCCATTATGTCCTTCAGCTGAAGACATTAGCATGCAACAGAACTGCCCAATCAAAGCCTTACACTAATATTAACTATTGTTTTAGTAACATGCAGTGGAATTTTAATAAGCATCATGTTCTCCCCTCGGGGTCAGGTATGCTATGAACAGTGATTCCTGCAGACTGATGTGATAAGTGAATATAGAACTGTGAGCTAGCAGTGTCTGTTTCCATTTTAATTTCCCAAGGGTTGGTGTTTCTTTCAGCTGACAAAAACAGCTGCACCTCAATGACAAACTTTTGTGTCTCAGTGGTAACTGTGTGATCCCCATTTTACTAAATGTTGCTCAGCAATAATCTGTGGCAACTGGAATGTTACTATTCAAGAATGCTCTGCACTGCAATTTTCGTTTGAAAATAAATGTGTTTTCAAGTGGAAATGTGCCAAATTAGTTACAGCTAATAATCATAGCACCTGGAAAGGCGGGCTCTATCCTGTTCTGGCAAATAGGACCTGCTTCCAGGGGACCAAATTCTGCTGTTAGTTCCTCCAGTTTACACTGGTTTAACGCCACTGGCCAGGGGAGTTACAACAGTGTAAAATCAGCGTGAGACCAGAGTCAGGCCTAATGGCCTCAGTAGTTACTCCAGCCAAAATTTTCAAAAGTGACTAGTGATTTTGAAGCAATGGTCTCAAGTTGAAGTGGGGAAGGTCTAGATTGTATATTAGGAAACACTATTTTGCTAGGAGGGTGGTGAAGCACTGGAATGGGTTACCTAGGGAGGTGGTAGAATCTCCTTCCTTAATAGGTTTTTAAGACCCAGTTTGACAAAGCCCTGGCTGGGATGATTTAGTTAGGGATTGGTCCTACTTTGAACAGGGGGTTGGACTAGATGACCTCCTGAGTCTCTTCCAACCCTGATGTTCTGTGATTCGGGTGCATCCATTTTTTGAGCCCCACTTTTAAACACCTTAAAAGTGGAGCCGCTTTCCATCTGAAAATCAGGATTCTTTAGTGTCCAAAAACTGAGGCAACTCAGGATCATTAGCCACTTTTGAAAATAGTGACTTCTGCATTTACATCATTATAGTAGAGACCATCGTGTATACATTTCACTGCTCAGAGCTCACTCTACTTCATGGCATGCCAATAAGCTGATGTCACCTAATGCTGAGATATCACATAGTTAGAGAACTACTTTTTTTTGAAGTAGGTAATTAATACAGCTGGAAGCAGGCATGTTTCGACAAAGGTTTCTCTCGAGTCTATCAGGGCAGCTAGTTAAATTAAAGAACAGTATCTGGCAGTGATGGAGCCCTAATCAAATGGAGATACATAGTTTAGCTATTAATATGCAGCAAACTCTAAGAAATCCATGAAAGCAAAGTTCAAATATTAACACAGTTGAGCTTAATTGCGCTTCCTCTGTCTCTTAGTTGATGAAGCGAAAGCCAATTTTGGTCTTAAGAAAAAAAAAGAGTAATTCTCTTAGGGGACTAGATAGAGCAGCTCTTAAAGATTCTGTTGCAGAACAGTTAGATGCGGCTATTGTTATTTAGCCCTTTAAAGAGCAGCAAAACATTATGCAATAAATTTAGAGCCCAATTCTGCAAACCTAATTCACATGAATAATCCAAGTAGGTCCAGTGAGGCAACTTGTGTGAGTAGAACATTGCATGTCTGGAGTCAGTATGAATGATTTATATTCACTCAAGCAGATCTAGGTACTTATCTGGTCCTTGTCTCCACACTGTCTGATCCCCTCACTGTCATGAATAGATTTTATCCTCCCGACTCCTCTGTGGGGTAGCAAAGTTCTGTTATCCCCATTTAAAGACAGTTGGGGAACTGAGGCACAGGGCAGATTAAGTGACCTGACCAAGGTCACACAGAAAACTTTTTGACTGAGCCAGGCATAGAGCCAAGGTCTCTTGAGTTCCATTTGTAAATTGGTGGGTGGTTGAACCAGCCAGGAATGGAAATCAAGCTCCAGGCCTCAGTCCTTTTGAGGTGCTTTCCCCAGGACTTGTTTAGTGGCACCAGTCACCAAACCACAAACCAAATAATTTGAAATACACGCGGCAATAGTTCCCCAGGGGCTTTCCCTGCTTTACCAAACCAGGGGAGAGGACACACCATTCCCATTAGTTGCCCTTTAACTCCAGTTTACCCTGGCCTTTAAAATCTGTCCCAAGCCACCATGATCTGCTAACTCTTTACAGACTGCAGGGCCTTTAACTTGTCCCATAAATCCAGTCCCCCATCAACTACACCATCCTTCCTACCCAGCTCTGTGTGTCGGTGTAAATGTATACATACAAAAAAGAAGTGCACTTTACTCTTATTTTTACGTTGGCTGTTGGACGCTGAAGAGTCTTATCAATAGAGGATCACTCTAAGTATTTGAATGTTCTCCAGAGAGCAACAAAGAAAAACAACTTTCCTGTGCTTTAGGAGCACTTGCTATACATGTTTCTCTATTTTACTTTTTACTGCACACAATTAAATAGTCATAAGTCTGAATCAAATCCACTGTGACCCAACTGTAAGTGTTTCACTTAGCAGGCCTAAACCTCTTGACATTCCTCAACTCTGATCTGTTAATCCCCCATAAATCATCAGCGTTGCTCAGAGAACTCAAGTGAGTGTGAAGGTTTATGTGTAAAGGATTTGTCATTTCCCACCAGCCTTAACCTGTATCAAGATGTGCGGGTGGGTGGTGGGACGCAGGAGGGAGGAAATGAGACGGGCACGGTTCTGTGAGAGGAATATTGGCTTCACTGTTTGCTGATTGGGGACTTGTGATCGCACATCAGAATGTTCCAAGTCCTACCCTAAAATCTGGGAGGGGAAGAACCTGAGAGAGTAGAAATTACATTTCAGTAAACCATGTGAAGGCCTTGTACCAGATCTCTCACTCTGTGTGAGCGCACACACAATTTCAGTGGCAGCATATTCAGAAAGGTGATGACCTACTGGCCTTTGGCTTTTCAGCGCCTATCCTGGTTCTGCATAGTCCCAGGTCTAGGGAGAGCAGAAGAAGAGGGAGTTTTGTTTCTTAAAGAGAATAAAGAAGTGGCAGCAAAGTTCATCTTCTGCCCTTCAATCATTGTGTCTGTCTTGTCTCTTCCAGTTCAGGTGGCCATCCTTGAGGATGTCCCCTGTTTTGTAAAATACACGATGCAGTTTTGCCCAGGCATGTTACAGCCTGGATTCCCTGCTTGTCCAATTACCAAGTGCATTCACGTTCCCCATCACTGTATTTCCAGGTGGTTTTTGTTTTAACGCAATTGCAGAGCACACCCCCTAATGGCATGGGGTGGCACTGCAGGCAGCCTGACCTCAGTTCTTTTCTGGTTCTCCCAATGACTCATTCACAGCACAGAGTATTTAAAGTAACATTCCTCTTCTTGGAGTCTAATGTATTAACTTCTTCTAGAACACAGTCTCCTTTGGCCTGTCAGACCCGAAACCTTCAGATTCTGCCATGGAATAGGAGTTGATTGGCCCTGGGTTCCACTGCCCCTTAAAGGAGACAGACCACACAGTTTCAGACATGGAAAGTACTTCAGTGGTTACCAGCTATTCCCGTAAGGGCCATATAACTGAAAAAAATGCCTTTGTGCACTGAATTTTACTCTGCTTCTGCCAGTACAGAACAGTTCTACTGTATGCTTGGGCCAGATTCAGATCTCATGTACATGGAGTAAATCTATTGAATTGAAGTTACCCTGAATTGACATTGGTGTAACAGAGATCAGAATGCAGCCCCTTAAGATAAAGATCTGTTCATTTTCCTTTGCAGATTTTGTTATTGGCTGATCAAAAGCAGGAAGTGCAGTGGTAGTGAGGGGAGGACAAGGCAGTAATTCTGTACCCCCTGCAAGGCACATCCATATCTTTGTCTCTGACCTCATTTTTATTCTGTTTCAATATTTCACTTTTTTATTTGATGTCTTCTCTTTCCTTTCAGTTTCCATTTTTTCTCTGGCTTGTTTTTTAAACTCTTCTTCCCTTACTGCATTCCCCACCCGACCACGTTTTGGACCATTTTCTCCCACAGGGAAGGTTGATCTCTCACCTGATGTGAACATATGAATGGCCATACTGGGTTAGATCAATGGTCAGTCTTGCCCGGCTATCGACAGTGGCCAATGCCAGCTGCTTCAGAATGTGTTTGGGCCTGTTCAGGTGTGCCATAAGTACCATCAACCAATGAGATCACAGGATTCTGGGTCACCATTCTTAGTGGTCTTGAGTCTCCTCTTACCTTTACCAGTCTGTCTCTACCCTCCAAGGAGTGGACAGCACAAGTCATGATGATTGTTCAGTAATTCCTTACAGAAGTATCCCTAATGTAGCTTCCCCCATCTCATTTTAGCTAGGTGTCTCACTTAAAGGGAGATTGACATTGATTGAGAGTAAGAGGCAAAAACTGCTGCTGTTATAGAGAGAGAATGTTACCCAATAAGCAGGATGTCTCAGTCTCCCATTCCAGACCCTTCAACCACCTCTGAGGTAGATCTAACCTTCCAGACTTTTTACAGCCTGGCAACATGACCCAAGGAGCGCTGTAAAGTTCTTAAAGTCACGTGGGCCACAATAATGCAAAACACTGAGTCACACAATTCTCTCTCTCCTTCCATCCAGACTTATCTGCCCTGCAGATCAATGCTCTCAGCAGCTAAATAGAAGCTGGTAATATCTTCTTTACCTCCAATAATAAACTCATGAAGCTCTACGTGTACTTACATGAAAGAGGCCTATTGGAAACACCTACTCTTTTCTGGAAGTAATGGCTAAAATTGTTCCCAGCTCCTGAGTCCTGTCTTATAATGCATCTTTAAATGGTTTATTCTTCTGCTTAAATGGTCTGAGTTATTAACTAAAACCTCTCTGCTATTATTTACCTTTCCCAAATTGCTGCGGGTCAGACAAATTTAAGTAGGCTCAGATGAGGCTAGATTCATAATGAAAAGTCACTGATTATTTTCATATTTTGCTCTTAAATTGCTCCCAGTCTTATGCTGGAATGGCACCAAATCCCAGAGGTTGAGTTTCTCTGAGGTGCTCCACATAAGCTTTAAGGAGACCTGCGATGCTAATCCTATATATGCTGCCACCCAGAAGCTTATTGACAACATTTGGGCCGCATCAGACTCTTGTTGCACTTTTGCAATGACTTCCTCCACAGTATACAAATAACCAGCTGAGAATGTGGATTCATGTGGTGGCTAATAGTCTGACAAGTCTTCCAAACTGTCTTTCATTGGGGACAGTCTTTCTTCAGTATGTAGTGTGCATATTCTAGATACAGCTATTCACTTCAACTAAGCGGGGTCAAACAGACTCTTTCTATCTTTGGAGTCGTTTTTCCATTTTAACTAGGTTTTTCACCTCCCGGCTTGTATGTATATTACCATGAGGCTCTGGCAGATACACCTGGGTAAACTGAAAGGCAGTTTTAAATAACCTGGATTGGTGCTTCCAAATTCTGCAGTTTCATTGGTTGCTTGTGTCTGTTCAAGTATAACATAAGAAAATATCCTTCAAACTAGAGATTAACTGATCTTGTCTGCTCTGAGAAATGCCATTGCATATAAGAAACATTGTTCATTTCCCTTTCTGCGTAGTTTACTACTTTCTTACAAGTTTTGGGATTATGGCCGGTCAGAAATTTTTGACAGAACATTTTTCATCCAAAAATGCCAATTTGTCAAAAGCAAAAAGTTTCATGGACAGGTGTGAATTTAAGCAAAATTTCATTTGGGTAGAAAAATTGAAAAAAGCATTGTAATAAGAATTTTCACCATTTGAAAAGGAACACTGAAAGTTTCTATTTAGAAACTTTTTGTTTTTGTTTTTTAAATTTTCTAATAGAAAATAGTTAATTGGAATGAAATGTCAGTGTTATTGAAATTAAATGTTTCTATTGACCCAAAATGATTTTTTTTCAGAATCATGAGAAATTTCAACATTTTTTGTTTTTGTTTAGTTTTACAATGTTTTTTTCCCCAAAATTACAGAATTTATCGTGAAACAGAAAATCGGGTTTCCCCACAGCTTTATTTGGAACAATATTTATGCTCAGCTATACTAGTATAAATCTGAGTAACTCTGGTGAAATCAGTGGAAGTACTGTGGATTTATACTGGTATAACTGAGAGCAGAATTTGCCAGTCTGTGTGTAAAGAACAGCCAGCAAAAGATCGAATTATGATTCTTTCATTTCCTTCTACATCAGCCTCTTGACATATGGAATATAGGGCACCTGATTGATCTTACATCCCTGACATGAGTTAAAGCTGCCCTGCCCCAACTTTAACTTATTTGGGAGCTGAGCTACTGAGAATCTGTTCTGTGACAGTGCCACCTCTCTGCTCCATGCCCAAGCAGAGCAGAATCAAGGCCAAAGTGTTCACAAAACGCATAAGAAAAAGATTGGTTTTGGGGGGGCAGGAGTGACACAGAAGCCTACCTTTGGTTCACTACTCTATCAACAATGCTTGTCAGGCCTGACATGCATTACTCATAACACACTGTTGTCATAATCTGTATCTAAAAGGTGTCATGTAAGCTATCATTAGAAATCTAATAACTTGTTGATCTTTAATATCCTTGCATGATGTATGTACTGGGGTGCAAACAGGTATGGATATATGCTAGAATTATGTTCTTACTGTGTGTCTGGCAAACAGTGCATAAGCCCAGGCTCAGGACAAAGGAATGTGTATTTGCTAGTTGTCCGACTGAGACAATGAAGGCACATTTACACAAAAGGTAACCAAAGCCATTAACTAAGCGATGGGGGAGATGGCTTCTGGACTATAAAGACAGGAGATCTGAACCTCAAATGATAAGTAACTGAATTAACTGATTGCATACAATATACCTGTATTACAAAAGTGTCAAGGCTTTTATGAAAGCTAATGACAGACTGGTGGTTAATATCATTGTCAAACGTATGTATTAACACTATCCGAAGGATTATGAATACTCCTTGATATTATGCTTTAAAGTCTGTGTCCAAACACAGGGAGAAACAGGTTTCCTCAAACATGAGGGAAGGTAGCATTGTAGAATCAAAATAATGGAAGCTCAATTTACATATGAATCAGCAGGGGGTGAGCTGTGCACAGAAAGGGAAGAACAGCATGAGGTCATCCTGAGTCTGGGATCAAAACAAGAAACTTGGGGAAATGTAAGGGGAGAGAAGAAGCCAGCTTGGCATCCTTCACTGGACAGATAAAAGGGGCCAGAGCTCTTGCAAGATGAGAAAGATGGGTCCTTCAAGGTGATCGAAGTCTCTGGGAACTGAATATAGGTGAGAAATCTGCTTAGGCAAAAATCTTCCATATAGGAAGATAAGGGAAACCAGTACCTTGTACTTCAGTGGCAGGTCCTGATTGAGAGAAAGTGGCTGGCTGGAAAGAAAAATATTGGTAAGAAATCTATCTCAAACCAAGGTTGTGGCTTGTTGAGTTAAGTCTTAGCCACTAGAAAGCATATTTTTACTTTTGTTTGTTTGTTTGTACCCCTTTCTAACTTTATTCCTTCAAACAAAGCAAACGTTTTAATTTTACAATAAACCAGCTGACTGGGGCACTGGTCAAGGGGGAGGGGGGGGGAAGGAGCAGACCTCAGATAAAAGTGGAAAAAAACCTGTGGGCTGTGACTGCCTGAAAATAGCCACCCAAAGTCACCTATAGTAAGCTGACTTGGCAACTTGCCACCCCCCCCCTTAATAATCAAGAAATTGTATTGTGTATTATGCTGAAGCTCACTTAGATTTAATGTAAAGCTACTTAACTTTCCATTTAGAGAACTCTACCCTTGTGTATAATGTGATCAGTTTGGTCAAGGAATAATCGGACAAGGATGGATGTTGGCCTTAGAGAGAGAAATTAGATTGTGGGCAATTGCATATGTAGATGTAAGGCAGAAATCTACAGCCAGGGAATGATCTTTATCCTAAATTTGTGTGCCCAGAATGAGGGAAAGTTAACTGCTGTCACCTTTATTGTATGACATCTGCAAAGACTCATTGGCTGTATCATTAGAAGAGATGAGTCAATGACTCAGTTAATAAAAGAGCAGAAGGAAACTATCCGTGTGTGGCAGTTTTCTCATGGTTAATGGGACACTGTTAAGGTGAAAATTACATGCAATAGCTAGTAAAATGGCAGGGCATTTTTAAAAACAAGTTCGTTTTATTGAAACAAATAAGCTTTAAAATCTAATTTACATTGCATCATCAAGGAACATGGTTTCTTGATAACATATGCAGTGATTTTAGACTGTTCAGCTCCACTCTACAGGTCTTATTCTTCTTTAATTTGCATCAGTTTTATATTGGGGCCTTTAATATCTTACTATGTAACTTTCAGGATTTTATTTTATTAATGCAACTG
This sequence comes from Sternotherus odoratus, assembly GCA_032164245.1. Lineage (NCBI taxonomy): Eukaryota > Metazoa > Chordata > Testudines > Kinosternidae > Sternotherus > Sternotherus odoratus. Next base: position 278,371,435 of record JAVMKO010000001.1, on the reverse strand, counting down.
ACATTTTGTGTTAATCTCTCATACAGAGGAGGCCCAACTGTGCTCTCAGATGAAAACTTAACTTTTGTTACTTTATGTTTTTTCCTTATTTAGTATTTTATTTGTATTAAGGTAGCCCCTAGGAGTCCAGTCATGGACTAAGTCCCCATTGTGCTAGGCTCTGTACAAACATAGGACAAAAAGACAGTCCATGCCTCAAAGAGTTTACAATCTAACACAAGAGACAACACCTGGATACAAATAGACTGACAGGGGAGTGCAAAGAAATGAGACAATTTTATATTAAAATATGTCATGTAAGCTAAGCAAACTTTTGCTTTGGTGCATGAAACACATATGTTTTACCCTCTGGTTCTTGTGTGCTTCCTCAGGAACCTAGCACTGTTACATTTGTAGCCCCAGTGTTGTAGGATAATATTATGAATACACTTTTAAAGGCACTTTTGCAAAAACATTTCTAGTCACATTAAGTTTGGGAAGCAAATCCATGGTGCGCCCACATCTTGAATACTGCGTACAAATGTGGTCTCCTCATCTCAAAAAGGATATACTGGCACTAGAAAAGATTCAGAGAAGGGCAACTAAAATGATTAGGGGTTTGGAACGGGTCCCATATGAAGAGAGATTAAAGAGGCTAGGACTTTTTAGCTTGGAAAAGAGGAGACTAAGGGGGGATATGATAGAGGTATATAAAATTATGAGTGGTGTGGAGGAAGTAAATAAGGAAAAGTTATTTACTTGTTCCCAAAATAGAAGAACTAGGGGCCACTCAATGAAATTGGCGTGCAACAGGTTTAAAACAAATAAAAGGAAGTTCTTCTTCACACAGCGCACAGTCAACCTGTGGAACTCCTTACCTGAGGAGGCTGTGAAGGCTAGGACTATAACAGGGTTTAAAAGAGAGCTGGATAAATTCATGGAGGCTAAGTCCATAAATGGCTATTAGCCGGGATGGGTAATGAATGGTGTCCCTAGCCTCTGTCTGTCAGAGGGGGGTGATGGATGGCAGGAGAGAGATCGCTCGATCATACCTGTTAGGTTCACTCACTCCGGGGCACCTGGCATTGGCCATGTCGGTAGACAGGATGCTGGGCTAGATGGACCTTTGGTCTGACCCAGTATGGCCGTTCTTATGTTCTTATGTTCTTATGTTAATCAACAAAATAGAATATTGCCTCTAAATTAACTGGGAATGTCCCTTTTAAGAGAGGTTTAATGTTATGAATTAGTCATTTAGTAGAAGTTGAAAGTGTGTGATTCAAAAGAATAAAAAGGATTTTTTGTTTATCAGAAAGAAAAACGGGTGTTCACTGACCTGATTTAAGAGAGGAAGTGAAGGCAGCTATAAAAATTAATTGAAGAAATGAGAAGTTCATAATAGTAAATATAAATCAGAAAATTGTAGAAAATCGATAAGAGAAGCCAAGCAACATGAGATGAAATCTGTGGCCAGCAGAATTAAGGGCAATAAGATTTTTAAATATATTAGGAACAAAAAGAATCTCGACAATAGTATTGGTTCATTGTTAAGTAGAAATGGTAGAATTATCAATAATAAAGCAGAAAAGACAGAAGTGCTCGATAAATATTTCTGTTCTGTATTTGGGAAAAAAACAAATGAAAATCTCATCATCTGCTCATGATAACACTCTTTCCATTCCACTGGTATATGTTGAGAATGTTCATCAGAAGGTACTACAGTTAGACATTTTAAAGTCAGCAGGTAACTTGCATCCAAGCGTTTTAAAAGATCTGGCTGGTGAGCTCTTTGGACCATTAATTTTCATTTTTTCAATAAGTTTTGGAACACTGGGGAAGTTCTAGAAGACTGATAAAATGGGTGCAAGCAAACAGTATACATTTTAATATAGCTAAATGCAAATGTGTACATCTAGGAACAGAGAATCAAGGCTCTACTTAAAGGATGGGAGGAGAGGGGAATTCTATCCTGGCAAGCATTGACTGAAAAGGATTTGAGGGTCATGGTGGATAATCAACTGAACATGAGTTCCCATTGTGACACTGTGGCCAAAAGAGCAATGTGAGAATGATCAAAGGATTAGAAATGCCTTATAGTGATAGATTGAAAGAGCTCAATCCTTGATTACAGTCTGTAAGTACCTACATGGGGAACAAATATTTGATAATGGGCTCTTCAATCTAGCAGAAAAAAGTAGAACCCGAGCCAATGGACGGAAGTTGAAGATAGACAAATTCAGACTGGAAATAAGGTCTAAATGTTCAACCGTAAGAGTAATTAAACATTGGAACAATTTAGCAAGGGTCTGGGTACAGTCTCCATCACTGGCAATTCTTAAATCAAGATTGGATGTTTTTCCAGAGGATATGCTTTAGGAATTATTTTGGGCAAGTTCTGTGGCCTGTTCTATATAGGAAGTCAGACAAAATGATCACAATGGTCCCTCTTGGTTTTGGAATCGGTGGACATTTCATACCATTTGGGAATTGTGGAAGAACAGCAATGAGTGCAAATACATGAACCATAGCTGTCAGATGGAGCAGAACGTTGATCAGTGCCTGGAAGCCTTTAGATAATGAAGGCAGAAGTCATTGTTAGTCCTGGCACATTTTTGTCCATTACCTATGAAGGAAAAATTTAGACAATTTAACCAGAGGCCAGCATGAATGATAGAAAAAAAGTGCCCGCTGTGTTAGTGGAATACCGCAATATATTGCCTTGCTGACAGTCTTGTGGGTATTTTTTGAGCAAACCATATGCCTTGCAAAGGAAATATGGTAATGGCGTTAAATTTGTAAAATGAAGGACCTAATGGCACAATATTTTGATTATTTGAGAAAATATCTTATGAAGATTAGCACATAGGATATTAACTATTACATAGAGCCATGTTTTATGGCCCACTCTGTGTTATTTAACATTACTCATTTTGTGTCAAGAGCTATTAAACTTTATTTTAAAGGGTGCCTGTAGGTCTGTTCTAGCTTTGGCAGAATAAGTGCATTGCTGTAGTTTACAGCCTACCTGTCTCTTTGCATAATGCAACACTTACCAGTATGAACTGTAATTCAGTTTTATAATGTCGTTTATTATTGTGAGACACCGTCCCTTCTGGATTTCCCATCAGCTAAAACCTATATTTTCTCAAAAAAAATGTGTCCCTTATGCTTTATAATTTAGAATAGTGCATTACCTTAGTTCATGAGCTAGTCACATTGTGTTGCATGTTTGTTCCCTTCAATTAAGAGGCTACAGTTTTCTTTGATGTTGGAAGAGATTTGGGACCCATCTCATCTTGAATCATGGTATTGTCAGCACAACACCGTTTGGTTAGTAATGCATCTATTTCTGTTTGTGTCATACATATGGACTGTGGAATATTTTTATGGGTGACTAATCCACAGGCAACCTTTTAAAAAGTGTGAGAAGAATCCCTTTAAAATGAAAGCAGTTCCACCTCTGTGGGAGAGATTTCATCTTAATTTAAAGAACAATCCGGCTCACATTAAGTACATTTCCACGTTGCATACCATAATCCTGCCTCAGCAGATGGCTAAGTTCTTACAGCTGTGACTTCTATTGACCAAATTCAACCCTGATGTAAGCCCACACCTCTCCCATTCAAGTCAATGACAGCCCTTTCTGTTTATGCCAGGTCTGGATTTAGCCCAGTGATCAGAGATTATTTGAGCAAATCTGGAGCCCAGTCTACAAAGCCATTAGACTAGGGCCACTGGCTGCTTGGCCAAATATTCAGTGTTTTACCATCTCCTTCCCCAAACTCTTGTGCCACCCGAACTGCAAGGGTGACCATGCTTAGACCTATAGCAGCAAGAAACGGTGTGTCTGGAACTGCTGTGTCCTTTTGTGGAAGGAGTTATCAGGAAAGTGAATGGAGACTTGCAATTAAATTTGTGATGTACCCTCAGCTGAAGGAAAGAGGTCCCAATTCCCTGGAGAAGTTATCAACCACAAAAAAGTCCTATTAGCATGTGGCAGCTCATGCTCCACCCCACACAGTGTGAGAGAATGAACAGTAAGGATTACACAGTTTACATGACTGGTGGTTTGATAGCCCTGTTACTTGGGTTGGGAGGGAGGGAGGGGTGCAGCATCTGCAAGCATGGCAGCACTGGGATTCTGTGTGTCTGTCCTTTACTAGTACTTTTCACTGTGATTTATTTAGAGATGGGCCTGAACTGGAACCCAGATCTAAACCCAAACTCTGGAGAAGCTTGGTTCTGAATGCTGTGCCTTGGGCTCATGTCTAGAATGGTCATGAAGTGGGACACCCATCCTAAGTACCCCAAAGCTTTGGGGAAGGTCAGCTTTAAATCACTTTGTGATTACAGACGAGGAAGACATTGAAGGCAGGAGAGATCCCAGAGGACTGGAAAAAGGCAAATGTGGTGCCAATCTATAAAAGGGAAGTAAGGACAATCAGGGAATTACGACCAGTCAGTTTAACTTCAATACCTGGAGTAATGGTATAAATAATTAAGCAGTCAATTTGCAAATAGAAAAATAGAAAATAATAAGGTGATAAATAAGTCAGCATGGATTTGTCAAGAACAAATCATGCCATACAAACCTAATAGCTTTCTTTGACAGAGTAACAAGCCTTGTGTATTGTGGGGATGTGGTAGATGTTGTATACCTTGACTTTAGTAAGGTTTTTGCTACTGTCTCACATGACCTTCTCATAAACAAACTAGGGAAATACAGCCTGGATGGAGCTACTTTAAGGTGGTGTAAAACTGGTTGGAAAACTGTTCCCAGAGAGTAGTTATCAGTGGTTCACAGTCAAGCTAGAAGGGCATTTTGAGTAGGGTCATGCTCAGGGTCCAGTCCTGTTCAATATCTTCATCAATGATTTAGATAATGTCATGGAAAATACACTCCTGAACCTTGAGGACAATAGCAAGCTGGGAGGGGTTGCAAGTGGAGGATAAGATTTCAATTCAAGATGATCTGAACAAACTGGAGAAATGATCGGAAGTAAATAGGATGAAATTTAATATGGACAAATGCTAAGGACTCCACTTAAGAAGGAACAATCAGTTGTACACATACAAAATGGGAATTGACTGCCTAGAAAAGAGTGCTATGGAAAGGGAACATAGTGGATCGAAAGCTAAATATGAGTCAACAGTGTAACATTGTTGCAAAAAAAGCAAACATCATTCTGGGATGTATTAGCAGGAGTGTTGCAAGCAAGACACAAGAAAAAATTATTCTACTCTACTCTGCTCTGATTAGGTCTCAACTGGAGTATTGTGTCCAGTTCTGGGTGCCACATTTCAGGAAAGATGTGGACCTTTCAGGAAAGAAAGTCCAAAGAAGAGCAAGAAAAATGATTAAAGGTCTAGAAAACGTGACCTATGAGGGAAGATTGGGAAAAAAATTGGGTTTGTTTAGTCTGGAGAAGAGAAGACTGAGAAGTTAAACAATGGAGTAAATTGCCTAGGGAGGTTATGGAATCTCCATCATTGGAGATTTTTAAGAGCATGGTGGTCTAAATCAGTGGTTCCCAAACTTTAAGAACCTGCTAACCCCTTTCACGAAAATATCAAATTTCGCAAAACCCCTCCCAAAAATGAATATTTCCAGGGATTTTCTCCCTTACCTGAGCATAAATTATAGAAGCAGTGATCTTGGAAATAATTTGGGTATTTTATGATATGCTTATTACACACTATTTATTATTACATTATTATGTATCATTACATTATTACTTTTATTACATTATGAAAATGGCAACACTCTTCCAAGGTTTCACTTTTGTAACTCATATCACTTTGATTAAGCCTTCTACATGTTTCTTCAAGGAGTACTAGATGTGAAACAGAATGAAGGTATTTAAGAAGCCGACTCAAATACAGAGTTCCTCCCACAAGCATTTGGGTCTTCAGCACAACTACAAGAAAGCTTACACTTGTTCTGTCAGGAAGTTATGGTCATGAGTCTCAGGTTACTGGGTCCCTAGGGATGGCTCTATCTGCCTGGGTCCCTAGTGATGGCTCTATCTGCCATTACAGAATTTTTTTCTGAGAACCCCCGGTACATTTCATGAAACCCACAAAGGTTCACAAACCCCAGTTTGAGAACCCCAGTTTGAGAACCACTGGTCTAGACCAGGACTCCCGCGCCCATCCAACCCCCCGATTACCTGTTTCCTGTCCCCTGACCCCTGCCAACCTCCATCCCATCCAACAGCCCCCTGTCCCTGACTTCCCCTCCGGACTCTCGGCCCCTTATCCAACCCCCTAGCCCTGGCCCCTACCCCAGCCTCCTTACCAGATGGCTCGGCCAGAGCCAGACATATGGCATCACTCTCCCAGAGGAGCATGCAGCCCTGCCCCCGCAGAGTGCTCCCCACATGGTGGCGAGGCTGCAGGGGAAGGTGGAAGATGGGGGAGGGGCTGGGAGCAGCCTCCCCAGATGGGAACTCAGGGGCAGGACAGGATGAGCCCATGGGCCAGATGTGGCCTGTGGGCTGTAGTTTGTCCACCCCTGCTCTCGAGGCATTAGAACTTATGTGGTGCTTTCATCTCCCTTCCCCATCCCCCTTCTTGTGGTCTTGGAGTTCTTGCACAGAAGCCAGCCAGAGATTCCAGCCAGTTTGTGCAGAAGCAACCAAAGCAGGGACCTCTGGGTATTCAGAGAACCTTCTACAGTACTGACTGGACGTTCTATGCCCTCTGCTGATAGGCCATTTGCTCCATCACCCTCCCTCATACTCTTTTCACCTCAACTTAACTCCATACCTGCCCCCGCCATTTTCTCCGACCCCGCCCTGGCCCCCTCACTCTCCTCCTCTTCCCTTTCTGCAAAAAAAAAAAAAACACCCATGGCACAATCATGCAATCTGCTGCCATCATGTTACCTCTGCTCATGTATCAGACCCTGGATCTGTCTTGTCTATGAAGACTGTAAACTTGTAAGGGCAGGAACTGGTTACCACTTTGCACTTGTGCAATGCCTGGCACCATGGGGCTCTATTCTGGGTTGGCTCTTATGTCACTCTCATGCCTGGTGCCACCTCTGACTAAATCTCTGACTGCCAGAAGCCAGGAGTTGAAGATAGGAGTGGATCACTACAAAAGTGCTCTGTTCTGTACGCTCTCCTTGAAGCTCTGGCACTGGCCACTGTCAGAGACAGGATCCTGGGCTAATGAACCATTGATCAGACCCAGTGTGGCAGCTCTGATATTCGTTTAAACATGATTATTAATAACTGTCCCTGAACTGAGTTTATCTGCAGTCCAGAAGGGTTTGGATAACTTTCTCTCCATGTTCTCTTGTCTCTGCAAACCTGGATTCTATATGGGATGAAAATTGGAGGGGCCAAGTTCTGCAAAAGGGACTGTGTTCCTTTAATATTTGTGGTGTGAACTATAAGTAGAAGTGCTGTAAATCTTTCAAAAAAAGATATAAAATAAAATAAAAATAAAGGGAGGCTGTTTTCTGGTGTTTCCTGACCTTGTGCTGCAGCATGCAGATATTCAAATCAGTTCCAGGTAAGCATTTAAGCAATAGGATAAGTCTCTGAAACAAAACTCAATTTCAAGCCTTTGGCACTTCACCCAATATTCATTTTAATGTTTATTATTAGCAGTAGAGATATGCCAAAACCAAAACCCTAGATCCAACCTCTAGGGATGTTCTCATCTGGATCCAGACTTTGTAATTTATTCCTCTTATAATGGATGGAGCCAAAAAGCTGACTATAAACACTCTACTTTGGGAAAATTGAGATAGGAATCTAGATATGAACTTCCAGGCTGGGGTACATCTCTCATTATTAGTCATAGGCTCTTCTCCTATTATTGGTTCCAGTTAGTCTGTCAAGGGTGGATAACAAATTATAACAAATTTATATCCACTTCAGTTTATCATTCTGATCTGATTAAATAACTCTACCCCAACAAGGACTCCAATGTCAATTACTTCCAAACATGTCTACTGCTCCTCCTCACCATTCCCCGCAAGCTGCTCTCTTCTAAATAACTGACTGACCACCCACCAAACAGGCCCTCTCAAATTGTCCCTCAGTAGAAGTTAGTGGGTCATTCCTGTTTTATATAGGGTTAACTTAGGCTGGATTTCGGCCCCTTCTCCCCACTTAAAATTCCCTCTGAAATTTCAGCTGAAGAAGATTTTCTTCTCTCTTTATCTATTTGTCCCTTTCTTCCATTTCTCCCTGCCTTATGCTTTCTTGAGTGAATCCTCAGAGGATTTACCTTCCTCCATTCCTCATATTCCACACTCCACATGCCTGCATCTTTGCTCTTCCAGTAGCTGACACTCACCTACTCTGATTTGGTTCATAAATATCTGAACAGCCTATGGAACGTAGGTGTGGCATCCTAGAGGGAACTATGTTTTCTTATTTAATTTTTTAGCCTGTCATCTTGTATATGACAAATATTTAGGGGGAAGGCTAGGAAGAATAAGGCTTAAAGAGAGTCTCCACTGACTGAAAGAATGAGACATTGGATATGAAATGAAACCATATTCATTAAAGAAAAGTTTTGTGCGTCCTGTTCCAAACACAAAGTTCCTCCAGCAAAACTTAGTATCACTGAGTTCCTTATCAGCAGATAGAAAACACATGTTTTCTTCAGGAAGCCATGAGAGCAAAACTTTTTTGTGTCTGTTAGCGGAAACAGCAGCACTTCTGTGTTTTTACACACCCTTAACACAACCCACAATTGGCTCCAGTCCCTGCGACTGTTTAATGGGAGGCAGGATGTAAGCACTTACCGCATGGCCTTGGCTACATCCATTCAGAACCAGACCCAAAAGAAACACACAGACATTTTAGTAAAATCTGCCTTGGGTTCATTTCAAATCTAGAGATGATTTGCATAGATTCTTCAGTTTTTCATTTTCTTCTTTGTTTCATTTTGATAACATATTTTTGCTTAAAATAAAATAAAGCAGTATTAATACACAGATGCCATTGAGTCAAACAACTGCCAACTGCAACAACACCCACAAAAGGAGGGTGATTTCCTTTACACATACACAGACAGAGGATGATTTGTGGACTGTAACAATCTTGGGATTCATTAACTAACACACCAGTGAATGAGAAAAGAATAAAACTTTAATAAAACCACCTGGAGAGCTTCTGTAGTGAGCTGCGGCCCATAGCCATGTGGTGCTCCGAACTCCCACCCCCGGGGCCCCTCTCCAAATTCCTGTATTCGTAATACTGTCCCTTAAGCTGCAGCATCTCTAACTTATAATCTTCTACACACATATCTTTATACTGGCTACTGAGCTTTTCACCTTTCATAGACGGAAGGCCGGCTGGGCCAGATTTGAGTGAGTGCCCCCCCCTCCAGTGTAGACTAGAGCTGAGTCCCAGGCTAAAGCCCTAACCACTGGACCATTTTTCCATAAGCTTTTCTTCTGCACAACCCTGGCCTGTCCAGCAGAGATCACTTAGCAAAAACCAAACAGTCAAACTGGCAGACAAAAGAGCAACACTACTGCGTCAGCAGCTCTTGCTTTTGGGAGTGTGCCTGTCTTGCTTAAGACCTTGCAGAGTGCAGCATGATAGAGGCCCACAGTCAAAAGATGAGTACTGCTGGGACAAATATACATAGTGAAGAAGCCTGGGCCATGTATTCCTCTTCTGGTGATCCATGGTAGATTTCAGGCAGGCACATGCTATATTGCATGTAGATATAACCCACACGCCTCCTGGGTGTGGTGTTCTGTCCCATCTAGTGGCACCAAGACTACTTAGTTCATTGGTTCTCAAAGTGGGGGTTGGGACCCCTCTGGGGGTCGCGACCCAGTTTTGCGGGGGTCGCGAGCCCCTGCTGCCTGCAGCCAGCCCCAACCCCTGCCACGGGCTGCTGGCATCTGGCGCCCCTGTGAGCTAAGTCCCGGTGGGCTCCCTGCACCCACCCCGCCCCCGGCCAGCTCCAGTCACCCTCGTGAGCCAAGCCCGGTTGCAGCAGGCTCCCGGCACCCCCGCAAGCCCAGCCCCGGTTGCGGAGGGCTCCCGGCACACACACACACCTCCCAATTCCAGGCATCTTGTGAGCCGAGTCCCACTCGCGGTGGGCTCCCGGCGCCCCTCTGGCCCCGGCGGGCTCCAGGCACCTCCACGAGCCGAGCCCCCGAGAGCTCGGTCCCGGTCATGGTGGTTTCCTTGGCCCCAGCCAGCTACAGGTGCCTCCGCAAGCCGAGCCCCAGTTGCGGCGGGCTCCAGACGCCTCCGCGAGCTCGGTCCCAGTTGCAGGGGGCTCCCCGTTCCCGCCCCCCCCCCCCGGCCAGCTCCAGTCGCCCCTGTGAGCCGAGCCCAGTCACGGCAGGCTCCCGGCGCCCCCCCGGCCCTGGCCGGCTCCATGCACCCCGTCTCCAGGCAGCCCCTGCCCCAGAGGGCTGCTGGAACCTCCCACCCCCAGCCTGGCCCCTGCCCCAAAGGGCTGCCAGCAGCCCCCCCTCCCCCCAGCCCGACCCCTAAAGGGGGTCACGCTTAGAGGCCTGGTGTCCAAAAGGGGTCACCAATACAAAAAGTTTGAGAACCACTGACTTAGAGAGAGAGATTAATGAGTCTGCTCCTACAGCCTTAGCTAAGAGCTGCTTGGCTTTTAGCTCATGCAGTAGAGGCTCATGCACTAAGCTCCAGAGGTCTCCAGTTTGATCTCGCTCACCGACTCCAGGGGTCTGTCGGTGTTACATACACAGGAGGTGGTATGATAGCCCTAAGGGACCAAAGGCCTAAGTTGCACCAATTCCCACTTGTGTATTTATGTTATACAGCATGGTCTGTCTGAGGTCCATGTATGTTCATAGCCAACTGGCAAACTGCATATGTAACACCAACAAACCCCAGTCATCGGCGGGCGGAATGGGATCTCAGGAGCTTAGTGCATGAGCCTCTATTGCATGAGCTAAAATCCATATGGTTCTTTAGCGAAGGTTGTAGGAGCAGACTCATTAATCTCTCTAGGTGGCCTCGGTGCCCCTAGATGGGACAGAACACCACACCCAGGAGGTGTGTGGATTACACAGCCACAGATTAGGCAGCCACACAGCCAAATAACCAGATTTTAAAGACAAATCAAAATAAAACAAATAGCTCCAGAGTAAGCAGCTAGTAGCGATGCACGGACTGTTGAGACACTAACCAGTTAATCAACATAAGGAGATTTTAAAAAGGGAATGTTTTCTTCATAGTATCAAGGAATAAATAGTCCTTTTATCCCTGGGATATTACTGGTATAATCCCTTGGACTGGACACTGTTTTAAATCTGCTTGTTTTCTCATGTAACCACACTTCCTGCTGCTGCTTTCAGCACAGAGCTGCCATCAGCTCTACTTTGAAAGGGAGAAGTTCTCCTGAACTATGTTTGTTTTCAGGTTTAAGTCCAGTCACCTAGAAATCTATCACCTGCAAAAATCGTCCAGGCCATCGGCCTGTTTTGTATCACAGAGCTGCACTATTCAATCGCTGTAAGGAGCAACGAAGGCAAGAGTTTAACTTTTGCCGTGGGAATCATAACATGGGAGCAAGATCCAGACCAGTGATATTTTCCTTCTCCCCTTTTCTTCAAGCGGGAGGAAGGAGGGGAAGGAGAGATGGAGTTAGTCCCACAGATAAATTTCCTTCACAATGTCCCTGTTCAGAAATGGATTTCTTTCCCACATTAGAGGAAATCCCATTACTGATGAATCTGGTGATTTGGCATCCTCTATCTCTTTTTATATCAAGCCCATCACCATGCAATTGGAGGTCAAATGGCTATTTTAGCAGGTTATGGTGCCTGCTAGGTTTCAACACTGGATGTTAGCAAAACCCCTTAACGATGCATTGGTCTTTCGAGATCTAATTCTGCTTTCACTTACACCACTGTAAATCTGGAATGGTATCGCCGGGCAAATCCCAGAGTTAAACTCAAATATGGCTTCTGTGTTTTCCTAAATGTGGCAGGTGACCTCTGAGCTCTAATTGGCTACATGCATTCATTCCCCTAAACCACCCTGACACTGGAGAGACCCATTCTCTTGCCCAGGCCTCAGGGTCTCATTAAACCCCCTTGCTACTGACATCGCTACTCCCACAATGTTTCTTTGATGGTGGTTTTAATATAACTCCTCAATTATTTTATACACAAACATCTGGATGGAATTTAAAAAATCCAGTAAATTTCACATGCACAAAAATGCTTTTTCACTGAAATTTCGCAATTTTTGTTTTTTTACCTCAGTTCCAAACCATAGGAAAAAATTCTCTCTGGTCTCTGTTTTACATTTCGTACATAGCTCTGAAAGCAGGAGTATGTGTCAGATTCACTCTCCTTAGAGATGTATGTAAGGCCAGTTTGAAAGGGTTTATTACCAAGAGCCAGGGAATTCCTGGCGGCAGTAGTAAATTCTAGCCCTACTCTACATCCTGGGTGTAGCAAAGACCCAGATGTTCATATGAGTAGCTGGTTGGTAGCCAGAGGAAAATGCCAACTCTCCCTGCATGAGATGGCTTCTGTACTCACTGTCAGCCTTAAATCTGGTGCTGGCTTCCAGTTTACTATTCTCTGAATGACTGGACAGACTCCTGCGTATTAGAGAACATGCAGACTATATAGCTCATTATTAAAGGATTATGTCTTTATAAGTCCCACAGAATCCACAAAGCAACCTGATGTATAGAACAATAGAAGTAGTGGAGAAGGTGTTTTCTGTTCTATTCCTCTGACCCAAGCACTTCTGGGCATGTCACCGACAGTACTGTAAGAAGAGTAATGACGTTCCTCCTCCAAACACTACCCTCTTGCAACTTATGCTCCTCCCTCCAGATTCTTTGCACGTTTCTACAAACTTCCCCTCCCATTTTTAATCACCGAAGAACTCAGTGGCCACTACAACCACTGCTCACAAGGAAAAGTGATATCAGGAGAGTATTTTCAGCTTTTTCGTCTTTAGTGGGGTGAGTATAGGGTGACCAGATGTCCCAATTTTATTGGGACGGTCTTGATTTTGGGGTCTTTTACTTATATAGGCTCCTATTACCCCCCATCCCCTGTCCAATTTTTCACATTTTCTGTCTAGTCACCCTGCGTGAGTAGGTTTGGAGAATGTTAATCACACGATTTACTTGTGCTCTTCATTTCACACACACACATAAGCACTTGTTCTGTTACTTTCATCTGGCACAATCTGATTACCAGCCTCTCTATGAAGAACAAGCATTCCAGACCTTCCGTAGGGAACCTCTGCTTAATAGAACTGTGGCTCTTTCAGGATCTTTCCCAAGTTTGTCTTCAAAAAGTGAGGGTTCTTTGCATTGCACCTGCCCTTGACAAAAAAATTTTTAACTTGGAGCCCTCCTCCTTCCCCTTAATAGTGAGAAGGACACTACCACCTAGCATTGCTAATGTGTTTTTTCAGGACATACCAGGCAAATTACTCAAAATGAAAGTCAAACGGTATGACAAAAACACCCCTGAACCTGAATTAGTGCTGCTGATGTCGGTCAGTGAAAGATTTGGTTTGGTATGAGAAAGCAGGTCAAAATGAGGCTTTGTGTTTGAAAGGCAGAGTTGTAGATCACCTTCGAATTTCAGCTAAATTGGACTGAGTGATGTTGAGACCTGGCACTTGCGCCCCATCCCTCCCTCCCCCAATACTTTTACTACAACAACTGAATTGTTAGACATTTTTCCACACACACATAGAACGTTTGATGTGAGTCCCCCTGCACTGAGAAACTCTGGTCTAAGTTTATGTATTGCCAAACCCAAGCTTTCAAGAATTGTGAGCCAGACCTCCCCAACTCCTGAGATTAATTAAAGCAGACTTTTTTTGTTTTTGCTTTAATTTTGTTTCGTTTAAGACTATATTTGTGATTCATTTTGTTTATTGTCCAATTTCTGGGTCTTTGGATCACATGTTTAGAGCCCTGTGTGGATACGAAAATGTGTATCCACATCTGATTTGAGATCCGCAAAAATTGTCTTCGGATATCCGTGGATTTGCAGGGCTCTAGTCTAAACAACTCCACGGGTCACCGCGCAGCAGTGATGCAGGGCTGGGCCAAGCCCCCAACCATCTCCCATTTCTCCCCAGAGATCTCCTGCCCCACCACCTGCTCTGCTCCCGCCATACTTCCTTCCTCCCTCTGGGTAGGAAGGCTGCAATCCTGGGTCCTCCTGTGCAGCGTCATGCTCTGAGTGCGGGGTCTAGACACCCCTGTGCAGTTGTGGCAGCTGTAATGCATGCCGACCCAGCCCGGACAGAGAGCAGCGACAATGATTCTCTTCATAGCACACATCCTTGCTGCCCGATATTTTAAATTACAACCACACCTCTTTAAAAATGGCACTTGGCTCACTCCCTTTTAGGAACTGTTTCCTCCTCCATCCGTGCAAGCTGGGTACTAAAACTCCCAGAATGCCCAGCAGGTTATCCCCGCTGCTGCGTGATCCAGAGAGCTGGTCTGGAGCCTTCGGGCCGGGTGACAGCTGCTCCGTTCAGGTGAGTGTGTGCTGCAGATCCCTGAGTGGATACAAAATTTGTATCTGCATCCGATCTGCGATCTGCAGAGATGGTCCATGGATATAAAGCAGATGCCTGCAGATTTGCAGGCAGTTACAAATTTTCAAGCTTTTATCAGCAACCAAACCCTTTTTTTTAAAAAAAAAAAAGTAAAAGTTGAGATTCTCACAGAATCCCATGACTCCAGGAGCTGGGACTTTAAGAAAAAACACCAGATATAATGAGGCTCATAATACATTCCTGAGAGTCACCAACAGTGAGTTGATAATGATAGCAGAACAAGACAAGTAGAATTGTCAAAGCTCTGGCTCAGCCTGAGCCACTCTGAACCTGGGCCTGAATCCATCCCCTAAGTCAGAGGTCCTTAAACTATGGGTTGTGCCCCCTAAGAGGGTGCGGAGGAACGTTCAGGGGGACATGGCTGGTGAGAGGGCCAGCCCCCATAGGGGGTGGGGAGGGAGCGCCACCCAGCTCTGCTCCTGGCCCCGGCTGCTGGTTGTGGCTGGCGGTCCCACATCCAGGTCTCCGCTCCTGAGCCTGGGGCCTTGACTGCCAGCCCTGTGCCCACCAGCCTCATCCCCTGGCCAAAGCTCTGTTCCCAGCCCTGTCCCACCCCCAGCTGTGGCCCCAGCCTTGGCCCCCTTACCCCTGTCCACATCCCCCCCTGCTGAAGCCACTCCCCCACTTCTGGCCCCAGCTCAGGTAAGGGGGGCATGAGGTAAAATGTTGGGGACCACTGCCCTATCTATAATTACCAACTGTAGTTAAACAGGAATATGCCTCCTGTATATCTCAAGAAACATATTTTGGTCCATATTCACTTGTAAAAGCAATGTTCTCTTCTCAAAAGCCCACAGATAATTATCTATCTTCCCCAGCTATTGGCTATGACATTTCAGTTACAAATAGCTTCTACTTTTAATCAAATTTGCATGGAAAGTAAGGCAGGAATGACAAACCTGTCATACCCATGTACGCCTTGCCCCACTGTGTCTGACCCCACAGAACAAGAACCCTTACTCACATGTATAGTCCCATTCAGTCAATGGTATTACTCACAAGTGAGGGGTTGCAGAATCGGAATTAAAATCTTCCAAGAATCAGAGAGGTAGCCGTGTTAGTCTGGAATTGCAGAAGTGACAAAGAGTCCTGTGGCACCTTAAAGACTAACTAAAGTATTGAAGCATAAGCTTTTGTGGGCTAATACCCACTTCATCGGATGCATGCAGTGGAAATATCCAGGGGTAGGTATAAATAAGTAGGCAAGAACCAGGTTAGAGATAACAAGGTTAGCACAACCAGGCTGAGCCAGCTTGTTATCTCTAATCAGGGAGGGTGAGATATTCCTCTAGCAGCTGAACTGGAGGTGTGAACAGTGAGAGAAGAGAAAAGAATCACCCTCCCTGATTAGAGATAACAAGCTGGCTCAGCCTGATTGGACTAATCTTGTTATCTCTAACCTGGTTCTTGCCTACTTATTTATACCTGCCCCTGGATACTTCCACTGCTTGCATCTGACGAAGTGGATATTAGCCCATGAAAGCTTATGCTTCAATACTTTAGTTAGTCTTTAAGGTGCCACAAGACTCTTTGTCACTTCTAAAATCTTCCAGTTACTCCATTCATAGACTGTACTTAACCTGCACATTTAAGTCAGTGATATTAACCAAGACTTGCTGTTCTCTCTTATTGCTAATAATTACATTGACTAATGCCCCCCCATGACAGTGACATTCCTTGAGGACTGTATTTGAAGTTGAGCTCTCACTCTGCCAGCTCTGAGAATAATGTTTGTGATTTAGCCAATCGGATTCTAAATTGAATCCGACATGGTGATTTGGCAACAAGAATTCTAAAGTTAAAGTTCCCTGAATAGCCATGGAGAATGAAGATAAATGGAAACAGATATACACAGATTTACTGTGCTGACATTGCAAAGATATAGCATTTGTAAAAGACTCCTTTCCTCTGATCCCCATTATTATCTGCGCACGGTTAGTGCTTTACAGAAGCAGAATTGTTATTGCAGTAAATATGGTAACAGATCATATGTGCTATCATATACTAATACACATGATGCCCTTCATGCATTGGCTCTAAGGGACAGGGACAAACGTCAGAACTTGAAACTGATTGCTGATATCAACCAATGAGAAGTGTTATCAAATCCTGTTGATAATGATGATGGATGTGTAGATGGACCTTTTGCTAGGTCACTTGCAATTAGTGATGAGCTAAGACTTAGATTTAGGATTCACATTAGAGAAACATCTAGAAGTTGGTCTGTTTGCGGTGAAGTCAAGAGCCAGGAGACCAATGTTCCATTACCATCTCTGCTACTGATTCAATGACTGACCTTGAGCAAGAAAAACCCACTGAGGAGCAGCTTCTCCTGAGCTCGGGGAAAGAGTTGTTCCTCAGGTCCTCACTCCTCATTGGAAGGAGAAGATTAGCACTGGGATCAGGATAGTATTTCCTCTGCTCTTCTCCTTCCAAACAGGTATAGTTATGGATCAATGTAACTTGCTATCACATGCCGGGTTGCAGTCCAGACTAGAGAGGGCTTGTGTCACCCCCTGCCCTGGGTGCCTCACAATGCTTTGTTGCTGTAGCTCCCAACCTGGGCTCTTCACATGTTGGTCATACCCTGAGTGTCTGCGTGTAGCTGCCGCCTGCCAGCAATACTTCAGTCAACACTGGCTTCTGGGTGTCATGGTTACCACTTGTTGGGTGGTCCCAACACACTCCCAGTCCTGAATTTTCCCCCAAAATGTGTGTTCTGCACTCACCTGGACAGTTCAGATGTTAGAACTCCGTTGGCCTTGTAGTAGTTTGCTACTTAACAGGATTTACCAAACTTTGCTTTGGTTTAAATACAACACTGAATTAGTTTTGATTAAACAATAAAACAAGTTTATTGAACTACAAAGAGAGAGATTTTAAGTGAGTACAAGTACAAGATATTAAAGTCAGAAATGGTTATAAGTGAAACAAAGATAAAAAGCTTTCTAGTAGTTAAGATTTAACAAAACAGATTTCAAGGTAAAATCCTTTCCACGTGTTCCCAGCAACACTGTTGACCAAATTCTCAAGTCAGTATCTGCCCCCACAGTCTACAGGGCTGATTCCTTTGTCTTCTTAGGTGAAAGTGTGTGTGTGTGTGTGAGAGAGAGAGAGAGAGAGAGAGAGAGGGAGGGGGAGAGAGAGAGAGAGAGAAAGGAAGGGAGAGAGAGAGAGAGAGAGAGAGAAAGAAAGAAAGAATACTTGATGTGTTTTTGCCCCACACTTTTATAGTCCAGTCACCCTTGAAATGTATTTTCCTGAGGGTTAGCCCTAGATAAAGTTCATTCTCGTTGTGAGGACGGAGACATGGAGTCTCATGGTGAAAAAAGCCCCATGATGTTGTTTGTTAAAATGCAGATTAATCTGTTCCTGTCCAGCTCCATTGCCAAAGACTGGCTTCTTGACCAATGACTGCCTATCAACCCTGATACCAGACTAGCTTGTCCTTTGAGGGTTTACTTCCCTCCTCAAACTTGTCTGGTAAACACATTTCAATCATAATTTCAGCTGATGTTTATAACTTTATGTATAATGTTGCTACAACACTTCACCATGATATTATTGACCAGTAGGTTATTAGTTTTCAGGTGATACCTCACAAGGCAAATTTTGTACAAAGATTATCACAGCGGTGTGTAGGGTGTGAATACAGGGGACATTTGGTCACATTTGTCTCAGATGAACTTTACAGGCTTATCAGCTACTTATCAGCATGTATGCTGCTTGTCCTATGGGGGGAGGAGTGGGGGAATAAAATGTAATTTTAAATGTGTGGCAAACCTGGGCTGATTTGATCAGCCAACTGAGATTGCCAATCACTGACAGTCTCTAACGTGCATTCTACTGTGTGCACAACGATATGTCACTTAATCACATTGTTACACGTTTAAAGGGCAAAAATGTGACTTCCCATTAACTGGGGACATTTAGTGTGTCAAGAAGATCAAGACAAGACAATGGACACTGCTCTGAAATTCAGGGCAAGCCCTCAAACTTCAGGTTTAAGAAGGTTAGCAACCTTGTTAAATAACCCACCTTAATGTGTTACCAGGGCTGGCGACAGAAATTTTGGGGCCCCCTACTTTGATAGTTTGGGGGGCCCCCCAGCCCAGCCGCCCCCCCCAGCCCAGCCAACAGTGGATGGGGCCCCCCCCCAGCCCAGCCCAGCCGGCGCTCCCCTCCCCCCAGCCCAGCCGACAGCGGATGGGGGGCCCCCCAGCCCAGCCGCCCCCCCCCAGCCCAGCCGACAGTGGCTGGGCCCCCCCAGCCCAGCCCAGGCCAGCCCAGCCGGCGCTCCCCCCCCTCCCCCGGGCAGCGAGAGCTGCGTGAGCCGCCCTTTCTCCCCCCCCCCCCGGACAGCGCTGCTGCTGCTGGCTGGGCTCACAGCTCCTGCCGGGGCCAGGCTCGCTTGTCCGGGGGAGAGCCGCGCCGCCTCCCCGCCCCTTCCCCGCTCTCCATCGACAAGGGGGGACGACAACGAGTACAGCTGTACCCGTAGTACCCCCCTGTCGCCGGCCCTGTGTGTTACCTCAATATAAAATAATGCGAGACTCAATATAAAAACATAGTGCCCTTGCGAATGGTATTTCTAGGCTCACGTTGCTCAGTTTACAAAGCTGCATCAGTTTTTCAAAATGGCAGATTAATTTACAATGAATATGGGTCAGACAAGTCATCAATCAACAGCCTAAGTGGATGATGGTCCCCTGTTTGCTGCAGAATCTGCCAAGTAGAGGGAGCAATGCTGCAGTTGAAATAAACATCTTTGAAGGCTGGCATTTTCTATGGTTGGCTTGTGCAGTCCATTTATGTGCAGCCAGGCAGCCTTCATTGTTGATGACACTGTTGGAAGTACCAGCTAGGAGACTGAAAATTGTATTGCAAAATATATTTAGTTATTTTGCCGCACCCCGCAGGAACACAAAACAGAGTGTCTCTAACTCACAGTATCATAAAACAATTTGCAGGGAATAGGCATTATAAGCTCCGGAGAAAAGGAAGGTTTAAAAGGCAAGATATGTAAGATGGACTGTAGAGATGACTAGGAAGCCAGTGAAGGTCATGGATAACAATGAAGGACATGACTCCAGTTCCTAGAGCTAGAGTGTGATCTGCTGCAGTATTGTAGACCTCTAAAGTTTAGAGTAAGAAATTAGGAAATCCCATAATGAGGAAATGTTGGGCTTGACTACCCGGTGGGATAAAGTACTCTGTGAGATATGATTTCTAAAGTGCACTGATGTTTTGCACATTAATTGGTCTGTGTAGACCCTGCTGGTGAGCTTTAACATAATGTGTCTTGAAACAGAACTATGTTAAAGTGCACTAGAGAACCTTTACGGAATACCAGCAGGGTCTACACAGACCAATTCGTGCACCACACATTAGTGATCTTTAGAAACCATAGAGCACTTCACACCACCGTGTTGACAAGTCTTTTATTAGTTAATGGAGGAAGACATTTCTACCCACTGCTACTCATTTTGTAACTGATTTCTCTTGGCAGTGAACAGTGTCATTAACAGAGAATTTAAAAAATGCTCCAAAGCAATGATACACCTTAAACCTGAATTTTGGTAACTAGAAAAAAAAAAAGGAAAGCAAAAACCATTAACATAATTAGGTCTTTTGTAGACATAATAATTTCCCTGGTTTGAAAGACATACAGTGCCAACAATACCAGTCTCGGAGCCTCTGGAATCACTTCTTAATCCCCGAAGCCAAATCTAGAACACAACATAGCTGATGTCATGCCAATTCCCAGATTATTAATAGTTTCTTTTGTTGCCTTACAGTCTAAGTCTGTCCGTGTCTGCGGTCTTCTGTGGAAGTTCTGAATCCTGCTGCTCTTCAGCCCCCAGCTTTATAACTTTCATATGCAAATAAAATGATCTGAATGGCTGCTGACTAATCTCCTTTAGTTCCTGCTGTGTTTTTCAGAATCCTGCCCTACAATTCAATTATGTTTAAGTTATACAAAGTTTTGAACAGGTAGCGCAAAAGAGAACCAAAGCTTCATTTTATGTGCTTATTTCTTCTAAAATGCTAAGGCATTTTAGGCCTTATTTCTCACTGTCTTAAGGTTTCCATATTCCTAATAATTTTTGTTTCCCTTTTCTAAACCTTTCCCAATATACCTTTTTTGTTATGGGTGACCACATCTGCACACAGTATTCAAGATGTGGGCATACCATTGATTTATATACAGGCAATATGATATTTTCTGTCTTATTATCTATCCCTTTCTTAATGATTCCCAACATTCGGTTAGCTTTTTTGACTGCCGCTGCACATTGGGACTGCCGCCCCAATCACGGATGGTGCACCGCCCCTCAACGTTGGCTGCCCCACGCTTGGGACGTTGGTGCCTGGAGCCAGCACTGCCATCCAGGAGCAACTCCCACTTCCAGCAGCCCACACTTAACAACCCCACCTGGCCCCTCCTCAGTGCTTTGTCCTTGTTCCTGGGCAAACATTGTCACCTGGCCCTAGAAAAGCTGCCCTAGAAGGCCCTTCTCCTCAGCCCTTTGTTCTTCAGCTGGTCACACCAGCTGGCTTCCTGCAGAGCATGGGCCCTCCATAGTCATTAGGTGCTAGGCACCAAATGTCCAGGCAACTGGGTTGGTCATTGTCTTCTTGGATTGTCCATGGCATACATAGGGACCCAGACTCCAGCAGCTAGGTATCAATCACACCTTAGGGTCTGTCCTAAGAGTAAATGACCTTTTCCCACTGCCTCGTTAATCATGCTCAATGTGGAGAAACAGAGGCACATACCCTATTCATGCAAAATATTATGAAAATATCTCACCCCATTTCCCCCTTTGTGAAAGCAATGCAAAATGATAATATGATCAATAGTGGCTGCTCATGGGCAAATCAGTGCAGTCACACCTGTATGGTAAAAGGAGTCTTCATCTCTTAAAAGCTGTGTCTGGGACTCTGTCCCCGGGTATTTCACTCCAACTCTTCCTTCTAGGGCAGCTTTTCTCTCCTTTAAACTTGTAGTCCCTTCTTAGGTGGGAATGTCATTTTTAAGAGCTTGCTGACCTGCGATCTCCATTTCCATTGTGGGATGATGCCACTGATTTTCCATTGAATTATTTTCTCCTTAGTTCTACAGCAAGAATCAAATGAGTCATAGACTGTGCTTACAAACACTGGACCATTTTCTGTCACCCAAATTATTTTTTTCAATGATATTCAGATACATGAATTAAAGAACCCTAAAAAATTTCATGATCAAAGCAGTATAATAAAGCACAGTGGGCAAGTGTCCTTTATATAAATGGTAAAGACAGAAAGACTGCTAGATACAGCAGCAAAATCATAAATCAATTTGAATAAACACACACAACTATTACACTGACCTTGTGTCGAGCTGTACTGCCTCTGCCATTAATATCATTGGTGACTTGTCGTGCCACTGCAGAATAGGATTTGCGGAGGACTTTTCTAGCTGTGGTAGAAAATAATAAAGTGATACAATACGCTTCTGCATTTGAAAAATAATGGTCCAGACGTTGCCATTTGAGGGCTGGACAGAAGTCCTTGCTAGCTTCACAAATAGAAGCAGACATGAAAGGCCCTCCAAAAAAATCACACCCTTGAAGGAAAAACTCAACGTTTTTATCTTCCATTTTTTTTCTTTTTAAATGAACGTGATATGTTTAGGAAGGAGGGTCTTGTGATGAGGGGACTCAGGAGAGAGAGAGAGAGAGACAATCCCTGGCTCTGACACAGATTGCCAGCCTTCCCCTAAGTAAGCCGCACAGCGCTGGATTATCACTAGCAGTCCGGCCTGAGCGAGGAGCGGCATGTACCCGCGGTGCTCCAAGAGCAGGGAATGCACTATCCCATGTGAGTCCGAAGGTGACAATCTGATACTCTTCCCTTTTTCAAAGTGCTGTCTTTTTACTCTCAGGGCATTCCCCCTACTCCTGAACTGGCTGGGAGAAGTTGTAGGGAGAGAAGACACAGCTAAAGTCACACCCACTACACACACTTCTGCTCACCCACTCATGTCTATAGAGTGTAAGCACTTCAGGGCAGGGACTGCCTCATATTGTGTGTGCATGTGTGTGTATGCGCGCATTTTACACACACACACACACACTCAAAATTGGGACAGTGGCTCCTAGTTATAAGTATAATGTAAACATATAGTAATACTTATGAGTAATGGCCCAAAACACTTCAGTAACTTTTAAAACATATTTTTAATGCCCCTGAAATGTGAAATCCTTCAGCAAAGCCCTGGGGACACTGGCCAAAATTTTCAATCCTCCTGAATCCACAGATAGGCACCAAAATAGAAGTGGCTTGATTTCATTTTATGACTGTATGTTAAATGGTTTTGTTGTTCAATGAAGAGATTTTACACCTTCCTGTGAGACCTCTGAAACTGGCCTCAGCTGGAGATAAGAGACTGGACTACATGGACCCTGAGTCTAATCCAGTCAGCCAATTCCTGTGTGCCTTGTTTACTGAGAAATGAACTAAGACCGGCAGCTCATTTCACCTAGGTCACCAATAGCCACCAAATGGTAACAAATTGTGATCATTACCAGTTAGACTGGTTTTCACCAAATGATGTAAAGATCACAAGTAAAGATAATCCAAAAATGGGGGGGAGGGTGTGGTTCTGTGTAAAATGTTAAGTTGTGGGCAAAAAAACAAACCTCCAAATATTTTGATTCTGAAATGCCACTGTGGTGCCTCATAGAAGTTGTAGTTTGAATGCCTTAAACTCCCATTTGCTATGATAAGCCAGACTCCCTGGTTGGACTACATTTCCCATGATGCATCACAGTCTTTCCTGTTGTAAGGGGAGGTGGTGCATCATGGCAGTTGCTTGGCGACAGTACTTTGTGGAAGATGAAGCTGAGCTGGGATGCCTGGCCCATGAAGGAGAATGAGACTAAAAGGCTTCCACACTACGACGCTCAAGTTTTCTGCAGCAAGATTTCAGAATTGAAATGGTTTGGTTTACGGGCAAAATATTTTGGCTTTCAGGCATTCTGTTTTTCAGTGAAAAACTGAAATTTTCCACTGAAAACAGATACTTTTAACAAAAAGTTTCATTTAGTTGAAAACCTAATTTTTAGTCAAAAAATAGAAAATGTACTGATGGACCAGCTAGTCCAGGGGTGGGCAAACTATGCCCACAGGCTGGATCCGGCCTGTCAGGGCTCTGGATCTGGTCCACGGATTTGCTACCCCGTGGTGCTGCGGCTTCGCTCTGCTCTGGGAAGCGGACAGCAGCATGTCCCTGCGGCTCCTAGCGGAGTTGGGGCAGAGAGCTCCACGAGCTATTCTTGCCTGTGGATACCTCCCCTGAAGCTCCCATTGGCTGGAAATGGGGAACCATGGCCAATAGGAGCTTCGGGGGAGGTACCCATAGGCACACGGAACCCTTTGCTCCCACTCCTCCAAGGCCAGCAGGGCTGGGGTGCTGGTTGCTTCCTGGAGCACTGGGCCAGGGCCAAGGCAGGCAGGTAGGGAGCCTGCCCTGGCCCCGCTGCCAGCCCGGAGGCACTTCAGGTAAGCGGGGCCGAAGCCCAAACCCCTCCCGCACCCCAATCTCCTACCCCAGCCATTGCCCTGCAAACAACTTCCCCACCCCGATGTGGCCCTTGGGCCAAAACGTTTGCCCACCCCCGAACTAGTCCCTTCATTGTGATAAGTTCTATTGCTTTGGACCATCACTACAAAATTCTGTCTTTTTTTTTACAAAAAAATAAGGATGCACTTTATCTATAGTTTGGAAATCAGCTGTTTTCTGTTGCATTTACAAATCTTTCACCATCTGCAATAAGTGCTTCATGTTATGGAATGTGTCTCCAAATTGATTTGCGGTTTGAACATAGATACCTATCATTACAAGATAAGCACACACTGCTCTGTGATCTAGCTAAAGAGTTATAAAGTGCCCCAAAACACAGCATTTAGCCACCCATGAAAATAATAGTACAGGAAGCTGTTACAGTGCACTAGACAGAGATCATTCTATAATGTAAGTTCCCGCTCACAAAGAAACTTATAACAGAATTTGTAGCCTACGTAGATTGTCAGGTTTGGGGCAGGGACTGTCTTGTTATGTATTTGTATAGTGCCTAGCAGTGCTTAGCACAACTATTCTGTTTCATGGCATACAAACAGAGAAGTTAGACACAGACATAAAATACTCTCGCCAAGCTTGTAACATAACACTTTTCTATTTCTATTTCTTAGAATTCAGAATAACATACAAGAACCCAAAGCAGTGAGGGTGAGGGGAGAAAGAGCAGGTTGCTCCCCAAAACAGGGAGACACAACTCATCCCTTCTTTCTCTAGACTGGCTGGCTGCAGATTGACAGATGCTAGGCTCAGTTTGCCCATTTCCCACAGAGCTCTCTACCCTGAAAGTAAGACCAGGAAAAAACCCACCCTGATGATGTAGTGACAGGATACAATTTCACTACACCACTACAATGGGGTCCTGGTCCATAAATAAAAATAGCCAGTTACTGGGAAGGTTGGCTGTAAACATGATATGTATCTGTATGGGACAGATACACTGAGACGAACATGGATAGGCAGTGGGGTAGGTGAATAAGTGATAGGATGGTGCATAGACGCAAATTGAACAGTCTTTCATGTAACCACTTCCGGTGATTGTCCCTCCAATTGGCTATAGGATCCCAGGTCATAGTTGTTGTCTAGACAAGTTCTTTGTTCTCTATTTTTCTTGCATTTTGCTCTGACAGAAAACAAACTCGGTTCTTCTGAACTGCTGCAGATTCCCGCTATAAGTGGTGGAAGCTTTGCCTCTCCACTGGAAAACAGGCCACCATGACAATAGAGAGCAGTGCTTAGATACAGGCCAATGGTCACTCCCATTCTGAATTGACACCAACTAGCGCAATTTTTTCTTTGAACTTAAGCTCTTCTTTTGGATATTTGATTTTGTATATAGTTGCTTTATCTGCAAGTGAACCCATTAGGGACAGGCAGAGGCACTAACTCTAAAACAACTATACAAAGCACACTAAATGCTTAATCTTTTTCTCTGGGATATTCCTTCACCACCTTCAGTTGAATTTACCCCATGTTTGCAAGCTTGGCGATCTGGCTAAATCAGCAATTTTTGTAAAGCTTTCTTAGCTCACAGCGAATGCATTCTTTGCCCTGTTTGTCAGAGTAATGGAGCGATTATTACTGAGATCTGAGATGTGATTGCACATTATGCGGAGGAGGGATGGGGGAAGGGTTGGAGAAATAATGTAATAATGAAATTCATTGTCATGGATAAATCTGTGGGCACACAGAGATGTTTTTCCCTTTCTCTGACCTACTTGGTCCTCACATGTCTGGCTCTGCTGAAAGGGCTGTTTATCCTGAGTCGAGGTAATGCAGGGGTCATGAGCAGATCACACTCACTTCATGCCACAAACAGGCTGGAGTTTATACATCTGTATTTAAAAATAAACCTGTTCTGCTTCAGCGTGTGCGGAATGATCACAAGGACTAAAAGCTGATGTCTCTTACAGGAGGACCTGTATGTTTCTGCAATAGAAGTAGGAGAATTTGCATGGAGCAGTTCATACAGGCATAGATAAGAAGTGGGGGAGGAAACAGAAGAGGTGTTTGACCCATGATTCCAGAACAGAACCCAGAACTCTTTAAAGTGTTCCTCATTGCCATATCTAGCCATCCAGTGCCCTTCGACTGCAATGCACAGAAGTTCAACCAAAGCAATTTGTACATGTTAAATATGATTTTCTTGTCCTTCTGTTCTAAATCTTTTCACTTCTACTATTTACTGTTTCCAAATGTTAGCTAGCTCTTTATTTTAGGGACCTATCCTGGTCTATTGCAGGTTCCCAATTTTGGCAACACTTCTTACTTCATTTTAACTCTCTTTTTGTTTAACTATGGCAGTCATTTTGGCCCAGCTGTTCAAAAACATTTTAGGCTCCACAGAAATTAACAGATGTTACACGTCTAAGTACTTCTGAAGAACTGAGCCTTTCCTCCTAAGGCCAAGTCTACACTGTGTGTGGCTGGGGGAGGAGGGGGGGAGGAGGAGGTTGACCTTGACTTACCTCGGCGTCCTCACAGCAGGGAGTCAAGAACTGCCGCTCCCCCGTCGACTCCGCTTCCACCTCTTACAGCGGTGGAGTTCTGGAGTCGACGGG
This sequence comes from Sternotherus odoratus, assembly GCA_032164245.1. Taxonomy (NCBI): domain Eukaryota; kingdom Metazoa; phylum Chordata; order Testudines; family Kinosternidae; genus Sternotherus; species Sternotherus odoratus. Next base: position 278,344,694 of record JAVMKO010000001.1, on the reverse strand, counting down.
GAGAGCACTCGGGAATCGATTCATTACATCTACACTAGACGTAATAAATCAACCCCCGATAGACCGATCACTACCCGCCTAATTTTGGCGTATAGACTCCCTGAGCTTTGAAAGGAAGAGAAAGGAAATTCCTTTGTACATCCTCTCCATCTAGCTTTCAATAGCACTGACTCCATAGTTCTATAGTTCCTCTAAATCTTCAAGTTGCATGTTTAGAGACCATGGACCAAGCTGATTTTTTCTTAAACTCCTGAGTGCCTTGTATTTATTACACTTTGGATGAAAGCCAGCCCAGTGGCTCACTGATAAATCACTGGGATGGAATCTGGAAAGGATTCCTGTTTTTGTGACAAATCCTGAAACTGGGTGAGGTTTACTTGCTTTGGGATTTCTTTCTATACCCCTCAGGACAGGCTTCTCAAGGTTTCATGAACCTGAGCTGAGCTATGCCATCCAAAATTTGAAACCAGGCAAAACACACTAGTTTAGTCTGTTTTGCTTTCAGGTTTGAGGTACGTGAACCCCAAACTCAAAATGAACTCAACAGGGGGTCCAGAGTCATGCAAACCAAAATCATGGAGTTTTGCACAGCCCTAATGGAAGGGCTCTGCAATGACAGAGACCACCAGGCCAGCAGGGAGTTGCTATGAATTGGCATTCAATGCTAAAGCCTACTCCAGAGGGGGAAGGCAGGATACACTCCCCTAGGGTGGCCAGACACCAAGTGTGAAAAATCCGGACAAGGGTGGGGGTAATAGGGCCCATATAAGAAAAAGACCCAAAAATCAGGACTGTCCCTGTTAAGGTTTTATTTTTCCACTTTGAACTTTAGGGTAAAGATGTGGGGATCCCGCATGAAAGACAAATCACCCCCCCCAAGCTTATTTTACCAGCTTAGGTTAAAAAAATTTCCCCAAAACCCAAACGTTTTTAGTTGGGGCTTGGAAATTGCTGCCACCACCAATTTCCCCAAAACCATGGGGTGGGGCAAATTGGAACCCCGATAGTAACACCTCCTCCGCTTTTTACTTGGGAGAGATTTGAGCACAATGACCACAAACCCTCACTAGCTGTGAGACAAGCCTGATTTAAACTAGGATTACTTTAATGGAAATAAACAGACAGTTTTTACAAGAAAGATTTTAATAAAAGAAAAAGAGAAGAGCATAAACTTTTTACACAGAAATTTATAGATACTAAGCCCCCAAGCCTTACCCAGCCCTTATGGAGCCCCCTCCCTTGTAATTTTTTTTTATATAAACTTAACAGTTTAAGGACACCATGGATTAATTTTTAAGTGATACAATTTAAGAATACACTTACTGCTAGGCTTTGGCTTTTTTAAAATATTATTGAAATGATAAATAGAAACATAGATGTGATTCCTCCCCATAGCCAGGGAATGCAGAAAGACTTTGAGACCACGGAGAGACAGAGATCAAGAAAAAGCCCAGGAACAAAAGTGAAAGTAACCGCTTTGTCTGCCAGGTATTAGCAGCTCCAATACGTCATCCCCTCTCCTGTTAACCCTTCACAGGTAAAACAGTAATTTTAAGGCACTTCATACTTATGACAGTCCCTATAAAATCAGGAAATCTGGTCACCCTATGCCCCCTATATTCTAATTGTTACTGGAGTCAACTATTCTCCTTCTGAGGGTACAGAAGTTCTGGACACATCAGAGTCAGAAGCATGGTGACACACAGAGCCTGTTCAGGAGCTGAAGTCACTGTGTGCCACGAGGTATAACTCTGCAGTGACTCACTATACCCTGAGCTCAGGGAAGTTTTGAAGACAGAGTGATGGAGAAGCTGGTGGATCCAGCAGTCCTTCCCCTCCCCTGGGCAGAGAGGGAGTTTAGCAATTAGCATGTAGTGCATGTAGCCAAGGATTCCCCACTCCTTTGGAGATTCTCAGCCCCCAAGGCCATCAGGCATGCACTGAGGTACAGAATTTAGCTCTCTATTGAAAGAGAAGAACTAGTTACTTATTACTCGTACAAACATAGAGATGGCTCAAAATGCTAGGAAGTAATGAACATTCAGAAAAGAAAACCAAAGTGCCGGAGCTGAGGTTCAGATCAGGCTTTTTTCGGTGTGGTGGGTGTAGCCACTGGGGGGGAAGAGCAGAAGGAAACAAACAAGGATACAAGATGAGTTCATCCCTGCTAAAATCCTACATCCACGTTTCCATGGCTGTGCAGAGCTGAAACTGCCTTCCTCAGCTCTTGTTGTTTTAGGCTTTGTGCATGGCTATTTGTGCAATTCCTTTACCCCCTCCCCAGTCAGACTCTGTGGTGCACAGGGTCCAACTCAGCCAAAGCTTTATCCAGAAAGCTGCACCCAACACTTCCTAATCTCATAAACAAGAAAGAGATGACTTCATACTCTGGAGCAGAAAGAGTTTTGCAATAACAGTACGGAGGAGGCCATCTAAAAACATCGCTTGTTTCAGGACCTGTGCAGAGGCTGCAGATAATTGACAACAGAATGACATTTTCTAATCCAGTGAAATTACATTTTATTGCAAACTGGCATACACCTATAATTATTGTATTTGTCTAGTAGTTCCAGCCAGCATTTGACAGTGAGCTGATGAAATTACTGAGGTGTAACTGAAGAGTATGATTGCACTGCATCTAGGCTGATCAGCATCAGCATTATCTGTGATGTCAGCTCTTTTAAAGGTTGGAAATATAACTGTCACCGCGGCTGTGCTCTCATCCCCTTTTGGCCCAAGGTACTACAGTCCAGAGGTGACCACCAAAGAGTCAGACTGCTGATAGTACTATTCACCAATGTGTGTTGCCAACTCTCATGAGTCGTGTGATAATTGGTGCTGTTTCTGAAAGCCCCAGTTCTCCAAGTCATACGAATACATGAGGATCTCAGCTTTCGCTTACCAAAAAAAGCAAGTTGTTAGTCCCCATAGCTGCTGAGAAAAGCTAGAAAATGGGACTCCAACATATCCTAGAAGGTCAAAAACCAGAAGGCAAATAAAAAGAATACTTCCCCCCCATTTGTTTAATTAATGTCAGGGCTTTTAAAGCCCATCTCATGATTTGAAAACATTTGGGGTTGGCAATAATTAATACACTTTTGTTTGTACACCTCTACCCCGGTATATACACTTTTGTTTGTACACCTCTACCCCGGTATATAAGGCAAATAAGGTATAAGTCTGATATAAGGTGAATTCTTATATAACGCGGTAAGGGAGCGCTGTGGGGGGCATGGCTGCGCGCTCCTCTACCTTGCTATAACATGGTTTCACCTATGCCGTGGTACTATTTTTTGGCTCCTGAGGACCGTGTTATATTGAGGTAGAGGTGTACTAATATAAATGCATTTGCATGGATTATCCATGGGACACTTTGAAGAAACCAACACCGACTCAAAGGGCTGTGCTGCCCTAGATGAACTGGAAATGCCTCTTCTACTCAGCCCAATCGACTACTGCATGCTGAGTAGGGCCGGCTCCAGGCACCAACATAGGAAGCACGTGCCTGGGCGGCACTCGGTAAGGGGCAGCATTCCGGACAATCTTAGGGCGGTGCTTCTCCGGCCGCGCCACTCTTTACGCTCCTCTAGCCGCACCACCCCCATATTTTTTTTTCTCCAGCGGTCCTTTCTTTTGCTTGGGGTGGCAAAAAACTTAGAGCCGGCCCTGATGCTAAGGGACCAAGCCCTGCAGCTGGGACCAAGCCTTCCCAGCCTAGCCAGCCAGACTTGCAGTATTGGAGGTCGAGCAATGTGGACATTGTCGTCCAGGCTGAAGATTGGGCTCTAAAGCCTATGGGGTCGGGTTAGCCTGCATGACCGAGCTTCTGCTCACGTCAGAACATCCATATTGTTGTTTTTAGTGTTCTAGCTTGAGTCCTGCTATCACAGCTCTGTTTACCCCCGTGGCTTATCCTGGGAGGAAGTGTAAGACCCCTTGGGGGTCTGAGACACTGAAGGGGGTTCTTCCTAGAGGCTGTTCCAAAGCTGCGGCTATAGCACCAATCCTCTGGATCTGTGACAAATTTCAAAACAAATATCAGTTCAGTCATGTTTGTGACCATTGTGATTTCACCCTCCTCAAACACCAAGAAGTTGAGCAAAGTTTCAATATTTCTGAAAAATTGATTTTGTATTCAAATACTCGTCAGCTAGAATACATTCAGTTACAATAGTCAACATCTGAATTTTCACTGCCATCCAGTCAGGGAATAGAACAGCTATTTGTAGAGGGTGAATGTCTCCTCAGAGCAAAGAGTTTGCACCAGGCCTATGCACTGCTTAAGACTATTTTGAGTGCTTAAATGGGACTATGCATAAGCCTTACGTGAACTTTCTGCAGTTGTTAATTTCACCTACGAGGGGGAAAATGTGAAAAAAATACAGGTATATTTTCAAATAACTGGTACATTTGAGAATCTCATGATGTGTTGATGACTAAAAATTGGAGGTGAAATTTAAAAAATAAATTATACACTATGAATTATTCAATCAGAGACACTAATCTTTTCTGTGGTCTCAGGCAGGTACTTGTTCTGTTGACAGTATATCCTATAGCTCTAGTTATTTTAGAATTTTGTAATTCATATCCCTTGATCTCAAGTTGTCTATTCAACTAATTTAAAATACATTAAAACGCATACAAAACATATAACACTCCTACCATTCAGCATACCACATGAAAAACCTGTCCTATCAAAGAATGCCTGTGCTTCAGCTGCTCTGAAAGTCAACAATTCAGGCTGTGCCATGAATTTGAAGGTAGATGATTGAAGAGTAGATGATCCCTGAGAAATCTAGACCCGTCTTGTTTCCAACAGGACAGGGATGTTAGCTTGAGTTCCTCAGCTGATCTCAATTGTTGTGGTTAATGTAGAGAGAAGGGCTTAGAGGTAGCAAAGACTCAAACCACTCAACAGCACACTGAATTTCACCTAGAAATTAACTGAGAGACACAGAAGAATACCTTAAGTGCCAGTGTTGACACAAGAACAAATGGATATAAACTGCCCATCAACAAGTTTAGGCTTGAAATTAGACAAACATTTCTAACCATCAGAGGAGTGAAGTTCTGGAAGAGTCTTCCAAGGGAAGAAGTGATGGCAAAAAACCTAACTGGCTTCAAAACTGAGCTTGATAAGTTCATAGAGGGGATGGTATGATGAGACTGCCTACAAAGGCATGAAGCCGATCTATGACTGCTAGCAGCAAATATCTCCAACGGCCGGTGACAAAACACTAGATAGGGAGGGCCCTGAGTTACTACAGAGAATTCTTGCCCATGTGTCTGGTTGGTGCGTTTTGCCCACATGTTCAGGGTCTAACTGATCACCATATTTGGTTGGGAAGGAATTTTCTATTGGGTCAGATTGGCAGACACCCCAGCCTGGGGGGTTTTCACCTTCCTCTGCAGCTTGGGGCCCAGGTCGCTTGCAGGTTTAAACTAGTATAAATGATGGATTCTCTGTAACTCGAAGTCTTTAAATCAGGGGTTGGCAACCTTTCAGAAGTGGTTGGCAACCTTTCATTTATTCACCCTCATTTAAGGTTGCGGCTGCCAGTAATACATTTTAACATTTTTAGAAGGTCTCTTTCTATAAGTCTATAACAGAGGAAGGCAAACTGCGGCCCGCGGGCCACATGTGGCCCACAGGCCATTTTTATGTGGCCTGCGAGCTCAGCCGGGGGCACGTTGCCAGTCGCCCCACGCTCCAGGGCCGGCCGGGAGCTCAGAGAGCCACGGGGCTATTTCTGGAGTGGATGGGTGAGGTTCTGTGGTCAGCAATGTGATACTGTCATTAAGTCAAGTGGGAATAGACTCTCATACAACTGAAGAAGACTTTCCATCAGCACCGTGAAGAAGTGAGTTTTAAGTAGGGGCTGAGTGGTAATAGGTAGCAAACAGGGATTCTTGCTCCTAACAAGCCAGGAAATTAGTTTCATTAGTGTAGTAGCCATAAGAAAGAAGATGAAGATCATGTGAGAAAGCAAAGAGGTAGAGTATATAGAGAATAGTGATTTTATTAGTAACAGAAAAAAATGATAGATAATACTGGTGTAGGGTTGAAGGCCTCAGGTGAGAAGGATATATAGAAAAGGCCATCTGTGTGCAAGGGAATCTGATACATACTTTCCCTGAGATATTGATAGAGATCAACAAACTTGCAAATATGCACTGTTATTATTAGTACAAGGGGCTTTCCATGAAGGGGAGTGGGAGGGAGAAAAATAGCATTGAACCCTTACCGACAGTGTAACTGGATATTCTACAAGGAAGAGAGAAGAGGCCACTTTAAAATTGTAGACAAGGAAGGTCAGATTCTAATTCCAATTGCGCTGATGTCAGCCTAGAATAACTCCATTGACTTCAAGTCAGTGCACTTCCCTTAACGTCCGTGGGAGTTTTGCATGGCTGCAGACAGCAGGATTTAGCCCAGTAACGATCCTCATGAGATCATTTACCAGCCTGTTTGTCTGGATGTAGGTTGGGATGGTGGATGAGAGCTGATCTCCTGTTCCTGATAGAAGTGTGCTGCAGGGCACTGACACTGGAGAGTAACAGCTCTTATTTCCTATGCACTTGAGGGCCATTTCTGCTCCCTTGCTCCAGCTCCCGACCCAGTGCCATTGCACTGCATTGCGGACGGGGCAGGATTTGGGAAGTCCTGCCTGCCCATATTTTGGGGTGAGGGTAGGAATCTGGGCACGATCAGTGGCTCTGTTACCTATTGTCCCGTGACAGATGGGGCTGAAGGAACAGCAGGGCCTGCTACAGTCCTGGCATAATCCCCTGCACCATGATTGGCTGCTTGGGATGCAAGACGGGACTTAGACTGTACTTATTCCTTTGGTGCCTTGTGTGGAGTTGACAAACCTGCAGTCAGATGGAAAGAGAGTTCTTGCTTATGGATCAGCACCTGGATCCCATGCAAACATAAGCCCGAGGAGAGCAAGTGCTAAAGATTCAGAGGTACAGATTGCTTCTTGCTCCTGCCAGTCCTTAGACTTAATTTAATTACACTGTCAGATGAAAACCATCAAAGGCAGGGTCTAGGAAATTGTCTTGCTCGCCTACTGTGAGGGGCTATTTTACTCTTCCCACAAAATACAATTTATTTTTGTAGCATAGCATCAGCAAGCGCTGTATAGAGCCAAAGAGTGGTAAGTGGAGCAGAAGGCAGGTTGGTTTAGAGGTAGGGTGACCAGATGTCCCAATTTTATAGGGACAGTCCCGATTTTGGGGTCTTTTTCTTATATAGGCTCCTGTCACCCCCCCACCCTCTGTCCCGATTTTTCACATTTGCTGTCTCGTCACCTCTAAATTAGAGGTGAAATTTAAGGAGCTCAAGGAAAGGAAGGAGTCCCATAGAGGTGAGGCAGCATCAGACAGAAAGAGTGTCTGATTCTGCAGTGTCTGATTCTGTGGTAGGGAAGGTAGGGTGACCAGACAGCAAGTGTGAAAAATCGGGACAGAGGGTGGGGAAGTAATAGGAGCCTGTATAAGACAAAGCCCCAAATATCGGGACTGTCCCTATAAAATCGGGACGTCTGGTCATTCTAAGGGAAGGTCAGAGCTGGAGGAGTGGAATGAGTGGTTAGTAGAGGAGAGGAACCAGAGATGAAAGCAACTGATTTATTCTGCCAGCAAATTGGGGGGTTGAGGGAGGGGAGGAATACACCATGATTATAGGTTGATCTGGCTCCCATTAAGGCCAATGAAGATTTTACTAATGACTTCAGCAGAAGCAGAAACTGGCCCAAAATCTGGAAAGAAAAATGCATTAGCCATTAAGCATACCCCTCTGGGACGACTGGGACCAATCCTGCCCCCTGTGCTGAGCGCAAGCAAATGCTCTGGTGGAGGGGGGTCCTGTGATGACTGGAGCGGAGGATCAGAGTCCTCCTTCTACAATTGCTCCATGGCTGCCGCTGCAGCCTCAGAGCTACAGAGCATCCACTCTCCTGCAGCCTCCACACCTTACAGAGGGATTTGGTTGATGGATCTGCATAGTCGTGGATGCATTATGTTCTATGGGGTCGTGCACTCCATGCATGGGGTACCCACCTCCCGTCCCCCTTTCATTCCAGTCTGGGGCCTCTGCATTGAGTGAGCCCAGTCAGGATTTATTCCAATGGCTGAGCTTCTCTAGTCTATTACGTAACTCAGAGGCTTTTTAACGTGACATAGATTGGGCTGCAATTCATCCCATGCTAGATCTTTGTCATTATTAATCACACCAAAAAAAAGAGAAGTTGAAAAAAATCTGTTTGGTCAGCAATGTTTGACATGGAACTCGTCCTGAACATCTGCTGGCAAACTAGAGCAGAAGTAAAACATGTAGCTGGGGCATGGGCATTTGTTTGGCCTCGGCGCAAAAACAAAGAGGCACAGCTCCGCTCCCTTTGAAGTCGATGGGAGTTTTGCAGTTGACTTCAATAGGAGAAGTATCTGGACCAGTTACTCACACCTGGGATCAATTTTCAATAGTCAGTGATTATGCTCAGAGCTCTTTTGGGTTTCTTGCAGTGGGCGCTTTAAAGTCTGTCCAAGGCTCTATAAGTCCCACCACTGGAGACAGCCCACAACAGACGGTAAATGAACACCTCTCCCAGCCAGCCTGGCATCTTCCCCCACATAGGCCAGCCCATCTGCTTCTGGGGTGTGTGCCAGCTGACTAGCTCTGGGTCCCCTCACATAAGCTGGCAGAACCCAAGGGGTGAATCAGACCCCTACAGCATTCACTGCAAGTATAAACAATTCTAGGGTTGGTGAAGGCTAAATTAAACAGCTGAAAATTAATGGAAAAGAAACTGCAGGAGAAAAATCTACCAGCTCTGTCTATACTAAACCTTATAAAAATGTTACAGTTATAGTGACAAATATTACAGCTTACAATACGGGTTACTGCAAATGATGAAGGCCAGAGAAGAAACTAGACAGACAGAAAAATTCTCGGGTGTTGGGATTTGTTTGCAACTTGAGTTGTGGGTCAGTTCATTAAGGACATAAAGACCAGTCAGGAAGGTCAGATCCAGGTTTCAAGTTCTTCAAAGGTTATGATGTTCAGATCTGGGGTTTTGTCTCTGGACCATCTCTACTTTCTTTATTTGGAGCTCAACACCTTCCACTAGATTTCTCTGTAAGTAAATCAGTGTAGGCCCACTGAAATCAATGGAGCAATGTTAATATACATCAGCAGAAGATCTGCCCCCTTGTTCTTAATGAATCACTCAACCACTCCATAATAACAATGAGAACAGACTTGAACAAAATCATAAAGTAGAGCTTGGAGCTTTTGTTGCCTTTCCCTCTGTAAATTATACCTTGGTTTGTCTTTTCATGGCAGTACACACAGCCAATGTCCTGCATTTGGGTGGAGCAGCCTTTTGTATTTTAATGATTCCAAAAAATGAAGAAATTGAGGAAAGAAAGGGACTTGTTTACTATTAGCTGCTATTCATGCTTGACATTTGGTCTGATTTTCAAAGGTGTTCTGCATCTTCAACTACCGCTGAAGTCAGTAAGATTTGTGGATGCTCAGATCTTCGAAAAACGAGGCCAGCTGTGGGGACATTGTGTGTATTTTGTAAAGCTAAAACAATTCAGGTAAACACTGTACCACCTGGCACAGACACCCTTTGTCTAAGGCTTTTCGCCAGTGCACAGTGACTGAAATTGGTGGTGTTATTGCTGAGCTGCTCACTATTCTGCACTAGAATGTCTTGTATAAAGAGATCTCTCACAAGAGAGGCCAAGCCCAGCAGCGGCTGTCAATAGAAACACTAGCTGCAGTCAGCATACAGTATATTAAATACTCAAATTGAGGCCTGACAGACTGCTGACACAGGGAATAGTTAGCAAGCTCCTGCTACAGAGACAGTTGTTGTGCGTTGCAACGCCTTCAAACGCACGCACAGAACAAATATGACAGAAGCTACAGCAATTTGATTTGTTTCTGACCCACATTAGCAGTTGTCCTTCCTCTTCACTTCCAAAAAATCAGAACAAAAGAACCCAGACAGAGATAGTTCTCAGTTGTCTGTCTCTCTCCCACAGGAGCACCGTACATTTAGATAGCACCTTCAATCCGGAAGGATCTCCAAGCATATTACATACTGTGCACAGGGAATTCTCTATCACCAACAAAACACAGCTACTACAAGGGTGGGACACAATGGTGCCAATTAGAAGGGGCTGGGGGCTGAATGCCCCCCCCGAAAGGTTTTTGCACTTGCTCCAAGTACCTGTAGGCCATGGAGCTGGAGGGGCCATGGCCCAACCACTGTTAAATAGTGGTCCCATACGTAATCAGTACAGATGCTGGTGGAGCAGTGCAAAGCATCGGGTGCGTGGTCATGACACCATTGAACTCTGACCTGGCCACCCCTCGGCACAGACAGAGGGGCAGCCAGGCCAAACGATGGTGCGACCTGGCATGGGGGGATGTCTGTTCTTGTACAGCAGTGCACAGGGGAATCCGCAGAGCACTCAACTTCTGGATAAGTGGGATTTTTCTCATTAACTTTAACAGGGCTAGGGTTTCATTCTATGAATGTGTGAATGAATCTAAATTATTCTCAGGATACAGGCAACTACTGTTTCAAAGGGAAGTGTTCCACCTACTTAATCACCAGCACTGCTCCAAGTACTCCACAACTCCAGGTATTTCCAACATGCTGACCATCTGGTAGTCAGATGCCAGGCCCATGAGTGGGGAAAGACGTCTGAGAGCACTGACCCAGCCTGATGCCGCTGACTGGGTGAGACGCGAGGGGAGCCCAGCATAATGTGTGTCCTCATTTGCCTCCTTCATGTAATTAATCTTTAATAAGTCAAGCAAGTTCCCACAGATGCGTTTTAATTTCACTTTCTAAATCTAAGTTTAATAAAATCCTAACTTGCTTTCAAAAGCAAATTGGTTTAGGGTGTGTCAGAGTTTGTTCAGAATGTGTTTTCTTCCCAGTAAATAAAGTTTCCTTTTATTATCAGCCAGGATTGCCATGCACAATGTTCACCCATCTGCGCCTCCCAGTAAATCGTAACGTTCGGTTTGCTGCGGGTTTCCATTAAAGTCGATGGCTAAAGTTTCCACTTCAATGGTGCAGGGTCTGGATCTTCAAAAGCAGTGACTCTTCAAGTTACATTGCCCATATGTTCTATTCTAGTGAAAGTAAATTGAGATCCTTTCAAAACAACTCTACCTTGCCAACTGTCAGCAACTAATAGCTTTGGTCTCCCTGTTTGCTGATGCTAGCTGCCACACAATGGTCTTGCACAGGTACAATTGAAGACAGGCTGGTGGCAGGTCCTTCATCATTGCCTTGTCCTGTTTCAGTCCCACAACCCTCAGGTTATCGCCTACCCTGAGTTAATCTATCTGCCCCAATTCCAGACTCTCTGCAGGACTCCATGGAAATTAGTCTGTTGTCACTACTTTTGAGGCACTGTTTCTTTCCGGCCAGGATGGTGAAATGAAACATTGTAAACGCTACTCTCAGTTCTCCTTTCAAAAAAGGAAACACATCAGAAGCTCCGAAGGCAGAGACAGAGGCTAATGGCTGATGCATTCTCTCCTATAACAGCGAAATATTTAATTAGGGTTCAAGGGAAACTTACATTTTCATGTAACGCTGCCACACAACGTCCTGGCTTAGTATTTTGTTGGCACTACAGCCTTGTTTTTATTTGAATGTAGAAAAAACATAAACCCACATATTCCCCAGCCGCGATCACATTTCATGGCTGTGTATTGTGCCTGAGAAGTATTAACTTACCCCTTCCTCCCCACCGTGCTCAGTTCAGACCCACTGCTGCTGTTGACTTTGACTTTTTATTTGAAAAGTTCAGTGGTGAACTAAAAATTCCTGAATAAGCTTTTTAAATAGGAGGAAAGCTACGCAGCTTAGGGGGTTTGGAATGGGCTCTGGAACCTACATTTAAGTAATTAACATTTGCCCAGGGTTGAGACCAAGTGCACTATGTTTGATGGGTGTTCACCAGTGTCTGTGAACTACGTTCATAATTATAATGATGATATTAGGCATTTGTTTAGTGCTTTTCAGTGACAGACCACAAAGTGTTTTACAAAGATGAGTAAAGGATAGTTAAGTCCAATTTACAGAGAGGGAAAAATAAAACAGAGAGGTTAAAGGGCAAATTTTCAAAACTGCATTAGGAGACCAAATCCTTTTTTTAAAAATGACTTAAGCACTGTGAGTGTGCTGCTGGCTTCCCCTGCTGTGGCTCAAAGGGGAATCTATACGAGGGTGAGTATCTTGGGGGGAATCTGAGAACCATCCAGAAATTAGGGAAACAGCTGTGAATTCCCAGGTTTTCATGCAGGCGGGCAGGTTGAGGCCAGGCCTGCCCTCCATGAAAAACATTCACACACATTCTGAACAGAGCAGATCTGGACTGAAAAGAGAGTCCCGGATGCAGCCTCCCAAACACTACAGAGGTTAGGATCCAACTTTGTGGCAGACTTCTCTCCAATGGGCTGAACTTGAACCCTGAGTCTGAGGATCACCAAACTTTGACGGAAATGTTCCTATTTTGGAACCAGATTTGAATGCAAACTACCTGGCTTGAGCAACCTCATATTTGAGCCAATTGTGCTCCTATGTCAGCTGCTTGCTTTATTTCTTCCTCGGCTGGTTTCTTTTTCTTTGTTTTAATTTCTTAGGACTCAGGAGCAGGCAGCTGAAGATGTGATATCACTGCCAGCTCCTATGAACTATCATAGTGGACAACATCATGGAAGAGATTGTTACTTTCTTCTGAGCCTGTCAGTTGCTGCCCATTGACACAAGCAGGATCTCTGCTGTGATGGGTGTCAACGCCCACAGTATTTTATTGGTTTTATTATTAGCTCCAAATTAGATTGGACCATCGTGCTAGGTGCTGTACAAAAGATACTGAGAGGCAGCCCTTGCCCTAAAGAGTGTATAATCTGAACAGACAAGGCAGACAAAGGTTGGGAGGAGAAAAAGGGGCACAGAAAAGTGAAATGGTTTGCTCAGGGTCACACAGTAATTCAGCTGAGACTAGAGCCCAGGACCCAAAGCCACAGTCCAATGCCATAACGAATGGACATGGCTGCCTTTCAATGCCACACATGTGCCAGTACCTATGAAATGTACCTGGAGGATCTCTAAACAAGCTTCTCGGTGTTTGCCATGAGACGTCCAGCAGGGTTTCTAAGCTATGTGGGATGGGTAAATCCAAGGCTATCATTTTGTTTTTCAGTGTCTTTGTCCTGCTTTTTGAACTTTGAATCTCATGCAGACGAAGGGCGCTGGACTGACCGCACCAGCAAGAGAGGATGTTTTCTTCATCCATAGAGACAGCGCAGCAGCAGTGGCAGGACAAGCTTCCCCATAGAAGCCTCTGCTAACTTGCTGAGCCATGGGGGGACTCTGTCTGGGGTGGAGGTTCCATACCCACACGGCTTTTGGCCACCCTCTACTGGGCCTTGCCAGTGAGGAGGACGATTTTTAGCAGACAGACAACTTGGTAAATGGGCGCTGCTCCCGGCCTTTTGTTAAGTTGCTGTTTGGCCCAGGGCAGTTAAAAATTCCGAAGGCATTGTAAACACATCACCAGCACACGTTCTCTGGTGTACACATATTGCAGTGCCTTGACATTTTCATAAGTTTCTTGACATTTTCAGAAGGGCACAAAGGGCCTAAAAATAGAAAGAAGCCTGCTCTCATATGTTTTCAATTCCAGCCTGCAATGGTATCATGGATGGTCTTGTTATACACATGCAGCAGCTTTTTCCAGTCCTTCCCTCTCCTCCTCCCCCTTTCAAATAACTGGATATAACAGCAATGGTCAGACAAAGGGAGAAGGAAAATGGGCAAGTGGGTGCCCTCAGTGCCTTTAGGCTCTGAATTCTGAGTGTGCTGATATATCCCATTAAAATTCCAGTTATCACCTATGACGAATGCTGCAAACATTTACAGAGGTGAATCACTTTACTCAAGCGAATAGTCCCCTTGCTACAGCTTGGCAGAGGTTGCCAGTCTGGAATAAAAGAAATGTTGTACATTTTTTTTCTCCTGCAGCTATTACTTTATCTTAGGCATTAAGATGATTTTATAACTCACTCAGTAAATGATCGTTTCCGTACAAGGCTTTTAGTGTGTCATGAAATTGTTCTCAGCCTCTGTTATTTATCACTGATTTTATTATACAGGTTCTCTTGGCAAATGGTCAACCTTCTTGAAACTGTTTATTGTTCTTAAATCCATCATGCAAACATAGTAGGGCTGGTATAATCTTCCCTTGACCTGCTAGATCAGGTGTGATCATGGTCTGGTCTGCCAGCCAGTGTAGCCGTGGCAAGATGTAAAGGTGCTCCGACTGGATTCCTATCTATCACGTAGCTGCTTTGGGTGAGGTTATTGCAGGCAGGCTTGGTAGCACCATCTTTTATTAAGGGTTGTCAGCACTCAATTATAGGGCCCTGATTTTAGTTGTTTATAACTTTGCCAAACTGTAACTGTTTAGATTGATATTTCCTATGCTGGGTGTCTGCTTGTATGATATTTTTTTAGAAAATTTCACATAAAAAGAGTTCAGCTGGTTTGGAGAACGAGGCTTCAGAAAATTACATTGTTTTGACCATGTTGAAAAAATTTGGCAACCTTTTATTTAAGAAGCTCCAGCATCCCCACAAGCAGGGATGTGAAATGTGACGGGGGACAGGGGGAAAGGAGAGGGTGTCTGGGGTGTCTTGTGCCATCTTCATGAAAATCCCCCCAAATTATAAGCCTTTGCACATGCTCAGTAGAGACTTGCTAGAGCTTCGCAGCTAAACTCCTCGAAAATTCTGTCTGAAGGAGGTATGTTTAAGACCACGGCTGAGCAGGATTTTCCCTCCAATCTCAGCTCTGGGCGGCTACAGGAAATTTGAAGATGTTATTTACTTTGTCTATTTTGACATGTGATGTTGACTGTGTTATAATGGTTATAAAGCTTTAACTTTTTATCTCTCCATGTCTACTGCCATTAAATAACTATTGTCTGACCCTCTCCCGACATGTTCCCACAACTGTGGAAATTTAAATAGATGAAAAAATACTTAAAAATAAGCATAGATTTTATCCATCAAAATTATAAACACGTAACAATTGAATTCTTCCAAGCCTACTTATAAATGATAAAGGTTGATATACAAACTAAAGTATTGGGATCGCCCCAGCAAAATATATGTTTATTCTATTCTTTTCCTTCAGGTTCATAAGAAGATGAAGATTTTTGACCAATAATACTTTAGGAATAATATTTTTGGTGATAAGTAATAAATTAAATGGTTTTCAGAGTCTGGTAGAGCATGAGATTTACATTTTCCGTACAGTTTAGTTTGCTGTTTCCAGTTTTATAGCTATATTCTTTTTTCAGCCAGTTAGATCCCTTTTATAGCAGGTTTCTTCTTATACAGAAGAGGCATGAAATGATTGTCCCTACAGAGGAATTTATGAAATAGCAACATTTGTCAATATGGATCATTCAAGGAAAAACCTTAAAGGAACAAAGAACCAGGATGAATTATGGAATCCTAGGACTGGAAGGGACATTGAGACATCATCTAGTCCAGTCCCCTGCACTCATGGCAGGACTTAATATTATCTAGATCAGGGATCGGCAACTTTCGGCCTGTCAGGGAAATCCGCTGACGGGCCTGGACAGTTTGTTCATCTGCAGCACCCGCAGGTTCGACCAATCGCAGCTCCTAGTGCCCTTGCTGCAATTTAAGCGCATTGCTTCTTGTCCTATCCTCAGAGGTTAAGGAGAACAATTTTTCTCCCTCCTCCTTGTAACAACCTTTTATGTACTTGAAAACTGTTATCATGTCCCCTCTCAGTCCTCTCCTTTCCAGACTAAACAAGACCAATTTTTTCAATATTCACTAATATTTTCATAGGTCATGTTTTCTAGACCTTTAATCATTTTTGTTGCTCTTCTCTGGACTTTCTCCAATATGCCCACATCTTTCCTGAAATGTGGTACCCAGAACTGGATACAATACTCCAGTTGAGGCCTAATCAGCATGGAGTAGAGCAGAAGAATTACTTCTCGTGTCTTGTTTGCAACACTCCTCCTAATACAGCCCAGAATGATGTTTGCTTTTTTTAAAAACAGTATTACACTGATGACTCATATTTAGCTTGTGGTTTAATATGACCCCCCAGATCCCTCTCTGCAGTACTCCTTCCGAGGCTGTCATTTCCTATTTAGTATGTGTGCAACTGATTATTCCTTCCTAAGTGGAGTACTTTGCATGAGTGAGCAGGACTGGTATGGCCAAGTAAAATGTAGCAATTTATGGACACAAACGAGAAAGTACCTGTAGAAAAAAGGTGAGTGTACAGATTTAAACTAGATTCCAAAAGAGTCGGTCTGAAACAACTGGAAGTTATGCAACCAGCAACCTCTGCTCTCAGGGCTCTTGACAGTATGGAGAAGTAATATTTCCACAAGGAAGAACTATTCTTGAACCAATGTAGCCACTGCATTTGGCAGACATATACTTTCCTTCCAACAGCAAGCATTGCATGTTGGCTTTCCCATTTGTATTTTTTCCCCTTGAAGACACATTTATTGTGGTTGCAGCTATTGTCAGTAGCTACCAGTTATGGTGCTCTGCTCTTGTTCGATGATGATATCAGTCGGCTGCGTACGTGTTCCCTCTGTGTGCTGTCTCAGCTCTGCAGATCGCTGACATAGCAGACCCTGAGAGAAACCTCAAAGACCACAGACTCTAGTAAGATACGAAGGCACCCGGGCCAGGTTTATTGTCAAATGAAACAGTCTCTAGCTTCGCCGGATTACAGATCAACAGGTCTGCTAGTCTGCAGATAATGGACACAGCTCAGTCAGTGGCAGGACGTTCCACTACCCCCTAGGCTGGACAAAGATATATCCCCCAGCTCCTACTTTTATACAGTGCAAGACCGATCACTCATCTCTCTTGTCACATTAAGGTACAGTCCCTTTCCTCATTAGGGTGCTGTCTCCCCTTTTGATCATGCTGATCCAAACACACAGATCTATCCATCATGCTGTCCTTTTCACCCTGTCTCCGAGGTGCACCTGGTTGTTCCTTGTTATCTCTGTGTGGTGTCTTCATATTGGGATGTCCAGGTGCCATCTTGCCACAACTTACTTATATCATTAGTGTGTACTTTCTAGCAGCCCTTTCTTTGCCAAATTCTGCAATTAGGGCCTGCTTCTGGCTCACAGCCCAGCTTTTTGCTTGGTAATACCTGGAAGTACTTTGGTTCAGGCTTCAGGCCTCATACTAGGCCTCAGGCCTAGGCCTCTGATACAAGAGTTTATGTTTCCGGGTCTCATCTTACTACAGCATCAAGGCTACCTCTCCACTTGTTTGATGCTTGTCTCCTGTATCCGACTAATATAAGGCTAATTTTTCAAATGAACCTTCCCCCACGTGTGGCAACTGTGTGCACAGAAGAGCATGCACAAACTAGAAGACATCCAATTACCCCCCTTTAATTGTGTAGATGCTGGTTTTTAAGCCACAAAGGGTAAATACACATTTTGCTGGTGCATCCTGTGCCCCAGCTATAAAAATGACCCACAAAGTCAGAATATTGATTTGTCCCATTGTGATGGAATGTGCTTCCCACACTGGCCCTGCAAGAGCTGGATTAGGCCAAGTGGGCCCAATCAGCTAATTAGGCTGCAAACAAGGGAGCTTTAGGCTGGAGGCAGGTAATTAGAGAGAAGCTCACCTGCAAGGGGCAGGGAGGGCGTCTACAAAAGACAGGAAATGGGAAGCAGAGATGGTAGCAGGGTAAAGACTGCAGTAGCTCCCTGAGAGAAGGGAGGACGTTTGAGGGCTGCAGTGATGAGGTGCCTACAGTTACTCGCTGGGAGGCGGAGTGACCAGACTGGCAAACCCTGGAGGAGTGGGGAAGGCCAGGAGCTATGGAAGCGGCTTAGGGAAACGCAGCAAGGTGCAGGGAATGACTTTGGCTATTGCATTGAGGGTCCCGTAGCCCGGAGTACAGGGTGGGCTGAGGTTCCCCTGCCAGCCACTGCGGGAGTGGCCCTGTGAAGCAGAAGACTCCCTGAGACTGCTGGAGAGCAGGAACTTCAATACACTCCCCCTGGAATGGGAAACCACAATTGTGACCTAGACGGAGGGCTGACAGCTGCGGCTCCTGAGAGGGAGAGAGGGGCGGCAGAAGAGAAACTAACAGGGTGTAACTGCAGAAAGGGGCATCGGCCTGACTGAGCTAATCCCCAGAACCGCCAGCAGTGGCAAAGAGCAACAGTTAGCCTCCCATGACTGGCTGTACAGTGGTCACCATTAATAAATCATACTGCACTTTCCCCCTATACTTTGAATGGCAAATAACTGCATGGAATCTGTTAGCAAATGTTATTAGTAAATGGTAACCACTGTTCCCAGCACTCCTCCCTATGGCCAAGTGAAATGTTTTTTCCTCCTCTTATCCCAGGTAGATCCAGAATAAGGCCAAACTTGGCTCCTTCTCTGAGTGCATCCAGGCAGAAGTTTTTATGTTTGCAAAACTACATCAGTACAAACCAGACTGGGATCAGACCCTTTCCCTTATATGGTAAAACAAACAGATCTCCTTGAGGTCATAGTCAAAATGACAACGGGGGAAGGCTCAATAATACTGGCCAAATGCCAGTAACTGTTCACATGTCTTTGTTTTTTGTTGATGAAAACCATACTGATCCCCAGGCTGACATTCTTGTACAATGTAGGCCATATGCATGTGCATATATAAACCATGTATAGCCATTCAGAACAGCACTTCGAAGTCAATCTTCCACACTGATTCTTGCCATCTCCCTGTAGGGATGGTGAGAACCTTGCCGTGTTTGACAAGACCTTGATGTCGTTAGCTCATTTCCTTCACTCCACTGGCTTTACTGCCACCACGAAGGATTTTCTGAGGTGCTGTTGCTCAATGGTTCTTTCTCAGACTGAGAAAAGTATCTTCCCAGTGACTTCAGAGGCATGTCTCCTTAGGGGGAAGAAATCCTTTCATCTCTTCTTTCCCTTCTGGGCATTTGGCTCTCTATGCTGGTCTCAGAGGAAGGTGCAAAATCAGGCTAAGGGTTTGCTCTAACACTATTTCAGGTGATTCTGGCTCTCCTGCCCTCAAAGGAGCTGGCTGTTTTGTCTGTTCTCTGGCTCCTAAGGAGAAGGTTGGAGTTCAAGAACAGATTCCCCAGAAGTCTGATGCCATGGACTGGGTTACCCAGCACAAGAGATTCCCATGGATCGACCCTTGTCTGCCACATGGGGCCAAGCTGGATCTGTTTCCCCTTGGATGCCCCAGCCTTGGATATCAGTAGGGAACCCTAAGGAGGCCTGTACAAAGGTGACAACAGCCGGGTGGGAGCCAGGCCCAAAGCCGTTCACTGCATTGTGTCATTGACCATGCTCTGTCCAGTGATCTCCATGTGGGGCCTGAGGGGAGAGACAGGTGGGGGAAGTGTCTGTGCTCTGCAATCTGGAGCAGCGGCTGCTGGTGTGGGCTCTAGGACTTAGATGCATTCCTCCATGTGTCACACTCTTTATGGCATTGCTCCCCTCAGGGGAAAGAGGGACTCCAGAGAGTTGCTTGCTGCTGGAACTGGCTTTTCCCATCCTGCCTGGTTCCTTTCCTGCACAGGCAAGGGGAGCCAAAGGGATGCCAGCCTGAATTAAGCTGCTGAGACTTTGTGTCTGCATCTTGCCCCTCAGAGCCAACTTCTCCTGAGCGCCAACCCTCTTGCCCCTTAGAGCCACGCCTGCCCTCAGTGGGCTGCTAAGACAGTGCCTGCATTTTGCCAACCAAAGCTGGCCTCCCTAAGCCAGCCTGAGAGAGGGGTTTTGAGGAGACCCCACTCTTGGCTGGGCTATGAGGGGGAAACCAACGGAGAAGGCTGAATTCTCTGCGACATTCAGCAAGGGAGGGCAAAGTAGGAGACATGGACTCTTGCCTTTTGCCCTTGGTTTTCTCTGTCTGTTTTCTTCCCTGAGCGGTTGCAGCTGCCGCAAATGCTTCAGAATAGGAAGCAGAGTCTAGGGCAGAAACTACCCAAAAGACAAACACAACCTTGGCACACAGCTGGAATTTTCCCAGATCATTGGGCTGAAGAGTTAGTCAGAACTAGAAGTGAAATTTCAGGGTTTTCTTCAGAAGGGCGCTGGCCCAGAAGTCTGGTGAAGCCTGCCTGCCACAGTGAAGGCAAAACAAAACTGGGCCTTCCTTAAAATTCATGGAGTGACACCAGCAAAAAACTGAGTATTGCAATGGTGAATCAGGGCCAAAGTCTATAGGAAAAGAAATGAGAGGATGAAAGTTTGTTTTAGTTTCTTGCTAATAAGTGCAAGGAAGAAAATATACGTCTGCGTGCTATCGGAACATTCTAGGACACTTGGGTTGTGTCAGTGAAAGGAAAAAGTAGGTTATCTGGTTTTAAAGTTTAGTACAGCAAAATGAAAACATCTTTGTGCTGTTCTCGAAGACTGTAATCTGGGCTCCAAAGTTTAAATATTTAAACAAAGAACACCCACTTCCTGCTGTTCTCTTCCCACATGCATTCAACAAATTGCTTCATATTAACAAGAGAATATGAGCCCTGATTAAATCTGCTGGGCCCTGATTGAGAGGGGTGATGCAAAATCAACTCAGTTCTACATAAAATTTCATACCTACGACCATTTTAAAAGTTATATTCTTTGCCGGCAACTATTAAAGGTCAAGTAATTACTTCCAAAAGAAACTTTATATTTTGGTTTTACAGACTGCATTTTATGACACACAGGTTCATAAATTTCCCTCTTCCCACTCACCAGTGAAATGGTTTTCATTTTTTTAAAAAAATCTCATGAAGATCAATCAATATCTCAGATGTTTAAAACTTGCAAAATAGTCTCCAGTTACACTTTAAAAAATGATTTCTACATTTAGAATCCCTCCATCTAACCTGAGCTTGCAAACAAAATGTGGTCTCATCTAGGGTTGTTTACTCCACATAACACAATTTAGCTGGTTCTTCTTTCGTTGTGGTGGTCACTGCCTTCTCCCTTTCGGAGGGCTGAAGTATGAAGCAAAGCAGATGCTTTTCCACTGGTGATGTTATTGCCTCACTCCCAGGCTAGTTGTCCACTAGGGAGGTTCCTTTCCAGATGTTGGCCATAAAACCACCCACAGAATCAATCTCTTCCTTCCTCATTCAGTTTTCTTAGGCCCTGATTCAGCAAACACCACTATTCAGCAAAGCATTTAAGCCTGTTTTTAAGTCTCATTGGGTGAACTCCTGGCCCTATTGAAGTCAGTAGCAAATCTCCCAATGACGTCAATGGGGCCAGGATTTCACACATTAACTTTAATGAAAGGATCTAAGGGTTATAGTGGATCACAAATTGAATATGAGCCAATAGGAGGGTGATGGTGTGAAAGAATCTAATATAATTCAGCCGTATATTAACAGGAATCTTATATGTAAGACATGGGAGGCAATTGTCCCACTCCACTCAGCACTGGTGAGGCCTCAGCTGGAGTACCATGTCCAGTTTTGGACACTACACTTAAGATGTGTGCACATTGGAGAGTCCAAAAGAGAGCAACAAAAATGATAAAATCGTTTAGAAAACATCACCAGGACAGGTTCAAAAAACTGGGTATGTTTCGAGAAAAGAAAACTGAGGGGGCACCCGATAAATCTTCAAATATGTTAATGGCTGTTTCTAAAGAAGATGGCGATCAATTGTACTTCATGTCTTCTGAAGGTAGGACAAGAAGTAATGGGCTTAATCTTCAGCAAGGGAGATTCAGGTTAGATATTAGGAAAAACTTTCTAATTATAAGGATAGCTAAGAACTGGAACAGATTATCAAAGAAAGCTGTGGAATCCCCATCTCTGGAGCCTGTTAAGAACCGGTTCGACAATCACCTTTCAGGGAAGGGCTAGATATAGGTTTTGACTCAGTGCAGGACGCCTATGCCCTTAGGGTATGTCTACATTACCTGCTGGATTGGTGGGTACCGATCGATCCATTGGGGGTCTATTTATTACCTCTAGTCTAGACATGATAAATTTATCCCCGAGCGCTCTCCTGTCGACTCCTGTACTCAACCTCTGCGAGAGGTGCAGGCAGAGTCAATGGGGGAGCAGCAGCAGTTGACTCACCACCATGAAGACGCTAAGGTAAGTGGATCTAAGTACATTGACTTCAGCAGCATTATTCTCGTAGCTGAAGTTGCGTATCTTAGATTGCCCCTTTCCCCTCCCACCCCAGTGTAGAACAGGCCTTAGATTTATTTGCATCATCATTAAGATGCTATCAACAGCTCATAAATTGTTTGGTTTTGACGTTTAAAACAGCAGTGATGATGTGGAATATTAGCTATAGAAAAGCATTTGTTTTTAATCTGCATATTATAGCAATAAATTAGCAAATGACAGAATCTGAGTATATATGTCACCCAAAATAACACATCATTCCAATTATCTTATTCCTTGTTGCTCATTGTGGTGACTGCACTTAGATCACAGTTCAGCCAAGAACTAAGCACATGCTTAACTTCATTCCTACTCAGCAAAGAATGTAAGCATATACTTAAGTCCCATTAGACTCATAGAAAGTTAAGTCTGGAAGGGACCTCAAAGGGGTATTTAGGCCAGCCTGCTCCCTTTCCCCTGACTGCCCTGACCCCTATCCACCCCCCAACACCTGACAAACCCCCGGGACTTCCACGCCCCATCCAATCCCCCTTCTCCCTGACTGCCCCCTCCAGAGATCCCACCCCACCCCTAACCACCACCCTGGAACCCCACCCCCTATCCAACCCACCCTGCTCCCTGTCCCCTATCCATCCCACCACCTCCTGACAAACCCCCGGGACTCCCACGCCCTATCCAACCCTCCTGTTCCACATCCCCTGACCCCTCAGATCCTCTGCCCCATCCACACACACAAACACCCCGCTCCCTGTCCCCTGACTGCCCCCGAGATACCCTGCCCCTTATCCAACCCTCCCTCCCCCGCCCCAGTGCCGTCCCCCTTACCATGTCGCTTACCCCGCCTCCCCCCTCTCCCGGAGCCTCAGCGCCCTGCATCCAATAGTGGCCCTGGACAGCGCTGCAGCAGCGTTGTTCCGGTGGGGCCTGCTCACAGCCCCTCCTGCTTACCCCTGCCTCTGGAGCTTCAGCGCCCCCCCCCCCATCCAGGAACAGCCCTAGACAGCACTACAGCAGCGTGACCTGAGCTCCTCCCACTCAGCCTGCCAGAGCGTGCAGCCCCGCCCCCTTAACACACCGCTCCAAGCAGCAGCGCCTGCCAGAGCCACACCACTGTAGCGCTATCCAAGGCCGCTCCTGGACGCGGGGCGCTGAGGCTCTGGGGGATGGGGGAAGGCGGGGGCGGGGCCAGGGGGAGCCTCCCTGGCTCACAGCCCTGGTGCGCCGAGCAGGACGAGCTTGCTCAGCCCTGCATTAGGGTGTGCCTGGGCACACCCGGCACACCCCTTGCACACGCCTATGCCTAAGGGATGTTATTCAGAAACACTGACGTTTCGGGGTTTGCATTCACATGAACATTTGGGGGCCAGTTGTTCCTTTATGGGACTGATCCTGTACAAGGGCTGTTGGTCAGTACCGTCAACACCCACAAAGTCCCAGGCTGAATGACTCTAGGAGAGCATTTAGACTGGATTCGCTGAACTGCGCCATGCATGCCTGAGGTCCAGGGGTGGCGCCAACCTCTTCCCGGTGAGGGAGGCTGAGGTGGGCCTTAGCCCCACTTGCCAAAAGGCCCTTTCTCTGGCTTGTTCTCTCTCACTGCGGCCTGGCCCCCTGGCCAGGCCAGAAACTGAAGCTGGGCAGTAGTAAGAGCTGCCTGGGATCCCAGGATGCTGTGGGGAGCCCTGGATCCTCCACCTGCCCTTGGTGGTGTGCCCTGAGGGCAGGGTGAGGATACGGGCCAGGGGCTGCTCTCGGGCACCCTGTCTCCCAGCGAGGGTAGGTGGAGGGTCTGGGGCTCCCCACAGCAGCCCAGGCTGCCTGGACAGCTCTTACCACAGCCTGGTCCTGGCTTTCAGCATGGCCAGGAGGTGGGGCCTGGGAGGAGGAGGAAGAGAAGGGGCAGACTGTAGGGCCGTGAGGAGGGGAAAGAGAAGGAGCAAAGGGTTCAGAGGGGAGCAGGGCTCCTGCACATGTCCTGCTTTTGCCTTTTGAAAAGGTGGTCGCCCTCCCCTAGGCACCTTATACAATGAATAGGCAGAGATGAGCGACTTAGCCTGTGATTCACAAAAGTCCACATGCTAGGCAGGGAGCTGCTAACAGAAGAGGTGTGTGATAAGCCCCGCCCCTCTCCTGGCTATAGGCACCTGTCTCTGCTAACCCCCCACGACTGGGGACCCCTCACCTAGAGTCAGGGGCCTGTGGAATTTCTCACAAAAATTGGGGGTTGGGGTGTATACATTTTATATTTTTAGCTCAGTGTGCGGGTACTTACCTGGGATGCAGGAGACCCCAGTTCAATTTCTCCTCCTTCCTCCATATGATGTGAAGAAGGGATTCAAAGACGGCTCTGCCACCTCTCGAGGGAGTGCCCTGACCATTGGGCTGTGGGGTATTCGGCTGCTGGGCTCCCTCAGTCTCTCCTGTGGAAGCTGCTCCGCTGTGGATAAATAAATGATCATTTGAGCCAGAGGGAGAGGAAGGAAGCACAAGCGTGAGAATGACTCTGCAGCCTGGTGATTAGAGCACTCACACAGGAGCCACGTCCCCTTCCCCCAGTGGCTAATTATCGAGCCAAAGTCCAGCTCCTTCAACCTGAGAGGCTGAGGGCCCTCGCCCACCATCACACTATCCCCTACCCCACTGCTTAGGGCACTCACCTGAGAGCTGGCAGATCCCAGTTCAAATCCCCTCTCCTAATTAGATGGCAGGGGGCAATTAGGCTGTGGGAGGTCCCCAGCTCAAGAGAGTACTTAACCACTAAGCTTCCTTCACCCCTACTTGTTCTGTGTGAACTCACTTACAGGGCTCAATCCGGTAGGCTGTCTCTGAACACACCTGTTGGATCAGGCCCTGCATGTGAGTCAGGTGGCTGAAGGCCTATCTTCCCCTGTGAATCCCACTGGGGCTCAGGTGGGAGTTAGGCATCTGGACATCTAGAGAGCGCCAGCACAGCAAATGCACAGAGTTAGAAAATACAGGTGCTTAGGGAACTTTTTACTACAAACACTAAGGAGCTGAATGAATTTAAGCAACTACAGGGCTCATCAGGAGTTTTGTGACTTGCAATGGAGCCTAAAACTGGGACTTAGATGCCTAAAAACCTAAGGACTTTTGTGACTCACCTTACTGGCTAAGGTTTTATGTATACAAACAAGAGTGTTTACAATTATCACTACTCATTTGCATTAAAAGCTTTAGCCCTCCAGTCAGGGAGTAGAAAATACCATCTAACTTATGTGACGACTTACCCACCACAAATAGCAAACAGTTGAAGTGCAGAGTTTGCAAACAACCCACTGGGCTGAAATTTGTTCATACACAGTTCAGCAAATACCAGTGACTAGCTAACGCAGATGCAGTTCACAAACAAGTGGCGTGAACCAGAAGAGGGCTAGATGTGTCACATAACTGATTTATAGTGAATAATTCCACCAGCCCTAATTCTAATTATGCATTTGTAAATCTAAATACACTTTGCTAATAATGGGTGTGAAAAAATATTGAGACCCAGTTCTAACTACAGATAACTGTTTATATTTAGTCACATTTCTGAGTCATGGAGCTTTGAGATACATGAGATCCTGAGAAGATTTCCTTAATGGGAACACAGGCATCTTGACAACACTGCTTGTGATCTTTGTTCAAGTCATTTAGTACAGCATCAAGAAATCTGGTCCAAGCTGTTCATGATTGGGGGATTGGGGCAGATCCAGGATGAGAGGTCAGGCCAAGTTCACATTCATACATAATGTACGTTGTGTTTTAATAAGGGCCTTTTCATACTTGAGTCTGCCTCACTTTGTGTGAAGCTGTAAAGCCACAGGCTGTCCTATTTAAAAAGAAAAAGGAACAAATAAAACCTGAGCCTCTCGCACTTTTAAGTTCCATCTATTTTTCCAGGTCACTTCATCAAGACCCATCACAGCTGTAAGTCAGATGTGCAGTGTGCTTACCCTGTGCTGGACGGGAACGCCTCCCCCCTGAGCGAATGATCCAGTTCTTGGCTTTAGTTTCTCCATTTGCTGAAGGCAGATCAAGCCTGGGAAAATCCAACAGCCTTGATTTGCTGATAGCGGAACCATTTTTTTTTTTTTTTACATACAGTTTGAGCCTTTAAAAATGGTTATTAATACATTGATATGGGTGGACACTTCTCACTGTAGGGTACTGACAAGGGAAACTTCACTCTCTCTCCCAGTTATTAAAATGGTACAATCATGGGATTCAATACTTTTGCACTGCTGCTGGCAGGGGTACTGCTCTTCAGAGCTGGGAGACTGGAGAGCAGTGGCTGCTGGCTGGGTGCCCAGCTCTGAAGGCATCCACCCCCCCACCAGAAGCCCCACCACTAGCAGCAATGCAGAAGTAAGGTTGGCCTGGTACTGACTATTGAGTTGCTGAAAGGGATCCTGTACATATAGTACAACTTCAGACACACATCTTGCAAAGACTTCCATGGCTACTTTATGAGCAATCACACTCTACAGAGAAATATGCCTGGGCACAACAGGAAGACGCACAGTGGGAACGGACTGAATGCATGTAAAAAGGTACATTTAAATTTGAGTTACATTTATTTTTGATGCCATTACACTTGTTATTTATAAATGGACATTCAAAGTAGAAAGAAACCGTACCCGCCCTCCCACTCCAATTCCCCCTGCCCACGGCAGTGTCCTCTAGTTGGGAACTTAAAATATGGGAATCCTACACTAGCAGAAGTCTGCAGATCTGGACTGGGAGACTTGCTCCGACATGCAGGGTAGCACTGCCCAAAGTGGATTCTGTGTGTGATGAATTCAAAGCTCATGAAAGAAGCCATTAAACCTAATCAAGTAACTATTATCATACTTCACACTTCAGTTGTGCCCTTCTATGCAGAGCTGCACTCATAACCACATCCAGAGTTTTAGTAGTTGGGTTTTAAAGAACAAAATCCCCAGGAGTTTAGAAGCTCAAACTTCAGGGCTTAAAACAACTGCGGATTGGGAAGAAGGTTCTGTGGGGACAGGTTATACTGCACTTTCCTCTGAAACTTCTGATACCAGAAGACAGGATACTAGACTAGACAAAATTGGGCCTGATCAGCTACAGAGATCACTATGTTCCATAAATCAATTAAAGCTCCTATGTGATCAGTAAGTATTATTTTCTCCATTTTATAGATGGAGCGGTGTGGCAGGAAAGGGGTAAGTGACTTGCCTAAGGTCACAAAATGAGTAGAACTCGTATCTCCTGCACTTGTCCCATTTCTTGACCCGTCATGCAAACAGGTGACCGAGAACAGATAATAGCACACGTAACTGTGCTATCTGTATTTGCAGTTGTCTGTGGAGAATGTGATTTCCCATTCATGGCTGCAAATACATGGATGCAATGTATGCACCTGCCATTGAAAGCATTTTAGTGGGGCCTTTTCTGTAATAAACTATTGTCCAATCCATTCACAAATGAAAAATCAGTGGCATTTTATAGTGAGTGTCTAAGAAACTATAATAGGAAATATAGTGCTGGATAAATACGGTAAGTACGGTATATAAGCACACCGTTGTTTCATATCCTTAAAATGTAACTGCATGCCAAATGCATGTTACATGAATGTAGCAGACACCCACCAAGCTCATAAACTGTTCCAATTTCTTTATGCCTAGAGCAATACTGCAGTGTCCTTCTCTATAAGGAACTCCCATTATAAAGCTAAATATGCACAAAGATCAGAAGACGATAATGGCTAGGATCCTAATATGCTTATGGCATTTGAAAGCTCATTTGATATTTACTTGCACTGCAAAGCTACTGTAATTGTACATCACTAACTGGGCCTTGTGACCATATCCTACAGGTTCTTGCACATCTACTTAAGTGACTAATGTACTTTCATGTGGCCAAATCCCAGAAATTAGCACACAGGCAGAATGAATGGGCTACACACAGAGAAGATGCATGGGAATGAAATACAGAGTCCTCTGGCTCATCGCAAAACCTCCACTGAGGGAGGAGCAGAGACGGTCACGCCTGAACCACACCGAGAACTTTTAACTCTTGCATATAATGGCTGGATACCAT
Source organism: Sternotherus odoratus (assembly GCA_032164245.1). NCBI lineage: Eukaryota > Metazoa > Chordata > Testudines > Kinosternidae > Sternotherus > Sternotherus odoratus. Next base: position 278,316,386 of record JAVMKO010000001.1, on the reverse strand, counting down.
GGTGAGCTGCACATAGATTTGTGTTATGTTTTTCCAGAAATAAAAAGCGGCCGTACACACCCAGTCTGAAATAATACCAACCTCCAACAGAGCATTTTTGTAATAAAACAAGAAAGAAGAAATGCGGAGTCTGCACGTGAGAGCGCAGCAAATGTGAGTCTCTGCGCCAGTAGACACTTTGAAGTACTTTCCAAAATAGAGGGCCTCATAGCAGCCTGCTTGGAAATTTAAAGCAGCAGTGCCCAAAAAGAGACAAAATCAGTTACTATATATGCTAGGTATAACGTGCAGTGGTCAGTGGAGAAAGAGGATCTGGCACTACTAGAGCAGTGGTTCTCAAACCGTGGGTTGGGACCCCAAAGAGGGTTGCAACCCTGTTTTAATGAGATCTCTAGGAATGTCATTAGACTTACTGGGGCCTGGGACCGAAGCCCGAACCGCCTCCTCAGCCCTTGTTCCTGTTCAGCTGCACTGGCTGGCATAGAGGGATGGGGGATCCAAAGCTCCACCCATTCCTCTGCCGCTATCCACTCACCTGCTTAAGCAGGTGCACTCCACTTAAGCAGGTACAATGCCCACTTACTTCTGTGCCCGCAGATCCAAAGTCCAGGTAGCTGGGAAGGCTAATTCTTATTCCCTTGTGCAGGCACATAGCTCAAGCCACAATCTAGACCACGGGTCTCCAAACTTTGTGATACGAGGGCCATATTAGATTTTTGAAGGGGCTTCGCGGGACGAAGCAACTGTGAAAAAATTCAGTATATGCAAATATATGCAAAATCTCCCCCTTTGCTCCTCCGGCTGCTGCCGTGGGGGCACTCACCCCTCCACACACGGGGCTTCTCCACATGCCTGCTCAGCTGGAGGGCCGGACAAATCGAAGCCGCAGGCCGGATCTGCCCCCCGGGCCGTAGTTTGAAGACCCCTGATCAGACCCATGTAAACAGAACTTAATTTCAAAAGTTAATTCCAAGGCATTTACCGTGTGATTAAAAAGATAATTCTCCCAACTAAGATTTTATAACTGCTCCCCAGTCTCCCATACAAGATGTGTGATCTAGTGTGATGTGCTTATAGTGCTAGTCCCATTACTTGGGACATTTAAAACTAACTTTTCCAAAGCACTAAAAAACAAAGAACAAGCCTTCACTAGGCTAGATGATTTAATGGGTTTTTTTCCATTTCTGACTTCTAAAACTCAAAGGTCAGCAGAGCTCAGATTGCTTAATTCATTATAACCACAATGAACTGCCTTGAAGTCCCAATGATGATGCAAGAAACACCAATGCTAAATTCTCCTTGTTTACAAGAGCTGAACTTTTCCAGCTCTTCTCTTTTTGAGCGGATGTTTCTTTATCATTGTGGCACGACTGATATTTTTGTGTTTCCCTAAAGGTAATAAAAAACTTGTTGAGTCTCCCAAACTTAAGGGGGCATATGGGAAGCAATTTTGTTTTTTGACAAACCAAACCCTTTTATATTTAGGTGCTGCTTCCAGCAGCCCTCTCCCTCCTCAGGCCTTATTTGCATATTCTTGCAACATTTTCCAGCAGTGCCACTAGTGCCATATTGTTGGCTCCCATGCAAACTGGTTTGTAAGGAGCCAGCAGCGTTAACTTTTGACAAAGCCTTGAGAAGGTGGAAAATCTTTATGCAGGGGCTTTCATATTGGGGCAGTGTGTTGGATCCATCTTATTTCAAACCTAAAACTACGCATCATTGAGGGTTTTTAAAATTCGTCTTCCTTTCTCAAAGCAATTTGCTTTTCTTTTAACGTCAAAATCATGCAGATTATTTCTAAATCCCAGGTTCTCCTCTTTCTCGGGCCTGCTCTTAGTACCACAGATGCTGCAGTGACATTACAGTACATACTATGGAATGTCACCAAGATTGCCAATGATGTCATCAACACAGGACTAAGACTTCACTGCTGGCTTAAGAGGAAACAGAGGCTGGTAAATACAAGTTTGCCCAGGGCACAATTTTCCCTAAGGCCAGCCATGACAAGGGGAGGGGCAATTGGAGAAGGATGAGGGGTATAGTTTCTACTGCAGTTTCTTTCTACTTTGAATAGCTAACATTTATAAATAACAAGCATACTAGCCTCAAAAATAAATGTAACCCAAATTTAAATGTACCTTTTTACATGCATTCAGTCCTTTCCTACTGCACTTCTTCCTGTTGTGCCCAGGCATATTTCTCTGTAGAGCATATCCTTCTCAGTGGTGGTTGATTGATCATCAACTGCTCATGAAAGTCTTTGCGAGATGTGTGTCTGAAGTGGTACTATACAAGCAGGATCCCTTTCAGTGACTCCATAGTCAATACCCTTACTTCTGCACTGCTGCTGGTGGTGGGACTGCCTTTAGAGCCAGGCAGCCGGCTAGTAGCCACTGCTCTCTGGCCTCCCAGCTCTGAAGGCAATGCCACAGCCAGCAGCAGCACAGAAGCAAGGGTGGCAAACCAATAAACACACACACCGCCATTAGGGCACTCTGGGAATTGCAATTCTACTAGATTTCAGAAGGGTAGCCGTGTTAGTCTGTATCAGCAAAAACAGATGGTGCCAGCAATGCCCCTCTGTCATGTACATTGGCCAAACCTGATGGTCGCTACGCAAAAGAATAAATGGACACAAATCTGACATCAGGAATCATAGCATTCAAAAACCAGTAGGAGAACACTTCAATCTCTCTGGTCACTCAGTAACAGACCTAAAAGTGACAATTGTTCAGCAAAAAACTTCAAAAACAGACTCCCATGAGAAACTGCAGAACTGGAATTAATTTTCAACTTGGACACAACCAAATTAGGCCTGAATAAAGACTGGGAGTGGATGAGTCATTACAAAAACTAATTTTCCCCTACCGTTACTCATGCCTTCTTGTCAACTGTTTGAAATGGGCCACCCTCATTACCACTACAAAAGCGATTTTTCCTCCCTTGGTATTCTACTGTTAATTGAATTGTCTAGTTAGCACTCCCCCCCCCCCCCATTTGTAAGACACATCCCATCTTTTTACATACTGTGTATATATACCTGCTAGTGTATTTTCCACTCCATACAGCTGATGAAGTGAGTTTTAGCCCATGAAAGCTATGCCCAAATAAATTTGTTAGTCTCTAAGGTGCCACAAGTTCCTCCAGAGTTGATGTTGGAAAAAGGACGAGGAAGGAAAAATCATGGACATTTGTTCATACTGTATATCAAAAATCCCTCCAAATGGAGATCAGAGGACCAAGAAAAGAGGTAATGTCTGGGGGAAACCCGGCCACATGATAACCCTACTAATCTCAGCATTCCTAGACTGGGAGGTGGTGCAGGAGAGTCTCTAAATCCAGACCCAGATCCCAGTGTTTTAAGTTTATCACAGTACAAAAGGAAGGAAGGGCAGGTTAATTGTTCCTTTCTTAGACTTGCATTTGAAATACACATTAACCTAATGAAGTTGGGCGAGATTGTGCCATTAAGTCTACACAGAAAAAAGAACACCAGAGCAGCAAGTCTCAGAGCCCAGCTCAACTAACTGAGGCTCGTGGGACTCGCACTAGGCTTATAGAGCGACTTCTTTCAACCATAGATGGGAAGCAGCACAGGTCTTAGTAACTATAAACTTTACTCCTGGGGATTTCTGCACCAAAACATTACATTCTGCACCCCAAAAAATTAAAAATTTTGCACACAGTATTTTAGAATTCTGCAAATTTTATTTGTTAAAATAACACTATGTATTCATGCCAGTTTCAAATATTTTGGTGATTTATTTCAGAATACTGTCAGCAAGTATGTCTGTAACAATACAGACACACACAAATTCCCCCAGGAGTAGAGACTTAAAGCCCTGATCTACACTGGAGCTGGGAGGGGAAAGGATCGACCTAACATACTCAACTTCAGCTAAGTGAATAGTGTAGCTTTAGTTGATGTACTCAGCTCAACTTACCTCGGCATCCTCACAGCACTGAGTTGTTCCCCTGTTGACTCCGCCTGCGCCTCTCAGTGTGATAGAGTTCCGGAGTCAATGGGAGAGCACTTGAGGATCGATTTATCACGTCTAGACAAGATAGCGGGTAGTGTAGACCTGGCCAAAGAAACCCCTATGACAACCTAGTTCCTGCTTCTCTGCCAACAGAGCCCAGTCAGGGGGCCAGACATCCACAATCCCTCTTCCTCCAGGGGGTCCCCTTAGAGTGACCAGACAAAAGATGTGAAAAATTGGGATGGGGGGGGGGGATTAATAGGAGCCTATATAAGAAAAAGACCCAAAATTCAGGACTGTCCCTATAAATTCGGGACATCTGGTCACCCTAGATCTCCCCGGCCCAGATACCTGCACCCCTCCCCACCCAGAGCCCAAGGATCCAGAGGGAGAAGCAGAGTGGGTCCCAGCCTTGTATGGAGTTTCCTGAGCATCACCATCTCCTTCCCTCAGGGCGTGCTTGTTCCTGCCACACTGATGAATTTGTTCAAGTCACTTTTAGGACACAGAATTCATCTGCCTAAAGCTGCGATTGCTTTGATACTGCTGTGATGCTGTACGGAATCAGGGGACATTTTGGATTTATGAACACTAATATTGTAAAACTGCCATGAGTTATAGCAGATAGGCCATGTAAGAGATCTGCACAAACGTTACAATTTGCCAGATATGATAATCTGTCTTGTATGTTTGTATCACCTTTGTATTATGAGCTATGGATATGTATGCCTGTATTTCAAACTTGTGCTATGCTTCTGAGTGCAGATTCGGCGAGTTATATGGGCCTGTGGGGGTCCCGGGGCCTGGTTCCACCAATGTTCGGGGCCAGGTCTCTCCCCCAGCCACGCCTGCTGCACCCACAAGCCTCCACCAGAGTGTTCTCTGCCCCCACCTGCCGCCTCTGCGTGCCTTCCCCGATAGATCGATCACTACCCACCAATCCAGTGGGTGGTGAAGACATACCCTTACTTAAATAAAGTTTTCTTACTATAGTTATATGGTGAAATATAGGGAAACTGGGGCAGGACTTGGACCCGTTTTGGGCGCCCACATTTGCACGCACTATTCAAGATGTGAGTGTACCGTGGATTTATACAGAGGCAATATGATATTTTCTGTTTTATTCTCTATCCCTTTCTTAATGATTCCCAACATTCTGTTCGCTTTTTTGACTGCCACTGCACATTAAATAGATGTTTTCAGGACTATCCACAATGACTCCTTCTTGAGTGGTTACAGCTAATATAGCCCCCATCGTTTTATATGTACAGTTGGGGTTTTGTTTTCCAGTGTGCATTACTTTGAATTTATCAACATTTAATTTCATCAGCCATTTTGTTGCCCAGACATCCAGTTTTGAGGGATCCTTTTGTAGCTCTTAGCAGTCTGCTTGGGACTTAACTATCTGGGATAGTTTTGTATCATCCGCAAATTTTGCCACCTCATGGTTTACCCCTTTTTCTAGATCATCTGTAAATATGTTGGATGGCACTGGTCCCAGTACAGACTCCTGGGGGACACCACTATTTACCTCTCTCCATTCTGAAAACTGACCATTTATTCCTACCCTTTCTTTCCTACATTATAACCAGTTACCAATCCATAAGAGCACCTTCCTTCTTAACCCACAACAGCTTACTTTGCTTAAAAGTCATTGTTAAGGGACCTTGTCAAAGGCTTTCTGAATTTGTAAGTACAGTAAACCCTCGATTTAACGGACCTCGATTTAACGGACTTCGGATGCAATGGACAAAATTTCTGAGCAAGTCTGATGCATTCCTGATCCATTTCTGGCGGGCTGGCTGCCGGCTCCCGCCCGGGTCCAGGCAGCAGGCGGGCTGCGGAGCTGTCGCCCTGACCCTGTGGCGGGCGGGCTGCTGATCCGACAGCTCTTTTTTTTATTATTATTAAATAACGGACTTTTTGATTTAACGGACACCCCCTCGCCCGAATTAGTCCGTTAAATGGAGGTTTTACTGTACACTATATCCACTGGATCCCCCTTGTCCATATGCTTGTTGACCCCCTCAAAAAATTCTAGTAGATTGGTGAGGCATGATTTCCCTTTACAAAAACCATGTCGACTCTTCCCCCAACGAATTATGTTAATCTATGTGTCTGACAATTGTGTTCTTTATAATAGTTTCAACCAGTTTGCCTGGTACTGAAGTCAGGCTTACCAGCCTGTAATTGCTGGGATCACCTCTGGAGCCCGTTTTAAAATTGGCATCACATTAGCTATCCTCCAGTCATTTGGTAAAGAAGCTGATTTAAATGATAGGTTACAAACTACAGTTAGTAGTTCTGCAATTTCACATTTGAGTTCCTTCAGAACTCTTGGGTGAATCTATCTGGTCCTGGTAACTTATTACTGTTTAGTTTATAAATTTGTTCCAAAATCTCCTCTAATGACACCTCAATCTGTGACAGTTCTTCAGATTTGTCACCTAAAAAGAATGGCTGAGGTTTGGGAATTTCTCTCACATCCTCAGCCATGAAGACCAATGCAAAGAATTTATTTAGTTTCTCCACAATGGCCTTATCATCCTTGACTGCTCCTTTAGCATCTCGATTATCCAGGGGCCCCATTGGTTGTTTAGCAGGCCTCCTGCTTCTGATGAACTTAAAAATGTTTTTTGCTCTTACTTTTTAAGTCTTTGGCTAACTGTTCACATTCTTTTGGCGTTCCTAATTATATTTTTATACTTCATTTGCCAGAGTTTATGCTCCTTTCTGTTTTCCTCACTAGGATTTAACTTCCACTTTTTAAAGCATGCTTTTCTGTCTCCCATTCCTTCTTTTACTTTGTTGTTTAGCCATGGTGGCACTTTTTTTGGTTCTCTTACTATGTTTTTTTAATTTGAGATATTGAGCCTTCCTTATGGTGTCTTTAAAGAGTTTCCATGCAGCTTGCTGGGCTTTTAACTGTACCTTTTAATTTCTGTTTAACGAACTTCCTCAATTTTTGCGTAATCCCGCTTTCTGAAATTAAATGCTACAGTGTTGGGCTGCTGTGGTGTTTTCCCCACCACCACCGGGATGCTGCATTTAATTATATGATGGTCACTATTACCAAGCAGTCCAGCTATTTTCCCCTCTTGGACCACATCCTGTGCTGCATTTAGGACTAAATCAAGAATTACCTCTTTTCTTGCGAGTTCTAGGACTAGCTGTTCCAAGAAGCAGTCATTTAAGGTGTCAAGAAACTTTATCTCTGCATCCTGCCCTGAGGTGACATGTACCCAGCCAATGTGGGGATCGTTGAAATCCCCCATAATTATTGAGTTTTTTATTTGTGTAGCCTCTCTAATCTCTCAGAGCATTTCATAGTCACTATCACCATCCTGGTCAGGTGGTCGGTAATATATCCCTACTGCTATATTTTTATTATTAGAGCATGGAATTACTATCCATAGAGATTCTATTGTACAGTTTACAGCTATGGTACAGTTTGCAGATTCTGTAGTACAGTCTGCAGCTTGTTCCTTTGTTGATGTTTTATTTTTATCAGGAGGTGTTTTGGGCTTTAGGATTAAAGAATGTTAAGTGTATCTAGCCCCTCTCCCTCTAAATTTCCTTGCAAAACTCCCGTTAGCCACTCCTGTAAATCACCACCCGCTTTTCTACTCTGATCTAAGGGCAAGAGAAACTAGCGAGGCACTCTGCTTCTGAAGTGAGTAGCAGTCTCAGTGAAAAACTGCTGAAAAAATTACTACATTAGTTAAAGATTTTTCTGCTTTTGTGACCACTCATGGATGTAACCTTCTGCTCTGATTTTCTCTATACAGCTGATCCTCCGCCCACTTTGGCTGTTCTCCGTCCCACTGAAAGACAGACAGTTCATTTTCTGTTATGTATTTTTATTGTCACTCAGCCTTGTCTCTTCCTTCTTATTTTGCTCTGAATTTTATCCTGTGATTCATCTAAAAAGAACTAAATTAAATGTTTGTTTGAAAAGTACTTTGCCTTGTACCATGCTGGATTGTACTGATCTACCAAGATCAATCCTGGCAGTTAGCTTGGCCCGGCTTGTGATCCTGTCAGTTCTCCCAAACTATGCAACATAGGACCAGCATAGGATGGGAGGGTTCCAAGAAACACCAGCTTGTTTCTGGACATGGTGCTGGTGATCTTCTCTCCAAGTCAGCCTGCTGCCAGAGAGCCCTTTTCTACCACTGGAGGAGATATTTTAGGTGTGGTGGGGTGTTATTAAGATATTGGGTAAGATTTTCAAAGGCAGCTTAGAGTTGGATGCTCAGTTCCCTTTGAAAACCCACCTAACTGCTCAAGGCACCTTTGAAATTCCAACCCCTTGTAATTACCTGGGCTGGATTTAAAGCATAAAGGAAAAATTGACATTGCCTATTTTAGACAACAAATGCAAAGCTGTCATTGCCCATTTCAGAGGGGAAAAGCAGGTAGAAAGTAGTGAAATCATGTATCTTTCCTCCGCAACCTCCTCCTATCCCCCACTCCTGCCACCCACCTCCCAGTTGTTCAGGCCTGTAATCTGAGTCATTTGACTCCTCTGTCTCCCTTGCCCCACATGACAAGCAGTGTCTAACTAACAAGGCTCATGAGCTGTCTGAGCCAGGGGTTATTTTACTCGGCAGAATCTTCTCTGCAAGGCCCGTGGGATTCCACCATCTGCTTGAGGTTCACTTAAAACTTTGTTTGTGTTGAGCAGGGAGCCAGCCTTGTGGCCTCTTAGGACACTAATGGGCAAAGCAAACCCTGCACTTGGCATCGTTCCGGGAACGAGAACAAAGAGGCAGGTTGTAGAGTTGTTTTCGAACAAGAAGATAGTGAGAGATCTAAAACAACAGGAAAGCCAAGTTGTGCAAGATTGTACAGCGCGTCCCCAAAACCAGTAAACATAATTAAAATGATTTAGCTTGTAGCAAAAAATAAATGTGTTACTTATGTCCGCACCAAAAGTCATATCTACGTTAATGCATCTTCTATGGCATGTTAACCCTTTTCTAATATGCAAGTCATCTCTCCAGGAATAATCTCTTTCTATAGAGCGTGTAGCCAGTTCAGACTTTCCTTTCTTCACCAAAGAAAAATCCTTCCTGGCAGTTTCCTGGCTCCACAGATAAAAGCTGAGGAGTAAAAGATGGTTTTCAAAACTATAAAACAAATTGTCAGTGACTATTTCAGTGAGTGACTACTGCAAAGCTGTAACCGTTTAGCCCGCTAAAGATGTTCCCAAAAACTTGCTCAGCATGATAACACAGGGCTGAGAGCCAAGGCTGAGGTAATACAGTAATTACTTTACTAACACAATAGCTGAGTCAAAAGAAAAATGCAGTCCAAATCACTTTTAATTAAAAGTGCTTATTGAATTTTAGAATATCCTGACCAGGCTTTGAAGACCTGTTTTCCCTTAGCCCCATCTATACCTCCAACATGACAATTCCCATTAAAATGGGCTGTGGATATGGTAAAGAAATTCCATGTGGAGATGATTGCTGAAGCAAAAATGAGTAGGAGGTTAGGACACCATAGAAATGCTTATTATTTATAGCATTAAAAGCAGGCAGAGAGTAGGATTTCCTTCACTGAATTCCAGCCAACACTAACGGCGTCGGTCATCCTCATGTCATCTGCTGTCTCTGTGCCATGTCCTGGAGCCTGGGAAGGCAGGAGAGAACTCCTGGATTGCTCCCTGGAGTGTAGGTAACTATGTCTTCAAGGATTTTGTTGTCAGTTGAACTATGCCTTTAAATTTCTAAGAGTCTCCTGGAGACAGCTCCCATTTTGTGTTCAGTTCTGATGGTGCCTGTTACAGAGGATACTCAAACTATGATTTCTCTGGGCTTGTTTTCACTACCCGCTGGATCAGTGGGTACTGATCGATCTTTCAGGGATCGATCTATCGGGGCTCATCTAGATGCGACAAATCAATCCCCCAAGGCGCTCCCCGTCAACTCAGGTACTCCAGCTTGCCGATGATCCAAGCAGAGTCAACAGGGGAGCCCACTGTTGCCATGAGGACGCCAGATAAGATGCGCCAACTTTAGCTGCACTATTCACATAGCTGAAATTGCGTATCTTAGGTCAACCACTTCTCCTCCACTAGTGTAGACCTGGCCTCTCTCTCATGCAGTCTTTATATTCTTTCTTCCTTGTTTGGTGGCTCTCTTAGGACCAGATCCCCAGCTGTTGTAGACTGAAGTAAATGGGCCTAGGCCAATTTATGCCAGTTGTTGATCTGGCCTGAAGTACATGGTTAGTTTTTGTGTAGGGAAAACATAACATTGTCCTTTTGGGTTTCTCATCCTTCTCTACTCCATAATTATAAACTCTTCTGTATCCTGCAGCCTCAATTACACATGTAGGGACCCACTCGTGCAGAGTAACTGAGAGGACAATCAGGCACTTGGTCTCATCTGTAACTCCAAATGCTTTGGTTTATCTCAGTAGCCCATTTCTACTCCCTGTCCCCACACCATCACTTCCCCAGCAAGATCCAGTGCCAATATTACAACAACCTGAGGTTCTAGCACTATTCAAGCTCACGGCAGAAAGCTCTTTTTAAACAATCCCCTGTGGGAACAAGCAAGGTCTTGCTTGCCACTGAGAAGCAACTGCTTCTTGGTGCAGCTACTTGATCCAAGTTCAGGACAAGACCTGAAGTACACCATTCCATTTGAAACCACGAGGGGATACGGAGGCAGGAAGAATGAACAGCTAGGTTAACAATCCTTCTCTTATAGAAAAGTCTTATGTGATCTTTCATGCACACAGCTAGTCTGGGCCTTGTTTTTAATCTTAGCAGAAAGATATCCAGTTAGCTAACACATGCTAGGACCTTGGGTTTAGTCAGGACCAGACGAAAGAGCACCCACTGCTGAATCCTCAACACCTCCTCTGTAATATTTAGATATGCATGCTTAGAGATCTCCCACTCTGGTACTGAGTCAGCACAATGTGGGCTCATTTGTGGGAGCTAACAGGTTCACAGCATAAGCAGACAGCAATTAACGATACACCAGCCCTGTTCAGGAATCTAGTCCTCATCCCTACTCATGAAAGATTTTCTTCTACTGAACATTTGTCTGGACTAATTTGAAATGTCCTCAAAGCAATGGGGGCATCCCCCTAATCCCTTGGGTGACTCTTCCACGGCCTGACACGTTCCCATCACACAGTGCTTCTCAATAGCCTGCACATTGCCTTTCATGCTGTTCTTCCTCACATTAGAAGTGATACCCTGCTTCATACTCCCTTGTGGGTAAAGATTTGGCTGGCTCCCTTAAAAAAAATTAGGAGAAAGATCAGCCCCATATGATGTTGGAACACTACAGACGCTGTAGCTCTGCGCCTGTGATTACAAGAGGGTATTTCACGTCCTATGTCTGTACTTATACACACATTGGGCATTGCAGTGTGGTTCTTGCCTATTTCACACATGCCACTCCTACCAAAGCGGCACCGTCACGGACTAACATGGCGGGATCAGAAATGCAGATTGGCTCTGCTTGTGACGTCATGCCTGGGAGTCCCCACTTCTGGACGTGGCATTTCCAGGGAAAATATTGCAGCAGAGCTGTTCAAAATCACCACCGCTGGGTGGGAACATGGGTGGATGGGAAGAGATGTTTACAAGTGAGTATTCCAGACCATCTCTGGGTGGAGTTAATCTCTGTGAGTACAAGAATCATGACAGCGGGAGGAGATAGCTATGGTCATTGACCCTTTGATTAAGATGCTAAAACTCAGTCTTAAATTAGACAATTAGCTTTCCTGAATACAACAGATTTACTGCAGGTCTACGCAGTCCTAACAAACTCCCAATGGAGACAGTGCAGCCAGCAGTAGATCTTGTCTTATGTAAAATCCGGGACACATGGTAACATTTACAAAAGCTCCATTTTCAGAAGTGACGTAAGCACTTAGAAGCCTATGTTTCATTGGCTTTCAATGAGATTTGACTTCTTAGTAACTAAGGGCCAGAGCCTCAAAGGTATTTAGGTACCTACTCCCCATTAATTTCAGATCTCCTAAACTCCCCCGCAATCTTGCACCCCAGAAAACCCCAGGTGGGTGTGTGTGTATGAAATGATCACTCACTGAAATGCTGGTGTATTTATTTGTATCCCTAGGCTGGAAGCAGACAATCTGCAAGTATTAATTGACAGGTGCCATGCTGTGGATTGTTGTATTGCCTGAGCAGAACCGCTCACATGGTTCCACAGCAAACCCTACAAAGCTTTGTCTACACTAAACCATGTTCTATGGACTGAGATTATCCCCAGTGGGGGTCAAATACTGACCCTGATTCAGCAGCTGTGCTTGTTTTAGCTCCATTTTCCTGACCAGTGGTCCCATCTACACTACAAATACTAGGCTAGGACACCGGGTAAATCCATCGGACCTTCTAATAACAGTTTTCTCTTCCCATGTGGCTAGAACCAAACCATCAGATGGCTGGAACCCTGCTAAAGCCCTGAGAAAATAGGGCTGTGTTCTTATTGTTCTGTAACATGGTTAGGATACCATACAGGCAAGGCCAAACCGTGTGACAACACATTAAAGACAATACCACATTTACACTCAGTGATAAAACATGTAGTGTAGTGAGGATCACAAAATGGTGCCCACACTCTGTGCATGGTGTTTTCCCATTTTAGCATTTCAAAGGCATTTGTATATTGCACTAGAAAAGAGGGGCAGGCAATGCTGTTGTAGTGGTGTCAAAAAGCTTGTCTCTCTCTCCAACAGAAGTTGGTCCATCAAAAGATATTACCTCACCCACCTTGGTTCCCTAGAAAGAGCTGTAGGTTGACAACAGGGGTCACCCCCAACATAGCCATTCTCAGTATCTGTTACAGAAAGAATCACCTGCCTCCATACAGCACGTTGCTCCACCAGAGGGCCTAGCACACTGTATATGAAAATGCTTTGGCTTGGAGCTTGTGCCATCCAGTCCAGGGGGGGGGGGGGGGAGTGGTAGTTGACGCCTGTTGTCAGTCACGGACAAGGCAACGTTTACGGAATCCATGACTTCCAGAGACCTCCGCGACATTCAGCCCCATGATTCCAGAGCTGACAGCCAGTGGGGCCCTGGCAGGGTTCCAGCAACAGGCAACAGCTTTGCGTGGGGGGGAAGAGAGCTGGGGTGTCCTGTTTTCTCTTTGGGAAATATGGTCGCCCTGCAGCTCCCAGCCGCTGTGGGCAGAGGGGAAAGCCCACAGTTCCCAGCCACCATGGTGGTGGGGGAAACCATGGAGCCGCAGCAGCAAAAGTCACAGACAGGTCATGGCTTCTGTGCATTTTTGTTTATTGCCCATGGCCTGTCTGTGACTTTCACTAAAAATAACCACGACTAAATCTCAGCCTTAGTCGTAGGTCACTTTCCTTATGCAGACAGGGCTGCTGATGCGGCCTGCGTGGCAGACACTTATCGCAGAGAGTTGATGGCTTCTTGTGGAAATGAAAGCAGAAGGGGCTTTTAAAAACAACTTATCTCAAAGGGGATCAGGCAACAACTGCAATGAATTATACGAATCACTAGTTTACCCGGGTGTAAAAGCGTTGTTGTTGGATAATTCCCCAGCACGGACTGCTGCCTGCTCCTTCAGTGCCTCGTTTGATCATCTGGCAGAGATGTCGTTTCAGCTCATTGCTCAACACTGCAGCTGGAGCCATCAAACCCAAAGTGATTGCGCCTCCTCTCGGATAATCAAGTCAGTGTGTGTTCAGTAGGCAAAGGGCTTAACCAGGGTGCGCCCATCTCTTACACTCACAAGTGACATGTCCCCTCCCAGCAGCCTGAAAAGAGCCCTGTCAGTTCTTCCCTGGAGGGACTACAGCTCAACTCCCAAAGGTTGCTTCGTTGCTGGAATGCCAGCAACTTCCCAGACTGTGTGTGTGTGTGTGTGTGTGTGTGTGTGTATGAAACTCCCTCATAGAAAGGAGGGAGTCTACTACTTATGTTTTTTCTTTATACATTTGATGCACAAAACGAGTGTCTAAAAGAGCAACCATTTTTCAAATGTTAACTCAGTTATACAAGCCAACCATACAATCATAATATCAACCTGTCCATTATTACATATGCACTATTATTGTACGTCTATGGGGTTCCCCTCACTACGGTATCTAGGTGATGATTATTACAGTGTGAGAGCGGAGCCTCTTTGTGTAAGGTGTTGGGCATAGGGGTAGTGAGAAACTGTCCCTGCCCTGAAAAGTTTATAGTCTAAACAGACAAAACAAGGATGGGAAAAGGGATCCACTATTTCCAGATGGGGAATAGAGGCACGTGTTAATAGGGGGAGAAATTCTGGCCCCCATCAAAGTCAATGGAAGTTTTGCCATTCACTTCAAAGGGGGCCAGGACTTCACCCCAAATGCCTCATCTAAATCTCATTGAAACCACTAAAGACTCTCAGTGGGCTTTGAATCAGGCCCCGTCTTGGTCCACCTCGCAAGGACACATGTGAAGTTCACGATAGAGATGAACACATTTCTCCAGGTCCAGTTTAATTGACTCCTAAAGCTAAAAAATTGTACTCAGCATTGAGTGAATAAAATAGTTGGTCATATTATTGGGTAGAAAGACAGTACAACTGCTGGTTCCCTCTAGCACTGGGATCCAAACCACCGAAGGGCATCCTGCGATGACTGCCCAGCCTTCTGTTTATGGTAAGGAGTATCAAGGGCTGTGAAGAAATGCTGGCAAACTCTTTGCTGTTCTGTTGCTCTCTGTATTATCTTCTACCAATCCATTCCCTTCCTAGTGTTTGGACAGAGTGTGAGGGCACAACAGCTAGCAGGAGGGACACACGGGATGACAGTTTAAAAACAACTAGAAGTGAAAGCGGGTGGGGATGATATATATGGAGATTGGGGGAGGATTAATTACAGCAAAGATAAGACACTTGGAATCTTTTCAACTCCTGCTCTGTAACATATAAAGAGGGCTATGCAACAAAATCTCACCCAGAGAGATAAATCAAAGGGCACTTTAAACAAGCAAGCGGAAATTTTGTGGCTGGAAATAGGACTTTTTAAGAGGCTGCTTTAAAGAGGGACTAGTAAAGGCAGGAACCTTTCACCACCTGTTCAGATTGAAGCCAGATCAGTAGGGGCTGAACCTGATGGCTGTCCAATAGCACTTGTAAAATGTGATGAGTGACAACGTGTTACCTCCTCAGAAATAAGAAGGGGCATTAAGGAAGCACTTCCCAGCTGGAAGAGAGAGAGATGCAGCTGCCCGTTGCAAAATGGCCACTTTCAGGCTCCAGCTGCTTGGCTCAGCCAAATTTAAAGAGCCAGTCCCAGAAAGGCATGCTGGGAAAACAATCCTGTACTCTAGGGAGAGTTAGAGTAGCACATGCTGTTGGGATATAGGCTACTTTACTGTTGTGCCTGTCACTATATCACAGGCTAGTCTAGTTATTAGTGGAGAGGTGGCCACACTACAGCCCAAAAGGACAATTGGTTAGCACCCTGAGATTACCATCAGCAGTGAGGCTAAGAATCAAACGGGAATGAAGATTTCCATAAAGGAAAGAGGGATTGGTGGTTTTAACAATTATATATTCAACCGTGGTTAGAGCCAACATGAGAGAGACCCCCATTGTGTTAGGTGCAAACATATAGGAAGTGTCAGTCCCAGTTCAAAGAGATGGCCGTTTCTTGGTGCTCAGTTATTAGGCTGCTTTTCTTATTCATTAACCATCCATTTTCTGTACCTATCGGCCCCTCCATTGTCCGAGTATGTGAGTACCTCGCAACCTAGAATGTATTTATCCTCGCAACACCCATGTGGGGTAGGGATGTGCTACTGTTTTCATTTTATATATGGGGAACTGAAGCAACAAGAGACTAAGTCACTCGCTCAAGGTCACAACCGAAATCTGTTGCAGAGAAGGAAATGGAGTCCAGGTCTCTCAAGGCTCAGGACAGCACTCTAACCACCAGAGCATCTTTCCCATTAGGTTCCTACTGTAGATGGATCTAAAAGACACCTATACCAGTGGTCATAGATGCTGGAACTAGGGGTGCCGCTGCACCCCCTGGCTTGAAGTGGTCTCCATTATATTCAGGGTTTACAGTTTGGTTTAATGGCTCTCAGCACCCTCACTATATAGACTGTTCCAGCGCCCCTGAATATGAGGCGGACGAGATGAATATGTGGACCAGTGTGCAGGCAGGAATAAAAATATCAATTTTGATCCAGATCAGAAGTCATTTTGTATTAGGAGGAAGCTAACCTAAGTGATTCTTTAGTAAGTAGCCCATCGTGCAGCACAAGGAATATCCTCCCCAGTAGTGGGCGCTGTAGTTCAAACACAATTAAACAAGTCTTTAGTCTTCTTACCTCTCCACAAACACACTTTGTCCCTATTACAGGTGTGGGTGTCACAGTCTACAGGGTTTGTTTTAAAGAAAGCCTATTGAAAAATGTGTTGGTGGTCTCATGAGACTGCACTGGAGAGGAACAGTGGGCTTAAGGCTCAGAGAGAAATTATGACCATCAACAAAAAAATTGAGTCTGCTCCTGCAAACTGCTCCATGCAGGCAGGGCCTTACTGAGGACAAGTGGCTCTGCATGGACACAGGAGCATGTTGGGAGCAGTTTGCAGGATTGGGGCCTTTGATCAGATTCCCTCATTTTTGCCATAACCTGACTTTATGTTTTTGGAAAATGCCCAGCCTTCCCCCACCTCAATGGTACATGCTAATCTTCCCCCGCCCCGATGGTAGACATGCTAATCTTCTCACTCTGCACTTTGCTAAACTCTTTGCTTGTTCACTGAGTAATCTGTCACCAGCCGCTAGACGCAGAAAAGATGTAAACTCCCAGCATGACTCATAGAGTCGTAGAATATCAGGGTTGGAAGGGACCTCAAGAGGTCATCTAGTCCAACCCCCTGCTCAAAGCAGGACCTCTTCTTCTTATTATTATCCTCTTCACTCCTGGTGGAGCATAAGGCGCCAACCATTCTTCTCCATTCGCTGAAGATTTGGTTGATGTTTCTGTAGCATTCATTTTTTACATGGCGGGTTGCTAGCCCAACACAAAACCCTCCTCTTTCACATCTTGGGCTTGGGACCAAGCAATGGCGGAGTTTCAAAGCAGGACCAATCCCCAATTAAATCATCCCAGCCAGGGCTGTGTCAAGCCGGGCCTTATCGCCTCATTTCAGTGAGATGTGACGTTTAGAGCCTAGAGTTAGGACCATCTAAAGATAGTATCATCAAACAGTCTAGAAGGAACATTCAGCAGGAATCAGATCTTCCAACTGCACTTCAGGGAGGAGTCTGGGTTACTCCACCTCAACACAACATGCTTGCTTGCGCTCCAACCTAAAAAAAACGGGCATATGGATTCATTTAACTTGCTGTTACCCAATGAATCCTCCAGCATGGGATGCTGTGGAATGACAAGGCTTATGCCCGTCCATCGGAGACTCGTTCCCCCTTTTATCATATGCCTGGAGTACTCAAAGGGATTGCCACAACGCCTTATTCTTCATTGCAGGGGCCAGTAAATCACTTCCATGGATGGCCCAAACTGGGCATGAGGGCAGGTGAATGGGCTGGGGGAATGGCTTGTTGTAGTGTGGTCCAGAGGCTACCGGTGTGGTGCTTCTGCTTTCTCCTGTTTATATCACTCGGCTGCGTGCGTGTGTTCCCTCTGTGTGCTGCCCCAGCTCTGTACAGATAGCTGACACAGCAAATCCGACGAGAACCCCCAATAACCACAGAGTCTTAGTAAGGTACAAAGGCACCTTGGCCAGGTTTATTGCGACCCTGACACACTTTCAGTTCCCCGTAGATTCCTTAGTCTACCGGGCATACAGCTAGAGAGTGTCATTCGGCAATGGACACAGCTCAGTGGCTGGACTCTCCACTACCCGCAGAGCCGGACAGACACTTCCCCAGTGACATAGTCTTATATACAGGTACAGAACAAGTTACACATCACTCCTGACGTATTGAGGTGCCACCCCCCTACGCAGCAAGGTACAGCCCTACTACGTATTAAGGTACAACCCCCCTATGCAGTAAGGTGCCGACTCGCACCTCGTACATGTTGGTTCGAACAAAACATCTCTATGCATCATTTTACCCTTTTGCCCCTGTCATTGGGACGGGTCGGGCCGTTCTCCGTTATCTTATGGAATGTTCTGGTTTATACAGTACCTTGGTACGGTGCTTATGCTGTAACTATGCTGAATATGTATTTCTGCAATATCGGCCCTTTCCTTGCCAAGTTCTGTGAGCTGGGCCTGCCTGTAGCTTACAACTGAACTTTATATTAGCAAAGGCTTGACCATTACTTTAGTTCAGGCCTTATACTGGGCCTTCATTAGGCCTTTAGCCTTTACTTACATTGCCTTCACTTACTACATGGCTGACGAGCCACAGGTCCAGGAAAATAAAAAGCAGGAAAGACCTCCCCACAGAACTGCAGAGGAAGACAAAGGTGCACTTGGACCAAACATTCCAGTGGGAGAGAAAATGAGACCTGCTTATGAACAGCAGGACTTATCTGTCTTTTTAATACTCATTTTAGTTCCTAATGGGTTCTGTTCCCTGACATGCATGAGCAGAGATCAGTCATGCTTATACGTCCTACAGGTCCTGAGAATTATACAAATGTTGCTGAGCTGCCAGATCCAGTCCCAGCCCATGTCATGCTTTGGTGCCTCTGGGAGAGACTAGAAAGTATGAAAGGGGATCGTTCACCGATTTTTGTTCTTTCCCAAATAAGGTAGTCACCTTTGCAAGTCTTTCAGTTCATGCCATTCATTACCGAGCCACTCCTTATTCCCTCACCTCTCACCCAGCAGCTTTATTTTATTAGGTGAATTTATTGCTGACGAAAGGTGTGAGATTATCAGCCCCGAAGGCTCTGATTACCCACAGAAGTACCATAACACGATACACATAGAGCAGGATCATTTTCCTCTGCTGTTACTAAAGAACCAAACACAAAAAGCAACATGCCCCAAATGACTCCATCACTCTACAGGAGCATTTTCAGACTCAACAATACTAACTTTCAGAAGAACAGAGTCAAACCTGCTCCCACCCTCCACACCACTACCCACCAAAATCCTAATGCTACTTAAATCTCTAGACAGAAACCTAGACATACAGCATACAAGTTTCTGGAAAATCTGGATTAAAACTCACAACAGTATCCTGTTCCCAAAATATTAAGTAACCAATGGGGATAGTCTCAGTTTTTCATCTAATGTCCCATCTAAGGAACTTCTTCCAGAACACCTGAAATGTCCCAGTTTGTAGACGTTGTCCGATCTGTACTTTTGCTCAAAAATGTATGTTCAGTGTGCCACAATAAACTCCCTCCAGTGCAAGACTACAGGAACTAATTTCCTCTCTGAGAAATGTGCTGAGGTTGCCACTGAGTCAGAAGCTGCCAGTAGCGACACTCGCATGCATTTTTTAAGAATGTACTTTTGTGGGAGTATTTCACAATCTCCAAAAAATGTCACCACAAAAATGACCCCGTTGTTGCTTTCCATCATAGGGTCACCGTACCTAAACAGAACCTTCTTACTAGCAGATCACCACCCCAAACCCAGTAAAATAGGCAGGACACAGACAAACCTTCATGAATCATGACTCCCTTCCGACCAGAACACTGCAAGAAGATGGTTCTGCTGGCACTGGTGGATGGCTTTCTTTTGGATTTGAACAGAAAACCACCAGACACGCTGCTGCTTTGTAATAAAGTTTTGTGAGAATACAATTTAGTGTCCATGATCATCAGTGTTCAGACTTTCCATTGTGAATCCCAGCTAGGGTCTCAGTAAAGATGGTACTTTGGGCTGGAGGCAGCTGCCTCCTAACTCATTCTCCAAAAGCCACTGTCTGGCTGTTAACAATTTTTGTCAGTATAGTCCTTGGTCACACTGGAACTGGCAACCTCTAGGTCTGTAAATCCCCATCTAGTCTTGTGCCAGTTGAATAATATACATATAGATTTTAGATATCTGGTCAGAACTTGAGCCTCCTAGTAAGTACTGTAGTGAGGATATTTAAATAAGATGGGCTGCTATAAACAGCTAACATACTGAAAGACTCTATTCTGAAACCAGAATCAGTCTGAAAACAGTATATTGACATAAGGAGATATTGTTTTTATCATTTTGATGGCTAAAAAGAGGACATGGAGCAACATCTGTGTTCTGACAAGTTTAAGATTAGCAGCCGTGTGAAGTGGGCTGTAGCCCACGAAAGCTGATGCTGAAATAAACTGGTTAGATCTAAGGTGCTACAAAGTCTTCCTCGTCTTATCATCTGTGTTCTGTTTGCTAATTTTGCTTTGCAAATATATTCCAGCAGTAAACACCACAAAGGACTCTTAAAGAATAACAATTGATGACAAATTAAATACAGAACAAACAAACACTGAGCTATAATTGATTCCACCCTCAGTGAGGTGGAGGGACAAATTCTTCACATAGTTTTCCCAAATGTTACTTGTTTATCCAATAATGTTATTTATTGTTTACCTACAGCCTGATGGTATTTACTCTGGAAAAAGTCTGCTTTTAATGCCAGAGCTGTTTTAGGAAATTCAGAAATTAAGGTCTTTATTCTGACCTCATTTACATCACAGTAAATCAGTGGTAATTCCACTGAAGTTGTTGATTGAGCTACAGTGCTGTAAAAACTACTGTGAATGAGATCAGCACTCAGTGTAGAATGCCTTTCAATAAGGATACTTAGCACTTCCATATCTTCACTGTGCCTCTTTAAGGTGTTTTGCAAAACACTGGTTGTGTCACCTTGGGCAAATTCCCTCTCTGTTCCTCAGTTTCCCCTATCTGAAAATTGGGATAATGATAGTTGCTAACCTTTTTAATATGCTTTGAGATTGTAACAGGCTCCACCAGGCCTTCTCCGCTACATGATGATGGCATCTGTGCCGTGATATCCCCTGGGGATTACTGTGGACAAGAAACTGGATATGAGTCAACAGTGTGCCCTTGTCAAGAAGGCTAATGGCATATAGGGCTACATTAGTAGGAGCCTTGCCAACAGATTGAGGGAAATGATTATTCCCCTCTATTCAGCCCTAGTGAAGCCACACTTGGAGTATTGCATCTAGTTTTGGGGCCCCCACAATGATTAGGGGTTTGGGGCACATGACTTATGAGGAGAGGCTGAGGGAACTGGGCTTATCTAGTCTATGTAGAGTGAGGGGGGATTTGATAGCAGCCTTCAACTACCTGAAGTGGGGTTCCAAAGAGGATGGAGCTAGGCTGTTCTCCGTGGTGGCAGATGACAGAACAAGGAACAACGGTCTTAAGTTGCAGTGGGACGGGTCTAGGTTGGATATTAGGCAAAACTATTTCATTTGGAGGGTGGCGAAGCACTGGAAAGGGTTACTTAGGGAGGTGGTGGAATCTCCATCCTTAGAGGTTTTTAAGGCCCGGCTTGACAAAGCCCTGACTGGGATGGTTTTGTTGGTGTTGCTCCTGCTTTGAGCAGGGTGTTGGACTAGATGACTTCCTGAGGTCTCTTCCAACCCTGATATTCTATGATTCTATGATCTGGCACCATGGAGGTGGGCACGGGCTGACAACCAGAACAGAGTAGAATTCCTACCTTTCTGAATCACAGTGAACGTTAGCACTTTGTGCATATCTCTATGTGCGTGCACGTACATACTCATGCTTCTTGAGAGCGGGAGGGGAGTTTGCTAGCCACAATGCCATTCCTTGAAATCTTCTTACATTTGGATGAACAAGTATTGTGGTTAACCAGAAGCCAAGGAATTCCCTTTTTTAAAACATGAACAAATAACTCATAGTAGTAAAGTCGAACAAAAGCTCCACATTTGCTTCTCTTATTGCTGCAATAAATTTTGCTGTCAAGATGTCACAGAACCTGATGTCATCACAGACATGAAGAAAGGAGGAGTTTTAAAGGTCATCTATTCTCTTGTCATTCTGGTGCAAATTTCCCTTTAACAATGTAAAAGCACCAGAATGCAAAAGGGAAAGAAAACACTGTCATGAAATGTACAAAGACAACAAAGTTTTGCTCTCTTGAATGAAAAGCTTCAGCAAAAAGGACTCGTTGCAAAAGAATGTCTTTCCTGACATCCCTGATGCCTCTGACATGCCCAGGGTCTGGTTGCTATTTATGGATTCAAACTTAGCTTTGATTTGAATAATTGTTATTGTTTGTAAAATTGTTCGGGTTAGTCAAGAGGACTTTGAACACAACTTCAGACAGACATAAGAAAGAGAGGGAAGCAGGTGACATGAGGGCAGATTAAATTCAGTGTAAACTGGTGTTTGATGATTCTGGTTGTCAGGAACGACTCGAATTACACATGGATGTTCCAAATTAACAGTAATTGTTCCTGGGTTGAGCCACTAAGGGCCAGATTTTTAAAGGTATTTAGACACCTGTGATGAAAGTGATTTTTGGTGATTTTTTTTTTTTGGTGATTATTTTTATTAATCCTGTTTGTGCCTCAGTTTCCCCCTATATTTTGCATTGTTACCCATTGCAGGGGGAAAGGATTGTGTTTGCTCTTAGGCAGACTAAGAAACATGGAATCATAAGACTGAAAGGGACCTCAAGAGGTCATCTTAGTCCAGTCCCCTGCACTCATGATAGGACTAGGTATTAGCTAGACTAGACTATCCCTGATAGGTGTATGTCTAACCTTTTCTTAAAAATCTCCAATGATGGAGATTCCACAACCTCCCTAGGCAATTTATTCCAGTGTTTAACCATCGTGACAATTAGGAAGTTTTTCCTAATGTCCAACTTAAACCTCCCTTTCTGCAATTTAAGCCTATTGCTTCTTGTCCTATCCTCAGAGATTAAGGAGAACAATTCTTCTCCCTCCTCCTTGTAACAACCTTTCATGTACTTGAAAATTGTTATCATATCCCCTCTCAGTCTTCTCTTCTTCAGACTAAACAAACCCCACATTTATCAATCTTCCCTCATAGGTCATGTTTTCTAGACCTTTCATCATTTTTGTTGCTCTTCTCTGGACTTTCGCTAATTTGTCCACATCTTTCCTGAAATGTGGCACTCGGAACTGGACACAATACTCCAGTTAGGGCCTAATCAGCACGGTGTAGAGCGGAAGAATGACTTCTTGTGTCTTGCTTACAACGCTCCTGCTAATACACCCAGCTGATGAGATTCACTTTTTTTGCGACAGTGTTACATCATTGACTCATATTTAGCTTGTGATCCACTATGACCCCAGATCCCTTTCCACAGTACTCCTTCCTAGACAGCCATTTCCCATTTTCTATGTGTGCAGCTGATTCTTCCTTCCTAAATGAGTACTTCACATTTTTCCTTATTGAATTTCATCCTATTTACTTCAGACCATTTCTCCATTTTCGCCATAGGTGTGTGGTTATCGCTTCCCTGTCTGGGTAGAATGAATGGCGTCATTAAGGAACCGGCTGAAATCAACCCAGATCAACAAGGGGGCCAGAGAGACAATGGAAGCTGTAACGACTCCTGGATTTTTCCACCTCTCAGTAGGAAGCTGAGCAAAGACCCCAGCTCGAGAACAAAAGACCGAGCGATGTGATGTGGGGAGGGCGGGAGGAGGGATATCTGTGACCTCTGAGAGAAGGTTTGGAGCTCTCTCCTCTGGGAACTCACACAGGCCATGTCTACACGGAACTTATGTTCTTAAAAGTTTTGTTGCTCGGGGGGGTGGGGTGTGTGTGTGTGAAAAAACACCCCCCTGAACGACAAAAGTTTTAATGATGAAAAGCACTGGTGTGGACAACGCTTCCTCAGTGGGAGACATTCTCCTTGTGATGAATCTACCACCCCTCGTTGCGAGTGGTTTTATTTTGTCACTGGGAGTGCTACACACCACACCTTACAACAGCACAGCTGCAGCCGCACAGCCGCACAATTATACAGTGTGCAGTGTAGACATAGCCTAAGGAAGAAAGTCAACAAGAAAGAACCTGACAATGAGGTTGCTACAGGTTGGCTAGGCTCTGGATTACCCAGAATGCTATGTGCTAACCTGCATTGCTCTGTGCTAACCTAAGAACTTCCTAGGCTGTGTTCCAGTTGCCTGATAAACCCAACTTTTGAAAACGCTGCTGGACTGCCACTGTAAATACCGGGTGAGGTGCATGAAATAGAAGCACTGAAACCCCAGAGGTTCCATCTCAGTGAGTCCGTGTGACCTGAAGGAAGCATGAAACCGCTTGGGTGTCTGGCATGATGATGGGCTTCCCCCAAGAGACTGTTCCAAGCTGAGGGCGGAGCACCGACCATGTGGCTTTGTGACAACACCTAAAGCTGCAGATTTTCAGAAATGCGGAGCTGGTGCCTAGGCATGTAGTAGAATTTTCTAAAGCATCTAGACACCTAAATACCTTTAAAAATCTGGCCCTAAGTAACTCAGTTACTTACTCAGTAAGTGAATAACTAAGTTTCAGACCAAGGCATATTTTTTCAGTTAAATCACCTAGGCGAATGGGGGTCAGATGCTTGGTTGGTGTAAATCAACATTGTAAATGGACCTACAGCGATTTACACCCGCTGAAGATCGGGTCTGAAGGTGCCCCTAATGTAATCTGAGATCACTGGGGCCCAATCCCACAGCCCAAACTCAGGCAAAATTCTCACTGAAATCCCACTGAGAAGTCAACAAAATGTCAATGGGAGTTTTACCCCCCCCCCCCAAAAGCTGTAGGACCCTTTAATTAAGCTCTTTAGGGCAGGGACTGTCTTTTTGTTCTGTGTTTGTACAGCGCCTAGCACAATGGGGTCCTGGTGTGTGACAGGGGCTGGCAGGTACAATGATAATACAAAGAATAATAACAATACAATTTAGCAACCTGCTCTGCTTTAATGGCGAATGATACTCCAAGACATAAATCTGAAATCCCTGACTATTTCTGAAGTACATCTAGCTTATACTGTAACTATACTGGCTCCTCTATTCCCTGGTATAAATAGCAAGGCTTGCCTCCACCCCAATTAATGACCTTCGAAAATACTGCTTTTGTTTATTATTAAAAAGCCATCTTCGTTTCATTCTCTTTGCTGGCGCTAACCACATGTTTCAAGTTTGGAAAACAAACAGCACATACTTTCCAGTGATGAGTGTTTACACACAGTCCAGTATATCTGTGTAAAGAATAATCTGTGAACTCTGTTTGGCCTTTTGGGTAGCAAATATAAACCTTGTTTCCCTTTAGTGTTGACTTGACATAATAGCTAGCCTTTACAAAGGTCTCTTCAGTACGTCTCCTGGGAATTTCTGTTAATGACTGAAGGGATCACTGCTAGAGCTGGCTGTACCCACTAATAAGAGCGTCTTTGGCTCTCTTCACACCAAATACCTCCAGATGAACAGCAATCAGCTTAATCACCATAACTTTGTGCTTAAGCTTTTAATAACAATCATCATAAAACAATACTTAGGACCTTTCATCGAGGCTCTCAAAGCACTTTTAAAAGGTGGGTATTCCTAGCTCCATTTCACAGATGGGCAAACTGAGGTCCAGAGCGTCTGTGACCTTCTCAGCACCCCAGCATAGCTGGAGTCAGCGCTGGGAATATTATTGCTGTTATTTATTATTTGTAATGCACTGATGGTATGCTTGGCACTGTAAAAAAACACAGATGACATGGCCTCAGGAGTTAATCTTAGGACCAGATCTAAAGCCTGTTGAAGTTATTGGAATCTCTCCTGTTGATTTCAGTGAGTGTTGGATCAGGTCTCAAAGGAGCTGACAATTAAAACCAAATTCTAAGGTATAGATGCTTCAATTTTAATGCCAGAAAACACCCTTGTGATCATCTAGTCTGAGTTGCAGCATGGTACCAGGCTAAGAGTTTCAACCAGTGATTCCCGCATTTACCTCAATGTGGTTCCCGCCTTCTAGGAAGACATTCCATTTTGATTTAAAGATTTTGAGTAAAGAGGGAGCCACCACATTCCTTGGTGATCTGTTCCAATGGTTAATTAACTTCACTGTTCAAAAATTGCATCTTGTTTCCAGTTTGAATTTGTCTAGCTTGGAAATGGGTGGGTTTGTTTTTTTAAAGAATTTCAGTGGCTAATAGTGATGTTTATTTTTAAGCAATTTTATCCGTTTTTATCTATTTAAGTTTTCACAGTTGTGGTAAATTATGGGCAGGTCAGGCAATAATTGTTTAATGATAGTCGACTTTGAGAGTCAAAATATTAAAGCTTTATAACCATTAAAGCACAAATTGTCAACATCACATATCAAAATAGACGAAATAAATATATTCAAATCAAACTCTCAGAAAAATGCTCATTGAGAACCTATTAATTTGCCCAGCTGTACATTTCAATGATTATCAATCAACAGCAACATGTTTTCATTGGTTTGGATGTGTATGGTGAAACTGACATTTGCCAACATTGAACCAATACAAATCTACTCCTTCCAAGCCTATCTGTATCTTCAGTCTTCAAAGGAGAACGATACATTAAAAATTGGATATGAATGAAGAGAGACGAGAGAGTTAGAACCCAGACATAGAGCTCAAGTCTCCTGGTTCCCAGTTCCCTTGTTTAAGTGCTGTGTGAGTGGCTTGAAAATGCTGAAAGAATTATGATGGAAAAGATGCCTTCACCTGCTCCCCTTTCCCCCCCCTCCCGTCTTTTTCCACCTGCTGCAGCCTTCACAGTACCTCCTTTGAAATCCAAATGCTTCCAGTGACTCATTTGGAAATGATGGATTTCAGCTTCTGAGAGTTGTGCTAAGCAAGAGGAAAAAATAAATGCTATGATGTTTCCACCTTCAAATACATTTACATGGTAAGTATCAGCAGCAAGGATTGTGTTCTGGTGATTGACTATGTGACTAACGGGCTTTAGCTTCATCTTTCCACTTCAGCAACTTTCCGGAGAAGTCTCTGGAGAGAATCTTTCTTCGATACCGTATTTTCCATTTTGCTTTGTGGCCACCCATAAGGACCTTGATCCTCCAAATACCTGTGCAATGCACAGCCAGGTGTGCAAGCCTGTTGTGCTCCAGGACAAGCGGAGGCTGTATGAGGTTCAGTGAAGCTAGGTGGAGTGTGACTCTCCACATACCCTCTGTGCTCAATCCCTTACTCACAGTGTGAGTATGGGGGGTGGGGGGAAGAGGTGGGGTGTAAGCAGAGAATGGGAATGTCTGACAGGGGCTTACGGATGATTCTCATCTAAAGCTCACAACGTGCTTAGTAACAGATGTGATCCTCCCTTAGGGACCAATCCGAAGATGGTGGAAGTCAAGGGAAAGACTTTCACTGACTTCAGTGAGTTGAGCATCCGGCCTCATGGCCTGCCACAAACTGCAACCATGCAGCAGCACTCCCTTTAATGAGGAATTGGGTTCCCCATGTCCTCAGCTGTTATTACTTTGCATATGCAGGCAACCCTGATCGATGCAGGAAGGCACCTAGGGCAGCAGTCCCCAAACTTTTGAGGGTCATGCCCCCCCTTACCTGTGCCCGGTCCCCCGCTTCTAGAGCTGTGGCTGGGCGCAGGGCCACAGACGGGGTAAGGGAGCTGAGGCTGGGGCTGCATCTGGAAGTGGGGCTGGGGCCAGGAGCGGGGCCGGAGCAGAGGCACAGCCCACAATCTGGGGACCTCTGACCTGGGGATTTAATACAGCAAGTCTCAGCACACCCAGAAGCAGTGCTGCTCCTTCTGACGCCATTTTTACTCATCAAACACTTACCTCGGTTGCACCTATAGCAGCAGCTCTGTGCATCCTGTTCCAGCCTGCACCACTTGGTGCTGGTATTGGCTGGATCCAACTTCCAGAGAGAGGACAGAATAAGCAGAAAATAAAGAAACTCTTCAGTAGTGAGGGGCAGAGGTGTCCTCCTCACCCCCGAGAACTGACTGTGCTGCCAAAGCTCAAGCAAGGGCCAGTCTTTACTAGAAAATGCCAGCAAGTTAGAACACCCCCCGTAGGAGCTATATTAACTAACATGGTCCTAACCATGACTTTGCAGTCAGTCCCCCAACCTCACAGGCTCCAGTGCAGGTGGTGTGACAGGACAGAACAGGGTCTATGGCGTGGGATGTGCTCATGACACTCAGTGCTACAGGGGTTCGGCTGCAGCGCAGCCCATAGGTAGCTCAGAGGAGGCGGTCATAAAGTAAAGTAGCTCTTGAGGCTGCTCTAACTTACACTAGAAGCCATATTGGTTCACACAACAGTCCAGAACCTGGGTGGCACAGCAGTGGTTTAAAGTCATCTTTGTCCCCAGTGGCCCTGGGTCCCTCAGCAAGTGTAGTGCAGAATCTGCCACACAATCATGAACACAACTTGTTTCTGTCTCACTGACTCAACATCTTATTTCTCTGCACCCGCCTTCCAAAGCTCTCAGATCCTGGTTAGGCACCTCCATGAACAGGTATTTTTCAATGGGAATTGTTGCACTTGTGAAAATCTACTCCTATAACCATAGCTCCATAGCAGATTCAGTAGAAGATCTGACCGCCTCAAAGAGGATGGAACTTGTGGCCAGAGAAAGCTAAGCGAGTCCATTGGCTGGACAAAAACAGGAGGACTCCAAGCAAATATTTGGGTTCCACCTTCGGTTTAAAACAATCCAGCTCATTGGAGGGCTTGACAAACGCTGTCGTCCAAAGTCCAGAAGAACGAGCTTCCTTTCCCACAGACCCCCGACATCGTGAGGCTGAGGCAGCAACAAGAGCTGCTCCTGACAAATCCGAAAGCTACAGAAGTGTCTAGTTGAGTCAATCAGTTCTCGGTTGTTTATTAGGGGACCCCCTGAGCTAGAGAAAGTGGAAATCCGCCAAAGAAACAAACAAAACAAAAATGAATCACTCAAGAGACGGGAAAAGGGCCAACCCTGAGGTCAAAGGAAAGAAAGTGAAGATCCAGAGAGGAAAGCAGCAGGGGGCATTAATAGACAGGCTGCTGAGTGAGGAAAAACAGGCAGAGCCACTTTTAACTAGAGACAGTTCCAGGCTCAGATAGTCTTCACTCCAGATACAGTTTATAGTTAACCTTCCTAGGGCTTTTCAATACACAGCCATGGTAGGAGTTGAGGTTGTATAAAGCATAAATGACCATGATTCTAGGGTTAAAAGAGGGGCAATGTGCTGGAAGGAACTTAGCTCCTCGTTCACTCACGCATTTAAACACTTGTTTGAATCCAGCCCTGTTCAGCAAAGCTTTGCTGCCCAGGGGTGGACAGCTGATCGGAGGCTTTAAAGAGTTACATGGTAGGTCTTGCTACATGCAGAAATTCTCCCTTTCCCAGCTCGAATGCTGTACCAATGCAGACTTTCACCACTTCATCTTCCCTTCCCTAAGGGCCTTCTCAAGGGGCGAGCAGCTGGCTGGTTAGTTTCTCCGGTGCAAGGTGTTTTGCTTCTGAATTTTCTCATATTTTTCACTGAACCCAGTTGAAAGAACACTGTAGAGATAAATGATGCTTTACAGGGACTATCATGCAGACATCCAGCGTTATTTTTCTGCCCACAGGTTCCCTTTAGGGTCTGACTGAGCTGATGTACCGAGTGACTCATCACAAACAGGTTACTAAGCAGCACTATCACTGCCTGCTGCGTAATGCACTAGGTAACAACCACCATGGAAAACTTTCCTTTAAGCAGGTAGCTTCCTTGATGTGGATTCAAACTATTTAATAATACTGCAGGATTTTTTTTCTGCATTTAGCCTTTGGCTCACCAACCCCATTTGTTCAATAGCTTCATATTTCAGTTATTTCTGATTAATTGAAGACTCTTTGATCTTTACTTTTATCCTTCTACCAGTCTCTGCACCAAAACATACTAGAGGACACAGCCTCAGAACAAGTGTTTTGCATTAAATCCATTTCCAGCTCAATACTTGTTGGAATGAATGTCACCTTTTGAAAAAAGCAACTTTGGGCTAGATTGTGCCTTCAGGAGAGCAGAGGACACTGTCCAAGTCACATGATCTCAGGAGTGGCCTAGGGAGGCACTGTACCTTCAGAGTTAACAAAGTCCTGTGGCACCTTAAAGACTAACTATAAAGTTTTGAAGCATAAGCTTTCGTGGGCTAATACCCACTTCGTCGATGCAAGCAGTGGGTATTAGCCCACGAAAGCTTATGCTTCAAAACTTTATAGTTAGTCTTTAAGGTGCCACAGGACTTTGTTAACTCTGCTATTCCAGACTAACACGGCTACCTCTCTGATACTGTACCTTCAGTCACCCGACTGAGGCACAATCCTTTTCCTGCTTCCCCCTTGCTCCAAGAGGGAAAAAACAGGCTTCTGGCCTACTCCAGCAGAAAATTATAACACCCACACCTTCATATAAATCAGAAGCTAGGAATAGTAGAAAATTGATAAGGGAAGCAAACAGACACAAGGAGAAATCTATGGCCGGCAGAGTTAAGGACAACAAAAGGGAGTTTTTAAAGAACTCAGGCTATTTATCTTAACAAAGAGAAGATTAAGGGGTGGCTTGATTACAGTCTATAAGTACCTAAATGAGGAACAAATATTTAATAATGGGCCCTTCAGTCTAGCAGAGAAAGGTAGAACATGACCCAATGACTGGAAGCTGAAGAGAGACAAATTCCAACTGGAAATAAGGCATAGTTTTTAACAGTGAGGATAATTACCCATTGGAACAATTTACCAAGGGTCACAATGGATTCTTCACCAGTGAGTTTTTAAATCAAGGTTGGATGTTTTTGTAAAAGTACTGTCCAGGAGGTCAGAGCAGATGATCACAATGGCCCCTTCTGGCCTTGGAATCAGTGAACCTATGAACCACCACCAGCACTCCCACAGTATCTGCTCCGTTCTGCTATAGGGGGCATGGTCAAGGCTTCACCCATTTCCTCACTGACCTGCTCCAGGAGAGGGGGAAGGACACATAGATCAGTTTTCTAGCACACAGTTTCACAGGCTTTTTGTACTTGCTAAATCTTCTCATACCAAGTAACAGGACATGCTGTAACCCACTCTGCATCCTAACACAGCTTGAAGTGCGAGCTTTTTAATAACACCTGATTCTGCTCTCGGCTATCTTGGTGGTTGTACACTGGTGTAAAGCCATGGACTGGAGTGGAGTGCTCCTGATTCACATCAGTTCATGTGAGAGAAGACTCAGGCTATTCAAGAAATAACTACCCTGGATTACTGACTCATCACCTACACTGCTATTCTCAATGACAAGTGAATCCCTCTTAGGAAAGTCCACAAAAAGATGCCACCGTGAAAGTCTGCTCAAAAAAAGCAAATATCACTTAGAAAAATAAACACATAAGACATAAATCAAATGATCAAAATGAGCAGAGAACAGATTCTTAGCATATTATTATTACATTTGTTCCCAACAGAACATGCTACGCAAAGTTTTCAGCAAAGGACATAAGCACATGCTTAACTTTAAGCACATGTAAGTTCAGGTCTGTTCAGCAAAGCACATAAGCATGTCCACGGGACTTAAACATGTGCTTCTAGTTAGCACGTGTGCTTTGCTAAATCAAGGCTCAGGTGCCGTCTTAAAATAAAGACACACTTCCTGTCTCAAAGTACTTATGTTCTAAAAACACCAAGCTGAACAGAGAAATGGATGGGAACAACTAACTAAGGTGACCACATGGTAATTGATTCCATTCTGATAATACAAAGTCTGAATCGCATAATGGTGTATGGATTTTGTTGGAGATCTTTTAAAGAAATGTTGTATAGACTGTCCCAGGTTACCCTGTCTCCTAATCATCTTGTAGTCATCATGGTAGAAGCAGCTGTTCCAGAGGGATTGGAAAAAGGAATGTGTAGCAGCTTTGTGGACGAGGCTGGCAAGATGGAGGGGTGAAGTGGAAGGAAATGCAGAGGTGTGTTGTGGGAGAAGCAGACAGATGGCATGTCAAGTCTGGCAGCATTAGCAGAGCGGAGGGGACGAGTGGAGTGAAATGACTGAGACTTGGATGGACAGGGTAGGGGAAGACATATTATGCAGGGCCTTGAAGGCAAGGACAAGAACCCTTAAGCAGCAGAGGAGGAAGAGAATGTGAAATATGGAAGAACTAAAGATAATGGCCCACAATGCATCCCTGGTGTAACTCCATTCCATCCTCCCCTTCTTCCCCTTCCCTGGTCTCATTGTTAGTTTGCTTTTTGCAGCTCAGTGCTTTCTCCTACTTCCTGCTTTCTCCCTCATGCTGAGCTATCCACAGACAGCTCCAGTGTAGGCTCCTTAGCCTTCCACAAACCTGCCCTGAAATATGATTTTCAAAGTGCTTTTCTGCAGCATTTCCAAAGAAAAGATTGGAATTCAGGCACCGACAGCTGAAAGTATTCCAAGGAAGGCCTAAACTCACAGTACTTCCATGTGGCAGAGAAATGACTGTAATTCCCTGAAGCTTGACACATTCAGATACAACAGGGATGGGGCCCACATGAGAAAATACAGGAGTAGGTAGGTAGACTCCTCTATTTCTATAAGGGGATCTTGCAGGAAAAGTGGTAATGAAATCAGAAACTATGTGTGCTTTTATTTTTACTTTTCTGTGGAAGGAAATATTTCTTCTTCCACAACCGTCCATTGCTAACTTATAT
This sequence comes from Sternotherus odoratus, assembly GCA_032164245.1. Lineage (NCBI taxonomy): Eukaryota > Metazoa > Chordata > Testudines > Kinosternidae > Sternotherus > Sternotherus odoratus. The sequence goes on along the minus strand of JAVMKO010000001.1, from coordinate 278,283,825 downwards.
CTACTCCTTCCTGTGTGACAGCCCGGTGTGAAGTCTCTCAGCAAGAGAGTCCATGATATGCTAACACGAGCATGCTGTGTTGAGTAAACATTTCCAGTTATGCATTTTTTTTCACTAACAAAGCCCCTGCTCCGAGAGGCTCCCTTTGGAAGATTTGCTTTCTGGAGAGTGCAAGCGTTTGAGACGGGCTGTCACCTCTGGAAAACTTCATGGCAAGTGTGGGAGGTTACTTTTCTTCAAATGTGTTTGCTGTTATTGGACAGTGGAGCTCCTGCTCCTGCTCAGTTGTGTGTGGAAGTGGATTTCACAACGCCAAAGAATGAAGGATACTGTTGCAGTCCAGATCCTGATCCCCAGCACACCAATGTAGAGTCAGGGACTCTTTTGACTCCTGTAAAATCGAGGTTGTAACTGAGATCAGAATAGGTCCCACACACTGCTGTTTACAGGCAATATACAACAAGCTACCATTACCAGACAGTGCCATTAAGTGCATATGAAAAGTATATATAAAAATCTGCATTAGGTTATTAATTTAACAATGGATTACAAATTGTGATGGCTGGGAAATAAAGAGAATTTTGGAAAACGTATGGTTAGGTTGTAATTCCAATAAAAGCAGAAAATGAACAACGATAATAGTCTAAATGTTGGGAGGGGGGAGTGCATGACTCAAAAGTCCTGCACCAGAAACTGCTGTAAGCTTCTACACTTGTTAATATGATTCAAAACAGATTACAAGACACTAGACAAATGCCAAGTTCAAAATCAAGTAGGAGCTAGAGACAAAATATAACCCTGAACTTCCAGACAACTACTGGAGATGGAACTGAAGGACAAAAGCCGTCCTGGTAGGATTTTCTTTACCCATTCCTCATGAAGGGCAAAGTTATCGTGCTTGCCAAGCAGGAAGGCAACATTGGGACACCCACTTGACATGTCTGCACACTCAAAGGCTGTCAGTATCTGCCCTGTTGCATCACTGGAATGTTTAAGGCAATTTGTTCAGCACTACACAGCTCGTCAAGTGTGGAAAATGACCCTCGACAAGAGCTGGGAGAACAACCATTGCACTGATTGAAAGGATGGATGCGAAGGAGTTTATAACTATCTCTTACAGTGATCTGTTTGAATTTGGGATTTATTGGCTTGCAGTGAGAGGAAGCACGAGCCATTACTGGGTGAAATTCACCACTGTTCAAAGGGCCTATTTTGAGGTGGTACCGTGAGCGGCACATATAATAGGCTGGGGAAGGCTGTGCCTCCCCAGACAGCCCCATGTAGCCCTGCCCATGCTCTTCCCCCAGACCCTCTCCTGCTGCTAGATGGACCCAGCCCAGGCAGGCTGCTCCTCTTCCGGGGACTAGGGCTGCTGGGGCTGGGGCTAGGGCAGCTGGGAATTGACTGGGGCCACCCAGCACAGGGAGGGAGAAAGGGAGTATCATTAACTCTGTCTTACACAAGAACTAGGCATAGAGAGATTAAACCCAAGGTCACAGTGGAAGTCAGTGGCAAAGGCAGGAATTTAACCCAAGATCTCCTAAAACCCTATCAAGCAGGAAGAGCTGTTCATTCTTAACTAGCTAAACAACCAACTCTGCAAATGTTTCTACCACAATTACAAATTGTAATCAGACTTGTTTTCTGATATTCAAGAATGAACTCAAATCTCACAACACTGGAGAGCCACCCATTGTCAGCATATTTCAATAATAAGGCCAGCACACGTGAAATGTCTGGTCTCACTTTGAAATTCCTTCCTTCTCCTCACTCTTCTTAGAATTATAGACTTTAAGGCAGGGGTCTCAAACTCAAATGACCATGAGGGCCGCATGAGGACTAGTGCACTGGCTCGAGGGCCGCACCACTGACACACACCCCGCCCTCGCTGCCCCGGCTGTGCCCCCACACCACCCCTTCCAAGAGGTCCCACCCCTGCCCCACCTCCTCCTCTGAGCACGCAGCTCCCCATTCCCTCCTGGAAAGCACTAGGCACCACCAACAGCTGTTTGGCAAACAAAGCAAGAGCAATATAGGAAGTCCAGAGCTAGAAACACACATGGCCCAGCCAGGCAGCAGAGAAGCCTCCACTTCTGGCCCCTCCCTCCCGCAAACTGCTATGGGGGAACCGGGGGGGGGCACCAGGAAGCTTGGCGGGCCACAGGGAAGGGCTTGGCGGGCCGCATGTGGCCCCCGGGCCGCATGTTTGAGACCCCTGCTTTAAGGTGAGAAGGAACCCTTGTGAACATCTAGTCCAGGAGTTCTCAAACTGGGAGTCGGGACCCCTCAGGGGTTCATGAGGTTATTATATGGGTGGGGAGAGGGTGAGCAGTCAGCCTCCACCCCAAACCCCACTTTGCCTCCAGCATTTATAATGGTATTAAATATATTTTAAAGTGTTTTTAATTGATAAGGGGGGGTCACATTCAGAGGCGTGCTGTGTGAAAGGGTTCACCAATACAAAACTTTGAGAACCACTGATCTAATATGACCTCCTGCGCATTGCAGATATGGAACCTCACCCACCCACCCACCCTGTAATAGACCCATCATCTCTGGCTGACTTATTGAACCCTTAAATCATGATTTAAAGACTTCCACTCACAGAGATTCCACCATTTCCTCTAGTTTAGGCCAACAGGTGACCCATGCCCCACGCTGCAGGGGAAGCAAAAAAAAAAAAAAAAAAAAATCAGACCTGGGAGAAAATTCCTTCCCCACCCCAAATATGGTGATCAGTTCAACCAAAGCATGTGGGCCAGACCCACCAGCCAGACACCCGGGACGTAATTCTCTGTAGTAACCCAGGACCCTCCCCTATGGAGTGGCCCATCTCTGGCCCTTGGAGAGATTTCTTCTTTGCAAACACACTGCAAGTGTTAAATGTCAAAGCAGTGATTTTCCATCTGCTCTGTTAAATGTTTTTCCCCACTACATGAAAGAGAGAAAGATGTCCGTCTCTATCAATATCTCTGTTTTCTTTTCTCCCTTTCCTGTGCATTTCAAACGGATCATTCACATTTCCCCAGATGTGGGGGGGAGGGATAGCTCAGTGGTTTGAGCATTGGCCTGCTAACCCCAGGGTTGTGAGTTCAATCCTTGAGGGGGCCATTTAGGGATCTGGGGCAAAAAATCTGTCAGGGGACAGTACTCAATCCTGCTAGTGTAGGCAGGGGACTGGACTCGATGACCTTCAAGGTCTTTCCAGTTCTAGGAGATTGGTATATCTCCATTTATTATTATTTTATAGACCTAGAACTATACACCAGCACCATAAGGTTTGTTTCTGATGGCCTCTTTCAATGGCCTCGATTGTACGTGCCTTACGAACGTGCTCTTTTAGTCACACTGTGTGAAAGCAGCACGGTCAAACAGGTCTGCCAAGGAGCTCTGGTAGTGATGTAATCCACAGGTACAAAGGCTGAAAGGTGTCATGGGAGACTTTCCGAGGCATTGTGTTGGGCTACATGTTTTGTGTTCACCCAGTTCCTCTTGCTCCTTTAAAGCTGCTTTATCCCATTCACCTCCTCTCCGTTTACTTTGCAAATGAATCTAGAAGGCTCTTTATTTTGGCAAGTTGGATATAATGCTACCAATGCCAAGGCATGTACAGTATTCATGGAGGCAACCTACAGAAAGGCCCACACCTCAATAGGCTAATATTTGAATGAAGTCACAAATAAATGCAGCACTTTTTTCTTATGTGGATCCAAATGGCAACATTTTTTCCCCACCTTACAGACTTATCAGGCCCCCATTCCCTCAGTGTGCTGCAGAGAAGTGCTGTTATCCCCATTTCACAGGTGAAGAACGGAGGCACAAGAGAATCTAAGTGACTTACCCAAGATCATCCAGGAGGTCTGTGGCAGAACAGGAAATGGAACATGGGTCTCCAAATTCCTAAGATAGTGCCTTAACCAACAGCTCATCTTTCCTTTCTAGCCACAATTGGCCTCAGATTGGCAAAGCACTTAAGTGCAAGCTTAACTTTAGGCATATGCTGAAAGTGAAGTCAATGGGACTTAAGCATGTCCTTGCTGAATTAGGCTATTTAATGTACTTCAAATTATATCCATCTTGTTATATAAGTAAGTGTTGTGCAGTATTAACTATTGACTTTTATGCTAAAAATTATGTTAGCAACTGAATGCACTGAAGAATTTTACAGTAAAGCTTTGACTGGCTTATGTTTTCTCACAAATGCCTAATACTAGGGTTGTTGTGTGAAATAGTATCTAAGACATACCCATAGGGAATGGGTCTAATTCAGAGTTTCCCAAACTGTGTTCCGCGGAACACTGATGTTCCGCACGATGTGAACAGGTGTTCCGTGAAAGAATCATAATTTTTAAAAAGGGTCTTTAAATTTAAATTTGTGTAACCGCCAAGGAGATTACATGGACTCCTGGGTCTCTGTCTGCTGGCAGACTCAGAGTCTGCCCAGCAACCACTAGGAAGTACGAGGCCCTCCCAGGGAGTGGAGGAAAGGGGAGAAGCCATTTTGAGTGAGTGGAGAGCCAGGCAAGAAAAGGGAAGGACTGGCTGTGTGGGGAGCTGGGGAGTCCCAGGCCTACATGCTAGGTTCCCCCTGAGAATTTGTTTGGTGTTTGTGTATATATAAAAACACTGTTTTTTAAGTAGAACACTTTTAAATTTTGATTCTTGCACTTGATTTTTGTACTACTTTATGCACGCTTTCCAGTTAGAAATTGTTAGCTCAAGTTATTTTAAATTTGTGTTTTTGCTTTGTTTTATAAAATAAAATGTATTTGAGCATAAATAATGCAATTTTTAATTTGAAAACCAAACGACTACATAATAATATTATAAATGTTCCGTAAATATATACTAACCTAGCTAAAAAGTATTCCGTGGCCAAAAAAGTTTGGGAAACACTGGTCTAATTTAATAACAGTTGATAAGCTTTCCAACGAAAGTGTAAACCAGCCTATAGCAAGTGAGAGACAATGACATCCCTGCTCTAAAATTGCTCAGTTCTAGGGCCTAGATTCACAAAGGTACTTGGGCATCTAACTCCCATGGAAATCAGTGCCTAGGTAGCTAACTGAGAAACTTGCCAACTCCACCTAGATCCTGACATCATCCTAGACCTTTCCCACTCAGGTTTCAGGCCAGAACATGAACATGGACTAGGCCTGGTGCAGTTGTCCATGGCTAAGAGGAGGTTATCATGGAATAAATTGCTTAGGGAGCACTGGAGATTTTTAAGAGCACGTTAGACAAACACCTGTCAGGTCTAGATAATACTTAGTCCTGCCTTGATCACAGGAGATTGAACTAAAAGACCTCTTGAGATCTTTTCTAGTCCTATGATTCTATCAGTGCCAAAAGCCAAAGATCCCTACTCATGTTGGACCTCTCCACAGCATTCAACTGGCTGACCAAAGACTTCTGCTGTCCCACCCCAGAGGTAGGGAAGGGAGAGCAGGCTCATGTGGAGATGGCTTTAACCATTTCTCTGAGTGCACCCAGAGTGGCACATTGGGACCCTACTCCTCCATCTCCAGAGCTCTCATCTGAGTCACACAGATTCATGCTCTCCAGCATCTACACGCAGCCAGTAGGGGAGATGGTGGCACTGCATGGACTTGAATGCCAACAATGGGCTGAAGACACCCGACTCCAAAGGCTTGTCTGAGATCAACAACTGGATGTAGATTAGCTGACAGAATCTGGAAATACAAGGGTGATACTGGTGGAGAGAGGGAAGTGCTTTGAAGAATGCACCATCTCCATGGTATCACCCTCCATCAAAGCAGATGGCCCTAAAATTGTTAAGTTGGTCTACAGCCTTGGTGTCCATCTACATTCTTCATGTCCACATCTGCTGAATTCCCAAATAGCCACAGCCATGAAAAATGCCCTTTACCAACTCTGGCTGGCAACCTGAAAGTGCCTCTTTCTTTTGGATTCAGCCTTATTCACAGTGAGCCATGATCCCCAGCATCACATATTACAATTTTCCATGCTTAGGAATGAATTCGCCAACCGTAAAGAAATTCAGATCCCAGCAACCCAACAGGCTGCTGAGAGAGCACATCAAACCTGTGTTTCACTCTGTTCACCAATTCCCTGTGACATACTGGGTGAGATGTCAAGGTTTGGTGCTCATCTTCAAAGCCCTTCCTAATACTAACCCAGGTTACCTGAGAGATTGCCTGTCCCTCAGTAATTGTGACCTCCCTGGAGAGCTATGTTCCAGTGGAACACTCAAATTGAAGAGTGAAATTTGCAAGGACAGCAGCCAGGACTACAAATCTGGAACTCATTCTTCCAAGAGACCAGAATAACCCTGAACTTCACACTTTCAGAGCAAAGTGCAAATCCCACTTGCTTTGGTTGAGTTTTCCCACCATAAATCCAGACTGAAAAATAAATTACTTGACTAAATCCAGTTCCTTGTGTTCTCTATAATTTTGAGATGCACTCAGACAGCACAGTGTTGGAGGGTGTATAAAACTTGGATGTAGCAGATTAAAAAATTATTGGGGAAGGATAATATTCTATTAAATTCTGTTGATTTTAGAGTGTTTTCTGTAGAACTATACTGGCTCCTTCCCTATTAATTAAATTCTACAGGTTCTTTCTACAGTACCATGTATACCTTCCCCTGGTGCAACTTAACTAATGAAACAAGAATATTTTCTAGTAAAACTTTATCAAAGTGTTACTGAATGCATGCAAAAGCAAAGTTACAATAATGATTGGGTTAAATTCTGTACTTTGCATGCCTTGGCAATAAATCCAGATTATTGGGCTCTAAAGGTTGCCAGAAAAGGCTTTGTAGAATACCATACTGCTAAAAACTTAATGAGTTTTAGTAGAGAAGAACATAATTCTAAAGTTCAGCAGAAGGTGTATGTTTGTATGCAGTGACTAAGTGTATGTGAGTGGGAGGCAAATGCAGATGGTTGGAAATATGCTACTACTGCTAAACACATATGATGTTTGGAAGTCTATAGCAGAAAGCAGGAATTGTCTAAAATACGGCAGTTCAGTTACTAGTTATTGGTTGTGATGCTGAGTCATGTATCTTCCGAAGCATTGCATCCCCCCGGTAACAAAATTTTCCATTCTTTCTGAAAAAGAAAGAGGTCATATTAAGAATTAAGCTCACAGAGAGTTTGCAGAAGTATAAGGGGAACCAGACAAAGGGGGAAAAACAGTTCAATAAACCACATTCTGTACACTTTCTGTTAAAAGCAAAGGACGCACGAGTTGGCTAAAAAGCAATTTGCTTTTGGTACATAGGAAATTAAACTTAAGTACGTTCCCAAGTGGTTCTCCATTGTGGCTCAGTCCTGTCTTCTCGCTTAGCAGCCTTTTAGGACTGTCCCACTTTGTGTCTTGCACTGCTCCTGGATTGGCTGATGCTTATTGAAATTACTGCTGATTGGTGAGTGACTGTTCAGCAAATCCAACTTGTGGAGTTTCTAATTCTATCCAATATCTTTTCTGGACATAATTTTTACCTTTAGTCAAATAATCCTTCACCCTCAGGACTGAGAAGTCAGTTCTGCAGCTCTGCTCAATTAACACAATACTCAACTGAGGCCTCTCAAGGGGATTTTTTGGGAATGGTTGAGTGACTGATGCCATTAATGTGAGCCCTATGGGTGGGGAGGGGAAAACGGAGAGTTGGCAATACTTGATGGGAAGAGCAGTGACACTTCCTTGGGAGGGAAGTTTGTATTGGAAAAGAATCCCACTGTCAAATGGGCATTTAGAGAAAACATTACCAGACAATCAGAGAGGTAGCCATGTTAGTCTGGATCTGCAGAAGCAACAAAGAGCCCTGTGGCATCTTAAAGACTAACAAAAGTATTGAAGCATAAGCTTTCGTGGGCTAATACCCACTTCGTTGGATGCATTAGTGGATAGTTAGGTATGTGTGAGCCAGGAAAAAATCTAATTACATTTGTTTCAAGCTGGAAGCAAAACCCATGTCAAAGGAGATCCTACTGATATTTATGGATTGACCAGAGGGTGAGGTAAATGGAGAACTGACTCCTGACCTTCAAAGGTAAACCTGTCTCTATGAAGGGAGAGTCACAGGACACAGACTTTGGCAGAGCCAGCTCTTCAGCTAGCTGGGGGAAAAGGCTGCTTAGAAAGGTGGCTGGGTCCTCAGCACCTTTAAACATCCACCCACAGGTGTCTGAAGCTTGCACCTAAGAACTCAGGCATCCAAATCCGAGGTCAGCTTTGAAAATTTTAGTCTAGGTGACATGTCCAAGGCCATAGAGAGTGACAGAGTCAGTGCTAGGATCTAGCAGTTCCCTATCCTGGACTCGGTCAGCTAGACCGTTCTCTCTAGAGCACAGTGTCACCCATGATTACCACACGAGTGATGAGCCCACACACCTGCCTGCCCAACATCAGCATGGGAAAGAGAATGCACATGCTTTAAATCTCTGCTTGCATTCCTGGAAAAACAGGGCTGTGGGCAAGCAACTCCCCTTAAGGGCTGAACTCACAACCCTGGGTTTAGTAGGTCAATGCTCAAACCACTGAGTTATCCCTAATTGGCCTCAGCTGGCAGGGGACTGAACATGAATCTCCCACATCCCAGACGAGTGCACTAACCATCACTGGCTTTAAGGTTACGAGGTGAGACGTGGCAGCAGCACCTCCTCTTCCTCCACTCCAGCTTTGTCTGGAGCCCTTGCCTCAATTACACTCACAAGAAACAACTAAGGCACCTGACACCAGGAGAGGGGTTCCCAGTTGTGGGTTGCTAGCAGAGGGAAGTGCCTCACTGCAGCCTAGTGCCTATCTGCATGAGGGTGAGGGGCTTAAGACACACCCTTCTCCTTGGTATCTCTCATTGACTAACTTCCACAGCTCCTCACGGGGCATGCTGGCTTTGTGGATCCTGTTCTAAGGGCCTGCCTCTCCCCACTCATTGTACAGGGAGCCTAGACAACTAACTCAGGCTTTGTGGTTCGCAGTGTTGTTCCTGACATTTTCTAGGTGTCTAAAAGTTAAGCTTTGCTCAGTGTCCCACCTTGGGTGACCAGATGTTCCGATTTTATAGGGACAGTCCTGATTTTTGGGTCTTTTTCTTATATAGGCTCCTATTACCCCCCATCCCCATCCCGATTTTTCACATTTGCTGTCTGGTCACCCTAGCCTAGTCCCAACACCTAAGCCCATTTGTGGATCCTTATTTCTGGAGAATTTTACCCACCCGCTGTCTTTAAAAGAGAAGGAAATAAGGTGCAATGAACATTGTCAGACTTTTCTCTGCATTTTCCTAGTATGAAAATTATTTCACATTGTTAACAGATTAGCAAGGAAGAAGTAGGTGAAAGGTCACTGCTTCATGCCCTGTGTACTTGAAGCGTTCATCCCAAAATAGCTCTTGAAAATGCTTCTTCATGCAGAAACATTCCGATTACAAGCTCAGCAGAATATAGTTAGAGGATTACTTTCCAATTCCCTATTTCAAATTAAAACTAACCCCTATATTACATTTTGCTTACTAGTTACAGTAGACTCTCGATTATCCAGGATTGGATTAACCAGAATGTGGATTAACCAGGATGGCAAATAAAAATATGCGCAACTCGTAGGACTGGCTCTGGCTTTGCTACCGCCCCAAGCACACACAAAAAAACCCCCACCAGGGCACAGGGCAGCCAGTGAACCAACACCCCCTCCCCCTGGCACAGGATGGCTGGTGAACCAACCCCCTCTCCCCATGTTTCCTATGGATGATGATTATCCGGGATTTTATTAACCAGAATTATTTTTTCCCTATCATCCTGGATAATCGAGAGTCTACTGTATATTGTAAATTAAAAAATTACTGTCTCTTGATTCTTTCATGAAACAGAACTAAAAACAAGAAGCAAAAGGTCTAAAATTGTATGAGGATGGAAGTAATTCCTGACAACATGCAATCAGAAACATCAAAACTTAGGCTAGATAGCAATTCTTCCACTGTACAAGCACATATTTTAATGGTCCTCATGAACTAACACTATTAATTTTTCATTTACCATGTGTAGGTTCCAGGATCAGGTCTTCCTGCTCACAGAACAACACACACATACAAAAATGCCCTGAACAACACATGGGGCTGCTGATGAAAAGGCTTGGTTATTTAATAATCTGGTTGTCAGTATTGAAGTTATTATGCCACTAAAACTTCAGGACTTAATTCAAGTAGACCCCTGAGTTCTCAAATGATGACCTGAATTATATCCTTTGTTGGCAAATCCACATAATCTCAAATATTTCTACTACTACAATCAGTTTGTCAGGAAGATATCTGGATCAGAATTATGTCGAAGGGAGAAAGAAAGAGGAAAATAGTCAAGCCTAATTAGATGTAGTGCCAAAAGGGTACTGCTTTTGCCTATATATCCTGAATCTGGGAATCTATCTTATATATATAAAAGTCAAATGGTGTATGTATGTATGTATGTATGTAAGCTTACTCCTTCCGCACCGTTTGAGCTAGAGACTTGAAATTTGGTACAGTTAGAGGTCTTGGGGTCCTGATGGTCGTAAGGGTCGAAAATTTTTCAAATCTCACCTCTGACGCCACCCAGGGGTGAAAGTCTTTAAAGGCCAATCACATCAGCTGGGCAGCTATGTTGTTATGATGTCATAATACCCCCTCCAACAGACACCGCACTCGCTCAGCTCTCTGCCCCTCCCTCCTCCAACGGAACCCCGGAATCCCTCAGCTCTGTGCCCCCTCCCCCCCTCCAACGGAACCCCGGAATCCCTCAGCTCTGTGCCCCCTCCAACGGAACCCCAGAATCCCTCAGCTCTCTGCCCCCTCCCCACCTCCAATGGACCCCGGAATCCCTCAGCTCTCGGCCCCCTGCCCACCTCCGACGGACCCGAGTTGGGTTTGGTCGGAGGGTAAGTGAGCCGGGGGTGTTGGGTTTGGTCTGGGGGGGTGGGAAGGTCTCTGGGTGGGTGAGGGGTGAGGTGTGGGTGTTGGGGTTGGTCAGGGGCTGTTGGGGTTTGTGGGGGGGTGACGTGGGGGTGTTGGGTTTGGGTGGGGGGGTGAAAATGTGAGTCGGGGTTGGTCGAGGGGTAAGTGAGGTGTGGGTGTCGGGTTTGTTTGTGGTGGTAGGTAGGGGTGTCGGGTTTGGTTGGGGGGGAAAGTGAGGTGGGTGTGTCAGGTTTGGTCTACGGGGGGTGAGGTGTGGGTGTTGGTCAGGGGGTGTTGGGGTTGGTAGGGGGGAGACGTGGGGGTGTTCGGTTTGGGTGGGGGGGGTGAAAATGTGAGTCAGGTTGGTCGAGGGGTAAGTGCGGTGGGGGTGTCGGGTTTGGTCGGGGGGGGTGAGGTGGAGGTGTCAGGTTTGCTCTCTGTCCCCATCCAACGGACCCTGCACTCGCTCAGCTGTCTGCCCCATCCCCACCTCCGACTGACCCGAGCAACGCCGGGTATTTTCGCTAGTATCAATTAAAATCCAAAATTATTTATTTCCCTGTTAACTTATAATAAAATCGGACAGTACAGTGGCTAATGCCATAGCCTGGGCATTGTTAGGGAGCTTATTCCTTCACCCGCTCACTTCACTGGTCCTTCTCGCATGAACAGAGAGCAACAATACCCAAATTTGGAAGGTGCAAACAACTCGATGTTTATTGGGGTGAACTTCCAACAAGCAATGATTCCAATTTCCTTCCTTAGTGTCCCCCTTCCCAGCTCTGAGACTGCAGCACCTGGCCTGTGTCTCTGTTTCCATTCCTACTCCCATTCCCCCCACCTTAGTGAAACATGATTCCAGTTCCCCCCTCCCATTCCCGTTCCCATTCCCATTCCCCCCCTTACTTCCTGATTGACTGCAGACTCTGTAGTAAAACTTGAGTTCTGCTTAGCTATACCTTAACCAATCATTTTACTGAAATTTACCTAACCAATTCTAACATATTGTAACATGATTATTTAACCAGTTATATCCCACCACCTTAATTAGTTTACACCCAGTAAAATTAATTATGCAGCAGTCAGAAACAATCACAGAACAAGACAGAGCTTATACAGACAAGCAATAGGGAAGTGGAGACTACAATGATAACAACAAAGAAAAGAGGATTTCACACCCCACCTATTGATGTGAGTTCTTGCCAGACAGGATGCTATCAAACTAAATTTTCTTTATATCTTCTAGGCTCTTCCCTTTCTCTGGAGGTGATAGATCGGATCATCTTTCTAACAGCCCCAGATTGCCTTATTTCAATGTGACTAGTGATGATGTGACTGTTCGCTTCAGCTTATGGCTGCCTCTGCTTATTAGCCAAAGATCTTAACCTAAGAACACAGCCCTAGACCAGGGGTCTCCAAACTTTGAGACGAGAGCCATATTAGATTTTTGAAGGGGCTTCGCAGGTTGAAGCGACTTTGAAAAAAACCCTATATATATGTAAGCAGTGTCAGGATGAGTGGCATCCGGTGGGGAATTGCAGGAATTGCAATGACTTTGCAGTGTCAGTATGGGTGACATCCAGTGGTGAATTGCAGAAATTACAGTAGCTTAACACCTGATTTGCTTAGACACACCCACCGCACCTGGCCTGCACTCTAACAGCCCAAATGATCACTTTGGCTACTGTGGGACCCCCAGTTTCTGTAGTATTGGGGCAAGAATGATAGAGTGCTGATTGACCTGTTTGTGTGAATGAGGGGTTGGGACATGTATTTGGCCTTTGGCATGCTGGAGGGACTTGCCATCATCTAGGTAGCGCTCACTAGACAAGGGACAGGGGTTCCAAAACTCACTGAATTGAGAGAGGCTATGGACAGGCATCTATACCTTGTGGTGAGGGCCTTGTCTGAGGGTCTCACAGGCCTATTGCACCTGGCCTCTCTCCCCTGTGGAATGTTAGAGCTGACATTTGCTTCCATTAGGAGTCTAACTTCAGCTTACTGAGCTGAAGTTGCTTTGGGTCTGGTGGTGTCTCTGCACTAAGGCCCCCTGCTATGAGCTGAAATCACTTAAGAGCTGAAGTTACTTAAGAGCTGAAAAATCACTGAGCTTTATCCTACGTGGGGGGCTTGAAGCAGAGCAGTTCCTGTGCCGGCTAGTGGACCAGTTCCTGAGACAGCTGGCAGAGCAGAGTCGAGCCACTGACAGAGCAGTTCCTGTGTCGGCTAGCAGGGCGGCTAGCGGAGCGACCAGCACAACTGGCGAGGTGGGGCAGTTGGCCTCTGACCAACGGCCCATGGTGAGGACTGCAGCACGACTGGAGAGGTGGGGCAGTCGGCCTCTGACCACGTAAGGTGCCCCAGAACCTCCGCCCCCTCCACCCCGGTGGGGAGGTACAACTCTGCTATGAACTTTTGAACTCTGCTGGGGCTTTTGGGACTTTGGGGCTTGTGGGGCTCAAGAACCCCAGGGAAAGGACACTGCCCATTGGCGTGTGTGTGTGTGTGTGGGGGGGGGGATTCTGGTTCATGGTTTGGTTTGTGACTTTTATTTGTGGTGTTTACCCAATAATATGCCACAGTGTTTCTCTCTGTCATTAAAAGGGTTTTAGTACACTCAGACTCTGTGCTTGCGAGAGGGGAAGTATTGCCTCTTAGAGGCGCCCAGAAGGGTGGTATATGGTTGTCCCAGGTCACTGGGTGGGGGCTCGAGCCGGTTTTGTATTGTGTCATTAGAATGGAACCCCTGGATACTGAACCCGGCCCTTGTTGCTGCCAACTCTGATGGGCAGAAGGGTTACATATATATATGCAAATCGTAAAAAACCAACACTACTCTACTGTGTCAGTCTTGCATTAAATTCGAAATCTATATATATAAAAGTCAAATGGTGTATGCGTGTATGTATGGGTGTATGCTTACTCCTTCCACACCGTTTGAGCTAGAGACTTGAAATTTGGTACAGTTAGAGGTCTTGGGGTCCTAATGACCATAAGAGTCGATTTTTTTTCAAATCTCACCTCTGACGCCCCCTAGGGGTGAAATTCTTTAAAGGCCAATCACATCAGCTGGGCAGCTGCTGTTCTCTGTGACATAGTTATGATGTCAAAATACCCCCTCCAACAGACACCACACTTGCTCAGCTCTCTGCCTCTCCCCCCTCCAACGGAACCCCGGAATCCCTCAGCTCTCTGCCCCCTCCGATGGACCCTGGAATCCCTCAGCTCTCTGCCCCCTCCCCACCTCCGACGGACCCCGGAATCCCTCAGCTCTCTGCCCCCTGCCCACCTCCGATGGACCCCGGAATCCCTCAGCTCTCTGCCCCCTGCCCACCTCCGAAGGACCTGAGTTGGGTTTGGTCGGAGGGTAAGTGAGGTAGGGGTGTTGGGTTTGGTTGGGGGGGTGAGGAGGAGGGTCGGGGTTGGTCGAGGGGTAAGTGAGGTGTGGGTGTCGGGTTTGTTTGTGGTGGTGGGTAGGGGTGTCGGGTTTGGTTGGGGGGGAAGTGAGGTGGGTGTGTCAGGTTTGGTCTACGGGGGGTGAGATGTGGGTGTTGGTCAGGGGGTGTTGGGGTTGGTAGGGGGAGACGGGGTGTTGGGTTTGGGGGTGAAAATGTGAGTCGGGGTTGGTCGAGGAGTAAGTAAGGTGGGGGTGTCGGGTTTGGTCGGGGGGGTGAGGTGGGGGTGTCAGGTTTGCTCTCTCCCCCATCCAACGGACCCCGCACTCGCTCAGCTGTCTGCCCCCTCCCCACCTCCGACGGACCCGAGCAACACCGGGTATTTTCGCTAGTCAGGTATAAAAGTAGCTGTATAATCAACGCAGGTACTGTGAAATCACACAAAATATTTGTCAATACGTTAAAAATCATTTCACATTCTTTTTTAATTGTATTTTCATCTTCTTTACTCCATTTATTGGAGATGTAATTAAGCATCTGGCTTGTATTTTTACTCTGCGGCAGGGGTCCCTGCCTGCTCAGCTGCAGCAGTGACTCTCCCCTAAGTTGGCTCCTCTTCTGGGGGGAGGGGGGGACACTGGCTCCCGGGGGGGCACTCACCTCTCCGCACAGCTCAACTGAGCTGCTCCCACGTGTGAGCTGCTGCTGGCAGCCCCTCCCCCTGCCTGCTCAGCATGTCTGCTCCACTGCAGCAGCCTTTGCCCGCTCCCTTCTCCCCTGTTGGTTGTGGGGCTGGACAAATTGAAGCTGCGGGCCGGATCCGGCCCTTGTGCTGTAGTTTGGCGGCCCCTGCCTTAGACTATTATAGTGAGAGAAGGCCCATAAACAGGCAGACTGTGATTTTGATTCTTGTTTTGTACGTCTAGAACTAGCTAAGTGATAAGAATTCACCTAAATTCTTAAAGTATATGTCTTTGCAGACAGGCCTGAGTATCTACATCCTAATAGACACCAGGAGACCTAAATCCAATTCCCAGTTCTGCCATTGCATTTCTCCTTGACAGTGTACAAGTTACCTCTGGGCCTCATAAAATGGGGATATATATTTCTCTAAGTATGATGATTTAAAATCTATGGCTGAAAAAATCACTATTTAAGTGACCAGGGTTATTGAATTACTAAAAAGATTTTTAGTTTGTTATTTAGCTTTCGTATTTTCACTTACCAGATTTACTAAACCAGATCTAGAGAATATGGCTATTTAAGCAGCAAAGGTGTTTTCATTTTGGTGACTTTGGAAGGCCCGAGAATTCCTAGCTCTCCAAAGAAATCTCTTGTGTAGCTGCTGGATGTGTGCAGCAATACATTATACAGCATAGGCTTTGGAGAAAGCATGTGGTTTAGCAACATCTAGTGGTTAGTATGGAACAAGCAGCCATTCACAATCAGCTCAAGGCTCATTTTAAAAATTCAGTGTTTAGGTAATGTAACCCTTCTGCCCATCAGAGTTGGCAGCAACAAGGGCCGGGTTCAGTATCCAGGGGTTCCATTCTAAGGACACAATACAAAACCGGCTCGAGCCCCCACCCAGTGACCTGGGACAACCATATACCACCCTTCTGGGCGCCTCTAAGAGGCAATACTTCCCCTCTCGCAAGCACAGAGTCTGAGTGTACCAAAACCCCTTTAATGACAGAGAGAAACACTGTGGCATATTATTGGGTAAATACCACAAACAAAAGTCACAACCCAAACCATGAACCAGAATCCCCCCCACACACACACACACACACGCCAATAGGCAGTGTCCTTTCCCTTGGGTTCTTGAGTCCCCCAAAATCCCCAAAGTCCAACAGCCCCATCAGAGTTCAAGAGTTCATAGCGGAGTTGTACCTCCCCACCGAGGTGGGGGGGGAGAGGTTATGGGGCACCTTACGTGGTCAGAGGCCAACTGCCCCGCCTCTCCAGTCATGCTGGTCACTCCACTAGCCGCCCTGCTAGCCGACACAGGAACTGCTCTGGCAGCCGTCTCAGGAACAGGTCCACTCGCCGGCACAGGAACTGCTCTGGCAGCTGTCTCAGGAACGGGTCCACTCGCCGGCACGGGAACTGCTCTGCCAGCGGTCTCTGGAACGGGTCCACTCGCCGGCACGGGAACTGCTCTGCCAGCGGTCTCTGGAACGGGTCCACTCGCCGGCACCGGAACTGCTCTGCCAGCGGTCTCTGGAACGGGTCCACTCGCCGGCACCGGAACTGCTCTGCCAGCGGTCTCTGGAACGGGTCCACTCGCCGGCACCGGAACTGCTCTGCCAGCGGTCTCTGGAACGGGTCCACTCGCCGGCACCGGAACTGCTCTGCCAGCGGTCTCTGGAACGGGTCCACTCGCCGGCACCGGAACTGCTCTGCCAGCGGTCTCAGGAACGGGTCCACTCGCCGGCACCGGAACTGCTCTGCCAGCGGTCTCAGGAACGGGTCCACTAGCTGGCACCGCTCAGGGCCCCCCACTTAAGATAAAGCTCAGTGATTTTTCAGCTCTTGAGTGATTTCAGCTCATAGTGGGGGGCCTTAGTGCAGAAGCACCACCAGACCCAAAGCAACTTCAGCTCAGTAAGCTGAAGTTAGACTCCTAAAGGAAGCAAAAGTCAACTCTAACATTCCACAGGGGAGAGAGGCCAGGTGCAATAGGCCTGTGAGGCTCTCAGACAAGGCCCTGACCACAAGGTCTAGGAGCCTGTCCACAGCCTTTCTCAATTCAGTGGGTTTTGGAACCCCTGTCCCTTGTCTAGTGAGCGCTACCCAGCTGATGGCGAGTCCCTCCAGCATGCCAAAGGCCAAATATAGGTCCCAACCCCTCATTCACACAAACAGGTCAATCAACACCTTATCATTCTTGCCCCAATACTACAGAAACTGGGGGTCCCACAGTAGCCAAAGTGACCATCTGGGCTGTTAGAGTGCAGGCTAGGTGCGGTGGGTGTGTCTAAGCAAATAAGGTGTTATTTTCCAAAAGTCACTGCAATTCTTGCAACTCACCACCGGATGTCACCCATCCCGACACTGCTTACAGTAATAAGGGCAAGGACTTGGGTAAACTCCATAATCTGCTTTCTGTAATCAACATTTAAAAGAAAATTTGCTATAAACAAAACTTCATGTGGGCATGTACTCACTGTCACACTGTCTGGAGTGGCTCACAACTCTGAGTGCCTCCATAAGGCCAAACAGTCAAAAACAGGGTGAACATCCCAAACTGGTGATGTTTTATTATTAGATTTCACCAATAATAAACGTGAACTCCCAAAGCACTACAGTAGTCTTATAATGGAGTCACAGACAATCCCCATAGACACTCCTATCTATCTTGCCACTCAGGCAAACTGAACTCTGTGATAAATGGTCATTTACACCAAAAATCATAATAATATTCAGATTACACCCGGTCCCAAGAGACCAGTTATTCACCCAGGCCAATTTTCATCCTAGATCTCACACCAAAGACAACATTGGTAGCCAATTCTATAGTAAACTAACTCAAGGTTTGTTAGCTAAGCAAAACGAATGAGAGGTATTGAAAGGCTAAAGCAGGTAAATATACATGTACAGGTGAGTCAGTCTATAATTTCAAAAGATAGCACAGATGTAGTAATCTGCCAGCTTCCCAGAAGTCTTAACTCTGGGGATTTCCATCTGCTCATTCAGTTATTCTGTCCTGTTAGAATCCAAACAGTCCAGAGTTGAAGAATTTGTTCCTTGTGTCCACACTTATAGCTTCTTCTCACAGAAGAAGGTGACAGTTCAGCTACCCATGTGGGCTCTTTGGTGATGGAGTGGGGAACGCATTTAGAGTCTTTGATCTCTGATCATCACACACAATGACCACTTGCTTTGAATTGTGCAGAAATTGGCACCTTCTTGTTGGAGTTTGAATTACATATAGTTTCCTTATGTTTAATCAGTCACTTAGGTAAGAGGTATATCTATATATATAAAAGTCAAGTGGTGTATGTATGTATGTGTGTATGTATGTATGTATGTACGTATGACTGCGAACTCCTCCCGCACCGTTTGAGCCAGACACTTGAAATTTGGTACAGTGAGGGGTCTTGGGGTCTAGATGCTGGTAAGGGTCGAAAAATTTTCGGATCTCACCTCTGACGCCCCCCAGGGGTGAAAGTCTTTCAGGGCCAATCACATCGGCTGGGCGGTTAGGTGGTGATGATGTCATAATACCCCCCTCCAACAGACACCTCACTCGCTCAGCTCACCCCTCCCTCCTCCAACGGAACCCCGGAGATCCCTCAGTTCTCTGCCCCTCCCCCCTCCCAAGGGAACCCCGGAGATCCCTCAGTTCTCTGCCCCTCCCCCCTCCCAACGGAACCCCGGAGATCCCTCAGTTCTCTGCCCCTCCCCCCTCCCAACGGAACCCCGGAGAGCCCTCAGTTCTCTGCCCCTCCCACCTCAACCCCGGACTCCATCAGCTCTGTGCCCCCCCCCACCTGCGAAGGTCCCCGGAATCCCTCGGCTCTGGGCCCCCTCCCCCCCTGCGACGGATCTGAGTTGGGTTTGGTGGGACGGTAAGTGAGGTGGGGGTGTCGGGTTCGGTCGGGGGGTGAGGTGGGGGTGTTGGGGTTGGTCAGGGGGTGTTGCGGTTGATGGGGGGGTGAGGTGGGGGTGTTGGGTTTGCTTGGGGGGGTGAGGTGGGGGTGTCGGGTTTGGTCGGGGGTAAGTGAGCTGGGGGGGTGTCGGGGTTGGTCTGGGGGGGTGGGAAGGTGTCGGGGGGGGGTGAGGGGTGTGGTGTGGGTGTTGGGTTTGGTCTGGGGGGGGAAGGTGTTGGGGTGGGTGCCCATACCAAACCCGACACCCCCCCCCGGCTCACTTACCCCCCGACCAAACCCGACACCGCCACCTCACCCCCCCACCAACCGCAACACCCCCTGACAAACCCCAACACCCACCCCTCACCCCTCACCCACCCCAACACCTTCCCACCCCCCCAGACCAAACCCGACACCCCCTGGCTCACTTACCCCCCGACCGAACCTGACACCCCCACCTCACCCCCCCCACACACACCAATCGCAACACCCCCAGACCAAACCTGACACCCCCCGGCTCACTTACCCCCCGACCGAACCCGACACTCCCACCTCACCCCCCCAAGCAAACCCGACACCCCCACCTCACCCCCCCACCAACCGCAACACCCCCTGACCAACCCCAACACCCACACCTCACCCCTCACCCACCACGACACCTTCCCACCCCCCCAGACCAAACCCGACACCCCCCCGGCTCACTTACCCCCCGACCAAACCCGACAACCCCACCTGACCCCCCCAAGCAAACCCAACACCCCCACCTGACCCCCCGACCAAACCCGACCCCCCGACCCCCCCCTCCCCCCGGCTCACGGTGCACTGTGTAGCACACAGATTATTAAATACACTGTTCGGTCGGGGGGTGAGGTGGGGGTGTCGGGTTTGCTCAGGGGGTGAGGTGGGGGTGTCGGGTTTGGTCGGGGGGTGAGGTGGGGGTGTTGGGTTTGTTTTGGGGGGTCAGGTGGGGTTGTCGGGTTTGGTCGGGGGGTAAGTGAGCCGGGGGGTCTTGGGGTTGGTCGGGGGGGTGGGAAGGTGTCAGGGTGGGTGAAGGGTGGGTGTTGGGGTTGGTCAGGGGGTGTCAACTGTCTGCCCCCTCCCCACCTCCGACTGACCCGAGCAACGCCGGGCACTTATGCTAGTCTATATATATAAAAGTCAAGTGGTGTATGTATGTATGTACGTATGACTGCGAACTCCTCCCGCACCGTTTGAGCCAGAGACTTGAAATTTGGTACAGTGAGGGGTCTTGGGGTCTAGATGCTGGTAAGGGTCGAAAAATTTTCGGATCTCACCTCTGACGCCCCCCAGGGGTGAAAGTCTTTCAGGGCCAATCACATCGGCTGGGCGGTTAGGTGGTGATGATGTCATAATACCCCCCTCCAACAGACACCTCACTCGCTCAGCTCACCCCTCCCTCCTCCAACGGAACCCCGGAGATCCCTCAGTTCTCTGCCCCTCCCCCCTCCCAACGGAACCCCGGAGATCCCTCCGTTCTCTGCCCCTCCCCCCTCCCAACGGAACCCCGGAGATCCCTCAGTTCTCTGCCCCTCCCCCTCCCAACGGAACCCCGGAGATCACTCAGTTCTCTGCCCCTCCCCCCTCCCAACAGAACCCCAGAGATCCCTCAGTTCTCTGCCCCTCCCCCCTCCCAACGGAACCCCGGAGATCCCTCAGTTCTCTGCCCCTCCCCCCTCCCAACAGAACCCCAGAGATCCCTCAGTTCTCTGCCCCTCCCCCTCCCAACGGAACCCCGGAGATCCCTCAGTTCTCTACTCCTCCCCCCTCCCAACGGAACCCCGGAGATCCCTCCGTTCTCTGCCCCTCCCCCCTCCCAATGGAACCCCGGAGAGCCCTCAGTTCTCTGCCCCTCCCACCTCAACCCCGGACTCCATCAGCTCTGTGCCCCCCCCCACCTGTGAAGGTCCCCGGAATCCCTCGGCTCTGGGCCCCCTCCCCCCCTGCGACGGATCTGAGTTGGGTTTGGTGGGACGGTAAGTGAGGTGGGGGTGTCGGGTTCGGTCGGGGGGTGAGGTGGGGGTGTTGGGGTTGGTCAGGGGGTGTTGCGGTTGGTGGGGGGGTGAGGTGGGATTGTTGGGTTTGCTTGGGGGGGTGAGGTGGGGGTGTCGGGTTTGGTCGGGGGGTAAGTGAGCCGGGGGGGTGTCGGGGTTGGTCTGGGGGGGTGGGAAGGTGTCGGGGGGGTGAGGGGTGTGGTGTGGGTGTTGGGTTTGGTCTGGGGGGGGGGAAGGTGTTGGGGTGGGTGCCCATACCAAACCCGACACCCCCCCGGCTCACTTACCCCCCGACCAAACCCGACACCGCCACCTCACCCCCCCACCAACCGCAACACCCCCTGACCAACCCCAACACCCACCCCTCACCCCTCACCCACCCCAACACCTTCCCACCCCCCCAGACCAAACCCGACACCCCCTGGCTCACTTACCCCCCGACCGAACCTGACACCCCCACCTCACCGCCCCCACACCAATCGCAACACCCCCAGACCAAACCTGACACCCCCCAGCTCACTTACCCCCGACCGAACCCGACACCCCTACCTCATCCCCCCAAGCAAACCTGACACCCCCACCTCAACCCCCCACCAACCGCAACACCCCCTGACCAACCGCAACACTCACCCCTCACCCACCCCAACACCTTCCCACCCCCCCAGACCAAACCCTACACCCCCCGGCTCACTTACCCCCCAACCAAACCCAACAACCCCACCTGACCCCCCCAAGCAAACCCAACACCCCCACCTGACCCCCGACCAAACCCGACACCCCCCCCGGCTCACGGTGCACTGTGTAGCACACAGATTATTAAATACACTGTTCAGTCGGGGGGTGAGGTGGGGGTGTCGGGTTTGGTCGGGGGGTGAGGTGGGGGTGTTGGGTTTGTTTTGGGGGGTCAGGTGGGGTTGTCGGGTTTGGTCAGGGGGGTAAGTGAGCCGGGGGGTGTTGGGGTTGGTCGGGGGGGTGGGAAGGTGTCAGGGTGGGTGAAGGGTGGGTGTTGGGGTTGGTCAGGGGGTGTCAACTGTCTGCCCCCTCCCCACCTCCGACTGACCCGAGCAACGCCGGGCACTTATGCTAGTATACAATATAAATGTTTGCTATTTCAATCTAACAGGATACAGATAAGTGAAAATAATGCATGAAACATCTCAGTAGTTTTCATGAGGTTTAAACACCAATCATCTGCTAACACCTTCAACAACAACTTTCATCTGTACTAATACACAAGTGAGTTGGCCTGGCTTCCAGCTGCAAGTTTGTTAGTTTTTTTACTGATGCCTACACCTTGGCCAAAGCAGGCACTTGGCTTATCAGCATCACACTCACAATCTTCAATACAGAATGGCTGAAAAGGTGCAACAAGTGATATTAACCATCATACCCCACAAACAGGAGCACCTGAAGGATCAAGATTTCTTTAACGAAAAACAGCAAGGGAAATTCATTGATTTCTATTGGTTAAATCATTCCCTCTTGTGATCGGCATTTCTGGAAGAAAGCTTCTTACACAGGAAATGGTCACATCTTCCCAGGCAGAGGGTTTGGGTGAGCACACTTTCTCTGGATTTGTGGATATCATTATTTCACCCTTAACAAAAGCAAAATTGTTGGGAGATACTAAGCTAAATTAAGGATTCCACTATTGCTGCTACTGATTTTTGAAACCCAGCGAGAGGTGTGGTGGTGTAGTGAGCGGAAGATTATTATGACGGCAATTGGTAGGGGGCATAGTTACGCTTCTGAGTTGTCTCCAGGGGACGGCATAATAAGGTTATCACCTTGGGAATGGCCTTGTTTTTCTGTTATCTCGTGTGTATGTGTCTGAGAACAGTTTCTCAGCTGTGTAAGTTGTTTACCTACCCTGTGTGAATCTCGACTTGTGTGAAACCAAATAGGTAAACTGAGGCAGGATTGCAAAACATGTGATTAACTATTCATGAGTTATGTATGAGATGCAAATGAGCATGAGTATTTCTGTGCTCACACACCCTTGTGTGTCGGGCTTCGTCTCTGGGCATTGCTCCGATGTGCCAGATCTCCTGTATCATGGCGGCGCTGATTGGGGCCCCCAGCGCCAGATGGCCGCTACCTTCAATAAACTCACTACTTTCCATCTAGCCACTGTGTGTGAGCCTAGTCCCTACAGGACTACCAAAAGTACCCTGCAACAGGTGGGAAAGATTTCCAAAAGTTTATCTACTGTGGACAAGCCTTAGTATGTGGTCCCTTCCTGGCAGGCCTTTGTCTACACTAGAAAGCTGTACCTCTTTAACTATAGGGTATAATTGATACAACCCCCTAGACATGATTATACTGGTAAACTGTGCTTGTAGTATTATAAGCTTATACCATCAAGGAGGCTATAACAATTCCAGGGAGGAAAAAATCACACTGCTAAGTAAAACAGTTGTATTGGTAAAACTTTAAAGAGAAGACTAAGCCTAAATGTGTCAGACTGAAAGAGGACTAGGAATTGGAGAAATTTAACTCTAGCCTTTTTTGTGGTAATGTGAAATTTTGAGTGCAGAAATGCAAGAGGGAAAATCTAAAGCTGCTGTGAAATGTTAAACTTATGGAAGTACTTGCCTGAAATAGCTTATCTCAAAATACTAAATCAAGTTCACCAAGCACAGCTTGCTCTAGATCAGTGGTTCTCAAACTTCATGACCCCTTTTACACAGCAAGCCTGAGTGTGACTCCTTCCCCCTTATAAATTAAAAAACCACATTTATATTTAACTCTATTTATAAATGTGGGAGGTATTCTCCCATTCTGTCAATGAAAAGGATGTAGATTTCCTCCCATTGTATTTTAGTTTTTGTTTTATCTCCTTTGAAGCATGAGGGATGGCCACAGCTCGAGCTGGGACATTGGACGGGGAGGACCAGGGTTCTCTCAAGTACTTGTTTGCCTGGTTTTTCCTCACATGCTGTTTCTAGCATATCACCCTATGTGGAATTGGTAAGGAATGTTTCCTGTCAGATTGGAAGTGACTTAGAAGATTGAAAAACCAACGTTCTCAGTATGGGGTGCAGATCACTCACCAGGATTATCTGGGTATATCTCACTTCCCTGCCATTGCAAGGGCCTTCAGGACTGGTGGACCTCAGTCCCTTCTAGTCTCTGCCTGCAGCACACAATAGTCTACTCTCTTGTGGACTGTAATATTTTGGTTTAATTCTGGTTGCGGGAGTTAATGGGTGGGTGGTGTTGGAGGCCCATGATATACCTGAGGTCAGACTAAATAATCTGTCCCCTCGAGCCTTAAAATTCTATGACTCTACAAGGATACACCTAGGGGCTTATCTTGCAGAATATGTGCCGGCCAATGCATAAGAATGCAGGTAGACAAAGCGAGGTCAAGTCTCTAGTAAGGGAAACAGAAACTCCTGTCTTGCCTCAAGTGGGTCAGTGGAATAGAGTGCTATCTTTTCAGGTGAATATTTATATTTTCTACCCAGTTTCTTCTATACATACACGCTAAAGAGTTTTTTGGTTTTTTTAAACACTCCTTTTGCATGATGCACCTTTGTAGCAGGGCTTGTTCTTTACAAGATATACAAGCCACATTTACTCTGCCAACAGCTATGAAGTGTTGGACTCCTTGGTAGAAAAGCTTACGGTTAAAATGCTGCATTTCTCCAGTTACTTTCTATTATGCTAGTTTTACAAATTGGTCAAACTTCAAGAACACAATAAAAAGGGACATGGATACAAAAAAAAGGATGCTGGACACAACTTTTTACTCTGCTAAAGATAACAGATGACAATTTGCATTCACTACAACTTGTTTTAAAACAAGTGTAAATTCAGTGCTTCTTGGAGGTGCTGCAGACTGCCAAGAACAGAGATCTTGTTTATACACAACTTGTGCCAATTTAAAATCAAATTTCATTCAACACTATAAAACCCTGTGTAGGCACTCTTAATGGGATTTATTGATTCATCCTGGGACACTAATTTACTTGTATAAGCTATTTAGATATAAGCCAGGTTTAAAACGAGTCATGTCCACACACACAACTCACTGCGCTTTAAAAAAAAAATCACATCATTAGAGACACAAGGTAAGGGAGGCAATTTTTTTTTATTGGACCAACTTCTGTTGGTGAGAGAGACCAGCTTGTGAGCTACACAGAGCTCTTCTTCAGCTCTGGGCCTGACCCAAGTTTGCACTGGCCTAAGTGCATTGTTCTGTTGAGACTGGTTTCATTGCAGTGATGACTGGATTTGTAATAGCAGTGGTTGGCACTTGAGCTGAGCCACGCCACGTAAACATACTAAAGATTGTGAGATTAATATCAGTCCTTCCAATAATGAAATGTGGATCACTTTAAGCAGTTTCAAAACTCACAGGGTATGACCTTACATTAGTTCCAAGATGCTATACGTTAGTAAGCTCATCCAACTAATTTCCTATAATGGTGAGGTGGATATTTCACATATGCGAAAGAGTTTAGCGTAAAGCAGGCTTTAAGAAAATCATGGAAACACCATTTTGGAAGGCTGATGTTAAGGGGAAAGTAAACTCCAAGAAAGTATCTTGTTCTCTCCAAAGAGAACATAGGATGATGATAAAATGAAGTAACTGTCTTTTTGAAGGTGAAGCATCAAGAATAGAGAAATAGCCTGCAGTTTAATGAACCAGGCTCTATCAAAACTAAATATGAGAAAATTCTGTCAATTTGGAAGAGAATCTTTCAGTTAAACTTGCCCAATTTTACAGCATCTAAGTTTTTGTTGAATGCTTAGGAAGTCTCACTAAGTATGTCCACACTACAAGCATTATTGTGGCACAACTGCAGGACAGCAGCTAGAGCTATTGTAGTGCAGACATTTCAGCAAAAGGGGTTTTTCCCCATCGCTGTTGCAAAGTCACCCCCTTGAGACAGTAGCTAGGTCAAAGGAATAATTCTTCTGTCAACATAGCTGCATCTACAATGCAGGTTAGGTAGGTCAGCTTAACTACTTTTTCACAGCCCTGAGTGATGCAACTAAGTTGGCTTAAGTTTTAGGTCTCCACAAGGCCTATTTCTCTTGAGTGACACATGTAGGCACTCCCCTGAAGCAGTTCCATGCATTATCATTCTATCACATAACAGAGAATAGCAGTAATTTAATATTGAGTCACTAAAGTTAGATAATTATTCCACAACTATCCCTTTTTGCAATTTGAAGAATGTGCCATGTATGTAATTTCTGTGGCAGCTTAATTCTTTGATCAGATCCTTCACAAAACTGATGTTGAGTTCTGGTTAATATCTGGCACTACAGATGCTTAAAACAAACTATAAACTTTCTGAGTAATATAAAACAGACAAATGTTTTGACAAGCTTTTATTGTGAAATATTGGATTTAGAAAAAGGTACAAAATGTCAATCAGTTGTGTGTCAATACAGTATTTCAATAGTCTATACATGTGGACAGCTGAATAGCTTCACTGCAGAATGCATATTTAGATATACTATCGAAAAAGGGACCGCAATATTCACAGACTTAAAATACATAAATAACTTGAGCCAAAGTGGCAATCACCTGTCAATCTTAATTGACAACTTAAAACAGGCTAAAATGCACATTACAATACATCTCTCTTTCCTGATCAACATTAAAAGAACATCAGTTCATTCTACACTCTACAGCTCCAGGATCTCATTCATCAGGACTGGGATTCAATTTGCTAGTTTACGAAGTCTAAAAATTAAAGTTAGGTTACAGAAGAAAGAGATCAAGAGTTTAATAACTAAATACTGTGAAGCCCCTAAATGTTTTTAGCACTGGGATCTATAAAGCTTAAATATAATATCGAACTTTTCTTTAAAAAAAGACAACTTATATTGCAGCTCAAGGTTTGAAGAATTACTTAATGGGATAATTCATCAATTTGACATGCATGGTTCTGAATTGGTTTTTAAAATCCACATGAACCATGGACTGGAGGCCAGTAAACTGGAGAGAAAAGCCCCCAGTATCAAGTAAGTGGATCAGTAAGTGGTTGAAAGACAGTATCAAAATATTATTCTGAACTAATGAAAGTCAGAAAAACTCCAATTTAACATCCCAATAGGACAGCAGCAGCATTTTCTATTCTAGCTGTACTAGTAAGTTTAAAGAACAGTTTTTATAAACTTACAAAGTTGATCTTTATGTACAAAAAAAAATAATTAAATACATCTTCACTGTATGAAACAAGCTAGAGCTTTCCAAATTGTAATTTTTCATTTTTCATTAGACTAAGTCTTTTCTAAACTGCTGAAGTTGTTCACAATTCAGTAGCATCTTGGTCAGGGGTGGGCAAACTACTGCCTGTGAGCTAATTCTGCCCGGCTCCTGACTGTAGAGGCTACCCCTGACCCTTCCCCTGCTGTCCCCCTTCCCCCCCCACAAAATCCGCTTTTCCAGATCTCCCAGAGCGTCAGTGTGCCATGTTGAGGAGCAGTCCTGGACAGCACTGCAGCGGTGTGGCTGGGGGGGGCATGTGAGGTCCTGCCGCACAGCCTGCAGCTCACAATCCTGCCCCCTTACTACACCATTCCCCCACCCCCCAGAGCCTCTGCGTGCCGTGTCCAGGAGCAGTCCTGGACAACGCTGCAGCGGTGTGGCTGGGGGGGGCATGTGAGGTCCTGCCGCACAGCCTGCAGGAGCTCACAATCCTGCCCCCTTACTACACCATTCCCCCACCCCCCAGAGCCTCTGCGTGCCGTGTCCAGGAGCAGTCCTGGACAACGCTGCAGCGGCTTGGCTTTGGCGGGGCCTGAGCTGCCGCTGGGGGTGGCGTGGTAAGGGAGCGGGGCTGTGAGTTCCAGTGAGCCAGGTGGCAGAGCTCAGGCCCCGCTAGAGCCACGTCGCTGCAGCGTTGTCCAGGGCTGCTCCAAGATGTGACGTGCTGAGGCTCCGGGAGAGGCGGGGGTAAGTGGCATGGTAAGGGGGAGTCCTGGGGGTCTGTCAGGAGGCGGGGAGGTGGATAGAGGTCAGGGCAGTCAGGGAACAGGAGGCTGGGGAGGGGGCATTCAGGGGACAAGGAGCAGGATGGGTTGGGTATTCTGAGGGGGGCAGTTGGGGCAGGTAGTGGGTGGGGGTCAGATAGGGGGCGGGGCCTTCCCTACCCGGCCCTCCGTACAATTTTGGAACCCTGATGTGGCCTCGGGCCAAAATGTTTGCCCACCCCTGATCTTGGTAGATAGCCAGAGGACGTGAGATTCTAGTCCTCCAAGCAGCAAGATGTCACAGACAAAGCTAGCTGAAGTGCAAGCAGCTCCCGAGTCACCAAATCAACATCCACATCTAAACTAGAGCTACCATCTGACAGACGACTATTCCAAGTTATGCTGGTTTAGAACTTGCTTTTCTAAACAGTGTACCCCAGGCATGCGAAGCTGTTTCAGCCTATTAAGACACTTGTATTGAAGTCCATTAGGAGCAGAGCTAAAACGGAACGTAAAAACAGAAGATTCCATTTGAGGGGTTGAATAATAAGCTTTCATTTGAAACCACGTCCATTCCCTTTATTTACGTACTGACAGTTACAATTTTGGCTACTTTTTTCTTGATGTGTATCTTTACTAAACTAAGTATGTGTCAATCTAGTTACTTCATTTTTAAAAAGTGACCAGGTTACAACTAAGTACATTTAAAACCAAGACAAACTGAATATGCAAGTCTGAAAAATAAAACAGTGAGTATTAACTATACTGCTAATTCAGGAGTACAATGGTTGCTATGAAACTTTAAAAGTTAGCACTGGGCCAACAGGAAAAATACATAAAGCATTATAGTCTAGTGTGGCAAAAAACATACAAATTGTTTATTTAGGAAGTGTTTGGCATAATAAGCACTAACCAGACTCAACAAACCCCACAGATGCAATCTAATAAGGTTAAAAAAAATCAATACACACTGTCCATCAATTAGCTAGCTCTTAATGCTGCTTCAAGCACGGCACTAGCAACTTTGATCTTTGCTTTTGATTCCGCTGTACATACATTTATATATACACAAACATTTATTAAACATGATCTTAAAACAAAAATGTTATGTACAAAATACCAACATTCCTATAAATAAACAGTTGGAGAAAGGCACTTGCAAGAAAAAAGTCTACAGTAAATCTTACAAAAAAACCACACTTTGCCTCTGGTACTGTACAATAGATAATCTTTCAATAAATTCCTATCACAAGAATGTAAAACACTAGTTACTCACTTGTTATCACTAAGAATATAACTGTTACAATTGTATTTACAATTATGTATACATCTTTTGAGTTTCATTTAAGAGCACCATGATTTCCATCCTAAATGTCCTATATTTTAATAAAAGGAAAAAAACAGTTGCCAGAACCAGTGTCCATATTCTTATTCCAAAAGCGTCGTCCTTGCAGATTTATAAACTTGAAACTGAACTTTTGGCCAAAGTTAGTATAGTTTAAGGGATTCGGTTGCTGCTTTGAACTCTGTAGAAAGTATATCTATTTTGTTATTGCATGATGTGTTTTAAAGAGAGCACTGCTGCATTACCCCTCTGCAATTGTTAAATACTATTGCTGGCAAAAAAGTTCCCAATATAAAAAAAATAAAATAAAAAAATTCTTCAAGCCAGTTGAAGTACTTTATCTGAACAATTTAACTAAAAAGCTGCATATTAGTTATAAAAATGTGTAGGAAACATGCCGACTAATCTTGTGTGCAAAAATATTTTTCCACTACACAGGATTTTAAGGGCTTCACAGAATTACTCAAATTTACATTGAGCAGTAATCCTCATGTAAGTAACCAATTCCTCATGGAGATGTTAGTATACTCCCACTTTTATCAAACTTTTTACCCTTTGACAACGCAGCAACCTGTTTGAGTAGTTCTCTGTTTTTGGCCTGTAATATAGATAAAAAGATAGATTTATAAAAATACCTTCTCTTTAAATACAACAGAAATACTGTTCAAAAGTTCTAATAGTTACTCTTAATTTCAATACTATATCCATCAGTGACATACTGCTGAAAGAGATCAACTTCTTGAATAGGAGGGAGCAGTTATTCAACAGTGTCCAATTTTGGGGCCCACACTACAAGAAGGATGTGGAAAAATTGGAAAGAGTCCAGAGAAGGGCAACAAAAATGATTAGGGGGCTGGAGTGCATGACTTATGAGGAGAGGCTGAGAGAACTGGGATTGTTTAGTCTATAGAAAAGAAGACTGAGGGGAGATTTGATAGCTGCTTTCAATACCTGAAAGAGGGTTCTAAAGAGGATGGATCTAGACTGTTCTCAGTGGTAGCAGATGACAGAACAAGCAGTAACGGTCTCAAGTTGCAGTTGGGAAGGTTTAGTTTGGATATTAGGAAAAACTTTTTCACTAGGAGGGTGGTCAAGCATTGGAACGAGTTACCTAGGGAGGTGGTAGAATCACCTTCCTTAGAGGTTTTTAAGGTCAGGCTTGATAAAGCCCTGGCTGGGATGATTTAGTTGAGGTTGGTCCTGTTTTAAGCAGGGAGTTGGACTAGATGACCTCCAGAGGTCCCTTCCAACCCTATGATTCTAACAGTGCCATGCACAACTGTCTTGCTTAAGTTATGAAGCCATTCCTGCATAAAGTTTCTGTTCCTGAGAATAAATCAGCATGATGGCTGAAGTTTTCAGTACTGCGCAGGTATTTAAGCTCCACATCTTCCACTAGTTTTATAAAGGAAGATATAAAGCCAAATCTCTCATGGATTTGCAAAATCAATATATCTACTGCATTGCAGATAGATATTTATGCTCATTCTAGAATTTATAAATCGATTCAGGTTTTCCTGCTGCTTAAAAACAGTTGTACTTTTGATTAACCTCTTGCACTGCAATAAAATTGTGCAGTTATGCTAGGTCATTGTATCACATTGAACAGGTATACCAGCATTTCTTAAAGTATGAGGTGTGCCCCTCGAGGAGGAGGGCATGAGGAACTACCTGGGGGAGAGGATGCGCCTCAATTGCTATTAAAAAGTATCTATTTAGTGGTTAAGTTTAAAAAGAAAACGCAAATGAAACAGAGAGAGAGAGAGAGAGAGAGAGAGAGAGAGAGAAAAAAAAAGAGAGAGAGAGAGAGAACCTGAAACACCTCAGAGAGGGGAACTAATCCATCCATGTCAGTGACCGGTAATTCATGCAAGGATGACAGAGCACAATGGTTATATTTAAACTATTTAATTTCTCAAAGCATATATACAAAATATTTTCTATTAAAACTATTTTTAAGCATTTACCTGCAGTTGTTCCACTGTTTCCTTGTGAGCTTTTTCCATACTGTTCATTTTTGTCCTTAAATTAGACTCCTGGTACTGAAAGTCTGCCTTCAGCTCTGTCAACTAAGAAAAACAACTTCTATGAGGATATTTTGGAATGCTACCTCAAACGTTTTTTTAACTCTTAGATCCATAAAATAATTTTTCTGAGGTATAAAAGTCTCTCAGGGACACTGACTACTTTCTTCATTTACTGCTTCTTGTGTTGACAGCTCAGCATGGTTAAAAATATCTTACAGCACAAGTTAAATATCTCTTTTACATGTGAAAGTACCATTTCGGAACTGGATATGGAAGACTAGTCCTTCAAAGTATTTTCAGACATTGGATTCACTGATTTACAATATTCAGCTTTATTTTCAGCCATGATACTCATCTGACAGGCTTCAGCTGACACTGGCACAAAGCTGTTTTTTGGGCAACAAATCTGAAGTACAGTCCAAAATTGATGTCCTAGTAGAAGAGGTTTTAGAACAAATTGATAAGTTAAACAGTTGGACGTCACCAGGATCATGTGGCAATCACTCAAAGAAGGATTTCAGAAGGAACTGAAATATGAAACTGCAGAACTACTAACTGTTGTATGGAACCTGTCACTGAAATCAGCCTCTGTCTCAGATGATTGGAAGGCAGCTACTATAACATCAACTTTTAAAAAGGGCTGCAGAAGAGATCCTGGCAATTACAAGCCAGTGAGACTAACTTTAATACAAAGCAAACTGGCAGAAACTATAGTAAAGAACAGAATTTTCATACACTGATTCTTCCCCAACAAATCCGGTTTATGTGGCATTTGTAAAAGGAAATCATGCCACACCAATCTACTAGAATTCGTTGAGGGAGTCAACAAGCATGTTGATAAGTGTGATCCTGTTGATACGGTGTACCTGGACTTTCAGAAAGTCTTTGACAAGGTCCGTAACCAAAGGCTCTCAAAGAAACTAAGTAGCCATGGGATAAAAGGAAAGGCCCTCATGGATTAGTAAGTGGTTGAAAGACAGGAAACATGATAGGAATAAATGGTCAGTTTTCACAATGGAGAGGTGAACAGCGGGGTCCCCCAAGATCTGCACAGGGACCCATGCTGTTCAACGTATTCATTAATGATCTGGAAAAAAATGAGGTAAACAGTTAAGTGGCAACGTTAGCAGATGGTACAAAATTATTCATGCCAATAAGTCCAAAGCAGACTGCAAGTAGTTAGAGGAATTTCACAAAACTGGTTGGTTGGGTTAATACTTAATCTTGCCATGAGCGCAGGGGACTGGACTAGATGACCACTGGAGGTCTCTTCCATTCCTAGGATTCAATGACTGGGCAACAAAACAGCAGATAACATTTGACATTGATTCGTGCAAAATAATGCACACTGGAAAAAAACAATCCTTACTATACATATACAATGATAGGTTCTAAATTAAACGTCACCACCCAAGATAGACCTTGGAGTTACTGGGGATAGCTCTCTGAAAATACTGCTCAATACACAGCAGCAGCCAAAAAGGCTAACGTATGTTAGGAACTATTAGGAAAGGGATAGATAAAATATCATAATGCCACTATATAAATCCATGGTGTCCTGACACCTTGAATACTCTGTCCAGTTCTGGTTACCGCATCTCCAAAAAGGGCATAGTGCAAAGTTCAAAGGAAGACAACAAAGATCATCAAAGGTATGGAATGGCTTCCATACAAGGAGAGACTAAAAAGATTAAGACAATTCAGCTTAGAAAAGAGATAACCAAGTCTATAAAAATCAAGAGTGGTTTGGAAAAGTGAATAGAGAAGTGTTATTTACTCTTTCACACAATACAAAAACCAAGGGTCACACAATAAAATTAATAGACATCAACTTTAACACAAACAAGAGGAAGTACTTATTCCACATAGCACAAGTAACCTGTGGAACTCGCTGTGATGGTCAGAAGTATATGAGGGTTCAAAAAAGAAATGGATAAATTCATGGAGCATAGGTCCATCAATGTCTATTAGCCAAGATGGTCAGAGCACAATCCCAAGCTCAGGACAGCCCTCAACCTCTGACAACCAGAATCTGGTGTGAAAGATGGGGAGAATCACTGCATAATTGCCATGTTTGTACATTCCCCCGGAAGCCATACTATGGGCCATTGTTGGATATAGGACACTGGCCAAGATGGATAATGGTAACAGTTAATTAGCATAAAGCTGTAATTTACATGGCAAATATCTACAGAGACATAATAAAATGATTCTGAAGAATAAGTCTTTCTATTATAGCTCATTCCTAAATGGAGTGTAAATTCTGAGAAATCTATAATTGCCATTGCAAAAACTCATTGAGAGGAGAGTTAAATCACAAGTGAAGTTTATATAGGAAAGTTACTTATCTTTCAGTTCTCCTCTGAAGACTAGCTTACAGGTTTCTTGCCTCTGGGTCTCTGTTACCAAGCATGAAACAGGCAGAAATAAATGCTCTGGAGGCGTATTAATCCCCAAAGACAGTGGGCAGAAGCATAAGGCATCTAAGACCTCCAGTGCCACCCTTGGAGCCTTCTAGTCAAGTTTGATTTATCAAGAAGTGAAGCCCCCCCAGAGACAACTAAGCCAGTCATAACAAAAGGGCTGAAAAACCTTACAAAGATTTCCCTCCACGCTGAACAAAGCTGGGAAGTGAAAATCCTGAAAGATGACATCTTCAGGAATGCAGAACTACAAGTAATTCCTCCTCTTCTGACATACCAGCCACATAATATTCTCAGAACAGACTTTTTTCTAAATCTTCTTGTGGAACCCAGATACTTGCAGGCAAGCAGACCTACAGACATCCATTCCTGAGGCAACAGCTCTTGGTACCTTGTCACTTGCATAACAGAACACCTGCACTCAGTTCTGGCTCAGTCCAACACTTTTATCCACCATCTTTGAGTTCCTGGTATCTGTCCTGTGGACTACATTCAGTCAGTTCCCCAGTATTTAATATGTTGTTAGGCCATGAAGGCCCGGGTAGTTTCTAACGTGAAGAATAGAATAATTGTCTGATATCTTCTCTAGCCACGGTTGTCTTGACCACTGGGATGGGAGAAATTGCTGACAGAGTCTAGGGCAGTGTGTTCTTCTCAGCAACGTTTGAAGCAAAAGAGGTGGTATGAGTTGTCTGACACACCTTTCCCAAGTGCTCCAAAATAGAAAGCAAGATTAGAGCCATGAAATTGGATGGAGGCTCATTTCACGTACGTATTAATTGTCGCCCTTGTAAATTCCTGGACCGGTGCTAATCCAGATGCCACCAACTTTATCCATTAGAGAAAGTCAAATGCTTACAGAGCATGTCTTGTTACTCCTTCAGTTAACCTGTTCTGCATCTAGGAGGCAGCCATTGCATCCCTGACCACCATCATGCTTCCAACGAAGTGGGTATTAGCCCACGAAAGCTTAAGTTTCAATACTTCAGTTAGTCTTTAAGGTGCCACAGGACTCTTTGTCACTTCTGCAATTCCAGGCTAACACTGCTACCTCTCTGATTCTTGACATCATGCTTCTACTAAGCCAATAAAGTAGTGAGCCAAAGAGACACTGGAGTATTAACTATCTCAAAAGGCATCAGCAATGGCTGTGCCCAGACCTTCAGCACAGGTGCCGTGGGGTTTGTGTACTGCTATTAAAGGCCAGTACTTTGTTTGTTGAAGGAGCCAATCCCGGGGCACAGGTATCAAACTCAAGACTTATCTTGATGAAGGATCAGAGACAAGTATTAGTGATGGCATTAAAACTGTACAAAATCACCAGGAGAGACATGGCTAGGCTATTGAATACACCATGGAGGCTCTCCAAAGCAGTCTTCCCTGTCCAGAACCCATGTGAAGAGATAATGCCGTGGTCTAGGATGTGAAGGTGCCCGAAGTCTTTGGAAGTGGTGAGTCGGAGGGCAGATGGCTCTCTTCTGGTGTCTCCTGATAATTATTTGTTTGAAAGAAAATTCCTAGTCTGATGTGACAAATGTCAGTATCATAGACATTCAGCACTGATACCTTGATTTGTGGATTTGGATGGGATGAAACAGAATTTTCTTTTCCCTGGGCTCAGAGGGAAACAAGGTCTGCACAGATATGGGCACTGCAGGCAGAATGGACCTTTCAGACAGAGACTGTATGGAGGTATGACTGGTCTTCCTTCCCACCCAGGTGCTGACGAACTGGATGTTATTCAGAAAGATACCTGAAAAAGCTTTGAAGTTCAGAGAACTGAGATGCCAAGAAAAAGGTTCTAAGAACAGTAATACTAAGGCGCTGAAGTACAAGTTGCCAAAACAAAAACTCAGGCCAAACAGAAGTTTCTCTATGATCCCCAGAGGCTGGCAACCCTATCAATGCTCCTAGGGAAACAGAGGCCACAGAGTAAGAGAAAATTTGAAGACAAAAATATATTCATAACAGTTAGGTACAGAGTGTTTAAGAGCTGAAGACGTGCAGCTCCTGTGGAGTGCTATCAAGGTCAAAAAGAAATTGGAAGGTTCTGAAAGTAGTGGTTAAGGCATGGAATATCATACCACCGCTAGCTCAGGACTGCTTGTGCTACTACTGACCTAAACCTTGGGGAGTTCCAGCTATTTTGCATTAAGAAGCAGAGACCCAGGAGTGAGAATCCTGCAGAGAGGAAAATGAATTTAATTTTCAAAAAGTAGAATACATTCTATAGTACATCCTCTGCTCCTTAATGAATAGCCATATTTAAAATGTCTCAGCTAATAATTCTGAAACAAGGATTTTACAATTGCATTAAGTGAAAAATAAAATGCAGCATGAACCTAATCACTGCCTTTAACACAAGTATTGTCCTCTGCCTTGCCAATCATTCAAATTGTGAGCTGCATTTTGTCTGTCCTAATCTACACCAAACTAGACCTCCTAGCTAACATGATTAGCAAAACATCAGTTCTATCAAATATCCTCTTCGTGAGTTATGGAGAAAACTGGACAAGTGAAGAACTGTATTCAAACAACAAAGAGTCTTGTAGCACCTTATAGACCAGGGGTCTCAAACATGCGGCCCGGGGGCCACATGTGGCCCGCCAAGCCCTTCCCTGCGGCCCGCCAAGCTTCCTGGTGCCCCCCCCCTTGGTCCCCCCATAGCAGTTTGCAGGACGGAGGGGCCAGAAGTGGAGGCTTCTCTGCTGCCTGGCTGGGCCGCGCGTGTTTCTAGCTCTGGACTTCCTATATTGCTCTTGCTTTGTTTGCCAAACAGCTGTTGGTGGTGCCTAGCGCTTTCCAGGAGGGAATGGGGAGCTGCGTGCTCAGAGGAGGAGGTGGGGCAGGGGTGGGACCTCTTGGAAGGGGTGGAGTGGGGGCGGAGCCGGGGCAGCAAGGGCGGGGTGTGTGTCAGTGGTGCGGCCCTCGGGCCAGTGCACTAGTCCTCATGGAAGGGGTGGAGTGGGGGCACAGCTGGGGAAGCGAGCGTGTGCGTGTGTGTCAGTGGTGCGGCCCTCGGGCCAGTGCACTAGTCCTCATGCGGCCCTCGTGGTCATTTGAGTTTGAGACCCCTGTTATAGACTAACAGATTTTAGGGATCATGAGCTTTCGTGGGTTAAGACTGGGTCTTAACCCACGAAAGCTCATGATCCCTAAAATCTGTTAGTCTTGTAGCACCTTATAGACTATCGCCTTTGCAGATCCAGACTAACACAGCTACACCTCTGTATTAAAACATCTCTCTCTCTCTCTCTCTCTATATATATATATATATATACACACACACACACACACACACTGTAAATGTTTAGCTACATTTACGCACTGGTTGTCTTTTAGTTATTTGATTATAGTACTTATGTAAAAGGGCTAATAGCACCAACAATCACTATTCTAGAATTAAAGATAAGTGTTCTGATAAATGCTTGGAACTCAGTCACCACCAAGTTCAAAGTACATGAAATGGGGACATATGAACATTAATGTTAATCTAGCTGGTCAATTTATTAAGTACTGCATTTGCTTTCAGTGAAAGTTATTGAATTAAAATTGTACTGCAGGAAGAAACTATGTGCAAAGACCAGTGACTCCAGAATATACAAAGTTATTAGCTCAAGCAACAAAATTCAGTTTAGTGTTTTGCTTGTAAAAAGGGCACAAATACATGTTACTGTGTGCCAACTTTAGATGAACAATGGGAGTACAAGCTTCCTCAAACTGCTCTTTTTGTGTTTCACCAAGATCAAATTTAAAGAGTCAAAAGGTAGTTTCATATTAATTTAAGGCCTCCCACTGACTTCAATGGGAATTTGACAAGTCTCTTTAGCGAGCAAGCACAAGTATTAAGGAACTACCAGGAAAGGTAATGGCAGCTTTTGTAATATGAATTGGACTGCCCAATTCATTTCACTTTCACCACTGAATACCTAGAGATAAGGAATTTCTAAGCATTCTAAAGTGGTCCAGGTTAATTAGCTTAGCCTCAAAGATTCAATATACCAGTACAAGAACTTAACATTGCAGTCCCAAAAGCACCCATTTACACAACCTTAAACTGGCCAACAAGTCAGTTGCTTAAGAGAGGAGCATCTAATGAAAGTTTGGCAAAATGAAAATATTTGGGGCTGTTTTAAAGACAGTAGGCTGCATTTCACACTTGTCATTACATTCAGGGAGAGTTGCCTTACAGCTAAAATACATCCAAGTTGTGTGTCTGCCACTTAACTTTTTAAAAGGACAATTTGATAACACTGTAATCTCTATTCACAAAACAAATTTTTGGTATTAATTTTGTTTTAACGTTCAAACACAACTGTAAGGTTGACAGCTCGAGTCTACAAGATACAAGAAAAAATGTAATAGGTCTTATTAAGACGCTGTAGCCTTTACCTTTTTATCTTTTTCTAAGATAGTCTGATCTCTTTGCTGCAAAAGACGTTTGAGTGACATCACTTCTTCTTTCAACTGACTTATGAGGACAAAGTTGTCAGTTCCCCCACTGTCTGTTGACTGATTTATAGAGCTACTAAAATTAAAAAAAAAACCTGTTACTTTTAACATCAACAGAATAACACATTTTTCAAAGTTCAAATTGCTTAATTATCAATTCCACAAACATCCTTAAGGACTAATGCAAAAAAAGTATGTACCTGACAGAAATGGATGCAACTGGCAAATTACCTTACTAATGGCACACATTACATACACCTGCAGAAATATAATTGAGTATTAGCTTTGAGGGGGTCAAATTCTTCTTAAGTGAAGCAGCCTCTTTGTACATTTATTCCAACTGTTGATCAGAGACAGAATAAATTGTTCAGTCTCACACATTTAGGCCCAAAGACATTTTCTAGATACTACATCAGTTTAAAGCACCAGATTCAAAATCTGTGTCTTTCTGAAAAATCACTGATGTCAGAATATTGTTTTATAGCTATGGCCTTATGCTCTACTTTTGCTTCCCTTTTCCCAAAGCAGCTTAAAAACAAAAAAAAAAAAAAAAGAAGGGACAGTGCCAGCTTTCTACTGATAACAAATATTCAACTGACTGACAGCACTCTTGTCATCCTCAATTACTAGGATGAAAGTGTAATTTTTCACCTTTCTAATCTGCCAAACAAAAACAGCAACGGGCAGCAAACCAATATCTACTTCGTTCAACTATCTCAACTGTAGAATATAACTTTACCTATCTCCATTGGATGGCTTGGATTCCAGTTTGGGTTTTTTCTTTGGAGTTTCATTCTGAATAGCTGCAGAGGATTTATGGCTGAAATCAAACAACAAATAGTATAAATCAAAAGCAGGAGAACAGTCTCGTACCTCAGAACTGACCGACCTATTACTATTTACATATAAAATGACTCTCATACACCTAGAGATTAGTCTTGAACAATCAGACATGTAAGTATGAAAAAAAATCCTTTCAAATAAAGAATACAAGATTCATTTGCTAAAAAATTCAGAAATGGACAGTGTAATTACCTCTGTTTCCACAGTCCCTGATCTTGTTCTGGACTCAGATTGCTGATTCTGAAATACATACAATTAATACACATTCAGCAACAGGTCAACTTCCATTACCACTGTCTATAACTGAAAAAGCACCCATATCTAAGTTCTGTGCAGCAGAGAAGCTCAGTTTATAAATTTGTAATTGGATGGCTAATTAGCACGGAACATAGTAAGCACATTTGGGATTACTCCTCCTCAAGGCCAGGCTCATTTGAAACCAGTCTTTAAACTACTGCATGCTATCGTAAGGCACAAGGGAGAGGTTAGGGTTGACAATTCAACCTTGGTTCTAGTATTTCCCTATTTCTACAAACTTTATTTTAATTCTTGACAATTTTCAATAGAACTTGATTTTTTTTTTAAAATACAAGTTGTACCTTTATTCATTTCCAATGTAAGCTGACTGGAGAGTACAAGTGAAATGCTTATGTTCAACATATGTGCAACTTAGAATACTGCATTGGATGAAACTGAGCTCCTGCAGAGCCCAATTTAATTCATTACACACTTTAAACCCCCATGTGCATTGCTCTACCAAGAACACTAATAAAATTGGATAGGGCAAGATGATGGGAAACCACAGAGGCGGTTTACACAGGAAGGTACCTGTTGATCAGAGCAACCAACTCTCTGTTTAAGTTTGGAATTGTGCATTTTAATAAATATAAGCAAATACATGCATACACACTGAAGCGCTTTTCTTTATGACACCAGGAAGTTACTTGAAAATGTTTTATTTACATTGCTACCTCAATAGAATGCTGTCCTCGGGAGCCAAAAAATCGTACTGCGGCATAGGTCAAACCGCGTTATATCGAAGCCAGACACGTGGATGCATTGATCCACCGGGGCGCGCAGCCACGCCTACCCAGAGCGCTCCTTTACCGCGTTATACCAAAATTTGCCTTATAACGGACCGCGTTATATCAAGGTAGCAGTGTATTAGATATTTGCCATGCTCTCATGAAATAAGATTTGACCAGTTATATCTTGGGTAAGTCAAAATGGATTTTCACCACACATTGTAAGGCACCTATCATTCTTAATATTAATCTGCTTGCCAAAAGTGATTTTCTTCTTCTGACTGAGGGATCTAATGGGAAAATTACAGTTTATTCCTGCCACCCTCCTTGGTCTTCATTTTCAAGAGCAGTTGAACCAATTTTCTCCTCAAGTTTTTTTTTTGGTTTGTTTTTCAAGTAAATTTTGGTTAGATCAGAAAGTCTCAGCTTAGAAGATAGTAAAATGTCTTAAGCAACTGAAAAATGACGTTTATACTGAAAATGTCTAGGGTGGCTTAGGAATCTATGCATTCCAGCTGTAATTTTTCATTGTTCAATTTCTGAGAAATACAAAATGCTATAAAGAGGTTCCAAAGTAACACTATTTCAAGCCTGCAAATAACATGTATGATTCTTACACCAGTGTCCTTTTAACAGAATGGTAAAACAAACACTAAATCCTTGGAAACAGCTGCTTACAAAGAGTAATAAGTGTTTATAGGTGGACAAAACTGGGAGATACATGACAAAAGAAAATTGGTACTGTTTAAGCCACAGCCAGACAACTGCAAACACCCTGAAGCATGATTAGAGTGGCAAGTTTAAAAGTAAGAATTAAAATGACACTAGCATTGCCCTACTACTGATATGACAGCCACCCACTGTAAGTTTGAGGCCTTTTTCTGCAGCCACATTAAGGGAGCAGATATCATGAGCTAAAAAGCAGAAAGTCACATCCTCATATTCCATCTAAAATTACATTAAAACAATGAAATATCTGGCTGTTAAGATGGAGATTCTGTCCTAACAGTACCCACCACCACAAAATAAAGAAACAGATCTTAAGATGTTTAAAGAAAACTTTGCTTGATGGTATTCTGTCTGGATTCACTTAACAGTTGTGACTGTGAAATCTGTATTTCTTTCTTGTTTTGACTTTACAGTCCTTCCTTTTCTATTGTTTATCTGTATGGTTTCGGTCTGTTTCTTTGATTGTTTCTGTGTGTTGCACAACTAATTTGCAAGATTTAAGGTGGTGGGGTATGATTGGTTGAAAAATTGTTTTGCAATATGTTGGGATTGGTAAAGAATTATTTTGTAGTACTTTAATTTAAAATGATTGGTTAGGTATAGCCAGGGCCCTACCAAATTCATGGCCCATTTTGGTCAATTTTACAGTCCTAGGATTTTAAAAATTGTAAATTTCATGATATCCAATTTAAATCAGAAATTTCAGTGTTGTAATTGTAGGGATCATGACACGAAAAGAGTTTGAGGGGAGAGAAGTTGCAAGCTTATTGTCGGGGGGTTGCAGTACCACTAAATTTATGTCTGTGCTGCTGGTGATGTTGGCAAGGCCTTCAGAGTTGGCTGACCCGAGAGCAGTGGTCGCTGGCCTGGAGCCCAGCTCTGCAGGCAGAACAATCCACAGCAGTAGCACAGAATAAGGATGGCATGGTGTGGTATTGCCACCCTTTACATCTGTGCTGCTGCCTTTAGAGCAGCCACCATTCTCCGACCGCCCAGCTCCAAAGGTGGTGCAGAAGTAAGGGTAGCAATACTACAACCCTCCTACTCCCTGCACGCACTTTTTGGGTCAGGATCCTGTTTGAGAAACACGGGTCCCCTCCCCCCCCCCCATTAAATAGGTATAGTATAGGATAAAAGCATACAAAAGACCAGATGTCAAGGTCCATGCTCCATTTTTCATGGCTGTGAATTTGGTAGGGCCCTAGATATAGCTAAACAGGACTCACGTTTAATTATATAAACTGGAGCCCAAAAGGAAGCTCTTTGGAACCTACCTCTAGGACACAGCCCAAGATCAGAGCTGCCAGACCTCAGCACCCTGCCAACCATATTGTGCAGAAGCTGGAGGAGCCCCAGATGACTTGATCCTGACTGGCCACCAGGAAAAGTTCATCTGCCTTATTGGGAACGGTGAGCACTGTAAGCTGTGTGTGTGTATTCTGTTTTGGTAACTGTTAAAGATTAAGAATATTACTGTGCAAGGCTCTTTCACTGATAAAAGGCCTAGCAAACCTGCAGAAGATTACTCCCTGAGCA
This sequence comes from Sternotherus odoratus, assembly GCA_032164245.1. NCBI lineage: Eukaryota > Metazoa > Chordata > Testudines > Kinosternidae > Sternotherus > Sternotherus odoratus. The sequence continues at coordinate 278,241,592 of JAVMKO010000001.1, read as the reverse complement.
CTAGGAACTGGGTATGGGTGGCCTTCAACCCTAAGAACTTGTTAAGGGTAGGTATCTTTCATCCTAGGAAAGGGTCGGGGCCTATATTAACCGGGTTACGCCTTGAGCTCACAGAAGGGTAAAGGTGGGGTGCCTTAGGGTAACACCATGAATATCAGTCAGCATTAGATACTCCAACAATAAGTGGGAAAATCAGAGGTGAAATGCTTCCAGCCCAAAGATGGTGCCGTGACATCATTTATCTACTCCTCAGATAAGTAACCCCATTAGCATTTCTAGACTTATGGGCAGTTTCAACATCAGCCGGTAATTAGACTGCCAAAAGGTTTTTCTTTCTACTAAACTAATTCCAGTCCATTCCATTTATAATAATACTGAGATTCTGCTGGGATTTGTGGAATAAATTCACAAAATGTTATTCTTATTTTAAATTCAGTAATGTAAACAGCTACTTTCATTTCACTACTAACCCTGTCACATAAAAGTTACAAGCTTTTTCAAGTTCCATAAAGTTTCAGGGTACTTACTTGTGATGACTGCTGCTGTGCCGGTGATGATGGTGGTGGTGGTGATGGTGTTTCGAATGATGCTGGTCTTTCTCAGCAAGAGAAGAGGACGACGAATTCGAATGTGAAGACCCTAGGCTCTTCCTCTGTTCCTTTGTCTTCTGCAGTACTCTCTTGTAGGACAGTGTACAAAGCCAACACAACAGCTTCCCATCGACCTTTTAGGGGGAAAAAAAATCACAATAAGTGAACAACTCTGCTTAGTCTAGGAGAAAGAAACCTCTAACTTTCAAGAGGATAAACTCTTACTTTATCTATTATCCCTGTGCAAGTCAGTCTTAACTGGTTTGGTTAGAATTATTTTGGCTCAACCTTCACAACCAAATACCACTACTGAGACTCCTGAATATGGATTTTATTCTTCAATATACACAAACAAAAGTTAAAACTATACATAGTAGCAATCCATTTTTGTGCAGCATTTTATTTTTACTATACACTGTGGAATGTGGCAGTGAAGGTCAGTAGTTATCTTCTGCAATAAATGACACCAATGAAGTCACCTCAATATAGTGCATCATCTTTTCCAGTTAAATTACACTTCTGAAAAGTGAATCCTCTCCCCTTCAGCATTTTAGTTGTAAAATTGGCGATAACATGTGTTGGACATATATCAAATATTCCTCCCCCACTGCCAACCCCACACCCCCGCAAAAAGGAGAGGAAAATCCCTACTCCTAAGTAAATTATTACTTTAGGCATCATGCAGCCACTCAAATCTTCTTTACTCAGGGCAGCATCGGACTGCCTAAACCAGCTGCAATACAAACCAAGTAAATTATTTTTTAGCAGTTAAAGAGAAGTCTCTTGTTGACAGCACTGTTCTGGAGTTCAATTAAAAAGTGCGATAATCCATAATATCATTTCACCACCAGTTTCTGGACAAATGGTTTTGCCAAGTGCCCCTCTAAGAAATTAAAATACACAGGTCTGCTGAGGGCAGTCTCTTTCCTCTCTTCAGTCATATTCTATGGCTAAAAGGAACTTTTGCAGACTGAAGGATTGGACAAGGTGGATGTGATAAATTTCCTTAGCTCGGATCTGTAGTGTTGAAGATTAGGGGTAGGAGAAAAAACAGACTACAGTGAAACCTCGATATAACGGACTAATTCGGGCGAGGGGGTGTCCGTTAAAGCCGAAAGTCCGTTATTTAATAATTTTTTAAAATCATTAAATAACAGGACTTTTGGCTTTAACGGACACCCCCTCACCCGAATTAGTCCGTTATATCGAGGTTTTACTGATCACGGCCGGGAGCCATGAGTCAGCCCGTCCAGCGGCAGCCAGCAGCCCGCCCGCCCAGGACCCCGGCTGCTGGGACCCGGGCGGGAGCTGTCAACCCGCCCGCCGGGCTCCCCGCTGCTGGGACCCGGGCGGGAGCTGTCAGCCCGCCCGGCTCCCCACTGCGGGGAGCCCGGCGGGAGCTGTCAACCCCCCCCCCCCCCCGCCTGGCTCCCCACAGCAGGCAGCCCGGCGGGAGCTGTCAACCCCCCCCCGCCCGGCTCCCCGCAGCGGGGAGCCGGGCGGGAGCTGTCAACTCGCCCGCCCGGCTCCCCGCAGCGGGGAGCCGGGCGGGGGGGTTGACAGCTCCCGCCGGGCTCCTCGCTGCAGGGAGCCGGGCGGCCGGGTTGACAGCTCCCGCTGCGGGGAGCCGGGCGGGAGCCGGCAGCCCGCCCGCCCGCAGGCGGGAGCCGGCAGCCAGCCCGCCCGCCCGCAGGCGGGAGCCGGCAGCCAGCCAGCCCGCCCGCAGGCGGGAGCCGGCAGCCAGCCAGCCCGCCCGCAGGCGGGAGCCGGCAGCCAGCCAGCCCGCCCGCAGGCGGGAGCCGGCAGCCAGCCAGCCCGCCCGCAGGCGGGAGCCGGCAGCCAGCCAGCCCGCCCGCAGGCGGGAGCCGGCAGCCAGCCAGCCCGCCCGCAGGCGGGACCCGGGCGGGAGCCGGCAGCCCCCGAATAACGGATTTCGGATGCATCGGAAATTTTGTCCGTTGCATCCGAAGTCCGTTAAATCGGGGTCCGTTAAATCGAGGGTTTACTGTACTCAACTGCCATAGTCAGATTCTTTTTTTACAAGCCAAATATAATGAATTTATTCTAGAATAAGTCAGTAAAGAAACATCAAATATCCATGACTCAAAAGTTTAATACAAAATGCTAAGTCAGATCTTTGTCAGAAAGCCTAATGCAGTTCTCTTTATACCATGTTGCTACTTGTGAAATGAACTCGTGTTATTTAAGAGAGAAATATTTCAAATTGTATCTTTTGTTTTCAGACCCAGCCTTTACAGCGCCATCACCACAAAGCATACCTTCCTTTTTCCCTCCTCTTTGCGATCAAAAGCACATTGCTGCTTGCACTGTTCACACGTCTGAGGTGGTCCATATTTCTTTTCTGAATTTGTGCAACGTTGGCATTTTGTGCCAATAAATGCTGCAATAATATTACAGTACTGACAAGGCTTGGGCTGAAAAATAATGGAAAGCTAGAAATTAGTACATTTAAAAATGCTTAACAAATTAGCACGACAATTATTAAAAATAATACTTTAAAAAAAAAAAACTTCTAAACTAGTTCTTACTTTTAGGTTTTAAAGACAGTAGAAAAATTTGATATTTAAATCAGTGTTGGCCCTCGTTTCTTTGCTTCGTTTTAAAGTGATGTTAGCTCAACTGAGACAAAAATAAATAGCGAAAGAAGTGCAACAAGTTTTTTGGATGTTGCGTTCTCTAATTTACCAGGTCAAACATTTTTTCTGTCAATGAAAAATCTACCTAACCCTAAAAAAAGAGTAATTAAATCATTTGCACTTCTCTGAAGGTTTCTGAGAACAATGAAGACCCTTCAAATACCCAAGGGACTTGAGCACTACAAAACTTTGGAGCACTGCAAGCACAGGCTTCAGATATAATGCCCATATAATCCTATGGAGAGTAAAACAAACCTTCGGCCAACTAAAGGTCAGTTAATTTAGTTTAACCTTTACTATAAAACAAAGCCAATAATGACATGCAATTAGAAACTAAAATGAATCAGTTTCTAAAAAAAATTCCCTCCTGGTTCATATAGGACCTTATTTTGCTTCAAGGCGGTTTCCTTTTTTGATAAAGTATTGCCCCAAGTGTTCGTGCATCTACATTATGCTTGGTGAAAAGTACTACTGTACAATCCTTTAGAACTTCCAATAGATCCTACTTTATCCAGTTTAAGTTTACGAAGAGCCAGATAAATTACATGCTGGTAATTTTTACACTGAACTAGTCCAGTAAATTGAATCTCATGTAAAAATATGTTAATCTAAATTCTAGGCGTAGTTTACAAGATTTAAGTGCTTCTGTTCATGAGAGAAACTGCTATGTATGACCTACAATACTTTCTCTAAAAGCATGTAGTGCAATTTAACCTAAATACTGTTTATGAATAGGGACTCAGCTATTACATGCAAAAGTTTTGTAGCACAGCACCAAGTTACAACTAAAGATGAGGAAATATAAACCATTCCTACAGTAATATTAACTAGGCCACATTACACAAGTAGAATTTGATGGTACACTTGACAGGACAGTGGGGTCAACATTCTTTCAGGAACCTTCATTTTTGTATTATGTTAATGGAACCTTCATACTGTATAAGCAGATTTTCACAATGAATAGCTCATTAAAAAAATACCAGGGGGTCATTAAGCCTCTCAGATAGCTAGCAGCATATCTTGTATGAGCATTTATGAAAACAAGCAGAGATTTACCGTGTACATATAAAATGCAGACTTTAATTACCACATGTGCAGGATGAACAAGTTTCAATGATTCATAACTATCAAACTTGGATGTGAATTACCGTGAATGAATAATTTCAAACTGAACATTTTTTTTAAATTTTGTGAAAAAATATACCAGTTTTAATAAGTGAGAAAAAAACTCAAATAGCTGATGGCTGTTTCCTTAAGCTTTTCAGAGGATTTTTCTAAAGTCAGAGAATAAGGACAGAAATTTTCATCCCAAAAGATTCCCTTTTCAGGGGGGAGGGAGAGGAGAGAGAGTGTCTGTAACTGAAAATATTTTACAAACTTAACTAGTAACAGTTTAAATAAGCTTATATACATGCAACTCTTTGCAACATCTTTTGCATTTGTCGATCAATTGAAATTTGTATGTATATTTGACAATCAACTGCCAACTCACCGTTCCAAACTGCTTCACGTTTTGGGCACATTTCTTGCATATTGTGTTAGTTTTGCTAAAGAGAAAATTTTACAAAGTTGAATTTAACAAGCACAAACTTTCAAATTCTTTCCCATATGCAATTACCATACAATATGCATGCAAATAAAAGCTACACCCAATGTCTATTTAAAGCTAAGAAGGTATGGAGGGAGACTGCCTTCTTTTATGTTTATACAATACCTTTGGGGCATTACAGAAAGCAAGTTATTGTGGCTGTGTTTAACGCCAACTCACAGATTTAACTTCCAAAAGCCTAATATTTTCAGTGATAATTTAAATTATTGCAATACATGATTTAAAACACAGCTTTTCTCTGCAAATATTATTGATATTCCACAGCAATGTTTCTGAATTTGGGATTTTAGCCACACATGAAGGAAGTGTTTAGTGTCAATTTAATACTCCTTTATGAAGGCTGAAATAGTTTCACAACACATACATACCTCTCTTGTTGGAATTCTGATCGGCAGTAAGTACATTTTACAATGGGATGTGCAATTCGACATTCCTGAAAGAGAAGTGTCAGTAACTATTTATCAAAGCAAACAATCATGACATTACAAGTTAATCTCATCTGACTTCTTCACATACTTTTTATATGTAGTTATTTAATATATCCACTATGCACTATACTTCCATTCATGCTTGAGTGGTTAAAAAATTACACACACAATTGTTTTTCCCTACAACTTGCTCTCCGCCATGTATCTTTGTAGCAACTATCCCATGTAACGGATTTAATAAAGAACAAAACCCCTTTTTTTCCCAAAAGAAGCAGATTGCAGAACGTGTCATCTATGAAGATGACCATAAAACAGAAAACGATTTTTGAAGTGTGTGTGTGTGGGGGGGTGTTTAAAACCCACCATTATCATTTTCTTCCACATAGAGCTAAGCAGAGGATTAGCGTGACTAATGTTCAACACTGGCATGAGGGTGAAGGCAAGTGCCAGTATTACACCATAGCCCAGAAGTGACCCCATGGCCCGGCCAGCCCCAATGGCACCGCATGTGGCTCTAGGCAGATCCACGAGCAGAGCTCGATGCCGGGAGTACCAGCGGTTCTGTAGAGTGGTACAAGAGCTCGAATTGGCTCATCCCTTCACCGGGGCAAAAAGGCCCCTTTGGGCATCAGCTGAAGGCGGGGAACTTCCTGTCCCCAACCTGACAGGCAGGGCAAGGACGTGGTAGAGACCGAAACCCCGCGCCCAACAACCGCCCCCCAGAGCCCCTCTTCTCCTCCCCCCGCTCAGCCCCCCTTCTCCTCCTACTTCAGCCCCTTCCCTGTCCCCCCTCCTGCCCCCACCCTTAACCTCTCCCCTGGTTCCCCCCCCCATCCCATCCCCAACCAACCCTTGGCCCTACCCGTGTCCCGCCTCAGCCCCCAGGCGCGCCCCCCTTCTCCTCTCACCCCCCCGCCCCCGGCGGACCTTGCAGAGCTGCTGGCCCTGGGAGAGCTCCTCGAAGGGGTAGCGCTGGTTGCACTTGGTGCAGGCGTACAGAGCCGGGGCCGCCGCCGCCGCCATCCGCCGCCAGGGAGGGAGGGAGCCGGCCGGGCGCAGGGCAAGGAGGCGGGTCCGATGCCAACGCCTCAAGCGCGCCAAGAACCCTCCAGCCGTGCCCGCTGCGCCGCTAGGCCCCGCGCAGAGCCTGGGCCGCGAAGCCGCTTCCTTGTGTCGGCATCGGCGTCGCCCCGCCGCCAGCCCCGCCCACACGCACACCAGCCAATCGACACCGCGCGCCAAGCCAACCTTCAAACCTCGTAACCCAATGGGAACCCCCGCCGCTGCGGCTTTAGCCAATCAAAGCTCGGATTCACGTCCTGCGGTTTCCATTGATTGGATCTCTTTCTTGCTTCCTCACTGGCTGCTCCGATTGGCCCGCTCAAGCTTGTTCTGATTTCTCATTGGCTAAGAGGACACGTGAGCAACCTCACAAAGACCGTCCTCTTCCGCCGCCCGGGATAAGCGCCTGAGCAAGAAATACCTTATTTCAACAACAAACCTTCACGTCACTGTTGTTCCTCGATTCTATTGGTCAGATCAAGCGATTGAGAACAAGAATACGCCCCTTCCGCCAAACCTTCCTTTTCTATTGGGCACACTGCTTTCTTTATCATATCATTGGACGTCTGATATGTCAATCAAACGTCGGCTTGTGACGCACAGACGTTGTATTTCATAAGGGGTGGGACCTAGGCTGGGCAATCCCGCTCTTTCCTCCTCATTGGTCAGTTGCCATGTCAGTCAAATACCACCTTGTTGACGTAGAGACGCCTCCGGTACTGGAGTGGGGGTGGCGGCTGTATGGGTGTCGCGGCCTTAAAGGGGCCCGCACCGCCTGTGGCCGCCCCTTGGGGACATGGCGGCGGCTGGTGACCCCCAGTACCTGGTGAGAAATGGCGACGGGGTAGGGACGCTCTTCAGTCCACCGGTATGAGCCGGGGCGCGAAGGGGGCCGGGGGCCGGCCAGGGGCCAAGCTCCCGCTAGCCTCGCCCCGGGCAGAGGGCGCAGGATTCCCCCCAGCACGGGTCTGGCTGGGAGCGATCCCCCCGGATCACCTGAGATTCACCCCCCGGCCCGGATCCTGGCGGGGGACCCCCCTGCGCTGCCCCCCCCCCAGCACGGAGCTGACTCGGAATCCCCCCATCTCCCCCCAGTACAGATTCTGGGGGGATCCCCCCAGCAAAGAGCCCCTCGGGATCACCCCCCCCCCCGCGCTGCCCGGATCCTGGTGGGAATCCTCCCCAACCCCCCGAGCAAAGACACCCAGATTCCCCCCTGCTCTTTTCCTAAGCACAGACCTGGCTGGGAAAGACTCCTAGAATCACTCCCCTCCTCCAGCACAGTTCCTGATGGGGAAAGGTCTCTCCCCTCCTAGGAATACACCCCCTCCTCCACAGGACAGATCTTGGTGGGAATATTCCCCACCTTCTCCTGAGCAGGGACCTGGGTTGGTTGGCAGGTGAGAGAAGATGCTCATGAGCACCTCCATGATTTGAGACTTCTACGTACTACTGTAATGAAAATAAATAATTTTAATAGCTGTTATACATCTCTAGGTCTCCAGCTGTTTCTTCCAGTCCCTTAGAAATTTGGAGCTGGCTAAAGGATTCCGGGTGGGTCATGGTCATGCTGCATGGAAATTAATACGCTAATGGCACGTTTACTTACAAAAGTCTACACATTTCTAATAAGAAAACACATATTTTGTGTGTGTATCTGTGGCCACCAGAGAAGTAGTGTAGTCTGGTACCTGTGGCCACCAGAGAAGTAGTGGAGACCAATGCAGTTTGATAAGGTGTTTATGTTCATAGAAGCTGAAGCCAAAACCTAATACAAGCAGAATAAATTACTAAAAGATATTGAACACCTAAAAACATGTTAGCAAGAGCAAATGAAATTTTGAACTTTAAATGCCTTCAGTCGAGTGGTGCATTTCTATGACATATCTTCTGATAATGTTTCAGATGTTAAAAGGCTGGCCTTTTAAAAGTTTTGCTGTTACCTCAAATTCTGGTATTGTAAGGAGGGTAAATTCCCATCTAAAAAAAAATAGTGTGTGGTAATAGTTTTATTTTACAATGATTTTGTATTTTCCAGCACTTTCTGGTGTCTGCCAGGGTCGTTGGTTTGATGATGTCTGCTCTAGGACTCATCGGAGGCTCAATTCCGTGCTACTCAGGCTTAAAATTAGGCATTGGCTTAAGAACCCTGCTAAATCAAGGCCTAAAAGCCCAAAGAATCACAACTAGGGACCTGAAAAGTACGTCTTCACTGCAGTTGGAGAGAGCCTTGCAGGCTGAATGGGCAGACTTGTGCTAACTCAAGCTCTCAAGCTTTCCTGGCCCCCTGGCTTTGAACTTGGGGTTGCCAGGCTGAGCTGTAATATTTACACTAGTATCAGAGGGGTAGCCGTGTTAGTCTGGATCTGCAAAAGTGACAGAGAGTCTTGTAGCACCTTATAGACTAACAGATCTTAGGGATCATAAACTTTTGTGGGCTAAGACCCACTTTCATCTGATGAAGTGGGTCTTAGCCCACGAAAGCCTATGATCCCTAAGATCTGTTAATAAATATTTACACTGTTATTTTTATTGTGCTAGCTTGAGTCAATCTACCCAGGCTGAGAGGCTGCAGTGTAGACTTACCTCAAATGTCCCCACATGCATCTTTCCCAAGAAGCCTAGCTCAGGGAAGCACAGTGAGACCCTCCTTCTCCTTACTCTGACTTCCATGAGAAGGGGAGAGGAGAAAACATGACTGTTGTGGAGAGCACAATACCCTGTTTCCCCGAAAGTAAGACATCCCCCGAAAATAAGACGTACTTCCAGTTTTGCCTTTTGCTGTAATATAATGTAATGTAATTTTGGGAGCAAAAAATAATATAAGACACTGTCTTATTTTCGGGGAAACACGGTAGGACACAACTGAGGATGCTGTACAGGGTTGTAGACTACCAGGCAGATGATCCTAGAGAAGTGCCTGGACAGTGAAGCTCAAATTGCCATGAGAATGTGGTTTCCCCACACGTTCCTGGTCTGCTGCCTTTACCTGACATTCGTGGCCCTCAGAAGTGAAGTCTGCTCTTTTTGCAACCGCATTTGTGAGAGGAGGTGCAACTGCTGGAGGGTGTGGTGCATGAGCTTGACTTCTGAGAACTTCTGGCAGTGGGCCATAAACCATTAGATGAAAGCACTATTCCCACTTCCTGGGCCACAATTAGAATCAGCAGCCCGGTATGATTGAAGCCTGGGCTATGCTTAAAAGTTAGGTTGATATAGCTACAGTGCTGAGGGATGTGAAAAATCGACATGCTGAATGCTGGAGCTATGATGATCCAACCCCTGGAGTAGGCACATGGAAGAATGCATGCTTTGACCTAGCTACTGTTGACTGGGGAGGTGGAGGTCCTACAGTGATGGAAAAACTTCCCTCGCTGGAGGAAACCTCTACACTGTGCTGCTACAGCAGTTTGACTACGGCACTGTAGTTGTTCTGTGGCAGCGCCTGTAGTTTAGACATGGCCTAACCCTGCTTAGCTTCCTCAGTTTTGTCTCACTAAGCTTGCTCCACTCCTGTGGCCCCAGCTTTCTACCTGCAGCAGTCAGAGTTTATAGGGGATGGGAGTGGGATGTAGGGATGAGTAGTCCTCTGGGCGTAGTCCCTAGGTGGGCATTCTGAATGTTACATCTTCTGATGGGACAGAAGTCAGAGCAGCAGTCTTGGCCTCAGATCAAAGAGAGGATTGAATAATACGTGTAATCTGAAATATACTGTTAAGATGTGGATTTTTAGAAGTGAAACCCATTCTCAGCTGCGGGTTTACCATACCTGCTCTGTTAGAAGTCTAAACGGTGGTGGAGTGAAAAGTGACAACGCCAGCTCTCCATACTTTGAAATAGCAAGTGTCTGGACTTAGAAAAGTTCACCCTCAGGCCACGTTAAGCCATGTCTACACTACAAAATTATGTTGACCTAAATTACGTCAGCATATGGCCACTGCAGTTATTGCATTGCGTGTGCATGCTACACGCCTTGTGTCAGCAGTGCATATCCTCACCAGGAGTGTTTGTGTCTATGGAGAGGTCAGTGTGGGGCATTGTGGGACAGTAACAGTTGATGTAAGTAACAGTGTCTATAGAGACACTGCATCTACCTAACTATATTGACCATGACGCTACGCTGCTCAGGCATGTAGTGTTAAATCAGCCTAGGGGGACAGTGAAATCAGCGATACTGATATTTAATTGTCGTTACATCCACAGCTAGGTTGATGTAAGCTGATTTGCATCAAATTAACATGTAGTGTAGACCAGGCCTTAGTATGGTCATAAGCGACTCCTCAGCACTAATGCTGTTGCTCTTTGTGAGGGCTCAGTTGAACTATTAGTTGCTTATTCTTAGCTGTACAGCTGATTGGATTTAGGAATAAGCCATTTAGAAGCATTCTAAACTTAGTTACCTGTGCACTGCATCATAACCACTCTGTGCTCATTTCACTTCTTTCGGAGTAATAGGTCCTTAAATTGAATTGTATCCCGCAGTATTCAGAGCTGTGGTTAATGAGGGGATAGTAGGATAATTCTGTTCTTTATAGGTTTTTATACCATGGTGATTAATGTACTATCTGAGCACCTTCCAATAGAGCATTAATCAAAGCGACTGCACATCTAATAATGTGTTGTTTGTTCTCTCATCCTCTCCTCTGAGAATAGCATGTGGAGTGAAGTGTCTTGTTTTGGTAGAGTCGGAATTTTTCTTTTAATGGTTATATACCTGTGGCTATATGTTTCTATTCGAGAAAGCAACATCAAATAAATATGCCTTGCATTTGGAGTGGAAAGTGGTGAGGTTTCTTATGGTTCTTAGCTCCTTCATTCTATAGTCTTAGACCACCCTAGAGAAGATTTTGTCTCCCACCCAGGTGAGCTTTACTTTTACTGTTGAGAGTTTCATTGTGCCAGAGGAGCAAAGTTGTCAATCAGTCTTCATCTTAGAGCTTTAAACAGTCTCTGGAGTATACTGGGCCTAAGCCATGGAGCACTTTGAAGATCAGGACTGAGACCTTAAACTTGATTAGAAATTCTACTGGAAACTGGTGTAAATAGAGATTGTGGTGCTGTTCCCTACCTGGCTCTGATCGGCATATCCCCGCAACTCCTAGGGGAGGGGCGGCCCTGGGGGCTCTGCTGTCGCCACAAGCGCTAGCTCTGCAGCTCCCGCCGGCCAGGAATTGCAGCCAATGGAAGCTGCGGGGGCGGCGCTTGTGGGCATGGTCAGTGTGCGGAGCCCCCTTGCCTCTCTGCCTCTGAGCTGCAGGGACATGCCAGTGGGAGACAAGGAGGTGCCCCCCCAGGTAAGTGCTGCCCCACATTCCTACCCCAGCCCTAAGCCCCACATTCCTACCCCAGCCTTAAGCCCCACACAAACTGCTGCTAGCCCAGGGGCTCCTGGTGAGAACACTAGCTGCTGGAAAGGTCACAGGGGCCATGACCTCCATGACAGACATGCAGTCTTACCTGTAATACAGCCACAGCACAGGCTTTGAGGGATTTATTACATTTCTTCCTGTCTGAATCAGCCTTTGTTTTCTGCATAAGTACTTGAGTTGCTGCTCCTCTCTCTTCATCAGACACAAGGTGTCAGAACACTGAGGGTGCCTGTGTAGGCGATTGGGGGAGGGGGGGAGGGAAGGAAGGGTTCACTTCTAAGACAGCATGTCAATGGCAGAGGCCAGTGCAGAATGGGGATTATTCCACACATCCTTGACCTGTCATCCTCTGACTGGGGTGCTGCTGCCATTTAGCAGACTTTGGAATTGGTTGGCATTGATGGACCTTCATGGTCAAATCAGGATGACCGGTCTTTTCTACTGCCTGGGCCATTGGCTTGCTGAGGCGATGGTCTGTCCAAGGCAGTGTGATGCCCCTTGATATCTAGGCTGAAGATCAAGATCTGACTATTATTATCTATGTGAATCTGTCCCACCCTGAATTTATGCCACACAGCATAAGACAATCAGAGTGCTGTTCCTTTTCTCTAAAAAGTACTGTACCTAGATACTGCCAGCAGAAAGCAACTTAACTGCAAAATTCCTAAGCATCTTTGCCCGTTGGGAATGTAAAGGAGTTGGGTGCCAGTATTTGCTGTCATCTGCAACTTCAGACTCCACCAACTTTCCCCATCCATGCCTGGATCCAAAATTCAAAATGTCGTGAGTCCTCTCCCACTCACTCACTGCCTCCTGACTCTCTTCATCTCACACCCACCTCCTCTTGCTGCCATTGTGTAAACTTACTACAGTTACCATCTGGAAGAACCTTCCTTTGCCTTTCTGTCTCCTGGGTTCTCCATTTCTTTATAATCTCATCCAATTTGTGTACAGCCTGTACAAATCTAATCTAAAACGATGTTAACTCCCTTGCTTGTACCTCTTCATTTTTCACCACAATCTCTATCTAAGAGTATTATTTATGCTATGTCAACACTCCGGACCTTACAGCTGTACCGCTGCAGGTCTGTGTAGGCGCTCTGTGCGCTCCTGCTGACATGATTAAACCACCCCCTACGAGCAGTGGTAGCTATGGCAATGGGAGACACTCTCCTGCCACCATAGTGCTGTCCGCACTGGGGCTTTTGTTTGTGCAACTTATGTCACTCACGGGGGTTGTGCTTAGCAGATGGAACAGAAGCTGTGGTTGGTGATTATGGTCCATGAGTTTTAGACTGACCTTGATGGAGGTCCCTCCATTTTCATGTTTGTTTTTGTATGTTTCGGGTTGCATTTCCTGAAACATCACATGAAAAGGGGTTCCATCCCATAAGAGTGCCAAAATAGGAAAAAAAATTAAAAAGAAATAATGTTATTGAAAGAATTAAGCTAATCTCATGGGGGTTTTGTGGGGGATGAGGGTCCGTCATGATGTTTGAATTGGTGAGGTTGGCCATACTGTAATTTTATTGGAGTGATGAGTGCTGTCTTACTGCTGCTGTCTAAGCTTTTCTGGAACCTTTTAAAATGCAAATATCCAAGTCTCTGTAAAGCTCCCTTTCTTTAAGTAAGTTACAGAACATCTGGAACAGTTCAGTCCTGTCTCAGTTTGTGGAGTAGCATCTGAAACTGTTCCTTGGCCACATTCATAAGTAAAATGTGCTTGACAGCATGATATTATTTGGACTGTGGCAAGAAATGTTTGTCTGAACTATACAATGGTTAATACTTCACGCTGGGGGTTGTCAACATTGATCCAAAGTGGATGGCTATATTGACGCGTCATTGCAACATTCAAACAGAGATTAACGGCATGAACATGACTTGTAGCCAGATTGTTCTCAAGGGAAAGGCCAATAAGTAAAAGGGGCAAATATTTATTTTGCTTTATGGAATGTAATGTCCAAGTGTTTAAATAGACTATCTGGGGGAGAAGGGAGGGAAGCAAGTTGGTGGCTAGATGCTACTTAAGCAAATAAAGAAAACCGCAGTTGATTTTATGTCCCTAGGCTTTTCCATGCAAACATGTTTTTCTGAATCCTGAAGATGTGTATATATATGCTGGGTGACAGTATGCACCCAGCATATCCCCTTCAGCTGTGGGGAATAAAGGGATAAAAGTCTGGGGCTAGGGCAAGTATAGTGAAGCAAGGGAATAGGACCAAAAAATATGTTTTCTTATTTACCTCAGATCTTGTTTTTTTATGAGAGTTAGGGCAAAAATGAAGAAATCATAGTCCCAGATTGTGGGGCAGGAAATCTGGCCTTTGCAATGTAATTTTATTATTAACTAGCGAAAATACCCGGTGTTGCTCAGGTCAGTCGGAGGTGGGGAGGGGGCAGAGAGCTGAGCGAGTGCGGGGTCCGTTGGAGGGGGGAGGGGGCAGAGAGCAAACCTGACACCCCCACCTCACCCCCCCGACCAAACCCGACACCCCCACCACACTTACCCCTCAACCAACCCCGACTCACATTTTCACCCCCCCAAACCCAACACCCCCATGTCTCCCCCCTACCAACCCCAACACCCCCTGACCAACACCCACACCTCACCCCCCCATAGACCAAACCTGACACACCCACCTCACTTCCACCCCCAACCAAACCCGACACCCCTACCTACCACCACAAACAAACCCGACACCCACACCTCACTTACCCCTCGACCAACCCCGACCCCCCTCGTCACCCCCCCAACCAAACCCAACACCCCCACCTTACCCCCCCACCAAACCCAACACCCCCTGACCAACCCCAACCCCCACCCCTCACCCACCCCGACACCTTACCACCCCCCCAGACCAAACCCAACACCCCCAGCTCACTTACCCCCCCCCCCCCCCCGACCAAACCCGATACCTCCACCTCACCCCCCGACCAAACCCGACACTCCTACCTCACTTACCCTCCGACCAAACCCAACTCGGGTCCGTCGGAGGTGGGGAGGGGGCAGAGAGCTGAGCGAGTGTGGGGTCTGTTGGAGGGGGGAGGGGGCAGAGAGCTGAGCGAGTGCGGGGTCTGTTGGAGGGGGGAGGGGGCAAAGAGCTGAGCGAATGCAGGGTCCGTTGGAGGGGGTATTATGACATCATAACTATGTCACAGAGAACAGCAGCTGCCCAGCTGATGTGAATGGGCTTTAAAGAATTTCACCCCTGGGGGGCGTCAGAGGTGAGATTTGAAAAATTTTAGACTCTTACCCTGATTAGGACCCTAAGACCTCTAACTGTACCAAATTTCAAGTCTCTAGCTCAAACGGTGTGGAAGGAGTAAGTGCACATACATACACGCATACATACATGCATACACCATTTGACTTTTATGTATATAGATCTCTTGCAGTGCTCGTGAAAATCAAAATGCATCTGAGTACTCCGCCAGTAATTAGGAGGAGCTGGGGAGGAGAAATGTGTACTGTAGGCTGGAGTAATTTGCCAGCTCTCCTTCCCAGGCTCTTCAGAGGCCATTCATTGGCCTCTCCTCATACTTTTGTAGCAGAACCTGGATGGCATAATAAACACCATATGCAGCCGATTTTCCCTGCTTGTTGCAATTAGTGACTGGAAAATGAGGGTTGCCAGTAACAGCTTTGTTTCGTTTTTCAGGGTACTCTTCGTGGAAGTTGTAAATCTGCATCTATCACAGATGGACTCTCTGCAGCGTCATTTGTAGATTATCCGAAATACAAACCCTTCATTAATTCTGATTTGCAGCGCTCCCCTGGGAAACCAGTAATTCCATATCCCGAAAGTAACAGCAGAGGTAATATTTCAGTCCAGCATCTATTACCATGGGATCTAGGTGCCATGTAACAAGCATAGAGCATGCCCACAAAGGGCTGTAATCTCATTGTCTCCCCTACTTTTATCCAGGAACGATATAATTCAGTCTCTCTTCTCTTTCATGTCATTTCTCTTTCCTTAGTTCCTCCCGTTTTGGCCTCCTCACTGTCTCATTATGGATCTGTCTGAGGGTGATACTGTTCCCAGGGAAAGGTCTAATCCAGGCCTGCACAACTCGGAAAGCAGTGAGGGCCATATTACTGCAAAAAACCCAGCTGCGGGCCGAAAAGACCCGCCCCCATCTGCTTCCCCCACAGCCCCCCGCTTGGCTTGTCTCACCCCTACTCACCCCCCGCGGGCTGCACAGTGAGCCCGTGCGGGCCGCATGTTGTGCAGGCCTGGTATAATCAAAGGGGTGCTTTTATTTCAGGGGTCAGAAGTGGTGTGCCAAAGGTTCATTTATTCACTCTCATTTCAGGTTTCACATGCCAGTCATGCATTTTACCATTTTTAGAAGGTTTCTTTCTATATATGTAACTAAACTAGTGTTGCTGTAAAGTAAATAAGGTTTTTAAAATACTTAAGATACTTCATTTAAAATTAAATTAAAATGCAGAGCCCCCAGACCGGTGGCCAGGACCTGGGCAGTATGAGTGCCACAGAAAATTGGCTCACCCGTGCCATAGGTTGCCTACCCCTGTATTTATTTGGACATAAACACTATTTAGTACAGCCCAGAGCAGTATTCTCTCTGTAGCTCAGTGGCTCTCTTATATTGCTGATCCCTTTCACACAGCAAGCTTCTGAGTGAGACCCCCTCCCCTTATCAATTAAAAACACTTTGTTTTATTAAGCACTATTATAATTGCTGGAGGTGAAGTAGGGTTTGGGGTGGAGACTGGCAGCCCGTGACCTCCCAGTTTGAGAATCCCTGCCATAGCTGGAGTCCCAAGGCTGAGAATCTTTTGCCTCCTGAGCCTACAAGTTTGATCTGCACTGAAAATGAGTGTCATTCCCTGGATGGATTGCTGGCTAATAATGACCTTATACAGTAGCCTATGACCGACCTACTGTCCTTCCTCCCCAGCTGCCCCAGTGATTAGGGATTTAATTTGAGCTCACCAGTGGATTTGAAGGAGAGAGGCAGGATACAAAAGGTAGAAGGGGAAGAATTCCCCAGGGAACATTTAGAGAACACGGAAAAGCACTAATGAGGGGGTATGAAATGAAATGAGAGCTGAGTTGTATGGAGGGGTGGATTTGTGAAGAGTTTGAACTTCCTGGCGGGGGAAGATGGAAGAAAGGGAAAGATTAAGCTGAATCTAAATCACGGGTTATAAAGTAGCATAATGGGTTTGTAGGGGCTGTTGTAATGTATGTTGCAGTGCAGTCTGGCTTGGGAAAGGCCTGGTCCTTAATGGCCAGTGTGGTAAACTCCTAGCACAGGTGCTCCTTAAATGTAACCTGACTCTGGCACATAAACTGCTTTCTGTCCTGAGAGTGCTGTTGATACATAATTAAAGGCGCACTATGGCTGAATCCTAGGAGTATTCAGTAGTGGAGGAAGAACTCTCCTGCTAATTATTGATGAAGGTGTATTTTCATATGTTGCCTAGTGGTAAACTAAGCCAGGGTGTGTGTCTGATAGTAATCCCTTCTGGATTTCATTGTTCACTGTTAATTTCAGAACATTGACTTGGAAAATACTCTGGTAGCAAAAATGTGAGAGTTTTCTTCATTCAAAAGCCAGCTGTGTGATATGTACCATAATTAAAAAACCAAACAAACAAAAATCCAGTCTCTTGCTGTCCCATTGGGAACAATGCTGTCTATAACCCGGTCTCCTCTTCTGAATATTTAGCTACTTTCCACTGACGGGTTGTTTGTGTCCATACTTCTAAATGCTACAGCGGCGGTTCTCAAACTTCCCCAGCTGCGACCCTTTTTTAAGTTCCCGCTTTGCTCCGCGGACCCTTGTATGTCTGCCAAAAACTCTCGGGAGCGCTCGCCATGTCCACTGAAAAGCCGCCGAATGCGGAAATAATTCATTCGGCGGCTTCTCGGCAGCACCAGCAGCTCACGACCCCCCTGGAAGTGGATGGCAACCCCTCAGGGGGTCGCGACTCCCGGTTTGAGGTGCTGCAGTGTCTAGAACATATAAAAATATATACCCATGCACTTGTTCATTTATATATTCCAGGAGTTCTCAGACTTTAGGACTGTGACCCCTTTCACACAGCAGGCCTCTGAGTGCGACCCCCGCCTCCCCCCGCATACATTAAAAATACTTTAAAATATATTTAACACCATTATAAATGCTGGAGGCAAAACAGGGTTAAGCTGACAGCTCGTGACCCCCCAGGATCCCCCTGAGGGGTCCTGACCCCCATTTTGAGAACCCCTGATATATTTATTATTCTTTATCAACTAGCTATTTTAAGGGTAACTGTTTTTTGTCTGTCTACCTGTAGATAAATCTCTGCATTATGCATTCTTGTATAACTTTCTATGACTTTCTCTTGTGCCTTTTCATATAACCTTGTCTTAGTAACTCTGCATTGAACCTTGATAATATGCTATAGCCCCTAAGGTAGGATAATTAAGGTAAAAGAAAAATGTCTTTTTGCTAGGAGTAGAATAAGATTTCCCCCCCCCTCCCCCCAGCTTTATAATCAATTGCCCTGTTGACTGACCGAGGTGTGAATGAGGACAGCTGCAACCCTTGGAGAGGGGATGGGAGCCAAACCAAGGACAATCAAATGTGTCAAGTGGGATCAGACATATTGATGGCCTGGGGCCTTCTTTTAGGAACACCCTCTTCACAGCATTGGGACAACACCCAGAAAAAAGCAGCACGAAGGCCCAATGGACACAGTCCCAGATTTTGAATCTGGGACAGATTTGCATGAGAGGGAAGCTGCTGTAAAAGTGAGGTGCCTTCCAGAGGACCCTGGGTCTCGTCTTGTCAACATCGGAGCATCGATCCGGATCGGCAGAAGCCTGGCTCCACCCCTCCCCCATCTAACTCACCTGGCCAGTGAAGTTAAGGGGAGAAACTAGTAACAACAACAAGACGGAGTGTGTTTGTGTGTGTGTGAGTTCATGAGTGTGATATAGATCATATGCATATGATACTGTGGATTGATACATGTATTACTAATAAATGTGGTGTTTTGCCTTATACCCCCTGAAAAGATCCTGTGTTAGGACCTTGGGGAAAATTTTCCCTGTGTTGATCAGACTTAAGGGCTACGGGTGTTGCATGGGCATTGGCATGTGGAGGGAATGTGGGAACGTGGCAAGAGGAGGGAGTGGTTGGCATTTGTTTAATATATTAACACATTTAAAAAGAAACCCTTTAATACTCAGGTGGCAACCTGAGGTGCTGTCTCTTACTAACAAGAATGTCTAATTCAATTGCAGCAATATTTTCTGCTCTGAAGAATCTTCAGGAGAAAATTCGCCGACTAGAGCTGGAACGGATTCAGGCAGAGGAGAATGTGAAACACCTGAGCAAAGAAACATCTGACTATAAGAAAGTGCTAAATGAGCAAATCCAGCAGAGGGAGCACTCCAAGACGAAGGTGTCCAAGCAAAATGAAGGTTTGTTCGCATGTAGCCTTTGCATGGTCAGGGTGCTAACAGTACAAACTCCACCCAAGGTAGTTGACTGGCTTTAGTGTCTTGTGTGGGAACATTCTGCCAGGAATTAATTGTTTGTGTGTTGCACCCACAGAGACTTAGGGGTTGTCTACTCTTAAAATGCTACAGCGGCATAGCTGTGGCACTGCAACTTCACTGCTGTAGCCCTTCAGCATAGACACAACCTACCTACCCTGACAGGAGGGGTTCTCCCATCAGTGTAGGTAGTCCACTTCCCCTAGAAGGGTAGCTAGGGGCATGGCTATACTTACAAATGTAGAGCACTTTGGGTTAAACCAGCCTTCGCAGAGCACAGTAGCGAAAGTGCTGCAGTCTGTCCACACTGACAGCTGCTGATATAGACCATCTTGATTATCACTACAAAAGGTTTTTTTTTCTCCTGGTGATAATAGCTCATCTAAATTTAAATAGCCTCTTAGAATTGGTATGGTAACTTACACCTTTACATATTTTTTCTCTGTGTGTGTATATATCTTACCTACTGTGTGTTCCATTCTATGCATCCGATGAAGTGGGCTATAGCTCACGAAAGCTTATGCTGAAATAAATTGGTTAGTCTCTAAGGGCCACAAGTACTCCTCGTTTTCTTTACGGATACAGACTAACATGGCTGGTACTCTTAAACCTGTCAGAATAAGAGTGTCCATGTGGGGAGTTATTCCAAAATTGCTATTGCCACTTTAAATTTACACCCTACATTATTCTGGAGTAATTTACTCATAGGCTATGTCTACACTACCACGGTAAGTCGAGCTACGCTACGCAACTCCAGGTACAATATTCATGTAGCTGGAGTTGACATGTACCTTAAGTCGAGTTAGCACGGGGTCTAAACCGCTGGGGGCAACAGGAGAAACTCTCCTGTTTACTTGCCTTACTCTTCTGATCCGGTGTAGAGTACAGGGGTTGACCGGAGAGCGATCTGCTGTTGATTTGGCAGGTCTTCATTAGACCTGCTAAATCGACCGCCAGTGGATCGATCTCAGAGTGTAGTGTGGACCTAGCCATCTACACACTCCCTTAGTGCATTAGACCTTGTCGACACTGGAAAAAGTTACAATTTTCTGCATTATTAGAGCTCTGCAAGGGCTGCCAATGGTGGAACATTTTGATCTTGTTGTGAGTGTAGCCTTACACTATGTTCTGCAGGATTTGAGCGAGGAGTAGAGTGAAGTCACACCCTGAAAAACAAATGGAATAATTCCAGTTGTGCTCAAATGAAGCCAGTGGTCTGCGATACATACGTAACAGTTCCTGTTCCCATAGCTCAGGCCTGCACAACTTGGAAAGCAGCGAAGGCCATATTACTGCAAAAAGTCCAGCTGCAGGCCGAAAAGCCTCACCCCCGGGCCATAGCTTGTATCTTAGGCCATGGTTACACTTACAGGATTATAGCGCTTTTGGTTATAGCTGTCCCCATATACAGCAATAGGTATAGTGCTATAGCATGTCCTGGCATGGCCACATTTGCGGCACTTGCAGCAGCACAGGGAGTGGTGCATTATGGGCAGCTATCCCAGCATTCAGCTGGGTGCAATGTGCTTTTCAAACGAGGAGGGTGAGGGGGAACGTGTAGTGTGTATGTAGAGGGAGAGAGCGAGGGGATTTTCTACGGGCTGAGAGTCTTGTCAGTGGTTTCCTTTGAAATTAGAGCCTGCTTTAAGTCACACAGCTCCCTTTGTAAACATTTGCAGTGCTTATCTGACGAGTTGAGAGAAACTCTGAAAAGGTACTTCCGCAGTCCTCCTGCCGAGTTCAAAACAACGCGAAGAGATATCAATAGCCTTAAATGGCTCGGAGGTGTGCCAGAGATCACTTACAGCGTAATGACTGTTTTCACTTGCAATAGCTGTTATCCCTCAAGGAAGGGAGGATTACCAGGAGCGGTATAACTGTGGGTTTATAGCGCAGTACATGCCTTGCCAGTGTGGACGGGTAGAGAGTTATAGCACTCCTGGAGGCTTTATAGCACTATAAAGTGCCAGTGTAACCAAGGCCTTATTTGTCATTGAGCAGGGTTCTGTTTACTTGACTAGTTGCAGAGACTATGTTGTAAAGTGTGAGAAAATGTACAGACATTCCAGCAATTAGCACCAGGATTTTTCAGGCGAAGTGGCCAGACTGATTTCCTCCGAGTAAGAAGAGATACATTGGTTGTGCCACTGAAGTAGAGAACTGTTTAAGATAGATGGTTGTGGTTTTCTTTAAAACCACAGTGATGTCCTAGTTCGCTTGAAAGCTTCCTACATATTTTACTCTATTGTAGCACCCTATGTGGAACTTCTGAGTCCCATATCGCTCTGAAGTACCCACTCTCTCTCCCACCCACTCTTGTTTTGTTTCTCTACGTTTTTATCCCACTCCGATGTGCAAAAACCTTAGGTCCTGTATGACAGTCAGATTTTCTCCATGCTACAAAAAAGTCAGTTAATATATTCTATATATAAATGAAATTCAAATAAAATTTTTACCACTAAGCAAGATTTGTTTTATTCTTGTAAACCATGTAAAAATATACTTCAGCAGTTATAATAGACATCAGACCTTTTCTTGCTTAAATTTAAGTATTAAGTATTTTTTTTTGCAAATTACCATCCCCCCCCCCCCCCCCCCGGCAAATCTTGCCCATAACATAATAGGTTTTACCCACTTCCACTGTTATGGCATCTGGTCCCGGGAGACACGCAGAATCCCAGTCCTGTTGCAGGGCTCTGTTCAACTGGATGATTGGTGTCATGGAAGGATTTTTATACTGTGAGATCATTGGGGCAGAGACTGTTCCTGTATTTTGGAGCAACCCTTAGCGGATGGGGGATGCTACCAAAAGCTAATTAACTGACTGATTTCACATTTCCACTTTCTCTGGTGTCTTAGAACTATCTTCTCAGCTGGCAGCTGCTGAATTTCGTTGCAGACTTTTAGAGAAGCAGCTGGAATATATGAGGAATATGATAAAGCATGCAGAAAATGAAAAGACAAGTGTCTTGGAAAAACAGGTAAATTCATTAATCCAAGTTTGCCTTTTGTTTAGGGAAGTTAATGAATTAAGGCATGATGTTGAGTAATCATTGTCATTCTGGCACTTTTAAATGTGATTATGCTGCTTTAACTGATCTTGAATCTAAATAAATTAAGAATAAAGTTCTCTGCTCATATCTGCTAGTTATATTTCAACTGATATTTTGCCTCCTTATAAACACATCTCTTACTGAACTCAGTAGATGTGTTCTCCCAGTATGATACTGAACCAATAAATCTGGAGTCTGTTAGTTCCCTCCAATGACCGATTAATACCTCTAGGACAGTGTGTGGCCCTGCTTACAACCCCCCTCCTCCCAACTCCTCGTCTATAAAGAATTCTTTCCCCCTCATAGATGTTTACATCTTTAAAACATTTGCAGACACTTATCCTGGTTTCTTCCTGGCATTATGTGATGCCCCTGCATGTTCTCAAACTCAAGGTTTGGATGATTGTGGAGGCTTTATGGTGGTGCATTTCTAACAGTTTTTTGCTTTTTCCTCTTCTCTTTGTAGGTCGCATTAGAGAGAGACCGAATTCTAGATCAATCTCATGTTCAATCCAAATTGGAAAAGCTGGATTTGCTGGAACAAGAATACACCAAACTAACTGCAATGCAGTCTCTAGCACAGGTCTGTCATTCCTCTTGCACACTAGATGAGAGTTGTCTTGGTCATGAGTATTGAGCACGTTTTGGTCCTCTACCAAAAGAGCCCACTAATAGAGCTGATTGTGTGTCCTGCAGGAAATTCTGATATTTTTAACGTTTTTCGTGCAAATCTGGATGTAAATTTGAATTTTTTGTATGGAACAAATTCTGAAAATTGTCTCTATTTTCAACCGAAATGAAACATTTACACATTCCCAAAATTGAGAGGTTTCATTTTGGTTTGTTTAAAAAACCCCAAATTCTTCATTTCAACATTGAACTGCATTTACTTACTGGGGCATGTTGCTTTATAGGAGTTATAGTTTGGGAACCCGCTGTATCCATTTGCTCAGTGACTAGACTCCCTTGCTAGACTACATCTATCATGGTGTACCACTAGGGTTTATCACCTGGCTGGTATTTGATCAGCCTGGTCGGTTTTTTTATGAATTTGCCAGAAAAATAATGTAATATGCCAGGTTTTTTTACATGGGTCTACAGATTTTTCATTATCATCACAATGCACTGAGATCTCTAATGTGAAAAAATTGTGTTCTGTTGAAGATGCTGCATTGTTCCCACTTCCTCATTTAAGTGATAACAGATCAGTACTGTTGAAAATGCAGCAGCTGTCTGCCCACCACTACACAAGCACACCACGTGCATGTGTGAGAGGATTTGAGGCACGTGAGAGTGAGGAGACGTGCGATGTTATCAATCTTATCTATATGTGTTCTCTAGATCATAGACTATCAGAGTTGGAAAGGACCTCAGGAGATCATCTAGTGACCAACCCCTGCCCAAAGCAGGACCAGTCCCTAACTAAATCATCCAGATACTACACATAGCTGTGAGGAGGGGTGTTGTGGAGTTGCCTTGTAGTTAGAATTTAGGGTTGCAGAGGGATGGCCTTGTTGGGGACCCATTATTTCAAAGGTGGTGACCCTCTGACTGACACCCACACCCACCCCAGAGGCAAATCTTCATTGCTTTATGGAAGATGTAGAAAATGGGAGCTTGAACTACAGTGTCCAGAAGGCAACACACTGATAGGGAAAGTTTCTTTTATGGAACTATTTGAAACTAAACATTTTGGGTCAGTTCAACACAACACAATATTCCGATTTAGGTCCAAGAGACCCAAAAATGAAATCTGTTTCTTGATGAGCTTTGCTATTTGTAATTTAATGTCTTATTGAAATAAACATGGGAAATTCCAGTGTGTTCCACTTTAAATATTCAGGTCTGCTTCCACTTGTTAAAGACAGATGAGACTCAACAGTTATTCTGAACCTGAAGGGAGTCTTCGGTCTAAAATAATGCACCGAATTATTAGTTCAAGTTTCTATTTTAAAACTTCAGAAAAAAGGAACCAGGCATTCCATCAGTAACAACATTTTTCTTATTGAACTTTAACTAGAAAAAAATGAAAAAACTGGAGGAGAAGTTCAGAGAGGAGGAACATGCAAGGAAGCTTGTGCAGGACAGGGCCGCTGAGGTAACCAGCAAGTAATCTTTCCTGCTATTTTATTGTGTTGCAAGTAGCTCACCCTCCTATTAAACTTTAATTTAAGCTCACTGATAGGGCCTCTAGTATGCAATGTAATGAAGAACTTGTTGCAGTCTGGCTGGTGATGGAATCCATGATCACCAAAAGCACCACTTCCTTGTCCCTCTGTTCTTTTGCATGAAATGGTGGAAAATTTTCTCTGGCAGGGCTGGAAATTAGGGAAAGGTGAAATTTTGTGATTTCCCCAGTCCTGTCAAGAAGAGGGTGTCCAGTAAATTATACTTACTATAAAAACACAAACAAAGTCTGGTTTCCTTCAGATAATCTCCAACTAGGATGATGGGGATGCAATTTACCATTATCAGATCTGGCCAGTGCACCTAGTTAACTGGATGGGTTTCAACTCCAGCTAAATCAAACTCCCTGAACTATATAACCCCCTCACCCTAAGCTGGGTCGAGCTTCTCTTCATTCGAGGCTTTCAAATGGTCTGTTGTCCCATTCTTTTCCAAGGCTTCCTCACATGCTTTTACATGCTTCTTCCTCAAACCCTTTTTTCCCCTAGGAAAGATCAGGACTGCTGCCCTTGCTGAGTCTCCACATTGGTAGACATTTGCAACACATCCTACCCTCTCCTCCCCAGACTGAGGAAAACATGCCTTTTTATACCAAGCATGCTTTAACAGCTGGCCCTTCCCAAGGTTACTGAAGTATGAGTCCTAAAGAAAGTAGTTGTGTTTGGTAGATACCACCTCAGGGGACTCAGCTGAGTTAGCTGTTTGGTTCTGCTCTGAAAAGTTGAATAGAAAATGATTGACTTCTTACAGGTTTTTGACCAATCTTAGGTCACTTAGGAGAGAACTCTAGGCCTGTTTTAGGATGGATAGAAAATACTCTTTTTTTTTTTTTTTCCTACTGAATTCAAGGGTGGTTTTCTAAAGTAATTTCTGTAGATTATCTATTGGTTTCTTGACAATTAAATTCTATAGGACTCCTCCATTAAGGGTGACTGTAAAAATAGCGTTGTGCAGGTTCCTTGTTTGTGTCAGAATCCATATTGCATTTGCTCAGTGTCCAAGTCAGAGCTGTGTGTTTCAACTGCTAACCCTACAGACTCAACTTTGGGTATGTCTTCACTACAGGACTAGGTCGATTTCCCTTAATTCGATTTTCTAAACTCGATTTTAGAAAATCGAATCAGTGTGTCCCCACCAGGACAGCAGGTCGACACTGTCTGTCCTAGAACTTTTGCAGGGGTCGACATAGCCTGCATTGCACTGTGGGTAGGTAGCCCACGGTGCAATGCGTGGTGGACCCCCCCCCCCAACCAAGCAGCCCTGCGGACCCCCCCGCCGGATCCCCCCCCCCCGCCCGCCCGAGGGGGGCGGGGGGAGCCGGCCCGGGGCTGCTTGAGCAATCCGGTCAGCTGCCTGGTCAATTTCAGGTGAAATTGACCAGGCAGCCCCGCGCTGGCTCCCCCCCCCCCCTCGGGCGGGTGGGGGGGTCCGGTGGGGGGGCTGTTCAGGTGGACGGGGGGGGGGGGGTCCGCGGGGCTGCTCAGAGGTCGGAGGCTTAACTTCAGATGCCTCTTCACTTACTCACAGTAGACATAGAGAAGTCGATTTTAGCCTTACTTCTCTCGTCAGGCAGGAGTTACAAATTCGATTTTGAGGGCCCTTTAAATCGACTTTAAGGGCATGTATGTGAAGACAGGTACACGTTTAATTCGACCTAACGTCGTTAAGGTCGAATTAAAGTGGTAGTGAAGACATGCCCCTAGACTCTTTCCTTTCCACACATCCTTAGAGGCCATAATAAGTATCAGTTACATGGATGCAGCTGTATTTGAAGGCTATTCTAGTTGGATGGTAACTATAACTAAAGGCAGAATTTGGCCTGTATCTTATTAGTGGGACTTGTTAATGGTCATGGGGGGTAGGGCGAGGGGAATCTAGAGCTGCCATTCAGCACAGGTTAAGTTTGCAGGACTGGCAGTTTGTTATGGAGATGTTGGCACAGTTAACAGGGAATCGCACAATTCTAAACTTAAAATCTCTTCAGAGCAAAACTGAAGTAATTTCTAAGTTACTGAACTATGAGTCCCAAAGAAAGCACCTGTGTTTGGTAGATACCCCCTCCCCCCCCCCCGAACTTTAAGTAGATCAAGGAAAAAAAGTGAGTCAACACTTTACAATAACTAGCAATGTGTAGAGGACAAAAGGATACTATCAAACCAGTATTGCCTACAATAGGATGTAAACCTCTTGGGCCAATGACCACCTTAACTTGGGTGCCATGTACATCATTGGCACTATAATAAATACACCTCTCTGTCTTAAACTAGCAGGAAGGTAACGCACTGATGCTTGTGGAGAGAGTCTTACATTAATCCTGCATGTTCACTTGTAAGATGGGGGTGGGTGGCTGGGAATAATGATTTCTAAAGTCATGTCATAGAGCTTTTGAGGAAAATAATTCAACTTTTTACATTGTTCCATTTGCATCGTGATCACTCCAAACCTTGACTTTCAGTCAAATGTGGAATGTATTCAACACAAGTCAACCAGAGTGGAAGGACCTGGGATGTCCTCAGAGATGTGGCATCATTTACCGAATAGGCAGGGCTAATATTTTGTCAGGCAGCAGTGCTGTAAAGGAAGTGCATGGCTGTAATGTTATTTCACACCTGCCTGCAGGGAAATGGCTTGTGGCTCATTCAGTCTCTCTTTACGACTGGTAATTCTTCATTGAGTCAGAATGCAGGGTAGTTGTTTAGATCTGAGGTTCTGAAACTGGTACATGAGCTTCATGTTCCATCTATGCACTTTCCAATAACTTCTGAAGGGAGTATATGAACCAGTAAAGTGCGAGTCAGTGGCTAGATGTATGTCATTACTGTTGTTGGTGAACACTGAAGTAATGCCTAAAGGCATTGACCACGTGGGTGTATTGGTCTAGGCCTATATAAGGCCTACAGTAAAGGACAGACCCTGCCGCAAAGAGCTTACTGTAGGCCTTATACAGGCCTAGACCAATATGCCCCCATGGTCAATACCTTTAGGCATTACTTCAGTGTTCACCAAAAATTGCTCCTTGGGTGGCCAGTCGCAGACTTCAGGGTTTGTTTTTTTGTTTGTTTTTTTACACCTTTGTTGTTTTCAAAACAATTATAATTTCCACCACAGGTGCTGACGCCGTGGGTGCTTTGGGGCTGGAACACCCATGGGGAAAAATGCAGCCAAGTTCCTCGTCCTGCCCTGCTGTCCCAGCTCACCTCCACTTCCTCCCTGAGCATGCTGCATCTCCCAGTGCTTCCCACCACAAAGCAGCTGTGGGGAGGAGCGGGAACGCAGTGTGCTCGGGAAGAGGCAGGGATGGGGATTTGGGGTGGGGACTTTGGGGAAAGGGGTTGGAATGGGGGCAAGACAAGGGTGGACTTGGGGCTGAGGGTGGGGGGCATTGAGCACCCACTGGTGCTAGGAGAATTTGGCGCCTGTGATTCCCACTATTAACTCCATTTACAGCTTCAGACAGGACTGGTGACTAACCGAATACTGTTGCAGGCAGGAACACTATCCGTTCCGCCAAAGCCAAGGAAAACAAAGAAGAAAGCCAAGCAGTCAGACAAGGTAGCATGCTGTTATCATAAACTGTACTGGGAAGGAAGGAAGGAGAGTGATGCGGGTGGGAGGGATTAGGCAGCTGGCTCTCCCCTTTACTAGACAGCAGGGGGGCTGGGTTTGACAGTGTCACTTCTAATAACAGTTTCTCTCTTCTTAGAAACGTCCTCTTATGAGACATTACTATGCACAGCCCCACTATAAGCTGTGTCTGGGTGATGTGCCATTTGTGGCTGGAAAGGTGAGTGGGATTAATTCTGAATGCCTACAAATAGCAAGCTCTGGAGAATTTTACACTTTGAGTACGAAGTTAGTTCAGAAGACGGGGCTCCAGATCCCAGTTGCCAAGATTCATGTAGACCCCGACTTTCACAATAAGCCAAAAGTCAAGCTAATCCCTAAGAAACCCAATACTCTGTGACTAGATTCCCCTGGCGTGCAGTCTGGGACGGTGGTGGGCCTGCTGTGCACCCCCCGACACTCTCCCTGATAAAAAAAGAAGCAACAAACCAAACAAGTTATAAGTCAAAAACTAGCCAACAAGTAACTCGCAAGCCAGTTATGCCAAAAACAAGTCCAATTTCTGTATTTTTTTTTCTGCGGGTTTGGCATCTTGTTTGGTGCTCTCATGACACCTAGTGGTCAGTCTACTTAACAGTTCTATTTTCCTTCTGTTAACTTTAATTTTCCCTCCAGCCTTTCTTGCAATGCTTGTTCTGTCTTCTGTAACACTGAGCTGGCATGCTCAGAAACATCTCCCCTGCTCTCAGGACTGCTAGTCAAGCACTTTGCACAAGCACTGATTCAGTCTCTTCTTAAATATAAGTCACTAGCAACAAATCAAGAGAAAAATCAGTTACCGTATATACTCAAGTATAGGTCGACCCGAATATAAGCCGATGCACCTAATCGGGACATCGCTCCCGCGGCTGCACGGGACATCAGCATCATGAGGCCATTCACGAGCGTCACCCAGCGGTATGGCCCTGCCCCTTTTTCTCCTCCATTTCGGCCAAAATTTTCACTGACTCGAGTATAAGCCGAGGCGGCTTTTTTCAGCCCAAAAAGTGGGCTGAAAAACTCGGCTTATACTCGAGTATATACGGTAAAATAGTTTCTAAATAAAATGCCCTACAATATCTCTCCTGCTCTAGGTTGTTAAGAGATCTATTCACATCTACTGTACTTTTCCCCTCCAGTCTACTAGTCCCAGCCATTCTGTTGGAGCCAATGTACAAAATGTGTTGCATCTAATGAAACAGCACTCTAAAGCTCTGTGTAACGATCGTGTGATCAAAGATGTTCCACCACCTAAGCCGACTGGCAACTCATCACACCCCAGCAAAGGCAGAAAGTCATCTCTCTCGACAAGCTACTCTGCATCCCAGGAAGACCTTTCTGAATTGTTGCTGACTTTGCAGGATGAATTTGGGCAGATGAGTTTGTGAGTCCTGTGATTAAATTACAGATGTGGATGTTTTATACTGCCATTGATTTTGGTTTGGTGTTGGGAGTTTTCTGGAGGGAGGGGGAGTTATACAGCCCCTTATCCAAAGCTGATGCATGCTTGTAGGCAGAGGTGGAGCAGGACTTAGTTCTATCCAATAATGGCAGCCTTTTTCCCCTGTAAGGTTAACATTCAACTTTGGTTATTATGACATACTAATACTGCATGGCTCTTTGAATTTACAAGCAGCAGTTCCAAGGGGTGCACCTCTGAGTTCATGCATAACACATCAGACAAGTGGGTAAATGTGACTACCTGTTTGAGAGCTGCCTTGCTAGTCTTTCTGCTAAAATAGTAATCTAATTATCAGGATCTAAACTGCTTCATTAGTCTCACATTTCATCCATAGAGGAGCACAGACCTGAAATAGCAGCTAATACAAATGAACCAAGAAAATGCAGAATGGGAAATAGGACTGTCTCCTCAGAACTGACTGAGAGCCAAGACTATGGCTATAGGAAGCCACCCATGTAATCTTAAAATTAGTTAGACCTAAATATTACTAATTTCAGTCATCTAGTCCAGCAGCAGTGGCGCCATGCCTGCATTCCACACTGACAATGCTCATCAGCAAGAAAGTTGCAGACAACTGTCATACAATAATAGATTAAATATATTGAGACAGTTTCTGGTAACTACCTAATATGCCTCCCTAGAGATGTTATTTCTCAGGCAAGTGAGCAAACAATGTAAAGGTGAGAATGACCCCCAAGCTTTTTTTCTGTCTCTGTGTGTAAGTGATCACCAACAGCTAGCAAAGCTAATCCAGGAAACACCAACTGGTGGCCTGAAGGAAGACCTGGAGCGGGAACTTGAGGCATTGGTGAGAAGAATGGAAGCAAAGGCAGACCAAATAAGTAAAGTCCAGAAACATCGGACACGGGTAAGTCAGTTGCCTGCAATTGCGCTTCTGTAAAATAATTATTCTGAGGAATTTTTCACCGTCTAAAATGCTGCTATAGCTGAAGTTGGAAGAAGCAGACATGCCCTGCCTTTTCTGCTCACAGGAGAGAGAACCATTTGTACCGGGAAATCCCAGAGACATTTTGCAAGTTGTCAAAAGACTAACATACATTGAGGAAAATAAATTAGTTGTAGTATTGTGTTGGTCACCCAAACTTTACTCAGGAAAAGGTCTGGTTTCCCAGGGTCTGTTTTCACTGTTACACTGAATTTTTGGACAGTCCTCCTGCATATGCTGATCTATCTGGTCTTGCTTTATAATTCACATTTCTTAAATATTGGAGGGAAAGTTAAAGATACATTGATCAAAGACTTAATCCCATATCTGATTCTTCTTTCTCCAATCTTCCTTTGTGTTACTGAAGTGTGTTTGGCCCCAAAGGTCAAATGCAGTGTGGCAAGCCTGTTCAGATTACACTGCTGTGAAGCATATCTTTGTGCATTTCCAACCCCCTCATCTCCATCTTGACACTGGGTGTGCTTTAGAGATTGACTTGAGGCAGAGGAAGTTTCTAAGTGGTGAAGACTTACATTGCAGATGTCATCTGAAATCAAAGGCAGTTGAGTGCGTTTCCCACACGTCCACTAGATCAGAGGTTCTCAATCTTTTCCTTTGAGTCCCCAACATGCTATAGAAACTCCATGGCTCACCTATGCTGTAATAACTGATGTTCTGCATATAAAAGCAGGGCCAGTGTTAAGCCTCTGCCACAGGGGTCCTCATGAAGCTATGTTGTTCAGGCTTCAGCCCCAGGTGTCGGGCTCAGGCACCAGGCTTCAGCCCCATGTGGTAGGGCTTTGGCTTTCTGCCCTGGGCCCCAGCAAGTCTAATGCTGGCCCCACTTGAAGACCCCTCTGAAAACTGCTAGGGGCACCAAGGCCCCTAGTTGAAAGCCACTGTACTGGGTTTTCAGTCAGATGACTGGAAAATTCACAGCCATTAACCTATTCTGCAGAGGAATGTCTGTGCTAGTGGAAGACAACAGTTTATTAGTTACTCCTGTCAAGAAACTGACACAGTTGTTGCAGAGTGGCAGGCGTAGTAGTATTGACATCGTATGGCAATATGCATGGTACTGTATGCCCCTGACTATTAAACATTTCCCTGCACCACTGCAGTATTGTCACATACTGTCCTAGTTTTATATCTTTACCGCTGATGCCAGTTCTTCATATCACCAGTCTTCTTTAGTGCTCTTGAAAGTGGAACCGCAGGTAATTGCTTTCTAAGGACAGTGAGTGGCCTATACAATCTGTAATAAATTACTGAAAAATTAAGTTTTTCATTTATCTTTGGGAAAAGTTGGGCAGTGACTGTGTGGATTGGAGACTTAAGGCAGTTGTAGATCAGTTCTTACCCATGTCCTCACGATTGGGAAACTCCCCTAGAATCCGTTAGATGGTGATTTCTAACAGTAATTCAGAACACAAACTGCACTGGAATCCGAGATTATATCTCCATGTTCTTAAAGCATGTTCATGACGGCACTTGGCTATAAAGTAAATAGAAAAACTTCCTATACTTACATATGCTGTATTTGGCTGTTTTAGTAATAGATTCTCAGCTTTCTATCTGAGTTACAGGCATGAGTAAAAGGGGAGATTTTAATTCCTTCAGGAGAAATGGAAGAAATAAGTAAACTGAAGGCTGGCTGCTCTTATTATTTCTCTTCGGGCTTTCCTTTCAGCTAGAGAAACTCAAGAAAGAATGCAAGTCCAAAAAGTCTCGGGCTGAAGAAACACAAGACAGCCAGGGTGAAGTTAGTGAGGTGAAAGTAACAACCACTGTGACGACCAGGGGAAAAGATGTTGGCCCCATCAAAGTGAAACCTGGAGAGAGAAGCCGGAAAAACCTTCAATTGTTGCGGGCCATGCAGAGTATACAGACTTCACTTCAGAAAGATGACATCAGCTGGGACTACTGATTGCTGTACTGGTTGATATTTTCCTTCAACTCCACCAGTCTGTACTTTACTTGTCACATTCCAGGTCTACAAGAGATGCCTTTCCTACTGTGTGAAACAGACTACTGTATACGAAGTGCACTTTTTAAATGTAACCTCCCCCATTTTGCACCTGTAGGTCTGATTTATTTTGGTTCTAATCCATGCACCACACAGATAGGAAAAAGCCTCATTTCTAATGTATCTAACTACTGAGTCTATATGCAACCCTTCATTATTTCCCCCTTGGTCAGCTGTACCCTTCCTCTAAATCTTTCCTTCTAGCCTCCTTCCTCCATGCCTGCTGCAGGATATTTTATTTCATTGTTCACATGGGTGGCTTGTCTAAAAGATGTGTATGGTTTCACAACTCTTGGTGTTGAATTCTTCTGCAGGGGCCTACTTAAAGGCATATTACCAGTTGAAAATGAAGCTTTAGACTCATGGCTAACAGGTGTTATCAGCTGCTGGATGTATACACAGTTGCTGTCAGCACAGCCTTTGAGAACGTAAGAAAAAGCCGGAGACCCTCAAGTGTTTTGTTTAACTATCCAGTTCCTGGTCTGCTACCTTCCATTAGCCACTATTAATTGCAGTGGACACTTCAACTCACTCACAAAGAACAAAGTAATTATCTTTTGGACTGGTTTTTCTTTCCAGTTGACTCTCGTTTAGTAGTAAAGATGTCTTTTAAAACTAGAGAGAGAAATGTGCCTTCAGAAGACTTTTCACTTACGTGTGTGTGGGACACTGGGATAAAATCTATCATTTACTAGTGCACTTTGGCTGGAGCAGTAAAGCACAGACTTTTAATTTGCAAGTGCCTCAATCATGCCATTCAACGCTGGCAGCTTGCTTAATTTTAACTTGAAATACTCACTTTGACTTGGAGATCTGCTTTTGTAGTGGTGCAGGTCTCAGTGTGAAAACTCGCACACCTAAGTGAATGTTATTTATTATATTAATAATGTAAAGAATTTCATAGTAATGGTGTGTACAGAAGACAGACTCAAATTACTTATGTCTATAAAGTTTTATGATTGGAAACCAATAAAATTAACTTGCAAATCTGAGTGAGGTAAGTTGAAATTTCTCTTTACTAACTTTCTAACTCTTCCGAGCAGTAACAAGTCCCAGCTAGCTACACTGATACAATTTACTCTTTGAATTGAATATCAGACTTATTTAAAAAATCCTTCCACACTAAAACTCACCTCAAGCTTCCCTGAGCAAAGGTGTTAGGTGGCACGAGTAGAGAGGAAGGATAGGTAAGTATTGAAGATAGGAGCCTCACACGTGGAAGACCTGGTTAAATTTCCTGTTCTGCCACAGGTATCCTTTGAAACCTCAGGCAACTCCATTTTTGTTAGTGCTTCAATTTCCCTACCTGTAAGGGGTACTGCGAGTCTAGATCAGGGGTGGCCAACCTGTGGCTTCAGAGCCATATGCGGCTCTTCAGAGACTCCTACTATAGGCACTGACTCTGTGGCTGGAGCTACAGGCACAAATGTGCCAGGGGGTGCTCACTCCTTACCCTCTGGCTCTGCCACAGGCCCTACCCCCACTCCAGCTCTTCCCCCCCCCCCTTCTCTTGAGCCTGCTGTCCCCTACCCCTTTTCCCCACAGAGCCTGATCAGGAGGGGGGTGGAAAGTGCTAGGAGAGGGGGTGGAGGGAACTGCTGTGGGGCTGCTGACTTATTACTGTGGCAGTGTACACTGGTAAATTCTGGCTCCTTCCTAGATGCAGACGGGCCACCCCTGGTCTATATATATTAAAACTATGAGGTGCTCATGTTAAAGATGTGTTGGTGTCAAAATTATTTGAGATAATGGAAAAATTACTACTCCCAGCTAAACAGAAAAAATTCATAAACTGACCAGAGATTGTTACTGGTCCTATACAGAGTAATTGTTCCAGTAATTCTACAACTACAAAGTTTGAATATACAAAACAAAACTCCCTTTGCTTCCTGAGAATGCCATATATACGTAGCTTCCCTTCACTTTACACTGACTTCTGAAATTGTAACTTTTC
Organism: Sternotherus odoratus; assembly: GCA_032164245.1. Taxonomy (NCBI): domain Eukaryota; kingdom Metazoa; phylum Chordata; order Testudines; family Kinosternidae; genus Sternotherus; species Sternotherus odoratus. Next base: position 278,207,129 of record JAVMKO010000001.1, on the reverse strand, counting down.
AGTGAGATGAATGATGCATCACCAGTCAGGTCTTTTGTTTTATAAAGAACAAATAATAGAGTTGGGAGCGACAGCAGGGCCCATGGAGGAAAAGCACAGCCACTCAGGATTAACCGTAAGGAAACAGAATATTACTCTACCTAGTGAAATTGCTAAAGTGAGGGTGAAGAGGTAAAAGACTATTCATTCCATAGAGGTTCTGATATTGAACTGTGAGTATCAGAACCTAAGACTTTTGGTATAGTCACGGAATCTAAGGAGGACAGGCCAACAGGCTCTCGCACATGAACTTAAAACAAGCTGTACACACCCTATATGTCATATGGTGCAAAGAATCAACACAACCTGATTTTTTTTTAAAGTCTCATTAAAGATCATGTTACCCTAACACATATTCAGTGATGTTTACACTTCATCTTAATGCTAGACCATATGCAAGAGAGAAGACTTTAGCCCAGGGGTGAGCAAACTTTCTGGCCTGAGGGTCACATTGGGGTTCAAAATTGTATGGAAGGCTGGATAGGGAAGGTGGTGCCTCCCCAAACAGCCTGGCCCTAGCCCCTGACAGCCCCCTTAGGATCCTGACCCATCCAACCTTCCTGCTCCTTGTCCCCTCGAGAGATACCCCCCACCTTAACTGCCCCCCAGGATTTCCCCCCACCCACCTCCTCTTGCTCTCTTGGCCCCTAACCCGCCTCCTCCAGAGACACCTCCACATCCAACCCACCCTGTCCCCTGACTGCCTCCACCCGATCCAACCCCCTGACCTCCTTACCATCAGGCTCCCAGCAGCGTGTTTGGCTCCATGCTGAGCCAGACATGCTGCCTCACAGTAACACGCAGTGCTCCCCTCCCCCCAGAGCGGGGGAATGGCTCCAGGGGCGGGGGCGGGGCCGGGGCAGCCTCCCAGGACAGGATGGTTCCATGGGCTGGATGTGGCCTGTGCGCCATTGTTTGCCCACCCCTGCTTTAGGCTAATGGATTGACATAGCGGCAGGAGAATTAGGGAGGTGCACAGTAAAACACCAGTAGCGTCCCAAAGGAAATTCCAGGGAATGCAGCCCCTGAGAGGCAATATGCAAATGCTGACTGCATAAAATCTGCCAAACAACTCTGATCAAAACATACAGCTGCATATGGAAATGAGAGCCAGAGGCAAAGCTAAAAAGCCCTTATAAATATGTTGACTTTTGCTACACCCCCAACCTGTTCATTCAAGTGCACAGGCATGTATTTAGAAAGACAACTACGATGAAAAAATCAGTTCAACAACAGTAATCAGAAAATTGACTGTTTTCACCCTGCTTTCTACAATAAAGTTATTAAAACTGATTTTGGACAAAGTTTAATTGATCATTGTGCTGCTGACAATGATTCTTTGCTCCAAATACACTATTCTCTTCTCTGACAGAGTAAAAAATATTAAGCTAGTGCTGAAATATTATGCTAGCAGGCTACACAATTCCATCAACGGACCACTACTTTTACATTGTGATTATAATACATGCAGAAAGCTTTCTTTGGTCGATACACTTACTGGCAACAGAAGACAAGTCAAGTAGTTTGAATTGTAAGTACATCATCATGATCCTGCACTGAAATATGGAAATAACTTTACACTTACCTAAGCAAAATTAAATGGAGTTGATCCCAGCAAATGTTGCACTGGCCCCGTTTTATATCATTTACTTTGCCATCTCTTGTATCTGAGGCGCGCGCGCACACACACACACACACACACACACACACACACACCCCTGCAGAAATTATGGGGGATTTGTTTCCCACCCCCTCAGTAATTAACATTTGCTTCATAATACTGAATCGGATAAAAATAAGTGACAATTCCAGGTGAGGGGGATGGAGGTAAACTTGGTTCCAAAAAGAACAAGCCGAGGGATATATGGGGCTCCTCCACTACCACGTCCTGCAGGTAAAAGCTGCCCTTCCTGTAAATAAGGCATCACTTTGCAGTACTGGGTAAATACCTAAAAGAAACAGACTTCATTGTTTTTTTTAAGTTCCACCTCCATGACAGAGGTAAAGTCGCAGAACGTGGCCTTGCTTCCTCTGGTGTATCTCAAAGTCATAGGAGAGAGACAATCTAACTACACAGGAAAACACATTCTCTTACTTGGGTCCTATCAGCATCTGTCTTTCACTGAGACGTTGGCAAAAACATTTCAACTGACAGTTCCATGTATATTGACACTGACAAGTCAAACTATTCAATGGCTGTATTCTAAACGTTTGAGTCAGATATTAATTCTGCAGACCGATTTCTTACTTCAGTCGCTTTGTGTTTCCTTTCAGGAAGGTGGAGAATTTTCAGACTCCCTCCTCCTAGGTAGTTACTTTCCTTACAGAATACTTCCTACCAAGCAACAGTCACTTATTCAAAGCAAAATGATTTCCAACAGCTAAGTCAGTGAGAGCTCTAGGTTTTGGTTTCAGGTGGCAAGTGCAATTAGTTTTAGCATCATCTTGCCACCAAGGTGGTTGGTTGCATAGGGGTCTGCCCTTTTTTTAGCATAAGCTTTTGCTAGTACTACAGTACTAATAAATTACCCTGGAGAGAAATGTAATAAATAAGGTGGTTGGTGCCTCCAAGACACCAGGATCTAAATTCAAGGGGTTTCCTACTAGAGCTGCCCTTTTAAGGTGGTCCTGGGGAATACTTAATAGAAGTCCATATTATACAACTGTCTGTACAGGAGTGACACACTGGGCAGGAGAGCCAGCTCTCTCCGAGGAGGAGGTCGATCGGTTGGTGATCTCTCTCTGGAGCTCCTCCACTTTCTTCTGCAACTCGGCCCGTTTGGCAAGAAGTTCCTTGTATCGACTGTGGACGGGCTCCTGCAACGCAACAGAATAGAACAATAGAATAGAGTGACGACAAAAGGCTGCCCAGGCCAAGCCTGCTAAACCACTAGATGTCATTACTGCCTCAGTTGCTCTTCGTCCATTTTTTTTTAGTTTGTAGGGTATAAGGGTTATGCCAGCCTCTCCTGTTATCCACAGCCCATAAACAAATGAATCAGCTGTTCTCACTTCCACCTACCTTGCCACTTATCTGTCACCTGCACTCTTGCAGCCTGCTAGTTCCAGGGCCCTGATGCTTATTGGCCTCAGCTGCTATGTTTTATTTACAAAGGTGATTTGGGAATGAGACAAACTAACAGGTTAATAACATAAGCAGAGTGAATTGTAAAAGCTGAGACCTGCAGATCTCTCGGTCACCTATTCCCTTGGCATCTCAATGCTGCTGCTAATTAAGTAGATGTAGAATAAAGACACTTTGGAGATTCTTCTAAGTATCTCTAAGTTGTCTTAAATGTTCAATAGTCTAGTGTTTAAAAACACTGCTTCTAGTGATCAAGATTTTCAGAAGCGAATGCCTAAAGGTAGGCTCCAAAGTCTCTGTTTAGGCAACATTTCAAAAGTGCCTCAGTGATTTGTGAGACTAAGTCGTCTCTTCCCCTCCCCCGTTCAATGAAGCTTGGGTGCCTGACAATGTTCTCTCTAATTTTTGACAGGCTGTGCGCACAAAAAATTTCTTCTGTGCAAATTTGTGTGTGCGCAGTGCTTCGCGGTGTGCGCAGGATTTAGGATCTGGGTGCGCGTTCACACACGCACAGCTTAGGGGGAACAGTAGTGCCCGAGTCCCTCCTGTAAATGGGACCTGGCGCTTTTGAAAATGTTGTGCCTGGTCAAGTGATTTGATTTCTCAATCAAGAGCTGAGCACCTGCTGCTCCCAGTGATTTCCAATCCACTTCCTTGGGAGTCTAACGTTAGAGACACAGTTTTTAAAATCCTGGCTGATATTTTTAAAACTAAAGTTAGGTGCCCAGTTCAATTACACATGTCGCAGGTACATTGCTTGCAATTAAGTTGTGTTTTTAAATTAAGCTGGGGCTTGAAAAGTGCTGCTTACTGTTGCGCAGCTCCCAGAGGCCAAGGTGACTGGTTCCTTGGGAACATCAGACACCAGATCTTTGACACAAACAGTATTTTAGAAACAAAATGGTCACCTGTGGTTTCATCCTTGGATTCCATCTGATGTAATATCCCACCCAAAGCTCTAGGTGGCGCATGCTGGCCACAGGATACAAGACATGATTGGAGTAGCACACATACAAGGGATTAGTGAAGTCTTCAAGCTGGCTGTTGATGTAAGACCACAGTGACAGAGTCTTTTTTGGAAGGCTCTTTAAGGAAAAAAATAAAAGCTGTTTTACATACCCAGCCACAACACTGCTATTTATCTGCATACATAGCTTTATAAGTATTTATACCAGCATATACGTGTTCACTATTAATAAAAATCTGTCTGCCTTTTCATAACTAAAAAAATACACTTTATGTCTTTTTCTAGACTATAAACACATGCAGGCAGGCCTTTATACACTGTGGCATGCAAACATCCCTTATTCCCAACTCAACCTGCAACACAATCAAGGGAATCACCATTGGCACAAAAAGGGGAAGGTTGCCTGGAGTGGAATGAGGTTTTCTGAAGCTTTAAAGGACAGGAGGAAGGGCTGGTCAGGTACATGACCATCATTTTTGTTAAGCTTCCCATCTTTCAAATGCTCCCAAAGGAGGGCCCAGTGTATTTAACTGCAAGGGAAAAGTATGTGTTCTAGGCTTCAATCTAGCAAAAGAGCTTAAGTAGGTGAGTAATCCTACTGAAAACACTGGGACTACATATGTGCTTAAGTGCTTTGCTAGATTGATGGGCCTTAAAGAGACAGTGAACAGAGCATGTGCTTGCGTCTTTGGAATAACAAATATTCATACCGCATGTACACTGGGAAAACTGGGAGAGACAGTTCACCAGCAATGTGTTTTAATAGTGATTTTGACCACTGTGCTGTTCAATTCAATTCAATACACCACTGTGCAACACAGTGATTAAATACCATAGCCTTGACTAAACTACTGCCTCCACTGTTGCCATCACCAGTGGAGAATTAGAGATGCCATTTTTCCTAGTAGAGGTAACAAAGGATCCTGTGGCACCTTAAAGACTAACTCAAGTATTGAAGCATAAGCTTTCGTGGGCTAATACCCACTTCGTCGGATGCAAGCAGTTGCATCCGACAAAGTGGGTATTAGCCCATGAAAGCTTATGCTTCAATACTTGAGTTAGTCTTTAAGGTGCCACAGGACTCTTTGTTACCCCTGCTATTCCAGACTAACAAGGCTACCTCTCTGATTTTTCCTAGTGTAGGTGCAGCCTTTGTGTAATTAAACAGTGCTTCCAACTTTAGCAAACTGAGACTGAGCGAGCTCCATTCATGTTCCTTTTGATTTCAGGTTGGGGTTATACATGTGACTTCGGCTTCGTGTTTTAAGTCATGCAAACGTATGCAACATTCCTCCACTTGCACTTTGGGTCTTGGAGCTGCTTTAAGCTCTGCCAAGGTAGGCCAGGCTAGAGTACAGAACTATCCAATGTAATGAGCTACAGCCACATTCCTCCCAGTAGCTAGCAGTTCCATTCTCTCCAGGGCACATCTGGCACCCTGTTACTTCCATGTTGTCAGCAGGATGTACGGCAGGACTGTGCACACATTTTAATGTATACAATCAGCTCACTTTCTAGTATTCCTGGGCAGGGAGTTGAAATTATAATTTTGGCTGAACTTTAGATAGATGTCTCCTAGGCAACTGATAGCTGTTAAGACAGAGACTAATGGTTGAAGGTCCCTTTAAGATTCTGAATATACTGAAATTGACACAAGTCTGAAGTATAGCAATTAAGCTATGAGTAGTTTACACCAGTTTACAGGGGGAAAGAATCCTCAATGCCAGCTGGTCAGCTGGAAGGTCTGCTAGGGCCAAAACTTGCTCCCACTGGAGTCACTGGGAATTGGAACAATTCCATCAGCATCTTTTGCCCATTTTAGGAACACTGATGAATTGCACTCATCTTGGAAAGAGGTGAGGCCTTACCTCCTTCACCCTCTGCTGCTCACTGCTACACAGGAATGTCCCAAACAAGCAGCTATACAGGTGATCCAGAATGATCATCAGGAAACAGTCATTGAATTCAAACGCTGTAGGAAACTTCAAACACAACCAGGAAGATTACGTGTTTATTTTTGTTAGTACATTGCTTGTTGCTAATGAACACACATACCACTGTAACAGCCAATTGTGTCAATTAATGAGCTGAATAGGCCCCCTATGCATGCCTAATGCAAGATTCGTTTGTGTTATTTGGCTGCCTCCGTCTTCAAAATCATATTACTACTTTCTGAGAGTAAACGCTTCGCTCAGAAAAACACACCCCTGCTTTACATGTGCAGTGAGGAACTCTGAGCAAAAGCCAGAAGCCTGATCAGTGTATTTACATATGCTGCTTAAACTGGACCTTGCACTTTATGCAGGTCTCTAATGCCAGAACTTTAATGAGGTTATGAACAAAAGGGTGCCGCAGATATAAAATAAACAAACTAAGTAGGAATGAAAGCTCCAGCTATTTAAATGGAAACAATTCAGGCATTCAACTGAGAGTTTTCCATGAGGCTACAGCAGAAGGCCATGAAACCAGTTCACATGTTGGGAATAGGTCGTGGGAACCTAGGAATTGCCATCACGAGCAAGGCCGTAGCCTTGGCTGAAGCCGTTAGATGTACTGTCATACAAACGTATAACAACCATCCGAGCTGCTTGGAAAACAAGTACAAAACTTCAAGACGTTGTTTTCTCTTTAGTTTTAAAAATAGGTTTTCAAAGTTTCATCAGAACTTTTCTGAATATTGAATAATTCGGACTCACTCTGTACAAGGTGGAAAACCTGGGGGAGGGAAGGGGGAAGTTGTGAAAACCGTATCCCTGTTTTTTTCAGGTTGGGGCAGAGCTATGCGGTAAGGAACATGGGCTGGATTTGGAGTTGTGTGCAAGTGAGATCATAGAATATCAGAGTTGGAAGGGACCTCAGGAGATCATCTAGTCCAATCCCCTGCTCAAAGCAGGGCCAATCCCCAACTAAATCATCCAACAGATTTTTGCCCCATATCTCTAAACGGTCCCCTCCAGGATTGAACTCACAACCCTGGGTTTAGCAGGCCAATGCGCAAACCACTGAGCTATCCCTTCTACCCAGCAGGGTCAGGGGACAGAGAGAAATGCAGAGGTGGGGTAGTGTGAAACTCCCGGTATGTGGTGGTGGGGACACAAGGGGACAGCAGGAAATCATGTTCTGTAACCCTTATCATTCTGCCCTCCCTAGCTTCTGAGCCCTGTTCCCCAAGGCTAGATGATATAACAGGTCTCTCTCCTCTCTGGTGCCCCTGAGTCTACCCTGTTTCCCCGAAAATAAGACATACTTCCAGTTTTGCCTCTCGCTGTAATATAATGTAATGTAATTTTGGGAGCAAAAATTAATATAAGACACTGTCTTATTTTCGGGGAAACACGGTATGTCACTGGCTGCCATTGAGTCCAGCCCAAACACCTACTCCTCACAAGGAACTTGATGAGAGAAGGATTAAGACGACCATCGGGAAGGACGCTTTAGAACATCCAAGAAAGGGACATGCTGCTACATCTCCTGTTTGGCGACTGAAAAGTACCATCTCAAATGGCATCCCTCTTCACCATTTTTGTCATAAGTTGGCTTTTTCAATGGTGTCTAGGCACCTTTGTCAAAAGTATAAAAATACAACCTACAGGCCCTGGCGCAGAGGCCAAATGCAAATTTCCAGAGCAGAGGAAATGTAAGTGGCCCTGCTCATATAGTACCTAGTCTGTGGGGAAAGGAGACACTCTAGTGTTAATAATCATGCACAATTTAGGAGCAATGCATTCACTTTTAAAAGAAGTTAAAGTGAAACAAAACCCAGCTGTCTTCAATCCCTTCTCCCCTCACACAATTAATGCCACTCGGGGAAAATAAAATTTTCAAAAGCCACGAAATGACTAAGGAGCCTAAATCCTATTTTCAAAAGTGTCTTAGGCCCATAGGCTCCTAAATCCCATAGGCATTCAATGACAGGCTCCTAACTCTGTCACTTTTGACAACTGTATCCAAACAAAAAACCCACACAAATGATGCTATATTTTAATTTCAAAGTTGAGCAGCAACATCACTAGCCAGATGCACCCACCTAAGTCCTACATAAAGCATGTTTGCAGCTTAGAAATTTACCTGTCTTGTCATTTGCCAGACACAATCAATGAACTGGAGAAAAACGGGAGATCTGTCTGCATCTGCATGATTCTTATCTCCATGGCCAACTCTCTGATACAAAACAAAAAGAACATGAGCGAGCAAAGTGCTTCACAAAGAAATAGCTTGGATTCCGTGTACCTGGGTTACCAGTGCAGCAGCCCACAATAGCAGTAAGATGGTCTAAAAATGTCCTAATTTTCCTGTGTTTCTATTAGGAAGTGCAGAAGTTTTGGGCAGCTGCTCCTCTAGTCTTTGAAGTGAGATCCTGGCTCAGGGATTGGTTAAATGCAGTTAAAGAACTAAAAACAAAAGTGATCTGAATAGAAGCTCCAGATGTTATTCTGGCACTGACTTCATTTAACAGCTAATACTCAAAAGACTAGAAACAGTTTAAACTTTTGTTTCTTTCCGTTATATACTAGATCATCTTCTTCATTCAGTAGTACAGTGTAATGGATCCAAGAGTCACACAGAAACACGGCACCTAATGAAAATTATAACATAGCTCGTCCTACCTGCCAAGCCCTGTACAAACACTAGCTCATCATCGCCACCCCATGAGACGGGTGGGCAACCTGCAGGCTCCCCCATCTCCCGGAGCCCTACCACAGGGACAGTGCTCTGGGGGGCCGGGGCTGCACGCTACCCCCTTCCCCGGAGCTGGCCGAGCAGCTATGGTAAGGGGGTGGGGTGCTGGGGGTGGCGTTTGTGGGGGCTCTGGATGGGGAAGTCAGGGAGCAGGGTGAGTTGGATGGGGGTGGGGTTCCAGGGTGGTGTTTGGGGGGAGCTCTGGATGGGGAAGTCAGGGAGCAGGGTGGGTTGGATGGGGGTGGGGTTCCAGGGTGGTGTTTGTGGGGAGCTCTGGAGGGGGAAGTCAGGGAGCAGGGTGGGTTGGATGGGGGTGGGGTTCCAGGGTGGTGTTTGGGGGGAGCTCTGGATGGGGAAGTCAGGGAGCAGGGTGGGTTGGATGGGGGTGGGGTTCCAGGGTGGTGTTTGTGGGGAGCTCTGGAGGGGGAAGTCAGGGAGCAGGGTGAGTTGGATGGGGGTGGGGTTCCAGGGTGGTGTTTGTGGGGAGCTCTGGAGGGGGAAGTCAGGGAGCAGGGTGGGTTGGATGGGGGTGGGGTTCCAGGATGGTGTTTGTGGGGGCTCTGGAGGGGACAGTCAGGGAGCAGGGTGGGTTGGATGGGGGTGGGGTTCCAGGGTGGTGGTTGGGGGGAGCTCTGGAGGGGACAGTCAGGGAGCAGGGTGGGTTGGATGGGGGTGGGGTTCCAGGGTGGTGGTTGGGGGGAGCTCTGGAGGGGACAGTCAGGGAGCAGGGTGGGTTGGATGGGGGTGGGGTTCCAGGGTGGTGGTTGGGGGGAGCTCTGGAGGGGACAGTCAGGGAGCAAGGTGGGTTGGATGGGGGGTGGGGTTCCAGGGTGGTGTTTGTGGGGGCTCTGGAGGGGACAGTCAGGGAGCAGGGTGGGTTGGATGGGGGTGGGGTTCCAGGGTGGTGGTTGGGGGGAGCTCTGGAGGGGACAGTCAGGGAGCAGGGTGGGTTGGATGGGGGTGGGGTTCCAGGGTGGGGTTTGGGGGGGGCTCTGGATGGGGAAGTAAGGGAGCAGGGTGAGTTGGATGGGGGGGGGTTCCAGGGTGGTGTTTGTGGGGGCTCTGGATGGGGAAGTCAGGGAGCAGGGTGGGTTGGATGGGGGTGGGGTTCCAGGGTGGTGGTTGGGGGGAGCTCTGGAGGGGGAAGTCAGGGAGCAGGGTGAGTTGGATGGGGGTGGGGTTCCAGGGTGGTGGTTGGGGGGAGCTCTGGAGGGGGAAGTCAGGGAGCAGGGTGAGTTGGATGGGGGTGGGGTTCCAGGGTGGTGGTTGGGGGGAGCTCTGGAGGGGACAGTCAGGGAGCAGGGTGGGTTGGATGGGGGTGGGGTTCCAGGGTGGTGGTTGGGGGGAGCTCTGGGGGGGACAGTCAGGGAGCAGGGTGGGTTGGATGGGGGTGGGGTTCCAGGGTGGTGGTTGGGGGGAGCTCTGAAGCGGACAGTCAGGGAGGAGGGTGGGTTGGATGGGGGTGGGGTTCCAGAGTGGTGTTTGGGGGGAGCTCTGGAGGGGACAGTCAGGGAGCAGGGTGGGTTGGATGGGGGTGGGGTTCCAGGGTGGTGGTTGGGGGGAGCTCTGGAGGGGACAGTCAGGGAGCAGGGTGGGTTGGATGGGGGTGGGGTTCCAGGGTGGTGTTTGGGGGGAGCTCTGGAGGGGACAGTCAGGGAGCAGGGTGGGTTGGATGGGGGTGGGATTCTGGGGTGGTGGTTAGGGGATGGGAGGGTGGATAGGTTTGGGGCAGTCAGTGACAGGGGACAGGGGAATTGGGTAGAGGGTGGGTCCTGGGGGGTAGTTAGGGGCCTCTAGAAGGGGAAGTCAAGGGACATGGGGGGGGGGTTGGATGGTTTGGGGATTCTGACGGGGCATTTATGGGGTGGGAAGTGGGAGGGGGCCGGATTAGGGGCGGGGCCTTCCATACCTGGCCCTCCATATAATTTTGCAAACTGGATGTGGCCTTACGGCCAAAAAGTTTGCCCACCCCTGCCATAAGAGGTGGTTATGAAAGTGCACCTAAGAAGGCTTTTGACACTGATCTTTCTGTGTGGCCTTGGGCAAGTCACTTAAGGTCCCAATTCAGCAAAGCACTGAAGCTGTAGAGATCAGAGAAGAGATTTTAAACTAAAGGGTGGGGGAAGGCTAAGAGATATGAGAACCACATGGTTTGGATAGAGATATGAATTCAGGGAGAATTTATTAAAGGGAATAATCAATATCCTACTAAAGAGGAGAGGATAGAAATTGATAAAGTACAAGTAGGAACTTAAGAGAAAATCCAGAAGAAAAAGAGTCCCATTCAGTTACACAACATGAAGGGAGACAACTTAATATTGACAAATTTTATAAGTGCTTGGATACAAGTGCTGAAGTCTAAATCCTAAAATGGATGAACTTGAGTGCCTGGTATTAAATGAGTATATTGCTATAATAGCCCTCACAGAAACTTGGTGGAATGATAATCAATGGCACACCGTAATATCAGGGTACAAAATATATAGGAATGACAGAATAGGTATATGAATGGTGTGGCGAGAGAGAATGGAGAAGTGTTATTTACCCCTTCATATAACGCAAGAACCAGGGGTCACTCAGTGAAATTAACAGGCAGCAGGTTTAAAACAAACAAAAGGACGTACTTCTTCATACAATGCACAGCAAACCTATGGAACTTTTGCCAGGAGATATTGTGACGGCCCAAAGGGTAGCTGGGTTCAAAAACAGAATTTGATAATTCAATGGCTATTAGCCAAGATGTTCAGGGACACAACCCCCATGCTCTGGTTGTCCCTAAACTTGTGTGCACCAGAAGTTGGGACTGGACGACAGGGGGATGGATCATTCAATAACTGCCCTGTTCTGCTCATTCCCTCAGAAGCATCTGACGTTGGTCACTGTACGGGATAGTGGGCCAGATGGACCCTTGGTCTGACCCAGTATGGCCACTCTTCTGGTCTTAAACATGTAGGTAGTAATAATATATTCTTATAGAATGCTTTTCATATGTAGATCTCAACATGCTTTACAGAGAAGATCGGCATTGTTATCTCTGTTTTATAGATGGGACTAATCATCTCCTTACAGTTGAAGCCAGGGGTCAGCAACCTTTTCGAAGTGGTGTGCCAAGTCTTCAGTTACTCACTCTCATTTAATGTTTCGCGTGCCAGTGATACATTTTAACGTTTTTAGAAGGTCTCTTTCTATAAGTCTAGAATATAGAACTAAAATATTTTTAAAATGTTTAAGAAGCATCATTTAAAATTAAATTAAAATGTAGAGCCATCCGGTTCGGTGGCCAGGACCAGGGCAGTGTGAATGACACTGAAAATCAGCTTGCGGGCCGCCTTCGGCATGCTTGCCATAGGTTGCCTACCCCTGATTTAAGCACATGGTTTACCATTTTGCCGGATTGGACCCTCAATCACTCAACTACCTCAGTTTCCCCACTTGTAAAATGGGGGATAACATCATAAATATGCAGATGGGAAAACTTAAGTAACCACCCAAGATCGCATTATGAAATCAGTGCCACAGTAAGTATTAGATCAGATAACCGTAGCCAACATCAACTTCCTGAGTCTAAGGACAATATATCCTTTGTTGATTTTTGCTTATTGTGCCACCTTTACTCTGTGAGCTCAGCTGCGATCAAGTAACGTTGATTAAAGGAACATACATAGACCTTTTGCCTATGTAACTAATCCAGTGAGATGCTCTTCATTCAACACCCAGCAACTGAATCTGCTCACAAGACTATTGACTTACCAGCTGAAATCGGTGCCCAAAGCTCAGCCATTCCTTCTCCACAAGCACCTCAAACCCCCTGATTGTTCGATAGTAGCCGTCGAGAATGAGCATGGACAGAGACGTGAGCTGAGCTGTTCGGTCCCAGCCGTCGCTGCAGTGCACGACCACAGAGGTTTTCCCTGACTCCACCTTATCAGCAATCCGAAGAGCGCCGGCAAGAATGAGCTGCGACACAGACAGGGCATTAGTGACATTTCTCCACAGAAGATGAAGGACAAGTGGCGAATTGCCTGGGACACCTCTAGACAAGACAAGAGACATGCCTGCTTCACAATTTTACCCGACAGGGGCTTAGCAACAAGGTGGTTATGCCCCAGTGAGGTTACAGACATGACTCTGGAAGTGTCCCAGTAGCCAGATGAAATACTTGGACAGTCCAGGATTTATACCCAGTTACTTGGACAAAGTGAAATCCATCTACATTACAATTTTAATCCTGCTTTAACCACGTCAGAGAACAGTGCTGCTGTAACCAAGTCCCTTGTCTTGGCCACAGCAGTAGTGTACATGGGGAAATTAGATTGGTTATATTTTGCTGAAGGAAGAAATTGGCGAGCCTGCTTTCCCCAGAACAGTTCTGTACTATCCTTTTCTCCTGTAAATGCAGAATTTCAGGGAGTTGACCTTTATGTGCAAACCCTGCAAATACAGGTATTGTAATTTTGTCAGATGAGTGAGACTTGGGGCTTGTGTACATAGGGAAATTGGCTGGTATAGCTATAGAGGAATAAGTTATTCACCCCACAAATAATCTATCTATAAACACACGCACCCATAGAATACTGATTTCCTTTGGCTAAATATTTGCTGCCAACTGAAGAGCTGACTTCAAACTATTCAGCTGTAAGGAACAGTGCAGGACAAACAACATCGTGTACTACTCTTCCCAAAGATTTGGCTTGCTTGGGGGGAGGTATAGCTCAGTGGTTTGAGCATTGGCCTGCTAAACCCAGGGTTGTGAGTTCAATCCTTGAGGGGGCCATTTAGGGATCTGGGGCAAAAAAGTCTGTCAGGGGACAGTACTTGGTCCTGCTAGTGTAGGCAGGGGACTGGACTCGATGACCTTCAAGGTCTTTCCAGTTCTAGGAGATTGGTATATCTCCATTTATTTATTTTTATTTTTTTATTTATCTTTTTTTTTACCTCCCACTTTTAGACTTGAAACTGCTGGCTTTACCTGGGACACCTGTGTAGTATGTACCCACATACAAAGTTTACATTTGGAGAGGAGAAACCCGTACTGATTTTCAGTGAAATGACAACATAGGATAAAACTCGCAGGCCAAATCTAGCAAAAAATCTATGTTAATGTGGCAGTTGGAAGCTTCTTATTTATAAGTAAATGGCTTTTTTTCTCTCCCTCTTGGGCTGTTTGCAACTGGGAGCCCTTAATACTCACCTAAAGCAGGTGAAGCTGATAGTACTTAGCACTTTACACAAATAGGCCCCTCATTTTTTCCCCTCTTGCTTTATTAGGATTATAGAGCATCTTATTTTAAAAGATTTCCCTCTGGGGGATGAACATGACTTAATTCATCTGGTACCATTATATTTTCTCCCATACAAAGTGAAAAACATATTTTCAGTGCAAATTACTTGTATAGAAGAGTAAGAAAAACAAGAATGAAAGAAAGAACTAATATAAAGTTTCTGTGAGCGAGAACACTTGGACTTTGGCCTCAGTCCTGCAAAAGCCTACACACATGTTCAGCTATATGCATGTGCTTAACTTTACTCACTGTTATGAGTCCCAATGAACTTCCCATTGACCACAATGGAACTCCTGAGAGTGCATAAAGTTAAGCACATGTGTAAGTCTTTGCAGGATCAGGGTCTTATTCTGTAATATTTGGAGTCTGAAATGAAACACAAAATAGCAGCTGTCTCGCAACAGTCCCAGGAGTAGATAGACTCTTCTGCTTTTATAGAAGCAGAGAGCAGAATGACCCCTCCTTTCAGTTAGATAGATACATACATCACAACAGGTTTCAGAGTAGCAGTTGTGCTATTCTGTATCTGCAAAAACAACAGGAGTACTTGTGGCACCTTAGAGACTAACAAATTCATTTAAGCATAAGCTTTCATAGCCTACGAAAGCTTATGCTTAAATAAATTTGTTAGTCTCTAAGGCACATACATCATGGTTACTAACACACATGCACACCTTGATATGTTCCAGCCAATGAGTCGATTCCAAATTGGACAGCCAATGAGTCTCCTCAATGTTAGGATATACGATCTCCTTCAGTTTTCTCAACGATTCTCTCATAACATGAATATTGTGAATGTCCAAGAAAACTAATTCTGCATTCTGATAGGCATCCTCACTTTCATAGCCCCCTCCTTTAGCCTGGGAAATAAAAACAAACCCATCGGAAATCATTAACAAAAATGTGTTTGGTCTTTCAACCCAGAAGCTTTTACAGGACAAATATTTTTTGATATGTATTATCAAAACAATTACAAATCGGCTATCAAAATCATGATGAAAGAAAGCTGAAAACAGACTTATGCATTGTATTCATTTTACAAATGGGGACAAGGCTACTCCTGTACATAATCTTAATAGATTTTTCCTGCAGAAATGTTTTTCCTTAATACTGTAATTTTTACCTATGTTAAACTGCTGAATATCATATACAAGGGTTAATATTTTCTTTCTGATAATCATGAGTTACCACCGCTGAAGTTACAAATTCATCAGACTCACTATACTACAGTCTGGCAGTCCCACTGTGGGATCCTATGGGAGGGGCATTTTCCGCACTGGTAATTGCCCTTTAGGGGGTGATGAACATAGAGAAAATCCAGCGCCTAGGCAGCAAAGGGATTCTTGTATGTAAACAAAGTTCCATATCTATTGAATGCTACGTAACACCATTAAAACGCAGGCCTGGTCCTGGGCTGCATTCCTAGTCATTCCACTGACTGACTGAGAAATCACACGACAGGCCATCACATTTTCAAAAGCGACCATAGATTTCAGGTGCCCAGCTCGAGGCATCTCAGGCCCTATTTTCAATGGTCCTGAACACCCACAGGTCCTGTTAAAGTCAACATGCACAGAGGGTGGGCAACAATTTTGGAACCGGGCCCAAGCTGCTGGGCACAGGAAAACGGAAGCATCCAAGATTCAAGAATCTCTGTTCTGAACAAAACACCCTAACAAAGCCTGTTCTTAAACCCTCTGGGGCTGGCTCATTTCTTCCTCTACCATTTGAGGCCCTGATCCTGCAACTGGGTTCATGCGGGTATAGTTCCACTGACACCAGCGGTACTCTGTGCAGGTGGTAAGGGTCTGCAGCACAGATCTGGCTGTACGATTGGAGCCACTGTCAATGCAACAATTCTACCACGGCAACCCCATCCTCATCCTCATGGATAATATTAAAGGAGGGTGGTAGGCTAGCTCTGAATGGCAACATCCCCTGCTGTTGAGAGAGGAGAACATATCTAACCTTATTGGCTACAGCATTAACGCTAGGCCTTGCGTCAAAGATGAAGATTTTATGGGACTGAGCATTGGCATCCATGATGGACTGAAGATACTTTTCATCCTCTTTGCTTCGCTTTCCACTCACTCCAACCATCGGCTGGCTACAGCGCGTGATCGTAGCTTGGCTTTCGGGATGAATCCAGGACAAAACCTTTCACAATACATTGAGGGGGAAAATGGAGACAGGAATTCAGTAGGATAGTGAAATGATTTACCTGTAACTGATTCTGTTGGAGCCATTCTTTGTATCTGATTTGGTTCCAGAGGATTGGATCAAATTAAGTCATGACTGAATTAAAGTGACAGCACTGTTCTGCATTTTGTTCTTTCACTTCGCACATTCCCAAATCTGGAACCCACTTACAAATGTATGAAGATGCTTTTAAATGGCTTTTAAATGGAGTACAGCTAATTCTCCTGGCATTCAGTTATGTGCTTAGTAAGACAGACCCCTTTTCACACATGCCCATTGTGCTGAACTTTGTTTTAGTGTTCGCCATTTAAACTGTAAGCTCCTTTGGGTAGGGACTTGTCTTTTTATAGATCTGCGAAGCAAACAGCATAATATTGGCTGCTTCTGAAATAATAAAGGTAATGATTATGACATTCCTTATTTACAACCTGATGTTAATAAAAGTCTTTGTCAACAGTAATAAAGGACCTCAGAAAAAAAGTATTCAGTTACCCCCCAAAAGTAAGAAAAGGCAGAAAATAGTGAATAATTAAGCGGGCTAATTTTGTATCCTAGAAAATGAAGTCTGAATTTAGTTCAATTTGCTTATCTTCTTAGCACTTTAGTTTAGTCTATGTCTCTTTCATGACATTAAGTCTACAGAAAATGCTGCCTTCAAACTCCTTGCAGAAGTTTCCCCATTACTTTTATTATCCATCAACCATTTGGGTTGCTTCCTGGCATACTCTTTGTCTGATCATTGTATTATTTATGGTACAAAGGTCTTTCCAAAACCACATCAAAGTGTCTTCCTCTGTCATACTCACTGGTATGCGACCCCTTGATCTGAAAGATGCCACTCTCTTCAATTCTTCATCAGGAATATTCACAGGCACGACTAGAATGGCAGGGTATGTATCACACAGCTCATAGCGCTCGTTTATCTTGGTTATTCTCCAGCTTTCATTGGGAATTCCCTGCATATGAAACCACAGTAGTTTAGAAAATAAAGTAGTACAGGGTCCCCAACCCAAGGAAAAGAGACCAGCAGACTTTATCTTCACTTCTAAGAATTTCAATTCAAGGGCACATACAAGTATGGCTGAATTAAGGAAGGAAACTTAGGGCAGCAACACAAGTTGTATGAAATGGCTGGTTATCTCCTTTGTCTTTGTGATAGGACACAGTCCTGGCACACAGACAAACTGCCAACTTTAAGCAGATTCTCACCAGCAACAGCACACTGCACCACAATAACTCCAACTCAGGAACCAATCGATGCAACAAACCTCGATGCCAACTCTGCCCACATATCTACACCAGCAACACCATCACAGGACCTAACCAGATCAACCATACCATCACTGGTTCATTCACCTGCACATCAACCAATGTCCTATATGCCATTATATGCCCCCAATGTCCCTCTGCTATGTACATCGGCCAAACTGGACAGTCCCTACGGAAAAGGATAAATGGACACAAATCAGATATTAGGAATGGCAATATACAAAAACCTGTAGGAGAACACTTCAACCTGCCTGGACACACAATTACAGATTTAAAAGTCACCATACTCCAGCAAAAAAACTTCAAGTCCAGACTGCAAAGGGAAACTGCAGAGCTGCAATTCATTTGCAAATTTAACACAATCAATCTGGGACTGAACAAAGACCTTGAGTGGCTTGCTAATTACAAATATAGCTTCTCCTCTCTCCGAGTTCACACCCCCTATTCAACTGCTAGAAGAATAACCCACCCTCCCTGATTGGAGATAACAAGCTGGTTCAGCCTAATTGGACTAACCTTGTTACCTCCTACCTGGTTCTTGCCTACTTTTCTATACCTGCCCCTGGACACTTCCACTGCTTGCATCCGACGAAGTGGGTATTAGCCCACGAAAGCTTATGCTCCAATACTTTAGTTAGTCTTTAAGGTGCCACAGGACTCTTTGTATAACTATGGTGGGTTATTAGAATTTCCTGTATGACTGTAGTGATCTAATGTGTATTGGGAGCAGTGGAGTGTTTAGTATACGCCTGTAATGCTTGAATTCAATGGGGTGCTGAGCAGGAAGTCAACACAATGGCTTCCTAGATGAGAACATCCTGGTACACACTTGGAAGAGAATGAGGGAGGCTATGAGTTGCAAGGACCTTTCCTACCTCCTGTCTCTGTCAAGCTGCATGCCTTGTTTTGCTAAAGCGGGGCATTAGCAGATCAACGGGCTATAAGCAGTTACAAGGGGACTGGATTCCTGTGAAGGAAGGTGATTAAAGGACCGAGCAAGATTTAAAGTGACACTCCCTGAAGCCAGAAGCAGCAGTCAAGGAGATCTGACAGGGAGACAAGCTGACAGAGAGAGAGGTATAGATGCCTGGAAGGGAGAGGGTTTATCTTCTCTGGGTAGGCTAGCAGCACTTGCAGTCCCTGAACTCAGGAGCATCAAGAGCTGCATTTGTGCATAGTCCCTGTGTGAGGGCACAGGGAGGAAACCAACTTATGCCCCCTCCATTCAGGGGCCAGACACAATCTGCCTCGTAGTATTGACTCCTGCTGTTCTTTCAACACTTGTTACTTACATTTACATCAGCTAAACATGCAGCATATAAACTTTCATTCAACCGAATCACTCTCCTGATGGTCACATGGTGAAAGTGTGGACACTGAATCAGACTGGGTATGAAGGTCCCAATCCCATAAAGCACATGTGCTTAAAGTTAAGCATAAGTACTTTCCACTGAAACCCAAACGACTAGTCTTATGCTTAAGTTAAGCATGTGCTTAACTGCTTTACTGGATCAGAGTCTAATTGAAAGTCTAATATTCTACACTATTTCTACACTGATTTTGAACCATTTCCAATCAATTCCTGTTTTCCCTCCCTAGGGAACGTTCCCCTTTTAAAATCTGTCCTCTTTCTCTACCTTTCTGCTTCTGGGCAAGCACTGATGATCTTCTCTCTACAGCACCGCTTCAAGTATCTTTTCCTACTTATTTGTTCTGAAACCTGCAGGCTGTGGTTCCGCCACGTATCTACCAGTATCATTCCAGCACAGCTGCCTTAGGGAAACATAACACATTTCGAGCTTCAGAACCCCTTGTAAGATCTTCAAGTTGCTCCCCACCTTGTTTGAAACTTGACTTAGGAATAACAAACTTTCATCTAGAAGCCTTTTGGGTTTAGCTGAATTGTATTCATTTGGCAGTTCTGTTTCATATTTTGCCAGTGTGTAATAAAAATCAGGGAGCAATTTCAGTTTGAAATTTAATTTGCCACATATGATCTCAATTACCAACTCAGACCCAAGCCTCTCTGAGGTCCTTTTGTTCTCTACACGTTGTTTATTATTCTCAGTCATTTTATGTGACCGATAATTTTTAATACGTTGCACATTTCTTTCTTTTCTCAGGGACATCTACAGAGTAGTTTTGGGTTCACTAAACATCCTTCCTAATCTTCAGGCTCTCTATTGTAGCAAACTCCTCTAGATCATTTATACATCACATCACATCACATCCCTGGTTTCAAAACACATCTGGCATTGGCAACCCTATCCTCCCTCCAGAAGTGAGGCCTTTTCTGAATGCCTGACAGCTGGCTTCTGCTTGTTGCCCTCTATTCCCGCACCCAGAAGGAGAAGATTCACTTGGTCCCTGAGATGCCAATTAACATGCAAGACCATGGGGTCTCTGTAGAATCAATGCACTGCTTGTGCCAATACCAGCTCTCCCAGAATTGTTTTAAAGCCGTTCTCCCTCCCCCCACCCCATCCCTCAAGCCTACAGTTTACCTTGACTAGTTACATTAAGGGTGTGAAAAATCCTCTTACCCCTGATGTACACAATGCTAGTTTGACAGAAGAATTCTTCCATCCACCTAGCTGCCGCCTCTCGGGCAGGTGAATTAACTTCAGCGATGGGAGAGCCATGGTAGTGGTTTTAAGCGTAGACATACCCCAGAAAGTTCAGTGGGCTTGTGTCTATACTAGCTAAATTAGCACTCATTTCAGCAGCTGCCAGCAACTGTGTAGGCGACAGTGTAGACAGGGCCACCGGTGTTTTTATCACATTATCATGAAAATAGCCGGCAACCAGAATCCCATTTACACTAATGTTTAAGGTGGTGTTACTGCCTGAGCAGCTGTATCTCTGCTGTCAGTTACTGAAATATGCTGACCAATGCCCTGACCCTGCAGACACTTCTGAGTAGGGTTATTCCTCCTAAAACAATCAGTAATTATATTCCAGCAAAGACCTTCATTTCCAAAGAATAACGTACAGGAGCAAGGATGTGAAACAAGCACCTACCTGTCTTCTGTACTCCAAAATAGGGTCATATACCTTCCAGCCATTTTCAGGGAAAACCTCTCTGTATTCAAATGCAAAAAGGGGCTGAGAGAAAGAACATTTACCATTAAATACTCAAAGTTAATATTCCATGTTATCTGACATTTCAGATGATAACCTGCAACTCTTCTTTAGTTTCTATTACACTACTTTTCTTTAAGCCTTTGTAAAGTAATTGACACTCCTGTTCTACAGTGTAATTAACACATAGGTGTACATTCCTGCATGTTTGTTATCACACTGATCATATTACTTCCTACATCACAGGGACAAAAGGTGTTTATGATTATAAGAAAATGACTTGTGTGGCAAGAGGGCTCCTCTCACACATTATGTAGAAGTCCATCCATTACCCAGCATCTAAAACAACAACTGCACGGTCAACACATTCTTAAATGGACCACATGTTCTGCAGATCATAGAATCATAAAATATCAGGGTTGGAAGGGACCTCTGGAGGTCATCTAGTCCAACCCCCTGCTCCAAGCAGGACCAATCCCCAATTAAATCATCCCTGCCAGGGCTTTGTCAAGCCTGACCTTAAACACCTCTAAGGAAGGAGATTCCACCATCTCCCTACGTAACCCATTCCAGCACTTCATCACCCTCCTTGTGAAAAAGTTTTTCCTAATATCCAACCTAAATCTCTCCCAATGCAACCTGAGACCATTACTCCTCGTTCTGTCAAGGAGTGAGATGCAAGAGTAGTCAGCCAAATATTGACTGTGAACCTCTGACAGATTTCACTGTATCCTGAACATTTTGCTCCATTGCAAGCATGTGAGCATCAGTGAGAAAAGTCCCCACCCAGGCTTCTCAAATATTTGTACAGTGACACAGAGGAGGTGGATTTCCTTTACATATGAAGAAGAATATATTATATTATATTCAGTTACAAAATAGGGCATGATCCTGCAACTTTTGTGCGTGTGGATGCAGCAATTTGTCTGCACAGAGCCCCACTGAAATAAGTAGCATGGGGGAGTTTTCCCGCTGACGCTCATATCAGTGGGGCTGCATGGTGCAGGCACAGAATGCACATGCACACAAAGTTGCAGGATTGGGGAATTTATGAACCGTGTATTCTTCCTTTGCTCAAGCAATTTCATGTAAAATGTGACAAACTGCTGCTCTACCTCCCATGAAGTCATTGAAGAGACGCCCGTTGGCTTTAGTAGAGTTGGATCAGGCTTTGAGGCTGTACAGGTATTGAATAGCTATTAATAAATAATAGTAATAATTTACACTTGCAGAATACTTTCCATTTAACATCGCAGTGCTTTACAGATATTAATTAATAAAGTCTCAGCACTCCTGGGGAGTTAGGAATTTATTATTATTTTGGAAATGGGAAAATGAAACAAAGAAGTGACTTGCCCAAGGTCATCTTGGAAGCCTGTGACAGATACAGGAACAGAATCCAACCTCAGGACTCCTGATCTAGTGCTTTAATCAGCAGACCAGACCTCTCGTCCTTTCAACAGACCTGGAATTCCAGAAGACCTCATCCTAAGCAGCATTTTGTTCACCTGGGGTACGTCTAAGCTGCAATTAAAAACCTGCGGCAGGCCCGTGCCAGCTCACTCGGGCTAAGAGGCTGTTCAACTGCACTGTAGATGTTCAGGTTCAAGGACCCTGAGAGATGGGAGGATCCCAGAGCTCTGGCTGCAGCCCAAGTCCAAACGTCTACACTGCAATTAAACACCCTCTTAGCCTGAGCCCCTTAGCCCAAGTCAGCTGGCACAGTGCAGACATACCCAGAAAGGATTTAAGATCAGCATTTTTCCTCTCACAAATAAAATCGCCCCATAAAAATAGTTCATTATCTGAACAAAGCACTGCACCAACATTTTGCACTTTCTGGTAACAGGAGAAATACCTACCAGATTATTGGATACTGGAAAAGCGTATTTCATTAAGTTCTCAAATATGGAGCGCCTAGTTCGCCCCTCGGGTTTATGAGCAAACCGTAAGTTTCGAATGTCCTAGAAAAGTTAAACAAAGCATCACATCAAACTGTTATTACCTTATATACAACTTGAATGTGCATAGTGACTCTGAGGAATCGAAGGAGAATTGACATACAGAACTGTAACCCTGGTTTCTACAGCTGAACAGTTTCTCTGAACAGGGCCAATGGTCCAGCTACATCACGAAGACCAATATACTGAACTTTCCTACGAAACTAAAATTCTGGAGCTAGAAGAAGCCAGGCTCAATACATTTTACCCAAAAGGGAGAAACTCCTCACCCCAAACACAGAGATTTGCAGTAAACAGCCTGTAGTAACCAATGGAAAATGGTGGTCACACTAGGGGGTTCATATACATGAGTATCCCTCTTTGATGTAGGAGGAGTCAGGCCAAAAGGAAAATGAGAGAAACAGCTAAAGAAAATAGACGTCTGCCTTCTTGGATCTGGATCCTGCTTCTCACCAGAGGAAAATTCAGGAGACATAGTAGCCAGAGAAGACAACAGTTATGGTGCACTAGAGGATTTGGCTCACGTTATATCCAATTCCCTCAACTAAGCATGTTCACAGTTTGGGAGTCTCAGTAGAATCCCAGCTGCTCATCCCAGCAGAGACCACAACCGCCTTTTTTTCCAATCATTTGTCCAGGAGGCTGCAGTATTCTTTCCTCTTGGACATGGACCTTTGGACATAAAAGGCCTGAGTTCAACTTCCTTCAGAAACCACTTTTCTCCCCATCCAATACTACCACTACTGCAGCCACAGGGGGTCCTGAGCCGCAGCTCCCTTGCTACATAAGGGAAGGAACTACAGGTAGGGAGTTGCCGTTAGAATTCATTTTCCCCCTTCCCTACCTTCATCTGACATAGCCCAGTTTTGCTGACCATCTGGGCACGAAAAAATACAGTAAAACCTCGATTTAATGGACCTCGATTTAACGGACTTCGGATGCAACGGACAAAATTTCTGATCCATATCAGACCGCGACCCCTCCTGGCTGCGGCCCCGGTCCCCTTCCCAGGCGGCTGGCTGCTGGCTCCCGGCTGCCGCCCCGTTGCTGCCCCAGTCCCGGCAGCGGGCAGGCTGGCTGCCGGCTCCTGGCCGGCTCCCGGCTGCCGCCCGGGTCCTGGCAGCAGGTGGGCTGCGGAGCTGCCGCCCCGACCCTGTGGCGGGTGGGCTGCTGCTCCGACAGCTTTTTTTTTTTTTTTTTTTTTAAATTAAATAACGGACTTTTTGATTTAACGGACACCCCCCCCCCGCCCGAATTAGTCCGTTAAATGGAGGTTTTACTGTATCTGCCTTTGTGTGCAATCATTTGTGGTGGTTGGCCAGGGTTAGGTACAGGGGTTATTTATTTATTTACTTGTTTACTGACTGGTTAAGTGGTTGCTAGATGTTAAGGGATGATACGCTGGTTGTATTAAGATTGTACAGTTAATTGACGCCAAGATTGCTGGATGGGTATTCTTTTGAATTTATTAAACTGAAATAAATCATTCAACAAAGGTCCTGGGTCACTGTGTCCCCATGTCCCTCCTTTGCCAAAGACTACGTACAAGAGGTGAAGATTGATTAATGATCTGGAAGGAGATTCGTGTGCTCTCTAGGGCTGGTTGGGAATTTTTCAACTAATCTTTTTTTTGTTGGAAAATGCAGAGGCATCGACACAAAAACTTTTCATAGAAATATACTGGCTTCAATAAAACTTTGACCGGGAAGGTTTTTGGGTCCAGGATGGAATTTCTGGTCAAAACCTAACCCCTAATACCCTGATTCAGAGGAGGTACTTGAACCTGGATCTCCTACATCCCACGGGATTGGTCTATATCTATTGAGTCAATTCTATTTCACAAACACACACACAATCTCCCCTGTAGGAGTAGTTTCAGTGGGTCTCTCCTGAAGATGCGTCAGAGAACAACAGACAATGGAGGCCCAGTGACTCAGCGGGGCATGTAGAACATGCGATCCCTGACTCCACATTTGAGACAGTAACTTTCCGTACACATTGGCTGAGGATATAAATGGAGACTGTGACACCACCTCTTTGCCTCTTTCCTGTTCCACATCTCTGCATTATGATTTGTAACAAAGGGAAGCTTTAAACCATGGTCTGAGGACCCCCAATCTTTTGTGTGATCCCGAGAGACTTATTCCAAGCTCGCAGATTTAACATCACTGCTATTATCTTGGTCTACAAACTCTGAAATCAACTGTGATGTATAGGATTCACTTTAACCATTTAATAACTCTCTTCCCTTTTTTTGTATTGATAAACCTTTAGTTTACTAATGGATTGGCTACCAGCATGGTTTTTGGATAAAATCTGAAGTATATTTTGACCAGGGATGGGTGTCTGGTTCTTTGGAACTGGACAAATCCAATGTATGTGATTTCTGGCTTTAATAATCATTTATCACAGAAGTCTGGTTAGTCTCAGTGGTGCATAAGGGGCTAGAAGGCCTGTACAGAACTGTCTGTGGCTCCATAATAATTAGTATAGTATTTTGGAAGCATACATTTGTCACTGGCTTGCTGAAATCTTATTATAGAGTGTACCACCAGTTTGGGGAACATGCCCTGTTTTCTGGCAGTCAGATCTGCGCTTGGCGTTCTTAGCTGTGTCACATACCAGGCAGCGGGACACCTTCTTTAAAAAGAAATCTTCTCCCCAGGCCCACATACCTTGCATACAATCTCCAGACCATAAGAATTCTCACCACGGCTGGAAGCACCTCCAATTTTCTCCACTCTGTTGATCACACCTAAAGAAGCATCTAGGACAAACGGTGGGTCCTGGAGACAGTTGAAATTTGTTAGTTTAAAAGGAAACAACAAATTAAACCAACTCCCAAAACATATAACTGTATTTATACAGAGTCATAACAGATGGCCCAATGCTTCAGAAGATATAGTAGACAAAGGAATCAAATGGTTACAAAGCTTACCCTTTCCATGCTTTTGAAATATAGTCTGTAGTTTGTAACAGTCAGAGTTCCTCTTACAGCTCCAGTGAACGGGCAGATGTAAGTCACATCTTTGGCTAAAAAGTGAAAGAAAGAGAAAAGCAGTTAGTGCGGGTTTAAGGTTCATCTATGGGAGCAAAAACCTAATAGTAGTGACTTACATTTACAGTTTTGCGACTCTTACTCACAAGGGCAGTCCCACTGAAATCAATGGCACTCCTTGTATGAGCAAGTGCTCCCAGGTATGATCAAGGGTTGCACAATGCTGCCCAGAACAATGAGTGCAATTTCCATTACTGTTAGAAAGTAAGAGTTTGAAGTAAAGGCTATTTGTGCTCCGGTATGACACTGAAGCTGCATACAAATACCACCATGTAAACACATCTCTAGGTTGCACGCATGGCTTTCAATATCACTGTCTAGTCCATATTTATCCAGAAATGAGGTAGAAGTTTGCAAAGGAAAGAGCAGTTTTAGCACAAATCACAAAGCACTAACACCGACAGAAGCCTTGTGGAACAACCATGCAATTTGAAGAGACATTTGTTTTACAACTCGCGCGCACACAAAAGATATCAGTCCTTTGATCTTTATATGGGCGTACATGATGAGATGGATGAAATGTGTCGTAAATTCTGTAACTAGAAAAAAGACAGGGGGAAAAACAAAATAAAACAACAGTTCGCAAAGAGAAGAAACCAGAAGTTACATATGGTTGCACAGCTGATTCATTAAAAAAAACTATTACTATTAAATTTTATTAAACATCCCAATCAGGACTGGGAGCCCCATTGTGTTGGACGTGACACAAACATAGGAAAGAGATCATCACTTCCCTGAAGGACAAATAGTTAACGTTGTGTAAAAATCAGCATCAAACAAAACATTGATCCTGGTTAATGCTGTGATACCCATTCAGATACCACCATAAATGCAAGAATCCACTTTTCCCATGGCTGCTTTTAGCATGTGTAGGTCCTGGTCCTTCAATTAACTCTGAGACAGTGACCACCTGCATCTGACTGGGTGCAGGGGCCTGCCTGCATCGAATCCCACTGCAGGATCAGGACTTTAAATTCTAAAGGCCAAACCCTCAGAGGGTACAAATAATCAGAGCTCTGCTGAAGCCAATGGAGCTGCCCCAATTTACACCAGCTGTGGGTGTGACTGAAGGAGTTTATTTGTCTGTTGCCAATTATTTTAATCTTTAATTCAGCAAGAAAGTCAATCTGCCCCCAACAATCATTTTTTGGTTTGAGTGAGGATGACTCAGAACAGTCCCCTTCTGAAAACACGGTCAATGCGTCTCATTCATTCTAGGCAAGAGGTGCTGCTGGCTCTCTACCGGGAACACTTCCCCTAGCCACCCTTCTGTTTCATGTCAGCTAAAAATGCCAACAGTCAAGTGGCTTTTTTTACCACCACCCCCCTTCAGTCACATCTCGTGTCACTAAAACACTCTGCAGGCTCTGTGCACCGGCACCAGCTTGCAGCACTCTGCAATGAGAGGTACCAGCACTCCCTCGGTGTGAGAGGCACAATCTTTTCACAAAAGGCTTATTGACTACAGCTGGCAAATCCAAGCAGCTTGCAAAGAACAGACTCCTTTAGAAACTCCAGCTTCAAAACCCTACCAGACCCGTTTGTCACGGTGTGCGACTCCCAGTGAAATCAGTGAGGGAGCTTGCCGGGCGGTCTGGCAATACAGCATGGCTGCCATGTGGGGATCATTGGGTTCCCCAGGTTGCCAGTGTTAGATGCTGGGTGGAATGAGTGCACTCAGCTCAGATGTCGCTGGGGCAGGACAGAGGCATAGGCTGAAGCAGGGAACAAAGGGTAGGAATAAATGGTACATTTTCAGAATGGAGAGGGGTAACTAGTGGAGTTCCCCAAGGGTCAGTCCTAGGACAAATCCTATTCAACTTATTCATAAATGATCTGGAGAAAGGGGTAAATAGTGAGGTGGCAAAGTTTGCAGATGATACAAAACTGCTCAAGATAGTTAAGACCAAAGCAGACTGTGAAGAACTTCAAAAAGATCTCACAAAACTAAGTGACTGGGCAATGAAATGTAATGTGGATAAGTGTAAAGTAATGCACATTGGGAAAAACAACCCCAACTATACATACAATATGATGGAGGCTAATTTAGCTACAACTAATCAGGAAAAAGATCTTGGAGTCATCATGGATAGTTCTCTAAAGACATCCATGCAGTGTGCAGTGGCAGTCAAAAAAGCAAACAGGATGTTAGGAATCGTTTAAAAAGGGATAGAGAATAAGATGGAGAATATCTTATTACCCTTATACAAATCCATGGTGCGCCCACATCTTGAATACTGTGTACAAATGTGGTCTCCTCATCTCAAAAAGGAT
The DNA here is from genome assembly GCA_032164245.1 of Sternotherus odoratus. Classification (NCBI taxonomy): domain Eukaryota; kingdom Metazoa; phylum Chordata; order Testudines; family Kinosternidae; genus Sternotherus; species Sternotherus odoratus. The sequence continues at coordinate 278,179,234 of JAVMKO010000001.1, read as the reverse complement.
ATACTGGCATTAGAAAAGGTTCAGAGAGGGGCAACTAAAATGATTAGGGGTTTGGAATGGGTCCCCTATGAGGAGAGATTAAAGAGGCTAAGACGTTCCAGCTTAGAAAAGAGGAGACTAATGGGGGAATATGACAGAGGTATATAAAATCATGAGTGGTGTAGAGAAAGTGAATAAAGAAAGGTTATTTACTTATTCCCATAATATAAGAACTAGGGGCCACTAAATGAAATTAATGGGCAGGAGGTTTAAAACAAATAACAGGAAGTTCTTCTTCACACAGTGCACAGTCAATCTTGCCTAAGGAGGTTGTGAAGGCTAGAACTAGTTGAATGGACTATACAACATATATATATATGTTGCGTCTTAGGCGTATTTAACATACGCGATTTCCGCTTTACGCCGTCGGCAAAACGGAAAAATAAAAATGGAAAAACTTTCTGTAGGACAGGCGATTTTGCCCACCATTGAACTCAATGGGTTTCAGCTATATGTGGTTTCCGCTTTATGTAGTAACCGCAGAACAGAACCTGAACGCAAGATGCGACATGTCTGTAATAGGGTTTAAAAGAGAACTGGATAAATTCATGGAGGTTAAGTTCATTCATGGCTATTAGCCAGGATGGGTAAGGAATGGTGTCCCTAGCCTCTGTCAGAGGGTAGAGATGGATGGCAGGAGAGAGATCACTTGATCATTACCTGTTAGGTTCACTTCCTCTGGGGCACCTGGAATTGGCCACTGTCAATAGACAGGATACTGGGCTAGATGGACCTTTAGTCTGCCCACTACGGACTTTCTTATGTGTTGCTCTTATGTGTTGATGAGCCCTTCAGCCAAGTCAGGAATTACATTGATAGGTTCCTATACTGACAGACTAGACAGAGTCCTGACTGATTACTTGAGGGTTCTTGGAGAAGGTGGAGGCGGGGGTTGGAGTAAATGAGGGGGTAGAGAATTGTTGAAAATTGTGGTTTCATTTCTCACTGAAAAACTCTGATCAACCATTTTGATAACTTTGCAAATTTTGAATTTTTTGACCAGTTCTAATTAAAATAATTTTTCAGTTCTTACAGGGTGTTTTTCATCTACTGAGGTCAAAGGCATTTTACAAAGAAAAGGAAATATTTGAAATCAAATAATGGGGGTGGAAAATATTGGTAGAGTTTCTAAAATAGCGAAGCTAATCTATACCATTTACTGTGCAAAAAACATTTTCAAAAGTAAGTAAAATTTACCCCTATGGAAAGCTCCTATACCAGGGGTGGACAAACTATGGGCCACGGGCCACATCTGGCCGGCGGGACTGTCCTGTCTGGCCCCTGAGGCTCCCCCCGGCCAGTGCCCCGCCTTTCCCCCTAGCTCCGGCAGGCCGCGCGGCCACCAGACACGCTGCTCTGAGAGGCACGGTAAGGGGGTTGGATAAGAGGCATAGGGTCCTGGAGGGCAGTCAGGGGACAGGGAGCGGTTGGATGGGGTGGAGGTGGTCAGCAGTTAGGGAATGGGGGGACTTTGGATAGGCCTGAGAGTCCTGGGGGTCTGTCAGGGGGTGGGGGAGTGGCTAGGGGTGGGGGAGAAGTCCAGGGGGGCAGTTAGAGTGGGGAGGTCTCGGGATCAAGGAGCAGGCAGGTTGGATAAGGGGTGGGTTCCAGGGGGGGGGAGTTTAGGAATGAGTGGGGTGTCTCTGGAGGGGGCGGTCAAGGGACAAGGAGTGGCGGGGTTGGATTGGTTGGGGTTCTGAGGGAGGGGGGTCAGGGGTTGGGGGTCGGATAGGGGGCAGGGCCAGGCTGTTTTGGGGAGGCACAGCTTTCCCTACTCGGCCCTTCATACAATTTCGCAACCCCAATGTGGCCCTCACAGCGTGGCTGCAGAGAGCAGCGGGAGAGCCTCCCACTGCGAGCTCAAGGGCCAGATAGGACGGGCCCACGGGCTGTAGTTTGTTCACCCCTGCTCTGTATATTTAAATGGATCCCCAGGAGCTCTCTAGAGCAGGTCTACTCAGCCAAGACATCGTAGGAGTTGTCCTTAGATTTCCTGGGACATGTCTGCAGCCCTTCAATAGCTGAAGATATTTAACAACTACCCACATGTGAGAAATGTGGGGCACCTGTGGGGCACAGACGGTTTAAATGTCAGTTTCCAGCCACTGATTATTACTGAATGTTTGGAGTTTTTTGGGGAAGGACATGAGCTTTTCACCAATGATCTATTCTTCCAAGACTATATAAGGTCATTTTTCAGGGGAAGGGAATAAGGCGAGGGAAAACACCAGCATGCAGGTCAACTATCCAATGCTGTTATTCATGAGATGAACCTTTTTAGAACACCCGAGACAAATCAAAACATGAGAGGTTTAATTAGAATTTCATTCTATGGAATTCACCAGCAAACCTACTGTGCTCAATCACATCAAAGAGCCTGAGTGAAAAAAGTCAGAACAAAAGCAAACCCAAGAACCCTAAGCTTGCAAACTTTCCAGTTGTCTCAGTAAAAGGAAACACAGATAGATTTGTCCTGCAAGTCGATGTCTAGACCTGACTACTGGGCAGACTGTAGTTAGTTAGCCTTGCCCAGGTCTGTGGGTGACAATGAATCCATTCAACACGTAGTAGGGGTTACGGAAATTCTGTCTAATCAATAAAGAAAAAAGCAATTAGAGACATGATTACATACCCATGTCTTTAATGGTTTCTCCTGGCAACAAAGGAGGTTCTTCCATTTCAGCCAATTTATTAGACTCCCTCAGGACCTGCACAAAAATGCCCCAGAAAAAAAATGAATTAAATTAAATTTTCATACATCAAAAGCTTACCCTTTCGATGTAATGCAATTGGTCAATAATATCAACAGTAATAAACCTTCAGCACTCTGATAGAACCTTCCTCCGAGATCTTAAGATGCTTCACAAATATGAATGGAGTAAGCCTCATGAGATTCCTATGGTGACTATTATCCTCACTGTATAAAAGAAGAAACTGAGGCACATAGGGATTAATGGTGTGATTTTACAAAGTACTTCAGTGACTTGGGAGCACATGCTCCACTTTTACTAGGGCTTGTGTTTCTAAGTCACTTAGGCACTTTTGAAAATCTCACCCTATGTTGTTATTATTTATTTGTATTATCATAGTGCCAAGGAGTCAGGCTAGGCACTGTACAAACACAAACACAGAACAAAAAGACACTCTTTAACCTAGAGTTTACAGAATTTACAGTACAAGACATGAGACCACAGACAGACCAACAGGGAGCACAGGAAAACAATGAGACAATAAGACAACACTGGTCAACAGCAGATGTGGGGTGGGCATACTTTTGACCATTTCCCTTTCAACAGAAAAAGGACACTTGGCTCCATATGATGTCACCATCACACACTGATGCTTGTGGCATCTGAACCAGGACAGAACTTGCCATCTGAACAGTTTTGTTAAAACAGCCTGCATTAAAGCTCGCTATTTCAGAGTGAGGGGTGGTTGATGTGTCTACGCAAGCCCATGGGAGTAAGTAAACTTTAGCAGAAGTGAGATCCATTAGCAGGCAGGGGGAGGACATAGGACTTGGCTACGCTTGCAGATGTAGAGTGCTTTGGGTTAAACCAGCCTTCGGAGAGCACAGTAGGGAAAGCGCTGCAGTCTGTCCACACTGACAGCTGTAAGTGCACTGGCGTGGCCACATCTGCAGCACTTGCAGTGGCATTGGGAGCGGTGGGTTATGGGCAACTATCCGAGCGTTCAGGTGGCTGTAGCATGTCTTTCAAATTCGGGGTGGGGGGGGTGGGATGGAGTGTGACAGGGAGTGTGTTGTGTGTATGTGTGGGGAGAGAGAGCGGGCTTTTGGGGTGCTGAGGGTGTGTCAGCACGCCGTCTTGTAAGTTCAGACCCTCCCTCCCTCCGCCTCTCTCTCACTCACTCAAAGCAAACAAAATTCTCAGTAACTGTTTGCTTTGTCTCAGGGCAGAGAAGCAAGCCGGCTGTCAGAAAGGGAGCTTCGAAAGGGCATATCCACATTCCTACAGCAGATTTCACAAAATGAGAAGACTGGCCACTTGACTTCAGGGGATTATGGGACGTTTCTGGAGGTCAATCAGAGCACAGTAATGCAACACCTTGTTCCCACTGATGCTGGAGCTTCTCACCCAATACACATCAGACTGTCATCCCTCTTGCTGAGGTGGAGTACCAGGAGCGATCCAGCAGGGAGTCGGAGCACTCTACATGCCTTGCCAGTGTGAACGGGGAATGAGGTAGAGGCACTGGGCAGCTTTACTGTGGTATAACTTACAAGTGTAGCCATACAAAAGGGTCTTATCTACCAATGTCTTTGCTGGTACAACCCCCTAGTGGATACAGTCTAGCATAACTAATCCATCTCCCTGAATGAGAGAGACAAAGTAGGTGAGGTAACATCTTTTACTGGAGCAACTTCTGTTGGTGAGAGACACAAGCATGGCTCCTTATTGGTATCTTTATTCAGGAAATATCTGAAATATGGGCTTACCCTCAGAAGAACCGCATTTTGTTTTTATGTGTAGTTACCCTCAGAACTGCAAGCTTGTCTCTCTCACCAATAGAAATTGGTCTAATAAAAAATATTACCTGACCCATCTTGTCTCTAATGTCCTGGGACCGATATGACTACAACAACACTGCATATCAGCTATACTGACAGGACACACACACACACACACACACACGGACACACGGACACACGGACACACGGACACACGGACACACACAGCAAGGGGGGATAAGGCAGGAGGAAGACTTTTGTTTGTTTCTTCAAACAGAAAAGAGAAAGAGCTGTTTTTATTTGAGATCAGGAAATCGCTGCAAAAGCAGTTCAGCAGGCCTGCCTGAAATTGTGTTCTGGAACCTAACAAGTCTGTGGTCAATTTTCATGTCGGATCAGCCAATGGCAGAACATCAGGAAAAATAACTTTGCTGCATTCTGCAAAATAACCCACACACACAAAAAAGTATGCTTCAGGATTTTCTCACAAGAGATTTATGTATGCATGAAAAGACTAACAAGATCAAAGACTTCTTGGGAAAGACAATTTTTTAAAAATGCATTAGAATGAGGCTGTGAAAAAAATATGCAGCACTGTCTTTGTAACAGACAACTTAGCAATTGCAAGAGTAAAGAAATACAACTTGGGTCCTATTATGTCAAATTCTGCTCTCGGTCACATTGGCATAAACCTGCAATAACTTCACTGAAGTTAGTGGGTTGACTCTGGATTTATTCCAGTGTGACAGAACAGCTTTGGGTTAATTATTCTTTATAATTTTGGTATTAATTGCAGACTTCAGCCAGGGAGAACATCATTACAATACAGATCACCACACCTGTACACGGCATTATGCAAAACACAGGAAAAGTTCCCCACCCCCAAACAGTTGGCAATTTAAGGGTCTGATGCTGTTAATAATTCTATCAGAGGCATTGCTTACTACTCTCCCATTGACATTAACAGGACCGTGCCCACTAGTAAAAGTGAGCAGGACTTGGCCAAAATACAGGCAAATATTAAGCTGGGGAGAGAACTTCACAACCCCACCCTTACAGAGGAACTGGCAGTGAGCCTCGTGTAAGGAGGTCGCCCAAAAGAAATGGGTTCTGAACAGGGCATTGATGGAAAAAAAGGAAGAGGACTTTTTTTTCCTGTGTACTCAGGACAGCCTGCCCCAAGCATTGGGGCTGAAAGCAGTTACAAAGCTGGCAGTGGGAGGAGACAAAGGGAGGAAATCTCAGCTGTTCATATAAATCATTTACTTGCACCTTTCTGAATTAATTTTTTGGGTTGTTTCTACCGGACTTCTGAGCAGCAAAATCTGCGCAGTAAGTAATCAAGTGCATGGTCTGATCTGGCCTGTGCACTTGAGTCCTGATTCCAATCATCATCTCCTTCCGTTACGCAACTTAAGGGGAGGCTACAGGTTCCCATATGAAACTGCTGTTTAATGACTACTGCCAACATTATGGTCAGGATTAATAACCTCCTTTCACAAAGCCAAGCTTGACCTTTGGGTTGGTTTTCCCGTCCAGCTAATCCCCTCCTCACTAAGCCCTCACCCAAAAAGTTTTAAACAGCAACAAAAAACAACAAAATGGACCAAAATGGTGGCAATAACATGGCATTTGCAAACCATCGCCCTGACCACTGTGCTTACACATTATACCCATTTTCCCCATCCTGCGGCTGCCACTCGCAGTTGGCCCCTCAGCATACCAGAACAGACATTATACATAGTAATAATCCCATTTGTGTTCCCAACCTCTGAACTCTCACCCATTCATTTTTCAGAGCTCTCCATCAATTTTACATTGGCCAATGGCACATCACTGTCAACTGGGACAGTATGTGTGTGGGGGTAGAAGGGGTGAGCAGAGAAGGGGGTGGGCTAAAAATGGATTAAAAAAATTTAATCTTCCAGCTACCAGTTTATTTGCTGATAAAACATCCATGGATTCAAAATCTAGTACCAAAAGGGCAGTAACCCTTTAAGCTCCCTCAGTAATCTCTTTATCTAATTCATGGTTCTCCAAACTTTATGAGACGAGGGCCATATTAGATCTTTGAAGGGGCTTTGCGGGACGAAGCGACTGTGAAAAAATTCAATATATGCAAATATATGCAAAATCCCCCCCTTTGCTCCTCCGGTCACTGCCCCAGGGGCACTCACCCTTCTGCAACTGGGGCCACCGGCAGCAGCTTGCGGGAGTGGGGGGGGGAGGCAGCGGCGGCTTCTCCACATGCCTGCTCAGCTGGAGGGCCGGACAAATCTAAGCCACAGGCCAGATCTGGCCCCCGGGCTGTAGTTTGGAGACCCCTGATCTATTTGATTACTTTAATGGGTTATGCAAGGAAAACACATTCCTGATTAGTATATCCAAAACTTTTTTGGAAAAAAAAATGCAGTTCTTCTGAGCATAAGCACATACTTCAATTCTTTCCCGAATAAAGATCCTTCCCTGAATCAGGGCCTTATATCATAAGCTGTTAGGACAGTGACTGTCTTTTACTACGTGTCTGTTCAATGTCTAGTGACACAGGGCCCCAACTTACTGACACCACTGTAATGTAGATAAAAATAGAGAGTTTTCTTTTTGCATCGGTGATGTTCTTTAACCCCCCAGGATGTAAAAAGCAACATGTTCTTATACCAAGGTATCAAAAGACATTCTCCTGACAGAGTCTAAGGTCTCTGTGACCTTAAGAGCCCCCCTATGCCAATTGACAAAGAGCGCACCAAAAACACTGTTGTCAGGATATCTAGCCAAACAATGTCTTGTAAGCATATAAAACCTGGTCACATGCTGGTCACAAATATCACTGTGGGATGCATGCATGGACTGTGTACATAGAGTTGTGTATGTAGGCTGGAAATCCATTTTGAACGCAACTAATAAACAAGCCTGCCCTAGATAAAGGAATGTGGATTTACCTGCCCGCATGGATCAAGCTGATAGGCGGATGAGAAAATAGCATGGCTTGATTACAAGCAAAGGACAATCAACATATATTTGGATATAAGGTAAACAGAGTGGTCAAGCTAATTGAGAAAGCAAACTGACCAGAGGAGGAAGCAGCAGCAGCAGGGAAGAGGAACTTTGTCTGGATTTACTCATTAAAGAATACAATTCAAAGGTTTTCTGGACTATAAAAGGGAAAAAAAGGGGACTCTCCTTTGTTATCCATCACTTAGGAGACAAAAGGGGCTGCGCTCTTGGAATCAGTGACAGGAGGATCCTCTGTCACTTGTGGGTTGCGGACGTTGAGAAGTGACTGTAGATGCAAAATTGTCTGAACCCAGAATTGTAATCTGTTAAATTTTAGACACTAGGCAGCATGTTTTATATAAAACTATTTTCTGTTTCTATTCTCTCTGCTTAGTATCACTTAATTTGCTGGTCTTTCTTAATAATCTTATTCTTGTTTTATAATAAATCCATCTCAGTGCTATTACATTAAAGTAAGGCGTGCATCCTTGACGCATAGCCTGTGTCTTTGGAGTCAGCGGACTTGGCAATTTCTATGCTAGGGCTGCAGAGGAACGTTCTTCTGAGGTGTTTGGAAACTGGGGTTCCCCGAATGTTACCTGAAAGACAAGATTAAGACTGACAGAGTCTAAAGGGGTTTGCTGGGGCAGTGGACAGAAAGGTGTGGCAGGGATCTGACACACACAGTTTAAGCTCCAGCAAAGCTCTCTCTTGCTGAGGCAGAAGGTAACACAGGGGCTTACGGTTCTGAGCATTGCAAGACAGCCTCTTCCCCTATCTTCCTCCTTGATCTATCTGCTACCTTTGCACAGTCAGTATCTCCTCCTGAATATTCTGGTCTCCACTGCCTTGTGTAGCTTTTCCATGGCATTTAATCTTTTGAGTGAAACTCTGTAAGACGTTACCATGGTGTATTGTACCAAAAACTATTCTTAGCCCAGGATGCTGTAAAATGGGTATTAAAGGATCTGGGAGGGGGCGGGGGAAGAGAAAAAGTGGGAGTCTCCTTGCATTCACTACAGTAAATACTGGAGGCCCAATTCTGCACCACTAAAGTCAATGGGAGCTCTTCACGCACTCAAATGGTTGCAGAATCAAGCCCTTGATGCTAATTTAAGAATAAAATAATTGATCACTGGTGCATTAATTTCTCCACTAATCAAAACATTTCCTACAGAGCAGATTTTGAGGGCATTGTTTTTCTGGAATTTTGCTAGCAAGATGCTTCTGTTTCCTTAATGCTAAATTAGATATCCAGTAAACATAATTACTGTTTTATAGTTTAAATCCTACAGTGCTCTGCAAATATTGTACATCATTGGAGAGATTTTCAGCTGTCATTTAGGACTATTTCAATGGCACTTTGGAAAGATTTTTGTGCTATGTTTTTTACTGAAAATGTAATAAATTATAAAGTGAGTGTGCAAATGGGCTTTTGTTGATTACTTTTGAATCACTGGGGATACCATGACCAGACTATTGATGGAGCATATACTACAACTGCAGGACTGAGCCATACGGCCTTTTCTGGGGATTAGTGACCAGATGGGCTGAATACAACCATTCAGCCCAGCATGTCATTAATCCCATGGAAATGTCTGTGTCTTAATCTTTTGGCTATTACAAAGTGAAAATGGGAATTGAACAAAACACCAAAGGCATATGGATCATTTCAAAATGATACATCCAAGGAATCCAACATTCTGTACAATGGCCGATCAGCCCACAGGAATTATCTCACAGCGTTCCATTCAGTTTAGAACAGAGCACGAGACTGAAGTCTCTCAACCTGCTTTAAGATAACAGAACTCTCATTCCAGTTATAATTAAGCCAGAGAATATTAGGCTATGCCTTTCACTATTCTGGACGACCACCATCTGATAAAATGTACAATGTAAGTGCCTTCCAGTGATAGCTTTCCAAGCCTTGAACAAATAAAAGCAAGCAAGGAAACTTAATAAAATTCACCCGCCATTGAGTCTTGTATGTTTCATGTAAGTATAACAAGCCTTGAAAAATCCACTTGCCACTGGCTTGAAAGGCTTTAAAAAGGTTTATGGTCAGAAGATTAGTTCTTTTTAAATAACTAAGGCCACCAAGGAAATGAAGACTGTTTCCAGTGGAGGGAAACAGGGTCTCATGACAGTGTTTTCCTGGTTTATTTGTGTTTTGTTTTTCCTGACTAACCGCCCCACCGACCCCCACAGTCCCCCTGTGCAGGGCACTTCAGTCATTTCTTGGGCTGTAGTCATTTCTGGGCTCTTCAAACTGACATGTGAATGTGAGCTGAAGGTTAGAAATTTAAAGAAATTCATTGCTGAGGGCCATCAAATGGGAGCTGGTCTCCTGTTGCTCTCCAAGTTTATGTGGCTTGGTGCCTCCAAAAATGGTTTCAATAGGCTTCTATAGCAAGTCATCACCTACTCAACACGTTAGCCTCCCCAGCACAGAATATCACAGAAAATATCTATTCAAATAAGTCCAAGATTTTTAATACAGAGCTTTCTTCAGCATTAATGGTGCCTTGGGAGACAACTGTTCTGTTCATGAACAACGGGTATCCAATATCTTTTGACAGTGCAGTGGCCTTTCTGCATCCACTTTTTAATTATTTTCCATTTGTTAAACAGATTCCTAGAATGAAAGGTTAAACCATTAGGAGTTCCCAATGAAAGAAATAAACTAATCCTAAAAATGTGCATTAATGAAGTTCAAAGCTCCAGTCTGAGGCACACAAGGTTAACTTTTGTGAATGAGCTGGTAAGTAACATAAAATTAAAGTAAAAATCAATGCTTCGGTTGGTTGATAAACTCTGCTAACCACACCAAACCATAGAAAATTGGCTTTCAGATCAAGTTACTAATTTCACTTAGGAAATAGTGATGAGTAAAGTAAAAGTTCCAGATGTGAAATGACAACTATTTGTCTACAATCATGTCCAAAAAGAGAGGAGGAAAAAATAGCTCTCCTAGTGCAAAGACAACTAAACCCACAGAAAATCAAAGCTGAGCAAAGTATTGAATGCAGTCACCCTTATGAAAACTCTTATTAGAGTACAGTGCTGAACTCCTGCTGGCTTCTTGCTCCAGCCTACTGAATATTTATCTGGAAAAACCATAACCTCTTCTCTAGTTCTCAGCATAAAGGAGAATTCCGGAACTTTGCAGCTAAGAAAAAATCAGAGTTGATTAGGAACTGGGAAATATCTGACGGCCATTTGCTAATTCTCTCTAGGTTTCCATTCCTTATGGGTGACCATCTTAAATGATTCCAGAGTATTTTCTTTATTTTACATTAGTTTATATTAAAACATTCAGGTATATTAATATTAGCCACTTCTGCTGTGTTGTGACCAGATGAGTGCTCAGGGGATATTATTTTCATCTAACAGAGACAGAAAATTGACCCCGGCTGGCTTTTTCCCCATCTAATTTACATTAAGTCAATATTCTGCAACCTGAAGTTTGGTTGGTGTAGAATGATGGAGGTATAAAAAGAGGGTGGGAAAGACTATGAAAAAGATAAACCTGCTCAAACAAGCAAAATCTTCCCCATCACAAGGCAGCTGAAAAAAAGAGATGGTGACTCATGAAATATTCCATATTTATAGCCCAGGAGACGTGGGCCCTATCTCAGCAAAAACACTATTGCATAGGCAGGTGCAGAAGCTGCTCACTCGTCACCGGCATGCCATTCCAGAAATGAGTGTGCCTAGGGACAAGAGCACAATTCAGTCACTGTAATCACTCAGTCGTTTGCATCTCTGTTCATCGATAGCTTATTGTTCTTGAGAAGAAAGCAAGCCCAGTTCCCAATCCAGCCTGTTCTCCTGCCAGATGCAGCACAGAGTTTGGTGTGGGGAATGCCCATCCCATTTGACCAACTCTATCTTCTATTCAGGAAGCAGAAAAAGAGGAGCAAGAGTAAAAACAGAACAACTGCTGTGACTGGCTGCCTACATTAAAGAGGCAAGGCAGGTGAGGTAATATCTTTTACTGGACCAACTTCAATTGGCGAGAGAGAGTAGCACGTTTGATGAAGACGCTGTAAGCTGACAGGAGAGAGCTCTCCTGTCAACTTAACTCCACCTCCGTGAGAAACAGTAGTTATGTCACCGGCAGGTGGAGGCATGGGCGGACAATTCTGCCAACTAAAATCATGTGATACTGTCTGAGAGGAGTCAAATCCTTCACAAATTCTTCTCTGCTCATCACCAGTTTGTATTCAATTCAGGTCACATGTGACCAGTAGCCATCAGCATCAACATCAGATGACTATTCATGGACTATGCAATGTGTCTCAATGGTGGTCTTAATCCAATTCTTTGTGGAGAAGAGTACACATCACAACCATGACCCTTGCAGTTGGCATTAACTGGCTTCTCTTTTGTCAGTCTCAGCAGAGCTTTCTGATGACTGATTTGACCTAAGCCTTTTTTATGTCTGGAGAGGTCAGGGCTGAGGCCCACGGGCAGCGCAATGGAAGGAAGCTCACCCTGCTACTGCCCATGTGGCATCTGTTCTGTGGGTAAACAGAGGATTTTGCTGTTCTGGGCTTTCAAGATGGCACCTTTCACAAACACTAAACTCCCTTCAAAACTAAAATAAGAGAACAGCTGGTTAAGTGCATATTGAAATGAAAAAAATATGCTTTTATGTAATTCCAATTCTTGTCAAACATATGCTGCATATAACCAAAGCCTTATACGCTTCCTGCGTTGGCAGGGAAATGAGTTGTATGATCTTTGTCATCATTAACATCCATGATTTATAACAAAGAAATGGAGAGATCACATCTTTCTTCTACATGTTTTTCCAACATGTTACAATGTGTCACGCTAAACTTACTATACTATTACATACTAAAACTATGGTAAAAAATGTTAAAGCTGCAAAGTCAGGATCTTTGTGTTAGCATAGTCTTGTCCAACATCACATAGGAAGGCTGTGGATGACTCTGCCGGGTCCCAGTCTGGTGCCTTGAAAAGAAGGAAATACCTTTTTCTTTTCTTCGAAATCTCTCAGTCCATCCTCTCATTGACAGAGGCAGGAGCCCCATAGAATAAATCATACGTGATTATATAATTGAAGATTTTACCATAGTGAATACATATAAGGGGATGAAATTAAGGTTGCACGGGCAACTTTAATTCTGGCATTTCCTAACTTCTCAAGTGCTTGACTTTGTAACCTTAATGTTCTTTTACTATAGTGTTTTCTATGTAAAATACTGTACACAGAAAAGACCACCTCCATTTGAACTAAAATAATAATTAGCAGTGGAGTAGCCTGTTATCCCCTATGTGGGCCAGCCAATAGAGGAGAATGGGGGACACACTTTGCCAATAACTTGAATAACTGTTTGCTAAATATCAAAGGAATGTTGTGAATATGGTATATTGGATCCTATTCCTGACTCTGGAGGGGTGTATGGTCTAGTGGCTGCAGACAGCACAGCCAAGCACATAGATCTGACACATTCCTTTTGAAAGACGTGTACTTAAGCAGCTAAAATATGGGTTTACCATACTAGAGAACTCCTGCCAGATTATAGCCCCTGCTATAGCCTCTGTATGCCACTAAGGCCTGGGAATGCTCTAATTTATGCCCGAAGTCCTCCTTGCCCTCAGATCAGCCTAGAATCAGAGAGGCACAAAGGGAAACCCTGCCAGAGGTGACTTCTGAGTTACCCGATCTGTAAAAAGGTGGTGAATAATACTTGCCTATCACTTAGGTGCTTTTTACAATCTCACCCTAACTATATAAAACATCATGGGATTTCCTAGAGATTTTCGCTTTGAATTAATTCTGTTCCTGTCTGGTAGCAGGTTGATGGTTTATGCTAATACATGTGGCAGGGGAAAGAAGTGCATTCCCTACATCAGATTCTAAGCTTCTTTTAGTCAGGAGAAAATCCAACAATGCTTGCAGCTTAGTACTGCCGATTGTAGCAGCTAAATATTACTTAATGTTGGATTTATGAAGTGAAAAATTCTGTAAATTGCAGTGAAGGGTGGATTTGATCTTAGATCCAGGTATCAAAATGTTTACTATGAAAAGCTTTATATAAGTTATTATGAGATGAGTCAATGACTTAAGAAGAATACTGAAAAAGCACACTGTAGGAATCACTAGTAACAGCTTTTATTTCCCCCTCACCCAAAAGACAGCCCCCCCCCCCCACACACAGCATTACATTGTTGCGCAGTGGAAGTCTTCATGCACAGAGATACTAAAGAAAAGATTTGTGTTCCCCCTGTGGACTCCTACAATTCTGTTAAAAACTCCCCAAAGAAAGCACTAGTGCAAATTGCCCTGCTGAAGCTACAATAGAACGTATTCCATTACCACAGAGTATAGAATTGAGCTGACTCATACACCAAGCAAGAGATCAAGCAGAGGTAGGAGTGACAGATCCATATAGTAGTTTATTCAGGCAGTGAGGCTTTAGTTCAGGGGTGGGGAACCTCCGGCCCGCGGGCCTTATACGGCCCGCCAAATCATTTTGTCCAGCCCGCAGCTGCCAGCCAGGGACAGCTCCGTGATGGGGCCGGGAAGCACCACGCGGGCCGCCGCCGGCGGCGGCTCCGCGCAGGGGCCGGGAAGCGCCGTGCGGGCCACCGCCGCCGGCCGGGGGCGGCTCTACGCAGGGGCCGGGAAGCGCCGCGCGGGCCGCCGCCGCTGGCCAGGGGAGGCTCCGAGCAGGGGCCGGGAAGCGCCGCGCGGCCACCATCAGCCGTGTGGTGAAACGAGGAGCCGCAGGGAGCAGACGGTCGGGGGGGGGGGGGGGGGGAGAAAGAGACCGGGCTGGGCGGGTCAGGCGAGGCGTAGGTGCAGGAGGGAAGGAGGTTTGGGGGGGGGGGGGGGGAGGCTGGGCTGGGCGGGTCAGGCAGGCGGCAGGACCCTGGCTGGCAAGGGGGCAGTGGGGGAAACCCCAAAGCAGTGCAGGGCTAAGCACTCCGCCTGCCACTGCTTTGGGGTTTCCCCCGCTGGCCCCTTGTCAGCTGGGGTCTCAGCTCCCGTTGCCAGCCTGGGCTTCTGGGGGTGGAGGGGGGGAGCGGCCCGCAAATGACATTATAAATGTCAAAATGGCCCTTGGCGGAAAAAAGGTTCCCCACCCCTGCTTTAGTTAAACACCACAAGTGCATTTTCAGGGATTGACAGAATCACTTCAAAATCTGAAAGATGCTTTTTATTAATGCTCCTACAAGGTACCCTCTGTATAAGATGATCACAGGCCCCAAGCATTTTGTGTCTACTGTCTCCCACATAAGCTATTCCCACACAGAGACAGAAGATTTTCAGAACAGAAAATAAATAAGATGCTCCCTCAAGTTCTGATCAGATCTCAGGACCATCTAGGTGGAAGCCCTGTCCCTCTACTCTGGCTTTGCAATAGTGCTCAGATGTGACCAAAATAGCAACGTTGATGTTAGGATGCAGTGAAAAAAAAATTGGACAGATAATTTTTGCCTTTATGCAAGTCAATAGTGCAGCCTGATCCAGAATACTGTGGGCAGCATTGGTCACCCCATCTCAAAAAGGATATGGTAGCACTAGAGCAGGTTCGGAGGATGACAAGTATGATCAAGGGCTTGGAAAAATTCTCATATGAACACAGATAGAAAAGATTGGGATTGTCTACCATAGAAAGAAGATGAATAAGAGGGGACATGATAAAACTATATTCAATGGTAGAGAGCCATGCAGAATGTCCTACTCAATCTCCCTGCTGTGGGAAGGACTGAGCCCCACTCCCCATCCTGAACAGAGAAGAAGCACCTATTAATAGATTTCCAGAGCATTTTCACCAATTTTAAAGGTGTGCAGAGATTGGTATTTGTGGCTTCTAATGCCTTGTCTACACTACAGTTTTGTCGATGCAAGTTACGCAGACAACCAAAAACCAGTATAATTACACTGCCTGTGCATAGTCACACAACACTCCACCTGTCAGCAGAGCGCATCCACAGTCTGCTCTAGCATAGCCAAAGAGAGCAATGCACTGTGGGTAGCTATCCCACTGTGCTACTCACCATCTTCTGCAGCTAGGAACTATGGGAAGGTGGAGTGGATCGCAGTGCATCATAAGTGCGGGTTCAGTGTCCCATGATGTATTTTCTTCTGTCCCATCATTCCATGGGCTTCCGACTGCATTTCACAGCATGTTTCAATGACCCCTGTTTACTGCATGCCCGCCATCTCTGTCCCACTACTCTCCACTGTTGTCACTGTTATGAACACATCATGAGCACCCAGTCTGAACCAGAATCAGAGGTGCCTGACCTGCTGTGCGCCAGGGAGAGAAACACCAAATTACTTTTGGCATTCACAGAGCAGCGGCACATGGTGGAACATCGCTTTTGGGCTCGGGAAACAAGCACTGAGTGGTGGGATTGCATCTTTTCACAGGTCTGGGATAAGGACCAGTGACTGCAGAACTTTCTGATGTGGAAAGCCACCTGGAACTGCGTGCAGAGCTCATCCCAGCACTATAGTGCAAAAAAGCGAAAATGAGAGCTGTCCTCCCGATGGAGGAGCGCACGGCAATCGCTGTGTGGAAGCTGGCAACTCCAGATTGATACCGGTCGGTCGCAAATCAATTTGTAGTCGGGAAGTTCACCATTGGGACTGCTTTAACGCGAGTGTGCAGAGCCGTTAATCACATCCTGCCATGAAGGGCGATGACTCTTGGCAATATGTGTGAAATAGTGGATGGCTTTGTAGCATGGGATTCCCTAATTGTGGTGG
This sequence comes from Sternotherus odoratus, assembly GCA_032164245.1. Classification (NCBI taxonomy): domain Eukaryota; kingdom Metazoa; phylum Chordata; order Testudines; family Kinosternidae; genus Sternotherus; species Sternotherus odoratus. Next base: position 278,162,978 of record JAVMKO010000001.1, on the reverse strand, counting down.
GGCAACAGAAGAGATGCATATTCCAATTTTAGCCCTGGACCATCTTGCAACAGAGTACATCAATAGAAAGGGATACTTCTCTACGGCATTGCAGATCACTGTGGCTGTTTCACCAACATCAATGCGGGGTGGTCCAGGAAGGTGCATGGCATACGCATCTTCAGGAACACAGGCCTATATGAAAAGCTGCAAGCAGGTGGTTTCTTTCCAGACCAGAAGATTCCAGTGGGGGATGTCGAAATGCCCACAGTGATCCTGGGAGACTCAGTGTCCCCCTGACTCCCATGGCTCACTAAGCCTTGCATGGGAAATTTGAACAGCAGCAAGGAGCACTTCAGCAATAGGTTGAGCAGGTACAGGATGACCGTAGAATGTGCCTTTGGCACATTACAAACAAGCTGGCACTGCCTTTACAGGTCAGATCTAAATATTCCCATAGTCATAGCAGCCTACTGTGCGCACCATAATATTTGTGAGGTAAAGGTGAAAAGTTGCCCCTGGGGCAGAGCATGAAGGCAGATCACCTGGCAGCTGATTTTGAGCAGTCAGACACCAGGGCTATTAGAGGGGTACAATAGGGGGGCAGTCAAATCAGGGCACTATTTTGACAATTAGATCCAGTAACATGTCTTTCTACACAGCACTCTGCCATGCTTTGTTAACTTGCTGCCTCGCATGAAAATGTTGATGATTCCGGACCACGACTCGTAATCAGCAAATGATCATGTGTATGAATTCCAACAGCAACTACCGTATGTAGGAGACAAAGATTGGTTATCTTTCAGAGAGTATGTTTTTATTAAATACCAACTAACACCACACACAAAAGTCTTGGTGGGAAGGGAGATAACAATGAAGGGCAGTATAGGCTCTTTATACCTGCGTGCAAGTCCAGCTATCGTTTTGGAATCTGTCCAAAGGAGTGGAGTGAACAGGGTACTGAGACAGGCTGGGACATTGCAAGGGATGTGTGGGAGGAGTTTGGGCATGGCATGGAAAGCAGTTCTATCAGCTATGGGGTAGGGGACGAGCACACATGAATTCAGCTTGCAGCACGATTAGAGACTTCAACTTCTTAGTTTGATCCTCTTTTCTGTCCTATAATTTTCTTTTAAAGTTTCTCTCTACGCCCTGTGTTCTTGTTTTTTGGCCTCTGAGGATTGGCGCACCTCTCAAAACATGTCCTCCTTGATCTCTTCCTTATCTGGCGGAGGCACTTCACTGGTGTGTCGGGGGGTCCTACGAAGGCCACGTCTGCAGAACTACATGAAACAATAAACAGAAACATGACTGTTTGTGCATGCACAGCATCAAATCATTACAATAATGTGCACCCTTTTTCAAAATATGAATTAGTTTCTCATTGTCTGTTGGCAAGCACACAGCTCGGCAAACATCCTGAACATGGTGAGTTTGGCCTCGGGGGAGGGGAGAGCACTAAAGATAGGACATAGGATCTCGGTGTTTTTTTAAGGGGATCACTGCAGGTGACTAAGGACAATATTGTAAATTCTGACACCATTTTCCAAAGGCGGAGGTCACTGAAGCAGATATATCACTCCTTAGAGTAAGCAAGGATGCAAGGGTGCATCTCCTGTATGCGTGTGCCTTCAGACAAGGTTCCTATGCCGCTCGCCTGTGGGCCACTTTGGTCCACACACAAGTGATTGCCAAATGGCATGGGAAAGTTTTCTACAATGGGGGGGAAGGAACAAGGAACCTCCAGCAGAGGATTGGCAAGTACCTCCAGGAAAGTTTCCTAGAGATCTCTATGGAAGATTCCCATGAAATCTCGGTGTGCATTAACACACTGTTCTGCTTAGCTGCACAGGGGAATGTGAAGCACACAAACACAGCGAGTCTTGTACATTTCTATCCCATCACCCTCTTCTAGAATATAGAGCGCAAAGGACAGCTTTACCTCATGTAACCGAGCAGCATCAAAAGATCACTTACCAGACCTCTCCCCTCCTGCTTCAGGTGCACCAAAGACGGACTGCTGGGACTGACTGGACCCCTCCAGAGTGGGGGAAAAAGGTTCTAACTCGCTGTACCCCTAGACGACCCTGCTGTGCGCTCCATATCATCCTCCAGCTCGACCTCCTTATTCACGACTTTGTCCTTGAGGTTGAGTCCGCTGTCCACAATCTCCAGCCCTGCTGAAGTATTCACAGGGCTCTTGACAGCGGAGGTGGGCTTGCCACGGAGGTTGGCGTCCAGCTCCTTCTAGAAGCAGCAGGTCTTCGTCACAGCACCAGACCAACGGTCTGACTCCCTTGCCTTCTGAAATGCCGGCCTCAGCTCCCTTATCTTCACGTGGCATCCATGTGTGTCTCGTTTGTAGTCCTTACCCAGCATGCCACGAGAAATCTGACCATAGGTATCTAAGTTCCTGCGGCTGGAGCGGAGCTGGGGCTGCACAGCTTCTTCTCCCCACGTGCCATCAGATCCAACAACTCAGGTGTGCTCTAAGTGAGAGTGTGTCTGCTGCGTGGAACTGCAATGTGAGCTGTTCACACTGAGCAAACAGTTTAACAATTCCTGGGCCTTTAAAGGGGGTAGAACAGAAGCCTGTGTACCTGAGTGCATGGCAACGGAGTTCAAACTGCTGACCAGAGTAGTCAGAATGGGCATTGTGGGATACCTCCTGGAGGCCATTTACAGCAACATAACCAACTGTACTGTCTACCCTGACACTCTGTCAATGAAACTTAGCCACAAAAAGCTCTATGCCTCTTGTCAAGGTGGTTTTATTTTGTCAGCAAAGCGAGAAAGTTTGTTGGCAGGAGGAGCATTGTAGTGTGTACACCTCTAGTATTTTGTAGATGACAGCTGACTTTTGTTGACAAAAACTCTCAGTGTAGACAAGGCCCACCCCTTACTCCCTGCCCTTGGGCTACAGCAGGGGAAGTGGCATTTGGGAGAAATTAGGAATTGGAGTATGCACGTGATGTAGTTGGTGTGAAGATTGTAAAGATTATTTAGATTTTAAAAGCCACTCCCCATCCTTCTAAGTCTGTACATTTTGGCTGAAGTGTATATACTGTGGCTGAGATGCTGCTGCCATGGTGATCTTATTTTTGAATGTGTGTGTTTAAATTCCCATCCCTAATGTTGCAGAGGAGGGGAGAATCTATATATTTTTTATAGAAACACAAAAGCATGCAGTTAAATACTAGCTATTACAGCAGAAACCATTATATTCTTTATATAACCATTTAGTGTTCTTTTTATATACTAAAGAAAACCTAGAACAAGACTCAGTTCTTTGACAATATGCTCACTCTTACTGGACAAAAACCTAAAAGGGGAAGCATATATAACCCCTTTACCCTCTGGTTTTGAATTAATTAAATGAGCCATTGAGCAAACTCTTCTGTCTTTTTTGTAGTCACCAAAAAACAGACAAACCAAAAAAACCTACAGATGTATGAAACTTCAGAGGACATACCTGCCAAGACAGCTGCCAATGTTGTCACTAAAATAAGGTAAAACCACACCACTTCTGGTAAGAAGAGATGCTGGAAATCCAGAGGGTCAGCTAGCAAGGTCCCAGGAGATGGAAAAGTACCAGCATGCAAGCCAGATTTCACAATCTCAGATTTTGAGACAGATGTAGAATTCCTTCCATCATAATAATTGCTTGTGAGGGAAATATTGGGAAAATACTTTCTTTGGTAGAATCAAAACACAAAGGATCTGAAGTGGTATTAATGAAAATAAGGTTGGCTGTTTAGTAAACTTACTGATAATTTCCTCCTTTCATGACATGGCCTTCGTTAAAGTGGTACCACTGATGGGCCCCCTTCTCTAAGATGCTGAGTGACCTCAACACCCAATTCAGTGAATGGAAGGGAAAAACACCAGGCACTTTAACGATTTGGATCTTAAAAGAGCAGTATTTAGTAATCTGTTAAGTACTGCTTGATTTTCCATTGGTGGAAGATAATCTCCAAGGTAACAGCATTTTCAGCATTTTCAAGGGCAACAGTACTTTCTGATCTCCATTAAACTTGTGCATTAGGACAGAAAAGAAGAGTAACCATTTAAAGAGAATTCTTTCAGTTGCGGAAGAGAGGTCAAGTAGAAATTTATTTTTCATGTTCATTACTGCTTTTCCCACTCATCTCTCAATCATCTGTGTAGTCTTAGTCCAAGAATGAATACATACACACACAGGCATGCACACACACAAATCAGACATTGGTTCATTTAAGTGGGAGTTGTATGCTCTGAATTGAGGGAATGAATAAAAATTTGATATAAGTGCAGTTAACCTTGTAACAGAGCTTCCAACCTTAAGCATGGTCTAAGCAACGAAACCAGGAATCAGAATGTCTCTTGATCTGGTCCCATTTCGGAAAATGAATAAACCACTTAACTTCCTTATTTCAACATCACTATTTTGCAGTGGGGGAAGCTATATATTTACATATTTATCTGCCTCATCGGGTTGTTGTGAGGATGAGTGTTTCTGTTACAGATGCAGATCCTCAGATGGAATGTACTAAAGACATGAAAATTATTAGAAAATAGGAACATATATTTAATTTTCAAACTGCAGCCGAATGTTTAACTACAAATGGCTGAGAAGCTTCAAAGAGTCAAGCAACTTCTTCAAATGGAAACAATCAAGTCCTTGTAATAATAAAACTAGGGGATTTTCTGTTAGCTGTGGAAAGATACCGGTCGTGGAAAAAAACTACACTCGCCAAGACAGCACTGAGACTAAACTTAACAAAAGCCACAGTATAAAAAAGAAAAAGGCCTGTGTTGCTTTTGCCAGCTCTTATGATTTTATTATGAGCATATGGTGTTTGCTTTACAGCCCCAATTCCTGGAGTTTTGTGATTATGTGAATCTCAGCTTTCATTTAAAAAAAAAAAAAAAAAAGTTTCTAGACTTTAAATTTGCAGACAAGCTGGAGAACACGAACGCTGAACAGAAAAAAACTAGAAGGAAAACACGTGAATCCCTGTTTCTTAAAAGTCCCATGATTTTTAAGGAAGACGCATGATTTTTTAATGCTTTTGGCAATACTTTAAGCTCTTCTTTGGGCAGAGACCATATCTTCATACAGGTTCACAGAGTGTCTCACACAATGGGCCCATGTTCTCGACTGAGGCATCTGGATGCTATTATCATATAAATAATATATAAATACTAAAAATAATGAAAATTATATCAACTTAACTACAAAGTAGTGGCCGTACTTTGAAAGCCATTAATGGGTCTACCAATATCGCCCATTAATAGGTACATAAAAACTTTCTCAAACCACTACACTTTAAACAAACGTGTAACCAATTTTAGGTACCTATATAAATTTTCTGATTTTCAGAAGTGCTGAGCACCCGGTCATGGAATACACTCCTATGTTCACATTCTACACACCACTGCAATAATCTTTCACAAAATATGACGACTTGTGACCTATCATTTGAAAACTAATAACTTACTGGTCAATAACAGCATGATGAAATGTGTGTAGCAACATTATATTTAAAGTAAGGAATTCCCCTTGAATAATGTTGGTAGCAAGTATTCAAACTCACATAGCCCCAATTAGGCAGAGTGGTAAAGAAATATGTGTTTACCTTAGTTTACATATAAGTTGTAAACAGGGTCCTCAGACAACAGGAGGGGGAAGACAGGAGACAAGAAAATTCTGCATTTCAGCAAATGGAGGTGAGAAAAACCAGTATGCATCCTCTTTCATCGTTGCCTTCTTTACTGTTGGAATGAACTTTAACTAGAGGTAAGGCAACCCTCAGGAAAATGCATTTCAAAGAGTGACTGAACTATAAAAGTGAGGGGCAAAAACACACCAAGTTCTCTCTCCCTATCCATCTCTCTTTTTCACCTAAGAGGACAAAAGAAACAGCTGTTGGACTCTGGGAACAGATGTTGGTCTGAGAGTTGGGTCAGCAATGTTAATGAAAAAACGCGGTAAGGGACTTCATTTGTTAAGTTTAGTACTAGAAAGCATTTTATATTTATTTCTCTTGTAACCATTTCTGACTTTATGGCTTATATTTTTACTCAATTAAAACCTATCTCCTTGTAGCTAAATAATTTTGTTTTATTGTTTTATTAAAATTAATCCAGTGTTGTGAATTGGTTGGATAATTTCATTTAAGATAGTGACTGTTGCATGCTGACCCCCGGAGAGAAGCAATGGACGTAGCGCAGAACACACAATTTTGGGGAAAAATTTGAGACTGGGTATATTTTGGGATCACCATGTAATTAGTAACTAAGGCTGGTGGAAGCCAGACTGTAGTGGTGTTTGCTGTCAGGCTGTTGGGGTCACAGTTGCTGGACCAGGGCTGTAGTCAAACACACACACTCAGGGTGTGACCTGACTGCTGGCAGGCTGTTTGCGAGTGGCCCAGGTGGGAGCTACAGCAGCAAAGCATTATGAGTCACCCCAAGTTGCAGGGCAAGTAATGACACAGCTCCTCACTGGTCTGGATACTTCCACAAACCCCCACTGCTTCATTATGAGCTGCAGGTACATTTCAGCATCCGGGCCAGCAGACCACTTATATAGGTGTTCAGTTATGGATTTAGTTGCCTGGCTCTAGGTACCAAAGTTTAACATTTTGATTTAAGAGATCTTTATTGGAGAAGTCTATTTTACTGGGGGTACCAGCTAGTATTTGTCAGAGATCATTGCCACGCAAGCTACTTAAAGACAGATATTAAGAGTCAGATATTTCAAGAGTTCAATGCTCACAAACTGGGCCAGATTTTCAAAGGATCAGCTTCCATCTAGGCATCAAAATAAAATGCTGTGGGAGCAGCTGAGTGCTGAATCCGGCCCTTACTTAGGTGGGCTGAACCCTTGGAAGATGAATGCTTTCAAAAGTCTGGTCCCAAAGGCGGGAACCCTACAAGACTGTTTTTCCAGTAACAAAGGAAGCAATGGTGTAGAGATCAAAATAACTCCTATTTCAGCTGTTGGGTTCTGTGTCCTGCCCCACCTCTTGCTAAATAAACTATGCTCTTAATCTGGAGGCTGACGTCTTACACCACCACAAAATGGTGTACTTGGGATCTCACTGTAGCCTCAATAAATAAATAAAAAAGGAACACATACCCTCAAATCTGGAGAAAAGTTGTCTGTGGAGGTGGAGACTGAATCCGACGATACAGCCGAAGCAGATTTTGTATGCACTGACTGGTCCGAGTGAGAGGTGGAAGCACTACAAAGAGAGAAACACATATCAGACTTGTGCATTTCCGAGTCTAACTAAAGCGAAAAGCCTCAATTTCAAGCCTTTCTGTAAGATATTTTACCGTGTTACTATGGGATAAAAATCAGACAGGCTCCTGAGTGCAAGACACCCCCTGCTTGACCGCAGATTTACCCTGGAAGCAGGGAAAATTAAATCAGAACAAAGTTTCTTCCATCGATTGTAACTTCGTCCCTTTGGGTGTTAGTGTGACACTCTTGCACACAACGGGTTCTTCCCCTAGATCCTCATATACTCCTGGTGACATGCAGCACTATTTGACAAACTACAATATCATGGCATCATCCGGTTTTTCTATATTGCCTCTCAAGTATGGCAGTGCATAATTAAAATTAGTACTGTTGCACTGTATATTCACACTGCAACTTCCCCTATAACCTTAACAGCTTACACCTAGCATTAGCACTCCTGAAACGCTGTTCAACTGTAGCAAAAGATCCTATCTCCAGTGGTACTGACAAAGGTCCCAAAGCAGCAATGAACTCCAGATGGGTGGAATCTTGTATCCACATGGAGCTCCACTGACTTCAGTAACCTGCACTTGTAGCTTGCACGGGCCAAGTCTAGCTTTGGCCAGGGGCCAAAGTCCAGCCCTATAGTCACCATCAACTGTTGTATTAGCTGAGCATGTGACATCACATGCTGGAAACATCTAGGTGTAGTCTTTCTGATAGGTCCGGAGACCTGTTAGTTGTCTCACAGGTTGTTTTTCCCCCCTGCTATTTGGCTTCTTCTCTGGTGAAACAAACAAAACAAATACCAAATTACAAAAATATTCAATTACTGTACCCTGTTTTCAAGTCTGAAGAAATCCTACACTAGTGACATTTTAAAAATAAATAAATGAGGGATTACTACAACAAACGTGGCTCTGGCCAGGGGTAAATACTTTGGCTACAAGGATAAAAATGCAATGATGACTTTTTAGCCTTCCACCAGGTGATGAATAATCATTTTCATTAGAAGTTTCAGAAATGGACTCAAGAATAAATGATTTAAAATAAAAAGTTAACACCAAGAATTCAAAGTGGTTTATATACTGTACACCACTAAATTGCCAATCACTTCACTTCTACACTACTTAGTTCAGGAATGAATACACACTAAGGCAATGCTGTATTTTGGATATTATCATAGAACCACTTGGATATCTAGTGCTTCACAGGCAGTAAATGAAGCAAAGTCCTGGGGAAAAAATAATGTAAAGCCCAATACCACATCACTCCCCTCATTTAGGCATAACCTTACTTGTGCAATGCCTTGTGTACACAGCGTGCACTGATTTGCTTATACCAGTTTAGTTAAGCCAGTGCAAACCCCTTGATGGACCCTCTTAATTTAAGCCTGGTTTATATCAGTTTGGCTTGCACCTTGCAAGTATCCATCCAGGAATTTACAAAGGTCTAACTAATTTGTCTTAAAAAAATATTAGTCATACCGTTAGTTCATCTGTTGCGACTCCACGTGGACAAATCCTGAGTAAAGGTTCACAGGATCAGGTCTGTAGACAGACATCAGCTCACTCGCATTGTACGCACCTTGGGCACACAATGCCACCTCTTCTAACTCTCCTCTCCCACCACCTATACAGATTCCTCCCCAACAGCATCAACATCTCAGTTCTGGAAGTCATCCCATAAAGTGTCACTTACATGCAAAAGTCCCCATTGTTAATATCACTTCTCGTTCTCCTTTCTTCGGTTCCTTGCATTTGAGTCCACTGATGCAAAGTGTAAATAAAATGCTACCAAATCTGGCTGGTAGAGTTTTAGGCTCATTTTACACAGGGAGAAATGACTGCCATAGGGACAAGGCAGTAGACATTCAGTGGAGGTTGTAAGAGTATTTTGTATTTGTTGAACATGCTTAACCCCAGTTGGTTTTTCATGCAGAAAGTGAAATGCACATTAAAAGTAAAATTTTCAAAGGTACCAATTCATCACTGGCCTAATGCTACCGACATCAGTGACAGCCAACAGGAGCACTTTGGAAAAACCTACTCTGCATACACAGCAAACACCACTCATGACATCGCTAGATTCGGCAGCTCTGAAGAGTATACATAGGTTGCGAGTGTTTGGCTCAGTGCCTCTATTCTCCTCATCAGTCATTAATAGTGAACGGAAATGAAGCTAAGGAACAAACACTGACCTAACAAAGACCTTAAACTCAGTTGCCTCCTGACCTTCTTCCTCCTATTGGTATCAGTCAGGTTTGGGTTGACAAGGCTCCGCTAAGCAAACGAATTAACCTGATGTCCCTGTACACACCACATTTATTACTTTCAGTGGATTAGCTAACCTGGAGTTCTCCTCTACTGCCAATGTGAAAAAAAACCCACGTGGCCTAATACATCTTGAAGGAAAAGATAGTTTTGCAGCTAACACACAGTCCAGGAATGAGAAGAACTGAGATCTGTTCTTAGGTCTGACACAGATGTTCTATATGATCTGAACAAATCATTTCACTCTCTGTGTTGTTCTCTCTCCAGCGTATACAAAGCCTTTGCCACCCTGAGATTAGACCACTGTACGGCACTCTGCTTGGGCCCATTCAGAAACTGTGCTTAGGCTGCAACAGGGCAGACTGCCTGTTATCAGGGCCAGACTTCAAATTAGGCACAGTAGGAATGTGCCTACAGGCACCGGCATTTTAGGGGCGCCTAAAAGTGAATACCTACAGCTCCCCTGTGGGCAGCCAGGTTCCTGGCATGGGTTGATGGCTGCCCAGCATGTGGGCCTGAAGCAGGATGAGCGTCTGAGTCAGCCCACCTGGGGGAACGGCCGGTCAGGGCAACTGTTGAAGGTGCTGGGAGCATCCCAGGCCCTTCACAATCTCTGAAAACACAAAGGTCAGCAGTAGGCCGAAGGCGGTGGAGGGGAGGAGTGATGGGAGGGGGGGCACTAATAGTTCGCTTAAGTTCCTGTGCCTAGTGGCGCATAAGGTGTAAATCCAGCCCTGCCTGCTATATGGTGTTTTGCATTGGGGGCACATTGTACCCGTGTTCTGGGGGCTACACTGGCAGTCTGTGGGCTTCTGGGTTGAATTCAAGGTGTTTGTTTGAACCACTAAATGACATGGGTCTAGGCTACCTGACAGATCCCATCTCTTCTTGCTCCACACTACTGCAGTTACAATCAGTGGAAGCACTCAAGGTGGAGATTCCTTAATATGGAAGAGAGAGAGCTGCAGCCCAGGCATTCTCTATGAGGATCCTTAGATTCTGCAGTAGCCCTTCACTCCCAGGGATTTGTTAGTCTTTCAGACCCACTGTAAAACTGCCCATTTTTGCAGGTATTTATGGAGGGGCTGAAATGAGGATGTCAGGGAGGAATTTGCTACCTGGGGAATAATGGCAATATGGGATGGGGGTGAATTGTGACTGTATGGGTGGGTGGCTGTGGATTTTAATGGTTCTGTGTAATGGCCATGTATGTGTGAGAACTCTAACAGCTAGACCTCAGCAGGTGTAAATCAGCACAGCTCCACTGTAGTCAAGGGGGCTACGTCACCACGTGAGGATCTGGCCCCATATAAATAAACCTGTGAAATGGGGATAATTAGATTTCTGACCCCTCACAAGGATGCTGCTCAGCTACGTTCACTGATGTTTTCAAAATACTTGGAGCTCTTCAGAAGTGCTAATTATTATATTACTGACCCTTTAAAATGCACCTCAGTCTCCCAAGTACCTCCTAGCCTCTGCTTACCCCAAGTCCAAAACTCAGCCACTCTGCCTACTCCCTGTTTTGCTACAACTATTAAATGGGAACAGAGATCCCTGCAGTGATTCAAAGGCACTTTTGGGGAAATGACCAAGACTTTCCAGAGTATTCTTGCTATTTTGATCCTATTTTTTCCTGTAATCACAAGCAGTTTGGGGCTATGCCTACCACAAATGTACAGTCATACTCCTCATTATATTTTACATCAGCAGATCATGTAAATACATTTCTAAAGGTCAGGTTTCTAACTATAAATTAGACCAAGATTTGTCCAGAGGATGGAGTCAGCGTGCCCTCTTAATATTTATCCTTGTTATTGAGCCCTGGGCTATGGGGAGAAGATATATGCAACTAATAAGGGAATATAATGAGAACTAAATTCAGTGGCTCAGCTGTTAGTAGGGTACTAATCATTACTAGGTGCTTTCCAAACATCATGAAGAGCTAACAATCTAAAAAAGCAAGCCACATACAAAGGGTGAAGGACAGAAATAAAACATATGTATTATCAGTTATTTGCCTTTCCCGTTTATTTGCCCATTATTAGTTCACATTCTCATAGAAGTGATTGGAAGGAGGAGCGGGGTTGGACCCTCCAGACTCCTTCAGTAAGGTCATTCCATGTGTGGAAGAAAGCGTCAATACGGTTTTGGAAGAAGCAGACAATCTGGCAGTGTGAGGATGGGAAGATGATGCAATAAGGAATAAGAGCAGATCAGTAAGGAACAGGATAGAAGCTGACGTTAGTCAAATTATGAAGGATCTTGAAGGTGAAAAAAGAAACCTGATGCAGATTGCCACACTGTTTAAGCGATAAAGAAATCTCATCTCATATAGTACCTAGACTACTCCTCTAGCAGGCAAATTTATCTATTTGGATATCCTTTGTACTGAAATTGTCTGAAAAATTAGATTTTTCTCCAAAGGAAGCAGGTATCCTAGAGGAATTCCAGAAGATTTCTTCTGTGAAAACAAAACCAATGGGTTTTTTTTTCTCCACATCCCATGTATACACCATAACCCTTCCTCGTAGGTCACAGGTTTTGAAAATAAAGTTGTGGCAATAAATGTTACCGATTTATATGAAGCTCAAGTACTGTGACAACTTTTGGCAAGAATTTAGAGTAAAGTCGTAACACAACTTTGTCCCTGTGAGAAACAGTGTAAGATGAATCAGCCATAGGACTTGTAATTACTATTGTGGTAATTTCCTAAGCAGCATCTTAATTGTTTCCACTTCTTGATCAACCAAAACATAGGAAAGCATAGAGGTATCAAGTTAATAGCCTCAACCAAGGAAACTATCCAAAATTTTATTTTTCTGCTACACTTGTTCAGCCTCTGAAGGGTGAGAGTAGGACAGATGCTGCTGTCTCTCTGGAAGAAAAAATAATTACCAAAATTTTCAAACTTGGGTCCCTAAAATTAGTCTCTTAAATCCTTATTTATGCTCCTAAATATAAGTTTGACCTGATTTTCAAAGGTGTTGAGCATCTGCAACTCCTAATGAGCTCAATGGGATGGGTGCAGGTGGTCAGCACTTCTGAAAATAGGTCCACTTTCATTTAGGATGACTGAATAATGTGTTAAGAGACTAAATTTGGTACCCAGGCTTGAAAATCTTGGCCTGGCTCATTCTCATGAGGATATGGTGACCAGATCTCCCGGTTTTATAGGGACAGTCCCGATTTTTGGGTCTTTTTCTTATATTGGCTCCTATTACCCTCCAACGCCCTGTCCTGACTTTTTACATTTTCTGTCTGGGCACTCTACATGAGGAAACCAAGCAAAATAACCACCTGGGATACCAGATTGATTCTCCAATGCTTTCTTTATGAATGTTCCTGCCTGCTGCTGCAACAAGTAGTTGCAGAGGTGTTGCCAGCTGCTCAGATACTAATTGGTATAAGCTGCTCATACATTTTCACTGTATCAAACTGTATATTTTCTTTCTGCAGCCATTGAACTGATATGGAAAACAGGTGATAAAATGCAGCCCTGTGCTATGCTGCTTCAGCTGCAGAGATCATCCAGACGAGAAGCACTGCAGAGTATATTTTCCATTTCCCCTCTTCCTGTTTTTCCTCAAAGTTTCTCTTTATGTGCATTCCTGAAAATGTAAGCTGAAAACTGTGAATTAATCACGACTAGTGGCAAAGGCAATTTAATTTGGAAATTCCAGATGCCAGCATCCAATTGGTTTGAATTTTGTAGTTGGGCCATGCATAGAAGCACTTCTGGTACCTCATGTACTTTCTTTTAAAGCATAAACAAACACAGTTATTGAGCACTCCCTGCTCATTTTCAACATCCAAGATGGCAATACTTCCCTTTCAAAACTCTTCCCTGCTCCTCTCTCCCCTTCATAGAAGGAAAAAGAAATACTGAAGAAAGTTTGGGTTGTATCAGAACAGAACCCATTCCTCTGAGATACCGGTAACTGCTCCACCCAGCCAGTGCTGGCCTGAAGACAAGAAGTCCACCTTGCTGTTCAATCCAGGTTTCCCATTTAGCAGTTCACGAAGGGCCTAAACCCTCATTCACACAAGGATCCCAGTGACTTAGCAGTAGCACCTTAATGGCACAATTCTGCAAAGTGCTTAAACAGATGCTTGCTTTGCTTATCGGCGGGAGTAGAGTGCTTGTGTGTGTGTGTAAGGGTTGCAGAATAGGATCCCAAACAACAACATTTAAAGATTACTATTTTAATTGATTTGTATGACACTAACACCTAAAAGCCACAGTTGAGATTCGGGCCCCACTGTGCTAGGCACTGTACATACACAGTGCAACAGACAACCTGGGTCCCAAAGAACGTGTCTCAGTCTAAACCAGGGATTATCACAACAACTTTCTGGTGGCCTCAGAGTGCATCCACCAATTCCTGAGATAATTTTTCCTAAAATACTCGATTAACTAGAAAAAAACCAAACAAATAAATTTGCACAGGTACACGTCCAAATCATTGTAATCAATCTATGCAGGGTGGTTTTTTTCAGACTCAATAATAAAAACAGTGTACAGTTATCTCTATTCTTTATTGGATCTAAACAGAATAGAAACACAAGGTGCTTTGACCATTCTTGTCATTTTTCTTATTGTTTCTGTTGCTTTTTTTGGTTACTTTTTTTTTTAGACTTGCTAGCTAAGTGTGCTGTGAAAAGTGGTATGAACAAACATACAAATATCACTTTTCACAACAGACAAATTAAGCCTTGGATGGGGAGGTGAGTACAGAGGCAGCAGAGACCAAGTGTGATGGGGTGCACTGGATGGGGGGGGGGGGCAGAGGGATGGGGGAAACAAGCTTGGGGCCAGAGCCCCTCACCATGCAGTCAGGGAATGGAACCCGAAGCCCCATGCCCAGGAGACAGAGCCCGAATCCCCATGGCTGGAACCTGTCACCGGAGGGCTGAAGCCCAATCCCACTGCCCCCGGGAAGTGGGGAACTCACTGGCTGCCTGTTCCTCCAGCTTGCGTCTCTCCAAAGGGGGCCAGGGCCCAACCACTCCTGGTGGCCCCTGGGAAGGGGCCGCTGCTCTGTGTCCACCCCGCCCCCTCCAATCACTGCCCAAGAGCCTCTGCCACAAGAAAAGCCCCTGGTGGCCGCATGAGGCCACGGGGGCCACATTTGAGAAACACTGGTCTAAACATTGAAGATGGACAAAGGAAGCATTATCCTGCATTCATCGATGAGTCAGACTTGAATTTTCATGGCAAAATGGACCAGAAGAAACAGATTATCCTACCTACAACAGAATGCACATACAGAAAGCAACTTAATCTTTATACTTTTATATATAAAATGTGCACACATACAAAGGCTCAGCATACTGTATTTATACTCTATACGTACTCAGTATACAACTGACTATATTTAAGAGTTACCTAGAAGTCATGATTTCTCTGAACATTGTTAGATACCTACTTTATCTTCTGCTTGACTTACCCATCTCAGGAAAAGTGCCACAGAAATATATATTTGAAATAAGAAAAAGCCAATTGGCAGGTGCCCTCTGGCACTCACAACATAACATAGGACTGTAGTCTTTCCCTTCAATAGATTTGGCCATGTCACAGTACTAAATATTAAAAGAAGCCATTTCAGCACACAAATCATTGTGTGTGTGTGCGTGACAGACTTAAAATAGCCCCCGTGATACTTGCCTGAATAAGAAAGATTCACTTCTGTTACCAAGCAAACCAGGGCTTCAATCTGACTTCAGTGTTCCAAGCAAAGAAAACGTCACTTTTTATAAAGCTGATCCTTTTAAGTAGCATCCTAGCTGAATATATACTACATGTTTTCCCATGAGCAATAAAGAGAGTGCCCTATATTTTGACCGTGAACAAGCTTTTCTAGGAATGCAAATTTTGCTCTCAAAAGTTACACAATGGACTACAGTCTCACCAGTACTGCTCATGCTCAATTAGTCATTCTTTTATTATTTTTTAACCAAATTTCACAAAAGGCCTGCAGCACTTGCTAAACAACAGGCCGATTGTCTGAAATATTAGTAAGGTTCCAAGTATAGAAAGCCAACACCCAAAGCCTAACTGAAAAGCAGCACATAATTAACAACAACAAGCAGCTCTTGGTATCACGCTTTCCTGAGTCAAACAGCTGAGAAGGTAAACCAGAAGAATACAAGTGACATAGGCCCAAATCAAAAACATCACATGGAAGACTATGACATCAGGATATGTATTCATGAGAGAAACAAAAGAGGAATCCGCCTAGTAACAGGCTGTAGGCTGGTGCAGGATGGTACTCAGCTACAAAGGAAAAGCCAAAATAATATTCTTATCCAAAAGATTTTAGACTAGTACTGGGAATACACCACATTTTACATCTGCATCATCAGTTGAAATTCAGCCCATGTCAGGAGGGATTAAAATTTCTTACTATCTGAGAAGAGACAGATAACCCATGTGAAGTGACTTAGCTGGTCCTGGTTCCGTTCTTTGTGGATCAGTGCCTGCACTGCAAAAACCACTACCATCATTGGTCATTCCAGTTACAGACTTAGCAGTGATAACAGTGAATGACTGGCAGTGCACTCCCAAGCAGGATGGGTGAGAAGAAGGATTGTTGGATGGTTACGGCACTCTCCTAGTACTTTGGAGACCAGGGTTCAATTTCCTGCTCTGCCACAAACTTCCTGTGTGACCTCAGGCAAATCACTCAGACCTCGCTTTGTAAAGGTATTTAGGAGTTGCTCCGCTTATCGGTGCATGGCCAGGTGACTTAGGCCATGCATATGCAGGCCCATTTTGAAAAGTGACTTAGGAGCCTAGGTCTCACTGAAAGTCATTAGGATTTAAGCCCTAAAGTCCAGCCCCTCAAAGTTATTTGGGTGCCTAATTCTCATTGAAATCTATGAGAATTAGACACAAATTCCTTTAAGAAACTAGGCCTTAGTCTCTGTGTGCTGCCTTTGCCTATGTATAAATGGGAATAATGGTCCCAACCTCACGGGGATTTTGTGAGGATAAATATATTAAAGATGGTAAGGTGCTTGGATATAATGGGGGGGGGGGAAATAATTCTCCCTGCTATCCCACTAAAGATTGAGGCACACTGTTGTGGCAGTGTAGGAAAACCTAAGCTGGACCTGTTTCGCACACTGTGAGGTTTTCGGTTTATAGGGTTTCCAATTTGGTCCCATTCCTAATCACTAAAACTTCACTTAACATTTAAAATAAAAATAAATTACATGTAAATAGTGTAGGTTTAAAAACAGACTGCATATGTAACCCAAATTACAGTCCTCATAGGTCACAGTCAACTCAAACAACACTGCCTCCTAAGGGTTTATTCAGTTCTGCCCTTTCACACACAGAGGACCATTGCTAAAAGATGGGGGGGGGGGAAGCAGTGGATTTAAACACCTAAATAAGAAAAATAAAGGCATTTAAATAGTTCCTCCCCTCCTAAAGAAGGAATAAAAAAATTAAGGCCAGGGCACCTCTTCTGCCAAGTGGAGGTAGCTTCTTTAGCAATAGGGTATCTGCTTTTTTTGCTTGAGACCACTTGGTCTGGCCTGGAATCAGAACATTTCAACCTAGAAATACATCCATTTACTGTACTGGAATGTGGCTGTCCTATTACAACCAATGAAGAAGATGGTTATGACCCTGCACCAGAAGCAATATTGATGTTGCTAATGCTGTCCCTAGCCTGAACGTGGGAATAGGTGACATGGGATGGATCACTTGATGATTACCTGTTCCGTTCATTCCCGCTGAAGCACCTGGCATTGGCCACTGTTGGAAGACAGGATACTGGGTTAGATGGATCTTTGGTCTGACTCAGTACGGCTGTTCTCATATCATCACATAAGTACTGGGTCACAGCTGATCAGCTGCTTGACAGCAAATATTAGCTCATAAGTGATGGCATCCAGTAGGAAATTCTACAACATTTTCCCCGTTCCCACAAGGGCTCATCCAGTATCACACTGTCCTGGGAACATCCCCTCCAAATTCCTGATTGGGGCTTTGGAACAACCACGGAAGAGACTGACTGCCCCTCCCACTGTGGGGCTCTCTCCTCAGAAAATTCTTCTGAGTTTTACAGAGTCCATTGGAGTCTGGGCCATGACGTTCAGAGGTTAGTGAGGTGCTCTGAGGATACATCTACAACAGTGGTTCCCAAACTTTAACAACCTGTGAACCCCTTTCACAAAAATGTCAAGTCTCGCAAACCCCCCCCCTACTAAAAATGAATATTTCCAGGGATTTTCTCCTTTACCTGAGTATAAATTATGAAAGCAGTGATTTTGGAAATATAAAATTAGTTGTTATGACATGCTTATTACACACTAATTATTTACTCATCTTTCCTGAGTAGTTAAGTCCTGCCAGTGGATTTAAACAAAGTTTGTATCACTTTGAATTGTTATAAGACAAGGCTCCTATGTTTCATCAAGGAGTATCAGATTTGAAACAGCATGAAGGTATTTAAGAAGCCAACTCAAAGAGTTCCTCCTACACAAGCATTCGTGTCTTGAGCAGTCCAGGCAAACAACACACGTTACAACAAAGCTCAATCCTGTTCTTCATAATAATTTGAAAAACAATACTAGCTGCCTATTTAATTTTAAAAACAGCAAAAAAATATCCACCTTCCTTTCCATTTCTTATAAGGAGTCTTGAAGTTGAAATCTCCTCAGTGAGAAAGATGTGCTTGCTTTGATGTTCGCTCTTGGAAGTCCAAGGGCTCTGGGCTGCTGGCCCCAGACTGACCTGAGTTCCTAGGGACAGCTCTGTCCACCATTAGGAATTTTTTTCCTGCGAACCCCCTGTAACATTTCACGAACCCCCAGGGGTTCACATACCCCAGTTTGGGAACCACTGATCTACAATAAAGCTCATACAGTAGACTCTCGATTATCCAGGATGATAACGAAAATATTAATCCTGGTTAATAAAATCCTGGATAATCACCATCCATAGGAAATATGGGGAGGGGGGGGGTTAGTTCACCAGTTACACTGCACTGGAGGGGGAGGGGATGTTGGTTCACTGGCTGCCCTGCACCCTGGTGGGTTTGTGTGCGTGTGTGATTGGGGCGGCAACAAAGCCAGAGCCGGCCTTGCGAGTTATGCATTATATATTTGACATCCTGGTTAATCCATATCCTGGATAATCAAGAATCTACTGTACTTACACAGTTACTGTGGCCCAAATCCACAGAGGTACAGCCGGGGTTAAGGATCCATGTGCTGTCCCGCGCTAACCGCGTTAACGCTGGGGACCTGTTGCTATGGATCCCAATTTAAATATTCAAATTTGGGACCCATGGCAACGACTGCCCTGTACACAAACCCGTGCTATAGTGACGTGGGCTATAGTGAGGGTCCGGTGTATTTAGGTTCCTACCTTCCTCTGAAATCAATGGAAATTAAGAGCCTAAATGCCTTCAAGGATCTGGGCTTCTGTACATTGATGTAAGGTGCTCCCAAAAACGGGGGACACAACAACTGTCCAAAGAGCTGAAACCATTCCTTCTCAGTGAGGCGGTGGGACTCCCGTTTTCAGTTATAAGGACAGCCTGAATTTCAAATCTCAGCTTTCTCTGAAGAGTGACTGTTAAAAAGATCTTATAGAGGTTCTGGATCAAGTGCCATTCTGGATCAACTGTGTTAAGTTTACAAGTAAAAAGATGATCTTTGGGTTTGTCTGTGTTTTTTCAACTGTCAACCCAGCTAAAACAACATGAGGGTCAAACTCATCTCGTAGATCATCTGTAGTAAGAAGAGTTCAATTACATCTGTGCAACTGCATTGGCTTTAACTTATGCGCTCAACACCACCTGGAAACCTCTATGTGTCTTCAATTGGTTTGCACAGGTATAACAACTGACTGAAACAATAAATAAGCCTGTTTATGAGCCACAAGATGGAGTAGAATCCAGTTCCCTCTCTCAGCTGTGTTGGCTCCACAGGGCTAACGTGTAAAAAGAAATGGGGATTTATTTTTCTCATCAAAGTCAACAGATGACTGAGTATACAGATCTCTATAAGATGGTGACATTTTTACATAGTCACTTTGACTAGAACAGCGCTTCAAATGTTATGTATTGCATCTGGGGGTGTGGATTAGAGAACCACTAGCTCTTTCGCTCCATAAGGTAGGTGGGAGGTTGAAAAGGAATGGAAAAGAATTAATGTCATGTAAAAGACTAGAAAAAAGTAGGAGAAAGTTGCACCATTACATAACTAAAAACTACTTGCCAAAAGAAAATATAGACAGTAGACAAAAGGGGAAACAAGAACACAAAAAATTCCACTGAGTTTTTTTTCTGACTCTTATTGAATTTTTTCAACCAGCCCTTGCAGAAGTGTAGTGATTGTTACAGCAGTTAAAGACAGACCCACCCTTCACTTTAACTGTCTTACAATGCACTACTGATTATTAGGAGTGAAACTTAACCCTACTAGGATTCCTCATTTTATTTATTCCCACTTCCCCTCTCACATCCTGTGCTCTTCCTAAACCACATACTTCTACTTGAGATTCTCCTGTTTACGCATCCAAGCACCGCTCCAGCTCTTTCTGCCAGAGTGTTGCACTGGGAATTCAAGTTCAGTTGACTATCCACCACTACCCCCCTCAAATCTTTTTCATGCCTCTTTATACAGCACCAGACACACTATAAGCACTGAATAAACAATAACAGCAAAGTACGTCAAGAGAAAAAGGATCACGAAGAAGAAGCCAGGTGCTTATAGATCTTGCTGGTTAGGCTGAGAGGGTGTGATTGGCTTTTTCCTATTTTTCAGAATCAGTTCCTCTCTTTGTACAGAAACTATAAATGAATAGAAAAGGACAGTGATAAGAAAACAGCAGAAGTAAAAGTTATACATAATTAAAGGAGCACAACAAACAGGGAAATATTTTAAAGGGAAGAAATTATGTAAGCAGCACATATAGTTGAGATGACGGAAAACAAAGGTATTTGATGTCCAACCTTGTGTCTGACTAAACAGAAGATGGAGGGACAATGTTGACCAAAACCCAAGAGTCCTTAGTATGAATTACCATCAGTGGGCAAAATATGCCCTTGACAAAAATATGCTGAGGCGAATTGTGAAAGCAACCAAGGACCTCCATGGTCTATAGGGCCAGGAAACAGCAGCAAATTATGTAGTTCGACAATAAAACAAGTAATTCTGAAGTATAAACAGGCTGGATAATTATTTTTTTAACTGTAAATAATCTGTAGTTGAGGAAATTGTCAAGAAAACAGATTAAACAAAACATAAGTATCCATCTCTAAAGAAGGCAGTACAATCAAGCAAATAGGCACAGGACTGAGGGTATGGCTAGACTGAAGATTGTAGCGTGTTTATTTGTAGCGCTTCCCAATGTAGCGCTATTGGTATCGCGCTAGAGACTGTACAAATGGAAACTTTGTAGCGCAAAATAATGGCTACATTTGTGGTGCTTCTGCCGGCAGTAGTAGTTGCGGGATAGGGCAGGTATCCCAGCATTCAGCTGGGTGCAACGTGTTTTGCAAAGGAGGGGGGCGAGGGGGAACTGGGAAGTTGTTCACAGGGAGATGAGATCTGTCTGTCAGTTACTTTTCATTAGCGAAAACTGACAGGCTGTCTATTTCAGACACACAGCTCCGTCTGCAAGCATTTTCACTGGTTATTTGCTGTGTTAATTGTTAGAGAGAAACTGCAAAGCTACTTCCGCCTTTATAAAAACAACACATCACGTCATTTGCCTTACATGGCAAGTTGATTGTCCTTAATGGCTAGCTGATGGCCCTCAATGGGTTGCTGATAGCTTTCCATGGCTTGGAGGCATGCAAGAGATCCCATGGGCGTCCACATTCCCACCCTTGCGCTACAACGTTAGCGCAAAAAGGCTTATCCCTCTCGAAAAGGTGGTTTAACACTTGCGCTGTAAAAGGGGAGTCATTGCGCTAAATCTCCCTTTGAAGTGTGTTCGGTAGGAAAATTATAGCGCTAAAGGAGGGTTTTGGCGGTGCAAAGCGCCAGTCTAACCATACCCTGAGAGTCAGGGATCTGCATTCCAATCTTGGCTTTACCTCTAACTAGCTGTGTGCCCTTGAGCAAATCACTTCATCTCCATGTAACACTGTTTCCCCTCCCCACCCTCTGTCTACCTCGTCTATTTAGACTCCAAGTCTAATTTTTAAAGGTAGTTCAGTGTCTCGATCAATGGCACTCAGGCACCTAGACACTTCTGAAAAACCCTCTAGGCACCTATCTTTAAAAACCTAGCCCAAGTTCTCCAGGGCAGAGATTCTCTCTCCCCATGTTCATTATAATACAAGAACTAAACAAACAGATGAGTGTCCACTGTATTTTATTTTTTAAATGGTCACACATAGCACCTTTAAATACATAGCCCCTTGGAGACATCTATCTTTTCAATAATAGTTGCTTGAAGAAAGAGAAGTTTGCAGGTATCTAACAGAAGAGAAGTTCAGAGCAGAAGATGGAATCTCAGACTCAAACATGTTTAGAACGTACATCAGCTAAAAGTAGAGACTACCAAAGTACACTGAAAATTGCTATTTTGAAAACTCCTGGAAGATTATATTTTCTCTCAGTGATCCCCAAATTTTTCAAAACTGTCACCCCCTTTTATGCTACCAGTATTTTCACAATTCCCTCCCAAAATCCTCAGCCCCCGATAATGGACTTTTCTATGATACAAATTAATTATGAGACTATCACCCATTCATTATGTTAACAACCTACACAAAAATGTACAGTTGTACAAATTTGCATGTATTTCTGTTTCAATTAAGTGTAATAATTTGTCTTTAACATTAATGATTATTGAGAACGGATGAGCCTCTCGAGTCATTAACAGGTTCTAGACACAGCAGGACGTCTCTCAGACACAAAAGTAGCTCATTCTCAACACTCAGCCACCAACTGTACTTATTTCTAATGGCACCCATTCGTGAAAGTCCTGCCTCACGTATATATGAGGAATCAAAAGCAGCAGCATTCTCACAGCCTATGACAAAAGCGATGGATATTTGTCCTTGAGTGAGCAATAAACCTTTCCACCTGTGCTAGGCCATACAACATTTTTGGACTGTGCCTCAAAGGCCTTTTATTACAACAAAATGGATTTATAGAAGGAATCGTATTTTTTTAAAAGGTTAAATGAAAACTATCCAGTCTTTATAGTTCAAGACAACATCCACAAAAATGAGATGTTCCAAGTTCTAAAGTTATCCTTCCGTTTGCAGTTAAGATAGCTTACACAAAGTAGTAAATAAAACAGACTGATATAAAAAGAAAGCAGAACCACCAAAATGAAAGAGCTAAGAATTTAAAGTATCACTCTCAGAAGCAAGGCAAAGAATAACTTGAACTCTGAAGATATAGAGCTCTAGAATGAAGGAATTGGTGGAGGTTGCTGCTGGTATGATTCCCCAAGGCACGAAAATGCTCTTTGGTAGGAGATAGTTGAACACATTCCCACCCACCCCCCACCCACCTCCACTCCATCTCTCATTAGCTGCTAGTTTCACCCCCATCCATCTGGCAGAACAACAGAACCCAGAGGTAGAGATCTGTTCCAAATACCTTTTGAAAATAATGTGTGATACATCAGATATATATGATTTGCATTCCTTTAAAATCAGCTTTCTTGGTCAGACATTTTTAATTACTTGAGGAAACCTAAGTTCTTATACCTGTCTGGTTTTCAAATAGGTTATTACTTTTTTAAAAAATACACTAAAGAGAAACCCGTCAATATTTTACCAAAAGTAAATTTTTCCAAAGCACTTAAATGACTTAGGCCAAGTCCCATTTTCAGTAGTGACTTAGGCACTTAAGGACAGACTTTTTAAAGTATTTAGGCACCTGAAGATGCAGACAGATCAGGGGTGGGCAAACTTTTTGGCCCGAGGGCCACATCAGGGTTCAAAATTGTATGGAGGGCCAGGTAGGGAAGGCGGTGCCTCCCCAAACAGCCTGGCCCTACCCCTATCTAATCCCCTCCCACTTCCTGCCCCCAACTGACCCCCTCAGAACCGCAGACCCATCCACCCCCCTTGCTTCTTGTCCCCTTACTCCCTCCAGAGACCCCGGCCCCTAACCATCCCCACCAAGACCCTACCCCCTAAGCCCCCCTGTTCCTTGTCCCCCTGACCACCTCCTCCCAGGACCCTTCACCCTAACTGCCCCCCCAGACCTCACCCCCCACCCCGTCTCCTGACTGCCCCAACCCCTATCCACACCCCCATATCCTGACAGACCCCGGGCTTTCATGCTTATCTAACCACCTCCTCCCCCCATTCCCCATCCCCTGACTGTCCACCCAGAACCTCTGTCCCATCCAACTGCCCCCTGCTCCCTGTCCCCTGACTTCCCCCTGGGACTCCCTGCCCCTTATCCAACTCCCCAGCCCTGGCCCCCTTACCATGCCGTTCAAAGCAGCATGTCTGGCGGCCGACAGTCCGGCCAGAGCCAAAAACGCTGCCTTGCTGGAGCATGTAGCCCTGCCTACAGAGCACTGACTGTGGGGGAAGGGGAACAGCAAGGGAGTGGCTGGGAGTAGCCTCCCCGGCCGGGAGATCAAGGGCCAGGCAGGACGATCCCGTGGGCCAGATGTGGGCTGCAAGCCATAGTTTGCCCACTCCTGATCTAGTCTGACCTGCAAATTGCAGGCCACAGAACTTCACCCACCCACCTACTCCTGTAACAGACCCCTAACCACTGGCAGAGTTACTGAAGTCTTCACATCATGATTTAAAGACTTCAAGTTACAGAGAAATCTACCATTTACACTAGTTTAAACCTGCACGTGACACGTGACCCATGCTGCAGAGGAAGATGAAAAAAAACAGGGTGTCTGCCAATCCGACATGGGTGGAAATTCCTTTCCAACCCCACATATGGCGATCAGTTATACACTGAGAATGTGGGCAAGACCCAGTAGCCACACAACGGGGAAGGAAATTGCTGTAGTAACTCAGCACTCCCCATCTAGCATCCCATCACCAACCATTAGATTTGCTGCTAGCAGCCACACCTCTGCTACATGCCATTGTAGGCAGTCTTGTCATACTATCTTCTCCATAAACTTAACAATCTCAGTCTTGAAACAAGTTGGCGTTCCCCCCCCCCCCCCCTCTCCCCTTTGGAGACTGTTCCATAACTTCACCCCTCTGATGGTTAGAAATCTTTGTCTAATTCACTAGACCTAGGGCGGGTATGCCTCCTTGAGGTGGGAATCAAACTCCCAGCTCAAACTGTAGACACACCCACAACGACTAGCGTGGAGGAGAAAGTGTCCTGATTTTAATGAAGAGGGGACAAGAGTTGGACCTGTCGGAGGGGAAAGGGGAGTAGATTGGGACAGGGAACCCAAAACTGGCACTGGAGGCTGGCATGAGGGGGGAGAGAAACTGGAGGTAACGGGGACTGTGATCCAGAGAAACTAAGGGGTGAGCTGGGGGGGGCAGGAAATGATATTAGATGAGGAGTTGGAGCAACTGGGACTGGCTGGGCAAGGGAACTGGAACCGAGAACCAGTAGGGTGGAGGGGAGGCAGATTTGAGAAGTAGCTGGGGGGGGGGAGGGGGGGAACGCTGTGATTCAGCAAGGGGGTTGACTTCAAGCCAGGGTGGAGAAGACAGATCAGATGAGGACCTAGGAGGAGGGAACTGGGAATGGCTGGGCAACAAAATTGGGTAGACTGGAGACTCCAAAGACGTGAGACTTACGCTCCCCTCCAGAGCCTGGAATGGAGCCCAAGATTCCTGAGTCTCACCATTCCTCTGATGTCAGCAAACATCTGTAAAACCCACTGGCAAAGCGTCCCACTGGCAAAGTGTCCCACTCCCTTTTAGTGCTGGTCCACAATAGAGGATGACAACTTACTAGTTCTATCAGTAACTCAGCTCAAGTGGCAGGGGTCCTTGTGGGAGAATCTAAAGGTTCCAATTTGCTGATAACTCATGTAAGTGTAAATATGATGCCACATGATAGAAAAAACAGAATTTCTATTTGCTTTTTTGAAACCTAGGAAATTATACAGAAACAATAATAAAAGATTATTAAGGTTACAAAAACAAGGTGGGTTTGGTAATATCTTTTATTGGATCAACTTCCAATAAAAGTTGGAATGAAGTTTCAATGAAGCTGATCCAATAAAAGATATTACTTCACCCACCTAGTCTGACTCATATCCTGGGACCAACACAGCTACAACACTGTAAGCAAATTATTAAAGATGCAAAGTCAAGCACTCAAAAGTTAGGAACTGCTAGAATATAAATGGTCAAACACCAGTATGGACATATCCCAGAAGCATCATTACTGATAACTATACAATATGAGTGCAATTTTGTAAACACAAAAACACACACACAATCGCTTCTTATGGGCTCCAATGGATAATCCACACAGATTCTTAAGAAGTGCTGAATTGTATAATTACACAAGATTCTTGGAGTTCCTTCAACTTTCAAGCACAAGTTATGTTTTAAAATAAGTCAAAACTATGCATTTGCAAAAGCCTTTACAAAACATCAAGTAATTACAAAAAGGGAAGTTTTCAAACTTGTTATTAGGGGATTTTCTTTTTCTTTGTCATTTTAAAAAAATCAACACAGATTCAACTGCAAATTACTACATTAAAAAAAACATATGCTATTCCTGATCCTCAATTTCAGCTTCAGCGTCAATCCAGACTGAATGCTTCAACCCACATCCAAGGACAAATGTCAAATCACGGAGTCCTGCCTTACATGGGACCTCAATCCCTTTCCCCTGCTGGGTAAAAACGGCACCAGTCCCATCGCTTTTATCCACCGTTTCTTTGCTTTGTCGGCAGTGGGTTTATTTGTTGGGTTTTTTAAAAGACCCATCAATCACCGGACCCCTGTCCTCTTCTACGAGCTGTTTACGGGGAACCACCCGGGAAACCACCCCAGATCACTAAAGGACACAGACACCTGATTTCCACCCCCACCTCCAAGAAATCCCAGCCCCCGGTGCGGGGAAGTGAGTGCTGGAGACCGGGCGCCCACGAGCGAAGCAGGGGCGGAATCTCCCCAGCCAGCCCCCTGCCCGTCCAGCCTGGGGCAGGGAAGGAGACGTCCCGGCAGCCGCTCACAGGCGGGGATGGGGGGGTGATTGCAGGGCTTGCCCGGCAAAGGCTTCGGGAGAGACCCCCCCGGGTGGTTTCCTTCGCGGGCCAGGCAGGCCCCGCGGGCGGCCGCTCCAGAGCCCGAGCCCGGCCCCGCTCCCGCGGGCGGCGGCTGGCGGGGGAGCCGGGGTACCTGGAGAGCGAGTCCACGCTGGGCTGGCGGGCTGCAGCCGGCCTGGCGCCGAGGCTCTCGCAGCTGCAGCTCTTCTCCATCGCGGGCGGCGAGCGGGGCGTGGGGAGGGGCGGGCCCCGCCGGCGGCTGCTCAGGCTCGGGGCCCGGGGCCGGCTGGCTGCCCGCGGGCTGCGGCAGGGCGGCTGAGGTGGGGCCGGGCGGCTGCCATGTCCGCCCGGCGTGCAGCGCGAGGGGGCGGGGGAAGAGCCAGCCCCCCGGCCCCGCATCCCCGCCGGCGGGGAAGGAGGGAGAGACGCCCCCCGAGCTGGGCCGCCGCTAGGAGGCTGGGACCGTCCGACCCCGCGGGGCGCAGGCCGGACTCCCGCCGGGCCGCCTGCCCGGTGCCCTGGGCCAGCCGCCGGGGGAGGGGGCTGAGCCCCTCCCGGCCCGGCCCTGAGGAGGATGGATGGACGGGCCGGGATGCCTGAGATCCAGGCTAGAGAGCAGCGGCCCCCTCCCGCTCCCTGCCCGGCGGGGGCGATGCCCGAGGAAAGGGGCTGGTCCCGCAGCAGCAGAGATTGAGCAGAGGGGGGTGGGGTGGGGTGGGGTGGGGGTAGGCCTGACAGCCGCCCCCCTCTTCTCAGCCGCTGGCCAGCAGGGCAGGACGAGGGGAGGACGGGGAAATAATGCTGCTAAGGAAGCAGGACGGGTCGCTGCGTGGTTGGGACCAGCAGCGCTGGAGCCAGACCAGCCTCAGCCCCAAGTCACAGTTTCTGTGTTGGGCAGACCAGGAAGAAAGGCGGGGGAAGGGGACCCCATTCATCCCTGATGCCTTTGATACCAAACGCGTTCTGGCAAGGGGTTAACTCTGCCCATGGGGGTGATAATCACCCGCCAGCAAGTTGCTAAGAAGCGGGGGTGGGATGAACCGGTTGCTGGAGACCATCACCACAGGCCTTTCCCCTAGGGTGACCAGACAGCAAATATGAAAAATCGGGGGGGGGGGGGGGAGGGGGCAAAGAAGCCATTATACAAAAAAGACCCCAAAATAAGGATGGTCCCTATAAAATCAGGACTACTTTCACCTCTCGCAGCCACGACAGAAGGAGCAGGGGACAGAGACATGGTGCTGGTGATGACAGCAGGAACTTGGTTCAGGTAGGATGCTGCTGGAGGGGGACCACAAGTCGAGACCATTCCCTGCCCAGCAGAGCAAAAAGAGGCGAGAGCCCCAGGGATTATATAGAAGATGGATGGATATGGCGGTAAAAGCGGAAGGAATTAGGCTCAGCAGCCTGTAATTTTCTGCTTGGTGGAGTTGCTGGAAGGACACTTCAGAAGCATTTCTTGGGGATTTAATCTGTGAGGTATTGTTATAGCCTTCTGAAGAGGTTGTGAGAGGAGTATCTGTTTAATAGGAACTAGACAACTGACACCTTAAAGAAGGATTTTAACCCCAGAGAAACATTCAGATGTCTAAAAAAAACAAACTAACAGCCAGTCATGCTTCACTCTTCTCTATCATTTTTTGCCTTCCACGTCTGATAACTATTATAAAATCATAGATAGCAAA
The DNA here is from genome assembly GCA_032164245.1 of Sternotherus odoratus. NCBI lineage: Eukaryota > Metazoa > Chordata > Testudines > Kinosternidae > Sternotherus > Sternotherus odoratus. The sequence continues at coordinate 278,134,649 of JAVMKO010000001.1, read as the reverse complement.
GCTGGAAGCAACCTATCTAGCAGGCCCCTAAGGGATTCACATGTGTGGGGGAGAAGGGGAGACAGAGTTATGGAGGAAGGATTGCTCTGTACAGTATATTCTCCAGTGCTAATGACTAAAGGTATTTACATTTAAACAAAAAGGGCTTTGCTTCTTCCTAGCCTCTCTCCTGACTTCATTCTGCAGATGCAAAGAAAGCACATTTAATTCCATGTTACAGAACTGCAGGTGACAAATGCAGAGCTGTGTCTCTTCTGTGGGATCACACAGAAGTTAGGCATCTGGGAGAGAGCTTGTTGAAACACAACTATCACTAATAATGGTGTAACCCTTCTGCCCTTCATAATTGGCAGCAACAAGGGCCGGGTTCAGTAAATAGGGGTTCCCTCTCAACAATACAATGCAAACTGGCTCGAGCCCCCACCCAGTGACCTGGGAAAATCCTAACACACCCCTGGGCGCCTCAATGAGGCAATACTTCCCCTCTTGCAAGCACAGATCGGTGTAACAGAAGATCTTTATTAACATGAGGTAAATGACATCACTAAACTGGGAAAAACACCACACCTAGGGTTCATACACCAACCCGTGAGCAAATTGCCCCTCCCCAGCAAGTTTGGGCTGTGTCCTCTCCTGTAGGTTCAGGAGTCCAGCAACCCAAACGTCACCCAAAGTCCCAGAAGTCCAATAGCCCAAAGTCCCTGGAGTCCAGTAACCCCAACAAACACCCAAAGTCCCAAAAGTTCACAGCCCCAAAGTCTCTGGAGTCCCTGGTCAACAGTTACTCTGCCGAGTCTTACCTCCCAGGCTGGGTGGAAGTGGAGGGCAGAGTGGAGGGTACCTTCACAAGGTCTGAGGCCGACGGCCCAGTCTCTCCGTGAGGTGCTGGTTGCTCCGCTAGCCGCCCTGCTAGCCGACACAGGAACTGCTCTGTCCGCGGCTCGACTCTGCTCTGCCCGCTGTCTCAGGAACTGCTCAGGAACTGGTCCACTAGCCGGCACAGGAACTGCTCTGCCAGCTGCCTCAGGAAGGGGTCAGCAGGCACCGGGACTACTCGGCCAGCTGTCTCAGGAACGGGTCAGCCGGCACCGGGACTGCTCAGCCAGCTGCCTCAGGAACGGGTCAGCCGGCACCGGGACTGCTCGGCCAGCTGTCTCAGGAACGGGTCAGTCGGCACCGGGACTGCTCGGCCAGCTGCCTCAGGAACAGGTCAGTCGGCACCGGGACTGCTCGGCCAGCTGTCTCAGGAACGGGTCAGCCAGCACTGTTCAGCCAGCTGTCTCAGGAACAGGTCAGCCGGCACCGGAACTGCTCTGCTTAGGGCCCCCCACTTAAGATAAAGCTCAGTGATTTTCAGCTCTTAAGTGATTTCAGCTCATGGGGGGGGGGGCCTTAGTGCAGAGGCACCACCAGACCCAAAGCAACTTCAGCTCCGTAGGCTGAAGTTAGACTCCTAAAGGAAGCAAAAGTCAGCTCTAACATTCCACAGGGGAGAGAGGCCCTCAGACAAGGCCCTGACCACAAGGTCTCAGAGCCTGTCCACAGCCTCTCTCAATTCAGTGAGTTTTGGAACCCCTGTCCCTTGTTTACCGAGTGCTACCTAGCTGATGGCGAGTCCCTCCAGCATGCCAAAGGCCAAATCAATGTCCCAACCCCTCATTCACATAAACATGTTAATCAGCACTCTATCATTCTTGCCCCAATACTACAGAAACTGGGGGTCCCACAGTAGCCAAAGTGATCATTTTGGCTGTTAGAGTGCAGGCCAGGTGCGGTGGGTGTGTCTAAGCAAATCAGGTGTTATTTTCCAAAAGCTACTGCAATTTCTGCAACTCACCACTGGATGTCACCCATACTGACACTGCAAAGTCATTGCAATTCCTGCAATTCCCTGACACTGCTTACAATGGCAAAGAACCAAATTGTATCTGGCCTTTACTCAACTGCAGAGCACTGGGCAGGAGGTCACAAGGAACCTTCCCCTCTTTACCATGTGCCTCTTCCTCAAGGTCAGGTGCAATGGTAATCCCCAAACTCTCCTGTCTAGTGCCCTTCAAGATGCAAGCCGCTTCTAAAGGCCATGGAATTCTGCACCAACCCTCCTATTCCCTAGAAGATTTTGTGCCTACAAAACTCTTTAGGTGACTATTAGCAGTAATATTACTGTGATGGGTTTGGTCACAGAGAGCTCCTAGGTTCTGTCACCTGACGTGCTGGAACAGCGGTGGGCAAACTACAGACCGCGGGCCACATCTGGCCTGCGGGACCATCCTGCCTGGCCCCCGGCCACTCCCCTGTTGTCACCTCTCCCCCTGGAGCAATACTGCTGCACGGGAAGTGCTCTGGGGGCAGGGCTATGTGCTCTGGCGGGAGAGCAGGCTGGTAAGGGGGCTGGGCGGGTTGAATAAGGGGCAGAGAGTCACGGGGGGTAGTCAGAGGACAGGGAGCGAGGGGTGGGCAGGGAGTCCCAGGGGGCAATCATGGGGCAGGGCTGTGGATAGGGGGCAGGGCAGTCTGGGGACAGGGAGTGGGGGATTGGGTAGGGGTGGAGTCCTGGGGGAGCAGTTAGGGTGAAGGGTCTCAGGAGGGGGTGGTCAGGGAACAAGGAGCAGTGGGGGTTGGATGGGTTGCTGATTCTCAGGGGGCAGGAAGTTGGAGGGGGTCAGATAGGGGGCAGGGCCAGGTTGTTTAGGGAGGCACAGCCTTCCCTACTTGGCCCGACGTACAATTTTGCAACCCCGATGTGGCCCTCAGGCCAAAAAGTTTGCCCACCTCTGTGCTGGAATAACCTTTGAGTCCATTTTTCCTGACAGCTTGGGACTCCAGAATCCTGCCTTGTTGAGCCAGACATGCTAGGCTACTGCAACACAGACCCAGGGTGCGAGCCATGCCCCCAAAGCTACAGACTTTAATGAAAAACTGCTCAGCAGGTCACCTATCTCCAGCACCCAGATGCCTAGTTCCCAATGGGATCCAAACCCCAAATAAATCTGTTTTACTCTGTATAAAGCTTATACCAGGTAAAATCATAACCTGTCAGCCCTCTGTAACCTTGATAGAGAGATAGATACAGCTGTTTGCTCTCCCAGGTATTAATCACTTACTCTGGGTTAATTAATAAACAAAAATGATTTTATTAAGTATAAAAAATAGGATTTAAGTGGTTTCAAGAAATGGCAGAATAAAGTAAATCACCAAGCAAAATAAAGCAAAAAACACGTAGGTCAAAGGCTAATACGTTAAGAAACTGATTACAGCATCCCCATTTAGAATATAATCAGTCACCACTATAACAATCTGTTCTATTTGGACTTCTGTTCAGTAGCCTTCTAATATGTGTGTGACTAATCACCTGTTCTAATAGTTGTGAACTAAGTCACAAGATGACTTGTTTTCTCTAATACCTGTAGAAGTAGTATCTCCAGATAGTAACTCATCCAGCAGGAAATGGATTTTGCCTTCTCCCATTCCAGTGATGCCTGTTTTCCCCATTCTATTCCTTTTCCCACTCACCCTTTCCCATTGTAGGCTGCTGTGTTGTGGAACTCTGGGTAGGTAGGCAAATATCCTTCAAAGTGAATGCTGGCATTTCTTCATGAATCAGCCATTAGGGGGTGCACTAACAATAGAAAATTTACATCTTTGTAAGAGATTACATTAAATGTTACCCATTCCTGGTGATTCAGCCCACTTGCCAGCTCTTCTTAGAACTGAATTCCCCAGGTTAACCCTTGAGTCCAAGTCAGTGTTGTATAACTAGAACAATCGTTTTTTTCCTGTCTCCCAAGACTTTCATAGAGAGCCTTTAATTATCTCTGTTTAGATATTACCTTTACTGCCTTTGTTGACCATATTTTGATAATGGTGCAATTGTTACAAAAGTCAAGTAGGAATTACAAAAAAATACGACCTCCTTTGCTACCTGAAGGTATTAAAGAGCCTTCCTTTTTTCCTAATTTGCCATTGATATGGCATTGCTAAGTAGTTTATTGATGAAGTGCTCTGTTTGCTTTTCACTTCCCTGTTTTGTTCTTGGCCTTATCCCCAGGGCCTGTGAAACCCTATAGAAATCCCCACTGGTGCTTAGTAAATGAGAACAAAGCTAATCACCTCCTGGATCTGTCCTGCTGTTGAAAGCAACTAACAATCTGCACAGTGAGTCTTTTTGCCCACAATGCCTCTTATAAAGTCAGCAAGAATTTCTCTATGAAGTGAGTTACCTCAGGACTCTTACAAACGCTGGATAATTAACGAAAAGCTTTGACCATAGCCAAAGTCAGTTAAAGGCAATTCACAGAACAGTTTATAACTGGTGTAAAATGAGCAGAGCTCAGTCTCTTAGCCTAGTTTTTCTTGCCAGATCCCTTACTACTGTAAGGTATAAAAGACAAACCTCTCTGTATCCCTGTGCCCTTATCAAAAGAGATTCTTGCATTTGCTGCTTATCAGATAGTAAGGAAAGGGTTAACTGTTGAACAAGAAAACCCTCTTACCGTAATCTGCCTATTGTTGGTCAAGAGGCCCCCTTACCATAAAAAGTCCGCCTGACCTTACACAAGACAAGCTTTCCCAAAAGATTGTCTTGCAATGCCCCTCCTCAACATTAAACCTTGCTTCAGAAACCACCAGAGCCAGCTCAGGCAGGGGCGAGGGTGAGGGCTGGCCATGCAGAGAGGGAATGGTCTCCTATGAAGAAATGCGGAACTTGTAGAATATAAATATTGCTGTGTGAAAGATAATAAATGCGGTACTCTTCCAAAGCTATTAGCCTGAGGAAGGTGCCTGCCCTTTTGATCAAAAGCTACCTGTTGTCTGTGTGTGTTTCTTGGTCTCTGACAGTTTTAAGCAATAGTCCGACTCCGCACAATCCGGGTGTAAATAGGTGAGTAGGACAAGCTAATTTTACCTAACACTACTATCTTACAAATCACATTAGAAGCTGTTCTTTTAATGAGAGGATGGCTTAACTGTATTGTAATCACTCAAAACATAGAAAATATTACTAGAAAATTAAAACCACGCCAAATAAGCCACATAATATCATGTGTTCACCTTTAAATATTTCCAGCTAAGTTAAATTACATCCTGAGAGTCAGAGAAAGAGAGAAAGTTGCTTGAGAAAAAGAGGACTGTCAAGATGTTCTAAAAAAATCCCACTGTTAATTGTGCTCCCTAGGGCTGGTCTTCACTACGGGGCGAGGAGCGACTGCAGATACGCAACTTCAGCTACGTGAATCACGTAGCTGAAGTTTGCGTATCTGCAGCCGACTTACCTGCCATCCTCACAGCGGTGGCAGGCGGCGGCGCGCTCCCCCGTTGACTCCAGCTTGCGCCTCCCAGCAAGCTGGAGTTCCGGAGTCGACGGGGGCGCCGCGAGCGATCGATTTCTCGCGTCTTCACCAGATGCAAGAAATGGATCGCTAACAGATCAATCGCTACCTGCCGATCCGGTGGGTAGTGAAGATCAGCCCCTAGTCTCCCTCGGTCTGTGACATCTTTTAAGAGCTTACAAACCTTTGACCTGACTTCCAAAGGTGTTTAGAACCTACGCCAGCCATTTACTGAAAAGTCAAAAGAAAGGGTGGGCTTGTGGTTTGGGAATTAGTCTGGGCTTTAATGGTTCTTAGTTCAGTTCCTACTTGCTATGTGAGCTTGTGCAAGTCATATAGGGTCTGGTTCTCCTCTTGCTGGTGTAAAACTGGTATAAGTGGGAGGAGAATCAAACCCTGGGGCTTAGTTTTCATCTGTAAAATTCAGATGTTTGTCCTGTCTATTTAGACAGTAAAGATCTTCAGAGCAGGGACTCTCCTTTACGATGTGTATGTGTGACACAGGGCAACCTGGCTCTCTCCATGCCTGAAACTCATAGGCTGTATTCTCTGCAATACAAATAAATCATCCTCATCAGGACTGATCCCCATTGAAAATGGCCAAAGAAAAACTTCACTGGTGGGGTCCTGTAATCCTTAAACAAGTTCTGTCTGTTGGAGCTCTTAGAAGCCCCCATAGTTCCTCTCCTTACTCATAAATTCCTGTGTCACCGCCTGAATTTTTCCAGCCAACTCATTAAATAGTTCATGGCCCTGACAGCTTCACACAGTGTGCTTGCATCTGTAGTATCTGCATCAGACTCCAACAAATCTGCAGCATGACTCAGTCCCATAATTGTTCTAAAACCACACAACCAGAGACACCCTGGTTTCTCTCTTAAATAGCTATTAGATTTATTACATTTTCTTGTCTCCTTACTGCACAGTTTAAGGCCAGTGGGCGGTTGAGGGGAAAAAAAAGGGATGAACTGGCTAGATTACAGAGGGATGTATTGTCTCCGAATCACACTGGAGGTGGTATATGTTGTTTTTGTCAAGCTACATCACTGATTGCAGTGATGCAGGGTCAAGGCAGAAGCAGTGAGAGCCCTGACAACTCTCACGGAGGCTGATGAAGAACAAACTGCCCCGTGTGGGATGTGGGATTATAGCTGCTGGTGGTTTCAGGAACACCTGTTACATTTACAAGTTGGTCATGGGGAATGGGCAACAATTCTTGCTCATGCATGATGCTTTTCTTACCAGCATAGGTGCCAGTCAAAACCAGCATAGGTGCCTAAGGCTGCACTTAGATTGTCCTCCCATCCCCAAAATTGCTGGACAAGAGGTCAAACTGAGGCAGATTAATTACACTAAATCCAGAGAAGATCATCCATGATGTCGTTCTTTTTGGTCCTAACAGCATCCTGATGGTGCTTTTGCCTTGCATCCTGTGCATAGCCAGTCAGCCTCACCTCAGTGCCTGGAAAAATCATGGAGCTCTTAGAGGAGAGGAAAGTGATCAGGAACAGTCAGCATGGATTCACCAAGGGCAAGTCATGCCTGACTAACCTAATTGCCTTCTACGAGGAGATAACTGGCTCTGTGGATGAGGGGAAAGCAGTGGATGTGGTGTTCCTTGACTTTGGCAAAGCTTTTGATATGGTCTCCCACAATATTCTTGCCAGCAAGTTAAAGAAATATGGGCTGGATAAATGGACCATAAGGTGGATAGAAAGCTGGCTGGATCATCAGGCTCAACAGGTAGTGATCAATGGCTCCATGTTTAGTTGGCAGCCGGTATCGAGCGCAGTGCCCCAAGGGTCGGTCCTGGAGCCGGTTTTATTCAATATCTTTATCAATGATCTGGAGGATGGTGTGGACTGCACCCTCAGCAAGTTTGCAGATGACACTAAACTGGGAGGAGTGGTAGATATGCTGGAGGGTAGAGATAGGATACAGGGGGACCTAGATAAATTAGAAGACTGGGCCAAAAGAAATTTGATGAGGTTCAACAAGGACAAGTGCAGAGTCCTGCACTTAGGTACAGAAGAATCCCATGCACAGTTACAGACTAGAGCCCGAATGGCTAGGCAGCAGTTCTGCAGAAAAGGCTCTAGGGATTAGAGTGGATGAGAAGCTGGATATGAGTCAACAGTGTGCCCTTGTTGCCAAGAAGGCTAATGGCATTTTGGGCTGTATAAGTAGGGGCATTGCCAGCAGATCGAGGGACGGGATTGTTCCCCTCTATTCGACATTGGTGAGGCCTCATCTTGAGTACTGTGTCCAGTTTTGGGGCCCACACTACAAGAAGGATGTGGAAAAATTGGAAAGAGTCTAGAGAAGGGCAACTAAATGATTAGGGGCCTGGAGCGCATGACTTATGAGGAGAGTCTGAGAGAACTGGGATTATTTAGTCTACAGAAGAGAAGACTGAGGGGAGATTTGATAGCTGCTTTCAACTACCTGAAAGGGGGTTCTAAAGAGGATGGATCTAGACTGTTCTCAGTGGTAGCAGATGACAGAACAAGGAGTAATGGTCTGAAGTTGCAGTTGGGAAGGTTTAGATTGGATATTAGGAAAAACTTTTTCACTAGGAGGGTGGCGAAGCATTGGAACAGGTTACCTAGGGAGGTGGTAGAATCACCTTCCTTAGAGGTGTTTAAGGTCAGGCTTGACAAAGCCCTGGCTGGGATGATTTAGTTGGGGATTGGTCCTGCTTTAAGCAGTGGGTTGGACTAGATGACCTCCAGAGGCCCCTTCCAACCCTAATATTCTATGATTCTATGTCCACTAGAGGCAGGATGTAATGGCTTTTGGGCCTCTGTGTATGCTATTTCATTTGGTTAGCACCAGGGAGTGGATAATCCAGGTGCGGGGGCATGTAGGGGTGTTGCCCTTCACACACGCATCTTTCCACTTCCCTCCCAAACCTGGCCCTTCAGTGCAGCTCCAGGGCACACAGTCCTGTCCACTAGCCCTGCTTGACAGGGTCTGGGTAGAGAGCATGTGTAGGGAGGAGTCTGGGGTTGGGGAAGTTCTGGAAGAGAAGGATTTTTCATGGGGGTGAAGCTGGGGTCAGGGGAGCAGCAGAGGTGCAGCTGAAAGGTTTCTTCCTCCCTTCCTCAGCATCTGGCTTGCAGGCGGTGAGAGGGGGGGGTGTTGCTATTTTGCAGAGGGGAATGTTGGGGACACTCTCCACCCCCCCATGCACTGAGCTGTCCCCTCCATCTCAATTGCTGGTGGCAGGGTGTAGGTGTGCTGTTTTGCAGTGAGGGTTCAGGGGACTCCCTCTCTCCAAGGCACTGACCTGTCTCCTTCCCCCCTCCGCAGCCTGTTGCTGGCAGCCAGGCTCACTTGTTTTGCAGACTGGGTGCTCCCCTGCCAAACCCAGGGTTCCCCTGTCCCAAACTTGGGGTTCCTCCATTCCACACCTCCCATCACTCCCCCCACACTGTGGGATGCCCCACCCCTTCCAAAACACCCTTAACTGTTCATATGTCACAGCCCCCTCCACCTTTCCATGAGCCATCTGCCATTAGTGTCCTCCATCTTGGACCAAGCTTATCTCTGTGTCAGGCCCCTCACCCCTCTACCCCAGAGCAAGGCTAGGGTTCTCTGGGGCTGAACCTGTTCCCTTACTGGGGTAACAGGGTCAGTCTCCTTTCTCTGACCCCCTCCCCCATCTCTCCGTGCCTGCTGCAGAAGACCCTGGCTCTGTGGGCTGAGCTGTGGCGGTCCCAGAGCCAAAAGGAATGTGTGTTATGGGCAACACCCAGGACCTCAGCTGCACCCCCCGCACAAGAGCCCAGAGGGAGCTTCTTTATCGTAAGGGTGGGGGACCTGGAGCTTTGGCTCTAGGTGGGAGTGAGGTCAGATTTTACCCCTTCTCTGCAAGGGAAGGGGTGCTGGGCATCAATGGGGTGTACTGCCTTTGGGGATGAGGGGTAGCACCTGCCCTCATGCTGCAGCACTGAAGGGTCAGGGTCAGGAGGGGAGTGGAAAGACGCACTCATGAATACTGGCGCCAAGCTGGACAGGACCCCCCTGCTAACTCTCATCCTTGAGTGCGGCCCTGTCTGCTTTCCCTGACAGGTTCTGTCAGGCCGGGCCAGTGGCCAGGATTGTGTGCCCTGGATCTGCACTGAAGGGTCAGGGTTGGGGGCGCGAGTGGAAAGATGCAGCAAGAGTACTGCCCCCCTGCCCTCCCAAATATCAAAGTCAAACTACACCTATGTTTAGTACTTTCTTTATTTTGCATGGTGTCAGCTTTGTAATGGCAGAATCCAGATTCTACACAAATGAAGACATCAATACGTACCCATGACAGCAGATTTGGACTTTTGCATTCGCTGTGAGGCTGATCCCATGCAGGGCTATGAGTGTAACCCTACACTGAGGGGCTTACATTACACATTTCTGGTAGGCAGGCAGTTGCCCTGGGCTGTGCAAGGCTTACTTGCCCTCAGTGCACCCCAGACAGCTATTCCTCACAGACCAGGAAAGGGCTATGTATGCATCAGAAGAGCTAATGGGTGTGCCATGGTCAAATCAGACTTGTGTGTGTGTGTGTGTAGAGGAGACATACTACTAAGCCTGTGGCTACAGGGTCCCATCAATTGAGGGAGAGTGTCCTAATTGCCTAATCCCCTGCACATGCATGCCCTGGTTCTCTGTAGATTTAGCATCCCCTGAGCTTTGCAACTGGTACTAGAGCTTGTATTTCGTACTCAGGCCTCTAGGTGGCAGGACCATCATAATATGCTGCTGAAAGATGTACATTTAGCCCACTAGAAGATCAACTTTTAGTATTGCTTTGAATAAAATAATACAGCACCTTTCCTCCTGAAGGATTAAATACTTCACCACAGATCTCTGGCCTTCTCAGGGCTCGGAACGCAACTTGGCCATCTTCATGATAGTCCCCAGCTATAGAGCCCAATCTATCAAATTGTGCTCATGTAAGGATTTCTGACATGAGCCAGGCTGGTAGGCTCTGGTCCATAGTCATTGCATCCCATGGAAATTCTCTGCATGGTTTCACAGTTATGTGCCCATTCAAAATTAAACCACCATTGTTACAAGCCTGTTGTCAGTTCCTTTGCAGCAGGAACACTTTTAGGGTAGTCAGAGAGCTTGTGAAAAGTTTGAGCAAGAAAATCCTAGGTACCATTCTCAATTATTAGGAATGGGCGAATCCCTACAAAGCTGGGCCAACATTTTGCAATCTTTGCACTGAACAGTTCCTCTGAAGCCCAAGTGAGTGTTATTAGCCAGTATGCTTCTGAGTCATGGAACTGAGGCCTTAGAGTGAGTCGTACAGTCTAGAACTAAACACTGATTTTCAAAGGTAACAAAGTCCTGTGGCACCTTAAAGACTAACTATAAAGTTTTGAAGCATAAGCTTTTGTGGGCTAATACCCACTTCGTCGGATGCAAGCAGTGGAAGTGTCCAGGGGCAGGTATAGAAAAGTAGGCAAGAACCAGGTAGGAGGTAACAAGGTTAGTCCAATTAGGCTGAACCAGCTTGTTATCTCCAATCAGGGAGGGTGGGTTATTCTTCTAGCAGTTGAATAGGGGGTGTGAACTCGGAGAGAGGAGAAGCTATTTTTGTAATTAGCAAGCCACTCAAGGTCTTTGTTCAGTCCCAGATTGATTGTGTTAAATTTGCAAATGAATTGCAGCTCTGCAGTTTCCCTTTGCAGTCTGGACTTGAAGTTTTTTTGCTGGAGTATGGTGACTTTTAAATCTGTAATTGTGTGTCCAGGCAGGTTGAAGTGTTCTCCTACAGGTTTTTGTATATTGCCATTCCTAATATCTGATTTGTGTGCATTTATCCTTTTTCGTAGGGACTGTCCAGTTTGCCCGATGTACATAGCAGACTAACTTTATAGTTAGTCTTTAAGGTGCCACAGGACTTTGTTACCTCTGCTATTCCAGACTAACACGGCTACCTCTCTGATTACTGATTTTCAAAGAAATAAATAGGCAAAATGTACATATAGATCACATGCGCTTTGGGACAGGGACTGTCTTCATATTCTGTGTGTGTACAGTGCTTAGCGCAGTGGGGCTCTGATCCTCAACTGGTGCATGTAAGTGCTACTGCAACTGAAATAATTAGCTTGCATAAATTCTGTTTCACTTACATTCATGTCCCTCTAAGGCAGGGGTGGGGAACCTTTTTTCTGCCGAGGGCCATTTGCACATTTATGATGTCATTCGCAGGCCGGTTTCCCCCCTCCCCCCCGAGGAAGCCCAGGCTGGCAACGGGAGCTGAGACCCCCAGCTGGCAAGGGGCCAGCGGGGGAAACCCCAAAGCAGTGGCAGGCGGAGTGCTTAGCCCTGCACTGCTTTGGGGTTTCCCCTGCTAGCCCCTTGCCAGCCGGGGTCCTGCCACCTGCCCCAGTCAGCTCCCGCTGTCAGCCTGGGTGTAGGCCAGGGGGTGATCTTCCTTTACCCCCGCCCAGCCTCCCCCCATCTCTAACCGCCTTCCCTCCCCCACCCCTGCCTGGCCCATCCCACCGAACCGAACCTCCTCCCCCCCTCCCACTGCCAACTCAGCCTCCTGCACCCATGCCTGACCCGCCTAGCCCAGCCTCCCCCCCACCCAAACCTCCTTCCCTCCTGCACCCACGCCTCGCCCACCCCATCCAGCCTAGTCTCCTGCCCCCTTGCCTGCCCCCCCACCGCCCCCTTGCCTGCCTCCCAGCCCAGCCTCCCCCCTCCCTTGACCGTCGGCTCCCCGCGGCTCCCCCAGGCGCTTCAGCGCGGAGCCGGCAGCAGCCCCGCGCGTCTTCTGCCCCCGCCCCCAGGCGCTTCAGCGCGGGTCCGGCGGCGGCCCCTGGCGCTTCAGCGCGGAGCCACCCCCGCCTGGCGGCCCATGCGCATCTTCTCCCCCCGCCCAGTGCCTGACTCAGCCGTGACCCGCCACGGGCCGGATGGAATGATTTGGCGGGCCGTATAAGGCCTGCGGGCTGGAGGTTCCCCACCCCTGCTCTAAGGGAAATGACATTATGCACATATGGTGATGGTAATTGCAGAAAGTGGTCTTAAAACAGGAGGGACAGAGCTAGGACACACAAAACAAATATTCCATTTCATATAGGTTCTTAAAACCTCATCAACATAGTATCTGAGCGCCTTCCAGTAGTGCATTAAGCAACTACTCACCTGTCACTTGTTTGTTTTTCTCATCCTCTCCCCCAGGGGAGGATGGATATAGGAATAAAGTAGAAATGCATGCATTTTGCTCCTTCGTTTGCCAGAATGACTTCAGATTTGGTTATTAATGGGATGAGCAGGTGTAAACACTCTAGACCCTAGAAGGACTGATCCATTTGATGGTGTTTGGCCAATTTAGCTTAATTTCTTTCAATATTCTTTCCTTCAAAATTCAATAAGGACAAATGCAAAGTACTCCACTAAGGAAGGAATAATCAGTTGCACACATACAAAATGGGAAAGAACTGCCTAGGAAGGAGTACCACAGAAAGGGATCTGGGGGTCATCATAGTGGATCATGAGTCAACAGTGTGACACCGTGGCAAAGAAAAAAACCAAAAAACCCAAACATCAGTGTGGTATATATTAGCAGGAGTGTTGCAATCAAGACACAAGAAATAGTTCTTCCACTCTACTCTGTGGATTAGGCCTCATCTGGATAATTGTTTCCAATTCTGGGCACCACATTTCAGGAAAGACGTGGACAAATTGGAGAAAGTCCAGAGAAAAGCAACAAAAATGATTAAAGGTCTAGAAAACATGAGCTATGAGGGAAGATTGAAAAAAATTGGGTTTATTTAGTCTGGAGAAGAAAAGACTGAGAGGGGACATAACAGTTTTCAAGTACATAAAAGGTGGTTATAAGTGGGAGGGAAAAAAATTGTTCTTAACCTTTGGGGATAGGACAAGAAGCAATGGTCTTAAATTGCAGCAAGGGCGGTTTAGGTTGCACATTAGGAAAAACTTCCTAACTGTCAGGGTGGATAAGCACTGGAATAAATTGCCCAGGGAGGTTGTGGAATCCCCATCACTGGAGATTATTAAGAACAAGTTAGACAAACACGTGTCAGGGATGGTCTAGATCAGCAGTCTCCAATAGAAATTTGATGCTAGCCACACTTGTGGGTTTGATTTTTTCATATTCGCCACATTATAAAAAAAGGATTAAAAACATTCTACAAATGACATTTCAAATTAGATAGATATTACAAAAATATTAATAGTTCCTACTAACACAAAATTACTTCGGTGTGACACTTTGCATTCTTTTTCTTGTACCATAACCCTGAAATCTGGTTCACACATCCACACACTATGCTCATGCTCAGGGCTGGCTCTAGGCACCAGCAAAGCAAGCAACACTTCCCCTCTTGCAAGCACAGAGTCTGAGTATAGAAAAGAAACTTCATAAAAGGAGGGAAGTAACTCAGCATTCATTTGGGAAAACACCACAAACAGGGCTCATAGACAAAAGCCATGAGCAAAAGACCCATCCCCAAGTAAGTTGGGCAGAGTCCTTTCTCCCTCAGGTTCTTAAGTCCAGCAACCCAAAAGTCCCTTTAACATTCCCATCCCTTCTCTGCACCCCACTCACATTTGCTGATCTTGGCCAACGCAGACCCAGAGTTCAGAGGTGCATCTGCAGAGTTCCCCTCCCGCCCTGGGTGGAGTGTGGAGAAGGGGAGGTGAACTTTGGCACTTTACTCTCAGCTGCTCAGGAACTCTGCCAGCCGATTGCCACGCCTCTCTGCAGAGCTCTGCTCTGGTCCTCTCTGCCAGCTGTCCTGCTGGCTGCTCTGCCTGGTCACCCTACCAGCCACTGCTCCTCACCCATCACTTGTTCACCAGCTGATTGTCAGTCATCTTCTGCTGCCACCTGCCTCTCTGCTGTGACCTGTGCACCTCAGTCTTTTAGAAATTTTCAGCTCTTTGAAGGCCAGGCAGACACACTGCCCCATCTCAAAGCAATTTCAGCTCTCACTGATGTTTAGCTCTTAGCAGGCTTACCAAAAACACAGTCCCACCACAACTGATTTTAGTGCTGATTGAGCATTTAGCAAAGAGGTTCTTAATGAAACCTCTTTCTTTGAACAGTACAGGGGAACAGTTAAACCAGTCCAGAAAGACTATTAGGAAAGGGCCACATCTCCTGACTGAGACACCTATCTCTACCCCACTTACTTTCACAGGGCTTTGGCATTCGAGGCTTTGACTTAATGAGGTCCTTTCAGCTGAGGGTGACCCCCCTCATTTGGGAAAGGTTAAGCATAGTTCTGTTCCCCTTTATTCATACAATAATTACAACATTGGTAACAGCATTTTACTACCACTGCATTCAGTATTAAAGTGATTTGTAACCCAATACTAGCCAGAGTTGATTACTTTGAGGGAAAACACTACTCAGTCTGCTGGATATCTAAGCAGAGCAAAAGCAAACTCTATTTACATGAACACACCTAAAGTCTCTCCCCCTCCAAGCTAGCTGTCAGGGAAGAATTCATCCAGGCCCTGATTACACCAGTATAGTATGTGTATCCATACTAACCCTCCTCCCATTGTCCAGCATTCGGACCCTCAGTCTTCAACACGCAGGTTTCTACCACTTGAGCTACAGAAGTGGGTTTTTTACCCACGAAAGCTTATGCCTAAATAAATCTGTTAGTCTTTTAGGGTGCCACTGGACTCTGTTGTTTTTGTGGATACAGACTAACACAGCTACCCCTGATACAGAACTACCTGTTAGCTGGCAGCAGGAGAAGGCTGTTTATTCCAGCATGGGGCAAATGAGCCACTACCACCATGTGCTGGGTTGAAAGTGTGATCAGAAGGAGTCTGACCCAGCTCTCCCTCTTCCCTGGGGTGGGGTGGGGGGATGAGGGGCGAAACTAGCTGCTGGGCCAGTGGGTTGGGTTTATAGGTGGGGCTTGGCTCAGCTCCCAGTCCCCCTCCTAACCCAGGGAGTTTGAAGAGCTCCTGTCCAATGTGCTGCCCTGAGGGGAAGGATGGGAAGCTGGGGCCAAATGCTGGGTCTGGTGGGATTACAAGATCCACTCTCTCTCTCTCTCTCTCACCCACCCCCTGCAGGCACTGCGGGAGCTCCTGCTCCACGTGGTGCGGAGGGATTCTGCAGGGAAGGCTGGTTCGCTCTTATAATCTATTTATGAATGGAGCCTTCATATAAAGTGAGACCCAGATTTTCAAATGCTGTGATACATATAACTTTACTGTAGTCGTTATTGTTAATAATAAAGATATTGTCTCAACCTGTAGAAAAATCAAATCTCCCTCTCTAATGGACAGTCTTAGCAAACAGAAATTTCCTTAAATTCCTCTAATTTAATGAAACAAATGAGTATCTGAATAAACAAACATTAATGATGACATTCACATTAAGGAAAGAGACATCCAGAACATTTTGATTGATTTACTTGGTGGAATTTTGATAGCCATTGAAAAAACATACTATTAATGTTGAGGTGAAAAATAAATGGAGTTGAATAAGTGTCACTGCATAGTACTAGGAGGTATATACAGCCACATGTAAAAATGCATAAAACACAAACATTTATGTACAGCAATTTTTTCCTTTCAGGTTGTATAGAGAAATACTGTTTTATAATATGAGAAAGTATAAAGCAGACATACATGCAACAAGGACATGACAGTTACATATAAACCCCCCCCCCCAAAAGCTACAATAAAAAAAGGGTTGAAACCTGGAATGTTTTCATATTGAGGTTTCAGGAGAGCATCAGATTTGAATGTATCTGAAGTATTTTTAAAGGTTTAATCCAAAGCCACTTGAAATCAATGGAAAGATCCCAAAGGTCCCCTTCTGTCCTCCCCCACAACCCTATGTTTAAGTCCGAGGATGAAAATAAGCAATCATACCATACAAAACTTTGTATATTACAATACAAAAGGTAACCATTTACTTTTTGTATAAAATACAACTTTGTAGATAGTATATTTATTTCACATATATATAAATATAACCCAAAGAATATGATTTTATTATTCCTACCAAAATATTATTATTAATTTGTTGTTTTTACAAAAGTTTACAAAACAAATAAATCTTTATATTTACAACCCAATACTGCAAAGAGCTCCTGGTCTAGGGTGAAAAATATAATATAAGGGTAGTGCCGGCAGCCACTGTTACACAAAGAGAGATCATTTGAAAGAGTCCGGGGTTCTTAAGAACTGAGACTGGTTTCAAGTTTTGGTCACAAAAGTCATTCATAAGCTCACATTTAAAATGGAACATGTAGATCTTAAGGACAGCAAATGGCCTTTGCTGCATGAGTGTTTAAATTTCTTTACAATATACGTTGTTTACTACAATGGTGGTAGAATTTAGACTCAATTAAGGGCCTTATCTAATGCTGGCCATCAATGGAAAGATTCTCATTAATGTCAATGAATGCTGGATTAGTCTGAGGGCCAAATCTTGTAGTGTTTGGGTCAGATTCTCAGCTGAGGTTCTGGTCTTCAGTGTTCAGGGGAAAAAATGCAAGTTTTGCCTGGGTCAGGATGATGGTAGGGGGCCCTTGCTATTGGACAGCAGTGGCACTTGAGTACATATGCTCTTTTAGGTGGTTACCAGCCCACTTGCTCAGGGCTCTTGATAAGAGCAATGAAGGAGGAGTGCATACTTAGCCATTGTGGAACAGGAAATCCCTCCCTCATGCAAGAGCTTTAGCATCGCTGCTGACCAGCTCATTGACACAGTGTATGTGTGACAGAGGTGAGCTGAATTTGATTCTACACCTGATTTAAACGGGTGTAACTCCATTACAGAAATGGAACTGCTTCTGATTTCTACAGATGCCAGGGAGCACAGGCTCAGACCTCTGGTATCACTCTACTCCCCTATGTCCAAATTAAGGTGGGACGTTACGTGACTTGTGCTGAAAAGTTGTTTTGGTTTTTGGGCTACCCTTCCATTCCTTGGGCCAGGTCTACATTACCCACTGGATCGGCAGGTAGAGATCGATTTTTCGGGGATCGATTTATCATGTCTTATCCAGACGCGATAAATCGATCCCCGAGCACTCTCCTGTCAACTCCAGAACTCCACTGTGGTGACAGGTGTAGGCGGAGTTGACGGGGCAGCAGCAGCAGTTAACTCAGAGGCGTGAAGACGCCGAGGTAAATCAGCCTGACTACGTCAACTTCAGCTACGCTATTCACGTAGCTGAAGTTGCGTATGTTAGGTCGATCCCCCCGCCTCCGCCCAGTGTAGACCAGGGCTTAGTGACCGGATAGAGGAGGCTGCCCTGCTCCCTGAGCCCAAAGGGTGTGGTTGGGAGAGAGCAGCTATTGGTTCTGACAGTGCTGAACTCTCCAGAAAGGGAGTGTCTGGGTGGGTTAGAAATGTAGTCAGAGCCCTGGCTCCCTGCACTGAGAGGCCGTCTTACCTTTTCTAAAGATGCTGAAGGGGCTGCTGGTCTGAGTCTCCTTGGAGATAAATCCCTCCGGACATCACTACCTCTTATGCTGTGCATATCTTCCCCTCTACACACTCCCAATGCAGCTCTCCTTCTTGGAGCCCTACCTGATTGCTCAGAGTAAGACCCGGGCCAGGCTCTGCACAGGCACATAAACCAGGCAGGCTGTAGAGAGGTTTCCTCCTCACCCACCTCTATTTCACCTTTGCGGTGTCTGAAAGGGGGAGAGGCATGTTTAGGACCATGGCTCTGACCCCACCTGCCCCGGCCAGTACAGCTTAGCAAGTGCATTGTGGGAACATGTTGCCCCCTCTCTAACGGTGCTAGAGCTGCTGCTCTTGTGTGTGTATATGCCAGGAGTCCGCAAGAAGGAGCTTCTCTACAAAGAAATGACGGATTAATTTAAACCCGTAATGGTGGAATAGTGATACCTTTTGAAGCAATATAGTACTGGTCACCTCCAGGCATCTGCAGATGGGCTCTATATTCCCTAAATCTCATCTGACTCAGACAAGCTTGTAAGAGATCCTCACCACATCAGTTCAAGCAACATCCTTCTCACCTTGCTGGCAGAATCCCTTCCCTCATCCTCCTGCTAGGAGGAGCAACTGGGAGAGTAACCAGGCTGTCAGGTGTCAGAGGAGTTGCTATGTTAATCTGACTCCTCATTGTTTTAACCAGGCTGCGAATTAACTGGTTTGAAGGGCCGGATTCTGGTACCTTGACTCTGGCTGAAGGGTACCTCATTCTGCAAGTAGTCCCATTGATTTCAATACATCAGCTGCACATCCTGGTTTCAGTGGGACAACTCAGAGAGCAAGGGATGACTCAACCTGAGTGAAGGGATCGGAATTTGGTCCACAGGGAGCATCCATCAAACCGTCATCAGAGCTCAAGCGTGTCTCTCTTCTGATTCCCTCGACCTGGTGAATGAGAGAGCTATGGATATTCTCCACAGGAGTCACGCTGAATGTTGTCAACTGAATCAAAATGGAAGTCTTCCCATATGCACGTATATCCCAGCGTTTGAGCAAGGATGAAGCAAATAGCTGGGTACACATGGAGCGCAGATATTGAGTGGGGAATATTTTTTTGGGGCCAAATCTTCCACCTCTGTCTCACTCAAGCTGTCCATTCAAGTCACTGACACCATCTGTGAGAGCAAAGCAGCAGAATTTGGCCCTTGAACTGTGGAATGGCTGATGGCACATTTACAGCAGAAACTACACCGAACCTGTTACCTATTGGAAAAACAGCCTCCCTTGTTACAATAAACCAAATCCCAGGAGAGAGAATAAAAGCTAGTGACCACTCTGGGGTGTGTCCCTTCTTCCTCGAAAGGAACCAGGTGCCATTTTCTACATGAGTTAGGTGGTTTAAAATGAAATCAAAAGGAAAAATGAGAGTTTCTACTATGTAGAAGTAAACAATTGTTATAACATACAAGAATTAGTTGTACAGGGGGCCTGATTTTGTGTGGCACTGAGAGTGGAGAGCACTGCGCTCTTTGCTCAGGACTGCCTGGGGTCAAGCCCATAGTGAGGTGGCCACTTGCATCTGAGACACGAAGTTTCATGAGCTGCACCCTGTTCAGGACCTCTGTTTACAGAATGCATGTTATACACCTTCCTAAGCCAAATGAGGACAGCTCTCATGAGAACAACAGGTGCACTTCTAATGCCTTGGTCATAAACCCCCTCAACTGTTTTTAGCTTGACAAGTATAACTATCACCCTACATTATACTTCATCTGGGGTAAAATTTAGAATCTGATTTTGTTCTTAGACCATCTCATCGAACAGAGCAATCTCTCCACTTGGATCCTTATTTTAAACCACTGGTTCTCAGAAAGCCCAACCACTGGAGAGTAAATTAATAAAGCAGATTGTTGGCCTTTAAAGAGGGAACTATAGTCAATTCTGCCTCTTGCTACTTAGAGTATGCCTGTTTTATCATCAGCATTGTTTCTTATGAGTGGTTCCCCAAGATTTCATCAAGGTTGATGTCTTTCATCCAGTCATCATTACCAGGCTCTGTTTTCAATAAAGAATCTATAAAGTCTGAATCACTGTTGAGTGCAGGCCCTATATTGTCACCATGCTGGTTAAGAAAGTCGAAGGCTAAGTCATTCCCATGGTCAGTTCCTTGGTAAGCCCTAGAGTTTTGGTTGGTAGATGTAAAACTGGCTGGCGGCAGGGATGATGGTGGTGTCATACTTGTTCCTGGGTGATTCAAGTTAGGCACAGTCTGTGCTCTGATCTGGTTAGCTCCTACACTTAAACCTCTTAGTGACCCAACAGGTTGTCCGTTTATTGTTTGGTTCATTTGGTTTAGAGGAGGTCTCATTTGTGCTGCTGTTGTTAATTGGTTTGGAGGTGCCATAGCATGTTGAGGGAACTGCGGGTTGCCCATGGAGCGCTGCAGAGACTGGTTAGGATATGGAGTGCTCGTCGGGAAACGAACTCCTGTAGGTTTCAGTGCATCCTGCTGCTTTGTTGCTGCTTCTTGAGGGACCCAGTTCTGAGCAGTAGCACTGGAAGTGATCATCACATTAGATGGTCTTTGTGCTGGGATACCTGTCGCTCCATGGTTTAAACCAGCTCTCACTTGCTGAGAGTTAACCGCTGACCCGCTCCCGAAAGCTGTTACGTTGTTCCCTTGTGCCAGGGCTGGCTGGCGAGACATCATGAGGTTATTTTGACTGGTTATGATTTGGTTTTGGTTTCTGTGTTGCTGCACTTGGTTCATTCCTGACGTCACGTTGTATGAGCTTGGTGGATTGCAAGGAATGTTTCCGTAACAGCCCATGTTCCGGGCTGCTGAAATAGAAGGCATTCTGGTTCCGTGCGGAGTTGACAAAAGGCTAGAATTCTGTGACAAAATGCTATGAGTTGAAATAGGATTTGATAAAGACAGACTGGAGCTCATACTCACTGCTGGAGAACCACCTAGAAAATGAAAAGGAAACACAAAGGTCTGTATTGATAATTGTTTCATTAAAATGTGCAGTAGGTTAAAATCTAATTTCCCTAGAGCATAAACTCTCAAATGGTGTATGTTTCCCTTGGTGGACTGATGGAGAACTTACTGGTTGGCGAGATCTACAAAATGCATATGAACCAAAGAAAGACCAGATCCAACTTCCATTTAAGGTAGTGGTGGTCTCTCCATTGACTTACATGAGAGCTGGGTCAGATCCATTATCCTTGACTCTATTGGTATCGGTAGTCTGCAATTCTTCTTCTTCCAAAAATTAGAAACAACCAAGAAAGTTCCTTGGTAAAAAAACTGACAACCACTGCTGAGGAGAGAGGAATTTACTGTATTTTCATGGCGATAAAACACTGAAGCATGGGGGGCAGTATACGTAAGTGAGTAGAGCACAGCAGAGGAGGGATCAGGACTTCTGATTTCTTATTCATTCTGCCACTGATTCCCTGTGTGACTTTGGGCAAGTCACTTAATCATTCTGAGTTTCCCTATATGTAAAATAGCAATATATACTCACCATCCCTGTGCCTTCTAGGCATTGGAATAGAATGTTTTCATTTCCCCCTTTCTACTGACGTTTAATATTTTAATGTATATTTATACGTGACATAAACAGTTTCATTTTTTACCACTTATTATTATTTTACCCATGGGGGGGAGGGGAGATCTCTCTGTATCTGGGCCACGGTCAGTGCAGTGGGCCACAGTCAACAAGACACTAATTATCTTCACCCATTTTTCAACCCCTTCACAAGCCTTCCTTGGTCTGGTTCCTAGACATGGCCTTACAATACAGTTCTATATTCCAAATCAACACGACTGGACTTCAACAGCAGGGGCAGTCCTCGGAGTATGAGAGACTGGAAGAAGCCAGCCTGGTTCTACCACAAAGCGCATCCCGGGCGCCTAGTCTCAAAGAGCACTATCAATAGACCACTGGGCTGCGCTATAGTAATGGAACCAAAGTAAACATCGGTGCTGAGTTGCTAACCTCAGTAATTAATCTCCAACTTTAACTGCACTAACAATTCATTTCTTGCCTACTGTTTATTTGAACTACGGTAACATTTGTCAGTGGCACCAAAGAAGACCTGGGATCTGATTCTCTTTTGATTAGCACCAGTGTAAATGAAGAAGAGCTCCTCTGAAAGCAATGGAATTACACAGAGATGGAATTGACGTAAGAGGAGAAATGGGACTCTGTTACCAGGTTAATAAATAAAGGAGCCTTAATATATTTACAGAATCATTTCACTTACTGCTGGTATGACGCCATTCCTCGAGTGGAACATGCCAACTCTTTAACCATCCCGAGTCCTACCGCCCCCCCAACTCAAGTGCCTTCCTATGAGATTGTTACATGTCATATGTGCTCAGGGCCTTGCTTCCATATCTCCTCCAATAGACAAAGTTTGCTCTTTGTGTTACTATTTTTATCCTTGTATTTTTTAACCAAAATATTTTTCACTCTAATTTCTTCCAGATGGGAAGAAATTTCTTCCATAGCAGCACTCTCCAGTGCTTAGACACCAAGGGACACAGTGGTACCGAGGAGAATTTATTGCCAAGTTCACCTGCTATTGTCATGCGGTTTATTGTATTATAGAGGAAAAGAGCCCAGGAATGCAATGCTCAGTAATGTCTCTCGGTGTCTCCATGGTATTTCATTTAACTTTTTGCTGTTCTGAGCTGTTCCCCTTCTTCCATTACTTGAGCACAGCTATTCCCAGAAACAAGCAACAGATTCCCAGCTGCTGCTCCCTTGTGCAACAGTTTCCTAATCAGTCCATCTGGTGGTTTCCCTGCAAGCTCATAGCAAAGCCCTGTCTCCTGTTCTACTCGGAAAAGCTGCTCTGCCCCCTGTGTATATTCAATCATTGCTAGTGACTGGAGGGACAGAATAACAGTACACTTAATCCTGCCGTGGCATGGGGGGGACGGACTAGCTGACCTCTTGAGGTCATTTCCAGGTCTACAGTTCTAGGATTCTGGTACTGCCGAGACCAAACCTTCAAAATGAAGGAGTCAGGCCCCAAAGAGCTGCGAGGCTGGCATAACATTTGTGAGATTAAAAAAAAATATTTGGGTTATTTTTCTTTATCTTCTGATTTTTGAGTGTTAGTGTGCATTTGGGTCATATTTCCAAACTTTTCTCCATGACTACGAGGGCTGGAAACTTATTCTTTTTTAAATAAAAGCATAGAGCCTCAGTTAATCGTGGCACTCTAGGAGTTGGGGCTTTAAGGAAAAATAAAAACAAATATCACAAGAGTCCCAATCAAATTGCAAGAGCTAATGGGATTTTCACACTTGGTTACATTGCAGGTGATGATGATACAGCACAGACAAACTGGGTTTTAGTCTTCATGGGTCACTGTCACGGGAGCTGGTCCTTTTAGGGGAGTCAGGGATCAACCTACCTGTGACAGGCTCCCGTAAGGGAGAACAAGTCAACCCGGCCCCACCTGGAAGTAACTAAATCCCGTTCACTCCCTCAGAAGCATCTGGCATTGGCTGCTGTTGGAAGACAGGATTCTGGGCTAGATGGACCCAGTATTGCCATTCTTATGTTCTTAGAGGATGCTCTTGGGGAGAGTCGCTCCCAGGAAAGCTGAGCGAGAGAACTCTCCAGAGCAAGGAGCCTAGCGGATGTGCTCCTAGGTTCAGGAAACTCCCAAATAGTGTCAGGAAGCCCAGTCAATCAGGGCCCCACAGAAGAGCTGCAGCTGACACATCTCTTCCGAGACTTTGGTCTAGGGAAGGGACCCAAACTGAGAGAACACTTCTGGAGGCGGGTGGTGGATACAGATGGGAATGGATAAACTGAGACTGACTTTGTCAGCCCACTAATGCATGAGGTGAAGACTTGCTTGTACTTTCATTGGATCTTTGGTTAATAAAATAGATCCCTCAGAAGGGGGACTGTTCCCTATAGAAAGCCTTGGTAAACGTAGTGATTACCTAAGAGGAAACTGAAGCAGGGAGCCCCCCTGTACAGCGCCAGACTTGGCCAACAGGGGGCACAAAAGGGCAGGTACACCCTGTGACAGAACTCTGCTAAATTTCAGTCACTGACACCTGCTGAAGACAATGGATTTGAGCAAATGTCATTAAGGGCATAACTTGACCAGAAGAACT
The DNA here is from genome assembly GCA_032164245.1 of Sternotherus odoratus. Classification (NCBI taxonomy): domain Eukaryota; kingdom Metazoa; phylum Chordata; order Testudines; family Kinosternidae; genus Sternotherus; species Sternotherus odoratus. The sequence goes on along the minus strand of JAVMKO010000001.1, from coordinate 278,110,753 downwards.
TTGTTACTGAAGTAGACATTTGGGAAGGAAAGAACCCAGCTGGACTCTCAGATCCAAACTGAGTTTACAAGGCAGGGGGTTAGGAAATAAAGTCCCTTTAACTTGTGAACTGAGCACATTAGATCTGGAGATCCCTGAAAGCTAAATGTTACAGAATCCCCCAGTCCTGTTTTTACAGGGTCATTCTTCAGAATAAAATCCATCTCTAATCTCATCTGCAGCATTTTCCATTACTCCATGTACAGTTATTTACACTAGTGCACGGTGGGTGTACAATGTTGCCACATCAGAGTGGTGGCATTTTGACTCATTATCTAAATGATCTTTCTCTCCCACCTGGCACTTGCTTTTGCACTGAGGTAAGTGACTACACCAGGGGTTCTCAAACTATTGAGAACCGTGACCCCTTTTTCCTCTCTCCCTCGGTGCGGCGGACCCCTGTATGTCCACCGAATAAATTAACTTCGCATTCAGCGGCTATTTTCGGCGGACATGCCAAGCGCTTTCGGGAGTGATTGTGGTGGCGGCTTTTCGGCGGCGCAAGCAGCTCGCGACTCCTTGGGAGGCGGCCGGCGACCCCCCGAGGGGTCGCGACCCACAGTTTGAGAACCCCTGGACTACACAGAGAATCAGACCTATATTGTCAGTACTTGCAGGGGCTATCTGGCTGGTCTTCATAACCATGGTTTTCTTTTTAGTTAAGTGCGCTTACCAGAATATTGGTTTGCTTGTTGCAGGCTGACCACATTCCTTCTCTGGTCTTTGTAATCTGGTGGTGGCCTTGTCAAGTGTCTGTTCAATTGATCTTGAGGAGTGATTTTCTCCTGGAGAATTAGAACAGAAATGGAAATATGTTACTTCGTTTTCTTTCTACTTTCCACTCGCACTTACAAAGTGGAAGCTGTTCCTTCCCTTTGCCCCACCCTGCCACAGCAGTAGTGATAACCAAAATGCTGACATTGCTCTTTAGGTTCCTGATCTATTGAAGCCAGTGGAAGTCTTTCCTTTGGGCTTGCGTCTGGCCCTTCTCTCATTAAAATTAGCATGCTGAGTCACTGTACTCCTCCAGGAGTGTGTAAGCAAATACAATCTTGTTTGACTCAGAAATCTATGTTTCCAGAGTGTTACTCATAAGCTCACAAGTAATGAGTCCTCCCAGGAATGACCCTCAGCAAGTCTGAGTAAGGATTTGGGCTTTCCCCTTTATTTGTTTATAATATATTTATATAATAATAAACACACTGTTGTCCCTGGAATTGTGTTTACTGTCCCTTATCTCCTGAATCTCACCCTTTCTCCTCAGTGTGCCAAGCACTGCACACTTGAGTTTCACACTTGGGAATTGTGTGGACCTTGGTCTGAGGCAGGCAGAGCAGGACCAGCCTCCATGAGAAAAAAGCTGGGAAAATAATCTCAAAAACTGGGCCTCTTGGCTTCATGCTCCAGTTGTGAAAAGAGGTAGGTATATTCTCCCCTTTCCCCCCAGCAAATACATGCCAAAAACCAGAAGCCCAAGTTGTGACACTCTCCAGGAGCTGTCAAACCTTCAGACAGAAGGAATCTGCTCACATCTACCAACCCAGCGTGCACACCAGTGATCAGGGGAAGTGTCCTCTGAAGGTTCACAGAGGCGACATGTGGGTGGTCTCTGAAGATTCCCACCATCTGCTAGCAAGGGGAGCCGAACATCCTCTGTATCCAGACAGCTCTGAGGCTCTGCAACCTGCTCTCTCTGTCAACCTGCCAGCAGCCTGTCCAGACTCTCCTTTATCTGAAACATAGGCTGTATTTGGGGTGGGGAATAGAAGAGATTTTCTGATCAGAGCTGAACAAGGTGGCAAGGAGTAATCTGCAAATCTCAAAGGGCACAAATTTCAGAATCAGTTAGAATAAGGCCTTGTCTCCGCTACAGTTTCGCCGGTCAAAGTCAGCTTTCGTCAACAAAACAGTGGAGGTGTACACACTGAAATGCTCCCCCTGCGGATGTAATTCCCCTGGTATGCCGACAAAATTAAACCACTTGATGAGCGGAACAGAGCTTTTTGTGACATAGTTAGAGCCACGCACACGCTGTCCTGGCTTATGTTGCCCTAATTTGTCTCCAGGAGGTGTCCCACAATGCCCACCCTGACCGCTCTGGTTAGCAGTTTGAGCTTTGTTTCCATGCAGGTACACAGGCAGGCACCCCTCCCCTGTTTAAAGGCCTGGGAACTTTTAAAATTCCTCTTCCTGTTTGCTCAATGTGGACTGTTCACACAGCATCTTTCCAGCTGACCATGCCGGCTTTCCGCGCTCCTGCCTGGAATACATGGATCTGCTGTGTCTGTGGGGAGAGGAGGCTGTGCAGTCGCAGCTTTGCTCAGGCAGATTGCTCGTGGCATGCAAGAGAAGAGATACAAAAGGGATCCGCAGCAGTGCCGAGCTAAGACCAAGGAGCTGAGGCAGGCGTGCCAGAAGGCCAGGGAGGGCAGCTGTTGCTTTGGCACCCTGCACTCTGGCTGTGGAGTGCATGAGACAAGAGAGGCAAGCTCTGGTAAGCATGCATTTTGCTTTAATGCTGCACAGTGATAGGAGGTTGAGGTCTCATTAATTTTGTTATATGGTAGAGGAGAGATAAGGGATAGAAATTAACAACTCAGCCTATACAGCTACACAGTGGGGGCCTGGCGGAAAAGTTTGTTAATGTACACGGGAATCCTCCAGAGAGATCTCTAGGAAACATTCATGTAGACACTCTGCAGTCCTTTACCGAAGGTTCCTTGGTCGATCTGCCTTGTTTCTCTCCACCCCTTCCCACCCCCCCACCCCCACTGTAGGAAACTTTGCTGTGCCAACCAGCAATTATTTCTGTAGGGATCAAAGTGGCACACAGGTAAGAAGCACACGGACCCAGTCTGAAGCCACACACATGCAGAAGATGCACCCTTGCATCCTGGGTTACCCTCAGGAGTGAGATATTGGGTTTGATTACCCCAGCCTATGGAAAAGGGTGCCAATATTCAGAAAAGTCCCCCTAGACCCTCTCTGTAAACCACCCAGACCAATTGTCCCCTCTTGTCCAGTCCCCCTTCCCAGCCACCCACCTCTGAACTCACCACATTTGGGACTTGTGCCAACCTGTGTGCTAGCCAAGGGACAGTGAGAAAGAGGTGTATGATTCATGGCTGGGAGTGCACTCATCACTGTCTCTGGTCGCTGTTTCTTTTGCTTCTGCAGATATGCCCTTGCGGGCCAACTCATACACACCAGCAGAGCGCTTCTATCAGGCAAGGAGGTGAACTAGGAGGAGTAAGGAGGATACTTTTTGCAAAGAGCTGCAGTCTAGGGATACAGCAGATAGTGAACCAAGAGCGTGAATGGAGACAGTTAATGAAAACTCAGACTGGATACCCCGGAGGGGAGGCAGGGACAGGAGTGGATGACAGATGGACAGGAGTGAATGATAAAGCTGCTGAAGGGCCAGACGGAGATGCTCATGTCCCTCATAGCACTACAATCTGAGCAACTCTGTGCAGGACTCACGGTAGTTGCTGCTAAAATTAAAGCACAGTTGCCATAGGCAGGAACATTTGCTCAGGAACAATTAAAGCCCAGGAAGCAAGCATTACAAGGGTCACTCAAGGCGGCAAGTAAACATTGCTGGCCAAATGCATCGCATAAAGACACATTATAGGGGCTCACTGTCAAAATGCTCCTTCAAAGCCACCCTGAATCAAATACCACCCTGCTGAGCCTCTCTAATTGCTCGGGTATCTGGCTGCTTAAAATCTGCAGCCAGCCAGTCCACCTCACTCCTGGAGAAACTTTTCCCCCTTCACTTTGCAAATGTTATGCAGAGCACAGCAGACTGCTACCACCATCAGAATATTGTCCTCAGTGAGGTCTAACCTGCCAAAAAGGCAGCACCAGTGACCTTTTAATCTGCTAAAGGCCATTCAACAATCATTCGGCACTAGCTGAGTTCGTTGTTGAAGTGCTCCTTGCTACTGTCTAGCCTTCCAGTGTAAGGCTTCATGAGCCATGGGAGCAAGGAGTGGGCAGGGTCTCCCAGAATCACTATGGGCATTTGAACATCCCCTATTGGAATCTTCTGGTCTGGAAAGAAAGCCCCAGTGTGCAGCTTTCTGTGCACTCCAGTGTTCGTAAAGATGCATGCATCATGAACCTTCCTTGATCAACCCGAATTGATGTCAGTGAAACAAAGTGGTCCACTGTGACTAGCGTCTTCAAGACCATGGAGAAACAGCCCTTTCCGTTGATGAATTAAGACACCACTCACTTTTCCACTGTGAGGGAAGCTACCATTCTGGTGACCTTGCACCACAGGGCAGGGGTCGTCTCTGCACACAGTTCCAGGAAGGTGGCTTTGCATATCCAAAAGTTCTGGAGCCACTGCTTGTCATCCATACATGCATCACAATGCGATCCCACCACTCGGTGCTTGCTTCCCAAGCCCAGTACCGACAGTCCACCGTATGCAGCTGCTCCGTGAATGCTGATCTTGAATGGTTACTTTCCATTGCACACAGCAGGGCAGGCACCACAGATTCACTTTCTATTTCGCAGCTCATGAAATACTGCAGGCCCAGCTGCATTGTGTTCATAATGCTCACCACCAATCGGGTCAGCAGTTCAGGATCCATGCTTTCAGGCAGAGATGGCAGGAGCACGGTTTACAGGGGTTGTTCAAAAATGGCGCAAAACAAAGTTGGAAGCCCATGGAATGATGGGACGGAAAGTACTGTATCATGGGACAGTGAGCATATCCCCATGATGCATTGCGATCTGCTCCCAGATCTCCTAGTGACAGAGGGTGGCGAGTTGCATCGTGGGATAGCTACCTACGATGCAACACTCTCTCTCTGTCGAGGCAAGAGCACCAACTGTGGACGCGCTCCACCGACACCAGGAGTATTGTGTGGATGTGCACAGCCGATGTAATTAAAGCGGCTTATGATCATTAACATAACTTAAGTCAACTTAACTCTGTAGACAGTATCCAAAAGCTTTGGGGTGGGGAAGGGGAGGGAGGTTTCTCATTTAGACAAAGGCTCCTGTACACCACCCTGGCAATGTCCAGGGGCATTAAAGCAGATGTAAATGACAATTTATTTTCAAGATTCTTTACACTGCCAGAATGGTGAAAAGGGACCTCGGTGTAAATGAGAATCCGGCTCTGAAGCTGATCAGAAATCAGAACTATTCTGACCTCTTCTGCCTGAAGGCTCACCGTAACGAATCGTTCAGCCTGACCCCTTGTGAAGAACAGAAACCTTTTAGCGCCCATAAAAATCTTGGTTTGCATTCCTTTAAATTGCAACTGAGATTGTTTGATGTGTGTGTGTCTGTGCACTTGTGCGTGGATAACAAGTGTAGAACAAATACAAACACAAGCTGATCCACGGAGGGATTCACTCTGCCGTTATTATTTTAATTTTCCCTTTCACTTTTGTTTACTTTCCTTTTATCACTTCTCTAGATGCATATAGGGCCCAGATTCTCCATTGTTCCACCCCTTGTACAATAATCAACACCAGTGCAAAGTGGATATAAGGACCTACCAATCAAGCTGGTATGATTTCACATCCACTTTACAACAGCGTCAATGGCTGCACAAGCTACAGGGTAACAAAGAATTGGGCCCCTAGGATTCAGAACTACAAATAAGGCAGCATGGGCACATCCTGTATCTCATAACATAAGGATCCTGCTACCCAAAGAGAACCTCTCTGCTTTCCCTCAAATCAAAGGGGAAATATAACACCTGGCTGCTCGTTTCTAAAGGTGTGTCAACAATATGAAATGGGATTTATACAGCCCATAATTCAGCAAAACACTTAAAGCAAGTGCTTAATTTTAAACACCTGACATTGAAGTCAATGCGCCTGATTCCTCTTTTCACTAAGACCACTTTACACCATTCTACCCATGTAAAGAAGTCTTAAAGTGGGTGTGAACATAACTTATATCACATTAAAACATAGCCCGAGCGGTCACAGTGGCTTCAATATAAATGAGACTCAGGTCTACTGGGGCCACTCATGCTTAAAATTAAGCACGTGCTTTGCTAGATTGGGGCCATAATCTGGAATCTTAAAAGGAAACTGAGCTAAGGGAAATTTAGGCTCAATATCAGGAAAAATCTCTTATTGGTGAGAACAGTTAGACTGTGGAATAGTCTCCCAAAGGGAGAAGTGGAAGCTTCAGCACCTGAATAATTTAAAATAGGTTGAACAGAGCAATCAAGAATATTCTAAAGGGAGCAATCGTGAATGTTCAGTGGATGGACAAAGTGACCTAACCCATCTTTTCCATCTCTTATTTCTATGATTATGATGAAAATTTATGAGACATAAAGTAGGAATAAAAAAGAAAATTTACTGTTTCAGCCAACATCTGCTGCTGCAGAAGGAGCTGCTGCTTTTGCTCCATCATCTGCCTCTGCAATGCCTGTTTCTTTTCCATCAGCTGTTGATTCAACGTTGATTGCTGGGATGAGTTCATGTAACCACTTCCAGTGTTTGGATTTGAGCAAGTACTGGAACTTGGACTGGGGCCTGCACCATGGCCTATCACAGAGTGTTGATCCTGAAAAAGAAGAAACATCTTATGGATGATAAAATGAATAAAATTAAATTAAAAATCATCAAGAAAAGGCAATGACTCTTTTCTACACACTTACATTATTAAAGATCAAGTGTGGGACGCTGCTCTTTAAACTGCAGGACAAGAGACTGATAATAAAGGCTTATATAAAGAATCAAGCAGAGGAAGTAACTTTAATGTTGTATGGAAAGCTTTGAAAACCTACCATGTGGTTTCAGTGGGAAACCTTGACATTTTAACAGGAGTTTCTGGAACCTCAAAGGAAGTAACTGAGCTGTCCTGGGTTTTTACAGGGAACTCCCACAAAAACACATGGCAATTCGTATGATTACATGGCAACAAACACTGCATCTACTGACACCTAAAATTTGGTTAGCAACAACTGTTATACTGAGACTCTATTAGAAGTGACAGCTATTTGTAACCTTGTTAGAAAACAAGAAAGTGGTTCGTTGTCACTTCACAGTGCAATGACTGGTGCCTTTTCATTGGCTCCTTCATGTTCCCACAGGACCAATCTTGGGGAAAGAAAAGAGTAAATTCTGGAGCTGCAGAATCATCTCCAGTTATTAGTATTGATCGTGTTTTTTCCAGCGGTGCCCAAGGCAGTGGCGGATTAGCCAATGGGGCCGGGGGCCAGGGGCCCCGGCCCCAGCAGACAGCTGCTGCAGGGCGCGGAAGCCTGCAGCCCTGGCAGAAGCATTGGGTGGGTGGGAGAAACTCCTGCACCCTGACCCCCTCTGGGGCAGAAGCGCCAGGTAGGCAGGGCCAGGTGGGGGAAGTCCCCGGGCTCCTACCCTGCTCCCCGGCAGAAGCTCTGGGGGAAGCCCCAGCACCGTGACCCCGCTGCCTGGTAGAAGCGCTGGACGGTGGGGAGTGGGGAAGCCCCAGAGCCTGGATCCCAGTTGAGGCCACAGCACTGGAGGACTTCTGGCTTCTTGCCCTGGCCTCAGGGTGGGGAGAGCTCTCACTCCCCGCTGCAGACCTGGAGTCCTGGCTGGAGGGACAGAGCTTCTCCAGTCTTGCGGTCACAGTGGGGTGGGAGTCTGGAAAGGAGCAAACGTGTTGCAAGGCCGAGCAGGGCATGTGGGGGGCATAATGGGGTGGGACTGTGGGTGGAACAGCGGCAGGGCCGCAGAGGGAAGGAGCAGAATGGAGTGGGGCCATGAGCAGGGCTGCAGGCAGAAGGGGCAGAAAGGGGCGGGACAACAGTGGAAGGGGCGGGGAGGGGCCCCCACTTGCTCTGGGGAGGGGCCCCCAATTGCCCATGAAACCTTAATCTGACTGGCCAAAGGGCTGACAAAGAGAAGCCCCCCTTTGTGCTGGGCACTGTACAAACACAGAATAAGAGACAGTGCCTGCCGCAAAGCATTTACAATCCAATGAAAGAAGACACGGGTGGGGAGAGGGGTCTAATACACAAGCAGAGGGAACAATGTGATGGTAGCAAAGGCATGGTAGTTCCATGAATTTTGGGGGGAGGGGTGAGTTAGGAGGGGATTCTCTAAATGAGAAGAAAGGAGAAGGGCGGGAGGAAGAGGGGTCAGAACAGGGGCTGAGAAGGTAAAGGAGATGTGGAGTGAACCTGAGGTGAAGAGCTGATGAGAGGGGGGAGAGGGAGGGTTGGAGCAAACGGCCAATCAATTCCAACTGACACTGTTGAAGGTCTCTGAATGTCCAGTGGTCCCTGCTTTGGCTGCTTCTGGCCCAGCCGGCTGACTCCTCTCTGTAGTTTTCCACACAAGGCCACACTGGGGTGTGGAGAGGAAGGGTTGGGTGACCATCTTCTCAAAAGGCAAAAAGAAGGATGCATGCAGGAGCCCCGCCCTCTCCATGTCCCTGCCCTGGCTCCTCCTCTCCCCCCAAGACTCCACCCCCTGCTTCTCCTCTTTCAACTCTATATGTTCTGTTTTCGTTCTTGTTACAAACTAGACTGAAAAACATGCTTTCTGTTGAGTCATTTCACCAGACCTCCACCCTTCCATAAATACAGAGACAGAGCTACCTCTGTGCCCGTATTATCACACAAAAACCAGGAGCGTTCCAATGCCATGTGCACAAAGCTGCGCGGCTATAGATCAGACAGGAGCTACTGGGGAGTTAGCTAAAAGTATGGCGACATAATTTTCCTGACTTTTAGGCTCAATTATTACAACTCAGAAACGAAGTCACCCAATCTGAAAAAGCTCCAGCTGATATAATATGCAGCAGCCTGTCTGCGCCATACCATAAGTGTCCAAGAACACATCACCCTGGTCATTACCCTGGTGCTCCACTGTCTGCATGGGCTCCCCCCCGTGACTAGAGTCTAACTCCAGAATTCTGTCCACTGGATTCTCCTAGCTACTTGAGAGACCACCTCTCCCTCCTTGACTATGATCTTCCATGAGAGCTACATTCCACTGGGATAATTATACTTCACCAATGGCAGAGACTCATGAGTCCCAGAGTCAGAACTTTCAGAGGCGCCAAACTTAGACTATAGAACTCGCTCTCAGAAGAGACAGGAATGGCTACCTTGAGAACTACATGCAAAGTTAATTTCTGTGACATTTCCCTCAATAGTTATACACACACACACACACACACAAAACCAAACATAAATAAAAAACAAACTAAATTAATCCAATGATTTCTCCTACTAGCTGGGAAGGAAAAAATACATTGCTGGCTACTGTTTGCTGTATTGTTAGAACCATGTTGATCCCAGGACATGGGAGAGTGCGGTAATACCTTCTGGTGGGGAAAAAGGAAAGTTTTCAAGCTCCACAGAGCTCTCTTTCAGGTCCTTTGTGGATCCTGAAAGTTTGTCTCTTTCACCAACATAAATTGGTCCAACAAAAGATCTTACCTCACACACTTTGTCTCTCTGTTGATGGTTATTGTTATTTCTAATTTAAAATAATTCTGTGGCATTCACACAGGGCCATATAAGGTGTTTAACTGTCTAAATATGAAATAAAACCCACAACTTTCTTTTGGAGCCACCTGCATCCCCCAGGGCAGCATTACAATTGCACCTCTGAAAATTTAATGGCTTTTACACAATTCTGTCTCACACACATTCTTTTCAATTCAAGAAATAATCCAGAATTGCTCAGTCCCTGCCACATTCTTCAGCCCTTATGTTAGCTGTGAGACAGAAAGTATTGCTTTCCACAGACCAGCCTGCCAAGATGTTGTGCAAACTTTTGTACTTCTTAAAATATTTTGAAAGGAAAAATATGTTACAAGAAATTGGCTTTGACATCCATATTCAAACTACACTCTAGCTTAAACCCAACCCACGTTACCGCCATTAATAGAATTCATCTGTTTTGTCATTGCACAGAAAATGCAGACTTCCCCAATGTATGTTTTTGAAATTCAAGGTAATATCTGTATATTTATCCCCCCACTGTCCAGGTAACTGTGGGTTTTATTTTCAGACAAGCTGGACAGTTTCACTTCTCGATACCTAATAAATGATTTTTAACAATCATATTCAAAATAGCAGTTGTCACAAAAAATAGCCATTTGGGAAAAGGACACTGCAAGAGCAGTGTAAATCATGAAATTTGAGCTGTTTTATTTTTCTTTGTTGTCCATGAAATAAAAGTGTTAGTCTATGAATCTATAATGTGTCATTTGTCTGACTTGCTGTCCCAGAGGAAGCCATGTGATGTGAGCAATTGCCTAATAAATCAGACGATGCAGAGGATTAGTAGTGCTGCAGACTGACCCTTGAAGAACTGGTGCTATTGGCTCCAAACCTACACACATAAATATTAAAACATACTTTCCTTTGTTTCCTATGGGCACATTAGGTGTAAGATACAACAAAAATGCCAGATAAAGATCTTAATTTAGTTCTACCTACCACATATCCAATCTCCACCCCCAGGCTCTAAACACCATTATTTGTTATCACCATATGGTGATATCTCCTATAATTCAACGGCAGCTCAATCATTGTTATGAACATGTGCTAAAAATCATCAAGTGATCCCGCCTGAGACTCCAACTTTTTATGCTTTCTAGGTATATAAATGCATCTTACTTCTGTGTGTTCCCGCCCGATCCCATTTGATCTTGGAAGCTAAGCAGGGTTAGGCCTGGCTAGTACTTGGATGGGAGACCTCCTGGGAATAACAGGTGCTGTAGGCTTAACACCTGGCAGTAGGTATAAAATGCCTCCAATGACAGATGGAACGACGCATCGGTTGGAGTATACCCCAGTCGTATCACTGGTTGTGACCAGTCTAAGCGGACCCTGCCATAGTGTGGGAATAACGTTAGGAAAAACACACTTCTGTATGTTCCATTCTATGCATCTGATGAAGTGGGCTAAAGCTCACAAAAGCTTATGCTGAAATAAACTGGTTAGTCTCTAAGGTGCCACAAGTATTCCTCATTTTGTTTACTGAGAAGTAAGGAATTCTGACCAAATTTCTACAGCCAAGTTACAGATCCTTGAAACAGGCATTAATAATGGAAACATTGACACACGGAAGAAAACAATGTTTTCTCTCTCATTGGGGATGATCCATGCACAGCTGACTCATGGTCAGCTTTATTCCACCCCGATGGGTTATGCAGTTATCCCTTACTCGTGCAATTAAACTGTTTACGTACTCCTCTTCATATATTCTATATGTGGCTATATTCGTAACTGTACTGCCTAGGCATCTGGAGTCCCGAGTATCACAAGAATTCTCCCCTTGTTTTATATTGGTAAAAGGTGTCTAAAATCTTACATACCTTGGGCTCCTGTTCACCATGTAATACAATATTGAAATATTCTATATAAAATACTGTATTCTCTTCTGTTTTGGCTTTTATACTGTGCTCACCACTGCAGTAACTGAGCACTTCTGCCACAAGGACCCAAAACATTTTACAATGCCACTCTCCAGCCTTTCATCTTGCTGCTCCCTTCCCCATTCTTTCACACTCATCTCGGCTCCATGCCTTGTATCATCCCGGTCTCTGTGTTTGGAACAGCCACCCACTTGATTCCATCAAGATCCCTCCCTCTCCATCTTCAAATCACTTTCTTGAAAGCCACGTCTTCCTGGAATTCTTCTTTCCTTGCCCTCCTCTCTGGTGATGTGTTGGTTCTCTGGTCTGGTCTATTTTTAAAATGTAGCTTGACATACCGTATTTTTTGGCGTATAAGACGCCTTTTTAACCCCCAAAAATATTCTTAAAATTAGGGGGGGCATCTTATACGCCGAATATATGACCAGCAGCTGGAGCTGGGGCGGCTGCAGGTGGCCCGGCGGGCGGGGCGGGGCGGCGCTTCCCCCCGAGCCCACCCGCATGTGTTCGGGGCCGGCGGGGAACGGGAGCAGCTCGGGCCCCGGGGCCCCTGGGAGCGCCCGCCCGCGCGGCGGGGACGGGAGAGCGGTGCTCCCCCAGCAGCCCGCCCGCGTGGCGGGGACGGGAGAGCGGCGCTCCCCCAGCAGCCCGCCCGCGCGGCGGGGACGGGAGAGCGGCGCGCTTTTTGTGTGTGTTGTTTTTTTGTTTTGTTTTTTTGGTCCGGCTTTTTTACTCAAAAACTCGGGGGCGTCTAATACGCCGGAGCGTCCTATCTGGCGAAAAATACGGTAGCTACATTGGACAGATGTGTGAAAAATCCATAATCCTGACTGATGTTGTATGGTGACTGTAGGGAGGCCAGGAAAAACGGCTTAAAACAGCCCAGAAAAGGGCTGTGGCTGGGGGCAAGCAAGTTCCCAGGCTGATTGGGAAGGCAGCCACAGCTGGGGCCAGACCCAATTGGGAGGCAGCTGGCCCTTATAAAAGGGCTGCTGGGTTAGAGCAAAGATAGTGTCTCCTCTGTCCTTGGAGGTAGACAGGCCTGGCTGCTGGGGACCTTGACAGGGTATGTAGAGTAGGGCAGGGCAGGGCAGGGTAGGGTGGGGTGGGGGCGGGGGAAGGCAAGAGGAGCTGGGGAAGCTCTGGCCTGGAAACTCCCAGGCTGCAGGGCCTAGGGAATGGCCCAACAAAGGGTACTGGAGTTGCAGGGAGCAGCCCACGGCTACAGAGGTAGAAGCAGCAGGCCAAATCCTCCTTGCTGGTGATGAGTGGCAATGATACTGCAGTCTGCCCCAGAGAACGGGGGCAAGTGGTGATTGGCAGTTGCTTAGACAGAGGCAAGGTGGGGATAGGGGAGGGGATTCTCTGGGGAGGGGAGACCCTGAGACTGTGGGGGTACTGCAGGGTGCAGCACCCCAGGGAAGAGGGCACTGGGGTCCAGGGAGGGACACGGGGCCAGTGCAAGCAGGACTACGGCCTGCAGAGGGTGCTCCGGATGCTGGAAGAGCTAATTCCCTGGACAGACCAGCTGGAGGGGCCGCAGGGTGAGTTGCCACTCTTATTACAGTGACCTAACCCCCTGGAGCAGATGCAGCTACATCTACAGACAAATGCTTCTATTGCCCTAGCTACTGTCATTGAGAGGAGTGGTGGTCCTACACTGGTGGGAAAAGCCCCTTCCATTGCTGTAGGCTGTGTCTACGCTAGTGGCTGTTCCAGCATAGTCACAGCACTGCAGCTATGCCTGTAGTGTGGAAATACCTTGCAAGTCTTGTCTTGTGACCACACTTGGGGTTTCCAGAGGCACTTTGCTTGGCCTAAGCACAGTGCATCAGGATCACCTATTGGGGAAGTGCCCATCTGTATTGCCACTAGAGGGGAAAGTAAGCCGGTACGGAGTATAGAGGGGAAAGTAAGCCGGTACGGAGTAGAGAGGGGAAAGTAAGCCGGTACGGAGTAGAGAGGGGAAAGTAAGCCGGTACGGAGTAGAGAGGGGAAAGTAAGCCGGTACGGAGTAGAGAGGGGAAAGTAAGCCGGTACGGAGTATAGAGGGGAAAGTAGGCCGGTACGGAGTATAGAGGGGAAAGTAAGCCGGTACGGAGTATAGAGGGGAAAGTAAGCCGGTACGGAGTATAGAGGGGAAAGTAGGCCGGTACGGAGTATAGAGGGGAAAGTAAGCCGGTACGGAGTACTGGTTTAAAAAGGTGCAGCAGCGTACCGGCAAATAAGTGGAGCATTCAAGTACTGACTTACTTTCACCCGTTTTGGCTGCATAACAAACAATTTTAACTCAAAGCTAATAAAAGCTTGGAAAGGGAAAACTCACTGTCACATCTGTTTGTTGTTCCTCTCCCTCTCCTCCTGTAGCCAGGCTGCTGACGCAGCTAGGCTGCATGTTCCCCGACTCCCCCACTCAGCAGGGGCTGCATTGTCTTCCATGGGGCAGAAAAGAGCAGCCCCGCCTTGGTCCCCCCCTCCCCCAGCTGTGAGAGAAATTAACAAGGGTGCCAGAAATGGCTCCTAATCCCGTGGTTCAGACCGCCAGTCCCCCTGCAAGCTGGAGGGGAGCCCCTTCAGCGTGGGTGGTCAGGGGAAGGCGGAGCCTAGCTGCATCAGTGGCCTGGTCGGAGGAGGAGGGCGGACCCAAAGGAGAAAAATGTGACAGTGAGTTTTTACTTTTTCAGGCTTGTTCCAATAGTAACGATTTATTACACATTGTACTGGTAGTAGTAATAGTAGCTTTATTTTCTATATCTAAGTCATGCAATGGGAGGGATCCATGAAGTATGTAGGAGAGGTGGATTACTTGCGTTTGGACTGTATGGCTAAGAAATGTAACTTACTTTCTTCCCTGGTCCCGCCCCTTCTGCTCATGCGTTTGATGAAGTGGGTTTTAGCCCACGAAAGCTTATGTCCAAATAAATCTGTTAGTCTCTAAGGGTATGTCTTCACTACAGCAGTAGGTCGATTTCCCTTAAGTCGATTTTCTAAAGTAGACTTTAGAAAATCGACTTAGTGCATCCCCACAAAGGACAGCAGGTCGACAGTGTCTGTCCTTAAACTTTTGCAGGGGTCGACATAGCCAGCATTGCACTGTGGGTAGGTATCCCACAGTGCCAGGAGTCCCCCGCTGGCACGGTAAATTGGCAAACCAAAAGTAACTTTTGCTTTAAGTTTACTTGGACTTTTCTTTTTTAAGTACAGCTTTTTCTGAAAGATAGAAAGATGTATTTTAAAAATCACATCTCTAAAGTACTTTAGAGGCAGCCAGGCACGCTCCCCAGGGGACCAGCCCCAGTCCGAGCAGCTCCGCGGACCCCCCCGCCCGCCCGAGCAGCCCCGCGCCGGCTCCCCCTCGCCCGCCCGAGCAGCTCTGCGGAACCCCGTACCCCCCGGACAGCTCCGCGGACCCCCGTGCCCGCCCGAGCAGCCCCACGCCAGCTCCCCCCCCCCCGCTCGGACCCCCGTGCCCGCCCGAGCAGCCCCACGCCAGCTCCCCCCCCCGCTCGGACCCCCGTGCCCTCCCGAGCAGCCCCACGCCAGCTCCCCCCCCCGCTCGGACCCCCGTGCCCGCCCGAGCAGGTCCGCGGACCCCCCCCCGCCCGAGCAGCCCTGCGCCGGCTCCCCCCTGTTGCCAAAATGAATGATCTAACACCCCCCGCCCGCCCGAGCAGCCCCACGCCAGACCCTCCCCCCCCCCGCCCGCCCGAGCAGCCCCGCGCCGGCTCCCCCCCCTCCCCCCGCTCGGGGGGAAAGTTTTTAGAAGGGGGGAAAAACCCACTTGTTTGACAGTCTCAGTTTTTTTCCCCCCTTCTAAAAACTTTTCCCCCGAGCAGGGGGGGGGGGAGCCGGCGCGGAGCTGCTTGGGCAGGCGGGGGGGTCCGCGGAGCTGCTCGGGCGGGGGGAGCCGGTGCGGAGCTGCTCAGGCGGGCGGGGGGGGGTGTCCACGGAGCTGCTCGGGTGGGGGGGAGCTGGCGCGGGGCTGCTCGGGTGGGGGGGGTCCGTGGACCTGCTCGGGTGGGCACGGGGGTCCGCGGAGCTGCTCGGGCGGGGGGGTCCGGCGCGGGGCTGCTCGGGCGGGCACGGGGGTCGGAGGCTTAAAGTCACATGCATCCTCACTAGCTCACAATCGACCCAGAGAGAGGTCGATTTCAGCTACTCCTCTCGTTAGGGAGGAGTACAGAAGTCGATTTTAAGGTCTCTTTAAATCGACTTTAAGGGCATGCATGTGAGGACGGGTACAGGCTTAAATCGACTTTAGCTTGCTAAAGTCGACGTTAAGCCCTAGTGGGGACCAGGCCTAAGGTGCCACAAGTACTCCTCGTTCTTTTTGCGGATACAGACTAACATAGCTACAACTCTGAAACCTGTCCACTGAGATAAAAGATTGTCATAGGCTTTTGTGCAATTTTAGGTCAGCCTTTTCAAACTCAGGTGCCTAATGTTAGGTACCTTAATAAGTGCCCTGATTTTCAGTGGTTTAGAGCACCTGTATCTCCCATTGGAGGTAAAGTAGCATATATAGTCAGGTACTAAATATTATTGTTTCTAATTTCTATTTTTTCCCTTATAAAGCCTTCCCCAGAGACCCTGTAGTCATCACTGAAGACTGAGGACAGCTGACCATGGCTCCTCAAAATCAAACTGAGGTGGGGAAGGATAGCTCAGTGGTTTGAGCATTGGCCTACTAAATCCAGGGTTATGAATTCAATCCTTGAGGGGGCCGTTTAGGGGTATGGGGCAAACATAGGGATCGCTCCTGCTTTGATGAGCAGCGGGTTGGACTACATGATCTCCTGAGGTCCCTTCCAACCCTGATATTCTATTAATACATTCTGGGGCTGGGGCAATTATTTGAGAGCAACATTGGAGACTCCAGCATCTCACTTCCACATCCCTCTAAGTGAGTCCCATATTGAGCTTGTGAGGTGAGATGAAAGGTTGTGTAGTAATGGAAAGCCCTATTTTTATAGACAGTGTCACAAAGAGAAGCAGGGAATGCTCCTGATCCAGGCTTTGATATTACCGAAATAATGGTCATAGAAACATGATGACAGACAGACAGACCCCACAAAGCAAAGAGCAAAAGCTGACATTCTGAGATTCCCCCACCACATTTCCCTCCCTGTCATCAGCTTGTCCTGACCCCCTGAAATACCTTTGCACGTTTTCATTTCTGCACACGTAATTCAAAGGCATTTTATGGAAATTTGGTAGAAAAATAGACACAAAACTTTAGCATCCCCCCACCCTCAAAAGGGTGCTGGAGTTGGCGAATATTATTTCTGGTGCAAGAGAATGAAAATAATGTTTGCTAAACCACAGCTCCCTCAGAGACTTTGCCTCCTAACCAAGGAGAGTTGGCACTTGTGACATGATGGGGTCCTAGTTCTACCAGATTTTCTGCCTTTCTGTGACACCACAGAGTGGTTCATTTTGTTTTCACCGTGTCAGGCTTAGAGAAACAGCTCTAACCTTCCTTCTCCCCTTGCGTTAGTGCTGGTTTAATGACACAAATACAGTCAAGTAAAGCTTTCAGATTTATTCACTAAAGTCTGCCCAAGTTCTGATGTTTGGCTGATGAAAGCCTCTAGTTCCAGCTCTCTCCAGGGGAAAAGCTATGTAACTTTTTGTTTGGCCGGCAACTAATTCTGTACATTTTGTTCACTTTTCTTAAGCAGCGGGTCTCATTTGACTCAGCCAGCATAGCAGGTTATTCATGGTGCAGTCCAAGGCTTCTACATAGATTTTTTTCTAAGCAGTTAATCTTGCTTGCAAAATATTCCAGGGTACTGTATAAGCCCGTAGGCTGTACCCTGCAACCCCTACACAAACGAGGAGTCCTTCCTCACTAACTTGAACAACCCAAATGTTGGCCTCTTGCTCATCCAGATGGCACTTTCAACAGCACAATACTTGCTAGCCCCATTCTGAGGCATCAGTTTACTACTAGCTGAAAAGGAATTTGCTGAAGCGCACTTTCTGCAGTCACTGGGCTTTTCCTGGAGATCTCATGTCCAAGTACTGACCTAGCCTGACCCTTCTTCCACTGAGAGATACAGAACTCGGCAGAATTTTTCTGACCATCACCGCCCCCCCCCCCCGCTCCCCCCCCCAAAAAAAACAACAAAAAACCAAACCAAAAACCAAAAAACCAAAACAGAAGATTTGGGTCAACTGAAACATTTCACAAATTTGTGTCAAATTTATCTGTTTTGTCAACAAACAAACAAAAAATTTATAAAATCTTTTGAATTCAGGTTGACCTGAAACTATTTATTTTCAATGTTTTGTTTGGCTACCAAATTGAAATATTGGCTATTAGATCATAGCATAAGCAGGAATGGCTGCAAAGACTCTGTAGGTGCATCTACACTGCAATTCGACGCTCAAGGCTGGCCAGTTGACTTGGGCTTGCAGGACTCAGTTTAAGGGGCTGTTCGATTGTGGAGTAGACCTTTGGACTTGGGACCCTCTCACCTCACAAGGTCTTACAGCCAGACTCATTCTGAACCCGAACTTTTACACTGCACTTAAACAGCCCCTTAGTCCAAACCCAGCGATCCCAAGGCAGCTGGCACAAGCCCTGGCACAAGCCAGCTGCAGGTTTTAACTGCAGTGTAGACAGCCTTGTGAAGTAGAACTATTATTAATTATTACTAGGAATAAGTTAAATATTCTATTAATTTCAATAATAGCAAAACGTATAGGGCCAGATGCTCTACAGGTGTAAATCAACATAGCTCCATTGAAGTCAATGAACTTACACCAAATTATACCAGCTGGAAATTTGACCAATATGTCTCAGAGCTGGGTAAAAATAATACTATGTAGACAGGACTTACAAAGCACAGTGGGCCTAATTCTCTACTGCCTTGTTTAGACAAAGCAGGTGTCAAACTCCCCATTGTACAGATGAAGAACTGAGGCACAAAGAGACTGGAGTTTTAAAGATATTCAGCCCCCTACATATGCAGATAGGCACCTCCTAGTGGGATGTTCAAAAGCACTTAACTCCTAATGAAATCAATCTGACTTGTGAAACCTCAAAGAGGAAGTCTGTGGCAAAGCAGAGAATTGAGCCTAGCTCTGTAGCATCCAAACTAAGAACCCTACTGGCTGCACCATCCTTCCTCTCTAAGGGCTAGTCCAGGGGTGGGCAAACGTTTTGGTCCGAGGGCCGCCTCAGGTTTGGAAAATTATATGGAGGGCCTGATAGGGAAGACCCCGCCCCCTATCTGGCCCCCTCCCACTTCCCACCCCCTGACTGCCCCCTCAGAATCCCCGACCCATCCAACCCTCCCGACCTTGTCCCCTGACTGCCCCTTCCAGAGACCCCTCACCCTTAACCACCCCCTAGGATCCCACCCCCTACCCAACTCCCCTGTCCCCTGACAGCCCCAACCCCTATCCACCCTCCCACCCACTAACCACCACCCTGGAATCCCACCCCCTATCTAACCCCCCCTGCTCCCAGACTGCCCCCTCCTGAGCCCCCTCCAACCACCACTCTGAAATCCCACCCCCTATCCAGCCCCCCCCACTCCCTGTCCCCTGACTGCCCCCAACTACTCCCACCCCCTATCCAACAACCCCAGCCCAGCCCTCTTATCTAGCTGCTCAGTGTGACTCCGGGAGGGGGAAGGGAACGCGCAGCCCTGGCCCCTGGAACTCTGCCCGTGTGACATGGTTCCGGGGGAGGGGGGCAGCATGCAGCCCTGGTCCCTGGAGTCTGCCCGTGTGGCGCTGCTCCCAGGGAGGTGGGGGAGCGCGCAGCCCCAGCCCCAGAGTCTGCCCCCACAGTGCGGTTCCAGGGCTGGGGGGAGCGCACATCCCCGGCACGCTGCCCCCACGGTGTGGCTCTGAGGGAGGGGCCAGGGCAGCCTCCCTGGGGGCTGGAGGGGACAATCCCGTGGGCCATATCTGGCCCGTGGGCCGTAGTTTGCCCACCCCTGGTCTAGTCTCTCCGATAACAGCTGAAGAGATGGGTCTACGGCTGGGACACCATTGAGTGACAGTGAGTGAAAAATTACCAAGTTTGCTACCAAGAAAAATCCCCCCCCCCTTTCTTAATTGCATAATCATTTTATTCTGGCATTTTTCCAGTATCATTTTCTGTTCTCTCGGAAATTTAAAGCAGCAATGGCAAAATAATAAAATTACAGATGAGCAAAAAATCAACTTAGTTATTTGCACAGGTTTTACTATAAACACTTTCAAGCGCTTCGTTTTTTAATTTAACAAAGACGCTCCTCATTCCTGAGCCCTCGTGTGCCAAGTTTCGGCTTGCACTGTTGATTTTTTAAATATATTTTTGCTATCGACCTAGGAACATGGGGGGTTGTGTGTGAAATGCTGAAAGACGGTATAGCCACTAGCAGGCGCTGCTATAAAAGTACTTTCACTCTAGTCTAGCTCATTAAAACCTGGGCAAACACAGAATTGCTTTTTTTGCATGGGCTGAAGAGCAGATTCAGCACTCCCACAATCTCATAGCAACAGACACAGAAACAGTGCCTCATTACCAGCCTCGTCCAACAATCAAGTCTTTAACAAGAACAAAGGTTGACAGTGATTAATCATTAAGCAGTTTCTTGTTCCTTTCTGCACGTGTTCTATGCAGCCTCCTGCAGAGTCAGTCTGGCATACTTCCTGTCTGCGCTATACAGTGCCCATTCCTGGGCAGACAGAGAAGCCTTTTGCAAACGCCAAACACACAGCGGAACATCTTGTCTCTTATTGTGAGTGCGTCAAATTCTGAATGCATGCACATTCTGCAAAAATAATAACCCCCCCCATACATCTGATTATTGTACAGTCTGTGGAAATGACCTAAATAGAGATATGTCCACATGAAACATTTCGCCCGAGATTTCAATGGTGTATTATTAGAATTTACCCAAGTACACCAGGATAATATTTTAATGTGGTCTTCTGGCCTAAGCAGTATATTTAAAGGTCTCCATTTGGGAAAGATTGTGTTTGTTTGTAATGAAAATAACACATGTTGAAATATCAACACATAAGGTTACTGTAAAATGTCTACGGAGAACATGGGTGAAATCCTGGCTCCATTAAGTTAATGGCAAAACTCCCATCGCCTTAAATGGGAACAGGGTTTCACTTCACATCTCTAGCCACCTACAATGATTCAGTGGCACCGTTCCTTCAGAGTGACCTTAGCCCAGAGGTGGGCAAACTAGGGCCTGTGGGCCACATCTGGCCTGTGGGACCGTCCTGCCTGGCCACTGAGCTCCTGGCTGGGGAGGCTAGCCCCCCACCCCTCCCCTGCTGCGCCCCCATCCCCATAGGCACAGCGCCACACGGGGAGCATGGCTGGCTCTGGCGGTGCAGTACACCTTCCAGTCCTGCTGCTCTGAGCCGCATGGTAAGAGCGGGGGGGGGGGGGGGGAAGGGGACATCAGGGGACAGGGAGCGGGGGTGGTTGGATGGGTCAGAGGCTCTCGGGGGGCAGTCAGAGGATGAGGAGCAGGGGGGATTGGATAGGCGTGTGAGTCCTGGGGGGGGCCTGTCAGGAGGTGTGGGTGTGGATAGGGGTTGGGGAAATCAGGGGACAGGGAGCACGGGGTGGTTGGATAGGGGGTGGGGTCCTGGGGGGGGTTAGGGTGGTGGGTTACGGGGGGCGGTTAGGAGTGGGGGGGTCCCAGGAGGGGACAGTCAGGGGACGGAGCAGGGGGGTTGGATGGTCGGGGTTCTGAGGGGGGGAAGTCAGGGGGCAGATAGGGGACAGGGGGCCAGGCTGTTTGGGGAGGCACAGCCTTCCCTACCCGGCCCTCCATATAGTTTCGCAACCCCGATGTGGCCCTTGGGCCAAAAACTTTGCCCACCCCTGCCTTAGCCTATATGTTATGGACCATATTCTCAGCCTAAATACATGGACACAGATGTAGTGTCAGAACCTCAGACTGTGTAAGTGAAAATGGCTCCACTGAAGCCCGCGTAGGGTGCTGTAGTTTTAAATGTTCATGTGCCCTTTATATATAGTGAGTGGGTCTATTTGCATGAGTAATGATTATTCCCACAAAAAAAGTGTTACCTGTTCCACTTCAACATTAGCATTTATTTCAAAGCTGTTAACAAGAAAGTAAACTTCAAAGCACAGAGTGCAATAAACTAAAACCTTTAGAGTGTATGTGTGTGTGTGTGTGTGAGAGAGAGACACGTGTGTGCATACACTATACACCCCTTTGTCTTTCTCTCCTCGATGAATACTATGCTACATACATTTATATGGACAATGAGATTTACATTTCCTAACTGCAGCTTTGAAGCAAATAATGAAATTAAAGGACATACAAACAATCTGCAGCTCTTTTCTCCTGTGAATAATCCTTGGGTGTCCAAAGAGTCTCATCGATTTGTGAGTTTCCCTGGGAATGAAGGGTGCTGTACTCATGTGAGTGTGGGTTGCTGGATCAGATGCTATCCCTCTAGCTGTCAGTGAGTGACTTTCTTAGCCATATAATGGACTTTACAAAGCTACACACACAAAGGGAGGGAAAATATCAGCTTTTCCCAATACAACTTACAAAAATAAATGTAATTTGCTGGTGTATTGCATCACTTTAATTTTCAGGCTAATCACCAGTCTGTTTTAATTTTTGCCACGGATATTTATCCATCCTTTATTCAGCCATATCTGCTAATTTAAACTAATTTGCTTTGCTTCTAAATGAAAATAAAGCAATGAAATAATTATACAACCCCACCCAGGGAAAAAAAACACACTAAACAAATATCCAGCGTTCAAAGGGTCTGAGTTTTACATAGGGGAGGGGGACATCAACCTGAACTAACATGTTTAATGAAGAAAGGAAAATAATTAAGAACTACAAAGAACCCCATCAACAAAAAAGCCCACAGAGCTGGTGACTGAACACTTGCATACAAACTGACAGGACACAGATGACATAACACTCAGTGGCACATAAGAAGATCAAAGCACCCCTGCTGTGAATGCACAGCAAGAACATGAACATCTTTAAACTGGAGCCTCCTGGGATCAGCTTTCTAAACTAACAACTCTGAACTCCGAACTCAGATGGAAAACAATGCTGAACACTGAAAAGCAATACTTGTACTGTACACATAATGTTGCGTAGCCTGGACCTGCCTGCGGCCTCCATGTGTGCTGATGAATCCCCTGTGCAGGAGATTTAAACACACGGTTGTATTGGAGGTATTGTATTGTTTCAAAGCTATATACTCTCTAATAATGAAATACATAACTAGGAAGCAAGGCAGCAGGATACGGGTTAGGTGTCACTAGGGACACAGTAGGGAATTAATGGCTTCCCCGCTGTGGACACCGTGGCATAGGTCTGATTGGGCAGCACACAAGTTCTATCGCACAGGCAAAAACTACTCATCTATTGTAATGGCCTGGATTAGTTTTAAATGGTTACCCAAGTACATAGCAGTTGTAAATATAGCACAAAACCATGCAGCTACACTTCCCCTACAATCCTCCATTAACACTGCCTCAGTTATAAGAGACCCAGTGTCTATATTGGTCCTTAATTTGAAGGATTGACTTATAGTTAAGGGCTGCTGTCATCCCTCTGTCTTGCCATCCAAGTGAGTGTGATAAAGGATGCCTATGGGCAATGATGACAGCCTCCGCGTTACACAGATCTGCACAATTTTTAATCTAGGCCCAAAGTAGTTTCATTAAAATTTGAACCAAGAAGGTTCTCCAAAGAGCACTTGAGGGGTTTTAAAGCGTCGTTTGTGTGGGTGTGTCAAGAAACAGTTACTGGGTGCGATTTTGTCATGTGTCCTCATATATTTGCTCTGTTTAACCTGTGGCATACTTGGCCTGGGAACTGTGAAATGAAACACCCTGTGTGGTTGCATGCTAATGTTGGTACACAGCTTATGGACCCCTCCCAGAGATGCTGGAGTATGAGTCGGCGGAGCAAACAGAAAGGTTTGTGAGGGTGCGTGTGTCTATGTCTGCACTGAATTCTTTCATTCGTTTATCACGATATCCAGCCTTTTGGTAATCTAAGTAGGGCCAGCTAACAGGGTGAGAATCATTCAGTCCACAATGGACTGCTTCTCTCTTGGGCAACATGTCTCTGAGAAACTGTTCGAGAAAATGCTTTCTTAAATAAGAGTCAAAAGGGAATGATAATTATACCATTTATTATTTACAATGCCCTAATTATGCAGTATAGGAAAGCTACACCTGAAAAAGTGCCATTCATGCTGTTGGAAAGCTTGGTTGCCCACAAACAGCCATGACAGGCCTCTTCTGTTCCTCTTGTATCACTCTTCTAGGAGGGCAATTAAACAGCCCCTTCCCCGCTTTCACTCTCATTTTCCAATCTACATATTCTTCTAATTAAAAAAAAGAAAGAGCTGGCAAACAGGAAGTCATGTACCACGAAGTTCTCTGTTTTACTGACAATAAGGCTGTCTGGTGTAGTGGTTAGTGCCCTCTCCTAATAATTAAAGGATGTGGACTCTAGTCCCACCATGGCTGCTATGATTAACTTCACGTGCCTCTGTTTTTCTTTCTGCGCGTTGTCTGTCTTATCTATAGTGTCTTGCATGGTGTCAAGTATCTGTGGGGTAGCCGTATTAGTCTGTATCCACAAAAAACAACAAGGAGTCTGGTGGCACCTTAAAGACTAACAGATCTGAAGGTGCCACAGGATGCCTTGTTGCTTTTATCTAATTATATTGTAAGCTCTTCGTGGCAGGGACTCTCTTACACTGTATATGTACAGTGCTGAGCACATGTGATTCCAATTTTGCTTGGGGCCTCTGTGGATTCACAAATTGTAGCGTTTGACATACCAACAACCAGTATAGCTCCCAGCGGGTGGAGCAACCAACACCCTGTTTCCTAGACTAATGAGAAAAGGTTGGATTCACTCCTGTACCCTGGGTCAGCACAAGCCTATTATCCATTCAATATGGGGCCCAAATGGGATTTAAGTGATGTAGTGGCTTTGTGATGCCTGGTGTAGGAGTGAATATTACCCAAATGGAACAGCTGCTCTTCGAGGAAGACTAGAAGCCCCCTCCCCCAAACCCTGCATGCCACAGATTGTTTTGTTTAGGCATTGGGGCATTAAATGTGCCTTATGTGTCTTGAGAGCCTGACCCAAAATCAGCCGTAAACGAAGGTGCTTAACTAAAATAAACATTGAGATTTAGCCAGAGAGATACAGCTGGGGAAGAGAAAGGGAAGGTAGCATGCATTTCAATCACAGAAGAGTGAGAAGGCAAAGTGGCATGCAAAGGGGACGACTCTTCTGTGGCACCTCCAGCATTTTTTGTCTGTAAGGTTTCTCTGCACTGGCCACCTCTCCTGGCTTCACTACTGCCATTTCTAAGGGGTACAGATTTATAAACCAAAAAGAACGAGACAAATGTATAATTGCTTGTTACATTAAAATCTGGTTCTGCGCTGAAGAGTGAATGTAAACATGGGATCTTTTCTCTCAACAGGCCCATTCCCCATGAGTCAGAGCTCTTCATTTTAATGACCAAATGTCATTTCTTATTACTTTTGTCTCCTGCAAGTTCGGCACAACCAACACA
Source organism: Sternotherus odoratus (assembly GCA_032164245.1). Lineage (NCBI taxonomy): Eukaryota > Metazoa > Chordata > Testudines > Kinosternidae > Sternotherus > Sternotherus odoratus. Next base: position 278,085,772 of record JAVMKO010000001.1, on the reverse strand, counting down.
GCTACCAGACCTGAATTGTCTTCTTGTGCCTCCGCAACAGAACAGTTCATTAAGTTCCTATGACTTCCACCTCTGACGACTGAATAGGGCTGAACAGGTGACAGAAGGGCATAAGTTAATACTGTTGGTGATGGGTGAGAAAGAAAGAACCCAGCTTGATTCAGAGCGCAGGTTGCATGAGCAAAGCTGGAAGTTAGTAAAATAGGACTTGGGGTAAAACTTGTTTTGCAGACAATGGGAAGGCGTCCACTGATTGCAATGGGCATCGAATCACAGCCCACACTGAATGCATTTGATTTGGAATGACTGACAAAATAAACACCGTGTCCCACAATGGCATTTTTACAGTCACTGTTCAGAGCAGAGCTGTACTGAAGGTTTGTACTGTTCTTTGTAAAGGTCATACCATACCAAACAGCATGGAGAGGAAACCTTGCAAGAAGATTCTGTCCCAGTGTAACTTAATCCTAATTTTCATGCCTTAAAAACATTAAAAGACATTCTTTTGTTTTTAACCATCCTTCTTTTGATAGGAGTTCTCTCTTTACTACCTGTCTGATGCTGCCAGGTACAACATCTGACAGTCACATGGCAAAGGAAGTGCCCTTTGGAGGTCAAATTCTAAAATACTCTTTTGTGCAGATTTATGTATTTTCAATCTGTTCCATACCAGGGCATTTCAGGACATTACCTCCTAAATGACACCTATCTTGTTTGTGCAGTGATTTTGCAGTGGCAGGGACAATCTAAAGTATTTTCTGTTTTAAATTTTGTGACCCTATGATCCTTGTTCGAATCAAAGTTTTCTGGTCTTTCTTGTCCGCACTGTACATAAGTTGTGTGAACTGATTTTCTATGATCAGTTTATCTAGTTAGATCCAGTGCAATCAGACTGAGGTCAGATGTCCCCCTCTTGGTTTATCAATGTTATATGTTTCCACACATAAGGAGCAGCCATACTTCTATCACACTTTTAGTCAGAATGACTGTCGGTTTCGATTTATTAAAAAGAAAAACAACAACAAAGAAAAAGCCAACAAAAAATTCCCAAGGGCTAGACTAGCACCTTGCAACATGCCATCTGTAAGAGTATCCAGAGAGTCACAACATGGTCTCATCTTCCCTATTGATCTATGAGGAAAATGAGCTATGCCAGCCCTTTTCCTGGTACAGCTAATTCCTCCTTCCACGCCAGCTCAGCTGTGCTAGCTGGCACAGTGGGCAGTGCCAAGACTATAGCCACTCCTTACCTCTGCTGACCCACTCCCACCCAGAATTGGGTAGAAGCCTGGAAGTGACTGGTCTCCCACCTGTGCTGTGATTCATGATGTGAGTAGCCCATGCCCTCATGTTCCTGTGTGAGCACACAGACCATTTCACAAGTGAATCCTACAAAAGAACACATGGAGTATATAGGTCAAAACTCCCATTCAGCCTAGTTTAGAGTAGAGACCAGAGAGGGAGAATGATCCGAAAGCCTAGTGGTTCCCACACTCTCCTGGGAGACCCAGCCCTGCGCCAATGAACATTTACATATTTTATAAAAGGTGGAACGGCTTCTAGAGGCGAGATTACCACCCAAATAGCCTATGCCCAGTGGTTAGAGCACTCCACTGGAAAGGCCGTCTCAAGGGTCCAGAGTGGCCTGGGCCACTTCCAGCTTTTGAGGCAGCTCGCAATAATAACAATAAAAAATGATGACACATGAAAACAAAATAAGGCACCAAAAAAGAGTGAGACATAATTTTAATTTTTTTTATTTAACAAATGCTTTTCTAGCCTTTTTCTGCGCAAATACACTAATTATTGAGGAAAAAATAGCTTTCCTGCAATGTCACAGTTGATATTAAGCATGGAGAGTCCATGCAAATGCTCTTGTCCCATAGTTGAACAGTGATAGTTCTTACCTGCTTCAACATGTAGACGGTGCGTTCACCTGAAGCCACTGATGCAGGCAAACTGACAAAAATACCAAAGAGTACAAGTGCGGGTATTTCTCTTTTGGCTTGCAGTACAATTTAAAGTTCATGGAATATATTTGTTTGAGGAAGATGACCTCGTCACTGAGATCTTTGGAGATTTCTTTGTTGGCCTGTTGCTGAAATTGTTCAGCTGCAGAAAATAGATCTTCATTACTCAGTCTGTTGAACTGCCAAAGAAAACCCCGCAAAGGGTAGAAATTAATCGCAGTGACTCAAATCGACACATAAAACCTGATTGAATAGAGTTAATGATGACAAGGAAGACATTGACCCTATAATGCCGTTCAGCATTGGATTCAGTAGGTAAGTTGCGATTGGTGGAGAACTCAGATGAAATGCCAATATTCTGTGCTATTAATTTGGACGCAGTCAGGATCGCATCCCATTGTTCACGAATCTGTTGAATGTCATTGATAAGACTTTCAGTGTTATCCCTCTCAACATCAAGTGTGGCATTGCATGCTTGAATTATCAGATTAGTTTGGTGGATCATTGTAAGAAGCTTCATCCACAAAGATGACATCAGAATGCATTCAAATTTGGATATGTGCTTCTGAATAGACTGAAATTCAGTTTGAGCCTGTGCAGTGAGATTGAGAGATTCAAGCTCATTTAAAGCCTTTCTCACTGAATTCAAATGCTACACAACTGGTTGAATACCATCAATCTATGCAGACCATCTAGTTTTGGACGTCCCATGCAACGAAACAGGAAGATATTGCTTCAGAATGTCCCACTTTTGTGGACTGCTGCTGAAGAGATTGTACATTTGCTGAACAGTTCCAAATTAAGTAATTGCCTCCTTGCATGATTCATCATAGTCAACACCTACAAAGTTTAGTGTGTGGTTTCCACAGCTGGAGAAAATACAGTCTGAATTATGCTGAAGCAGAACTGCTTGTACACCTTTGTACTTCCCATCCATCTTAAATGCATTGTCATAGGCTTGACCAATCCAGACTTGAAAATCTAACTTAAAACCTTCTAGAATTGCTAGCACTCAAGCAGAATTTTTTTTTCCAGTTTTTCTTGTGAAATTTGTGGAAACAAAATAAACCTTTCTTCAATTGAAAATGTTCAGTTGTCTACAATCTTAACACATCGAATAACCATATTAGTCTGTTCCTTGTGAGAACAATCTGGAGTGGCATCAATAGTGGTTGAAAAATACTTGGCATTTCGAATCTCATCAAGAATTGTTGTTTGTATGAATGACCCACATAGCTCAATAAACATGTTTTGTATGTGTGTGGAGAGAGAATGGACTTGCATGTGCTTTTGATTTTCTTGCAATTCTCAAACACGTGTAACATGCTCTGATAAAAGTGGGCCATATTTGCTGAGGAGCTCAGCTATGTCTAGAACATTTCCATTTGCACAATCACCAATACATTGACTAGAACCAAAGAAAGCCAATCTCCAATCAGAAAGAAAAATGACGACATTCAGGATGCACTCAAGACGTCTTTTCCAGTTATTAATTTCTGTAGAGAATTCAGTCAAGAGTAAATTCTCAACTGATGCTGTCCTACTTGCTGATTTCCATGCAACATAGTTTTCTTTGTGTGACGTTGAACTCTCATGTGATGGTATTCGGTCTTTCAACTTCCTTCAACCTCTGTTGATTCTCCATCCTGATTGATCAAGGAGAACTGATGCATTTGCAGCACTTTTGTTCAAAATGAAGCAGGATGCACAGTACGGAGATTGTTTTTCCGTACTCCAGCATAACCAGTCTCTTGTGCAGGTCTCACCATTTGGAAGAGTTTTTGTCAGCAGATGAGTAGGGAAAGCATGATTATCAGTATTTCATGGAATGTTACTTGGAATTTCAAAACAACTAATTTGAAGAAAAGATTGCATTTGGGCAGCATTGCTCTTGTCAATAATTCCAATGTCAGTCACAGTCAAACCTGTAATATTCATGAATTGCTCTTGCTGCATAAGATCTACATCAGGGTTTTTCAAACCGGGGGTCGCGACCCCTCAGAGGGTCGCCAAGCATTCCCAGGGGTGTTGCGAGCTCCCGGCGCTGCTTAAAAGCCGCAAAATGAATTACTTCCACATTCGGCGGCTTTTCGGCAGACATACCGAGCTATTTCGGGAGCGCTCGGCATGTCCGCCGAAAATAGCCGCCAAATGCGGAAGTAATTCAGTCAGCGGCTTTTCGGCGGACATACAAGGGTCGCGCCGCTGGGCAGCTGAAGAAAAAAGGGTCGCAGTTCAGGTAAGTTTGAGAACCGCTGATCTACATCTTCCTGTTGTTGCTGAGTTTCTTCGTTGTACACAGGATCTTCTGCTGCATCTGTTACTGTTGGCACATCTCCTTCTTGATTACTGTCCTCATGTTCAGGTATTGGCATTGAAATATCATCTGTTGCAGTTGCGGAGTTTTCATTATCTGTAGCACTGTTTGTTGGGTAAAGTGTGTTTTCCAGTTGTCATAAGTGTAAAGTGCTGGAGAGAGTTAATGTTACCTGAGATGTTAGGAATCATTAAAAAAGGGATAGAGAATAAGTCGGAGAATATCTTATTGCCCTTATACAAATCCATGGTGCGCCCACATCTTGAATACTGCGTACAAATGTGGTCTCCTCATCTCAAAAAGGATATAGTGGCACTAGAAAAGGTTCAGAGAAGGGCAACTAAAATGATTAGGGGTTTGGAACGGGTCCCATATGAAGAGAGATTAAAGAGGCTAGGACTTTTTAGCTTGGAAAAGAGGAGACTAAGGGGGGATATGATAGAGGTATATAAAATTATGAGTGGTGTGGAGGAAGTAAATAAGGAAAAGTTATTTACTTGTTCCCAAAATAGAAGAACTAGGGGCCACTCAATGAAATTGGCGTGCAGCAGGTTTAAAACAAATAAAAGGAAGTTCTTCTTCACACAGCGCACAGTCAACCTGTGGAACTCCTTACCTGAGGAGGCTGTGAAGGCTAGGACTATAACAGGGTTTAAAAGAGAGCTGGATAAATTCATGGAGGCTAAGTCCATAAATGGCTATTAGCCGGGATGGATAATGAATGGTGTCCCTAGCCTCTGTCTGTCAGAGGGGGGTGATGGATGGCAGGAGAGAGATCGCTCGATCATACCTGTTAGGTTCACTCACTCCGGGGCACCTGGCATTGGCCACTGTCAGTAGACAGGATGCTGGGCTAGATGGACCTTTGGTCTGACCCAGTATGGCCGTTCTTATGTTCTTATGAGAACAAGTGACGTAAGAGCTTCCCTGCCATGAGAGAGGGAGGGAGGGGTTTTAGAGTTTTAGTTTTCGTTCTGCTGGCCATGCAGCATGAGCCTGGGTCCGGGAGCTTATCTCTAGCTGTGGAGATGACTCTGCTTCTTTCTTATATTCCTACTTAACTGACTGTAAGTGATCTTTTGACTTCTTAAGCCTGTGCCTATTTGGGGTGTCTCTGTCCATTTGAGATCAGAAGTTAGAGAACTCTAAATTGTAAGCTGTACTGTGCTTATGTTCTATGCTCTTTTCTTTATTAAATCTTTTAGTTATAAAACGTTTGGTTTACTTCCCTTAAGGTTTCCTTTGCTTTCGGGCTGGGAAGAGAGGAGGGAGGGAGGAGGTAGGTAAACAGATCAGCTCGGGGTATAAGCTGAGGAACGGCGTCTGTCTCTCTCTCTTCAACGAGAAGAGAGGAGGGGGGAGGTGACAGCCTCCAGGTGTCTGACTCTGGCTCTCAGGGAGGGGGACAGAGTTAGGGTTTTGGGGAGTCTGAGTACCCCAATCCAAGGCCTTGGATATCTACTCAGATGGTGGCAGCCGTGGTTCCCCAAGGTCCCAACTGGTAAAAGGGGGGAGTCTTGGGGTATAGAGAATTTAACTTGGCTGGGAAGCAGCTAAAGTTAAGTGGTCTGGCTAAAAAGAGCCCTTTCTCTGTACTCGAGAGCACAGAGGCTGGGGTACCCCCTCTTACACCAGTGGTTTGAGAAATGAAGTTATTAGCTTTGAGCTCTTAGCTGCTGCTTCACTCAGATTTATTTTGCCTTCTCTTCCTTGCACCACTTTCAACTCTCCTCTTCATAGTGATCTATCTGGTCAATATGTAGCCTGTCCACACATGAAATATTCTGCTGTGAATCAAAACTCAAACAGGCATGGTATAATATAACCAGCTGAGCTGAAGACAAAGGGATGACCTATATATAGTAAACACAGACATGGATACAGACAAAGGAATAATGTCCAAAAAATTTCAAATGTGTGTCCTCACAAAACTCACTGTAAAAGATTGTCCTCACAAATTTTCACCTTGAATCAGGGCCTATAGACTTCGAAAGCCTATGATGATAGCCAAGCTACAGCTCAACCAACCAACCAATCACTCTTTTAGCTACCATATGAAGATAATAATGAGTAATTCTCACACATTAATAATTCCTTAGTCAATTAGATGTAAAACTCTAAATGCACTAAGGGTACGGCTACACTACTTGCCGATTGGCGGGTAGCGCTTGATGTATCGGGGATTGATTTATCGCATCTCATCTACACGCAATAAATCGATCTCCCAATCAATGCCTGTACTCCACCTTGGCAGGAGTAAGTGGAGTTGGCGGAGGAGCGACCACGGTTGACCAGCCGCCGTGGAGATGGCCAAGTAAGTCGACTTAAGGTACTGCAACTTCAGCTATGCTATTCACAGAGCTGAAGTTGCGTATCTTAGGTCAACCCCCTCTGTAGTGTAGCCCAGCCCTAAAATGTAACAATTCTCTACCTTTCAACACACATTTGATCCAGCACCAGCCACTATTAGTGGTTTGTTTATATAATCAGCTGATCTAAGAGGACACATTCATCACAGTCTAATCTTGTGCCATCAGAACAGATATATTTTTATTAATATTTATGAACACTTTTAACTGTTTAATATGACAAAATCTATATCAGTTAACAAAAAAAATTATGGCTTTGGTGTCCCCCCATTCCCTGTAAGTAAATCACATCTCTTATTTGCTTAAATTTGCAGCTCTAAGCTGAGAATGTGTCACATTTTGGTCTGATAGAGACGTGCATAAAAACAAGTTGTGAAACTTATTAAATGCCAAAAAATTAACAAGTGTCTAAATCTGAGGCCCCTTTTGAGCTTGAGGCCCAGGCCAAATGTGCCCCCCCCCCCCCCGATTGGCCTGGCACCGGGGAGGAGAGTGACCTGGGTTTGAGCTGTTGCTCCCAATCAGGCAGAGTGGGGACGAGAACCAAGTCTCCAACATCTTGGCTGAGTGCACTACCCACTGGATTATAGGATTGTGACGGTGCTGTTCCTGGTGGGATCCAACTGTGCGTGTCAGATCAGGACAGATTGCTTCCAAAGGGGCAACTACAGCCCAAAGCTGGGGGTTTTCCACACTAAGGCAAACCCAACCAGCCAAACAGAAAAGACTTTGGTTTCGCCCCACTGGCTAACCACAAGTCACCCAAGCAATCCCCTTAGACACTCCAGCTTCCCAGTATCACCACCAGCAGCCACCTGTCCTGGGGACCAATGGTTATGAAAACCAATACCCCAAATAAAGAAAACGGTTCTCCCCAATTCCAAAGAATCAGGCCCCAGACCCAGGTCAATATACAAATCAGATCTTCCCACAAATCACGCTGTTGCCAATCCTTTAGAATCTAAAATCTAAAGGTTTATTATACAAGGAAAAAGGTATAGGTGAGGGTTAAGAATGGTTAAAAGAAATCAATTACATGCAGTAATGGCACATCTCTTGGTTCAGGCTTGCAGCAAAGGTAGAATAAACTGCAGGTTCAAATCAAAGTCTTTAGAAAGCATCCCATTTTAGGGATGGGTCAGCACCTTAGTTCAGAGTTCACCTGTGTAGCAAAGTCCATTCAGAGCTGGAAGCAAGACAGGCTGCAGGCTGAAGGTAAAGACCAAATGGGGAATGTTCTTCCAGGCTTTATAGACTTCCTCCTGTGGGTGAAGACCCTCCTCCTCCTTATGCAGAGTCTGGCTGCAAACTGAAGGTTCACAGCCACATGGTCCAATCACCAGACTCTCAATGATTCAGCTTTTGCCCAGGCATGTCCCACTCCTGGGGAGGCTCCTCTCCTCGGGTGTGGACACAGTTCATTGTGCAGTTGATGGCCCTTTAATGGGCTTGAGTTAGCACCAGCGTGTCTGAGCTTTCACAGGAGCCAAGCCTAAGTTTGAAGTACAGGCACCTTTTATCCAATATCCATAACTTCAGTTCCCAAATAGATACACACATATGGTCATAGACACCTGTTATGACCCCCTTCACATAATATTTGGTACCCCAATGATCTATATGGTACCAAATTATTCCAGTAACGTGACAAGGATATAAAAGGGAGTGGGGTGGGGGGGGCACCAAAACCTCCAGTAGTTATATTTTGTGTGGGGCCCAATCTAGTAGGCATTCTCAGAGGCTGCCTACCAGATGAGGTCCAACATATGACACAGGGTGGGGAAAACCTCCTTTGTGAAGCCCACCATGACTTAAGTGCTGCACAGTTCAGCACTATCAGGCTGTAGGCATATATGTGCATGCCCACTGGCAGAAATTTAGACACCCTTAGGGGACTATGCCAGTCGAAACTTAGGTGCCAGGGGATTAGGTGGCATATGAGCAGGGGCTTTGAGAATTTAAATTTTGGATTTAGGCACCTAAAGTAGCAATTAGGTGCCTAATTCCATTGTGGATCTAGCCTTGTGTGTTCCCTCTGACAGTCTTCAGAGCGCTGAACACAGAATGACTGTGTGTTTCTGCAGAGAGCAGAGTCCTTAGAGACTTAATGAGACAGCACAAAGACAATCTACGGGATAGATGGCCCAGCAGTTACATAGCTAAAAATACCATTGCTGACTAGCTCAATCCTAATAAAGAGGGACAATCCCCTTCACAGTTGACAGACATATCAGCATCTTTGGTGTCATTGTTCTTGAGGGAGTTTTGAAATAGAGGGTCGTAGTCTCACTGATCTTAATTATGAGTGATTTTTAATTCCTGATAAAGAATATAATCATTGAACCATAATAGTTTCCCTTTCTGCCTTAAATTCCTCCTCTGGTCCCCAAAAGAGAAGTAAAATGTTATTCCTGTCTAATAAGTAGGTAACTCAAATACTCTCCAGGTCTGAAGCACAGTTCTGTGTGGTTCAAAAGCTTGTGCCTTCCACCAACAGAAGTTGGCCCAGTAAATCATCGAATATCAGGGTTGGAAGGGATCTCAGGAGGTCATCTAGTCCAACCCCCTGCTCAAAGCAGGACCAATCCCCAACTAAGTCATCCCAGCCAGGGCTTTGTCAAGCCTGCCCTTAAAAACCTCTAAGGAAGGAGATTCCACCACCTCCCTAGGTAACCCATCCCAGTGCTTCACCACCCTCCGAGTGAAAAAGTTTTTCCTAATATCCAACCTAAACCTCCCCCACTGAAACTTGAGACCATTACTCCTTGTTCTGTGATCTGGTACCACTGAGAAGTCTAGATGAGGGATCGGCAACCTTGGCATGCGGCCCTCCCAGGATAAGCACCTTTGGCGGGCCCGGCTGGTTTGTTTACCTGCTGCGTCTACAGGTTCGGCCAATTGCGGCTCCTACTGGCGGCGGTTCGCCGCTCCGGTACAATGGGGGATGCGGGGCCATATGCCAAGGTTGCCGATCCCTGGTCTTGATCCATCCTCTTTGGAACCCCCTTTCGGGTAGCTGAAAGCAGCTATCAAATCTCCCCTCAGTCTTCTCTTCTGTAGACTAAACAATCCCAGTTCACTCAGCCTCTCCTCATAAGTCATGTGCTCCAGCCCCCTAATCATTTTTGTTGCTCTCCGCTGGACTCTCTTCAATTTTTCCACATCCTTCTTGTACTGTGGGGCCCAAAACTGGACACAGGTCTCCAGATGAGGCCTCACCAATGCCGATATGTCCGTCGATCTGCTGGCAATGCCCCTACTTCAACAACCCAAAATGCCGTTAGCCTTCTTGGCAACAAGGGCACACCTTTGACTCATATCCAGCTTCTCATCCAGTGTAACCCCTAGGTCCTTTGCTGCAGAACTGCTGGCTAGCCATTCGGTCCCTAGTCTGTAGCAGTGCACGGAATTCTTTCGTCCTAAGTGCAGGACTCTGCACTTGTCCTTGTTGAACCTCATCAGATTTCTTTTGGCCCAATCCTCAATTTGTCTAGGTCCCTCTGTATCCTATCCCTACCCTCCAGTGTATCTACCACTCCTCCCAGTTTAGTGTCATCTGCAAACGTGCTGAGGGTGCAGTCCACACCATCCTTCAGATCATTAATAAAAGATATTACCTCTCCCACCTTGTCTCTTGCATATCCTGGAACCCACCATGGTTAGAACACTGCAAATTACATCTCTCATAAGTCGCTCACTTCTCAAAGACTGTTTTTAAAACATTTTATTTGGTATGGCGAAGTTCTGTAATGATGCTGGCGTGACACAAACGCAGGAAGACTCTCAGTAAACTCTGATTATGTTGAAAGCTGGCTGCTCATCGCTACAGTCAGAGCTACAGTCTTGCCTACTGAATAAGACATACTTCCATGGAGGGAACGTGCACAAATTCAGATACACTCAGTTTTAAAATGTCCTAACAAGCACCTTTCAGTTCCAGCCCATTTTTTAATACACTCCTCACTCCTGCAGATGCCATTGCCTACCTATGGAGCGTACACTTAGCCCAAAAAATCCACTCTCCCGGAGAACAGTGCATTACTTTTAGAGGAAACAGGATTTATCTCAACCCTGCCTCTGCAGTAAAGATTGGACCCAAAGCCCACAGAAGCCACTGGGAGTCAAACTGAGCAGATCTCTAGCTCTTTCTCTCATTTCCCCGTCTCTAATATGGGGATAACAATATCTCCTATCTCCAGTCCTTCATCTGTCATGTCTATTAAGATGTTAAATTCACAAGGCAGGGATTCTCTCATCATTTTAATGTATTAGCACAAGGGATCCTGATCTCAGCTGGGGCCTCTAGCTGTTAATAATACATAAATAAAGTAATTAACTAATAACAACAGTGTCCGCATGATGAAATAAATATATATTGGAATTATCTCCATGACTCCTAACAGGTATAAGCTAAATTGTATTATTATTATTTTGAATACAACAATTTCTGTATTTCCCTAAGTGGCTGGCATGCAGCCAACAATTGAATAAAGCTGAAATGCCTTCTGTCAGTCTCGGCTTCTGACCCCCCCCCCCTACCCCCCCAGGTACTGTACCATAACCCCTTGACTTTGGGCACCACAATGGATCTGTGAAACCAAGCAGATTCTTTTGAATCAGATCCATGCTGGAGAATTTGACCCCAGTTTTAGAACACTGACTAGGTTTGTTCCTGTACCCGAGTGAGGAGCCAATGCGTTTGGGAGATTTGCCAAAGCACCAGTTCAGCCCAATTACCTGGGACGCATTCTGGGAAATTTCTGTCCACAAGCAAAACTTTGGCTGGTTCTCCTCACATCAACTGATGCCTCAGCAGAAACTCTGGCTTTGCAGTTTCCCTGCTGTTTTAAAGCAACACTCGAGTCAATGTCACATCTATGCTACAAGGATGAATATCAATTTTCAATATTAAATGTTGTTGACTGCAACAGCTTTTCCTCCTAATGTCATCCAAAATCCAACTGGAAAAAGCACACAAAGTTAACAGACAGCTGCAACTTTATTGGATTTACCTTTGTGATATGATGGGGCCCAATCCTGCAAACTATTACACATATATATTGTTTTCCTCACGTTCCAGTCAATGGGACTCACAGCAGTAGAGAGGGGATTACAGAGTGCTATGGTTCAAACCAGTAGAAGCTGGTGTAAGTCAGAATCAAGCCATGTGTCTCTAGTTGAGAGGTAGCTAGCTCTGGGTAACAGATTCTGTCTGTCCTTTAAGAGAGATGAATCAGCTGCAATGAGACGGGGTGGAAAGTTCCCAAGGACATGGCAGGAGGGTGCGGTAAGGATGGAACCCATGGTGGGGCTATCAGAACCACACAGGCACCTCACTGCGCTGGCAGAGCAATGAGAGGAACTGGAGGGATGGCATAAAGGAAAATATTGTTCCCAGGCCTCCAGGGGGGCGCTGGGTCTCTGGTCTCTCTCCAATAAAAATAAGGACATGTGGTGCATACACCATGACAAGTAGCTCAATGTTGGGGTCAGTTACATCCCAGAGTGGATTATTGTATGAAAAAGTGAGAAAGCTCTTCTGAAAAATGCCCTGTAGACTTGGGGAAGCTGGACTGAGTAGAAGCTAGGCGATCATCAGTTGTGGTCCTCTCTTCTCCATTCATTGCTGTTAATATTTCTCTGCACGCCACAACCCTTATTATTAACCAAGGCATCGTGGCTCAGATTTTTAAAGGTACTTAGCCACTGCTGCACAGGATGCATCAATGCCTAGACTGAGGTAGGGATTTAAGCACTTAGGAGCCTAAATCCCATTGGGTGTCAATGGGATGAGCACATCAATGCCTAAATACTTCTGAAAATCTGGGCCCCTATCCTGATCTTCGGGGAGGCCACTAACAATTTCCTGCTATACAGGTGAGATAATGGAGAGGTTGTATCAGGTCACTTCAAGCACTGGGAAAAGAACCCGGGTCTCTGCTATTGCACAGCCAAGTCTCATTCACTTGACCACACTTTCAGAATGAAGGTGCCAAATTATGTGTTTGGCTGTCCTAACTGTAACCACGAAACCACACTTTGCTTCTAGAGTCAGAACTAAAACCCAGGAATCCTGATACTCAACATTCCAGCAATGTCTAATAAATAGTTCCCATACCAGCTCCTAGTGTGACCTAGGTCAGCTCTAACTGATGCCAGCTAGAATAGTCTCCTAGGGACTACTTTGCTAACCAAAGACCACTGAAATGCACTATGCTCTGCCCATGCTCCCTGCAGCATGCCCTGGCTCAATGGAGAATGCCGCCTGTGCTTATGGGGAGGAGAGAGAGAGAGGTGCAGAGCTGGCTATGCTGTCTTTATGTCTTCTAGAAGTCCTCTATATTTGCACTCCTCGAGCAGCAAAAAGGGATTGAGCTGGGGGCCAAGAACTAACCTTTTCTTTGGAATTAAGCCACGTTTAATTACCCCCCACTCTCAAATCTGGACTGCTATTGCCTTATGGGCAGATTCCCCCTGTCAACCCCATCTCCCCCGCCCCCAGTGCCTTGCACTGGCTGAACTGAGGACTGCTCTAACAACACAGCTCCTGAAGTGGAAATTTCCCAAGGTGGCTGATAATCTCCAGAAAGAGCAAAGTACAAGTTGAAAAAGCTTGGACTTAAGTCCTTAAATATTTTACCTGAGATTTTAGAAGACATTAGTCCAAGGAACAAACCTGGAGACATAGACAGACCATAGTGTCTTTCCACTGCCAAGTACTTGGTATTTATTTCGACAACTAAGGCAGACTTCTGTGCTGAAAGGGTTTTCCCAGCCACTTCCCCACACTAGGACAGAGGGGTATCTTCTGAGCTACTACATATTTCTTCAAACAAGAGCCAGGGAGGAGAGAGAAATAATGACTGAATCTCTTCCTGAGGTTTACAAAGGAGCAACAGTTACTGGGCTTTTTAGAATGAGGAAATAATGGCAATAAACCCCTTTTTCTTTGGGGGAGGAAGGGATGGACTCTGCAAGCAGAGTCTTGTGAGAGCAAGAAGATGTGAGACAGAAAGGAGGGAGTGAAAGTGGCTTGGGGAAACTGCTGCCACACGGTGTATGAAGAGAGGAGAGTAGTAAACCTTTGACTTGTTTTTCACAATTAAACCATCAGAGTGATTGCTGGAAAAGAGCAGGGGAAGAAGACAAGGGAGCCAAACTGAGTGCTTCTGAGATGTGCTTCTGAGAACAACCTCAAAGTCCATGTTCATGATAGAAATGGTGCAGCTATCTGTGGAAAGGCTGATGTTACCTTGTAGCTCTCTCTACTAACACTGTCCCTTTCTGTGCAGCCGTCAAGCAATATTTAAAGGTAATAAGTGAGTGAAAAAATTAATTATACATCTTGGAAGGAAATAGGAGATTCTTCAAAAAGCAGGCCAAGGACATGACCTGGTACCTCTGAGGAAGAGACCTGGATTGAGGATTAATTCAGTATTGTTTCAGTAGGCTTTGAAAATGTAAATAACTATACGTTTGTTTTTCCTAAAGAGGCGCACAGCTTCAAGGGCAGGCCAGCCAGCCATCTTTAGTGCCTGATGGGAGGAAAGGAGAGCCACAGCTGGCAGGGGGGCAGAGTGCAGTTGGCTATAGGTATATGGTCTTGTATATGTAATAAATACTGAAGGATTTGATGAGCTTGAGGGTAAAAATGTCCCTCTTCTTGTAGCACATCCCACCCTCTGAAGGAAGAATTCAGTGGAAATACCACAAAGTGGGAGCAACACTGAGTTGTCTTCCTCTTGGGTTTTTCGTTGGAAGAAAGAGAGCTTGGTGTATATAAGTGGTATTATAACTACACACTTAGAATTTATGCCTGATGTCAAGACAACCTGGCATACATACCTGTGACAGAGATATCCAAAGCAGTTCTATGAATGCTTAAACAATTCCAACCTCTCCTACACAGTTCATTTAAAAAGACTCCCTGGATGATTCTATGACCAGTAACATAATGGTTATAACAAGCCACCAGAACTTGATAATTTGTCTCTTATACAGTAAGACTGTGAAGAAAACCTGGATTTGTATTATCCCTGGCTGCTTTCATGACCAGATGTTAGGCTACATTTGAACAGGCTTCCTTAGACATCTGAAACTTTTCATTGTTTATCTGGACCATTTAAGACTCTCCCATCAATAGTCTTGGGACAGCAAAGGGTGCATCACATGAAGTAGGAGTGGAGAATGGACTGAAAATCCATTGGAGAAGATAAAGGCACATTGATCTGTTGTGATTATCTCTGCCCCATTTGGATGGGGGCAGCTTTGAAATTTATTCACACTGAGATGGGAATGAACTCCACTAGTGGAACGTTCCTTGAAAAATCTGCTCCTTGCTGAAGGCTTTGCTGTGCACCTCTGACTCATTCGTGTGATGGCTCAGATGAGTAGTCCCATTGACTCTGTGGCTCATATGTCAATGGTATTACTCACATAAGCATTTACTACCATAAGCAAGGGTTGCACAGTTTGGATCCTTTGGATCAAAAGACATCCCAAGGATCTCTCCTAGTTCTCTTATCCCCTTGTCCCTTGCTGAAGGCAAGATGATCAGGTGGAATTTTTATGAGAAACTTGAAGGGCATAAATGGAGACATTATCTCTCCTAGTTATATGCTGGGATCTTTAGGGAATAGAGGCAGAAAAGAGAAATCTTCAGTGTCATTTAACTCATGGAAACCTAAGGAAGCATGTTACAGAGGTTTATCAACCTGCACCTTTTGTTCTGTGGAGGGAGGACCTGGTATATCTGAGACTGTTACCTATTTCCTATAAAGTGTAAGGAACCCACACAGAAAACATCAGAACAAACTGGCAATAGAGGCTTGAAGGCTGAAGATGAATTTGCCACAGTATTGTCTCTACAGTTAGCTGGTCCCTCCTGTCAGCTATAGTGAATGCTGAGCCTGTGGTGTTCTTTTCCAAAGAGCAGAGTCAACCCAAGAACATATAGTTTCAGGATGGAGTTGGGACAGTTTGATAGAGAGAGAGGCAGTGAGTTGGTAGGAAAATTGTAAAATTTTTTACAGGTTTATCCTGACTAATTGATAGGGCAGGATGCAGAGAGTACCACAATCTAGGTGTATACAAAAACATTTAAAACGGCAGTGATCAAAATTAAAAAATTATCCAGATAAGTATTTACTCACATGTTTTCTTTGCTATAGGTTAACAATCATAACAAGAGGAGGAAAACATTCTGATACAATCACATTCTGAAATGATTACACTAATCTTTCATATACTGCAGATACAGCCAAAAGGAAGAAAAGATTATTTAAACAGAATGTAATTCTTGCATATGTAAGTTGTTTTATTTGTGAACGTTTGTTACTATTCTTTTTTGGAGGAGATGGAAAAATTGACTTGTTGTGATTGCCTAAAAAACTTTAATTTGAAATTTATCTCATTTTCCAAAAAATGATCTCTCATCTGATTAAGTATGTCTTGCATGCCAAGTCTCGTGTTTGATACACTTGTTTTAGATGGTGAAACAAAGGTATTTCAGTTTCCTTTTTTATCTGTTCAAACTTCAGAAAAATGCCAGTTTTGACGTATAAAATGTGCGTTCACATTCTTTTCATTCCCCCCGGCCACCCCATTTTTAAGTTTATTTGACAATGACACTGTATCAACTTTTTGTATCAACTTGTACATTCCTTCTGCTGACAAATCCATGGCACAAGCAAACCAAGACCAGAAAAATACAATGCTTTGCTCTGTTGGAAGAATTTAACTTTTTCCTCATGTATATGTTCAGACATAGAAGTAAACAAAACATTCACTTATACATATTTTCAAAAAGCTGTCAATTTTTATGATGATAATAATAAGACAGCTGTTCAGCAACTTCTCTGATATTCCAGGTAAGATTTTAGTGCTTTAATGTATTATTTGACATGTTTTGAGATGGGTACCATACCTTGTTCACTACAAGGGGAGGAGGATTGAGACCAGATATGTTGCTTCTGGGTTCTTAATTTCTGTACAATTCTTCTTGCACATTCCACACCCTCTGGCCTTGATTCCTCCCCCCCCCCTCCATTTCAGACATGTCTGGACTCTGACAATGGGTGGGGGGGTTAGGTGCTAGAAACTAGAGGTGAGTGAAACAAAGGATATTCAGACGTGGGTAATAAATTCTGGGCCTTTAGTGAGCCTTGAATCTCAAGAGCATCCAAATCCAGATATCATCCTGACCTCCTGCTTCCCCTTCTCCTCCTAACAGTCCCTGGGCTCCCGTACTGGCCACTGCTTATCCAGAACCATTGGTAGGTCAGTAAATGTACTGGTTCAAGAATAGCAGCCGTGTTAGTCTGTATCCGTAAAGAAAGTGAGGAATACTTGTAGCACCTTAGAGACTAACTAGTTTATTTCAGCATAAGCTTTCATGGTCTATAGCTCACTTCATTGGATGCATAGAATGTACTGGCTATTTCTCACTAGGTTAGGTGGGTGGGGAGGCGGTAGTTCACAAAGAAACCTTGTGCCCCACTCCTGGTGTCTTTGGGAGTAGCCAGATTTAGTCCTCCTCCTTGGTTGTGAGGGGTCTGGGCAATTGTGCATGCTGTCACTCTAATCAATCTTGAGGGGTGGTTAGTCTGCCTGGTCCAGACTTCCCATGTCCTGCAGCAGTGGGAGGGTAAAACATTTCCCTAGTCCTGACTCTGCCTCTTGATTGTCTTTTAGCCAATCCTAAAGCCTAGATGCCCCAGAATGTTCTAGACTAATGGACACCTCACCCATATAACTCACCATCATTAGGAACATTCTGGGACTTTAATGACCAAAATGTCATTTTAAGGACCAAAGTAAATGAGAAAATTTTCTAAATCTCCAAAGCATGAAACGCAGATCAGACAAGAATTCCAGATACCCTCTCTTTCTCTTTAAAAACAACCAGGAGTCTGGTGGTACTCTCTCTCACATACACCCTTCATTACCATTATCTCTGAACATCTCCAGACCAAAGAGGTTTGTTTGAGCTTCATATATTCAAGAATCCAGAGAGTCCATTACCATTAACTGTTAATTATTGAATGCCTCCAGTGTATTAGATGCTGAATTATGTAGGAAAACGTGGCACTTACTATTTAAATTAGACTGACAATGCAGTACAGACAGATTTGTCCATTTTGGGTGGCCACAGTTCTACTCTCTCCTCTGTCCTTTTCTGTACATCAGCACTCTTCTTCCCACCCGTTTCCAAATTCAGTTCCTTCTCTCTATTTGCTCTTCTCCTCTCTTCACCCCCTTCACCTTTGCTGCCCAGGATGTGGTCAGCCTGAAAACCCTGCTCCCATCAGAGCTGTGAAGAACCACGAACCACACCTTCTCCCAGCCAGCTACTGATTTCACACTTTTCAGCTGATTGGTTGCAAAGCTCTGGAGGGAGCTGCACAGAGCACACAGCACAAGTGTTATTTGGGACAGAGGCAGTCAACATGTTTCTCTGGGGTCATCACATATGGGATATTCATTGAAATATAGAGAAAAACCCTGATACTGAGAAAAAACTTCCCTTTACCTTTGGTATGTTCCCATGCACTTCTAACCAATAGGAAAATAGTGGCTCACCTGATTCCATCACACAACAGGTGTGCACACATTCTAAAACAGCATCTACCCTTCTAGTTACTCCAGTAACAATCTATGAAGCACATACTGGGCCAGATTCTCTGCCAGAGTAAATTGGCGTTACTTCATTGTACTGAACACAATGTTTTTAAAATGTATATTCTATGACTAGGGTTTTCAAAAGGTCTTAATATTCCCCTAACTCCACTTCCATCGAAATCAAAGGGAGCTTTACCATTGATTTAAATGGGAACAGACTTATTCCCATTGACTTCAACAGGAGCAGTGTTGGGGCAATGCTAAACATTTTTAAAAATCCCACGATTTTAATTAAAATAGTACTGCTGCCCCTTAACAAGATAGGGTTACATTTTAACAACCATGAAGAACCCTGGTATCTTGAGTCCTTTTATTTCCACCACTATGGCTTGGTCTACACTAGGGAGAGGGGGTGACCTAAGATACACAACTTCAGCTATGTGAATAACATCCTCACAGTGGCAGCGGTCGGCAGTGGGCTCTCCCATTGACTCCAGCTTGCGACTTTTGGTGAGCTGGAGTTCCAGAGGAGACGGTAGTGCCTTTGGCGATCAATTTATTGCATCTTGATGAGAGGTAGTGAAGACACCCTCAGTGCTGTGAGATATCACGTCTCTTATTTCACACAATCAATGCAATAATTAATTATCTACAAATTCCATTGCAGTGAAAAGAGCTTTTTTCTTGAAGGTTATAAATTAATGTTATATAGATGGGCACCAGTGTATATGAAGTTTGGTTTGTCTTTTTACAATAAGTTTGCCTGGTATGAAATATTTTCTGATAACTCATATCTGATGTATCCCTTATTGTTTTGTGATTTTAAAAACCTATTATTATTCCCAAGAAGAAATGAATAAAAGTGCTAAAATATATGTCTCCTGTAGTGCTGTGGTGCAAATTTCAAAGTTTCAGTGAAACACCATGGGCTACAAGGTAATAGTAACGAGCATCAGAGAAATGGAGAATTAGATCAGAGAAGCAGTTTTATGCCTGACATGTTGCTTTCTACTTGTTTTAGTTTTTGTTTTAGACTGTGTGGGCCAAGGTCCTATAAATATTTGTAGAGGAGCTTAACTTTACTCCCAGGACGTTAGTGTAGCTACTCCCTGAAGTACAGTTAAGGGTATGAGTATATTTGCAGGATCAAGTCAGGGCCTATTGGATATGCCTATTGATGATAACTTATTATAGGTTCAAGAATAGCAGCCGTGTTAGTTTGTATCCATAAAGAAAGCCAGGAATATTTGTAGCACCTTAGAGACTAACCAGTTTATTTCAGCATAAGCTTTCGTGGGCTATAGCTCACTTCATCGGATGCATAGACTGGAACAGAAGTAAAATGCATTTATATACACAGAAAGAAAAAAAAAGAAAAAAAATTGTACATAAGCATACCAATTCTAAGAGGGCTTTTAAATGTAGACCTACATTTAAAAGCCCTCTTAGAATTGGTATGCTAATGTACAATTTTTTTTCTTTCTTTCTGTGTGTATAAATGCATTTTACTTCTGTTCCATTCTATGCGTCCGATGAAGTGAGCTATAGCCCATGAAAGCTTATGCTGAAATAAACTAGTTAGTCTCTAAGGTGCTACAAGTATTCCTGGATTAATTTATTATAATTATGGTTTAGTAATTTCCTTCTAAAATGCCTCTATGGATTTATTTTCTCCACTCTTTACCATTCTTTATGTTTTAACTTTTCATTCTCCCTTAATATCCTCTTTTACTAATTGTACCAGATCTTCCCTTTTGCTGTCTCCCATCTTGCTCCTCCCCAGACATTCCTCTGTAGTCTCAGCTGTCTCAGACAAAACAGATCCCAGTAATTTAGTAGTCTAATTGCACAAGAACAGAAAACAAACTTTAGTTTAAACTGGAGGGCAGAGATGCCATTATAGAACTCCAAGCTTCAAAGATAGTGAAAGGTGGAATTCAGACCCTGCTAATTGCTGCTGACTGACTATTGGTCACTTGATAATTAATTTCAGCCCCCATGTTCAGTTATTTTGAGCACAGAGTTTGTTTCTGCTTCTCTTTTTGACAATGTCTGTAATATCCAGCAGATGGCACCTGTCTCTAACTTCTAGCAATGTTTACTTTGCACCCAAAGGCATTAAAAGTATTTCTTTTTTATAATTGTTTAATACTTTATTTTTATCCCACAAATATATTTTTTACATTATATCTATGCTGGAAAATGCTAAATGAAAAGCAAACAAGAATAAATCTGTACCATGCCAATTTTGCCCTGTAGTTTTAGCTGTTAGGTTGCTGCTCTCTATGTTCACAGTGACACCACAGGCTTTTTCAGAGTGTGATGAGAGCCACAATTTAGAAAGAGGTCAGCACAAAGAGAACTCATTAATAATTAAGGCCAATTCCCTTTGTGACTGAATCTATTAGTACAGAGACAAGGTGGGTGAGTTAATATCTTCTATGGGACCTTGTCTCTCTCATATCCTGGGACCAACATGGCCACAGCAACTCTGCAAACAATAATGGAAGGAATCTATTGGTACAGTCATTCTGGATTGTTGTGTAGCCTAACATCTAACCAAGTAGATAAAGCAGTCTAAGGAAACAACAACATAACAATGCCCATGTCCTCCCTCTCTAAGAAAGAAGCAGTTACCGCCAAAGAGTCTGTTATGAATGAATGAATAGAGCAGAGATTTACATGGCTGCTTTATGGATGCAGAGTCTCCCTTCATTTTACCATAGATGAAGACATGAGTGTGATTGAATGACTTCTAATGTCTAATGACACCTGTGCTCCAGTGCTTTTTAAACTTCGCACATGAATACACTGATCCATTTCCAGATGATCCGGGAGGCCCAATTCTTTTGTAGCTCACACAAAAGAAACAGGGAGGGGGAGCATAAGAAACAGGCAGCCCATGGAGCCAAGTGCTGAATAAGTTCTAAACTTCTAAGGGACCTGTTTCTACTGGGGATGGGGACATTAGTACTGGTGTAGGTACACGGATACAATCACCAATGTAGATGTGCTGTAGTGATGTAATACGGGCTTGCTCCATTCAAAGAAGAGTAAAGGCTGTTACTTTGGTTGTCCTGTGATACTGAACTAGGCATCTCTAGAGAAAGGCCGTAAGCCTCTGCAGACTGAGTTAAAGGAATAAAAGCCTTACCTAAAGCCCACTGAAGTCACTAGGAGTCTTTTCACTGGATGGGCTTTGGATTCCACCTTAAGTCTCTCAGCTGATATCCATAGCAGACGCACATCCTCCGGATATCAGACACACAGGGGGACACACACAGCATGCTGAATAAAAGTCCCCAGTAGAGACAGGCTCTCTCACTTGTAACTCAGCAGTTTTATGGAGTCACCACATGTGAACCCTTCCTTGCTCTGGTAGAGAAATTTTGAATCCATTTAAAGGACTTTGGGCAAATAAAACTCAATTTATAGGTGTAAGAGAAAATGGTGTGTCTCCAAAAAAGAGTTAACATTGCTTCATCTGGGAATTGAAATCAACTAATACCATACTATAGCTAGTCATCTGAAGCTGAAAGCCGATTGGCCTTCTGGTCTATACACATTCAGAACAAAGACATGAAGCAGAAGCAGCAGAGAAGAACTGAAAATATCTATGAACTTTAACAGAAGAGGTCATATGTATCTGTTCTGCCTTGCCCCTGTGTCTGAAATAAGATCATCTTCTTCCTTGAACTAAGAAGAGGGAAAGTCCCAAATCAATTCAGCGCATGTCAATGGACTTGTACTCTGCTTAAACAGAAGCTTCATTCCCCATAGGCCTGGTCTATACTTAACAAAATTGACAGCACAGCTATATGATTTTGTGCCAACATAGTTAGGATGATTAAAGCCCTAGTGTAGAGGGAGTTATATTGGCAAAAAAGTCCTTTTGCTGATCTAGCTTATTTTGCTCAGGGAACTGGTATGAGCTGTCCTGACAAAAATCCTTTTTGGATGGTATAAAATGAATCTATCCTAGGAGGATTTGCTGGTATCGTTATACAGATTGAACTAAATTGACAAACCCTTTTAAATGCAGAAAAAGCCTTAGATGTTGTCTAAAACAAAGTGCATGATCAACATCAGTTGTTCCTTCTAGCCAAACTCTAAGCCACCCTCTGTCCAAACACAAAGTTCCCTCAGTTGTGATATTTAGAGTGTGGTCTGGCTATTGTTGATCTCAGTTTCAATGAATTATGTCTAGGTCAACCATGCTAGCTACTGTGGCCGGGGGACAGTGTCATGTTTCAACAATTGATGCAATCTAGTACTCCAATGTTGTCCTGTACTGCTCTGCAAACTCCCCTAAAGTGGCTTGTGTGGCTACTCCATTTCCAAGGGATCAGCCCAGCTGCCGTTGGAGGATGTATGCCCAGAAGTCAATCCAGCTCATACAACTGAGTGCAGCACCAGTGTGGCGGCAGCACATAACAGCAAACTGGCTGACCATATGTGGACGCTCAGTGTGTGGACGCACTGACTCATGTTAGCTTGCACTGAGATAAATCACTTGAGTGAAGCAACACAGATGTACATATGGAATCTAGACAAGGTCTTAGATTGCATTACCTTAAAATCTCCCCGGGTTCCATTACCATTGGTGCCGCCCCAGCAGTGGACGGATCAGTGTCCACATTATGCATCAGCATTTTTATCACTGTTTTGTCTACCTCAGTCGGTCTACTGACACAGTGGTAAAAACAATGGCCACCCATCTGCAAGGGTGGGAGATTTTCAGAAAAGGACGTGGTTCGGGCAGGGCCGGTGACAGGAATTTTGGGGCCCCATACGCAGATCTTGCGCCCCCCCCCGTCTCCTGCTGCCCGCGGGCCCCCCCCCGGCCGGTCTCCTGCCGCCCAGGCCACTCCTCCCCCCCCCGGCCGGTCTCCCGCCGCCCGCGGGCCCCAACCCCCGCATGCGCTCTGGCCACGTGGTCCCTGCATGCGCTCTGGCCACATGGCCCGGCCGGGAGAAGCAATGGGGGGCGGGGGGAGGTTGCTGGGTGCCGGGGGAGGGGGCTGACGAGCGCTGCAGTGGCTGCCCGGAGCCACGCCTTGCTCACAGGCCCAGCGACAAGGGGGTACAGCTGCGTACCGGGCCCGCCCCGGATTTAAGGGGCCCCCCCTTAAGTCCGGGGCCCAGTACAGCTGTACCCGTTGTACCACCCTGTCGCCGGCCCTGAGTTCGGGTGGTCAAGGTTTTATACTGCAGCTTCATGCCATTCGTCTTTCGCTAGATAAGACGGTTGTGCTGGTTTAACTTACATCGGGTTTAAAGCCAGTTTCATTAAACTGAGGAAACCTTGTGTGGAGGCTCTTATTTCGGTTTTGGCGGTTTATTGTGCTTTAGCTTAAACTGCTTCTTACTCAACTGAAGTGAACCAGAAATTAATCTTGTTTAAACTGAAATAGGGGAGTCCACCCAGGGGTTTGAACTGTTTAACTGAATCACTTTTCAATCACAACATTAGTTAAAGCAGTGCAGCTTTCTTCTGTCAGCCAGGCCCCAGTGAGTCCCACTGGGTGCATCCCTCCTACAACTATTTGCTTCTACAAGGCAAGTATGAAGTGCTGCTTTCCCAGAGAACTATATCCTGCCTCTATTCCTTTGTTCAGCCACAGCAGAGGAGGAGGGAGAACAAGAGATGAAGCAACAGCAGCAGCTGTTATGTACTCTTTATGCACTGAACTCAGATTTTAGGATGTATTGTAGCTGCCATAACAGGCTCTTTAGAGATCAGTGTACCTGCATGAGCCTTGTACAACCAACTGTACTAACAAGGAACTTATTATTCACCTGTCGCTCCTCTGGGTACCTTCAACAATTAAGAGCTCACCTGCTAGTTAGTTTTTATACTGCTATAATTATGTTGGTTTAAAAAGTGATATAATTACAGTGATATAACTAGCTAGCGTGGACACAGATATACCGGTATATCTCACTCTCCTTCTACTCTACGGCAAACAGTGGAGAGGCTAAAAGAGAGAGTTTGACTGCGATCTGTGTGAGAGAAGGTACACTAAGAGCTGCATTACCAGAGCTGTGTTGGTGAGTATCTGAGTGTCTGATGGGAGACAGCTTATCAGTTTGACCCTGTGCTTGATTGTTTGTTTGAAAGTGTGAATTGGGAGGGCTTTGTTCCAGGTGGGCCTTGAGTGGGCCTGGCTGTTATAAAAAGGCAGTCAGCTGTGAACCAGCTGAGTGGTGAACAGAGGGAGTTTGCATGGGGAGAGCCCACTGAGGCTTTCGTCTTGCAGGTTTTTCTGAGCAGTTCTTGCAACAGCTGAGGAAACTCTTAGAAGGAAGATACTATGGATGGTGAGTGAGCAGCTGATGTGACCTGCACAGGATGTGCCATGTTTGTCTTTCTTCCACAGGATAAGAGCAACTTTGTCTGTACAAAGTGCAAGCTGGTCTCCATATTCAAAGAGAAGGCTCAAGGGCTGGAGAAACAAGTATCAACCCTGCGTTGCATAAGAGAAAACAAAGATTTCCTGGACAGATGTTAGGATATGCTTCTGTGGGCACAACATTCTAAGGACTCAGAGCAGGCTGCGCAGTGGCGACAGAAGGCTGGTGAGGAAATTTGGCACCACGTGACCTCCAGAAGAAGAAAGAGGAGCGTCCATGTACCAGCAATGCAGATACAGGTGAGCAACCATTTTCATGTTCTCTCCACAGGTACTAATGTGGAGAGTGGACTAGATGATACATCTGAGGGAAAAGACAGAAGGAGACTCCACCAATTGGAAGGCATGAGATACACTGTCCTAGGGATGGAGAAGGAGGTGGGTGGTGGTAGTCGGGGACTCCCTCCTCAGGGGGGACCGAGTCATCAATCTGCCACCTTGACCGGGAAAACAAAGAAGTGTGCTGCTTGCCTGGAGCTAGGATTCACAATGTGACGGAGAGACTGCCAAGACTCATCAAGCCCTCAGATAGCTACTCCTTCCTGCTTCTCCACATGGACACCAATTATACTGCCAAGTATGACTGTGAGCATATCACTGCAGACTCTGTGGCTCTGGGAAGAAGGATAAAGGAGTTTGAGGCGCAAGTGGTGTTTTCATCCATCCTCCCTGTGGAAGGAATAGGCCCAGGCAGAGACCATCAAATTGTGGTATTGGAGAGAAGGCTTTGGATTCTTTGACCAAGGGATGGTGTTCCAAGAAGGAATGCTGGGCAGAGATGGGCTCCACCTAATGAAGAGAGGGAAGAGCATCTTCGCAAGCTTGCTGGCTAACCTAGTGAGGATGGTGTTAAACTAGGTTCATCAGGGGAAGGAGACCAAAGCCCTGAGGTAACTGGGGAAGTGGGATACCGGGAGAAAGCACAAGAGGGATTCCTGCCTTATACTGAGAAAGCAAGATGATCAATGAGTGCCTATACACAAATGCAAGAAGCCTGGGAAACAAACAGGAAGATCATAAAATCTTAGAGATGAAAGGGACCTCAGGAGATGATCTAGTCCAACCCCCTGCTCAAAGCAGGACCAATCCTATTTTTGCCCTATAATCCTAAATGGCCCCCTCAAGGATTGAACTCACAACCCTGGGTTTAAGAGGCTAATGCTCAAATCACTGAGCTATTCCCTCCCACTCCCCAAGAGCAGGAAGTCCTGGCACAGTCAAGGAATTATGATGTGTTTGGCCTAACAGAGACTTGGTGGGATAATTCACATGACTGGAGTACTGTCATGGATGGATATAAACTGTTCAGGAAGGACAGGCCGAGCAGAAAAGGTGGGGGAGTTGCGCTGTATGTAAGAGAGCAGTATGACTGTTCAGAGCTCCAGTATGAAACCGGAGAAAAACCTGGAGAGTCTCTGGATTAAGTTTTGAAGTGTGAGAAACAAGGGTGATGTCGTGGGGAGAATCTGCTTTAAAGATCACCAGACCAGGGGGATAACGTCGACGAGGCTTTCTTCAGGCCGCTGCAGCGCTCACCAGCCCCCTCCCCCGGCACCCAGCAGCCTCCCCCGCCCCCCTTTGCTTCTCCCGGCCGGCCACGCGGCCGCAGCGCATGCAGGGGTTGGGGCCCGCGGGAGGTAGGAGACCGGGGGAATCCATTCTGAAGCACTTAAAGGAGAGGAAAGTGATCAGAAACAGTCAGCATAGATTTACCAAGGGCAAATCATGCCTGAATAACGTAATTGCCTTCTATGATGATAAGTAGTTCTTGGATGAGGGGAAAGCAATGGACGTGTTATTCCTTGACTTTAGCAACGTTTTTGATACAGTCTCCCACAGTATTCTTGCCAGCAAGTTAAAGAAGTATGGGCTGGATGAATGGACTATAAAGTAGATAGAAAGCTGGCTAGATCATCAGGCTCAACAGGTAGTCATCAATGGCTCCATGTCTAGTTCACAGTCGGTATCAAGCGGGGTACCCCAAGAGTCAGTCCTGGGGTTGATTTTGTTTAATATCTTCATTAATGATCTGGAGGATGGCGTGGACTGCACCCTCAATAAGTTTGCAGATGACACTAAACTGGGAGAAGTAGTAGATACACTGGAGGGTAGGGACAGGATATAGAGGAACCTAAACAAATTGGAGGATTGGGCCAAAAGAAATCTGATGAGGTTCAACAAGGACAAGTGCAGAGTCCTGCACTTAGGATGGAAGAATCCCATGCACTGCTACAAACTAGGGACCAAATGACTAGATAGCAGTTCTGCAGAAAAGGACCTAAGGGTTACAGTGGACGGGAAGCTGGATATGATTCAAGAGTATGCCCCTGATGCCAACAAGTCTAACGGCATTTTGGGCTGTATACGTAGGAGCAGCAGATCGAGGGATGTAATCATTCCCCTCTATTCGGCATCGATGAGGCCTCATCTGGAGACCTGTGTCCAGTTTTGGGCCCCACAATACAAGAAGAATGTGGAAAAATTGAAAAGAGTCCAGCAGAGAGCAACAAAAATTATTAGGGGCCTGGAGCACATGACTTATGAGGAGAGGCTGAGGGAACTGGGATTGTTTAGTCTAGAGAAGGGAAAATTGAGGGGGGATTTGATAGCTGCTTTCAACTACTGAAAGGGGGTTCCAAAGAGGATGAATCTAGACTTGTCTCAGTGGTACCAGGTGACAGAACAAAGAGTAATGGTCTCAAGTTGCAGTTGGGAAGGTTTAGGTTGGATATGGGGAAAAACCTTTTCTTTAGGAGGGTGGTGAAGCACTGGAATGTGTTACCTACGGAGGTCGTGGAATCTCCTTCCTTAGAGGTTTTTAAGGTCAGGCTTGACAAAGCCCTGGTTGGGATGATTTAGTTGGGGATTGGTCCTGCTTTGAGCAGGGGGTTGGACTAGATGACCTCCTGAGATCCCTTCCAACCCTGATATTCTATGATTTTCAAGAAATGGTTTGGCTTTAACTATAGTATATTAGTTTCTAAACCAATATAGTTATACAAGTACAAAACCTGTGTAGACAAACCATAATTGATTATTTCAGTCATGTGTTCCCTGATCTCTTACGCATGTTTTTCTTACATGGACTTCTATAGTGTATCTCTAAACTGCCTACCTCACCCTGAGAGATTCAAAGATAGATTGTCAGATCCTCAACTGGTGTAAAGAAGAGCAGCAAAGCTCCACTGATTTCAGTAATCAGACAGGTAGCCGTGTTAGTCTGAAAATGCAGAAGTGACAACGGGTCCTGTGGCACCCTAAAGATTAATTAAAGTATTGAAGCATAAGTTTTCATGGGCTAATACCCACTTCGTTGGATGCACTACTGATTTCAGTGTATGCCAATTTACAACAGCGATGAATCCAGTCCCCCTCCCATTTCTTCTTCACACCCTATGAGTTCTGCCTGTCAAATTAAAGAATAGAAATGATACCATCTGTTAGATGAGACCAATCCCAACTATTCATCACACCTCAAAATATTGAGTATCAGGTGCTTATAGTGAATTCTTCATGCTCAATCCACAGAATGAAAAACAATTCTCAAAAGAAAAAAATCAATGACATTTGAATACATAATAAGTCTGAGGCAAGCCCGATCTCCCCCTGACCATTCTGCTATCAGAAAGTGGTGAAATTTGTAGGGTAAATTATTCCCAATGAACTATTTGCTTCGTTCTAACTTTCAACAAGATGCTCTACTTGAATGAAGATTTATGTTAACACCAGTGACTCGCTCTAGTAATCTGACTGTTTTAAAAAAAACAACACAAGTGCACAGAAGACAATAAAAAGAAATATACTAGCTATGCCACTTTTTCTGCATAAGGATAAAAAAAAGGCTGATGATCCGAAGGCTGATTAGTCCTGGAAAAGTTCTCAAGTTTGGTACATTATTATATTGTACCACCTGTTTGCCCAATGCGGTACATGCTGCAATTTGAGTGCTTTTCAGCCATAGGTGTACCAAAGACTTTTTGTATAATCTAAAGCCTCTCTCTTGAAAATAATTGATGGATCAATGGGAGAATCAAAGAAATGTGAGATGAAAAAGACATCATTTAGTTCAAAACCCTGTGTTAAACCAGTGCGGACTGCTTTTGAAAACACCACCCTCTCTTTGAACGGAACAGTCATTTTATTTGGCTTTTCAGGGGAGCTAACTTCTGCTGTTATTCCATCCAAGAGGAGCATATGGCTGATGTGGAAGAATTGCAAGTTAAGCAAATACCTAGGTTAGAACAGTTACTCTGGCTCTTACTGTGGTGACATTTTCAATTGTGAAGCAGTTTTGCCTAGTAGACAGAGCAGTCGACTAGAATTCAGAGAGCTGGGTTCTATTCCTGACTCTGCCACTGGCTTTTCTGGGGATAGTCATGGCACCGCTCTCTGCCTCAGTTTCCCCACACTGTAAAAAGGGGAAAATGTAAAATGTGTGAAGCACTTTTGAGATTTACTGATGAAAAGCACTTGAATTTCCAGGACAGCAGTTACATTATTGCCTCTTCAGCCCCAACCTGAACATCTGCACTGTAATTAAACAGCCCCTTAGCTCGAGCCCTGAGAGCCTGAGACACCTGGCACAGGCCAGCCACGGGTATGTAACAGCAATGTAGACACATCCTTGGTGTTTCCTACCCATATGAAGGGGCCGGGATCTGTGCAGAAAGACTCCCCTTCACTCATAGAAGAAGAGCAGAGCATGGGGGGATTTAATCCTTGTAAAACCAAGATCTCCCTTTGCCTACCCACTAACAAAATGTGCAGACTGTTCTCAGATATGCCTTTGTATCAGGCAGGCTTCACTATTCCCCTTCCTCTTAAATTGTCCCTTTGTGCTATGGTTAAATCATGATTTTTCATTGGGAAAATAGCCCTCTGTAAGACACATGGCCATAAATCCACAGAAATGAGCAGACTAAGGGAAACGCTGGCCTGTTTTGTAGCATGGCTGAAAGCGTAAAGTTTATTGTCCTTTCCAGAAAATAAATAATTCAAAACTAAATGAAACTATTTTTAAAATGAATTCAATTTTTTAAAATGTTCCTCCCCCCCCCCCGAAAGTTAACGTCTCCCCAGAACACACCAACCAGGAAGCGATGGGAGTGGGTGTGCTCCTGGCAGCAGAGAGATGAATGAAAACAGGAAGTAAGTGTGACCATGTGTGTGTCCTCCTGGCTCCTGGTGAGCAGCATTTTTCTCTGCGAGTAGTGCCAGTTATTTTTATGGCGGGTTCTTTGCAGAGGAAGGTACGAACTTAATGTGAAGGTGGAAGAAATGTGGCTCTAAGAGTCTACATCCAGTCTGACTAGGTACTGTACATTGCTTTTTTACTGTATTTTAGGCACAGACTACTTAGGCCGGGGTGTTCCAAAACCTTCAATAGAACTGGAGGAAATTTTAAAGACAAATAAATGATCAAGAACAGTCAGCATGGGACTTTAAAGCACTGCGGGGCCACTGATGGTGGGGGGCGCAGCAACGTTAAAATGCTGCCATGGCAAAGGACTGTCCTTAAAGCGCTACATATGGGCCAGTATGGGTTCTTACCGGGGGGCCGTACCGGCCCACTTTCACCCCTGTGGCTTTCCTTGCACATTTGGATAGAATGGCAGGCTAGACCAGGGAAAGGGAGGAGAAGAAGAAGAAGAAGCCAAGAGGAGGGAAGAAGCCAAGAGGAGGAAAAAAGCCGCCTTTCTCTCACTGCTTAGAGGCGGGAGGTGAGAAATCAGAATGCTGGTTGTCATTTCATTGTAAGGAACTAGTGAGTGCGTATGTGGGGAGGTGTTGTATAAAAGCCTCCCTACAGCATTCATCTTTCTTTCAAAGTACTCCCAGGGACCTGGGTGCCTAACTCCCATTGAAAGTCCATGAGAGTTGGGTACTTGATTCCCTGAGGCTCTAGTTCTGTGCTTGCTTTCCATTACTTTAGCTAGTGCTGTGTATTGCTGAGGCCAGTCCTTATCACCCATGACACACTCAGTCTCCAGTCGATCCGCTGTATTTTCTGTTCTCAAAGGTTCACAAGCTCAGGTCCCTTGGCTAATTCTGCAGTGCACTAAGGTCAGTATCTCCAGAGGCTATGCTGTGTCAAAAACAGTAACAAAAGGCAGTGTATGTCTTCACAAAATGCCTGCCTTCAACATTCAGAGCGTGCATTTCAGCAAATTACAAGGGGCATTTCTGTTCAGATAAATATGTTTCTTGCAACCAGCTGCATATCCATGTAACAGTAAAGCTTCTGTTTCAGTAGGCAAGTCTATTATGTCTGTAACTGTCTAGCCACAATCACTCAGAACACAAAAGCAATCACATAATCCCCTTATTCTCTGTGAGATAAGTAAGGTTCCAATAAATGGAGTACTTCTTCTCTTGAGGATTAAGTCCCCATTTGAGGGTTTTTATTTTAAATTATCATTCTCTTTAATAAGCCACTGGTAAGGAAGGATTTAGAATCAAAACTACCCCTTAAAGTCTCTCTCTCTCTCTCTCTCTCCACATATATACATATAATTAATTACCCACACAGTAATTAGATTCAGAAGAACCTTTTCATTTGATTCCACAAACATGCACCTTTCCAAACAGAAACAAAGTGCCATGATTTCATGCCAGTGGTTTCAAGTTGCAAACTTTAAGCTTTCACTGACCTTTGTACAGATTACACATTTTTATTTTGAACTTCCAGCTTGATGGTGATGACAGACACAGACTCAATCAGCCCCCCGCCCCAATAAGGAAAATCATTAGCTATGTTGCTTTTCTGGTTTGACAGTAAAAGAGCAACAGCTTTTTCTGAAGCAACTAGACATTTACAACAATGGTAAAACCTTGTCTTCCTAGACATCTCCTGTGCTCAGTTCTGAATCAGATATGCATCTTGACACTGTTTATCACTGTCAGGACTTTAATTCTGACACTGAATGGCAAGACCCTGGACCTCCTATGTCCCAGCAGCACGCCTAGGAGAAGGAAAAAATGGCTTCATACAGTTTTTGATCTAAAAAGAAGAACTGTTTTCAGGCTAAGCAGCAGCCTGTGGCTTAAAAATGAGAGACCAAAAAACCCAAAACCCCACCCCCCAAAATTGCCAGGCAAGACAGTGAATCAAGTTTACAAGAAACATATTGGTCATGAATGATTAAGTGAAAAGATATTCCTCCTCACTACTAGTGCTCCATGATTAATGCAGCATTTAAGGTACACTTAGGAAAGGTCAATATGGATTAAATAGATCTTACCAGGAGAGCTTTGCCTTAGACTCAGTCTTCCTCACACTCTACCTATTTCTCAAAGTCCCTTACACACACTGGGCAATAGGAAGCCCCTGTTTTTTCGAATATGAAAAAATGTGAAAGAATGTTATGCTGAAAAATACATGGTGGAACTCCTTTGTGCTAAAGAACTCTTGGTACTGTATCTCACACTAAAATCAAGAGGGCAAAATTGAGGGGGAGCCAGGCAATTCTCTGTATGCAAGAGAAGCATACAGTTGACACACTGAAGTGTTCTCATACTATGGCAATGAAGGGCTATACAAGAAGATTTGATGATAGACAGACGGCCTCTGCAGCAATTCTGTTGTTCTACCTTCCACTAAAAACAAGAATACAGAAATGGCAGTGAACTTTTGCACGAGTCATTCTGTTTAGCTATTAATAATGAAATCTTAGCTTGTAGAGGAGTCAGATCATATACAAGAAAATACAGTAACTCCTGGGGGATATAACTTCATTTAGTAAGGAGAGTACTCATGTGGCCACATCTTTAGATTGTAAGCTCTGTTGGGCAGGGACTGTTATTTACTTTATGTTTGACTAGCACCTGGCACAACGGGGTCCTGACCTGGTTTTCATTTTGCTTCTACTGAAATATAAATGTTATTAAGAAATCTATATATATAAAAGTCAAATGGTGTATACGTGCGTGTATGTATGTTCCCTTACTCCTTCCACACCGTTTGAGCTAGAGACTTGAAATTTGGTACAGTTATAGGCTTTAGGGTCCTAATCAGGGTTAGAATCGAAAAATTTTCAAATCTCACCTCTGACACCCCCCAGGGGTGAAATTCTTTAAAGCCCATTAACATCAGCTGGGCAGCAGGTTAACACCTGCTGTTCTCTGTGACATAGTTATGATGTAATAATATCCCCCTCCAACAGACCCCGCACTCTCTCAGCTCTCCCCCCCCCTCCAACGGCCCCCAACACTCACTCAGCTCTCTCCCGCTCCCCCCTCAACCCCACTCGCTCAGCTATCTCCCCCCTCCAAAGGCCCCCCACTCGCTCAGCTCTCTCCCCCCTCCAACGCCCCCCCCACTCGCTCAGCTCTCTCCCCCCTCCCTCCCTCCAACGGACCCCGCACTCGCTCAGCTCTCTCCCCCCTCAGGTAAGAATCGAATTTTCTTTTTAAATTTCACCCCCCCCACCTCCCCTCCAACGGCCCCCGCACTCGCTCAGCTCTCTCCCCCCTCAGGCAAGTATCAAAAAATTTTAAAATCTCCCCCCCTCCCCCCTCCAATGCCCCCCCACTTGCTCAGCTCTCTCCCCCATCCCCCCCTCCAATGCCCCCCCACTCGCTCAGCTTTCTCCCCCCTCCCCCCTCCAACGGACCCCGCACTCGCTTAGCTCTCTCCCTCCTCCCCCCCTCCAATGGACCCGAGCAACGCCAGGTATTTTTGCTAGTAATAAATAAATAATAATAATAATTAATAGTACCCTAATAGTTGTGTTTATGCTCTGATCTTGCAAACACTGACTGCAATGGGACTACTCACAAAAGCAGTGTTAAATGCACTCATTAATGTCTGTGGAAGGGCCTTATACTATAAGCTCATATATACTGGAACCCATTTTGTTACAAGTTCAGAGCCGTGGCTGTGTTACTCTGTATCAGCAAAAACAACGAGGAGTCCTTGTGGCACCTTAGAGACTAACACATTTATTTGGGCATAAGCTCTTGTGGGCTAGAACCCACTTCATTATGCATTTCAGTCTTATCAAGTGTCTAATGAAGTCAATGAGAGATTTAGCAGAACATCTAGCATATTTTGGGAGATGACAAATAACAATAAAAATGCAACCATCTTAAATTATAGTAGCAACTTTTGATATCACTTTGGATAGGACTCACTTTTAAAATAATGAAATTTAGGCATTTCAATTTTTAAAAATATTATTCTCTTAGTTTTGGGTTGGCCAACGTTCTCGGTTAGAATTAATTACATGGCTATGGGAGGCAGGCAGGTATTCAGAGATAGTTTTAAACTTCAATGTCCATTAACAGGAAATCATTTTAAGCTGTCATTCTGCTCCTACTCCTTCCGATGCTGACTCTGCACCACATGCTTAAACACTGCAACACAGTATGCTGAGACATTTTTGCTGGTCCTTGGTGTTCGTCAGTAGATTCAGGTCTTGCATCCAAGTGACATTTTTTAAAGGGGAGACATTTCATTTTTACAGTTAAAAATGTTTAAATCTCTGAGTCACTGAGATGCCAAAAACATATCACCTCAGAAGGCCATGTTCAAATTTACTTTTCACTGCAGAATCACACATCAGAGTTTCCCAGCTGTCAGCAATGCCAACTCCACCTGAGGTTTGAAAGTTCCAGCCTGTGCATCACCAGCAGAAATAAAGTTTCTGCAATCCAAACATAGTTACCAATTCTGTTGATGATGTGAGAGCCAAACTATCATCTAGTCCAGTGGCAGGCAAACCTTTTGGCCTGAGGGCCATATCGGGTTTCGGAAATTGTATGGCGGGCCGGCCCCCGTACCTCCCCATACTTCTTGCCCCCTGACGTTCTCCCTCCCCCACCCTCCCGGACCTCCATGTTTCCCACCCTCTGACCCCTATTCACACCCCCGCCTCCTAACCATCACCCCCTGCACTCTCCTGCCCTCTATCCAACCCTTCTGCTCCCTGCCCCCTTACTACGCTGCCTGGAGCACCAGTGGCTAGCGGTACTACAGCCACACTGCGGGCTGGAGCCAGCCACGCCACCGTGCAGCTCAGAGCACCAGGTCAGGCTGGGCCCTGCAGCTGTGCTGCCCCAGGAGCTCACAGTGCCGCCGCCCAGAGCACTGAGCCAGCGGCACGGCAAGGGGAGGGGAAACAGCGTGGGAGGGGCCGGTGACTTGCCTCCCTGGCCAGGAGATCAGGGGTCGGGCAGGAGGGGCCCGCGGGCCGGATATGGCCCCTGGACTATAGTTTGCCCACTCCTGATATAGTCAGTTCTCCTTAGATGTTGCTGCTCTGCATTGCTAACAGAAGGGGGAAAATAGTAAAGACTTGTTTGTGGCAGTAAAGTAAGTAGTTATGACTCTGAGTTAGGGTGACCAGACAGAAAGTGTGAAAAATCAGGACGTGGTTGAGGGGTAATAAATGCCCATACAAGAAAGAGCCCCATATATCAAGACTGTCCCTATAAAATCGGGACATCTGGTCACCCTACTTTGAGGCCAGATGAGTTGAGTAAGAAAGTGCCTTTTTTACATCTTCACTTTTCTAACTATAGCCATACTTTAATATGAACCTGTGGAACTTTGGCCTTTGCATTAATATTGCAACAGCGCAGAGTAGCATGATTGGGTTCTCTTACACTATTTTCTTGCACAAGCCTTTCTTGTTGGTACACAAATGGAGATTTAGCCTATGTGATTATTAAGTTAATTTTATTCTCCTTCCCCTTTTATTTCTCCCTGGTTTTCTATTATTTTATTTCTCTCTGCTATCTCGGCTTCTAATGAAAGAGCTAATAACTATAACTGCATCCCATGACAATTCCACTATGTGATGACAAAGATCCTTTGCCCAGGGCTGGAATCATATTATATTTCTAGTCATCAACTTCAATATTCCAGTCAACAGTGCACTGAACCGCAGAAATCCTCTATTGGGCCAAGTTCACCTCTGGGGCTCCCTTGGTGTGCCTAAAACAAAGGTTTAAACAGAGGTAAATATTCTTTGCTACGTGTTTCCTTCTCAAACATTTTCTTTGTTACGTGCTGATTGTTCACGCTAGAGGCGCTGACTTTTGTTTTTTGCTGGTGGATGCGCCTCTCTGCCCCTCCTCCACCCCCTCCCCCATGCAAGCGGTGAGCGGAACCTGAGTGGAAAGAGGCCGAGCGGGTGGGGGAGGGGGCCTCTGGGTGGAGCACAGGTGGAGCGGTAGATGGGGCCATGGTCCAGGCATCATGGCCCTGCCAGTGATGAGCTTCCCTTATTTTTTTCAGTGGGTGTTTGAGCCCCGGAACACCCATGGAATCGGCGCCTATGGTTCAAGCTCTACTTATAAACGCCAGGCATTGCACAGAAGAAAGCCAGCAGCTCTTAATCCTGTGAGCCAGCTTTTCAAAAGACCTTTACTTCCATTTTATGCACTAATATACATGGACAGATGTTCGGAAGAGCTCTGCCTGTTGGGGGGGCACGTCGGCTGCTGAGCTCTTTTGAAAATGTAGCCACGAGAATCTCTGAGAGCTGCTAGGTACTGAGCCTTCAAACACCTGATCCTAGGCTCTCCTGCAAGTCCAGAAGAACGGAACCATTCAGGGCCAGGCGTTCACACCAGCACCACACCCACTAGCTCTCATTAGGCTCCTACACGAAGCCTGATAGATTTTTCGAAGTGCCCAGCCAGCAGCTCTTGTTCTCAACAGGAGCTGCGGGGTGCTGTACTCTTCGTGATCCAGCCACTTTAGTTGGGGGCCTAATGGCAGCTGAGCACTTCTGAAAATGTGGCCCCCATTTGTGATCACCTGGCATTGAAAAATCCCATGCTGTTTGATTCTGATGTACCCTTACACTCCTTTATGTCACTTGGGCAGTTTAAAGGGAGGGGGGTTAATGTAACTGGCTCTTTACACTAAGTCCCCTTTGCAGGGGCAGCGTAACTGAGAGCTGGTCCCACTGTATATTTGGAATTCATGGTTTCAATTTTTATATACACTGTGGCACGTTTTCACCGCTCTGGAAGTGTACAAAGGCCTTGGAGTGGATTTAACTAATTTATTGCACCTACTTTAAGGTCCATTTACCCTGCTAGTACAGCATAAATGGGGCTTAGTGTATATGAGAACATGGTCATCTTGATTTATGACTTGAACTTGTGACAATGAGAACTGCTGGGCACATGGGCAAAGTTCTTAGATCAAGACCAAGTGACGCAAAGTAGGTCTTGATCTAAGAAAGTAGGACAGTCTCTCTTTTCCTCTGATGAGTGAAAAAGCTGTTTCACTGGTGAAAAGCAGAAGTTTCCCTCTGTTAGCTTCACACTCCACTTGGAGTAGTTTTGCTCACATGTGCATCTTTCATAGAGCTTTGAGGTATGTCATTTATAAAGGCTAATAAATCTTTCTTTAATAATGAAAATTAAAAACGTGCATCATGAATTATAAGTTTACAGCACAGAAGAGTGGAAATTTATCATCTGAACATCTGCAGCATTATTTTCCCTGTAGATAACCGTATGCCACTATTTCTTAACTTTTACATTAGCTGAAGCACCATAACTCTTCCATCAATACATTATCCCTGGGCTACATTTTGGGTCTGATCCTGCTCCCACTGGATTTTTGCCATCCTCTTTACTGGGAGCAGGACTGGGCCCTCTGTGTTCACATTTGTGAACATAAAGGATATAGAACAAGCACAATATGAGAAAGATTAACAAATGACTCATTGCTGAAGAGCCATAAATTCATATATGACCTGGGAATAGGGTTCAAGTTCCTGATTTAAAGGCTTCACTTATGACTCTGACTAGCTAGTCATAAAGTAGCAGAAAGAGTCAAGTTACAGACGGTGTTACTTATCTTTCTTCTTTAGTCCAACCTGCCAGATAGGTAAAACACACCATGTAACCACCAGACCATAGCTCAAAGCTTTACCTGTATTGCAGTTTCATTTCAAAGTTATTTGCAGTAGAAGGGCTCGGAGGCTATCTTAGTTAGAGTCATGTAACACCACTGAATGCATGCCATTATTTTTTCTCCACTAAGACTATCTGGTGAAAAGAAATGGGCAGGATAGTTTTGATTTTATCGCACATGCACATTTTCTCACTCTCTTTAAACCCCCAAGCAGCTTATCAGCTACAGCCCGATTTCCCAAAACTAATACCCATTGCCTCGTGTGTGTTTTGTTCCTTGTTTATATCTCGTTGGAAGACTAGAAACAGACACGGGATGGGGGTGGGGGACAGAAATTAAGATTTTAAAATGCCATTTCCTGTGAGCAAAATTCAGATCCCTGGGTTGCAGTTAGCAAATCTCTGTTTTATAATGCCAGATGAGTGCCAGCAGAATGATAGGATTTGGCCAAACAGAAATTCCCATCATTCCTTAAATCTCTTCCACTGAAATTGCTGGTGAACCAGTCTGGGGAGGGAGGAGACAGAGGAAAGGATGAAATACAACAATCTACATCAGTCTATTATCCATGGACAATAAGGGTATATTTGAAAAATATGTTTATACTCAGCAATTACTAAGTGTACCTTTCATCTTGATCACAAAACGTTATTAATGAATTTGTGCCATTTGGCTGTGAGAAATATTGTTTTAGCTCTGCAGAATCATCTCCCTGAGGATTTGTGGAAGCATTACCTCAAACATCAAACATGCATATTTTAATGAACAGTATTAGTCTGTGCTCTGCTAAGCTACAGTTCTAGGCTTTCAAAATGGCAAAGTTAATGAGTTCTCCCCTCTTCCAATCAAATACAAAGAACTAAAAAGAAAAAGTCCTTTTTGCTGGCAGGGGTTTGAAATGAGCTGTATTTAAAAAAAAAAAACACACCTATTCTGTATTTTAAAAAAGTCATTTTGAATGTGTAGACTAGGATGATGAATCCCCACCCTAGAGTTAGTGAAGTCAATGGAGCTATGCTGATTTACACCAGCTGAGGAGCTGGTCAGATCACTGCAATACACTTAGTAGCCTATTCAAATCTTTCAAAGGCCACAGGCAAAATTCTGCTCTCTGTATACCCATGCACAAAACTGGAGTAATTTCACTGACTTCAGTGGAGTTACTATGGATTTGCACCATGTCCTAACACAGAGAAGAATCTGGCTCCCTTTGAAATGAGTACATGCTTGAAAAAACTGAGCAGTGGGCAGAAAATGTACATGTTAGGTATGAACGGGCACAGAGATAGGTACAGGTGACTGTTCTCTCTATAAACTTTTAAACTAATACCACGTGTGCTACAAAGAGCGTAATGGCAAGCTGCTCCTCTGTTCGTACTGAAATACACTGACACAGATCCACATCATTACTGCTGCCTGCTTTGATTTCTCACAGTAACTTCCTCCATTCATTCCGAGCTAGGATGTGGTCCCAGGGGAAAGTTCAGGCATCTCACTTTTGGCAAAGCATCTCATTCCCATGGAAGTAAGCACAACTTTAACACCACCAATTTTACAACATGGCAACATTCTCATACATTAGACTCATTTCCTCACTGCCTTGACTTGAGGAGCAAATGCTGGAGAAAAGCCAACTTATGCAAAGTGAAGCAAATTCTTAAACCGTTCATCTCCTCTGAGATGATTTACAAAAAACCCAACTGTGTTATATCATGTACTGTTAGTTTAGGGTCATTATAAATACATGACTTTGGATCATTTTACATTCTGAACTCCCTCAACAATACAAACAGGCTGACCAAAGAGTAAAGATTTCTGAGAAGCAACTTCAGTTTGTAAGCTTGTGTTTTAGACTGAATTTCCATCCATTTTGCCTTGACTGAAATGCAAGTGGGTGTAATAATGTGTACAGAATTTTACAACAGCACAGTCATCTGATGGAACAAGGCGGGGCAAAAAAGGAAACTTTTGAAGCTGATCAAAGCTTTTCTTTGTAGCTGAAAACTAAAATAGATCAAAGAAATGAGAGACAGACCTAAGCTGCAAAATTCAGAGATGGACTTTGAAAACCTGCTCACACCAGCTCCAGGTTGTACTGTGGTCTGAAACCAGATTGGGGCCCACCAGAGAATTCTATCCAGAGGACACTTCAGTTGCCTAGTGTACATTTCTTCACCACCTACCCACAAAAGGGAGATTTGTGACTAGCTCCTCAGTGCGCAATGAGTGTTTCTTCAACCATTCTTTGACATATTTCTGCTGAGCTGGCTCTCTGCTCCTCTTAAAAGAAGCCTTCAAAATAGGTCCCCTAGAGTGTTCACCTTCACAAGTCACAAAGGACAAGGATCTCATCCAAAGTCTGTGGGTCCATATCTCACAGGTCATCATGGGATAAGGCAGTATCAAACCCAAACAATACATTGACATTTCTGGATAAAATCTGATTTTGTCTTCTCCTAGGCCAGTCCTATTTTGGCTGTTCTCTCTCTCCCTCTCTGCTGCTGCTGCTGACAAAGAAGTGCAGTGAAGTCTGGAGCCGATTTGACTGATCTTGTCAGCAGAAACGATAGAAATATACTCAGAGAGTGTTCAAACGACAAGACCACTTCCATATCACCCATAACTCATTCCCATTGTGCTGAACTCATGGCTCTCAGCCACTACATTCTGGTTTATATACATTCTTATACCACCCTCATCCCTGTAGCACTGGAGTGCGTAATAAACAAGCTTCTCCCACCACAAATACACCGGGAAACACCAATCCAGGTCTCCACAAGTATAGTTTAACAGTAATGAGTTAAGGCTCTTGGGGTGCTAGAAGTGTCTGTCACTGTTACAGTGTATTAATTTTTTGTGCTTTCTATACATATGGCATATACAATTAACAAACATAATTTATTACCCTTTCTCCCTGTAGCCAAATGTTTTAAACAGAGGACTTATTCATCACTCTCTAACTAGTCCAAACAAACAGGTCTCCAGTGTTGATTGATGAATATATCGGGTTTCTTTGCTGCCGCTGCTGCTGCTGAATTAATTATTCTGAGTTTACTTTCCACATGGTTTTCTTTTTTTAAACAGCATTTGGAACATGTGGGGACTGACTCACTACCACTAAGGTCTCTTTACACCAAAGTGCACTTCAGTGTGTAATTCTATTTCCACCCTCTTTAAGGGCCTTTTCTACGGCCAGAACGGTGGGAAAGGTTTAATGAGGATCAGGCTCGGAGTCTTTTGCTTACAGTTCTTGAACATCAGGAAATAATAAAACAAAAAAACAAAAAATTAATGCCTCCACAGCAATTTTTGCAGGACATGGCAATTCATTCCAACTGCCTTATAAAAATCAGCAAAAAGTCTTTCTGAATATTATAGGGGAATCTGGCAGTAACCCCTATATTTAGGCTGCCTAACACCTTATGTTATAAAAGATTCTTGTGGCCACTTTCAAGAAGTTCTAACACTTCTACTGTTTGCAGCAAACCTTTGAAATTCAGCAAGGACAGAGCCCTTAAGCTAGAGACAGGCCTTTCACTTCCTCATGAAATTTCATTCAAATTTGGACGAGTTATAAACAGTTGAAAATCATCACTTGATTTCTGCTGCTTGTGTTCCTCAGGAAAATTCTGGCACGTTGACAAAATAATAATGGAGTATTAACATTCTGAATGGGTGGGCCAAAGTTGCAACAGCGGCACATGCTGCACTGGGAACACCAGGAAAGTGCCAGAGCAGCTGTAGCAATGGGGGAGGAAAAGAAGGGACCCTTTCCCCCATATCTGGCACATGACCTTTCCTCTGAGAGCACCACATGGGCAAGAGATCCCCCAGCTCCCGGGGGGGGGGGGGAAGGGGAAGAGAGTCAAGCTGGGCTTCCCACAACCACTTCTCCAGATCCAGCACACAGTCTCTGAAGCCCTTTCCTCTGGGGAGTACCACATGGGCTGGAGACCTTCAGTGGGAGAGCCAGAGCCAGGCTGAGCTCCCACTGACTACTCCCAGATCCTGCACATTGCCTCAGCAGCCCAACCCTTGCCAAAGTAGCAGCCTGCTCCTGCTTAGTTAGCTTTGGAACTCAAGTGATAGCTATCTACACTCCAGTGGTAAAAGTTCAGGGTTCAAAACTTGCTGCTGATACTTGATGGGGTGGTTGCAGAGCAGTATATAAAAAAACTTTTTTTAAAATAAACCTAGGAAATTACATACAAAGAACAACGTGGAAAGAATGTTATTTAGGTTCCAAGCAGGGTGTTTGCTTGGCACCTTGGAAAATCAATTAATCCACTTAGACCCCCTTATTGTGGCTTTAAGTGCCTAATGTTTGGCCACCCAAGTTTGAAAATGTTGACTTTAACCTCTATTTCCGTTTCTTTATCTGTAAATTGGTTACTTAGCTACCAGCGTCACAGGCATGGTGGGGATGATTTAGTTAATGGATGTAAAATAATTTGAAGATGCTACTTATTTATTTATTTATTATTACTACACAGTATTGGAATTCAGATGCCAGAACAAAGAATTATCTTTTCTCTCCCAACTATTTCATTTGTGCATTTTTATTTGTGCACTTCTAGCATGCGGCTGAAATAATGCAAAAACTGGTCATTTAGTATCTAGGAACTGATATCCCATAAGTCCAGGTATAGCATTGTTTTGTCACTATAAATAGCTTGCTGAAACACTAGAAAAAGCTGTTAGAAACACAGACACCTGTACAAGAGCCCACGCACACTTGGAATAATTACTCTGAGAAATGCTGCTCTTTTTCTGAGAGGCCCAGGGAGCTTGAAAGCTTCATCTAGTGAGGCTGCAACAGGAAATCAACCATTTGTTCTGCTTACACACTCGCTTTCTTTCCTTGAGATAACATGCTACTTTATTGTTCAGATCCATGGCATCAAATGCAAATTTCAACCCAGAGTTCTCTAATTAGTAGCCATAGAACTGCTTTTCGTTTGGTTTTGTGGCCTCCTCCTCTTGAAAAACAACAATGCAGATGAATAAAACCATCCATTAGCATTGCATCCCTTTGATCACAGCAGTCCAAACATTTTTACACTCCCGGGTATCAAATGTAGAGGTCCTTATAGAAAATATCCTAGGGCTTTTCATTTCTTTTTTCCCCCCCATAAATGATTTTTATTAACTATCAATGTGCAAATGCAATGATTGGAGTATCAGTCTAATGGTTTCTGACTCACTTTAGATTCCACTGGGGGAAGAAAAAAAAGAAAAAGAAAAAACCCTCTTGAACAGATTATAACAACAGACAAAACTAATGATAACTAGCACAGCCAGGGTCCTTTGTGTCAGCTGGGCTAATGCATGGTACACACACACATCCCCTTCTAAGGGCCTGTATTCTGCTCAGTACATGCACACAAACTTCCCATTAGCCTCCATTATCAAGAGACACACATGAACACACAGCAAGAGGACAAATTAATGTCTCAGCTCATAAGAGCTTGTGTACCGGCTGAGGGAGGGGGGGGGGCAGGGACTGGGCAATCTGGAGAAATAAAATGGTCCTGGAAATGTTAAAGTCACAGAATCACCCAGGAACACTCCTAGTTTACTTGAGCTGAGCCTCTCCCCAGAGCTGTGTAAGCAATTTGGACATGGATATCCAAATCCCATGATATAACTTTAAAAATCATAGTTTAAGATTCATTTTTACACCTCTACAAATCAAGGGCCAAATTCCTTAAGTGGATATTTCCATGCTTATTAGTCCATAACAAGTGACCACATTTCAGCAAGGACGAAAAGCGCTCTACATTGTTTTGTTTTACAAAATAATTTGCGGAAAGCAGCTCCGAAGAGCCCAGTCCAAAGCCTGCTGAGAGAATGGAAAGACTCCCATTGATTCCAATGTACTCTGGATCAGGCCCTACTGTTTGTGAAGTGTACCAATCTGGATGAAGCCAGAACCCAGATGTTTTTAGCTCCTAGAATAAGTTTCTGTGTTTGCTAAGGAGGATTTAGTTTGTGAATAATCCACAAGTTATTTACCTGCTTTAAAAATAAAATTCAACCCTGAAAACTCTGTCAGAAGGCTTCTGAGTTCCAAAACCAAGGGAAGGGCTATGGAAGGGTCTCCTATATGTGAGCCCAAAGGAGATGATTTTTTTCTTGAGGTCCTGGACGACATGGTGGTCCAACATCACTAAAGAAGTGTTCAGCTGCACAGGAGTGGAGGGATCGGACCTTGAAGGGGTGAGTGTAGTGGGAAAGACTTTGCGGCGAGAGGGAGGGGCAGTGAGTGAAATGTAGGATGGAGGAATTCAGTGAGACAATTGAGGGAGGTGAGAGCAAGGAAGAGAGGGCAGAGTGTGGCA
This sequence comes from Sternotherus odoratus, assembly GCA_032164245.1. Taxonomy (NCBI): domain Eukaryota; kingdom Metazoa; phylum Chordata; order Testudines; family Kinosternidae; genus Sternotherus; species Sternotherus odoratus. Next base: position 278,041,866 of record JAVMKO010000001.1, on the reverse strand, counting down.
GAGAAGTCATTCAGCTGCAAGGCTGAGGTTCTCAAAAGTGCCACTGAATTTTGGGTGGCTAACTCCCTCAGGTGCTTTTTGAAAATCCCAGCCTAATAAAATTAACAAGAATAGATTAGTGAAACAGGTAAACTGGCACAATGATATAAACTACTAATTAAACAGATGATCAGCAAGGCAGGGCAGGTTAATTAAGTGGCTGGAGCATCAGCTAGAAAATGAGACAGGCAGATGGGTTTTGGATTGGCTCAGTTTGTGTTTTGGTTTGCTCAATATGGCATATAATGGTTAATGCAGGCCTAAAACACTATATTAAAGGGACATCATTAGGTCTGTTGCTGTAATAATGTAAGTTACTCATTGGTCTGGATCAGCTCCCTGCCACGGAAATATCCCACAGGTAGCACTGGTCAAAATAGGGCTCTATGTTTTGAAAAGTTTCCAGGAAAAAAATAGTCCATTCTTTTGCTGGGAATTTTTGAAATTCCAATTATTTTGATCAGCTCCACTCACAGGAAGGGAGGGGATGGAAAATTCCAGAAGGATGAAGGCCCCTTACGATTATTCCTGGAGGAAGGATTGGTTTATGTCTCTCCTTAAAATGTCCCCCTCCCCCATCCCATGGCATTCTCAGAAGCCAAAGGGAACCAATCCAAACCCATCTGTTTGCCTTTTCGCTGGACTAGCTGTGCTTGACACTTTATATAAACATAGGAAGAGACAGCCCTTGCCTTGAAGAACTTACACTCTACTAAGCAAGCCAAACAAAGGGTGGGAGAAAGGAAGTATTATTATCCCCACTTTACAGATGGGGAAAGGAGGCACTGAGACATTGATGGCCTCATTCAAGGCCTACTGAAGTCAATGGGAAACTTTCCATCCTAGGAAAAAGACAGCAAAGCTATCCCAGAACTTATGGATCCCACAGGAGGCCAGGATCCTCCATGTGAAGGCCCAGTTCTGAGAAGGGGAAGATCTATAGCAGGGGTCTCAAACATGCGGCCCGGGGGCCACATGCGGCCCGCAAAGCCCTTCCCTGCGGCCCGCCAAGCTTCCTGGCGCCCCCCCCCGGCCCCCCCATAGCAGTTTGCAGGACGGAGGGGCCAGAAGTGGAGGCTTCTCTGCTGCCTGGCTGGGCCGCGTGTGTGTTTCTAGCTCTGGACTTCCTAGATTGCTCTTGCTTTGTTTGCCAAACAGCTGTTGGTGGTGCCTAGTGCTTTCCAGGAGGGAATGGGGAGCTGCGTGCTCAGAGGAGGAGGTGGGGCAGGGGTGGGACCTCTTGGAAGGGGTGGAGTGGGGGCGGAGCCGGGGCAGCAAGGGCGGGGTGTGTGTCAGTGGTGCGGCCCTCGGGCCAGTGCACTAGTCCTCATGGAAGGGGTGGAGTGGGGGCACAGCCGGGGCAGCGAGGGTGTGTGTGTGTGTCAGTGGTGCGTCCCTCGAGCCAGTGCACTAGTCCTCATGCGGCCCTCGTGGTCATTTTAGTTTGAGACCCCTGATCTATAGAGTGGGGATGCTCTTGGCAAGTAATCCTGACTAGACCATCCAGCCTGCTATTACAATTCTGTTCTCCCAGAGGAACGACACTCTCACCAGCATGAAAAGATGAGAGAGATGTGCTGGTCTCACATCCACCATATTTGTATTTTTCCATAAAGGATTAAATCTATCAGGTTCGGCACTTTCCTCTGTGGTGCCCTGGCGTATTGCAACGTGCCAGATGTGTGCAACACTAAAGAAATAAAAGCGAACGCCCAGCAGACACCCTGGAAGCAGTTAAATTAGCACCCAGCAGGGACAAATTTGCAGCTTCAGGAGCAAGGTTAAAGTTAATGTGTTTTCATTCCTGGAGCATATTTGCAAGTGTATGACAGTGGAGATATAATTCTTAGGGCAAACTGGGAGGGAACAGATGTGTTTGGACTAAGTATGAAGAGCCAGAACCAACTCACACCATCTGCTCTGAATTTGAATCTTTACAGTTCTAAATAGTTCTGTTAATTACTATATTTTTGCATGGTTCCAGCAGAGACCAGGAAGACTGCATGAAAGACGCTGTTTTTTATTATTGCCATTCTAGCTGAAACCAGAAAACATTGAAATTGTCCCAAGAAAGCCTGTTTTTCGCTAGGTTTACAGTTTAGAGAAGTTCAGATGAGTTTAGATAGGCACTGGATAAACTTGGTTGGTCTTCTAACCTCAACGAAAGCATTAACCCTTGAGTCATTCACCCAACACTTAGAGCCCAATTGTGTCTCAGCTTGTGTATAAGAACAGCCATACTGGGTCAGATCAATGGTCCATCCAGCCCAGTATCCTGTCTACTGACAGTGACCAGGGCCAGGTGCTTTAGAGGGAATGAATAGAACCGGGCAGTAGTTTGAAGAAATACAGGGGTGCGAGGTTCCAAATTACTCCCTTGTGTTGGCTCCTCAGACTGCAGGTGATAGTACAGGAGGGGATGGAGGCTCTATGTTTCTCTCTGCCCCTGTGCAGGCAAATGGGAGGGGGTGGGAACTGAGTGGAGTACGGCTCCATCTCCTATTGGTCACCATAGCTGTCCCAGCACACAGGATGAGGTATACTGCACCAGGAAGGGTGGGGGAAGGGTGGTAGTGCCATGAGGCAGATTGTAACTTGCAGAGGAACAACCTGACTCCTGCTCTGGTCACCAGGAAGCACAGCAGCACACTGCCCTTGTCTTGGGGCTCAAGGCAAAGCCACCACTGAGGTCTCAATTGGGACCTCCTGTTACATATTCTCATCCAATTGATTTGGACATTGTGTGTGTCCGACAGGTTGTAGCCCAGAGGCAGTGTAACCCATTAGATACTTACCCGGCGATCTACGACTATGGAAGGGCAAATATTGCTAGTATAATGCTTTACAAAGTTAGGCTGGGATTTTCTACGGAGACTAAAGGAGTGCGGCACCAAGTCCCAGTGAATTTCAATTGGGGCCTAGTTCCAAACTCTACCCTCATAAACAAACAAAAAATAAGCAACACACTGCATGAGTTTTAAATAATCCCAGACCACTGGTGGAACAAACATTACAAATACGCCTCCTCAAATATGAAGTCCTCAGGGAGCTAACTGTCGAAGGATATGGCTACACTGTAATTAAAAAGCTGTGACTAGCCGGTGCCAGTTGACTCGGGCCCATGTTGCTCAGGCTAAGGGGCTGTTTAACTGCAGTTTAGACTCATAGACTTTAAGGTCAGAAGGAACCATTGTGATCATTTAGTCCAGAAGTGGGCAAACTACAGCCGGCGGGCCACATCCAACCTGCGGGACTGTCCTGCCTAGGCCCTGAGCTCCTGGCTGGGGAGGCTACCCCACCGGCCCCTCCACTGCTGTCCCTCCTCCCCCACAGCCTCAGCTGGAGGATCTGGCGGCCGGGTTGGATAAGGGGTAGGGGATTCTGGAGGCAGTCAGGGACAGGGAGCAAGGGGGGCTGGATGGCTAGGAGGTTCTGAGGGGCACAGTCAGGGGGCGGGAAGTGGGAGGGGCAGATAAGGGATCGAGTCCCAGGGGGTGGTTAGGGACGGGGGTGTAGATATGGGTTGGGGCAGTCAGGGAACAGGGAGCAGTTGGATAGGCATGGGAGTCCCGGAGAGCCTCTCAGGGGTAGGTGTGGATAGGGGTCAGGGCAGTCAGGGGACAGGGAGAAGTGGGGGTTGGATAGGGATGGGTTCGAGGAAGGGGACAGTTGGGGCGGGAAGTGGGAGAGGCAGATAGGGGGCAGGGGCCAGGCTGTTTGGGGAGGCACAGCCTTCCCTACCTGGCCCTCTGTAAAGTTTCACAACCTTGATGTGACCCTTGGGCCAAACATTTTGCCCACCCCTAAGCTAGTCTGGTTTCCTGCACACTGCAAGCCACTGAGCCTCAAGCTGGCTTGTTGGTCTAGGGGTATGATTCTCACTTAGGGTGTGAGTGGTCCTGGGTTCAAATCCCAGACAAGCCCACTTTTCAAAAATGATTTGGAGTAAAGGGTAAACATTGAGGTGACAAAGTTTGCAGATACAGTAAAACCCCGATTTAATGGACTTCGGATGCAACGGACAAAATTTCCGATGCATCCCAAATCCATTTTTCACGGGCTGGCTGCCGACTCCTGGCTGCCGCCCGGGTCCCAGCAGCGGGCAGGCTGGCTGGCTGCCGGCTCCCGGCTGCCGCCCGGGTCCCGGCAGCGGGCGGGCTGGCTGCCGGTTCCCGGCTCCCGCCCGAGTCCCAGCAGCCGGGACCCGGGCGGGCTGGCTGCCGGGTCCTGGCAGCCGTGATAGTTTAACATGATAGTTAAAAGTACAGTAAAACCTCGATATAACGGACTAATTCGGGCGGGCTGCTGCTCCAACAGCTCGGGTTTTTTTATTATTAAATAACGGACTTTCGGCTTTAACGGACACCCCCTCGCCCGAATTAGTCCGTTATATCGAGGTTTTACTGTAATACTAAACTGCTCAAGATAGTTAAGACCAAAGCAGACTGTGAAGAACTTCAGAAAGATCCACAAAACTAAGTGATTAGACAACAAAAGGGCAAATGAAATTTAATGTGGATAAATGTAAAGTAATGCACAATCGAAAAAATAACCCCCACTATACATACAATATGATGGGGGCTGATTTTGCTACCGCTAATCAGGAAAAAGATCTTGGAGTTATCGTGGATAGTTCTCTAGAGCCATCCACACAGTTTACAGTGGCAGTCAAAATAGCAAACAGGATGTTAGGAATCATTGAAGAAGGCATAGAGAATAAGACTGAGAATATCTTATTGGCCTTATATAAATCCATGGTGCACCTGCATCTTGAATACTGCATACAGATATGGTCTCCTCATCTCAAAAGATGGCATTAGAAAAGGTTCAGAGAAGGGCAACTAAAGTGATTAGGGGTTTGGAACAGGCCCCATATGAGGAGAGATTAAAGAGGCTAGGACTTTTCATCTTGGAAAAGAGGAGACTAAGAGGAGATATGATAGAGGTATATAGGATCATGGGTGGTGTGGAGAAAGTGAATAAGGAAAAGTTATTTACTTGTTCCCATAATGTAAGAACTGGGGACAACTAAATGAAATTAATGGGCAGCAGGTTTAAAACAAATAAAAGGAAGTTCTTCACACAGCGCACAATCAACCTGTGGAACTACTTGCCTGAGGAGGTTGTGAAGGCTAGGACTATAACAGGATTTAAAAGAGAACTGGATAAATTCATGGTGGTTAAGCTATTAATGGCTGTTAGCCAGGATGGATAAGGAATGGAGTCCCTAGCCTCTGTTTGTCAGAGGGTGGAGATGGATGGCAGGAGAGAGATCACTTGATCTTTACCTATTAGATTCACTCCCTTTGGGGTACCTGGCATTGGCTACTGTCAGTAGACAGGATACTGGGCTGGATGGACCTTTGGTCTGGCCCAGTATGGCCACTCTTATGTTCTTACCAACCCAGTCCTATAAATGACCCATAACCTCTGCGAGAGGGTCCTAGAGCTAGGGCTGCAGCCGGAGCCGAAACATCTACACCGCAATGAAACAGCCCATTAGCCCGAGCCCCTTAGCCCAAGTTAGCTGGCACGGGTCAGCTGCAGGTTTTTATCCTAATTGTGGCATTACACATTTTTCAGCCAATCTGGACAATGAAATGGAGAGTGTCGAACTTGTGACTTTCTCTGTCAGGCTTCACACCCATAAACCAATGAGCGTCCATGCAATTGAGGCTAACTGCCAGTGTACGTTCAAATTATTATTCACATCAGATCGTTTCGCCCGTGTATGAAGAAATGCAACCAAAACGGAGCTCGCAGCTAGGCTGAGAGGATTTTTGGAGGTCAGCATGTAAAGAAGAGTGCACTACTCTCCTCCTCAAATAGGGAGCAGCTTCTTTGACTGCGGATCCAGAACCCTTTCCACTTTTAATCTAAATCCAGGTTAATCCCTGGCTTGCAGAGCAAATTCCCTCTAAACCGCGCAGCCGTGCAGCTGCCTAATAAGCCCCATGCAGGGGCTCAGGGCTGCAGCAGGGAGAAATGCCTCTCCCGCAGCACGGACCTGCCTCAGACTTGCCACAGTCGGGGAGCGGAGCTTCTCCTTCTGGACACAACCCAGCCCCGCCCCGGCATGGGCCTACCACGGCGGGGGGGAGAGGTTCCTCTCCCCGTCCAACCCAGGTGCTGCTCCAAGGAGAGAGAGCTGGTGGGAGTCCTCTCTCTCTGCCATAGCCCCGGGAAGCCTGCACCCCAACCCCCTCATCCCCAATCTCACCCCAGAGCCTGCACCCCCAGCTGGAGCCCTCATCCCCCCTTTCCCAATCATCTGCCGCAGCCCTGAGCCCCTCATCCCCGGTGCCACCCCAAGTCCTCACCCCTCTTCACCCCAGTCCTCCTCCCCAGCCTGACTTCCCTTCCCACACTCCAAACCCCCTCGGCCACACCCACCACCACATGAATTTTGTTATGTGCGTCGTTCTGCACATGTGTGGGAAGAATTAGAGGGAACACTCTCTGCACCAGTTATCACCATGCACTCTAGACTTCACTATTCCATAGAATCCTTTAAAAAGAATCCTCCACAGTTAAAAAACATGGATCTTGCTGCAGTTAAATATGCTTTTAAAAAAGGGCAAATGTGAAGGCCTAGGAAGAAATTGTTATTTTTATATGAATTGTCCAAGGAAGCCAAATTTTGTTTCACTTAAGAAATTTCAAAAGCTAAATTAGAAGAGTAAGTTAACACTCGGTGATGGAAAATAATGAGAATTCTACTGGCCACACTTTAAATGTGAGCAGGCCATTATGTTGACTGCTTATAGTGGTTCCTCGTATTCTGAGTTCTAACAGTCTGCATGTTACAATAAGCACATCACTAAAGACATGGAGTGTCCAGGGATAAGAAGAGTAAAAGCCAGATTCTACCTTTATACCAGCATAAATGTAACCCGTTTCCACCAAAACAGGTTCCTGTAGATTTACACGGGGGTAACTGAGAACAGAATCTGTCTCAAAGTCTTTATAGAACCATAGGCTTAATTGACCCACACAAACCTCATTCATATCACTTTAAAATGTACACAAATATACATAGATATGCAGCAGTTATATAAACAAGCTCCTTATTGATACTAATGAAATATCAAGAACAGCAGTTTTGTGACCATCTTCCTCAAGGCTTGGCAAAAGAGTTCAAGGAAAACTTGGCTGAGATCAAAGTTTACAGATTGGGCCAGGAGGTCTGTGGCTCTCAGCCTTGAGCAAAGAAAGAACTGCTGAACTGTTCAGGGTTCTCTGAGGAGATGGTACAAAGTTCTGTCAGTGTGGCAGAAAAGTACATCAGTCCAGCTGATCTAGGACCTGGTACAGGGAGGAGATATAGGGCATGACCTAGGGCAAGTGAGGGTTAACTCCCCCCAAAACAGTGACACATCACATTTCTAGGGTTTTGAAAAGAAGAAATATACTGCAAGCCTGCCATGTCCTCCCCATACCTCCCAGAGGAGGTGCCCATACCCAGAAGGGATTATGAAAAAGACGAAAACAAACACACTCAGCTTTGGATAAGATGACACTGTCCCTGGGTGTAATCTTAGCAGAGAACAGAAGATGCACAGGAAGATCCTGAGTTTTAAAAATAAGGACAACTGGTTGCCCATGTGAAGTAGTGGGTGAAGCTCTCATGGGCCCCACTTAAATTGGCCCCCAGATCTGGGAGTCACTGACTAAATACAACTATCAGGACATAATGGCACATGCCTAGTGCTTATGAGTTGATGTGGCTTTGGTCCACTGAGGAATTTGTGAATTTATTCTGGTTTCTGTTGACATGAATTCTTTCCCCTCCCATAGTGAATAAAAATGGGAAAAAAAGAGAATCTCAGAGGAAACCTCCAAATTTAACGTGCTTTTGGATCAAAACCATGAGAGGAAGGATGGTCCAGAGGGTGGTCTAGGTCTTGAGAGACCTGGGTTCAGTTCCTTGCACTGCCGCAGATTTTTTGTGTGACTGTGGGCAACTCCTTAGCCTCACTGTGCTTCAGGTCTCCATCTGTAACCAGGGGTGAAAATAAGGCGGTATGGGCCGATGCAGCGTACCGGTAAAAGGTGGCCACCTGTACTGGCCCCTACCGCCTTACTTTAAAGGGCTGCCACAGCAGTGCTTTAACATTCCTGCCCATTTCTCCCTCCCCCCACCTGCCGATGGGGGGGTGGGGGGGTGTCAAAAGGAGCAGCTACCATGGGGCTAGAGCCCCAGGTGACACAGGCAGGCTGATAAGGGGTTGCTGACTCCCCAGCCCCGCCCCTTCTGCCCAAGGTCCCGCACCTTCCTGGGGGGAGGGAGTGGGACGGAAAAGCTGCCCCCTGTACTGGTGAAAGAAAAATTTTACTTTCACCCCTGTCTGTAACATAGGAATAATAGTACTGCCCAGCTGCACAGAGATTGCGAGGTGCTTAGATGTTGGAGTGATGGAGGCCATATGAGTACATAAGAACCAGAGGTGGTCAAACAATATTTATTTGATGAATCTCAGCATGTATTCTGTTCAATTTTGTTTTAATTATTTGATGAACCATATTCAATAAGCCACACAGCTGATCAAAACCTTTCAAAAATATTTGCTGAATTTGTTTAGCTCTAGTCAAAATGACTGAGTTTTGCAGGGTTGCCACCCCAAATCCTAAGTTTCTCCCAAGACCATCCTTCAGTGACTGGTCCATCTTCTCTCAAAACTAAGGGAAAACTTGACTTCAAACTTCTCTCCAAACTCAGTCATCCAGGCTTCCCCCAAACCCAGCCCAGGTTCACTAAAAGGGTCACAAACTTAATTGAGCATCGACTGAACTCGGGCTTATAATGAAACCTGAAAGCAAGAGAGTTTGAAATTTTATTACAAGAGTGTTTTACTATGACTGGACACTTACTGGTAGAGAGCAGGAAAGGCGAGTCCCCACAACATAGGCAGAGAATAAAACACACGAGCAAACAAAACCCCAATTCAATGCAGCCTCTTTCAGGAAACCAAGACTATTTCATTGCCACGGCTTGTCCCTAGAGGCTAAAAAGCATTTAATTAGCAAATCCTACTGAAAACCTTCACTGTAACACAAAGTGTCTGAGGCGGGCAAAGAAATTATAAGCTTGGCGTTCCATTCAGCAAGCTTTAAAGCCATGAAGTCACGTCCAAATGCTTTTTGGGGACTTCAAACCAGGAAAAAACCCAGAGAATTATCTAAAGCATGTGAATTGATAGTTGACAGCGGCGTAGTACCATTTGATGGTGGAGTTACAGCAGCTCTCCATGAACTCATGCTTCCATGCTACAAATCCATCTCTCAAAGACCGTAGTGAAGGGCCAGATTCCACACTCCGCTTTATAGTTTGTACAGTATCTAGTATAATAAAGCACTGATTTCTCATTGAGGAATTAGGCAGATTGAAATAAAGTCAATGATTAACCATTAGTAATTAATAATTTGCTCCTCTTAATAATGAGTGGAAAGCCTCACAGGCAGGAGGTGACACTCATGGAAGGAAGGGGGTGGAGCCTAAACAACATGATCCTCTCCCTTTACAATATCCCACAGGAGGGGAGAAGACTACAGGCTTTAGTTAAGAAAATTACACTGTGGGTGATTGGGGGAAGACACATTCATCTTTAAACATAATTTGCCAATGATATTTTCATGGTTTTTTTAAAAAATTGTATTCTCATGTTCTGAATATTCAGTTCCCTTTCATGCATGCCTTCTAATGGGGAAGCTGCTCTCCAGTCTTGCTGGTCACCGTGTGTTTAATGGACAGCTGGATCATACAGCAAGTCAGAGTCAAGATAAGGTTAGTGTTTCTTGCACCCTGTATTTCCAATATTTTTATGTGAGAGGGAAGGGTAATCATTTAAGAAGTTTGAATTTCAAAAACATGTTTTAATAAAAACAAAAGAACCCCATCTCATTATGAAAACATGTCAATGACTCCGTAACTAAAGTTGTAATTTGTTTTTCATTTCACTATAAATCCAATCTGGAGATATCTGAAGCCTCTCACACAACCTTTATATACATTGCATAGGAACTTCTCACTTAAAGTAGGTATGTTCCTGAAAAATGCGACTTTAAGCGAAACAATGTTAAGCTAATCCAATTTCCCCATACAAATTAATGTAAATGGGGGGTTAGGTTCCAGAGAATTTATTTTCACCACACAGTGGATTCCGGTTAACCGGGCCACCGGTTAATTGGGGCAGTGCTTAATTTCGACACATCGCAAAGAACGGAAACAAAGTGTCCCTTTTTATTTACTTCGGTTGATTGGGGCAGCCACTTAATTGGACCAAATTGTTCTGGTCCCGATGTGTCCCAGTTAACCGGAATTCACTGTATATATATAGTTGGACAGCAAGCTCTCTCTGTCCTGAGCCTTGTCCTGTCCCCACCCTACTCTATATGGAGAAGGGGTAAGTGGGATGCAGGAGTAGGGGGAAGGGAGACACCCTGACATTAGCACCTCCTCCACTCTCTCGCCCCGCAGAGCAAGCAGGAGACTCCTGGGAGCAGCTCCAAAGCAGAGGGCAGGCGCAGCACATGGCAATAGGGGGGAGGGACAGCTGAACTACAGGCAGCTTCTGCACAGGGAACTTAGCGGGAAGCTGATAAGGGAGCTGCCGGTCCACACTGGTTACAAGCCCCCACCAGCTAGCTGCAATGGGCTGCTCTTCCTGCAAGCAGCGGACGAAGCAGGCGACAGCCAAACAACGTTATAAGGCAGCACTGCACAACTTTAAATGAGCATGTTCCCGAACTGATCAGCAACCTAACATTGAAACGTTATCCAGGACGACTTTAAGTGATGAGTTCCTGTATGTCTCTCCTGAGGTTTATTACCTTTGAGCGATTTTATGAAAGGTTGTGGGACTGGGTTGGTGGGAACACCTGACAATTCAGAGAGAATTCAACAGGGTTTATAAGCTTCTTGAGAGCTCTTGAAGCATTTCTCAGGTCCAATGCAAAATCTTTCAGAATCAGCAAACTCTACCGCCTAAATCCCTAGTGTTCAAGAAGCTGAAAAGCTTAACATCTCCTGTGGCACATCCTGCAGACTCTGTAATGTCTGGAGCTCAAATAGCCAGTCGAAGGTGCTTACAAATTCTGCTGTGCGGTGACCAGATGTCCCATTTTTATAGGGACAGTCCCTTTTTTGAGACTTTTTCTTATATAGGCACCTATTACCCTCCACCCCCCGTCCCACTTTTTCACAGTTGCTATTGGTCACTCTATTCTGCCAGCTCAGCCTAAGGAGTCTGTTGGCTCTGGGCAGCTAAAAAGCAACATATAAAGAAGTTTAGCAGGTGAACAGCACAACAATTACAAATACTGCCAGTCAACCACGGATCAACGATATCTCACTGTAAACATAGCTCCTGCTTCTAAAGAATTTCACCACTGTGTAGTGACGGCTCCAGAGCTTTGCTGTGATCGCTGTGGGGCTAAAAGAGGATGAGTGATCACGTCTCTGTAGATCTTCCAGAGTTCTTGCTACTAAACGCTCACACCCCTGCTTACCTTTCCAAAGCTTTCCTTGACAGCACTGCTGTGGGCCAGGCTGCCCCATTGGGCTCACAAAATGGTGGGAGACGATCATGAAATCTGCCTTGCAGAAGCTCCCACTAAGCATTCCTTATAGTGAGACATGATTGGGACCCTGAAAAAGTTCACATGGGGAAAGCCTCCCAAGCCAGCTAATCCTGTGAATGCACATAGAAGAGATCCCAGATCAGCATAAGGAGGAGACATTTTTCACATAGCGCTCACACCTCCATATTGCTTGGCTGGCTCCCTGCCCTCTGAGAATATTGCTCCAGTAGCAGCCGTGCTTCCACCATGATCCTGAAGCTTGCTCAGCAGCAGCTGGGCAAGGGACACAGTAGGAAGCTAACACTGCTTCAAGCAAGTTACCATTAGTGTTTTAATTTGCTTCCAGAATGTTGTCTTGCATATTTTGCAAAAATATTCATGTTTATAAAAGTCCCGCCTGTCTCGCCTATGCTGACAAGTTGCTGCAGAAGCACCATCATGGCTGCATAACGAGCCTGTTCAAATCCATCTGACTGCCAGTCTGTTAAGAGAGTGGGAAACACTCTTGTAAATACCATTAAAGTACAATGGCTGACAAATAGAGAGACACGGCCAAGAAGCAATAGATCCCCTGCAACACAGAATCATGAAAAGGTTGGGCTGGAAAAGACCTCAAAAGGTAATCTAGCCCCCTCCCCCACTGAGGCAGGACCAAGTAAACCTAGATCATCCCTGACAGGTGTTTGTCTAACCCGTTCTTGAAACCTCCAATGACAGGGGTTCCACAACCTCCTTTGGAAATCTATTCCAGTGCTTAACTATTCTTATAGTTAAAATGTTTTTCCCCCCAATACCTAATTTAAATCTTTCCTGCTGCAGATTAACCCGATTACTTCCAGTCCTACCTTCAGTGGACATGGAGAAGAACTGATCATCCACCTATATATAACAGCCTGTAACAGTCTTCAAATATGACATGTTATCAACCCCCCCTCACCCACCCCCAGGCTTTTTTCCTTAGGACTAATCCAGGTTTTCTAAACCTTCTAACATTTTTGTTGCTCTCCACTAGACTCTCTCCAATTTGTCCACCTCTTTCTTACAGTGTCATGTCAAAACATGGACACAGTACTCCAGGTGAGGCCTCACCAGTGCTGAGTAGGGCAGGACAATTATATCCCATGTCTTACACAGGACAGCCCTGTTAAAATATCCCAGAATATTAGCCATTTTTGTAACTGCATCACATTGTTGGCTAATATTAAAATTGTGATCCACTTTAGCCCCCAAATACATTTCAGCAGTACTACCACGTAGCCAGTTATTTCCCATTTTGTAGTGGTGCATTTCTAATTCGATTTACGCATTTGATTTTTCCTTTCTAAGTGCACTACTTTGCATTTGTCTTTATTGAATTTAATCTTGTGGAATTCAGATCAGTTCTCCAAGTTGCCCCGGTTGTTTTGAATTCTAATCTTGTCCTTTAATACAGTGATCCCCAACCCCCGGTCCGCGGACCGGTACCGGTCCGTGGAGTAATTGGTACCGGGCCGCGGCCGCCATCCCCTCCGCTTCGGTCGCCTTCCCTTCCGAGATGCCTGCATGAGTTCCCTTCCGCATTCTCTGCATTCCCTTTCCGAATTGTCTTCCTCGTGGTCCTAACTTCCGCTTCCGGTGGCTTTTCGGCGGACACACAAGGTCACGCCGCTGCGAAATCAGTAATATAAGTATTTTTCTTGCTTCTTCCTTTTATTCGGCGGCTTTTCGGCGGACATGCAAGGGTCCGCCGCGCCGAGAAAAAAATTAAAAAGACCACCCGGGCCGCAAGCAGTGACCGGTCCGCGTTCACCGGTCCGCGGCGATCAAAAGGTTGGGGATCACTGCTTTAATATGCTTGCAACTCCTGCCAGTTTGGTGTCATCCACAAATTTTATAAGCCTGCTCACCACTCCATTATGCAAGTCATTAATGAAAATGTTGAAAAATACTGGGCCCTGGCACTCCACTTAGATAAGTCCTTCCAATTTGACCATTGATAACTACTCTGAATATGCGACAGAGTCTTGTAGCACCCTATAAACGAACAGATATTTTTGAGCATAAGCTTTCGTGGGCATAGACCCACTTCATCAGATGAACATTCATCTGATGAAGTGGGTCTTTTTCCCATGACAGCTTATGCTCAAAAATATCTGTTAGTCTATAAGGTGCTACAAGACTCTTTGTCGCTTTTGCAGATCCAGACTAACATGGCTACTCCTCTGATACTCTGAATATGACATTTCAACCAGTTGTGCATCCCCTTTGTCGGAATTTCATCTAGGCCATATTTCCATAGTTTGCTCATGAGAATATCATGTGGGACTGTCAAAAGACTTACTAAAATCATGATATATTATGTCATCTGCTCCCCCCAGCCCCCCACTATGCCAGTAACCCTCCCAAAGAAGGAAATTTGGTTGCATTGACATGATTTGTTCTTGACAAATCAATCCATGGTGGCTATTGCTTATTATCTTATTACTTATTACACTATTAACATACCATAGTTGAAGCTGATTCCCACAGCTGCTCCCTCACCAGCTTCTTCAAACCAAACATAAAAAGAAATCCTTTCTTCCTGAAATTTCTCATGTATCCTACAAGCTGATGAGATTTTGGGGCAGTTTATGATTTATTGACCAAATTGTTTAGGGGGCTAAAAATAAGTTTTCAGTTGTAGAAGTCTTCTAATTTATTTATTTAGATTTCTACTTTTTGTACCACCAGATTCCATCTCAAAGCAGGTTGGCCTACAAATTCTAGTTTTGTTTGACCCATTTATACTGGTGCTGTCAATTACTATTTGGAAAGTTTGGTTTTTCCATTTTCAATCATTAATTATAGGATTCCCTCCCCCCCCCCCAGCTATGGGAAACCTAGCAGACTTTATATATTTGAAATATTGCTAACCCCAAGAATTAAATTATAAATCAGCCCCCCCCCCCAAAAAAAATCATGACATTGGCTTAAAATCATGAGATTAAAAAAGCTCCTTTTTAAAATTTGCTTTCTGGTTTATGAGCCTTTAGATTACATTTGGGTCACATTTTCAAGATTTACTCCACAACCATGAAAGATAGAAATGTACTTTTTTAAAAACAAAAACAGAGATTCTCCTCTAATCCCATGACTCCAGGAGCTGGACCTTTAGGAAAAGCAGCAGGAGCTATCACTAGACTCATGATAAAAAATCGCAAGAGTTAACAACGCTGCATCTGTCTGTAGATAACTGTATAGTGCTTCTCACTAAGCATCTAAGCTCCTCATGTGCCTCAGTGAATTTTATTATCACACCAATGTGTGAGGCAAGTATTTACTATTCCTATTTCCCAGATGAAGAAGTAAAGCACAGAGACACTGGTTCCTTGTAACTCATACAGCCATTTATGCAATGGCAGCATTTTCACCCACTTTGCACAAATATAAATGACTATACAAGGGTCACTGGGGAATCAAGCCTTGTGAGATTAAGGCCAAAATTATCAAAAAGAAGCCTGGAATTCCGAGTGTCTCCATTTTTGGTGCCCTGAGTTATCTACTTCCTGCTATTTTCTAGTCCTTGCTCATTTCTACCATGTATAGTTACTTTATAAGCCGACTGAGCCTAAGTGAAAGATTTTAACTGATGCCCACCATACACACAGTTATGGGCCTTTACATGGTTAAAATTTATTTTTCCATTCTTTTATAAACAAATTTTCCAAGAAAATTAATACTTAAAAATGGTGCCAGTCAAACCCAGAAATAACATTTGAGCAGTTTTCGATTTTCCTTTACAAACAAAAAATACAATTCCCAGCCAAAAGTTTTTGTCAAGTTAGAGTCAATATAAGAATATTCCTATTTCCCAACTTCTGTCCTCCCAGAAAAAACAATGACACAGAGTCAACATTGCAAAGATATTGGCTTAGAAAAGGCTTAAGAAATGTTGTGGTTCAAAGTAGCCTAAATGTTATAAGAATGAAAACTGAACATCCCATTACCTGCTCTTGTACAATGGATCTCCATGAAATGTGAGTGGCGTTTGCATGTCATCACAAATCTCTTTAGCCCAGCCTCACTGGGAACAACAACAGAGTGGAAAAGCCTTTCTATGGCACCGACAAAGGCTGTTTTACGACTGTTTAGAAGGAACACATCTTACCTGTCTGTGCTGTTGAGAGACGGGATACTGCAGTCCTGAGATTTGCTGGCTTTGCTGCATTTTCTGAAGGATCATGTTCTGCTGCAATGCTAAGGATACGGTGGGTGGCCTTTGAAGAGGCTGGTTTTGGAGGGGCTGAGTAGGTTGCTGCTGTTGCACTGCAATGGGGCTCTGCAGTTGCTGAGGATAGCGCAGAACAGAGGGCTTGCTTTGGGATCCCAAAACCGAAGGCATCTGTGGGTTAGTTTGCTCTGAGTTAAAATGACACAAAGGCTTCGTGTTGCCATGATGCTGCTCTAGTGGTGATGGAGTGTTGTTTATAAAGTTTCTGTTGAGATCCTGAGGCTTTGGTTGCATTATGATGTCAATGGGGCTGCTCTGGGTTGTGGCGTTTGGTTTATAGATGTAGTTATTCATCGCTTTGGACTGATTCCCAGTGACGGGTACCACAGGCATGGCTGAACTTTGGGGGCTGAACTGCTGCTGACGAAAGGAAGGGCTGGGGATTTTCTCTTGTACGAACTGTCCTGGGGAAGGGACTGATGGGGACAAGGTGGGCCAGCTGGAGGGCTGGTTTTGCTGCTGTTGCTGCTGTTGAATCAAGGCATGCTGTTGTCGGTTGGCTGCTATTTGTTTTAGCTGCTGGGCGTGAGATACTTCCTGCCAGCTAGTCAATGGTCGACTGGAGACAGAAGAGACCTGTGACGACTGTGCTTGATTTTGAGGCACTGAAGGGATTGGTGAAGAGGTGGACATGGCAGCGCTGGACATAGTGAAGGCTGGTCCTGTAGAAGGCGGCCTCATTTGAGGGGAGCCCACAGGTGCCTGATTCAAGCCTGGCGAATATTCACTCTTTATCACTATTTTCTCCATCTGCAGGGAAGATCTAGCAGCGCCTCTCTGGTTTTGCTGCCCGAGATCAATGTTAAACGGCTCATCTTGTTTTATGGTGGCGTTTATCATATTTTCTAGTTCAAGGTCACTCATTGGTGGCACCGATATGTTAGTCAGTTCATTAAACAGCTCCTGAAGCTCTGGGTCCATCATCTGTTCCCCCGTATCTTCCCCATATCTGTTGGGGAAAATGTTTTCATGGGACATCTGCTCATCCAGGTGTTTGCTGCAAGATATGGTTTCTCCTGGTTCTTTCTTGACCTCTTTCAAAGGCATATTAAACATATGCCCGCTAGAATGGGTGCTGTTTGTTAGGTTGCTCATCTTTCTTTGTGATCCTTGCCCCACAGACAAGGTTCCTGACATTGACTGGCTTTGGCAATTGTTAACATGTCCGCCTTGTCCCATAGAAAGATTATCACCCACTCTTATCCTCTTAATATCAAGGAAAGAGTTATCCGAAATACCATTGGGTCTCTTGTTGTTAACAGGTGATAGATTTACCACCAGCTTCCTCTTCAAGGAGCCCTGGAGCTGAAAGAGGTGGGGAGAAAATAATTAATTAATTGACATTCAAGATCCAGTCCATAGTCAACTGAAAAGCAGGTTGATACTAATTTGATGCTTATAACATGAGATCTTGAAAAAATTGCTAACAAATGTTGCACACTATAGTAGGATAATCTGGAAATTAGCAGAAATGTGTGATACTAAATTACTGAAATTGAAATATATTTAATAAATTTTAAGCCTAGCAGGGCCTTTTATGATAATGTAATCTAACCTCCTGGGTAACACAGGGCACTGAATTTCACCCAGTGATTCCAAGACGTTAAGATTGTTCTTACTGACTGGTATAAAGTCTAAGGACTCCCTAAGTGACTTTTCAAAGGCAAAATGAGTAATTAGCCATCCAGCTCCCACTGAAGTTTGGCATACCCAGATTTACACTAGCTCAGGAGCTGTCCCCATATAGTCAAATATGTTTGAAATAACATTACTAGGAGAATTTTACCTGGTTCACATACCGAATTTAAGGCAGTGGAGTTATGCCAATTTCAGCTAAAAATCTGGCCCATGAGATATCTTCTACTACTGTGCTATGTTTTCCAAATATGTATGTTCATTTATTAGGGCAGAATTAGGCCCTAGACATTTATGTTGTGAAATGTCTGCTATAAAAATAAATACAGGCTATGCAGCCTGGCCCAGTTAATACTGAACTGAGAACCATAAATGTTTCATTTCCTTGCTTTTGAACATTTACATACTGTATATAGTTTTATACAGTCACACACAGTGTGGGCCAAATATTGAAAAAGATACACATACAATTGCACACCTAATGTATGCTCAACTACCACAATTGGGCATGCTTTAGCCCATATTTATGTGTGCAAATTCCCACCTTGCAATATACAAATCAGGTGCACACCTTTACAGTCTATAAAAGCAGCTAGGCAACTGCACATTAAAAATTCAGGCCCAATGTATGAATCCTCCAGTACCTATAAGCAGAATATCAGAAGCACTTTATAACGGACTGCATTCATTGTGGCAGGGTGCTGGCCAGGAGCTGCTAAGCCAGCCCTGCTTCCCCTTTAAGGGAAAAAAACCTCTGCTAGCAGCTTCCCTAAGCTAGGAAAGCTGATTAACTAGCAGAGTGCAGCCTGGGCTAATTAGGGCCAAAAGGGTTGAACCTGGTAGCCTCCCCAGGGGATATAAAAGCCTGGCAGGGAGGAAGCCCAGGGAGGAGGAGAGAGACAAGAGAGACAGAGACAAGAGAGACAGAGACAGAAGGTGCAGGAAAGTGAATAGAGCTGGTAGAGCTGAGGGAGGTAGCTGAGCTAACCATTCCTGAGGCCAGCCAAGTGAGGGCTGGGCCTGAGCTAAACCTGAGCCTACTTGTAAACAGAGCTGTACATTGGTGGTGGGGGTTTGCACTATAAATAAAAGGACGCTGGTGAAGCCAAAAAGAACCCTCCTGCCTGTTCTTGACGTGGGCGACAAGCGGATCTCCTACATCATTCACATTAATGTTAATGCTTTTGATGTGTCTTTTGCTCTTTACACAACGAATGTACTATGAAGGAACCTCCCCAGCACAGTAGGCTCCAAACAACTGTATTTATTAAATAGACATGGTGTCCAAGACGAGCTACATATGCTCTGGCTAGCTTCTGCAGCACAGAACACAGTCATTGCTACTAGAACACTTACAACCTATTTAAAATACTATACTGGTACGGGGGGGGGGGGGGAGTTGCTTTCATTTTTGTCACTTAACCATACGTACATTGACCCAGGTGATTTATGATAATATGTCATTTGATGAATGGCCTGTTTTTTACGTTGGTCTAAGAAACCAGAGCCCATGTCAAGGTATGATATCTTGTGAATATCTGGGGCAGAAACAAAAAACTGGCAATCCCAGGTCTCCAATAACATATGCCTTTTTTTTTTTTTTTTTTTTTGCCAACTATGGTGATTTATGATACCATAAAAATCACATTTATATTATATCTTTTCCCTTTCAGGTCACCGAGTAATCCCTTCGAAACAGCATCGGGAAGATATAAAAGTCTGTCAACCCCTCTCCTAACATAAAAGAACAAACATCATGTTCCAAAGATGGTGGGACAAACTGTCATTTGCAAATTTACAGTGTAGCTGTGTTCTTTCACTTTATAGCTGAAGACATGCTGGTGTCTGTTCTATTTTCACCCACATAACTGGGTTTATTCAATACACTGGGTTTGTATTTTCTCTTTCATGGCACAGTGAGTGAGATTTTTCGCAGTCATTCACACTACAGAGTGCAGTGACTGTAATCTGGGCAGCATGTTTCTTCGTAACACATGAGTCACTGTACTTTCCTTTGCATAAAACCAGAAAACTACATTTCCTTTCACCATCATCTTTGCTCTCATTTTGCTTATTAGAAATCAGTCTCAAGTCTGCAGATTCTTCTGGGGAAGTCCCTAGTCAAAGTACATGTTTTGCTCTCCTATGTTTTGCTGACAGAAGGACTAAATAGATGATGAATAATGTATTCTCTGCATACCAGTGGGTTACCTGGAACTTACGCCTTTCTTGATGAACTTTGCATTTGCATTGACATTTTGAAACATAACTAGCTGTTTAAAATGTCCTCATACTCTCAAAGCCCTTGGACAGTGGTCCCTGATGTGATTAACAATGTTGTTGCTGTACAGTACTATGTGATAAAATAACATTTGAATTAACTAATAGACAGATGTAAATAATGCCACATGAGACTGCTCTAACAATGGAACCCTACAGACAATAATATTCAAGAAACCCATGGATCACCACACCTACCTTCAGAGATCCAATAACAACCCCAAACACACCAAGAAACCTGTTATATACAGCCAGGCACTCAAATACCACAGAATATGCTCCAAGGAGAAAGTCTGGACTATACACCTTAATACACTCAAAACTGCCTTCGCCCAACAAGGACACTCCAGAGAAGGAGTTTGCATCATGGAATGGGCCATCTCGAGACTGCAGAATACAGAAATAAAACCCTCTCGGACTGAGCACTCTTAGTTGTCACCTATCACCCCACGCTGGAACCGATATGAGGTATCACCAAACAACTACAACCCATAGTCAATGGGGACCCCATACTGCAAGAAGTCTTTCCTGAACCCCCTCTCCTCACCTTCAAACAACCCCCCAGCCTCTCCAAGATTATCATGAGAAGCCAGCTTCTCACAGACCAGGACACACCAACTCAAAGTGGCACCAGACCCTGCCAGAACAACAGATACAAAACCTGCAGACATCTCTCTACGGCTACCATGATCGGCACCCCCCACAACACACCTTTAAGGTCCATAGGATCTATACATGCCTATCACAACATGTGGTGTACCTCATCCAGTGCACAAATGCCCCAATAACAATCATGTGGGTGAAACCAGACAATCACTATGCTCTCAAACGACAGCACACAGGAAAATGATAAAAGACAAAGACAACCTAGTACCTGTGGGAGAACAATTTTCACAAAGTGATCCCTCTATATCTGACCACTCAGTCCTCATCCTCAAAGGAAACTGTACAATACCTTCAAAAGACAAGCCTGGGAGCTTAAATTCGTAACTTTGCTAGACACTAAAAATCACGGATTGAACAGAGACACTGGATTTATGGTTTATCACAACAATCTATAATCCATTAAAGCCCCCCTGCCAGCTGCTTTCCCCCCCACTACCTCCCTTCCTTTCTCCCCACTTCACCTTGAACGGACCCTTGAAATATGTGTTAACTACTTATGCTAAACAACCTGTTCCACCTTGTATTTTGCTGTGACACTCTATGAGAATGTTTTTCAGACCTCACGTAAAGCTCTGTGTAACTTGAAAGCTTGTCTCTCTCACCAACAGAAGTTGGTCCAACAAAAGGTGTTACCTCATCCATCTTATCTCTCTAACATTCTGGGACCAACATGGCTATAACAACAATACATAGATGAGACTCCTGCCACAGAGAGAGATGAAGTAACAGGGTCACACACAAATCAGTGGTAACAGCAGTAATAATATCACCTACCTTTTATATAGCACTTATCACTCATGAATCACAAAGCGCTATAGAAAGGAGGTCAGTATCATTATCCCCATTGTACAGATGGGGAAACTGAGGCACAGAAAAGAGACATGATTTGCCCAAGGTCACTGGCAGACCTGCAAATAGAACCCAGCTCTTCTGACATCCGAGCCAGCGATCTGACCACTGGACTGCATTGCTTCTTCTGTAAGTTAATTATGTAATGACACTGTAATATATGCTAGTTATAACAATATGAATGTATTGTTCTCAGATACATCTCACATTTCCTTATCTGCATCTTGCTAAAATGCTTGCAGAAAGAGCCCATTCATTTTTATTTTTTTTTAATCTTCAAAACATTTTGCAAATATTAGTTAATTCATCCCAACAACAGCTCTGGGAGGTAGGTACATGATGTTATGCCCATTTTATAGAAGCAGCAACTAAGGCAGAAAGAATAGGGGGTAGAACCTCATGCCCTACTAGGATAACTCTGCACCCCAAGAAGTAAAAAGGGATCTTCAAGCTGCTCAAAAAGAGGATTCTCTCTACTTTATGAGGCTGATTTCCCACCCCTATTTAGACATGGGGGAGGGGACAGGAAAAGGAAACATGCAAAGGGTGGGGCCAAACCTCTCATTCTTGACTGGCTGGAGCAGTCCCATAGGACTGAACCAATCCCAGAGCCATGTTCCATCCTCTCTTCAGCTGTATCAACTTGTTTTGAAAACTGCAGTCACTTTGCATTGCAAGGGTTTTCACCTGTGTGTTTGGTGGTGGGTTGTGTTGTGTTTGGGTGAGTTATAATCTCCCTTATGCAAAGTGCCACATCAGAAGCTTGAAAAGAACCATGCCTCTCTACCCGTCCAGCAAGAGGGAATCAACCAGCCAGTCTAATCTCATTAGCTATGTTTTTATGTTGGCATCCATCATGGTAACATCTGAACATTCTTGCACCTGGGCAGGGAGAGAAGGGATCAGACTTCATTCTACTTAAAAAACAATAAAATAGAAGGCGCCTATTGAATAGGCTCAGAACTAATTTTTCAGTTGCTGATCACTTTTTTAATTGCCCAAGCAAAGCACATGCACCTCAGGAGGAAAAAAACCAATCACTTCAATTTCAAGCATCAGCGGTTCATGGTGTAAGTGAGGACTTTAAGATGCAGCTCCCTGTATATGTGACAAATGTTTTTTGCACTTAACACACAAACACATTGCTCATGCTAGATGTGTTTGTGATTATAAATTTAATGTGATCTGAACTGTGAAATACTGAAAACATCTATGATTGGAAATCTGTAAAATGACAGAAACCGGGAGCTGAAGAAGCTCTTTGTGTACAGTGCTATGACACAACAGGTAGGCAGTACTTAACATCAAAGTGTTTCCTGGCAGATAATATTATTGTAAGATCTCTTGATACATGGGGTGCTGAGGAGTCAGCATGGGTTCATGCACTTACAGCAAGGAAACTCTGGATTACTAACTGCTTAAAAGACCAGTTGTGAGACCGGGTGGTGCTTTGACTGATCCTGCGGCAGACTAGTGCCAATAGAAGGCGAAACCCTAGAGACGACTAGTCCAAATGTCACCGAAGGCACAAAGGGATCAATCGCTTCACACTTAGACCCTATTGTTAATTAATTATTGTTAATTAAATATTGTTAATTAATCCCCTATAATGGGATTTAGGAAATGGATAAATCTTGTACTGGCTCCTCTGCTGAGGGGTGAATTTTACAAAACGACAGTGTCTAAAATGGGGAGGATGGTGGTGAATTTTTGTCAACATTGCAAAGGCAGAGGGGCCAAACTGGACTCTCATTGACACTGTTGCAAATCTGGAGTAATTCCATTGATCTAGTCATTAGAGTGGAGTAAAAAAAATTGGGGGAAATTTCAGGCTTTTTTTGAAAATCCCAAACTTTAAATTAAATCCCTCCTCCCCCGAAAACCGTTATTAAAAACTTTGAAAAATGATTTCAAATTTTTGTTGAAAAAACGAGATATTTTCATGGGAAGTTTTTAAAAACTAGAAAAATTTTCAAAATTTCCAGGGGAAAATAATTGGCATTTTCCAACCAGCTTTTCTAACAATATGAGGGCCTAATTCTGACATTGGCTACATGCAGAGGACTGTCGCTTCCCCTTGCAGGACTTGCATATAGGTGACCAAGGACAAATTTTGGCCATCGCTATTGGCAAATGACAAGGATGCATTTTAAAATTTCTTTTTGATTTTGTCTCCATTTCCTTATAACAGTTTGCTTGGTGCAGGTTCTTTTGTTGGATAGCACTCCAGACTAGATATTTCCCGCTTACTTTTAAATACTGTGTCTGAGCAGGGTATTTGTGAAAAGTTCTAAGTTGACAGTCTTGAAGACTTAAGTATTCTGGCTTTCCACAGAACAGGTAACGCAGCCTCTCCCCACTCTGGCCTGACAATGTATCTCTATGGTGACCTGGAAGGACTTTCTTCCATGGGCAGCAGAGAAGCTCAGGCCTGGGCTACACTAGCATGGGGGTTTGAACTAAGGTACGCAACATCAGCTACGCTGTTCAGGTAGCTGAAGTCGAAGTATCTTAGTTCGACTTACCTGCCGTCCTCACGGCGGCAAGTCGACTTCAGTGGCTCCCCTGTTGACTCCACTTACCCCTCTTGGTGAGCTGGAGTTCCGGAATCGACGGGAGCCCTTTCACGGATCGATTTATCGCATCTAGGCGAGATGCAATAAATCGATCCCCAATACATCAAACACTACCCACCGATCCAGGTAGCCACTAAGGGCTGGACTGAACCACCAACTCATTTCATGTAAGCTATTAAGCAAACTTTAGATAGTAACAACTTTAAGTCATTACCAATGTAGGCTGGCTGAAGACCTGGTAGGGAAAGATCTCCAATCTCCTAAAACATCTACTCTCCCATCACTGGAAATTCCATATTAAGAGCTGTGCCAGTATTAACTTCTAGTTTAAAACAATGGATGATTTACCACACAAACTCATGCAAAAACGTCATGAAAGTTACTACCAACTTCAAAACAAGTGATTATCGTACTTGGAAACATAGTGAGGCAGATGACATGGTGACATTAAAAATTCATAGGGTTTAATACTTTTGACATGAATACAAACATCTTTGCACCTGCTCTTGTAAAAATATAAAATATAATCAAAGCTGCTCTAGAGATTGTCTTTCTGACTGTTTGACTCTCAGACTTTTCCCAGTCTTAGATCTGTTGTACGTATGTGCTGATTGCATTGATGGAGGCACTGTTAACAATATCTTTTATATTTTGGGAGGTGGGTAGGATTTTTAAATTAGCTATATGAAAAATACTAAAAATAATCAAAAAAGGGCTTTTGCCAGAATGTTTGTGCATAAGGATGACAAAATTCGAAAGGAACCCATTTGCAAGAAGGAAAACACATTGCAGATATTCTATTATTTGTATTGTGGTTGTGTAACGCCGACAGACTCCGGTCGTCGGCAGGAGGGATCAAACCAGCTACCTTTGGGGCTCTTAGTGCATGAGCCTCTGGCACATGAGGTAAAAGCCAACTTGCTGTTACCTAATACTGCAGAGCAGACTCATTCATTGAGCTGCACTGATGTAGCACGGTAGTGTAGACTTTCCCTCAGGATCCCATTGTGCTAGGCACTGTGTATCTTTCAATACCTGGACATGACAGTGGGCCCATTAAGTATTTATGACCTGAATCTGTAAGATATCATTAATCAGAGAGGTAGCCCTGTTAGTCTGGAATAGCAGAGGTAACAAAGAGTCCTGTGGCACCTTAAAGACTAACTAAAGTATTGAAGCAATACTTCAATGTATGCTTCAATACTTTAGTTAGTCTTTAAGGTGCCACAGGACTCTTTGTTACTTCAAGTTATCATTAAAACCATTCCTCCCATGGACAGAGTGTTTGCATTATTTCAGGAGCACACCCAATGAGACACTCATCACCCTGCATGATAAGCACTTAATTTAATCTGGATTTGGTCCAAGCAGAAGAATCCCAGACAGGTGCCTGACGTCCGCCCTGTGTTATCTCTTTTCCCATTGTAGTGGTGGCCGAAGAGTACAAAGAGATGGAATGGAACACCCTTTGCTCCCCACCCGTGCAACACCTCCAGAGCGGTGCAAGGCTTCCCTTTCCACGGAATGTAATGTTCTGCCTCTCGACTGCTCCTTTCTTGACGCTGCAACCCCACACAAGCCCTCTGGGGCCAGGAAGGAACAAGATTTCTTGCTATACCCTTACAAGACAAACGTTGCCATTAAGACCTGGGGAAAATAACCTCCCACCACTATTCTTAACTCATCCGGCTGCTTTGACAGTTCTCTTCTGCTGAAAGTGAACCTGACCCAGTTGCAATGCAGTGTTGAGCTCTGGTGAGGGCTGGGTCACTTCACTGGCTCTTCTTAAGAGTTAATATGCTCACTCTTGTTTTGAGCAGCAGACTTCTTGTACATGAAGAACAAAGCTGAAACCATACGTGTTTTTTTTAATATTGATATTAACTTTTACCTGTCCTGGCTTAAAGCCCAGAGTCTGCACAAACATGACTCAAGTGATGGAGATTTTAGCACAAAGTGCAATCTCCAGGATGACGTTCATCTTGGAAAAACTCTTAATTGTTCAAGGCGGATTGAATTCTGGGAACTCAACCACCCTCCAGTCACTGTTATAGACCATCATAGCACAACACAATTCATTCTCTTGCTAACCAAATGAATAAGAAGTGTTACAAGTCTTTCCCCCATTTACCGTAATAAACATTACTAAATCAGAAATTATAGTAACAGATAAGGATGTTCTCCAGCTAACAAGTATCCATTTAATTCTCGTTAGTTGGGGACAAGGCTGGAATAGTAATCAGTGTGTTAAAATCCCACAATTTACCTTAATTTATGTGAAAACAACATCTCTTGCCAACTGAAATTACCAACATAAAAATGCATCTAGATTATTCACAGTGTACTGTCTAGAAATATATCAGGGCTTTGGTCCAAGTTGCTGAAGCACAATAATTATATCTCTTACGCAGATTCTACATCTGATGGATTATAAAATCTCATGTCTAGTTCTTAGCATTTGAGGAGAATAGGAACACAGAGAAACAGTACAGCTTTAAATAGGTCACAATTGCTAATCAGGATATAGCTTTTGTAATTCTGTGCAAAACAAATAGGCATGGAAGATCTGCATTTCTCATGCTATGCACTGTGTATTTTCCTTTTAGAGAACGCTCCCATCTTTTCTCTCTCCCATTCCTTTCAACCATGAATAAATTAACAATCACTTTATGTGAAATCAACAGAAATTAATGTCAACATTTATTGCCATGAAACATGTCACAAAGAGTAATGCAATCTGAGCTTGGGCAAATACAAATGCTTAACTGATCCGATCCTGATGAGAAGGAAATATCAAAGGCATTATAAATGTTGACGGGATGATCAGGCATGTAAAAGAGGTCACTCAACACCACCCTGCTCATTGTTTACCAGTTCTGTAAATCAGCTTAAAATATTTAAAACACATACTGTCTCACACAGGAAGCTCCTAATCCTCAAAAATGTGGTTCCTGTTATTTGATTTGCCTTTAGACACTACCACACACAGTAGATTTAAACGATGAGATTATGGGGCGCAATTATGGCACACACATATATATACCCCACCCATAGATTTATATTACCTGTCTTTTCCCCAATATCCTACACAACACCCGCTGGGTTTTAAAAGTTCAGTCAATGGCGAGAGAGCGAGAGAGCAGACATCCAATCAACACCAGAAACAAGGAAATAACCAGACCACTCACATTTCTTGCGAATCAACACATCACATAGAAGACTCGCCAACCATTTGGCCTTGAGGTCTTCTTCGGGGCAATTTATAGTTCACAGTCATTGCTTTTGAGTTGAAAGCCCGCTTCAGCATACCTAGTCATTTTTCCAGTATCAAACTCCACCATACGAGAGAGGAAAACTAATTCTTCCTCCACTGCTTTCACCAAGGTTCTTAGAAGCAATCAACAAAGTTGTTCCTCATTGGAAGAAGGGTTAGTAATCTTTTGCCAAAACCATCAGTGGACAAGGGAAATTAGCATCAAATCTAGACCTGGCATACGAACAACTTCCAAGGAATTCAAGTGACGTTGATGGTTTAATTTGACCCACACTGGCACCCAACCGCTCCTCTCTCTGTTCAGAAATTGCCTGGACTCCAGTGTCTTGTTTCTCACCTGAGGCACTGTAGCAGAAAGAGCTATCCTGCTATTTGATCACAGATTTAGAATATGTATGATGGCAGTAATAGAAATATCCTTCCTTTGACTGGTTGTGAAATGAAAGTGAACCAGTTTGGGATTTTAAGAAATACCTTGTATATAACGTAACCAAATTCCAGATTATGGCATCGCCTATGCACTATATTATATACCTCTTCTGTTAGGATAGCAAGAAATGTGGCCAATAAGAGTACTGCTCACCTACTATACTGAATCAACACTGATATGTAGATTCAGAGCATGCAGAAGCAGTCCCAGCAAGAATCAATACAAGGAAACTGTTCCCACAAACCACTCCAATAATCTGAACGTTCTAAATTCCAGCTCCACAGGAAGCAGGCCAGTGAAGAGAACATTAATTTCTTATGTGTCCATTTACTATGTTAGTCACAAAAAGTTGTTACTGTGGCAACTAGCATATCACAAGGTCCTTAGCTGAGTGCTTCAAGAAGAAGCTCCTTAAAGAAGCACACACAAATGTCATGTGATGGTAGGTAATTGGCAAATGAAGCTTTATAGCAAATGTATGAACTTCACCTTCTGATGGATTGCATATAAGGAAGCCAAAGATACAAGCAACAGCTTAACTATATGAGAGCTTGAGATAATATACTGTTCCCTTAAGGGAGCACATCAGATTGGTGGCTCTTACCTGGAATAGATAATCCAATTGTTGGCCAAACCAACAGATTCTGAATAAGATGAAGCAGAGTTGCTAAGGAACCCAATTACTTTATTTAGGCCCTGATCCAAAACCCACTGGGGTCCATAAGAGTCTTTCAAAGGACTTCATTGGGTGTTGGATCAGAGTCTGAGGAGAGGAAGAGCACAGGTGCTGACCAATGAGCACTGCTAGCAAGAGTCTTCCAGTCTCTGGCACATGGAGCTCATGCATACTGTCACCTCCCCACGGTAGACTACATATAGACACCAACACTTGAAGAAGAATCATCCTTGCATCCCTCAAGTGGCCCTCTAGTAAAGCTGGTTGTCAGGGCAGTGTGGTAAAAGCTTGCAAGTTAGACCTGTTCTGATGGATACATATTTATTCCTATTTAGTGAGTGTCTATTAGGCATTTTACAACCTAAGAAAAGATCTACAAAAATTCAAAGAGATCCATGTCTAAAAACGAAACCTACAATCTATTGGAAATAGAATTCTCTCCATTCCACTCCTCGTCCCTCCAGGAAAAGTTTTGATAAACAAGTAGGCCTTGCACTTGTACATCTGAGGTGTGGATGAGAAATAAAGGTTATTCTCCAGGGCTGTTAGTGCTCTGGCAGACATGAAAGACTGTCAATCATGCCCCTTGCATGAGGGCTTGGGGTCAGGAGAAGAGAGGCAGAAGAAAGTTTTCCCACTATTCATAAGTGGAATTCCACTTCCCAACTGATTACACACCAGTATTCATCTGCATAAATATATAATTCATTGTTTAAATCAAATGAAACAGCGGGCCAGAGTCTCAGCTGGTGTAAACTGGTGTAGCACCTTTGACCGGCCCAGTGCTGAAGGCTGAGATCTTATTATGAACCAGCATTTAATCTAACTGTAGATTCCACCAGGAACTTTTGTTGGATGTCTAGAGCAACAGATGCCTCAATTTTTTCTTCTGTGATACAGACTTTTATTGAAATAATTCAGTGAAGTAGGCAGGACACCAACATCTCTTGACCATCTGAGAAGAGCCAAAAAAGAGTCCTTAAGGATATAGCACGGGTGGGTAGCTGGGACAATGAATTGACGATGTCTGACTTTTTCTTTCCCTCTGTTTTCAAAGGTATTAGTAACAAAAGCTGGCAGGCTGAAAGGCCTGTGCTGTCAGGGGTTGTGCTGACATCCATACTGTCAGTTTAGAAACAGAGTTTTTGCATTTATGCAAGCATGCCCATTCTCACTGAACTCGCCTCACGGAAAAATATTGAACATCAGGAAAGAATGCTGGAGTGTGCCTAGTGGCTGATCTCCATGAAATTTTAAAATCAGTTTGCATTTAATTAAAATATTAACAAACAAAGAACAATTGCCCAGGTTTCTCTTTTCAAAATGGGAAAATTTTGAAGTAAAATATTCTTTACTCACTCAAGTCAATAAGGCTGAATGAGCGTAATTCAAGGTACAACTCGATCTTCTGTCTCAAAGCACTATTATACGGCTGCAGTTTTCTATTCTTCAGGAGGCAAATTCATCCCTGTGCAAAGGGCCGACACATGGCCAATGACCACTCAAGTCTCATTTATGGCCTCAAAATAGAATGCAGTGAACAGGTGAGAGGACTTCAGTAACTCAGCCAGACATTATGGTTTTCCTACAGGAGTAGGATAGTGGGAGAAATTCTGTGGCCTGTAATGTACAGAAGGACAGACTACATGATCATGATGGTGCCTTCTGGCCTTAAAGTCTATGATCTTGCACTGACCCTCTCTGAGCTGGGACTCCCATCAAAATAAGATGTGTCATTCTTGGAGCAGCAGGGAGGGGGTTTGTCAATAGGAGACTTGTCTTGAGGAGAGAGGTGAAGATGTATCACTATGACAACATAAAATATGTATTTCTAGCAGCTGCTTTACTGAGATAAAGTTTCCATTTTTATTTAAAAAGTAAGGAAAATAGATCCAGAGCCTAAGAAACCTAACCGTTAGATGTTTTAATTAAAGGTAAATTTTGCATTGGGGTGGCTGTGGTTAAAGCACCAGGCAAAGGTCTGACAGCACAGGCCAAATAGCATGACAAGAGGCTCTTTCTTTCTTGTTAAGTGTTCAGTGCAGCCTCAGGCTTATATGACTTTTAAACTGCAGGCACCTTCACATAAACATTCACTTTTTAATAAAAAAAAAATCCAACCCAGGATGTTTGTAATCCTCCTGATCTAGATGTTTTAATAATGTGGGATTTTATTTTGGAAAGATGGTGTGTGCCATGGGATTAAAACTATATCTGTGCCTACTTCAGGCAGGGATCCCAGACAGAAGCCCAAAAACATAATATGTATTTTACAAACAACACACACACCTGTCTTTTTAAAATGAGTTCAAAGCCATTCATGTTACATGCAGCATTTTATTGGGCAAGATACTTTCCCAAGAGAGGTGCCCCATAATATACTAATTTTGCATTCCAATAGAATTAACAGGGTCTTTCAGTTTAATTACCTTAATCAATAACACTTTCAATTAAGTGCCTCAAATTTCATTTACATTGCTGTAGATGCAATAAGGCAGTCATTGCATGTTAAATCTGTTAACCATCATTTGGGATCTGCTCCAAGGCACCCTAAAGTCTACAATAGTCTTTCCACTGGCTGCAACGGGTATTGGATCAGCTTCTTTGGGAGAAGGGGGAGATGGGTGGTATAGAATGTATTTAACTGGCCTGTGTTAGATTGCGCATGGGGAGAGAGAAATGATCATTTCTGTAGATGGGTTATTTACTGTGTGGGGACAGCAATCTATTATTTGGCTTTGTTAATTGCTAACTAAGGAGCTGATCTTGCAATCAGCTCAGTGCAGGCTGAATTCTCTGCAGTCAAGGAGCCCCAGTGAATTCTAGAGTCTTGCTGACACAGACCTGATTTTAGGATTGGAGTTTAAATGATGAGCGATCACTCACCGCACAGGATGGATGCTCACTGGTTATTTTAGACATTGTAAGACATTAAGTAAATATATGCATTCTGCTTTACTAATATGTATTTACTGGGGATCTCTAACTAGGTCAACATGTTCTGCCACCGGCGGGTGATCTTCACGGCACAAGCTTTAATATTAATGTATTTACATTTTAGTAGAATCAGGCTTCTGAAACAACAATTTGTCTACACTCTGTCAAAAGACAAATGCACACCAAAGGGGCTGTGGGTGGACACAATGGGGATGTCAATGGGAATCTGCACAGACGGCGTCTCCCCAAATGCACCATTATACTTGGTGGAAGGGCCGCATTTGTAAAGGCATTTAGGTGCCTAAAGATGCAGATAGGCACCTTGAAGGATTTTCAAAAGTACCTAAATGTTTAACTGCCATTGGTTTGTTGTTTCCTTGTCTTTTCATGGCCAACTATCTGGAGCTGTCCTGTTGGTTTTTATCAGACACTTTGACATTAAGTGTTTTGGGGCAGGGACTGTCTTTTGGTTCTGTGTTTGTACAGTGCATAGCACAATGAGACCCTGGTCTGACTCGGAGCTCCTAAGCATTAGGATAGATAAATAACATGCCTTTTAATATAATGGGAATGCTGGGCTTGGTCTGTAGCTTTGAGCCATCCATTTATTAATACATTTCCATTCAAATTGTAAATGAGGCACCAGATCTGAAAGCACCAGGTACTTACACAAGTGCTTTTCTTCAAAGACTGAAGCAGAAAAATGTTTTGCAGAGAAAGTCAATGGAAAGATAAGGAGAAGAAGGACTGCCAGTTCTGACAAGCTATTCCAGGAGATTTTGGCCCCTACCCCCTCCCCCCCCCCCCCCCCCCCGCAACATGATATATCTTATTAAAATCTCCTGGATTGTTTTCAGTAGTCACCGGGAGATGGATACTGATTCCAGGAGATTCCTGGCCAATCCTGGAGGATTGGTAAACCTAATGATAGGCAGCAAAGAGAGTCGTCGTATTAGTAAGGAACACAGCAGAGACTTCCAGACAGGCAGATCAGTAAAATGAAGGAGAGACCTTTCAGCCTCTAGCTGTGGTAGGCTGAGGAGAGACGACAAAGAGGAGCAGTGTGAGTGGACAGGCCAGGAATAGATGGATATAAATTTAGGCCAAGATCATGAAAACATTTATGCACCTGCTTAATTTGACTCACCCGAGTAGTCTAATTGACTTCAGTATAAATATTTGTAAGATGAGGACCTTAGAGAAGTACCACAGGCTATATTAAAACCATGGAGAATTCTGGAGGGTGGAAAAGACAGTTTTAAATTGGCTTCACTCATTAATTGAGTTTGAATATTCCTACTTCTCTATGTGAGAAAACCATGTGTTTGCAACTTCCTGGACTCCTTGAAGTTTAGAGAACAGAGCTGGTCAGATAATGGATTTTCCATCCAGTGAAAAATTGAGATTTCTAATTTGTTTCATCCCAAATTGGGACAAAGTCAATTCTGAAATTTCTGGTGGAGCAAAATTTTTAAAGTAATTATTTCAGACCAATGAAAATACTTCATTTACGTTTTGACTCCTTTAATTTATTTTTTATCTGATACAGTCATTTCAAAATGAAAAATAAAAATTTTACATTCAAAAAAGGTGTCAGAACAAGACTGACATTTTCAAAGGTGATTTTTTTTCATTTACTTTTTAAACAAAATGTCATCAAAATTGATACATTTAGTGAAAAACTAAGGTTTAATTGAAACAGCACTTGCTGATGGAAGACGGTTTCAACAAAATATTTCTGACCAACTCTCTTAAAGAGTACATATTCGGAACCACAAGAACCAAGAGTTGGAATGGTCATAAGAACATAAGAAGGGCCATCGTGGGTCACACCAAAGGTCCATCCAGCCCAGTATCCTGTCTGCTGACAGTGCCAGGTGCCTCAGAGGGAGTAAACTTAACAGGCAATAATCAAGTGATCTCTCTCCTGCCATCCATTACCCCCTCTGACAAACAGAGGGTAGGGACACCATTCCTTACCCATCCTGGTCAAAAGGCATTAATGGACTTAACCTCCATTAATTTATCCAGGTCTCTTTTAAACCCTGTTATAGTCCTAGCCTTCACAACCTCCTCAGGCAAGGAGTTCCACAGGTTGACTGTGTGCTATGTGAAGAACTTCCTTTTATTTGTTTTAAACCTGCTGACCATTAAATTCATTTGGTGGCTCCTAGTTCTTATATTATGGGAACAAGTAAATAACTTTTCCTTATTCACTTTCTCCACACTACTCATAATTCTGTATATCTCTATCATATCCCCCCTTAGTCGCCTCTTTTCCAAGATGAAAAGTCCTAGTTTCTTTCATCTCTCCTCAAATGGGACCTATTTCAAATCCCTAATCATTTCAGTTGCCCTACTCTGAACCTTTCCTAATGCCAATATATCTTTTTTGAGATGAGGAGACCACATCTGTACACAGTATTCAAGATGTGGACGCACCATGGATTTTTATAAGGGCAATAAAATATTCTCCATCTTATTCTCAATCCCATTTTTAATGATTCCTAACATCCTTTTTCCTTTTTTGACTGTCACTGCATATTGCTCTTCAGAGAACTATTCACAATGACTCCAAGATCTCTTTCCTGATTAGTTGTAGCTAAATTAGCCCCCATCGTATTGTATGTATTTTTGGGGTTATTTTTTTCAATGTGCATCACTACATTTATCCACATTAAATTTCATTTCCCATTTTGTTGCCTAATCACTTAGTTTTTTGAGATCTTTCTGAAGTTCTTCATAGTCTGCTTTAGTCTTAACTATCTTGAGCAGTTTAGTATCATCTGCAAATTTTGCCACCTCACTTTTTACCCCTTTCTTCAGATAATTTACAAATAAGTTGAATAGGATTGGTCCTAGGACTGACCCTTGGAGAACACCACTAGTTACCTCTATTCCATTCTGAAAATGTACCATTTATTCCTACCCTTTGTTCCCTGTTTTTCTCCACTTCTCAATCCATGAAAGGATCTTCCCTTTTATCTCATGACAACTTAATTTATGTAAGAGCCTTTGGTGACGGACCTTGTCAAATGCTTTCTGAAAATCTAAGTACACTATGTCCACTGGATCACCCTTTTCCACATATTTGTTGACCCCTTCAAAGAACTCTAATAGATGATACAAAAATGATTTCCCTTGACAGAAACCATGTTGACTTTTGTCCAAAAATTTATGTTCTTCTGTGTCTGATAATTTTATTCTTTACTATTGTTTCAACTAATTTGCCTGGTACTGATATTAGATTTACTGCTCTGTAATTGCCGGGATCACCTCTAGAGCCCTTTTTAAATATTGGCATTATATTAGCTATCTTCCAGTCATTGGGTACAGAAGCTGACTTAAAGAAGAGCTTACAAAACCATAGTTAATAGTTCTACAATTTCACATTTGAGTTCTTTCAGAACCCTTGGGTGAATGTTATCTGGTCCCAGTGACTTGTTACTGTTAAGTTTATCAATTAATTCCAAAATATCCTCTAATGACACTTTAATCTATGACAATTCCTCAGATTTGTCGCAAAAGATGGCTCAGGTTTGGGAATCTCCCTAACATCCTCAGCCATGAAGACCGAAGCAAAGAATTCATTTAGTTTCTCCACAATGACTTTATCATCTTTAAGTGCTCCTTTTTTATCTTGATCGTCCAGGAACCCCACTGGTTGTTTAGCAGGATTACTGCTTCTGATGTATTTAAAAACATCTTGTTATTACCTTTTGAGTTTTTGGCTAGCTGTTCTTCAAACTCCTTTTTGGCTTTTCTTATTACATTTTTACACTTAATTTGGCAGTGTTTATGCTCCTTTTTATCTGCCTCACTAGGATTTGACTTCCACTTTTAAAAAGATGCCGGAAGGTGTCAAGATGGAAAGAGATTTTCAAAAAGGCTCGGTCAAATCAACCGAGGTAAAAAGGGTAAAAAGAATATCAGGCCATGTCAGACCATGTTCCAAAGGCAATGATGGACAGAATTACAGACAAGGGAGATAATAGGAGGTGTATCAAAGATGACTGACTATGATTTCTGACATTGGCAGTCAAGTTAAAGTTCGACTTAAGGAGAGTGTGAGCTGATGTTTACTCTAAGAGAAGTTCTAATTCTTAGAACTATAAATCTGATATACGAGTGGGCTCAGGGTGATAGGATATGTGGATAACTCTTTGTAGCCCCCATCATAAGGCTGTCTCCAGCCTCTTCCATAGCATCATTGCTTTTCAAGTCTGCTATCCTGAGAAGTTGGACATGGGAAAAAGGTTCACTGTGAGGGGGAAAGAGTGTCCAGCTCTGAATGCACCACCAAGAGTCACATACATAAACAACATCTTCATTGTGACAGAAGACATGACTCTTATCATTTTGAGAACCAAAGTAAAGAAGGAGTCCCCCCCAAAAAGGCATAATGAGTCATACTGCATGCTGCTTCTGTACTCTGGGCCTGACTGAGATCATATGTAATACTACTACCCTACTTGTCTATAGCTCTTCCCATCAGCAGAGCTCAAAGTGCTTTACCAGTCCTACAGCATCCTTATTCTCATTTTTCAGACAGGGAAAGAGACAGAGAGAGACGCGACTTGCTGAAGGTCACCCAAAAGGCTAACGGGACTTGTCATAAGTGTGGAGTTCTGTTTTGCCTGTATGGGGTTAACTTTACCTGAGAGAGGGTGACGTAAAAGCCCCGTCCCACTAGGCAGGGAGGAGGGAGGGTTAGTTTCAGTTTCCTTCCGTCCCAGCTTGGGGCAAGACCCATTTCTTCGCTCTCTAGCTATGGAGAGCAAAACTTCTATTTTCTCCTTCCTATATTCATAAGTAGCTGAATTGTAAGTAACATATTGATTTTCATAAGTTTTTGTACCGGATTTAGGGTGTCACTAGCCTTTCAGAGGGAGGGGTGAGAGAGCTCTATATCTGTAAAGTGGTCTTGTAAGTGTATGCTTTGTTCTCTTTTCTTTATTAAACCTCTTTAGTTATAAAAAGTGTTTGGTTATTTCCCTTAAAGTGTCCTAGCTTTGGATGTGACCCAGGTCCCGGGTAGGGGGGAGGTGGGAGGCTAAGTAGTTGAGTCTTTGAGTCGCTCTCCTGAGGGCAGGAAGGAGGGGCTGGGCTCGAAGGTTTTTTTGTTCTCTTCTCTCTCGGTAACAAGAAGGAGGGGGGTGA
Organism: Sternotherus odoratus; assembly: GCA_032164245.1. Lineage (NCBI taxonomy): Eukaryota > Metazoa > Chordata > Testudines > Kinosternidae > Sternotherus > Sternotherus odoratus. The sequence goes on along the minus strand of JAVMKO010000001.1, from coordinate 278,005,515 downwards.
GGGGGAAGTGAAGCAGCATCTGAGGTCCCGGGCTCTCAAGAGAGAGAGGGAGTTTGGGGGAGTCCGTGTGCCCCACTCCAGGGTCTTGGAGATTCACATGGATGGTGGCAGCTTGGTACCCCAATTTCCCAACTGGTAGAGTGTGGGTTTTGGTGGTGTAAAGACTTAACTTAGGCTGGGGAAGCAGTTTATAGTTAAGGGACCATAGAAGAGTCTCTCCCAGTGTTCAGAGAGAGGGAATAGACACTCTCACAGGACTAAAGCTCCTATCTCCTGACTCCCAGAGCAGGACCCCAGCCATAAGGCCATGATGCCTCCTCCACACAGAATTGTGTCACCTCGTTTTACTGTGCATTCTTGGGAATGGCTCCCATGTATCTCAGATTTGAAATGAAGCATTCAGAAATGAATGGCTGGAGCCAGAGGACTATCGAGAAAACATGAGGTGGAGGAAATCATTCTTTTGAAATAATCACTCTAAAGCAGTGGTTCCCAAACTGGGGTTCATGAAACCCTGGAGGGGTTCACAAAATGTTACAGGGGTTCTTGGGGAAAAATTCTCTAATGGCGGACAGAGCTGTTCCTAGGGACCACGGGCAGCACCTGGACATCCAAGAGCCAAGCAGATCAAAGCAAGCATATCTATCACATTGAGGAGATTTAAACTCCAAGACTCCTTAAAAGAAATGGAAAGGAAGATTGATTTTTTTTTGCTGTTTTTAATATGAAATAGGGAGCTAGTATTGTTTTTAAACTTATTATGAAAAACAAGTTAAAGCTTTGTTTGCGTTGTTTACCTGGACTGCTCAAGACCTGAATGTTTTGGGAAACACCAATTCAGAGCCTGAGGTTTCCTGGGAATGTTCAAACTAACATGTAAACAATGTAAAGAACTGAGTCATGCATAGACATGTGACTTGCCCATGTGACTCCAAACTCCATCTTGCTGTGATTTTGCACAGGAAATCCAAGGGGTTTCCGCTCACAAAAGCAGACAATATAAAGGCTCTGAAAACCCCTCCATCTTGTCTTCAATCCTGCTTCTTACTTCTGGAGGAACCTTGCTACAAACTGAAGCTCTGAACAAAAGACTGAATGACCCATCCCAGCTGTGCATGTTCTCCAAAGACTTGATTTGAACCTGCAGTTTCTTCTATCACTGCTACAAGCCTGAATCAAGAACTTTACCATTACTGTATGTAATTGATTTCATTTAACTAATACTAACTCTCATTTAATTTTTTTCCCTTTTATAAATAAACCTTTAGATTTTAGATTCTAAAGGATTGGCAACAGCGTGATTTGTGGGCAAGATCTGACTTGTATATTGACCTGTGTCTGGGGCTTGGTCTTTTGGGATCAAGGGAACCTTTTTCTTTTACTGGTCACTCAAAAGCAGTAAAGAAAGTTTGGCCACTCTTAGGAATGTTCTGGGAAAGCTCTGTTAGGGGAAAATTTTGTAAACCCTCCTTCCCCTCCAGGTTTTATCATGTAGAGGATGACCTGACCAGATTTGCTGCAAGCTGAGCCGGTTGGAAAATATTCGATGAACATTTCTTTAGAACATTTTCCATGAAAATTCATCACGGTTTCAAATTTCCAGACACATTTTACCACAGCCAGCTTGAAAAAAGCAAAACGTGTTCTGTGAAAATGTCAAAAATTCAAACAAACTGTAACCAGTTGTAACAGCAGGCCAAAATTGGATCTGATTCGGTCAACTGGATGGACTTCAGTGGAGCTACACAAGAGTAACTGAGGCCCTGATTTAGCAAGGTACTGAAATGCTTGCCTAATGTTAAGCATGTGAGAAGTTCCATTAATCTTACTGGGACCACTCAGTAGAAGGAAATTTCTGATTTTGTCATATAGACCTCAAATAATGAGATCAGTTTTACAGCGTGACTGAAGGATTACTAGCCACAGGATCCAAACCCTAATTTTTCACCTACCTGCTTGGAAACCAGCAGTGACCTGAAGAGTCCTTCTGTGGGTTATTCACATTTGTGAAGACTTTTGGGGATATATGTGTGTGATTTGTTAATATCCTGAAGGAACAAATCATGAAATGGAAACATTGCAAAACTGCCTTGTGCAGAATTTCACTGCCTCATTTTCCAGTTATTAATAGTACCTAGTTTAAAAGAGTATGATTTCCCCAAGTCTGAATTCTCCTCTACTGGTGGATTATTTATTAAACAGCAACAGTAGGTTGAAGCTGTTTTCACTTATGAACAGTTCATACAAATCCTAACCAAGACAAGTTACCATAGTTACCTATGCAAGCTACTCAGCACAACACAGTTACTTACTAGAACCTATGAGTTTAAGGTCAACTAAATATTTTTTCAGTCAACAAAATAATTTGCTTCTTAGTGGAAGTTAACTGGAGTTATCAAGAAAAGTACAGTACTGCAAATGAAGGAAAAAATTGCAGGGTGGGTTTTTTGTTTTATTTTGCTGTTGTTGGTTTGTTTTATTTTTTGATCCAACAATTCTGTAGGGTTCACACCAGCTGGAAATTCTGCAGTGTAACTGGACAGCTGGAGAGTTCAGAGTAAAAACACATTTAGGTCTTGGCACAGATTTCTGCCTTCCAATCCAGCTCCATTAACAGCTTCTGTACAGTATTGTTCTGCCTCTAGGGGCTGTAAAAATTTAAAAAACCTTTGTTCAACCTAAACTTCCTTTCCTTCTCTGCTGTTCCTGCAGACTTTCCATTCTAGTGGCTGTATTGTTTCACTTGGAAATGTCAGAGCTGCCCTATTTTATAAAGAGTATGTTCCATTTTAGGAGGCCAAAACACACACCATGTTGTTCCACGATTAATTTACTTGAAATTAGCTTGGGCTAACTACAGCTTCTCTGAAATGGCCTTTTTCAGGACCTAGATGTGTATTTAAACGGATAGCTACTTTTGCACGTGTAATGCTGACAGACTCTGGTCATCAGTGGGCAGAATCAAACCCAGGACCTCAGTAGATCAGCGTCTACCCCAGGAGCTAAAAGCCCATTCTGATGCCATAAACCCATCAGCAATGTGAATACACTGAACTGCTCTCCCACCCTCAACCCCTTAAATTCCACTCCCTCTCTGAACTCCCCCTTCAGCTTTCCACCCACTGCTCCTGTGTTCCATCTCCTGCCACTCACCCCTCCACCACAAACAGCTTCCCTATTTTCCAAGTTGGGCCCTACCCTTTGGTCCTCCATTTCACTTCCCAATGGGCCCTGAGACTTAAACCCATCTCTGCTCCATACGCCCAGATTTGTCACAACTGAAGGAAGTCAGAGGGGATTATATGGCCTTTTGTTCTAGGCCAGATCCCCAGTGGGGTGAATTAGCTTAGATGTCTTCAGTGACTCTTTGCAGATTTACACTAGTTTGTGATCCGGCCTAGAGTTTGGTGACTATGTTAAACTGGCATCTTCTTACGGAGATGATCGGCTGCCTTCATGTGTTCAGAATCACATCTTCTGGGAGTTGGGTGGGGGAGGAAAGCTTTCCCTTGTTGTTTTTCTCCCTCTTTCTCCTTTCTTGTTAGCACTGCACAAGCCAACACCACTAAGAGAGAGGGAAATGCATTTTATGAATCACAAAAAATTCTTTGGTAAGTTCTCACCAGTTCCAGTTGTTCAAAGCTAGTGGGGCTGCAGCACTGTTACTGAGAGCATGATCTGAAGATAGTAGGCTTGCAGATGTGTGGCTTGGAGGCTAATTATACCTGCCGAATTTTTATCACAGGTTTGATGCGCAAGAATAAAAACAGCCGTTAGTTTGACTCAGAGCCTCAGTTGAGTTTGCAGGACTGGCAGTCAAAAGACCACAACAACAGGCATCTACTTGTAAAATAAACAGAGCTAGAAATAAGAGCATATTTCACCCCGAGACAAGACACATGGAACTCCTCAATGCTATTTTGACATGTTCACTTCTCCGAGGTGACCTGCACTGGAAGATTCTCTAATTACCCACTCCTAAGAAAGCATTTATTCATCTTCACTATCTAACTGTGTATGATGAACCCATTTACCTCAAATCACTCACCTAAAGACCAAGTTAAATGATTAAGCACATATGGTCTTCAGTGCAATTTTCAGTCCCAAGAGATTAGCAGACATATAATCTTACGGCAGCCTATTTCAGTCCACCATACACAACAGCATGCAGGACAAACTCTCAATCTACAAGAGCAGCCAACAGTCACATTCTTGATTTGTTTTGCCTCTGACAAGATTTTTTAAAACAAGGGATTACAGTTATTTATTAAACTAATCAATAAGACTGGCTGTTCCAGTGGAACGGGTAGTTTGTTCTTGTTCTTGTGGGTTGAAACCCAAAAAAGCTTGCCTTCCAGGACCAGTTCCAGCTCTAAATAGGTTGATTTAAGCAAAAGGCATAGCTGTGCTGGAAAAAAGAGGGAACATAAAATATGCTGGAGCCAAACTGTGAATCCATTTATACAATGTAGTAAACTAAAGCCACTGCCTTTGTTCAGAAAGTCTTGGCAAGCAAAGTCTATTGTAGATGTCATGGAATGATGTTCACAAGGAAGTACAAACCTGCATATTACATTATTTAACGTTGCCACCCTCTGCAGCATGGTCCCAGACCAATTTAAATATATGACATCCAAGATGAGTAATAGATACTGCTGACCAACTTGATTTATTGAAAACTGAGTTCAAAGTCTTTCTTGAGCCACAGAACACTCCCCACCTCAAACCCACCATGCAGATAATATAATCCACAGAAAAGACTCGGGGAATCTTGTCATCTGTAAAGGCTTCGGCGCAGGCACTGTCATTTACAATATATTTATACAGCATCGAGCATAATCGGGTGCTCACGTGATGGAGGCCCCTGGGTGCCAATGCAATATAATCTTAAACAACTTTAAAGAGATCTTTCCTGTTTCCAAGATGCTGACATTGGTGAACCTGCTCCAAAACAATAGAAGCCACTGCTGTGGGAATTACCCAGTGTTCAATTCTGCAAAGTGAGAGAGAAATACAAACAAACACTTTTGTTTTGGTTCATTTAAAACCATTTCACTGGATCAGAAACAGATCTTCATTTCACTAACATCTGATTACTCATGTCTCCCACTGGAGATGAAAGGAACTGTAGTTGTCCAATACCCAATGTCAGTTCCAGGGGAAGGCAAACAGGGCAGTCACCTTGGGTGCAAACTTGCAGGGAGTGCTGTACTGCTGTGCCGCTTGGCTGTTGTTTATTTGCTGATTCTCTGGCTGGCAAAATGCCTAGGGCCACTCCTGACAGCATCTTTAAAATGCACATAAATTAATTGCCTAAATGCGGCTTTAGAGTCCTAACTTTGGGCACCCATGTTTGAAAAATTTGGTGTGACTATTTGCCCAAGGAATACATTGAATCGAGTACATGGCTCACCAAAGCAGAGAGTTCCACAGTTCCTTTTTATTTTAAACCAACTTCCAAACTTCTCTCAGAGAACTAAGTCCAAACTAACCTGCTGCAATGTGAGACAAGACACAGAAAAACCATAAGCATAATCCTTGTCAGTAGCATCTCCACAAGGATCAGACATCCAGTTCCTGACACCGCTATCTGCATAGCTCAGAGATCAACTTATACATTTTTGTATTATGAAACAAGCTGGCATAGTATTTTCCAGTAGCGAAACCCCAGCTCCATAGCAGTCAGCGCGTGTTTTGTCATTGATTTCAATGAAGCCCAGATTTGACCCCAAATATATAATTTTTTGAGCGCAACTAAACCAATTAATGGTGTAAGACAAGACCAGAGGCAGGCAACGGACAGTCTAAAGACAGCTCTGTCAGTTCTAGTCAAATATAAACTGTAAATTTTTGTTAAAAACTCTCCATTATTGTTTTGTGCCAGAAGGGAGTAAAACCACTCTCCCATGTGCACTAGGGTAACCGGATGTCCCAATTTTATAGGGAAAGTCACGATTTTTGCATCTTTTTCTTATATAGGCTCCTATTACTCCCCACTCCCATCTCGATTTTTCACACTTGCTGTCTGGTCACCCTAATGTGCACACACATGCACCTCTACCTATTATTTTCTTTTCCTGATATATCCCACTCTTCCACCCCCTCAGTGTGTGACGTACACCAGGGTAGACTTCCTTAGACTAAGGGCTGGTTCTCACTACCGGGTGGGATCGATGGCAGATACGCAACTTCAGCTACGTGAATCATGTAGCTGAAGTTTACGTATCTGCAGCCGACTTACCTGCCGTCCTCACGGTGGCGGCAGGCAGCGGCGCGCTCCCCCGTCGACTCCAGCTTACGCCTCCCGGCAAGCTGGAGTTCTGGAGTCAATGGGGGAGCCACAGGCAATCAATTTCTCACATCTTCACAAGACGCGAGAATTCGATCGCCAAAAGATCGATCGCTACTCGCCGATCCGGTGGGTAGTGAAGACCAGCCCTAAGAGGCAGTGTGCTGGGGACATAAATTACAGGTCAGTAAGTGGATGGGAATCTAAAGGCCGAATTGGAGTAAGGGCTTGGGCCAAACCTAATGGAAATCAATGAGAATCTTTCCACTGATTTCAGAAAGCTCTGGATCAGGCCTTTTATCCAAAATAAGTCCATTGACTTCAGCTGTGTAACTTCCAATTTACACCAAAATAACAGCCAGAATTGTCCCTAGATTTCTCATGCAGCAAGCAAACTCTGGGCCTGTGTGGAACTCCTCTGAAGTCAATTGAAGGACCGAGACCTTAGTTAGTTGAAGTTACACACTTAGAAGAAGGTATAAATCTTACTAATTTTCACTTCTGCATTTGGCCCACTGATTTCAGTGGAGCCCTTCCTTACTAATGAAAGGAGAAACAAGCCCAGTGTGACTACTCATGTGAGTAACAGCCCCTTGAGTAAGTGTGGGTTTGTCAGATCAAATCCTAAGTCTTTGTTTTCTTATTAATGGCTCTATTGGTTGTCTTATTTTTTCACCCTCTACAGTCTCTGTGTTTCTCTTGATAAAGCTAACAATGCTTCAGTTGTTTTGCTCTCTGTAGCTGTTTAAAGCTTTGTTTTTAATAGCTATTAACTTGGGGCGGTGGGGATGGGTGGGAAACCAACTTATCACTCACCCACATTGTTTGTAAAGTTAGTGTTTAGTTTGACGTAGCGATGTACACTTCTCCTGAGCCAACTCCACCTCTTTAAATGTAGCAAATTTTCATCTGCAGCATCTCTTGCCAATAAAAACAGCCATTCTGTTTTTGCTTAGTATATTCCTCATTTGATCAAACTGACACACTTACACATTTAATGTGCCTGTTTTTGTATCCCAGTTCCCTTCAGTGCTTGGCATTTGGAACCTTATTAGTTCCTAGAAGCTATGATGATTGCAACAATATGAACAGATGAGAGAGAAGAGGGATAGCACCATTTTCCAAACTATTTTTACAAGTCACTTCCATATACAGTAATACGTCCTCCTTATCTGAACTTTTCATAGCTCTTCAACTTGCCTCTAGGATGTAAAAATGTACCGGTATCTCCACAAAATTAACAAAATCCCCTTTCTTTCTGATTCCTTAGAACCAGATTCTGGAATCTCTTACTCAGGCTGAGTAATATCTTATTCTGCAAATAATCCCACTGAAATCAATGGGACTACTTGTTGTGATAAGAGTGGACCCTGTCAATTATTTCTATTATTTAATTATAGCTTGGTCTAGGCCTAGGATTTTCTAATGGAACTCTGATTTGGGGGTATTATTTATTTATATTTCCCTTCCAGGACATGTGCACCTATGGTGAGATACTGTACGGACCAACTTCAACTCTCTGAGGTAGATGCTTAACAGGTGAAATTCCTTATAACTCCACTTAATGGCACTATGACAGTTCACACTAGATGTTCCCTCTCACTGTCTTCAGCGGAAGTTGGTAGCATTTAGCACCTCTCAGAATTGGGCTCATTTCTGTAAATAACTTGCTACTTTTTAATACAGTCATCTCCCCGTGTCAGTAGAACAGTGCTCTTATCCTTGTGTCTTGTTATGTTTAATTTGCACACTTGCTTATTTGATCTACAGGAATTGTTTATATTCCTCTTTCACATCCAGAAAGGGGGAATAAAACCCTTGTCATTGCAAAAGGCTTTGTTTATCAAACACATTTTTCATAGGCTAGATATTTGTTGATCATTAGTACATCAGGACAGGCAGGCTGTCCTTACCCATAGGCATAGTACGCAGCTGTGTAGGGCATCAGGCCAACCCCGCCCTCCCCTTCAGCCCCCGCCCCTCGGAGGCCTGGGGCCCGCCACGTGGAGGCTTGTCCCTCCCCCCATGAGTGGGGGGGGGGGCTGTATAGGGCCCCAGAATAGCTAGGGACAGCCCTGAGGGCAGGCTTCTGTGTCTCAGCCTGCAAGGAGAACAATCTATTTCTCCCTGTAGAACTGAGCCATTTGAACAAGTCTGAAAACCCCACTTTCCACTTCACTTCCTGTAAAGAACTTTACACATATTCCAAAGGCTGACCTTTCACTCAAACAGCAATCTGTGCTACTGAAAACCTCTTAGAAGAGAGGAATTCAATTGAATAGTTTGAACATAGAATAATTATTCTATTTCCCTAGGTTTATTTATGTTTCTATACTGCAGGAGAATGTCAAATCATCTGCATGTATGTGGCTAAAATCTATGAGGATGAATTCTTTGCATACATTCTCTAAATCAAGGCATGTTCCAAAAACGCACATTTAAGTAGTCGCCAGTGTTAGTTTTTCCTAATCTACTTTTTAAAATACAGCCATGAGGGAACTCAATAAAAGCTCACTACAACCACCACCAAGGTCCTCAATTTTCCATGAGTTCAGGAAGCCTAATGCACAGCACCGGCATATATCAAATGCATGCAAAGTACATGATGGAAATTGCTAAGGGAAACCTATATTATTAACTGTTTGCAAGCCTGACAAACAAGAAAATTATCAGTAGAATCATATACACTACAGATTGGGCTTGGTTTTTAAAATGGTTAGTGACAAAACTGCACACCCAAATTGAGTGTGCAGTTACTATGCCTGCTTGAGCAAATGAAGTAATTGTGTATGCAAATGATCAGATCTGATCATTTGTGCATGTAATTACCCAATTCAAATGTGCAATTAGCATAACTGTATGTGCAAATCAGGTGCAGAATTGCATGCAATTGGGTGCCTGCTAATATTGTAAAAATCAGACCCATAACCTCTACTATTAATGTAATTAAATCAGAGCAGTGGAATTCTGCATGCTGGATAAATCTAATTAGATTCAGTTTGTAATGATTTGCCAATAAGAGAGTGACTAGACAGATCTGTAAGCAGGCAGCATAACTATAACACTGCTTCATTCTTTACTCAAAAAAGGAAAACTCTATAGTATACTTAATCTAAAATACCGTGGGAATTAAAAATATTTGCCAAAAGAAAGATCCAAGAGTGAATTGGAATCAGCAAGTCTTCCTTAGAAAATAGGTTTGCTGTTTGTATTAAATGGAAGTTTTCCACTGTACACCAAGCTTTGTGAATTAAATTTAACTTTAGTATTTGTTTACAGCCTGAAACTATATATTGGATGTGATCTGATTTTACCTTGTATCCCTGATCCACAGTCTTCCAAGGGAAGCAGTGGAAACTCTACCACTTAGGCCAGGTCTACAATAGCGGGGAGTGGGAGGTCGACCTAAGATACGCAACTTCAGCTACATAAATAGAATAGCTGAAGTCGGCGCATCTTGGGTCGACTTACCTGGCATCCTCACAATGGCAGGGGGCTCCCCCGCCAACTCCGTTTATTCCTCTTGGCGAGCTGGAGTACCGGAGTCAACGGGGATTACCTTTGGGGATCGATTTATCGCGTCTAGATGAGACACAGTAAATTGATCCCCGATAGATCCATCAGTACCCGCTGATCCGGCAGGTAGCGAAGACAAGCCCTTAGAATATTTCTCACAAGACTATGCACTAGTACAGGAATGGGCAAACTATGACCTGAGGTCCAAAACCAGCCCACGGGCTCCTCCTAACCAGCCCCTGAGCTCCCGGCTGGGGAGGATAGCTCCTCCCGCCTTCCCCGCTATCTCCCTCCCAGCTTCGGTGCGCCGCGCGAGCAGTGCTCTGGGGGGTGGGGCTGCAAACACCGGCTGTTCAGCACGGCAGCGTGTCTGGCAGCATGGTAAGTTAGGGTGGGGGGTCTCCAGAGGGGGCGACCAGGGGACAAGGAGTGTGGGGGGGTTGAATGGGTTGAGAGTTCTGAGGGGGGCAATCAGGGGGAGGAAGTGGGTGGGGGTCGGATAAGGGGCGGGGCCAGGTTGTTTGGGGAGGCACATCCTTCCCTACCCAGCCCTCCACACAATTTTGAACCCCAATGTGGCCCTCAGGCTAAAAAGATTACCCACCCCTACACTAGTGGATATTTTGTAGGGAACGGTTGTACGCTGAATGAGAAGATGATCTAGAAGCCATTACTTTCTCTCTGAGTCCAATGATGCATAATGTCGGGTTCTGCAGATTGTAATCTAATAATGCTAGTGCTAATTATGAATGCACTGGCCATTTGTACTGCATTTGAATTTCTAAGTGATTGTGATTTATAGCAAAACATATCAGTGCCCCAAAGTATTTCTCTTTGAGATTTGTACTTAAGTATTCATTCTTTCCTAGGGGTGGACCGTACATTTTATAAACCATATCTATGAAAACACAGGGACCAAGAAGTAGCCAAAAGATCAAATGCAGTTTATGGCTCTTCTCCAGTTTGCTCTCTTAGATTTGGAGATACAGTCCATGGAGAATGATCATTCTAACAGGCATGAGACCAAGTCAGATTCCACTAACAGTTTTGTTTTTCTGTACTTGAGTTCTCAGAAAACATGACTAGAAACTGCTGGATTTTGTGTTGCCAACTTTTGCGATTTTATCACAAGTTGAATATTTTGTGCCCTGACTGCTGGAGTCAGGTGGAGTTAAGAATTTCAGGTGTTTTTTCTTTAAAGTGTTTCCAGCCCTCATGGTTGCAGGGAAAACTGGTAAATGTGAAGTAAGTGCACCTTAAAGTCTCAAAAACTGGAAGGCAAAAAGAAGCCAAATTTGATTTTTAAGCCAAATTCATAATTTGTGAATGCTTGGGCTGGCAATACTGCATCTGTCAAGAAAGACAGAAATAGAGGAAAACAGAATGGCTGTGTGCAGTTATCATTTTTAGAGTATGTAGATTCATAGGCAAGGTAGGCCCAACCATCAGTGCCCAGTGTCAAGCTCTCAGTGATAATCTTGGTATCACAAAGTTTACACACTGTTGAGTTAAAAAGACTCAATTCTGTCCTCAAAGCCACAGGGTAAGCAAGATACTTATACTGTCAGTGGCATAAAACCACCATAAATGATACCAGAATTTGGTGCAGGGGTCCCTGGAAAAGCCTATATCTTACAGGGGTGCTTGCAGTTGCCCTTAGCTGTTGAAATCTCCTAGTCAGTTAGAGAGAACTGTTGGCTGGCATTTCGGGCTGAGGTCGGGCTTTTCAGAGGACACCTTAACCAAATGACTGTCAAGACTTTTTTCCAGTGTTACAGGAATAGGAACAAACTGGAATGATCTTTAGATAATGGAATTTTGACTTCATATATTGGCCTCTCTTATATTCGGTGTAACAATTATTTGTGGTATCATTCAAGGCCTAGTGTTCACAAGATATACCCCCACTCAACACAAAGGCCTCAGAATGAGTTAAATATTGACCATGTTGTGTTAAGCATCAGGCTCTGGTAGAATGAAGGAAGGAGGAACTGCCACTGATAATAGACCTTCTACTCAGAACACTTTGCTACCAGCTACATATATTTATGAGAACAGATAGTATGTTACCCTGCAACGTCAGTTCCTTGTTCTACATGAAGTATCCATATCAAGGATGACAATTGAAATTAAAAAAAGCAGCAGCACAGAAGAGTTTGCTACTGTGATCACGGAGCTTGAAAACCATTGCCAGCCCTGGGTGTCTTGCATGCTGAACTACCAGAAATGGCAGCAAAAAACCAAGGAATATTGATTTATACCAGCTCTGGATCTTGCTTCCTATGTCTATACATTTTACCAAAATTCACCTTCACATAGGACAATTTCTTAGACTCTGTTAAACCCATCATGAGCATTCAGGTTCCTTTGTAGTAGAGAATGTCTGTTTGCTGGTGGGTTGTGGCAGAGCTGCTGGTTGATGCAACTCAGATTTTCCTGACTCTTCTTAACAGATGATTTGTTCCTTTTTCAATGGTGATGCACAGTACATTGGCACGCTGCAACCTTCAGGCACTTGATTTGAACTTGTTCACAAAAAGGGAAAATCATTCGGATCAGATGTTGCAAGCGTTCCTAACAAAGTGAGTCGGGTGGGTTTGGATTCTTTTTTTAAAAACGAATTACAGTCTCCACTGCAAAAAGCAACATGCATTTTTGCAACATTCAATTCCACAGCTAGTCTGACTACGGAAAGCCCAACACTTTGGCACTAGGCACGCCAAGAACACAGCCCTAGTCGTGGGTTCTTTTAGAGAGTTAATTCTTCTGTTGTGCAGCGGGTTCACAGCTGTTAAAAGGGAAGAACCAACCTTTACTCCCCAACATGCACTCATGCCATCTAATCCTCTAGGATGGGATTTGCAAAGGACTTAGGTACCCAGTTCCTACTTGAAAGTCAGTGAGCGCTGGAGGCCACACTTGGGACCCTTTAATGTTTAGTATTGCTCTCCCTTAAAGTTAGGCAGGAGTTTTCAAACTTCATTGCACTTCGACCCCCTTCCAACAACAAAAATTACTGTATGACCCTGTGGGGGAGGGATCGAAGCCTGAGCCCACCCAAGCCCCACTGCCCCAAGTGGGCAGCCAAGCCCAAGACCCTCGCTCTGGGCAGAGGGGCCAAAGCTGAAGCCCAAGGGCTTCAGCCCCAGTCAGGAGGTCTGTAACCTGAGCCCCACTGCCCTTGAGCTTCAGCTTCAGCCCCGGCCTGTGGGGCTTGGGTTTCAGCCCTGGGCCTCAGTAAGGCTAAGCCAGCCTTGGCAACCCCATTAAAATGGGGTTGTGACCCACTTTGGGGTCCCGACACGTACTTTGAGAACCGCTGAGTTAGAGCAATCTATCCATTCTCAAACTCCATTGGCCTATTCTGAATTCTGCATGAAAATTGTTGCTTAGTGATCTAGATTTTTTGTTGTGTTTGCTCTTAGCGCTGACCAATGAGTCTAAGTGTGACAAAATTTCTAAGCTTTCAGCTCCTTCCCCACCAAAAACAAATGTGCTAAGTTCATATTTGTGCAGGTCCTCGGGCAACAGATCATTGCAGAGGGTGCTGAATGTGCATTTCAACATGGACCATCACTGATCCCCTGTGTACTCTTCCGCACCGGGATTACTCGTGTGATGTCCTCCCATGTAATGTACATGTGTGTTGGGGGAGGGTAAGACAGGCTATTCAGAATACAGGTACCAAATAAGGCCCTGGTCTTGCAAGGTGCTTAGATCCTCTTTGAGGACTGAGCAATTGAGGACGTTCAGCAACTCACAGAACACTCTTATGGAAACATCCTACGGAATTATTAGACAATGACACCTTAAATAGAGAATTCTATGTCATGACTTTAATAAATCTGTAGAAAGGATCTTATCTCTATTCAACTCTCTAAGTGATTTCAGATAATAGAGGACTCTCTAATCTGAGGCTATGTCTACACTTAAATTGCTGGAGCGGTCGCACTCTAGTGCTTCTGTCTCAATGCTCCCTATAGTGAGGGCCGGGGAGAGGAGGGGGAAGGCAGCTTCTCCCATCACTTCAGTTAATCCACCTCTCCAGGAGGCAGTAGCTAGGTCACTGGAAGAGTTCTTCCATCTACCTAGCCCGGTCTACATTGGGCTAAGGTCATCATAGCTATAGCCTTAGAGGTGTGGATTTTTTACACTCCTGAGACATAGCTATGATGATATACGTTTTCAGGGTAGACCAGTCTTTAAATCAAAATTGGATGGCAGGTTTGGGTTCAAACAGGAATTATTTCAGGGAAGTTGTACGACCTGTGTCACGCAAGAGGTCAGACCAGACGACCACAGGGGTCCTTTTTGACATGGGAGCCTATGATGGGTGAAATTCTACAGCCTACACTGTGCAGAAAGTTAGGCCAGATAATAAAGGTCCCTTCTGGCCTTAAAAGTCTATGAATATGGAGCAGACTGCAGGTCCTACTCACAGCAGTGAGCAGTTACTCACAGAAGTAGTGCCACTGAGTGCTTAGGACTTTGGCTTCATTGCATTTTGGTCCTAAATGTTAACAGAACACCACTGGGTAAGCTCAGAGCAGGGGTCTGCAACTTTTTCCCCCGCGGCCCCCTTCTGTGGAGGGAAAAGTCTGGCGGCTCCCGGGGCGAGTATGTCTGCTGAAATGCCGCCGCAGAAACCGGAAGCTGCCGCCAGCGGCGGCATTTCAGCTGTACCAAAATAGCCCGCCCGGGAGTTCAGCAGTCTCCTAGGCGGGCTCAGCGGTGGTGCCAGAGGCTCGCGCACCCAGGGTTGGGCGCACCCCAATTTGAAGACCACTGCTCTAGAGGATTCATTAGACAGCTGAAGTGAGCAGGGTGACAAGATGTCCCAATTTTATAGGGACAATTCCGAATTTGGGGGCTTTTTCTTATATAGGCTCCTATTACTTCCCACCCTCATCCCGGTTTTTCACACTTGCCCTCTAGTCACCCTAGAAGTGAAGAGAAACTGAATTTAGCCCAAACACATGAATCTTATTCAGATAAGATCTTGTTAAGTTTTTATTTCATTAATGTTGGACCAAGTCCATCCACTTTGCTGTTGTCATGTAATGGCTCCTGATGAGCAGTCAGGAAATTACCAGATGTTAATCAACAAAAAGAGATACAGGGTTAAAGGGAAAAAAGGTGCAGATTAAAGATTAGGGATCTTTGAATTCTCCATGGTACTTTTCTTTTAAAGTTTATTCCCACCCAAATATGTGGCTTTTATTGGAGCACTCAGGCTTAATTTGGCCCTTGTAAAATCTATTGAATTAAGGAAGCTGCCATAAATAAGGGAAGTTTATTGAAAACCTACAGTACAAAACAAAGCTAAATTACTCTTGTTGCTCATCACTGAGGTGGTTTGGCTGTCTATTGGCTAATCTCCTGCTGCCTCAGTAGATGATTTAGGTCTCAATAAACCCTTTTGCCTCCAGTTACTGCTGCACAGATGATGTGTAGCGGTAACACACTCATTGTGGATTCCACAGAACCAAACTCCATGAACAACAAGGTGAACTGAGGACAGGATGGCAACAGAGATAGGAGGGGAATAAGCTTTTAACCTTCCATTTTCTTGCTTTGTACCACTCATTTACAGATGGGGTGTAGCTATTTAGCATGAGATATCTGAACATTAAATCAGAAGGTTGTTCATATTGGTTCAGCCAGAATGAGGGGTGGCAGGATGAATGATTGTGACCACTTGTGATTTCTGGCTAGTTTGGGCCCAATGTTTGTGCTCTTTGCATCAATAAAAACAGATCAGACTGAATGGGTCATCCCCAGCAGTCTTTCCAGGTCATTAATGCCATTAGATTACAATTCTGTAATATGGCCATCTTGATTGCATTCATACTGAAAGAAAGTGGGCTCTGAGGTAATGATTTCTGTGAGTTGCAGCATTCAGTATTGGGAGACAGGACTCCCAGCTCCAATATTGACTGTCAATGTGGACAAGTCACGTAAGCTCTGTCTATACCACAGCCTATGCCGGCATAACTAAAGTCGCTCAAGGGTGTAAATCAGGGGTCGGCAACCTTTCAGAAGTGGTGTGCCGAGTCTTGATTTATTCACTCTAATTTAAAGTTCTGTGACTGCATGCCAATGATACATTTTAACGTTTTTAGAAGGTCTCTTTCTATAAGGCTATAATATATAATGGATGTACTATTCCTTGACTTTAGCAAAGCTTTTGATACGGTCTCCCACAATATTCTTCCCAGCAAGTTAAAGAAGTATGGGCTGGATGAATGGACCATAAGATGGATAGAAAGCTGGCTGGATCGTCGGGCTCAACGGGTAGTGATCAATGACTCCATGTCTAGTTGGCAGCCGGTATCAAGTGGAGTGCCCCGAGGGTCGGTCCTGGGCAGGTTTAATTCAATATCTTTATCAATGATCTGGAGGATGGTGTGGACTGCACCCTTAGCAAGTGTACAGATGACACTAAACTAGGAGGAGTGGTAGATACGCTAGAGGGTAGGGATAGGATACAAAGGGACCTAGACAAATTAGAGGACTGGACCAAAAGAAATGTGATGAGGTTCAACAAGGAGAAGTGTAGAATCCTGTACTTAGGACGGAAGAATCCCATGCACTGCTACAGACTAGGGACCGAATGGCTAGACAGCAGTTCTGCAGAAAAGGACCTAGGTATTAGAGTGGATGAGAAGCTGGATATGAGTCAACAGTGTGCCCTTGTTGCCAAGAAGGCTAATGGCATTTTGGGCTGTATAAGTAGGGGCATTGCCAGCAGATCGAGGGATGTGATTGTTCCCCTCTATTCGACATTGGTGAGGCCTCATCTGGAGTACTGTGTCCAGTTTTGGGGCCCACACTACAAGAAGGATGTGGAAAAATTGGAAAGAGTCCAGAGAAGTCTACAGAAGAGCAAACTGAGGGGAGATTTGATAGCTGCTTTCAACTACTTGAAAGGGGGTTCTAAAGAGGATGGATCTAGACTGTTCTCAGTGGTAGCAGATGACCGAACAAGGAGTAATGGTCTCAAGTTGCAGTTGGGAAGGTTTAGATTGGATATTAGGAAAAACTTTTTCACTAGGAGGGTGGTCAAGCATTGGAATGGGTTACCTAGGGAGATGGTAGAATCACCTTCCTTAGAGGTTCTTAAGGTCAGGCTTGACAAAGCCCTGGCTGGGATGATTTAGTTGGGGGTTGGTCCTGCTTTGAGCAGGGGGTTGGACTAGATGACCTCCAGAGGTCCCTTCCAACCCTAATATTCTATGATTCTATGATAACTAAACTAGTGTTGTATGTAAAGTAAATAAGGTTTTTAAAATGTTTAAGAAGTTTCATTTAAATTAAATTAAAATGCAGAATCCCCCAGACTGGTGGCCAGGACCTGGGCAGTGCGAGTGCCACTGAAAATCAGTTCATAGGTTGCCTACACCTGGTGTAAATAAACTACTCCCTGAGCAACATAAGTTACACCAACATAGGTCCTCATATGCACAGCACTATGTTAGCAGGAGAGCTTCACTCATGGTGTTCTTTTTATGCCGACAGGTGAGCGCTCTCCTGTTGGCATAGAGCATCGTCACCAGACACGCTGCAGCAGCGCTGCTCTATCAGTACAGCTGCACTGCTGCAGCATTATACGTATAGACGTGGCCTCAGTTTCTCTGTGCCTCACTTTCTCCATCTTCAAAATGGAGATCATAATGCTACCTACTACTGCCCCCCTGCATGGATTTGTGAGGCTAAATCAGTTTTTGTAAAGTCCCTGAGATATAATTAGTATCAGAATTACTATTATAATTAGAGTTCTTTGTTGAATACTGTCACAATGCTTGGTGTTATCCAATACACAAAAGATGGCAAAGTCTTTCCTTCACAGTAGTTCAGCTCAAGATTGGGCTCAGTTGGTCACACCTCCATTAAAGGAGAGTGTTCAAGGAGCCCCCCCGCCTACCTGCTCTGGGACAGACCACAGACACAGTCCTTGTACTCAAGATTTCGTGGGACTAACTTGTTAGCCACACCCACAAGGGATTGGAGGGTCAGCGGCACTGCCCTCCCTCCACATTACTGGTTTGCTGAAGTGGGGAGTGGATACAGTGGCGCTGGTAGAGTAACTTCATTTCCCCTAAACACCAGAGCGCATAATGTCTCCAGGGCATTGGAGTGGTGCAACTCAACTTTCCCTAACGTAGAGCTGTGCACCATACATAGTTTGATGATCCTCGCTCTGTTTTCCCACTTCTAAACCACAGTCTCCTTTCTTCGCATGCAACCTCCAATTAATGGCAGGTAAAAGCTAGGCTAAGAGTGGGACAGTCACAGGCCTGCAATTGCCACTGAACTGCCTATCTTGCTTAAGGAGGGATGTGCTTAGATGTTTGGCTGCCTGTGTGTGTTCCATCTGTGTGCCACGCCAGCTCTGCGCAGATAGCTGGCACGGCAGACCTTGAGCAAACCGCCCAATGATCAGAAGATCCGTTAATGTATGAAGGCAGGTTTATTGTTGATGAAGCACGGTACTAGTATCCCGCAGACTGTACTACATCAATACTGCATGTATGCCTGTAACAATGGACCAGAGCAGTGAACAGCGGGACTTTCCATTCCTCCCTAGGCCAGACAAAGACACTCACTCTGAGATACGTCTTTATACCCTGATACAAACAAGTCACATATTGCCCCTCTTAGTTACTGCTCCCGACATGACTAGTTATCACCCATCACCTTGTACATGTTGGTTCAATCAGAACATCTCTATTACATACTGTCATCCTGACCTTATCTTTTAGGTGGTGTCAATGTGTTCCTGTTATTCGTGGGGAATGTTTTTGTATCATCCTTAGTATCAGGATGTTCTGGTACCACTTGATTTTGGGATGTGTTTGTGTGAATTCTCTGTGCCTAGCACTTCTTAGGAATGTGTGTTCTTGACAGATTCTCTGAGCAGGTCCTGCCTCTTGCTCACAGCTTATCTTTGCTTGATATTAGTAAAACTTTGACTATTACATTAGCCCAGGTCTCAGGCCACATAGCAGGCCTTTGATGCAAGGGCTTATGTCTCAAGCTCTTTTCCTACTACAAGGGTAATTTGGGGACAGGCCATGCCAGAGCATTGGCAGTGCCAACCGCAGAACAAAGCAACAAACTGGCTTTACAAAGTTCCAGTATGTGGCACTGGGTTGTGGCAGTGTCTCCAATGGCTGGTAGTGCCTGTAAAGTCTTTCTAGTTTCTACTTTTGCTTGATCCTTGCCCTAGTTTGGACTTAGCATTTCCTTTACATCTTCTGTCATACTGCAGTCTGTCACTGACAGAGTTCTACAGC
Organism: Sternotherus odoratus; assembly: GCA_032164245.1. NCBI lineage: Eukaryota > Metazoa > Chordata > Testudines > Kinosternidae > Sternotherus > Sternotherus odoratus. The sequence goes on along the minus strand of JAVMKO010000001.1, from coordinate 277,986,414 downwards.
AGGAATGCTAGCTTGCCTTCCCCCAAAAGCTCCATTTATGTTACATAACCTGGGCTCTGTAATTCAGGACGGTGCCTCCCCACAACTGCTTCTGGAAAGGGAACCCAGATAAGGATATCGCTCAGGTTCAGGGATTGGGACCAGAGGAATTCTTTGTCTGTGAATACAAGTTTGTAAAGTTCAGTTTACGTTTCTTACACAGCCCTGACATTCACAGGCAGCCCACACAATCTAATTGAACAATGAACTGCAGGAAACATTCCTCTGCTTTCTTTGCTGAACTGCCGGAATAGGCTTCGAAGCTAGGATTTATAGAGTTAAGAATTACATAAGGTTATATTGCAACATAACGTGAAGTTTACACTCAAAAATATTTAATTTTTTTATTTACTGCATCAGTGTTGTAGAATTTCAAAAGCAGACAGTATATTTTTCCACTGCCCAGTTCAGGGGTTCTCAACCTTTTTCTTTCTGAGGCCACCACAACATGCTATAAAAACTCCATCTTCTAGCTGTGCCACAACTGTTTTTCTGCCTATAAAAGCCAAGGCCGGTGTTGGGGATAGCAAGGAGAGCAATTTGGGGCAGTGCAAAGCTAAGTTGCTCAGACTTTGGCTTCAGCCCCGGTGCAGGGGCTTGGGGAGCCGGGCTGCAGACCCGCAAGGCAGGACTTTAGCTTTCTGCCCTGGGCCCTAGTGAATCTAATGCCAGCCATGCTTAGCTGACCCCCTGAAAACTACTTGCGGCCCGAGGGGCCCTGAACCCCTGGTTGAGAATCAGTGTCCTAGAGCACTGTTCAAAAGCTGAAGGAAACGTATCAAGAGCCAAAGTGATTAAACTATACATAGTTCCTATTACTTTGCTTTAAGAATAATAATAATGAAAAAAGGAACTCACATAGATGCCTCAACCTGAAATGTAGAAACAATGAGGTTATTTTTGCTGTATGTCCTTTAGGCTAGATAAGAAATACTGGTGGTCCCTATTGGTGTCAGCACAATGCACATCACAGAATAAATTCCTCAATGCCTAGAAACAGCCTACTAATCAAATTACAAAGAAGAGTGATCAAACTGGACTAATGAATTTCAGAAATATCATCTAAGGCAGATGTGTTAAAAAACGCTGAAACGACATAGGAACTTGCCTAAATAAAATTTACAAACAGTGCCAGCTAACGGAGAAAAAATAGCAATAACCTTTAAAAACATTAATTTAGGCTTGTATAAGAATACAAAGAACCTCTAGTTTTTGAAAGCAGGCATTGTCTCCCCTTTTTATTTCAACAGAACTGTGGCTTGAATACAACACAGCAGGGTGTTTGTTTTCTAAAGTTGGGTCATTATCAGAGTGTTCAATGCAGTTTGCCAATAAGCCTTTATTTGGCAAAGCTTAAAGCTGCTGACAAATGAGATTCTTCCTGGAGCAGTAAAACAAGGCCCAGCTAAATATGCCTAATTACAAAAACACACTAAGTGCTGTTGGGAAATATGTGAATTTGTGAAGATTCAAATGAATGACTTCAAATCAGAAAGCACGGAAACCCTCCAGTGTCTGACACCTCACATCCCAGCCTACCAGTGTGGATATAAACTGTATAAACCTGTAAATATCTTTGAACAAACATTTCGGGCCAAATTCAGCCCCAGCTTACACCTATGCCTGGCAGATTTTTTTTAAAATAATTTCAACTGATAATATTTATTTTTAAGATTTTTTTTAGATCCATTTACATTTTCACAGTTGCAAGATATTATGGAGGTATCAGACAATTATTTAATGACACTAGACTTCAATATTAAAAAAGTTAAAGCTTTATAAACCCTTAGAACACAATCTACACAAGTGTAATATCAGAGTAAGTAGTAGGTTAATGCGATGTAAGGCAGGTCCCATGTTTTCAACCATATCTTCAGGGATTTGCTTACTTAGCCTCAAAAATACTGGGCAACTGCCTCTTTAAACACCTGTTTTCCTTTAGCTCCTACAACTTTCTATCCCCGTGCGTTAACTGATGAAGAGGTTAGCATGTAACTAAACCCCATTTAAAACAATGTAATTCTCCATGCTCCTTTCTAGGGTAGGATCAGGTTACTGTAGGATTGAGTTTATTATTAGTATTACTGTAGCATAAACGATCTCTAGTCATCGATCAGGACACCACTGTCTAGGTGCTGGACAAACACAGAACAGAAAGATGCGCCCTGTCCCAAAGAGCTCTAGTTTTCCGGGAGGACAGAGTTTGAGTTCAGCGGTTATTCTCACACAATCACAGCTACAGATAAGGTCAATGCATCTGTCACAACTCCACAGTAATCAGCGAGGTGACACTGGAGATGAATTGGCCATTGTGCTGGTTTTAAAGTGCTTTCACTTACAGTAGACTTCGGTTTCTAGCTCATCTTCAATCAGCCAGCAGCTCTGTGTGCTCAACACCCTCTGCTGAGAGAACGCAAGTATAGAGAACAACCGTCAATGAGACTGATGTACAGAAAGTGCTTTCAAATTGGCTTTCCATTGCAGAACAAAGTCCATTAGCTGACAGAATAAAGCACTGATACAGTGATTGTTCTCTTCAATTTCAGGACATTTAACAATATTCCTAGGCAAAACTCAAGGTAAAATGCAGTCCAGGTTTAAATGGCTAGATTCTCAGCAGGTGTAAGTCAATCTTGCTTCAGTGAACTCCACTGACTGCTGATCTACACCAGCTGCAGCGTGGCACAAATTATCGATCAATTACTTAGAGTGGAGTTCTATTTAAAATAACATTTTGGAGTTCCAAGTTATTACCTCTCAGTGATTTCCAGATCACATTTGCTCAGTTTCCAAGACATTTTTCTAAGCACTACTTGTATAAGCACGTTCCATTCTCAAAGGCATCTCAGTCACTTGGGAGCAATGCAAGTCAATAGGGTTTAGCTTTTAAATGTACTAAATCACTTTTGAAAATGAGACTTAGGTGCTTTTTTCAATTTTTACACTACATCTCAAATTGACCTTAACTACACCAGTAATATACCTCATTAAGGTCAAAATTACTGGTGATGATGTATGAGCAGGAAAGAACCCTGCTCAATTTTCAGATCGCAGCTTAAGTTTGCAGAGCTGGCATCCCAGGCGAAAGACTATCTTTATTTGCAAAGTGATCAAGTTTGATCTGTGAATAACTGAGACATGAGAAAGAGAGCCCAACATGAAAGCTTTTTCCAAGAATACTTTAAGGGGGGAAGGGAAACCACCTGAGAATACTACCATGATGTCCAAATACACAAAACATTACCCAGCAAATTCAGAGTTGACCTTTAAAAAAAATCTAATTATTTGAAAGTGTTGAAGTGCATAGTTTGTGTCACTCACCTCTCCAATTATACCCAAAGCTAAACTCTTGGTTTTGAGGTGCTCATAAAGAGCTCTGTGACCACCTGGAATTACACATAGTGCTGGACACATACATGCCAGAAAATATCCACTAATATCCACAAATCGGAGGGCATTCAGAATACACAACAAAAGTGATCAGGGTCGACTTATGAAGAAGGATTCAAAGTTGTAACTATGTATAAGCGGACTGAGTGAGAGGACACTTGATATGAACACAGAGCCAGGAGAGTTAATTATTTAGTACAGTAGAGGGTGTATAACTAGGAGCAACAGAGTAAAACTAAGGAAATTAAAATGTAGGCTGAATATCAAAAACTTTCTAAGTGTGAAGTGTATTAGGCTGTGTAGAAGTCTCCACTGGGAAGTGGTAGAAGCCTCTTTGCTTGAGTTATTTAAAGTAGACTGGAATACTTGAAAATGTACTATAGGAAGATGTCCCTGCAGGAAGATGAGCTAGCTGACCTAGTGACCTAGACAGCTCCCTGCACCTCACAATCTCTTATTTGTGTAAGTCCCAAATGACCTTCCAGACGGTGTTGGGTGAATCACTTCAAGTCAAACAAGACCCTGAATCTTCCCCCGAAGGCCTACATGCCCGTGCCAGCTGACTTGGGTTAAGGCTAAGGATCTGCTTCACTGCCCTGTAGACCAGTGGTCCTCAAACTGGTGTGTGCGCACCCCTAGGGGGTGCACAAGCCCACCCCAGGCTGTGCACGAGACCTCACCGCCGCTGCCAAGCCGAACTCCCGGGCGGGATATTTTGGTCCTGCCAAAATGCCGCCGCGGAAAGCGGAAGCTTCCGCTTTCTGCAGTGGCATTTCGGCAGACATACTGCCTGGGGGCCGCCAGATTTTTCCCTCCACGGAAAGGGGCTGCGGGGGGGGGGGGGGAGTTTGAAGACCCCTCCTGTAGACATTCAGGCTCAGGCTACAGCCCAAGCTCTGGGACCCTCCCACCTCGCAGGGTCTTAGAGTCCTGGATCCAGTACAAGCCCAGATATCTAAACTGCAATTAAAAAGCCCCTCAGCCCAAGCCAGATTCAGCCCAAGCCAGATTCAGCATAGGCCAGGCACAGGATTCAGCCCAAGCCAGATTCAGCATAGGCCAGGCACAGGATTTTAATGGCAATGTAGACTAGGGTGACCAGATGTCCCGATTTTATAAGGACAGTCCCGATATGTGGGGCTTTTTTTCTTATATAGGCTCTGTCATAAGTATGAAGTGCCTTAGAATTACTGTTTTGCCTGTAAGGGGTTAACCTGAAGCAGAAGAGGCAATGACGTCTTGGGGATGCAAATTCCTATAGACAAAGGGGAGTTTTAGTTTCACTTTTTTCCCCGGGGCACTCCGCCTGTCTGCAACTCTTCTCTCCTGGCTCTGGGGGAATTGAATCACCTTCCTACTCATCTTTGAATAAGCTTCTAAGTCAGCTTGGCAGTAAGTGAAGTTGTTAATTGTATAAGCTTGTAATCGATCTATGGTGTCCTTAACCTCATCAGGGAGAGAAATCCTAGGGAGGGGTTAAGGAGGAGTTAAGACTAGAACTGAGTATCTGTGAAGTCTGTGTAAGTTGTATGCTTGTCTCTTTTCTTTATTAAACCTTTTTTTTTTGTTATAAGACTTGTCTGGTAATTCTATTGGAGCGATCCCAGCTTGGGATCGGAGGCTGAGTTCTCAATCTCTCCCAGGTAGCAAGGGGGAGGGGGTGGAGTGGAGTCTGTGGTCTTTATCTCTTCCAGGTGGCAAGGGGGAGGGGGTGTTACTATAGGGGGTTTTAATGTGCCCCACTCCATAGTTTTGGAGAAATCACCTTAATGGTGGCAGCGTATTCCAAGCCCCAACTGGAGGAGTTTGGGTTTTGGGGGAAAAGATTTAACTTAGGCTGGGAAAGTAGCTTGAAATTAATTGGTCTTGCATATAAGAGACCCCCACATTTTTACCCTAGAGTTTAGAGTGGGGGAAGGAAAATCTCTTACAGGCTCCTATTACCCCCCCAACTCCCTCTCCCAGTTTTTGCACACCTGCAGTTTGGTCACCTTAGTGTAGACAGACCCTGAGAATCACTTTACACCAAACCATTTCTGAAGTAATCTTTTCCCCCACTTGATCTGGAATCGGACGTAGCAAAATGTGTAAGATGTTCTCACAGAATTTCCAGCTGGTACTAGAAACAGAAGTTGCCAGAAACCTGGTGAGAAAACTTGATCTCAGGAGATTTTCAAACCAACTCTGCAGACCCTGGGGACTACTCCAGTAAGCATCTGAAGTTGGCAATATCATCTGAACGGATTCCAAACTCCATTTCTTTTAAAATACACCCTTTACTAGAGAGAGTAGAGTATTGTTGCATTATCAGAGTGTCTGCAAGCAAGAAAGTAAATGAAATATTAGTCCAAGAAAGCACAGTCAATAGCTGTGCAGGTACAGTACCCCTCAGACACAAAGTGAAACCTGTATGACTTGTCAGATTTCTGAATGTAAAAGAGAAGAGAGCAAAGATATTTGTCTTGCTGCAGTATTATAGCGAGAGACTGTTGCCAAATAATCTCTCCATTACTCATCATAGAGGCGAAGTTAATAGATGGGGTGGAACTGGAACTAGTACTGGTGTTCTGCGGGAGACACTGATTACCTCTGTTTTTGTACTGCACCGACCCAATGAGGTCCTGATTAATCATAATAAATCCCACAAATGATTTCAATCTCATTTTTAATATAAATTGTGATATTGTCACCTTCCCTGCTTAGACTGCAAAGAACTTTAATTGAGATCTTTATGTATTAGGCCAAAACCATTAGCCTGCTGAGTGACCTTGGACAAGTAACTTCTTCCCCCTGTTCTTCAGTTTCCCCATCTGTAAAATGGGATAACAATCATGACCTCCTTTGTAAAATGCTTTGAAACTTACCAATGAAAAGGCATATATAACAGTTGGCTATTATGATTTCAAGTGCTTTGAGAATGAAAGACACTATGCAATTTATTACCGTACTGCATTAATGAATTCTCACATTCTGTAAACTGAAATCAGGAAGTTCCTTATTACCGTGAAAAATTTCCAGATCAACAACCCTTTTCCATGGTTAAATGCTACAAATGCTCAAGAGTCAATACAGCTATTATCTCTTCTCAAGGGTAGAGATAAGGAGTGTATGGTAGGAAAATTGTTAGGTGATGTTTCAAGCGGTATGTTCAGCACAAACATACGTACAACACACTGCTTAACCTAAGCGGAACAAAACTTGTACTATTCTAGTAAGTGAAATGGGGCCCCTGCTCTGAATACTGATAGCTAACTGGACAGTAACATTAGCAAAATATCTCTGATTGCTGGCAGTTGGCTAGTTGAAGAAGCACACAAATTATGAGATTCTTTTGTGGCCATATAGTATATCAGCAGCATCTTCCTGTTTTCTATTTCAATAGAACCCTTCAGGATCAGAAGCAGTAACTCCACAGTTCAAGCTTCTTGTCCTTGCCTTCAAGTTCCTGCAAAACAATGCCCATCCATACTTATCTGCTCCTGTCCCTTTACATATCATACATGCCCCACCCTGTCATTCAGACAGTGATACCTGTTGTGTAATATTTTGTCTCTCACAACCTCTGGTTAAATGGCACAAATTTAGCAGTGGTGGTACAGTTTCTATAAATGCAAAGACAGAAGAAATCAGTGCTTTTTATAATGTAATAAAAGGAATAATTTAATTATGACAAATTAGAAAATGCACTTATGAAGTTTAAATGAAACTTTAAGAAAGGAATCTATTACTTTTGAAAATATAGATTTAGTTAAAGTTAATTGTGAAAATTTTTAAAGAATATGAAAACGTTTGATATTTTATAAAGCATTGTTTTAAGAAGTTTTGTAGTTAAACCTCCAAAGCTTTCTGGTTTCTGGGAAGCTGAAAAAAAAAGTTTTGGTTTTCAGGTTTCCTCCCTACCCCCTTCCTCTTTTCACAGTAACACAATGGAGAAAAGAAAAGAGAGATTTGGGTGGGTTTTTTTTTTAATCCAACAGAAAAAAAAATGGGAAACAAAAAATTTCAATTTCAATGTGTAAGCTTTCAGCTCTTTTGGAAGAACAAGACAGTTAAAATGTCCTATTTTTTATTTTTTAAAATATTTTTTAAAGGTCTTTTGTCAAAAAAATTAAAAGGAAAGAATTTCAACCACCTGTAATATCAGGTTCTTTAGACTATGCAGGCTTTTAGCTCAGCCAGTAGAACCTAATATGTGATAATGTAGGAGCATTTTGATACTGTGATGGAACCTATCCTAAGCCACAAAACTGATAGTACAATATAAATTAGATTTACAAGGAAAACAACCGTTAAAATGTTAAAATATAAAGGCTTAAATGTTGAAACAGAAAACCAGATCCACAGCTGGTGTAAAGCTGATTTACATCGCCTGAGGATCTGGCCCAAAGTGTGTTTCTTTAGTGCAAACCAAGCTCTGAATGCATCAGAAATATCAAAGTTAGATCTGACACCATACAAGAAGGTTGATTCACAGCTGTGTTATGCTGCCGTAAAACTAGCAGAACTCCACTGAAAGAACTGATCTCAGTGGAACTGCACCGGCATAAAATTGGAGTAATGAAGTGATAAATGTGGGCCACTATATTTTATTTGTTCATCAAAAGGGTATTTAAATACCTTTATTAACTATAAAGAGCCAGATCAGCTGAATGGAATTACGACAAATGGACACCAGGTGAGATTCTGGCCCATTGTATTTTAGATAACTTAGGGTACGGTCCGTCTGCACTACAGCCACTCCAGTGGCTGCAGCTGTGCCACACTGTAGCATCGGAGCATAGATGCTGCCAGCACCGTCAGAAGGTTTTTTCCTGTCAAGGTAGTTAATCCAGTTGTCTGAGAGATTTCAGCTAGGTTGACTGTGTCTACGCTGGGGGTTAGGTCAAGCTAACAACATTGCACAGGCTGTGAAATTTTCACCACCCTGAGCAACACGGCTAGGTCAATCTAATTTTTTAAGCATAGCCCATGCCTTAGTCAAATTAATCCCCCCTCCCCCCCAAAAAAAGGCCTTGACAGAGAAACTAGAAAAGATCTATATCATATCTGAGAAACACAACGCAAAAAATACCACTATCTGAACTCACAATTCTGGCAACAACAACAATCAAAAATAGACATTCTCTGATAGGCTATACAGCCTTTCCTTGCCAGCTAAGGGAATTTGCAGGTGTTAGATTACCCACAGGAGGTCTGGCTTGTTGTTCCCTTAGGGCAAAATTCTGCTCTTTGATCCTCAGTGCTGATCTTGATAGGAGCTCTGCATGAGGTCCAAGTGAAAAAACTATGCAGTAACAACCACACACTGGAGAAGAAATCCAGAGTGTAGAAATCCAGAGTGTAGATTTTTCCCTAAGAACTTTGGTTTCTCTGTAAAGGTGGGAGGAATGCTTTCCCCCAATATTTTAGCTGCAGAATTTCTCTACCGATAGAGCATCTAAAGTACCAAGACAATTGTTTTTAAGTACAAGATGTTATTTGAAATAAATCTGTGCAGATACACATGAAAAATAAAGTTCCTTTGCTTGCTCCATTGTCAAGGAATAGCCTGGGTCACCCATCCAGTTTGGTCCTGTACAGAGCTCTTTTCCTAAAATGGCTGAGTCAGTGCTCTCACCACACTCTCGGTTACACATAAAAGTTTCATGTGTAACTTTTATTGTGACTCTTCTCACAGAGCAGATTTGCCTTCTGAAGGGTGTTGATGTTGTAAAGGTTTCTCTGAATACATGCCCAGCAGCATTCATTCAAACACTGACCTTTTCCTGAAAATATCCTGTGTTTTTTATATGGAAAATGTGTTGTGCTCCTCCTTAGTACCAGATCTCCCTTTCTTTCCTGTACAGTTTTGGTTTACACACTGATACAGATCATTATGGAGATAATGGGCCTGAATCTCATTTACATTAAGGCCCCTTCACAGTGTGAGGCACATTGTCCACAGCAAGGGGAAAGCTCTTCTGTACAGGAGACAGAACTCTCTGTGGGACTGGTCCAAGACTGGAAAGAACTCCACAGAACCTCAGAGACACCAAAAACCTTACCCTTTTCTGTTCCCAGGGCATAGTGAACTTCACTGACCCCAACTTCAATAAGAACAGGGCATAGTTGGCATAACATAAACGTTAAGTGTAAAAAACCAACCAAAATTTACAAAAAATAAAAATAAAAAAAATCTTGTACCATTTCTCTCCGAGGGAGAATAACAGAGTAAGGTAGAACTACCTGTGACATGAGCTAGTCACTTGCTTAATGCACTTCTGGAAGGCTCTCAGATTACTACAGTGATAGGCGTGGTATAACAACCTTAATAGAATTAAATAGGATATGTGGGAGCAAGACCTAAACGTTTTTAAACAAAAGGAGAGCTGATAAATATGCCCATTTCTGTGCTGATCATTTGGAGACAAAGAATACTGTGTAAACAAAAACTACTGTGTACATTCAACATTTCCATCCCTAAGAGGGCAAAGAAATTAAGCCAGGAAGCCGAGCATCACTTTTCATCTCTATTCTACAAACAAGTTTCATTATTATGAGGTACAAACAGGTTAGAGATCACAGGCCCGATTCTCCTCTCACCACACCAGTTTCATACCCATTGTAACTTCCTGCATTTCAGTAGAATTCATTTTGACTTTAATATAGTATATATTATATATGGGATCACCTGGCTGGGTCCTCACCTGCAGATTGGCTGAAGCCTGGTTGAAGGAATGGCATGGGGCCTATCTCAAGACCTGCAGGTGACCTCTGGTGACTCATCCCACTCTGGTGCAGAGATGACTCATCAGGCTTAGGCAGGCTGGGCGCAGAGGTAACTCAGGGTATGTCTGCATGGGCATAAAACACACATAAAACACCTGGGCTAACTGCTTTGGGCTCACCAGGCTTGGGCCTGCAGGGCTATAAAACTACAGATAAATATTTGCCCTCACGCTGGAGCCTATGCTCTGGGATCCTCCTTCTCCAGGGTCCCAGGATCTGGGCTCCAGTCTGAGTGCAGATATCCAGCTAGTCTTGCAGCTTGAGTCAACTGACCTAGGGTGACCAGAAAGCAAGTGTGAAAAATCAGGGGTGGGGAGGGGCAGTAATAGGCACCTATATAAGAAAAAGCCCCGAATATCGAGGCTGTCCCTATAAAACTGGGACATCTGGTCACCCTAACTGACATGGGCCATCCACATGAGGCTAAGACTCATAGGTAGCACAGGATCCTTAGCTTAATTCACTTCTAAATCAAAACCAAACTAAGGTTACCAGTACTTTGCTTCTGAATGAGAGCATCCACACAGGGATATAATGCACTTTAAATCCCCCCCTTTAGTTAACATGGCTTTTTAAACTGGCCTGTGTAAACGTGCCCAAAGTTTCACTTGTTTGACTAAACATGTGTTTTAGATGCAAGCTAAACCACTACTGTGGCTACTCTTAAATTGAAAGGGTTTTGCTAAATTGGTTTTAAAAAAGAAAAACAAGTGCAACTTCTGTGTGCAGACAAGGCCAACAATGCTGGGAGAATGGGAATAATAGGTAAATGAGGAATCCCCTAAAGTTTATTTGAGTCATAGCTGTGCTTCTGGTCTAAAGCCCTATTCTCTCCTAGTCTGCTGCCTCTATTAGAAAGTGTTAGATTTTTTTTAAACCGTCAGTTAAATTTCAATTTGTTTCACAAGACTGACAAAAGGGACTTAATCCTCCTTGGAATTTGCAAGCTGTAAAAGGCTGAGAGTTAGGCCAGTTGGGTGGAGTTTTGACTTGAGAATTGTTAATATTGTTTGGGGACACAGGTTTGCTCTGATTGATTTGTCTGACCTGCCCAACTCCAGCTGAGAGTCAGGGGAGCTACACCAGCATGAAACTGGTGAAACAGAGTGAAGAATCAGGCCTACTGAGTGAAACCTTGTCCCCACTGAAACCATTAGCAAAGCTCCCATTGATTTCAATGAGGCCAGGATTTCACCCATTGGCTTTAATTCTCTGTTATGCTCAGGAAAATATCTCCGTTTGAAATAATTAGGTTTAACTGACAGAATAAAAATGTTGTGAAAAACTCCCCTCCAGATACTTTTGACTTGTTTTGTAGAGCTGAAGGCCCTTATCTGCAGAGGGAGTTAAGTGCCTAAATACCTTGTACAATCCGAGGGGAAGTTCTCATTTTATGAATGACATCAGGCCTGCTGAACCATTTAGAAAATGCAAAGGAAGACTAACAACAGCTACAAACATCTTTTTGGAAAGAGGATAATGGACATAATTTGCAATCAATTAAGGGAAATATTTAGACATGCCATTATCACTTCCTGGCTGGATTACTGTAATCCATTATTTACAGGACTCTGTACTACAGTACTTCCTTGAGGGATCTGCAACTTTTGCAGAACTCTGGCTCCAGAACACTCACATTATTCCTGTGCTGTGATGTGAGAACTTTCCTGACTTCTTCTGAAGCAGATAACTTACTTTAAAGATATTTTTGTTATACACTTTAAGATTCCAAGAGTTTTTACACTGGTGTCAAACTTTACTCAGACTTAGATTTAAAGTCTGCAGATTTGGAATTGTATCAGGAGGTTTACTCTAAAGGCTGGTCTTCACTAATGGGGGAAGATCGGCTGTAGATACTCAATTTCAGCTACATTAATAACGTAGCTGAAATCGGCATATCTAGAGCCGATTTACCTGCCGTCCTCACGGCGGCGGCGGTTGGCGGCGCGCTCCCCCGTCGACTCCAGCTTGCACCTTTTGACGAGCTGGAGTTCCAGAGTCGACAGGGGCGCCACTGGCGATTGATTTATCGCGTCTTGACGAGACGCAATAAATCGATCACCAAAAGATCGATCCCTCCCCGGCGTAGTGAAGACAAGCCCTAAAATAAAGAATTACCGACATCTCTCCTAGAGCAGGATTACGGACAAAGGTGCACAATGGGATATTTTTTGTCCACTTAATGTCACACAGCTAATAGTGAGAATTATCACTTTTCTTAACTTCAGCAATTACTCATGGGCCTCTGTGGCATGTGACTGTGAGTTTATCCTGCACAGATGGAATTTTCAAAAGGGTCTCAGCCAAGGTCTTGTGTTACCACTGTGTTACTCCAGTTTCAAATTGGTGTAACTCTACTGGAACTAAATGCATGGATTAGCAACCATGTTAGTCTGTATCTGTAAATAAAACGAGGAAGACTTTGTAGCACCTTAGAGACTAACCAGATTATTTCAGCATAAACTTTCCTGTACTGAAATAAACTGGTTAGTCTCTAAGGTGCTACAAAGTCTTCCTCGTTTTAAGTGCATGGAGTTACACTCCTGCAAAGGGGAAGTTCTGCAATGGGACTCAAACCCCGAATCTTGATATCTGAACCCACAGTTTTGCTCAGAGAAAAACTTGCAATTTGAGCTCAAACAACATTTGCTTTGAATTTACCAATCATAGATCTGGGCACCAAATGCAAAGAAGTGTTGCCACAAATACACAGACCACTCTTGAAAATGTGCTCGCTGTGTCCCAGAAACCAAGCATAAGGATCCATACTGGCATGCAATTAAAAAAAGACTATTAAAACAGCCAATTAAAAAACCAAAAGCCCCATCTTTGTCCCTTATTATATGTTAATCAGTATAAAGGCTGAGAGAGCAGGGCACACACTCATTTGATTTTAGTTTATCATTATATTTTCATCCTGTTTAGACAGATCTTTGCCTTCCCCATCTATTCATTTTCATTACCCGGTCGATTTGTAATTAGCCACAACATCTTCCATTCTGTTAAATACTGGATTGAAGAGGCTGAAGGTTACTCTAAATTCTTTGAAATGGAGCTCATATTCCTAGACTGGGCTAAGTAAAAGGACTTATAACCATGCCCCCGGAGAAGTACCGAAATCAATTTTCTGATGGCACCAATAAAAATACACATTTTCCCCTCTCTCTGTTGAGCGTTTCTTTCCTTAAAGGTATCATCTGTGGCTGTGCACAGCACTTTTTCATTTGCTTCAGAATGGTCTACACAGGGCAGTTAAAGTGCTACGCATTAGAGCGCTCTGCAATTCACCCCTCTACCGAATGGTCTGTGGTGCCACTTCTCCCGGAAATCAGCATGTCATCCTAGGGAACAACTGCCTAGTTGATTTGCCTATGGCTAGGGAAGCTGGAGCACAAAATGGCTCCTGTGGTCCTGTGCCTCTCTCATTACTCCACCCCCTCTCTCCTCTCCTTCCCTTTCATCTCTTCTTCCCCTTCTCTTTTCCCCTCCTCCCTCCCTTTCTCCTGCCTTCCCCTCTTTGCTCTTGGCCAAAAAGACTGAGGCCTTATCTATACTATACAGTTTTGCCAGTAAAAGGCAGCTTTTGCCGATAAAACAGTGGAGGGGTACACACCACAATGCTCCTCCTGCCAACAAAAATCTCCTGCTCTGCTGACAAAATAAAACCACCTCCACGAGAGACGGGGAGCTTTTTGAGGCAAAGTTGGAACGACAAAGCATCGGCGGCGTAGACGTTGCATTCGCTAGTCGCCGTAGCTGGCCTTCAGGGGTATCCTACAATGCCCAGCGTGACCGCTCTGCTCCATTTTGAACTCTGCTGCACCAAGCTACACAGGCATGCACCCCTCCCATCTCGAAGCCCTGGGGAAGTTCTGAAACTGCTCAGTGTGGGGAGCTCACATAGCTACTGCCCAGCTGAGCATGCCGGCTCCTGCAAGCAAAGACACTCCCGCCTGGACTCCTGGGTCTGTGGGGAGAGGAGGCTGTGGGAGAACTCGGAGGGAATCACGTCATTAATATGGAGTCCTGCTCTCCCAGCACTCGGACCACAGCGGCAGGCAAGGCGGGCTGCTGCCATGGGGAATGGAGGGAGACTGGTGGGCTGTGCAAAGCCGGGGCTGATGTTGGGGTGTCCCCCTGCCCCCACCACTGAGCTGGGGTCTCTGCTGAGCTGGGGTGGAGAGACAGAGGGACACCAGCTTCTGTGCACCAGCTTCTGCCTCACGATTCGTTGCTTCCAGCTGTTGTCTGAACTTAGAGACTGCATGCTGACTACTCACTCCCCTACACACACACACACTTCCCTAACACACATTCTGTCTCGCTCTGTTCCCCCCCCCCCCCCATTCCCTGTCATACACACTCCCCTCCCCACACTTCTGTGAGCTTCTTGTGATAGTGTTCAGCAATGTCAGTTTGGTCATATTACCGAGTGCTACTTTAAGAAGTGATTTAAAATGTGTTACTTTTGGGGCACACACAGCGATCATTAAAAAGTTCATATCATGGTGCAAACAAACAATGCCAGGCTCAGCACACTGAAGAAATACACATTATTGTGGCTCAGTGTTAATATGGTCCTTCAAGGCCTCTCCCAGCCAAACAGCCCCCATTGGGCTCCTCTTGTAGCCTTGTGTTCATAACACACAGCACACTGCTGAAGAGCAGTGCAGGATCCATGCTTTCTGACAGAGATGGATGGGTTGCAAGTTACCAGGACAGTTGAAAAGCGGTTGGCAATCTAGTAGGATGCCCATGGAACAATGGAGTTGAGAAACCTACTTCATGTGATGCTATACCTGCCCCCATGAGGCATTGCAAACCCTTCCCAAAGCACCCTGTGGCCAATTAGCTACCTACAGTGCACTGCTCTCTGGTGTGTCAACGCAAGAGCTGCTATTGCGGCTGCTCTCCTCCGACACAAAGAGCATAGTGTGGATATGCAACAGCGGTTTAATAACAGCAGTGGCTGTATGTCAGCATAACTTGCACCAACAAAACTTGCACACAAAACAGTGTACACAGCCGGAGTATTGTTCTGAACTCAAATGCTGAATGAGGCAGGCAGCTCTCTGGAGGTGTAAATAGGTTGACCAGGGGATGGGTGGTAATAGGAGCCCATATAAGAAAAAGACCCAAAAATAAGGACTGTCCCTGTAAAATTGGGACATCTGGTCACCTTAGATGTAAATTACCATCTAGCTAGAAGCAGGAAGGGAGGGAGACCCTGGTTCACAGTAGCCAAATGTGGGGAGTTTGGGACGAGGCCTTTATAATGATGGGCTCAGGGGACAGAAGCTGCTGGAAGAAGGACGACAATGGAACAAGCTGAAATTTAAGTGTGAGTGTGTGTACAGTAAACCCTCGATTTAACGGACCCCGATTTAACGGACTTCGGATGCAACGGACAAAATTTCCGATGCATCCGAAATCCGTTATTCGGGGGCCGCCGGCTCCCGCCCCGGGGAGCCGGGCAGGAGCTCTCAACCCGGCCGCCCGGCTCCCCACAGCGGGGAGCCCGGCGGGAGCTGTCAAACCCCCCGCCCGGCTCCCCGCAGCGGGGAGCGGGGAGGCGGGCGGGCTGACAGGTGGGGGGGGAGCCCGCGCAGGGCTGCTTGGGCGATCGGGTCAGCTGCCTGGTCAATTTCAGGTGAAATTGACCAGGCAGCTGACCCGATCGCCCAAGCAGCCCCGCGCGGGCTCCCCTCCCCCCAGCAGCCCCGCGGACCCCCCCGCCTGCCTGAACAGCCCCCCCCCCCGCCGGATCCCCCCCCCGCCCACCCGAGGGGGGGAGGAGCCGGCGCGGGGCTGCTTGGGCGATGGGCTCAGCTGCCTGGTCAATTTCACCTGAAATTGACCAGGCAGCTGACCCGATCGCCCAAGCAGCCCCGCGCCGGCTCCCTCCCCCGCCCCCCAGCATCCCCACGGACCCCCCCGCCCGCCCGAACATCCCCCCCCCCGCCGGACCCCCCCCCGCCCGCCCAAACAGTCCCCCCCAGCCAGACACCCCCCCGCCTGAGGGGGGGGGGGAGTCGGCGCGCGGGGCTGCTTGGGTGATCGGCTCAGCTGCCTGGTCAATTTCAGGTGAAATTGACCAGGCAGCTGAGCCCATCGCCCAAGCAGCCCCGCGCCGGCTCCCCCCCCCCTCGGGTGGGCGGGGGGGTCCAGCGGGGGGGCTGTTCAGGCGGGCGGGGGGGGGTTCACAAATCCCGCTGGGCTCCCCGCTGCGGGGAGCCGGGGGGGGGGGGGTTGACAGTTCCCGCCTGGCTCCCCGCAGCGGGGAGCCGGGCGGGCGGGCTGACAGTTGACAGCTCCCGCCCGGCTCCCCGCAGCGGGGAGCCGGGCGGGAGCTGTCAGCCCCCCCGCCCGGGG
Organism: Sternotherus odoratus; assembly: GCA_032164245.1. Classification (NCBI taxonomy): domain Eukaryota; kingdom Metazoa; phylum Chordata; order Testudines; family Kinosternidae; genus Sternotherus; species Sternotherus odoratus. Next base: position 277,969,845 of record JAVMKO010000001.1, on the reverse strand, counting down.
TGTAAAACCTCTATATAACGGACTAACGGACTAATTGGGGCGAGGGGGTGTCCGTTAAAGCCAAAAGTCCTGTTATTTAATTATTTAAAAAAATTATTAAATAACGGACTTTTGGCTTTAACGGACACCCCCTTGCCCGAATTAGTCCGTTAAATCGAGGTTTCACTGTAATGGCCACCAATGTGCCTGAGCCTTATGAAGCTGATGCCCAGTTGAGCTGACTGGGCTAAGTGGATAGATCCAGTTCAGAGGGTTGCTAAGACCCTGGCCCAGTACAGGGGGTGTATACAGCAGCCAGAGATCAAGGACAGGGCAAAAGTCCTGTGGACCCAGCAGCCTCTCTGGGGGCCTGGGTCAAGAGAAAAAGACCAAGTCTATCAGAGGAAAAAGCAGGGAGGTTCAAGGAATTGTGTGGAGGAGCTGTGTAGGTCCCAAGCATGGAGAGGAGTTGCCATGAGTATCAAGAAGATGGCTCTTCAGATAGAGAAGGTAAGGTGACCAGATATCCCGATTTTATAGGGACAGTCCCAATTTTGGGGTCTTTTTTTAATATAGGCTCCTATTAGTCCCCCACCCCGTCCCGATTTTTCACACTTGCTATCTGGTCACCCTAAGAGTAGGGGCCAGTTGGTCAGGCTCCCTCCCAGCAGGAGCCTCCACCCCACGCCTTGCCCTGGTGGTTCAAGACTTCCCCAGTATAAAGGGGGCTACTGCAGGTTCTGGCAAGACAGCAGGCAAAGCAGGACAAGGTGCCGGCCACACTCCCGAGTCCCAGCCACATGGTGCTTACTGCCGCAGGGCTTAATGGGGACATTGGGCTGGGGCCAAATATCACTGGTTTTGCTAGTGCACCAAGTGTTGGAGCATCACTCCAAACTTCCGGTGCTGGAGTGATGCTCTGGACTCCTCTGGCAGCACTATGCCCCTGGATTTCATGGAGAGACAATATGTATTTCAGCCAGTCTCTCTCTTTCTCTCAGATTTGCTCCATTTACAAAAACAACAATAGCCAGGGTCTCAAAGGCCCGGCCCGCAGGCCATCTGGGGCCCGAGAACCTCCTCACTGTGGTCCGCAGAGGAGAGATGCATGAAGAAACGCTGCTGGCGATGCCGGCTGCACCCCCTCCCCACAGCTCCCATTGGCTGGGGGAGAAGGGCAGAGATACCATCACTAGTTGCTAGGCAGACTCAGCCATGGAGGCCGCATCACTTTTTTCCACAATATAAACAAGTCAAAATACCGAACACAACTATCTGATGCACACTTTGCTGCAATCCTGGAGGTTTCAACTGCTCAGTCACTGAGGCCGAACATCAACACACTGACAGAACTGAAGCGTTGCCTGGTGTCTGGCAAACACTAAAATCTCTCTGGCAGGCAAAGAACTGTATAAAATTATTTGACAGTTTTATTATTTCTAAGAAATTCAAAATAAAAAATCCAATATAAACATTTTCTTTTCTGAATACCATCTTCAGTGACATTATTGGCCCGCTGGGAGGATGTGAGGACTGACCTTGGCCCTAAGGAAAATTCAATTTGAGGCCCCTGAACTATAGGGTTGTTGTTTTTTAAAATGGCAGCTCTGCAAACTTCCATTGATGTTAATGGGAGCTACTAAATGTTCAGCACTTTTGAAAATCAGGTGGCTTCAGATGTTTAAGTATGAACATAGGACCCTAACTTTAGACATCTTGGCCCAGATCACAAAGGGACTTAGGCACTGAGACATTAAGCATCATAACCCCTAACTTTTAGGTGCCTAGAAAGTCCTTGTGATCTACAAATTAGAGACAGGCATTTAGAATGCGATTAATCAGAGCCAGAGTGCTAGGCAGGAAGGTTCCTAAATTAGCCAATGGGAGACACCAATCAGGGGGGCACATCTTAAGTCCCACCTCTCTCAGAGTTTGGCACCTAAATCTGGGCTTCAGTGAGGTGCTTTATCTTTGCTTGCGATCCACAACAGGGAATCACTCTATGGGAGTCAGGCAGCAGTGATTAAAGCACTCACCTGGGATGCAGGAGGCCCAGATTCAATTACTCATAAGAACATAAGAATGGTCATACTGGGTCAGACCAAAGATCCATCCAGCCCAGTATCCTGTCTACTGATAGTGACTAATGTCAGAGTACGTGAACCTAATAGGTAATGATCAAGTGATCTCTCTCCTGCCATCCATCACCCCGCTCTGACAAACAGAGGTTAGGGACACCATTCCTTACCCATCCTGGCTAATAGCCATTAATGGCAGGGCAGAGCAGGAGAAAGGCTTTAAACTCTCAGGAGAGCACTCCAAGCACTAAGCTAAGAGTTATTGGGTGGGCACCATTACTAGCACCACCAACTCTTCCTGCTCCAGCTGGATTTTGAACGGGACCTGATCTGGAAGGTGACCTCTGAGGAAGCATACCAGATCAGGCTCCCCACTGGTGAGACAGGCAGAGTGTCTATCTTCCCTCAGTGGATCGCTGTGGGGCTTAGGCATCTGAACAATTAGGGGGAGACAGCAATGTGCATGCCAGAGAAAGAAGCACAGGTGCCCGGGGTACTTGTACAGCAGAAATTTAGGAGTTTAGTTCCTAGGGGGTTCAGAGGCATTTGAGTGGGAATTTGTGGCTTCTAAAACTGGGATTTAAGCACCTAAATCTGGAGCTTAGGTGCTCAAGTTTTGTGCACCTGAGCCCAATTTTTGTAAATCTCATTCTCATGGACTAGTTCACTGCACTGTCTGTGTAGGAGGGTGCACGGTCTTTTGGTTCCCTAAGGTGGACCCCAAGTCTTTATTGTACCCCAACTCAGTGTATCTAGGAGGAGGCTCTGACAAATCAGCAAGTGAACTAGGCTTTCAAGGGTTAATGCCCAGCCAGTGTTCAGAGGAGGTACCAGTGGTGAGTTAAACAGATGCAGCTGAGTTTATTTCGGTTAAAAAACTTAAGAAGGGGATGTTATTCCCTCACAGAGGGAAGGAGAAGTTGGTGTTTTGGTCACAATCCCAGGAGGGGAGCTCTGGGACACATAGGAGCTACCTTGCATGGTTTGTGCTTATTTAATTTGCATTTTTACATTTATTGCACATGTGGTGAGGGAGGAGAAGATTTCCAAAGATGTTCTTCTTTCAGATTTGGAAACATCCATATATAATAATTCCTTGCACATTAGTGTTGGTGTTAGCAAATCTGGGATGGAAAAAAACACCCCATGATTAGTCACAGTGCATTTTGACTGACATTTCAAATCTCCTACTCTCTTGAATAACAAACAAAAAGATCCTGAATAATCATTAAAAAAAAAAAAGTCAGTTTGCAAAGCAAAACTCTGTGCTGTTGTTTATGCTTCTGACAGAACTGTGTAAATCACTGATATTTTTTGGTTCAGTGACTGGACTGAAAAATAAAAAACAAAAAATGAATTGACCCATTTCAATTTTTTCCTAGTGTAAACAAAGATGAAAATTTCATTTTTGGTTGAAAAAAATGGAAATGAAATTTTTAAAACAAAATAGTGAAATTCTGAAATAAAACATCTTTTCAAAACAAAAAGTTGAAACATTGATTGGAAATGCCAAAACAGGCCTTTGTGACATGTTCAATTTTTAAAAATTAAATTGAAATAATTTGCCATGTAAAAAAAGCGACCCAAATTCACAAATTGTTTCAGTCAACAACCCATATCTACATTTTTGGGGCAAAAAAAGGATTAGCACAGAAAGCTTCACCCAGCAATAGTTGCCAACAGTACATCACAAAATAGCTCCACCTGGAGTACGGGCCTTATAGAGAAGTCTTGACAGAAAGTTGCGTTGGAGCCAAACAAAAATCCCAGAACGTTGAAAAATATTGGGGTGTTCAAAATCCAGCTCAAGTCCAAGTCTTAGAATAAGGGAAGACAGACAGATAATGGCACCTTTTTGGAGGGCTGAAACTATAGAGACAGAATTTAATCAAACTGAATCTAACAATATTGAAAGTTGCATAACTCTGTCAGTTTTCTTAGGAGTATAAAAGTCAGATCCACTAATCCAGAGGTGGGCAAACTATGGCCTGTGGGCCACATCTGGCCCGTAGGCCCATCCTGCCTGGCCCCTGAACTCCCGGCTGGGGAGGCTCCCCACAGACCCTTCCCCCATTCCCCGCTACTTCGGAGCCTTAGAGCACCGTGCAAGTAGTGCTCGGGAGGGGGGAGCAGGGCACAGCGCTCTTGTGGATCAGCACAGCAGCGTGTTTAGCTCTGGCCGGGCAACTGCCGCCAGACACACTGCTTTGAGTGGCGTGGTAAGGAGGCCGTGGCCAGGGGTTGGACAAGGGGCCAAAAGGCCCAAGGGGCAGTCAGGGGACAGGGAACAGGGGAAGGTTGGATAAGTGTGAGAGTCCTGGAGGGCCTGGAGGGGGGGCAGGGGTGTGGATAGGGGTCAGGGCAGTCAGGAGACAGGGAGAAGAGGGGTTGGGGTTCTGGGAGGTCATTAGTGTTGGGAGAGGGTCTCTGGAGGGGGTGGGCAGGGAACATTAGGGTGGGGGATGGTTGGATGGGTCAGAGATTCTGAAGGAGGCAGTCAGGGGACCGTGTGTGTGTGTTTGAATAGGGGATGGGGTCCTGGGGACAAGGTTAAGGGTGGGGGGTACCAGGTGGGGGCAGCCGGGGAAAAGGAGTGAGGGATTGGATGGGTTGGGGTTTCTGAGGGGGGCAGTTAGGGGATGGGAAGTGGGAGGGGGCAGATAGGGTGCAGGGGCCAGGCTCTTTGGGGAGGTACAGCCCTCCCTACCCGGCCCTCCACACAGTTTTGCAACCCTGGGGTGGCCCTCAGGCCCTAAAGTTTTCCCATTCTTGTACTAATCAGTAGCTAAAAAGCAGCCTCTGGGCCTTGCACTTGGCATCACTGAATGAAAAAGGTTGAGTAGTCAAAGTATAAAATATCCACTAATATTAGAGTCAAACAGTGACATTGTCAAATAACTGACTTATGGGTGAAATGTGCATGTTTCACCATCTTGACGTTGCCAGCAATCATATGAAATAATGGAAATCAGAAACGAATATCTTTGCGTATCAGGCCCAAACCACTGCAGAGTGTGACAGGAAGTGGGTGCATCATATCTCCTGAAAAATGAAACGATATCAAAGGGTATGCAGAATCTATCCCATGCCACAAGGACTAAGGGTTAAATCTCTCTCCAAAGGATGGAGAAGATTCCCAGGTGTCCTCTCAGGAAATTGCCTCATTTCCTTACCGAAGATTCAAGTGGGAGGAAGTTCCCCTTCAAAGTGGGGAACTCACATTTGAGTGCTAACTACTTGCAGCAGGACTGAGTTTAGCTTATTGGGTTTAAATAAACATTATTTAAATGGCATTTCTCTGGATTTAGGGCTAAATCTGGAGCTCTCATATGCATGAGCAGGCCTTTGTGTGCAGGAGTGTAGCTGTATGCAGAATCTGGCCCTTACTCTGGTGTAACTAAGCTTTGATTTTAACCGCAGATGCCCACTTACTCCACTGCTATTTGGCACACTTATGAGAGCAGACCCTTTAATCGTTTCTTCTGGTCATGGCTCTGTCATTTTCTCATAGGTCAAATCTCACAGCAGAGCAAGTTTGAGGATTATTTTTATATGAGAAACACTAGGAGTGTGTGGAATAAGGTTTTGTATCAAAGAACATTAAATCATCTCCTGGTTGTAGACAGTGACTGTCTCATAGCCAATGGTCTTCTTAGTCTTAAATCTCGATGAACGGGTCAGAATCCCTGACAAAATCCATAAAGGGAGGCTGGAAAAATGGTTTCTTTCATTCTCTAAATATGAAGCGCAGGTTTCATGGAATCAACGTGAATTAACATACATGCTTCAGCTTTTTCTCCCCATTGCTCCTGACCTGGTAGCCAAAAAACCCAGCGCACATGTGGTGAATCTGATATCTAGATAACTGTACACAGAAGAATTGTAATGGCGTATTAGTACCAAAAAAAAATAACACGCTGCCCAGCTGCATGAAAGTGGATCTGGTTCTTGTCATATATATTTTAATATAAGATGCCTAAAAGGTGATGTCAGTAAAAGCATGCCACAATGCAAAAGAAAAAGGGTGAAAAATAGGATTTTTCAAGGGAATTTTACATACAAAGCGTATGCCTACAATAGCTACACTCGAGTTGTTTAAAGTTAAAATTCTCCACCTTTCTTCCTTTTTAAACGGAGCATTAGAAATTTAAAGGGGCAGATCCATTGATTACAATGGAGCTGTGCCAATTTAAACCCGCTGAGGATCAGCTCCAAGTAATCTAGTAGCAGCCTAGAGTGTACATTGCTCTGCAGCTCCATTTAGACACAAGTTTTGTGTCTGTCTTTTAGAAACTGTTTCATCCTTGTGTGAGAATTTGGGGAGACGAGAGTGGGTCTGTAGCGACATATAAATAGGATGGTAGTGGCTGCTGATCTTTGGAAAGTTTTGAACCCAACCTCCTTCAAGGTCTTGCTGGCAAATACTTTAGCTGTCTCTTCCACACAGAACCTTGCATTCTTGAATTGTTTATTGTTCACATGCTGATAACCTTGCTGGAGACATCATAAAAATGGACTCTCATCCTCAAGGAGGGCTTGGCAATCAGTGTGAACTCTGGGAAGCTGCCAGCTCCCTACCATGTATATTTTCTGCATGTCATTAGTACTATGGAAGATCTCATTTCAGAATGAGAACATACTGCAAAATTCCATGAGCCTGAAACCGAGCCAAGCCAGAGTAGGTGGGGATTTCTACTCTTTCTGCAGCATTATGATAGGGATTTTTATTTTTAAATGTGTGCTGTGAATGTTATAGCTAGTCCTTAAATTTGTGTACAAGGAAACCTTAACTGTGTGAATGTCAGGCAGAGAATGGGTTAATCTGGCAACTTCAGCTTAGTCCCTAGTAAATATTTTTCATGGTTAGGTAACTAAGCCCAAGTGACAGATATTGCTTGAGGGAGTTGCTAGTCAAGACTGAGCTGCATTGACAGAGCTGTGTTGGAAAGCCTGAATACTGCCTGCACATAGCCAATATAACCAGACCTATGACCTTCTCAACACAGAGAGAAGAGAGAATATAGTTTGAAAAGCATGTGAGTTCTTACTAGAAACACTGTTCAGTGTTTGGGTGACCAGACATCTCCATTTGCAGGAGTCATCAGAGGTCCCGGATGGTTTTGTTGATGCCAGCTCAGATGTTGGGCAACTATAAAAAACTAGATAGTAAAACAAGGACCCCACTACCACCAGGAATGCCTGGTCACCTCCTCTTGCTCAGGCAGCACCAGGGAGAGGGAGGCAAGGAGCCTCCTCTCCTTTAAAGAGGAAGGGAAGGAGAATTCCCTCCCACTCTTACTTAGTCAAGAGAGGGAGGGAAGGAGTGGAGCAGCTGCAGCCACTGGTATTTCCAGAGGAGGGGAGGAAACAGCAAAAAGTCCTGCTCCCTTAAGGAGGGTGGGAGTGAGGAGGGGAGAGCAGCCCGAGACCAGGAAATCACTGAAGGGGAAGCACTAATTGAGAGGGTGATTGGGGGCAGGGGCGGGGGGCAGGAGAGGGAAGAGCATTAGTTAAGACAATTTCACCACCCTCCTCAGACTGTCATCATGATCACTGTCCTCATTACAGCCTTGTAAGAGCCCCAAAGCTGATCCTGCTCTCATTGAAAGTGGGACTGGGCCCTCATATAACAATCCAAAGGTCTGGAAAGGTACTGGGCGAAGCTGTGTGGAGAAAGGCATTCCGTTTCACGGAGAATTTTAAAATTGGTTTCATTTGACCCAGCCTTTTCAAAGTTCGCCATGAGAACTCCAAGGCATTCCGCTTGGTGGGCTGTCCCAGAGCTGCCCACAGGCAGACACCCAGGAGCCAGGTGTCTGCGCTGGCAGGAAATCAGGCAGGTTCCCAATGGACATCTGCCTGGCAGACAGGTTTCTGGCAGAACCTCAAAAACTGAACCGTTGAGGCAAAACTGTCCGATTTCAACAAATCAGCACACTCCGAGGAAGAAATGTGTTGTCAGAATTTTTCTGACTAGCTCCAGCGCTGAGTATATGGGATCAGGTCCACAGGACACAAGCCAATGTGGTACAGAATAGCATGGTACAATACACAGCATTGGAGACAATACAGAAGACGGGCTGGAGGTGGTCGTTATGGCAAGATCCTGCACCCCATGAAGTCACTGAGAGCAGGAAGGTGCCCCTTAGCCCTTGAGAGCAGGGAACTCGTTATTCGTTTGGCACAGCTCCCCCGCTGCCCGGTACCACGTGCTCTCACTGTGCTGTGATAAGAACAGGAACCATGTTGACAGACTGAAGAGGGTGACTGAGACTGGGTCCTGTTATTGGAACATAAGGGCTATCAAGGACCTGATCCTGCAAACCCTCATTTACTTGAGCAGGTCATACGTTCACAAGTGATCCTGCAGAAGCCAACAGGACTGACTACTGGCATCAGTAAGGATTTGCAGGATTATGCCCTCACTTTGTAGAAAGATACGTTACGGTACACAGAACCCACGTGCGATGTTTAATGAATGAAGTCTGGGAGTTTCAGTGGGAGCTAGGCACCCAAGTCCTGGCAGCCCCTTGAAAAACCCACTCTTAGACTACGAGAGAGAACGAATCCCAGCATGTGTCTATATGGGCAACACAGGGTGCGATTGCAGTTTGTGTAGAATAATCCCACGCTGGCGTTAATCCCACAGCAGCGAAGTTGCGGGTGTACAGGCTGTACCAGCCTGCCCAGAACCCTGGGTAATTATTCATCCAGCTAGCCTGTGCTGAAACTCATGCTGCCATGGCGACACTGCTCCGGGACCCGAGCTAGCTACATTAAGGCTAGCTCTGGTATGTCTGCAATCACACCCCATGACTGCAGGGAGACATACCCTAAGAGGCAGATCTCTTCCCGGTAATCTTGAACCATAAGTAACGTAGCTCAGGCTCCTAAGGTGAACCTCAGCTACTGAAGGCTAACACCAATATTTTACAAGTACAGTAAAACCTCCATTTAACGGACTAATTCGGGCGAGGGGGTGTCCGTTAAATCAAAAAGTCCGTTATTTAATAAAAAAAAAAAAAACGAGCTGTCGGAGCAGCAACCCCCTCGCCCAAGCAGCCCCGCGCCGGCTCCCCCTCTCCCCCCTCGGGTGGGCGAGGGGGGGTCCGGCGGGGGGGCTGTTCAGGCGGGCGGGGGGGGCCGCGGGGCTGCTTGGGCGGGGAGGGGGGTCCGGCATGCATTGCACTGTGGGCTACCTACCCAAAGTGCAATGCGGGCTATGTCGACCCCTGCAAAAGTTCTAGGACAGACAGTGTCGACCACTGTCGACCTGCTGTCCTGGTGGGGACACACTGATTCGATTTTCTAAAATCGAGTTTAGAAAATCGAATTAAGGGAAATCGACCTAGTCCTGTAGTGAAGACATACCCTCAGTGTCTATACTGATACTGTGTCCACCTAATTACATCGACCATTACTCTACGCGGCTCAGGGAGGTGGTGTTACTAGATCCAAATTTAAATGAAGATGCTTCCACAGCTAGGTTGACCATATAATGTAGACCGGGCCTCATATCCTTTACAGATGGGGCACTAAAGGAGGTCTGTAAAACCCACCCACCCTTCCAGCCACAGCTTACAAATGCAATCTATGTAATGTGCTACAATTGTTTACATTGCATGTGCTTATTAGAAACTCTGACAGCTGCTAAACACTTGGAACTCAACCCTGCCAACTCATGAGAGCAGCTCCACTGAAGTCAATTGGGCCACTCATGAGTGAGATTTTGCAGAAGCAGATCCTACAGCTGTAAGTGCACCTAAAGCTTAACCTGTAATATGAGCAATAAATTACTTGCACATTTTAATGTCAGAATTAACGTATAACCTGTTCACTTCTGAAAGTCTGAAATCAGATCCTGGTTTAGGTCACACAGAAATTCAGCGTGGGTCTGATCCTACTCCTAGTAGATATTTGTCCACACCACAAAAGCAACGTAAATTGGGCAATCACCCAGTTTTGCAGCCCTTTCTCTCAGGAGTAATCTTCCTCAGAAGAAGGGATAGGACTTGAACTTAAAACTCCAGAGTCCTCAGGTAAGACCGTACCACAAGACCATGCTTCCATTGCTAGTCAGATGAGTAAGAATGAGCTGAGTTGAGATAAAAATGGCAGAGCAGACTGGAGAAACTTTCCCAGCATAATTTCAAACACAAATTAAGTCATTCCATTTTGAATTAGTTTGTTAATTAATAATAAAGTTGAAAAGTGACCCAGAATAAGTGAGAAGTTAATCTCTTCTTTTTAAAAATGATGTGTGAATGGGGAGGGATATCATGTCACCTTATTTCATTTTAAAGTGATAACTTTTTCATCACTACATTTTAAAACTGTGTAGTTACAGTGTCTCCTAAAATAAATTTCACATGAAATACTGTATGTGTTAGGGGATCTTGTATTCCCAGGGAATGTGAGTGTTCATTTCACTGGTCCTATTACAACTTCCTACGAATTTACTCAGCTGGCTTCAATCAAAAACTGAAAAAAATCTGTGGGAATCTCTCTCTCTCTCTCTGTATATTATGAAGCTACCAGGCCCTCACACTGATAATTTAACACCAGCTAAGTACATGAGCAAAGATGGGAAAATCTAAGTAATTCAGTTTCATGTTCTTTCCAGATTTTTGATCTATAGGGGAACACAGACAGATCACTGCCTTAGCACTAGCCTATGAAGTACCGTATTTTTCGTCCCATAGGACGCTCCGGCGTATAAGACGCCCCCGCGTTTTCGGACCAAAAAAAAAAAAAAGAAAGAAAAAAGCGCCGCTTTTTTTTTTTTTTTGGGTCCGGCCGATATTCGGCGTATAAGACGCCCCCCCTAATATTGAAAGTATTTTTGGGGGTTAAAAAGGCGTCTTATACGCCGAAAAATACGGTATAACATAACCGGCACCCCTTTTCTAGAAACCTAGGGCCACCTCTGCTTAGCACAGAGCACATTGATGATAAATGGGGTGGAAGTCAAACAAACACAGTAGTGAGTAGAATTGCAGACAGCAAGGACATGACCCTCTGAGGTGCTGAGCACTTCCTGTAACTTAAGGGGAGTGGCTGGCATTCAGCTCCTTATAGGTGCATACATAGAGTTATTCCCACCCAACTTTGTTGTAGAAGAAAGCAATTCAAGAGCAACCCCCTAATATGATTTCATTCCTGGGCCTCTCAAGACAGACGCCTATAGTGGTGGTATCACCCCCACAATACTTATGTCCAAGTGGCCCAGGGAAGGAGGCAGGAAGGCAAATGTATGCCCATACATTCTGCTAATTCTGTACCTTCCTCTGCCACGGATTTCCTGTGTCACCCTGGGCAGGTCATTTGGACTCTTTGGGCCTGTAAAATGGGGATAATGCATTTCCCTACCTCCCCAAGGTGCTTTGAAAATAACTACATTAAATATTGTGAATGTTTTGAAATCTGATGAAAAGCACTACCGAAGAAATACACATCATTCTTATTTTGTGGAGATTCATGCTCTGGGAGTATTACTGTAGCAAAGGGATAGGGTTTAACTATACTGCAGCACAGCGGTTCTCAACGTTAGCAACTCGAGGACCCGCATTTTGATTTAGGTTTTTTTGCGGACCCCCATCCCTCACTCAGTCCCAGGCCCCGCCCCACTCCACCCCTTCCCCTAAGGCCCCCACCCTACTTCTTCCTGCTCCTGCCCCTCCTCTTCCCTGCCTTTTGCTCTCCCTCCCACAAGTGCACCCCATCCCCGCTCCTCCTCCTCCCTCTCAGTGCCTCCTGCGCTGAACAGCTGTTCCCTGGCATGCAGGAGGCCTGGGGAGGGAGGGAAAGGAGTTGATCAATAGGGCTGGCGGACCCCCTGCAGTATCCTTGGACCCCCTGGAGTATCCTCAGAGCCCAGTTTGAAGAACGCTGCATAGCACAATGAACCATGTGTTCCTCCAGCGCAGTTCCCGCTAAGTACACCCCTAATTTGATTTTATAGATATTATCTTGAAAATGACTTCAAGCCAGATTGTGTTCCCCAATGTGACAAGCCTGTAGGAGGGCCAGAGTTTAATGGAAAACCTGGCTCATTCCCACTCACACCAGTTCCAAGAAATCATATAATTGGAGGAGTGGGCTTAGCCATACTGGGGAGCGAACATGGCTGACTATCTGCATTGGAACTGTGTGTCTCCTGGTAGCAGGATGCAGTCCATGGTGCTTGGAGGAGGAAGGGTGGAGCAGTATGGATAGAATATTTCCGGCACTTGCATTCCCAGCCCCTCGACAGCAGGTTGGTTGGCAGCAAGGACCTTCCTGGCTCCTAAGACTAAGGTAGCCATATTTCAAAATAAAGACTAGGACATTTTTGTGGCATCATTTTTAGAGCCATGACAGTACTTACATGCTAAATTGTAGTACAATTTCAATCACACTTTATATTATAGGTCAATAAATTAATAGATGTTACAAGCACATTACAGACATGAGTAACGTGGTTCTGTGACAGCCATCACCTTGGCCAACATACTGGGGACCTCCAGAGTGAAAAGCATGAGCTAAAAAGCCAAGACCTTAGAATGCAGCTATAACAGATTCACACCCTCTGTGAGTTAGGCACAAAGGGGGAACCTATAATGGCTGCTCACCAATGGTTACATATTAACAACTTCTTCCACTGTTATATTTATAACCATTGATACCTCTTAAGTAGAAGATGTTCCCAGATGGTCATAAGCAACCCACTGGCCTGTTGGGCTGTATTAGATTGATTATTATAAATCTTTTAACCTTTTAAACTCTTATAATTTACTTATAAATGTATCCTTAGTGTGATCATAATGTCTATCGTATGGCTGTCTTACAGGCTTGCTTCCCACCTTACCAGTTACAGCCCTTTGAAATCCATAGTGCTCTGTCATGAGTATTCGCAGAGTGACTTATATAGCAGGAGATGCAACTGCTCTTCTTTTCTGACCCACCCATGGGTTCTTGCTCCTTTCACTCCTTAGCCTGCCTTTTCTTCATGAGGGCATGGACATGCTCACCTGAGCTCCAGGTGCTGTGTTATTGGATATGGCACTATGTTTCTGCACTGCAAGAAAGTATCAATGTGTGAACCCGAGGTGACCTTACTTCTTAAAAGCTTATGGAATAAAATGGAGGGCCCAAGCAGGCTCATCTAATTAAATAATACATGCTGTTTTACTTATGGCAAAGAGGAAAGGAGCTCAGATGCCCAAAGGCAAAGACACATGGGTAATTTGGACAGAAAAAAAGAGTCTGAGAAAATATTGTGGATATGGATTTCCAAACTATTCCTAAATCCTTAGATCCACTTATTTCCACAGATAGCCTCGCTCTCCTTGTCCTCAAAGCTCCCTCTTCATAATGATATCTCTTCATAATGATAAATAGTGCATTGCTTCCCCCAAAAAACAATACAGAACTATTGTCTACAGGATGTATTTGTAAGAAAAACAGCAAGCATGTTAGAAAACTGCTTTGATCAACTGACAGAAGAAATAAGAAACCTCGTCTCATATTTCCAGCTTCGTAAGAAGTCCACACTAGGATTTTTAGGCTGATATTTGCAAAATTCAAAGCACAGGCTTTGACCAAATGCTGGGTGTTGTCATCACTGTCTGATGCAGAGGTCACAGTGGCGGGCCAGATATTCAGACGTTACCACAGCATAGTTCAAACTTAATTTAATTAGTGGGTAATAACTATTGATTCCTTCCTTCTTTTAAAATTCCAGCATGGAAACAGCCAAGAGTAAATGTTTCACTAAATATCATATGTAGGATTCAATTTGGGCCTTATTCTTCAGTGTTCAATAGGCAAAATTTCCATTGAATCTCATACCTGTACGGGGACCTTAAATTCCATTTCATGTGGACAGAAGGGGATCTGATTTAAATAAAACTCCCAACTCCACACTTTTAAGGGAGATTTTCCAGTGGCCCCCAATCCTAAAACAAAAGCAACCCACATTAGTGGCTATAGGTAATCCAAATATTTGTTCACATCTTTGAATTCTGTAGTGAGTGCTAGGGATTATAGAAAGAGCACCTCAGTGTAAATGCTATTACGCATCCAATAAAGTGCCAGGAGGGTCACACATACAGTAGTTTGCTCTGAAGAGTCTAAATATTGCTGGAGATAGGTCTGGCCTGAAGAGTTCAGCTCCCAATCCAGACTCTTCCAGTACTTGAAGGCAATCAGAACCATCTCATAATAGACTGGGGCAGCTGTGACATTCAGTTTTGGACGAGGATCTGAATTTTTCTCAAGTTCAGGGCGGGTTGGATCAGGTTGGTTCAGGCTCTCCACTCCTGAATACAAAGCCCCTCTATAATTTAGATTAACAGATAAAAAATACAAATGAGTGAGAACTGTAATGATGATTCTTGTAACAATGTGTTCATCTTATGGGCTGCTTTCAGTTTAGCACATAATCACAGCTGATTAATATGGGTCAGCAGCAGTAAGGTTCTTCTGGCAGCTGGAGAAGTGCCATTCTCTTGAGGAGTATTTCTTCGGGACTCTAACACTATTTACAGAGGTTTAATACAGTGGTGCATTCTAAGGCAACTGGATAGAGAATATCCAGAACAGCTGAGTGGGGTGCCTGGAGCTAATCTCTTGTTCTCATTCCATTTCCCTTAAACCCAGAAGTCCACCTTGTGATATTTAATTTCCATTTCACAACTGCATATTCCAGTTGCAAAATAACTGGTGGCAGTGATAAGTGAGGGAGTCCTCTTAATCTTTTTTTACAACCCTACCATAAAGCTATCAGCTGTCTCTAGTTTTCATATGCATCCATCACCCTGGAATCTAAACTAAGGAGCAAACCCCCAAAATGATGAAAATTTCTAGTTGTGTCCTAACCATTATACAGAAGACAAGACTCCTGGATTCTGTTCTTAGACTCTCTGGGGCATGAACCATCTTTTTGTTCTACGTTTGTACAGCACCTAACACAACGGAGTTTTGGTTCATGACAAGGGCTCCTAGGTGTTTCCATAATACAAATACTATAATAAGCTATTCCACTGACTTGCTACAGGACCTTGGGTGAGTTACTTAGTTGACTCATCTGAAAATCTGGTGTTTTGATGGAATACTTGGCCTCAGAGGTGCTGCAAGGCTAATTAAATGTTTACAAAGTGCGATGGGAGCCTTGAGTGAAAGTTGCTCTATTCATGTGTTGTGACCCTTTAGACATAAAGTCAGGAAAAAACAATGCAGATCCAGCAAATGGTGGTAAAAGCAACTATAATTCAATTTGCAACTGAGACCAAGTTAGATTTTAATCTGCCCGGTATGTGCAGTAATTAACAACAAAACTTGGCACTTTTATAACATCTTCCATCAGACAATTTTAAAGCACCTTTAAAATATTAATGACCAATCAGTACTTATGCAACAGGGAAGGGATGTTGCAGCTTCTGAGATGAATGAGTTTTGTTAGACACCTGCACAAGAAAGGAAAAAAGCAAAGCAGCATCATGTGCGTTGTGTTACTGAATTAATCAGCCTGCAATTGACCAATTTTCTTCCTATCAACACAAGAAATATAATTATTTGTAGGTCATATGAATGGGAAACTATTATGTTCACAGCTACTGTATATTCCAGGTGTGAAGACAACAGATACGAGTTTACATATTAAATGCAGAAATTCAGGTCTCAGTAACACTGAAAATGTGACTCAAAGCCAAGAAATTCAAAAATATTGGCTAGCACCCACATAGTTGCAGGAAAAGACAAGTTTCATCCCCAAGTGAATTTTTTCATCAAGTTATAAGTCCCTAAAGTTGGCTTTTAAATGTTACTTGCCACCATCATCATTAATCACAACGTTGTAATTGTAGTACATAATATTAATACTAAACTAAATGTTTCCAAAGTTCTGAACTTCCCAGGGCTTCTACAGATCCCTGCATTCAAGTTTGGCAAAATACCCAGGAAAGAATAATTTACCTTGGAGGGTGGGCCTAAATACCTCCAAGGATATATAGGCTGTGGTGACTAGAGACAATATGCAGAGCTGTGGGTCTACCTGCAATAATGAATCAACTGTTCTGGTCAAATGCACAATAAGATTTGGCTCTGATAACATGAGATCAAATACTTGATCCGTTTTCACCATGCTGTCAGTTAATATGAAAAGGGATGTTCTTTTTGGGTGACCAGATAGAAACTGTGAAAAAATAAGACAGGGGATGGGGAGTAATAGGAGCCTATATAAGAAAAAATCCCACCAAATGGGACTGTCCCTATAAAAATGGGACATCTGGTCACCCTATGTTGTTTAGTCATTAGAGCAAAGAACTTGTATCAAGACTCATGGGGCCTTACTCTCAGACAGAGCAACAGAGTGGAGAAAGAAACAAAGTTGGCAATGAATTGACAGTAACAGAGCAAACTCCCTTGGAACTCAGTCACGGCCTCACATCCTACCATGTGAGCAGACAACATTCTGTTTCAAAGATTGTGCCCACACGAATGGCTCCAATACACCTGGCTCCAAACTCATGGAATTCCCTTTTCGCGCACCAGCAGGTCTCTTCACATTCTCAGACCTGGCTTACAAAGGGCCTTTACTCTAGTTATTTTCTGAATCTTTGTTGCAGTTACTCTGTGATGCTGTTTGATATTCTTGTTGAGTAAGTTCCTGCCTCTCCCCCCAGGCCTGAGTCAATGGGGTTTGTGCCAAGAACATGGGGTTGGCATCAACCTTCAACACAGGCAAACAGGGTGCAGGGTTGCTCCACAGTCCCTTTGTGGTCACTATTTTTGCTTTGGGGATAGTGTTTGAAATCCCTACATATACCTTATATGGGCATTTGTGGTCACTAGATCTATGTAATTGTGGACTCATGGGCTACATCCTGGTTCTTTCCCGAGCTAATGCTCTCTTGAAGCCAGAGAAAGAGAATCATGGTGGACTAACGTGGGGAGTGGAAAATAGTTTTCAAAATAGGGGAAAATGTTGAGAAATTTAGCACCGCCACTTACATCCCTCCACCTCTACATTCAATAACTTTATGACCTTACACACAGGAGACCGGAGGGACAGCGTGGGGATGATAAGGATCCTGATGCTGCAGTCCTGACCCAGACAAATCCCTCCTTGACTGCTGTGAGATTTTTGCCTTACGAACAGAGCTGCAAAGTCACACCCTCGATAAAACTGATTTACCCAAAAGAAAGCTATTAGAAAGCGACTACTGTATTTGCCCTGGTCTACACTGGTGAGAGGGGGGTCGACCTAAGATACGCAACTTCAGCTACGAGAACACGTATCTTAGGTCGACTTATCTCACAGCACGGGGTCAACTGCCGCCACTCCCCCATCAACTCCGCTTCTACTGCTCATTTTGTTGGATTACAGGAGTCGAAGGCAGAGCGATTGGGGATCGATTTATTGCATCTACACTAGACACGATAAATCAATCCCCAATAGATCGATCACTATC
Source organism: Sternotherus odoratus (assembly GCA_032164245.1). Lineage (NCBI taxonomy): Eukaryota > Metazoa > Chordata > Testudines > Kinosternidae > Sternotherus > Sternotherus odoratus. The sequence goes on along the minus strand of JAVMKO010000001.1, from coordinate 277,952,336 downwards.
CGCCGATCCGGCGGGTAGTGAAGACGTACCCTTACAAAATACAATAGCCAATACAATAACAGCACAGAAAACCTCTATTCCATTACTGCTACCAACCAAGTGTGCTCACCAGTGTAGACAAAGCCTTTGTGTACAGCCCAGAAAAGGAAGTTAGTTCACCCCTTTGCAAAATACACTCTCCATTTAAGCAGAATGTCCATTTCTTTCTGTTCTTTTTTAAAACAACCTTTGTTTAAAACTTTTCTTTATCCTTCTCCTAAGGAGGCAGGGCCTGCTGTAGGGGTCATGGGCCTTTCACTCAACCTTTTTATTCCAAATGCTTTTTTTTTCAATTTAAATTCACTCCCACTCCTCCCTATGCACAATCATTTTGTGTAGCACAACAAAAGGGGCCTGATAACCTCCTCTGAGAGCACTTTTTTATTTTACTGTCATCCTGAATAACTTTTCACTTTGTTAACTTCTTTTCTCCAGCCAGGAAAAATGAGGGATTCATAGCTTTGGTAGCTGTTCTCTATACTACATACCCTGGTCCTTTTTTGAATCTTCTATGCATTGTGTTAGATGAATACACAATGGGTACAACCTTCAGGGGAGTGAACAGTGGGTAAAATTTTCAAAAATGCCTTAGTAACCTAGGATTTTAAGGCTCATTTTCAAAAGTGATTTAGGACCTGATTTTTAAAGGTATGTAGACACTTAAAGCTGGGATTTTCAAATGGGAGTTAGGTACCTAGGCACTTCTGAAAATTCCAGTAGGTACATATATGCATAGTTAAGTGCTTAAATACCTTTAAAAATCTGACCCTTAGGAGCTTAAGTCCCACTGACTTTCTGTGAAACATAGGCTACTAAGTCACTTTTATAAATGGGACTTGGGCTCCTAACTTAGGCTATGTTTAAACTACAGCCTATGTCAGCATAAGTTATATTGCTCAGGGGTATGACTATCTGCAGTGAACACTGTGCAGGCTCAGTCTTTCCCAGAGCTCACTTTCTGCTCCTCCATGTAATGGAGATGGAGTCCCAGGCAGGTCTGTGGTGACAACCATTGGAGCAGCACTCCTATGCATTAGAGACCAACCCCAACCTGAACCCCAGATCTGAAGGCCCTCAGACTAGGGGAAGTTTGGATCTGGATCTAAACTTTGTCACCTGTGCCCATCTGCAGTGTGTATGTGTTGTGTGGAGCTGGCAAGGATGGAGTGAATGGGAATTCTTTGGTCCAAAGTCATTCATACCTTGAGGAGAAATGGATATTTAACTTCCTAATTCCCTTCTGAAGCAAAACCCACCCCCCTGCCTTGTGTTTGAGGTGTCATTTAGATGTTCAGAATGCAGGAATAACTCTGGAAAATTGCCAGCCAGGACATCTTCTATAAAAGGTTTGTCAATGTGATCAATCTTGCTGCAATAGATGCATACCCTTCCTTATGGCCAAATTCCATTCTCAGACGTGTGCATTCTGAACGTAGAACATTGAAATTAATGGGGGCCCTACACATGTACCCAAAATCCCTTAAGGTAGTTGTGAAAAAATGTGGAAATTGATTGTTATTTTTCACAAAGCGTCCTCTAAATCTTTTGACTTCCGAATAATGGTGAGCCAGGAAGCCAGCCTAAATGTTCCTTGTTCAGGACTTTTTACATGGGCTGCAAATAGATAGCTTTTTATAATGCACTTAAAGAAAAAAAATGAATTAAAGAGTTCTGCTACACATGCAGCGAAGGGAATGTTCTTCTGAATTCTCTCTTGTAAGAGTAATAATATGGGGTTTTTTTATTTATAGAGCACCCTTGCCAGAAGGCCTCTGGTGCCTGACAAAGTGGAATAAAAAATGTCATGATAGCAAATATCACATGTCCCAATGAACTGAGTGGGGAAGGGACAAAAATTCTCAACAACCCTCACCTCTCCACAAACCCATCAATACGTCTTCTGACACATATATGGGCATGATGACACACACTGCATTAGTAAGTGCTCAGCTCAGAGACCAGGCTCAGTTTCAAACCTAGCCATCAAATAAACAAGATGAAACTCAGATGGCAAAAGCTAATTGAGAATTCCTGTGTCTTCTTTCCCACCAGTGGGCATGAAAAAAATTTCTTTGTGGAATTAATTTAGGCTTATGGAGGAAAACAAATGAAGTTCAAGTACTAAAGTTAATGCAGTGTTAAGGCTGAAAAACCACCAAGCACATAAAAGTACCGGTAAAGTAAATCCAGAAAAAGGAAAACTAAAGCTAAGCCTTCTAATTCACCCAAGCAAGGTAGAGGTAGGAAGAGAGAAGTACTAAGAAGAACTTGCCTCTTCTTTAACATTCCACAGTACTGAAGGATCTGCTCTCAAATTGGGAAGCTGGTGTGCAGCCTTGGGATCCTTTTGGACTCCTCAGCCCTACTAGATGCCCAAATAGCCTCAGTGGCAAAAAAATACCAGTGAGTGACCCCATCCCATCAGACACGTGTGTGTGTGTGTGTGTGTGTGTGTGTGAGAGAGAGAGAGAGAGAGAGAGAGAGAGAGAGAGAGAGAGAGAGAGACTTATTAATTATTGGCTGGCCTATCTCTTAAGCCTGTTAAAGGGTAGTAGGTGAACTGTCAAAGTAGTTAATGCAGTCCTGCTGCCACCTATTAAAAACCACATAGAAGAAACGAGTCTGGTGTGATAAAACAATTTGGAAACAAAAAAGCTCCTGTTTTATATTGATTTGAGGGTGGAGGAGCGTCCCACTGGCAACTTTCCAAGTATGAGTTAACACACCAGGCTGCATCCTGCAAACCCTTTCACAGGTGACTTCACCCAGAGACATCTGCGTAAGTGTTTGCAAGACCAGGCCCCAAAGAGGAACAAAATGGTGGTTCAGTCACGCTACTCCGTCTCTTTATTTCAGAGGCTTGTCATATATGTCCTGGCATGTAATGTTCCATTTCAATCTCAGGGATGTGTGTGTGTTTATACACATGTACATGCACTATTTGCATATTAAGATAAAAATTCGTCTTCAAAGTATAGGTTTTATTCTTACAATAAAATTTGCCACACATGTTCAGGTGAAAGCCAGGGGACAAATGAAGCTTTCATCATTGCCAATCATAAGCATTCAAAAATCCAGAATCAACCCCCCTAAAAATCATGAGACTGGGTTCAGAATGATGAGATTTTAAAATAAATAATACATTTGGGAGGTCTATTTATTGGCCTTCTAGGATTTATTTGCCTTTAGGGTGCACTCATCACACTTTCAGGCTTTTCTCTGCTTCATGAGGCTAAAAACTCAGCTTTCCTTAAAAAAAAAGAGAGAGAGAGAGATTTTCCTGTGAAATCTCCGGGGGCACACACCAAACCTCATGAGTCTTGGACAAAATCACAAGAACTGAGAACACTTCGCTCTCCAGTGCAGCATGTAGCCATCCTAACTCTACGTGTACCACACAAAAACTACAGGTCTCATCATACCACGTGATCAAGATCGAGTTTTGCATGTTAGGGACACACCCCTAGTTTCTGCAAACTTCTCTGCATATTAAAAATGGTGAGCAGACAGCAAGTGTGAAAAATTGGGACGAGGGTGGGGAGTAATAGGAGCCTACATAAGAAAAAGACCCTAAAATCAGGACTGTCCATCTGGTCATCCTACACATAGGTGCTGACTCTGTGGGTGCTCTGGGACTGGAGCACCCATGGGGAAAAATTGGTGGGTGTAGCTCCCCACCCAGCTCGCCTCCGCCTCCCCCCTGAATGCGCCGCGTGCCCACTTTCCCCCCCTAACTCCCAGCACTTGTGCCGCAAAACAACTGTTTCGCGTGGCTGGGAGGGAGGAGGGGGAACACAGTGTGCTCGTGGGGGAGGGCGGGGATGGGGGAGGGATTTGGGGAAGGGGTCCAATTGGGGCAGGGAGGGGGCGGAGACTTAGGGGAAGGGGTTGGAATGGGGGCAGGGAAGGGGTGGAGTTCGGGGGGGACAACAAGTACCCATCAACGCCGGGGAAAGTTGGTGCCTGTGACTCTACATGGTGTCAAACTCTGTGGGCCACATTTTGCTTACACACTACACTTAGCTTTACTCTGTTCAAACTGCCTGTCAGGAATAATATTTGGACTTGGAAGATGACATCCTGCCACCGAATTAACAATTATCTGCAGCCTTCCATTTAGATCAAGTTGGAGCAAGGCACACTCTGGGATGTGATGGGCTGCACCTCTGCATTATGGGGATGTGTTTTTGTTTATTTTTATGTTATAAATCTAAGAAAAAACAATGAAGTAAAGGCAAGGTGGCTGCAATCCGCCCCACTTACTAGCTGACAACGTGAGCATAAAATAGAAAGTTTAGAGGCCCGGGTATTACATAATGCGTGTTGGCAATAAAACAAGCAAAGCAATGCAGGCCTAAACATCTACATTTTTATAGGGGAAGTCAAAGTCCTTTAAAACTTGTGTTTATTTAAGGTGGTTGGTTTTTTCCCCTCTTTTTACCGTTGATGTCATTGCTGGTATAAGCCTTTTATGGTCATCACTTAATAGCTGTCTCTCTGTTTCAAACTCAACAACGAGTAAAGAAAAAGAAGAAAGAAAGGGGGGGGGGGGGAAGCCCCTGCTTCCTCCTTGGGAAATGGTGGAGGTTCATGGAGGAAGCTGTCTTCCTGTTTTCTCCATAATAGCAGCTTTGCACGGTTTTAGCAAATTCTATGACTCTAAGCCTCCTCGATATGGTGTACACTCCTCTAAACATCTGGCTGCTTTTTTACTGCAGGGGTAAAATGCATTTATTTCCCACAAACCATGCACAATATTACTTGCCTGGCATATGATCGGCTGGGCCCCTAAAATTAAAAATATACAGTGAGATCAATAGACTCATGTCTGTGTGGTAGTAGTGTCAACAGGATTAACTCTGAAATTATAATGGATTGTGGCCCAGGGTCCCCGTCGCCCCCCGCGCTTATTTTAATCATACGTGTTTTCCTTGATATAAACTTGTGTCTGACATCCTGAAATAAAAAATAATTCCAATTCAAAACTGCTTTGTACATTCAAGTCAGATTCAAAGATATGTCAATCAGTATTTTCTCCTGGCTCTCTATATATTCAGGATCACCATTTGGAAGGGAACACCTTTTTTACTTAGTTTAGAAGCCATCTTTCTCATTTATCCGGGTGATGCTAAAAAATAAAGCTCATGCCATAAAGTTCAGAGTACTGTACATTAGCAAAGAAACGCGAGTTCCTTCATTATCTAATGGCAGTCTGGTTGCAACATCAAATCTCAGCAGGGAGGGCACTCAAGCAATAAACCCGGAAAAAAACATTATAAATCAACAGATCTTGTAAGCTTCCCATTCCAAGTGCTGTTATTTTTAGACTGACTGCATGCATGGATAAGCAACAATGTTGTAGAGTGCTTCACCAAAAAGTTTTAATTTTTCCCCTCATTGTTTCACCTGCTGCTGCCGCCTGAAATTATATACAATTGTATTTTGCACAACAAGCCCAAAAATGGTCGATATCCTATATTCTGAAAGATCTAACAAAAGACCAGCTACAGTTATTTGGTCCCTCAATTTCAAAGAACCAGACTGCTTGAGGAGTGAGCTGTTTCCCACAAACCCATGACAAGAAACAAGTCCAGATACAAGAAGAGTTTTGTTTGGTACATTAAAAAATTGTCCCCCCCCCCCATCTTGCAGCCCTTATATGTGTGCAGTTTCCACTTAAACAAGGAGTTTTTATGCTCAAAGATTGAAGGAATTAAAAATAAAACTAAAGCACCTTTTAGAATAGTGGTCCCCAAACTTTTTACCTTTTGCCTCTTGGATCTCTTGGACCTCTTGATCCTGACTCTGGGTTGCTACTCCTGCAACACGCAGAAAATTAACTCAAAATCTAACCCCAAGTAAAAAAAAATTGTTCCTGAAAACATGATTTTTTTCCGTGATGATGTCCCTGTAATATAGTTATGTGGAGAGTAATTCGCAAGAAGCAAACAGTATGGATATCTCTTTATCCTGATATCTAAGCATGAGCCACATAAGTGTTTGCTATAGATTACCATCTATATCCCTTATTACAAATTACACACCCAATATGTAAATCATCAACAATTTAGATATTAGTGCTACTTGCTCAGACACCCAGTGCACATCTAATCTAGCTTCTGCTGCCATTAAATATAAGCTATTCATTTGAATACAAAGGTAGACATTCAGAAAGTTGTCCTATGCCTGAATAGCTCTGGATCCCAGACAGGTAGGGCCATGAAGGAGGGCACAAGTACAGAGTAGACAGATTCTTCCTCACAGGATTAGGGCACATTTTGTTAACTTCTGCCAGTCCCACTGCAGAATGAAGGAGCAGACAGGCCCAGCTCCTAAAACAAACACACCAAAGGATACTGAAGGGAGTGTCGGCCTCCTCAAACCAGTGACCGCCAGCCTGTGCTGAAGAGGCAGTCTTAAACCTATTGAGATATGAGAGCAGGCAGGTGTCTGAAGGTCCCTCCTGCAGCCTACAGGGTGGAGCGACAGAATCTGGGGCTCAAATGATGCCGGGGGACAACTAATAAGAAAACAGGAATGGTAGTGAGGTCATAGGGGCAGAAGTGGGGAACCTGTGGGGGACACCAAGCACAGAACCCCAGACAACGCCCACTGCTCCTCAAAGGTATCTCAGGAACCAGTGGACGTGGCCCAGAGGAACTCTGCCTGGCTATGTGATTGAAGGGAGGAACAGAAATAGGCTCCACAGTGGCAGAGCACTTCCCCGCCCAGCATCCTCCTCCTAGTTCTATAGATGGCCACTTTGGCCAGCACCAGGAGAAGACTGACAAGGAGGTCTTGCGACTTCCTGGGGCCCCGTTGTGCGAAGATCAGGAGGTGCAGGGACAAATGCAGCTCGGTGAGCTCGGTGAGCAGTCATTCCATGCAGGTATGTTCTGATTGTATAGCAAGGAGATTCATAGAGTGCAGCTTCACGACAGTCTTGAGAGCCGTGAGAGTCAAACAGCTGCACTGAGATAGCTAAGGAAAGACCTCCAACGAGTGTGTGCTCATTTTTGGAATGTACAGTTTTAAGCCATCAGCTACAGTGAAGTGACCTGAAGATCAGAAAGGAAAACATAATGGTGTCCCCCATTTTCCCAGTCCACTGCCACACACACAGAGTCATGCATTTTTTTTTATCTAGCAGCAATGAGAATTTGGGCTGTGGGATTCCCTTGTGCCCTCTCCCCACAAACCGGAGAACTTCCTAAGACCGTTCATTTCCTGCCTGACCTGGGTCCCAAGTTTTCTTTTTCCCCCTGCTAATCCCCAAAGCCTGGTATTACATTATCTTTGAATCCAACAGTGGCTTACACATTTCCAAACAAAGATTACATGTGTAGTTTGAGCAGCTATTAAAGTATTAATGAATCATCTGGATTTTTATCAGCCAGGTCGTAGAGAGCTACAGCAGATCTAACGATTAGCTACAACCTGCTACAGGAAAAACGACCCAAAAAAGTATTAATACTATTAGCAATTTAAAAAGTAATTAAAAATAGAAGGCCCCACAGCTTTTTGTGTATGATCTGTTATCTTAGAAGAGGCAGTGCCTCCTACTGTGTAGAGCAGCAGATTAGAAATCAAGCGTTCTTCACTTTAACAGTGACTATGGCATTGTCTACACAATAGGGGTAAGTCAACCTAAATTACGCAATCGATGTAGCTTAGGTTGACTTACTGCGGTGTCTACACCATACTGCGTTGACAGGAGACACTCTCCCGTAAACTTCCCTTAGGGTATGTCTTCACTACCCGCCAGATTGGCGGGTAGCGATCTATCTATCCGGGATCAATTTATCATGTCTGGTTTAGATGCGAGAAATTGATCCCCAAAGGCGCTCCCCGTCGACTCTGGAGCTTTCAGCTCACCAAGAGGCGCAAGCGGAGTCAATGCAGGAGCCCACTGCCGCCGTGAGGACGTTAGGTAAGTCGATCTAAGATGCGCCGACTACAGCTACATTATTCACATAGCTGAAGTCGCGTATGTTAGGTCGATCGCCCCTCTTCCCCCTTCCCCGCTAGTGTAGACCAGGCCATACTCTTCTTGTTCCGGTGGAATACTGGAGTCGATGGCAGAGTGATCTGTGGTTGATTTAGCAAGTCTAATAAAAAAAACCCAGTGTATCAATCTCCACCGCGTCAATCCCCAGTATGTGTAGATATGCCCTCATAGTGCGACCTTGGGCCTGGGCTACACTGTAAGGGGCGGGGGTTGACCTAAGATACTTCGGCTATGCACTTCCACCTCTTGCAGAGGTGGAGTTCCGGAGTTGACGGGGAGCATGCTCGGGGATCGATTTATTGCATCTACAGTAGATGTGATAAATCGAACCCCGATCGATCGATCACTGCCCGCTGATCCGGCGGGTAGTGAAGACGTACCCTTGGACAAGTCACTTAACTTCTGTATGTTTCATTTTACACATCAGTAAATTTGATACCTCAAGGAGCTATGCTTAACTCATTAATGTTTGTAAAGTGCTGTGAGAGCCTTGGATAGGACGATATATGGAAGTGGAAAGTGGTAGTGTATTGTCTATCTGGGTAATTAAATACAGTACAATGGAGAGCGAAGAAAGAAAAGTGCAGGGCAGACCCTTAGCTGGTATAAAATGCTGGGGATCTGCTCCCGTATATATAGCATCTGTTATATAAATTGCATCTGTGACCCTTTAGAGAGTCAGACAGCACAGATGACCAGTGTAAATTATTTTAGTACTTCCTTAAACAAGTACTATGAGAAAATGAGATGGAAAGTGCCAGATCCTCCATTCTGCACCAGTGGAAAAAGGAAAGCAAGTGTGGGGAATGGTGCCATTAGGATGTGATAGTCTTTGACACTCACTTTGCAGTGATATTCATGACCAGTCAAGGCTTGGTGAATTGCTTCCTATGTCTAAATGAAACTGGTTGCACTGGTAAGACTTTGCTATTAGATATTAGTGCTAAACTTTGCCCTTACTGCTTCCCAATTCCCCCTTTCCTAGTTGAACGTTACCTATTTACACTGCCCAGTTGGCTAGACTGTCAAGTCTTCAGGGCAGAGACCTTGGGTGAAATTCTGGGAGTCAGTGGGAGTTTTGTAGTCAATGGGAGTTTTGCCATTGACCTCAGTGAGTGTGTCTAAATTGCCATGTAAACCTGGGCAGCGGGGTTGTGGACTCGGTGTTTCCAAGCCCACGTAGGAGCATCCACACTGCATTGTAAACCTGGGCTTACAATTGCTGGAGCTTGGTCTCAGAGCCATGCTAATGCGTCCACATAGCACTTCTGACTCAGGTTTGCAGCTTGAGCTGCATCCATACTGCAAAATGACAGGGCTTGGACCCAAGTTACAATGGGACCTGGACTCTGACCCATTCCCTTAGCGGAATCCTAGGATGTGGGGCCTGAGTGCTTGCTGACCCAAGTCAGACTGTCTTGTGTCTGGATGAAGCTCAAGCCCGAGTCAGAGCCTGGGCTTAGTGTGCAGTGTATAGATACCCAACAGCACCAGGATTTCACCCTTTGTCTCTATGCCTGTCTGCAAAACACCTAACATGCCAGATGAGCTCTACTCACTGCAGAACTGTCTCTGAACCAGCCAAGATGGAATAGTTTCCGCGATGTCAGAGAAAAGGATACATAACTGATAGTCATTGTCTGATCCTCTTTCCATGGCTGACCACATGTTTAAACAAAAGGACTAAAATCTCAGGATTCATCAGTTATCACAGTGAGGAAACTGGGCTCTTTTTAAACACACCAACATATGATAGAGTTCGACAAATGAAAGTGCCAGAAAAGCCAATGGGAGAGGAGGCTGGGGAGGTAAAAGTTTGGGTGGCAGTTTAAGTGGAGCACTCTGAAAAGTAGCTGGTTTTTCCTCCATCATTGTACTAGTTAATCTTCCTGGGAACAGGCTGATATTTATTCGTCCCAGGAGAGAGTGGAGTTGTCAGGAATCCAAAAGGATAAGGTTTAAGGCTCCGCACCATTAGTCATCTAATGGAAGAAAGTGGCACAGTTCTTTAGAGATGCATTATACTTATTTCCTCCTTACAATTTAGTCTGAATTTCACAAAATTAAATGTGGGTTTAAACAGACACACTCCGTGAGGACTATCCTTCTCCCCCGTGGAACTGTCTTCAGTCTGTAGGATGTGGAATGGTCGTATTCAGCAGGCTAATGCAGCGTGGCCCCAAACAGCCTGTTATTAAAACACCCTGTTAGAACTTCAAAAGAATGATTTCCGTGTTTGGAAAGGGAACACACAGTAAGGTTAAGACATCCTTCCCTCCACATAGCTTTCTACTGATTCGATGAATATACAATGATCATTTAACTTTACGCAGTGAGGCAATGACAGCCCTACGAACACTAAAAGGAGAGCGAGATTTTCAATCTCGGGCTTGGTTGTTGTGCTTTGCTATTCTGGTTGTTGAGAGGGGCGCTAGGAAGGATGTGTTGTTGTTGAGCCACATGACTAGGAGTCAGGAGATATAGGTTCAGTTCCAGGTTCTGCCCCAGACTCTCTGTGTGACTTTGGCCAGGTTGCTTAATCTCTCTGTGCCTCTTCTCCCCCTTTTTAAAAACAGGGGCAATAGCACTTCCTTTCTCCTGCCCCAGAGAGTGGTGCCATCCCAAATTCATTCATATCAGCAAAGCACTCTGAGTTCGGCAGATGGAAGGCTCTATAGGGGCCTTACCCTACAAGGGACTGCCCTCCCCCAATCCCTAGTGACTCATTTGAGCCAACAAGTCAGTGGAAGATGACAATGAGGCTACTGAGCACCAGCCAGGATCAGGCCCCAAAACACAAAGTACTGTTAATTAGCAGCCCTTCTGAAATATTTACAATTAAAAAATGACCATGCCCTGATGCTGCACCTTTCATCTGAGGATCTCAGAGCACTCAAACATGATATCTTTACTCAGACTGAATAATCCCCCCCAAATGTCTCCACGGAAGTAAACTGGACTCTTACTAAGTAAGCTGCTACAGGGCATGAATAAAGGAAGGCCCTTATTAACCTACCCAACTCATATGGAAGAGGTAAATATTATTATACCCATGTTACAGATGGGTAACCCACAGTTAGGGTGCAGAGGATTAAAGTATTTTACACAAGGTGGCCATTTACACAAGATGGCCATTTTATTAAAACCACTTGGCACATACTATTTATATCTACACAGAGTGCCAGTGGTAGACAGAAACTCACAGTCCACTCCTAGGTTCCTGCTCTAATCATTAGGCACGATTCGCATTTTCAAAAGCTCCAAAGTGACATTGTTTGCAGCGTTGTTGTAGCTGTGTTGGTCCCAGGACAGGAGAGAGACAAAGTGGCTGAGGTCATACGTTTTACTGGACTAACTTCTTCTGGTGAGAGACAAGCTTTTGTGCTTACACAGAGCTCTTCTTCAGGCACCTCTCCTGGACATGAAGAAGAGCTCCATGGGAGCAAAAAAGCTTGTCTTTCTCACCAAAAGAAGTTGGTCCAGTAACACGTATGACCTCATACACCTTGTCTCACTAAGTGATTTATTAATAGAACGAGTCAGGAATTTTTCTACAAGGCATTTTCTCATTGAAAAATGCCAGTTTTTGAAAACAAAAACCGTTTGTGAGAAGGGGGAAGGTCTGACAAAATTCTTGACTTGAAAAAATCTGGAAAGAAAAGATATTCAAAATGGCTAAATGTCCCTTTTTTGACATTTATGAAACAAAGTGGTTTGGGTTTTTTGGTTAATTTCCGTTTCACAATTCAAGGTAATTATAATTAAAAAAATCAATAAATACAAAACACTCTAAAGGAATCATTTTGATTGATCCAAACTGATTTTTTCTCCTTTGTTATGCCAGTTTATGAAATTTTAGAAATTTGGACTTTTCAGGCTGGGAAATGTTTTTTAAAAAGTTTCCCAGGATGGGAAAACCCTTGCCTGCCCAGCTCTATTTAGGAGCCTAATCCCATTGAAAATAAATAGGATTTAGGCTTCTAAACAGCAGGAGCATTTTGACATTTTTATAAATGAGCCTTTATTTGCTTTTGCACCAGTGTTACATTGTTAGCATCCCATTGTTTTCTGTAGAGATACTCCTGCTACACCATGGCTTATGTCAGTGCAGAAACAGGTCCATTGCTGCTCCGTATTTCCCTTCAGTTACCAAATCAATTATTTTAAACTGAAAAAAGCTAAAGGACAGTGAAAACAAACCTCCCTTGTGAAGAATAATCTGCCAGAGGGCACACGGTTCACGATCCTGTTGCTAACTGAATTCACATACAGTAAATTAGTGTATCCACTTCAATCACAGTGCCAGCCCTTGCTGAGGTACTAAGAGCTGTGGAGACACATTGACAAAATCCAGGTACGATCTCAGTCTTACGTCAAGTCTAGAGGCAGAATATGTGCGCTGACCTTCCACTGGTCTTAGCCTCATGCTGCAGGGTGTGTTTGTGTCCTGTCCTTTTCCTGATTTGAAAATAACTCCTGACCTCCTTAATTTGTGGATGTGAAGTGCCAAAATGCTTCTTGTTCACTGGGTAAGCTAAGTTTCAGAAGGGAGCAAACACAAGACAGATGTGTGTATGTGTAGTAGGGAAAGGGAAGATTGCTTAATATTGTCAAGTACCAATAGAGCACTGGGTTTTTTTAAGTGAATAGAGCTAGACCATCACACTTGCATTCAGAAGACATAGGGCTTGTCTACACATAGTCTTGGTCTACATTGTGGGGGGACTGATCTAAGTTACACAACTTCAGCTATGTGAATAACGGTAGCTGAAGTCAATGTACTTAGACCTCCTCACTGCAGTGTCTTCACTGTGGTGAGTCAACTGCTGCCACTCCCCAGTCGACTCTTCCTGTGCCTCTCACAGCAGTGGAGTACAGGAGTCAACGGTACAGTGCTCGGGGGTTGATTTAGTGCGTCTAGACTAGACGCGATAAATCGACCTCCGCTGGATCAATCGCTACCCGCCAATCTGGCAGGTAGTATAAACATACCCATAGAGTTGTTACTGATTAATTCCATGTGTGAAACCTCTTATTCCGGAATAAAAATGCCTTGCTCCTGGTTATCTTAACCCACTTTCTGGTCGAACAGATTAATAGATTCATTTGTTCCGAGGCCAGAAAGGACAAATGTGATCATGTAGGATGACCATATTTCTCAAAGGGAAAATGGAACACCATGTGGGGCTGGACCAAGCCCGCCACCCCTCCCTCTGCACGGCTGGTCCAAGCCGCTCACCCTGCCTGCCCGCTGCGTGGCTGACGCTGGCATCACTGCTCAAGCCCAGCCTCCCCCACTGCACAGGGCTGGCATTCCCACTTGCCCCCTGCATTGCCCCCTACACATTCCTATGCACATCACTTTTTTTGACAAAAGTGGGCATTTGTTCCGTTTGCCCTTGTCAACTGATCAAACGGGAGAAATGCCCACCTTTGCGAAAAACGTCGGGACAGCCAGGACAGGGCTTAAAAAAGGGACTGCCCCAGCTAAAACGGGGTGTATGGTCCCCCTACGTCTGACCTCCTGTATAACACAGGCCATAGTACTTCCCCAGAATAGTTTCTGGAGCAGATCTTTTAGAAAACCATCCAATCTTGATTTAACAATTGTCCGTGAGGGAGAATCCACCATGACCCTTCGTAAACTGTTCCAGGGGTTAATTACTCTCACCGTTACATATTTACACTTTATTTCCAGTCTGAATTCGTCTAGCTTCAGTTTGCAGCAATTGGATCATATTCTACCTTTCTCTGCTAGATTGAAGAGTTCATTATTAAAGATTTGTTCCTCATGTCGATGCTTGTAGATGGTAATCAAGTTACCCCTTAATCTTTTCTTTGTTAAGATAACAAGATTGAGCTCCTTGTGTCTATCTCTATAAGGCACGTTTTCTTACTCCCTCCAGCGTTTAAAATGTTCTCCTCTTATGGCCTAGTTTGTATGCAGAAGCTGCACCGGTCTAAAGTTAAGTATGGATATTCTACATCACTTTAAGCCCGGTTTATGTTGCTGCTGTTGGTGGATTGATTTAACTGAGGTAAGCCAGATTTAAAGCAATGGAGAGTATCCACTCACAAAGCTGCTCCTGCGTACCCAAAATCAATGCAGTATTGCCCATCATCATTTATTATAGTATTATGATCCATTTAGTTGATCTGGTGCAACATCTGTATTTAGAATAGCCCACAGAGCAGGAAACTGTGGAAACCAGAGACAGGAATGATTTATTAGATCAAGTAGCCCAATCCCATTAAACCCCATCCCCATAAACCAAATACATCTCCTGCCCCCACACTGACTTCATCTGGAGTTCAGGTTGCTCAGCCTCTCTGTAAGTCCAGCCTATATGACTATGGTTCCCTCCCTGATGTTCTCTTGCTCTGGCTGGCCTATACTGTATGCCCAGCAAATGAGGGAGAGTCCATGACCAGAACCAGAAGGCTGAGCAGGAGAAGACAAGGCCTGGACACTCTCTCGCTCTCAGGAATGGTGCAGACAGGGCAGACGGGGTGGCATGTAGGAGTTTGTTGCTTTCCATTGCTCTGTAACTCTCTGCTTCCTCTGAATAAGGTGAGGGTATTTAAGAAGTTCCTTTGTGAGTTCCTCACTTTAATTGCCTGTTGATCCCCGAAGAGTTAAACTATACACCAGCGTGCCGAAGGTGGAGTTCTGGGACGAGTGTGTGTATACGACTGAGGAGACAACATACCTGGGCCTCGCGCTTCAAGAAAGGGCACCAGATAGGAAGTCTGCACCACCAGAGTGTGCCTGAGATGCTGGAATTGGAGACAGTGTCTGGATGCTGTTCAGTTGGCTAGAAAGCGCACAGAATCCAAAAGCCCAGTTCAGCACAGCAGGCTGGTAACGGTCCACAAAGGAGCACTCAGCCAGGGCTGTACCACCTGGGAAGGATGGAGCATCTGCATACTCAGATCCAAAGTCCAGGTGGCTTGCACAGAAATGTTAGGGGGGTTCTTTACTCTGGTGTGTGACCATGTAGTCCAAGTCACTTCTGTGATATGTGGGCACCGGAATGTGAACACAGTGTTGTGTCACAATTGCATCCTACCACAATGTGACAATTCACTGTCATGGCGTCATTTCACACTCAACAAAATGTTAAAGTTTGCATTAATATGATATCAACACGTGAGCGGAACAAATGTTTTCCCAGGATGTCATGGATTTTGCACAGCTCTGGAGAATGATTTTTCTAAAGTCAACAGCAACGCAAACCAAAAAAGGACTTTTCCAGTTTAAACCCAAAGCTGGAAGCTCAGTTTCCGTCATAAGAAGGGTTGCCTGCCAATTCCCTGACAGGAATGTTCCTCCTTCAGTCAACTTACAGTATTTTGATAACAAAGTAATACAATAAAATATGGATCCGAACATCTGATCCATCCAACTCAGCACTGCTCTGTCCCAGGAAGACTGAACATTTGCTTAGATAAGGGGTGGGCAAACGTTTTGGCCCGAGGGCCACATCGGGGTTGCAAAACTGTATGGAGGGCCGGGTAGGGAAGGCTGTGCCTCCCCAAACAGCCTGGCCTGCTAGCCACCCCCTGACTGCCTCCCTCAGAACTCCTGACCCATCCAACCACCCCCTGCTCCCTGTCCCCTGACTGCCCCACTCACTCCCAACCCCCTTGCCATGCCACTCAAAGCGGCAGGACTGGAAGCTGCACCATCCTGCCAAAGCCAGCTGCACTCCCTATGCTGCGGCATCCCTACAGAGGTGGTGGGGACAGCATGGGACAGGCTGGGGGGAGCCTCCCCAGCCAGGAGCTCAGGAGCTGGGCAGTAAGGTCCCGTGGGCCAGATGTGGCCCATGGGCCGTAGTTTATCCACCTCTGCCTTAGATTCATTTACATTTTGTGACACGTCCCTCGAGTTTCAGAAATCTTTGTCTCAAATGAGACATAACACAAAGGGAAACACTTCCCTGCTCTGCTACCCAGTTAGAGAGCAGGATTGCACCCGCTATCAAGCGGGTTAACGATCCTGATGTCAGAGCAGGGGAGTGTTTCCCTTTGTCCTGCTTAGCTCAGGAGAGGATGGCGGGACATGCACCACTCCTGGTGCCTCAATCAGTAGCAGGGGTTCATCCTACTGGTTCACGCTGCCTGCCACAGACCGTGTGCCTGCATCGTCACTCACGCACATGCCGCACAGACTATGCCTCCAAGCGCAGAGCACACTTCCCTCACCCATGGTTGGGCATGACATCAGGCCCCCACTCCAAGATAGCAACAGGACAGCATCCTGATCTGCTGCTTCCTGGATATAGTGATGGGTTAGGTGTGGTTCTTCCTTAACCCTCCGAGCAGACTCAGCACAGGACAAATACCACTAGCTTACCACTGAATACAGCAGAACATGTCTGCCAGGAAATTTTACTATTTGGATAACAAATTGCATATCAGGGTGTCTAAATGTTACAAGCATTATATCCTTACTTTATAGCTCTTGCCCTAATGTATGCATTCTCCTTGAAAGTACTTTCTTGCAGGTTAAAATTTAGTTCTCCTAACAATCTGTGTAATTCAATACTTCCTTTGAAAACCTTCCAGAGGAAGATTAGAACAATTTTAGTGACTACAGACTATCGAGGATCCACAGATGCCAGTAATCTATGGAAACTGGATTCAAAAGTCTGATGTCCAAATGTGATTTAAAATCCACTGTCAAATCTCCATCTTTAAGAACGTTCTTTTTCCTCAGACTGAATTATTGTGCATAATACTAACATTTATTTCAAATACAAACAGACACAAGTTGGGGAATTAAACAACATGGTTTCTTTGTTGCTGACAATGCTCGCGTTAGGTTTGCTCTGCATGAAATAATCCACAGTAGTTCCAACAACTCCACCAGATAAAGACTGTCTGCTTTGGAATCTGTCTGCAACAGTGTCAGTGATGAAAGGCAGCTGGGGAAGGCTTCAGTTTGTTCTGTTTAAAGGCCAATAGTGGACTCCCACACGAATGGGAATTTAAAACAGGGTCACAAATCAAACCTGAACTGCGCAATCCTCTTAGGTGAGCACTATTTGTACCATATGTTTTACAGGTTAATTTCACTTGAATATTGAATAAAACTAAAATTAAGGCCAGATTTTCTAAGGCAGTACCTATAATGTGTCCTCCAGATGTGCACACACTCAGACTGTAATGTTTGAAAATCCTGCATTTGTATATGTAAAGGGTCATTTGTGCCTGCAAACTTGGCAAATGGGCATCTAATTGCTTGTCTGCACATGCAATTTGTACATGTGGACTTTGTGGGTCCATAGTCAATGTTTACAGGCAAATCTGAAGTCCCTGCTTTGAAAATGTGCCCCAAAGGCTATGTCTGCACTACAGCTGGGAGGTGTAATTCTCAGCTCAGGTAGACATGCATGTGTTAGCTCTGCTTGAGCTACCGCACTACAGACCTATATCAGTATAACTGTATCGCTCAGGGGTGTGAAAAATCCACACCCCCTGAGTGACGCCGTTATACCGACCTAACTCCCCACCCCTATGCAGACAGCACTAGATCAGCAGGAGAGCTTCTCCTGTCAACATAGTTACCGCCTCTTGGGAAGGTGGATTAACTACACTGATGGGAGAAACTCTGCCATTGGCGTAGCATCTTCACCTAAGTGCTACAGTGGCACAGCTGCACCAGTGCAGTGCTTGAAGTGAAGACCTGCCCAAAGATCCATGGGGGTGTGGGAGGCTGCTCGGGTTAGCCACCTGAGAACAACCCTCTCTGAGATCCTAGGTTAGTACTCAAGTGACTGCCGCAGCCACTCTGCTATCTCTAGTGCACTACGCAGAGCAGAGCTAGTGCATGTATGTCTTCCCCACCCCACCCCCACCCTCGGCTGGGAATCACACCTTTTTTAACCTTTCTCAGAGATCCTCATACACAGAGATGGAAGTATATTCCCAAATTTGTAGAGTCAGCTTTCAATGATGTGTTTTAAACCTTAAACCACAAACCCACCCACTTGTGTTGGGAAACGTTTCCAGAGTAAATGACTGAGTTTGTTCAAGTTTGAACAAGCAGGCAGAGCTGCACTGATCCAAAATACGGCATGTCTATTGCAATGGGCAGGGCCATCCCTAGCTATTCTGGGGCCCTCTGCAGCCCCCTCCCCCACCGGGTGGGTGTGTAGGGCCCCAGGCCTTTGCAGGGAGGAAGCAGATGGGGACTGGTCTCTGAGGAGGGGGTGGGGCTGGCTTGCAAGGCTGGGGGGAATCATCTCCCAGCACTCCCTGGTGGTGCAGCTGGGGCCGGGTCGCTACTGAGTACAGGCCTGGCCCTGGTGCAGAGCTCAGGGGAGTGGGGTCGGGGCTGGGCCGGAGCAGGGGCGCGGTCTGAAAGAGGCAGGGCGAAGCAGGAACAGGGGCCCTGGGGAAGAGCTGGAGCAGGGGCTGGATAGCACGCAACTGCGCAGGGCACCAGGAAGTTTGGTGCCCTACACAGCTGCGTACTTTGCATAAGGACAGTCCTGACAATGGGTTCATCACAGTTATCCATGGCCGACAGCCTGACAAGATTTATTAGCAAACGGAAAAAAACTGATCCCAGGTCAATGAATGCTCCTCTCCCAGTGGGTCTGAATCCAGAGAAGATTTGGTTTTATAGCTCTTCAACCACAAGGTTTTACTAACCCCAAACCTGTCTTTCATTTGATCTCATTTCTGTAAATAACACTAGAAACCGTTTGCAGTATTTTGTCACATTTTCAAGGAGAATACAAGCAAAGACTCAAGGCCAGTGCAACTAAGGGCACTTGGGCACTGTGAGAGCCAATCTCTTGCCACCAAGGAGCCTCTCAAAGCTTCTACCCAGGTGTTTCCAACCTCTTGTGGCTCTCAGGACATATTTTAATTTGGTGTTCCCTTGTGTTTCTCCTCATTTCCTCCCAGTTTCCACCTCCCTTTTGTCAGTTAATCATGAGGGCCTCTGTAGCTTCTCATTTTCTCATGGTAAATCTGGCATTTTTATTAAATCCAGATTGTCTCACTCAGGGGAAAGGTTCACAGGTAAATCTTCTGATAGGCAGCTATCTCTGACTCAAGAGGACATTTAATCCTGCAGCTGTCAAAGGAAAGGTGCTAAATCATCTACAGCTGATGTTCAAAAACTTGCCTCTGTTAGCTAAATAATGCTGCTTTCCCCTCCCCCCCCCCCCCCATGCTGGCTGGGTTACCATAGTTAAGGACTCGAACCAATTTTCACTCTAATCCCGTTTTCACACCTTTTGAACTGAGCTTTTCCGTGTTTGGTCTCTAAATATCTGATCCTGCTTCCAGTTCAGTCAGTGATAAAATATTATGCAGGATCAAACTGTAAAGAAGATCTCATCATACAAAAATAACAACTGTTTGATCAAAATCCTGCCAACCAGTTTGGAGTTAAGAAAGAGTTAAAAAGCTGCTTTATTTCAATTTAAGGTAGAGACCCTTTCAGATGCTCTGCATGGACAAACCCCTGCATTATCACAGAGCCCCAGTGAGTTCAGTTCAGCATCTGAAGGAGTTTACAGAACAACTGTAACTCCACCAGCTTCTTAGTTTCAGTGAAAAGAGTTAGCCAGGTGGCAACACCTATGGAACTTGCAAACTTTGCAAGCCAACTGCTCTGCATTTTTCCATTTTTTCTTTAAAAACCCCATAGCGCACACAGGAAAATAAAATGCAAAACATCTAGTAGTATTCATGGATCACTGAGGCTGCAAATTCAAGCACTCAGGTCTCAGAATTCCAGAAGCTAAAGGTTCTCCCACAATGTTAACTCAGCCATGGGACAGATGTGCACCATATTCTATTGCTGTATCCTTGTTAAACACAAAATGTTCATGCACCGAGAGTGAGATTTTCAAGTGTTCTGCATTCACCTAACGCCACTCCCAGGATTCCACTGGCTTCACTGGGAGCAGAGTTAGGCCAGTATTGAACACCTTTTGAACTCTCACCCTAGGCCAACCTTTTCAAAAGCAGGTGCTTAAAGTCAGGCACCTAAATCCATACCTAGATTCCCAAATAAGTACTCTAATTTTCATAGTTGCTAAGCCATTGCTTTCAACTGGAGTTCTGTGTGTTCAGCATCTCTGAAAATCAGGCCCCTGGCATTTAGGTATCTATACATGGGTCCATAAGTTCCTCTTCACAATAAGGAAGGAATGTCCTGATTTTCAAATCACTGAACCCCCCAACAACTCCCATTGACTTTTGGGTGCCTAGCATTTTTGAAAATGAGCCCACTTTTCCAGGTGCCTATCTATAGATTTAAAGAGCCCAACTTAAGGCTTCTAGTTTTAAAAATCTTGGCCTTAAAAGAAGTACCACACAACTGCCGGAGGGAAAGGGTTTATTCATGCTTTATACTTAAAAAAGGAAAATTAGCCAGATAGCCACAGATTATTCTTTAAAAATGAGAAATGCAGGCAAAAAATTGACAAAGGTCACGAAACAAAGGGAATTAGCCAAGGGTTAAAACACAGACAAATCTAGGAGGTAAATGTAAGGAAAAAAAGGTCTAGTGCTGTATCTCTCCCACATCCTTTGTAGGCCATTTTTATACATAAGTGCACAGGAATGTGTGTGAGTGTTTTCTGTTCAGAATGCAATCCTTTAGGGGCAGGGACCTGTCTTATTACATATTAATTAAGAATACTCTGGTCCCAAAAGGCACACAAAAATGAACATTACTCGAAGTCTAGCATAGATTCCCCTGCCCTGTGCAGCAGAAATTGAAAGATATGTAGAGAATGACAGAGAGATATATTCAGTGAACGGATAACAAGTTTTTATGGATGCAATTTCCCAGGCTTTTAAATAAGGAAATGATAAAAACAGAAATTCTATTGATTAATTTGCACAACTGAAAGAAACTTCAGTAAGGTAACAACATCTTTCTTCCGTGCAAAGAGAAAGAATGTGAAGAAAGGTTCATGGTTTTGTTAAAGGGAAAAAATGAAGTGTAATCCACGTTAAAGTAGATAAAGTACTTTAAACAGAACATTCAGTGAAGAGAACACTCAGTGCAATAAAACTAATAATGAAAACTTAGGTTATCTTTCAAAATGTAAGGATTTTCTTCTTCGTCTTAGCAAAAGAAACACTGCGGCTAATATGAGTAAATCACATTGTGGTAACATGGTCTATGAACTACAATAGCTCTGCTTGTGGTCTCTGGGATGGGCTTTTAGAACAAATACGTTGAGCTGGGAGGTGGGATAAATATTTATTCTCCTCATCATTTTATCTTTCACAACAGAAGAGATTGTTGATATCAAACCCTGCTACTACATCCTCTGAACAAGATATAAACAGAACAAACATTTATGCCAGGCATATGCTCTACCCTCATTGGCAGGAAATGTCATTAATAGCACTGAGCGTTGTTCATGCTACCACATATATTTACCAGAGCTTGGGGGATCATTGCGCAGTGAAGAATAAATGCAAATGTATTGTTTTTAGGGGAGCAATAAAGAGCATTTTCTAGGGATGGCCAGGAAACCAAATTTCAGTTCTGGGAAAATTTTCAAGTTTTTAGAACTTTTTCCCCTCCTGAATGGGGTTGAAAAACTAGAAAGTCAAACATTTTTGTGGCACTGAAAATCCTGTAATATTTCATTTTGTAAACACCAACACATGATATTTCCAAAAGGAAATAAGCTCCCCAGGATTCCTGGCACCTGCTAACTGAAATTGACATGATTCTTGTCAGTTTCCACAGCCCACCACTGAATAGGGCTGAAACTGAAACTCCTTCATATGGGGCCCAGTCTAACACAGTGCTTTGCACTGTCATCTCCCATAGACTTCAGCTTCCATTGGTTTCCATAAGACTTGAGGGCACTCGTCACCTTACAAGTGTTTAAAACATTCAATACGACCCTTCTCTTGCACGTCTGAGATACCTCAGTGTAATATTCATGATAAAAACCAAAGCAGAACTTTTTATCTCAATCCTCAAACTTCAGTAGCTTGGATAGCATACATCCCACAACCAAGCCACCGTGGTTTTAGGTTAGGAAAACCAAACTTCAATCAATGAAGTGTTGCAAGAGAGAAACCAAAATTATCTGTTTGCCTGCTATGAAGTCAGGGCACCACCAAAAATCCCTCCCCATCCACTCCAGAGTTTGGAAGTTTGGTCTTGCTAATGCAAATGCAAAATCTGATTGCTGAGTAGTCTCTAACCCCAAACCCATCCCCCTCAGTCCAACTCTAGTTAATATTGAGCAGAGTTGTGGTGATCTCCATATGAACTTCAAATAGGTTTGAACAAGAGAGTGCTTGTTCATTTGATGGCAATGAGGGATCACTTTCCAACAACATGTTGCTCCAGTCCCAGATCTTACACCACTTTGGGAAAGGGCTACAAAGAAAAAAAGGGAAGGAATAGACAACAGAGAAATATGCCATCTGATCCTACCCAGTGGGCCAAATTCAGTCCCCGGAATTGTGCATATACCTCCCACTGCAGTGGTGAATGGAGAGCTGCATGGGCAGAATTTGTCTGGTTTGGTTTAAAACATGAACACAAGATTTTGCCTCTTACAGTATCAACGTAGCTTCCTCTGAAACACTTAACACGAATGTCAATAATCTGTGTTAGTCTGGAATTGCAGAACACAAATGGTTGGGAGTACTCTACTATAACTATGCATGACCAAGCACTGCTCTAGTCTAGGGCTCAAATCCTGCCACCATTATTTGTCCCTTACTCAGGAATAAAATTTCACTAACTTCATGGGGAGATTTCCTTGAATAACCACTGCAGGATTTGTCCCAAGATCTTCAATCCATGTGTTTTACACCTTTCTGAACACTAATAAGCACGCTGTGAATTTGTAGAGACATACTAATTTAAACCAGCATCAAAACGACTTTAGAACAGGATTTACAATTTTGAAATGTATTGCGGAAGAGGACCGTTCACACTGCGTTTCTTACTGTTGATTGCCTTTCTGGAAGTGTTTTCGGCACTTTCCAATTAGAATATGAGTGGCTAAAAGGAGCTTTTGAGGACTCAATGTCAGCTGGCAATCTAATGAGAATTAGGCAATCGGAAATAGCCACTCAGAGGCCAAACAATTAGCCAGACAATTAAAATGGTATGTTGTATGGGGTTTCATGTGGCATGGATAATAGACCTGCAATATTTCTACCAATAAAGCATATGGCTAAAGATGAAGTTAATTTTCCTTTTCAGCAGCTAACTGGGTGAATTACTCCAGTTTAGTCAAACAAAATGGATGTATTTTTCTCTGCTCCCAAAAAAATAATTGGTATCTTTTGGTTACAGAATTAAGGCCAGATACTACTGATGTTATGTCACTGTAGCTCCATCATTAGAACTATACTGATTCACAGTAGCTGAAGAGCCTGGCCGATACAATCTGAAAATAGAGTGGGAAATGTACTGAGAATCAAAGAAGGAACACAAGCTTTAAGTTTTCACGTGTTATATGGAAGTTTTTGTCCCTTCTGTTGTGTGTATGTATTCGGGGTCTGATCCTGCCATGTTCCCAGTGCCTCTTTTTTATTCTGAGTCCAGTCCTGCACTACTCTGCTTAGCATAACACCCACTGAAGTCAATGGGTGAGCTGTGTATGGAGATACCTGCAGGATCAGCCCTTTTGTTTTTAGGGCCAGAACACCGCAGGGAATACGCCTAAGTCTTAAAGTTTTGTTTTTCTTCCCTATATTCCGAACCTTTAAGTGCCATTGGGTGGGCTGACACATGCATCACAGAAGTGCCTGTGTTGCAATGTACCACTACAATGGCGTGTTGAGAAGAGGTCAGAGGTAAAAGGGTTGCAATGCTCCCATAATGCCACACCTCTTTGTTTTTCAAAGGGCTGGTTCAGTTACATCTATAATATCTTGCACACTTTCTTGCAAGGACGAATGGGCCATATCCACTCTAAACATCAGATTTCAGCATCTCCAATATCTGTGACATGCAGATCTGAGTCAAATTTTGTGTCATAAAACTCTCTCTACTACAAATACAATCAATGCAACATACAATGCCACATATAAGTGAAATAAAACATCAGAAAGGCACCGTACATTATTCCCACACCAGATACTAAAAACTCCTACACCTTGGGAAGGTGGAGCTGTGAAGGGGCTGTGCTTGGTCCTCTGTGACATTAAGGCCCTGATTCAGCAAGGTACATCAGCAAGTGCTGTAACTCCAGCCAAATTTAAAGTTCTATTCTATACTTTCTTATACTATACTCATTCCCAATGTATCAGAGCATCTTACATAAGAACAGCCACACTGGGTCGGACAAATGGTCCATCTAATCCAGTATTCTGTCTCTGACATTGGCCAGTGCCAGATGCTTCAGAAGGAATGAACAGAAAAGGGCAATTTAGAGTGATCCATCCCTGGTTGTCCAGTCCCAGCTTCCAGCAGTTGGAGATTTAGCAGTTGGAGCACGGGATTGCATCCCATCTGGGCTAATAGCCATTGGACCTATTCTCCAAAACTTACTGAATTCTTTTTTGAACCCTCACATTATCCCATGACAACACATTCCAGAGGCTGACTTGCATGCCGTGTGAAAAACTATTTCCTTTGGTTTTAAACTTGCTGCCTATTAATTTCATCAGATGATCCCTCGTTCTTGTGTTATGTGAAGTGGTAAAATAACACTTCCTTATTGGCTTTCTCTGCACCAGTCATGATTTTACAGACTTCTACCATATCCCACTTAGTTGTCTCTTTTCCAAGATAAACATTCCCAGTCTTTTTAATCTCTCCTGTGTGGAAGCCATTCCATATCCCTAAACATTTTCTTTGCCTTTGAATCTTTTCCAATTCTGATATATATATTTAAGACGGGGTGACCAGAACTGCAAGCAGTAATCAAGACGTGGGCGTACCATAGATTTATATAGTGTTATTGTGATATTTTCTATCCATTAACAGTGATTCCTAACATCCTGTTAGCTTTTTTTGACTGCCACTGCGCTTTGAGCAAACGTTTTGAGAACCGTCCACAATGACTCAAAGATCTCTTTCTTGAGTGGCGACAGCTAATTTAGAACCCATTCTTTTGTGTGCATAGTTGGGATAATTATTTATAATGTGCCTTACTTTGCACTTCTCAACACTGAATGTCATCTGCCAATTTGCTGCCCCGTTTCCTAGTTTGCTGAGATCCCTTTGTAACTTGTCACCATCCACTCTGGACTTATCTGCAAATTTTACCATCTCACCGTTCAACCTCTTTGCCAGATCATTAAAACATGTTGAACAGGACAGGTCACCCTCTTGATTCTTGGGGCATCCCGCTATTTATCTCTCTCCACTGTGTCAGCAGGAGCCCAATGCAGGTGCCGCTAACTGAAAGACGCAGGATGTTGAATATGATGTAGGGAAATAAACGCCACAAGAAACCCGGGACGGGTGGAATTTTGAGGACCCCGGTCAGAATGACCTGCTATCTAAAGTACTTGCTTTGGAAAAGTGAGGGCCTCCTTGGCTTAAACTCTTTGTCATGGATGCCAGCTTTTGGGTCTTTCAAAATCCATATCTGGGAACCCCCTGATTGGGTGTGGGGTCTAGAAATGAAAAGAGGAGTCTCTGCTTTTATTTTCTGAAACTTCTGCAGCAGGAAGCTGCCTAAAGTTCCATGTCCCCCCGACCACTTCCCTCCTTCCCTCCTCAACACTTATTGATATCAATGAGGCAGCTGAGTGTGGGGTGTGTACCCCAAAGAGTCCTCTCACTCTGCCTCCTCCAGATCCTCAAGCCAGCACTGTTGTACATCAAAGTGTGATAGAAGTGGATATAAATTGTGTGTGTGTATGTGGGGGGAGGGGATATTGTTTCACTGGTTCTGCCCCCAAAATGTTAAAGTTGCCTTTGATTGATCACGATGATGAGGAAGAGAGGTCCCACAGTCATGTATTCCCCCCGCCCCATTAGATCTCTGCTGGTCCCCACACTACCTTCCCTGTTTGCTTTATAAGGTACAGGATGCTGCCAGAAGCCTGCTGTCATGTTCTGCATTAGGTTTCTGGGTTCTGTGGTGTACCAGATGTCATGTGTTGTTGTTTAGCAGACAGTACCAACAAAGAGTACAAATTTACTATTTTGGTTTGGTGTCTTTTGGTTGCAAAAGACTAGAAGCCAAACACAAACCATTTGGCAAACAAGCTGTTGTTCAGTTTTACACTGGGGTTGTGCACTGTTGTGTTTTACTGCGGTTTTTATTTTGCAGAGGTTTACCACAGAAACACAGAAAGACATTGTCAGTTTCTCACACGGCCCCAGAAATGTCTGTGAACTGCCATGTGTCAATATCACATACTCAGTTGCAAACCTATCTACAGTACATCAGCACAGCTCGGCTGAGACGACAATTACCAGATTACAGTCGGGGTCAAGCTTAGTGTTCCAAATAATGCCCAGATGTACAAACTGCTTTTCCTCCACCATGAAAACAGCTGAGGAGAAGGAGAAGTGCCTTGTGTTAGGGGGAAATAAAAGTCCTCTCTAATCAGAAAATGCCACTAATAAAAATCCCACTTCACCTACACAGAGTGTGTGCATGGGAATGTCTGCCGCCCGCACTCCTGAAATATCAGAGCATAAAAATGATCACCCTGTATATTTGATCAGTGCATTTGATTGCTTTACTTTATCTGTTCTTCTCTACTTTTAGCCACGGGGGAGGACTATGAGGATCTGCTGGAAGGTACTTTCCTGGTTCATGGACTCTGGCGCCATGAACCTTAGCAATGATCCATACTGAGGGGCATTTCGCCTTCCTGACTAGAGTTCTGATCCATCAAGGTGCTGAATGTGAGGTGATCCTTGCACTCCTTAGGTTTTCTCCTACCTCCTTCCATATTAGTCTGTCTTGCCGTGTTAGTCCAGCCCCTCTGTACTCACTCCTTTCCAGAGGAGAAGCAGAAGTCAGCACACTGAGCTGAAATGCAGACTCAACTGCCAGTTGCTGGAAGCTGCTACATGCCTTGGACCAGTTTATGCCTCCCACAATGTTCACTCACGTAGGGGAGAGTCAGGAAGGACACCACCTGGGCGGTGGTGCCTGGAAGGCATAATTCCACCTGATCTGTTGGGGACTAAGCAGGTAGGGGCGCTCCTTGCCTTACGGTGAAAAAGATGTTTGACCGGCCTTTGCTACTATGTAGTTTTCCGTCTCTCTATCTCTCACACACAATTGCTTGGCGTAGCAGCCTTCCCTCTCTGTGTCTCTCTGTAGGCAAGAAAGGCGGTTCAGGATGGCATATGTGGAGAGGCATGGGCCGGACAATGGGCCCATCCTCCTGGCACGGCAAGATGGCTGTGCTGGATAGTGTGCAGGCAAACACCTTGTTCACAGTGTCGCAAGGAGTTTTTAAAGCCTTTGCATTTCATTTTCATTCCAATGCAGAACTGGCAGAAATGTTACCTTGGAGGAATGCTCATGATAATACAGTAACTCCTCGTTTAAAGTCATCCCAGTTAACGTTGTTTTGTTGTCACGTTGCTAATCAATTAGGGAACATGATTGTTTAAAGTTGTGCAATGCTCTCTTCTAACGTGGTCAGCTGCTCAGCAGGCTATCAATTGCCTGCAGTTCAATTGGTAGTTCATATGTCCCTTACCCCCACTGCAATGTGCTGCTCCTGCCCTCTGCCTTGGAGCTGCTCCCTGAGACTCCTGCTTGCTGGTGGGGGAGGGGAAAAAGTGGGGGGCTAATGTCAGGGTGTCTCCCTCCCCCTTGCTCTGTCACCCCACTTACCCCACCTTCCATAGAGCAGAGGGGACACACAATGGAGAGCAGCTGCTGCTTTGCTGATCTAATTAACCAGGCAGTGAGTGTACTTTTGACCCCACTGGATACCTAATTCAAATGTGCATTTCTCTCTCTCTCTCTCTCTCTCTCTCTCTCTCTCTCTCTCTCTCTCTCAGAGTGTGTTTCTCCCCTCCCTTCTTTCCTGTTGCATTCTAGAATGTGAGAGTTAACCTTTGAAGGTTCAGCAAATTGCTAATTCATAGCAGAGGCATTCCCTGGGAAATATCCCACCCTCTGACTCCTCCACCTGAACCAAGCTTCACAATCATCATCACTGTGTACCAGTATTAAATTGTTTGTTTAAAACTTATACTGTGCATGTCTATATATCTATATATATAAGTCAAATGGTGTATGCGTGCATGTATGTACGTTCCCTTACTCCTTCCACACCGTTTGAGCTAGAGACTTGAAATTTGGTACAGTTATAGGCTTTAGGGTCCTAATCAGGGTAAGAATCGAAAATTTTTCAAATCTCACCTCTGACGCCCCCTAGGGGTGAAATTCTTTAAAGCCCATTCACATCAGCTGGGCAGCAGGTTAACACCTGCTGTTCTCTGTGACATAGTTATGATGTAATAATACCCCCTCCAAAGGACCCCGCACTCGCTCAGCTCTCTCCCCCCTCCAACGGCCCCCCCACTCGCTCAGCTCTCTCCCCCTTCCCCCCTCCAACGGACCCCACACTCGCTTAGCTCTCTCCCTCCTCCCCACTCCAACGGACCCTGCACTTGCTCAGCTCTCTCCCCCCTCCAACAGCCCCCCCACTCGCTCAGCTCTCTCCCCCCTCAGGTAAGAATCAAAATTTTTTAAAATCTCACCCCCCTCCCCAACGGCCCCCCCACTCGCTCAGTTCTCTCCCCCCTCCCCCTTCCAATGCCCCCCCCACTCGCTCAGCTCTCTCCCCCCCTCCAATGGACCCCGCACTCACTCAGCTCTCTTCCCCCTTTCCCCCTCCGATGGACCCGAGCAACGCCGGGTATTTTTGCTAGTGTGTATATATATATATATATATATATATATATATATATATATATATATATATATAGTTTTTTGCCCGGTGAAATTTTTAATTCTTATGGGGAAATTGGATTCCTTTAACATCGTTTTGCTTAAAGTCGCATTTTCCAGAAACATAACTACAACGTTAAGTGAGGAGTTCCAGTACTAATCTCACTTTCTACCGACCGATAGCGGGGTAGCA
This sequence comes from Sternotherus odoratus, assembly GCA_032164245.1. Classification (NCBI taxonomy): domain Eukaryota; kingdom Metazoa; phylum Chordata; order Testudines; family Kinosternidae; genus Sternotherus; species Sternotherus odoratus. The sequence goes on along the minus strand of JAVMKO010000001.1, from coordinate 277,923,253 downwards.
AGAAGTGGTAGTCACACACAGTGTTGCCCAGGATGATCCCTGCAAGCAGGGTAGGCGAGGTTGTTATTGCTAGCATTTATAACTATAAACTGACTTGATTTTAATTTTGCATTTTCCCTTGCAAAAGATGCTCAGATCCAGTGATGGGGCATAGATGGACAGTCTGGAAAACCAGTAATTCTTTTATCAAAAATGTGTGGTCACATGCTGATTCTCAGCAAAGATTTAGTAAGATGCACTAGTACCTCTCTTGTTGCTAAGATTTCATTCCTGTTCCAAAGCATTCTGTGGTACGTTTACCAATACACTCTGGGTATCATTAATAACATACAACTACATGACATTCTGTGCTTTTTTTAATGGGGTTTGTTTGCTGATTTTGCCTATTTTGGTAACATGCATCAGGTCTCTCTGTTGGTACAAATCAGGTAATTTTTATATCCTTGTAATCAACATTGAAAAGAGAATGGACAAAATCCTGTCGCAAAATTCCATTGACATTCAAAATATGTTATCGAAGCTGTGACCGGGTATATAAATCCCTCACTGGACAGGAAGGGGTTAAGGAGCAACTCTGGGCTAAGGAGGCCCCACCCATGCAGAGGCCCCACCCCTGCAGAGCCAGACAGCTCAGTCAAGGGCTGTCAGGCCAGGGAGAAGGACATGTTCTGAGAGTTCCAGGGAAGGATGTAAGCCAGGGAATGGGGGAGCTGCAGCACCCAGAGACTGGGATCAGGGCTGGAAGCCCAGAAGGCAGTGCTCTCCAGGGATGGCTGGCGGCCAGCTGGGATGCAGAGGGAAGTAGGAAGTGACACCAGGAAGCCGACTTGAGGCTGACACCAGGCACCACTGGATGAACTAAGCCAAACCAGCCTCCCAGGGCCCTGAGTCAGAACCCAGTGGAGTTCCCGTACCCTGCCTGTGAACTGTATCCATTAAGTGGAGCAGCCACTCGTGAATTGCACCCACAAGATGGGGTTGCTGTCCAGGACTGTACCCATGAGGTAGAGTTGATACTTGAGAGCTGCACCCACTAGGCTAGGCTGTTGTTGGAGACCAACCATTGGGGGGTGACTGCCGCGTTGGGCTCTAACCACTAGGCAGGAGATCCTGCCTTCCACCCACAGATGCAATTATTACAAAGCCTGAATTCCAAGTGTTCCAGGAACTTCGGATACGAGTTTCAGAGGAGCTGCAAATACAGCACAAAGTTAGTGGACAGTGTATTCTGCATTGGTACTGAAACACAAACTATACAGAACTCCCACGGACATCAGTGGGATCAGTATGTCCCCCATAATGTCTAAGATTGCCCAGTATTCTGGGATTCATACCATAATGAGGCACAGTCAGCAAATACTGGCCTTTCCAGTTTTGTATTTCTGGATATATTTCCTAGGTTCTCCATTGTGTGTCTTTGGTTTCTGAGCCCATCTGTAACACTTCAGGGTACATTTTCCTTCTGGTGTGTGGGGATTTAGCTCATTAATGTACTGTTAATAAAATATGGCAGCTCAGTCCCCGCACATCACACTGGTAATGTCCCCTTTACCGGAAGTAGGTTCGCCCACAGCAGATTCAGCAGCAGAGTCATCTATCTGGTTTTGAGTTTTAATGATCGTCTGGTTATAATTACCGAATCTCAATATTTACAGAAAACCGACCTCTCTATTGTGCAGCTAACAGCACAATCCCAAATGTGCGAAATGCCAATTTGCTGTAAATCGAGAGCTGCTCACTAGCATTCAAGAGCAGTTAAACTATAAACAGTAACTGACATTTACTGATCACAGAGTTTACCAAAAAGCAGCTGTTCACTGGCTAAAATTCTGTGAAAATGCAGGGAGAGTAGAAAAGGCACAGAAAACCTCTGCCTTGCCCCCACCAGAGATAGAAACGATTGGCATCTAGTGGCCCCTTGAATTCTAGGCCTGATCACTGTGGCACTCCACAGCCCCAAACAGCACAGCTGGCTGGTTACAATGTGTATTCATCCTGGGGGCTTGGCCAAAGGCCTCCACTCTCCAGTATGCCAACTAGACGGCATGGCAGACCGGGTGGCATGGAGCAGCCCGTGTGCCAGGTAGCAGAAGAGCAAAAGTAGTTGCCGAAAACCTCCAAGAGTTTCAGCAAACCCAGCGACAAGAGAGACAGTCCGAGCTATCCCAGCAGGCAGGACAACAGTGGGCCCCCCAGCTATTTATTACGAACCAGGCGCAGTTGCAGCAACAGCTTCCAGAGAAGTTGGCAAGTCCCCTGGCAGGGAACGTTCACCATGTGATGGGCATAGGACTGTGCAAAATGGGCCTGACACCCATAGCTTTTTGTTACTATTCAGGAGCAGGCTGGGAGAAGAGGGTTTGGCCTTCCGATTAGCTCCCTCCCTCTCGGGAGAGGCACAAGCTGTGTATATGATGATGTACAAGCAGCTGACTCTGATATAGTGAAAGCAGCCATTCTAGATTGAATGGGAGTATCTGCTGAACGGTACCGGCAGATGTCATGGTCGGCAAAATGGTCAGAGGGGACACGGTCTAGGGTCTTTGTCCAAAACGTATCTGATTGGGTCCACTCGGAGGCTGATACTGGATGACTGATAAGTTGGGATGATCATTATTACTCTTATTCTGGAGCAACTGCTACAGAGTCTCCCTGAGGTCATTAGGGTTTGACTGCAGAGACACCAACCCACTACATGAGAAGCTGACGTAAAATTCCCTGAGGAGGTTGTGAGGGTTGACACCCCAATAACCCAGCCCATCCATTTAGAGGACACAACCCAAGGAGGAAAGGCAGGGAGACACTAATGAAAAGAAGAGGGTGGACAAGGAGACCACACCCACTCATCCAATGATGAGTTATCAGTGTGTGTGTGGGAGAGGGGATCAGAATATTTGAAAAGGAACTGCCCCACATGGACTGTAATTTCACTGAGTTCTGTGGGTGGGCAGAAACAATGGGGACACCCACCATCTCCACAAGACAGGGGCACCCACTAGGGACTGGCCTGATAGACTTTGTCACCAGGTGCTGGTTGGGCAGGAGAGACTGGGTGAAGCCCTATGAGATGGTGTTAGGAGAGAGTTTAAAACTGATGTATTTTCATGGGGAGGAGAAAATCTGTCCAGAGTGGAGAACATTTAGAAGGCAGCGGGTTAGGGTGCTCAAGACCTTGCCCCAGCTGGTATTAATCACAAGAGATTAGAGACCTTTTCTTTTAGGAAGGGAAGGAATTCATGGAGATCCAAATGGCCAGAAAGGGCACGACCAGGGTGGGTGAGATACCAAGGAATAGGTCAGGAAGCAACAGGGGGGCTTTGGAAAGAAGAAATGGGGCATGCTAGCCAGGAGACAAGGCAACAATCCAAAGGCCTGGGCGAACACCTCAAGGTAGAAGGGACTGAAAAGGGGGCAAAAATAGAACACGATTTAGTGTAGAAAGAAGGCTTAAGGAGACGAGGACCAGAAGGCCCCTGAGCAAACAATTGGGTTTGAACATTGGAAGTAGGAGAAAGGGAGACCTTATAAGCAGAGGAGGAGTCCAGTGGGGTACAGGCTTGCCTCCGGTGTGAGGACAGAGGGGCAGAGCCAGATGTGACCCATCTGACTACAGGTGGAAGGTGGAAGACAGAGAAGGCTTCCATAGTGATACCAGACAGCCAGTTGAGAGAAACCTTGTCCACGAGTGGGGACAGTAGTTCCCAAAGGAAAGGCTAGCCCAGGAGAGGACGGAAAGGCAAGACAGGAGGAAGAAAAGGGGGGGAAAGGTGAGTGACAGAATGTGAGTAGCCTAAGGCTGGTTGACACTAAAAGGTCAGGCTGACGCAGTTACATTTCTCAGGGGTGTGAAAAATCCACACGCCTGAGAGATGTAGTTAAGCCAAATTGACCCCTGGTGTAGACAGTGCTAGGTCAACCTCGCTACCGCCTATCAGGAAAGTGGATTCCCTACAGCGATGGGAGAACCCCGCCGGTCGGCGTAAGAAGTGTCTACACTGCAGAGCTGTAACTGTATCACTGTAGCCAGTGTTCCAGTGTAGATAAACCCTGACTCATCACTCATTGCAAGTGTCCCTCCATGGGCCAAACTGAGGAGAGGAAGGCCAGAAGTAAGGGGCAGAGAAGCCCAGGAGCGCAGAGCCCCTCCTCCCGCCTCCACTTACTCTGTACCTGGGGAGAAGGTAAAAGGGCAATGTTGTGAGGGAACAAGGACTTGACTAGCACAAATAAATCAGGCGGTGGTGAACCAATGCAGCAGTGTGTGAGGACTGTTTGCAGTAAGGAATTAAGGGTGAGGGAACCCCGCCCTGGGACACCAAGCCCCAGGTCCTTTGCAGCTGGCAGACGCTCTGAGGAATGTAGGCTGCTTCTTTCAAAATCAGCTGTAAGTCATGTTAAGTAGCATGCTCTTTGAGGAGTGCCTCGGCACACCTCTGCCCCACCCCATCGCTAGCACTCTGGAGCAGAGCAAAGAGACAGTTTGTCCCAGTACCACACTGTCCCTTTGCTGGATCTGGCCTCCTGCATCCGTTCTTTAAACATGCCATGTGGTATGAGGTGGGTGCCCTCATAAGAGGGAGGCACGTGACTCTCCTGGAGAACTGATATGTTCCCTAGTATCAAGAATAATGCCTTAAACCTAACTAAGTGCCTCTCATGGGAGGATCTCAGAGCACTTTGGAAGCATCCATTTATTAAGCCCTCAAATTCCCCTGTGATACAGGATTTATTTATATGCCCTTTAGGATGCAAAGAGAGGTTCTCCAGTTCACACAGTGACTGGGTGGCAGAGTCCTTACTCCTAAGGCTTGATCCTGCAAGGTGCTGAATGGCTCCTACGAGATGCTCAGCACCCTCAATTCACAGGTCCTCAGCACTTTGCAAGATCAATATAGCAGACCTCTGCCTAGCCACTAGATTACGCTGCCAATCTCGCCAATAGAATCCAGTGGCAAAAAAGAAACAGGTGGTCGTCGAAAGCTCATGCACTGCTGTTGTTTTCTACAAATGTCATTGGGCAGTTCTTCTGCTGCAGCACGGTTGCTGAGTACCTCAGCGCCGGTGCCTTTTGACCATGGAGCCAGTTAATCTGGCCCCAGGAGGATCAAACCATTGTCATGCCCCTCTGGAGATGCAGATCTGGTATAGAAGTTTCTTCATCACTGCACTCCCTTCTGCCCGTGTCCGGGTGTGGCTAGAGGAAAAGGGATGGAGTTTAAGTTGCCTAAATGCTTCCCTAATTCCCTATGGTTGTTTCCATGCATCAGTCTGCTCTGTCTTATGCTTGGGGACTGGCCCTGCACCCAGGAACCCCAGGACTGCGAGAGTGAACTTTATGTCACCTCAACTGTGCTGTGAGCCAGATCCAAAGACCTGACCCATTATGCAGAAGAAGCAAACATCGTCTGTTCAGTGTAATAAATGTTCCTTTGCAACTGTTAGATTCCACAGTCTGAATATTTGGCTAGCAAAATCAACTTTTCATAATACTTTTATGGATGGCCCACGTTCTCCATTTCCTGACACATTCTGTAACTATTTACTTAACTAAATTGTGAAAAAGCAAAGCTTCCATTCCCCAGAGACTCTTTCGTAGGCTTGTTTATCGCTATGTTGCAATGGTTCTGCTGTTGTGAAATCCTCCAGCTGAAAATTCGAAGGAAATTTCTAGTGACAAGCTTTCCTTGAGGCAGTAAACAAACAGAATTCATTAAGGAGACAGGAATAGAGGCAGAAAACACCCTAATGATCAGACACCCGCAAAAACTGCTTTTCAGCAGAACCGTGCTGAGGAAAAAAATATCCTTGTGCCAGTTTGGTTTATAAGTCTTTCACTGATTTTAATGGCAGTTGAATTCAGAGAGTCATGTTGCACTTTTAAACAGCATGTTTCCTTTTGCCAAGCTCAGAAAGTGCTAAGTCCTTTCTACACCTGCTTAAACAAACTCCCGAAACATTGCTGTAGGAAGTTCTCAGGTGTTTGCTCATGGACAGACTATCTGATTAAATAGAAAAATGAATCATGAGTTCAAACACCAGCTGACAATACTAACAATTTTTTTTTACCTGTAGCACCAAGAATTGTACGTTCTGGCTTCATGTTAAAAATGAGGTGATTAAACCAAAATACTGTGTGTTTTATGTAGCCTAGAGTTGAATGAATTACTGGCAGGAAGCACAGCTCATGAATTCAATCAAAAATCCTTTCATTTGTCACAGCCACTTCCTATCCGTCTTTTAAACATCTGCTTCTCCTGTTCACGACAGAAAAAGTCTTTATTAAAATAATAAGCATTCACCAACACTTCCCTGGAATACAGCATGCAGTTTCTCAATGAAATACACGTTCCCCCCTTCAAGTTTATTTTATATATCTTTAATAGCTTCCTTGTACCCTTCTCTTTCTTTCCGCTTCAAAATTCTGGAAAATCTCAGACTGACAAAAGAAGACATTTTTGAAACTGCTCACACATTCACAAGCTTCAACGGCCCTTCGCCTTTCAGCCAATCAGGAACAAGTGTTTGGACTGTTTTGCTGGCAGCTGTGCCAAGAATTACTTACACGCCTTAAATGGCAGCCACTTCCTGCCGGAGGAGGCCCACGCTAGCCAAACATAAATCCAGCACAGAAGGCCACAGAGGGAAGCAGAAGGTGTTGCTCTAAGTTGAGCTCCTCAGGACTGTGAAATGGCTGCTAGGCCGAGCTAGCAGAAGTGTCGCCGGTCCTTTGTCACCAGCGCAGCTGAGCCCAAAGCAGAAGGCCAAGATGTTCAGTCTGTGAGAAAAACTGAACACATCCTTATTATATATATCTATATATCTATATATAATTGATAATGCAATTAAGCTTCTTTCGCTAGTATTACCATTTCCTGGCCCACGCTAATTTATTTATTTATGGAAGTGATGGACCTCATCTGTTTGACCTCACCCCCGCTGTCCTTAAATGTTCTGTGCGCCATTTTCTAGCAAAGTGGAATACAAACTTTTTTTATCTGCACATTTTGCTCTTTCAGGTGGCTCCATATTTCATCCCGGGATCTAACAAAATGACATCATTCCAGTGAAACGTCAAAATACATTCTTTGAATTAAATCTTTTTTTAAAGACTTGGTACATAATAACAATAGTAATAAATTAATATAATGCCCAGCTCTTATATAGCACTTTTCATAAAGAGATCTCAAAGCACTTCACTAAGGAAGTCAGTATCATTACCCCCATTTTACAGATGAGGAAACTGAGGTACAGCACTGTAGCTATATGTCTGTACAATCTTAACGCAAACTCGATGGCAGAAAATATTAGTGATCTCTCTGTTAGTGTATCACAGAAGGCTTTTGCTGTCATTGCTGATTTACATGCACTTAGATTTAGGGCCCAACTCTACTCCTACTGATGTCAATGGAAATTTGTCATTGGCTTCAATGGGAGCAGGACCAGGCATTAAGGCCCTGATTCTGTAAAGATCTAGCATGTGTTTAACTTTATACACTTGAATAGACTCATAGGAAGTTGTGACAGGAAGGACCTAAAGGGTAACACTCTCCCTTGCCTGACTAGACAGTCTTTGTAAGATCTGTGAAACCCACAAAGAACAAATATTCCTAAAACCTCAAGGGGCTCTCTAGTTCATTTCATAAAGTGGATTTAATAAATGGCTGGTAGAGAATTCTCTCAGTTTAAGGGAACTCTGCCAGCACAGCTACTGTCTGCATCAGATACCACCCTAACCCACATGGTAAGGGGAGGAAAGGGGTTCATTGGAGGCACCTGATGGCAGGCACAAGGGGTGGAGCATACCCTGAGGGACCTGAAGACAGTGCCATTAGTTGGAGCTTCTCCTTTGAAGCTCTAACGTGCACCAAGGCCAGGAAATTTGAGATCAGGCAGTTGCAACCTAAAAAGGAGTAAGGGCTGCAGGCAAGAACCTGCCTCTAATTCCTTTTAAAATACAATTTGCAATGTATTTTCAAGAGCTCCGGTGAGAGCCAGCTCTGAATGTTTCCTCAGCTCAAGGCAGAAGAGTTCCAGATCTGGGGGTTGGTTCAGCACATCATCAAGAGACTGGCCAGGTACAAAGTTCTGAGCAGATCCAAACTTTTTGAGCGTTCTGGGTGTTCAGATTTGGGGTTTTGGTTCAGGCCTGTATTTGAGGGAGAAAAAAGCTGAAGGGAAGAAAAACTTCCCTTTGATCCCACTGATGCCCACAAGGCAAAACTCAGTAGTTTGGTGCAGTTTTCCCAAAGTAAAGTTTTCAAGCCCTACCAATGAGACTCGGTGGGCGAAGGGTCACCTTATTCCATTTCTATGATGAGGTCTCCCACCTCCAGCTTCCCACTATTTACAGACCCGCTTTATTCCCACCTTTCCTTTTTGGAAAGACCCACTTCCCTCAAACAGAGAAAGGAGAAGGAGATGGAGCTGAAATGCATCTTTCCAAAAAGGAGGGCTGGGGATAAGGCATTTCAATTTTTTCTGTACCTCTCGGAGACCAAAGGGCTTTATTCTCCTCCCCCTCTCTGTGGTGTACCTCCAGTGAACTTAGAGCAGCACACCTTAATAAAAGCAAAAGGAGAGAAGAACCAGGCCCCAAGTCAGAGGAGACTGTGGTTAGGAAAACAGGGGTGGTGCTCTGAGGTGAGCACTGTAAGAGGCCTTTGAAGTGCTGGGGCCCCGCACAGCTGCCTTGGCCTAAAGCAAACACTACACAGGACTTCCACTTTACTAACGACCACGAAAGCGGTTCCGGGAAGGTCCCGCTTGTCTTGACAGCGGCACGGTTTCCTGAAATGTTTACAAAGCTGAAAATGAGGAACTCGTCAGGGACCCGTCCCTCGGCCCAGCAGTTCTCCCTGCCTCCGTTCCCTGTCCAAACTGTTCATTCACGGCGGAACAAGGCCATGATTCACACACAGTTGCTTCTCTTTTCATGTTGAACATGATCAAAAGGATAATTACACAGAGTGGAATTCTGCAAGGACAAAAATTGCGTGTGATCCTCCTAACATAAAGAACTCGCTGTGCGTCCTGCAAACCCTCCCATTCGGTCTGCAGACTGGCAGCCTCAGCTTTCAGCCTGCCTTCTCTGAGACCTTTATGGTTGCCAACCCTCCAGGACAGGCCTGAAGTCTCCAGGAATTAAAGATTAATCTTTAAAGATTATGTCCTGTGATTATATTTCCAGAAATATGTCCAACAAGCCCTAGAGACCATCCCGAGAGACCTGGTGTTCACCCCAGCAAACTCAGTCCATCTCTTGGAGTATACTGGGGTTCAGACTGCAAAGCAGGGGTGGGGACCGTGGAGTCCTCATTTTTCTGTTAGTTAATCATGTGGGGGGGAACTTCACTCAAAGATCGCCGCTGTCCGTTCAGCTCACTGAAACAAAGCTGTTTGTTAATGAGAGAGACAGTAATGACTCTCCAACACCATGTAAACAGGAAAATGGGCTCTGGAGATTGTTATGAGAAGAAGCGGAGGGATCGGGGGAAACGCCTATCTTTTTTTCCCCCTATAGAGCTCCACTCTGGATCGAATCCAACCCCCACCTCTTCAGCTGCGGAGCCCTTTCCCCCTCCCCGAAGAGGCGGAACTACTGTGCTAACATCATGCAAGGGACGCACGACGCCACGGCAACACGGAGCCAGGGCGAGTGGAGATGGGGGCTGGGCTAGATGATTTCTCAAGGTCCCTTCCCAGCCCTAGAGCTTTATGAGTTTACGTCAGACGTGGCAGTGGACATCCTCGTACCACCCTCATTGCGTGGCTACTAGGAGGGCAAAGGTCCACTTCAATTCAGGGCTTCTCGTAACCTCAGTGGAGCCGCATAGGGCAAGGATGACTCATCCAAGCTATCCCATGAATGTCTCCCCCAGGTTCCTTGGGCTGAGGTTTGACCCTATAACCAGAGCGTCACTATACATGAAATTACTGTTTGCACGTGGCAATGCACTGAGACAATATGGGATTGATTTATAAGGAGAGTTTCATTAGATTGGCATTCCCTTTGTACATCAATTCTATCTCCTCATTTTCAGCTGCTCTTTCCTTAAACTTCACACCGAGTAAGATCTGTAGCCCGAGGATGACTATTGACTGGGTCTGGTTGGTGGTCTATACGGTGTGATCTCTTGTTAATTTTTCATATCCTGCTCAACAGGTAGCCTTAAATTATCTAGGGTTTTTTTGTTAATAGGAGACAGATGGGAACTAGATGTTAAGTTGCTGTTCTGAAGCGAGGGAGCTTTGTAGCCTTTTATAAAATGTGTGATATTAAAGATAATTTAAAATGAAATTAGTTTCTGGCATTTAACAATCAGGGAAACTAAATATAAATGTATGCTCAATAAGGGGACTAGAGGGAGATAATTAAGTGGTCTGATCTGGAACAGTCAGGTTCCCAAGAACCACAAGCTAAAGTAATTAGATTTGGTGCAAAGGGACAGAATCTTATTGACACTAACACTGCACTGGCAGTGGAAAGGAGATTTATTTTCAATGAGAATCTGGTCCTTAATATTTCCAAACTAATTTACAATTAGAATGAATTAATCTCCACACCAGCCTTGTGAATTAGGTAGGCAAATATTATTATCCCCATTTTACAAATGGAAAAACGGAAGTACAAAGGGGTTCACGTGAATTGCCAAAGCAAGTCAGTGGCATGACTGGCAATAAGATCCCAGGAATGCTGGGCTCCCTCACTCATGTTCAGTCCACTAGACCGTACTGTCTTTCTCGACAACGTGACATACAGAACAGGAATAGCAGCCAAGGAGCAATTCTAGCAGGACTGACGGAGCCCCTCAAGCTTCTGAGTTCCAGGTGGCTTACTACAGCTGGGTGGGGGAGGGGTCTGTTGGATGAGATCTTAAAAATTGAGGGCAAAGGTGTTTGGTGGGAGTAGGGCAACCAGGATTTTAAGAGGGACTTTAAAAGGTGCCTCTAACAGGATGGCTAGTGCTTAGGGCTGGGTCACCAACCCTGATTACTAAGGAGACTATGGGAGATGACTCAGGGGATTGACCTATAAAGACCAGCAGGAGGCTGTAGTAAAAGGGGAAAGTTGTGGTAGGGAATGAGGAAAGGATCATGCAGGGTGACCCCAATACTGGGGGAGTCTGGAAGGCAGAGCCTGGGAGCTGAGCTGCAGCCAGGTAAAGCCTGGGAATGACTGGTGAACTGGGACCCCGCTCTGATCAGAAAGGCTGAGGATCCCCTACCCTAGGGCAGACAGCCAGGGTGTGGGGGTTGGGCTTGGAGGGCCAGTGTAATTGGACCTAAGGAGGGGGGGAAATAATGATTTTTGGACTGAATTATTAAGGGATCCTGAAGAAGGGGAAAGAGAGGCAGGGTGCTGCAGAGTGGCTCCTTGCCCTGGGGAGTGCTCAGGAGATGGGTAACCTTGTAACAGTGCCACACAGAAGGGCTGGAACAATTTGTATGGGGGGATTCTGAGGACCATTGAATCAAACTGTAAATCCTGTGTATGGTGGAAACCACTTACCCCTGGGTCCAGCACTTATAGTGCCACAGTACATCCTGTTAGAAGAAGGGAGTGCATCAGTTTACCAGACTCACATGGAGCTGGTCAGAAAGTTGGGGGGGGGTCACATCTGTTTTCATTTTGTTTATTAAATATCTCTGCTGAAATTTTCTAGCCAGCTGTATTTCACTGTGGTGCTGCATGTTTATGACATGTGTGTCTATATGCAGAAGGACCGATTCTCTTCTCCTGCTCTAGTCTGTGTGTAACCCACACATGTTCTCGGTGTGATGTTCTGTCCTATCTAGTGGCACTGAGACAACTTAAAGAGAGAGAGTTAAATGAGTCTGCTCTACAGCCTTAGCTAACCAGCAGTTGGCTTTTAGTTCATATGGTAGAGGTTCATGTACTAAGCTCCAGAGGTCCCCAGTTCAATCCTGCCCACCAACAGACCATGTGCACAGAGACTAGAATTGTGCCATAAAGGGCTGGGGCAGAATTTTCCTCCGTGCACTGCAGATACAACATAGGCGTACACTGGGCCCCTCATACACCTTCCTGTAAAGGGTGTGCAATAGGCAGCTAGGGTGACCAGATAAAATCAGGACTGTCCCGATATTTAACCCTTTGTCCCGCATCCCAATCAATGTATGATTGGGATGCCAATTGTCCCAATATTCAGGTAAGGAGGCAACACATTCCCTGCTCCCTGCCTCCTTCTCCTTGCTCAGCGTGCCACGTCCCCGTTCCTCACCCTCCCTCTTCCTGCTGCCTCACAGCTGTTTGGAATATCACCAGGGAAAAATAAAACCCAGCACCTATGGTGGCAGCCTTTGACCACTGGGAAAGCAACTCAAAATCTGAGTGATGCTGCAACCCTATGCACCAGGTCACATCATCTCTTGCTCAGATTTGGTCAGCTGCCCTTCCATCATGACAGAAGGGTATTTGGGACAAACCTGAGCAAGAAGCACTGCGACCTAGTTCTTGACCTGCCTCACTTCGACCATAACCATCAGAAGACTTGTCGTGCTCCCCCAGAAAGTAGAGACCCTCTCTTCTAGGGGGGCAGCAGGAGAGTGGCAGGCTGAGGTTTTGCCTAGGGTGATGGTTGTCTTTTATATCAGTGATCCCCAACCTTTCTCGCGGCACGGACCGGATTTTTTTTTGCTTCGCCGCCGCGGACCGCTTGTATGTCCGCCGAAAAGCCGCAGTTTCACTTTTGCGTCTGACTTCTGCGGCTTTTCGGCGGACACTTCCGGCGGCGGCCCGGTGCAAAACGATCCACGGACCGGTACCGGGCCGCGGACCGGGGGTTGGGGATCACTGTTTTATATCACATGCTCTCTGTCCAGTTTAAGGAAGTGGGAACAACTTTCATAATTTTCACAAGATTCCAAAAAATTTTAATATAGGCCTGGATATCAGTTAAGATTTGCTAACTGCATTCTTGTATGGGCGACCGCAGAAATGTTATAGATACCAGGTTTAAATGTACTTCACAATAATGTTTATATAACTGACAGTTTGTTGCCAGAGAATATTGTAATTCAGAAGGCTGGAACAAGAGTTTTGTTGCATGTACAGCTCTAGTGGGGCTAGATATAACTATGGGGGAAGAGGGTGAATAAAACAAAAGCACCGGATCTTGGGGCCAGCCTAGCAATCTTGTGGTTAGGTTTTGCACCACTATACAGGAAAGCAGGGCTTGACTCTCACTGTCCAGGCCAGAAGACTTCGTGCACACAACCACTGATGAAGAGAAAATTAAAGCCATGTAAGTTTAGTTCAAGCACACTCAATTCTAGGTTTGCATTGGCAAAGCAGCAGGACTTTCAGAGGCCAAAGACTCTTAGCTTTCATTTTTACTAGTTTGTTTGTTTTTTAAAAATCTTTTGACCTAGCTGGATAGCCTCAAACCTGTAGCAGCTGCAGTTCAGGTCAGATGAGTTGCTGCTTGTTCAGTAGCTTTACATCCTTGATGCACCATTGATTTTAGTCAGGTTACTCCTCATTCTCACCAGCATCAGTGAGAGGAAAATCAGGCTTGCTGCGTTCTGAGTTGAAACAGGGTGTTTTGGGAGATGTCGTGTGGGTTGAGTCACATGGCAGTGTCAAATATGACAAACCAGACCTTATCGGTAGCACTGTGGACACCACTCTGCTGGCTGTAATTGCTCTTGCTTTTTTAAAATGTGAAATGGCTGCTAAATATCTGTTGAGTAGTAGCCATTTGTCCTCACGAATGCCACAAGAATCTGCAGCAAGACAGCAGAACTCCTGCCATAGGTCTAAAGATCACCTTTTCCCTGAAACCAGCTCATTGAGAGAACAGCCCACCACAATCTACTGTGAAATTAGGGTGACCAGACAGCAGGTGTGAAAAAAATTGGATGGGGGGGGGGAGGGAGAAATAGGAGCCTATATAAGAAAAAGACCCCAAAAGCGGGACTGTCCCAATAAATTTGGGATAGCTCATAGACTCATAGACTTTAAGGTCAGAAGGGACCATTATGATCATCTAGTCTGACCTCCTGCATAACACAGGCCACAGAATTTTACCCACCCATTCCTGCAGTATACCTCACCTATATCTGAGCTACTGAAGTCCTCAAATCATGGTTTAAGGCAGGAGTCTCAAACTCAAATGACCACGAGGGCCACATAAGGACAAGTGCATTAGCCCGAGGGCCGCATCATTGACACGCCCCCTCGCTGTTCCCGCCCCCGCCCCCACTCCACCCCTACCATGACGCCCCATCCCTGCCCCGCCTCTTCCCACCCCTTTCCAACCCCTTCCCCAACGCTGTCCCCTTCCTGCCAGCAGGGAGTGCAGGAGGTGTGGAGGATGTGTCAGGGGGCAGGGAGTTGGTGTGTGGGGTGCAAGAGGGGCGAGGGGTGCGGCAGCAGGTGGCTCAGGGCAGGGAGTGCAGGAGGAGTGCAGGGTGTGGGGAATGCAAACAGGTTTCTACCCAGTATCAAGCGGGAGGGGACGGGAGAGGCTGAAAAAGGCTCTCAGAGAGGAAGAAAGGGACATAGGAGCGGACCTATGCAAAGGACCCAAGGTGGGGTGGGGGAGCTGCCTTATGTCTTCTAGCGCAGGGGTGGGCAAACTTTTTGGGCCGAGGGCCACATCAGGCTTGGAAAATTATATGGAGGGCCGGGTAGTGAAGACCCTGCCCCCTATCCGGCCCCCTCCCATGTCCCGCCCCCTGACTGCCCCCTCAGAATCCCTGACCCATCCAACCCCCCCCCCCCGACCTTGTCCCCTGAGTGCCCCTTCCAGAGATCCCTCACCCCCGACCACCTCCCAGGACCTCACCCCCTACCCAATCTCCTGCTCCCTGTTCCCTGACTGCCCTGCCCCCTATCCACCCTCCCGCTCCCTAACCATCACCCTACAACCCCACCCCCTATCCAACCCACCCTGCTCCCTGTCCCCTGACTGCACCCGCCCCTTATCTAAACTCCCCCTCCCTTACCATGAGGCTCCTAGCTGCTCCGTGTGGCTCTAGAGGAGGGGGACAGCGGGCAGCTCTGGCCCCCGGAGTGCTGCCGACGTGCACAGCTCCTGGGGAGGAGGTCAGCGCGGCACTGGAGGAGGTGGGGAGCACGCAGCCCCGGCCCAGGGAGTGTTGCCTACCCAGCGTGGTTCAGGGCGAGGGGAGAAGTGTGTAGCCCCGGCGCCCGGAGTCTGCCCGCACAGCTTGGCGGGCCACACAAAAGAGTCCTGAGGGCCGCATGTGGCCCGCGGGCCGCGTGTTTGAGACCCCTGGTTTAAGGACTTCAAGGTGCAGAGAATCCTCCAGCAAGTGACCCATGCCCCCTGCTGCAGAGGAAGGTGAAAAACCTCCATGGCCTCTGCCAATCTGCCCCTGGAGGAAAATTCCTTCCCAACCTCAAATATGGTGATCAGCTGAACTCTGAGCATGTGGGCAAGACTCACCAGCCAGACACCCGGGAAAGAATTCTCTGTAGTAACAGATCCCATCCTGTCCAACTTCCCATCATATGCTACCAGGCCCATCTATTACCATAGTCAAAGATCAATTGCCAAAATTATGTTATCCCATCACACCATCTCCTCCATAAACTTATCAAGCTTAGTCTTGAAGCCAGTTAGGTCTTTTGCCCCCACTGCTTCCCTTGGAAGGCTGTTGCAGAATTTCACTCCTCTGATGGTTAGAAACCTTCGTCTAATTTCGAGTCTAAACTTCCTGTTGGCCAGTTTATATCCATTTGTTCTTGTGGCCACATTGGTACTGAGCTTAAATAATTCCTCTCCCTCCATGGTATTTATCCCTCTGATATTATTTATAGAGAGTAATCATATCTCCCCACAGCATTCTTTTGGATAGGCTATACAAGCCAAGCTCCTTGAGTCTCCTTTCATAAGACAGGTTTTCCATTCCTCAGATCATCCTAGTAGCCCTTCTCTGTGCCTGTTCTAGTTTGAATTCATCCTTCTTAAACATGGGAGACCAGACCTGCACAAAGTATTCCAGATGAGGTCTCACCAGTGCCGTGTATAATGATACTAACACCTCCTTATCTCTGCTAGAAATACCTCGCCTAATGCAACCCAAGACCACATTAGCTTTTTTCACGGCCATATCACATTGGTGGCTCATACTCATCCTGTGATCAACCAATACTCCAAGGTCCTTCTCCTCCTCTGTTACTTCCAACTGATGCATCCACAGTTTATAACTAAAATTCTTGTTATTAATACTTACACTTCTCACTATTAAATTTCATCCTATTCCTCTTACTCCAGCTTACAAGATCATCCAGGTCTTCCTGTATGATATCCCAGTCCTTCTCTGAATTGGCAATACCTCCCAGCTTTGTGTCGTCTGCAAACTTTATTAACACATTCCCACTTTTTGTGACGAGGTCAGTAAAAAAAGATTAAATAAAATTGGTCCCAAAACCAGAGGAACTCCACTGGTAACCTCCCTCCAGCCTACCAGTTCGCCTTTCAGTATGACCTGCTGTTGTCTCCCCTTTAACCAGTTCCTGATCCACTTTTCAATTTTCATATTGATTTCCATCTTTTCCAATTTAACTAATAATTCCTCATGTGACACTGTATCAAACGTCTTACTGAAGTTGAGGTAAATTAGATCCACTGTGTTTCCTTTATCTAAAAAAATTGTTACTTTCTCAAAGAAGGAGATCAGGTTGGTTTGGCACGATCTACCTTTTGTAAAACCATGTTGTATTTTGTCCCATTTGCCATTGACCTCAATGTCCTTAACTACTTTCTCCATCAATTTTTTTTCCAAGACCTTGCATACTACAGATGTCAAACTAATAGGCCTGTAGTTACCCAGATCACTTTTTTCCCTTTCTTAAAAACAGGAACTATATTAGCAATTCTCTAGTCGTATGGTACAACCCCTGAGTTTACAAATTCATTAAAAATTCTTGATAATGGGCTTGCAATTTCATGTGCCAGTTCCTTTAATATTCTTGAATGAGGATTATCTGGGGCCCCCGATTTAGTCCCATTAAGCTGTTCGAGTTTGGCTTCTACCTCGGATATGGTAATATGTACCTCCATATTCTCATTCCCGTTTGCCATGCTACCTTTATCCCTTAGATCCTCATTAAAGACTGAGGCAAAGTATTTGTTTAGCTATTGGGCCATGCCTAAATTATCCTTAACTTCCACTCCATCCTCAGTTTTTAGTGGACCTACTTCTTTCTTTGTTTTCTTCTTATTTATATGACTATAGAACCGTTTACTATTGGTTTTAATTCGCTTTGCAAGGTCCAATTCTACATGACTGTTAGCCTCTCACTTTATCCCTACATGTTCTGACTTCAATAAGGTAGCTTTCCTTGCTGATCCCTTCCATCTTCCATTCCCTGTACGTTTTCTGCTTTTTCTTAATCACCTCTCTGAGATGCTTGCTCATCCAACTTGGTCTACAACTCCTGCCTATGATTTTTTCCCCCTTTCTTGGGATGCAGGCTTCTGATAGCTTCTGCAACTTTGATTTAAAGTAATCCCCACTTTTAGATACATAAATTATTCAGCCCAATCAACTTCCCTAACTAGTGTCCTTAATTTTTTTAAGTTTGCCCTTTTGAAATAAAAAACCCTAGTCGCAGATCTATTTTTGTTTACCCTGCCATTCAATTTGAACTGAATTAGTTCATGATCACTCGACCCAAGGTTGTTCCCTACAACTGTTTCTTTTATAAGATCCTCACCACTCTGGATCAGCTTTGGTTACAGGGCTGTCTAATCTTCTCAGTATGGAATCCCCAATCACATAGACCTGCCTTTTCCTGGAGACAGCGCCATTCTCTGGTCTATCCATTGTTCCCTCTGGTTGGAAGTCCTTTCCATTCCTATTCTCCCTTGCAATCCTCTTTAATGCATCCTGAATTCTTCTGGGGCTCATATTTGGTGTTGTCTCCATTGACTCTTCTCCTTTTCCTATAGGGCTAGCTGCTCTTCTCTTCTTCCTTGCCCTTCCACCTGCTGTATCCTCTCTTCATTTTCCAACTCCGCAAACTTGTTCCAGAGCTCTATTTCTCCTTCTCTAGCCCGTCTTTTCCTCTGCCTGGTTCTCTTAGTCACATGCTTCCACTGTCCATTCTCTTCACCCAGCAGTCTCCCCTCAGAGTTGTGCTTTCATCTGTAAGTCTGAGCTTTTCCCATCAGCTGCCTCTTTGTTCCATAATCTGCTCGAACCCCCTTCTAAATCCAATCAGACTTTCCACCTGCATCTCCAGTTTCATCTGCAGTTGGTGAACTGAACTGATTGTTTCTGGTTCTTTAGAAGTAGTAGATTTTATCCTCTCCCACCTAGTTTTTATTCATAGCTTGGAAGAGGAAAACAAACTTTCCTGCCTTTCAACTTCCAATCAGCTTTTTCACTTTGAATGAACTAGTAATGAAACTCAACTATTGAAAAACTGAAATGGAGAACATATTCTCTCTGTATCTGCAGAAGAGGCTCTTGTTGTCCAAAGCTGGTTTAGTATTTCAACAACGTCTGGTGCCAGGGTCTTCAGGCAATGACTTCCAGCACTTTCAATGCTTTGACTTTCTTTAAAACTTCAGCAGCAAATGTATACTGCTCAATAATATTTGTATTTAATGTACAGTATTTTAATAGATTATAGTAAATTCAGGCTTTATAGGTTGTCCTAATTTCAAATTAATTTTAAATTGGTTTATTTTTAAAAACAAAAGTATACTTAATTTAAATGTAAAATAATCCATTTTTTTAATCTACCCTGGTCAAGACACCTTTGGTAACAGCCCATACTGGTTACTGGATATAACTGATCATATTAAAAAGTTGCAGTTATGAGTATTGGTCTGTAATCAGTAACACATAATCTAAAGGCAGCTAGTATGTTAGTTGGCAGGGTGTATCCCCAATAATATATTCCTGCAACCAAACTATATGCATAGGGTAAAAGGAAAGATAAGATATGGCAGCATGCTGTGCCCCATCCTGATCCTGCACTGCAGTAAATCAAGAGTAACTCAGTGAAACCAATGGAGTCACACCAGTGTAAAACCGGTATGGGAGAGATCAAAATCAAGCCCAAGCTATAACTCATGCTCTCTATCTAAGAACCCACGAACAGACATAAAGATTATGTTAGTGCTCTCTGAGATTTATGATACAATTCAGCTGTCTAGGGGTATCTTTGCCTCACCTTGTCTAACGGCCCACAAATAATAATCAATTGGAAACACCTAATAGCAAAGTATCTAATATCCAGGCTCCTTGACATTGTGGCTGCTTGTGCCCTCATGTTTCACGTGGGAGTTTCTCTCCCTGAAACATTTAATGCCAACGTATGCGACTGCAGTTAATTTATCATGGTGGGAGTGATACAGCTCTGGCAGAAGGAGACAATCACATTTAAAAATATATTCAAAATAAAGGCTTGATCTATCACAGCATTACTCCAGTCTGAAATCAGTGAAACTAAACTAGTGTAAATGAGGTTACACAGCATATAATTGGAGTAGCTGTGGTAAATGAGGACCACAGCATGGGTAGAATGGAAATTGGTTTTCTAAGGTGTGGTATATGTTAAATGGATCACCTTTTTCTCGATTTGTGTGCAGAAAACTAACAAAGCACTGAAAAGTTCACAGGCCCAATTTCTGCCCTTAATTCCACACATGTAAATCCAAGTGTAACTAAGAACAGTGGAATCACTGCAGACTTCCACTGGTGGAAATGAGAGCTAAATTTGGCTCCACGTTTCAGTTTGCAAGAATGCAAGTGGTACATGAAAATGAGACAGTTTCAGGAAAATACAAACGTAAGTGAGTGGAAGGAACAAAAAACCAAACAACCCCTTGCATTCGATCTGTCTCAAGGTACCATAGAGTGAAAAGTTTCAGGGCTCCCATGCAAACAAGAGCTCCCCTTTCAAGCATGTTAGCTACAAACTTAAGTTTTTTAAAAAAAAAAAGACAACTCAACAACCTCAGCACCAGCACAAAACATCCTTTGTTGCCGGATGTGAGAAAAACACACTAGCTTCTAAAAAAAGCCATAGGAAGGAAGTGGAAGAACCTCAGAGGCGAGTGGGAGTGTGAAAGGAATGCTGCTGCAGTTATTCCCCTCCACCCCCACTGATGTGCACTGCCAAAGAGAAGCATTTGGGGTTCCAAAGCTTTAACTGTTACTTTGAACCCCGTCACATGCCTAGAACCCACTCCCCCCTGAAATACATAAAACACTAAAGGACTGCTACACATATGAATCTGTTAGATTCCACACAGCTCCAAAGCTTCGGCTGCCAGAAGGAGCCGAAGAAAACAGAAGAGTCATTTGAAAACAATGTCATGAAAAGGAAATCAATTTTGTATGCATTTCTGAGATTAATGACTAGCACAAAACAGAAAAAACCCATTGACTGGAAGCCTGGGAGTGTCTTTATAAGGGTGGTTGTTGCAGAGATTCATGGACATAGACATACAACGCTTTCTACCTGTACCTACATGTTGTATATACTGAAACATCAAAACATCTAATTGCCTCAGCACTGACCCTCAGCCCAGTAGCCTAAAATAATTAACTACCTGCTGATGCACAATTACTGTGGGAAGCATTGTCCCCAAAGAACACTTATTTGCTGAGCAGCAATACAAAGCCAGCATTTGCTTGAACTTGAAAAAATTATTGTTTTAACAGAAATTTGAATTCTCCCCTCCTCCCCCCAAGACAACCAGGAAGTGGAAGAGTTCTAAGAAAATGCAGTTTTACTGAAATCAAGAGATGATAGAAATCATAATTTATCAGGCTTATTTTTTCTTTTAACAACACTGACATCCCAAGATGTCGGTGTTTGTAAATCACTAAATGGTTAAATCTCACAACCTGTGAATTATTAGGAATTCCCTTGTGCAGATGGGCAATTGGAAAGATGAAACGGCTGGTTTTCCTTCCCCTGGTATAACTCCTATGAGTTCAGGGAAGTTAATTCTGGTGTACACAGCTGTAATTTAGAGAAGAAGGCACCCAAATAATAGAGACAAATATTTACATTCTGCAGTTTTCTTCACTCATTCTTTATCATCGATGAGGTGATAAAATTGATCTGCCGCTGTTCCACCTGAAGTCCTGCTGTTCCACCTCTGGCGTCACACCAAGGGTATGTCTTCACTACAGCAGAAGGTCGATTTCCCTTAAGTCGATTTTCTAAAGTAGACTTTAGAAAATCGACTTAGTGTGTCCCCACAAAGGACAGCAGGTCGACAGTGTCTGTCCTACAACTTTTGCAGGGGTCGACATAGCCAGCATTGCACTGTGGGTAGGTATCCCACAGTGCCGGGAGTCCCCAGCTGGCACCACCATTCGGGGCAGCCGGGCACGCTCCCCAGGGGACCAGCCCCAGTCCGAGCAGCTCCGTGGCCCCTGTGCCCGCCTGAGCAGGTCCGCGGACCCCCCCACCCGCCCGAGCAGCCTTGTGCCAGCTCCCCCCCCGCCCGAGGTCCGGCGCAGGGTTGCTTGGGCGGGCGGGGGGGTCTGCGGACCTGCTCGGGCGGGCACGGGGGCCACGGAGCTGCTCGGGCGGGGGGAGCCGGCACGGGGCTGCTTGGGCAGGTGGAGGGGGTCCGCGGAGCTGCTCGGGCGGGCGGGGGTCCGGCGCGGGGTTGGTCGGGCGGGCGGGGGTCCACGGAGCTGCTCTGAAGGTCGGAGGCTTAACATCCCATGCATCCTCACTAGATCACAATCGACCCAGAGAGAGGTCGATTTCAGCCAGGGCCGGCGACAGGAATTTTGGGGCCCCGTATGGCAGACCATATGCCCCCCCCCGGGTCTCCCGCCGCCCGTGGGCCCCCCCCCTGCCAGTCTCCCGCCGCCCGCAGGGGCCCCCCCCCGCCAGTCTCCCGCCGCCCCCGGCCCCCCCCCGCCAGTCTCCCGCTGCCCGCAGGCCCCCCCCCCCGCCAGTCTCCCGCCGCCCACGGGGCCCCCCCCGCCAGTCTCCCGCCGCCCGCGGCCCCCCCCCCGCCAGTCTCTCGCCGCCCGCGGCCCCCCCCGGCCAGTCTCCCGCGGGGGCCCCCCCCCCCCCGTCTCCTGCCTCCCGCGGCTCCCCCTCCCCAGCCGATCTCCCGCCGCCCGAGCCCCCCCCCCCCCGCCGGTCTCCTACCTCCCGCGCCCCCCCCCCCGGCCGATCTCCTGCCGCCCGAGCCCCCCGCCCCCGCCGGTCTCCTGCCTCCCGCACCCCCCGGCCAATCTCCCGAGGCGCCCCCCCCCCCCGTCTTCTGCCTCCCGAAGGCCTCCCTCCCCGGCCGATCTCCCGCCGCCCGAGGCCCCCCCCCCCCGCCGGTCTCCTGCCTCCCGTGGGCCCCCCCGGCCAATCTCCCGCACCCCCCCCCCGGCCGGTCTCCTGCCTCCCGCCGGTCTCCTACCTCCTGTGGGCCCCAACCCTCGCATGTGCTGCGGCCGCGTGGCCCGGCCAAAAGCAAAGGGGGGCGGCGGGAGGCTGCTGGGTGCTGGGGGAGGGGGCTGGTGAGCGCGGCAGTGGCTGCCCGAGCCGCGCCTCGCTCACAGCCCCAGCGACAACGGGTACAGCTGAGTAACGGCCCCGGACTTCAGGGCCCCCCCTGAAGTCCGGGGCCCGGTACAGCTGTACCCGTTGTACCCCCCTGTCGCCGGCCCTTTCAGCTACTCCTCTCGTTAGGGAGGAGTACAGAAGTAGATTTTAAGGTCTCCTTAAATCGACTTTAAGGGCATGCATGTGAGGACGGGTACAGGCTTAAATCGACTTTAGCTTGTGTGGCAGGGTGCTGGCCAGGAGTGCCTGAGCCAGTCCTGTGGGCCCTTTAAGAGGGAGCACCAGCCTGCAAACCTCCCTTGCAGGAAAGACTAATTAGCCACCTGGGCTGCAGAGGGCTCAGGCTTGATGAGTGACACCTGGCAGCCTCCTCAGGGGGATAAAAGGCCTGCCAGGAAGCAAGCCCAGTGTGGTGGGGATGGTATAGAGTGAGGTGGTGGTGGTGGTGGAATGGTTGTCTGGAGTGAGAGACGGAGCTGTAAGCTGTAGAACTGTAAACTGTAGAGCTGTGTTTAGAGCTGAACTGTATAGAGTTGATAGAGCTGTAAGCTGTAGCTGAACTATATAGAGTTGATAGAGCTGCAAGCTGAAGGACTGAACTGTATAAAGCTGTATATATTGGTGGTGGGGCCTGCACTGTGGAATAAAGAGCACTGTTTGGAGCAAAAGAAGGGTTTCCTGCCTGTTCCTGAGGAGGGGTGAGAGAGCGGTCTGTCACACTTGCTAAAGTCGACGTTAAGCCCTAGTGGGGACCAGCCCCAAGATGCAGTAGAAATTGTCATCACAAGGAGGCATGAATGACTTCAGGAAGAGGTAGGGTGAGGGGAGATCACAGCAGAAAAAACAAAGACCCCCCCAGGCGAGCTCCTCAGCTGGTATAAATCTCCCACTGGGGACCTGCCCCTCTTTTCCATGGAAGTGCTCTTAGTAGTGAGGGGGGAAGGATAAGAAACTCAGAAAGTATTACACATATGCAGAAATTGCTTCCGAATAAACAGTTTTTCAGTTTCCCATTCCCTTTTGGTTCCTGTGGCAGCTTCCACTATGTTCCAAGTGAGCTCATCTCCTGTGTACTTCTGGTGGAAACAAGGGGCCTGGTTCTTCAGTGCCTGGCACCTTGCATAACCACTTAGGCCCATAAAGAGTGGGTGCAAAACACGACCCAATCTATACAGTAGCATTTTACAACCACTTTGCATAAGGTCAATGACCTAGGCAAGGCAAGAGAGGATCAGGCCTGGTTCTCACTGTGTGTTTCACTCTGACTATGCAGGTAAACCAGGGCACTTGATGGCAGTCCTTTGGATTTGCTCCCCTGGGCACAAAGCATGTTTATCTAAGGTACTTATATGGCCCCCACCATTGTAATATCTGAGGATCTCACCGTCTTTAATCCTCACAACATCCCTCTGAGGTAGGGGGTTTATCCCCATTTTACAGCTGGGGAACCAAGACCCACAGTGACTCAGGGTAGGACCTGCATCGATAGCGGTGTGTGGAGAACAGATGTTGCACTCCCAGCTTGCACAGGTGTACACAGCAGTGTAGACGGCGAGGCACTGCTTTCACAAGCAGAGTACAGACACACCAGAACTACTGGTTGTGTACTCTGCATAGCCTTCTACGCACCCGAGCTGTGCCTCCCACGTCTACACTGCTATTTTTAGCTGTGTAGAGAGTCCTGCTACTTCCCCCCTCCCGCCCCTGCCAGAGCCTCTCACTGCCAGGTATAGCTAAATGCTGCAATGTGGACACAACCTGCTTTTCACTGCGGTGTGTAGTTGCACGGACCCTACACGCTGCTCCGAGCAGAGATGAGGCCTAGGTGACTTGACCCAGGTCACACAGGGATCTGTGGCAGGGCAGTGAACTTAGGCCACATCTCCTGCTTTCAAAACCAGTGCCCCAACCCCAGCCCCTCCTTCCTCCCTTCTCAATGAAAGGCTCTCAACCCTGACGCCCACGGTGCTCCTGATTCTGACCGAGCCAGATTTTGCTGACTGTCAGGACATGTCGCAAGGACTAGCTACTTACTCAGGCTTTTCCTGAGGGTCTGACTTGGGTGGCTGGGTCTCTGGAAATGAGAGAGAGAGAGAGAAAGAGAGAGAGAAAGGAGAGAGAGAGAGATGTGTGCGTGTGTCTTCAGATTTCTTTACTACTGTGAACTGACATTGGTTCAGCAGATACCAGGGTGATGATTATTATTTAAATGCACCCACAGATATAGATAGTTCATGTGGTTTTATTTTTTGTTTACATGGGCAAAGACTGCATTGCCTCTCCCATGGTTCACCCCCAACCAGCCTGGGAAACAGAGGGACAGCTGGGGCAGAGGCATCTGGAACCGGGGCAGCATAGATTCCATGGAGCTACATAGTCTTGTGGTTAAAGCCCTAAGCCACGGGGAAGGAACCTTTGAGAAGTGGTGTGCCAAGTCTCCATTGATTTAAAGTTTTGCGTGCCGGTAAGAAATTTTATATTTACAGGGGCTGGCAGACGGAAACCCGGGCGGCAGGGGTTGGTGGGTGGAACCCCAGACCGGCAGCGCGGGCAGCAGACAGAACCCCAGATTGCCAACTGGGGTCCCAGCTGCCAGCCCTGCTCATCCTGCTGCCGGCCCAGGGTTCAGTCCGTCCAGTGTCAAGATCACCACCAGAATTAACACTTGTCCCCTGAGAACTGAATGGTACCAACCAGTTCATTTCTGAAAGGCCATCAAACAACAGATAGACAAGTCCAGTTCTGGTCAGTGATCTGAAGCAGTGAGCTAGAGGAGAAAACACTATAACCCATTACTCACCTTCTGAGCCAGCCAGTCCAGTTTAGTTTGTGTTCTTTATGGCAATCTCTTGAGTGGTTAAAGAAATGTAAACTGAAAGCGCTTGTGACAGATTTAAAACAATTAGGAATGTCTTAAAGTCAGTCAAGCAGAGCTTTTGTTATGATAATAAAGAATGTTCTTTGCTGGTGTATTTTCAAAGAAGAAAATTAAAAATAAATCCATCATGGAGGAGCTGACAGTGCTCAAAACCCACATCCTGTTGTTATCCATGGGCCTAGTACTGGATAGTACTGGTGGCTGTGAGATGAACTTTCCCATTAGGCCTCTTCCAAGCCCTTAATCCTGACCCAAAGGGACCTTCTTTCTCTCTCTTAAAGGGAGCGAGAAATCAATCTCTCTGCTAACTCAGCTGTGGGCCTCTTATGTCAAAGAATATTAACACTGCTAAAAATTGTGCAGAGTGAGGTTTTTGTTTTTTCTTTAAATGATGTGGATCGGTGATATTTATGGACTAAGTTCCTGTCCCTGGGACCCGTTTGTTGCACTAAAATTACTTTCCTAAAGCATCAAAGATGTCAATTCTAGAACCGGAACATCTTGTTTGGTCTTCATTTCTTCCAGCCCACTTAGAACCTGATCTCCAATACCTGATTAAAGTCACACGTGCTACTGCTCCTCACTCTTGTAAACCACTCCTGCAGGACTGCTTTACTCGAGAACTACGGCCCCTTTTCTTTCTCAAGCTTCTTAATGGCTACTCATATGTCTTTAATTTCCTAAGACAAACCCTGTTCCTTTCAAGATGTTCCTCTGACGCGTTCCTATTACTGTCAGATGTGGGGCATGCGCTCTCCCTCTCTCTCTGCTCTATGCTTCTGGGAATAAACTAAGATATATATTTTAATACGACAGTGTTTCCTCCCCCATCCTACTGTGGAGCAGCCTCATTCAAAGTGAAGCTGTGGGAACTGATCCTAACTTCATCCTAATTTTCAAATCTTTGCAATCTTTTAAAATGCTAATAGTGCCTCATTTATTTGCAGGAGTAAAAAGTTCACCAGAAATCCCCCCATCTGGAAACATTTACAGGTTCATGGTATCTCTTGCAATGTTTCTACAAAGTCTCATTTACAACCAAACCAGACTTTCTGCTCAGATAGTCAGGAAACTGTTGGCAAAATTACTTTTAAATCAAAGCCCTGAGGATCAGAGCTGAAATACTAACAGAGACTTGCCATATTCCACCATTACAAAAATTGATTCCACAGCGGCTCCTTGAGATTCACTTTAAAAAAGGATACCGCTCTGTCTGGCTATTTGGCCATATTCAGTGCTCAGTGACATCAGTGTAAAACCAGAGTAACTGCCTGGATGGCACGGAGTCCAATTCTGATCTCACTGACACCAGGTTTGGCCCAGTGTAACTCCAGGAGGATCTGTGGAGTTCAATCTCCTGGATTCACACTGCAAGGGACATTGAATTTGTCCAATCTATCTCTTCTGCTCCTCTTTGTGCAAATGTTGATATTTTTGCAGAGCCATGACAGCCAGATATGCTAATATGTAGCACAGGGGACTAGGAAACAAGACTTCTGGAATTGGTTCCCAGGTCTGTCCAGTCACCGTTTGACTTGACATTGACCTGACTGATGTTTACAAAACTTGGGGGGAGGGGAGCCTGATTCAACATTTTGCTGCTCACCCTTTATACCAGCTAAGCTACTGTGGACATAAGACGTCTGGGAAATACTCCTGGTGCAGGAGGGTTGGTTCCCCATACCAGGTGCAAAGCTGGCTTCATTGGCTCTGTACTTCCTGCACAGTAGCCCTGGAAGCAGTGAGCACTCCAACAGGAGCCCGAGGCGAGGTGGCTGGTGTAGACCTGGAAAAGCCCCAACCCCTGAATAGGCCGGGCCCAAACTACCTCCTCTGTGTTTCGGTGCTGGCGTATTTGGGGGAAGAGAGAAATGAGCATAACCAAATCTGCCTACTATGGGTGTCCTGCACCTACTTTCTGAAGCATTTGGTGATGGCCACTCTCAGAGCTAGCATAGTGAACTAGATGGGCCTGTGACCTGCTGACACAGGAACAGAGGGATGGCTTGACTGGATCAGAAGGATGAAACTGGCTTATAATTAGACCCCTAAATCCATATTATATTTACAGGCCTAAATATAGATTTAGGATCCTAACTTTAGTTACCCAGGTTTGAAAACTGGCATAACCGTCTCTCTGCCCCACCTGTAAATGGGCTCACTTTATCCTTTATCACTGCCCGGGGGACGGTGAGAAACTTTAAAGAATGAATGTTTAGAAAGCACTTGAAGATCACTGATTACAAGGCTCTACAGCAGTGCCACATTCCAACCCTGTCAGTGGTCAAAAATGATGAGTATGACCATTGAAACTCCACCCCCACCCCCCGCGATTGGCTTATTTTTTTAAAAAAAAAAGTCAGGTTTTTATTTATATTCATTTTCTGGATTGGAGTCGTTAGTGTTCAGGTTTTCAAGGTTTCCTCCACAACCATGAGGGCTAGAAATGTGTTTTTCAATTTTGTACACTGCGTAGTACAGTAAGTTCCTGGTCCATGACTACGGCTCACAGGTGCTAGGATAATACAAATTAGTAATACCACAACACTCCGGGAATAGGTGCTGGCTCTTGTTTTTCCCAGTGAGTGCTCCATCCCCCTTCCACCCCGAGGCCCCACCCCTACTCTTCCCCCTCCCCTAAGGTTCACCCTCACCCCGCCTCCTCACGCCCTGAGGCCTTGCCCTCACTCCACTTCTTCTCACCCCCAATCCACCCCCTCCCCGAGACCACCCGCCCACTCGCTGTTCTCCAAGCACCTCCCGCCAGCTACACAAAAGCTGATCAGCAGCCCCACACAACAGTTGTGTTTGGTGAGTGCTGGGTGCTTGAGCCTCAGCGCCTATGAAGGAAAACGTCCACTGTTAAGTGACATGATAAAGAACTAAAAACTGGCAACACTCGAAGTGTGAAGTGTTATCAGAATCATCATTTGCTGGTGAGTTGAGATCAGCAGTTTCATCGTGCGATGGAGTGCACAGAGAGTGCGTTGGGCGGGGGAGGGCTTTAGCACAGTGCATAATTTCAGCATAAAAATCCTTCTGCAAAGATATCATAATCGCCTGGCTCATAGATTTGTACAGGTTGAGGAGAGGAATGTGCTAAAAAAAAGAGAGAGAGAGAAAAGCCTTTTGTACTCCTACCACTTGTGAGCAGCTCTTAAAGATACAAACTTGATTTTCATTCAGGCAAACATTTGTCAAAATAAGCCATCAATTTTCACATATCAGAGCCATTTGTGGTAATTAACTTTGCAGAACACTTTGTTCACTAGAGATAAGAGACTTTCCAAATATGACACTATTACATATCATGACTCCACTAAAATGATCACCTGGGCAACACTTTAGCGAGAAGCTTATTTCTATTTGCTTGGCATTTACATAAAGGAGGCAGCCGGGAAAATAACGAAGTGGTGTTATGGCGGAAGTACGATCCAGTGATTAGGGCACCCAGCGAGATCTGGGTTCATAACCCCACTCTGCTACATACATACTTCCTGCATGACCCTGGGCCTCAGTTACTCATCCCCAGGGAGGTTGTGAGGCTACAAGCATTAAAGACCGTGAGGGGCTCGGATACTGTGGGAGCGGTGGGGAGGACACATAGGTACTTTAGGGTACGTCTACATAACAGAAAGACACTGCTGGTAGTCCCGAGTGGGGCTTGGGGTCTAGGACCTTCTCCCCCCTCTCCTCCGCAGGGTCCTAAAGCCCAGACTCCAGCCTAAACCCGAACGTCTGCACTGCAATTCTATAGCCCCACACTCAGAGCCCCCTGAGCCTGAGTCAGCTGACATGGGCCAGCCACAGGTGTTGTGTTGCAGTGTAGACGTACCCTTAGACGTGTTTTTTATTGAGCGGTCCTCGTGACATTAAACACCAAGAGAATTTCAGTTTTAACAAAACTTACGGAATTACAGTTTCTAATTTTTAAGATGACGTTGTGAAAGAACTGTGTGTTTGTTTGTGACCGACAGCTCCCTTCCAGTCTACTTCTTCTCCTTCTGTATTGCAGTAGCAGCCAGAGATCTCAGTCAGAATAGGCCACTATCAGGGCTTCAGTTCAGCCTGAGCTGTCCGGAGCGGCGCACCGATAAATATTTTCAGACCTTCAAGGCAGAAGCCATGAGCCCTAGCACCTCCCGTGGGGCTAGATAGAGCCCAGAGCCCCAAGCCCCGGCACCTTCCACGGGGCAGAAGCCCCAAGCCCTGATTCCTCATGCAGGACAGAAGCCTTCAAGCTCCGAGAAAAACTCTGAGAATTTAAGCCTTTTTCGCTGTTGTGCTAGGCACTAAACCCAAGTAGGCATGGTCCCTACTGCCCCTCCCTTCAAAATGTCCAGAGAATAACTGGTGGGACCCAAGCGCAGCTTCTATTTCCCTACATTAATTATTATGTAGTTAGCTATTAGTATAATCAGCAGCATTATCTATTTAGCACCAAAAGTGTGCTAGGTTCTTTATTTGTTTATTACAGCGTTCACATTAACTAATCCTCATACTCTTGTGGGTCTGACTAGTCCCACATCTTTATTATGGGGGGGAACCAAGGCACAAAGATGAAGTGACTTCCTCAAGGCCACACAGTGAGTCAGTGGCAGGATTCCAGACTCCTGAATGTCAGTGCTATGATCACTCCTCCAGGCCACAGTGCCTGTAACCACTCTAAAACAAGGAATGGGTCCTCTAACATCCCAGCTTAGAAAGTTATAAATACAGCTCAAAGTTCTGGTGAAACAATAATAACCCACAAGAGTGAAATCTGAGCCATTTATGTGTGTGTATGACCAGGACTTTGAGAGGTGTTTATAACATAGTTTGCAGATTTCCTGTATTTTATATTATATTTTGGAGCAAAGGTGGACAGCAACATGTTACAAAAGAGAAAATATTCCTCAGAGATCCTGTGCTTTCCTGAACATCTCCCATCTTCTAAGCTCCGGCTCTTCTCTTTTTCCCTACTCTTGTTGTTCTCTTCCCAGTCTGGGGCCTTCAGAATCCCTCGGTTCTTCCCTTTTTGGCTTCCTGATGGCCTTAGACCAAGGGTTGGCAACTTTTCAGAAGTGGTGTGCCGAGTCTTCATTTATTCACTCTAATTTAAGATTACACATGCCCTTAATACATTTTAACATTTTTAGAAGGTCTCTTTCTAAGTCTATAATATACAACTAAACTATTGTTCTATGTAAAGTATATAGAATCATAGACTCATGGAATATCAGGGTTGGAAGACACCTCAGGAGGTCATCTAGTCCAACCCCCTGCTCAAAGCAGAACCAATCCCTAACTAAATCATCCCAGCCAGGGCTTTGTCAAGCCTGATCTTACAACCCTCTATGGAAGGAGACTCCACCATCTCCCTAGGGAACCCATTCCAGTGCTTCACCACCCTCCTAGTGAAAAAGTTTTTCCTAAAATCCAACCTAAACCTCTCCTTCTGCAACTTGAGACCATTACTCCTTGTTCTGTCATCTGGTACCACTGAGAACAGTCTAGATCCATCCTCTCTGGAACCCCCTTTCAGGTAGTTGAAAGCAGCTATCAAATCCCTCCTCATTCTTCTCTTCTGCAGACTAAACAACCCCAGTTCCCTCAGCCTCTCCTCATAAGTCATGTGCTCCAGCCACCTAATCATTTTTGCTGCCCTCCACTGGACTCTTTCCAATGTATCCATATCCTTCTTGTAATGTGGGTTTTTCAAATGTTTAAGAAGCTTCATTTAAAATTAAATTAAAATGCAGAGCCTCGCAAACCGGTGGCCTGGACCTGGGCAGTGTGAGTGCCATGAAAATCAGCTTGCGTGCCGCCTTTGGCCCCCGTGCCATAGGTTGCCTACCCCTGCCTTAGAAAAACAGACCATATAGCCGGCAAAACTGGCCAACTGGGAATCCTCCTGGTAAGCCAGGTGTCCTCACATGCTGCAGAGCCAAGAAAACAGCATGAAAGTTGGGGGCATGGGTAGGGCTAAAAGCTGTGGAGGAATTCCAGAGTGGAAATGGGTTCTAGCTCTTCCACATGGGTGTTCTAACATGCAGAAGGGGCCAAAGTAACTACTAGCCAGTCTCAGTATACCCTGTCATCTTTCCCTCCCTTGGCTCCTGCAGTGTACAGAGGCTGGGGGTCACCTGAGAACTGAGGTCCTTGTCTCCTCTTTTCCCCAGCTCCCTCTGCCCCCTTGTCCTTCCTTCAAACTCCTTCTCCTCGTGACTCTTATCCCTCAGCCCTGCTTAGGTGACAAGATGAAAGTTCATCTGATACAACATGCCTTCCCCTTTTTTCTGGTTTATCTTAATCCCAACTTCCTGCTTTTTTGCCCTACTCATCAATTTTATCTTCCACAAACAAATCTAGGTTTTGCTTGTACTCCCGCATAGTCTTTGCTTCAATAGCCTTTCCTGGTACTTTACTCCATATGTTCATTTCCCTTTATTGTTTCGTGCTTATTTTATGGTACCAAGAGCTGTTCCTTGGGCCAGCGTCAGCAGGCAGTGTCCCCAGCTCTTCCCATGTCACTATCACTGGGCAAAGACAATTCTATCAGTCCCTTGGGAGCTCTTTTGGCTTTTTCTCCTACAAGTGAGCAGAGTGGAGGATGTTCTGCCTAGAAAACAGGAGGAAAATCAAAAACACAGAGATGTGGCTAAGTAAGTATGTTGTGAGCTGTAGTCTGCACAGTGTTTATCTCAATTAACTACTAGTTTGTTTTGCAAGGTTCGCTATGCTAACTTTAAAGTGCTTTCACGTAAGCCTAATTTGAAACAGACTATTAGCTCTTTGCAGCACTTTGTTCTGCTTGTACAGCACCTACCGGCTGCTATCACAATACAAACAAATAATAATATTTGAGTGCGGCGCTTCTCTGACAAGCCTGATTTGATTTTCATACCCACTGGATCCAGCACTGTTGGCGGCAGTGGGAGAAGGGGGCCATACTCCAGCTGGTTCTGTGGATGCTGACCATGTTCCAGCGCTCTCTGGAGGCATTATATCTGCAATGTCCTTATGCCCACAGGCATAGATTATCCATCCACTGCTAGGTGTTTGCTGTACCGCCTTTCCTTGCTCAGCGAACCACCTGTTCTAAAAGCCATAAGCAAGTCTTGAATATCATAAGATGACTCCCACTTGCATATCTGCTTACTTAGGCCTAATTTTGCAAATTGTCCTGTAATTTTCGGGGCCTGCATTTTTGGGTCTCCTTCCTGTGCTGAGCACAGAACACCTCCAGCTGATGTCAAGGGAGGACTATGAGTGCTCGGTACCTCTGAACATCAGGCCCTATATCAGGCCTGATGTAAGGACCCATGGCTCCCCAGGCAGCCCTCACACCCTGCCACTAGGCAGCCCACCCAGGATTACTGGAAGTGAGGGGCTAGCAGATCTCTGGCCCTTCCCCGAGGCACTGCCACTGAGGATACCAACTGGGGATGATGACCGGCCCCACTGATTGGCCCAACCATACCATCTAAGTGCCTGGCTGCTGCATTGGATCTGATCCTTGCCTGGTTCTGGAGTCTGGCTCTGACCACTAGGCCTGACCCCTGCTCCAACCACTAGGTCAGACTGCCCATATCCCAGTCCTGTGACACTCAGTAAACGTAGCACCCATATGAGTGGAACGTGTGGAAAGATTAGACCTTTAAGCCTGATCCACAGGTTGCTGTTGAATGAGGCCCGTAACTAGTCCTGGACCCGTCACATGAGATTACGGTCATGAGAAAGATTTGATCCCAAATGGCACAAACACACTTTACTCTTACTCTAAAAGCTAATTAAAGAAGAGGAAACTGCACATCAAGTTTCCTACCCCAGGGGCTAGATTCTAAACCTCACATATACACCATGGATCTGTCTTGTATCTTGCTTCAGACATAAATTCACTATATTCTGGAATGACAGTGGGTTTTTATCAGGAAGTAAGTGTATATTTCAAATGTCGGGCAGATGTCCTAAGCTCCCTAGTTTATAACACTGAAGTTTTAAAATGAGCCATAAAATTAATTGAAATGCAGTACTCCCAACCCCAAGCTTTTAAAAGTCATAAGCTGGGCCCTCTGAAACCATGACTGGCTTCAAAAATCATGGGCTTAAAATAATAAAAAGAATCCAATACTTATTTTCCTTCTGGTTTCCAGGAGTACTGGAACAATTTGTATAATGGGGGTGCTTAAAGCCATTGAACCAAACTGTAAACCCTGTATATGATGGAAACCACTTCAAGCTAGGGGTGCGGCAACACCCCCCAGCATGCCTCGTTCCAGCACCCCTTCTTATTTCTGAGCCTCTGATTGCATTTGTTTATCTTTTCAAACTTTTCTCTGTAAGCATGGGGACTAGAAACATACAGAAAAAAATACAAATAAAGCTGAGATTCTCACCTAATCACATGCTTCCAGAGGCTGGGGCTTTACAACACACACCAAATATTGCAAGGAATTGGTCATGCTGCAAATTCAAATGATCTTTTGTGTAAAAACTAAAGTGACTCAACCACGCTAGATGAAATTTACTACTGGTGTAACTTCATTGACTTCAAGGGATAGATGCCAGGAAACAATTAGATCCCATTTTACTTTAGAATAATGCACTATACATAATAGACTGAGTTAGAGCAGGCAGGCAGAGTGGATCTTCTCACTGCAATGTACAGTATTCTTTAGCAGATGAAATGGACAGAAATGTTAGTTGTGGACTCTTCGTAGGCATTTGGACTTACTGGAAAGGGTGAGGAGATTTGGCATGTGTAGAAATGAGATGGGAAAACAGGAGAAATATTTTCCCTGTGAATAATGGTGTAACCATGAGAGTGAGACAATAAAACCTGACTTTATGGAATGGGCTTGGTGAAGATGACACAATCAACTGTGTGCAAGAGCAAAGGAGCATTTGGTGCAAACCCAGCTGTGACTCAGCACAGGTTAAAAGCCTGCTGGCTTTTTGCACATCAGATCCTTGTGGGACTTGCTCTGCCCCCAAATCTTTTTCAGTTCTGAAAGTGGGAGAGTGCATGTGAAAGTTTCCAATGGCTCCTTTAAGGCAGCTGAATGGCTTCTGGATTTTTGTGCCTGCTATTCTCATTGTTAAAGGCCTCCAGTGCATTGGGTCTGATACTGCTCCTGTTGAA
This sequence comes from Sternotherus odoratus, assembly GCA_032164245.1. Lineage (NCBI taxonomy): Eukaryota > Metazoa > Chordata > Testudines > Kinosternidae > Sternotherus > Sternotherus odoratus. The sequence goes on along the minus strand of JAVMKO010000001.1, from coordinate 277,888,711 downwards.
ATCAAACACAAACCCCGCCCCCACCTGGACTGACTTCAATTGGAGCAGGATCCGAGGGAGGATAAAGAGCTGCTCAAAGGAGGATGCTAAAATACCTATTTGCAAGAATTAATTCAGAGTCGTTTTATCCTCTTTGAACAAACTCTCTGAGCAACACCTGGCCTGAATAGCCAGGCTGGGACCGGACAGATGCCTAAGAAAACAGGGGAGGAATCTTCCCTCAAGCCTGCAGAATGGCTGTGGTGTAACTCTTTGATATCATGGTAAGCCCTACCATGCCCGAGACTGCAGTGGGAGATTCCCTGGCCACTCCTCAACCTGCTCAGGACCACCCACCACCTGCCATGCAGGGCAGAGCCCCATGCATTGCCCCACAGAATCCGCAATGGCTCTGCTTCCAAGGATGCCGATGTAGTTGCAGGGGCAGGATGTGCCTGGAAATCCAGGCTGGAAAACATCCCTGAAAAGCATCCTCTACATACGGAGCAATGCTTTCCCGGGATGTACATGGGGACGATGTAGAGGCAGGGGAGCTGGGATGCACTGGATCAACAAGGTGTGGAAATGTTTACTTCATCCGTGGGATGGTGCCAGAGGATTGGAATATCCTGGGAGGACTGACCTTACTTTAAAATGCTTTATTTCTGTAAATGATTGATAAGACCAGAGCAAAAAATGCCTAAGAATGACTGTTGGACACAACCTGCCCCTCCCACTCGTTTAAATAACATGAAGGTTGTGACACCAGCTGACAAAAGAAAGGAAATTTACAGATATAGCTGCATAATTCAGCCAAGGCAAACATGTCCCTGGCAACCCCCAGCCAAAGGAGGTCACTCTCATATTTTGGTTCCCACAAACAAAAAAAATGCACCAAGATGCCCGATGAGGGGATATGTAGGAGTGTGTCTGAGTGAACTCAGCTAAAGACAGAGCAGAGTGTCTGATACAAGGGGGCACGTCCTCCTACAGCCTATTTCCATTAAGTGCTTAGCGTTAAAAGGACTAATGTTGGTCTGGGCTTTGAAGACATCCCATGCTATGTAAGCACTCAGGGTTTACTTCAGTCTGTGGACTCGGTCCTCTTGAGCACTCAGACTGGGATTTGCCCAACTCTCAATAAATGCCAGTGGTCGTTGGGTGCCTAACCCTCTTCAGCTCCTTTGAAAATCCCAACCGAAGGGCTCAAGTCTAGTTGTAAGCTACAACGTATGGTAGGGAGCAGTATAGAGCTGTACCGGCTCAGCCAGGGCTCCTAGAAACGTAGCTCTTCAGGCAGGCATAATGGCCACTGCACTGCTCTTTGGCTAGTTCCCTCCCAGCTTTGTGGATGGCATCGTGGGAGAAGAGTGGCAATGCAGCCCCATCGCTCTCCACCCCCGAGAGGAGACTAGTGCTGGCAATGGTGCCAGACTCTCATACAACGTGTGTTCCTCGGAGTTCAAAGGGTTTGATTGGGCCCAGCGCCTAGACAGGGGAATAAGAGAAATGAAAACGCTATCTTCACCCCCTGGCCTACCCAGCTCATGCCCAGTGATAGCCACTTTCTCCTCTCCCCTCCATTCAAATCAGTAGCAACCCCACTGAAGTCAACAGAGTTACACGGGTGTCAACCCAGAATAAGCAAGAGCGGACTCAGGCGGCTGCAGACCACTTCACAGGTATTACACTTGAAATCCAGGATAGGCCTCTGCTGACAACGTAGACACAGAACTAGGAAAGTCGCTCGCTGGGATTTTTGCTAGAGCCATTCCAGCACAACAGCATTTCCCTGATATACACCCGTTTGCAAGGGCTTATTAGTCAAAGACAAAAATTCACTTTGCAATTTGCTGTGCAGCCTTTACCTCTGCATATACTTCAGTAGCTGAAAAGGCAGCTACAGTAAAATGATCCAATCACATTAACAATATCATTTACTAGATTCTGCCTTTTATCTCTGTTTACTTCTATTTTTATACCAGAATTAGGCAAACTATAGTCTGTGGGCCACATCCAGCCCGCTGAACCATCCTGTTTGGCCCCTGAGCTCCCGGCCAGGGAGACTAGCCCCCAGTCCCTCCCCTGCAGCGTCAGCACACCGCGTCGGCAGCACTCTGAGCAGCATGTCTGGCCCTGTTCAGGCAGCGCAGCTACCAGACATGCTGCTCTGAGCGGCATGGTAAGGGGCCGGGGCCAGAGCCAGGGGGTTGGATAAGGGGCAGGAGATTCCCGGGGGGCAGTCAGGGAACAGATGTTCTGGGGGGGGGGAAGTGGTCAGGGGACGGGGAGTGTTGGGAGGTGGGGGGTGGATGGGTCAGAGATTCTGAGGGGGGCAGTCAGGGGACAGGAAGTGGGAGGAGGTGGACAGGGAGCAGGGGGCCAGGCTGTTTGGGGAGGCACAGCCTCCATACCTGGCCTTCTATACAATTTTGCAACCCTGATGTGGCCCTCAGGCCAAAAAGTTTTCCCAACCCCTGTTTTATACCATACCCATCTCCACAGTATCTTTGGTGTGGAGGAAGGTGTGGGCCCACAGTACACCCAAAGTCCTTTGGCTGAGGCATATTTATCTTTGCACCCTCTACACAGGCCAACAAAGCAGGGACTACAGGGGTTAAGGTTCTGAAAAGTGCTTCCTGGAGGCTGGGGCAGAGGGGGCACAGGACCATGATTCATTCATCTCCTGAAAATATCCCATCCCAGAACACGACCACTCTTAAAGTGGCAGTGGCCACTGATTTTCAAGAAGGCAGAATGCCCAACTTCGCCCTTAAAGGCAGAGTTCCTGCCTCTCCTTTATTATTATTTGTATTGTGGGGTCACGTTGGATCTCCAAGTGCCATGCAAACAGGACACACACACGGTCAGTGCCCCCAACAGTTTACAATCTAAGTATAAGATAAGGCAGGTACCGGCCGACAGAGGCGCACAAAGATGCAGTGAGACAGTACTGGTCAGCATGGCAGGCATTGGACTGAGCAGACCAGCTGCCTAACTGGCATCAAGTTCTGTGTAAGCACCATGGCAAAGGAGAGTCTAAAGGAGGATAATATGGAAGCTTTGTGGATGTCTGGGGAGAGCTCCTCCTAATCGAGTGGAGCAGCGGGAGAATGCACAAAGGTGCTTGTTTAAAAATGTAACAGGGTGGGAGATGGAAGCTGGCATCATTGGCTGATCAGAGACAAGAGGAGATTTCTCAATACTGTATGAAAGCTAAGCTGTGAAGGGCTTGAAAATGAAGACAAGTAGCTTACATCTGATACGATGGAGACAGTGGAAAAGACACCAAATGTGCATGACATGGTCAAAGTGACCAGCTAGGAAAATTATTTTTGCAGTAGTGTTTTGAATGGCTATAATTTTTCAGGCTGTCTTCATGTTTGGAGGTATCAGAAGTTTGACTAATTGCACCTAATTCTCTGTGAATGTCTATTTTCAGTTTGAACTGAGGTTTTGCCAAAGATTTTTCACTTGCAGGTTTTCTGAATTCTCAGCTGTTCTAGCTAAAAGCCTGAGTGTAAAACCCTTACTCAGATGAGTAGCGCAATTGGGATCACTTGCATAAGTAAATGCCCATCTGTGGGACTTACTTAGAGTTGCATGAGCATGTCCCTTGAACAAACACTAAAAAATGAATGCAATTGGCCAAATACTCTCAAAGGGCAGAATTTGACCAATAATGTGGAGGCAGCATATGTTAGTCATTATTGGGCTACACAGTAAACACACTGAGGTTTTTAAAGAGTTATCCTGCATTTAAGACCTACAAAGAGTGTACTTTCCAGCTAGATCTTTTTTTAATTTGGCCTCATTAGCTGAAAATAGTCTATTTAATGTGCAACACCTGATAATGCTTTTATTGTTTTCTTTTATGAACTGCAACAGATTAGCTGCAGAGAATTGACAGTGGATGCCCTAATTAGACCTTTATAGGTATCCATAATTTTCTTTTCATGTACCCATAAAGACTGATAAATTAATCCACAAGTACATGAACACAATCATCTTCTTTCTTGTTCCTTGTTTTGATCCAGCCCTAAAGGACCCACTTGTACAACTCCCTTCTGTTTGTTCTCCTTTAAAGGCTAATTTCTAATAGACATCTCAGCCAACTGCAATATTTTCCCATATATGATGCCAGGGAATAAGAAGCAAACAAGATCCTTTCTTATCATTTCATTATTTCTAATCTAGGCACAAACTGATCCATCAGCAATGACAAACAATAGGGGGTATAATCCATTGGCTTTCACTTTGGATCAGTTATTTCAAATGCAAGGAGAATTATGAAAAAAATAATAAAATACCTGGCAATTGTCAGGTAACCAGTGAAAGGTGAGGGATGGGACAGAATCTCTTGGAAAAGAAAAACAAGCCTTAATCACACACTTGAAAATAATTCTCACACCAGTGATTAAAATCTGTCAGAGACAAAAGAATAATTTTCAGTAAGGGTCAGGCCCTGATTCAGCAAACCATCACGATTCAGCAAAGCACTTAAGCATGCGCTTAACGTTAAGTGTGTGCTTAAGTGTTCTGATGACTAAGGATGGATTTAAGCAAGTGCTTTGGGGTTTTGCTTAAACAGGGCTTCAAACCTGCTACCCTAACTGCCTAAATTATTCTTGCAAAATCCCCATTTACAAGTACACATGGACAGTTATTATTTTCCTTGTGGAAGAGAGGAGTCAGAAATCAGGTGTAAAAAACAATGAAATGATAAGAAAGAATCTTGTTTGGTCTTTGGTTTATAGACTGAGAGGAATGCATCTGGTGTTGCAGTAAGTCACTGCAAAGAGTGGGCCTAAATGCAGGCAGGGATCAAGCAATTGCAGAAAGGATTGCTGGCCACACAACAGGTATCGTACCTGCAGTCATGAGCCTGTGCACAATTACCTTCCTGGGTACCAAACTAAAAGCTGACAAGAATACAACGGTATATAAGAATTATACTAACAAACAGCCAACCACCAGCTACAAAGGGGGAAATATTGCTGTAAGCCCTAAACAACGTAGCTATATCAAGAGATCAATGCAGTGTCAGGTAAGTCAATAAAAGAAAAAGCTATCAGCTGGCTCTCACAATGGGGCGGACGGGGTACAGCTCTTGGTGCTAGTGAGAGAAGAGATGCTATGACAATATAACGATCACAGGGCATCACACCATCAGCAAAGGAAGAAAAGCAGTAGCTTCATGTACTTTAGCAATAACATCTGGGGGAATTCACTCCAGATAATAGCCACAGTCAGAAATTTATAAGGGCTGAGGGCAGTTAACAGGCCATTTGGGGATATTAATCTGATGGGAGATACTCTGGCGAATGTAACTTTGATTAACAGGCGCTATCTGGTGTGATAGATGGACAAAAGGTTTTAAAGCTGAAACAGACCATTCAGAGCAGCACACTGTGGGGAGGAGCCCGGTCTGGAGGTTACTCCATGTGCTGGGAGCAAGGAGGCCTGGGTTGTATTACTGACCCCGGGCCGGATTGTCCCTGGGGCCTCGCAGCCACTGAGGTAAACGAGAGGAGAATCTCACCCTACGTGTGCAGCCAAGGCCTGGCTGTCGGCTCAGTCCAATTATGGTGTGCTGAAGGCGCGCAGCACCTCACATGATCAGGCCCCCAGGCATGGCAACGCCAGCGTGGTGCTCCAATCTCGCATTAAGACTGTTCCTCACCATGCCTGGACGCCAGCAGTTTTACTCAGAGGGCGTGTGTTTTAACTGGACATTTTGCCTGGACTCACAGAGCCAGTTAGTGTTTGGCGCTGCCTAAGGGAGAGGGGAGGAAAGTGGCACCGAGCCCACAGGCACTGCTGCATCGGTCAAGGTCAGGTGTGTGTGTGGGGGGTGCATTCCACCCCTCCCGCCTTTGCCATACCTCCCCCTACAATGTGGAAGAGGAGTGGATGGCGAGGAGCCATTTAAGCTCCTCCACAGCACCCCAGAGTTCCCCCTCTGTCACTAGGAACCTCCGCTTTCCAGCTGCTTTGTGCTAAGCAAGCGGGGTCTGAACGGAGGACATAACGCATAATATTTACCCATCCCAAAACAGTGTGATGAGGGATTAAACCACACTGGCCTTAGCATGCTGGCTGCACCTCCTCTTTTGTGTCTTTCTGCTTATTGTGTACTGGCACCTTTGCAATAAAGATCTAGATTAAAAAAACATCCAGTACAAGGGAACAGGGGTGGGGTGAAACATATTGGATCAAACTCACCTAGATTTATTCATCCCTGGACTGTAATGAATTGACACCAGCGACAAATCACATTTAACTAAAGGGCCAAATCTGGCCCTCAGACAATCCCACTACAATCAAGTGAGGACAGAATTTGGGTCCTAGACCTGACCACCTGTCCTTTGTTTACTGGTCATTTTGAAGCGTGGCTTGTTAGAAACATGCAAATGGCACCTGGGGTTGCCAACTTTCTGGTGACTCTTGCATGCACTGCAGAAACAGACATGTCATGCTTTCTGGAAAAAACATTTGCACCACAGTGAACAGCCCCATCTGCCAGCTGTTGACATGGTGCCTCCGGCTCAATTCTGCACCCGTTGAAGGCGACAGCAAAACTTCTTGCCTGCAAAGGAAGCAAGTGATTGGTCCCTTACTACTTGGTCCCACTGCTCTTATTGGTCACTTTCATTTTAACTCAGAAGTTGAAAGGCACTGCCCTAAGGAAGAGACCACAGGACACAGTAAATGCTCTCTTGTTTAAACGTCACCATTGCATTGGGTCACTGGGCACCCTGTGTTCTGTAGAAACCAATTCAACTGACCCTGTTTTCTCAAACAGTCCCACCATAGCTAATTAAGATAATCCATATTGCACTGTGCTGCCTACCTGCAGTATACACTGTGTTTAACCAACAACCCAGTTCTGGAAGGTGCAGAATATCTACTGAGACCCTCAGGGGTGGTCAACAGTAGGAGCTTACATTCGGATAGCTACTTCCCTCAGAGATGTAAATTGTCCACACTTCTAGGAGACGTAGCTATAGGAGCTGACCCCAGGTGTAGGCCGTGTTAGGTCAATGGAATAATTCTTCCGTCACCTACCTATCACTATCGGTGAGGTGTATTAACTACAGCGATGGGAGAACCCCTCCTGCTGGTGTGTACACTGAAACACAACAGCGGTACAGCCCCAGCGCTGCAGCTTGCCACCAAAGTGTTTTAAGTGTAGACATACCCTCAGGTCTGACCTACATTAGAGTCCTATATTGGAATAACTACATCGCTCAGGGGTGTGAAAATTCCACCCCACTGAGAAACGTAGTTATGCCAACCTAACGTCCCATGTAGACAGCGCTGTGTTGGTGGAGAGCTTCTCCTGCAGACAGAGCTACAGCCTCTCAAGGAACAACTAAGCTGATGGGAGAGCTCTCTTCCATCGGCTTAGAGCGTCTTCATTAAAGCGCTACAGCGGTGCAGCTGCATCGGTACAACTGTGCCAATGCAGCGTTTGAAGTGTAGACTCGTCATCGGTTCCCATTTAGAGTTCCAGGGCCCAGCACTGTCTAGGAAGTGCTCAGAATCTCAGAGGATTAGACCCACATCTTGCAGATGGCCTGCACCAGTGGTTCTCAAACTGTAGGTCGGGACCCCAAAAGTGGGTCACGACCCCATTTCAAGGGGGTCACCAGGGCTGGCGTTAGACTTGCTGGCGTTCGGGGCTGAAGCCAAAGTCTGAGCCCCACTGCCCAGGGCTGAAGCCCTCAAGCATTGGCCCCTTTCCCGGGGCTGTGTAGTAATTTTGATTGTCAGAAGGGGGATTGCGATGCAATGAAGTTTGCGAAACCCCGCTCTGCGCTATATTCCAGATAGTCTGTCATCCTAATTTATACCACCCAAGGGAAATAATCTCTCTGGCACAATACAAAGCATCCGGATACCATTACGTTTCACCTTAAGGGGGGTCACACTGGGCCAGCTGGGATTCAATGCCTTTGATTCTCAGTGGCAGCAGGGGAAAGGTGTTCTGTATACTCCCGAAGCAAGATCTGTCTTCAGAAGGATCCACTTTTAAATTCTTTTAAAACCTTTTTAGCTTTTTAAGTCAGTAATACAGGTGTTTTAAATAAGAATGGATCACACACAGAGCTGGATTTAACACCAGTTGTAATCCCAGTTACATTATTGTCAATCCCCAAACATTCAAAACGTCAGGAGTCAAACCTGCCCTCTCTTAAAGAAAAAAAGGTGTGTGTTAAAAACCAATACATTACAATTCTGCTTTCTGAACCTTTAGGATGGATTCAGATCCTGTTTTCAAGCTTTTCTCTGGAACCAGAAGGACTAGAAACTTACTTTGGTTTTTCAAGGACAGCAGAGATCCTCACATTATCCACTGCATCCAGGAGCTGGGGCTTTGAAATACACTACAATAGTTAGTGTGAGACTCACAGCAGAATCACAAGCGGTGGCAACATCAGCAGGGGCTGCGAGAGATGGCCCCTTTCTATGCCGCCGTCACTCCTGCTTCAACCTCAAAGGCATTCCCTGACCAAGAGAATACACGCGCTGTAATCACCATGAGACGCTGCTTCTCGGACACCCTGATGGGGATTCTGAGGAACTGACCAACGGGGGAAACCTAGAGGAACTGTCCTGGGAATCACGGAGGAGGCACACGGCTGCTGTGTGGATAGCGTTAGCCCCTGGGGATTTAAGGGACCATTCTCCCTGTACTAGTGGAAAGGAAAAACTCAGAGGAAATTTGGGTTGAGACTTGCATTATTTCTTCCCACACCGAGGAGATAATACTGCTGAAAATGGGTCCAGTTATAAATGAAAGCCTATTGCCCATGGCCGTCTCTTTCTAAACCAGAGCCAGTGCAGATTGTTAGCTCTTCTGGGGAGGGAATGTGCCCTTTATCTTGTTGAAAGATACCACATACTCCTGTGCTGTCCACAAAAAAAGACAACACCAAAATATCCTCGTGGGCACCTCTTGCTAGTCACAGCATGTGTTCTATACCCCATACTCTCCAAAGCACGCTCCAATCACCCTGTTTTGAACTGTCCATCTAGTCTGCTGGCATAAAGCAAGACACAGATCCCCTAAATGTAAAGTTACCAGGAAGGGAGCACATTGCAGAAACGCAAGGCAACTAGAAGCTGCTCTTCACTGGAGAACGTAAGAGCCCAATGCTGCCCTAAACATTGGAGGTGCTATGGGTCGGGTTCTTTATATTTGCTTTCTGGATTTTGTGCTTTCAAGGTTCATGCTTTCAACTGTTTTTCACCAACCACAAGGGCTAAAAAGGTATTGAAAATTGAGAGTCTCTCATAATCACATGACTCCAGGAGCTAGAGATTGAAGAAAAACACTATCATGAGACTTGCAATTTTTATCACAATAGATAGCACCACTGAGGAAATAAACTTCACAAGCCATACCAAAAGTTTTCAAAGCCATAAACAAAAATTTCACATTAATTTATAACATGCATGAAGTCACAATAACTGATTCACAGTCTAAAATATACCTTCAAACTATCCATCTCAGAAACAAAACTGCCATGGCAGGTACACAGAAGACAACAGCACTCCAAATGAGATTTAGCAAAGCACATGTCTTTTCTTGGAAGCTTGAGAACAGCAGTAAAAACAGAGGTCTCCAGCCAGCATTTAACAAGAGTTGACTAGAGCCAGCCAGAGTTTGACTGTAGCTGTGTGACGAATGTGTATAATTTTGCTCCCATTAAAAAGGCAGGGACATTTTGACACCCCCCCCCCCAACCCCCGCTTCCTTCCTGGGTATTTTGTTGTGTGGCAGTAGCTATCTATTGAAATGAGTAACCAGGGCTGGTGGAGGTAGTTTTGGGTGGGTATGTAAAAGTTATTCACAGCATACCCAGCCCTTGTGATCACCCTGATTGCACATGGCACAGCCTGAAAATCTGGGGGAGGGTTAATGAGATGATTCTTAGAGAGGTACAGCATCTTCACTGACTCATTCAAGCAAAAAAGTGAACCTCAGGGTCTTTCTAGGACCAGGTTCATGCTTGAAGAGAAGCAAAATCCAGACGCTCAGGGCTGTGCAAAGTTGCCAACATAGTACATGGTTTCGCAAGGGAGTGTTAGCCAAATAGGTCCAACACTAGTGGGCTGATCGGGTCCGGTGTATGTGAATTCTGATGGATTTTTAGCACGTGATTAGGACTTTTCAAATGGTCCCCATAAAGATAAGTATTAATCCCCCCCATTTTAGAGATGTCAAAAAGGTTTGACCAAACCCATGCAGAGAGACCATCTCCAAGCCAGGATTAGAATGAAGGAGTCTATTGCTCTGAGTCTCTGCCCTCAACCCCCTAGACCTCAATGCTTCTCGCCTTGCTGAGCATCATCATCATCGAGTATTAAAGGAATTAGGTAACGGACTTACTACATGACTGACAATTACTCCTTAAACATCAAGGTAAACCAAACCCAAGCCAAAGATTAAAGAAAAGCAGCTCTAGGATCAATTTCTAAATAAGATTTGAGGAACGATTCTGGTAATTATAATCTCTTAATTCCAGTCACTCTCCAGAGTAACACAATGGAGCGAATATTAAGAAAGAAAAATAGCTAAGCAGCTAGAGGGTGATGGAACCAGGAATTCGAGGCAGCCTGGGTTTAAAAACATGAGTTTTTCCAGAGAAATCTGATTGCTTTTGTTTGTTCATTTGTTAGAATTACAAAATTATTAGTGGACAAAATCTTAAATGAGAAGTGTAACCAAATTTGCTTGGCTAGAGACACTATCAGATGGACTGAAAACTGGCTGAAAGAGCATAATCAACGGCTAATAGATGGCAGGGTAGCGAGTCATGGCGGGGGGGAACCTCATGCAGTGATGCATGTTTCAATGTTAAGTCAGAGAAACAGCAAACAACGAGGACAGATGCAAAGGGACTGAGCGAGGACAGAAACCTGGGCAGAAACAATAACAGCCTGAGATGCAACGTGGAAACCGGCATGCTGCTACACATGGAGAATAATCACCCTACACACATTCACTCATTGAGGTGGGGAAACCTGGGAAGGGCTAACGCTGACAGAGAGCTAGGGGGGATAGTGAACTGCAAATTAAACATGAGTTTGCAGCGTGACCTGGTTCTGGGACCCATCCACCAAGGCACCCTGTCACGGAGATAGGAGGCATTAGTCCCCGGCTGTAGCGAGACTGTGTGATCGCACCTAGAATAGGGTGGCCTGAACTAGAAACTTTTGGACCAGACAGATGCTGACAAACCAGAGACTTCTGAGAGGAGCAATGAAAACACCCCGGTGACTCAATCCTTTACCCTGGTTCTGGCTGCCCTAAAGGAGAATAAGGACACGTGCCTCCTCAGGCGGCGCAAGGCTAGTGTAGCCAGCTCTACACCACCCGTTTGGCCCTCCTCCCTGCAGGGAGCGTGCTGGGGTGGGATACATAACACTCCACCAGATCCTCAGTCCCACAGAGTACAGACAGCAGCACCCAGAGCAGCCCTGAGGTGGTTTTAAATGATGGTGGGGGCTGTTTCTGTCCCTGGCCAGCCCAGAAAAGTGGCTGAGATCCACCTTCCCTCCACCCCCTCTCAACTTCCTCTTGGCACAACAGAGGCCTGAGCCCAGGGGCAGGAGGGATTGATTTATGAGGAAAACTCTGCATAGTTTGGCTCTGAAACAACTGGGGGGAGAGGGCCTGCCTGATAACGAGCTACAAATATTGAAGGGTGCAAAAAAACAAGTAGGAGAACAACTCCTTTCCCAAGGTTTCTCAGCACTCCCCTGCTCCCCATCTGGGCACGTCCCTGAGGTGCCACAGCAGGAGCTGAGCTCTTCTGAAAATCCAGCCCCAATTTTGGGTGCTGGGCCCTTTTCAAAATCTGGCCCTTAAGCTGCTGCAGGCGGGTGTGTGACCAGGAATCGCGCATGCAATGGAGAGAGGGGAGCGCTAGGCTGAATCTCAGGAAACGTGCTGCCGGTGAACCATATTAGGCTGTGGAACAGGGGTTCAGGGGAGGTTCCCGTGGTTGGGACTTTCAAGCTAGACTGAACAAAGCACAAGCAAAGGTCCTGCCGGATTCAGTCCTTCACTGGGAAGGAGAAGGGCCGGATGCACTAACAGGTCTTTTTCTCCTCAGCCTGATTCTGTGATTTGCAGTGTGGGTTCCTTCACCAGCACAACGAGCATTACAGAAAAGGAGTGTTTGAGCCCAAACCAATAATCCCCCAAGAACTCTCACCCATTCAAAACAACTGCGAAGGCGGAAGAATTCTAGGAGCAGATGTAGCCTGCCCCCTGGTCCCATCTGTTCACATCAGAAAACCACCACGCAATCTGGCACAGATAGCAATCTCTGCTCAAGACAGACCCCGGACTGGAATAGCTGGATTGTTGCAGGTCAGGATTGCAGAGCTGTGTGGAAAGCTTACACAGCATCTGCCAGTACGACGGCTGGCTAAAGTCAGAGCTATCACGCCCTAAATAGCTAGCAAAGTCTTGGGAAAATAAAGAACCTGTGTGAGAAGTTTCTGCCTGCCAAGTCTCCCCGCTGATCTCCCACTCTCCAGTGAGCCATTTTCTCCTATCGATTCCTTCTTCTCCGTGACCTCTCCCCTCTGCAGCAGAGTCACTATAGGGCTGGGTCAGCAGCAAAATGGCATGCCTACCAAGTGGAATTGTTCGGCTTTGGGAATAGGAGGCAACAGAGCAGTTTCCTGGTTGGCCACAGACTTCTTATGTGAGCCTGAGCAAGCTACTATGTGCTTCAATTCCCCATCTGTAAAATGGGGCTGGTAGCACTTCTCAGGGGTGTGCTGAGGACAAACACATTACCCATTGTGAGGTACTCAGATACTGCGGGGATGGGGACCATGTATCTAAGCAGCTGTCTAGCCTGTCAGCCAGCTCTCCCTATACGTGGGGGCAGCCTAAGAATAACCACACCTCACTGTGCCTTTCCTTTCCTGTATGAATGCAAGGTGCAGCATTCATTATTAAAAATATACCCAGCAATCTCTGGGGACAACCTGGCAATACAGAGACGATCAAGTGGCCTCCCTGCCCTCGCAAAGTAACTCAGTTCAGATTATTTCTGAGATCACAGACTATTAATGGGTGCTCCCCCCTGCTTTTCTATTGATCGCTGCCGTCAAAACCTACCAGCAATGTTTTATTTTGAAACGTCTTTCTTTTTCTTAATGGATTTTCTTATGCTGGTGTTTGCGGAGTGCTTACTACCCTCTGGGAAGGATAAACATCAGGGATTATTTTAGGCCTGTATGACCTTGCTGAACAGTAACATGACTCCTCCATGCAGCTCTGAGCGCAGACTTGGCAGACTCCGGCTGTAAGGAAGTCTTCTATTGTGCAGACTTGCTTAGCCTGTGAAGCAAAGAGTGCAGCTTACATGCACCAAACTGTTACGAGGCTTTAAAGAAAGCAACTGACTCATTTTCAGAAAATCAAACAGGATCACAGACGGAAGTAATAACTGGCCTTAGAGGGATATTGCTGAAATTTTACAACCCTGTGCTTGATCCACACTTACAATTAAAGAGAAAGTAGATAGTAGATAGTAAATGGCTTCTTTGATGATGGAAAACAAGACACTGTGCACAGCTTAAACCAGCATTCGATTTAGGACGGATTTTTCCAAATCTTTATAAAACAACCCAGTGCCGCGTCGGAGGCGATGTTCTCTCTTTTAAACTAACAAAGCCACATTTCACATTCCTGACTGTGTGTCTTGGTTGGCCAACAGCAAATTCTCTTCCTCTAACAAAATGATTTGTTGCAACAGAGACTGTGGGGTAAGCCACAACAGCTGTAAATCTGAATCCTGCTTCTATACACAGGCCTTCTGCACCTGCAAGTGAACTTTCTGCTTGGTGGCTGAAACAAACAACCCCTGCAATAAATGGATTTATTAGCTGTAACATGTTGGAACTACTGCGGGGCCCTTGAAACATGTATGGATGGAGTTACGAACTACTGAAGAGTCACTCCGATTGTAATCTGCGCAGTGCAATATAATTGTTTTCATGCTGTTTCCACAGAGCTTGTTCTTTTAAATCTCTTCTTTGATTTAAAAAAAACAGCAACAACACACACTCAGTTGAGCGAAGCCCTGTGGCCCGGATTTGGCAAAGCACCCCTATCCAAGAAGCACATGCATGGCTTTAAGCACATTTTTAGATCCCACTGGAGTCAGTGGAACGTCAATGCTTTCTTAAACTGGGAGCTCTATTAAGACAGTATAAGGTAAGAGGGGCCTGATCACTTGTCCATTGAATTTAATGAGAGGATCTCTGCGTTGACTTCAGTGGGCATTGCATCAGACCCTAAGGCATGTGGGTCTACATATATAAGCTAAACAGCTAGGACAAAGTCCTACCCTCTAGGAGTATAACATAGAGGGACACCACAGGACGTAGGAGACTCCACAAGGTCCACTTTACAGGGGTCCGTGTGGTTTCTCCCCTTAGGGAGGGAGGGGGTTTAGATGCCAGTGGGCAGCAGAGGATATGGCCTCCAAACTCTGCAGCTTCTAGAGACGAATGGGAGAACGGAAGCTGCAGTACTGCTGGACACGCCGCCTGGGCTCAGGGAAACCTCCCGCCCTCTTCGGGGAGCGCAGAGCCGAAGTAGGATTTCACGGTGCTCCCAGCAAGTGTGGGTTAGCAGTTTGGCAGACCACAAGACTCAATAGGGAGTATGCTGCTAGCCAGCCTGCATGCCCACGGCCTCATCCACACAGCCCAGTCTACCACAATGGGGAACGTCAACTCTAGCAAAAAGAATCAAGGCCAGGTTGGGTATGTTAACTAACCGCCACCAAACCATGACCTTTCTCCTAGCGTGGCTGCATTACAATAACTTCTACCTCGATTGTAGAAGCTCAAGTGTGTTCTGGGGGAGCCATTACGTACCCTGACCTATTCAATCATGGCAAAAGGCATCACAATGAGTCCACGCTAGGGAAAAGGTTGTGGTTAGGTTGAGGTTAGTTAATTCCAGAATTCAATCCCAGCCCATTGTTCTAGGGTAGACAAGCCCAATATGGCTTGCACAGAGTCAGGGAAGGAGGGAGCATGGAGGGCAGACCCGAACACAGGTCTGTTGGATTTCATGCCCCAATGATTGCAGAAGAATATGTAAGCCCCTAAGACCATCATTTGGGGCTGGGAAGGCATGTAAGCCATTTCAGTTAGCCCTGATGTATCTTTCCACGGCTGGGCGTGATCCACTAGCTGCTCTGTATATGCTAAGACCATTTCCCCATGGGGAAGAAAAACAAACCAGGAGCTCTGGAAGCTGACATCTCAACTTTCTCTGACAGCCAGAGTCTGTATTACTACTACTGTTACTACCCTACGGTTACTACTGTAGTACTGTTACTACTACCCAGAGTCTGTACCAGCTCTTCCTGCAGAACTCTTGGCAGACCAGGGTAATGGAAGGAAGATGAAAAACAAAAAGATTCTAGGGAGGGTTATGAAGAATGAGATGAGCAAGCACTACCCAGGAGAACATGCATTGACGACACTCGGGTTGATCTGGAGGTTACCGCCCTTGATTTAAATCTGTGTATCTGGATGGTTTGACTCTGGACTCAGGAACAACATTCTCTTTGGAAGCCAGTGGCAGAGATCTGTCCCCTAATGTCAGTAGGAACATCATTCACTTTAGCCCCAGAGTTATCTACATTCCATACGTATCTGGTGTCTATTGCTGAACAGTGTCAGGCAAATTTTTCTGCTGGTATAAATGAGAGCACCTCCACTGAACTCAGTGGAGCGTCACCAATTTGGCCTATCAACATGAGAAATAAAGACTCAGGAAACCGAGGTTATAGAAAGGGTGATTTACCCTAAAAGAATGACTCACAGGGCAGTTTCAGTTTCCTGAGTGAACACTTTTCTTATGACCCTCCTTTTTGCTCTGTGTCACAGACTGCATCCCAGACTTGGCAGTCTGAGAGGCATGATTACAAATATCAGAGTTCTCATTAAGTTGGAGAGTCTCTGAATGGGCAGCGACTCCAACTCTGGCTGGAGGACTTGAATTTGTGTTCCAAAATGTCAACACCACAAAACAGCTGATACTAAAAGAAAAGGGAAATAAGGAATATGTAAAAAAAGTTACAACAGCTCATCAACTTTAAAGCAAAACTCAGATTCTTTGGAGCAGATCCTCAGCTAGTGTAAATAGTCGTCGTTCCACTGAAATCAATAGAACTATGACATTTACATCAGCTGAGGGTCTACGGCTTTATGTTTTTTTATCCACTTAAGGTTTCTCTACCTTTGATTTCTCCCTCTCTCTCGGTCTCAGTCTCTCTCTCTCTTTCACACACATACGTTCAACAACAACTGTATACTTACTTGGAAAACTCAGACACTGAAATATTTGGAAACTTGTTTTTTAACTAAGCCAAATACATCTTGCTAAGTACAGCGAAGTACACAGTTTTAGGACCTTGTCCAGCCCTCAGTGAAGTCAGCAGAAGGCTTGGTCATTGCCTTCAGTGTCTGCAGCACCTGGACCCAAACTTCCCAGTAAAAAACATGGGTCAGATAGATAATCACCATGGCTCCATTGACGCCAATGGTCCTCATGGGTTCTTTCACATCATGACAGAAGCGGTTTCAGGATTCACCCTATGAGTGAAATCCTGGCTTGATTGAAGTTAATGGGAGCTTTGCTATTGACTTCAATAGAGCCAGATTGTCATCCTATATTCTTACACCAAATTCTAAACAAAAAGTCACTCAGACATAGTTTCCTTCAAGAGCTTAGATCAGAATTTGTTTTAGAAAAATTGACTTTTGCAAGTTTATACCCCTATTTTATTAGCACATTTACATCATCAACCCTGGAAATGTGCGTTTTAAAATACAATTCCTAGAGCACCTTTTTCAGTCCGGTTTGGAACAAAACAGGGGAAAAAAGAAGCAGTATTTAACTGGAGCAAATGGATCTTCGGAGCCCCAAGATGCACTCCCAAAATGCCCTCACACCTACATGAAAACAGGGCACAGCCGACCACATTAAAGGAATGCAGTCAGCAGAAAAGTCATGTACTTAAAAAAATGCTGGGTGAATAATTCTTGATTAGATTTTTTAAAACCTAGGCCCAGATCCTGCAGAGATTTAGGTAGATGCTTAATTTAGGAGGCAGTGTTCAAAGGGGATAATGCACTGACCGGGCACTCTGGCATCTCAGTTTCTAGTCCACTGATTCTGCTGGGTGACTGTGGACAAATCACTTTGCTGCTTTTTGCCTCAGTTTCCCCTTATGTAAAAAGGGGATAATGATACTGACCTCCTTTGTAAAGCGCTTTGAGAACTTCTGATGAAAAAGCATCATATCTGAACTAGGAATGATTAATTTTACACACCGTGAGTAACAGGACTACTCACAGTGTGCAAAGTTAAGCATGTGCATAGCCTCTGCAGGATCAGAGCATTCATTTACATTGCACTATTTACACAGCTTATTTACTTTTTGCACTTCATTCCGCAGAGATAATGAAAACAGTCTAGTCTCTTTCCACTTTTGTTTCTGGACTAGATCAAAGGCTTTAATGGACTCTGGCTCAGCAGAACTTTAAGGGCTCCTTTCGGTGCAGATACAGGCAATTAAACAGTTCTGTTGGCTTCTAGGTGGGATTACTTGAGATCTTATTGTTTTTACTGCCCAGAATTCCTGTACTTAGGAGTAAGCAGAACAGTTTTCCAAAGAAAAGAACCGATTTTTTTGTTTGCATCTCACATATTTATTGAAAGGCAGGCTTAGTGAAGTGCACTCTCTCTTGCTTCCTCATTAAAGCAATCCTGTGTTTCCCCCCTCCTCCTTTGAATTGCTACACTGGGATACAGTCCTGCAAGGCTTGCTCACTCACACAGTTGTAATAAGTCAAAGCAGCTTGGCTTGCCGCCCAACAAAACACAAACTCCCCTGAAGTCTCCAGCTTTTCCATGGCAACATCACAGTCATCAACACAGCAAACAATCACTCCAGTCCATTCTGCTTCTCCCCTCGTAGCACAGAGAAGGATATCATTGCACCCAGCTCCTGGACCTGTACTAATTATCATCCATGAAAGGAGAGAGTCTGAGATCAAGTTACCCTCTGCTCCCAGCTTTAAAGGAGATCAAAGGAAGGACGAAGCATAGAAATACCGAACACTTAGATGTACTTTTTCTTAAAAAGACAAGACCGGTGCCCTATGCCCAGTGTAAAATGGATGAAAAAATGTATGCCTAACTGTGTTTCTCAAGGTTGAGAGATTAATTTACGTCAGCAGAACCCTGCTGCAGTCTGTGGTGTCTGAAGGCCTGATTCTTCTCACTTACCCATATGTGGCTCTACTGGGCCAGATTCTGACTCCAGTGGATTTACTCCAGACCTTAACAGTGGAACTGATACCTGCCTCTGACTGACTGATTTCAGTGCTACTCCTCCTGATTTACACAGGTGTGAGAGCTTACGCAGAACCAAAGAGCCTGGCTTACCACTGCCTTGCACCTGATGTGCTCATTTACACCTGTGAAAAGTGGGGTTAAAATGCCACTGGTAGCATTTTACATCCACTCTGCATAGGTGCACATGACTACACAAGCTGCAAGGCTCTGGCAAGCCAGGCCTATAGGGCCCCAGATCTCATTTCCACAGTAACCCCTTTATACTGCTAGATTCCCTGTACCTTCAGGTCTTGTCTACACTACAGTTAGGTCGCCACAAGGCAGCTTATGGCTACACTCATCTCCCTGTGCAAGAGGGTGTATTTCATGCTTCACAAAACTGTCTCATTTATTTCACTGTGTTTGAAAAATGGCTTAATTGTTACAAGTTCAAACTCTGGCTCCAATCTGGCATTTCACTTGCTGGGTCTGATTCTTATGTGGTCCCTTGCTCTGTTCTGGCACCCTAGGAGGCCTTGGAGTGGGTGTAAATGACACGGACCAGAGCAGTGTTAAGGGGGTCTTAGTGAGAATCAGGTCTGGTCTCCTTAAACAATGGACCTAATTCTCATTCCCATTAAGGCTGCTTGACACCATTCCAGCACTATAATGGGGCCATAAAGTGGGTGTAAAGTTGTTTTATACTCACTTCAAGCTGCCTTTACAGTGCCCATATGCTAGGCCCAATATCTGCTGGGCTAAGGCTGACAAAAGGAGCTGAGAATAAATAAACTATACACCAATGAAACTATACACCAATGAAAACAGTGTTCTATGAATTAGCTAAATTACAGTGACACCCACTTTGAGGTGCATTTAAAAAAAAAGCCCTGTCCCTTCAACCTAATGACAGCCCCAAATTCAGATCACATCCCCACCTGCTTCATCCTCTAGTCCTACCACCAAACCATTCACACGCATCACAGGACTGACCTGAAACTAGTTCTGAAGTACGTCACAAAACCCCACAGCAGTAAATATAGTGCTGGCGAAAGAGGTTAAAAATCAAAGCTCTGAGATGCACATTAGCTCCTATACAAGCAGCCATGCAAGCTTCCCCTCTGCACGACCAATGTACTTCAGCACCAACCTGGAGGGACGATTCAATAGCCAGGGGGCACGTCTACCCACTACCTAGCCTCTCTGTTGACACTGCCCAAAAGGATGCCCGTAAGTACCAACAGCGTGTCTTTTCTTTAATACAGACTTTTGCCCAGAAAGAATTGAAGTGAGACTACCAATATATTGCACACAGGCAACTGAACAGCTGTCAGATGCTAATAACCCTCGGCCAGGACCTGATGTTCGATTCTAACTAGCAACCTCAAGTGAAAGACAGAATCCCCCTTGCCCCTTTATTAATCACCAGAGGGACCAAGTCACCCATGTGAGTCAGATTCTGTCACCCTTACTACAGATGGAGCCCACTGGCCAGTGTGTGTCATGCAGGCTCTTCTGTGCCTGATCCCCAGAGGATATGACTCTCTTATAGCTCTTGCTCAAAAAAGTTGTCTCTTTAGCTCAAGCTGCAGAGGCTTCTGATTTGATCCCTGTTGGCTTTCAAGTACTTGCATACTAAGGTAAAATGAACATGAGGAAGGGTGGCAGAGTTGTGGGGGTTCAGTATATATATATTACACAGTGGTTCAGTGCTGACTTCAGGCCTGAGTAATAATAGCAAAGTAAAAGTCTGACTCCTTCAAGAAAATTATTTCCTACTATTACATGCAGCCAGTTTCAGATTCAAAACAAAATTTAATTTAGATACTTAGGGCATGATCCGTCTCCCCTTTAACTCCACAATGAAATTCCCACTGACTCAAGCGGCCTTCAACACAATCACAACAACTGTGTTTTGGGTTACCTTATAAGGGATAATATGCACCAACTTGGACATCATAAGGCTGTAATTCCACCGAGAGATTCCAGTGACATCATAACCCAGGAGAGAGCAAAGATCAAATGGTTTATTAACCTGAGGTGGAATTTCAGCCTTCTTTCCATATGCACAGGTAGATGTGATTCTCCTCTCACACTGATGGAAATCAGGAGTCAGCTGGGGTTACAGGTGTGTAAATCTGGGGAGAGGCTCATCAGGTATTCTCTCCGGTGTATCAGGCAAACAGGGACCATTTCCGCATCCACAGTTTACCCAGAAACAACCCGGCTGAAGATGGTCAGTATTTCAGGCACCCTTGCACACTCCAGTACCAGGAGACTGGTGATTCCTGCCCCTTCCACGATTGCACTGGGGGGAAGAACTTACAAGTCTTCCAGCATTGCTACACCGGAAGAGAAACAATTTAACCCAGGATAGGGAAATGAATTAGAGGAGTTCTTAATCCCACCTTCCTGCTTTACGGTGCCACTTCTTCCAACTCCAGTAACAAAATGGAGGCTTACATTTTCAAAGACTCCTTGGGGACATAGATGCTTAGTTACCATTAACTGAAGATCTCAGCCCCATTTTTCACTTTTATGTATTTCTATCTTCTGCCCCTCTCACGTTCTGGGTGCAGTATTTACTGTTAGATTATTTTCTTTAGGTAAATTGAAGGGTGGATTCATCAGCCAGGGCAATCCAATAAAACCTAAATGCTCAAAGTTCAGTTCCAGTTCCCTTTCCTCAGGGTGTGTTTTTTTAAATAAACAGAAGCTGTGAAAGGCTTAAAGTAGAAACTTAGGCTTTGTCTACACTAGCACTTTTGTTGATTGGGGGTGTGAAAAAACACACACACACACACACCTGACCGATATAAGTTTCACTGACAAAAATACCAGTGTGGACAGTGCTATGTCAGTGGGAGACACTCTCCTGCCAACATTGTGGATAGTGCTATGTCAGTGGGAGACATTCTCCTGCCAACATAGCCACCGCTGCTCATTGGGCGTGGTTTAATTATGCAGGCAGGAGAGCTCTCTCCCACGGGCATATAGCAGCTACATAGGAGACCTTACAATGGCGCAGCTGAAGCGGTACGGCTATGCCGCTGTAAGGTCCCAGTGCAGACGTAGCCTCAGTGACAGACTTGTCTGTAAAATGGGAAGGCAGAAGACACCGCCGGCAACAACATTCCTGTCCCTGCCTAACAGGCAAGAAACCTGTATCTGGTAGATCACGGTTATTCCTAATCATGTGCCCAGAAACTAGAGCTCCTCGTTTTAAAGGGCCAGAAGAGGTGCTGTGGGATGCGCACCCCCCCCTAAGTCCAACCGCCTGTCACACTTGAGTTTTTGAACCATTCAGCCATATAAATATTGTGCATCTCTCACTATTTTAATAATTTTATAAACTTCTGCTTAAGGGATGACATCAGTCGTTTGGGCTCGATATTTATGCTTTGTAAAAGGAATCACGGGAAGGTTTTCATGATTTCAAAACCATTAACATAAGTGAAAACAGGTTTGGGGATTATTACTTTTTTTTTTAAGATGTCAGGGTTGTTTTACCCACACATCTGCAGAGAACTAGAAATAAAAGCGAAACTGATTATAGCCCATTTCCATTGTCCAAACTGAGTGAAATCCAGAAGGTGCAGAAACAGTATGAATGGGGGGAAAATATCTCATTCATATTATTTCAATTTGAATAATCAGATGTATTATTAGTAACACAGCGAAAGCACTTCTTTTTTATTTTGCTTTTTTTAATGTGATTTTTTTTCCTAAATGGCAGGAGTATTATTAAGTCATTTGAAATCACTCAACAACCGGGCACATCAGCTACATCATCTCACGGTCTCTTCTTTTTAACGAGGATAAGTGCGCATCTATGATCCCAGCAACCAATCTGTGCAGGCAACCCCTTACCACTGCCGAGTCTGGTGGAAGTCAGTGGGACTCCACAAGGATTTGCCATGTGGAACACTTTGCAGGGTCATGGTCCAAGACTTTTAACTTTTCCTTGTCATTCAGATTCTGAACATCAGGCCTCATTTCGAGTCTCTGCTCTGTGTTTCTACCAAGGCACTAATCTCATTCCTGCCATTCCTGGATAACAAGGTAATAAATGCATTAGAAATGCTGATACTTTAGATTAGATAAAATAGATTACAGAGTGGAATCTCTTCACCAGTTTTGAATGGAGGCCTAACACATGCCTATACAGCAACAGTATAATCTCTTTAGTTTTGTATTCTAGACCACTGCTAATATAACCTTGTACCTAGACTGCCTATTATATCATTGCTGTGCATTGGGCTGGACTGTATCAATGATTTTTCTGGCAGTAACCCTACATATTATTTTTCTGATGAGTGTGCTGTTCCATTTGGAACCTATTCTCTAACGTGACTTCTTGCTCCCAGTATAATTGTTATCCTTACTTTGCATACGTTTAATAATTGGTATAAGCATCTAAAACCTTGGACAGACACTTTTAAAAACAAAAGTAAAACAAATAATGAACTAACGGGGCGGTTGTCTACACTGCATTTACGACTTAGTGCAGTGTTGCCAAGGCCCAGCATTCAAAGATCATGAGTCAGGCCCCCCCAAAATCATGAGACTGGATTAAAAATCAGGAGTTTGAGGTTTTTTCAAATACATTTTGGGTTCATTTTGTCTTCTGGTTTCTGAGCCTCTAGGGTGTACTCAGGTCAAGATTTTCCCCATAACCATAAGGGTTAGAAATTTAATTTTTCCTTATGAAAGCAGAGATTGTCTCATAATCACATGAATCCGGGAAGTACAATGAATTCTTAAGATAAGACTATGGACTCATTTCTGCTCTCAGGTATATGGGTGCATCACCATTGGGACATAGTCCCTTCTCTGTCTTTATTTCAGACTGGAAATTAGGAGCCTAAATACCTTTGAGGATCTGGACCCAAGTCACTTTTGAAAATGGGATATCACTTCCTAAGTCACTTAGATACTTGAAATATTACCCATTGTCTTCAAACTGAGACAAGAACAGCTCGGCCCTTTCTTTCTTTAGTCGGACAGTCCTCAGGGCCTGGTGCATTTTCTTCCATATCATTGTTTGTGGAGCTTGATCAATGACTGGAGGCATCACATTAATCAAAGGCACTTGTGATCAGACATGCTCAGCCAGGCATCTCCTGACTATTTTATTTGCCTACAGCCCACAAACTGACAGGGTCCTAGACACTGCACTGAATTTGCAGAAACATTTTAATTCTCAACCTTAACATGTCTTCATTTATTTTTAATTTGCCAAGATAATCCGCACATTGACAGAACATGAAACACAGTTTTTTCTCGGATGCAGACCTGGAATAATGGCAAGTTGGTTGGGCTTTTTTTCAAACCCTGGACAGTTTGAGGCAATGAGTCTATTCACTTGCTTAAAGACAGAAATATCCTTAAGTACCTTGAGGAACCAGGACCGTAAGACCAGATTCTCAGAAACTGTGCTATGAGAAAAGCTAAGAGAAAGCATTTAAGCACGTGCTTTACGTGTTTTCCTAGACACAAAACTTTTCATGCAGTCATGTGTGTGCTTCAATGGTATGTGGTTAAACTCCAGCCACATAAAATCCACAATCTTAAAGTATATTAATACATTATTTACCCTGAATTTCTTATCATGATGAAAAAAACCCGCTCCTGAACTAATCCCATAGAAACATTTAGCAAAAGGGAAGGATTGCACATACTGTGAGTGAGAGAGAGAGAGAAATGTTAACTGGCCAGGGCAAGAATGGGGAGACATTGTTATAGAAGAAACATTAGGAGAGATGAGGAGAACATGTGGAAACCATGTGTTCAACAAGTCCGTGTTAGTCTAGCTCCGAAGAAAAACAACATTACAAGGCAGTGTCAGGATCATGAAAGGAGGAAAGGCAGGGGGAGACCCCAGGTGAAAGGGGAGGGAATGTGAATAAAAAGGACAGCTAAGGCGGGGGTGGGAGGGCAGAGGAGCAGTCAACCACTAGGGAGGGATCTAAGGGTGGTTTTTGGTGGGGGACTTTCTGATTTGTGCCAAAAGAACTATACTACCATTGTGTGCTTGGAGATCCAGGTACATACAGTGCATCCTGGGAGTAATGTACCTTACAGCAACGTTATGGAGTATTTCTGTAAATAGGCCTTTAGACACATGGGTTATCTAAATACATATTTATGAATTATGGGCCAAACAGAATAAATCCACATCCAATATAGAGAGTTTTCAGAAGGAATGTTATTGACTTCACATGCCATCATGGCGTTAATGAAGTGACTAGAATTTATCAGGTATAGTAAATATGCCTGTTGAAGGTTTTATATATATGTGTGTATATATAGAAAAATGTTAAAGTACATGCTGTTTACTCAACAGACTGGACTGACTTCCTCTGAGCTATTCTGGTCTACCCTGCAAATATGTGTGTTAAAAGTCCTTATGAAAAGTAGTTACTGTGTATGTGCTAAATACACCTTTCAAAGCTAAATACCTCCGGTTACAACATTGTTGGTTTCTAACTATCAAAAGTGACTGGATCATGTCACAGAGTAATGCGATGCCAATTTGATTTTGCAACTCAAACCTGTTTTTCAACTATACGGGTGGGAAAAAATGTGTCTTAATCTTTTAGTGCAAATTTCTGCTCTGAGTTGTTCACATCCATGCTCCCACACGGAAGTCAATCGGTCGTGGAATATGACTTAGCACAGAGTCCGTTTTGTAAATTCATAACTTTGCAAAAGTTAAACAATTCTTTTAAAGTCAACTTGCAAAAAGAAAAAAGTGTTCCCAGCTGTTGGCCATCAAATGTCAATTCAGTCTACAGCAAATGTTCACAACTGTGTTCCAGCTCCTGAGAAAGAGAGCTTTTGGTGACACATTGACATAGTCTGAACTACAAGCAGAACTGCTATCATTATAAGGATTATATTTAATATTCTACTTAGAAATTAAAGGTCAAAAACCCATGACCCTCTTTCTCCTCAAAAGGTGGCCAAAAAATATAATGGAAACTGATTATGTGCCTAAACAAAGTCAGTCGGGAGAAACTAAAGAAAGAACTCAGCTTGTGAAAATGGATCACCAGGTCAACTGCTGGAATCTACTGGGGATTAAACAATCAGAAGGAAAAGTGAAGGCATGGATATGAGGTTAAGATCAACTGGACTGTCAGTAAAAGTAGAAAGTGGTTTAATGTGATTAACTGTATTAAGAAAATATGTGATTAACTGTATTAAGAAAATAAGTCAAACACTTATTTCTTATTATTTATTAAAATGCACAGATGCCCCTTTCAGGATTGGGGCCCACTGTGATAGGTTTTGAACAAACTCAAATGCTTATGTACATTTTCATTTTACACAAGAGTAGCTCCATTGACTTCAGTGCGACTACCCAGGCATATAAAGTTAAGCACATGCATAAATATTTGCATGATCAGGGCCATAGAGATTGACTGCCCCCGTCTTGAAGATCATGCAATCTAAATAAATCTCTCAGAATGCCACAGAATCAAATCCTTTCATGAGATGGAAATCAATACATTTCTCTGCAACTATCTCTCCTTGTACACTACACATTAAAATTAATGGGAGTTTTCCCATGCATATGAATGGGATCCAGATCAAACCCACATTCCTGTGGAAATCTCTCTAGCAGTAGTTTTTTATCTTGAGCCTCAAACACCTGCCAGTCCCTATGCAGTTATGTACTCTCTCCCCTTCCCTTGCAAGCAAATAGGATAGAGGCTTAGGGACCTTGGTCTTACAAGAATATTTATTGCACTGAAACAACTCTTGCAACTATTATAGAGAGGTTGACAGAAAAATGGGGGTCCTAAATTCTAAACAGGTGACTGATTATTAAAGATGCTGTATATCCAACGTCTCCCACTGAAGTATTGCAATGGGAGCTGCTGATTGCTCAGTGCATTAAAAATTGGGGTCAAGATTCTCAAAGCTCAAATACTACAGTGATGAAGGCAGTCTAATAACCTGCACAGAATAGAATAGAATAAAATAGAAAGGCAAATGCCTAAAATTAGCCTTCTAAAGCCATAGTTAGTCTTGTAAATATGTTGTCTGATTTTCAAGTGATAAGCCTAAACTGAACAACCTTTACGGCACTTTTGCCAAATGTCATTGAAGTGACGTGTGAAATCTGGTGGATTGGCTCCACAGAAAACAACTGCTGCTGCCAACAAGGTCTTTTCCTTCAGGGCTAATTATTCTAATAAAGAAAAAAAAATTACCATAAGCAAGAAAATCATTGAAAACTCCCCAGTCTGGGGTTCAGCTCTGCACATTAGTGTGAAGCCCTAGATTCTCAAAGGCATTCTTCCCCCGTGACCTAACATGCATCCACTAAACACCTATGCAAGGAACTAGGGAAGCTGAGCTGGAATTAACCTCTTATTCGCTTACACCAGATATTGCGTCCACAGCCTATCGAATAAAGAATTTTTTTGCACCCTATATTCACCTCCCCTTTTGCACAGTGGTACTAGGGGCTTGTCCTCACTGGGGTGGGGGATCGACGGCAGATACGCAAAGTTTGTGTATCTGCCGCCGACTTACCTGCCGTCCCCATGGCGGCGGCAGTCGGCGGCGCGCTCCCCCGTCGACTCCAGCTTGCGCCTCCCAGCAAGCTGGAGTTCCGGAGTCGACGGGGGAGCCCAGGGCGATCGATTTATCGCGTCTTAACAAGATGCAATAAATCGATCGGCAGAAGATCGATCCTGCGCCGTGCAAGTGAAGACCAGCCCTAAATCAAACACCATCGTAGGGATGGAGGTCGTCGTGGCCCTGCTGATATGCAGCACGGTCTTGTTTGCTCCGAATGATCCTCATTCGGAGCCTACTGAAGCGAACGGAAAGGCTGAATCAGGCTCCAAGAGCCCACTGCGCAATACCATGGGCAGCAATCAGACACAACCATATCAGAACTGACATGCCTCTTTGTGCAGCTAGCACAAAACAGGCCCGTCTCCAAGACGTTTTCCAAAGGAGGGCTATTGCTGTTGAATAATTAATTTTCTGGAGACTTGCAGAAATTAACAGTACGTGCTTAACATGGTGACTCTTATTCAGCAGGCAGCGCACACTGCGTTCAGTAAGCCCACTTCTTTCCACCACTGTTACCATGACTATCAGAAACCGATTCTCCCGTTGTTTACTCCATGCTCTTGATAAGTCATTACCACTCTGGCCAGAGTTTTGCCTCCAGTCACATTTCTGAAGAAAGACACCACCGATGCAATTAACTTTCTGTTCAAGACAATCCAATTCTAAGGCTCCGTCTGAATAAAACAGCAGTGCACAGTGAGGAATGAAAATAAATACATATCTCAAGTGTCTCCTTCCTGTTGATTGTTTACTTTCTGCATCATGTTTTATTAGTACACTGGGTAAACGTCATGAAAAATAACTGTCGTACCATGCTTCCACCCAGTAAATAATTTACTGCAAAAGCATCAGTGCTAAATACTCAACAGTCACACGGAACCCCATAACAGTAAACCGGGGTGTAAACAATGGAAGGAAACAAAACTGGAAAAGATTTCCATTTGGAAACTCCAAGAGACTATAAAAAACAACTGTCTTTTTTAATTATGCAGAATACCATGTCCTATCATGAGATTAGCATGTTGTCCACCAAAATATCAGTTAGATCTGAATCCCTGCCCCCTGCACATCTGAAGGATGACCCCATTATGGCCATGTGTGCCACTTACGGCAGTGCATGGCAATACAGCGCATGACCTCTTTCGTTCAATGTTACACAGGTCATTTAGTTACCAGAACTAAAAATGGACTCTGAAGCTTTTGCGAAGTTCTCCTTACGTTCCCTACAGGTCACGGCACACAAAACAAAGACACGATTCATGGGGGCTGGACTGGGAGTCAGGAAATCTGGGCATAAGTCCCAGTTTTGCCACTGATCCACGGTTTGACCATGAGCTAAGCACTTCACCCCTTTGTGCTTCTGTTTCTCCTCCAACCACTCGTCTGTCTTGTCTTTTTAGACTTCGGAGCAGGGAATGTCTCTTGTTATGTATTTGTACAGCGCCTGGCACAACGGGGCCTTCAATTTGGTTGGGGCATCTAGCCAGTGCTTTAATAAATAAAATAATTACAATAACAGTATTGGCTGGGGTACCATATTAAGGCATGGAGCATATAAATGCATTTTGTGACAGCAGAGAGAAGACAGTACATACCCTCTGTACTGGTTTATTTGCTGGTGCTGTATCTCACTGGTTTCTCGCAAATATCAGTTAGGTTTCTGATTTGCAGCAAGTTCATGGTTTTTTTTATTTCCGCCGCAGGGAGACTGCTTTGCCAGTCATCCCACCGAACTTTCTAATGGCACATTTCCATTCATCCCAGCTTTTGCATGCCCATATCCCATCAGTGCCAGTTTTCTTGATATACTGTGGCCGCCTGGATCCAAAGCTCAGCAGAAGACCTGACAAGAATGATGCAAGTCAAACGACTCAAGGGCTCAGGCATAGTAGTGGGTGAACGCAACAGAAATCGAACCCTGAGGCTGTCAATGTTCCTTTGGTGATTTTTGTGGATTTGAAAACAAATCTATTTCTCAAATTAATTATTTTTTTTATTATTATTTACTTTTCAGAGAAAGTCCCCAAATGTGGCTCCCAGCAGGAGCCATGACTCTGCCCACAACACTGCCAGAGTGGAACCACCTAGCTTTAGCAGCAGGTAATGTGAACAAGTGTGAACACACCCTGCCGCCAGCTGCCGCTGGGGAGTGCTCGTCCCGCCTAACCGAACCGCAGCTGCCTTGGGTATGCTCGTGATTCCACTCCCACTGTCTGTCACTAGTTAGCACAAGTGCCGAGCAGCAGCACTGCATGGAGGCAGCCAGCTTGAGTAAGAAAATTACCAGAGGCAAAGCCGCTGGCAAGCCGATAAACATGCAACAAAATACACACAAATATAAACAATCATTACTTAAAGGCTTTCAGATGAGAATGTCCCCTTGTCTCTAACAAGGAGGGATAGTGACAGTCAACTCTTAGGATTTCAGGGTGAATCTTGCAATATTTGATGCCTTACAAAAAGCCTCAGCTTTCAGGTTTGTTTGTGTGTAAATAACTTTATAAACCTCTTGGCCATGGAGAAAAGCTTGAAAATGGGACCCGAGTGCACCTTGATGACTCAGATAAACAGAAGGCAAGTAAAAAAAAAAAGCCAAATTTTGTTATATTAAAAAAACCTCCTGATTTTTAAACCCATCTCATGATTTTTGGGAGCCTGACTCGTCGTAGCTGAACGTTTGGGGTTGATGACTTGTGATGGGGAAACTGACACAGAAAGAACTGATGTGATTTATCCCAGCATGGTGAATAGAGCGCTAGAGTGGGACTCGGGCAAAGTGTTTTCTAGTCCCAGCTCCGCCTCTACAAGCACCTTTGGTGGGGAACTGAGTGTTCTGTGTTTTGCATAGTGTGGGTCCTTACATAATAATAATTATTAATTATAATTCATAATTATCCCCCTGCCAACTCTCCAGTAGCAAATGGGAAGTTTTCCCTTAGCAAATGTGGGGACATAAATCACCAGTGTATGCTTTCAGTTACAATAAAATCCAGCCTTTATGGTTGCTGAAATGTAAAAGTGATCCGGTACAATGTAGGGTGACCAGATGTCTTGATTTTATAGGGACAGTCCCGATTTTTGGGTCTTTTTCTTATATAGGCTCCTATTACCCCGCACCCCATGTCCCGAATTATTCACATTCACTGTCTGGCCACTGAACAATGTGTGTTTTCTGAGTCGGCAGCTAATACAGATGCCTCATTCACTGCTCAGAGCTCTTTTGGGCTGCAGCAGAGCAAAACGGGTAAGACCCCTGTCATTTCGCTGCTCCTAATCTGAACTCTTTGGAAAGCACCGCACAGTCAAGAATCACATCAGCTTCATCCTGCTGCTCTTGGCAAAGCTATGAGAGGCACCCCCTGGGGAGGGAGACCCATGATTTGGAGACTGGGGAGGGACAGAAGATCCAAGGCCTCATTCCTTTCTCCCTCTTGACAGAGGCCAAAAGACTGGGGGATGGATAAAGATTCATGAGTTCGCTATACATTTAATGTGCTCTACTGAAATGACTTTTAAAAACCTACAGTATTGAACAGAGGCTTATTTAACCATCCTCTAATTCTATCGCACTTAGCTGTTGGGGATCCCACCTTCATCTATGCCTTTGGCTAGCTAGTTTAGTCTTCTGGCTAGCAGAAATTTTTCAAGTCCTGATCATTTGTAAACTCTAGGAGTACAACTTCAGACCACGTATACCTTCTTTTGCACTTAGGCAGGCAGCCTTCCTTCGGGGGTGGGGGGAGGGGAAAACTTAAGGCTGTTAAAAAGGTAATAGGACCAAGTTAAGTCAAGGTTTTGGAGAAGCAGCTCATGTGACTCACAGGAGCACAGTCACCCTTTCAAGAGTTCAGACTTCCCCACAGAGCAATTTCCATTTCGCTGGAGTCACACTTCTCAGCACAGAGGAAACAGAAGCATTAACCACTCTCCTCAGCTTGGGTAGTGCACACCAGGGATCTGAAGATGAGTAACAGCACATGTGTAAACCATGCTGTGAAACACAGCACAAGGGGCAATGGAGGCTAACTAACCAATTCTTTTGCCTTGGCTGATTTGTCAGGACAAGTCACGTTTGAAATCAGTTTTGCTACTTGAGAGCTACCGAAGCCCTGTAGGTAAAAACTGCAACTACTAAAAAACAGAGGGGAATTCCATGAAAGTTACCCAATGGTGAAAAGGCTTCAAAGGAAGCAGGTGCTTTGGCTAGGAAGCTAGACCTGAACAAGTCTGGCCAAGCTTCTCAACTGGCAGATGCTTAACAAGTGTAACTTATTCAACGTTTAATTAAAAATACACTTTATATGGCTCCCAAGGGTTCCCCCGGATTTTTGTTCAGAGAATAGTTGCATAGACAAAGCAGACTAAGACAAAAGGGGCCCAGATCCAATCTAAACAATGGTTCCCTGCAGGCCAAAGGGCTCTCTCAGCAGTGACTCAAAGCCTTTTTACCCACAAAGTGATCCGAACTGATTCATTTCTCTCTGATTCAGATACATAAACTTTCCTTATCAGCACACAGCTGCAGCTCAACAAGCTTTAAAACATCCAGAATCAGGGCTTCTTGACGTTTAGAATGCTACCGGGGCGCAGCTATAGCACTTCAGTGTGGACACCGCCTAAGCCTACAGGAGCGATTTTCCCACTGATGTTGTTAATCCACCTCCCCATGAGGTGGTAGCTAACTCAATGGAAGAATTCTTCTGTCAGCCTAGCACTGTCTACACCGAAGGTTGGGTCGGTATAGCTACGTCTATGGCTATTAGCCAGGATGGGCAGGGATGGTGTCCCTAGCCTCCCTTTGCCACAAGTTGGGAATGAGCGGCAGGGAATGGATCACTTGATGATCTCTTGTGTTCATTCCCTCTGGGGCACCTGGCATTGGCCACTGTTGGAAGACAGGATACTGGGCTAGATGGACCTTTGGTCTGTCCCAGTCTGGCCGTTTTTATGTCTCTCAAGGGAGGTGAATTTTTCATACCCCTTTTTTAGAGACATAGCTATACTAGTGTAGACCGGGCCTCAGTGAAATGTCACCACTTCTGGGGGCGGAGACTGGCAACCAACTCTCGTTCACAATAAGTAGCACAGAGATGGCAGGGAGGGAAAAACTCGGGGCTGAGGATACTAGGGTGAAGCACCTACTCTTACAGAACATGCCAGAAAGTCTTTAACGAGCAGACCAAACCTCAATATTTCAAGTGTGAATCTACCCTGAACGTGACTTTCAAACCGGCATTGGCATGGTGAAGGCTCAGTGTTTATTGTCACTCCGTGATTTCCAGCATAACCACCTGTAATAAAAGTTCTACAAGCCAAATTCAGCTCTCCGTGGCATCTGTGCAATCCTATTGCCTTCCAGTTACGCCCTCAGCGACACCATGCAAACCCATTGCCATACATAGGTTTGCACGGGGGTAACTGATTGGAACTTAGTGAAGTAGAAGGGCTAGAATCCAGCCCCCTTTGTTAGCTATGTCCGCTCTACACAGCTGCAACCCAGGCAAAGTTTTTCTCTTTCTTTTTTGTCACTTACGTGAGCAGATGGCACACACCGGGAGAAGACATGTGGAGCAAGAGGCTATTTCCACCCACTCGCTTTCCAAAGTAAAGAAAATAATAACAATAAAAAATCCACAGGCAGTTTTCCCCCAGTGGAGGAAAGAATCACACAAGTGACAGTCACATCGCTTAGCACACTTGTGGCAAGGAGTTCAGATACCATGGTGATAGTCATAGTATAAGAGCCTGAAGAGAACAGTAATGCCTACGAGCCCCAGTGCATGGTACTCAGTCTACAATGGAAAAACAAAGAGATGAATCAGCCCTGCTTGGATTATAACCTGCAGTTCCAGAGTCTCTAGGTATTACAAATCTACTGTTCAGACCACTGGAAAATGCCCTCCGGCACATAACTGTAACAGATATGTAATGAAAACCAGAACAGTCCGGCTATTACAGTTTGTGCGGGGAAGAGTAACCAAAAAAGGTCAGTTCTTTAGGAAAAGATGGCTGTACGCAGACAGTATAATAAGGTCTCCTAGAGAGGAAATTTGTCACTCAGTCAGATACAGTCACAGGGGTTCAGCCAACAACTCTGGTCTTTA
The DNA here is from genome assembly GCA_032164245.1 of Sternotherus odoratus. Classification (NCBI taxonomy): domain Eukaryota; kingdom Metazoa; phylum Chordata; order Testudines; family Kinosternidae; genus Sternotherus; species Sternotherus odoratus. The sequence continues at coordinate 277,855,636 of JAVMKO010000001.1, read as the reverse complement.
TTCACGTCAGAAAATATTGCTGGCAAAAATGCTTTATTAGGGAAAAATATTTGTTTTATATTAAAAATATTTGTTAATATTTGTTTCTCCCACATCTCAACCCCCTGTCCCAGCCCTGAGGCCCCTCCCACACCCAAACTCCCTCCTGGAGCCCGCACCCCACATCCCTCCTGCACCCGAAACCCCTCATCCCCGGACCAACCCCAGAGCCCACATCCCCCCAGTCAGAGCCCACACCTCCTCCCATGCCCCAGCCCTCTGCCCCAACCTGGAGCCCCCTCCTGCATCCTGAACCCCTCATTTATGGCCCCACCCCAGAGTCCAAACCCCCAGCCGGAGCCCTCACTCCCGCCCGCATTCCAATCCTCTTCCCCAGCCCAATGAGAGTGAGGGAGAACAAGTGACGGAGGGAGGGGGGATGGAGTTAATGGGGGGCAGGGCCTCAGAGAAGGGATGGGGAAAAGCAGGGCATGGGGCAGGGCAAATGTGTTCAGTTTTGTGCAATTAGGAAGTTGGCACTCCAACCAGGACCTGACCCTTTCAAGCAGTGAGCGCACTCTGAATGACTAGTGCGGAGCAGGGCTTGTTCTCCCCAGCCATGCTATGGCTGGAACCCGTGAAGGGCCTCCTTAGGCCATGTCTACACTTACAAGCTTACAGCGGCACAGCTCTCCCATTGACATAATAAAACCAGCTCAATGAGCGGAGGTAGCTATGTCAGTGGGGGTGTGTTGAACTGACCAGTCAACCACACACTTCATTTGGAACCGGAAGTACACAATGAGGCAGCAGCAGAGACCAAAACAAAAAACCGAATACAGTACAGTACTGCGGTAAGCGTAAACTACTACAAAAATAAAGGGAAAGCAGCATTTTTCTTCTACATCGTAAAGTTTCAGAGCTGTATTAAGTCAATGTTCAGTTGTAAAGTTTTGAAAGAAAAATCATAATGTTTTGTTCAGAGTTACACACATTTCAGAGTTATAAACAACTGCCATTCCTGAGGTGATTGTAACTCTGAGGCTCTCCTTTACTTGGTATATGATATTTGACTATTTGAATTTTATATCCCCCGTACCCTGTCAGGGGTTTTTGAATACAGTGAAACCTCGATATAACGGACTAATTCGGGCGGGGGGTGTCCGTTAAAACCGAAAGTCCGTTATTTAATAATTTTTTAAAATTATTAAATAACGGACTTTCGGGTGACAACGGACACCCCCCGCCCGAATTAGTCCGTTATATGGAGCCAGCCGTGAGTCAGCCCACCCCACCCCCTCCCCCCGCCCGGCTCCCCGCTGCGGGGAGCCGGGCGGGGGGGGTGGGGGGTTGACAGCTCCCGCCTGGCTTCCCGCTGCGGGGAGCCGGGCGGGAGCTCTCAAACCCCCCCAGTCTCCCTGCAGCGAGGAGCCGGTCGGGGGGGTTGACAGCTCCCGCTCGGCTCCCCCCAGCGGGAAGTCCGGCCGGAGCTGTCAAACCCCCCGCCCGGCTTCCCGCTGCGGGGAGCCGGGCGGGAGCTCTCAAACGCCCCCCCGCCCGGCTCCCCGTTGCGGGGAGCCGGGCGGGGGGGTTGACAGCTCCCGCTCGGCTCCCCCCAGCGGGGAGCCGGGCGGGAGCTCTCAAACCCCCCCCCCCGCCCGGCTCCCCATTGCGGGGAGCCGGGCGGGGGGGTTGACAGCTCCCGCCCGGCTTCCCGCTGGGGGGAGCCGAGCGGGAGCTCTCAAACCCCCTGCCCGGCTTCCCACTGCGGGGAGCCGAGCGGAGGCTCTCAAACGCCCCCCGCCCGGCTCCCCGCTGCGAGGAGCCGGGCGGGGGGGTTGACAGCTCCCGCCCGGCTCCCCCCAGCGGGAAGCCCGGCGGGAGCTGTCAAACCCCCCGCCCGGCTTCCCGCTGCGGGGAGCCAGGCGGGAGCTCTCAAACCCCCCCGCCCGGCTTCCCGCTGCGGGGAGCCGAGCGGGGACTCTCAAATGCCCCCCCCGCCCGGCTCCCCGTTGCGGGGAGCCGGGCGGGGGGGCGGGGTGGTTTGACAGCTCCCGCAGGGGTCCCCGCTGCGGGGAGCCGGGCGGGAGCTGTCAACCCAGCCGGCTCCCTGGGGCGGGAGCCGGCAGCCCCCAATAACGGATTTCGGATGCATCGGAAATTTTGTCCGTTGCATCTGAAGTCCGTTAAATCGAGGGTTTACTGTACCTCAGATAATGTTCTAAGGAGCAACTGGTAAGGAGAACACCCACTTCTATTATGCATAACAATGATTTAGAACTGGTGATTTTCTGTGTTAATTAGCCAGTCCTCCCAAAAGAGCAAATGAACGGAAAAGAATGTCTGTGTATAGTGTCTGACACAAAGTAGGAAAATTAGTAATGTGCTATGACACCACTAAAACAATGCAGCTTCATGAGCCAGCACTGCTCCAGAGTCACAATTTGGTTTGGGCATTCAGACACATCAGGGAAGTCATCCATCGCATTAGTAGGATCTAAAAACCCCTCAAAATGCAGGTATACAAAAACTAGTGTGACCATTTCAAATCTCTCTCTTCCCAGGGGCACATAAATTTAGCTCCACCCAGCAGTTAACTTTGAGCTGATCAGAGAGGATAAGAAATTGAAGCTAAGTACAGCATCTTACAGCAAAAAGCATGCTGACAACCTTTAACACAGTTCCACAAACAAGAGCAAAGCCTTTTTCACTCAAAAGAAGAAAATCAAAGTATTTTCTTGAGACTTGTTTTGTTTGTATCCACAGCACTTTCAAACAGCTGCCTCCAGTTATTTCATAATAATCATCACCGCTAGTTAAAAACCACACTGGCCTGCTCACTGAAATTAGAAAGTGAGGCTTTTAGAAAGTACACAATTAAGCAAAAGCCTTTTATCATTTTAAAGATGAATGCAAAGCATTTAATTAACACTCACTGAAAAAATAAGATAATGGCTTACTTGACTGTGATGGGAAATACAGAGATTTAATCTGAACACTTGGATCAAGTCTGAGTGTCTAACTCCCGTTGGACACAATGTTATCACATTCATGCTTACATCATCACCTCCAGTATGCCGAATAATATGGCCCCAAATTTAGATCCACAGATTGTAGCAAATACCAGTGTCACATGAGAGAAACAACAACACCGGTACCATTTTAGAGTCCCATTAAATATTTAAAAGGGGGTGGGGGGGTGTATGTGGTGTGTGGGTGTGTGTGTATGTGTATATGTATATGTATATGAATCATGAAGCTATTTTCAGTCATTCAAATAACAGCCATCACTGTCCACTGTTTTTCTAGAGTCATGGTAGAGAGGAAAAGCAACATAGTACATGCTCCAAGAACAAGGCAGACTCCTCATAAAAAGCATAGTGAGATTTTCCTCTTTTGTATCTAAAATACTCAGGCCTTACACATTCCAATTTTAAAAAAATCAACCTGTCTTTTCATCACGCCATTTACAAAGTGGCATTATCTGTAAAACTTGCAACTTTGCTCCATAAAACGTGTCCTGTGATGATAGCAAATAAACCCTTTCTGAGTCAAATTCATACTTTAAACATCGTCGTTTCGCCACCCAATATTATATAATTCTAAGAATTAATCATATTTAAGTGTTTGCTGATCTTCAGAATTTAAAGCTAACCGACACACACACACACACACACACCCCTTTTCTCACTGTCTCTCTGTACACTGTGTAAATATTGACTGGGTGCAAAAGCAATAGCAACAAACTACTGTCCAGAGTTAAAATTGTTCTTGCAATTGTCTGAAGCCCTGCACAATATGTTAAAATACACCGGGAGAACATTTAATTCACTGGAAATATTTTTAATACTGCTTTTGTCCTCAAACTCAGTAAATATTCATTTTAACCTTTCAAATTTTGTTTTAACCATTTACTGATTATGTATTTTTCTTAGAGCTGGCTTGAGATGGAAGTTAAAGAAACATCACAGAGCAGACGTAGAATGATACCAGAGGTATTGTCTGCGTGTGGAATTATGACAAGTAATGATAGTTTGGAGGGCAAAGTCACATGCTACTTTGGGTCAAATGCATACATATCAAATGATTACAATCATTCAAAAATCCAAAAGATTAATAAATCAATCTAGATACTTGCTTAATTTAGCCCATGTCAGAGACTATTTATCTGTGTAAAGTTAAGAACATGGGCAAGTTGTTTTCAGGATTGAGGTCTACAGGCCTGATCCTGCAGCAGTAAAGTCAATGAGAGTTTTGACACTAATGTCAGTGAGTGTAGGATCAAGACCTATGCATGCCTGCATGTGTAAAAACATAAGAATTGCCAGACTGGAACAAAACAATGATCCATCTAGTATGGCATCCTATTACCAGGAGTGGCTTCAGAAGAAGGTTAAAATGAGCATACGCACATATACAGAACTCTATCTAGATAGTAATATTTTACACTGTATTTTTACACTTTAGAAACATGTGTACAGCTTGTCATGCCAACAAAGCCGCATTCAGTTGAACTGAAATGGAGACGTGTATGTAAGGGGGAGATTTTGCTGGCTTTTTTTTTTTTTTTTTTACAGATATTGATTTATATATTTACATGCACATCAACTTTGGAGATCCTATTTGCCCATTCAACCAATGCAAGATCCCCCCCCCCCCAATCATAAAACTAAATTGTGGGTGAATAAATGTTGTGCCTGGGCTGGTATATTTTAAGGCCATCATGAATGGTTGGGGGATATATGTACAGTACACACAGCAGGCTGGGGACATCAGAAACATACATCATCGTAGTGTCAAATAAAGTTCCTTTGCAGAAAACAAGAAGTTGTGATGGGTGTGCTGGAGGCTTTCCCTGCCTTCACCACTGACAGACATGTCATTTTGTACATATGCCAGTAAACACAGGAGATAGCAGGTTCCCACACGTTATACAAATGCACTAGTAGCATCTGCTGCCCACGCACCCTGCATTGGTGGCATCCCATGCTGACACCCCATTTATTCACATTGTCCACAGTACTAGCACCAGAGCCTATGCCCTCTGGGCTGACAGCACCCGATGCTCAAACACCTGTGCCAATGGCCCTCGGTATCCATGCATTCTACATCGATAGCACCTGGTGCTCATGCCCCACACCAGTGGCACTCAGTACCCCCATCCCATATTGGTGACACCCTGTATGCCCCATACTAGTGACACCCAATGTCCTATATCAGAGACACCCAGTACCCAAACCCCATACCAGTGACTCCTAGTACCCCACATCCAACACCAGAGACACCTGGTACCCAATGTCCCATACCAGTGGCACCTAGCACCTGACATCCAACACCAGTGGCACCAGTGCCCCATACCTGTGGCTCCAAGTACCAAACTCCAGACACCAGTGGCGCCTGATGCTCACACACTCTGCAGCTGTGGCACCCCTGCCCCCACACTGACCAGACCAGTGTCTCTGCCCCACTGGCACCAGGTGCGCCACCCAACCTGCAGGTGGCGCTGTGAGCTGAAAGGAGACAGGGTCTGACTCACCGCAATGAGGGCCGAGTTCCTCTGCCCCTGTTCGGCCGCTGAGCTCGACTGCTGCTGCTGCTGCTGCTGCTCCCCGTTGATCCCACTTCTGCCCCCAGCAGCCCCGTTGCTGAGCAGCTGCGGGTGATAGTCCGGCGGCGCGGCGGAGGGAGCCGGGCCGGCGCTGCTCGCCCCCTTGCTGTGCTTGCCGCCCTTCCTGGCCCCCTGGCCGTGCTGCACCAGGTTGAGCAGCTGCAGGGTGCTCTCCCGCTCGCGGTCCGAGCTCTCCGCCCGGCCCCGCTCGTAGCGTCCCTCGCAGCTCTGGTGGTGCTGGCGGCAGACGGCGATGCGGGCTCGCAGCCGCTCCACGATGGCGCTGTGCACCCGGGGGGCCACCGAGCCCCCTCCCAGGAGACCGGCCCCGAGGTCCGGGGCCTGGGGGGGAGCCGTGTCCCCCATCCTGCCGGACAAGCTGCGGCGGCTCGCGGCTCCGGCTGAGTAGCGCCTGCGATGCTGCCCCTGACAACTCCGGGCTCTGTTCTCACTGCCACATGGATGGGGACGGAGCGGGAGGGGTGGGCTGGCCGGCTGGAGGGGGAGAAGGGAGCCCGGGCCAGGCAGTCCCCAAATCTCCCCCACCCCCACCCTTAGCAGTCGGGCTTGACCTCTCGGAAGGAGTTGGCCAGAGCTGGGGTGGGGGCGGGCTGGGACCGACCCGCGATCGCTAGGTATTTGCCCACATAGAATTCAATCTGAGGTACGGGTTGCGTCCCAAGACGGCGGATGACCCTTTGAAGGAGGGAGATTAAAACAGATCAGAACGAGGGGGGGTGTGAACGGCTCATGGATGCACAGAGCAAAAATCCCGGGCGGGGGGGGGGGGAGGAGGGGAAGAGACCTTTCTAAAGGGGAATAATAATAAATCAAACCACCAACCCACTGCCTTAAAAAAATCAATCCCCCAGATGGAGGGACTCCCCCTCCCCAAGGAGTGAAACTTGGCGGCTTTATTTCATTCTGTAATTTGGGGGAGGAGGGAGAGCTTCTTTAAGGGGAAATGTCTCCAGAGGAAGAAATTGCAGCGAAGGGGCGCAGGAACTCAAAGATGGTCCCTTGTTTTGGTTCGTTTTAATTTGGTCGAAAGGAGTTTTTTTAATCAGCCTTCAATAAACGTGCAGCTAAAGGGGCGGGAGGAGGAGGAGGAGGTTCAGATGAGTTAAGTCTTTGTGTTTTCCCGTCTCTCTCTCTCTCTGCTCTCCAGTCTTCTTGTTTTATTACTGTCTCCAACTGTCTGCTGCTAATGTTGTAGCTCCCCTAAAAATAAAAGAGGTGGATCCCCGGTTGGTAACAATGTCAGTAATTGGACTTTCAGACCATGATTTGCTTTCTATTAATCCAGCCACTGTGTAAAATCCATATTAAGTGTTTATATCCACCCCCGATCCCCCGAGCAATAAAAGCAAACTAAGCACGTAGGCAAATATCACCTTTAGCATATTTCCCCTTCTACTCCACTCCCTCCCATATTTCAGTTTCAAGTCACAATCTCAAGAAAAGCACGAGAAAACACACACACACATCTCGATTTTCAGAGCAATTACAAATGATAGCGAAACTTACAAACTTCCAGCATTTCGCACCCAGAGTCGTCCACTGATTTTCCTTTGTGTTTGTGTATATTCCATCCCCCAAACAGTGGGCCTGAGTGTTTCTGCTGCAGGAATCAGCGATGACTCTGTTGGATTCCCCCACTTGATAAGTGAAAAGTACCTTGTAATAACCCTTTCTCTTTCTTGTCTGCTGTTAGCTGCTTTGCTGATACTGGCTCACTGCACGGGGGTTGCGGGTACACACAGGCTTTCATTGTGCTCGGATAAGACAGAGCGGCGGCGGAGGAGAAAGCGTCTTGGGAAGCCCTAGTGGAAGGCCGGTGTCACGGCAGGAAGGAGTAAAAGGCACGGAGAAGAGGCAAAAGAGAAACACGAAGCCTCCAAGCGGCAAAGGAGGTGAACGAAGAGAGAAGCAAATTCTGAACTATGATCCCAGTGATTTATTTGCACGGATGGAAGCCAAGGAAATACCCCTTTCCATCCCCAGGTTTATATGCTACTTCTTCCCTGGCTCCGGATGTCCAATAACGTCTCTTATTCGTAGGGTATGCATCCAGCCCCTTGTGCAATTACTAGGAGTTTCACAGTTAAATCACAGCAAGGAACTCTCTTAGCAGCAGGATTTCTCACCAGTATAAGTGGAAAAACAAAAGCGGTCATTCTTGTGCAATGCCCTGTGTAAATAGCTGAGCAGACCAAGGGTCTTTGTGGTCAAGACTGGGATTCAGGAGCTTCGGGTACAGTTCCCAGCTCTGACACAGACTTCCTGTGTGTGCTTGGGCAATTAATGTAGGCCCAGGTCTTTACATGCCTAATTCCCATTCAAAGAAGTAGGAGTTAGGCACCTAAATATCTTTAATGATCTAGGCTCGAACCTCTGTTTCAATCCCCCTCTGTAAAATGGACATATTAATACTTCGTTTGTCTGCCTTCTCCATTTACGCTATAAGATCTTTGGGGCCGGGGCTGCTTCTCGTGATTATGATTGTACAGCACCTAGCGCAATGGGGCCCCTCATTGTTATTTGGTAGTACATTTTGCCAGTTTCACTCCCCTCCCGGCCACCTACCCCTTTTGCAGTGCGAGGGAGACCCTGTCACTGCTTACTTAATTTTCTTAAAAAACAAGGAAATTAAATGTAAAACAATATTAATGCAAAATTTAGGTCACAAATTTAAAATGCAAAAATTTTAAATGAAAAAGTTAAGCTTCTCTTATTAACATGAACTCTTCCACATTGCAGTCAGATGGTTAATAGTCAAATAGGATTTAAAATATATATTCTAAATATATGCAAATTAATATTACTTTACAGAGCATGTTTAAATGTTGTTGACTTCTATTCACTTACCATTACATTAATGTAGTCTTTTGAATTCTGAAGTGATCAGTTTAAGTAATATTAAGTAAGAAATTAGAATTTTATTTGATGGACTAATGTTGTAGTGGAATCAATATTTTGTATTATTTTAAGGGGTACCATAAGTTCCTCTCCACTCTGCAAAAGGTAACATATATAATAATGGAAGATGGGATAGCGGGGAAGGCTGCTAAGCAGGTATACATCTTACCCACTTCAGACAAATGTGTTTGAGGCGCTCTGGGAATTCTAGCTGGCCACAGAGGTGGAGCTGTTTATTCTATGGGGGCAGTGCTGCACTACTAAACTCCATGTAACCCTTTGGAGCAAGTGCCTGTAGGGTTCTGAAATACCTCTTTGGCCACCATTCTCACCAGCTTCTTCCTTTCCAGATACTGAGTGCACCTGGAGAAACCCATCAACAGCCTTAATTGCACTGAGTTACCTTTGAAAAGGATATCCTGGTCTAAGTCCTAGGAATTAAGGCCCGGCTTTTTGGAAATTGGGGAAAGCCCTCTCAACCCCCACCACTGCTTAAACAGTATTCTGTTGGGAAATACATGCCAATATTCCATGCACCTGTAACAACTAATGGCTAATGTCACTGCAGCTACTGATCTGCCCTCACCCTACTGCCTTGCCCTACTCCTTGGTTTTGCTCATATGGGGGGGGGACGGGGGGACTGAAAGGGACAATTGTGATGCACAAGAGCTGGAATGTGCGTCAGTAAATGGGAGTGTACCTAAACTGGTACAATCCACAACAGCCAGTAAAAAGTGTAATTACACTAATGTCTCTCTCAGTTTTGCCACCTGATCTGTCAGTCTTCTTGCAGCAGTTTCCCTGGTGTAAGTAGTCTCACCTTGCTGTGTGGTGGGTTTCGTGCCAGAGTGATAATCAATTTGTTTCTGTACTTCCCTCAGTAAAGTGAATATTTTTTCTATCGTGGACTAAAGAAATTATTTTTTAATGAACCCCTTTTTATTTTGGGTGGGGTAAAAATATGAAGTATATTAAAAAAATAGTACAAAGTAGTCATTAAAGGTAGTATATGGTTTCTAGCCAACACAGGAGTAGGCACATAGCTAAAAGAGGAAACTTCTCTTACTCTATGTTAAATACTGGTTATTAATCATTCTTTTTCTTGCATGGAGGAGAAAGAAATGGTGGAAAAAGGTGGAAAACATGTTCATTTTTATTAAAATACATCCCTTATTTGGTCAGTGTAGCTTAACTGAATAGGTAGCAGTAGATATCTTCCATTATGCAGTACAAAATTATATCTTTTTCAAAATCACTTTTCACAGTTGTTCTTTTTAACAATGATGTGCTCAAAGTTCTAGACATGAACAGTGTAAACTGAAGCATGGTAAATGTTAGATACAGAAAACCTCTTGACCGCTAACAAAACATGGGATTGAAAAATCAGTATCATTACCCACTTTTGCAAAGGAGGTTAAAGATACAGACTTCTTGTTGCAAAACTATATTCATCTGCAAAGATGAAGACTATTAAAAATATCAAAAAAAAAGTTACATGGAAGGAAAAGTAGGATGCAACAATAAAGTGGACCTGTGTAATAATTTCACCCTCATGTATTAACTATGAATGCCTGGGGCACAATCATAACTGGTGTATGGTGTGCATTTGACAAGGTGGTGTGTAATGTAGTACAGAAGTTTTGTTCTTCTGGTGCACAGTATAAGAGGCTTGGTCTTCCTAAAAAGTGATGTGATCGGGGCCAAGTTTAGTAGGATTTTGCTCACGAGTATGATAAAAAAAAAAAAAATCACTGAAGGATATAAGTGCCCCTCCTTTGACTCAGACAGGCTTTGCATCAGGCCCTAAATAGCAATGAAAAAAAGGGGAGAGGGAAGCAAGTCATCACTGCAGAAAGCAAAGTTACTCATACCTTTGCCAAACATCTTGTGGGATGGTCATATACAAGTGCTAGCAGGGGAAAAGGGGGGGGGGGGAGCAACTGGGTATCTACCAGAGGTAATCTAGAGGGTGATTAATATATTGACATATTTGGCATACACATTTTATTCTGACAATGTGCAGTTAGTGACAAGAAGGTCACTGGAATCTATGCAATTGAAGTATATGGATACTACCTGTGAGTAGATCATGTTTTTAACTTAATATGGATTCACTTTACTGTGTTGATTAAAAAAAATATTTTTAACCTCAAACTATCCTTGAAACATGCTCAGCCATAAAACCACCACTCCTAGAGTGACAAGCATGTATAACCAGAGGAGTATTAGAATAGTGAATACATAGCACTGTTAGGTTCTCTTCATAGGTATGATCAGAAAACAAAAACATTCAGTTTAATATCTGTTCCTGTGTAGGGTATAAACAAATAGCTCAACAACAAAAAATGTCCTTCTCTTTCCCAGGAGGTAAGAACAATGAAGTAGTTATCCTCTTCCACAACTCAAGCAAAAAAAGAGTATCATCTACCTTTTGCCTGGTCACTAGTCTCTGCTCTACCAATCCCACCATTTGCTTTCTTTAACCAAGGGGTTAATGTACACATCACTTAACTCTTCCTAGATCTCTGAAGATCCAGAGGAGAGAAAGTTGGGTTAGGACTTTACCTGGTCCAGAGAGGTACTACACCCCATCACACACACTAGTAGACACAATACAAATAAGGTTTTATGCACCTTCCCACCTGTCAGCCAGGCAATTACTATTCATATTTAAGTCTACAGGGGTATGATGCAATTTATACTTTCTATTGAAGTATTCCTACCCCAAAACACGTTAATTGGGGCTTACCATCTTTCACTTACTCTGCCATCAAGCTGGGCATCAAGTTTTATTTCAGGGATACATAGGTACTTGGACGCTAGTCTTTTTAACCACATAGGAAAGTTCAAGTAATCTAGGCATAACAGAAGGTTGTTTACTTCATAAAACATCTTTAAATCACTATTTTGACATTTAAAATTAAGGGGTATAAAAGAATATGCTGCTTTTTTTTCCTTCTATATGTATGGCAATTTACAGGCACAGCTACAGACAAATACAATGCAGCCTAAGAAAACATCCTGAAAAGACTTTGGAGACATTTTTGTGGACCGTTGGATATCACAGCTAATTAGAGATTTACACAAAGCTTCTTTCAAAGAGATGCATGACCATTCAGTCCATTTTCTCTTCTTGAAAGAAATCTGCGTCATTCATATATTCTTCCAGATGATCATATCTCTGCATATAAAATAAAACCAGGTCAATTCATCAAAAACAGCAACTGAATGAAGCAAATACATTGCTTGTTGTGCCAAGCTTAATTCATAAACAAGCAGCAGCACTGATTTAAAAGCAGAGAAAACCAAAGCCTAGGTCTACTCAGGTAATTTGTCCTATACTGTTTCATGAAGCTTTAAGAAACTGAAATAATGAAGAAAAATTGATCCTGATACAGAAACACTGGTGGCTTACCCATGAAATACATCTCACTATCTAGGTCAGGAGTAGGAAATCTATGGCACGGGTGCCGAAGGTGGCACGCAAGCTGATTTTCAGTAGCACTCACACTGCCAGGGCTCTGGGCACCACTCTGGGGGGCTCTGCATTTTAATTTAATTTTAAATGAGCTTCTTAAACATTTTAAAAACCTTATTTACTTTATATACAACAATAATTTAGTTATATATTAAAGACATAGAAAGAGACCTTCTAAAAACGTTAAAATGTATTACTGGCACGTGAAACCTTAAATTAGAGTGAATAAATGAAGACTCGACACACCACTTCTGATAGGTTGCCAACCCCTGATCTAGGTGTACATGCATCACTGATGCAACTTTTTTTTTTTTTTTGCTTTTAACCAAGACCCAAGTATTGTAACATGTAGCACATGAACGGACTACTGCAGCAGCACATAAATACAAGAATAAAAATAAATTAATATGTATTATATTGTTAATAATGTTACATTGTAAATTAAGTTATGACATTAACATGGGCTCATTTTGCCAAAAATATTTATGCTTTAAAAAATAATTTTAAAAGGGACCTATTATTTCCACTGGAAGTTGCAAAAATGGGTTCATTCCGAGAGAGGTGACCTGAAAGTCACATTTTTAAATGGTCAAAGACCCTGATTTTGTTTGGAAATTTGAATTTGAAATCCAGTGGATGAAAAGTTGAACAAGTATATAAGCTGGAAGTATTTTAAATGGCCCAGCAAAGCCCTCCGTCTCTGATTTACACTTTTTTTCCCCCTCTTCAGTTTAAGAATTTCCCTCCTTTGAGTCAAGTTGCTGGGTCTTTCCCAATATTTTCTCACATATTGACACTATTAATAAAAGTTGTACAGGCCAAATTCCATTCTTGGTTACACTTGTGTAACACTGTTGCCTTCATATTATGCTTTGAATTAGACCTGTGTAAACTCAGAATCTTTAACTGTAATTGGAACTAAATAAATTATTTTGCTAGTGCTGTGGAATAGAATCCAGCTCCCCTATCTTACCTGTCCAGCAGCACTAAAAAGAGTAAAAATCAGTAAGATATTTGCTTACTTTGGTGACTAAAATAAGACTGATTTTTGCAAGGAGCAGCTTTGTTCTGTAAATAGGTACTATTTGAGTCACTTTTTCAGAGCAGAACTGCACTTTATGGGAAGTTATTACAAGTCTTGCGTGGCTGTCTACTTTTTACCATCTTGAATGAACTACAGTCGACCACAAATGCACAACTTCTTACAATGTATTGCTTAGTTAAAACACAGACATTTTATTTAGCATTGCTGTCACTACCTCCTTTGAGACAAAGGAATTAACTCAATTACAGAATCCAGCATACCTCCTGAATCCAGCGACTTTCTTCCAATTGATTGAAAAGCCTGTCGACTGTGTCTTTGACTGGCTCATCCTGAATGCTGTCCACCTCTGTAACCGAGCAGCAGCGCTGATACAATTTGTATTTAAAATGTTTTAGGTTATGATAAACCCTTGTACGATTTGCACACACACTGCCAACCTTCAAAACCTATATAAAAGTGAACAAACTTGTTTTATCTAAGATAAATTAACATGAAGCAATGATCATTATGACAATAAAATGTATGACTAAATCCATTTAAAATTTTTAAATAATGAAGTAAACAGCCTTTGCTACTATAGGATTTACTCTATTTTATAAGTAACTAGTGTAGAAGCCCGTGTACACGGGCCAAAGTGCTTAATGCTGTTTGTCCGGGCCATGTCTATGGCTCGCGGCAGCGCACGCACGGCAGCCATTTTGTGCCGCTGAACTACAACTCCCAGCATGCTGTTTGTCCGGGCCGTCTACTGCGCATGACGGCTTCGGACAAACATCCTCTGGCCTTTTATTATATAGGATGTAGCCTCCACATTCTTTGCACTCCAACCCTGCTGAGGCAATGACTGGTGATTCAGTGCAACTGAAGTTCCATCTGCCCCTGTTCCTCAAGAACCACTATGCACTGCTGTGCAGGAAAAGTGAAATGCTGCCAATGAGTCCACCTGAGCAACTTGGTTACAAAATCCCCTAAAATGTTTACACTGATGTTTGGAGGAAAACTGATTAAAACTGGTTAATACTTCCTACCTGCTGGAGTCATAAAATGTAGCCACTTCAACATTTATGGAATTAAAGTTTATGAAATAAAGTCTGGATTTATTAAGAATAAAAGCTCACCTGTGGCTCTGCAGCCACATGCAGTTCTTCAGAAGCTGATATGCAGCTCATTGTATAGGCACCGACTCCAGGGTTGGCGCTCCATGCGCCAACTTTCCAATGTGCCGGGGTGCTCACTGCTCAACTCCTGGTTCTGCCACTGCCTCTGTCCCCGCTCTATCCCTTCCCACCCTGCATGCCATGAAACAGCTGATCAGGAGATGCGGGGACAGGGAGGCACTGACTGGGGCTGCCGGTGGGCGATGTATTGGCAATGTACACTGGTGTTCTCAGGCTCAGGTTAGCCACCCCGATATAGATTGTTTGTTGTTTTTTTGTATGTTAATGCTGTAATGCTTGTATCCTAAAAGTAAGTGTACTGAGCCTGTGAGAGTTGGCTGGTCATTGAGAGCGTGAACTGTAGGTGCTGGATTCAGCTCAGATGTGCTGGGACAATCTCACTGAACTGCAGGAGGACTGAAAGCCTAAATCTCTGGTTTGGAGGCCCAGACCTAAAGGGACATCACCCACTGAGGAGTGATGCCTGGAGTCCCAAGGCATAAAGAGGCCCCCTTGAGCAGATGACAAAGGGGGCAGAAGTGCAGTTAACCCTGGAACCATGACATCTTTTACTGACTTTTTTCTGGTCTTAAACAGGGAGTTTATCCTTGTCCTGGATAATTCATTACCTTGAATTTAGGTGGGGGTTTTGATGTCTGCCCTTGGAGACCCATGTGCTTCCCTAAGGCAGCAATACAAGATTTACGACTGGATCGTAACACACTCTACACTGACTTTGTCCTCACAGGTCATTAGGATTTATTGCTGTCCTGTGACAGCTAAAGCAAAAGAGGAAAATTAGATTCAGGGACTTACTCCCATCACCCTGGTATAGAACAGCCCAAATCTGTTAATTGTCAGGCACACTACAAGGCTCATCTATTTTCCTAGGTTTTCAGTGAGCTGCAAGTTATGGTCTAACTGGTTATCTGATTTAAATTTTGTGGACTGGAGTAAATCTGGAAATCTTAACTAGCTGAATGAGATTAATTTCTTTACTTTTAAATATCTATGCAAGTGTCTAGAGCCTTAGGATAGGGGATTTCAAATATGAATTTTATAAGAAAAGAATCAAGTTTTAAAATTTACAAATGATGTTAAAATAGTGTTAAAAATTGTTCAGGAAATGGTGAAAGATATGGATTAATAAAATTCAAGAAGTTCCCTATAAAATCAGATTCAGGTATTCTAACAGAGAAATTAAAGAAATACTGATATTCTGTAGAACAGTATTTTTGGAGTAGACTTCATAGAAGGTGTAGATAAACTTGAGACCATGCATTAAATTTCCATTTTATGGTGGAAATAGATGAATAGTGTTTTCACCAGACACTAGTCAATCAATAATTACTTGCCTCCCTCTACCCAAGGTTCTTCCAAGGTTGTAGCTCCAAAAAGGTCAAGATTGATGGTGAATAAAGATTCAGACATCTGAATTCAGGGCAACTAAAAAAAACCAACCCCATGCACATGAGCCTGGGGGTTTAGTTATAGGATGGGATTATCTCTCAGTGTTTCACCATCTGAAACATACAAAGCATCAACCAAGAACACAGAATAATAATAAAAAAAAAAATTACCTGTTTGTCATGCGACATAAAGTCATCTGTTTCCAAAGTTCTATAGTTGTACAGCTTCCCTGACAACAGCACATCAAATTTACAGTACCGATGCAATTCACAAGCTTGACAGGATCTACTTATTGGAGTCTTCATTACTATGCGGACTTCAGGGTAACAATCCACTCGCTCCTACAGAGATATAGTACATAAAACTCTTCAACAGGATATTCCCTAAACCAAGGCAAAAATTCTTGACTATGTGAGGTGCTGAGTGCCCTCAACTCCAAGGTCTTCAGAGCACTAGCCAACCCCATTTATATTTCCATTTGTTTCACTTTATTAGATCCTATTTCAATTATTCTCCTCATTCACATGCATGAGACTGAATTATTTCACACTGATTTCCTGTTCTAAATCATATGAACTACAATATGAATTTCTTGGAAGATATACAATTTTTGTACTGCTTTGTTTCTTTAAAAGAAATCTGCAAAAATGTATTGTGACAGTGTAACTATCTGTCAAAAGATGCTCTTTGAAATGCGCATGTGGGGCATCTACCGAAGTCAGTGGAACAAATATTAATATATCTTTCAGGGCAGAATCTAGCTAGAATTACAGGAAAGTAGCCATGATGTATTTATACACTACCCCTCAATAGTCAGATGTGTATTACCATGTAATTTGTGCAATTAGCTACTGGACACACATGCTAGACTCACAGCTAATTAAAGTATGCAGAAATGCATACATACTAAGGGGCAAGATCATGCCCCAAAATATGGAAAGACAAATAGTTATTAGGAATTGCATTTTCAGTTAGGAGTGTATGGAAATTTTTTGACACCTGAAGCCACTGTATTGACCAAGACAGAAGCTAGATACCTTATATCGTTCTTTCCAGCGACTTCTAGAGATTAAGTTTTCAAGACGAGGTTGAATAAAGCGGTCATCCAAATAATGGAGTGAGGTTAGCATTTCTTGTGCATATCTCTTTTGCCTTGTTCCATCTGTTCAAAGAAAGAGTCACTATAATACAATATATGATGTTCAGTGAATGTATGTTTCTTCCAGCCACGGAATCTTCAAGGAGATGATGAGTCTACACACTGAAAAGCATCCATAATTATATACTGATTGAAGAACAATATCCCTAATAATCATTGAGATTATTTACAATAAAATCTGTTGTCCATGAAAGCTACACAAATCATTAAAATTAACTTTGATATATTCATAAAGACACCTGTCCAAAGCAGGTAGAGCACAATAATAAAAAGTAGAATAGAAATAAAAAACTCAAAATATGAATGAATTGCCCAAAGATCATTCAATATGAGAACAGTCAATCTCAGAATATAACCACTCACATTTATCAAAAGTCTGGAAAAAACAGATGCTCCTGTCATTTTCTCTACAATGTTTGTAATGTAATTGCTCCATGAATCATATTTACAGACCCTTTATGTTAATTCCTAGACAAAAAGCTAGGTGAAGAGGGAGTTATGGTTGAGAGTACATAATAGTAACATTACATTAACGTAATTAATCCCAAAACATTGCTTATATGCTGAACTTCTTATAAATGTAATAATCTGAATTTCCTGGATTTGTAATCAGTCTCAACTTTCCATTATTAGCGATGTCATACTAAAATGCACTAATTATTATTCTGAGGTCACAGATTAAATTACAATGTTTTTTTTAAAAAAACAAAACAAACAAACAAACAAAAACATAGGTTTCCCGCCCCCACCCCCATTCTCCTACTCAATTATAACATCACAGAACAAATTAAAGTTAGTAAATATGACCAAATTAATCTGATCGTTGGATCTAATTATATTACAAGTATTTTTCTAAAACATAGTTAAAACTTACTGAAATTTTGTACATAGGCTATGTGGAAAGTTTGAAGAAATAGTGCCTGTTCGCCAATTATTAAGATAGTTCAAGACAAAAAGTGTGACACCACTGTGCTAAAATGGCTCATTTAAAAATATTTAAAACTAATTAACAGATTTACCTGCAAGTCCTCTTTGGAAGATATTGTGTGTGATTCATAGAGATTCATAAATTCCAAGGCCAAAAGGGACCACTGTTATCATCCAGTCTGACCTCCTGTACAGGTCACAAACCGTCCCTAAAGTAATTCTTTGACATACCTTTCACAAAAATATCCCATTTTGATTTAAAATTGGTCAGTGATGTAAACTGTTCCAATGGTTAATTACTCTGAGTTAAAAATTTGTGCCTTAATTCTAGTCTGCACTTGATTGTGTTATCCCTTTCTCTAATAAAAAGAAGAGCCAATTATTAAATGCGTTCCTCAGGCTGATTGTAGTTCCTTAACCATTTCTTTGTCAAACTAAACAGACTGACTACCCTGAGTCTACGCCACTGTAAGGCATGATTTCTAAATCCTTTCATCATTCTTGTGGCTCTTCTCTGAACCCTCTTCACTTTATGAATATCCTTCTTGAATTGTGAATACCACAATTGGACACAATGTTCCAGCAGCAGTTTTATCAGTGCCAAATATACAGGTAAAATAAATTCTCTGCTCCTAACTCAAGAGTCTCCTGCTTATGCAGCCAAGAATTGAATTAGTCCCTTTTGGCCAGAGCATGGCACAGGGAGCTCCTGTTCAGCTGGTTATCCACCACAACCCCCAAGTCTTTTTCAGAGTACAGTAAAACCTTGATATAACGGACTAATTCGGGCAAGGGGGTGTCCGTTAAAGCCGAAAGTCCGTTACATAATAAAGTAGGTTTTCCGAATGTGTATGTTAAAAAATTGACAAATTAGTTAGTTTACCTGGTTTTACTTTTGTAGACACGTTTGTGTAATTAAAATTATGTATGTATGAGAAGTTTAATTTCACAGAAAAGTTTTTTATACAGTAGACTCTCGATTATCCGGGATGATCGGGAAAACCTTAATCCCGGTTAATAAAATCCCGGATAATCACGCATCTACTTGGGGGGGGACGGGGGGGAGGGCTTCCTACACCCATGCTGGCTGCAGGCTGAGACCCTTGGGGTTTCCCCCTGCTGGCCCCTTGCCAGCCGGGGTCCTGCCTCCTGCCCCAGTCTGCTCCTGCTGTCAACCTGGGTTCCCTGCACCCAGGCTGTCAGCGGGAGCTGAGTGGGGCAGGTGGCAGGAGGCTGGGGAGAGAGCCCAAAGCGGCGGCGGGCTCAGCACTCAGCCTACTGCTGCTTTGGGCTTCCCCCCAGGCTCCTGCCAGCCGGGGTCTCAGCCCGCTGCCAGCCTGGGCTTCCTACACCCAGGCTAGAAGCAGGCTGAGACCCCAGCTCGTAAGGGGCCAGTGGGAGAAGCCCCAAAGCAGCGGCAGGCTAATGCTGAGCCCGCCGCCACTTTGGGGCTTCCCCTACTGATCCGTTTAGACATCCCGGTTAATCCGCAGCCCGGTTAACCCGCACCCGGATAATCGGGTGTCTACTGTAACAGTGAATTAATAACAAAAAATAACCTGTTAATTTAATTATAAGCAAATCTTGGTTAAAAGCATTTTAAAATTAACAGGGTGTTAATTTTCACATATGACATACGGACCGGAAATTTTGTCCATTAAATCCAAAGTCCGTTAAATCGAGGTCCGCAAAATTGAGGGTTTACTGTAATTGCTTTCCAGGATAGACTCCACCATCCTGTAAGCATGGCCTACATTCTTTGTTCTGAAATGTACTTTAAACCGATTGGAGAGCTCTCCCGTCAGTTGAGTTAATCCACTTCCATGCAAGGAGGTGGTGATATTGACAGGAGAAGCTGTCAACTTAGCACCATCGACACCAGCGCTTAGGTCAATAGAACCACATCGCTCAGGGGCATGGATTATTCATGTCCCAACCAACATAGTTACACCTAAGTAATTCTGTAGTGTAGACTTGGGCTAAGTCTCTTCATAGATCCCATCCAGAGGGTTTGTCTACATTGATAACTGAAGGATGACAACTTTTGTCATTCAGAGGCATTTAAAACAAAACCAAACCAACACACATCCGAAAGAAAGTTTTGTTGACGAAAAGCGCTAGTGTGAACAGCGCTTTATCGACAGGAGCACTCTCCTGCTGACAAACAGCGGCTACACTGAATGCCTTTTAGCGGCACGGCCATGTCACTAAAAGTTGCGTAGTATAAACAAAGCCTAAATCTCTACATAGCAAGACCTTTAGATCATTCTCCCCACTTCGCAGATGGAGTAAACTGAAGCAGAGAAACGTTAAAGTGATTTTCTTAAAGTCATACAAGCAAGTCAGTGGCAGAACGGGGAACAGAACACAGGAATTCTAATGCCCAGACCCACACTAACTACCAAACAGGACTTCCTTGTGCATAAATATCACAATGTTTTACCCTATAGGCACTACATTTTCTGCAATGTAATGTTACTTACCATACAATGAGCTCAAAAAAGTGTCATCAATTGTGTTGATGAGGAAAGCTTTTACAACTCTTTGGAAGTGCACATAATGATCACAGCGAGAGACTGGAAAAAATGCAACCAGATAATGCAATTAACAGTGTAAAAGAGCCTCACAAGGAACAAATTCATATATGACCATACAAGTTTCATGCAAAAACTGATAAAGAGCTACCTAATCTCAAATACTATAATGTTTTAAAAATAAATTTTCAAGTATTCAATTTTCAAAATTTCAATTCAATATAAACTTTAAAAGTCCTCTGTTTCTGTATAAGAAATTTACCATACAAGCCATACACACACACACACATACCACCACCACCCCCCCCATATACATATATCCTTCCACTAGGTGATTACACCTTGGAGACAGTGGTGTGACACAAATTCTCTTGAACAACACATAGCAATAACACAGAATAGTTAATGAAATAAAGCAAAGGATGCTGTATCCAAGAGAAACTACCCCCCCCCCCCCAAAACAGTAAGAGAAAGGAATGAAATGATTACATATGGTTATGGAAGCTACAATGCAGCCACAATAAGTTATAGCTTTTTTGAATTTTAATTTTCTACTTTCAACCTATCATGCACTTTCATACTATTTTGAGCAAATATAGATAAGTTCTAATAAACACCAAATCATGGATTTACAAGCAAAGTATTCATATCAGCTTGTCGCTTATTTTAACCTTACAGCGTGGGATGTAATATTCCAGTAATTGGAATTTTGATGTGGGCAGTTTTTTCTCTCGTGGTTGGTTTTCATCCTCAGCAAGTTCTTCTGTACATTCTTCCTCATCCTCAACTATAAAGTCTTTCATACTATCATCATCAGCATTCTCAATGTCACTACTTTCTGTTGGTGTGAGTGGTAAATGATAGGATGATTCTTCTAGTATTACCACATCATCGTCGTCCTCCTCCTCCTCCTCCTCCTCCTCCTCCTAAGTAAATTAAAAGCATCTTAAAACAAAACTATCATTTCAATACTTCCCCTATGAAATTTTCCAACATTTGCATTGCTTAATAAAAATATGCAATTTTGTGTGTACAGGAACTCCTCACTTAACATTGTAGTTATGTTCCTGAAAAATGTGACTTTAAGCAAAACAATGTTAAACGAATCCATATTCCCCAAAAGAATTAATGTAAATGGGGGGAGGGGGGTCAGGTTCCAGGGAATTTTTTTTCCACCAGACAAAGGACTCTTTCTAGAGACACACACACACACCAAGTTTTAAACAAACAATTTAATACTGGTACACAGTGAGGATGATTGTGAAGCTTGGTTCAGATGGAGGAGTCAGAGGTTGGGATATTTCCCAGGGAATGCCCTACTGCTAATGAACTAGCAATTTGCTGAGCCCTCAAGGGTTAACACTCACACTCTAAAATGTAACAGGAAAGGAGAGAGGGCAGATACATACATCCTGGGAGACAGAGATAGAGATAGTAAAGTCCTGTGGCACCTTAAAGACTAACTATAAAGTTTTGAAGCATGAGCTTTCGTGGGCTAATACCCACTTCGTCGGATGCAAGCAGTGGAAGTTATCATTAGTCTTTAAGGTGCCACAGGACTTTGTTACCTCTGCTATTCCAGACTAACACTGCTACCTCTCTGATTCTAGAGATAGAGATGCGCATTCTGCTTTAAGAGTGGGGTCAAAAGTACAATGCCCTGTTAATTACATCAGCAAGGCAGCAGCTCCCTCTGTGGTGTGTCCCCTCTACTCTATGGAAGATGGGGTAAGTAGAGTGCAGGTCCGAGCAGGGGGGGAGGGAGACACCCTGACATTAGCCCCCCTCTTCTTCTCCTCCCCACCCCCAGCAAGCAGGAGTCTCAGGGAGCAACTCCAAGGCAGTGGGCAGGAGCAGCACATTGCAGTGGGGGAAGGAACATATGAAGTACTGAATGCCAGCAAGTGATAGCCTGCTGGGCAGCTGAGGAGTTAGAAGGGAGCATTGCACAAGTTTAAATGAGCATGCTCCCTAATTGATTAGCAACCTAACAATGAAACAGTGTTAACCAGGAGGACTTTAAATGAGGAAGCGAGGAATACTTGTAGCACCTTAGAGACTAACTAGTTTATTTTAACATAAGCTTTCGTGGGCTATAGCTCACTTCATCGGATGCATAGAATGGAACAGAAGTAAGATGCATTTATACACACAGAAAGAAAAAAAATTATACATTGGCATACCAATTCTAAGAGGGCTGTTAAATGTAGATGGGCTTTGTCCTCACCCACAACTATTTCACATTTGGAGACAATATATACCTTCAAGTCAGCGGAACTGCTATGGGTACCTGCATGGCCCCACAATATGCCAACATTTTTATGGCAGACTTAGAACAACGCTTCCTTAACTCTCATCCGCTAATGCCCCTACTCTACTTGCAGTATATTGATGACATCTTCATCATCTGGACCCATGGAAAAGAAGCCCTTGAGGAATTCCACCATGATTTCAACAATTTCCATCCCACCATCACCCTCAGCCTGCACCAATCCACACAAGCAGTCCATTTCCTAGACACAACTGTGCTAATAAATAATGGGCACATACACACCACCCTATACCGGAAACCTACTGACCGCTATGCTTACCTACATGCCTCCAGCTTCCATCCAGAACACACCACTTGTTCCATTGTCTACAGCCAAGCTCTAAGATACAACCACATTTGCTCCAGTCCCTCAGACAGAGACAAACACCTTCAAGATCTTTACCAAGCATTTTTAAAACTACAATACCCACTCGGGGAAGTGAAAAAACGGATTGAAAGAGCAAGAAGAGTACCCAGAAGCCACCTACTACAGGACAGGCCCAACAAAGACAAAAACAGAACACCATTAGCCGTCACCTTCAGCCCCCAACTTAAGCCTCTCCAACGCATCATCAAAGACTTACAAACTATCCTGAAAGATGATCCCACTCTCTCACAGATCTTGGGAGACAGACCAGTCCTCGCTTACCTTACAGACAGCCCCCCAACCTGAAACAAATACTCACCAGCAACCACACACCACACAACAAAAACACTAACCCAGGTACCTATCCTTGTAACAAAGCCCAATGCCAACTCTGTCCTCATATCCATTCAACTGACACCATCATAGGACCTAATCACATCAGCCACACAATCAGAGGCTCATTCATCTGCACATTGACCAATGTGATATATACCATCATGTGCCAGCAATGCCCCTCTGCTATGTACATTGGCCAAACCGGCCAGTCTCTACACAAAAGAATAAATGGACACAAATCTGACATGAGGAATCATAACATTCAAAAATCAGTAGGAGAACACTTCAATCTTCCTGGCCATTCCATTAAAGATTTGATAGTTTCAGTTTTGAAACAGAAAAACTTCCAAAACAGACTCCAAGGAGAAACTGAAGAACTGGAATTAATTTTCAAATTGGATACAATTAACCAGGGGCTAAATAGGACTTGCGAATGGTTCTCTCATTACACTAATTGATTGCATTTCCTGAGTTAATTTATCTGACACACAAATCCATTTCAAAAGGGATTTTTTTTCTCCTGCTGATAATGGCCCACCTACATTTAACAGCCCTCTTAGAATTGGTATGCTAATGTACAATTTCTTTTTTCTTTCTGTGTGTATAAATACATCTCACTTCTGTTCCATTCTATGCATCTGATGAAGTGAGCTATAGCCCACAAAAGCTTATGCTGAAATAAACTAGTTAGTCTCTAAGGTGCTACAAAGTCTTCCTCACTTTCTTTATGGATACAGACTAACACGGCTGCTATTCTTGAACCTATTTAAATGAGGAATTACTCTACCTACCACACCCACATATATATTCTCAGCCTTTGAATATTGTATGACTAAAAAGGAAAGAGATTTCAGTTGATTAACAGTCCAAACAAGTTTAATTTCACATGTAATTCATATAGATATCTTTCCTGTGTCAGTCTGTAGCAATTTTCTTAGCTTTAGAAGTCTGTTGTAGGGTACCCTGGGGAGTCCCATAGAAACGAGGCTTACACACCGTGGCTAGATGGAAAGTAGTGAGTTTATTGAAGGTAGTGACATTACAACGCCTGGTGGCCCCAGCTGCAGGCTGCCACTGATGGGGGACCTGGCACATCCAAGCAATGCCCAGGAAAGAAGCCCAGGGAGGGAACACAAACGTGGGCTTAAATACACCCACACATTTGCATTTTATACATAAACATATTTTATGACTAGCAAGCAGCAAGCACCTGATAATTACATGCTGTTTTGCCTTGTTGATTATATGCTGTCCTGCCTTAGTTTACCTGTTTAGTTTTACATGCACTTATTTTTACACAGACAGGGTAAACAACTTACACAGCTGAGAAGCTGTTCTTAAACACACAGGAGATAACAGAAACACAAGGCCATTTTTATGCTGATAACCTTAATTATGTTGTTCCCTGGAGGCGACTTTGAAGCGTAACTGCGCCCCCTACCGATTGCCGTTACAATAATTTTCCGCTCACTACAAAGTCTAAGCTACCTCAATTAGGTAGCATGTTCCTCCACTGGAGAGGTTTGGCAGCCCCCTCCAATGTGTCTATCAAGTCCTTTTAAAGAAAATGAATTTTAAAAGAAAAAAATTATGGGGGGGGGGGGGAAAGAGAACCTATCCATAACTATTTGGAGAAAATGGACAGATGAGTTCTAATGCTATATGGTCAGTCTTCTGGCTGACTATGAGAACAAACAAAAGGAGCTCTTCAGCCCTTGGCAATAAAGAAAAAGAAACAAAAGCTAACAGCATTAGAGACAGTATTACTAAATAGCTGTAACGTGTCCACTGAAAGTGTATGGGATGACACTCTTGCAACTTTTAGAGAGCTCCCAACCTATCTTGAGAGTAAAATTTTGTGAGGTAATAGGTATGAATAAACAAAGTATTGAATTTCAGAAGTAAAAACATACCTCACAACATTTACTATTACTAGATGCCCGGGTAGATCTTTGTCTTGAGAGTTCTTTTAGTTTCATTAGCCGCTTCTGTTTCCCATTAGTCAAGTCTTCTTCTGTAGTAGGGGTTTTAAAATGTTCCTGTTCTTGAGAATACTCATCTTCATCCATTATGCAATAACGTTTAGCAAATACTTTTCTAACAGGGATGTCACTGTCATCACTCCTGTCACTGTCATACATTACAGATGTGCTCGACCTCTTACGCTTCCCTGGAGCGATGCATTCATCCTCCACATCTTCTACAATTGTGTCATCATAACCTTTCTCCTCATGATCTGAAAGATTACATGTCTTAACTACAGTTTCTTGTTTTTCAACCACTTCATCTTCTGATGTAGATGAGAGTCCACCTTCTGAAGCAGATGTGGGTTCTTCATCACTATCAAGCAATATGGTCTCTCTTTTAGTCCGCCTCCAATCAACTCGAGATTTGGATGCTGGTTCTATTCTTGTGTTCCTCCTTGTTTCATATCTTCTGATAACTGGTTTTATTTCCATTGGAAAGCTACCACAATAATAGAAAAACCGAACAGTATTTACCAAAAAAAAAAAAAAACTCACCACCCCAAAAACAGAGTAGCTATGATGCAAAGATATTCAAAACAGTATGAGCATGCATTATTAATCTAATAAATCTATGATTAATGGTTTATTGCTTAGAGAAGCTCTCAAACAAAAGGGCTGAGTGCATAGCAATAATTTCATGGTAAGACATAACATTATTATAAGGTATCAAGAATTATACACACACACACCCTCCTAAACACTGCACACACCAGGCATTAGAAACAGAGGAAAGTCAAACCCACAAATAAAATGGAGGAAAAAATACCATAATTTGAAAGTTGTATTTTAAATTTTACATTTAAACGTACAGTTAAGGTGTTGAATCAACCTTAACTCTGCCCCTTAGTGGTGTCCCGAGGATGGGTGTGTGTGTGTGGAAAAAGAATGGAACAAGAAAAGGAAAATACTACAAAAAGAAATGTATCCATAACAGGAAGTCTCATCCGCTTGGCAACCAAAACACTATAATGTTTTACTCTTACAGGGCAGCTGTGCAAACCTTGGCTTCTGTAATTCATTCAACCTTCTGATGGTTTCTCTGTATTATACCCAGCACAGTGAACTCTGGACTGGAAGTTTCCTTAGTTTATTTCCAATTCAGAACCCTCCAGCTCCTCAACCCCCTGCCTGGGAGTGATACAGGGCCAGGGCTATTCAGTCCCGAAGAACCCAAGCCCTGGCAGAAGGCAGCTGAGCAGGGGAGCGTAACCACCTAGGGTGACCAGATGCCCGGATTTTCTAGGGACAGTCCCGATTTTGGGGTCTTTTTCTTATATAGGCTCCTATTACCCCGCACCCCGAGCCGGGGTCCTGATTTTTCACATATGATGCTGCGGCTGCACAGGGTTGGCAGCTTTTGCAATGGACGTGGGGGGTGGGGAAGGGGGCTCTCACCGGCTTCGATGGGAGCGGAGCCCACCCCTCAGCCGATACCCCGGGGTAAGCACGAAGCCCTTCTGCCGGTCCCGCCCCACGGCTACTAGGCGGAGATATGGCAGAGCTCTCCCCGCCCTCAGGCCTTTCCAGGCGGCCACACCCTCCCCAGCCACAGCGGCACCGAAGCGAGGCTAGTCGCCTCCGTCCGTCCCAGCGGGACGGGCCTTTCCCCAGGCCCGTCATGAGGAGACAAGTGTAGCTAGGACGCCTGGAACGGGCGGCCGGGCCTAGCATGACTCCCTCACAGACCCCCCCAGTGAGGAGGGAAAGGCAGCGGGGCCCACGCTCCGGTACCGCGTCCTCCCCCCGCTCCTATCCCGGGCCCGCCCTCAGCAGCACACAGCGCTGGCGGGCAGTTTAACCGTCAGCACTCCCCGCGAGACCAATGCCCGCCGGGAGGGGGGAGTTCCTCCCTCGCGGCAGGCAGGAGACCCCCCCCGTTACGCACATTTAAAGGATCGGGCCGCGCGCCCCCCCGCAGGAGTCCCCGCGCCCGCTGCCGTTGCTCCCCCAGCGCAGCAGCCAGACACTCCCGCCTTCAAGTTCGGCCGCCTCGCAGGCTGTGATTGGCGCGCCCCGTCTGTCACTCACTCCCACTCTGTGTTGACGGAAGTGCTGGGAGGCGGTTGGAATGGGGTCACGTGATCTGGCATGCCACCTGCTTGTGCCCGCTGCCTGAGGGGCGGAGGTTGAGGTTGAGGATGATGTCACTTCCGGGTGGGAACTTTTTCTCTCCTAGGCAGAAAGGTCCCAAGGTGTTGGTCTGGATGAAAGAGGCTCCTGGCCTGGTTGTGACTGGCACTGGGGGTTGTGGGCAGGGTGGGGGTGCAGAGAGCACCTGGGAGCAACCTTGCCCAGTGGGAGCAGGGGATCAGTATGTCTTTGACTGGGCAAAGCAGTGGAAAAAGACCCTGCGTGTGTGCAGGCCTGACCTGGCAGAGGCATGGTGACCTAAAGGAGATAGAGGGCAGGGGGGCTACAGTGCCCTCAGATGACCCTCTCTACCACGATGAGACTCACAGGCCGAATATGCCTCACTTGATGGAAAAGTGGTGGGTGTGCTTCTGCCTGCATCAGAGTCCACAGGAGGCCAGGGTCCTGACCTGGCTCCATGTTTTATGTGGGGCTGTGCCTAAATCTATCCACAGGTTCTTTCCCTGGCTGTTCCACAAACTTCCTCTGTGGACTTTGATAAGTCATTTTGAAAATGTAGGCTTGATTCTCCATTGCCCTGCACTGTGTATCATCATGTATACCCATGCTAAGTGGGTGTAAATGGTGCTACAGTATTGCTTTTTGGAAGTGTTTTACACCCACTTTACACCACCCAGGAAGGGCAATGCAGCCTTGTGGCTCAGTTACCCATGCTAAAGGAATGCAGGAACTTTTTTCAATCAATCAAGGATTTTATTTTGGTTTTAAAGAGTAGTTTGGGCCATTTTGTAGACTGTTGACAAGTATTCTGTATTGTCAGCCCCCACCCCTCAGCTTTATTGACAGAATTGCATTTAGTTTTCAAATAGTAAAGATTTGACCTTTACTGCCCTTGCCACTGTAAAAATGTACTGCAGTTTCACATTTTGTGGTGCAGTGAAATCAGTGGATACCAGAGATTTAGGGAACCAGTAAATATTTTACAAATATTTCAGAAGAGAGATATGATGTCTTCTGTATCAAGTAGTATGATCTATTAATATTTTCATAACAAGTTTGTGTTGTTAATGATACTTAACTCTCAAAATCTGAAGATTTCCCTTATGCTGCATTTTACTATTTAGTTTTGTGTCACAAGGTGGCTCAAAATCAGCTTTGTAAAAGGACCACAGCCCAGCTCCTCAAAGGTTTTTAAGAGCCTAAATTCTATGGAAGTCAATGCGTTTGAGCATCTGCACCCAGTTTCATATCTCAACTATTTATAAATTCACAGAGATAAGGCCAGCATATACCCTTAGGTCACCTAGTCTGATCTCCTGTATATTACAAGACATTCAATTTCACCAAGTTACACCAGTACTGAGCCCAATAACTTGTGTCTGACTGAAGCATATTTTCCAGGAATGCATCAAGTCTTGATTGGAAAACACATTTTAGAAGTTTGTTCTAATCATTATCATTCTCAGCTATGGGACCAGATGTTCAGTGCTGAGCTTCCACGGTGCTCATTGATGTCCATGCTCAGCACCCCAAAAAAGTCACTTCTGTAGTGCTTAATTCTGTTCCTATTTAGCTCATGGCAAAAAAACACTCACTGGCTTCTGTTAGGAACAGGATTGGTCCCAAACTACTAGGAATGGAATTATTAATAACATTGTTTAGTTTTAAAATACATTAACTTAAATTGGTGGAGGCATTTCTAAGTAGATTTAATGAGGTGAAGAGTTTGAAGGGGTAGTAGCAAGCTGTGTTTGTTACAAGTAATTAAAAAACCCACTGTCCTGATTTGAGATGGGAGACAAAAACAATAGAAAAAAAGACCATCTAGCTTAACTATAATTTGAATTTTCTTCAACCTTTGTACAAACAGAACAAAAGCAAAACATTCTCTTTTGCCTTCAGAGCAAACCTGACAATTCTAGTTTTCCAGCCCATATAATTGTGGGTTGGAAATCAAGTCTTTACAGAGGAAGCCAGTTGCAGCCCTAACTTTGGAGTAGCTACAGCCGCTCCATAATATTGCACATCTGGTGGTGATATCCATATGATAAATTGCATTTTTCATGCACTTTTGACCACTTAAGCTGCACTCTGCTAAGTATTCTAGCCTCCTTG
The DNA here is from genome assembly GCA_032164245.1 of Sternotherus odoratus. Taxonomy (NCBI): domain Eukaryota; kingdom Metazoa; phylum Chordata; order Testudines; family Kinosternidae; genus Sternotherus; species Sternotherus odoratus. The sequence goes on along the minus strand of JAVMKO010000001.1, from coordinate 277,826,172 downwards.
GGACTTATTCAAAACAGTTGTAACCTCCCACAAAAATGTTTCTTTTGGGATAATCTCCATAAGTCATGGCTTTGCCACTTGTAAGTAATTTGGCTATTCTGAATGCATGCCATAGTCTCCATTTAATGCTAGTTCTACTCCAAAAGTCAATACAGCAGGGCAGTATTTAGTACACACATACATAGAAGAAAACTGTATATAGTGTTGGACCAAGATTAGCATTTTATAGTATGGAAACTCTCAAGTAGTTTGTTGGGTAGGAATTGAGACTTCGTGACCTTTGCAAAGGTTTCTTTAGCTGAAATAAATATTACAGTTGCACTGCTCTAAGGTGTGTTGATAAATATTGAATATTGTTCTCAATTTTATTTTCAGGTTTCAGAGTAGCAACCATGATAGTCTGTATCCACAAAAAGGAGTACTTGTGGCACCTTGGAGACTAACAAATGTATTTACACACACGCACACACACACACCCCGGAAAAAGTGGAAGTTGCCATACCAATTCTAAGAGGCTATTTAATTAAGCTGAGCTATTATCAGCAGTAGAAAAAGAACCTTTGTAGTGATAATCAAGATGGCTTCCATTTCAGCAGCTTCTCCTTGGAGTCTGTTTTTGAAGTTTTCTGTTTTTCTCCTGCTGATAATAGCTCATTTTAATTAAATAGCCTCTTAGAATTGGTATGGGATATTGGTGTGGATATGGGTCAGGGCAGTCAAGGGACGGAACGGTTGGATAGGAGTGGGAGACTGAGAGTGTGTGTCAGGGGGCAGGGTGGTGGTGGATAGGGGGTGGGGTCTCTGGAGGGGGCAGTCAGGGGACAAGGAGCAGGGGGTCTTAGATGGGGGGTGGGGTTCCAGGGAGGGTGGTTGGGGGTGGGGTATCTGGAGGGGGCAGTCAGGGGACAAAGAGCAGGGGGGGTTGGATGGGTCGGGAGTTCTGAGGGGGACAGACACTTTGTTGGGAAGTGGGAGGGGGTGGGGACCAGGCTGTTTGGGGTGGTATAGCCTTCCCTACCCAGCCCTCCATACCATTCCACAACCCCAATGTGGCCCTGTCAGAGATTTTCTTCCCCACTCTAAACTCTAGGGTAAAGATGTGGGGATCTCGCATATGAAAGACCAATTAACTCCAAGCTACTTTCCCAGCCTAGGTTAAATCTTTTCCCCCAAAACCCAAACTTCTCCAGTTGGGGCTTGGAACCCGCTGCCACCATTAATGTGAGAATCCCAAAACTATGGGGTGGGGCACATTAAAACCGTGAGAGTAACACCCCATCCCCCTTGCTACCTGGGAGAGATTGAGAACACAGACCCGCACTAGCCGTGAGCTAAGCCAATCCCAAAGCTAGGATCCCTCCACTAGAATTAACAGACAATTCTTATAACAAAAAAAGGTTTAATAGAGAAAAGAGAAAAGCATACAACTTACACAGACTTCACAGATATTCAGTTCCTAGCCTTAACCCGCCTTAACCCCTCCCTTGGGATTTCTCTCCCCGACGAGGTTAAAGACACCATAGATTAATGGGGGGGAGGGATAGCTCAGTGGTTTGAGCATTGGCCTGCTAAACCCAGGGTTGTGAGTTCAATCCTTGAGGAAGCCATTTAGAGATCTGGGGCAAAAAATCTGTCAGGGGACAGTACTCGATCCTGCTAGTGTAGGCAGGGGACTGGACTCGATGACCTTCAAGGTCTTTCCAGTTCTAGGAGATTGGTATATCTCCATTTAAAAAAAAAAAAAAGATTACAAGCTTATACAATTAACAATTTCACTTACTGCCAGGCTGACTTAGAAACTTATCAAGGGATGAGTAGAAAGATGATTCATTACCCCAGAGCCAGGGAGGAGATGGAGACAGGCTGAGTGCCCGGGAAAAAGTGAAACTAAACCCCTTTGTCTTTAGGAATTTGCATCGCCAATACGTCATTCCCTCTCTGCTTCAGGATAACCCTTCACAGGTAAAAGAGTAATTCTAAGGCACTTCATACTTATGACAGGCCATTAGGCCAAAAAGTTTGCCCACCCCTGACTTAAGCACTTGGATTCAGGAACTGTTCAAGTGACTTTCACCAGTTCACTGGTGTGACTTTCTTTAAAACATCAACAAACATAAATTTCTTGAATGGTTCTTATTCCCAAACTGGGTCTTTTTTGTGGTCTGCTGTCATTATAGATTTTCCCTTCTAGTGAGAGAATGGTATGGTAGATCTCTAATCAATGAAGGCTTCACTCAGAAAGTCCTCAAGACTTCTGGAATATGCTGCTCAAACAGTTTCATTTTTGTTTCTACTGCCTCTCCCTTATCACATTTATCTCCAGACTTCTTCTCCTTGTCCAGATCTATTCTGTCCCCAACTATCTTCTATTCATTGAACTTTTTGAAACTTTGCACTTTTGGCAAGAGGTAAGGGATTGACTCCGTGTACACAAATTTGCAGAGGGACAACAGGGTTGAGGTCTGTTATTTCTCACCTCTCTATTTTATTTATTTATTTCTTTAAAAGCATTTTTGCTGTTAACAAGCATGTTATCTCTGGAGACACAAATCCACAGTTTGAGAACTGCAAAGCTAAGCATCTCTAATGATATCTTCTAGACAGAACATTGAGTCCCATTGTGTGGATAGAAAGACTAATCTAAATAATCTGTACAGAAGCCCCTGCAACCCCATAAAATTGGGTCCCTAATCCATGAACTATTGGAACTCATTTACAAAAATTTTCTTAAACATTACATGAATATATTGTCTCATACTATAGAATTAGAATATATAATCCCTATTCCATGATGAGATATCTTTGAGTCATAATGTATCTTAATTAAAACTATATTTAGATAGGTTTTTTCCCTCAAAAAACATTTTATCACAAACCTCCAATTTTAAATTTAAAAAATCAGATTATTTTAATTTTTTTTTATTTTTGTTAAAAATCATTGATTTTTATACACCCTGGTAGAAATTGAGGTTTAGTATTTTTTTCTCCAAAGAATGACATCGTACATTTCAGGAGTACTATTCTATGCGTACTTCTCCCTATACTGCTTGCACAGTGTTATTGGCAACAAAAACCGAAACACAAATAGAAAAAGACAGCTGATAATATCCCCATCTGGTGGCAAGAGATATGAAACAAAGAAAAAAATTGAGTACACTTTTAGTAATAAAGGAATTAGAACACAGTATATGACTAGCTAGGAAAAAAATCATGCCAATGATTTTGTACTTTAAAAATGTTTATACTTATCTGCAATGCAAATCTATATATATAAAAGTCAAATGGTGTATGCGTGTATGCGTGCGTGTATGTATTTGCGCTTTCTCCTTCCACACCGTTTGAGCTAGAGACTTGAAATTTGGTACAGTTAGAGGTCTTGGGGTCCTAATCAGGGTAAGAGTCGAAATTTTTCAAATCTCACCTCTGACGCCTCCCGGGGTGAAATTCTTTAAAGGCCAATCACATCAGCTGGGCAGCTGCTGTTCTCTGTGACATAGTTATGATGTCATAATACCCCCTCCAACAGACACCGCACTCACTCAGCTCTCTGCCCCCTCCCCCCTCCAACGGTTTGGTGGGGGGGTAAGGTGGGGGTGTTGGGTTTGTTTGTGGTGGTAGGTAGGGGTGTCGGGTTTGGTTGGGGGGGGAAGTGAGGTGGGTGTGTCAGGTTTGGTCTACGGGGGGTGAGGTGTGGGTGTTGGTCAGGGGGTGTCAGGGTTGGTAGGGGGGAGACGGGGTGTTGGGTTTGGGTGGGTGGGGTGAAAATGTGAGTCGGGGTTGGTCGAGGGGTAAGTGCGGTGGGGGTGTCGGGTTTGGTCGGGGGGGTGAGGTGGGGGTGTCAGGTTTGCTCTCTGCCCCCTCCAACGGACCCCGCACTCGCTCAGCTCTCTGCCCCCTCCCCTCCTCCTCCGACTGACCCGAGCAACACCGGGTATTTTCACTAGTCCTATATAACAGTGGTCCCCAACCCCCGGGCCGCGGACCAGTACCGGTCCATGGATCATTTTGCACCAGTCCGCGGCTGCCTTCGGTTCAGTGGCGCCGCCGGTCTCTCAGCGCCGCGGGGTACTTCCCGCCCTTAAATGTCCGCCGAAACGCCGCCGCCGTGATAGCTTCCGTATCGGAGGTAATGTATTCAGCGGACATACAAGGTTCTGCCGCGCCGAGGAAAAAAAAATAGGGTCGCGCCGCGCCGAGCCGAGGAAAAGGTGTCTCGCTGCGCCCCGGGCTGCAGTACAATTGAAGAAGCGTTGACCAGTCCGCGGTCATTCAAAGGTTGGGGACCACTGCTATATAATAATCGGCTAGAGAAGTTTGTGTGAAGCCGTCGTGCACAGTAGAGACGGCCCGGACGAACGGCATGCTGGGGGTTGTAGTTCGGAGGCACAAAATAGCCACCGCATGTGCCCGCCTGAGGGATCCTCACTCACACGGAGCTAGAGCACCAAGGAGCAGTTATACATATAAAGTTAGACATAGTGGGAGGGAGCTCAGCGGGGGGGGGGGTCATTGGAGGGGGTTGGGAGCTGAGCAAGGGGGGGTCGTTGGGAGGGAGGGAGCTGAGTGGGGGGGTTATTGGGGGGAGGGAGCTGAGCGAGGGGGGGGTCATTGGAGGGGGAGGGAGCTTAGCGAGGGGGGTCGTTGGAGGGGGAGGGAGCTGAGCGATGGGGGGTCATTGGGGGAGGGAGCTGGGTGGGGGGGTCATTGGGGGGAGGGAGCTGAGCGAGGGGGCGTTGAAGGGGGAGGGAGCTGAGCGAGGGGACATTGGGGGGAGGGAGGGAGCTGAGTGGGGGGGTGTTGGGGGGGGAGGGAGCTTAGCGAGGGGGGTCGTTGGAGGGGGAGGGAGCTGAGCGATGGGGGGTCATTGGGGGAGGGAGCTGGGTGGGAGGGTCATTGGGGGGAGGGAGCTGAGCGAGGGGGCGTTGAAGGGGGAGGGAGCTGAGCGAGGGGACATTGGGGGGGAGGGAGGGAGCTGAGTGGGGGGGCGTTGGGGGGAGGGAGGGAGCTGGGTGTGGGTTGGGGAGGGAGGGAGCTGGGCGAGGGGGGTCGTTGGAGGGGGAGGAGGCTGAGCGAGGGGGGGGTCGTTGGGGGGAGGGAGCTGAGCGGGGGGCATTGGGGGAGAGGGAGGGAGCTGGGCGAGGGGTGTATGTGCGTTGGGGAGGGGGGAGCTGGGCGAGGGGGAGGCGTTGGGGGGGAAATGGGTGAGTTGGGGGGGCGTTGGAGTGGGGGGAGGGGGGAGAGAGCTTAGGGAGTGGGGGGGGCTGCGAGCCGTTTCCATTGGCCCGTGTCCATGGGCTTTTACACTAGTTTGTCATAACTTCATTAAGACACAGAACAACACCAGCTCTTCCCAGAAAATGGAATACACTACAATACAACAGCTCAGTACAAGGCCTGTTTTGAGGCTTTAAATGTGATTTATGAGGTTCGTAATCCTTATTCTTGCTTTCTGCCCAGGAGTGAATTTTACAGAGAGTAACTCTTAAACTAAGTGTCTCTATGAAGTTAATATTTAGCCTCTCTAAAGGCTTTGTCCTGGAATTCTGGAATCCTATTCCATGAACAAGAATTCTCTTTATCTCTTTGAGATAAAACATTGAGAAAAGTTGTCTGTCATGCCAACGGGAATTCTTGTTCATGTAACTTGTTGGTCATGATTTCTGATACCCCCCCCCCCTAGAAATGGAGTGTTAAAAATCTTTTTATCTTCAAAGGCTAAATATATAGGGCTTGATTAGCGCAGAGAACCAGCTCTGCTATTGGAAAAATTGAGCACCACTTTGTTTAAAGAACAGTTTATTGGCTTTGATTTTGCTGAAGTTACACACATAAAACTGCAGTAATACAATGGTGAATCAGGCTTAGAGGGTTTGAATTGTACTCTGCCACATTAAAAAAAAAAAAAAGAAGAGCAGAGAATTTCCTTTCCAGGTTACATTTGACATTTAACATCAATCACATATGTCCATATCAGCAAGGCATCCGTTTCCAGCAATGGAATGGTGTTATTTGGAATGGTGTCAAGCTTTGGGCAGTATAGGTCACACCATGCTAATTTTGATATGGGGAGTTTTGAACCAGATGATCCCAAGACCTAACCATGAACATCCCCAAAGACCACCTAAGGAAGGCGCACGCACACACACACTCTCTCTCTTTTCTTCCCCGCTTCCCAGAGGGATTTTCAGTTTGAAGCTGGCTGGGGAAACAGAGGGGGCCCCAGAACTAGGGTTGGGCTGTAGGAGGGAGTGAGATGTGCATGCTCTGTGAGGGAGTTTGAGTGCAGGAGGGGGCTCTGGGCTGGGGCAGAGTGTTGGGATGCAGGAGAGGGTCCGGGGTGTGGGCTCTGTGAGGGAGTTTGGGTGAAGGAGGGGGCTTTGGGCTGGGGCAGAGTGTTGGGGTACAGGAAGGGGTACAAAGTGCTGGTTTTGGGAGGAGGGCAAGTCTGGGGCAGAGGGTTTAGGGTGCAGGAGGAGGAACGGGATGCTGGCTCTGGGAGGGGACTCAGGGCTGGAGCTTGTGGTGTGGACTCCTGCCAGGAAGCACTTACCTTGGGTGGCTCCCGGTTAGTGGCGCAGCGGGACTAAGGCAGGCTCCCTGCCTGTCTCAGCCCCACGTTGCTCTGGGAAAGAACCAGTATGCCCCTGTGGCCCCAGGGGGGTGGGGGGGGAGGCGGAATCATAGAATATCAGGAGATCATCTAGTCCAACCCTAACTAAATTATCCCCGCATGTGGTTTCATGCACTGCCCTTCTCTGCAGATACCACCCCTGCAGCTCCCATTGGCCACAGTTCTCCATTCCTAGTCAATAGGAGTTGCAGGGGCGGTGTTTTCAGGCAGGAGCAGTGTTCTTCTGTCCCTCCCTCCCTCCTCCTGGGCTGTGAGCTCATGCTGGCTGCTTCTGGGAGTAGCATGGGGCTGGGGCAGGCAGGGAGCAAGCCTGCCTTAGTGGCAGCCCGCTGCACCGCCAGACTTTTAGCAGCCAGAGATCGTGATCGACTGGGAGAGTGTACAGCATCAACCAATTGATCGCAATCGACTGGTTGGTGACCAAGGCCTGTCTTCATACCTAGAAATGAAATGGAAACTAGCACAGACCATGGAGCAGATGTGGAATGTGTTCTGAGAAATGCCACTCAAAAATAGCCAGCCATGCTCTCTAGATAAATTTCTCCAGGGGCTCAAATAACATTGTGAAGGATGAAATATGCTTTTTGTGTGATAGGGAGATAAGAAGGCCCTCAGAGGCTTGGACCAGATTTTTATCTCAGATTTCTTAGGTTAATAATGTAGTACCAAGTTCAGTTCCCAGGACTTTTCAATCTCTGATGTTATCTAAGCAAATGTATTTTTCCATTCTTAACTTGAGGTACATAGTTCATTAATTACTAATATAAACCACATAACAGGCCTATTAATTGCTGTAGCCAGTATTTCAGGGATGAGGAGATTTTTTTGCTTTCATTAGACATGGGCATTTGCCATCAGCCTGATTCGAAGTCAAACAATGACTATATTTTTGATCAGTTAAATTCCTGTATTGCCTGTTTTCCCTGGAAGCTAGTATGATTTTTCCCATTGTTGGTAGTAAACACAAACACGGAATAAAACGCCAATATGGTGTTTAGAACTATGATCATGTACCAGAAATTGAAGATACTTAATTACAGGAATCATCATTGGTTGACAGAAGAAACTTGGAAAATTTTCCATTGAACATTATTTAATCCAATTTCTACTTAAGTGAGATGCTACAAAAATTTCATGGCAAATTAAACAAAAGTTGAAAATGCAACTGCATATGTAAGAACTAACTTAATCAAATCTTCCTCAATATAAAATTTGCTACCAACTTTTATGAATGCACATAAAATACTGGGTAATTTAAAGTTAACAAATTCCAGTTTCTTCCATGTGAATATCATGCAATAGCACTGATTCTTGCCCTCACATGAGGCGCCTGCTTCAGGATTGGTGTACAAAGTATTGAGATAATACTTTTATCATATCAGTAATTTCATCCATAAATTTGACATGCTAAATTCACATGTGACATAAGTGATGATGCAAGTTACATGTTAATAAGTTCGGAGAATCATATTTGAAGTGTGAGTCTGGTTGCGCACGAGTGCTGGGAGAGAGCTCTCCCAGCGCTCATGGTAATCAACCTCCATGAGGGGATTAGCTCTGAGCACTGGGAGCCTGTCCACACTAGCGCTTTAAAGTGCTCAGACTTGCTGCGTTCAGTGGGGTGATTTTTCACACCCCTGGGCCAGCAAGTTAGAGTGCTATAAAATATAAGTGTAGCCAAGCCCTAGGGGTTGTGATGGTTTCTCTGTCACTGGTAATTTTTAAACCAAGATTGGATGGTTCCCTGCTCCAAAAATCTGCTCTAGTTCAAACAAGTTAATCCAGGGAAATTCTATGTCATGTGTTACACATGAGGTCAGACTAGATCAGTGGTTCTCACCAAGGGGTTGCAGCCCCCAGAGAGGGGAATCACAGGATGTGTTTAGGGAGATCACAAGGGGGGGTGGCAAGTATCACACTGAAATGTAACTACAATAATCATATTCCAACTGATTTTTTTATAATTATACAGTTGAAATGAGAAAGTGAGCAATTTTTCAGTAATAGTGTGCTGTGACTTGTATTTTTATGTCTGACTTTGTAAGCAAGTAGTTTTTAAGGGAGGTGAAACTTGGGGGTATGCAAGACAAATCGGACTCCTTAAAGGGGTACAGTAGTCTGGCAAGGTTGAGGACCGCTGGACTAGATGATCACAGTGGTCTCATCTGGCCTTAGAATCTATTAATTGGTGTGATTGATAGCTATTTTAGCCCCTCCACATTTGTAAATGTTGTAGGTCAAATCTCAGGAGAGTTCGGAATTTGAGTGTTCTTCTGGCAAAAAATAAATCTTCTATAGTATCTTTACTATAAATCCTCCCTATGTATCCCTTATACTGCAAGAGCTAAAAGCTGGGGAACTGTAAGAAGTAAGAGGGGGGAGGCTTTATCCAAAACAAACTTGCTCCATATATACATTCAGCAGGTTTTTCGGGCAAATTCACACCCAATTGCTTACTTGACTTGAACATGATTAAATAATTAGCATTGATATTTGCTGCAGCTGGAGAGATTTATCCTCTAAATTGGCCACGGTTCCTGCCCATGCTTGGGCAGCTAGGATATCAGAATTTCGCCTACTGAGAGAGAATGGTGCTTTGTTGACAAAGAACACTGCAGGCTAGAAAAATAAAGGCAAGGGGAAAAATTATTCTCCAGAAGTCCGGTGCTTTTCTGTCTGCTTTATGAGGATTCTGAAAGATTTATGCAGTTCTCCTGCTTAGAAAGTTTCTGAGAAGGTCAAACTCTGAGGAATGATGATATACAATATATTTATTGCTATAGTAGGACCAATTAAACTAGTTCTAATCACCACCATGATCTTATGGGATAAAAAAAAAAAAAACAGCGAAATTCAATAGAATGACCCTCCTTAGAAAAGTACCCTTTTTGAAGCTGGTGTCAATACCATACCTGAATGTTATATTAACCTTCCACTCTGTTTAAGCAGTATCTTAGGTACTGCTATGGTGATGCAAACTATATAAAAGCCAGACATCTTCCTCCACTCCTGCTCTATTTCTATACTTGTCTCCATTAGATAAACACGAGCAGCCTTTAGGACGATCATTATGCTATTCAGATTTTCTAAAAGTGATTCTCAAGTGCAGTCACAAGGTAACATCCTACCTTGCCAATACACATTCTTGCTAAAATGTAGTCATTAGTTATGGAGCTGCCACCAGGAAGAAAGTGGTGTTTCTCTTAAATAAGACAAAGGCTGATACTGTTAAACAGGAGCTGCCAACATAGCTTATTTTTAAAAACAATGTAAGAAGAAATGAATCCATTTTGAAGCCAGCTAAATCTAAAGGGTAGCTGTAACACCCTAGGGGAAATTCTGTTAGATTCAGCTAGGGACTATTGTTTGACTGCTCTCCTATGTCCTATTGACCTCTATACATTTGCTCTTTCTCAAAACCTACAGCCGACTGAGAATTTGCAATTGGAATTTCCACTAGACTGGAAATCTCTGCTTGTGTATGAGGAAGCAAAACCAAAGGATAGAAACCACATCTCAGGAAGCTATCCCAAACGAGTCTGATGGGTCAGTCAGGGATCTGCTCATGTTAAGAAGAATAGGAAGATAAGGGAACAGACACTCACCAGCATGGGCCCCCATGTATTCCAGTTGGAGTGATAGGAATGAAGAGTATTTTATAAAGATACAACAAACTAACATTGCCACAGAATGCAGGTGTGCTTGTTGCAGAATTTGGAACCGTCATGCTGCAGAGAACATAAGGTCTTGATCATAAGCCACTGTCTTGAAAAGGGTACAGTGAAGAGCTTACTGGGGTGCTCTTGGAATGAAGGACAGAGAAAAAACCTAGGTCATTCACACTAGGGTCAGTGGTTAAACAAAGGTAAAGTATGGTCCACTGTGTATACTTCTTCTATTACAGAGAGGACAAAAACTTGAGATGGACCTAGAGAGTCAAGTGCTATGAAGCAAGTCGAGAATCCCAGGATTGAGTCAACCTAGGATCCATTGAGACCAAAACTCCCATGGATTTCAATGACCAGGACTAGGACCTATCAAGAATGAGGTGTCTGTCACCTGTTAGCGGTCACTTGCTGTCAGGATTGAGGCATATTGGCAGGACAGTGTGGAAAAGGTTGCCTGGTCATTGTCCAGGCTGTCTCTCTTCTGTAAATAGTCCGAGGACTGTCAGTTCAGCAGCCTTCAAAAGTACCACCATTCACTTTATATATAAAGATATCTTCATCTCTATTTTAAATACATTTCTGCTGCCACATTGGCTTTCTGTGGTCACAGAATTTGAGAAAAAGAATTCTAAAAATATTTAGTATAGAAAGTTATATTTTACCCATAATACTTTAAAATAGACTTTCTAAAGCCTCTTTTAGAGGACAGGAGGAGAACAGTGACTACTGGATAACTTAATGATAACCAATCCTTTGTTAGTTGGGGAGGTGCTAATTTAGCTTTTTTAAATATATTCCTACTGTAGATGATTTAACACTATTCTTATTATGGGAAGGAGTGGGGTTTGTAGATTTGGTAGCTAACATGCTTTCCTGATCACAAGAAACTGCTGGGTTTGTTTTCATTTTTGATTTTGTTGAGGCACTGAAAAGAAGTTTTGAGCTATACTAGTTCAGGCTGGTGTGTCATTAAAAACAGAACTAGTTTGGAATGTTTCAATGAAAGGTTTTTTTTGTAGAAAAATGCCTGTTTGTCAAAACTAGTCCTTTTAATACAAAACAGTACAGAGTTAGTCTTGATAAATTGTTTGACTTTAAATTTTTGAAGTTGCCAAGTGTGAAACAGCTTTTCATTTAGAAACAAACTAATTAGAATTTTAAAAAGAGGATCAAAATTGAAACATTTTTCAGTTACTGAAACAAAATGTTTGGGGGGACTCAATCTGTATTTTTTGAATGGTTCATAAAATTTTTCAAGACTTTGCCTTTTTGTCCTGATTTGGGATGGGAATACTTTTCAAAATCTCAAAAGTTTAGGGCAGGAAAACAGGTTGTTCTTATTGTTTGGGGGCGGGAGGGTTAGGAGTTGACCAGCTCTATTGAAAAAAGAGCTGAAATAGTGTGGATTGCTTTTTGCTTCTTTAATTCAAGATCTCGGAACAAATCTGGAGGCACGGTGGAGAGCCTTAATAAATTCAATGTACGCACATATTTCATACTGCTTTTCCCCTGCTCAGGCAAGTATCGTAAATAAATATTAAACCACAAGCTTCTTCCAGTAATCAATATAGTATACAAATGGAGATAATGATACAGTAAACCCTCGATTTAACGGACCTCGATTTAACGGACTTCAGATGCAACGGACAAAATTTCTGAGCAAGTCTGATGCATTCCTGATCCATTTCTGGCGGGCTGGCTGCCAGCTCCCAGCTGCCGCCCGGGTCCAGGCAGCGGGCGGGCTGGCTGACGGCTCCCAGCTGCCGCTGGGTCCCGGCAGCGGGCGGGCTGCGGAGCTGCCGCCCCGACCCTGTGGCGGGCGGGCTGCTGCTCCGACAGCTCATTTTTTTTTATTATTATTAAATAACGGACTTTTTGATTTAACGGACACCCCCTCGCCCGAATTAGTCCGTTAAATGGAGGTTTTACTGTACAGACCTGTTGTGAAAGGGAATGAGCACCACCTAGTGGTCAGGAAGGGGTGAAACAGGTTGTCTTCTTTCCAGGCATCCGGTTTTCCTACTGCTCCACCCTATGGTGGTTGGTCCTTCCAGTGACTCCACCCTCCAGCATCATGTATTCAAGGCTGCACCTTTCAGGATCTGTACAAGGAAGGAGTCCAACAGTGGGAGAACCTTTGGGATTAAGTAGGAGGCCTCAGGACTCCTCCTCCTTGGGTCAAGATCTCACAGCCCAAAAACTTTCACCTTCAGGGTCTTCTCCCTCCAGCTAGGATCCCCATGTTAAAGATAGGTCTCTGTAGTTGTCCCTCTGTAGGGAAAGCCCAGACCCATGCTTTCCACCAGGTTCCAATTCAGTGTCCATTGGTCAGCAATAAACTTCTACACTCAGGGTGTTATGCAGCTGCATTGCAGAATCACTACTTGCCAGCCTCTTCTCTTCCCACAGGGTAAAGAAGTAAAAAGACAAAGATAAAGTCTCTGCCCTTCACAGGGTCACTGGTCCCTTCTTTGAAGGCTTAGGTCACTATAACCAGGTCTTAGGCAGTGGGAACTCTCAGGGGGTGTTCTCTCAGACGCTCAGACCATAGGGCAGTTTACCTCCATAGCCGGCCGGCCTGCTTGCCACTGAGATATCCTGGACAGTCCCTCTGTTCCCCTTGTTAAGCTCCTTCTCCAGCCTGTGCAGGCTTTTCAGGTGCAGTGGGGTGAGGCTATCTGGGCTTAGAGCAGCTGTATACCCCATCCCACCTCCTTGATCAAGCACTTTGAGATCTATTGATGCATAAGTGCTATATTAGAACTTATTATTATTATTATTATAGCTGAGTCCCTGTAACATGTCCGTTGCCATTCTGAACACAGACTTGTCCAAATGGATATGAGGGTTAAAAACTGGTTGTGCATATGGAGATTATCAAGAAGTGAATAGCTTGCTTGTAATTGATCTTACAGATCTTTAGATTTGAACTTCCAGCAATAGCAGAATGGACAACCTCGCTTGCTTTTCATTTTAAATGACTCAAGTGGATGGAGCTTCCACCAATTCCCTTAGGAGACTATTATACAGTTTAATATTAAGCACTTATTAATTTTCTGTTGAGGTCAAGATCAAAAATGCATCCTGACAGTTCAAGTTAATGGGCTAGAGATCCTCAACTGGGGTAAATCAGCATAACTCCGACAACACTAGGTGAGGCTCTGACCTAATGTTTCTGGACAATCATGGGCTGTCTGAAAGGAGCTGGTTTGCAGACAATTGGTCCGTAAGCACAGAGGGTGAGAGAAAGAATGGACATTAATTTTTAGAGACCAGTTTCCTTTTTCACAGTCATTAAGCTTAGATGAACCTGCCTTTCCAAGCTCTCAAAGCATTTAGTGAGGTTTGCTTTACTCCCATGTTCTCTCTCTTTTTTAAAGTATATCTTGTTTTGTTTCTAATAAGATAATGAATAACTTCAAAAACAGACTCCAACGAGAAACTGCAGAACTGAAATTAATTTGCAAACTGGATACCAATAAATTAGGTTTGAATAAAGACTGGGAGTGGCTGAGTCATTACACAAACTGAAAACTGTTTCCCCATGCTAAGTTTTCCCCTACTGTTATTCATACCTTCTTGTCAACTGTTTGAAATGGGCCATCCTGATTATCACTCAAAAAGTTTTTTTTCTCCTACTGATAATAGCTCACCTTAATTGATTAGTCTCTTAGGGTATGTCTTCTCTACAACAGTAGGTCGATTTCCTTGTAGTCGATTTTTTAAAGCAGACTGTATAGAGTCGATTTTGTGCATCCCCACAAAGCAAACAAATCGGCCATGTTTGTCCACACAACTGTGGCAAGCGTCGACATTGGGAGTGGTGCACTGAGGGTAGCTATCCCACAGTTCCCGGAGTCCCCAGCAGGCACCATTTCGAGTGCTGCACTATGGGTAGGCATTTCATTATTTCACGCCCTTTCTTCACGCCGCTGACACCATTTCGAGCGGTGCACTGTGGGTAGGCATCCCATTATTTGCGCCCTTTCTCCATGCTGCACTAACGCCATAGCACTGCAAGCATGGAGCCCGCTGATACCACCGCTGCAGTACTGGTCGTTGTGAAGTCCTCGCGCATTGTTGTGGACTTTATGCTGCATCATCTGCAGAGGAAGTGATCCGGACACAACTGCGCTTTCCGGAAACTGACGACAGTGATGAGGAGTTGGACCTGGACGTGCACAGCAGAGACAGGGACACTGACGTTTTTGAAAGTAGGGGGACTGGCAATCTGGCAAATTTGGTGGCAACGGGGCAGGCTCATGCTATGGAACGCCGATTCTGGGCCAGGGAAACAAGCACTGACTGGTGGGATTGCATAGTGCTACGGGTCTGGGATGACTCCCAGTGGCTCAGAAACTTTCGCATGCATAAGGGAATGTTCATGGAACTTTGTGACTTGCTTTCCCCGGCCCTCCAGTGCAAGAATACCAAAATGAGAGCGGCCCTCACAGTTCAGAAGCGAGTGGCGATAGCCCTCTGGAAGCTTGCAACGCCAGACAGCTACTGGTCAGTCGCGAATCACTTTGGGGTGGGTAAATCTACAGTGTGGTTTGCTGTGATGCAAGTAAGCAGGGCAATCATCGAGCTGCTGCTACCCAGGGCTATAAACCTTGGAAACCTGCAAGCTACAATAGATGGCTTTGCCGCGATGGGATTCCCTAACTGTGGTGGGGCTATAGATGGGACTCATATCCCTTTCTTGGCACCGGACAATGAGGCCGCAGAGTACAGAAACCGGAAGGGCTATTATTCTATGGTCATGCAAGCACTGGTTGACCACAAGGGACGTTTCACCGATCTGTACGTGGGATGTCCAGGAAAGGTTCATGACGCTCATGTTTTCAGGAACTCTAGGATATTTAGAGAGCTGCAGCAAGAGATTTTCTTTCCAGACCAGAAAATTATTGTGTGGGGGGAGGGGGGGGAGGGGGTTAGAAATGACGATTGTTATCCTTGGGGACCCAGCCCACCCCTTAATGCCCTGGTGTATGAAGCCCTACACAGGATCCCTGGACAGGGATCAGGAGCTGTTTAACTATAGGCTGAGCAAGTGCAGAATGGCAGTTGAGTGCGCATTTGGCTGCCTCAAGGGGCGATGGCGTTCATTACTCATTCGCTCAGACATCAGCGACAGAAATGTGCCCATTGTTATTTCTGATTGCTCTGTGCTCCACAATCTCTGTAAGAGCAAGGGGGAGACATTTATGGAGGGGTGGGAGGCAGAGGCAAATATCCTGTCCGCTGCTTACCAGCAGCCAGAAAGCAAAGCGCACCAGGAGATGCTGCGCCTCAGAGACGCCTTGAAAACCAGTTTTATGAGTGTCCAAGATGGCGTTTGAAAACCCGCTCCCATGCTCTGCTCAGCCCTAAGCCTGCTGTCCTTGCACCCTCTTTCCCTCCCCCCTCCCAACGCTTGCAGAGGAAATAAATTCACTGTTTTAAAAATCATGGTTTTTTTATTGCTTCTTCACAAATACAGGGGATCGCTGGAAAGGTAGCCCAGAAGGGGTGGGTGAGGAGGGAAACCAGCAGTCGGAGTGGTGGAGGAGGGGGCAGAGGAGGGGGAAGGGGAGCCAAGACACAGCACCTTTTAAAACTTTATTTAGATAAAATCAGCCTGCTGCTGCTTGTGCTGGCTTGTGGGGTAGAGTGGATCGGTCCCCGGAGCTTCTCCCCCCTGGGTCCTCACCCCATGTCTGGGTGGGGAAGCTATGGGACTTGGAGGGGGGGGGGGAGATGGTTAGACAGAGGCTGTAGAGGCGATCTTTGGTCCTCCATTATCTGCAGCATCGCATCCATCCGCTTTTCTTCATGCTCCTGCCGTTTTTCTTCGCGCTCCATCCACCTCTCTGCTGCAGCCCTGGACTATTGCCTTGACTCTAGCAATCTTTCTCTCCATTCACTCTGTCGAGTGGCCTCAGCGTGAGAGTTCTGCAGTAGTTCATTAAACATGTCATCACGTGTTTTCTTTTTACGCTTTTGTATCTGCGATAGACGGCGTGAGGGGAAGGACGGGGGAATCAGAGATAAATGTGCAGCTGGTGTGGGCAAAGAAAGGGACAAGGTTACGAGACAGATACATTCTTGCAGCACAATGGGAGTACTATTTAACGGTGAACTACAGTATTCACATGCCTGATATGATTTCTGTACAAGGTCATATTCTGCACCTAAAAGTGACTGGATGGCTTTCATGTTCACACAAACATTCACAGAAGCATCTCACACACACGAGACAGCCTCAACACGGCTACTGAAATCACCATGCAGCCGGCCATGGTAAGCTAAGCCATATTCTTTACAGCAGCGCTCCGATGTTCCAGACTAACCCCATCCCCTTTCCCCCCACCACATGGATCCCCCCTCCCCCCACCGCGTGGCTCCCAGTGAACTGCAAAACAAAACCAAAAATCCCTGCCTGCTCTTGCTATGGGCTGGCTCGGGGGGGGGGGGGGGGGGGGGGGGGGAGGGAGATGGCGTGTTGGGTCTTCTTTGGAAGCAGCCATGAGCAGCAAAACCAAAAATCCCTGCCTGCTCTTGCTACGGGCTGGCTCGGGGTGGGGTGGGGTGGGGGGTGGCGCGTTGGGTCTTCTTTGGAAGCAACCGTGAGCAGCAAAACCAAAAATCCCTGCCTGCTCTTGCTACGTTATGGGGAGGATTACTTTACAGCTGGGAACATCTGTCGCCCTACTAATTTCAGTCTGTATTTCAAACAGGCAACCATGAATGACATCACTCTCCTTAGAATTTCTCAGAGAGATAGAGAATGCATGTTGCTAGAGTCTCTCCAAAGTCCTGGTCCATATGCCGCGATGCTGTGTTACTCAATGATACCAGACTATTTACTAATTTCATGGCGTGGAATGGTTTGCTATCACGGAGGACCAAATAAGGCAGCTCTCCCCAGAAACTTGTTGCGTAAGGTTCATCGCTACCTGCTCGAAAGTTTCATGGAAATGTCCATAGAGGATTTCCGCTCCATACCGGAGTACATTAAAAGACTGTTTCAGTAAAAGGAACCAGCAATGAATGCATGTCAAGTCCTTAGGGCAAGTTAATCATTAATAAATGCTTCCTTTTAAAATCATGAGTCATCTAATCCCTAAAAGCACACTCACCAGAGGTTCCTTCACCGGTTAGGGTAGCAGCAGCTTCAGATGGCTGTGAGGGTAATGGGTCCAGGGTGATAAACAGCTCCTGGCTGTCTGCTAACAGGGTTTCTTGGCTTGCCTCCTGCTGCTCCGTAATATTTCCGTCCGCATCACCTTGGTCGTTCTCTGAATCCTCCTCAGCCCTGACGATTATCCCATGGGTGGAGTCCACGGAGACCGCTGCGACGGTGGTGGGGCACCTCCCATTATCTGATTCAGTTCATTGTAGAACCGGCATGTCTGCGGCGGGCCCCCCCGAACGTCCATTTGCCTCTTTGGCTTTCTGGAACGTTTGCCTCAGCTCCCTAATTTTCACGTGGCACTGTTGGGTGTCCCTGTTGTGGCCCCTTTCCAGCATGGCCTTGGAGACTATGGCAAACATGTTGGCATTCCGTTTGTTGTTGCGGAGTTCCAACATCACGGATTCCTCTCTCCAGATAGCGATCAGTCCCAACACCTCACACATGGACCATGCTGGAGCTCTTTTCCTCTGGTTGGTCTCCTGTACTGCTGAGCTCTGCATGGTGTCTTGTGATGCTGAGCTCTGCATGGCGGCTTGTGATGCTGAGCTCTGAATGAGGACTGACCTGTGCAGGTGAGCTCGCCACGCTGACCAAACAGGAAATGCAATTCAAATGTTCCCCGGGGCTATTCCTGTCTACCTGGCCAGAGCAGTGAGTTGAGAGTGCTGTCCAGAGCGGTCACAGTGGAGCAGTGAGGCTGTCCAGAGCGGTCAGAATGGAGCATTGTGGGACAGCCTCTGGAGGCCAATCACATCCCATGCGTCCTCACTACTCCACAATCGACCTAGAGGGGTCGATTTCAGCGCTACTCCTCTCGTTAGGGAGGAGTTCAGAAATCGATTTTAAGGGCCCTTAAAATCGACGCAAATGGCGTCCGTGTGAGGACAGGTACAGGTTTATTACGACTTAACTACGCTAAAGTTGACGTTAAGCCATAGTGGGGACCAGCCCTTAGTCCTGGTCTACACTGGGTGGGGTGTGTGTGGTGGGGAAAATCGACCTAACATATGCAACTTCAGCTATGTGAATAGCATAGCTGAAGTAGACATATTCAGGTCGACTCACCCCGGCTTCTTCACAGCGCTGAGACCATGAAAGCTTATGCCCAAATAAATTTGTTAGTCTCTAAGGTGCCACAAGTACCCCTCATTCTTTTTGCGGATACAGACTAACACGGCTACCACTCTGAAATAAACATTTGGTATTTGCATAGCCTGATTTGCCCAGTAGATGGCACCTGAACCCCACAGTGTAGACCACTATCAAGGTAATTTTAATGTATCTTAGTTTTCATTGCCGAAGTGATTGTTAATTAATACATACCTTTGTGCTTTCATTAGCACTGGTCAAATGAGGTCACTTTGACCTTGATTAATAAAATGTGTAATCATTCGGGAAATATTTGAAGTCTGAGACCTGCCAAGTGGTGGGTTTTTTTTTCTGTAATCAATAAAACAAAATCTAAATTGCAAATCATGCAAGTTCCATTCCAATGCCCGTTTTAAATTTTTGTGTGTGATTTACACTTTCTGCAAAATGATTCGCGAATGTCATTACAGATGTGAGAAAATAAGTCAAATCTACCCGTTCTTGTTATTTTTCAAGGAGAATAAGTAATGTAAAAGTACTGAAAATTATTGCTGCCACAAAACATGGCATTAATTGAATGCCTTTCAGTAGAGTCCTCTGTGCTCTAGCAGGTTCCCAAGTAAGTTTGTAGACTTTTCACTTTCTCAGTTTAAGTGTCTAGAAAGTGAGGTCTAGGCTGTGAACTCCTCTCCTACAGTGCAATGGCCCTGGCAGGCCTCCAGAGTGCAGTGCTTACTGTGCCATCTTCTTCATGATGTGTTCAGACCAGCACCTGCAGTATTGTAGAAATAGGACTAAATTCTCTGCTTTTGTACAGTGATGCCGCTCCATTGCCAATTGTCAGTTTATACCAGCAGAGAATCTGGGCCCAAGTATTTTATTTAATGTTTGAGCTTATGAAAAAAAAGCAGTGGAGGAATAATAATGTCACACCCTATAGCAGGGGTCTCAAACAGGTGGCCCACAGGCCACAGGAGGCCCACAGTGCTCTTGCGTGTGGCCCACCCAGCTCCCTGCACCCTCCCCCTCCGACCCTCTGCCTACCTCCAGGCCCACGGGCTGGATCCGGCCAGTGGGATTGCCCTCTGGGGTGCTGCGAACCTCGTGCCGCTTTCTGAAGCGGCTGCAGCACGTCCCTTCGGGCCGGAGGAAGCGGGAGGAAGCAGAGGGCTCCTATGTTGCCTCCCTCCAGGCACCGCCCCCTGCAGCTCCCATTGGCCGGGAACAGGGAACTGTGGCCAATGGGAGCTTCGTGGGGGGTACCTGGAGGAACGGCAAAAGCAACACATGCACGGAACCTGCTGAACCCTGCGCCCTCACCCCTCTTGTACCCCCCACACCAACTCCCTCCCCTGAGCCCCCTCCACACCCTGCACCCTTTCTGCATCCCCTGGGGGCACGGAGGGGGCAGCATTGGGGTGAGGACTTCGGGGAAGGGGTTGGAATGGGGCAGGGAAGGCATTGGAAGAGGCAGGGCAGGGGCAGGGCCTCATGGAAGGGGTGGAGTGGGGGCAGGGCCAGGGGCAGTGAGGGGGGTGTCAGTGATGCGGCCTTGGATCAATGTACTAGTCTTCATGTGGCCCTCGTGGTCTTTTGAGTTTGAGACCCCTGCCCTGAAGTCGAGGACAGCATATTTCTATTCTGCATCTGTCTATGAGAATAAGATCCACTCAGTCCTTGTTCTCTTTGGGGAAAGAATTATAGAAATGTGCTTGGAGACTTACTGTCTTCTAGGTAATCCCCGATTTTCTATATTATATACAATGAAGGAAGAAGTTGAACCATGACAGGTTTTTTCTTACATGGTTTTCAGCACTTCCATATTTCCACTATTTGTCTGAGTTTAATGCGTAATTTCAGTTATTGTGTAAGAAATTGCCTCTTAGTAACTTGCTAATTGCTTCTCTTTTGTGTGTTGAATCTTCCACAGTATTTTATAAAAGGCAGATATTTGCTTAGATGACTGTTGCAGAAAATAAATATATTTTTAACAGAACACCTAGAAAGTTTTTGATTTTTGATTGCTCCAGGATATGCACCCTAAACTATTTCCATGAGTGTATCACCTTTGGCTGCATGCTTGTGAAAGCACACAAGTCAAGCATGATTGTGCCCTGGTTCCGCAAAGCACTTAAAGGTAAGCATGTGCTATAGTCCCATTGAAATTAAAGTGACTATTCATATTCTTAAAGTCAAATGCATGCTTAAATGCTTTGGTGGAATTGGAGTGCTAATCATTACTTAGACTTCCAGAGAACTCTAGCCGCCGCTGTTGGCAAATGTGAGTCAATACACCCTCATCTGAAACCTTAATTCTGCATTGTGATCTGCTGGCACAGACCCCTGTGCTGTGTGGATTCCTACTGGGCACAGGAGATCAGTGATAGAGGATCGTAATGCGGGAAATCAGAGCCTGAGTCTGTAGTACATCAATGTTTCAGTGGGAGGTTAACAGGATTTTTTTTCACTAGTAATGCTATCGTCTCAGTATTTTGTAATACCAAGCTCTTTCTTGACCACATGTGGTCACAAAAGAGCCTTTAGAATTGCTTGCTAAAGTGTGGCTCTAAAGTTGTGGCCAAATCGTAGTTGGGATTATATGGCTATGTACGTTCCCCCTGCAGTTTCAATTACCATTGCACTTTTGTGTAAGCTGATTTAAGTATAAGTCAATCAACACTGGTTTGCAAGGCTAATCTCTAAAGAAGTATTGACCATGCATATGAAACAACTCAATAGAACAGCAAAAGCCTCACTGTCTAAAACCAGCTCCTGAGGCATTTACAGGCGCTGCAAAGTCTAACCGAGCTTTTGCAGCGCATACAACCTGTGTGACAGTTATATAAACTCTCCTTCCCCCTGCTTTCATCCAGACATTTTGCTTTAAAAACTTTTACCACATCACTTCCTCTTTTATTCTCATGTCATGCTATGCTCTGTTGAACAGCGACTCTTTTCTACTGCAGCAAGTCACTTCAGTGATGTGTGAAGGGATTCCTTTGTATTTCAGGCCAAAGTCTTTTACTTCAGCCTTGCACAGGGTATAAATATTGAGCAGAATACTTGGTAAAGTGATTTGGGACCCCAAGGTTAAAGGCACTGTGAAAAAACGTGCTGGGGAGTCTGAAGGGTCAGTGTTGTGCCCAGAGAGGTACAGAAGTAGGAGACTTGGGTTCTGTTCCAACCTCTGTATTGCGTCAGGCAAGCTCTTTACTAACGTTTTCATATATGAGTGCCTCGGTACCTGTGATAATTTGGAGAATTTGTCTGTACAATTTATGAATTCTGGGTGAGATTATGAACTTTCTGTGTGTATCTTTTCTAAGCTCTAAACCGTACCCTGTGGTGCAGCCTTTTGCTTTCTGTGATTTATCCCCATGTTGGACTGAAATTCCAGGTAGTAATGATAGGGGAGTGACAATGGAGAGTCATTACATTGGGATAGTCCTCTATTTAAATACATTCCTCCTAGGCAATAGCCTGGCTCCCACCCAGGTAACGTGGTTCGGCAGGGGATCAATCACCTGACAGAGGAAACTGGAAGGTTATAAAAGGGCCGGAGTTGTTCTCTTTGGGGTCTTGGATCACTTTAATCACGTTAAGATGAGGGAAGCAGCTGCATAAGTTGGGGGGAACCCTGCCTCCTGAACACACAATCCCCCAAGAGAAAGGTGAGCTAGACTGAGGGGCATATCATTCAGATTGTTTGCTCTCTAAGTGACTTGTACTCTTTTGGCCTAGTAAGTAAAGTTTAATGACGTTTTAGAGTCATGTGGAAAGTCTGTGTGCGTTATGTGCTCCACCT
This sequence comes from Sternotherus odoratus, assembly GCA_032164245.1. Taxonomy (NCBI): domain Eukaryota; kingdom Metazoa; phylum Chordata; order Testudines; family Kinosternidae; genus Sternotherus; species Sternotherus odoratus. Next base: position 277,803,802 of record JAVMKO010000001.1, on the reverse strand, counting down.
ATCAAACACCCTTGGGCCTTGGTTACACTGGCACTTTATAGCGCTATAAAGCCTCCAGGAGCACTATAACTCTCTACCCGTCCACACTGGCAAGTCACGTATAGCGCTATAAACCCATAGTTTTACCGGTCTTGGTAATCCTCCCTTCCCTGAGGATTAACAGCTATAGCGTATTCACTGCTCCGTATTATCTCAAGTGTGAATGGGTATTAAGATTACAACGTTTTAAGTGATCTCTGGAGACGCCCCTGAGCCATTTAAGGCAATTGACGTCTCTTCCCTTTGTTTTGAACTCAGCTGGAGGAATGCAGAAGTATGTTTTCAGAGTTTTTCTCTTAACTCGGCAGATAAGCAATGCAATTGTTTACGGAGGGAGCTGTGTGACAAACTCAGAGCCTGCTAGTTTTCTCTAAGGAAAACTCACTGTCAGGCTCTCAGCATGAAGAAAATCCACTCCTTCTCTCCCTCTGCATACACACAACATGTTCCCCCTCATCCTCCTCGTTTGAAAAGCACATTGCACCCAGCTGAATGCTGGGATAGCTGCCCATAATGCACCACTCCCTGTGCCGCTGCAAGTGCCGCAAATGTGGCCACGCTATACCGCTGGCAGGTCTCAGTGTGGACACGCTATAGCGCTATACCTATTGCTGTATATGGGGACAGTTATAACCAAAAGTGCTATAATCCTGTAAGTGTAACCATGCCCTTGAAGAGTTGACCTGTGGCTCCAAACTGCCCACATGGCTGGAGTTTAGGGAAAGGGCGTTTGATATGGAGGTATCTAGGAAGGTGGGGAAGGAGGGTCAGTTCTACGTGCAGGGTCTGGAAAGTTGGACCATGAAATGTTAGTTCTCCAGATGGGTGGTAAATAAAGGATCTGCACCCCAAGGGTGTGCTGGGGGCCCTGAACTTGAGGCAGTTGGATCCCTCACATCAGTCTAATTAGAGGGATTTGACTAGACCTGTGATAGTATCTAAACCACATTGAGGGCGCATGAATAAGTGGCCTGATTTTCAGAGCTTTTGAGTCACTTGAAGTCAGTTTGAAAATTGAGTCCTTAGTTCATTAATGTTTGTAGCTTGCTCTGAAAACCTGGGAGGCAAGACAGTATAGACACAAAGAATGATTACTTCATCAAGTGCAACTATTATGCTGTCTGGACAGGAAAATAATCACTTTTTAGGGTACGAAAACACCCCTATCTAAAATAATCTCAAAATGCCATTGAAGTGTAATGATATTGTCGTTCTAAACCCACCTGAAAGACAGCTCAGCTAAAATGATAGTGCTTTAGCCGATAAGAAATGCAAAGGGTGACTTCCAGGTGATTCAAGTTTTTTACAGTCTCTATTGACTCATCCCACTGACAGTCCAAGAGGTAAAGTTGTTTTCTGTGGACCATAGAATGTCCCATATTGCATCTCAGCTGCTCTTGATGTACGTTTTGGCATCACAATGGGGACTTTGCCAATTCATTAACTGTTCTTGTGTTTGACAGCCAAATGCCAGTCACAATATTGCTGGGTCCTGCCTTTATGCTGTTTGTTACAATCGGTTAATATGTACAATCGGTTAATATGTACAATCGGTTAATATGGATTATTAACTTTTCTTCTGCTGTCAGGAAAAAAAAGGAGAACCAGCAGTCTGAGGCTATTTCAGTCTGTCTTCTCTCCCTTCCCTGTCAAAAGTCTAATTTGCAATTAGGAATTTCATCAGCACTTTCATGTCTTCAGAAAGCAGTTGGGTAAATGTTCCAGAGAGATTTATCTACCATAGAGGCAGAAGTATCAGTAATCCCCAGGAAACCAGTCATTACCAGAAGTTAGTAAGTGCATTATTGTTGTTGTTTATAGAGCCATCAATGTGCAAGGTGCTCAGTTGTGTCATCTTGAGACAAAGCTGATAATCATGTTCTCCCAAAGAGCTAGATTGTGCCTTTAAGGCAATCTTGTGATGGGGCAGTGGGGAGCTACAGTGCTGTAGGGGGAATTCAGGAAGGGATGGTTTCTTGGGAAGGGACAGTCCCCGTACATGTTCTCTGATGCACTATCTTTAGGATAGTGCAGTCAACCCAAGGGCCATTGTAGAGGGGGCTGGGACATGATGCCACCTTCTCCTTGCCTGCTATGGAATACCTGGATGGAGCTGTCACTTTTTTCCCATGAGCACCCTGGACTGCACCTGATGTTGGTTCCTATACAGCCCTCTTCCCTGCTTAGCAATGTATGATCCTGTCAATCTGGCCCCATTTCTATTCATGTTCTTACACCATTCCATTGCCATGATGCCATAAATCAGGACCTGATCCTGCAAGATGCTGTACACATCCCAAGAGGGGCTGAACTTCCTCAGCTTCCCTATTATTTCCATGGAAACCAAGGGCATTCAGCCTGCAACAATGAGTGATTGGCACCTTCCAGAATGTGGCCCTCATTCATTATCTCTGTTACTACTACTAGTGTCCATGCAAATTCCATTTTCTATTAATAATTAATAGTCACAATGCAATATTGTTTTAAAGTTAAAATGTAGGGCCAAATTTTAAGGGAGCCTCAATCTGACACATACCTTAAATGAATCTACAATTAGGTGTACTCTTGGAGCTGGGTGTGTGATTCCCAGCTTGAAGAGAGACACTCATGCTAGCTGTCATTGATCTAGTGCTAAAGACAAAATGTAGTCATTGAAGCACAAGTGCCAGGAGGGGTTAGCCATCCCAAGTACATGCCTATCAGAGACCATAGGTGTGTACTCAGAGCAGCTAGCTCCCCCTACTGCTCACGCTGCTGAAGCTACATCTATTTTTAGTGTGTTAGCTGGTTGCAACCTAGGTGGTATGCCCTGGGGTATGTCTCATCAAGCCAGGAATCACACTCCAAGGTCCAAGTGCAGACATTGCCTGACACATCTAACTGCCTGATTTGTGAATACAATCAAGTAATTAGGTATATAAGATTTTCAAAAGTGACCAGTGATTTTGGTTGCCTCATTTTTTGGCTGCCTAATCTGAGACATATTAAAGAGCTAGATTTTCAGAAAACGCTGAGCGCCCTTTGAAAATCAAGCATCTTTAAGGTGCCTCAAGTTGAGAACTCAGAAACTTACAACATCGCCTGTCACTTTTGAAAGTCTCAGCCCTCAGATTTGCTCTTTGTGCCTCAAGTTACTTGTGGGCAGAAAATGAGAAGATATTTTAATAAAACTAGGTGCATCATGTGTTCTTTAGTAATTATAATTCCCAATGCACTGGCATTATGTTTTAATGTAATTGCAGAATTGCCATACTGACAAATTAGTATCTTTCTAATAATTAAATGGCTCACCATCACCAATCAGAACTGAATACATGCTCTATTAAGTTTATAATTACCATATATTTGAGCATTTCACAGACCACTTAGCCTTCCATTAGAGTTCCCTGAGTGCTCTCTTCTCACATTTCTTCCTAACAGATTATTGTACCAATGCTTTAAAACTAGTATTTGAGATAAAAGTGTGTACAGTAACTCACAGGAAGATTAGATGGCCTAAGAAGATTGCTAAAGGGGTGACTGTCACTAACACGTCACCAAATCCAGCCCATGTCAATAGTAGGGGAAAACTTACCCCTTTGAACTGTTTGAAATGGACCATCCTGATTATCACTACAAAAGTTTTTCTTCTTCTGATAATAGCCTACCTTAATTGATTAGTCTCTTACAGTTGGTAAGACATCCCCCATCTTTTCATGTTCTCTCTCTCTCTCTGTATTATATATATACTTCCTACTGTTTCTTCTATTCCATGCATCTGATGAAGTGGGTTTTAGCCCACGAAAGCTTATGCCCAAATAAATGTATTAGTCTCTAAGTACTCGTTCTTTTTGTTGCTACAGACTAACACAACTACCACCCTGAAACTTGTAATTCATAACATTGTCGCTCCATCTATCCACCCATGCCACCCAATATCCCCAAAGGAACCTGGAACAAACAAACAAGAAGCCCTACTTCAAGTGGCGTTGAAGGAAGAACAGCTAGAAACTCCATGAAGTCCACCAGGAACTTTGCGATTGTTATTGATTTTATGTGTAAGGTGCTCAGATTCTATGGTGATGAGTGGTGTATAAAATCTGAAGACAGATAGACCTAGACTTAGTCACAGAACATGTTTTGCAATTTCAAGTACATGTGAGAAAATTACAATGTATTTATGCACAAGAAAAAGAGACAAAGCTAGTCAAGTAAATTATTCATTATAAATTATTTTTTCAGCTCTAATGTTTCTAAGGTTATGAAATACCATGAGTGAACTACAATGAGACAATACTGGAGAGCAAGTCATTTCTCTAGCCTTGATCTGCAAAGCATTTAAGCATATTCACATACTCTGAAGAAGGTTGGATTTACAACATTGGTTCAAAGTTAAATACATGCTTGAATCATTGCTGTGTCACAGCTTCCAGCTTTAAAGGAGAGAAATACAGGTTGTAATTACTTTCTGTTTGACATTACTAGTAGAAGTATAAACACTAGAAAGCATTTTAATGGGTTCCCCCCAGGGTGCCACCTGGAAGTAGGGTACCACTCAGCGTCTCTGACTCACCAACCTGGGCTCCTTTTACATTCTACTGCTGTGACCAGCCTTCCAAACCCTCTCCCAGGCTCCAGCAAACATACAGGTAAGGACACACCCAGCTGCAGAACATACAGACCCTATAATCAGCTCTGTGTGGAGAGGCTACAGCTAAGGAATGGCCCACCTACTCAAATGCACCCTCCCCCCCCAGAGTGTAAACCCAAAATTATACCATTGTGCATTGCATAGAGATCTGTACAATGTAAGCTCATTAAATTCTCCCCTTCCCTCAATGTGGAGAAGGATATGCAACAGCTTTTTGCCCAAGTTATGACTCCCACACACTAGTTTTAGGCAAAGCAAACATAAATGTATTAACTACAAAAGGTAGATTTTAAGTGATTATAAGGGCTAGCAAAGAGATCAAAGCAGATTATCTCACAAACAAACAAAACAGCTTTTTGCCCAAGTTATGACTCCCACACACTAGTTTTAGGCAAAGCAAACATAAATGTATTAACTACAAAAGGTAGATTTTAAGTGATTATAAGGGCTAGCAAAGAGATCAAAGCAGATTATCTCACAAACAAACAAAACTAAATTTAATATGCTAAAGAGATTGGATACGAGTAGTAAATTCTCACCCTAATGATGATTCAAGCAGGCTGCAGAGATTCTTAAGGGGCAGCTGTACCTGCTTACAGCTTAAAAACCCAAGGTATTCCTTTCACAGGCTAAAAATCCTGTTTAGCCTGGGTCCAGCACTTCCCCACAGTTCAGTCCTTGTTACTCAGGTGTTTCCAAGAATCTCTTTGGGGCGGGGAGTCAGTGAAGAACCAAGATGATGTCACTTCCCTGCCTTAAATAGCTTTTTCATAGAGCTGGAACCCTTTGTCTTAAAGCTTAGTTCCTACACCAGTCAGTGGAAAACCACTGGTAATCCAAGATGGAGTGCAGTGCCAGGTGACCTGATTACATCTCCCTGTAGTGCCACAGCAGCAGTGAGTCAGAGGCAGCTTATAGCATCCCCAGGAAGACCCCCTCACACACCTCTTGGTAGGAGATAAACTTCCTCTAAGGCAGGGGTGGGGAACCTTTTTTCCACCAAGGGCCATTTTGACCCTTATAAAGTCATCTGCGGGCCACTCCCCCCCCCCCCCCCCCCGAAGCCCAGGCTGGCAACGGGAGCTGAGACCCCAGCTGGCAAGGGGCCAGCAGGGGAAATCCCAAAGCAGTGGCAGGTGGAGTCCTTAGCCCTGCACTGCTTTGGGGTTTCCCCCACTGGCCCCTTGCCAGCCAGGGTCCTGCCGCCTGCCTGACCCGCCCAGCCCAGTCTCTCCCCCCCAAACCTCCTTCCCTCCCCCCCCCCAAATGACCCACCCAGCCCGGTCTCTCCCCCCCAAACCTCCTTCCCTCCAACCCCCCCCCAAATGACCCACCCAGCCCGGTCTCTCCCCCAAAAACCTCCTTCCCTCCAACCCCCCCCAAATGACCCACCCAGCCCGGTCTCTCCCCCCAAACCTCCTTCCCTCCCCCCCCCCAAATGACCCACCCAGCCCGGTCTCTCCCCCCAAACCTCCTTCCCTCCCCCCCCCAATTGACCCACCCAGCCCGGTCTCTCCCCCCCAAACCTCCTTCCCTCCCCCCCCAACTGACCCACCCAGCCCGGTCTCTCCCCCCAAACCTCCTTCCCTCCCCCCCCCCCAACTGACCCACCCAGCCCGGTCTCTCCCCCCCAAACCTCCTTCCCTCCCCCCCAACTGACCCACCCAGCCCGGTCTCTCCCCCCCCCAAACCTCCTTCCCTCCCCCCCAACTGACCCGCTCAACCCGGTCTCTCCCCCCGACCGTTTCGCTGCCTGGCAGTGGGTGGCTCCTTGTTTCGCCGCCTGGCAGTGGGTGGCGGTGCGGCGCGTCCCGGCCCCAGCTCTGAGCTGTCCCCGGCTGGCGGCCCGCGCGGCATTTCCAGGCCCCAATGTGGAGCCGTCCCTGGCCGGCGGCCGCGGGCCGGACGGAAGGCTTTGGCGGGCCGTATACGGCCCGGAGGCCGGAGGTTCCCCACCCCTGCTCTAAGGCCTATTGTTTTCTCCAGTGGCCCTTCCCAGACAGTCATCTAGCCAGTCATCTAGACTAATTGCATTCTGCCTAGTGGGCATTCCACAGGTGTAAACACTTTTGTAATACAGATATACAGTCAATAGTCGTAACTTCAGATACAAAAATGATACCTGCATACAAATAGGGTAATAATATTCAGTAAATCATAACCTTTCCAAAAATATCTTTCATGACCTATCTTGCATAAAATAAATCAGAAATATGCCATAATCATACCATAATAATATCACTCTGAAGAATATGGGGTACAGTGTCACAAACACATGGTCCCATGTTCCTTCCCCTGAGCTATTTATGGTACCTAAATGGTTCTTTGTGCTTCTGAACCAGTCATAACTGATAGTACTAATTAAGGAATTGAATAGAATGAAGCAATGGGAACCACCAATTACAAAAATAAGAGATGCGGACAGATCGCTTTTGTCATCTTATCCATTCCCTGAGGATTAGCACAGGATTGTTTCTGGAATATAGTTTGGAGTGCTTTCTTTTGTCCATGTCCTTTTTAAACCAGTTAAGCAATAAGGCATCCGTCACTTCCCTTGGGGAAACTACTGCATAATTTAATAGATCTCACTGTTTTAAAAGTCTTTTCTCACCATTTTGGCAACACATTAATTCCACGGCTGGCACTACTGGCAACAGCTTCAGGATGAAATGGAGAAAGGAGATAAAATGGGAACAGTGAGAAGAGAAAATTGTTTCTTAATTTCGCTCTAGGCAGTCTCTGCTAGATCCTTCTTGAAACAGAAGGGAATTAAACTGAGCCCATTTCTCATTGTAAAATGTGAAGGTCACCTGTAATGACTGTGATAGACAGACATCCCACCAAATACAGTGCGTGTGACATACAGAACAGAACTCAGGAGTTTCTGCATCAATATAATAATAATCTTTAGCAAATGAGCTGAAGGAGAATTTTTATTACCGGAAGTGGCAGTATTTGGGCTAATATTTTTTGTAGGCTAGACACTAGAAGGTGACATAGCTGAATCCATTTGAACAGGTCTTATATTCCTGAGAGGAGGAAGCAGTGATATGTGTGTACATTAGCCTGCACACTATATGCCTTTCCCTATTGGCAAAGATATTTTATTGTGTTTCCTATGTGTGAGTAACCCCACTGAAGTCAACAAGACTAATCACACACTTAAAATTAAGCATGTGCTTAAGTGCAGGGCTGATCGGGGGGCGGGGGGGGGGAGGGGAAGAGGAGGAGGGGACAGGAGGGCCATTTGGCCTGGGCCTCAAGCTCAAAGGGAGCCTCAAATTTAGACACATGTTATTTTTTTTGGCATTTGATAAGTTTCATAACTTTTTTTTGTGTGTATCCCTATCGGACCAAAATGCAACACTCTCAGCTTAGAGCTGCAAATTTAAGCAAATAAGAGATGTGATTTGGCAAAAGACATCATTTTCTTGTTAACTGATATTAATTTTGTCATATTAAAAAGTTAAAAATGTTCATAAACATTAATAAAAATGTATCTGTTCTGATGGCACAAGATTAGACTGTGATGAACGTGTCCTCACAGATCAACTGAGTATATAAACAAACCACTACTAGTGACTGGTGCTGGGTCAAGTGAGTGTTGAAAGGTAAAGAATTGTTACATTTTAGTGTATAGTTAGCTGATTAAGGAATTATTTATGTGTGAGAATTCCTCATTATTATCTTCATATGATAGCTAAAAGAGGTGACTGGTTGGTTGAGCACTAGTTTGGTAGCTTCATCATAGGCTTTTGTAGTTTATAGGCCCAGATTCAAAGTGAAAATTTGTGAGGACAATCTTGTGCACTGAGTTTCGTGAGGACACAGGTTTGAAATTTTTGGACATTATCCCTCTCTCTTTATCCATGTCTGTTTACTATATGTATGTCATCCCTTTATCTTCAGTTCAACCTGTTTTATTATACCTTGCGTGTTTGAGTTTTGATTCAATGATAAGGATAATAACCTGTCTGACTGTTTCTTTTTGTGTTCTTAATTAGTATTCTTTCATTTTAAGTCTTTTTCAGCATTTCAGCAGAAGATCCTGTGTATGACCAAGAAACTCAACAGTAACAGGAAGATGTAGATCTTACGCAGCAAGAGCAGTTCATGAATACTACAGGTTTGACTGTGACTGGCATTGGAATATTGACAAGAGCAATGCTGCCCAAATGGAGTCTTCTCTTCAAACTTGTTGTTTTGAAATTCCAAGTAACATTCCATGAGATGCTGATAATCATGCTTTCCCTACACTTCTCCTGACAAAAACTCTTCCAAATGGGGAGACCTGCACAAGAGACTTGTTATACTGGAGTACGGAAAAATAATCTCTGTACTGTGCATCCTGCTTTGTTTTGAACAAAAGTGCTCCAAATGCATCAGTACTCCTTGATCAATCAGGATGGAGAATCAACAGAGGTTGGAGGAAGTTGAAAGACCCAAATACCGTCACATGAGAGTTCAACTTCACAGAAAGAAAACTATGTTGCATGAAAATCAGTCATTAGGACAGCATCAGTTGAGAATTTACTCTTGACTGAACTCTCTATAGAAAGTTCTTGAAATTTTTTTTTGAGCTCATCCTGAATGTCGTCATTTTTCTTTCTGAGCAGGGATTGGCTTTCTTTGGTTCCAGTGAATGTATTGGTGAACGTGCAAATAGAAACATTCTAAGCTTAGGGCATGTCTCCACTACGGGGGGGGGGGGGGATCGACTGCAGATACGCAACTTCAGCTATGTGAATCACGTAGCTGAAGTTTGCGTATCTGCAGCCGACTTACCTCTCTACCCCATGGCGGCGGCAGTCGGCGGCGTGCTCCCCCGTCGACTCCAGCTTGCGCCTCCCGGCAAGCTGGAGTTACGCAGTCAACGGGGGAGCCGCGAGCGATGAATTTCTCGCGTCCTCATCAGACGCGAGAAATCGATTGTCAGAAGATCGATCCCGCGCCACGCGAGTGAAGACCAGCCCTTAGTTGAACTCCTCGGCAAATACGACCCATTTTTATCAGAGCATGTTAAGCGTGTTCGAGAATTGCAAGAGGGTCAAAAGCACATGCAAGTCCATTATCTCCCCCCACACATACAAAACACGTTTATTGAGTTATGTGGGTCATTTGTACAAACAACAATTCTTGATGAGATTCAAAATGCCAAGTATTTTTAAATCATGGTTGATGCCACTCCAGATTGTTCGCACAAGGAACAGACTAATATGGTTATTCACTATGTTAAGATTGTTGACAGCTTAACATTTTCAATTGAAGGAAGGTTTATTTTGTTTGATACTTTCATGAGAAAACTGGAAAAGAAGTTGCTGCTTGAGTACTAGCAATTCTAGAAGGTTTTAATTTAGATTTTCAAGTCTGCATTGGTCAAGCCTATGACAATGGATCTAATATGGCTGGGAATTACAAAGGTGTACAGGCAGTTCTGCTTGATCATAATTCAGACTGTATTTTCTTCAGCTGTGGAAACCACACACTAAACCTTGTAGGTGTTGACTATGATGAATCATGCAAGGAAGCAATGACTTACTTTGGAACTGTTTAGCAAATGTAATCTCTTCAATAGCAGTCCACAAAAGTGGGACATTCTGAAGCAATATCTTCATGTTTCACTGCATGGGACGTCCAAAACTAGATGGTCTGCATAGATTGATGGTATTCAACCAGTTGTGTAGCATTTGAATTCAGTGAGAAAGGCTTTAAATGAGCTTGAATCTCTCAATCTCACTGCACAGGCTCAAACTGAATTTCAGTCTATTCAGAAGCACATATCCAAATTTGAATGCATTCTGATATCATCTTTGTGGATGAAGCTTCTTACAATGATCCACCAAACTAATCTGATAATTCAAGCATGCAATGCCAAACTTGATGTTGAGAGGCATAACACTGAAAGTCTTATCAATGACATTCAACAGATTCGTGAACAATGGGATGAGATCCTGACTGCTTCCAAATTAATAGCACAGAATATTGGCATTTCATCTGAGTTCTCCACCAATTGCAATTTACCTACTGAATCTGATGCGAGCAGCATTATAGGGTCAATGTCTTCCTTGTCATCGTTGACTCTATTCAATCAGGTTTTACATGTTGATTTGAGTCACTCCAACTTATTTGTACCCTTTTGGAGGTTTCTTTGGGAGTTCAACTGACTGAGTAATGAAGATCTACTTTCTGCAGCTGAACAATTTCAGCAAAAGGACAACAAAGAAATCTCAAAAGATTTCAGTGACAAGGTCATCTTCCTCCAACAAATATATTCCATGAACTTTAAATTGGATTGCAAACCAAAGGAATTGCTTCAAGAAATACTTGAACTTGGACTCTCTGGGGTGTTTCCTAATATCACAATTGCATTGTGTATTTTTGTCAGTTTGCCTGCATCAGTGACTTCAGGTGGACACACCTTCAGTGTGTTGAAGCAGGTAAAGAACTATCACCATTTAACTATATTTTTAGGGTTTTTTTACATTTTCAAATATATTGATTTCAATTACAGCATAGATTATATAGTACTCACTTTAAAATGTTTTTGATTAAAATATTTGCATTGTAAAAAAGATAAAATAAATAGTATTTTTCAATTCACCATATACAAGTACTATAGTACAATCTCTTTATCGTGAAAGTGCAACTTAAAATATACAATTATTATTTTTATTATATAACTGCACTCAAAAAACAAAATAATGTAAAACTTTACAGCCTACAAGTCCACTCAGTCCTACTTCTTGCTCAGCAATCACTAAGAAAAACAAGTTTGTTTACGTTTACGGGAGATGATGTTCTTTTCTTATTACATTGTCACTTGAAAGTGAGAACAGGTGTTTGCATGGCATTATTGTAGCTAGCATTGCAAGGTATTTACATGTCTAGTATGCTAAACATTCATATGCCCCTTCATACCTCAACCACCCTTTGAGAGGATATGCTTCCATGCTGAATTGAAATTGTTATTGCTTAAAAGTGTGATTAAAACTGTGATTAATCACGGCTATTTTTTAAATATCATGATTAATTGCAATTATTTTAAAAATTTGACAGTCCTAGTAATAACAGTAAATATTTTTTTAAATTAGATTGAGATGGAGCCCAAGATGTGCTAGGAGTGGGCACAGAAGAAAGCATTGTTCCTATCTCCATAAAATGTACAGCAGAAGAGACAAAATATATATGAAGAGAAGCAGAAAGGGATCTAAATTTAAAAGCAAGGTAGTTAGGGTGATGACAGGTATATAACCTGTTGTTCATATTTTATTTATATATCTGTAGGGCCACATCCTCAGGTGCAAATGTGATTAACCCCATCAAATCCTAGGGGACTAACACAGTTTCCATCAGACAGGGATCTATCTCAGACTAATACAATTAGGTTTTTTTTGTAACTTACAAAAGATATTCCTGTGTCTCATCCCTGTGTTACACTGGGGTCAGTGAGGAGATGATTCCTTTCTAGAGCACAGAGGGTTTCATTGGATGATTAATCAACCTCTTGATGACAACTGCTGAATACACTGTATGTTCTAATATTCCATTCCAGTTAATCCTGGCAGCACACCCGCTATGGAGGAGGACTGGTAATGGAAAGAAAACTGCAGTGTGTGAACAGTAAATATTATTGTTAGAGCTGTATGGGAAATGGAATTTCCATTTTGTGGGAAATTCCATGATTTTGTAACTTGTTTTTGTTCTGAATCAGAACAAAGATTTCTAAATTTCTAAATGCAAAGATTTCTAAATTTCTTACGGAACAAAATTGGGGTTAGTTTGACGGTCTTGTTTTGATAACTTCATAATGTTGTTTTATTTTTGACTTTATATTATAATATACAATAGAATGAATTTTGAAACAATCATTTTGAAATGAAAAATCAATGTTTTAAACATTTAGACCATATAAATATATTTCTTTGATTTTTGTCTAAGTGAAATTTAATTGAAATCAACACAAATCTGCAAAGCATATACATGTTTAGGAACTGGCATTTCTTGACAGAAAGACATTTCATTTGAAAATTTTCAACCAGTTCCAATTATTACTGCTATTACACAAGAACCTTAATTATGTTAAGTCTGACCTTCTTTAGTTCCAGAAAGATGCTGTTTCCACAAATTGCCATCTGCAGTTTGCTGTATTTTTTTAACCCACTTATTATAAATGTAAAGTACATGTAAATGGTATTTCAGATGTAAAGTCAACATTATTCATTTAATTCACGCTTACTCTTGATAGGATCACATTTATATTTCATAGTTTTCAAAGTCAGAGTACTGTAGTATCCAGATCTGGATGGCTGCTTTCAGGGCAAAATGATAAACAACATTGTCCCTTGCAGTTAGATAGCAATACTGGAGAACAGTCCATTCAACAACAAATCAAAAGATTTATATTAAGTAGGAAAGTCATATTAATCTTGCTTAGGTAGAACTGATGTTAGAAACTTATTTAAAATGGAAGGTAGAAATAGTATCCTATGAAAGAAGTTGATTACATTTCAGCCTGGGAAAGCAATAACAATACAATGATATAAAAAGGGAAGTAAACTGTGTGTAATTTAGAAATTTTTTCTCTCTGCTTCAAAACAGAAAACTCTGTATCTCCATAAGTGATGAAAAATAATGTGTTTTAGCTAGTAGTTTGCAGGTGCACTACCTCCTGGTCTAGATAGATTACATTTGAAAAGATGTATTGCAGTGTGTAAAAACTCTTTGTTATGGGTATAATACTGTTAGACTGTAATATTTTATCTTCTCTGAATTTTTATATAGTAGGAATTGTATATATTATATATGATATATAATAGGTTATTTTAGTTACAGTGAAGGAAAAATGAATATTTAATGCAATGTGATAAATGCTATAGAGATGCTTTAATTTATGGATGGCCACTAGAGTTACTATAGAGATGAGCTAGTCTAGAAAAACCAAATGGACAGGAAGGGAAACTGTTTGGAGCCCTTTATTGATGAGGCTCGGAGGTAGGAAAGGAACTACTTTGCTTGCACAGACTTTGAGGGAAGAATCTGTAAGGGGGTTGATTAAGTTTTATTAAGAAGGTGTTGCAGGGTATTCGGAGTCCCGTAGAAATGAGGCACACACATAGCTGCTGAATAAAAGTGGTGAGTTTATTGAAGGCAGACAGTGACACACCCGCAATAGGGGCTCCCTTCGTTGCTGCCACAGAGACGGGAAAAGCCCAATGCATTGGAGCAATGCTCAGGGTGAAGCCCATTATGCAGGGGCACGCTGACACAGAAATACCCATGCACATTTGCATCTCATACATATCTCATGAATAGCTAATAACTTGTTTTGCTTCATTAGTATCACACAATCCTTGCAAGCAGTTAGCAGCTGGAGGACTCTGGTATACAGTCCTAGCAGGCAGTTAGCAGCTACAGAACTTTGGTATACAATAGATAATGCTGGTATGCAAGCATGTTGCCTTGACTGAGAGTAACCTTTCCCCGGTGTCTAGCGTGAGAGCGTGTTCCCTACATGCATACCGTTACAAAATCTTCTCGCACCCTACAGAAGGTTTAAATAAAATATCTACCCCTTGCTGAAAACTGCATCCCTGGGTATCTTGAGAAATCCCTGGTGGAATTAACCCCATCGAGTGAACTAACCCAGCAAGAACAAAGCTTGGTCGGATAGGAGGAGGGTGCTCTAAAATAGGCCTAATCCTTTTCCACAGAGATTTTGTGGCTGATTTATTTGGTAGTTCCCAAGATAAGACAATCAACAACAAATAATATTATGAAGCAATATTGGTCATGTCTTCAGGTTAAGATACTGGACTGGGACTCAGGAGGTTTCAATTCCTAGCTCTGCCCTAGACTTCTTGTGTGCCCTTGGGTAAATAATTTAATCTCACCCTGTCTTCCTTTTCCATCCATAAAATGGGAATAATAATACTTCCTTACTTTTTCCTGGCTCAGCTGTTTAGATTGTAAGGTTTTTGGGGTCATGACTATCTCTTAATATGCCTATGCACAATTCAAACACAGTGATGTCCCAATCTCAAATAAGTGCAAACAAAATACAGCAGTGATCCTATCTTATTGCTGCTGTGACAGAGGGCTGGGACTGCTCTGATCACTGTGGCCTCAATTAGTTTCCCTAGTGATGGCTGATGGAGGAAATAGGGAGAAATTAGCTCATCAGAATGGGAGGCTGGGTGAATTAAGGATCTAATTGGCCCATCAACTGACTAGCTTGTTAAAAGGTTGGAAGGAGATGTTAGCTGGGGAAGGGGATTGAGTGAGCTATCTATCCATCCATACCAGTCTGGACTGAAGGATCTCCCAAGGAAGGGAGATATTGTTTCTTCTCAGAGTCCTGATGAACAGGGGCTGAAAGCAAGAGTTGTGGGTATTTGAATTGTTGTATTGCACTATACAGGTGTTGGTGGCAGAAACTTGAATAAAGTATCTGGATCGGGATGATGAAACAGGAGAGTCTGGGTGATCTAAGATTGGAGGAGGGGAGTATATCCTGCTATGCGATAAAGCTTTCATCTACCTCAAGGAAGGGAGCTTTCACTGGGACAGAGTGAGAGGATTATTGTTTCAAAAACAGACAACTGCAGAAGGTTTGGAGATGAAAAAGTGGTGTCTGCAAAAGCATTCTAGGAGTCAGATAATTCCTTTTCCGAAGTTGCTCTGAAGGACATTGTGTTCCTTGTTATTACATCTAGGAAAATATATTTCCCCTGTTACAGAGCTGTCATGAATCATGTGCAAGACACATGTGAAATGTTCTGTTGTTTGGCATGTGTTACTATCCTGATGAAAGCCAGCAGAGGTGCTCATATTTCAGATCTCCTCATCTCTGTCTAGAAAACCCTTTGGCTATCGCATCAGTTTAGAGTTGCAAATCTTCACACTGGCTTTCACTGAGACTAGCAGGTGGAGGAAGTATCACTGGTCCCTGTTCAACGCTAGTGTAACTCCTTTGCTATCAGTGGTATTGCATAAGGAGTGAACTGAACCCGGTGACTGCTGAATGTACTAGCCTCAGTGAAATCGATTATGAAGGTTTGTAACTCTCTACCAAATGTCTGATAAAGATAGAGTTTTCTCAGCAGAAATGAGGAAAATAAGAACCATCTTCCCCCCTCCCTTCAAAAGCCCCACCAATAAAAAAACAACTTTTCTGCACGACTTTCAGATCTTCCTGTCTAATCTCCCTTGTTCTGTTTTCATGGTCTTGTCTTTCTTTCCTTGCAAGTTTCTTCCTTCATTCATGTCTTCCGTTGTTTTGTTCATGCTTTGGCTCTCTTCTCTTCAGGGCCTGTTTTGATCTTTTGGCACCATAATTTCAATCCATGAGGTCCCTTTTAATTGCTCCTATGTACTAAGTCCCAGCAGCACTATGGACCCTGCCTTTCCGCAATACTTTGCTAACCTAATTTAGTCCAGACATGTAGTGGAACCCACTCATAGTCAACTCAGATGCAGTGAAACTCCACATCCATTTTATTTTACTGAAAATTGCAATTCTGCTAATAGTACATTTCTGCTCACTGCTGTTTAGTGACAAGGGTGGCTTCCCCACAGACCTGATCGAAGGTCCACTGAAGTCAATGTGAGTCATTAATCCTGTGCCCTCAAAGTAATTTCAAAGATTCCCTTTAACTCCAGTGGACTTTGGATCAGACCCTGTTCCACTGTATTCGTAACACTCCATCGTTATGTTGGAGGTTCTTCACAAGTCCATACCACATGGGATCCTATTTCAGCAGAAACAACAGGTGTCACAAGGACTCCTCATTGTTTTTGCTCATACAGACTAACAGAGCTACCACTCTGAAACCTATTTCAGCAGAGACTCCCTTTAGGGTGTAGATGAAGATTTGGTTTAAGGTGTGTTGGTAAACGTGTTATTTTTTTCTTTGTAGGTTTTCTGAGTTCTGCTTATAGATTTGATCAGATTTGAATTTTTATGATATTTTCTGAAGCAATGGATATATTGATCTGCACCTGACTCACAGATGTAACTTTAAAAATATTCTTAGGAGAAATCAGTCTGTGAATGATCACTGGCTAGAAGTTTTGAAATTGCTTTTCAAAGTAATAAATCTGTTGCAAGATTAAATGAGGCATTTGTTATTTTTCTGAATTAGGGGTTTCTAGAAAACTAAATGAAAGACAGAGGCTTTGCCAAAGTTGTCTTTGCTTTTGTAAAGACAGTTATTGCACTCAACACTCTCCTTTTATTAAAGTGAGGTATTTACCTGCTATGAAAATATATTAAAAAGATTACTTTGTGTTGTAAAAGCCCAGAGTTTAAATCTTGGGGTGGGCGGGGGGAATAATAATCAGTATTATGCAAAGTGGGGGAGGGATAGCTCAGTGGTTTGAGCCTTGGCCTGCTAAATCCCGGGTTGTGAGTTCAATCCTGGAGGTGGCTGTTTAGAGATATGGAGAAAAATAGGGATTGGTCCTGCTTTGAGCAGAGGGTTGGACTCCATAGATGACCACCTGAGGTCTCTTCCAACTGAGATTCTATGATTCAAAGAGATTTGGTTGCACAACTCCCATTGCAGCTAAATCTTTGCATGCTGCTTTGAAAATTGACCTTGTGTCTTGGAGGAGGCAGGTGTTTGTTGCTAGATGCTCCTAATGGCACACATACAGTTGCTTGGAAATATCAGGCTCTGGGTGGTGATCACTGTATTCTCTTTGCCAATGCTGACAGAATCGACAGTGTTTCCTTTATGGAGTGTGTGTGTGTTTGTGTGTGTGCGCGCACACGCATGGGGAGGGGAAGATGTGGAGGGTGGGTGGGCTGTAAAATGAGATTTTTTGCAAGAATAAACCTATTGATTGAAGGAATTAAATGGTCTGAAGTAGCTGAAGGCTGGTTCAGGGTTATGATCTTATTCTAAATTCTTAATAGAGCAAGAGGGTCACATGCATACTTGCATACACCCTCTTCTCATCAAAATTAAATCTAAGTTTATTAACCTGCAAAACCACTTCTAAGAGACTAATGTACTGACAAGAACTTTGCTAATGCAACATTAAGTCTGAGGCTGCAAATCTATGAAAGCTAGAGAATTTAGAGTTAATGTTGTCATGACAACTTTAACTTCACCCCCTCCTTCTCTTGCATGTACACATAATGAAAAAGGGCAGAATTAAAGGGTAGAGTTAAGGTTGCCATAGGAACTTAGGAACCATAGGAAATCTATGGCTTTTTGTGAGTTTAAATTTCAACCAACCATAAAGTTGTGTTAATATAGTTTTTTGCCCAGAATTATGACTATTGTAATGTTTCTGCTACATGATCACATAGTACAGAATCACATTTCATTTTGGGATCATATGAACAAATTAAATATTTAATCAAGAAAGTTCAAGGATAGCCTACAAATCCCAGCATTCTTGTTGATATCAAGGATACATTAAACTCTAATTAATACCTTAGGTAAACCTAACACAGAGCCTAAATAAAATGATAGAGCTTCATACTTAACAAGCCATGCATAGACATACCATCTGTGATAATGCAGAAAATGGACTATTCATACAATTACTCTCGATATAAAGGACTTGATCTAGATTTCACACCAGTTTTATACTGAGTTAACTCCACTGAGCTAAATAGAGTCACAAGTGATTTTCACATGTGTGTAGGAACATAGATAGGCCAAGTACTATGTAACACATGTACAATTTATTTTTTTGAACAGCAAACATACATTAAACACAATAATGAATTTCTTCTCATTTACACAGGAACACACTGGTACACTGGTATAAATTAGGAGTAGCTCTGGTGTAATCAATGAATTTAAGAAGAGTCATCCCAGATCAGGCTAGAAGTCCATCTAATCCTGTGACCGAGTGGCCAGTGCCAGATTCAGAACAATAGGCAAGAAACCTACAGCGGACAAATATGGAATAATCTGCCCATAAGGATTTCTTCATAATCCTTGTGATTCAGGGTAGATGACAACTAGCAGTTTATTCCATCTCTGCTACAAATCTGATATAAGAACTTTGCGATGATTGTATGTATATGATCTATTAACCATTTTAACTCTCTATTTCTCTTCTCTTAGCTAAAATCTAGAGGTTTATTTTTATTAAAAGATTGGGAACTGTGTTATTGGGTAAGATCTAAGTTCTATAATGACCTGGCTATGTGGCTGGTCTCTTGAGATCCAAAGAACCTTTGGTTTGATGATACTGGTTTTCAATAACCACACATAAAGTCTAGTGTCTGGGTTGTAAAATGAGTGCTGAATGCCTAAAGAAACTGCATTTTTGACTTCTTGTTAACCAGTGTGGTAAGACAGAAGTTTATTTTTCTTACTGGCTTGGTATGTTTAATGGTAGAATAACCAACTGGGGTATGTCTGGCCTGTTTCTCAGCAGTTCATCCTGAATCTGAATAAAATATCCTGAATCAGCAGTTCATCCTTAAGGGTTGCTATCCAGTAACTTGCTGAAATCTCCACTGGCTCCCAGAGAATGTTGAGACCACTGATTAAATGTCACTAAGACAAGATTAAAATGAATTACGGAGATGTAAGCACCTCCTGCTCCTGGAAGTTCTGATGGTATTTGGAAGGTGACCGTGGTAAAGCTGTAGGGGAGAGAATGAAATATAAATCTGGTTTTCTTCTGGCACTGGCAGCACAATAAGGTTGTGCCTTTAAATTTATTGTACATTTATGGTCCAATTGTGTCTTTAAGGCACAGTCTCATCATGGAGGGGTACAGAAACTGCAGCACCACCCTAGTAGATTCAGCCTAGAGCATCTCCTATTGGAGTCTTTTGAAAGGTGCAACATACCCTCCATTTGCATCAGGAAAGATAAGGCCATGTTCACTTCCTCACCTGCCTTCTTTAGGAATGATGGTGCTTCTTTTTCAGCATCCTGAATGCAAGGAATTCATTTTATCTGGCCCTGAACACACACCCTGACTTGCAAATCTGGCTCTTAGAAGATGAACTGAAAACTTGTGGCGTTCAAGTTGTTGATGGCCGTGACACTTTGTACCTCAAACAGCACCCTGAAACCCCCATATTGATATGATTATATGTTTTATCCAAAGTATGCCTTGTGAGGTATTATTTCAAAAGGCTTGACCTGTTGAACGTTAATATCCTGTTGGATTGTACGTGCTATCATTTTATGTGAGTTTGTAAAGTATTGCTGTATATATCACTGAAATATGTTTGAACTTGGGAACACCCACCTCCATCCTTTCAGGTACACCAGTGGAGTGGCCAGATAGAATTAATGGCTCATTTACCCCATCAAGAAGAGAATCGACTATCCTAGAGTTTTCGTGGAGGAGGCACGTATGCTATGGGGGTGGATTCACCCACCTCACAGTAAAGATATTTCCAGCAAGCTGGAAAAAAGTATAAAAGAGGGATGTGACATCACCACTTGGCTTGTCCCTCTTCCCCCAACTCAACACCTGGAGGAACATCTGAAGGACAAAGACTCTGAACTGGGAGAGAGGGGTCCCAGTCCGGAAAAGAATCCCAATCTGTGTATTGAGGAAGGATCTGTGACCTATGTGTACCATCTGTCAGGGAGACACTGCTTGATTCAAATCCTGTTTAGTTTGTAGAACTCAGATTGCAAATTTATTTTTATTTCTTAAGTAACCAATTTCTATGCTTCTTACTTATAATCACTTAACATCTATCTCTCTACACTTCCTGTTTTATATTTTACCTAAAACTGTGTTTTGGTTGAAGTGCTTTGGAAATCTCAGCAGAGTTTACATAAGGCTAGTTTGTATCCTCTCCACATCGAGGCAGGGACAGACTCAGTAATGAACTTACACTGGCCAGGCTTCTGACTAGAGCAAGATGGTACAGTTCTGGGTTGCAAGGCTGTGGACCTGGGGAGAATTGGCTGGAGCCTCCATATTGATGGTTCATGAGTGTCTGGGAGATCATTCATGTAACTCATTTGGGTGTGTCCCCACCTGTGGATGTCTAAGTGCAGTGCCTGTGAGAAGTTGTGGCTTGACACAGCATCACAGTGTGAGAGGGATACCTTAGGTTGGTGGGACAGAGGGCTCAGAAGTCCCATAGTCCAGGTTGCATCCAGGAGACCCCATCACAATGGGTTTGATGCCAGCTCTGTGAGTATCTCAGGAACAACTGAATAGCCAAAAGGAGGTGTAAGCTAAGAGGCAGACTCACCAGCTATGGAAGGGTGAAGAAGTCCCAACTACAGGTCACTTTCCATCCCTCTCTTCAGGGCTGGTTTTATTTCTAAAAACAAAAACCATAGCAGAACACATCATCTCAGACCAGCTTCAGCCAGCAGGGAGGACATACCCTTCCCCTCTTCCTTTTATAACTCTGCCAAAGCAGCCATGTGATGGGCAAAAGTCCAGTAACCACTTATGTGCTGGATGCCTGGACACCTTGCCACAGACGGACAGTAAGAAATGACTTTGCAAGCCTTTTGTCTGTGTCACTGCCATTGAAATCAAAGGGCATTGAATGAGCTAAGGGCTTTCATGATTGGGCTGGTACTCTGATATTTCTCACTTGTTGCTCTGCACTATATGATTCTATTACAGCATGGAGTCAGGCGCTGTGGTTGAGTAGCCTGTGTTATATCAGTGTCTTTTCTGATATAGATCCCAGTTCAGCCAAGTATTTAAACTTGTGAGTAGCCCTATTGAACTGGGACATATCACATGTTCTAAGTTAGGTGTGTGCTTAAATATCTGCCAGAATCAGGGCCTTGAGTTACCATGTTTACCTGGTAATAACTTAAAACATAAAAGTTGCTTGTCAACTGCTATCTGTTTACATGTTGACTAGCCAAGCTCTGTTTATTGTAGTAAAGGGAAGTGTATGGATTACAATTTGCAATATTGGTTTCTAGTGATTAGTTCACTAGATACAGCCCCCCAATAGTCTTGTTTATTTCTCAGCAGCATGAGAGTCTTGAGGAAAACACTGCAGAATATCCACAAGGTGAACACTCTGTCGGTGGTGGCTGCACGTTCAAAAGTGGTTTACTCAACAATAAAATCTTCACTTAGGCTTAATTACCATAAACACATGGTGATGGAAGTACTTCAGAGTTTTGCACCACCCAAATAAAGGCTTTACATTCATTCACATTTACAATTCCCATGAGGTTACCCAAAACTGTTCGTGAGCTTCCAATAATTGAACAAGAGCAAAAATAAAATTAATGAACAGGAAAGGTCAATAATACAAAAACGTATTGTAAATTCCAGCTAAGGATAAGTGAACATCTCTATTTACATTGCTTCTCTCTGACCGACATGCACAGTAAATAAAGATCATTGCAGAACTCCTCCCCCGTGGTGCATTGTATTGGGGTGCTTCTGAAGGAACTGCACTATCAGGTGTGGAGCAGTTGTGTGGAGAAAATGGGCCTTTGCATGCCTCCCAAGCTCTATGAAAATCTTGTGAGATTTGCTTGCTTGTTAGGAGGATGAACCTTTCTGAATATTTGGGCAAGGGAACTCTCACAGAACAGAACAGTTAGATAGAAACCTGGAGAAAGCTGAAGGCAGAAATATTTCCGGCCCCAAGGAATTTCGTTCTGTTTCTTCTTGTGCATAATCAACAGAATGGTACAGTAAGTTCCAATGTGTTCCAGTTGCACAAACTCATGGAAGACAATGGGTGGCCTCTTTGTCACCTGAAGAAATAACTTGATCACCATAGGTTCAAGAAGGTGCAAAAGGCCTTAATTTGGTAAGCAGAATGTTTTTCACTGGGGATGGAACGCGATTCCCAGAGCCCTGGTTGAACTTTCAGGCTTGTAACTTGATATGAAAACTAGAGAGATGTAAAATATGGAGTTCCACAAGGATATTTTAAAAATAGTCACTTTTGATCAGCTGGGAGGAATAATTTAATCAGAAAAATGTGAATGATAATTAATAGTCAGGTGCAATTCTTTCATATCCGAGAGCTGTACCGCTTTTTAAATCATTCAGCACTTTATCTAGTTCCAAACTAGTGAATGGCTGCATCTTACTATCGGCAGGATTACTCCTTAGGAAATGCCACCACTCATCATGTATCTGTCATTTGACAACATTGTTAACAGGAGTTTTGGTGACTTTCAGCAGATTACTGGCAATCTGATTTGGAGCAATCGCTGGCCTGCCCCGTTTACATGGACATCGAGGTATACCTAGTTGATGAATTCAACTCCAGCTTTTCTGGCTTGACTGCGTAAAGTCAAGCACAACTGTCACTTTCTTCCATTGAGCCCAGTGAGTGGAATCGAATGCTTCTATAAAATGGTCCGCAATCTCTGGATTTCTTGACTGCTCCTACTGCCTCAGCAAGTCTGCACAATCCTCATTCAAACCCAGAATGTACACTGGGCAGAAGCCGTGTGGAATTGTTGCACCTGCAGCTGTAAAAATGGAGCAAAAGAAATGACGGTTTTCATTTTCCATGGAGATTATGGTTAATGGTATGGTTATGAGAGGTGTCTTAAGGAGCTTGGCTTGTTTAGTTTAACAAAAGGAAGGCAGAGAGGAGATATGATTGCTGTCTATAAATACATCAGAGGGATAAACACTAGAGAGAGAGAGGAGTTATTTAAGTTAGAGGCCAATGTTGGCACTAGAACAAATGGATATAAACTGGCCGTCCACATGTTTAGAATTGAAATTAGGTGAAGGTTTCTAGCCATCAGAAGAATGAAGTTCTGGAACAGCCTTCCAAGGGGGCACTGAGGACAAAAAACCTAATGGCCTCAAGACTCAGCTTGATAAGTTGAGGGAGGAGACAGTATGATTACATGGCCCACCTGCGACAACGAGTAGTAAATATCCCCACCAGCTAGAAACGGGACACTAGATGGAGAGGGCTCTGAATTACTACAGAGAATTATTTCCTGGGTTTCTAGCTGGTGATTCTTGCCCACATGCTCAGGGTCTAACTGATTGCTATATTTAGTGTTAGAAAGGAATTTCATCCTGGGTGGTTTTTGCCTTCCCCTGCAGCATGGGGCATTGATCACATGCTGCTATGAACTAGAGTAAATGGTGAATTCTCTGTAACTGGAAGTCTCTAAATCATTTTTGAAGACTTCATTAACTCAGCCAGTGGTTATGGGTCTATTGCAGGAATGGGTGGGAGCAGTTCTGTGGCCTGCAATGTGCAGGAGGTCAGACTGGATCATGATAATGGCCTCTTTTGACCTTACAGTCTGTGAGTCTATGAGAATCATCTCAATGTGCAGTAAAAAAGCAAACAATGTTAGGAGCCATTAGGAAAGGGATTGATGATAAGATAGAAAAATCATAATGCCACTATATAAATCCATGGAACACCTGCACCTGGAATACAGTGCAGTTCTGATTGTCCCATCTCAAAAACAGTACATTAGAATTGGAAAAAGTACAGAGAAAGGCAACAAAAACGATTAAGGGTATGGAGCAGCTTCCATACGAGGATAGACTAAAAAGACTGGGACTGTTCATCTTAGAAAGGAGACAATTAAGGGAGGATATAATAAGGGTCTATAAAATCAAGAATGGTGTGGAGAAAGTGAGGTATTATTTGCCCCTTCACATAGCACAAGAATGAGGGGGTTGCCCAACGCAATTAATAGGCAGCAGGTTTCATATAAACATAAGGAAGTATTTCTTCACACAAGTCAGCCTGCGGAATTTATTGCCAAGGGATGTTCTGAAAGCCAAAAAGAATTAAATCTGTTCGTGGAGAACAGGTCCATCAATGGCTATCAGCCAAGATGGTCAAGGATGCAATCTTGGGTATCCTGAACTCACTGAGGGGAAGAAGCTGGGATTGGACGGCACAGGATGGATCACTTGGTAAGTGTCCTGTTCTGTTGATTCCCTCTCAAGCATGTGCCACCCCCACTATCAGAAGATTGGCTACTTTGTTAGATGGATCATTAGTCTGACCCAGTATGGCCATTTTTATGTCATAACACAGCTAATGTGCCAATTTTTAAAAAGGGTAAACAGGATGACCCAGGCCTGTTATCTTGACAGTGATCCCAGACAAGATAATGGAGTAGCTGATATCGACACCTATTAATAAAGAGTTAAAGGAGGGTAATTAATGCAAAACTGCTTAGGGAAAATAGATTCTGTCAAACTCACTTGATATTTTTTCTATGAGTTTACAAGTTTGGTTGATAAAGCTAATAGCATTGACACACTACACTCAGACTTCTGTAAGGTGTTTGACTTTGTACTGCTTAGCACTTTGATTAAAAAACCTGAACAATATAAAATTAACATGGCACACATTAAATGGATTAAAATCTGGCTAACTGATAAGTCAAAAAATTAATTGTGAACAGGGAATTGTCATTGAGCTTGTGTGTTTCCAGTTGGGTCCCACAAGGATATGTTCTTGTCCCTGCACCATTTAACGTTTTTATTAATGACCATGAAGAAAACCTAAAATCATCACTGATCAAGTTTGCAGATAATCCTAGTTGGGGGCATAGTAAATAATGAAGAGGACAGGTCACTGATTCAGAGTGATCTGTATTGCTTGGGAAACTGAGTGTAACAAGCAAACAATACATGTTTTAATACTGCTAAATGTAAAGGTACATATCTAGGAACAAGGAATGTAGGCCATACTCACAGGATGGGGGACTCTATTCTGGGAATCAGTGATTTGGAAAAAAAATTGGGTGTTATGGTGGATAACCAGCTGAACATGTGCTCCCAAAAGAGCTAATGCTATCCAGGAAGGCATAAACAGTGGAATCTTGATTCAGAGTGGAGAGGTTATTTTAGCTTTGAATTTGCACTGGTGCAATTACTGCTGGAATATTGTGTTGAATTCTGGTTCTCACAATTCAGGAAGGATGTTGATTAAATTGGAAAGAGTTCAGAGAAGAACCATGAAAATCTCTAAAGGATTAGAAAACATGCCTTACAGTGATAGACTCAAGGAGCTCAGTCTATTTAGCTTAACAAGGAGAAGGTTAAAGAGTTATTCATAGACTGTAATCAAGTATTTACATGGAACAATATTGAATAATGCCTTCTGTCTTGTAGAGGAAAGGTGTAACCTAATCCTATGTTTGGAAGTTGAAGCTAGACATATTCAAGCTGGAAATAAGGTATAGATTTGTAATAGTGAGAGTAATTAAACAGTGGAAAATTTACCAAGGGTTGTGGTGATTTCTCTCCCTGACAATTTTTAGATCAAGATTGGATGATTTTCTAAAAGCTGTGCTCTAGTTTTTGGCTAGTTGTATGACTTGTGTTATACAGGAAGTCAGACTAGATGATTACAATGGTCTTTTCTGGCCTTGGAATCTATGAGCTGCTCTTGAAATGACTGTGAAAACAAGAAGTGATGTCTGAAGTCTCACACTGACAGGCACAACAGAGGCTGACACAGAGATTGGTAGAAGCACTTAATCTGGACATGGAAAATTGCACCTGTTAGTTTCTTGAGTTATGCAGCCTAACTGCATCTCGGCTCACTAATGTACCTATTCTGTAGAGACTATCTTTAGGGTGAAAGACTGCTTCAGTCTCCAAGCTTTTTTACGCTGTGGTCTCTGCTGAAATTACCTTCTAGTGCCAGCTGAGGTGGATACTCCACTGGGCAATGGAATGAAACCAGTCATTAGATGCTAATGACTTCTTGTTACTAATGATCTGGTCAAGATTTTCCCCAGTGACCTATGGTTGAAAGAGCTCATATATCATTCTCATTGTGAATATACTGTGTCTGAGACTAATTTAGAATACCAGAAGGACTTTACAAGAACTAGTGAGCCACTTAGTTCTCGTGCATTAAAAAAACAGGATTGTTCTTAAAACCAGGACATTGATACTTGTGGCTGAAATTTTCAAATATGGCTATCTAAAAATAGGCTCCTATATCTATATTTAAGCACCTAAATAAGAATGGCCTGAATTCAGAGGTGCTGAGCCCCCCACCAATCCTAATGAATCAAGGGGAGCTGCAGATGCTCAAAACCTTTGAAAATCAGACCATTCTTATTTAGATGCCTAAATTTGGATTTAGGAGGCTGACTTCAGGCTCCCAGGTTGGGATTTTCAGATGTGTCTGGTAATTTAAGAGCACAAATTGCTCTTGAAAATCCAACCCCAGGGGCTGAAAATTGGGGTCCAGTTTAGGTCCATATTCAGCACAGAGAGCACTGGACTGAAGGGAAGTTTTGCCTGATTAAGGAATGAATAGATCCTTGAATCATTAATTTATTCCATTGCACTTCTGTTTTGCTTGTTCTAAGAGTGGTAAATTGGCACATACAGATGTGGCTGCAGTTCCTGGACACAATTGCCTAAGGATTGTGAAGTTTTAATGTGAACTCCATATTTCCCTGCTTTAATTAAGACCATTAATATCTATTTTAGGTTCTTATAGACCCTTATCGTATAATCTGAGTGATTCACAATTGTTGATATAAATGTCCTCAGAACACTTTTGCGAGATAAGTACTTATTCCCATTTTACAGATAGGGAGCTCAGGCGCAGAGAGACCAAGGCCTTGTCTACAAAAGGTGGGTCTGCTAGTTACAGAATACTTAGTGCACACTGGCTACTCCATAATAACTCTCTGCATGGATATGCTCCTTGCATGCTACTTTGAAAGAATTTTCTCCTTTAACCAGAATAATAAACTGTAATGAGACTGTCGCTCAGCTATTAGCAAAGCTACATTGTGAAGCTGGCTAATTTAACACAATAATCAAAGCAATTCTCTAATTCTGCCTTTTGCACCACGGGCTGGTCATGATGTTTTACGCATTTAATTCTTGTCTTTTAAAAAGCCCCACGTTGGTATTTTGATATAGGCAACAAATAAATTAAAGCTTCAGCGATAAAGCATGTACATATCTCTGTTCTTAATTTTGTACAAATGCAGACCAAATATTGTGACTGAGACTGCTAAATTATGGTATCAGGGTTTAATGAGATGTAATTACAGGTCCAAAAATACTTTGTGTGTGAAAGAAAAAGCTTACTGTACACTATTAAAGTGTTTTATGTCCAGATATGCCTGAGACAACACATTATGGGAACTGAATAAGCATAACTGTCCAAGAAGAAATAATTGAAAACAATCCTTTAAATGTCAAAATAAAACCATATATCCTGTGATTCTGTCAGTGGTTATTAAATATCTTTGCTTCTGCAGACAAGCTTCCTTAGTGGCTCATAACTTGTTACTAGGCAAACAATACGTATAGTCTGTAAGATAAGACCTTTGTTTCAGTAGGTGTCAGCATGGGCACTGCACAGTCATATTAGCACTAAAGGGCAAAATCTGTTGGCAATGCCCATCCCGAGTAACTGGGCTGAGTGCTGATCTCTGAGGGAACATGACAGGAAAATTATCCCTCCCAGACCACTTAGCCAGGCTATCTAGACATTTGTACTGGACCCATCACAGTGAAATTTCAGCAGCTCTGTTCTGCTGAGGCTGCTCCACCCTCAGGGCTGGAGTAGTTTCTATGGTCCTTGCTCTCCTGATAGTTAGAACTTTGAGGGCTTTGAGTAGTGCAGGCCAGGGGAGAGCAGAAGTACAGCTAGCCCAGGCTGTCTATGTCCCCATGGCATTCAGAGAGATCTGTCCTTGGCACAGCTACCCCTGGCAACCACGGCTACACTACTTTTAATGTGCCAGCTCAATCAGATCAAGCGTGAATACGTCTGTATGAACTGGAAATTACATCCTCCGCTCCAAGTGGAGACATACCCTTGGAGATGAAGGGTGATTAATAGCAGGCAGCTGGGGTGGTGTTCTCTTGTGAGCTCAGTGCTACATCTGCGCAATTGATTGCAGAACCAGAGCCTAGGTGAAGTAACAAGATTAAAGAGGCCCAGTGGATGGATTGCTACAAGGATTCTGTACGCTTACTTTGACAGCTGCAGGTGAGTTTTAATTATTTGTGGTACTTCATAACAGTATTGAGAAAATAAACGGAGTAGTTAGATATCAGTGCAAACCTCTGCCATTTAATCTGCGTTGAGACAGGAGAGACTGACAGTTTTGTGAGTAGACAGTGGAGGCAAAGGTGTGCAACCTTTTCCTGTAAGTCACCCCTGCCCCGTAACTGGTTGGAATCTACCCATGGCCCCCCTCCATTACTGCACAGCCAGGGCTTCCTCAGCAGAGGAGCTTGGCCTGAAGGCAGAGCTAGGGGCAGAACTGGGGATGGAGGAGGAGCTGGGGCTAAAGGTGGAGCTAGCCTGGGGTTAGAGAGGGAATGAGGGCAAAGCTACTCTGGGGGCAGAGCAGGGCTGAGTGGTGCTACCTCCCTGCCCCTTGTGGGGCCCAGCATGGGCCCCACCATGTACCCCCCTGAATGTTCCTCTGTGTCCCCTCTAGGGAGGATGTGCCCCACAATTTGGGGACCACTAGTGTAGGGAATAAATTTATCAATGTTTTACCATGCAAGGGCAAGAATCTTAGCTGCATCTAATCCAGAGGTGGGCAAACTATGGCTCACAGTGTAGGTGCCAGCATGGGACAGGGAGCAGGGCAGTTGGATAGGGGGTGGGGTCCTGGGGGGATTAGGGGTGGGGAGTCTGGGGGGGGCGGTTGGGGTGGGGGATTCTAGGAGAGGACAGTCAGGGGATGGAGCTGGGGGTTGGATGGGTCAGAGGTTCTGAGGGGGGCAGTCAGGGGGCGGATAGGGAGCAGGGGGCCAGGCTGTTTCGGGAGGCACAGCCTTCCCTACCCAGCTCTCCATACAGTTTTGCAACCCCGATGTGGTCCTCAGGCCAAAAGGTTTGCCCACCTCAGATCTTATCAATGCTGGGCAAAGTGGCACAAACAAGCCCCTTTTCTGTTCCTGTAACTTGGGGCAGTTCTGTGCCTGTATAGGGACCCTGGTGCCTCCGGTAGGTGGCACAGTGGGGGTTCAAGATTAAGGCAGGCTCCCTACTTGCCCTGGTTCCATGAGGCTTGTGGAAGCAACCGCCAGGTCCCTGCAGCCCCTAGGTGCAGGGCGGCCAGGGGGGCTCGGTGTTCTGCCCCTGCCCAAGTGCTGTCTTCGCAGCTCCCATTGGCTGGAAACTGTGACCAATGGGAGCTGGGGGGTGGTGCCTGCATTTGTGAGGGCAGCACACGGAGCCTCTCTGGCCGCCCATGCTTAGGGGCTACAGGGACCTGGCAGACATTTCCTGGGAGCCGTGGTAAGCGCTGCCACGACATTGCACCCTGAACCCCCTCCCACACCGAAACTCCCTCCCAGAGTTCACACCACACCCACACCCCAAACTCTGCTCCAGCCCTGAGTCCCCTCCTGCACCCCAAACCCTTCATCCCCAGTCCCACCAGAGAGCCCTCATCCCCAGCCAGAGCCATCACTCCCCTCCTGCACCCCAACCTCCTGCCCAGGCCAGAGTGCACCCAAACTTCCCTCCCAGAGCCCTTTGATTGCAGTGTAGACAGGCTCTAGTGCCACTGGCTTGCAATGAGACTTATACTCCTAACTCACTTAGGCCAACTGAAATTCCCACTCTGAGGGTACGTCTACAGTATAAAATTAGGTCGCATTTATAGAGGTTGATTATTCAGAAGAGATTTTATATAGTTGATTGTGTGTGTCCCCACTAAGGGTATTAAGTCGGTGGTGTGCGTCCACAGTACCGTGGCCAGCATTGACTCTCTGAGAGGTGCACTGTGGGTAGCTATCCCACAATCCCTGCAGTCTCCGCTGTCCATTGGAATTCTGAGTTAAGCTCCCAGTGCCTGATGGGGAAAAAACCATTGCCACAGGTGGTTTTGGGTACATGTTGTCAGTCGCCCCTCTCTCCATGAAAGCAATGGCAGACAATCATTTCACACCTTTTTTCCTGGGTTACCTGTACAGATGCCATACTACAGCAAGCATGGAGCCTGCTGAGCTCACCGTCAACCCTGCTGTTGTGGGCAACTCTGCTCCCCTGTAAGCTGGAGGCTTCTGCCTCAGGCTGCTCTCCCAGTTGGCAGCACTGCATGGTCACACCTAGCCTACCCCTTGCTCCCATGGCTCATGAAGCCTGGACAGTAGAAAGGAGCATTTCAACTATAGGCCAAGCAAGTGCAGAATGGTGATAGAATGTGCCTGTGGATGTTTAAAAGCTTGCTGGCGCTATTGGTCAGAGCTCAGCACAACCAACATTCCCATTGTTATTGCTGCTTGCTGTGTGCTCCATAATATCCATGAGAGTAAGGGGGAGATGTTTATGGTGGGGTGGGAGGCTGAGGCAAATCGCCTGGCATCCAATTTTGAGCAGCCATACACCAGCGATTAGAAGAGCACAGCAAAGTGTGCTGCGCATGAGAGCTTTGAAAACCAGTTTCATGACTGGTCAGGCTACAGTGTGACAATTTGTGTGCTTCTCCTTGATACACACTCGCTTTGTTGATTTTAATTCCCTGTAAGCCAACCACCCTCCCCATTTCAAAATAAAGTAACTATTGTTTTGAACCATGAATACTTTCTTTATTAATTAAAAAAATGAGATAATAGACAAGGTAGCCTGGGTAGGGTAGGGAGGGACAAGGCCACTTGTAGTCACACTAAAAATCAAACTGTTTGAATGGACAGCTTTTTGTTGCTCGGGCCATCCTCTGGAGTGGAGTGGCTGGTGCCTGGAGCTCTCCCCCTCCCTTCGTCCCCTGTGTTCTATGGGTGAGGAGACTATGGAACACAGGAAGGAGGGTAGGCAGTTATACAGTGGATGCAGTGGGGGTCTGTGGTCTTGTTGGCTTTCCTGCATCTCCAACAGATGCTTCATCAAGTTCATTTGCTCCGTCATTAGCCTCAGCATCGCGTCCTGCCTCCACTCTTAATGCTCGATTAATTCTTTCCTGGCCTCTGTCACTGACTGCCTCCATGCATTAAGCTGTGCCCTATCAGTGTGGAAAGACTTCATGAGCTCAGAAAACATGTCATTGTGAGTAGGTGTGCCTGTGCATTTTTTTCGCCTTCTATTCTGCGATAACCTCAGGGACGGAGATGATAGGGGGAGCGTAGAAATATTCTATGGTCTATGATTCTGGGGGGACTGCATGGTCACCTGTGCTGCTGAATGATGCTGAGTTCGTCACATGACCAAACAAGAAATGAAAGTTCCAGGGGCTTTCCTATGTACCTGACATAGGAGTTGAAGGTGCTGTCCATAGTGGTCACGATGGAGCATTCTGGGATAGCTTCCGGAGCCCAATAACATTGAATTGCATCCACAATACCCCAAATTCGACCCAGCAATTCCGGTTTCAGAACTATGCCCATTGTCAAGGTGGAGTACAGAATTCAACTTTAAGAGCCCTTTAAGTCGACAAAATGGGGTTGGTTGTATGGACGGATTGAGTTTTAATTCGACATAACACGGCTAAATTTGACCTAATCGCGTACTGTAGACCAGGCCTAAGTAACTAAACCTCAAACCAGTCCTCTGTTGTAGGTAGATAAGATCATTCTACAGAGAGGAAACAGGCCAAGAGAGACTAATTCTGCATTAGTAATGGTGCCCAAATTCTAGCCCATCTCAGAATGGATGGAGCAGCTTTTCCTGAGTCTCTAGACCACACGAGCCTTAAATCCAATAATATCACTTTCTGTGCCACAGGTTCTGGAATCGAATAGCCTCCCCAGGCTTCTGACTAAGTGGGTTACAAATAGGGGAGAGAAATGGTGCTGATTGTTTTGAGGATGCTTGAATGTTGTAATTGTTCAGAAAGCTTAAAAGATTTAGAGAGACAAGGTGAGTGAGGTAATATCTTTTAGTGATCCAATAAAATATATTACCTCATTCATCTTGTCTTTCCAATATCTTGGGATCAACCCAGCTTCAACAACACTGCATAAAAGATTCAGGGTAGTTTTTCCTTCCCAGTCACATGACCTCCTTACTTGAATGTTCTCCTGGATTAATTGGCTGGGTGTCTGAACTGACTTTTCTGTAACACACTTTTACTCTCTGACCTACTAAAGCCAAGTGGTCAAAACAGTGTTAACTGGGGGCATTGGTCCCTGGGAATTAAGAGCCATGGACTGTTGAGGGTTTCCATTAATCGTACAGGACTACTTGGAAAAAATATTTTTATTCCAGGGAATGTTACTGTGAACACAATAAAAGGCCAATTTCCAAGTAAAAAGAAATCAAGACCTTTTCCTCATCACCATGGCCTGACTCCTGCTCCTGGAGACCTGTCTGGTCACCCTCCCCTACCATCTTCTATAGACCCTGCAAAGGCCAGTCACAATAGCAGTCCCTGCAAGTGGGGATTGCTTGACTTCTGATCCTGGTGAGCAAATTCCCACAAAGGCCTAGGTGAGACATGGTCATGGCCCTTCCCCACTTTTTTGCTAAACTGCCACAAGAGTGGCTCCTACTGGCTAAAAGGCAAAGCTGTAGGAAAAGCTGCACATGGTTCTGGTCTGACCGCTCATCCTCTCTCTGGGCATGGGGTTGAAAATGCAGCAACAGCTCACTCATTTCCCCTGACCTTATCTCCTGGAAGGAGGTGGGGATCTTAGACGGTAGACCCAGGCACTAGTGGGATATTTCTAATATCATCTACACTGAAGTAGTTAAGTCTCTTGCCATTTAAACAGTCATTTAAGTTTCAGATGCTACAACCTGTTTAAATCAATGGAGTCACTTCATGCCTCTCTTGGGTCTAGCGTTTTGGGCGCTCTCTCTGTAAACTCAAGGGTTTTGTCTAGCCTAGTATTTACCCCTGTGCCAAGTGGGTGGCTTTCTGCTTTGGTATCCACTTTGCATTGGCATAAATGACTACATGACTTGCAAAGCATTGGAGAACCTGGGACAGGGTATGTATCTTAACAGTAATAGTTGGCTATTTTTCTTCAGTGCTGCAGGTTGATAAGATTAATACCGGTTTCCTTAGAGATGGCACAGCTATTTGCTACTGGTAAAAGTTAATGTACCAGGGGGAATTTCTAGAAAAGATGCATTTAGTTAAGACTTCATGGCTGTTGAATCCACCCACCCATCACTCAGTGTAAGTGAATTCTGGCAACAGAGATTTTATTATTGCCTTGGTCCTGACAGATGATGATGTTAGTCTAAGTAAATTCATTTTTCTGACTGAGAGATGGTTCAGTCATGGAGATAGAAGAGATGGCTTAGCCCTCGTGGAAGCAGAGATAAGTTTTGTCATGACAGAGAAAGTGAGTTTAAAGTCTCCCAGTGGTAAGGATGAGTTCAAAAATGAAGTAAAAGAGCACCTACCATATCCTGTCTGTGGTGAGGACTGCTCTCTAAGGCATTACTCCGTCCCTGGAACAAACCGTATGTGCTATAAACGGCACACTGAGAGCTAATAATCTTTTGCTCCATTAAACATTATTATTTTCTGTATCTCGCTAGTGGTTTTTATGAGCATGCAACTAAGCCCAAATACTACAGTAACCTCATTCTTCTGCAGAAGATGAGCCGGCTCAGTTATGATAGCTACTTACACTCTTCTAATGTACAACTGTTTAACTGAAGCTCAGTTAACTGAAACTCTTGGTTAATAGGACAGTTATGTATGTCCCCCAGGGCTGTGCTATACTCAGCACTGCACTCTGCATTTCATCTGGTTTGGATTAAGTTGCAAATCCTTGGTTTGGGCAGACTTTGCTGGGATCCATGAACTTTTTGGTAAACGTGGGCCGAGTTTCAGGTCACTTTCATTGTGGGTCAAACTTATGATTTCAGAGGGAAATCACATGATAGTTTTCACACCAAACCAGACACCACCCTGTGGTTCATCTTGAGTTTTGCTTTAAGGTTTTGAATGCCTTCAAACATGAAACTCAGAGCAAAATGGAAAGGTGTTAAGCCTGATTAGCTGGGCAGTTACTAATAAATTATAGTTTTCTTCAGTACCTGGCACAGTGATTTAAGTAAGTACCAGAGTCTCCATTTTACAAATCAGCAACCAGAGGCACTGATACAAAGACACTTGGCCAACTGCTCTGGTCAGCATGCTGATGTCCACTATCCAGGGGTTACAGAGGTGGGAAGCCTGCCTTACTCTTTACATCCCTGTGAATTTTGTAAATTCCTTTTCCCGAGTGTCCAGCTGAGCAAGCACACCTACTGTTGTGTGCAATTGTGTGCAACCTACTGTTGTGTCCACTGTTGTGTGCAATTGCCCAGCTGGCCATGCTTGCTACACATTCCAGATGGGCTCTTGCCTGGAGTTCACAGGAGAGATTGGCTCTCCTGGACCTGTGGCAGGAAGAGGCGGTACAGGCGCAGCCTTGGACCAGCTGTAGAAATGTGGACATCTGTGAGCAGATTGCTCGGGGGATGCAGGAGAAGGGCCAAGGCAGAGACCAGCAGCAGCGCCATGGAAAAGCCAAGGAGCTGCAGCAGGCCTACCAGAAGGCCAATCAATCCAGTGCCAAGCCACAGGCCTGCCACTTTTCCAAAAGCTGCATGCTGTGCTTGGCAGAACCCCCTGCCCCAGCACCACAAATATCTCTGAGGACCTCGCGTCAGAGAACACTGCTGTGAACAGTGAGGAGGAGGTGGTGGATGAGGAAGAGGAGGAGAAGAAGTATTTGCAACAGGCCAACAGGTGTCCAACTATGTAGTGAGCCAGGACCTGTTCTTGGCTCCACTTCAGTGTAGTCAAGCCAGTCCTGCCAGCTGAGCCTGATGCAGGGAAAGGAACTTCAGGTAAGCATGTAGATACATTTTCAGGTACAAGAATGGCACCCAGTGAATGGGTTTGTGGCCTGCCACCTAGTGGTTACAATCTTTGCTGGTCACTCTACCCATTGGTTACAGTCTCTGCCGGT
The DNA here is from genome assembly GCA_032164245.1 of Sternotherus odoratus. NCBI lineage: Eukaryota > Metazoa > Chordata > Testudines > Kinosternidae > Sternotherus > Sternotherus odoratus. Next base: position 277,768,341 of record JAVMKO010000001.1, on the reverse strand, counting down.
CGCTCTGCCCATTACAACCACAGGAGGGGTAGGGGAACCTGGGTTCTCCCACTCCCCTAGATTCCAACCCAGGGCCCTGTGAGGTTATCTAGTTAGCGTCCCTGAGTCACATCTCCCCCTTTCCTGCACTGGTTTGCAAGGTGTAAACTTCAGCACCAGTTTGTGGGTTGCCTACACATCTCCAACCTGTAGGAGCTTCTACTTGCTGACATTCCTTCTCCCACCCTGGGTCTGGATACGCCCCACTCCAGAGCTTTCCTAGCAGGTCCTTCTCCCTGTCCTGTCCAGCCCCAACTGAGCTGTTTGGCTCTCTTTTAAACCCTGCCTCCAACAGGAGCATGCTCAGCAAGGGCAGAGGGGTGAGGCTTCCTAAGACCGGGGCTGCTCTTTAACCCTCTGCTGTCCAGTGCAGGGTTTATACATTCTGTCACACCCCCCGAAAGAAGCAGGGCACAATCTTGACTTTTCATTAATTTACTCATGCCAGACGAAGTAGTGGTACAACCAAGTGAGGTAGAGGTGCTATCTGCTTTTCATTCCCTGCTAGACTTAGGCAGTGGGAGCCATGTGGAGCAGTTTGTTTATGCACACAGGGATGTCCCTTGAATCCTTCTGAAGAATATTGATGAAACTTCCCAATGAGGTACTCTGCAATCCTCTGCTGAAAGTTTCTAGGGTGGGATGCCTTATTTCTTCATCCACGGCAGGACACTTCACATGCCAGTCAGCGATAACTTTGGCAGGCACCATGCAGCATGCAGACTAGCAGCATACAGCCAGGGCAGCTTTGGGATGTCAGCAGCTGCTGCTTTCTCTGCCTTTAGGAGTGAGATATCAGCTACAGTCACCACAGCCGGTGGAAAATGGTGCCAGTATTAAGTGCCATTATCCGACACTACTAGAATCATGTAACTGAGCAATTCCTCCTCACTTCCCCAACTCCCTGCAGGCCATACTCACTATGGCTGGTGCAGTGACTGACACTGTGAACAAACAGTCCCAAGGCTAAGTGAGAATGTAGTGCTTAAAACTTTAGGTGAGCAAGGAGAGTGAGTTCAGTATCTGTTTCACTTTCTGTAGGGAATACACTGACAACGGTATCTCTGTGCCTCCCTGTCCACACCCATTGTATGCCTGAGCCAGGAAAGGAGGAAAAATAAGAGGACTCAGGATGACATATTCAATGAGATCCTGTCAGTGAGTGCTGCATCCCACTGTGATCACAGGGCCTAGAGGATGAACATTGCATACAGTGGAGGAGAAAGGTCCAGGAATCCCAGCAAGAAAAGGAGAGGGCACTGCCCCGGGACGTAATGGGACCTTCCAAGCAGCAAACACAGATGCTGCAGACTTTGGTGGACCTGCAGGTTTAACAATCATGGGCGCGCCTTCCTCTGAACCCCATTGAGAACTTCACACTGGGACCTCTCTATACCTCCCCCCACCTCAACATTCCACATGGCATCAGGGGTTGCTGCACTACCCCTACTACTCCGCCCCAGGGGACAGTAAAGACAATCGCAGCTTCACATACACTGAGCTGTGAGAGCCATGGTTGGTGCATGTGCAGCTGAAATGGACATGAATGTTCTTTCCCCTTTATACGTTCTGGCCTCTTAATTTATTAACTTTTACTTAGTTTTAATGTAATTGTTTTTAAATTGCCTGGGGTTAACTGATTGTTACGGAATAAAATTCTATTATTTGGAACATAATTCACCTTTATTAGTTCGCAACATATGCTGCCGAGCGTTTAGCATTTCTGAAAGCAGCCAATTACCTGTTACTGCACAGTGTCACTCAACTCATAGGATCGTTCGCAAACAAAATTAATAGGTGGATTGGAAATGTTATACCTCTCTGTGTATGGCAATCACCTCACGATTCCTGCCAGGCAGAGCACACTACAGTCAGCACATGCTACTCTGGCTTCCTGTTAAAATGGCCTTTCAAAGCCTCCCTGAGCCATATAGCTTTGTGTTCAGTGTTTCTACTAGCCCTTATATTTGGCTGTTCAAATTCAGCTGACATCCACTCCACCTCCACCCTACTAGACACTTCTGCCCCTTTGCTTCACAACTATTATGCAGGCCACAGCAGTTATAACACTTGGGATATTTTTCTCACTGGGGTCCAATCTTGTGAGTAACCAAGGGCAGTCTCTCTTCAAATTACCAAAAGCACATTTAAATGTCACTCTGCATCTGCTGAGTCAGGAGTTGAATTGTTCCTTGGTGCTGTTGAGGTCACCGGTATAATTCATGAAGCAGGGGAGCAAGGGGTAGGCTGGGACCCCCAGGATCACTACTGGCATTTCAACATTCCCACTGATAATCCACTGGTCAGGAAAGAAAGTCCTCGGACACCTTGTAGATTTCTGAAAAGACCTGTGTTCTTAAAGATGCGATGGTCATGCATCCTCCCACTTCACTGACATCAGTGAAGGATCCTCAGTGATCCACCAATAGCAAACCATAGAATAACAGACTTTTTGTTGATGTACTCAGTGAGGAGGGGGCCAAAATACGAATATGTATGAGCCATCTATTGCTCCACCGTGGTTCAGTAACCCCTTTCCTACAAAGCCATTCAGTATGTCCTGCACAGTGTTGAGAATCACACTCCTGTGTAGCAGGTTGCAATTAATGATCCTGCGCACTCGCATCACAATAGCTCCCATGGTAGATTTTCTGACTCCAAACTGATTCCCATCTGACTAGTCGCAATCTAGACTGATCTGTGGAAACTAGTAGCAAGTCTCCACTGTCAGGGCAGCTCTCATTTTGATGTTCCTGTAATGGAGGGCTGGGGGGAGCTCAGCACACAGATCCAGGAATGTGGCCGTGTGCATCTGAAAGTTCTGCAGCCATTTCCCGTCCTCACAAACCTGCATTACGATGTGATCCCACCAGTCAGTGCTTGTTTCTCAGGCCCAGAAACAGCGCTCCACAAACAATGGCATTCATGAAGCAGCTGCAAACAATCTTGAACCTGTTCTCACTGTGTCCCACAGCAATCTGTCCTCCAAGGAATCATCATGTTCTTCACCCATTCGGTTCTTCTTGCAGTTGTGCAAATACTCCAGGATGGTATGCTCTGTGCTTGCAACACTCATGACAGGCTCCGTGCTTTTGTCAGAGGTGGTGGATAGTGAGGAGGGCTGTGCAGGTTTGTGGAAATTTGAGGGGAAAAAAGGCACATTGTAGGACACAGTTACCATTTGGGATGGAGACCACTGCAAACTGGGAAGTTGACCTTGACCTCATGCTCCCAGTCAGCCTTGCATGCCTCATTTCAGACCCATCATGGATTGCCAAAACTTCCCAAAAGACAGTGGCGAGTTCAACAGTGAGATATCTACCCAGGGTGCACTACACTCTGCATTGATACAAGCACTCCTGGGGAGGATGCACACTGATGACACAAGGAGTCAAGTATGCACACGTACAAGCCATGCACTTACTAACTGTGGCAGCTGTATGCCAACGTAACTTGAGTCGACGTAGTGTAGACCTGATCTAAGAGTGTCCCAGCTACATACAAAGTGGAACAGATTGTTTAGCATAAAGTAGTTAACACATTTCAAGGGACAATTCAAGGCAAAAATGGCCAGTTAACACCTCATAGGATAATGCAGGCATAAAAGAAAGTGGCACTATTGATTTTCATAATCTAAGCTGAAAGAAATGCAAAAAGTAAATGAAAACCAACTAGGGACAAATAATTTGGAGTTTTAATTTTTGTTCACTTTGAATATCTTAAGGTGATGACAGGAACATAAATCAAGAAATGTGTGTAAGAGAATCTTCCTTACCCCCACTCTAAACTCTAGGGTAAAAGGGGGGGGGTCTCTTATGCAGACCACTAAACTTTTAAGCTACTTTCCCAGCCTAAGTTAGATCTCCCCTCCCCCCCCCCAAACCCAAACTTTACCAGTTGGGCTTGCGGTTCCGCTGCCACCATTAATGTGAATCTCCAAGACCATGGAGGGGGCACATTAACACCCCAAGAGTAACACTCCCTCCCTTGCTACCTGGGAGAGAAACTCCCCCCTCCCTCTTGTTACCGGGAGAGATGAGAACACAAACTCCGAGCAACAGCCTCTCCTCCCTGCTTACAGGAGAGAGATTCAGATACACAAACCCCCCCTACCCGGGAACTGGGTCAAATCCAAAGCTAGGACAACTTTAAGGGAATAACCAAACACTTTTTAGAACAAAAAAGGTTTAATAAAGAAAAGAGAAAAACTTACAACTTACACAGATACTTAATTTTCTAGCTCTAACCCCTCCCTCAAGATTTCTCCTTCTGAGTAGGTTAGTGACACCATAAATCAGTTACAAACTTATACAATCACAATGCTACTTACAGTTAGCCTAATCTATGAATATATGAAGGAAAAGGAGGAGATGAGTCTCCATAGCTGGAGAAAGGTGGAGTCAGCCCAAAAGCGTCAGACGAACTGAACTGAAACTTCCTGGTTTGTCTCTGGATTGGCTACTGTGACGTCACCCCCCTCTCCTGTTCAGTTAACCCCTAACAGGTAAAAAAGAAACTCTAAGGCACTTTACACTCATGACAATGTGTTTATAACACATCTTTTTCAAATGGCCAGTGTTCCTTTAAACTTGGTGGTTAAAGTCAAAATGCTCTGATAGAAGGAATACAAAATTATAAAACACATACAGCAAATTGTGTTTTCTCTAATGTGATCTTTTTAATGTTAGATTGAGGGAGAAAGAGAAACGTGATTTGTGCTTTTTCCAGTTGAGCATAATCACTCCTAGGCAACAGTTAATAATGTTAATCAACTTTGTGACTATGCTACTGGTCTAGGCTGGCAGCAATGCAATGTTTAATAACACAGGTGGAGGGAAGTTTAATATCTAAATCCGTAACTGCCTGTACAATGTTTCATTCTTTATTCCAGTGGGAGTTTATCACAGGAAAGTCACACATATGAGCAAATGTGCCTGTTGGTATTTTGTATAGCCAACTTCCATTCTGACTTAGCCCAGCCCTGAACAATTTCAGAAGCATCCATCCAGCATGGGGCAGAATGAAGACGGAGATCAGAGCCCAGGTACCATAGATTAATCCCTGCACTGGTAGGGCTAGTAGGTGTCCTGTTCTGAATGTATTAAAATGTTTTTGCATTTACACAGCAGTTTTGTTCAGAGAATCTCAAAGTCCTGTACAAAAGTGGGTAACCATCATCTCTGTTTAAACAGAGCTGAGGCACAAAGAGGTTAAATGACTTACTCAGCGTTACACAGTGGTAGTCAGGATGAGCCCGGTGCAGTGAGGTACACATCTAACAGCGTTGCTACTCTAGTAAAAACACATGGATCAGCATTAGGGATTTTTAGGGCTAACCTTATTCAAGCCTCTGGGCCCATAATCTCTTCTAAATTGTCCCTCAGGCCTGGTTCTCATCTGCATTGATTAGGCATTTCCCACACACCTGTTATGCCCCAGCTTTCCAAATTACATACTTCATGGGAAAGCACTCCGTAATCCAGGCCATTTTTGCCAATGCATCCTGAATATGGAAGGGTCCAGAGACCGTCCCTTTGCTATCTGCTCTTAAGGGATGAGAGCTGTTCTTCTCTGGGATAGGCTACAGGGGCAAGGTTCTAAGACTTATGTGGTTTAATTAAAAAAAACCCAAGATTTATTAAGAGTAGTGAGAACATTTGATTTCAAATAAAAGAAATGCCCTTCATACAAATCTAGTCTCATACTCTGCAACACCTAAGTCCGAGAGGCACAGGACACCTAGTTTAGCTCAAGTAGATTTAAAATGCCTTTCCTTTTACTAGGGCCGTTGCCAGGTACCACAGTAGTTGGGGCTGCAAATCCAGATGCGTGCAGGGTTGTGTCACCACTTGCTCTGTAACCTGTGATGCCTTACAATGCTTTGCTGTTGTAGCCCCCAACCTGGGCTTCTCACAACCAGCCTACCAGCATGCCGGTCCCACCCTGACTGTGCTCTAGAAAGCCTGGAGACTGCAGCTCTGATCCCAGCAGCCTGTCTACAGCCCCACCCTGGCTTCCACCAGCTTTGATTGCTACTTGCAGGGTGACCCCAACACACTCCCAGTCCCAAATCTCCCCAAAACCATGTGCTTCGAAGTGATACTTCACAAGGCGTATTATGTACAAAGATTATAACAGTAGCGTGTAGGGTGTGAATACAGGGGTGGTTAGTGTCACAAGGGTGCTTTTCCTTTTCACCTCTGACTTTTTCAGCTTCCCAATCTGTCAGCTATGTACAGTGTGGTAACAGCTGTCGCCCTTCCCAGCCCCATTATCCCTTTCATGTGTCTTTGCGTCTGGCTCACAGCAGCTGAGGATCTGGCCCATGCCATCAGAGTAGCTTGTTAGTTGCGTTAATCTTTGGGGCTGGTAAGAGAGGCATGAGTTAGCTTAACACAATGACCCACAAAATTAAGAGAGCCAATTTATCACCTGGGAAGCTCATGAGGGTGTTTTGACACCTCTGAAAATCAGGCCATTTTAGTAGCTCTCTTTTGATGTAGCTGCCAAACTTTAGGCACTCATGTTTGAAAAGGTTTAAGATTAGCAACAGTGTTAGTCTGTATACATAAATAAGACAAGGAAGACTTGTGGCACCTTAGAGACTAATCAGTTTATTTCAGCATAAGCTTTTGTGGGCTATAGCCCACTTCATCAGATGCATAGAATCGAACAGAAGCAATATGTATTTATATAAACAGATGTTAAGAACTTTTGAAGGGAAATTAACTAGGGAAATGCAATCTGATTTATGGATTTTCGGATCTCAGACAGAGATCCACTACAAAAGTTATTTTTTCTCCTGCTGATAATGGCCCATCTAAATTAAACAGCCTCTTAGAATTGGTATGGTAATGTACAACCTTTTTTCTTTCTTTCTGTATATTTAAATACATTTTACTTCTGTTCCATTATATGCATCCGATGAAGTGGGTTTTAGGCCACGAAAGCTTTTGCTGAAATAAACTGGTTAGTCTCTAAGGAGCCACAAGTATTCCTCGTCTTATTTATGTTTGAAAAGGTTCTATAAATCTATAAGATTCTATAAGTCATCAACAATATTTCCTGAAATTATAAAGCCCAGGAACTTACTGTCCAAGCCTGAGCCAAACAGAAGTGATGGCATGTCTGTATAGAATGTGAGCAGGGAGAGCTACACAGCTTGGAAAGGCCTTCAAAGTTGAGTCTCTTGCTAAACTACACATTTTTAAGGCTCTCTTCAAAGTTCATTGCCATTTTTTGACAATATTCCAACCCATGTAGTAATAGTGGGAATGGGTAGCAGCAGAGCTGCAAAATGGCATGCCTCTGTCATGACGCCTATGTAATCTTTTATAATGATATGGCCATAAAAGAACTCCCGTTATTCCAAGTTTGCCTTGTGAGCTTGAAGTAAGACCTCTTCCCTGGAAAAATAATAATAAAACACAGGAGGATGCAAAGATTCATTATGAAGATCACACACTTAGCCTTAATTTACCCCAAAGAAAACATAGTCTTCTAACATTTGTTAGAACCACCCGCAGTGGGGTTGTTTGCAGGGAGAAATGAATAGGAAATCAAAGAAAACTAGAAGACATCTCTTATTGTAAATTCACAGTTACGCACTCATTTTTGTAGCTTTTTCTTAATAGTCCAGTGGTTTCTGCCATGCAGCAATTTCATTAAAGCTTTGATCATACTCGTAATATAAAGCCAAGCTTACTGCAAAGGCTTCATTGCCCTAAAGAGTCTGTAATTGGCCAAATGTCTTAGAAAGTTTTGCTTGGTTTCACCACAATGCGAATAAAAATTAATTATCCCAGCAGTTGCTATGATGCCATAATACAAGGGTGTCAAAAAGTAGGGTTTTTTTTCCAAATGGCACGTTCTAGCACAGCACTGGATATGAGGCTTACCATAAATGTGATTTGTGAGGGTCATTAATGAAGTACTAGACTTAATTGACTTCTCTTGGCTTTATGATAATATAAAAAAAGTTCTGCCCTAGCAATGATATTTCTTTTAAACTTCTCCAGCTGAATCCCTGATACTGTGAAGCTTTGCATAAAGTAGGACTCAAGCAAGATTTAGGTGGACTCGAGGTGAGGGCTGGCTGGAAAACAACATTTTCACTTCCACTCCCAAAATAGTTTAGGATTCAGAATTTGTGTTTGATCCAACATGGAATGGAACCACAATATTTTTTTGTGGAAAAACAAAAGAAAGCCCCATGCAGAATAGCTAATACTCCCGTGATTAGTAATGCACGCAGGTTCAAGTCTTGTTTATCTGATTCAGAACAGGGGGTTGATCCTGAGTCTCTCATGTTCCTAGCAAGTGCCCAGACTTCTGGGCTATAGAGTGAATTATCCTATCGGAACGTTCCACTTTGTATAAATAATTAATATTAATTGGGTCAGAGGGCGAGAGAGTGACTCTAGAGGTCTTTAGGTCTTTGACCATTCTTCTTATCCCATGACTGCATCTTAACTAATCTATGGGAAAGAAATACAAGGTCTATGGAGAATAGCGTATTTCAGGAAAGCCAGGAAAAATACAAGAATCAGAGAGGCAGCCGTGTTAGTCTGGAATTGTAGAAGTGACAAAGAGTCCTGTGGCACCTTAAAGACTAACTAAAGTATTGAAGCATAAGCTTTCGTGGGTTAATACATACTTTGTCGGACTGCATGTTTCCGACAAAGTGGGTATTAGCCCACGACAGCTTATGCTTCAATACTTTAGTTAGTCTTTAGACAGGACTCTATGTCACTTCAGGAAAATGCGAGTCCACACGTTAATATTCTATGAACATTATCTTGCCTGCGCCATGCGAGATTCATTTTTATGCTTGTACAACTGGTGCTACTACCTATGAGCCAAATCCTGGCCCAATGGAAGTTTTGCTTTTGACTTCAGTGGTGGGGCCAAGATTTTACCCAAAGTTTTTTCTAGATAGTTTCTTAAACTGACATTTTTCAAAGTGAGATACCCAAAGCTAGGCAGTAAATAGCCTGATTTTCAGCACTGCTAAGCATCCACACCTTCTTCTGAGTTGGTAAAAACTAAGAGTAACACACTGATCAGTTTTGCTCTGTTGTATTTGTTGTTGATGCATTTGGACAGAGTTAAAATGAAATAATCTACTTGACTGTCAGAGTACTTGATTTCTGTTTCATGTCTGTTCTCTTCAGGGTCTTATACCATGTCTTTCACTATAGTATCTGAGCACCTTCCAGATGTGTATTAAGTGAGGTGACTATCTAGGGTGACCAGACCGCAAGTATAAAAAGTTGGGACAGGGGATGGGGTGGGGTAATAGGTGCCTATATAAGAAAAAGCCCCCAAAATCGGGACTGTTCCTATAAAATTGGGACATCTGGTCACCCTAAGACTATAATGTATCTCTTTCTTTCTCTCTTTCACCTCGGGTGCAAAGTTGTGTGAGAATTAAAATAAATAAATCTCTTTATTTTAAATATAATAAATATACACCGGTCTAAAGAAAAGTTTGAAAGTTAAGTGTTACTTAAAATTTTTGAACAAGGCATTTTAAGTTGTTAGTTCTCCTTCATTGGGGTAGGTAGCAGAGCAGTACCATGAGAGGAGTAAAACAAGAAGAAGGCAGAATTGAGACCTTTCAATTTTGGCCCAATTGAGAGGGCACGTGGGTGTCATTTGAGCTCCCCGTCTCAAGTGGCAAAATGTTGTAGGCCGGCCCTGAAGAGGGGAAAGGCTCCAGAAGTGGTCACTATACTGCTAAAAATAGCAATGTAGGCAGGGCATGGTTTGGACCAGTACAGAATGTGTAGCCACCAGTACAGAATGTGTACAGCAGAGAACAAATACATACCCATGCCCTCTGGTGTATCTTTACTGGCTTAATCCATGCCTCATCCTTTACACTGCTATTTATACTTGTGGTAGAGGGGCTATCCCTGTATGTACACTACATACCAGTGAAAGAATCCTGTAATGTAGGCATGCCCTACATGGATCAACCTGCATGGAACTTGGAGGGAGGAGCACAGATTGTAGGAGGGAAGAGTTGGGAGGAGGTACCAAGAAGTCAGTCTGTGTGCATGTGGTTTGAATTGTAGCTGCAGTTGACACATCTCTATAAATAGTTTTCTTACTGAAGAGCCAAATTAGTTTTTAGAAACATCTTATTTACCCAGCATTCACTACAGAAAACACTAGTTGATGCAATATCCCAGAGCTCCTGTCTTTTGGAATCATCTTCCTGTGTCTTTTGGTCCATTGCATTTCCATCTCATGACAACAACCACATTTTTGTCCTTGTCTACACTTCTTAATTTCGTTCTCACAGTGCTATTATTCATTGTTTACCCTAAATGTCAACTTGAAATCTAGTCAAGTCTTAAAAGTGAGTTAAAAGCCATTTGAGGGAGAACATTTTAGCTTATTATTGAATGAAATGGGGACTCAGTCACTGGGGGAAATGTACATCATGGATATTCCAGGAGGTAGGAGATGCAAAGCAGAAATGTAAGCTGTGGTAAGATTGTGAAGAGGGACACAGAGAAGGCCACTACTAGGCTAGTGGAGAAGTGAGTAGAAAGAGACCAGTGAGGTATGCTATAAAAAGTCATTTAGAGATTTAATTTGTTAGATTCCAAGGCCAGATGAGACCATTGTGATAATCTGGACTGACCTGTATAACACAGGCCACAGAACTTTCTGGAAATAATTCCATGTTTGAATTGAAAGCCAGAGGACCTGTTCTTGATCCCACTGAACTCGGTGGGAGTTTTGCTTTTGATTTCAACAGGAGTCAATGGCATAAAAGGGAGTTTGGAACTGGATCCTGAGGTGTAAGGGGGCAAGTGCATTCTTTTGAAGACTAGACTCCTTTGTAAGTATAAGGAGGCGGCAGTGGCATCCTGGAAATACTGTAGTCTGGAGAGCTGGGCCATGGCGGAATGAGTATTGTGGAGCTTTACTCCCGAACTTTTCTTTACAAAAGGGCATTTTGGACCAGATAATGTTTTCCTTTTCCTAGCATTTCTCATGTTTGTATGTTCTAAATGGCTGAGAATTTGAATTTTTGTCCTTTTGGGTCCATCAGGTATATTCTTGTACTATACTTGTTAAGGTGACGTTGGTTTAAATATCAGAAGGCTCAAACTTCTTCCCTTTCCCACACTGGACATTAATTATTGAATTTATCTTGTACCTGCCAGACCTGAAGGATCTGCTGAGAGAGATGCACATTTTTTTTAACTTCCCTGACTTAGGCTAGGATCAAAGATAACATTCTACCATGTCATTCTTCCTTGCTCTGCTATTCACAGGTGTCAAAAAGCTGCTTTTTGGAATCTTTAATTAGACTTATTTTGGAATAAGCCTCATTGCATTTCCTTTCATTAAATACCTTTTAAAACAGCGGTTTGGATTAGCTCCCCCCTGCACATCAAAGAAGGGTTCAGAAACTCATCATTTATTGAATTAGCAGTCAGGATGAGCTGCTACTAGTGACTACTATTCTTTTATTTAATAATATTGCCGAAGTATGACACAGGCCTATGGATCATCTACACTACGAGCTAGGGGTGTGATCAGACATTCCAAACCCGTGAAAAAACCATAGAAACGGGGCTGTTTGTTGGCTTACTTGGCTTGTGAGTTGCTTGTTGGCTAGTTTTTGGCTTGTAGCTTGCTGCTTGTTGTAGCTTGTTGCTTCTTTTTTGCCCTATACCCCTGAATGTACCCCACAGACTAGACTAAAGTGGGGCTTGTAGTCAGCTTGCTCTCCAGAAAAGCGCTCGAATGGGCCTCCCTCTCTTAGAGTGGAAGAGCCCCGTGCTCTCTGCCTGGGACACTTTCCTGGAAGCTTTCATGACCCTCTTCTATGACCTGCATCGCATCCAAATGGCCGAGGCTGCCCTCCAGAAACTTCACCTAGGGTAAGGGCTGGCCACCACCTATGCCACCCATTTCCAATGGCTCGTGGCTGAAGTTGAACAGAATGAAGCAACCCAACTTTACTAATTCCTGTGTGGGATCAATGATGAGGCCAAAGATTAACTAGCCTGTGCTGAAAATCCTACCCACCTAGACGACTTTATTGACTGAAAATAACTTTATTGCTACCCACCTAGATGACTACCCACCTAGACGACTTTATTAACTTCATTCTGCATATGCACTCTTGGCTGTGTGAACGGAAGGAAGAAAGGAGGGATGGCCTCACACTCCTACTCCCACCCACCACACTGAGGTCCTAGAACTGAGTCCTGCAACCATGCAGATCAATCTGAGTCACCCATGTCAGACCCTGGAGGAGAGAAAGAGCATCAGTGACAGTGTTGAGCCTGTTTTATTGCAGGGAGTAAGACATGCTCTTGTCTCTTGCCCAACTCTGTAGAGCTCAGGAAACAGTCCTGGGCATCACCAGAGATCCATGCTCTGGAACCAACCCCCACCCTCAAGTAGAATCTGACCTGGGAATCATGGTATCTCCCTGATTTTCTGGCTGCTACTGTGGTTGAAGGTCTTGGGACATGTGCAGCAGATCCTTCGACAACTAGTCTGCATGCATCCGACGAAGTGAGTATTAGCCCACAAAAGCTTATGCTTCAATACTTTAGTTAGTCTTTAAGGTGCCACAGGACTCTTTGTCACTTCTGCTATTCAAGACTAACACGGAATAGCAGTGATTCTGATTCTCTGATTCTAGCTCCAGGGCTGCTGCCAATTTTATAGAGGCAGAGGCAGGCAAAACCCTTCAGATCCCCCTCCAGCTGAAACCCACTCTGGACCTTGTGGATATGATTAATGCGTCACCCCTATCACTGGACCAGTGACTTAAGAGACTGTCTCTTCAGAGTGGAAGGGTACTGAGAAACAAAATGCTTTGATGTGATCCACTCCCTGTTCTTTCTGATAATTCTTGGCATTTCTTGGTTGGAGTTGCCGGACCCATATATCTCCTGGTGGCTGAGGAGGCAGATTTTCCTCTGAATACTGTCAGAAAGCCTGCTTTCAATGAAACAACCAACCCTCAAATGAACTGCATCCAGAACCCCAGGATGGGAAGAGATTGTTGGAAGAGAAACCCCAGATGATGGGGGTTAGCTAGATGGGAGCATCTCTAGGCAAGAACCTCAGCCTCCTTGAGAAATACTATGACTACCTGAATATATTTGGGGAAAAAAACCCCAAACTCGCTACTCCCCAATGCCCAATAGACCTACGGTGTGGGGTAAACATGCCCTGTGGACAGATATACTTCATGTCTGAACCAGAACTCAAGAAAACCTTGCCAAGGGCTTCATGTGCAATCTACCTCTCCAGCAGGGGCACTATCCATCTAGACAGACTATCGCACATCGAACCAAGTACCGGTAACTATTCATAATCAATACCCCTTTCCCTCATTTCAGAATTGCCCCTGGGCCTTATGCATACTAGACTGATACCAGTACTTAAACCAGGAACATCTCAGCTGTCTGAGAAATTACCCAGACTGCCTGTGCCTTCCTCTGTGTTGCAGACTCTACTCGGAAAAGACCCTAGATTTTGGCTTTTAACTCTGGTGCGTCCTTGACTTTGCTATTTGATTGCTGTCAGTAACTAGGTGCATGACCACAACCTACTGGTAACCTGACCCTCCTGCCTCCTGATGTCTGATTCTCAGTTTACACTCTGGCCTGTTTCAGACTCTGACCTGACTCCTGCTTTGACTACCTGGTCAGATCACCCTCATCCTGGTTGTAACAGGCATGTCTAAAGACACAATCTGCGGCTGAGGCAAGAACAGAATCTGGATGTGAGCCACGAGTTCATCCTTCCTCTTTCATGGCATGTGACACCCCATAACAAGCAACGGACATGCCATAACTGAGTACTGAGGATGCTCTGCATCCATCAAGGATGCTCTGTACCATGAAAGATTGGGCCATAAATGAGGGAGGGGTATAAGAACCTCCCCTTTTCAGTGAAAGAGAAGACAGTTTTTCTAAAGGTCAGTTTTGTTGACAGCACTTTGCTTTAAAACCACTGTTGGGGCAGAGGTCAAGTACCCAAGGGCATAGCCACATTTATTTAAAATTTGTTAAATTGACAGGACTTTTTTTCTACTTCCTAATGATTTTATTTAAACAATATTTAAACAAAATGGATCTGTGAAGCCAGCTTAAATGTATTCATATGAGAACGTCTTCAGGTAGCTGCTCTTCTGTTATTTCATTATTTGGAAAGGGAGCTTCTGTCTAATGCCTCATTAAGATTCAGTGGAATCTTTCTTGCTTCAGTAATTTTCCTATTAAATTACAACTATTAACAGTAGGTTTTTCACCCTAAAGGAAACCAATAAAATCACCCAAACTAATGAAGTTGTTTTCAGCAGGAAATACCTCGTTACGGGGGTACTTCTAATTACTGTTAAAATGAACTGGAACACACAGTCTCCAGAATGGGATGTCCCAGAGCTATAAACCAAAACCGTAAACATCTGTGCATCTCCTAATCTATTCATTTAACCTTTTGTAATAGCAACACAACCTCAACTAATTTTTAAATGCTGGTAGGATTTACAAAAGATAGATACAAAAATGTTGCTGAAACAGAAGAAATCGAATTCAAATTTAAGTGGGATTTTTCCCCCAATGAGGAATTTGGGTTCTTTTTGTTTGTTTTTTTCAAGAAAGCAAACAAAACACTAACAACTGGAGTTTATTTTTCTCTATACTGTTTATTCTGGTCTCATTTTTTCTCTCTGCACTATTTGCTCTGTTTAGGTATTGCTATGTTGCAAGACTATACTAAGAAGAAATTGTGATACAGTTTATATAACAGAATGCATTGAGTAAACTCAAAAACAAGAGTTTCAGATTGGATTTAATTAAGATAGCTTTTCCTTGCTTTAGACATCAGACTGAACTGAGAGAATAAACTAAGACAGGGGCTAATTTGAAACCCCCCTACTCATGGACTAGATTCTGCAATCCTTAGAGCCATCCTGTTGACTTCAAAGGGGCTATGTAGCTGAGTAAGTGATACTCTGTGACAAGATTGCATACTCTGAACCTATTTGAGAACTCTTCACTGTGGCAAGTATTACTGCTTCAGTCAGTCTCTGTACTTGTGAGAATAAGGACTACTCACATGAGTTTGCAGGATCATCCCTTTTATCTTTCAAAACGAAGACTAATTTTCTGAAATTGAAGCAATGAAATCACAACAGGCTCTGGTTGAAGTACAAGCCTGCTGTAAAAATGGTATTTTGCAGTCCCGTGCTCATTGTCTAGGTGACTTTCATATCAACTTTGCCCCCCCTTAGCAGAAGAAAAGTGTTTGACTAACTGCCAGGGTCCCATTCCACTACTTCAGTGTGTAAATTATAAACTCAGTGTGTCATGACATCGCACAGGTCATCACAGGGGTCATTTATCTATTTGTATTACAGTAGCACGTAAAGGCCCCAAACAGAACTGGGATGAGTCATTGGAACTGAAGCCCTGAGCCTGCCTAAACTAATCTATCTATATAAGCAACTTCATAGACATGAGCTACTGCATTGAACTACAATTTACTCTTTTATAGGTGTTCGCTCATTGTGGCCTTAGTTAATTATGCTGTCGGTGAAGCATGAGCCAGAATACATCCATCTCTTTCTTCCATAGAAAATTTGGTCTTAATAATCCATGAATTGCTTTGAAGAGAAAGACTAAGACCTTAAACTGGCATTGGAAACTGACTGGGAACCAGGGGAACGGTTTGAGTCTGAAGTGTTAGCTGGGATCTAAACCATGAAGAGGACAGGCAGTTGCAATCTGTACCTGCTGGAGCCTGTGTAATGTCTTGACTTCACATTCATCTTTTGATGCACTGAATTACAATAATGCAGCCTGAAGGGACAGATGCATGGGTCACCGTGGCGAGGTCCTCCTCCAGGACTGAGGGATGAAATTTCCTAGCGAGCTGAAGGTCAAAGACATTTTTAGATAATGACACTAACTGGTCATCCACGTGACCTGAGGAGCAAGAACAGGACCTCCCTCTCCCTCCCGCAATGTTTTGCACCACTTGGATGAATGTGTGGTGAAAATGAGAAGCTTGAGTTGTTCTTAACTGGACATGGTCTCTCCATTAGTGAATCTATGGATTTCAGTCCTTAAATATTGCTCTTAAATTTTTTGTAGTTGTCTTTATTGTTACAGTATTGGGTGATGTGAAGACCTTTAATGCCATGAGGTTTTTGTTGTGATGCTGTCATAGGGTGTGTGAAGAGAAAACTTCCTCTCCCCCTCTCTAAACACTAGGGTAATGAGGGGGGTCTCTTCTATGACCACTGAACTGTAAGCCACTTTCCAAGCCTAAGTTAAATCTCCCCCTCCCCCAAAACCCACACTCTACCAGTTGGGAAATGGGGACCACGCTGCCACTATTCATGTGAATCTCCAAGACCCTGGAGAGGGGCACATGAACACTCCAAACTCCCCCTCCCTCTCCCTGAGAGATCGGGACACTTAGACACTGCTTCACCCCTCCCTTTCCAGCCTGAAAGCAGAGAGAGAGACACAGCACACCGGCTCACGCTGTGAGCCTGCCAAATCCAAAGCTAGGAAAACTTTAAGGGAATAACCAAATGCTTTGTAAAACAAAACGGTTTAATAAAGAAAAGAGAAAACTTACAACTAATACAAATTCACAGATATAAAGCTTTCTAACTCCTCCCTCAAGATTTCACCCCCTGAGGAGGGTTAGTGACACTCTAAATCAGGTACAAAACTTATGAAATCAATATGCTACTTACAGTTCCTCTAACTTATGGATATAGGAAGGAAAAGGAGAAAAGGATTTTCCATAGCTGGAAAGATGGAGCCAGTCCAAGCTCCGGACAAAAAACTGAACCTGAAACTAACAGCCCTTTGTCCCAAGAAATTTACATTCTTAATACGTCACAGCTTCTTTGGCTTCCTGTTAACCCCTTACAGGTAAAACAGCAGTCCAAGGCACTTCACACTTATGACAGGGTGGCTGACATTTACCCCAGTAAATGAAATAGGTCAGCACCCCCATGCTACAGCAGGTGCTCCATTTTGTCAATTATGAGGGCTGGACAGCACCTAGAGGCTATAAATAATTGAGGAGAGATTCTGTCAGAGGGAATCCCAGTAGGCTCGTTCAGTGAGAAAGGGCAAGTGAGAGCTGCCAAAGACTGGAGTGGCTGTAGGGAGAAGCAGAAGGTGGTTCCTGGGAGAAGACTGAAAGGAGGTGAACAGCCAGAGGGAGCTGTCTGCTGGCTCTGAGCCCCAGAGCCCCAGCTAACGGTGGGAGAGGGCTGAAGGCAGGGGAGCAGTGCAGAAGCTTACTCACTGACATCTCTAGAGCCAGAGAGCTGGTCCCAGAATAACTGCGAGTGGGCCAGGGGGAGTGAAAGATGCTCTTCTGGCAAGAACGATCCCAGCAGACATGCTGTGGGAGTTCCCACTGAGAAAAGTAGGGTTGCACTCTGGCTATAAGAACTGGGGTGTTTGTCCTGGAACCAGGCCAAGAGATGACTGACAATTTGGGCATGGTCAAAGGCATTAGTGTGGAGTGTTTAATGATTGCTTGCATTTGGATGAGAAACAGATGTGTTTAGGGCTCTTGTAAAAAGACTATCCTTTTGTAATAAAGTGATCCCACAAGGGCACTAAGACTGTTTGGACTGTTTCAGGAGGCTCAGGAGGGAAACTGAGGTAGGTGCATCTGTCATGTTGTGGACTGTTGCAGGACACATGACTTCTCTGACAGATTCCATTGAGATTTCTCTGTCACATTAGCCTTCTTTATACTCGCATATGGTGAATTTATCATCTTGTATATAATGGATGCTCTGTAGGAGGAGATACTTTTCTGTTATATGACACTTTTTTTTCCCTTAGAAGAAAAGTAAAAAACCCTCATGTTTCCAGTGGAAACATAGCCTTTTATTTTTACACAAAATCCAAAGTGAATTCTTTCATAGGATATCAGGGTTGGGAGGGGCCAACCCCCTGCTCAAAGAAGGACCAATCCCCAACTAAATCATCCAATAGATTTTTGCCCCAGATCCCTAAATGGCCCCCTCAAGGATTGAACTCACAACTTTGGGTTAAGCAGGCCACTGCTCATGCCACTCAACTAGCTCTTCCTACAAATGGAAGTAGGGAAACAAATTGTGAATTTTTTAAATTTTTTTTTTTGGTTTTTGGACAGTGGTGAGAACTTCCTCACAGAGCTTTACTGGGAAGATCAATCGTAATTTGAGACCATGATTTTTTTTCTGCTGTTACTCCCCTCTGGATCCCTGATGCATAAATAAACTGTTCTGGAATTTCAGAACACCAGATTTTTAAACCTTTTTCTACAAAAAAGATGTCAGTGTCAGAATAGCTTAATTGTCCTGAAATGCATTTCAAACACAATAAGAAGTGTAACTAATAAATGTGACAGTTATGGTGTTCATGGATAAATGTACTTAAGATGACTGGAAAGAAGGCAAGAATGTAGAATACTTTGCTGCTGCAGCACTTACATGATCGTCACAAAGCATATTTATTTACAAGTGTCACTTCTCACCAGTTGGCTGTTAGTTTTTCACCACCGAGATTTATATGAAAATGCAAATTCTGACCAGCAATGTTCTGAACTGATAAGCACTTCAAATTTAGATGCTCTTAGAGCATTAAATGAAATTAACAGCCCCATTTCATTTAATTTTGGTGACGTTATTATAAACTACACTTTCCTTCCATGAAATGGGGTTATATTGACTAAAGCTATTTCTTTGTTTCTGCTGTAAGGTAGCCTCCAGGCATAACTAATGTTATACATTAGATGTACAGTGGAGCCTGGGTATAACGTGCCCCAGTATAACACGAGTTCGGTTATAGCGTGATTATACTGTGGCTCCCAAGTCCTTGCTCTCTGTCCCCCGCAGGTGCAGGGGCCACGGTTTCTCTCCCCTGCTGGGCAGCGCTGAGAGAAGCTGCAGCCTCCCCTGCCAGGGGACAGAGAACTCAGGACTGCAGGTGGCAGGGGCAGGGGCAGGTGGGAGCACGGCTTCTCTCCCCGCTGCCCAGCAGGGGAGAGAAGCTGCTGCCCCCAACTGCCTGGGACAGAGAACTGCGGGGCTGCAGACTGCAGCGTTCGCTGTGGACGCTGCAGCTCCGCGCCTCCTGGGACAGGGGACTCTGGGGCTGCAGCCCCCTGTACTGGCAGGTGGGGAGCCGCGGCTTCCCTGAAAGTCACAGGGAAGCCGCAGCTCCCCGCCTCCTGGCACACGGGACTCCGGGGCTGCATGTAGCCCTGAAGTCCCCTGTCCCAGCAGGAGTGGGGCCGCAGCTTCTCTCCCAGCAAGCCGCAGCCCCCATCTGCCAGGGAGTGGGACCTTATAACGCGACCCTGCATTTAGCGCAATGGGATTTCTTGGATCCCATTGGCTGCGTTCTAGCGGGGCTCCATTCTGTGTGTGTGTGTGTGTGTGTGTGTGTGTGTGTGTGTGTATAATATGGGCTGAAGAGGGTAGGGAGTTGTGTGTGTGAGGGGACAACAAACTTCTACTGATCTTTTAAATCTGGTTCTTAAATCTGCTTCACCCTTACCTTAGGGCTCTTTGTTCAGGCCTAGCAGCCAGTGGTATAACAGCTAGATGTCTGTGCAGGGGCTTGTGCAGGAATTTAAATTTGACTGCTTTTGGAGGGGTTCATTAAACACATACATTCTACACAATAAACCACATCAGCACAATAACATACATTATGTGCATAGAAATAAACAGCGGTACACTCACCATTTCAACAAAAATCCATGCGTCACGGAGCCACCTGAATAAATGTATCCACAAGTCTTTAGCTGCGGTGGGGTCACAGAGCTCCTCCGGCACCAGGCTGCAGCTGGGAGAGAGAGTTCTGTGCCCCCACCATGGCCCTGGTGCCAGAGGAGCTCTGTGCCCCATCAATTATTGGGGGCCCGTGCTCCTGCTTGCTCCTCCTTGTGCACCCTGTGTCTGTGAGAAGATGCAGGAGGAGGCAAGTTCTCAATCAGGAGAACATCTGAACATTACTTCAGTCTGACAAAAGTTACACTTTGCCAGCTCTTGCAAGCAAGGCATAGCACAGATCCAAACGTTGGCCCTGAAAAATCAGAGGCAATGGGTTTGCACTTAATCCTTTCTGTTTCCATGATAACTCTCTTTATGAAGTACATTCTGTAAGCTTACTTGACTCAGATGCAGATTGGATTATTTATGCTGTGTTTGAAATAAATTGGAGTGCAAATGGCGACTCACTATTTCAGTGACTCTCACGGAATAGATATCCATCACAAGGAATTATCTTGTTTCATGAACATATTTTATGAATTTATGGTTTTTGATCAGCTGTCCCCTGTGATCATCATATTAATCTACAAGGGCAAAAATTGGCTGGCTGTTCCAGCAGAATGAGAGCGCATAGGGAATCCCACATACATCCTACCACTCTCCTTCACTTTTCTGAAATAGGTCAGTTCTTCCCTGGGACCTCTGAGTTCCCACCTGAACTCAGAGAATCCACACGCTGTTGCTCTGCCTGTATTATGGCCCTGAGACTCTTGGCCCAAAAGCACTGGCTCAGACTCACCTTACTACCATGAAAAGCCCAATCTTGCAGGCCTTGTACTCCCAAAACTCTCACTGACTTCAGGATCAGAACACTAACTCCCTCTCTCCTCTTCAAACAAACACCTGTCTGGTGACTCTTAACCGTGTGGGTACATCTACACTGCAATCAGGAAGGGTGGTTGTAGCTCAGCTAGCCATGAGTTAGTGTTATCTAGCTCAATCAAAGCTAGCAAGCATAAACAATAGCAGTGTACCCATGGCAGCGCGGGCTAGCGACATACATTCTACACATTAAACTGCATCAGCACAGTCACACACATGATATGCATAGATATAAACAGCAGTACACTCACTCTTTCCACAAAAATCCATGTGTCGTGGAGCCACCTGAATAAATGTATCCATGAGAACTTAGCTGTGGTGGGGTCACAGAGCTTCTCCAGCACTAGGCTGCAGCAGGGAGAGAGAGGTAGTCCAATTCCACCCAGGACCCTGGGTACATACTTCAGTGGCTAGCTAGCGCCATCCGCCCATGCTGCCATGGCTACTGTGCACTTCACACAGTGCACAGTTAACCCATGGAACTCCTTGCCTGAGAAGGTTGTGAAGGCTAGGACTATAACAGGGTTTAAGAGAGAACTGGATAAAATTCATGGAGGTTAAGTCCATTAATGGCTATTAGCCAGGATGGGTAAGGAATGGTGTCCCTAGCTTCTGTTTGTCAGAGAGGGATGATGGATGGCAGGAGAGAGATCACTTGATCATTACCTGTTATATTCACTCACTCTGAGGCACCTGGCATTGGCCACTGTTGGTAGACAGGATACTGGGCTGGATGGACCTTTGGTCTGACCCAGTACGACTGTTCTTACGTTCTATTGTTACTCAAGTTAGCTTTGATTTCCCTAGATCAAATCTAGCTCAGATATACCTATGGGAGCTGCATTTACACCTATCCTAAAATCTTATGATGTCACAGGTGAATTACATGTGATTGGTGGTGGTGCGGTGCATGGGAGAGAAAGCACATCCAGAATAGCTAATGTTTGGAGGTTAGGGCACTCACCTGGATGTGGGAGACAGTCATTCAAGTCATTACTCCAAATCAGGCACAGCAGGGATTTGAGCACGGGTCTCCCGTATTGTGACAGGGTCACCAGGGTGCAACCAGGACTGTAGGACCGCTGAGTCCTCTGTCCCACCAATCTGGGCTGCCTCTCTCACTGTGATGCTGATGTCAGGATACAAACTTCTGGCAGGTACTGCACTTACACAGACATCCACAGGCGGGGACACACCCAGCTGAGTTACACAAACGCTCTCCTAGCCACTCATGAACCAACAATAAAGAGGCTCCAGCCAATTTCCCCCAGCTCCCCAGTCTTGCACCCCAGAACTGTACTGTCTTCCACTGGTCTGAAATTTCCCGAGTACTTCAACCGAAACACACTGTTTTAAGTAAAATATAAAACAGGTTTACTGACTACAGATAGATTATAAGTGATGATAATTAGCAGGCATAGAGATCAGAATTGGCAAATAAACTGGTTACTAAATTTGCAGTCTAAGTTCTACAAACTAAGCAGAATTCAAATCACCTGACAGATGGTGCAAATAGGTCACAGATCTTCAAACACAGACTGGACTCCATTTCCAGCCTGGGACCCCACCCAACTCCAGTTCAAAATCTTTGTTCTCCAGCTGTTCCTCCGGCTGTTGAGCTGCAGGACAGGAGAAAGGCCAAGTGACGATGTCACTTCCCCTCTTTTATATTTTCTTCCAGCTTGCTGGAAAGATGTTTGCTGTGACATGGGAATCAGACAGTCCCCATTGGTCAAGCAGTCTCCATTGCATACCGGTATATGCTTTCTCTGAGAAGTCTCTGGGATAGTGGACTCTTTCCTTAATGGGTGTTGATGAACCATTGATGACTGTCTGGCTATGTCTGGCTACTCCACTGTTGTACCTGAAAGGCTGGTTCTGGGTGTTCCCAACCTCACAACATATTTCAGTGACACATACAGCAATACTTCATAACTTCACATACAGTCCAACAGGATATTAATGTTCAACAGACTTTTAAAATGATATCTCACAAGTCATACTTTGTACAAAACATATCATTCTCCTATCAGCATGGTGAATATGAGGGTTCCAGGGTGCTATTTTAAGGTACAGAGTGTCACACATATCCCAAGTAGATGTCAGAGTATTGGTGGTTCTAGGCTTTCTTTGCCATATTCTGACAAATATTTTGTCAAAGTTCACCACCAGCTGTGTATACGGCACAAAGAAACCACCCAAAACACTATTATACATTTCAGCTAAATGTTATAATTGTCTGCTTCAAGGTTAACCAGACTCCTTTATGGGAGTGGGGTGGGGAAAATATCAAAACATTCCCATGTCTCTGGGAACATGTGGCTTACACCATCTTCACTAAAAAGAGTAATTATCAGGAATCTATTCAACTACATCAATACGCTTGACAAGCTAAAAAATAGCTACAAGATTTCATGAATATTTTTGCGCAAATAGCATTTGTTAGTGTCAATACTTTCCCTGCTGTAGATTCTAAATTAGTGTCTATTCTCCTATTTAGTTAAAATTAAAGCTCTTTTTAAATTTACTTTTGCACCGGATTCTATTTTGGTAGAAAATGCTTTACATGCTTCAGAAGGATGTTTCTCACAAAGTCCAGATGGCAACAATAATAATTTATCTTTAGCATTAATGATTACATTCCCCAATCTGATATTATAAATCTATTTTCATTTGGTCATAGGCGTTGTAGCAACTCACTGGAAAAAACTACTTGTTATATCTTCATTTAGAAGAATTGAGTAGCTACAGGGCTACTGCTACTTTGATAGCTTTATCGAAGAGTTTAGAACAGAAATACTTGGGGAGTAGAGGTTTCAGCATGAGGGAACAGGATCCGGGGCAGTTTCCTGGAGGTGGGGAGGGCAGGGGAGAAGATACCACCTACGTGGCATTGTAGCGAGGTCGAGACTTGCCGGTGTGGCGCCTCCTACTGGTCATCTGGGAATTAACTCTTTTCAGCCTTGGAGTGCCCCCAGCTGGCTGATGTCTCATTTGCCTCAGGCCCCATGTCCCTCCTGGACCCCGGTGCCCTTTAACTTCAGGGTTGTGCCTCTCTTCAGTACTCACTCACTCTAGGACTCCCCTCCCACAGGAACCCCCAACCCTCTAAACCCACCTTGCCTCAGTGGCTACTGCCAGTCATCATCTAGCCTCCTTTCACTGCACAGACTTCAGTCTGTAAAGGCCACTCATTACTGGCAAGGGGTTAGGACCAGCTGCCTCTGCCTATTCCCAGGCTACACCTCTGTAGCCCCAGTATCTTTGTAGACTTTCAACAAAGCCTGCAACCTGGGGGTTTACCAGGCTGAAGCTCCCCAACTCCTCCTGCCTTCCCCCAGACCTGCTCTACTTCAGATATCTTGCTCTCAGGCAGCTAAGCCCTCTCTTCTTGCTCCTGGGCCCAGCCCTCTTATAAGGGCCAGCTGGGCCCTGATTGAGCTGGGCATGACTGTGGCTGCTTCCCCCATCAGCCTTTCCCAGCCTCAGTCCTCTCCAGGGCTGCTTTTAACTGGTTTTCCAGGAGTGGGGCACCTGCCTCACTACAGGCATGGAGCCCATATCCCCTGGAGATCCATGTACCCTGTGTGATGGGCCAGGGGATTCTTGTATTAATGCTGAGGACTCATCAATATATCGGAGAAAGTTACAGCATGACTCCATGGCTTCATGTTAAAGCTGGACACATTCTGATTGGAAATGAGGTCTAACCTGTAACACTTTACCAAGGGTATTGGTCAATTCTCCATCGCTGACTATTTTTAAATCAAGATTGGATGTTTTTGTAAGAGCTCTGCTCCAGGAATTATTTTGGGGCAGTCCTATGAAGGTCACTGTGAATGATGACAATGGTCTCTTCTGGCCTTGGAATCTATGAATCAGAGGCAAGCGATGCATGTGCATTGACTATCTGGAAAGTTAAACGCGTTGGATTTAAAATCAAGTTGTAACCTCTAGCACTCTTGTACTGGTACCTTGTATGGAACATGGAACGAGCGTTGCTTTTGATTGTTGTCATGTTTCTCTAGCTACAGTATTCTATTTTCCCCCCTGGGGATGTATTTAGGTTTGCTCCAGTACACGCTTTAAAGGATAAAACTCATTAATGCTTAGCCCTAGTTGTCAGTCTGAAGCTGTTTGCTCTCAAGGCACTGCACCTACACAAATCTTTCCTTCCACTGAGGAGGACTAGACACTGCTGCCTCTAGACCCTATTAAGGCTACTCTGACTTGACCAGCAGGGTTAACTAGAATATCTCCTGGTGCACCCTGCTGGAGAGGCCGAGCGTGCTGTTACACAGTACCTTTGAGTCAGGCTCTTAACTTTCACTGAAATCAGTGGATGTTAGGCCCAGATCTTCAGATATCAAGATGCCTTTACCACTGCTGGGCTGCAGATGCTGGATGACCTCTGCTCTGCCACCGGTACATTGTCATTAGCGAAGAAAAGTTGAGTTAGGGAAGCTGCCATATTACTCATTGGTAAAGTAACAGTAAAACTGCTGCTCCCCTCAGTCCAAACCATGCTGTTGATCTGCTTATGTCTCCTCTGTAACATGCTGACTGAGCCTCTTTAAGGAGGAGGGTCTCAATTCTCCTTCAATTGAACAGGTGTAGCTTGGCTAGGGATGGGGTCAGGAGAGAATCAGACTTGAGATCCAGAAGGGGAAACAAGGTAATCAGCCCAAACAGACACCCGGAGAAGGAGGTGAGCTTCAAGGGAGGGGCTCAGAAGGGATAGCTTGCTGACCTTCCTGAGTTGGTGCTGGAAGGCTGAAAGACTGAGTTGTTGAACTGTACTTTGGAATTTTTAAGGACTATTTTGCATTGGCTTGGGACAGCAAGCAGGCCCCAGGTAGGGGAAATATTGGACATGAGAACATATGGTGGAATTTTTAAGGAGTCAGAGGGGAAACTGAGGCAGTAGCCAGGGCAGTATTGTGCACAATTACAAGTGGGGGGATGTGATGGCCTCCCGTCACCATGGTACCTGAGCACCTATATATTTCTGGATGTGAGGTAGACTTTCAAAGGCTCAAATGGCACATAAGCATCTAGTACCATCTGAGCCTTGGGGTGGGGCGAATCTACACCCTTCTCTTTACAACACCCCTCTGCGTTATCTCCATTTGACAGCTGGAAGAACAGGGATTAAGGGTATTCCTACACAACAGTTAAACACCCGTGTCTGGCCTGTGTCAGCAGACTCAGGCTCATGGGGCTGTAAAATTGCAGCATCCATGTTTAGGTGCAGGCTGGAGTCTGGGCTCTGGGACTCCCCTCCCCCTTTATGGAGTCCCAGAGCACAAGCCCGAATGGGTACCCGACAGTTCTGCAGCCTGAGCCCCGTGAGCCTGAGCCAGCTGAGATAGGCCAGCAGTGGGTGTTTAACTGCGGTGGAAACATGCCCCAGCTAACACAGGAAGCTACACAGGCAGAGCAGGGAATTGAATCCAGAGCTCTGGAATCTCAGTTCAGTGCACTAAGCACAAGATCATCCTTCTTGTAAAATCAGTTCACCATATAGAACCTCAGAGGTCCCTCCTGGAGGTTATCTGTGGCTGAGGATGGGGGCAGGGAACAGCCAAAGACCTGATGCTCACTTATGCTAAGGCTTGTTTACACCCCTATGGCAGTCTAAAGGGACCTTAGAATGGATGTAAATTATCGCTACACTCCCTTAAAGCCAGCCTCTTTACATTACCAGAGTACTATCAGGGGGCCTTAATGGAAGAGATAAGCAGGACCCTAACATCTAGGCATCCAAGGAGAGATGCTCATCCTAATCCAGCACCTGTATCCTGGGCAAAAGGGCTGGAAAGGTGCAAAAGCGCCCTAAAAGCCCCGGATTTCATGGGAGGGGCTCCCCCAGAGCAGGCACTATGGAAGAAGGTTGTTAGGCTGCTTTTTGAGGTGATCTTCTAGAAACCCTGGTGCAGAGGGCAGCAGTGGCACATTGCGGGTGGGGCCGAAACCCTGCGGAGTTACTGGGCGGTCCTGTGATTCCAAGAGCAACCCCTGGGAAGCTGCTGTAAAATTAGAGGTGCAGCGCAAAGTAACCTTTCTGGGCCAGATCCCATAACCTCTACCTACGTATATAAAATCAAAGGACTGTACCTGTGGGTTAGGATGTAAGATGGGGCTCAAAACATTTAAGGACTAGCACAAAACCTACACACCTTTCCCCGATACATTCAGATAACACTTTTTATTCTACTTTATATAGGGGAAAAAGTAGCTCATGTCCAACAACACTATCTTCTGATGCAGCCGAGGGGAAATCTTTGTTCAGTAATCAAATGGGAAACCAGGCCATGATTGCCTTTTCATTGGTCCACTGCCTAAGGAGGATAGGAAGATGCTGTCAGTCAGAAATGGCAAAGGGAGATAGTTAATGCAGTGGGGGAGGGGAAGAGGGGGGAGAGATTGTTATCCCTTCCAGTGATCTACAAGCAATCTCAGATAAAGTCAAAACTACACTGCAAAGCCAATTTAAGAAAGACCGGTAAAAAACATTTCTTCAAGGAGTTCAGGGCAAAATTAATCCCCCTGCCCTTTATTTCATTTGGTATTAGCTGTTCTACAAATCCCAGTAAGTGACATCTTTCTCCTGCAGGCCATCTACTATATACCAGGATTACCACAAACCTTCTCTTCTCCCCGGACCCCGAAGAACAGTTAGTGGCTGACAGTTAAGGAGGAGGAATCTAATCTGACAGCTCTGTGGAAGCTGACGCTGACAATGTATAAGAAATCCCTTCTGTCTGAAGCCACCATGTAGGGAAGTGTTTGCAGGAAAGAATTCAAAACATGGCTAGTCATTGTGCATCACTTTTCCTGCTATGATCTGTTACAGAATAGGTCCAGAGAAGACCAGGGGTAGCAAAATATTTTTTTAAAAGTGAATCTATTATAATGACTTGATTGAAATGAGATTTTCGATAGGAGCAGACAGCACTTACATGATGCCCAAAGCAGGTGTGTGGGTGTTTGAGAATGTTGTTTTCAATCCCTGCACCGTGGCATCAATCCAGTGTTACTCTACTGACCATTTGTATTCCAATAACACATACAGGCTTCAACAGAGTTTGGGGCCCCATTGTGCTAGGCACTATATAGAGAAAGATGCGGCTCTGAAGAGCTTGCAGCCTAAATACATAAGGCACCAACTCACTTGCAGCCATGTTTGGAAGGAACCGATGTCCGTGGTGCATCTTACCCCCTTGCTGAGCTCCCCCCCCCCCAACTGTTCAGAGCTATCAGGGAGGGAGAAGGGGGTACAAGGTTGTTCCAAGTGTCACTGCTTTCTAGAGGTTTGTGCTAGCCCAGGCTGCACCACTCACACATTCTGTGAGGTGGGAATGTGCAGAGGTCACTTCAGGGAATACTTTCTCTATGGAGAACGGGTGCACAAAGATGAAGTGGCTTTCCTGAGGTGACACAGGAAATCTATGGCAAGAGTCAGAAGTTGATCCCAGATCTCCTGAGTCCCAGTCCTGTGTTTTAGGAAACATTAACTCCAGATTTATGCTAGTGGAGTTGAGAGTAGAATTTGTTACCAACAGTTACCTGAGTGGGATACTCACTCATCCATTGTCAGGCTTCTTGTTTCAAAGTCAGTGGTCCTCTTCATAGGTGTTTTTTGAGCAGGTATATTTCCTCATAAATGCTTTTTGGGTATCTGCAGTGAAGGTGCATAAACGCATACACTCTCTGCACTATGTGCACACCACCATAACTTTTACTTGTGCAAAACTTTTACTCCTGTGGCCTTCTCTCTAAATACAGTTGCTTTCTCTTTCTCAACATTTAATTTAACTTAGTGTCATACGGTTTCACCTATTTAATGTTAATCAGAGGATAGCAGGTGCTTGTAGTTCTGTTATCCAAGGTGGAACACAGACCTTCAGTAAACAGTCCTGACTTTTAAGACTCCTGTCTTGGTTGTTTCAGAGGGCAGCCTATGTTCTCTTGATGTTACTATAGCAAAGTCTCTTCCAAACAAGTTCACTATTTAAATGGTCTCTTCAGAAAATTTGGCTTGTTAATATATACTGATTTTTTTTGCCTACTTAAAAGTTAGGAGTTGTACTTTGCACATGTAAATCACATACCTACGTGTCTGTCTTGACAATCCAAATTTCTGCATGACCAAAAGCAGAAAAAAAATTGCACATGTGCAAAATTGTGGGGGTAACTTTTTTTAAAAGGACTCACTGTTGTCTTTAAAAACCTGGTCTATCGTGCTTCAGAACTACTAAAGAAGACTCAGAATCAGAATACTTTGGAGAGCTTTGGGTAAGAATGTAGCTCTTGATCCTAGTTTTGGGGAACTCTAACTCTGGTCCATCACTTCTAACTGCTGATATTAGATATAGGAAATATTCCTGAGTGATTTTAGACTACTCTTTCACTCCCCCAATTTTGGAGCAGGCCAGATTCAAACAACCTCTCTCATGACTTTCAACAACCCATAAACTGCTATAAATTGGATCAATGGTTTCTTAGTGACTGTGCAGGTTCCCCAGAGTGCACACCCCCTCCTACAGTTTTGGCTTGCCCCTCTGTCTTCAACATGTTCACG
Source organism: Sternotherus odoratus (assembly GCA_032164245.1). Taxonomy (NCBI): domain Eukaryota; kingdom Metazoa; phylum Chordata; order Testudines; family Kinosternidae; genus Sternotherus; species Sternotherus odoratus. The sequence goes on along the minus strand of JAVMKO010000001.1, from coordinate 277,739,044 downwards.
CTACCTAAAACAGAGAGGCATAGGGGAATCCATTGCTGACATCAAGGCAATATAAATCCTCTCAAACTTTGTTTTATACAGTCTGAGCCAGATCCCATTAGTTAGCAAGAGTCTGACTTCAGTGAGAGCTGAATCAGGTCCATATCCCCCCTCCCTTTTATTTATATACACACTAGTATGGTAAAAATCTTGTAATAGAATTACAGTACTGCCCCTCATTACTTCACTTCTGATAATGGAGATTGTTTCCACATGTGGAAACTGTTCTTCTGGTCCCTGGCCTTGAGTGACAGCTTCTGCTGGCTCCCAGATAGACTACTGATTAGGAGAGATTGTCCTGGAACTACTCCTCAGCACAGGGAAATGCTGTCTGGCTCCGGAGAAGCCATACTTGGGCTACTCCTTCTGTGTCTCAAATGGCTGATACAGTAAGAGGGCAACATAATTTGGCAACTGGTTAAATGTTAGATATTCTGTATGATGTTAATTTGCTGTCTCACATAGAGAGAAACTGCTAGAGAGGCAAATTTTAACATTTCTTCAGACAGCAAGTTTTGCTTGCATTCCTCATCTCTTAGGGGAAAGAATTTAGGGCCAGATTTCTAAAGATTTTAAAGATGCAGATCGGTACATAGTGGGATTTTCAGAAGTACATCTCCGCATGTCTCTTTAAGCACCTAAATAACTTGAGAAATCTGACCCTCATTTACCTCAGACGAGCTCATCATGAGGAGCTAAAATTCTTTAGCAATGTCTTGAACATATAAAAAGATCTTTCTCCCAGTTCTAGAGGGTTTTAAAATCCTCCTAGGGAATTGTAGAGCAAGGATCCAGTTCTCTAGGATGGCCCCGACATCCTCTAGAAAAGGCATTCTTAAGGAAAAGTTCTAGAGGGATGACGACTGAAATGATAAATACAAAAGCGAAGATCACTAGGAAAATTGATCAAGGTGGATAAAATAAATTTTAAAAATCCAATTTAAATTTGTAAATTGAAATTAGTCTTCTTTTTAGAAATAAGACTGTTTTAAAATCTGAATTTTAATACAGAATGTTAAGACCTCTTAATGTCTCTTAAACTCAGAGGAAAAACCATCTCATTTCTGAAATCAAGCTTTATAAACATGGCACAATAGGGCATACACTGTATTAAGGGACTGATCCTTTGAGGGGATCAAGGGAGCTGTGCTATTGGGTGCAAGAGACTGACAATGTCAGATGTGTTGGGGTGCAGCCTCTGATTCCAGGGAGACATCTTGCACCATCAGCATATTCCACAGACTGCCTGGGTAGCCTCATACTCCTATTTTATAGCTTCTGCCTAGCTGAACTCTGATTGTCTAAATTCTCAAATTATGAAACCTTGACTACATCCCCCATACAAACTTACTCTGCTACTCATGAAAGAACACTGGTTCTAGGCACAAAGTAAGTGGCCTTGCTCTGCTTCCTGCCATGTGAACATAGATAAATGCAAATAAACCAATTCCATGAATTTCTCAACTCTCTCTCTCTCTGCATTGCAATATTTGTGTAGAGACAAAAGGCTTGTTAGGGTTGCCAACTCTGTAATATTTAAAAACTGGACACTTTAGCGTGAGTTCTGGAACCTTCCCTTCTCCCCCAGGCCTCACTTCTGCCCTGCCCCGTCCCCCTGAGGCCTCGCTCCTGCCTTGCCACTTCCCCCCATTTGTTCCTCCTTCCCCCACCGTCTGTTGCTCACTGCTTTTCCTCTCTTCCCCCCTCCCTGCATGGGTCAGGAGGGACTCGCTTGCATAGCCAGGGCTGGGAGCTGCAGCCACCTGATGCAGGTGGGACGTGACCCTGACTGAATATGGGCTGGCATGGGTGATGACTTGGTGCTTCCCCCGCCCGCAGTAACCGCACTTTGGATGTCTGGTCAGTAGATCTGACCAGACATCATCAGGTCCCCTTTTTGACTGGACTTTCCAGCCAAAACCAGGACACCTGGCCACTCTAATGTGGGTTAAGAACAGGAGTCTTGGATAGCCTTGTTTTTCAGGGAGGCGTGGTGGAAGAGTTATATAACAAGGAAGAAAGAGCAGAGTGAACAGCTAGAAAGGAGCAATGCTGGTGTCAGAGCCCAGGACTGACAGGATGGACTAGACTCACAGGCCCCCTGCTGGAGACCTCAGGGTCCTACCACACTCTGCCCCAGAGAAGAGCAGTATAGAAATCCTCCAAGTGGCCTAGTGGTTGCAGAGAAGCAGCCAATCTGGGAGGTCGCAGGGAGCAGCCAATCAAGGCCCAGCAGACTCACATAAAAGGAGCTGCAAGGCCAGAGTTACTCAGTACCTCCTGGAGCTAGAGGAGTGAGGATTGTGTTCCTGGCAGAAGGGGCAGCAGCAGGACCACGGAAGGGACAGTTGTTGGCAGAGACTGGGGGAACAAGAGAGTTCCCCCAGTCCCTGCCTGGCTGGTGGAATTGAATAATAACTGAGCCTAGGGAGGGCTGCAGAAATGCCAACAGGGGGGTTCTGGAATAGGTACCTGCTGGATTGTATACCCTGGAAAGGGTCTGTTCTGTTACACCTACAGACTGTGTCAGAGACTTGTCCAGAGGACTGAGTCACTGAAAACCTACCTGAGAAACTACCGACAGGGGTCACCACAATCAGAAAGTGCAGGCACGCACACTCGACCATAGGTGCCATGCTATTACAAGGACACTAAAAAGGAACCGCACGTTTCAGATTGCAGCCTCTACTGCTGATTTCAATATCTGGGAACTGGAACAAAACCTGCCAAGGCTGCAGGCTGTAGGAGACTGTATTTGAGAATATATTCAAGAAAGTCCTGTATCTCTTGGTGAAAAAGGAGCATGCTCCAAGTGTGAACAGTGCAACAAAGATGCAAGCCCTGGCTGTTGGAATGCAATATTATGAAAGTCATTGCTCAAAAGGCAAGGACTGTAAAGATAATTAAGACAGGTCTTTACAATCTGGATCAACCGGTTAGTAAATTAATTTTTGCACCATTCTAGTGGACTGCCTACCATGTCTTACTATGCTAATAAGGGATAACTCAGATTATCATTTGAGTTTTGGGCGGATTACTTATGAACAGAGGTGAAAGTAAGGCAGTACGGGCCGGTACACCGTACCGGTAAAAAGCCTGTCCGGCCCCTTCCGCCTTACTTTAAAGCCGCAGGGGCTGGGTAGCTGCTCCTTTTGCCCCCACCATTGGTGGGGGTGGCGACGGTGTGGGGGAAGGGGGGACTGGAGGAGGGGCAGGGAGGTTAAAGTGCTTTTGCCACTTAAAAGGACCCTGCTTAAAGCGTTGCCGGGGCAGCGCTTTAGCATTTCTGCCCATTTTGCGCTCCCCGCTGGCAGCCCTGCCGGTAGGGACCTGGTGGGGCTGCAGATGGGGGGTGGGGGCGCGCAGAAAGAGCAGCAACGTTAAAGCGCTGCTGTGACAGTGCTTTAAGACGGGTCCTTTAAAGCACTGCTGCAGCAGCGCTGTAAGGTCCCTGTCCCTTTTGCTCCCCCCCCGCAGCTGCTGATGGAGGAGAGGGGCAAAAAGAACAGCGAACCAGCTCCAGACAAGGGGGGGGGGGTGGCTGCAGATTATGTAGCTCCGTCCCCATCCATTGGAGGCCCCGCCCTTTCTGGGGATAGCTGCGGGTCCCACCCCCATGCCGGTAAATCAAAATTTTTACTTTTTTTTACTTTCACCCCTGCTTATGAATTTAAAAGTGTTTGTGTTCAAAATATAACTGGTATCATGATGGGAGTATGCATCAATAACAATAAAAAGTAACTGTGATACCTCTGCAATGGCTTAATATTTAGTCAAATATTTTAGGTGAATATTTCCTGTTTAAAACTTTTAGGTTTGAGGGTTTTTAACAGCTAAAAAGTATCTTTCAAGTTGTTTGGTATGTTGCTAGCAATAAGGGTTAATAGATTTAAAAAATCCCTGTGACTAATTCTTTTCCCTATAAAACCTGGTTTAGAATAAATCATGTAAACCAGGGGTGGGCAAACCTTTTGGCCCGAGGGCCACATCGGGGTTGAAAACTTGTTGGAGGGCCGGGTCAGGGAATGGCTGTGCCTCCGCAAACAGCCCACCTCCACCCCATATCCGACCCCCTCCCACTTCCCGCCCCCCTGACTGCCTCCCTTAGAATCTCATTCAACCCCCCCTTGTCCCCTGATTACCCCCTCCTGAGGCCCCCCACCCTAACCACCATCCCCAGGACCCCACCACCACTTATCTAAGCCCCTCTGCTCCTTGTCCCCTGACTGCTCCTTCCAGAGACCCCACACTAACTGCCCCCGCAGGACCCTATCCCCATCTCAACTCCCCCTGCTCCCTGTCTGCCCCGATCCCTGTCCACACTGCTGCCTCCTGACAAACCCCCCACCCCGGGACTCCCATCCCCTATCCATCCCCCATCCCCTTCCCCTGACCGCTCCCTGCCCAGAACCTCCATCCCCTCCAACAGCTCCCTCTCCCCTGACGGCCCCCAGGACTCCCTGTCCCTTACCCCCTCCATGCCCCCTTACCACGCTGGTGGCCCTGCCGGTGTTGCACATGGTGCACTGCTCTCTTGGAGGAGCGGGCAGCCCTGCATGGGGCACTGAGCTCCGAGAGAGCAGGGCCAGGGCTGGGAGCAGCCTCCACCACCAGGAGCTCAAGTAGTCTGAGCTTCAGGAGAGCAAGGGAACGGGAGGGGCTGGGAGCAGCCTCCTTCCCTGGAGTTCAGTCACACTGAGCTCCAGAAGAGCGGGGAAGGCGGGGGCGGGCCAGTAGCAGCCTCCCCCACGGGAGCTCAGGCGGCCGGTCCTGACGGTTTGGCGGGCCGGACCTGGCCCGCGGGCCATAGTTTGCCCACCCCGATGTAAACAGTGGTACAAACAGCTGCAGTAGGATCTTTCATTTACTGTTTCTTAAGGTAGTCCACAGAGTAATAGTGACTTCACCGTTTTGTCCAACTTACTCATCGAGGGGTTTTGAATATCCATCCGCACTGTCTAAATCTTCAAGTCATCTGCTAGTACCACCAGCAGTGCTGCAACTAAATGTAACCCTTCTGCCCTTCAGAATTGGCAGCAACAAGGGCCGGGTTCAGTAAATAGGGGTTCCCTCTCAACAATACAATGCAAACTGGCTCGAGCCCCCACCCAGTGACCTGGGAAAATCCTAACACACCCCTGGGCGCCTCAATGAGGCAATACTTCCCCTCTTGCAAGCACAGATCGGTGTAACAGAAGATCTTTATTAACATGAGGTAAATGACATCACTAAACTGGGAAAAACACCACACCTAGGGTTCATACACCAACCCGTGAGCAAATTGCCCCTCCCCAGCAAGTTTGGGCTGTGTCCTCTCCTGTGGGTTCAGGAGTCCAGCAACCCAAACGTCACCCAAAGTCCCACAAGTCCAATAGCCCAAAGTCCCTGGAGTCCAGCAACCCCAAAAGTCACCCAAAGTCCCAAAAGTTCAACAGCCCCAAAGTCTCTGGAGTCCCTGGTGGAAAGTCACTCTGCCGAGTCTTACCTCCCAGGCTGGGTGGAAGTGGAGAGCAGAGTGGAGGGTACCTTCATGAGGTCCGAGGCCGACAGCCCAGTCTCTCCGTGGGGTGCTGGTGGCTCCGCTAGCCGCCCTGCTAGCCGACTCAGGAACTGCTCTGCCCGCGGCTCGACTCTGCTCGCTGTCTCAGGAACTGCTCAGGAACTGCTCGGCCAGCTGTCTCAGGAATGGGTCAGCCGGCACCGGGGCTGCTCGGCCAGCTGTCTCAGGAACGGGTCAGCCGGCACCGGGACTGCTCGGCCAGCTGTCTCAGGAACGGGTCAGCCGGCACCGGGACTGCTCGGCCAGCTGTCTCAGGAACGGGTCAGCCGGCACCGGGGCTGCTCGGCCAGCTGTCTCAGGAACGGGTCAGCCGGCACTGCTCGGCCAGCTGTCTCAGGAACGGGTCAGCTGGCACAGGAACCGCTCTGCTTAGGGCCCCCCACTTAAGATAAAGCTCAGTGATTTCCAGCTCTTAAGTGATTTCAGCTCTTGAGTGATTTCAGCTCATAGCAGGGGGCCTTAGTGCAGAGGCTCCACCAGACCCAAAACAACTTCAGCTCCGTGGGCTGAAGTTAGACTCCTAAAGGAAGCAAAAGTCAGCTCTGACATTCCACAGGGGAGAGAGGCCAGGTGCAATAGGCCTGTGCGGCCCTCAGACAAGGCCCTGACCACAAGGTCTTGAGCCTGTCTACAGCCTCTCTCAGTTCAGTGAGTTTTGGAACCCCTGTCCCTTGTTTACCGAGTGCTACCTAGCTGAAGGCGAGTCCCTCCAGCATGCCAAAGGCCAAATCAATGTCCCAACCCCTCATTCACATAAACATGTTAATCAGCACTCTATCATTCTTGCCCCAATACTACAGAAACTGGGGGTCCCACAGTAGCCAAAGTGATCATTTTGGCTGTTAGAGGGCAGGCCAGGTGCGGTGGGTGTGTCTAAGCAAATCAGGTGTTATTTTCCAAAAGCTACTGCAATTTCTGCAACTCACCACTGGATGTCACCCATACTGACAGTGCAAAGTCATTGCAATTCCTGCAATTCCCTGACACTGCTTACATCCTCCCCCCAGTCAAAATTTGTCGTCCCGACAAACCCCACTCCCTATCATACCGACTCATTGGTTTCCTCCAAAGGGCCTCAGAAAGCCCACTTTAGCTTCCACAAGCCTGTGTGCTAAGTGTATGGGCTCCTCACTAACCACCCCGGGTGCATCATAGGTTAGCCGTTGTACGGGTCTTATTACCCTGTCCCTTCTATTGAGAGTCTCTGTTGCAGGAGTGGGGGGAACATCTTCTTGAGTGACGGATGGGGAGGTTTCCTTTGAGGATCCCTCGGCTACTGGCCCAGGCCTCTGCATCTCTGGTTCCGGTAGTGGAAAGTCTATTGTGCCTAGGGCCCCCTCCCCCTCGATGTCTCCATTGTCCAGTAAACTGTGTGCGTCATCACAGGGGGGTCCCACCAGCGGCTCAGGGGTGCCTGTAACTGGCCGAAATACCTCCGCCACAGGGTTTAGGGCTGAGGAGGGAGAGCTCTCTATCAGCTCAGCTGATGGAGACTGAAGTCTTGTTTCCATTCTGGGATACGCCCTGGTCGTGTCTTCCTCCTCGGCCTCACTCTCCGACATGCTGGCTAGGGGTAGGTTATCTTCAGAATGCCCGCAGGCCCTGTTGGATGGCGGCTTTGGCCTAGCACTTCTATTCTGCCCGGCTGCTCTGTCCTGGCCCATCTCATAAGGGGTGCCTACCAATTCCCCCACAGGGAGCAATAGGTTTCTATGCACTGTCTTTATTTGCCCTGGACCCTCTTCAGGTTTGATCTTGTAGACCGGCAGATCTCCCAGTTTTTCCATCACTAGGTAGGGTATTGCCTTCCATCTGTCAGCTATCTTGTGTTTGCCAGCAATACCCAGATTTCGCAGCAGGACTCTGTCCCCTGACTGGAGCTCCTGTAAACGTACCCTCGCATCATATCGATGTTTGTTGCGGTCTGCATTCTTCCTAGCGGCAGATGTAGCTAGGCGATAAGCATCCTGCAGCTTTTCTCTTAGCCGGGATACATATTGCTGATGGGTTTCATAGCTATCTCCATCCTCTGATACACCAAAGCACAGGTCTATGGGTAATCTGGGTTCTCGCCCAAACATCAAGAGATATGGGGTGACTCCCGTAGCATCATTCCTGGTGGCGTTGTAGGCATGCACCAGAAATGCCACATGCTGGCTCCAGTTTGCCTTCTGCTCTGGTCGCAAAGTCCCCAGCATATCTAACAGGGTTCGGTTGAACCTCTCTGGCTGGGGATCACCCTGCGGATGGTAAGGTGTTGTCCTAGACTTTTTAATTCCCGCTATTTTCAGTACCTCCTTCAGAAGGTGACTCTCAAAGTCTCGCCCCTGATCTGAGTGTATCCGGGCCGGGAATCCATAGACTGAGAAATATTTCTCCCACAGTACTCGAGCGACAGTGGTGGCTCTCTGATCTCGGGTGGGATATGCCTGTGCATACCGTGTAAAATGGTCAGTCACTACTAGGATGTTTCCGACATTCTTCCTGTCTACTTCGAGAGACAAGAAATCAATGCATACCAGTTCTAATGGTTTGCTGCTGGTGATGTTCTTGAGATATGCAGCCCTTGTGGGCAGAGTTTTCCTTTGGACACATCGAGCGCATGTCTCACATTTCCTGCGAACATCTTCAGCCATCCGGGGCCAATAGAACCTGCTACGAATAAGTTCCAGGGTCCTCTCCATCCCTAAATGTCCAAAGTCATCATGCAGTGCCCTCATGGTCAGGGCTCGGTACTCTTTTGGCAACACTAGCTGTGCTCGCTGTTTCTGTAAAGGGTCCATTGTCACTCGGTGTAGTACTCCTTGAATCAGTTTTAGTTTGGTCCACTCTCTCAACAGTAGTTTACACTCCAGGGTAGGTGTGACCACTGCAGCCGGGCTTCGCCCCTCCCTTTTGGCAAGTAGTGTATCACGAATGTCAGTATCTTGCAGCTGGGCTTCTTGCCAGTCAGCCACATTGAGCATGGGCAAGGGAGTTTGGTTCAATGCAGTATAGTTCACTGCAGCGGAGGGCACGCATTCCGGGGGCAGGCCCAACGCTTCTGCAACACATCCATGACAGCTCTCATGGGTCTCTGGCCCTCGGCGACTCACACTGCAAATAGCTCTCACTCCATCCGTGGGTATCACAGCAACTTCTGGTGCCTGCGGACGCCTGGACAATGCGTCTGCATCTACATTGCTTCTCCCTGAGCGGTATTGAATGCTGAACTCATAGCTAGCCAAGGCGGCCACCCATCTCTGCCCTGTAGCATCTAGCTTAGCACTTGTCAACACATAAGTCAATGGGTTGTTGTCTGTCCACACCTGGAACTGAGCACCATACAGATAGTCTCGAAATTTCTCGGTGATGGCCCATTTCAAGGCCAAGAACTCCAGCTTGTGGATGGGATAGCGAGTTTCACTGTCAGACAGTCCTCGGCTGGCAAAGGCTACAGGTTTACGTTTACCTTCCACTTCCTGGTACAGTACTGCTCCCAGACCCTCCAAACTGGCATCAGTATGCAGGATAAACGGTTTGCTGGGGTCAGCAAAGACCAAGACTGGAGCATGCGTTAGGCAAGCAATGATTTCTTGAAATGCCCTCTCACATCTCTCATCCCACCGGGGCCCAAACGGTGCAAATGGGCCATAGTGTCTCTGCACAGGAGGCTTTGTGGGCTTCCCCTTGTTCTTGGTTTTAGATTTGTTTTTTCCGGACTGGTATCCCCGGGTAAGATCGTTCAGAGGCTTTACAATCGTAGCATAGTTCTTAACAAATCTGCGGTAGTAGCCACTAAATCCAAGGAAGGTCTTGAGTTCTCTGTAGTTACTTGGATGAGGCCAGGTAGTGAGTGCTTCTATTTTATCGGGATCAGTGCTCACGCCCTCTTGGGACACGATGTGCCCCACATACTTCACTGAGGTTCGGCAGAACTGGCATTTGTCTATTGAGAGCTTCAAACCATAGTCCTCCAACCTATCGAGCACTTTAAGTAATCTTTCTTCATGCTCCTCCAATGTTCTTCCAAACACAATCAGGTCATCCAAATAAACCAAAACTTGTAGTAAATTCATGTCTCCCACTACTTTCTCCATAAGACGTTGAAATGTGGCAGGCGCCCCTGAAATCCCCTGGGGCATGCGTTCAAACTGATAAAACCCTAATGGGCAGATGAAGGCGGTCTTCTCCTTATCTTCCTCTCCCAGGGGGATCTGGTAGTATCCACTCCGGAGATCCAACACAGAGAACCACTGGCTTCCCAGCAAACAATCCAGGGCATCTTGGACTCTAGGCATAGTGTACTGGTCAACCACAGTACGGCTGTTTAGGGTGCGGTAGTCAATGCACATCCGGACTTTTCCATTCTTTTTACGGGCTATCACAATGGGTGAGGCATATGGGCTGCGGGACTCTGTAATGATGCCATTTGCAGCTAGCTCTTGAAGATGATGTCGCACATCTTCCATCTCCGAGAGGGCAATCCTCCTCGATCTCTCCCTAAAGGGTCGAGAGTCATGTAGCCTGATGTGGTGCTCTACTCCTTTGGCACGTCCCACATCCCACTCATGCAGTGAGAACACTTTGGATCTTTCACAAAGTTTCTTCCTCAAACGATCTTTCCACTCCTCGGACAATGGTGAATCTCCAAAGTCAAACTTTTCGGGGTCTATTGCCAGACTCTGAGTTTCACATCGGGGTGTCACAATCGACTCAGGCTCAAAGAGGTCTGCTATCTTTTGTCCTTGCTTCACAACAACATTACGACTTGTTTCATTAGCAATCAGTATAGTCACCTCTTCCTGGGCTTCAGCAGGTAGGGTTATGACTCCACTGAGAACCAGCACTCCTTCAGGGAGGCCTCCTTCAGCTGGCTGCTCTACCACCGCTAGTGCTCCCTTGCTGCCTTTTAGGCAGGTACTCATGACAAGCACCTCCTTTTCAGTCATTGCAGGCACCACTAAAGGGCCTGGGCCCGTATACTTCAATGCTCCCAGGGGCAAATCAGGCATCACTTTTCTGGTGTCCTCAATTTTCCTGTAGGCTGCGGCACAATGCGTGTGTATCATCAAGGTGTTCAGGTATTGGTCCCCCGCCCGCTGTCTGCAGTAATCTGCAAGCACCTTAAAGAGACTGGAGTTGGTCCCTATTAGCACTGATACATCCGAGACCCCTTTAGGGTCAGGGCATATTAGAGCAGCAGTGTCCACCTCCTGCCTCACCCCAGCAATCTCTTCTGGGAACTCCAGGTGTATTATGACATACCCCCAGTAGGGGTATTCATCCATGCTGAGGCCACACAGGCCAACCCCTGTCAGGGGCCATATAGGCAGATGCCTAAGCATCTGCTGGTAGAAAGATTGGAATATGATAGTCACTTGGGATCCTGTGTCAAGCACTGCTCTACATTCGGTCCCTTCGATTTTCACAGTGACCTCCGCTCGAGGTCCTATTAATCCTGGTGGGATCCGGGCCGCATGGTTCTTTCCAGGGGAGCCTCCACATCCTCTTGGCCTGGGCGGCTCCCTTCCCAGGCCCTGGGGCCGTTTCCCGACCTTCCCCAGGTGGTCCTCAGCTTTTGATATACTAGCGTGGGATTCTCCGCGTTCGGACACCTCGCAGCCATGTGCCCATCCTGGCCACACCGGTAGCAGAAGGATTGTCCCTTCCCTTGTCGCCTGGGTGGGACAGAGGTTCTAAATGTAGTCTGCTGGACCATGTTAGAGGGTGGTTCCCTGTACCTTGAAATCTTTTCTGAATCAAAGGTATTCTCTAGTTCAGCCACTCTCTGTGTCAGGACCTGCACCCGTTGGGTAAGTTCCTCTTGTGGACTCACCATCAGTGCCTTGGGTGTTCGTATGGATGTGTTTCCAGTCACCTGGTGTGGCTGAACTTCCCAAACCTCGCCAGCTGCCTGCCTCTCTTCTTCCTCTCGGACCTCTTTTATCAGCTGAGAGTAACTCGGTGGATTGTCTTGCCGTTCCCTTAATCGAAGGTGGAGGAGGATTGGGTTCTGGTATTGAATTCCTCTCACAATCTGCGCCAATCTAGTCCTGTCCATTTGCTCGACTGCTATGGCTCCCCTCATGATGGCTCTCTGTAATAATTTCTCCAACCTTTGGGTATAGGCGGAGACTTTCTCTCCCTTTTGCTGCTTGGCATTGAGGAACTTGCAATAAACATCCTCTGAGCTCTCAGTTCTCCCAAAGGCGTGATCAAGGGCCTCTAGGCAGTCCTTTACCTTGACCCCGTGGTCACGGAGCTTCAGGGTGCGAATCACATCTAAGGCCGGCCCCCTGAGGCACTCTACCAGTCGCCTTCTCTTTTCAGCTTCAGGCACCGCCCACTCTTGCAGCATTTCAGTGGTATGTTCCAGCCAGGGTTCAAATGCTTCCTCCCCAGGTATTGGGGTGGGACCCCCAGAAAACAACCTCAGTTTACGATAGGGGCTTGACTCAGGGTGGAGTGGCACAACCTTCTCTAATGCTTTCCCTAAAGTCTTCACCCAGTCATCAGGTGAAGGATAAGTCTCCCGGCGTGGAACTCCTGGGTCAAGACCCAACAGACCTGGCATGTCAGCCAAAGTCTTTCCCTCTTTCCCCAAGAAGGCTGACATTTTCTTTAAAAACTCTACATCTGGTGCAGGGGCTGGTGAGGACTGGCTCCCAGGGGTTATTACCTTCCACTCACCCCCGGCCACTGCTATTGTACCTGGAACCCGTAAAGGGTCCACCGCCGAGGGCAGTTCACACAGTACAGCAAAAGCCCCCTCCTCCCTCACAAACAAGCGCCCACGCATTTTGCACTTATGGAGGTACTCAGTGGATGTCCTTAGGACAGGTTCTATTGAGCCCTCATCAAATTCCTCTGTCACCCCTGTCACCAGGAGACAATTCCTAGGGTTAATATTCATCCCTTTGCACCAATCCTCTAGCAAGTGTAGAGACATTATTCAACCGGTAATCCTTTCCAAATGTAACAGATCAAATAACAAGAACTAGATTGTGGGTTTTCCCAATTTAATGGATCACTCAAAATGGGCTTGCAAGGGGGTACTGACCCAGTAATCCCGGACGAGCCCCCAAAATGTAACCCTTCTGCCCTTCAGAATTGGCAGCAACAAGGGCCGGGTTCAGTAAATAGGGGTTCCCTCTCAACAATACAATGCAAACTGGCTCGAGCCCCCACCCAGTGACCTGGGAAAATCCTAACACACCCCTGGGCGCCTCAATGAGGCAATACTTCCCCTCTTGCAAGCACAGATCGGTGTAACAGAAGATCTTTATTAACATGAGGTAAATGACATCACTAAACTGGGAAAAACACCACACCTAGGGTTCATACACCAACCCGTGAGCAAATTGCCCCTCCCCAGCAAGTTTGGGCTGTGTCCTCTCCTGTGGGTTCAGGAGTCCAGCAACCCAAACGTCACCCAAAGTCCCACAAGTCCAATAGCCCAAAGTCCCTGGAGTCCAGCAACCCCAAAAGTCACCCAAAGTCCCAAAAGTTCAACAGCCCCAAAGTCTCTGGAGTCCCTGGTGGAAAGTCACTCTGCCGAGTCTTACCTCCCAGGCTGGGTGGAAGTGGAGAGCAGAGTGGAGGGTACCTTCATGAGGTCCGAGGCCGACAGCCCAGTCTCTCCGTGGGGTGCTGGTGGCTCCGCTAGCCGCCCTGCTAGCCGACTCAGGAACTGCTCTGCCCGCGGCTCGACTCTGCTCGCTGTCTCAGGAACTGCTCAGGAACTGCTCGGCCAGCTGTCTCAGGAACGGGTCAGCCGGCACCGGGGCTGCTCGGCCAGCTGTCTCAGGAACGGGTCAGCCGGCACCGGGACTGCTCGGCCAGCTGTCTCAGGAACGGGTCAGCCGGCACCGGGGCTGCTCGGCCAGCTGTCTCAGGAACGGGTCAGCCGGCACCGGGACTGCTCGGCCAGCTGTCTCAGGAACGGGTCAGCTGGCACAGGAACCGCTCTGCTTAGGGCCCCCCACTTAAGATAAAGCTCAGTGATTTCCAGCTCTTAAGTGATTTCAGCTCTTGAGTGATTTCAGCTCATAGCAGGGGACCTTAGTGCAGAGGCACCACCAGACCCAAAACAACTTCAGCTCCGTGGGCTGAAGTTAGACTCCTAAAGGAAGCAAAAGTCAGCTCTGACATTCCACAGGGGAGAGAGGCCAGGTGCAATAGGCCTGTGCGGCCCTCAGACAAGGCCCTGACCACAAGGTCTTGAGCCTGTCTACAGCCTCTCTCAGTTCAGTGAGTTTTGGAACCCCTGTCCCTTGTTTACCGAGTGCTACCTAGCTGAAGGCGAGTCCCTCCAGCATGCCAAAGGCCAAATCAATGTCCCAACCCCTCATTCACATAAACATGTTAATCAGCACTCTATCATTCTTGCCCCAATACTACAGAAACTGGGGGTCCCACAGTAGCCAAAGTGATCATTTTGGCTGTTAGAGGGCAGGCCAGGTGCGGTGGGTGTGTCTAAGCAAATCAGGCGTTATTTTCCAAAAGCTACTGCAATTTCTGCAACTCACCACTGGATGTCACCCATACTGACAGTGCAAAGTCATTGCAATTCCTGCAATTCCCTGACACTGCTTACATAAACATACATCAGACAGTCGATTACCTCTATCTAAAGACTCGTCCAATAAAGCATGGATGAGCTGTAATCAGGACCAGTGAATTCCAGCAAGACTCCATAGGTGAAAAGATTGCTCAGTTCATCTAACAAATTCCCCTTTTCATCTTGTTCAGAACAAAGATTTGATTGACTTAGTTCAATCATTATGGTCAGGCTGTGCACCACTCAGCGGGGCAGGCACTGCTGGGAGGCTGCTGTATGCAGCATGAGAGAAAGAAATTGAATAATGGTGCAAAAAAAATGAGGGGGAAACTTCTTAATCTGAGTCTTGATTGGGTGCAGTAGTGTGCACAAGGATCCAGTCATATATGCTTGTTTAACAGAAATGGGGTTGTCTATTTTAGATAGAATTGATACCCCCAGGAAATGCTCATATAGCAGAACAAAAAGCTATAACAAACTGAACAAAAATTCAAGTGTCAATTGAATTCAAGTGTACCTTTGTGAGAGAGAATACTGCAAAGATTAGAAGAAATCCAGAAGATGATATGAAGGGAATGTGAAACTTCTAATATGTGGCTGGAATGCTCCTTTCAATGCATCTTTTAGCTAGAGTCTTAAGTACAACTCTAAGAATAAACGAAAATGTTGAAATTGCTAAATACTCTATACCCACTGTTTAAGCTTCACTGAAGAGAACAGGAGCATTCATACTATTTTCTGCCAAGATGTATGATTGAATTCAGTGGTTGATTGTTGAACAATTTATTAAGAACTGGCCTATTCTGATTATTGTGAACAAAGCTGTGAAAAAATGGATCAATCTAATCACAGCCAAAGAGGCCCACATCAGACTAAAAAGAGATGTAGAAGATACGCTGAATGTACTGAAGCCTATTTCCATTACCTTGGACAGGAGATATAGACTGCTGCATGGAAGAGACTAGGCCCACCTGGGGCCACGGCCCCGAGCTGACCTGAAATGAGTTTAATTCACTGACAACAATTAATTAATAATTGGGGGGGAGGGATAGCTCAGTGGTTTGAGCATTGGCCTGCTAAACCCAGGGTTGTGAGTTCAATCCTTGAGGGGGCCATTTAGGGATCTGGGGCAAAAAAAAAAAAAAAAAAAATCTGTCAGGGGACAGTACTCTCTCCTGCTAGTGTAAGCAGGGGACTGGACTCGATGACCTTCAAGATCTTTCCAGTTCTAGGAGATTAGTATATCCCTCTGTTCCTTTAATAAATCATGCAGTTGTAAAAATGAAATGTTTTGATAAGTTTGAGACTTATATGCTTTAATTAAATTACCGGTCAAACAGCTTGACACAAATCACAAGCAAAAAAATTAATTTGTCTAGTAAATAAGCAATTTATCATTCATCAGTTTCTAGTATATTAAAAATGTACAATTAAGAATCTGAAAATATTAAGCTACTAGCACAAATACCCGGCGTTGCTCGGGTCTGTTGGAGGGGGGAGAGAGCTGAGCGAGTGCGGGGGCCGTTGGAGGGGGGGAGGGAGCAGAGAGCTGAGCGAGTGCGGGGTCCGTTGGAGGGGTGTATTATTACATCATAACTATGTCACAGAGAACAGCAACTGCCCAGCTGATGTGATTGGGCTTTAAAGAATTTCACCCCTAGGGGGCGTCAGAGGTGAGATTTGAAAAATTTTCGATTCTTACCCTGATTAGGACCCTAAAGCCTATAACTGTACCAAATTTCAAGTCTCTAGCTCAAACGGTGTGGAAGGAGTAAGGGAACGTACATGCACGCACACATATACCATTTGACTTTTATATATTTAGATTGTGTACCTTCCTAGCTTGCAAAAAGATATACTAATCTAATATACAAACTCTGTTTAGTTGTAAATATGTCTTAATGGTTATATCAAAAAGTGAATGTACCTTTCTTTAGAAAATAAAGTTGATTAGAACTGATGATTTAAAGTGAGGCTTTCTACTGGGTGATTTAAATCAAACTGCTGATACTAACAAAATAACATTAAATAATCCACAATCATGATCCCAAATTTGGTGGATAGACCGAGTTGTAGGGTTTAAATCCTTTCCAAATTCTCCAAGAAGAAAGAGGGTAGTTTTTAAAAATGTGTCATGGTGCATTGATATAAACTTCTCTGCAGTTGGGAAATATTTGACTACATTAAAAATACCAAGCTAAGAAACGGCTTCTATTTTATTTTAGTAAACACAGCATTTGTATCTTGGTGAGGTTTCACATATCATGAATCACACAGCAGCACTTCAAGCCCAGTTTAATATTTTTAATTGCTTTCCTTCTTTCTCCTCACAGCTGGCAGATGGCACAGCCTGAGCTACATCACTCCTTGTCAATGGTGTTGGTTATTTGTGAACAAATAGTGTTACTGAGTTTATTCCCTTTGATCCATACGCAACTTGAACAAGGTGCAATAATTAAGGGTTGGTCTATTTCCTCCTCCCGTTACGGAATGCTCCCTGAAGCACTAAACAGCTGTTTGGGGGCAGTCTTCTTGTGTTTTTACATAGGGAGGTCCATGACTAGGGTTCATAGGAGCTATGGCAATATGACTAATAAATGAAGAGCATCAACAGCCAGTCTCTTTCAGGAGAGCCACTGCCCTTGCAGAACCAAGGAGACCTGAGAGTCTCAGTTAACCAGCAAATACAATGCTTATGTTGCTTTAGTTTAGTTGGGGCAAGAGAATGCCCTGCTCAAATTGTGTAGTGAGTATTGGCTGTTTCTATACTTCACATGTTGTCATTATGCCCTAATCAGAATAGACAGAATGAATAATAATAAAAAAAGAGGGTCAAGTTAGTAAGAAGGTGAACTGATATCAGTTTAAGCCAATTGACAAGGAAAGGAAGGATCAGTAATACCTTCCATATGTTGGGGATAAATTAACTGCTCTATGACCACCCTAAGGTCACTATAAAGCCACCCTGCCTCGGTTTCCCTTTTCAGGTCAGAACCTCTTACATCCAGCTACCCAACATACCTCCTGGGGCTGAATTTATTCACTGATCAAGCTCAAAAGAGCATTCTCAAATCTTTAATTTCTCAATTCACTCCCAGTCTTTCCCCAAGGACTCTCCCAAGCCTTTCTTGCTTGTAGTCTTTTTCCTGGAGGCTCCAGGTCCCTGCTGGAGCTTACGCACTCCCAGCTCTCACTGTAGCAATTCTCTGCAGCTTCCTGGTGCTTTTTTATAAGAGAATCCACTCTTCCATCCCAGCTGGCTCTACTAATTTAGCCTCATGGCTCATCCTAGGTGTAGTACAGGGTTCACCAACTCAAGCTCTTGGGACTTAAAGGAGCAGGCCACCCAGTCACTGTAAAGGCTAATTCCATTTAAGGAGAGTAAGTGACTCAGAATGATGTTATGGGGTCCCCACCTTTCTTCCGTCTTATGGTTATCAAGTTAGCTCAACTTACAAGTAAAAAAGTAATTCTTCTGAATGCCAGCACTGCTCATTCACCCTTGATCTGAAAGGCACTCAGTCTTTTGCCACTGTCCTCAGCAGTAAAACTTCTTAATGCATGAAGCACTATGAGTTAGGTACTCTTCTCTCAGAGCTTTATTGCCTGTTCAGCTAAGACTAAGATGGGACAGTAGTGGTCATGGTTCGAACCATAAGCCATGTGTTTATCATGAAAACATTTAGCTGCAGAGAAGCGCTGTAATACATGTGCTTCAGTAGGGTGTAATACCCAAGAAAGCATTCTGTGAATTTTGCAGGCAAGATTTACAAGGATAAATTTTCCAAAGCATTGTGTAGGATTTTAGCTGCACTGCTCCTGCAAACCAGTAAACTCAATTAACGGTGGGATTGGTTGGCAAAACTTCGGGGGCTCTGCTTTGAAAGGTCATTTAAAGATAACTAAAAAGTGAAGTGATGTTGTGGGATTTAAGGCGTTGCCATAGAAACTAAAGGCAGCATTCAGTGAGCGGTCACTGCTTTGGCTACCAGAATAAACCACCAACAGAATTCCGTAAACCACAGCTCAAATATGCCAGTTTAATTCTCTGAAATGCTTTGAGATCCTTGGGATGAAAAATGCTAAATGTAAGATGTTGACACCAACCTGAAGGTATTCACAGAAGAGTATACTGCACCATATCCAGTGAAGCTAATGTATGTTAGAGTGCTTTAGGCAAATATCGGCTAAGTTTCTACACAACCCTACTCCTGCCATCAAAATGCTGAATAGGCTCTGAATGGAAGCCGATCAGTTTCACTATATAGCCAGTCGCTGTGTGTACTGTGCAGCGATGCCCAATCTCAATCATTCCTGTGCCTTGCTGGGATGAAGAACAGGCAGATGCCATGTGGTAACCGAACCAGGGTCTCTTGTGTGGCAGCCTGGAGCATGAGAGGGTGGACTTTCCTTTGCTGTGTAAAAAATCCACATCCAAGTCTTACCTTTCGGGCTTAAGACATACCGTGAGCTTGAATATAGTTCTCGGAGCTGGTAGCTAGAGGGAGTTGCTTAGGGTTCTAAGTATCAGATTACGTCTCCCTGGAACTAGGAGTATGTCTACACTGCAGTGTATGCCTGGGATTCAATCTCTGGTTCAACCCTAACCCCCGCTTTCATTTACATGCATGATAGCAAGTCATGCTAACCCAGGGCTTGGACCTATGGTTCCAGGACCCACAGGGGTGGTGGGTTTGAGCCTGAGTTAAACTGAGACCCAGGGTTTAAGCCCTATTGCTTTGTAGCATAGACGCAGCCCCATTAGACTCATGCTCTGGGAGTCCACCAAAAGTATTCCACAATCCAACTTTTTATCCTCTGGACCAAAAAGGGTTGGGGGACAGTCAAGTTTCCCTCCAATACTGTACCAGAAGCAAAAGGCTAGAGTGGCCTCATTTTGGGAGGCTGCTAAGAAGACTGGGATAAGGGTGGTTGAACTCAGGCCTGAAAAATGCAGGGTAGATGCTGGAGCCCCACGTTGGGAGCCAGGGTTCAACGATTCCAAACTTGGGATCTCAAGTCCTAGGTTAACTAACTCAGGGTCTGCTAGCTCAAGTTCTACTAACCCTGGACTCTTTAAAAACAAAGTTTCCTACTAAAGTCAGCTTATCACTTAAACAGAAGGTCCTCAACAGAAGGACACTAAAAATCCAATAGTATTTCTTTCGAAAGAGTGGTTGTGTTGATCATTAGCTGTTATCCTCCACCCCAGAAATAACTGCATTTTCAGTGCTACCAGTCAGCTAAGCACACTGGGCTTTTTATATATGCCAATTATTGCAGGCTATTGTTGCGTTTGTGTCTTTCTTCATCTGCTATGACTTCAGTCACTTATTCCTAATGGGTATTTTTTTCTCCTTTGCTTGATACCAATTATTTTTTCCCCAAACTTTATGTAAATTTTCATTTAGTGCCAAAAGCACATCAGTTTCTCATGCTGTTACATTTATTCTCAAACCTCAGTTTTTGGTCTAGAGCCCTTTTCTCTTTCTCTGTTTTATAAACTGCCCTTTGTCTTCTTGATTTGACAGAATCTACACTTGATATTCTTGTCACAGTGGTTTTGTTCCTCAGCCTCTTCTGTATTTGTCACTGAATTAAATATGTCACAGCATGTGTCTCATTCCTAATTCCAATTTCCAATAGTTGCCCGGTGTAGCTGATACGAGGTGTTCTCTTACAATCCATTTGCTTGGCTCACAAGTGCGGCTGGAGAAATGGCTCATTTGTGTCGTTCATTTGTACTGGTAAGAATCTTGCCCAGGGGCTAAAAAGTTTTGAGTTGCAATCCCAGAGTGGGATATTTGGCTTGTATCAGTTACACTCCAGTGCAATACCTGTGATGTCCACACCTTTAGAAGTGCACTCTTACAGAGGAAATTGCAATCTCTGGTTCCTTCACTTCATCTGTCAGTCTAGATCAGCGGTGTCCAATAGAAATTTGATGCTAGCTACCCTGCTAGCCACACTTGTGGCTTTTAATTTTTCTTATTAGCCACATTATAAAAAAGCCACATGCATTAGCCACAATTCAATAGCCTATTAGCCACATGTGACCGTATTGGACACCATCGGTCTAGATGAAACTTAAAGCTCTCTGGCCCTCTACTTCCAAAGATTTGGACTGCTGCTGCCAGTGTTGTATCAATTATCTCATTAAATAAAGAGCTTCCATTTGAAAGGATGTCAGTCTGCTACCTGTCACCATTTAATTTCAGCTAGGGGAACTACACAAAAATGAGGAGGTTAGTTAAACTGAAATTAAAAGGTAGAGCACCAAAAGTGAAAACCCTGCAAGCTGCAAGGAAACTTTTTAAAGACACCATAATAGAGACTCAACTCAAATATATAGCCCCAAATTAAAAAGACATAGTAAGAGAACCCAAAAAGTGCCATTCGGGCCTAGGTTGCTGTAACTTGTGTCGCTCAGGGTGTGTGTGTCTTTTTCACATCCCTTGGTTAGATCGACTTAAGCGGTAGTGTAGGCGTGCTCTTAGTGTAAATGAGAATCAGGGCCCTGCATATTCGTTGCAGTTCAAGTACAGAATGCAAGTAATTTTTTATTAGAGCTTTAAAGAGCATCTAAATTAGAAGCCTCTTCCTGGGTAATCCATGAACAGAAAAAAATGGGTAAATCAGTCTGAACTTGTTCCTTCCAAAAATATTCAGCCAGCTCGTTATCACTGAATCAGCAGGCTGAACTAGAGAAAAGCAGGAAACACAGGCCAGTACCTACTTGCAGAAATCCTAGAATTATATTCCCCAGCATTTGAACTTTCAGTGAACTGCCTGCTCTGATGGGCTTCATCTTCATTACAGGATAATATACCGTATAAGTGTAAAGCAGTAATTAGATGTTAGTGCTCTTGAAATGTGATTTAGTAGGAGGAAGCTAAGTTCTAGTAAAACAAATATACTGTTAGAATGTTGACACAAGTCTCTAGTAGTTTCTTATATATCCTTATGGAGTGAGTTCCTAATGAAATTGGATACTTTAACTAGATCTCTAACTCAAGACTTACTTGACATTTAATTATACGAATTACAGTTTTTAGGCTGGCAAATTTAGACAAAATTGGATACGAAGTACTATGTGAAAAACTGACTAGCGAAGAAAGATTCTAATATCAGTAATTTTATTCACTTTTATTGATCATGGCAATCTGGCTGTTTTAGCTGTCCAAATACATTCTAGCTAAAGCTGATATTAAAAGCTATACAACCTTTTATCTAAATTTATATGAAATGCTATCAAGTAACACCACTGTATCGACTTTGTGATTTTCAAAATTGGGTGTATCAAAATCAAAGGAAATTGCACTGAATAATGGCTGTCTACAGTAGGGGGGGTTGTCGACCTAAGATATGCAACTTCAGCTATGTCGGCAGTTTTCAGACTTGTGGGGGCAGCGACCCTTTTTCCCGTCCCCGTGGGCAGCTGTGACCCCTGTGTGTGTCCGCCGAAATGCCACCGAATGGAACACTTCCAGTTTCGGCGGCACTTTGACAGACATGCCGAGAGCATCAGTGTCCTCCGAAAAGTTCCTGAAACTGGAAACTTTCACTTCGGTGGCTTTTTGGGTGGACACTTTGAAGCGCATGCCATGTCCGCTGAAATACCACTGAAAGTGAAAGCGTTTGGCTCGGCGGCACTTCGGTGGCACAGGGAGCTCACAACCCCGTGGGAATCCTCCCGCGACCCCCAGTTTGAGACCTGCTGAGCTATGTGAATAACGTAGCTGAAGTCGGCACATCTTAGGGTGACTTATCTGTTGTCCTCACAGAAGCGGCGGCGGTCTCCCCCATCGACTCCATCTTGAGCCTCTTGGCGAGTTGGAGTTCCGGAGTTGACGGGAGTGCCTTTGGTGATCGATTTATCACATCTTGACGAAAGATTGATCACTACCCGCAGGAGACCGTTGAAAGGAAACTCCAGCAGGAGACCATTGAAAGCAAGGGTACTCAACAGCAGCCCAGGACTTGAGAACTGGCTTCAGTTTCCTGCTCTGTCACAAACATCTGGTGTGACCTCGTCAAGTCCCTTAGTCTATGTCTCTGTTTCCCCATCTGGGAAATAGGGCTAATAGTAATGCCCCACCTCACCGGGGAGTTGAGCAGAAGTCCCCAAAGATGGTGAGGTGCTCAGCTAATGCGTCTGAGAATGTGCCCTAGATTAACAACCATTACTGTCATATTGTGTCCACATTTTTTTAAAAAAGTTGAGACTTGGAGTGGGTGCTAAGAAGAGTAACAAAATGATTTAAGGGCTGGAAAAAGCTTCAAGAGCTCATTGCTGCATGTTCCTCTGTGGCTGGCCGGCTCTGCTAATGGGTGCAGAGGTGGGGCAGGGTCTTCTCACTACTCCAGGGTATGTTTTGTCCTAAGATGTGACCAAGCACAAATGCAGTTACATGGAGGAGTGCAATGGGGAAAAACTTCTCACTCCCACCTATGCAGCAGAAAGACATAATTTGACCCAAAATATCATAAAACATTTTGCTTTGTGCTTTGGCACAAAGGAAGCATTTGAAATCATAACCAGGCTGAAGGGTTGGTGCATGGACTGAATAGGTACATTCAAAGGGCAATGCTACAGACTAGGGACCGAATGGCTAGGCAGCAGTTCTGCAGGAAAGGACCGAGGAGTTACAGTGGAAGAGAAGCTGGGTATGAGCCAACAGTGTGCTCTTGTTGCCAAGAAGGCTAATGACATTTTGGGCTGTATAAGTAGGGGCATTTCCAGCAGAATGAGGGACGTGATCATTCCCCTCTATTCGACATTGGTGAGGCCTCATCTGGAGTACTGTGTCCAGTTTTCGGCCCCACTCCAGAAGAAGGAGGTGGATAAATTGGAAAGAGTCCAGCGGAGGGCAACAAAAATGATTAAGCAGCTGGAGCACATGACTTAGGAGAAGAGGCTGAGGGAACTGGAATTGTTTAGTCTGCAGAAGAGGAGAAATGAGGGGAGGGGGGGGGGGTTTGATAGCTGCTTTCAACTACCTGAAAGGGGGTTCCAAAGAGGATGGATCTAGATGGCTGTCAGTGATACCAGATGACAGAATGAGGAGTAATGGTCTCAAGTTGCAAAAGAGGAGGTTTAGGTTGGATATTAGGGAAAAAAAGATGTACTAGGAGGGTGGTGAAGCACTGGAATGGGTTACCTAGGGAGGTGGTGGAATCTCCTTCCTTGGAGATTTTTAAGGTCAGGTTTGATAAAGCCCTTGCTGGGATGATTTAGTTGGGGCAGGTCCTGCTTTGAGCAAGGGGTTGGACTAGATGACATCCAGAGGTCCCCTCTATGATGTTCTATGATTCTCTGCTAGTATCATCTCGTGGTGTTCTGCTGAAGTCCATTGAACTACATCAGTTTACAGCAGCAGACTTCTGAGTCCGATCCTACAGTACTTACCTAGGCTTCCACTCACTTCTGTGGAAGTTGTAACATTCCACTGTGATTCAGAGGACCTGATCCAGCTAAGCATGTAGCTGGAAAGAATTGTCCGGAAGATGTGAGGGGAAGGAGAGATTCCCTGAGGAGGGCACCTCAGGGAGCATGTGGCCAGGCAAGGAGCCAGTAAATCCCAACATTTAAGTCATTTTGCAGTGATGGGGCCTCATGGCAGGCATCACTGGGGTGATGTCAGTCCTGTCCTAAAAACTCCTGCTGGATACACAGGGCACAGAGGTAACAAAATAACATTAGTAATTTAATTATTTGATGCATGAAGCCAAAACAGAAAATGCCAAGTTGTGAGTTCAGCTCTTTCAAGTTACAAAATAATAGTGCAAGTAGTAGAAAATGGAGGGAAAAATAAAGAAACTAGAGACTTGAGAACTGAAGTAAAGACATGGGACTCTGGAGATTTAGTCAAAGGGTTCTGCAGCTCACAGCATTCAGAGAGCAAGGTCCCACTAGGACAAGTCCCTATTCAGAGATCATCTCTTACTGTGGTGGCCTGGCCCCTTTTGGGGCTATACAACCCCTCAATTGAAAGATGTGCATGGGAGGAGTGGTGCTTTGAAATACCTGGAAGGAGCATTGAGTTCAGACGGGGTGCGGAAACCATTGTAAGTGCATGTTTATTTGCTAGGAGGGTGCTATTCTTACTACTCACATTCCTAACATGGAAGCAGACTTGTCTTCTGTACAGGTCTCTCCCCCCTCTCCCCATCTGAAGACAAAAGGCTTTTGTTCCTTTCTCTAGGGAAACTTAAGCCACCAAAGTGAGTTCAAGGCTCCATGTGCGATGGTTGCATGGATTTCTCAATAGCTAGTAGTTCAATAGTAGGCTATAGTAGAGTCCCATTTCTTTTCTAGGCTAGCCCCTATTTCTATTCAGTCAGGATCCCAGGCACTCCATCAAAAAACCCTGTTCAGTTTCTTCAGTTCAGTCATTTCCCAATTTAAAATCAGGTGGCCCCATACTCTGGCAGTGCCTCCCATATAAGCTTTAGATTGGTGGATGGGATGCTTACATGATAGAGACAAGATTTGAACTTGCACTTCCAAATAGCCAGGGAGTACCCTAACCACTGGGCTATAGGATAGGCTACTATGGGGCTTTCTCAATTTCTCTCCTTGAATCCGTTCTGGTTTTCAAAGGTGCTTGAGGTTGGACAGCATTAGGAAGTTCTCTGTAATAACTATAGTTAAGCACTGAAGTAGTTTACTTGGAGACATTGTGGAAGCCTCATTATTGGGCATCTTTAAGAACAAGTTAGACAAAAACCTATCAGGGATGGTCTTGGTATACTTAATCCTTCCTCAGTGTGTGTGTGTGTGTGTGGGGGGGGGACGGGACGGACAGGGGATGGACTGTCACTAGATGACCTCTTGAGGTCCCTTCCAACCCTACATTTCTATGATTCTGTCATTCAAAGGTTGTGGGAAATACATACACAGGACAAATGATAAATATCAGCATAGTTGAGATCACAGCACTTGCTTCTTCCTCTATAGAAACCAATATTCTAATCATATTGACCGTCATTCATAGCAACATCTGAGTAAATGAAAGTGACTAGGTGGAATAATGCAACCATGGCCTGACTTTTAGGTCCAAGCTGCTGCCTTGCTGCTTTCTTGTCACAACCAGCTCCACGTCTGCAATTCAGTGTTTTATAGGACAAACCATTCCAACCACTTGTTTTTGTTATTTACTATAGCCCACAGCAGCTGTTTGTGCTCTATTGCTTTCCCCTCCCACATTAACATTTTCAGACTGAGTGTCGGATCTTATCATGTTATTCTAGTAGGGCTTTTTTTTTTTAAGCTTCCCTCATTCTGCTGATGCATTGCTGTTCTACAGAACGGAGTGACATTTATCAGTAATGTGCTTGTCTCCTCCAAACCAGTATTTGTTTGAGAAGGGAACGAGAGTTGCTGTATATTAACACAGCTAGCTGTTGCCCAGTCATCAACCTGCAGTTTCAATAAGCTTCAATATGAAGCTTTTATATCGTAAAAGTTGATGATTGTGAAAATTGCTAGATTGATAGCACTGAGAGCTGAAGTCCTCTGTCTAGTCAACATGCAGCCCAGGGAACTGTAATGAAAGCTTCCCCACGCTGCCTCGCTAATGTGCCTCAAGCTTTATCTGGAGGATCCACTTCAAGTGGTGAGAGCCCATTCTTTCCTTGGCCCCTGCCCAGACAGGACGCATCCTAGCAACCACAGGAAGTGACCCCTGTCTCAGTTATCAGACTATGAAAGGGTTGGTGGATAAAACATAGTTAACAGTTGCAGTCAGTGGAAGTCTCTGGGCCAAATTCTGATCTCAGTAAACTCATATTTATATAGATCTCAGGGCAGAATTTGCTCCCCACTGTGATGGCTATTGTTCCATAGTACAGACAGCAGTAAGGTTTAGTTGTTATGGGCCTGATCCAATGCCCATTAATTCAAGAGGCTTCAGTTGGCACTGGATGGAAGCTGATGTGAAAGTTTAATCCATTGAGCCATCCTGAATCCCCACTGCTTCCATCCACACAGTGAATCAGAGCAGGCACAATATTAATTCCAGGAGCTATCCTCTATTGATTTTCTTCACAACACTTTCTATTTCTGTGCTCAGTGTTGACTGTTCTTATTTAGTAGAAGCCAAAAAATCCCAGACAAGGTTTTTGGTAAAGGATATTACACTTTCATTATTTCTTCATGACATCCATATCTATCAGGACTCAGAATGGTGTTAACTGTTCCAGTCTCCCAGTCACTGCTGCTATTCAGGTTTTTCACACATCTCATCTTTGTCAATGTGCTTCCTTGGCACATTAGGGTTCAGTTAAATAATATAGTCCATTCTTTCTACCATACTGTAAAGTCTTTGCTTCTACCTTTCTTCTTTTGGCAAGCCAAATCCCAGACTGAACTGTTATCAAGAACTGCACAAAGGAAACCATTTGCAGTGCACACAGACAAGAAGTCTTATTGGTCCTGCAAACCCCAGGAGCTATGCTATGTATTCTTGCACACTGTTTACCAGCACTCTAGTAATGATTTACCTGTATTCAGAGGTCTTTCATAACAGAGTTCCTAGTTCTAGATTCCTCCCCACCTCATTCTGATTAGTTTTTAACACCTCGGTGGAAGCTTTGTCTCTTCAGAGTGTCCTGGAATAGTGTTCTTCCCTGGCACAGAATATGCAGCTGAGAAAAGAGGTTGTGAACCAGAAAGTAAGAGCTCAGCATTCCACAAGGAACGTGAACAAATAAGACTCTCTTTGGCCTGTTCCCAAAACCCCTGGCCTGGAATGACTCTGCCCACCACAGAGGTTCAGCAGAGGCAGCACAGAGCTGATACTGCATTTGGGCTAGTGGTCCTTTTGCACTGGTGAGAGATAGAAACCTGTCCTACACAGCCAGCACAAAGAGGCCAGAAGGTTGTTATAAATATGCCCCTCTATAGTAGTTGAAAGGGGTCTTGGTAAGAGGTAAGTTCAAAGGCTTGGTTTTGGTGTGACACTAGTTTTATACTGGTGTAGTTTGATTGATTAAAAGGGATTTGTTCATGGTTTGCTTGAGGGAAAGGGAGATCAGAGGCAGGTTCAAGGTGTGCAGCTGAGTTGTATGTTTTCAGCAGCACTTTGGTGCCTTCTTGGGTTGGAAGGAAGTGGCTTTATGCTGGTGGAATTTCACTGCAATCAGTGTAAGCCAACTACAAAAGCAAGATCATGCACTGCTATGTCTTACAGTGTCTTGCTCTGCTTCACTGACACTAGTGCCATTACGTCTGACTTGTACTGCATAACTATGAATAGTAATTAAACAACTTAATTATCCACTGAGTATAAAGGATTACATCCTGTTTTATAGCACTCACTTCCTACCAGTCCAGGTTGGGCACCTACTAAGCCAGCTCACTCCCTGGGGCAATTCTGTCTCAGGTCTATTGGGGGAATCCATTTCCAGCAGGTTTAGTTGTTTTATTTTTAAGCCTTCCTAACAAGAGGAATCAGAACTTCAGACTCTTCCCTCAAAAGTCTGTGTAGACCAAGTCTGTCCCTCACACCAATAACTTAAGCAACCCTCAATTTCCTGGCTCTTTTCTCAGAGCCTCAGCAATAAAGGACTTCACATACTCTCCTTTTTTGTCCATTAGGTTTCTCAAGCAATTTCTTTCTACAGTAACTCAAACAGCAGCTTTCTGGGGATGTTACAATTTCCCTCTTTATTTCCTGCTGCCCTTTTTCAGAAGGGTCAGCTAATTAAGTACCAGCGCTTTCTCAGGTGCAGCAGACAGAGCTAATCAGCTAGCTGCTCACCTCTAACCCCAAAGGATTGCTCTCCCTTATACATACCGTCAGTATATTAATGAGGTTTATTAATTGTGCAGATTACAATTCTGCAAGTGACATCACAGGCTACTGAAAACATTATCTGACTTCAGCAGAAATGGAGTTTTATGATTCCTCCCTAACAGGGTTTCTCTGTAGTACAGACTTTTAAAAACATTTCCACTGGTACTACAGCGTGGTAGGTGAGTCAGGTCACCTCTCAGACTGGAAGTTCAGTCTTTGATATGTATTCTTCAGAAGCTGCCTGGGAGACGAGGTGAGGGAATACAATTATTATACTTGGGAGATGTTAAGATGAGGAAATCTGTCTATCAAGGCTCTTACAAGGTTATCTGCAGCTGTGCCCACCATATGTTGTGCTTTTATTTATGGAACCACAGAGACACTCACAAAGTGCTAGGTTGGGACAGATTTCTTTTTTCCCTTCAAGACAAAAATCTCTCACATTGAGGCTGGAAGTGAGAATGTTTAAGCTGTTGATATTTTGCACTGGGGCTGCCACATCTGCAACTGGGACTTCTCAGAGTCTCTGATGAAAGAAGAGGCAGATGGAATTCTAACCTTTTACAAAGGGTACATTAAGCAAAACAAATGGGAGTTAGATTAGTACAGCCATTCGCTCAGAAGTTTTGTCTGAGAAAAGGTAAAGTTCAGACCTTGCTTTATGTAAGAAGCCTGGTGTTTGTCCTTTTTGGTATTTACACTATTTTTGGGGTGGGGGCAGAGGGGAAGGAGTAAGGGGTCAATTCCTGGCATTTCAGAGTGTTTAGTGAGAGAAAAATCACCACCTTGCATCAGTGGCAGATGGGCAAATGTTAGCATAGAATCTTAGAGTATGATCATTTGTAGAGAATCCCTTAAGAGCAAAGGAAAAGGCCTTCACAGGAAGTAGAACAGATGAGTTAGTTTTCTTTTATGTTCATTTGAATCACAGTTCTAATAATAGACCAAGTTCTTGTGCCTTATTGGTATTTTCCTCTAGGGCTCAATCCTGGACTTTTACTTATGGAAGGTGCCAGTGATTTCACTGGGAGTTTTGCCTGAATAAGGAATGGAGGAAGAGACCTTAGGAGTCAAACAGGAGCAGAGCTATCTTGCCCTGTTATGCAGTAACAGCAATAAACATGATTTTAAAACTACAAAAAGTAGAATTTTCAGAAACTAACTTGATAGTGAGGGAACAAATCTAATGAAATATTTTGCATGAGCAACCTGCCATTAAACATTGCTGTTAGGCATAGCAGACCTCTCTTCCGCCACTATATTAACCAAATCAGAATCGCTCTGAATTTACACAAATGAGAGAAGAAGCAGGCCCCTCGATGTCATAATTTAGAGGGAAAACAAATTGGAGGGGAAACTCTATACAGATGCCATTGCAGGAGAGGAATCTTGACACCAGGTACTGGGAAATCTGTTTTTTTTTTTTTTTTTTTAAATCCTCTTCTGGTCCAGTGATGGTGCTGACGTGCATTTTAATATGGCCAAATGAAAAGTCATTCATTAGAGACAAAAAGCGCAATCCATGTTTACAGGATGGGGGACTCTATTCTGAGAATCAGGGACTCTGAAAAAGTACTTGGGGGAACCATGGTGAATAATCAGCTGAACATGAGCTTCCAGTATGACTCTGTGGCCAAAAAGGGTGGTTGTTAGTTCTGTGTTTTTGTACTAATGCAATTGCTACAGGAATACTTTGTCTGGTTCTGGTGTGTGTGGTGTAGTTGCAGCTGTGTCAGTTTCAGACTATTAAAGAGGCAAGGTGGGTGAGGTAATATCTTTTATTGGACCAATGTCTAATGGAGAGACAGACAAGGTTTTGAGCCATACAGAGCTTTTCTTCAGGTCTGGGAGAGGTATTCCAAGTATCACAGCAAAATGCGAGGTGTAACAGATTGTTTTGCATAAATAATTAGCACATACTGTAAGGGACCTATGACTGCAGACGTGTTAATAGGTCACTACTTTGAATGATCCTGTACAATGTGTTCCAGCTACTTATGCTAAACAATCTGTTCCACCTTGCATTTTGCTTTGATGCTGGGAGTACCTTTCCCAAATCTAAAGAAGAGTGTGGCTCAAAAACTTCTCTCTCTCACCAAGAGAAGTTGGCCCAGTAAGATATCACTTCACCCACCTTCTCACTCTAGTTCTGGTGTCCGCAGTTCAAGAAGGACACTGATAAATTGGAGACAGTTAAGACAAGAGCCATGAGAATGATTAAAGAAGTGGAAAAAATGCCTTATAATGAAAGACTCAAGGAGGAGTTTCCTTCTGTTTAGCTTAACAAAGAGATGGTTAAGGGGTTAGTTGATCACAGTCTATATGTACCTTTATTGGGAATATATCTGATAACAGGGGGCTCTTCTATCTAACAGACAAAAATATATCGAGATCCAATAAAGATGGGATGTTTTTCTAATAGATATGCTCTGGTTCAAACAGGAATTAATTCAGGGAAGTCCTGTGGCCAGCATTAAATAGGAGCTAAAACAAGATTGTGCATTGACATGGCTGTAGGTAATGTTACACACACGGCCTCTTTGATTGAGCAAAAAACTTTTCTTCATTTATTGGAAGTGTGGTCAGGTGTAAATGATGGCATATGACAATGTATACTGATTTCAAAACTTTACTTCACTGAATGGAAGGGGGGTATAAGCAAGAACTAACTGGTCAATTATCATGGAAGACCAATGCACCATATGTCCAATTATAAATAATCTGGACAGATATATAAATGAATAATAAAAGTTATTTAGGTAGAATAGAAATAACTAACTTTCAGCACTTGATACAACCCAATTATGCTTTATTGACCCCTTTAACATCAGCTAGATTTATTACCAATATGAATGCACTCTGTAAAATATTACTGGAATTATTCTCTTTGCAAACATGTGCACCAACAATAATGGGAATTGTACAAATGTATAGACAGTAGACCAGTATTGCTCTTTTGGGCCATAGCCCTCCCAGTCTATGTGAGTCAGGAGGCGAAAGTCCAAATCAAGCCAAGGTCAAGCCAGGAATGCAAGAGCAAGGAGTAGAAATGGTGGTGGCAGCTACAGAAGATCCATGCTGTTGCCTGGAATGCCTCTTGGGTTTATGTAGGGCAGAGAGCCAATGAGGAGCCATGGGGCTGCCGTCTGTCAAACCCTTGAGGTGTCCACAAGTTGGTTACAGCTGTGGTGGGTGGCAGCCCGGTGATGCTAGCTATCTGGTAGGTCTTAAGGCCTGGGTTCTAGATCTGTGAGGCCTTACTCTCTGGCAGCCAGTCTGCAATGTTCCATAATTCTGCCAGTGGTAGGCACTATGGGTTAAATTCCCTGCTGGAGTAACTCAATGCATTTATGCCATAAGAGAGTTGGGTTTCACATTTATGAACTCAACAATTATAGGGAGGCTTTAAAAGTGTGTGTGTGTGTGAGTATAAATGTTCCCCCCAACTCCCCAAATGTCAAATTATTATTCTTAACTGTCAGTGCAACTTCTTTGCAGCTGCACATCCAGTGCGTGAGCCGTCATTTTTTCGTTTGTAGCTGCCACACGGCAGCAAAAGAAAACAAACTCTGTGTGATCACAAATGTGTCCATAATTCATTATAACCCATTTTAAGCCAGAAGCTAATAACAAGGAAAATGACTAATACTTGAATAGTTTGCTGCGTATACAAACAGTGCAATAATTGCTTCTCTGATAGAGAAAAAGATCATAAAAGTGTTTTACAACATTCCTTAATTGTACCAAAAATTGAAAACTAAGACTTTATTGCAGAAAAAGAAAGCATTAATCTGTCTGAGAGCAGTTTTGTGGATAATGTTCCGGGGGAGGTGCCGCGATAATTACTTATGTTTAATAGGTTTCTGGGTTGTGGCACCAAATATGGTGGAAAGGATGGTATGGTGGTTATTTATTACTCTGAACACACTGTGTTCCAGTACATCCCACATTTAATATAACTTTTAGAATTGCATTTGCAGCATATTTGTTTGTGTTCCTTTTAACATGAAACAGCTTCAGCTACCCAGAGGTAATGCATGGATAGCAGAGGTGGGAAATCATTCCCGGATTGTCAGGAATGACTTATGTGCAGTAGCTTCTGAAAGTGAAGCTTTCCACTAAACGCCTATTAGCAACAGGTTGGATCATACAAGTAATGCACCGAGTGTGGTGATAATGGGACTCAGGCAGCCAACGGAGAACAGAAAGAGACGGGAAGAGAAAGAGGAGGAGGATGTGGTGCAGCATTTGAAGGGAAGCATGGAAATGGTGCTTCAGTAAGAATAGGATAGAGACAGGAGATAGCAAGGTGGGCTAACTTGAGATAAACTCTGAGCACTTTATCATAACCAAGACAAATCCTGAGGGTAGAGAAGGACTGCCATATTCAATGTGGTCAGCTGGTTAACCTAGGGTAGACCATGACCAGCTGGCACAATATTAAACCTGTTAGTTAATGTGTTGTAACATGGTACAATTGTGTAATATAGACAAGCCTTGAGTATGGTCTCTTGGCTGAACATTCTGGGCTGGGTGGTCTCAAACAAGGCAGGTCTTGTCTACAATGATTGCAAAGTTGTATTTGGCATAATGAGATGATGGAGAAGCCTTGAGGAGAACAGTGATCTCAAATGGCTGTGAAGTCCGTACAGCAGAGGCCACTGATAAGCCTAGCTCCATTTTCACAGGCTCTCTAGATAGAGTGGATGAGAGAACAAACAAAAAGAGACACGTGTCTCTTGCTTAATGCACTCCTGGAAGGCATTCAGCTACTATGGGGATGAGCACAGTACAAGAAGCTATGTAGAACAGAATTGTAGAGGTAGCTCCAACAGTAACTTCAAACAGTGGCTGCAAGTGCCCCAGATTGTCTCTACCCTTGGATACTTTGGTTGTGATTGTCAAAAGAAACTAAGTAAGAGGCCTCTAGCATAGTATCTGAAAACCTTAACCAACAGAACTGGGCTGACTGCTAAGCAGCTTGAATGCTGCAGGACTGACTATATGCGGAGACAGTAGACTATTCCCTGTTGTAGAGAGCTTACCCTGTAATTTGTAACTTTAATAGTTAATAATTGAGACAGTTTATCCTGTTCTAGGGACACAGGGTGAGAACATAAGGGGGTTAAATTGGATGCAGCGTGATCCAGTTTTGATCATGGGCTTTCTGGATGTGGTGAGGGAGTTTCGTGCAGATAAACCCTTGTCCATTAAGACTGATGAAATTCAGGAGAGAGTATTGGGGTCCATAGATAATACTTCCTTGTCTCACTGAGCTATTCCGAGGATTCATTCTTATTTGTAAACTAGCAAAAATACCCGGCGTTGCTCAGGGTATTTGTAATTGGAAACTGGGATTTAAAAAGACTACAATGTTTTTTATTAATACAAATTTTGTTCAGAAGTCTCATTTTGTCTAATTAATTTCATTCTCTTGCATTTAGATGTGGGGGGAGGGGGGAGAGAGCTGAGCGAGTGCGGGGGCTGTTGGGGGGGGGAGGGGGGTGAGATTTAAAAAAATTTCGATTCTTACCTGAGGGGGAAGAAAGCTGAGCGAGTGTGAGGGGCCGTTGGAGGAAGGGAAGGGGGAGAGAGCTGAGCGAGTGCAGGGGGCCGTTGGAGGGGGGGAAGGGGGAGAGAGCTGAGCGAGTGCGGGGGGCCGTTGGAGGGGGGAGAGAGCTGAGCGAGTGTGGGGGGCCATTGGAGGGGGGAGGGGGAGAGAGCTGAGCAAATGCGGGGGCCGTTGGAGGGGGCAGAGAGCTGAGCGAGTGCGGGGTCCATTGGAGGGGGGATAGAGCTGAGCGAGTGAGGGGTCCATTGGAGGGGGGAAGGGGGGTGAGATTTAAAAAAAATTTTGATTCTTACCTGAGGGGGGAGAGAGCTGAGCGAGTGGGGGGGCAATGGAGTGGGGGGAGGGGGGAGAGCTGAGCGAGTGGGGGGGCATTGGAGTGGGGGGAGGGGGGAGATAGCTGAGCGAGTGGGGGGGCCATTGGAGGGGAGGGGGGAGAGAGCTGAGCGAGTGGGGCGGCCGTTGGAGGGGGGGAGAGAGCTGAGCGAGTGGGGGGGGGGGGCGTTGGAGGGGGGAGAGAGCTGAGCGAGTGTGGGGGCTGTTGGAGGGGGGTATTATTACATCATAACTATGTCACAGAGAGCAGCAGGTGTTAACCTGCTGCCCAGCTGATGTTAATGGGATTTAAAGAATTTCACCCCTAGGGGGTGTCAGAGGTGAGATTTGAAAAATTTTCGATTCTTACCCTGATTAGGACCCTAAAGCCTATAACTGTACCAAATTTCAAGTCTCTAGCTGAAATGGTGTGGAAGGAGTAAGGGAACATATATACATACACACGCACACACACCATTTGATTTTTATATATATAGATTACTTGAGATCCTTGAACGGAAAGTGGTATAATATTTCATAATGAAGGTTATTAACATTGCCTCTTTGCGAGGGGTTAGATGCTAGCCACCTTAAAGCAAATAAGCTTCTTCTACAAGAAACCACCAGTAACAGCCACATTCATTTTTGTCCCTTTTTGGCCACATCCCTCCCTATTTTGAGAATATGCCCTGAGGTAGTGCACATCTAGTCAAAAGCCAAGGTAATACTTTATTTCCCAGGCTTACCTGAAATCTATGCTGTTTCTCTAATGGGAGGAGGCAACCTTTAATCCTTACTGTGAATCAATGAATTTAGATACTTCTGAAATAAAATTTGATTTGGGGTGTCAGATTCTCCACTGTCTTATACCTTATGTGCTTGTATGCACCTGTCTCAGATGCATGTTAAAGGCTACCAGCTCAGATGTCCCCACTCACTGATACCAGAAGTAGTATTTTACATATATTTTGTGCAGGTCTAAGTAACTACACAAGGTACAAAGCTGTGGAGAATTATACCCACTGCTTTAGGGCTAACTGTGAACACGTTCCTCACATTGGTGATCAGTCACGCTCAAGAGCAGTTGTGTTGTGAGCTCCTTATTCACACTGGGTGTGTTAGTGTGGCTCTTACCCATTAAAACATAACTATTGCTCATGCATTGTCATGAAAAATAACTTAGTGACATAACAGAACAAAAATACAGGTGGAGTAAACTCTGACACTAGAAATGTGATTGGTATTTCCAAACATTCTCTAGATAAAGGATCCCCACATGGATTAGGAAAATTTAAGCTTTTTAAACAATATTAATTCTTGTCATTATGGCCGGGATGCTTTCCTTCTGTCTGCAACCCGATGCAATGTTGTCTGTCTTAGTCTGCTGATATGCTGAAACACTAGCTCTGAGAAAATCATACTACCCCATTCTGAATAAGGTTGCAAATTAAAAAAATGAAACTACTGAATGTTTTTTCAGATTGTTTCTGCCTTGCTCACTGAAGATGAGTATAACCTCCTGTTAACTGACATGGGAGCTTGTAATGGTGTCTACAAACCCCATACTGGGTTTAGGCAGGAGGAGGTAGGGAACCTCTCCTATCTGCAGGAAAACAGCTCGATCCCAACCACAGGCGGCAGCCCGTCATGGAGGCAGGCACTCACAGCTGTGCCCAATAGAGGAAACTAGGCCTACTATGAAGGAGAGAGGGCAGAAAAGGAGGGAGAGGCAGAAAGGCCTGGGACAGTAAAGGGGCAACACTCCTGCACTAGTCTGCTTCCCTGTCCACAGCTAAGAGACTGGGGTACGGTTTTAGAGCCAGCCAAAATTCAGAGTCAAAGAACCACTCTGACCTGGGGCACACTGAAGGGGCTCGGCGGGACTCAGTGACAGAGCTGGATTGGACCCATACTTCTCTGTATTACTCCCATTGACTGCCTGGTTCCCATCTAGTTATGGAACTGGGTTTTCCCCACTCTAGCAACACAAATGCGGGTCTAAGATGTTTTGCAACACAAAGACTGACTGGTCTCCGAGCAGAGCTAATCTTAAGGGGACTACACTGCTGCTGGGAGTGTGCCGCCCAGCCTAGGCAGACCAGACTCACGCTAGCTCCATGCAAATTAGTGTACTAAAAACACAGTGTACACATTGTGGCGTAGGTGGCAGCATGGGCTAACCATAAGAGTACAAGCTTACTTGCCCCCTGAGTCCAAGCTCAGGTGGGCAGTCCATGCCGCAATGTCCACACTGCTCCTTTTACTATGCTTGTTCGAATGGAGCTAGCACGTCTGTCCACCTGCTCCCAGCTGCAGTGTAGTCGTATCCTTGCTGCTTAAAATCTGTAGCCAAGAATTTATAAAGTGGTTGCTTAGAGATTGCCTTTTAAGTCCATATTTAGGTAGCTAAATAAGTGGCCTGAATTTTCCAAGCTACTGAGAACCCACAGGTCCTCTTGGCAACTTCATGGGTTGGGGGATCCAAAACTCTAGTGTACAAGGCTGTTCTTTCCATCTGTGTGGTGAGATCTCCAGAGCTTCATTTAGTGTCCCACATATAACCTAAGTAATTGTCAGGCAGACGGTGAATTTCTCTCTAAAAGAGGAAAGGATAAGGACCTAAGAATCGACAGCATGGACGTGGCAGGATACGTCAGTAAAGAGATAATGGAGGGACAGTAATTTGTAATAAAATACATGGGGATTGCCATCTATATGAATATCAGAGAAATTCATCCTGATTAAAGTTTACAGTGACTGCGAAACAAAGTTTTAATGATATGCCATTTAGAATTTAATGTCACTGGGGGAAAAAAATAAAAGTGAATAGTTCTAAAAAGGGTGGGATTTGGCTCAGATGTTTTTCTAGCTGCTTTCTTAGCCTGACTCATTTTAAAAGCATGACTTTTGAATTAGAAACTTTAATGAGTTGAAAGCAAATAGAATCGATTTCAAATGGAGCAGAATTCTGCATATTTCAAGGCAGCCTTTGTTGATGAGCTGAGTAATCCTGGTTAAACTGCAATAATGATTTACTGTACTTTTTGTAAAAAAATATTGTCCACATATTGTACTGACATTTTCAGTGCTGTCTTGAGAGAAATGTCACCTTATCTTTGATGATTTTAACAGACAGATGTCATCACCAGCATCCAATTCCTGGCAGAATTCCATCCTGGCTAACACCGTTCTATATGCCTCCAATTAGTAAGAGTTGTTTAATTTCTTCTCCTAACCCACATGTTTTATTCTGTTTGCACTGGTTTGGCTTTCACATTTCCACCTCCAGAAGAAGCTGCATTTTCAAGGGTGGCAGAAATCAGCTCTGTATATCAGGGGCCAGATGCTCCTTGCTTCCACTGCTATCAAGTAAGTCCCCCAGGAAGTATAAAGAAGCCACACTTCCTGCAGTTTTGGGGTTCCCGGGACACTTCCTGCCTAGGACAGGTCAGTCACAGGCCGCAGCAAGAAAGAGTGGTCGAAACTTTTGTTACCTCATTTTTGTGCATAGTTCCTATTCATAACTAAAGGTTTAGCTTGAAACTGTTCTGCTCATCAGTAAGATACTACATGGTCCCAGCAGTGGAAGGGAGGTAACATTGAAATGACGGCTATAGAACCTGTGTAACAGCAAGTAACATCCCTGCCAGTCCTGACAATCAGGGGAAATGCTGAATATGCCTGGAACAGGTTCAAACAGGAATTTGAACTGTAAAAGAAATCCACAGGGACAAATAAACTGGAGGATGAGCAAAAGATGGATCTGCTCTTAACAGCAGCAGGCCCAGAAGCCCTAGATATATACAGTGCATTCCTCCATGAAGACAGGGGTGGGGCAGAGAGCGAGGAAAGCTTTTACAGAAATAATGAAAATGTTGGAGGCTCACTGTGTCCCTAGGAAAAAAAAATGCTACTTATAAGAGATATATGTTCAGGATGAGAACACAGCATAAATGGGGAAATGACCAAGGAGTTTGTCACAGACTTAAAACTAAAATGTTAGTACTGTGAATATGGAATATTAAAAAACTCCCTCAGTAAAGGCCAGATTGTTCTGAGCTGTAAAAATAAAAATGTTTGTGACTGGATACTAAGGGAGATGGCTCGGATACTAGAAAGGGCAATATGCATAAGAACAGCCATACTGGGTTAGACCAATGGTCTATCTAGCCCAGTATCCTATCTACAAATAGTGCCATACCAGAGCTTCA
Source organism: Sternotherus odoratus (assembly GCA_032164245.1). Taxonomy (NCBI): domain Eukaryota; kingdom Metazoa; phylum Chordata; order Testudines; family Kinosternidae; genus Sternotherus; species Sternotherus odoratus. The sequence continues at coordinate 277,701,009 of JAVMKO010000001.1, read as the reverse complement.
GAGAGAGTGTATTGAACAGGACAGTTTTGGAGTGATGAGACTCTCATCTACTCCTGGCTTCTGCAGTCAGAAGTTTAGGGTTTCCCCAAGCATGGGATTGCATCCCTGACCATCTTGACTCATAGGCATTAATGGATCTGTCCTCCTTGAAATTATTTAGTTCTTTTTTGAATCCAGTTCAGCAGCAGCAGAACAACAACCAGAAACACAAATAAAAAGGCCAAGAGAAGGGCACTGAGAATGATTGTGAGTACTATAACTGAGCCAGCAAGGCAAAAGTTGACAGAAATTAAATTGGCTAAGGACAGAAACATGGAAAGCAGGAAGAATGTCAATGTGGTGACTAGCATGAGTATAGGAAATGCTCATCATTCAGGCAAATACGCAGGAACTGTTATAAATCCAACCATTGTGCCAAAATGTGCAGAGGAAGCAGGAAAGTGAATGTATTAAGTACAAAAAGGGATTCCTCAAGTGAAGAGGAAAAGCTGTTCTTACAGCACAGTAATAGAGGAGGCTGAAAACTCAAAAGATTTGCTAAAATGTGGAGCATTTATGTGACATAAAAGATAGGCTGGGGCACAAGTGAATTGGAAAAACAGAAACTGAAATAGAGCTGTAAGGAGAACACAGAAGTGGACTAGTCTAAAGTGTGTGTGAAAGACTATAATGGAGGAAGAGTCAATATTGGGAAAGTGCACCCCGACACTTAAATACAAAGGGAAAATGATGAAACAAGTGTTCCTGGAGGTACGCACAGGCAAGCAACCACTTTGGGGCATATACACCTGAGGGGCTTGCCCTTATTAAGAGGATCTATATCATTAGAGACACAGAAAAACAACATAGAATCAGAAATGAAAGTATTAATATTATATGAAGATGTACTCACCAGGAAATATGTGTCTCCCAATAACATACAAGATACAGATAAGAAAAAATTCAGAATGTGTGGTACATATGTAAGCTATGCCTCCTCAGTGTAGCACTCTGTCCCCCTCTAGTAGTGACTAGGCTAACTAAAGATTGATAAGTCTGATATAGCCTTGGCTAAGAAAGCTCAGTCAGTAGAAGCTCTTATATTAAGATCCCAAGGTCCCAGGTTTGAGCCCTCCAGCCAGGGCTGTTGGAACTACACATGCTACAGAAAAAATTCCACAAACTATTTCCACAGAGGCTAGAAGTAGAGCTGTAAAACATAACTATAAACGGTATCATTTGGAGAACAGAAGAACTAAACAGATGAGGTTTAGTCCATAGAATTTGTAGGGGGAAAAGGCTGTGTATGGACCCTAAGGAGCTGAACAAAGACCTAAAACGAGAACACTTCCACTTGCCTACAAGAAGTGGACTATTGTCTGATGTAGCAGGAGCCAAATTATTCAGCAAATGAGATCCATTTGGATACTGGCAAATCCCCTTGCACACTGAGAGCTCCAAAATCTGCACTTTCAACACACACTGTGGTAGATACTGCTCAGACTGTCTTCTGAAATATGTTTGGTTCCAGAAGTATGTCAACGAGTCAGATGTTAGAGGGTCTAGCAGGCGTGAAAGCGTATATTGATAACATAATTTGGGGGAAGCACTGCCATTGAACATCTGGAATGACTGAGGAGTACTGAAAATTGTGGGAGCTAATAACCTTAAACTGAGTAAGGCCAAATGTCAAGTTCAAACAGTGGAATAACATACTTGGGAGAGAGATGGACCTCCACGGGAATCTTGCCCATTGAATCAATACTGAATATGCCACTACCTGAAGATAACAAGGGAATTCAAAACTCCTAGGCATGTTGAATTATGTCAGCAAATATATACCTAACTATCCACCTAAGACATCTCCTCTACAAGGTCACTGAATAGCCATGGATACCAGAGCATGAAAAAAGAGTGGAGTGATTTAAAGCACATTCTGACATCAGCTCCAGCTGCATTTTTTGACCCTTTGAAAGACATCAAACTCTCCACAGATGCCTCGAAAGGAGGGCTGGGAGCATTCCATTAGTGTTATGGACTTGATTGGACTGTGGCAGCTGCTGAGAACATGTACACACAAACATGTACACACAAAATGTGTTTACATTTGGGGGACTGCACGGGGATTCATCAAGATTAAGGGGGGGAATCTGATTTTCACCCTCACCTATTTCTCCTGTTTTTACTGGAATCGATCTAGGTTTTGGGGAGGGCTTGCCCAGAACCTGGCTTGCATCATATGGTGGCGGTTGCGGTGCGGTAGCCTCTGCCCATGGGTCATGGCAGGATGCTTTAACAGAGTCATTCCACATGTCCCCATTGCAGCATCCATCCCAACTGTCCCATGTGCTATCTCTTAACTTGGCAAGAGCCACCTGTTTCCATTTCTGTCCCCACTCCTCAGGCACTATAAGTACTTGAAGAACACTGAACCCCAGGGGACGGTGCTTTTTGCTTTTGCAGGTTTTCTACAGCTGTTTCCAATTTTTTATTTTCCTGCCTCATTTGCTCGAGCATGTCATGAGTTTGGATGGCCTGTTGCCCAGCGAGCAAGGCTTGTGCCTTCCAGTGCTCGACTGCCCGGGTTATCTCTTCTGCCAATTCTGTTTTTTCTGTTAGTTCTTTAGCCAGCATTCCAGCATGCTGTCTTAACCATCTCACTGCCAGAGACATAAGTTGCAAAATTCTTGCTTTTTTACTCTTATTACTGTTTTTCAGAGCCTCAGTTTCTACCATCGCTCTACATATGCCAGTCCATGTTTTCCCCACTCTCTTTTTTAAATTCATATGGACCCCCCTTACTGGCAATCCAGTGGGTCCAACAATTATCAAACTCCGTGGGAGTGAGAAGGGAGGGGATAAGGGGGTTCCCTAGCTCGAGGTTTACTGCCATGTTAGGTCGCGAGTCCCACCACGGCAGTTTTGCTTACTCACCAGATCAGCGGTCGGGGTCACCAGTGTTGTAGTGTGGTGTTGTAGTCCAGAGGCTACCGGTGTGGTGCTTCTGCTTTCTCCTGTTGATATCACTCGGCTGCGTGCGTGTGTTCCCTCTGTGTGCTGCCCCAGCTCTGTACAGATAGCTGACTCAGCAAATCCGACGAGAACCCCCAATAACCACAGAGTCTTAGTAAGGTACAAAGGCACCTCGGCCAGGGTTTATTGCGACCCTGACACCCTTTCAGTTCCCCATAGGGTACTTAGCCTACCGGGCATACTGCTAGAGAGTGACATTCGGCAATGGACACGGCTCAGTGGCGGGACATGCCACTCCCCCTCAAGCCGGACAAAGACATTCCAGTGACACATGCTTATATACAGATACAGAACAAGTTACACATCACTCCTGACGTATTGAGGTGCAGCCCCTTGACGTATCAAGATACAACCCCTCTTACGTAGTGAGGTGCCGCCTCGCACCTCGTACCTGTTGGTTCGAACAAAACAACTCTATCCATCATATTACCCTTTTGCCCCTGTCATTGGGATGGGTCGTTCTGTTCCATTATCTATGGAATGTTGGGATAGGAACATTCCTGGTACCATGTTTCTACGGTAACTATGCTAACAGAATATGTATTTCTGCAATATCAGCCCTTTCCCTTGCCAACTTCTGTGGGCCGGGCCTGCTTCTTGCTCACAGCTGAACTTTGCTTTATATTAGCAGAGGCTTGGCCATTACTTTAGTTCAGGCCTCACACTGGGCCTCCATTAGGCCTTTAGCCTTTACTTACATTGCCTTCACTTACTACAAGAGACACTAGGTCTGGCATATGAATGTACAAGATTTCATTACTTTCTCTGAGGTCATTGCTTTAAAATAGAAACAGATCCCAGACCAACGATTGCAATAGGCAAGAAAAGGACTCCGAGAAGCACCACCAAGGATGTAGTGACTTCTTTGATGTTAACCTGGAATTCCAACCTGGACATCACTTAGTAATGGCAAGGACACTCTCAATAGCATGTGCTTCATCTGACAATACACAACCTGATGGTCTGGAACAAGCAGTAAATATACGTGTTAGCATGATAAGTGTCATCTGCAGTATCTCCAGGCATCTGGGATGACCTGGAGACAGCATCTCCAAGATAATGGTTAGCGGTTCTGAGACTGCTTCAGCAAGTTCCTTAAGGATCCTGACTACTTGAATGCATCTAATTTATCTAAATATTCTATAACTTGTTTTTTTCCCCGGGCTTGTGTTCCTTTCCCTTTGTTGTTAATATTAATTGTATTAAGTATCTGGTTACCATTAACAGCTTTTAATGGTAGTTAAGCATCTATCTCTGTGATGGAGTGGACAAGGCCCAGAAGCCCACTGCTGGAGACTTCAGAATCCTGCCACACCTATCGAAGGAAAGGAGAAGTGGAGCTAAGTCCTCCAAGTGGCCTAGAGAAACTGTTCAGGAAAGCAGCCAATCAGGAGGAGGCTGCAAGGGATTAGGCAATTAGAGGGCTGCAAGCTAGTATAAAGGACTGTAGTGCAGACTACAGTCAGTTTCTTACTGGAGTTGGAGGACTATAGATGGTGCTCCTGGCTGGTCAGGGAGCAGGGGACAAGGATGGGATACTGGCTGGCTGCTGGACCTGATGTAAGGGTGAAGCTTAGGTGAAGGCTGGGGCTGTGGGGAAATGGCCCAGGGAACTGAAAGCAGTTTTGTCAAGGGGACATGGTGGTGCGTGGCTGCTATTCTTAGGGTCCTTGGGCTGCGACCTGGAGTAGTGAGTGGGTTTCCTCTCCCCCGCAATAGACCACTGGGAAAGTGGCCTACATTTGGACACTAGTTACCCCCACAAGGGGGGCTGAACTATGTAGTGGCCCAGCTGGAGCCTAGGATGACCAGACAGCAAGTGTGAAAAATCAGGACAGGGGGTGGGGATAATAGGAGCCTATATAAGAAAAAGACCCCAAAATTGGGACTGTCCCTATAAAATTGGGACATCTGGGGCCAGAAGGGCCCAAAGAAGGTGGGACCATTGGCTCCAGGGAGGAAGTCCTAGGAATATGGCTCGGTACCAGAGCTGGGACTGTTTAAGGACTGCAACACATGTGACTAGAAAGGATGCTTGCAGGGGGAGAGGGAGTGCCACCCTGTTATACGCCCATTATTATAAATACCTTTAAAAATTTGTTCCCTAGGCACAATTTTGCTTTTCCAGTATAGCTGTCAATGGGACTGTTTGGGTGAATTAATGCTCACTGACATGAGTAAGTGTTGCACAATCATGCCCTAATATATATACATACCTATAAATATGTAAATACAATAAACATCTATTACTGTTCTCTTAAAATGCCTGTGTTAGGCTCCATACAACACAGAGAAAAAACAGTACCTGCTCCAGGGAGTTTACAGTCGTATTTTACACATGATGTAGTGGAATGGGGCAACAGGCTGAATTTATACCTTTCTCGTATCTGACACAGAATGACATGAAGCAGCCAGGCCTGGTGCTGTGAGGTTGTCCGTGTTTTAAGGTAAGCTGGTCAAAAAGAGACAGTAAAATATTTGTGGCCTGGGTGACCACTAGCAGGAAGAGTCACTGCTTGCAGACTGACAGGTACCTTCATATTTGCGACAAGAAACAGTTTCATGGAGCATGACGTGCTCTGTGCACCACACACAGTTTGAAAATTACTATTCTAGGGCTCTGTAGCTTAAAGGCTTTTTTAAAAAAAAAAAAACTCAAACAATATTTGCTTAAACATATGTTGCTTTGCTAACAAACAAAAGCTGCTGCAATAAAATATTTCCCCCTAATAGGTAATGACCAAAAATTGGTCTGGACTAAATCAGGTTTGGGATACCTACTCCCACTATTATTTTAAGCTGAGATTTGTGTGTTACCATAACTAAAGGACACACTAGAACGAAGCTTCTTTTCTTTACAATTCATGAATCCAGATAGAACTGAGACTGCTGTACTGTCAGCATTCTTCTGAGCCCAACGCTAGCAAAACCATGCCCTGGAGGGAGATACTTTCCTTTAAATGAAGCAGTAATAAAATAATCCGTTGTAAACCAGTTCAGTTGTTCAGACTCTCAAGATAGCTACATTGGTGCTTGTATGGACATTTAGGGCTTTATACTTTTAGTATTGAGTTCACAGTGGTGATCATCATCGTCTCATAAGAAATTAAATTAGGCTTCCAACTGTGAGACTTTCGATCAAGATAACTGAAACTAACTTCTTAATTTGCTGAAGTACATTTGTTAGCCTTAGATCTGTGCCACCAAATTACATTACTTGATATATTATGAGCATTTTCTTAATACATTACAGAGATATTAAGTATGTTTCTACCAGCTCATGGTCACATATTCATCTATAGCAACCAGGCCCAGGAATGCTGCGGTATGACATTGCTAATGTCCCACTGGGAGCTGTAACAAAGTGGCCTTGCTTCACAGGCTAGAGAGCCTACTCTGATAACAGGGCCAGCCACACCAGGCTTCAATCTGGCATTCCCAGGGTAAAAGGAGGAGAATGTTGCCGGGGTGTACTGGAGATTGTAGGTCTGGTTGTTAGGACTGTAGGGTCCTGAGAACAGGAGGAGAGTGTGGGGGGAAAAGCTCTTCAGGCTGTGGGAGAGACCACAAAGACTCAGTTGGAAAGGCCTGTGGAGAAGGACAGATTCCAGGTGGACAGTAGTGGGATGCAGACACAGACAGTCAGAGAGGAGAGGGGCTGTGCCTAGCTGAAACTGGGGTGAAAATGAGTTTGTGTGTTTTGGTTGGATTACTGGGAGAGAGACACTGAACTAATGTTGGGGCCTGGTGAGCCGGGTGTGCACCTGCGGACTAATAAACGGGATCCCTTTGGGGGACTATTTGAATTGCTCTGTGAACTGTGAGTTCTTGAAGGGCCCCTGAAGAGATGGGTGGCCAGAGAAGCAGGGTGCAGTAGAGTGAGGGGGGTACTGCAGAAGCAATTGATCCATAGCCACAAGGGCAAATAGGGCTGGTGGAACATCAGAGATTTTCTAGGACCTTATAAACTCTTATGAGGGTCAAGGATAAAGTGTACGAGGACTGGCTCACTGACAAGCTGGGTCTTGCAAACAACCCCCTTTGGGGGTGAGTGAAGTTATTCTCGTACACATAGGGATGGATTTTTCTCTTGCTCTTGCACAGGTGTGTGAGGAGAATGAAGGTGCAAAGCACCTGACACAGCTCTTGCATGAAATGCTCTAAAGAGAGGCTCACATGCTTCATGGTACTGATAATACATAACCGGTTAAATTTACACATCAAATGTCTCACAACCTATTGTGGTAGACCCAGGGCAGGCAGCTGCCAGAAGGACCTGTAATTAGAAGGGTTACTACAGGGGAATTGGGTCCAGCTGAGCAAGGCTGCCACAGCCAGGAGCAGGGCCAGCTGAGGCCAGTTAAGGAGGCTACCAGAGCCCTTTAAAGAGACTCCTCCCCAGGGAGGAGTGTGGGAGTTTGAGGAGTGAGTTGGAGGCAGTAGGAGTTAGAGGAGTGAATTTGGTGAAAGCAGAGGAGTGTGCAGAGTAAGCTGAGGGAAGCAGGGACGGAGAGGCTGCTGGCAAGCAGGGGAAGAGAACAAAGGGTCCCTCCCAAGGGAAACCTAGCTTTCCTAGCCTGCAGGAGCCTTACCCTGAGAGAGAGAGACTGAGAGTGGGCTGCTAAGGAGCAGCAGAAAGACGGGGTCTGCTTCAGCCTGGTCAGGGCGCCAGTGCTGTGCCAGAACCCCAAAGGACTTGAGTCAGGGGAGCCGAGGAGCCACCTTGTCACACTATGCAACAGCATACTTTTTTCACGAACAAAATCTAAGTGGAGACTACATCAGTGCACACTTCTAAAAAGAAAACCAATCTAGCTGTGATCTGAGTGCCTTTAGGAGGGGCTTCTGTTGTGTGCATATGGTGGTTGATTAAACTGTGAAGCTTGTTGTGGGTGCATTTGTGTTAAGACATGGAAATGAATGTTCCTTAACTAGTGACTTCCTTGATTTTATTTTTGCATTGGTAGAATTTTACACTTGAAAAATTGTATAGGTCTTAAGTTTAAAAATGTATGTGTGAGGTACATTTGTGTGTCTGAACATAATTAAATCATACTGTACACAGAATCTATGAAGCAGGAAATGACACACACTGGAGATCCCTGTATGTGCCTGTCAAACATTAATGTTAAGATGTTCCTAGCTGGTGCCCAGAGTTAGCCTCTTAACTCCATAGTTATTTAGATGCCTATATTTCCTGATTGTCAGAGGTGCTGACCCTCCCATAGGCTCCGATCAGATTTGTGGAAACTTACTGCTTCTGAAAGTGAGGTCAGTTTTATTTAAATATCCATGGACATGGATTCAGAAACCTAGTGGTAGTCATCTGGCTAGGAAAACATTAATTTTAGGACACTTTCCTTTAAACATGTGTCCCTTGCTGGTGTCACCGCAGCAGCCTAACAAGACTTTCTAATGCTTCAAAATATCACCTTAGCCCTGACGGGGCAAACTGTGCATGGTCAAACCAGGCAAGTGAATGCAGTATTGGATTGCATTAGCTGTCATTGTTAAATCTGAAACAAACAGTGCGACAGCTAATCTGTTCTAGAACACATAGCAGCTGATCAAGCAGCTAAATAGAAAGAGCAAAGATTGCCGTGACCCTTAATAATTTCTTCTCACTGCCCTTTCGCCATACATCATGCTTATCACTGTCCCTGGACACTGTTCCTCTTCTCTGCCCTCACTAAATTAGTTCCTTGTTAATCCTGAAGGCTCCCTCCCTTCTGTCTTTTTCTGCCATGTAGGTGCATTATCCTTAGCACTGCTAATGCTGACGCAGGCTAATACTAGAAATGCTGATCACCATGACCTCGGGTGCTGGGAAAATACCGTGGGCCAAATTCATCTCTGCTGTAACCACTGTATAATTACACCAGTGATGAATCTGGCACCTGGCATAGAATTTACTGATGTTTTTTACTGGGCCTGTGTCCTCCAGCACTGCTACTCACTGGGTACTTCCTGTTCAATAACAGTAGCTGGCAATTGAAATATAATCTGGAGTATTTAGTGCATAGATTTTGGAAACATGTCAGTAGCCTTTTATCCCATGAGCTATGTTCTCACTATCTGCTGTTACACTTATCTGCTGTTGAGCTAAGAGAGGAACTGATAACAGTAACTCTTACCATTAGAGTGACCACCCATCCCTAATTGGGCAGGACAGTCCCAAAATGTTAATTTCCAGACCTGATCCTGGGCTGGATGACTCTGGGACAGCACAGGTTCCAGATTCCCTGTGGCACTGCTCCATGCCAGCCTGAGGCTCACAGATGGTGCCAGGCTCTTCCCAATGGAGGGGGGGTGGGGCTGAGGTGGGCCTTAGTCCCCTTGGCACAAGATCCTGCTGCCTGCTCCTCCTCTTTCCCCAAGGCCCTACCCCTGGCTAGACCAGAAGCTGGAACCAAGCTGTAGTAAGTGGGGGGAGGGTGGGGGTTGTAAGGGCATGGGCTAAGGGCTGCTCTTGTGCACCCCAGACTCTCACCCAGGGCAGATGAAGGGTCCAGGGCTCCCCACTGCAGCCCTGATGGCTCTCCACTGCAGCCCTGATGGCTCTTACTACTTCCTGTCTGACTTCTGGCATGGTCAGGGGGCAGGGCCTCAGGGGAAGAGGAGGAGCAGGGGGTGGGACCATAGAGGGGGTGGAGCTCCTGCATCTGTCTCATTTATTGATCTTTGAAAAGGGGGTCACCCCACTTACCGTTCATCCTACTAGTCTTTCTAGTACTTGCATTTGAGAAGATTTGGAGGCCAGAGCGACCACCGTGGTCATCTAGTCTGACATCCTGCATAACTCAGGCCTCAGAACTTCCCTGAAGTAATTCTCGGATGAGCTAGAGCATATCCCTTAGGGGAAAATATCCAATCTTGATTTCTATTTTCTTGTCTTAAAATTTTGACACTGTAAAAGGCCAGCAAATGACCATATGATCAATGTATGTGTAACGCCAACAGACCCCGCTCGTCAGGATCCAACATGAGGCTTAGTGCATGAGCCTCTACTGCAGGGATCGGCAACATTTGGCATGCGGCCCATCAGGGAAATCTGCTGTCAGGCCAGGATGCTTTGTTTACCTGAAGCATCCACAGGTTCGGGCGATCACAACTCACATTCCAGGCCAATGGGGGCTGCGGGCCGAGGGATGTGCTGCCAGTGGTTGCCGATCCCTACTTTACCACATGAAGTAAAAGACAACTGGCTGTAGGGAAGACTCAGTTTATCTCTCTCAAAAAAATTAAGCACATTTATAAATACAGTACAAATTCACGACATACTATGGCGAAGCTTTGGCCTTCTCCCTGTGGGTACTGCACTTCCAGGTGGTTTGTGCTAGCCTCAGAGGCTCACTGTGATTAGTTAGGGGAGGTAGAAGAGGGAGGGAGCCCGGGCCCCCCCTCTACTCCGGGCTCCAGCCCAGGGACCCTAATAGTATCAGCTAAGATGGCTGACCTTTTAGGCACCAAACACAATACAATTCCCTGGGCTACTTCCCCACAGCAGTCCCCCGCTTCTTCCAACTTCTCTTCACCCTTACCTCAGGGCCTCCTTCCAAACTGCTCTCTGCTCCAACGCCTCCCAAACTGCTCTCTGCTCCAATGCCTCCCAAACTGCTTTCTGCTCCAACGCCTTTTGAGTAACTACACATGCTTCTTGGGTATGCCAGGGTTTTAGAAGGTTGATGTGGTATATCTGCTCTAGTTTTCGACGTCCCGGTTGTCTCACCTTGTAATTTACTTTTCCAACAAGTTCTACTACTTCATAGGGCCCTTGCCAATGGGCCAACAACTTACTTTCAGCCGTGGGTACCAGTACCATCACTCGGTCACCAGGTTGGAACTGACAAACCTTGGCTTGACGGTTGTAGTAGGTTCTCTGGGCCTCTTGGGCCTTTTCTAGGTGCTCCCTCACTATGGGAGTGACCCGGGCTATCCGGTCCCTCATCTGTAGCACATGTTCTATTATGTTCTTCCCCTCACTGGGTCCCTCCTCCCAGATTTCCTTGGCTATGTCCAGGATGCCTCGGGGGTTGCGTCCATACAGTAACTCAAAGGGGGAGAATCCAGTGGAAGCTTGGGGCACCTCACGGATGGCAAACATGAGGTATGGTAGTAGGTTGTCCCAATCTTTCCCATCCTTGCTTACTACTTTTCTTATCATGGCCTTGAGGGTCCGGTTAAATCTTTCCACCAGCCCATCAGTTTGTGGATGGTAAACTGAGGCACGCAGGGTCTGGACATGGAGCAGGGAACACAGGTCCTTCATTAACTTGGACATGAATGGTGTTCCCTGGTCTGTGAGGATTTCTTTTGGCAGCCCTACCCGGGCAAAGATTGCCACTAATTCTTTGGCAATGTTCTTGGAGGCTGTGTTTCGTAAGGGGACAGCTTCTGGATACCATGTTGCGTAGTCTAGGATGACAAGCACATACTGGTGGTCTCGGGTTGTTTCTCTAGTGGCCCTACTAGGTCCAGAGCGATCCGCTCAAACGGAACTTCGATGACCGGCAGGGGTATCAAAGGAGCTCTTAGATGTGGGCGAGGGCTGTGCAGTTGACATTCGGGGCAGGAGGCACCGTACCGCCGGACATCTTCATGTACCCCCGGCCAGAAGAACCTGTGTAAGATTCGTGCCTGGGTTTTCTCCACTCCCAGGTGCCCTCCAAAAAGGTGGCTGTGAGCAAGGCTTAATATTGCCTTCTGGTGTTTCCAGGGCACAAGGAGCTGGTGCACCTCTTGTTCCTGCATTTGTACGACCCGGTATAGGAGATTCCTTTTTTATCACAAAATAAGGCCCTGGCCCCTGGGACTTCCCCTCTATAGATAATCCATCTATTTTGGCCACCTCCTTCCAGACATTCTCGTACCTTGGGTCTTCCACCTGGTCTCGTCCAAAAGTCTCTCTCCCAGGACTTATCAGCCCGAATTCTACTGGACCTATCTCTGCCCTTTCGGCTGAGAGGTTGGGGTTGGAACCAGTTTCTGACTCCTCTTCCATTTCAGGGCTCTCTCCCTCAGTTGCCTGTGTTCGTCTGCCTATACAAGCGGCCCTCTGTCCTTGTACCAGGATTCGGGTACCCAAGGCCTTGGCCGCCCTTCTTTCTCTCTTGGTCTTTTGACCTTTCCCTGGGACAGGGAATAGTTCCTGGGATATTTCTGTGAAAAATGGGAGGTGACAGTCTGCCGTGGAAGTCTCCTGAAGTTTGGGGAGCTCCACTCCTTCCTGTTCCTCTGGTGGGAGCAAGTTTCCAAACGCAGGGAAATCTCTACCTATGAGCACTGGGTACGGGAGGTTTGGAACTACACCTGCTTTCACCTCAGTGATATTTCCTTGAATTTCAATTTTCACTGGTATGACGGGATAGTAACAGTCCCATGGATACAGGTTACCCCCGTATGCTTTGCCTGCATTTAGTGGCTGCGCTTCACTAATTTATCTGAAATTAGGGTGATAACACTCCCCGAGTCTACAAGTGCTATGGTTTCTACTCCGTTCAACTTCACCTGCCTTGTATATTTATGTGGGGTGACTGCAACCCCTACAATATTTAGTAGGCTGCATGGGTCTGTCCCATCCCCCAAATTGCACTGCATTGGCTCTATGACATTGGGGCACTGGGCCACTATGTGCCCCAACTCCCCACACCCGTAACACCTATAATTGCTTCTAGTCACTCCCCTATCGCGTGGGTTAAGGATTTTAGTCCCAGGACCACCCCCACTCAGGCCTTTCTCTTCCTTCTGGGATCTCAATTGGTTTTCAGCCTCCTTTTCCTTCCACCTAGGACTTCCCAGGGGTTTGGCCGCCTGACCATTCATGCTCGGGGTCGAGTGTTTGATTAGTGGGAGACCTTCCTGGGGTAACTGGGTCAATTCCCTGGATGTCATCCGTCTTTCCACCAAGGTGATCATTTCGTCGTAGGTGGATGGATCGTTCTGGCATACCCACTTTCAGAGATCTGGTGGCAGTCTCTGCATGTAATGGTCCAGGACCAAAGTCTCTAAAATCTCCTCTGGGCTGCAGGCCTCAGGCTGTAACCACTTCCGAGCGAGGTGTATGAGGTTGAATAGTTGGGACATTGGAGGTTTGTTCTCCCCGTATTTCCACTCCTGGAACCTCTGGGCCCTTACTGCTGCTGTTACCCCTGATCGTGCTAAGATCTCTGCCTTCAGCCGGGAATAGTCAGCGGCATCCTCGCTGGGCAGATCAAAGGCCTTCTGGGCCTCTCCGCACAAAAAAGGGGTGAGAATGCTGGCCCACTGCTCCTGGGGCCATGCCTCATGCTGAGCAGTCCTTTCAAATGAGAGGAGATATGCCTCTATATCCTCATCTACCATCATTTTTGGCAAACGGTGGCCTTCAGGGTTCGCGTCCCATTGGACACCCGGACCTGGGTGATGAGGATCTTCAGCTGGTCCACTACCTCATGCAGGAGGGCTCGATCTTGGGTCGCCTGGCTCATTAACAATTGGTTGGTAACCTCATGGACTCCTGTTGCGCAATCGCCTGAGCACGGGTTGCCTCCTGTTGGACTGCCGTGGCTTGCAACAATGCCCTCAACAACTCCTCCATTGTGGTACAAACAAACAAAAAAATGCCAAAAAAAAAAATCCCAGTTCACTTTTTAAAAAAAATATATAAATAACTTCTTTGTTCCGCCGCGCTGCGAACAATCGAAATCCCACCTCTAACACCAGTTGTGGTGAAGCTTTGGCCTTCTCCCTGTGGGTACTGCACTTCCAGGTGGTTTGTGCTAGCCTCAGAGGCTCACTGTGATTAGTTAGGGGAGGTAGAAGGGGGGGGGGGAGCCCGGGCCCACCCTCTACTCCGGGCTCCAGCCCAAGGACCCTAATAGTATCAGATAAGGTGGCTGACCTTTTAGGCACCAAACACAATACAATTCCCTGGGCTACTTCCCCACAGCAGTCCCCCGCTTCTTCCAACTTCTCTTCACCCTTACCTCAGGGCCTCCTCCCAAACTGCTCTCTGCTCCAACGCCTCCCAAACTGCTCTCTGCTCCAACGCCTCCCAAACTGCTCTCTGCTCCAACGCCTCCAAACTGCTTTCTGCTCCAACGCCTCCAAACTCCTGACACCCACACCCACCTGACTAACTAGGAGGGTTTTTAATTGGTTTCAGCCAGTCCCTGATTGGCTCCAGGTGTCCCCAATCAGGCTAGCTGTTTCTACAACCTTCTAGAACCTTCTTAATTGGCCCCAGGTGTCCTGATTGGCCTGGAGTAGCCTTTGTTTGGCTAACCAGGGAACAGAGACCTGCACATCCTGAGACTGATATACCTGCCTTCCAGCACTCTCCTATACCCTTCTGGTCTGACTCCGTCACAATACATAAATTACTTTAGATAAATACATCACTGTTCTGATGTAGTTAAGGCCAAAATAATAAAAAATAGGGGCCTAAAAGAGCCAAGATCTTTCATAAATGTTTAGAGGTTTTGGTTGCCCACTCTAAGTGTCAAGGGCCAGATTTTCAAAAAGCACCCACCACTTGGAAAAAATGCCCTTTAATGTGTCTCAGATTGTGTGCCAGCCCCTTCCCTCCCAAAAAATCCAAGCATGAAGAATTACTACTCCCTTTTGGAAATTGTGGCCTAAATCCACAATTAGGCACCGAAATCAGTGAAGCTAACAGGAGTTCAGCCCCCACGTCATATCAGGCCACTGTTGATAGTATCTAAATATGAACTTTGGATCCTAAATTTAGCCACCAATTTTTGAAATCTTGGACCTAAATAAGTGGCCTGATACGTCAGAGATGCTGAGCGTCTGTGACTCTAATTAAAATCAATGCCTTTGAATAACAACTGCTATTATATTTGGATGTTCTGCTGTGTACTTGAATATATATCTCTCAACCTCAAGCTGCTAATCATGCTTATATATATACTATGTCTCCACACGCATGTGACTAGGTATTTTATTGACCTACAGAATTTGTTTCAGCTCATTAAATACAGCTGCTCTGGAGAAAATTAGTTGAATCCAAAGGGAAGGACATGATTGACAGAAACTAAGTGGAGTGGTTATTTTAACTGTATTGGCCATGAAATACAGACCTTTGTGTTAGGAAAAACTTTATTATTATTATTATTATCTAGCTCCCCATCAGTTAATTTCAAAGTGCTTTATAAAGGAAGTCAGCATCATTATCCACATTTTTACAGATGGGGAAACTGAGGCAGAGTGGAGGGGTGACTTGTCTTAGGTTACCCAGCAGACTAGTGACAGAGCCAGGAATAAAGTCCAGGTCTTAATATCTTGTCCAGTGCTCTATCCACTAGGCCATATGGTCACTGTCTCTCCTTATCATTGTAGAACTAGTCTGTCCCTCTGCCAATTATATGAATGTTCTATATAAAACATCTTGACCAGCCTACCTTCACATGTCCCAAGGTGTGGAACTTCTATCACATCCTTTAAAAGAGCAGTCCATGGTTTAATAGGCTTCACTGTTGATACAATTAAGGGAAAACTAAGGAATGTTCTAGTCATCCACCTTCTACTATCAGGAAAAAACACATTTATTTGTATCTTGAGATTTTACTGTACGGAAGAATCACATAATGGTGGAATATGAGCTAGTTTATTCATGCAACTTGGGTGCAGACTATGTATAATGCTTGCAAATTTGAGCATCTGTCTTAATGAGTAGCCTGAGTAGTTTCTATACAGTTATTCTAGCCTACTGCATAAAAAAACTGCTTATGATGCATGCCATATGTCCTGAAATACACTGCAGTGCACATTTTGGTTATTTTCCATATATTCCCTCATAAGTCCTTAATTTGCTTTTCACTAATGCCATTTTTAAGTTAAGCCATTACAGAAATATAAGAACATAAGACTGGAAGGGACCGCCTGGGTCACTGAGCTCAGTCCTTTATCACAGGCAACCCTGTTGTTACCCAGTGTTCTTTCAACCCAAAGCTCTTGGCAACTTTTACTCTGTGTGAGGCAATGTCAGGAAATAAATCAAGGGAGATATGGCCATCCATCATATAATCCCTTTTATAAATTTATTGAGCTCCATCTTAAAAGCAGTTTGGTTTCTTGACTCCAGTGTTCCCCTGGGTAGCTTTCCAGACCCTCACTCTTCTGATGGTTAAAAATGTTCTTCTAATTAACAGCTTACTTTTGTTCATGGCCAACTTATACTGTTTGGTCTTGTGCCAATGTAATGCCAACAGACCTCAGCCGTCATCATGTGGGATCAAACTGGGGACCTCTAGAGCTTAGTGCATGAGCCTCTACTGTATGAGCTAAAAGACAAGTGGCTGTTAGATAAGGGTGTAGAGCAGACTAATTTAACTGTTTCTTTAGGTGGTCTTGGTGCCTCTAGATGGGACAGAACACTACACCCACAAAGTGTGTGGGTTACACCAACATTGTCCTTTAACTTAAATACCTTATCTCCCTCCCTAGTGTTTGCTCTCTATAAATACATCAGGGGGTAATCCTAACCTTTCAGCCAAGCCACGCTCTTCTAGTCTCCTAGCCCTTGTCTTCTAGTCCTCCATCCCAATGATCATCCTTGTGACCCTTTCTGCACTTGTTTCAGTTTGAATTATCTTTCTTGAACATGGGTGACCAGAATTGTCTATGGTATTTCAGATGAGGTCTTACCAGTGCCTTGTACAATGGCATTAATATTTCCCTATCTTGACTGGAAATGCCTTGCCTTGCCTGATGGATCTTGGGGCCACATTTGCCTTTTTCACAGCTGCAGCACATTGGTGGTTCATCATCAATCAATACATCAATTCAAGTCTTTCTGAAGTGAGATGTCTTATTCATACAAAACCCAACTCTTGAGAGATTCAAATGAATCTCTACAAAGAAGTTAGTTCCATCATCAGATGAACTTGCCTCTATGGATCACCGTAGAGCACTTCATTTAACCTAAATCCTATGTAGTTGTAAGACCAAACAATTGTGAACCGTGTTTAATAGTTTTGTACATATTATAAAAGCCTCAAACCCTGGTTCTGTGAAAACTGATTAAGGAATTTGCCTCATGTCTTTTTTTTTTTTTTTATGACCAAGTACTGAATATCTGAAGTGGAAACACGGAAAGATCCTTATGGTTACAATGCAGACAAGAACACTGACACTTCAAATATTTGTATTATTTAGTTTTTCCTAGATAAATGCTAAAAGAAACCAGAAGACAAAAACATCTGTTATAACCTAGGGACATAGGCTATAAAGCCACGCGGCATTACTGCTGGCAGAACGACTCATCATACAAATGCTGTTAAAACAAAGATTGTTTTTTAATCCTATAGAAGCTTAGTATAATAAAAGCTTAAATAGCCTGCAACCATATTTGACAATGACATAGAATGGCAATAAATAAAAGCTGTACAATAGACCATGAGCCACAGATGGATGAATAGGAAAGGAACTCATAGAAAAATACAATCAGCCGCTTGCTATTTTTTAAGCAGTGAACAATACAGTGCAGGAGCTAACAGAAGAGGCTGTATGCCACCCTTTTGAAAGCCCCTTGGGGTACGAGGCTTGCTGGGGCTATTTTGTGGGTGGCTGGGGAGTGTCAATAATGCTGAGTGCTCCATAACCCTTTCCCTCTCTGTCTTTAGCTGTTCTGCTTGCTTCCTCTTTTGCACAATCAATAAGCATGGATAGGCATGTAGTACCTGAGCCTTCATTTGCATTCATTTTTTTCATTACTGCAAAGGAATTTGATTTCACTTTATTCTTTAATTGTCAAAAACAGAACTAAACATCAAGAGAGAGGTTTTCTTTCATCACCGGATCTAGAGACGTGTTTTTTATTTATGACTCTTACAGCTGTTGTGGAATTTTATGATAAGAACCCCCCCCCCCATACCTCCAAGGAAATATGGCCCTCTTGTAAAACACGAAAATTGATCACTGTGGACTGTACTTATTCATGGCTTCAGATATTTTGTGGGCATTTTGCTTTTTATGTGGGGGCTGTGGTTTGGTGTGTGGGTGTCTTCCGGGGTGGGGGTTGGTAATAAAACATCAGACTAATTTGGTTGGAGCTATTAAAGGGTAATACATTCAAATAGATTCCTTGTATTGTGAGAGCATTAGGCATTGCTGTGGACTACAAGGACGCTCCTTTTTGATGTAACAGTAGTATGCAGCCTATGGATAAAAGTATATAATGGAACCAATTCCCATGGTCAGGACCTATCAGAACTTTGTCACAACTCTCTTATTTGGAGAAGACGACTGAAAGCAAACAATGTTTGACTGATCTTCTCATTCACACCTTGCATAAGAGGTTTAATGGCACCGAAAGTTTGTTGAGTGAGTGTACAGAGTGGAAGAGTAAATGAAATCTCTCCATACAGTGTCTTTACTCAGTCCCCAGGTCCGCTCACAATTACAGCACTGCCCCAAGAATAGGAACTGTTCCCTCATGAGCCAATGAGTGCATGTTTGTTCAAAGGCAGTAGGACAATGTATTTGTTTCCTTTTCAGAATGGCAACTGGAGCAAGCCGGGGCAGAGGGGAGTGAATGGTGCACCAGATTATGGGATAAAAACAGTAGGAATGGACTGCGTTCAGTGCTTTCTGAATCTCCCTGTAGATCAGTGTGGTACTGCACTACCTCTCACACAGTGCTCTGCTTAAGCATCAGAACCTGGGAAGAAGTCTGCATCAATATTCTTCCAAAATAAAAAAACCCACATCCATTTATTTCCAAGCTCTGCTTTCTGTACTGTATATTTAGCATGTGTATATATATCTTTTTTTCTGAAAACCCTCCACCAAAATATTTATGCATTTACTAAACTCAACATGGATGTACTGTCCCAGAACAAAACCGAGGATTATCAACTCGAACACAATCTTGGTGGTAACATGACTGCAAGAGCTGGAGATCTACAAAAAGGTTACACAGAAAACTAGCCTCCCCATAAAATAAGTATCTATGAAAGATTCTGGGCATTGATTAGAAAGACTTCACTGACTAAGCGATCTGAGAAATTGTAAAGAGTGGCTTGTTTTCACTGGAATCAGAAGGAAATGTTTAGTGCATGTATTTTGGATGCCAATATACACTCCCCCTGCAAGCTGTCAAGTAGAAACCAACTGGTGCAAGGAAACAAGGGCATCGAAGAAAAACTTTAAGAGCCACCCTTAGAAGAAAGGGCAAAATAATCAGTCTCAATACGACAGAAGCAGCCACAAATGACAGTGAAATGGAAGAGACTGGTCTGTACCCTGTGCACCCACCTTGGTGCTAAAAACCTCAGCTACAAAACTGTTGAGGAATGAAACATATAAGAGTTAAGAAGTTCAGAGCTAAGGCTTAAAGTTCAATCTTAACTTTGCCCCACCAGTTTATGTCTTAAAATATGAGCTTCTAGTCAAAAGCTGTTATAACTTGGGGCGCTGCTTATTTTAAAAATACCCATATGCTTGACTGATTGTACATAAGAACATAAGAACGGCCATACTGGGTCAGACCAAAGGTCCATCTAGCCCAGCATCCTGTCTACCGACAGTGGCCAATGCCAGGTGCCCCGGAGTGAGTGAACCTAACAGGTATGATCGAGCGATCTCTCTCCTGCCATCCATCACCCCCCTCTGACAGACAGGGGCTAGGGACACCATTCATTACCCATCCCGGCTAATAGCCATTTATGGACTTAGCCTCCATGAATTTATCCAGCTCTCTTTTAAACCCTGTTATAGTCCTAGCCTTCACAGCCTCCTCAGGTAAGGAGTTCCACAGGTTGACTGTGCGCTGTGTGAAGAAGAACTTCCTTTTATTTGTTTTAAATCTGCTGCACGCCAATTTCATTGAGTGGCCCCTAGTTCTTCTATTTTGGGAACAAGTAAATAACTTTTCCTTATTTACTTCCTCCACACCACTCATAATTTTATATACCTCTATCATATCCCCCCTTAGTCTCCTCTTTTCCAAGCTAAAAAGTCCTAGCCTCTTTAATCTCTCTTCATATGGGACCCGTTCCAAACCCCTAATCATTTTAGTTGCCCTTCTCTGAACCTTTTCTAGTGCCAGTATATCCTTTTTGAGATGAGGAGACCACATTTGTACGCAGTATTCAAGATGTGGGCGCACCATGGATTTGTATAAGGGCAATAAGATATTCTCCGACTTATTCTCTATCCCTTTTTTAATGATTCCTAACATCCTGTTTGCTTTTTTGACTGCCGCTGCACACTGCGTGGATGCCTTCAGAGAACTATCCACAATGACTCCCAGGTCTTTTTCCTGATTGGTTGTAGCTAAATTAGCCCTCATCATATTGTATGTATAGTTGGGGTTATTTTTTCCAATGTGCATTACTTTACATTTATCCACATTAAATTTAATTTGCCATTTTGTTGCCCAATCACTTAGTTTAGTGAGATCTTTTTGAAGTTCTTCACAGTCTGCTTTGGTCCTTACTACTTTGAGCAGTTTAGTATCATCTGCAAACTTTGCCACATCACTGTTTACCCCTTCCTTCAAATCATTTATAAATAAGTTGAATAGGATCGGTCCCAGGACTGACCCTTGGGGAACACCACTAGTTACCCCTCTCCATTCTGAAAAAGTTCCATTTATTCCTACCCTTTGTTCCCTGTCTTTTAACCAGTTTTCAATCCATGAGAAGATCTTCCCTCTTATCCCATGGCAGCTTAATTTATGTAAGAGCCTTTGGTGAGGGACCTTGTCAAAGGCTTTCTGGAAATCTAAGTACACTATGTCCACTGGATCCCCCTTGTCCACATGTTTGCTGACCCCTTCAAAGAACTCTAATAGATTAGTAAGACACGATTTCCCTTTGCAGAAACCATGTTGACTTTTGCCCAACAATTTATGCTCTTCTATGTGTCTGACAATTTTATTCTTTACTATTGTTTCAACTAATTTCCCCGGTACGGACGTTAGACTGACTGGTCTGTAATTGCCAGGATCACCTCTAGAGCCCTTTTTAAATATTGGCGTTACATTAGCTATCTTCCAGTCACTGGGCAAGGTAGCCATTTAAAGGATAGGTTACAAACCCTCGTTAATAGTGCCGCAATTTCACATTTGAGTTCTTTCAGAACTCTTGGGTGAATGCCATCTGGTCCCGGTGACTTGTTACAGTTAAGTTTATCAATGAGTTCCAGAACCTCCTCTACTGATACTTCAATTTGTGACAATACCTCAGATTTGTCACCTACAAAAGACAGCTCAGGTTTAGGAATCTCCCTAACGTCCTCAGCCGTGAAGACTGAAGCAAAGAATTCATTTAGTTTCTCTGCAATGACTCTGTCATCTTTAAGTGCTCCTTTTGTATCTCTGTCATCCAGGGGCCCCACTGGTTGTTTAGCAGGCTTCCTGCTTCTGACATTTAAAAAACATTTTGTTATTACCTTTTGAGTTTTTGGCTAGCTGTTCTTCAAACTCCATTTTAGCTTTTCTTATTACATTCTTACACTTTATTTGGCAGTGCTTATGCTCCTTTCTATTTACCTCACTAGGATTAGACTTCCACTTTTTAAAAGATGCCTTTTTCTCTCTCACTGCTTCTTTTACTTGGCTGTTAAGCCACGGTGGCTCTTTTTTAGTTTTCTGGCGTTGTTTTTTAATTTGGGGTATACATTTGAGTTGGGCCTTTATTATGGTATCTTTGAAGAGAGTCCATGCAGCTTGCAGGGATTTCGCTTTAGTCACTTTACCTTTTAATTTCCGTTTAACTAACCCCCTCATTCTTGCATAGTTCCCCTTTTTGAAATTAAATGCCCCAGTGTTGGGCTTCTGAGGTGTTATTCCCACCATAGGAATGTTAAATGTTATTATATTATGGTCACTATTTCCCAGTGGTCCCTTTATAGTTACCTCTTGAACCAGATCCTGCGCTCCACTCAGGACTAAATCTAGAGTTGCCTCTCACCTTGTGGGTTCCTGTACCAGCTGCTCCAAGAAGCAGTCATTTAAAGTATCAAGAAATTTCATCTCTGCATTTCGTCCTGAGGTGACATGTACCCAGTCAATGTTGGGATAATTGAAGTCTCCCACTATTATTGGGTTCTTTATTTTGACAGCCTCTCTAATCTCCCTTAGCATATCGTCATCCCTATCACTGTTCTGATCAGGTGGTCGATAATAGAGCCCTATTGTTATGTTCTTATTAGAGCATGAAATTACTATCCATAGTGATTCTATGGAACATGTGGATTCATTTAAGATTTTTACTTCATTTGATTCTACACTATCTTTTACATAAAGTGCCACTGCCCCGCCCCCACGACCTATTCTGTCCTTCCGATATATTTTATACCCTGGAATGATTGTGTCCCATTGATTGTCCTCGGTCCACCATGTTTCTGTGATGCCTATTATGTCAATATCCTCCTCTAACACGAGGCACTCTAGTTCACCCATCTTATTATTTAGACTTCTGGCATTTGTGTACAAGCACTTTAAAAACTGGT
This sequence comes from Sternotherus odoratus, assembly GCA_032164245.1. Classification (NCBI taxonomy): domain Eukaryota; kingdom Metazoa; phylum Chordata; order Testudines; family Kinosternidae; genus Sternotherus; species Sternotherus odoratus. The sequence goes on along the minus strand of JAVMKO010000001.1, from coordinate 277,678,539 downwards.
CACTGTTTATCTGTCTGCTCTTCCCTGGTGTGTAGATTCTTTATGTGAAAATTTCTCATCTGATCTGGCCCCTCCTTTATCCTTTTCCATCCTTTCCTGTCTAAAACCTAGAGAATCTCTAACGACAGACCCTCCTGTAAGAGAAGTCTCTATCCGATCCACGTGCTCCTCTGCAGCAATCGGCTTTCCCCCATCTCTTAGTTTAAAAACTGCTCTGCAACCTTTATAATGTTAAGTGCCAGCAGCCTGGTTCCACTTTGGTTTAGGTGGAGCCCATACTTCCTGTATAGGCTCCCCCTATCCCAAAAGTTTCCCCAGTTCCTAATAAATCTGAACCCTTCCTCTCTACACCATCGTCTCATCCACGCATTGAGACTCTGAAGCTCTGCCTGCCTACCTGGCCCTGCACGTGGAACTGGAAGCATTTCTGAGAAAGCCACCATAGAGGTCCTGGATTTCAACCTCTTTCCTAGCAACCTACATTTAGCCTCCAGGACATCTCTCCTACCCTTCCCTATGTCGTTGGTACCTACATGTACCACGACCACCGGCTCCTCCCCAGCACTACTCATAAGTCTATCTAGATGCCTCGATAGATCCGCAACCTTTGCACCAGGCAGGCAAGTCACCATACGGTTCTCCCGATCATCACAAACCCAGCTATCTATATTTCTTATGATCGAATCTCCCATTACTAACAGCTGCCGTTTCCTAATAATTGGAGTTCCCTCCCCTGGAGAGGTGACCTCTGTGCAAGGGGACACCCCACCGTCACCTGGAAGGAGGGTCCCAGCTGTGGGAAGGTTTCCCTCTGCTCCCGTTGACTGCTCTCCTTCCCGAGGCCTTTCATCCTCCCCAACAACACAGGGGCTGTCTGATCGGAGGTGGGACAAGCCTACGATGTCCCTGAAAGTCTCGTCAACATACCTCTCTGCCTCCCTTTGCTCCTCCAGTTCCGCCACCCTGGCCTCCAAAGCCCGTACACGGTCTCCGAGGGCCAGGAGCTCCTTGCACCGAATGCACACATACGCCACCCGCCCATAGGGCAGATAGTCATACATGCTACATTGAGTGCAATAAACTGGATAGCCCCCACTCTGCTGCTGGGCTTCTGCCTCCATCATCTCTAACAGTGATGTAGGTTAATAGGAATGTTTAAATGAGGGAGTTTAGACTATAGTTTATAGTTTAAGGCACAGGATTTAAAGAGTGACAGTTAGGCCTCCCCTGCTTCCCACTCCCCAACTCCCTCTCACAACTCCCCTGTTAGCAGCCCTGGTCGCTTGCTGGCTGCTTTATAAAGCCTATTGTAGCTACTTTGTACTGTTCTTAGGACTGGTTCCATGGTTTAGATTCTTTTAACTGCAATATAAATCACAGGAAATGAGGGCTTTCATCACCCTCTGGGACTTACTCAGCAGTAGGCGGCATTTGTGTCTTGGAAGTAAGGCTATTAATTTGCTCCCAGTAATATACTGCTCCTATTTATGATATTCCTGTAAGCTGTTTTGAGTAGACCTCGGGGATTTTCTTCATGGAATAAAAGGTGCACTCTTAACAAGAGTTGCCTCATTTTTGAGGCAAAATATTAGAGCAGGTAGTTGGTAGCTTTCACATGAGTTAGCAGATTGAGTTAAAGATAAGTCCCTGCCCAATAACTAACATGACCTGCTAATGTGAAAATTACAACCTGACTTGTCTTCACGAGGCTTTTATCTCGAGTTAAGAACTCACCTCTTCTCTCTCCCCCTCTTCTCCTCTGCTCCCCCGTCCCCTGCAGCGAAGGCAAGGTTTAAAAGTTTGGAGGGCTGGCTAGTTTATCTGAAGCTCTGTTTATCTGAGCCACTTTTATATGAAAATTCCAGGAATCTGGCGTCATTGTCATATAAAGTGTTTCCTGGTTTCAACCTGGTGAACAGACTCTGGAAAGTTGAGGGTGTATTTATGCAAAATGCTGTGTACACAATTCCTAGACTCCATAATAACTAGGCTTGATAGACACAGATTTTTATCTTTTCATAATTTTGACAGATAATATTGGTCAAGCATTCTTAGACTTGTATTAATTTTTGGGGAAATTAGGCAGGACCTGGCTTAGGGGGTTTAGGTGGGTGTCAGACAATTTAGTGACAGACATTGAGATTCAAAAAGTGAAAGCTTTATAACTGTTAAAACACATAGTCAACATCACATCAAAGTAGTAAAATATGCCAAACTAGGTTTTTCAAGTAGCATTTTTCTTTCCTTGCCTATGTGTAAAGTTAGATCATTACCGATGGAAATATTTTTTGTCAGTTTGTTGTTTACAGAGAAATCCACTTTACTAATAAAAATCTAATCCTTCCAACCCTAATTAATATGAGCCAGATTCTGAAGCCTTTCCTCAGGAAACCCCCCCACTGGAAGGAGTAAGTACTGTAGAATATTAAGGACCATATGATTCCCCCTCTGCTAACATAGCGTAGTATGGCAGAACCGGCCAGGGACTTAGGAATAGAAAGTGAGGGAGCCGTGCATCCATGCCATGTTACTTCCCACTGATTCTGCAGCAGTGCATCTGTATGGACTTCGGGACCTTGGGGTGGGAGGGTGGAGTGGCTGCTCTTTGTGACTTGTTCCCCTTCAGTCAGTCATCAAATATGTAAAAGATTTTTATAAAGTGGGCAGTTGTTCTCCATGTCCATCAAGGGTAGGACATGAAGAGTTGGCTTAATCTGCAGCAAGGGATATTAGGAAAAACTTTCTAACCACAAGGATAGTTAAGCTCTGGAACAGGTTACCTAGGGAGGTCGTGGCATTCCGATCCCTGGAGACTTAAAGAACAAGTTAGACACACACCTGCCAGGGATGGTCTAGGTATACATGGTCCTGGCTGAGCGCAGGGGGATGTACCTCTTGAGTTCCCTTTTAGCCCTACATTTCTATGACCCTCTGAGTATCCAAGTGAGTGGGAATGCTACTGTAATCTGCATGGTCTTCCTTATAAAACCTTTCAGTGGCTGATACTGTAAAGTCACAAATGAAACTAGCCAAAGGCTAGCCAGTGTTGAGAGTTTGAGTTATCTGGAATTTTTCCTCAAGCCCCATTTGTTATCAAGACAGCATGTATCTCAGTTTCCTCTTCTTTTTTTCCCTTTTTTTTAAAAGTAACATTATAGCCCTCTTGGTGTGGAGAAAAGATGGACAACATGACTTGCATGCACTCTAAAGGCTCAGAAACCTAGGGGACTGGCTCATGATTTTTGAACACTTATTATATTAATAACTAGCATAAGTCCCCGGCATTGCTCGGGTCAGTCGGAGGTGGGGAGGGGGCAGACAGTTGACACCCCCTGACCAACCCCAACACCCACCCTTCACCCACCCTGACACCTTCCCACGCCCCCGACCAACCCCAAGACCCCCCGGCTCACTTACCCCCCGACCAAACCCGACAACCCCACCTGACCCCCCAAAACAAACCCAACACCCCCACCTCACCCCCCGACCAAACCCGACACCCCCACCTCACCCCCTGAGCAAACCCGACACCCCCACCTCACCCCCCCGACCGAACAGTGTATTTAATAATCTGTGTGCTACACAGTGCACCGTGAGCCGGGGGGGGGGAGGGGGTGTTGGGTTTGGTCGGGGGGTCAGGTGGGGGTGTTGGGTTTGCTTGGGGGGGTCAGGTGGGGTTGTCGGGTTTGGTCGGGGGGTAAGTGAGCCGGGGGGTGTAGGGTTTGGTCTGGGGGGGGTGGGAAGGTGTTGGGGTGGGTGAGGGGTGAGTGTTGCGGTTGGTCAGGGGGTGTTGCGGTTGGTGGGGGGTTGAGGTGGGGGTGTCAGGTTTGCTTGGGGGGATGAGGTAGGGGTGTCGGGTTCGGTCGGGGGTAAGTGAGCCGGGGGGGTGTCGGGTTTGGTCTGGGGGGGTGGGAAGGTGTCGTGGTGGGTGAGGGGTGAGGTGTGGGTGTTGGGGTTGGTCAGGGGGTGTTGCGGTTGGTGGGGGGGTGAGGTGGGGGTGTCGGGTTTGCTTGGGGGGGTGAGGTGGGAGTGTCGGGTTCGGTCGGGGGGTAAGTGAGCCGGGGGGTGTCAGGTTTGGTCTGGGGGTGTTGCGATTGGTGTGGGGGGGTGAGGTGGGGGTGTCAGGTTCGGTCGGGGGGTAAGTGAGCCAGGGGGTGTCGGGTTTGGTCTGGGGGGGTGGGAAGGTGTTGGGGTGGGTGAGGGGTGAGGGGTGGGTGTTGGGGTTGGTCAGGGGGTGTTGCGGTTGGTGGGGGGGTGAGGTGGCGGTGTCGGGTTTGGTCGGGGGGTAAGTGAGCCGGGGGGGGGTGTCGGGTTTGGTATGGGCACCCACCCCAACACCTTCCCCCCCCAGACCAAACCCAACACCCACACCACACCCCTCACCCCCCCCGACACCTTCCCACCCCCCCAGACCAACCCCGACACCCCCCCGGCTCACTTACCCCCCAACCAAACCTGACACCCCCACCTCACCCCCCCAAGCAAACCCAACACCCCCACCTCACCCCCCCACCAACCGCAACACCCCCTGACCAACCCCAACACCCCCACCTCACTTACCGTCCCACCAAACCCAACTCAGATCCGTCGCAGGGGGGGAGGGGGCCCAGAGCTGAGGGATTCCGGGGACCTTCGCAGGTGGGGGGGGCACAGAGCTGATGGAGTCCGGGGTGAGGTGGGAGGGGCAGAGAACTGAGGGCTCTCCGGGGTTCCGTTGGGAGGGGGGAGGGGCAGAGAACGGAGGGATCTCCGGGGTTCCGTTGGGAGGGGGAGGGGTAGAGAACTGAGGGATCTCCGGGGTTCCGTTGGGAGGGGGGAAGAGTAGAGAACTGAGGGATCTCCGGGGTTCCGTTGGGAGGGGGGAGGGGCAGAGAATGGAGGGATCTCTGGGGTTCTGTTGGGAGGGGGGAGGGTCAGAGAACTGAGGGATCTCTGGGGTTCTGTTGGGAGGGGGAGGGGCAGAGAACTGAGGGATCTCCGGGGTTCCGTTGGGAGGGGGGAGGGGCAGAGAACGGAGGGATCTCCGGGGTTCCGTTGGGAGGGGGGAGGGGCAGAGAACTGAGGGATCTCCGGGGTTCCGTTGGAGGAGGGAGGGGTGAGCTGAGCGAGTGAGGTGTCTGTTGGAGGGGGGTATTATGACATCATCACCACCTAACCGCCCAGCCGATGTGATTGGCCCTGAAAGACTTTCACCCCTGGGGGGCGTCAGAGGTGAGATCCGAAAATTTTTCGACCCTTACCAGCATCTAGACCCCAAGACCCCTCACTGTACCAAATTTCAAGTCTCTGGCTCAAACGGTGCGGGAGGAGTTCGCAGTCATACGTACATACATACATACATACACACATACATACATACACCACTTGACTTTTATATATATAGATAGATAGATACTGGTTACCTTCTACTCTATGTGGGTTCTTATACCACCCTCATCACTGCAGCATGAGTGCATGAAGTGACATGACTCTCATCTGTCACATGAGGTTTAAGACCATTTACATCCCACCCAGATATGAGCTTGCGTGGCTTGACTCACAGTCCGGAGGTCTGACCATTGCCTTTTACCACATATCCAGAGTTGAACTTTTCAGGACTGTGTTAACACAGATCCTGCTGGGAACTCTTACTCTGGATAAGTGCGCTAGATCAGTGGCTTAACTAATGCCGCACTAATCGGTGAAAACTGGGCATAAAGAATTGGGATTTGTTTTAACTCATAACTGAGATGCTAACTTGAAAAAAAAAATCTAAATGCTATTGATTCAGGTGGATTTAATTTATCACTGGTGCAACAGAACCCCTGCTGCTCCCAGAGAAGCCTGGCACAGCAGGTGACAGAAAATCATTTAGCCAAGGAAAAGAATGTTTAATATTAGCCTTAGGGCTCAGGCATTTACTTTAATGCATGTTTTTAAAGCCGGAGGTGATTTATAAAGGGGATAGGAAGCAGTATTAGGACACAAATGAATCTGCAGTGAATGGGGGAGTGGGGAATAGAGATCACAGGGTGGTGCTGCCTCAGGCTTCCCGTGAAGGTCTTCACCCAAGACTGGGGAGAAAATAGGAAAGTCACTTGACCCTGAGTGGTCTGTAATCAAAACAGACTTTTTTTTTTTTTGTAGTTGCTTTAATAGAATGGCTTCCTCCCCCTTGTTGGGCCTGCTGTAGCTCAGCAAGCCTCAAAGATCTAGAAAATCAATGCAAGGCAATGTCTGCGAAAGGTCATACGTGAAAAAGAGTGCAGTGTGAAAATATTTTAAAGGACCATGGCAAGGATATTTCATAAAATATTAAAAAATCAATTGAATGTTCAGGAAACTTCATGTTGCTCTCAATCCTGAGGACACAGAGAGCGGTGAAAAGGTATGGATGGGGCTCTGTGTTCAGATTTGTACAGCACTTGTCATCAGGTCGAGCTGCCCTGTAATGAATGGAGAAGAACATTATCTTAGAAAAATGGGATCTCCAGCTTTCTATCTAGTAGAAATTTATCTCTGCGTTACTGGGCCAGGCTCAAAATAACTTAAAATGCTGCAGTCTGCCTAAGAAGACTTCCTGCTGCCTTGCCTTGCCTTCAGTTTGAACGATGTATATCAGCCTCAGAACAGAAAGCCGCACACTTTTAAATCCAGTTGGCTTCATAAAACTCTCTCTTGCAGCTCAAGAGTAATACACGGGGTTACTTCTCAAATGTGAGCTCTGATTGCTGGAAAGCTGACGTGGGGCTCAGCAATCACTTAACTTCCAAATTAAAAACCTTAAGGGCTGTCACATATATCGTATTTGTGGGCTGTGGATCATGGCAGTGTTTGGAAACCAACCTAATTCCTTAGGTTTAGATTTTTTCTGTACTTATTTGCAATCAGTAGATGAGAAACAGAAGTAGAATTGTTTAGCTTTGGGACTCATGGGTCTCATTTTTATTGCTGTCTTACTGATTCTTTCTGGATCCTTAGGACAGAAACCTCCCCACCCCCATTTGTTTGGTCTTAATCTAGTCTGACTTTTATTCAGAGCATCTAATGTCACTTTCTTGTTCCAGAAGGGCTAATTCCTGTTGATTTCAGAGGGTGTTTGTAGTGGGGAAGTCCCCCCACGCGGGCCCTGAAAGTGTTAAAAGCCAGCCCTTGGGGAGGGCTGGGGTTGAGAGCCAATAAGAAAAGGATGATGGGGAAGCAGCCACAGCTGGCCTCATCCAATTAGGAGACAGCTGGCCTTATAAAAGGGTTGTGAACCAGCAACTGGGGCAGTCTCTCTCTCGAGCTGTGGAGAGAGAAGGACTTGGCTGTCTGGGAGAAAAGGTTATCTGGAATGGCGGAGTGCTGGGGAAAACAAGGCCTGCAGCCTATGGAGTTAAAGGCCTACAGAAGGTACTGGGGCTACAGAGGAGCAGCTCAAGCATAGGCAAAGGCAGCAGGTCCTACCCCTTGCCAATGATGAGTGGTCATCACAGCTTGCAGTCTGCCCCAGTGAGTGGGGGCTAGATGACGATGGGCAGTAGCCACTGAGGCAAGGTGGGTTTAGGATGTTGGAGGTTTCCCTGGGAGGGGAGACCCAGAGTGAGGAGGTACTTCTTGGGGCAGAACCCCAAGGTAAAGAGGCACCAGGGTCCGGGAGGGACATGGGGGGCCAGCAGAGGGCACTTCAAGTGCTGAAGAGCTAATTCTCAGGGTGGCCAGCAGGAGGCGCCGCACTGGTGAGTCATTGCATTGCTGCAGCAGTCCATGTGTGAAGAACTTATAAAACTCTAATTTGTCTCCCATGGAGACATGTTTGGATATAGAATCTATGCAAGGGCAGCCAAACACTCCGGAGAGCTGTGAATAGGTGATCATCGATCATCACAAAGCTTCTTTAATTAAGACTTTTAACATGAAGTTCATTCTGACTAATAGTATTTGAATTCCAGATTCCTAAGTGTAAATAGACCTGCTATATTTGCCAGACTTCAAAATATCTAAAATTGATTGGTCAGAAACCCTCATGCTTCAGGGCATATGCCAACCACTATCTGCCGAGGTTATGGAAGATGGCTTTCTATTCCCAGGTTTTTATGCAATTCTTTCTTGACCTTCCTTAGAGGCACGTGGTACTGGTCACTGACAGACCATCTACTGAAACTTTTGTACAGTAAACCCTCGATTTAACGGACCTCGATTTAACGGACCTCAATTTAACGGACTTCGGATGCAACGGACAAAATTTCTGAGCAAGTCTGATGCATTCCTGATCCATTTCTGGCGGGCTAGCTGCCAGCTCCCGGCTGCCGCCCGGGTCACAGCAGCAGGCGGGCTGGCTGCCGGCTCCCGGCTTCCGCCTGGGTCCAGGCAGCAGGCGGGCTGCAGAGCTGTCGCCCCGACCCTGTGGCAGGCGGGCTGCTGCTCCAACAGCTCATTTTTTAAAATTATTAAATAACGGACTTTTTGATTTAACGGACACCCCCTCGCCCAAATTAGTCCGTTGGAGGTTTTACTGTATTTTTATATCTATTTTCATCTGCGTACGGGATATGAGACGTAACAGCTGAAGTCTCTGAATGGTGGTTCACGTAAACTATTCTATTCTACTTCCTGAGGCCTGCCACTCTGTCCAAATCATAATTATGCATATTACAGTTACTTCCGCTGTAGGCATAACCACGCAGTAAGCTTTTCCCTGGACTCCTTATAGAACATCAGGTGTAATGGGGCACGTTCCAAAGCCCCTTGAAGTCAATGGTAACACTTCTATTGACTTCACTGGATTTGGGATTATGTCCACCCTCTTCCCATAGTCACTCACTGACCCTAGAAGGTTAATGTTCATAAAACCCTCATGATGGTCATCTTGTACTTCTCTAGAGCAACCAATCTTTTCCCTAATACTCTGTGGACAAAATGTGGAGGCCCTTCCTTCAGTTTTACTCAGTTCATATGTTAGAGATTCTCAAATTGCTAATAAGGAATTTTTCAGAAATTATCCAGAAACCCTTCCAGGAAATGAAATAAGATACGAGCTCAATGGAGTTTGTCTGAATTAGAATCTGCCACCCTGACTCAGACTGACTTCATGGGACTGTTCACAGAATAAATTACCTCCCAATGTCGATTAGGCTGGCAGAATATGGCTATAAAGAATGTCGGACCTGGCTCTGCATTCATATTAATTCAGTGACTGTGGTTATTGTCCTCTTTAGTATTCTTACAATTAGTCACTTACCTCTTACAATCTCTCAAATCAGTAATTTACTAATAAATTATTTTGAATCTCATCCTTATTATTTTTTAAAAACCAGGAGGCGATGAAGGACTACTAAAATTTCTAGTAGTCTAGCTATTCCTCTTTGGTTTCTTTTAGCTATTTTTTAGTGCTACCTTCATATTCTATTAATGTCCCTGAATCAATAGGTATATGGTATTTCATGTACCATAGAGCAGGCAGTCAGACACAAATAAAATGCGGAATTAGCTTATGGTTTAAGAATTCAAACTTATACCCTATAGTTGACATTAAAAGAGAGAACGTTTTAAAATGAGTAAATTAGTAAATGACCAAATATTTGCAGTACTCTAATAGGGACACTTAAAGTAGCTTCTTTTCATAGAATCATAAAATATTAGGGTTGGAAGAGACCTCAGGAGGTCATCTTGTCCAATCCCCTGCTCAAAGCAGGACCAACATCAACTAAATCACCCCATTCAGAGCTTCATCAAGATGGGCCTTAAAAATCTCTAAGGATGGAGATTCCACCACCTCCCTAGGTAACCCTTTCCAGTGCTTCACCACCCTCCTAGTGAAATAGTGCTTCCTAATATCCAACCTAGATTTTCCCAACTGCAACTTGAGACCATTGCTTCTTGTTCTGTCATCTGCCACCACTGAGAACAGTCGAGATCCATCCTCTTTGGAACCCCACATCAGGTAGTTGAAGGCGGCTATCAAATCCCCCCCCCCCCCTCTTTTCTTCTGCAGACTAAATAACCCCATTTCCTTAGCCTCTCCTTGTAAGTCATGTGCCCCAGATCCCTAATCATTTTTGTTGCCCTCCATAGGACTCTCTCCAATTTGTCCAAATCCCTTCTGTAGTGGGGGGAGGGGGAGGGACCAAAACTGGACGTAATACTCCAGGTGTGGCCTCACCACTGCTGAATAGAGGGGAATAATCACTTCCCTTCATCTGCTGGCAGTGCTCCTACTAATACAGCCCAATATGCCATTGGCCTTCTTGGCAACAAGGACACACTGCTGACTCATATCCAGCTTCTCGTCCACTGTAATCCCCAGGTCCTTTTCTGAGAACTATTGCCTAGCCATTCGGTCCCTAGTCTGTATTGGTGCATGGGAGTCTTCCTTTTTAAGAGCAGGACGCTACACTTGTCCTTGTTGAATTTCATCACATTTCTTTTGGCCCAATCCTCCAATTTGTCTAGGTCACTCTGGACCCTATCCCTACCCTCCAGCTTATCTACCTCTTCCTGAGATTATTATCATCTGTGAACTTGCTGAGGGTACAATGGGATGATGAGTAATGTTTCTTTAGCTATTTGTGTGATATCTATCAATAGGGCAGCTACTAAAGATGATTACATTACCAGTTAAAGTGAGATCGGATTGCCATAACTTTGTTCAGTTAAGTAGTACTTTGGGGGAGATACTCAAAGGCACAAACGAGCTAGGTGATCAATTCCCACTGACTTTCAATAGGATTTGGGTGCCTAACTGTCCTTTGTGGCTTTTGAAAAGTTGTTCCTGAATCACAATCTGTCCCCAAATGCTAAACAATCTGAAGGCATCTTGCATCATGCCCATAGGGTTAATGGATTTGGCTCAAGGGGGTGAACTCCAAAAGGTGGGAGTGCTCACCCAAGAGTTCTGCTGTCCCCATTGTATGGTCAAACTTGCGAACTGACAGAAAACTGTTAATCAGGAAACTTTCAGTAATCATCGAGTATCCTTTCTAGGAAATGAAATGGAAAATAGTTTCTCTTATGACCAGTTTATCGGAATAAGGACTGCATAAAAACTGAAGGCAAGAATCTGCCACCCTGACTCAGATTGACTTGTACCTTACTCCATGAGTAGACCCAAGCAGCTCTCTGTCTTGACTGGTCTCTTGGTGATCTCAGTTTGAACTGGATCCAAAACCATTCCAGGTTTTATAGATCATTGCTAGCAACAAGAATAGCAATTAGAAGCTAAGAAGGCATCAGTGTGGAGACTTGAGTAGATGTATTATGTATCCATGCTGGGCTGAACTACTCAGGAGGAGGGTAGCTATGTTCTGCATTAGTATTAGGTTCCAGGTGGATTTCAGTGGGGTATCCCGAAATAGAGCACATTGCATTAGTTAAACTTGGGAATGACAGGACAGCTGTTTGGAAGGTCTGCCCTGGAGAGAAATGACCACTGCCTCCTGGCCAGCCATAGATAGAGAAAGGCACTATGGGTCACCACAGATATCTAGGACTCTAAGGGAATTCAGTCCAATAGGATTCCTGTGGTGCAAGGCATCCATGTACCTCCTTCCACAAAGATACATGATACAACAATCACCTGGGATGTTCAACCCTGTGTGAAACAAAATGTTCACACTTTTCACTATGCTTGTTCATAAAATATCAACAATTTTTAAATGCTGATGATGACAAATGGGGAGGAGAAATGCCATTACATTTTCTGCAGAAAATGTTTCTATTTCTTGACTCTCTCAACTCTTAATAAAAGTATCTGAGTTCTGACTGCCATTGTTACTTTGAGTTGTATAACCTGAATACTTAGGACAGCATGTCTGCTTACACGTATGGTGTCTGACCTCCTTTAGGTTCTTTCTTTGAATGCAATCAATTGAAGAATTTCCAACAAAGCAGCTGACAGTCCTCTCCGAGACTGATGCATAAACAACAAGCCCCATAAAGACTGATGGTCAGCTAGACACAAAAGCAAGACCTAGACATACTTGCTTTGAGCTTCTTTGCATAATCAGCTGAGATATTAACTTTGATGATAGCACCATCTATTGAGAATTCACAATAATATTTAGTGTTCTTCAAAATAGATGGATGGATAGATTACAAATATAAATAAGCGTTAAGGTTGTGACTATTATAATACAACTAGAAAGGACTTTACATTATTAATTTATTACTAATAATTCAGCATTTAGAACCTGTAGACTGGAGGAAATAATGTTGTTTTCCTTCAGTTTGGGGGCTGAACCAAAAAATCTGAATACATTTTTGGTTCAAGTCACACTGAAATGGACTAGTCAGTTTTTCTTGCCTGTTACCCAGTATGTATATATTATATGTATGAAACACCACATTAATATGTCACATGTTGAACATTAATATTGCGCACATTGAATCATCTATGTATGACATTGCACTTTATATGATTTAATGAAAATATGCTAATGAGTGTGAATATAATATGCTTCATGCAAAAGGTCTCTTGTAAGGTATCATTACAAATCTGATAATCTACTGAGTACGGTCATCCTATTTGTATGTATCACTCTTGTTCCTGAAGCTACAAATATGAATTATAACCCTGAGGGTCTACTGTAACTGTCATAAGTGTAAAGTGCTAGAGAGTGTTGTTCTGCCTGTGTGGGGTTAATGTTACCTGAGAGGGAGTGATGTAAGAGCCTCCCGGACCACGAGGCAGAGAGGAGGGAGTTTTAGTTTTCAGTTTCCCTCCATCCCAGCTTGGGGCCAGACCCCCTTTTCTTCGTTCTCTAGCTATGGGGAGCAACTCTTCTATTTTTTCCTTCCTATATTCATAAGTAGCTGATTTGTGAGTAACATCTTGATTTTCATAAGCTTTTGTGCCTGGTCTGGGGTGTCACTAGCCTTTTCAGAAGGAGGGGCGAGAGAGCTCTATATCTATACCCTAAAGTGGTCTTGTAAGTGTATGCTTTGTTCTCTTTTCTTTATTAAACTTTTTAGTTATAAAGAGGCCTTTGGTTTATTTCCCTTAAATTTCTCTCTGCTTTCAGGCTGGAAAGGGAGGGGGAAGGGGAGTAGGTCTAAGTGACAAGCTCACAGTGTATGAGCTGGAGTGCGGAGTCTGTCTCTTTCTATCTTCAGGCTAGAAGGGGAGGGGGGGAGCATTCTTGGTCCCGATCTCTCAGGGAGAGGAAAGGGGGACTTGGGGTGTCAAGGTACCCACCCGATGGTCTTGGGGTGATTACTGAGTGGTGGCAGCATGGTCCCCATTTCCTAATGGGTAGAGTGTGGGGCTTGGGGGTGTGAAGACTTAACTTAGGCTGGGAAGCAGTTTGTAGTTATTTGGTCTGGCATAGAAGAGACCCCTCTCTGTACCCCAGGTTCAGAGAGAGGGAATAGACCCTCTTACAGTAACTATGCAAAGTGTGGGCCTTTAATGGTGGTGTCATAAGTATGAAGTGCCTTAGACTTACTGTTTTACCTGCAAGGGGTTAACCTGAACAGGAGAGGTGGTGACTTCAAGCTAGCATCCCTATGGGAGGGGGAAGTTTTTACTTTCACTTTGGTCTCGGCTCTCACCTGTCTGAATCTCTTCTCCTCTCTCCCGGCTTTGGGAGCATGTAATCTCCTTCCTATTCATCTCTTTGAATAAGTTGCAAAGTTAGACTAACAATAAGTAGAGTTGTTGATTGTATATGCTTTGTAATCAATCTTTGGTGTCCTTAACCTTTTCAGGGAGAGAAATCTCAAGGGAGGGTCTAAGGCTAGAGAATTGAGTAACTGTGAAGTCTGTATAAGTGTATGCTTTTTTTTCTCTCATAAACCTTTTTTTGTTATAAGAATTGTCTGGTAATTCTAGTGAAGGGATCTTAGCTTTGGATCGGGGTAGCCACGGCTAGTGAGAGTCTGTGTGCTGGAATCTCTCCTGGGTGGCAGGGGGGAGGGCCTGTTGCTCGGAGTCTGTGTTCTTGTCTCTCTCAGGTGGCTTAAGGGAGAGGGGGGGTTTCAATGTGCCCCACTCCATGGTTTTGGAATATTCACATTGATGGTAGCAGCGGGTCCCAATCCACAACTGGAGGAGTTTGGGTTTTGGGGGAAAGGATTTAACTTAGGCTGGGGAAGTATCTTACAGTTATTTGGTCTTGCTTATAAGATACCCCCACACTTTTACCTTAGAGTTTAGAGTGGGGGAAGGGTATTCTCTTACAGGTGGTTTGGAATCTTGATGGCTCCCATCAACCAGGACAATTGTCTGTGGATGGCTCTGTTTGCTTGCAGTCCTTCCTGTGAGTCAGGCTGGGAGGAATGAGGGCTTGAAGTCTTAGTGACATGTGGTCATGTCACCTGAACTGGAATCCTCCTTTAACCTGGTCTTTTCCATTTAGAAGGAGGAGTGGGGACTCAGAGAGGGACAAAGGATTCCTGCCTTGTGCAAAGCTATATAAGGGGGTTAAACAGAACAAAGGAGGCTGCAATCATGAGAAATCCCTTAGCTACCAGCTGGAGGTATTGCCAGGGGGCAGCACCCCAGGTAAAAGGGCACCGGGCTCCAGGAGGGACATGGGGCCAGTGGCCAGAGAGACACCCAGCCCGCAGAGGGTGCTTTGACCTGGAAAGAGCTAATTCTAGACAGCCAGCAGGAGGCGCTGCAGGGGTGAGTCATCGCACCGCTACAGTTGGGTAGTTATGTTATATAGCTATGAATTGTATTATGTTTTTCCTAGAAAGCTGTTCACTCATGCTAAGGTATATTGTATAACTCTGCTTTCAGTACAGTAAACCCTCGATTTAACGGACTTCGGATGCAACGGACAAAATTTCTGAGCAAGTCTGATGCATTCCTGATCCATTTCTGGCGGGCTGGCTGCCGGCTCCCGGCTGCCGCCCGGGACACGGCAGCAGGCGGGCTGGCTGGCGGCTCCCGGCTGCCGCCCGGGTCCAGGCAGCAGGCGGGCTGCAGAGCTGTCGCCCCGACCCTGTGGCAGGCGGGCTGCTGCTCCAACAGCTCATTTTTTTAATTATTAAATAACGGACTTTTTGATTTAACGGACACCCCCTCGCCCAAATTAGTCCGTTAAATGGAGGTTTTACTGTACAGGCAAATACATAATCTGTTAGAAACAAAACATATGACCAGCATGTCCTGCCACAATTAGAAGGGGAATGTGGTATCCAAAACAATGGTAAGGAAGGTACAGGAAAACAAGATAAACTGTTACTGACTTCTGGATTTACTCTTGGGTGATGTATACAATGCTTTTAGCTTGTAAACAACCACAAATAAATATAGAATCAGAAAGGTAGCCGTGTTAGTCTGGAATAGCAGAGGTAACAAAGTCCTGTGGCACCTTAAAGACTAACTATAAAGTTTTGAAGCATAAGCTTTCGTGGGCTAATACCCACTTCGTTGGATGCAAGCAGTGGAAGTGTCCCACCTCCCACAAATAAATATAGGTGGCCTTGAGTGCATATTTTGGAAGCAGACTTAAGCTGTGAGGTTGCTTTCTCTGAAAGAGTGGTTGTGACATAGTGGGGTATGATACAGACCAGTCAGTGGATGTGTTACTCTGTCCTCTAACCTGGGGTGCCTTTGCCAGGCCTTGCTGCTATAGCCTCCAACCTGGACTGCTCTCATACAGCCACCAGTGTGGCAGCCACTCTCAGATTCTTCTGTGTACTTCAGCCTGCCAGCCACACCCAATCCCAGACTTCCCCCAGAAATGTTTGTCTTGCACGGTCCAGCCCTCTCCTAGACAGCTCAGAAACATTAAGTTTGTTATTCCTTTAAGGGAATAATACACACCAGCTTCAATGAAGTTACCCAGACACTAAGCACACCAGATTAGACCAATCAATAAAACAAGTTTATTGACTATGAAGATTTTAAGTGAGTTCAAGTAATGAGGCATAAAAGTCAAAATGGTTACAAGAAAAATAAAGATAACACTGTCTAGTTCCTACTTAAATGAAATTGGATTCAAAGCGAAGTTTCTCACCACATGGTTCCAACTGCATTACTGATAAACTCTTTGGGTCAGGATCCCTTTCCCCAAAGTCCAACAGAGAGAATGGTGTCTTGGAGTGTTTGCGCCTCCTGTTTATATTTTCAATCCCCCTCTTGAAAAACATTTCCAGCTGAGAACCCAGAGGCAAAGAGTCTGTGTGGAAGGATGTTCCCTGCTGGGTTTTTTCACCTGTGAGCTTCCTTTGATTTTCTTTCCTCCCTTATCTGCTTGAAAGACTGCTTACTGCTTAAATGCCAATGAAGACAAGCATACAATCCTTTGTTCAAGATGTACCTGTTCAATGATTTCTGTCTGGGCAGGTCTATGGGGGTTTTTGAACATGGGCTAATACCATTATAAAAGGGAATTCCATACCTTTACACAATGCTGCTGCATAAATTTCACCATGATAACAAAGTTGTGAGTTTTCAAGTGATACCTAACAAAGCATGCCTGGCCAAAAGATTATTACTACAAGAGTGTGGGTGAACGTGGGTGGGGGATTATAACGGGGTCACCAGTCACCCCTGCGGCACCTCCCGCTGGTCGTCTGGAGAATCAGCTCGTTTAGCATCCAGAGCGCCCTCCGCAGGTTGATGCCCTGCTCCTTTGCTGGCCCCGTGTCCCTCCCGGACCCCGGTGCCCTCCAGCTGTGGGTGCTGCACCCCTGCAGTACCCCCTTTGGTGTGAGGGTTTCCCCTCCCCGGGGGAACCCTCTACCCCCTATCCCCACCTCAGAGTGTGCCACTGTCAGTCACCACTTGCCCCCGCTCACTGGGGCAGACTGCAGTATCAAGGCTTCTCATCACAGGCAAGGAGGGTTGGCCTGCTGTCGCTATCTCCAGCCCTGGGCTGCCCCTGCAACCCTGGTACTCCTGGGTCGGGCCTTGTATCAGGCCCGAAGGCCTGGGGCTCTCGGCTAGAGCCTGCCCAGCAACCTCTGCCCTGCCCCAGCTCTGCCCTAACCCAGGTACCTGGCTTCAGCTCCTGCAATCAGGCCTGTCTCCCTCTGAATGCAGAGGAGACTGTTCTCTAGGCTCCTGCCTCCCAGCCTTTATACTCTGGCCTGAGTTTGGGGCGTGGCCGCCCAGCTGGGCCTAATGCCCAAACAGGCCTGAAAGGCCTGCTGGCTCCCAGCCTTAACCCCCTTCTGGTTTTTTTCCAAACCCCTTTTGGGGCTTTCCCAAGCCTCTTCTAGTAGGGGGCGGGTGGTCACCCCGCCACAGGGATATATTCTGTCAGTTTCCTTTTCATGTTGTATTGTTTTCTCTGACTAATAAATTAATATAGAACCGCAAGCTTAGTCAAGTAACTGGCTATATCTTCCATGAACCATTTTGACTCTAAAAATATTTTTTTCCAGCCAGAGCTATTTATTGGATTCTACCTAAATTTGAAAATAGTTTTGGTGCCCTGAAAGATGTATTTACTGTTTGCCCAACCCTAGTTTCCTGTATATCCCATAAGGGATCTGAGAGCAGGTGTCCATCGCTTTGTGTTGAGAAAATAACTTTCTGCACCGTGGCTGCAGTGATATACAGCCCCTGAAGTTATTATGCCATCTTTTTATGGCACACACGTCTCTTATATCACGTCTCTTACTCCAGTACCCTAAAAGCATAATCTCCTCCTTATAGCCTGATGCCTCCACAGTTAACAGTCTGACCTCCCCGTTGACTTTTGAAAGGGAACATGGGGCTACTCTACAGTGGCAATGCTAAAGCTCTCCCAGTGCACTAAAATAACCACCTCAACGAGGGATGTGGCTCCCAACGCTGGGGCACTGTCTACACTGGTGCTTACAGTGCTGCAACTTGCTGCGCTCAAGGGGGTGTTTTTTCACACCCCTGAGCGAGAAAGTTGCAGCCCTGTAAATTGCCAGGGTAGATAAGCCCTTAAAATGTTAAGAGTAGCACAGACCTTATGGGTGGTATTTTTAAAAGCACTCTGCACTGGCCTAACTCTGCTCCCACTGCAGTCAATGGGAGTCTTACAATATACTCCAGTGGAAACAGATACACCAGTGCAGAAAATAAACCCAATACCTTTACAGGAAAATAGGGGATTAATCTGCATGTGTGGAAGAATGGTCTTGTGATTTAAGGCAGTGGAGGGAGAACATATGTAAAAGCCAGGAACTGAATCAAGAGGCTTTCTGTGTGACCTGAGGCAAGTCATCTCATCTCCTGAACTGTAAAATGGGGATAATAATGCAAGCTAAAAAGGCAAGAGGTATGAGCAAGAAAGTGAGATCTTCAAGGCCGGGGCTTTCTCTTTCACTGTGCTTACAGGTGCCTGGCCCTGATCCTTGGGTGTCCGTTCTTGGCACTACTATATGGGTATAGTGGGATGATTTAGTCGGGGATTGGTCCTGCTTTAAGCAGGGGGTTGGACTAGATGACCTCCAGAGGTTCCCTTCCAACCCTGATATTCTATGATATGCAATTAATAAATAATGCTGTACAATTTCTTGGTGTTTTGCCTTGTAAGTGCTCTTTGGGTAGGTGTTGCTGAAAATCCTGTTTTGCAGAAAGCAGTCCTACCTGTGGAGGCATTTTACAGGAAAGTCACACTTAAGCCAGTTGTGCTGTTGGCATTTAAACTTCTCCTTTATCTCCATCATGCAGCACCCTTTGCTACAAGCTCATATTTATCTCTTGGTTTCAAACTCATGAGCCAGTTCAGTTTTGTGGTGATGTGCTGGAACATTAGGGGGCTCAAACAGTCCCTTGTTAAGTCTGACGTTTAAGAACATAAGAACATAAGAACGGCCATACTGGGTCAGACCAAAGGTCCATCTAGCCCAGCATCCTGTCTACCGACAGTGGCCAATGCCAGGTGCCCCGGAGTGAGTGAACCTAACAGGTATGATCGAGCGATCTCTCTCCTGCCATCCATCACCCCCCTCTGACAGACAGAGGCTAGGGACACCATTCATTACCCATCCCGGCTAATAGCCATTTATGGACTTAGCCTCCATGAATTTATCCAGCTCTCTTTTAAACCCTGTTATAGTCCTAGCCTTCACAGCCTCCTCAGGTAAGGAGTTCCACAGGTTGACTGTGCGCTGTGTGAAGAAGAACTTCCTTTTATTTGTTTTAAACCTGCTGCACGCCAATTTCATTGAGTGGCCCCTAGTTCTTCTATTTTGGGAACAAGTAAATAACTTTTCCTTATTTACTTCCTCCACACCACTCATAATTTTATATACCTCTATCATATCCCCCCTTAGTCTCCTCTTTTCCAAGCTAAAAAGTCCTAGCCTCTTTAATCTCTCTTCATATGGGACCCGTTCCAAACCTCTAATCATTTTAGTTGCCCTTCTCTGAACCTTTTCTAGTGCCAGTATATCATTTTTGAGATGAGGGGACCACATTTGTACGCAGTATTCAAGATGTGGGCGCACCATGGATTTGTATAAGGGCAATAAGATATTCTCCGACTTATTCTCTATCCCTTTTTTAATGATTCCTAACATCCTGTTTGCTTTTTTGACTGCCGCTGCACACTGCGAGGATGCCTTCAGAGAACTATCCACAATGACTCCCAGGTCTTTTTCCTGATTGGTTGTAGCTAAATTAGCCCCCATCATATTGTATGTATAGTTGGGGTTATTTTTTCCAGTGTGCATTACTTTACATTTATCCACATTAAATTTCATTTGCCATTTTGTTGCCCAATCACTTAGTTTAGTGAGATCTTTTTGAAGTTCTTCACAGTCTGCTTTGGTCCTTACTACTTTGAGCAGTTTAGTATCATCTGCAAACTTTGCCACATCACTGTTTACCCCTTCCTCCAAATCATTTATAAATAAGTTGAATTTCCTTGCCTCTGATGGAGCTCACCCTTCCCAAGATACGACTGATCTTGCCTGCCATGTAATTTATCCCTAGGGCTTATAAACATCACTTCTGAAGAGCAATATGGAGTCTTTGGAATGGAGCAGACTGTTCCAAACAGCAGGTATTTTCGTTTTTCTGGGAGGATAATGCTATATTAAGGTCTTTGTCACCCACCCACCATCTCTAAACACAAGTGGAATTCTGTACTATACTACTAATGCACAGGGTGGGTTTTTTGTAAATAACAACAAACACTTCCAGAAAATCCATTTAAAATATGTGTTTGCCAGGTATTGTTGCCTCCTTCTTTTGTTCTGGTTCTGAGAAAGCAAGTTTGTTTAAATGAGAGAACCAATAAATGGAATCTCCAGTCTCTCTTCTTTTTCTCTGCAGTCTTATGTGTCTCTGGGAGGTAGGATTTATCATGAGCTAAGGGGGCAACTTGAGTCAGTTTTTTTGTTAAAATATTGACAGCACATCACTGCAGTTCTTTTCCTTTGGGGACCATAGGGGCTATCAAATGTAAACAGACTGCACAGCAGGGGGAAATTGATTTTACTTTAAATCAGTGGTTCACGTGATTGGAAGCAGGGCTAAAAGTACTGACCATAAAAAAGTTAGAGGTACATGTGGTGGTGTTCAGGGTACAATCTGGACCAGTAAAGGGTTGTCACCATTTGCCCTGCAACCTTGGGTGCCTCACAATGCTTTGCTGTAGTAGCTCCTAGCCTGAGATTCTTATAGTCAGCCAACAAGCATGCTGGTCACACTCTGATGCCTTGTCTACACTGGCAAATTTCTGTGCAGTAAAGCAGTTTTCTGTGGTGTAACTCCTGAGGTGTACACATTGCCAAACCATTTAGTGTGCAGAAACTGCGCAGTTGCAGCGCTGTAAAAAATCCACCCCAATGAGAGGCATTAGAGATTTCCGTGCTGGGGCTGCAGCTCTGCGGTGCCAGTGTAGACACTGCTCAATTACAGCACTGCGGTTGGCCTCCAGGAGGTGTCCCACAATGCCTGTTCTCGCCTCTCTGGTCATCGGTTTGAACTCTACTGCCCTGCCCGTAGGTGACCAATCATGATCCCTACCCCTTAAATTCCTTGGGAATTTTGAAAGTCCCCTTCCTATTTTCTTGGTGACATGTGCAGTGGTTTCAGTGCATCTTTCCAGTGACCATGTCTGCTCAATGCACCAGGCGATCTCCTGCTTGGAGCAATGCTGAGCTGCATTTGGAGAGAGGAGGCTGTCCAGTCCCAGCTGCACTCCAGCTGTAGGAATTATGATACCCGCAGACAGATTTCACGATGCATGACAGAAAGGGGCCATGCTGGGACACACTGCAAGGCAGAGTCAAAGTGAAGAAGCTGCCGAATGCCTACCCCAAGCTGCCAGTTCTACAAAAATCTCGACACAATGCTCAGTGGCATCCCCACCTCCACTCTGAAGACCACTGTGGATACTTGGGTGACTCGCGTGCTAGTTGAGAGTGGATCAAGCCAGGAGAAGGAAATCTTGGACGAGTATGTGGAGGGGAACACAAAGGCAGAGGACGACTTGGAGGTCAGAGATGCATGTGGCCAAGAGCTCTCCTCTACCCAGGAGGGGGCTAGTCAGTCACAACAGGCAGAGCTCGGTGAAGTGAAAACAGGAGAGGAGGCCCCCTGGTAAGTGGGTTTGATTTGGGGAATTTCTGAAGCGAGTTGTTGGTGGCAGGAGGGTTGCATAAAGCAGGGTTCTGGCTATATGATGCATGTACCACCACATGCCTCATCTAAGCGGTGGAACAGGGCGTTGAGTAACTCCCTCACTTCATGGGAATCTGCCTCAGATCTCCACGAAACTCTCAAGGAGATACTGTCCAATCCACTGTCAGAGGTTCTTTGGCAGAGCTGCTTTGTTTCTTGCCCCATAAAGGGTAACTTTCCTGTGCCACTCTGCCATCGTGGCAGGGTGGGGACCATCGCTGCACACAGGCAAGCTGCATGAGGGCCAGAACAGAAGCCACAGTTTTGGAGAAGACCATCCCTTGATTCCCTGCTCATCCTCAGTAGTGAGATATCCTCCATAATGAACACAGTCCATGGAAAATGTGGGGACAGTAATAAATAAGTCCCCCCCAGTTCTGGCTCTGCCCAAGAGCCACATGCACAGTATGGTCCTGGAACACTGATTTCCCCTGCCCCTGTGGTTATTAATGTGAATAGTGGCTGTGTTTTAAATCACTGAATCCGTGGTCTGTGGGTTGCAAACAATACTGCTCCTGTAAAAGTTTTGGCTTCACAGATATGACCTTGGGAGCCCAGCCTCCCTCTTTGTTATTGCCGACTGAAGGGCTGTACGGAATTAGAAAGTAGCCACGAAAAGCTAAAGAGGACTTTCTGCATGATGTCGAGATACACTCCCAAAAACAAGAATTGAAGGAGTGATGGGATAGCGAGAAGAGGGACTAAAAGGAGGATGCCATATGCCAGAATGAATCCACGGAGCAGCTCTTAAACATTATGGAGCGCCAAGAGTACATGCTCCAGGTGCTGCTAACACTGCAAACTGGGCAGCTCTGCGCCCAGCTCACCTGCAGCCACTGTCGCAAAACTCTTTCTCACATGGCCCCCACACACTGCCAACACACCCATATCAATCTCCTGGCTCCAGTCTGTACCCGCTGCATTCCACTCCAGCCCTGTGGACTCCCAGTAGGCACTGCACTCAACACCCATTTAGCCCTGCTGACGAACAGTATCCGTGGCACTGTACTTCAAAGGACAAAGTTGCATATGATACTGAGACATACACAAATCTTTAACTGTCCCAGGACCCCACCTCCTCCTGGGACCCCCCCTTCCCCCACAGTAATGATGTGTTTTTTCGTTTGTCTCTCTCCTCCGGTTTTTGTTGTTTAATAAAAGAATTACTTTGGTTTGAAAGCAATCTTTATTCCGTTAATTGAAAGCAAAGCACATCCCAGCTTATTAACTGAGGTAAATATACCCTTTCCTGCAAAGACTGCATTGAGTTGGTTTACAGTAAAACAAATTTATTAACAAAATATACATAAGATTAAGTGATGCGAAGTAAAAAGGAATGATAGAAAGGTTACAAGCAAATAAGCAAAAACATGGAAGTCTAAAAGTCTAAAATTTAATTTAGCAAGCTACAGGCTCTGTTCAAGATGGTTTCTCACAAATCTTCTTTCTCCCCATCCATGACTTACTTTCTCACAGTCCAGGACCTTCCACAAAAGTACAAGTGGCAGGTTTCCCTTATCTTCCTAGCTAAAAGATCTTTGTCTGAGCAAGTTTCTCACCTGTATTCAGAGATAGAGACCTCAACCCCCTCTTTGGTTGAATGCCCCAACTTTTTCAGCTTGCAAGAGTCTTATTTCCTTGTCTGTCTGATAATGGATGCTCAAAGATATCTCTGCTTATATTTTCTAGAATTTAATTGCTCTATTTCAAGAGTACAGAGTTCTGAATTTACATAGAAGACAGATAGATAGCTGCCTCCTTTCCTGTCTGGGAGGGAAACTGTTTCTCCCTGTTTAGCTACAGACTTAAAAACCTATAATTAAGAATCTGTATTTTCTTGTATAGTGTTAATCTTTCACAATATTAATGTCCATCCCCTCTTCTCTTAGCTTTCAGAAAAGACCTCACACTGTACACTTTTATAATATGAATATTGAATACAATCAGTTGATTCAATTGATTTATCACTTGAGGTTCAGACCTCCCATCTTTATTGACCAGAAAACCTTTTAAATGGATT
Source organism: Sternotherus odoratus (assembly GCA_032164245.1). NCBI lineage: Eukaryota > Metazoa > Chordata > Testudines > Kinosternidae > Sternotherus > Sternotherus odoratus. The sequence continues at coordinate 277,654,996 of JAVMKO010000001.1, read as the reverse complement.
CTTCTGAGGGTTACCCCTAAAAGTTAAGAATATTCAAACTCTGGGGAAGGCAAGTCTGGTGGTGAAGAGAGCTCCATGCTTTTTCTTTCTCACTTGTGTTTGCTGAAATGCAAATTGTTGTTTTCTGCCATCTCTTCTCCCTGCTGTCTTGATGGTCTTGTTTACTGCTTTATATGTAAATTGAGGTAAACACAAATTCCTTTGTTTAGGACAGACACATTTAACACTCCAACATACCTGTTTCCACACACATTAGTCATAATTCCAAGCATATATTCATAACTTAACACATCATGCACATAAATCACACACAAACATTATTCACCAGTAAGTTATTAGTTTACAAATGATACCTCACAAGGCATATTTTGTACAAAGATTATTACTGGTGTGTGTAGGGTGTGAATATAGAGTCACAGTACATGAATCTGCCATCTCCCAGCACTTTACCATCCCTGCTGGCAACTAGCCCCTCTGCTACTTTATTCAGTAATACTGAATTGCTCCACTTTAAAAGCCTTGTGAGTATGAACCCCATCCAGACAACACAATGCAACTGATATCATATGTAGGCTATCCAGAGGAGCTTTCTTAATCAGAGCTGTTTGTGATATAATCTTGACAGGGTGTCTTTGTGTATGTCAGTCTGTTCCCTTTCTTTTGCGAATGGTAATACAAGCTACATTAATACCACAATGACACTGCAACCAAAGTTCTTCTGCTGTCATCTATGCTGATCATGTGGTACATTAAATAATTACTGTCATTTTTAGACAGTCATTGAGTTTGCTGTGCTATCATCTCATCTTAGACCATTAGATTGTAAAGGCAGAGCCATATCCTCTACTTGCTCTAAAATATTTTTGATATCGAAACTTTAATATCCTTAGCACACACTGGGCAATTAAGAGGCTGAAGTTTATTTTGCCAGCCTATAGCTGTATTCTTAGTTACTTCCATGAAATGTTGCTTAAGGGCCTGATTCTGGAAAGCATCCCTTGTCAGCACAGCACTTAAGCAGGTGCTTACTTTTAAAGATGGACTTGCTACAGTGCTTTGCAGAATCAGCACCTAAAGGAGTGGACTTGTGCAGGTGCATAATTTTGGTCCATTATATCATACCATAATGACATCAAAGGGAAGAATATTAATTATGTTGCACAGAATGAATTTTGCTCTTGTTATCCTAGCCTACTGGCTACTAGTCTTTTGTACATATGATGTCTTATTTTAGGTCTAAAAAGTCAAGTACTTTTTGAGATGGTGTCTCTTTAAAAGGAGATGTAGTGAAACACTTTAATTAGCAGACCCATTTATTTCATTTATTTATTTAATTTCTTCAGCAAATTGGTATCGTGGGGATATACTGTTGTATTCTTCAGATAAGAATGTAAGATGTCTAGAAAGAATTTTGCAATTAAGGCAAGGGGTCTTAAAACATCTGAGTTAAATTTTTTACTCTACCATAGACTTCCTGTGTGACCTAGGGCAACCAACAGACTCCCTTCTTCTGTAGAATGGGAAGAATAATACATCCTTTCTCCCACCCTTTTCTGTCTGGTCTATTTTGGCCTCACTCCTGCAAAGAATTAAGGACATGTTTAACTTTACACATCTAGTGGTCCTATTAAACTTAAGAGGCAACTCCTGGTGAATACTTGTCACATGCATATATCTTTGTAAGCTTGTGGCTTTAGACAGTGTGAACAGTCAGACCAGAAGGGTACAGGAGAGTGCTGGAAGGCAGGTATATCAGCCTCAGGATGTGTCCGTCCCTGTTCCCTAGATAGCCAAACAAAGGCTACTCCAGGCCAATCAAGACACCTGGGACCAATTAAAAAGCTTCTAGAAGGCAGTAGAAGTAGCTAGCCTAATTGGGACACCTGAAACCAATCAGGGGCTGGCTGAAACCAGTTAAAAACCTCCCAGTTAGTCATGTGGGGGTGTGGATGTCAGGAGCTGTGGGAGGAAGTTGTGCTGTTGGTGAGACTGAGTGATAGACACCAGATCATACGGAAGGAGGAGGCCTGAGGTAAGTGTGAAGCTAGGAAGAGGGAACCTTGGGGAAGTGGCCCAGGGAATCAAAGCAGCATTAGTGGTGGAGGAAAAGCCACCAACAGCTGCTACCATTAAGGTCCCTGGGCTGGAACCCGGAGTAGAGGGCAGGCCCAGGTTCCCCCCATCTCCCTCCATACTCTACAGAAATTCTTTTGAGAGGAGAAGTGAGACTCAATTCATTCAGGAGGCTGAACTGTGCTTACTGAGCTCTACAGAGCAACAAAGACTGTGGGGTTTTCCACCTTCCATACTGGTCTATGATGAAGGTAACTCACTAGACAATGACCCTTGCCAATTATACTGAAAATGGGAGGTCACTCTGAGGCCTAGATGAGTTTCTGAGGCCCCTAAATCTGCCAGGAAGCAGAGGACCACAAGTACAGACTCGGAGCTTTGTACAACAGTAAGCTCTTTGAGTAAGCTCTAGGCAATTTCAAAAAACATTTCCATTTTTTTTCTAAGTGGGACATTTTTCAAAACTAAGCTTTTCTCACAAACTGTTTTAGTTTCAACAAATCAGCTTCTGACTGAAAAATGTTTAGTCACAAAATTCCTGATCTCTATTAGAGACAATGAACTCTGTCACCGAATAACAGCAAAACTTTTGTCTATCAATATTGAAAGAAAAAAACAAGTTTATTTACTAACACTTTAACAGTCACTCTCTAGATAGGGCTCTTTGCTTCATTACAACGGTAGGCCAAAGCATGGATATCATGAGTTTCTCCTTTGTTCGGGAGAAACCTATAAAATACTGATTGCTAGATTTTTCTTTCACAGGTATTCATATAAAAGGTTTTCATTATGCTGGTAAAATTCATTTGGTATATAAAAATGTTTGCTTAGTGGATCTACTGCTTTCAAAGGAATTATGTATATTATGTTTTGCTGCACTCTCTGGTATGCTGAAAGTTTAATCTTGTAACTGGAGTAGTTCTCTGTGTGTGTGTTTGTGTGTGTATAGATATAAAGACCTCTAGTAAATTGTATTCTTTTAAACTTATTTAGCAAATTTTAAAATATTGTATCACTTCATTGGATCTAGTTTGAGTGCAGTAAAGGCATTTACCCACAATTTATAAAATCCACATACAAGATGGAATTATTAATTTTAATTAGTCAATAATTCTGATGCTTGGACTGATGGTGGAAGTGCATAAACTTTTTCCATTTTAAATATCAGACTTTCTAACAGCTTGAGTTATAAGTCACTTAAGTGTGGTCACCAAGTAGACAACATTGCTGGTATTACACAATTAAGTTTCTGAATCTGATACTTGGTTACTAGCATTAGTCTGCAGTAACCAAAAGCACTCCTCTATTCAGAACCTACCACTATTGTAATAATCCTTGTACAAAATATGCCTTTTTAGGTATCATTTGAAAACTAAGAACATTATGTGTAAAGTTATGAATTCCCCCCTGTATGATGATGATAGCACATGTTCAAACCCACAGAGCCCTGACTAGGCAAAAATTGTTAATGGGTCTATCCTAAAAAAAGGAATGTGTGTGTACCTGTTTACTACTTTAAATGTAAGTAGTAAACAGAGTCCTTGAGACAACAAGAGCGGGAAATGGCAGGAGACCAGACAAATCCGCATTTCCTCACATACATGGGAGAAGAAGGATCATGGAACCACCTTCACATCCAGACTCCATGTTGCCATCTTTACTGTTTGCCCCTCAAAGCAAAGTTTATTCAATCTTCAGAAGAATCTACTACAGAGGGTAACCGGACTATAACAATGGGGGACAAAAACACCTCAAGGCTTCTCTCCCTATCTCTCTTTCTCTCCATCTCTCTCCATTCAAGAACACAAGAGTCACTGAAGAAGAAAAAGAAGATATTTTGATGACAGGATAATCACATAAGAGAACCCAAACAACAATTCAAAGTTGAATTCTTTAACCAGATGCTAGATTGTTCAATACAGTCAGTTAAATAATGATTCATGAAGTTCAAGGAACACAGCAGTATATGTGGGATGTTGTGTAATATTCCAAAACTCCTCACTGTTCCTGAAGAACACCTACACCAGCCATGCAGGGCACTAGAGACATTGTTGGCACATGATGACATGCGCAATATTGATGGGAGTGATTTAGGTGATGAACTGAAAGCCCTTTCAATATACATTTCAGCACTATCTACTCCAAAGGCTGTTCTGGAATATATATGCATAAATAAGATGACCACCCTCTTTCCAAATGCTTTTGTTGCTCTGTGCATACTTCTAACACTTCCTGCAACAGTTGCCAGTGGAGAATGCAGCTTCTCCAAGCTGAAGTTAATAAAAACACATCTATGCTCCACAATGACACAGGAAAGCCTAGTCAGCCTTGCAACCATCTCAATAGAAAATGAGCTAGCCCAGACTGTGAACCTTCAGGAAGCAGTTCAAATCTTTGCAACCAAGAAGGCATGGTAAGCACCACTTTGATTATTCAAACAGATAAAAGTGCTAGTGTTTACTATGTAGACAAGAAAAGTTACATTTGCTGTTAAGGCGTTTGAAAGTTAAGTGTTACTTAAAATTTTTGAATATGACATTTTAATTTGTTTGTTCTCCTTTATTGGGGGAGAGCAGTACCATGAGAGCAGTAGAACAGGAAGAAGGCAGAATTGAGACCTTTCAAAGTTTTGGCCCATGCAAGGGGGCATGGGAGCATCATTTAAGCTCTTTGCCTCAGGTGCCAAAATGCTGTGAGCTGGCCCTATTATTTGATAATGAATAAGCCATATGAAGCTAGTCTTTGAGGGTCTGCCCAGGGCTGTTCTTCATTGTGCAGTAGAGTGAGAAGCCATCTTCACTGCTGTTTTTTATCAGGATCAGTCTTGTTGAAGAAACAAAACAAGATAAGTCTTTATCACTGGATTAGCAAGACCTTTGTAGGGTATTTGAGGAGTGAAGATCATTCTGCTCTGATTTTCAGCATGCACCATATTTCATGGCATTATTTATCAATAAAAAGGTCAGTGCTTTTATGAGCATAGTCAACATTCTGATGAATGGGCTTGGTATGTGAAATCCCTGAAGGCCATTCTTTGAGCTGTCAGATTAAACAATAGCAATCTCTAAAGGGGAAAAAAGGCCAATCCTGTTGAAGAAAATAAATTTCTGTTGAAGAAAATAAAATCCTTTCTCCAGTCTGAAGGATGCCAAGGTAAACCAGGGACATTAATTAAAAACAAGTCAATTTACCTTATGGCAATTATGAATGTTTCCCTGATATTGCTAATTATTATGGATGGTTTTGGTTTACAATAAAAGCTTTTTTCCATATAATCCATCTTCTCTTTCCTGTTTCACATAATGATGTTAGAAGATAATAACCTGATCTGACTGCTATTTTTGTAATAGTTGATTATGGAAAACTATATGGATTTATGGGAGTCTTGCCTAGGTAAGGACTATGACTTTGGTCTTTGAGACTTGGGCAACTAACTCCAAAGGCTTGTATTTTTTTTTAACTTACCGGTAAGTATTTTTGAGACTTGTCTTTGTCCTAAGTGAAAAGATGAAGATTTAGCAAAACCCTGAAATCAAAGAAACCAAAATAAAACTCCATCACCCATGCAAAATGCTCTTTTGAAAATACTTCTTGCCTTAGCTCAGTAAGATAAGAAGCATTGCCCACTTAGCATGAAACAAATGTGTTTGGAAGGATGGGGTCAAATTATTCCTCCTATGAAAAATTAATGGGAAAAGAAAAATCCTTGAGAATGTCCTCAAGGAAACAAGACAGACAATGTGAGGGAGGAAAGTATTATTTCCATTTTACAGATGAGTAATGGAGGCTCAAAGATTTTTATTAGGAACTGGTGATTTTGGATACCTCAATATTTAGTTGCCCGGATGGAGACTCTTTAAAGGATCCGAATCATTCAGAGAATGGGTGTTCAGCACTTTCTGAGAATCAGGCCCCTTTTGAGGTGACTTGAGCTTAGCACCTGAAAACTGAGGCATCTAGAATCACTAATCAATTTTGAAAAATCTTGGCTTTAAGTGGCTTGCCCAAGATCACACAGGAAGCATTGACAGAGCTGAAATTGAACCCAGTCCCGTGCCATAATCACAAACCATCTCTCCCGTCTCATCCCAAAAAAGTGAGAGTTGGTGGCACTGGGCTGCTTCTTGTTTGCTAGGAAAATAATTCAGGTTTCTGGTCCAAATTTAAAATTCAGTTTTCTCTCAGATAACACTGTTAACAGACGCTATGATATACTGCATACAACTTGAAGTATTAATTTTATTTATACTGCAGTAACATGTCTACAGTAATACCTTTTGTACATTCATACTGCTTGTGCATGGTCAGTTGCTCAAGATCAGTCCAATGAGAGGAAGGATGACCCAGTCTTTAGGACACTAGCCTAGGTCCTCGGATGAAGACCTGGGTTCAAGTGACTGTTTTGCCATAGACTTCCTGAGTGACCTTGGGTAAGTCACTTATCCATTCTGTGCCTCAGTTCCCCATCTGATTTTAAAAAATGGGGACAACAGTACTTCTTGACTACAGAGGGGTGTTTGGGGCTAAATATATTAAAGATTATGAGGTGCTGCTCAGATACTGCAATACAGACGGTTCCCGAGTTATGTAAACCTGATGTATGCAAATCTGAGTTTATGGAAAAAGTTCTGTAAGCTAGAAATAGGAGTTTGGGGATTTCTTGCATGTAGTGGTCAGAGATACGTTTCCAACTTATGCAAAATTTGAGTTACGCAAGGCGTTCCAAAATGGAACACCCGCGTAAGTCAGGGAGCGTCTGTAACGGGGGGGGGGGAGATATAAATACCTAATATAGATAGAAGATTGGATACATTTCAGTGTACACCAGTCAGGCAATGGCTGTTGGTAGTAACGGAACAAAAAAGACTGGGAATCCTTGTTGTCCTACTTCTATAGACAGCAGGGTGCCCCAGGAAATTTTCACGTGATATGCACAACAGAACCACTCTTGCTTTTTAACTGTAGCCTGGCACCACTCAGATTTGGCCTGGCCTACACCTCTGTTGCCAGGGACAGGTGGCTGGGCCAAATTTCAGTGAGTAGTGGCGTGACTTGGCCCTTTCAAATGGAAAGGGGACTGGGGCAAACTGCCCCCTTGGGTAGCCTGGGTCTAACAGTGTATATAATGTGCATGCAGCTGCAGGCACCACTAATAGACGGCATCAGTTTCAGCTAGTGTTACTGACATTGTGCTGGCAAGGGCATGTCACTTTAAATGAGCAAAACAGAAAGAAAGAAAAGATAAAATTTACTTCCCTCCCCCCTTAAACTGATATAAGAAGTTCTGTAATGCCTAGGCACATCTGGCATTGATTTCACTTTCACTGTTGTGTACTGTCAATTTGAAGTTACGTTACTGTTCTCTCCATGGGGAGCAATGACAATAGAATAGGAGCCCCAAGTGCCTAGACACTGCAAAACAATCAAACTCCGGGAAACGCCAATTATACTTTTTCTTTTTTCTTTTTCATTTACAGACCTGTGTGCTAATTCACGGATATGAAACTGTCAGCCCAGCTGGTGTTGCAGCAGCGACATGAGACCTCTTACACAGACAAAGCTTCCCCAAAAGAACAAAAACCAAACTAGGGTTTTTAACTGGCACTTGGTGCACCTAGGAAATTCAGTCTGCTGGAACCTGAACCTAGATGTAGCTATTAAAAATGCATAGGGCTGACATGTATCCTTCAGGCATAACTCCACATGGGGCAGGGAGAAGGGGTGTGGACTGCACAGTCCAAGCCTCCTTGACTTGCCTGTTGCATGTGAGGGGGTTGATTGATGCTGTGGAATTGACAGTTTTATGCTGGTGCAACTTCACTGAAATCAATGGGGCTGAGTGGAAATAGGCAGGGGAAGAAAGAGCTTTGTGGGAATAAGGGGACTTGGGAAAGGGAGAAGGGGGCATAAATTGAGGGGGGTTCCCAGGGGTGGAGGCTAAGAAAGGGGAATGGATAGGAAAGGGACAGAAATATTGATGACGGATGGAAGCAGGGAGACTGAGACGAAGAGACTAAACTTGAGGCTCTTGGAGGAGATGATGCACTCCACACAGCATCTCCCTAGGTACAGCTGGAAGAAGATGGGCTTGGGGCCAACAGACTGAAATGGAGGACGCGGAACCTGAAAGTGGAGCAAAGAAACTGGAGAGGCGGAGGGAGATTGAACAAGGGAAAAGCTGGAGGGGGTATAGACACAGGAGAGTAGGGGAAAGTGTGTGAGACTGGCCTAACCTGGGTAAAGAGGGAGAGAACACCGTGCAGTGGGAAAGAGAAAGATGGAGGGAGAGGTTCAAAAATGGCTTTCAAATGAAACCTAAAACTTGAGAGAACCTTAGAAGCACAGACTTAATATTCCAATTAACCAAGCTGCAGGGGGGCAGGCAGCATCATTTAAATTAACCTGGTAATTTGGGCACCAACTTCTTCTGGCGCCGGTGAATGCTTGACCCCACTCTGCCCCTGGCCTCTCCCCAGCTCCACCCCTGCTCCATCCCCTCCCGCTCCCTTTCCAACCCCTTCCCCAAAGTTCCCATGCCAACTCAGCCCCCTCCCTACCCTTATTCAACTCTTTCCCCAAATCCCTGCCCTGGCCCTGCCTCTTCCCTGCCTCCTCCCCTGAGCGTGCCATGTTCCTGTTCCTCCCCCCCCCCTCCAGTGCTCGCTACAACTGTTTGACGGTGGCAAGTGCTGGGAGGTAGGCAGAGAAGCGGGTACGTGGTGCACTGGGAGGAGGCAGAGGAGAAGTTGAGGCAGGGAGGTGGGGAGCTTGGCTGCCGGTGGGTGCAGAGCACTCACTAATTTTTCCGTGTGGGTGCTCCAGCCCCAGAGCTCCCATGGAGTTGACGCCTAAGACTCCCATTACTCAGTGGGAATCATGCATGTGCTTCTTTGAAAACTTCTCCCCCTCCAAGAGATTGACTATATCCATTGATCCCTCTTTGCCACTGTAGTAAGGACCTGTAGAACTCTGGTCCAACCTATGCATCAGACCTAGTTTCTTACCTAATACCTATGTCCCTCTTCTCTAACGAGGCTACCAACATAAACTCACCCCAGTATCTGAAAACCAAGCTGGGTCTTGTATGGTTCACGTGTCACTAACACTAATATAGATTCTGCAGCCCACATCTTGTCCCCAACTGAACCTGTCAACTTCCTGTGTTCATGAGAGTTGTAAGTGGAGCTGAGTGAAACTGTTTGACCAAAACTCTTTAAGTTCCACACTATGGTGTCATGAGAATATACTGCTGGCCATCTCCAGTCCTGAAACAAAATGAAATGCCTTTTTTCAGCCCTACAAAGAATGTTAAGCCATTTACATTCCCAATCACATTACAGTCACCTGTACTACAGCCTCGCTTTCAGCTTTTCAAGTAGGGAAAATTGCATATTCTTTAGTGCATGTACTTGTAAGTAATTTTCAAGGTAATAGGCACCAGTGTTACAGCGAGCGCACCTGTAAGTCAACTATTTTCTCACCCTGCTTATCTAACAGAGGCATTATTGACTGAGAACATGAATTCTTCTAGCACATCGTTCAACTTTGAGGGGACATGGCATTGCACTATACATTGAAATGTCCTGGCAGAACAAAGCACATTGAATAGTACAAGGGCTTGAGAACTTTCTATGCATTTTTACTGCCATTTCATTTGATAGTAGTTCATAGCCAACAAATACATATCGGGACAATTTCTGCTCAACTCCACACTGGTTCACTCTGGGGTAAGTGGAATTGCTCCTGATTTACACTTGTCAGAATGATGGCGAGATCAGAATTAAGCCCGTTGTTTCAGAGAGCATGCATCTCTGAGGAAGTAGATGGTTGGTCCTTGGGGCTCGTAATGAGAAACCAAACCTCCCTGCTTTAGTTCGCTGTTTGAATTACATTGATAATGACTAAAAGTCATTGCTGTTTGATAGTTGTTTAGCTGCTCTGAAATGAGTGGATGGTTTCAGTTCAGTTTCCTGCTCTGAATCAAGGTGAAGAGTCCAGACTGCTGGCAGAGCAACATTGCATTGTGGGTAGGCAGCAGCCACACTTGACATATTTGTTGATAGTTGGCAGTTAATCATATTGTTTCTAAAGCATCATCTGTGGAACTGCCAAAGAATCAATGCATTCTGTTAAGATTCCTACAGGGGACAGGTCCATTTGAAGGGAAAACAGTCTAGGTACCTGTCTGTAAAAATAGTAGGGGCTTTTAAATTCAGTATTGTGAGTCTTGAGTCCCTATTCTTCTGTCACTAAAGTGACATGTAAATTGGACTTTGTCACTCAGATTCTCATGGGAGTCAAGGGCATGGCCCCAAACGGAGTGGGATTTGACAATAAATAAAATAACAAGACTCCCTCTAAATACTCAAATCCCCACAATGCAGTAATGGTCAAAGCTGACCCCAGGTAGCTCTAATTTGCATAGCACACAGGGTCTGTATCTCTGTGAAACCCACCAGAGTGCAGGACCGCTCCTAAACCTGGCAACCCCTCTGTGTATTGAGCACTCACTGAAGTCAATGAGAGTTCTGCAGGAATGGGCCCCATATGAGTCAGGATTACGGGATTGGGTTTTACTGTTGTGTTCATTTTTTATTTTTTCATTTAATATTTTATGATTTAGAAGGGAAGACCAATAGGAGACTTGGGTATTTATTGATTCTTCAGCCAAAGGCTAAATAAATATGTATATAAAATTTAAAAATTAATGTTTGCATTATCTGATGGCCTGCAACAAGATAGCAGCAGGCCCACCTTTGGGATGTGATCTCATCAAAAGTTGTAAATTAAGGTTCAAAACCAATGGTGGAACTCTTTTTATTTTAGCTGATGGATGCCTTTTTATTTTGGAAAGTTGTTTGCTCTTTTTTGCGTAGACAAGTGTGGTTGCTTGGGTATGTCTGATTCTGTGTATTGGTATAGATCTGACTTGCTAAGTTTAAAGGGAATCTATAATACCAATTACAGGGTGCGAATCAACCCTGTGCAGAGAGCCCAGGATCATTAAAATCCCAATCAAGATCTCTCGGGGGAGAGAGGCTTCAGTGGGATTTAAATGGTGCATTGGCCTTGAGCTACATCTTCAGCCGGTGTAAATCAGAGCAGCTCCACTAGCTTCACCAACTAACACTACCTGAGGATCTGTCCCTTTTAATATTTCCACCCCTTTTTCCATGCTCAATGTCTTTCCTCCTTTTCCTGAGGTTGGGTTTTTGGAGGACTTTAGCTATTCATATATCACTGAAATACAATCTCTTTCATGCAATTTACCCTAAAAGTAGCCTGACAATCTTTTCCCCCCTGCCTGAGCCTCCTGACCTGGCTAAGTGGAAGACTGCACATGGTGATGTCACAAAAAGGGGAGGGCCTGTTAGGCTTTGTTGTAAATCTTCACTGAGCATGCTGGGAAATGGTTTTTCAACCACAATTTTTTTATTTCCCAACCGCCCTACCAATTAAGCAATGCTCATGGTCTCCAGTGAGCACTGCATATGTCCACGCCAAGCTTAGCACTTCAAATAAGGGGGTTATAATGTCTTTTCCTTTGCCCCACAATCTCACATAATTGGAGCTGGGTGAATAATACCCACTGAATATTTTATTCCATTTTCCCTCAACTATTTAATAAACTTATTAATGAATATGTTTGCAGGTTATTTGACCAGCTGTAAAAGATCAGTGAATGAAAAATAGGTATCAAATAACTTGCTGAAATAATTATAAAATCTGTTGAATACATTATTATTTTCTTTGGCTAGCACTATACAGAGCCAAAATTTTTGCACATGCACAAAATCACTTTTAGGTAGGTATCCAGACAGAAAAATATTGCCCCCCAAAACCGACAGTTTGAGACAATTATCAGCATGTGAAAACAAGGGATTATAATGGAAATTTCAGAAATGCACTTAGCAGGAAGAGTTGCTACTGTTCCCTATGTTCTTGTCATAAACTATTGCATATTGTACAGCTGAATAAATGGTGTCAAACAGGCCCTTTGCTATGTCTGATCAGTGTTGGGATATGCTTTTCCTGACTTCGCCTTCTCTTGGGAGAATATATTCTGAAAATGGGCATGGATTCCAGATACCGTGGGGCTGGGGCCATCATACAGGAGGTAGGATAGTCGAGAGGTGACATCTAAGGAACCCATCTTCCTGGCTTTCCATTACTGGGTTCTTGGTGCAGTAGTTGTATTGCTGTATACTCCTACCTCACCCAGTAGCTCTCTTTTACTAGTAAATATTTGGGAAGAATATTCTTCTACTTCAGAGGCCAATATTAAAATACACTCTGCAAATGGCATGCATTGGCTATAGAAATAAGAACATGTGATGAACCTCTTCCCCATTTTATGTATCTGGAGAAAAAATTGTATCCTTGAGGTTGAACCTCGTATTAAAAGAAATAAAAGTATAGAAGTAAAATAATTCATATTGCGATATTTATGTAGTATGAAAACTCAAATTTAGCCAAAATTTATACACAAAACAAAACTATGAAAATATCTGAAGTCATTACCTTAGAATATAATATACAAGGAGTATCTGCATCAACCAAGTATTAAAAACAAAACAAACCCAGAGAAGCTGAATAGCAATTCTACCAAAGCAGGGAAGAAATACTAGAATACTATCAATGGATTGCAATGTATGACGTGGGGGAGACGTGGGGGTGTTAAAATGTGAGTCGGGGTTGGTCGAGGGGTAAGTGAGGTGGGGGTGTCGGGTTTGGTCGGGGGGGTGAGGTGGGGGTGTCAGGTTTGCTCTCTGCCCCCATCCAACGGACCCCGCACTCGCTCAGCTGTCTTCCCCCTCCCCACCTCCGACTGACCCGAGCAACGCCGGGTATTTTCGCTAGTACAGGATAAAAAATGTATACCCAGCAAATATATTTATTAGTGCATATTATATAATAGCCTGTCAGCCATAAGGTCCTAAGGTGAAGGACTTCTTTGAAATTAAACAAAATCACTTATTACTCAGTAAAGTATAATTTTTAATATAATATATATTGTATATTAGTATAATCACTTATTACTCAGTAAAGATAATTTTTAATGGATTACAATACTACTGCCCCTTTATGGGCTGAGGTCCTAAAAAGCCTGAATTGCAGTCATGGAAAGATTTCCCTGGTTCAGTCCTGTGGAAGAGAGTGGTAAGATTGTCCCCCTGAGGACCTGCTTTGCAAACCCAAACATAGGAGTGGGAAGAGTGTGTTGGGCACGGAGCTGAACCATGCTTCCAGCTCCTGGAGCAGCCAGGACCGTGACGGCACAAAGGTGGCCTTAGTTCTTCCTCCTACGAGTTGTGTGCTGTACCCCTTAGAGATGCAGCATAGAATCACTCCCTGTATTTCTGTTCTGTTTCCAGTTCTAGGACCCAGTTCAGGACAACTGTGAAATAGGTGCTTAATGTATCTCTAATCACCCGCTTAACCTTTGATGTGTACTGAAGTCCGACTGACTCAAGCTTAGCCTGATTGTGTCTGTACCTTAATGCGTAGTCTAGGTAGCAATCAAGCATTCACTCCATGCTACAGTTTCTGAGAATCACTGAACTCCTTTCCTCCCTCTTCACTTCCAGGAGAACGAAGGTATTTTCCTTCAGAATAATTCTTGGTGAATTTTGATGTTGGATCACCACTGAGTGATTTCTAAAACCTTGCCTTGTTTTAATAACTGCTTGAGTTGCCTCCCTGTTCCAAAGCAGATTGATCAAATACTGTCAGGTGTCTCTGAAATAAAAAATTATATTCAGGTTACTGACATTGCAGCACAATCTACCCCACCTTATTAGCTGGCTGTGAGGTGCAGAGTGAAGGCAAGAGTCTTCTCCTCTCTATGAGACAGTATTTGGGAAAGATATTGCAGCACTAACTTAATGTCAACAATATATGGTTGGCTTTGTAACACTGGAGTTAATATTTAAATCTGGGTGAATAACAGGCTTTTGTTCATTGGCAGTTATTAAAAATAAAAATATAGGTTTGGGTTGAATTGAAAGTGAAAAATTAGCAGAAAAGTTGAAAAAAGTCATTTTGATTTTGAGCCTTTACATTTTTAACAAATAAAATTAAAGAAAAATTTGAAATGAAATTGTTTCAAATAGAAGACTTGACACATTTCATTTAAAAAGTCAGAACAAAACATTTAACTTTTTCAGATTTTTTTTTTATTTTTTTTTATTTGGTCAAGACAACTTGGTGAAATCAACATGAATTCACAAAATATTTTGGTAATACTGAATATGTATTTTTTTGCCAGAAATGTTTTGATTGAAATATTTTGCCCTGCTCTGCTAATATTCAGAAAGTCACTTGTGGTGCTGTTCTAGATGTTACTTCTGATACCCAGGCAATCTTCTTCAAGAGCCACTGTGCAATCTTGGTAAAGAGGCTGAAGGCACACACTAAGTAGTAAGGTGCTAAAACAAGACAAATGAATCTAGACTCCACCAAATAAGTGAGTGCTAATGAAATGGTAGGATGATAGCGCTATAGTTACCTGCTTTGATGTTTGGTGGCTATGTTAAGCGCAATGAGAGATCTGTAACATTTAATAACTGCTCAGGAGATGGGTTGCCTGGAGACACTTCTGTTGAATGCATGATTGCTCAATTCAGTGTATTCATCTGGAAGTGTCTAGTTCACATTGGGCAAACTCAGAGCTTTAATGGACTCCTATCATCTCATTATCATAGCCATTCCCATACCAGCAATTTGACCCCTATTTTTACAGGATGAAATTCACCCCATAAACCTGGATACTTGAGCTCTGTGTTAATGAGGGAAAGAGGGTATGAGGAGACAAAATTCACTCTCAACTCGGAGCCACAGTGTGGTGCTGCTGTTGAGCTATCACCCTGGCTATATCTCCAACCCATAGGCTGGTATAACACTCACAGATCCACATGTACTTATTGTGTGGGGCTGAAGGAAATATCTATGGGTGGATCTGTGGCTACGTGCCTTCTCCACCCAACCCCAGCAGCCAGAGATTTTCACTGCTTTCCCTGGATAGGAATTGAGGGATTTTTATTCTGTGGTCAGGAGGAAGAAGAACTGATACAAAGATGTGTTAAGATACTACATTGTTGATGAGGGCAGTATCCATACTTATAGAGCACAGAATGAGATAGGATTCAATTCAGGGCAGAATGAAGAATCCTCATCAATGCTCCTCCGTATCTACCTGGTTTGCAAATAATGGAACTGTGAGCCCGTCAATGAAACCAAAGGGTTAATGTAGTGAACACTGGAGCTCAACTCTTGTTCCATATAT
The DNA here is from genome assembly GCA_032164245.1 of Sternotherus odoratus. Classification (NCBI taxonomy): domain Eukaryota; kingdom Metazoa; phylum Chordata; order Testudines; family Kinosternidae; genus Sternotherus; species Sternotherus odoratus. The sequence goes on along the minus strand of JAVMKO010000001.1, from coordinate 277,639,638 downwards.
CCATTACAAATGGATGCCAAGTTTGAGGAGAGAAAGTATTCATTAAGCCAAATAACTACATTTGAAACTATTTTTGTAATGAAAAATAGAGTTTTCTACAGTGTCTGCACCATGTAAGAGTGTCCTCCCTTCTCTCTGGACCTGGGGTACAGAGAAGAGGGACTCTTCTAATCCAGACCAACTAACTCCAGCTGCTTCCCAGCTTAAGTTAAGTCTTCACACCCCCACACCCCCAGACTATACCAGCTGGGAAATTGGGGTGCCCCAAGCTGCCACCATCCGAGTAAATCTCCATGGCCCTGGAGGGGGGTACTCTGACTCCCCCAAACTCCGTCTCTCTCCCTGAGAGCCGTACACTCAGAGGCTGCTTCCCCTCCCACTCTCCCTTCTAGCCTGAAGGTAGGGAGAGACAGACTCCATACTTCAGCTCACTCACTGAGCTTGTCCCTTCTGGTAGGGAGTGGTTCCGGATTGTCCCTTTTGGAATCCAGTCCCTTTGCTAGGCGGTTTACTTGCCTCTACCCCTTCCATCCATTTGTGTCCGATGTCTCCTGCCTCGCGAAGAGTTTTGGGTTTTCCATCTCGGATATACTGCGCTATGTCCTCAGGAACGCCAGTCAAGAACTGCTCCATTTGTATGATGAGAGCCAGTTCTGGCAGAGTTGTAACCTCTGCCCCCGATATCCAGGCCTCGTATTCCTTTAGAATGTTGTAGGCATGTTGGGGAAAAGCCATAGTCGGGCTCCACCTGAGGGCTCTGAGCCGTCGACGGGCATGCTCGGGGGTGATTCCCATTCGCATTCTGGCCTGTTTTTTTGAAGTGTGCATAGTCGTTTATGTGATCCTGTGACAATTGTCCACTGAGCTGTGCCCTCAGTGCCACCATATACTTGTCCTCGGGGAGCTGGTACCCAAGACAGGTCCTCTCGAAATTGGCTAAGAAGTCCTTGGGATCTTCGCCGATCTTGTAGAGGGGAAACTTTTTGGGAGGTAGAGCAGCACCGAGAGAAGGGTTGTTAGGCGGGACTGCGGGATGTTTCGCTCTAACCTCTGCCATGTCCTGTTCATGTTTTCTTTGTTTTTCGTTTTCCTCTCAAATTTTTTCGTTTTCCTCTCTCTCTTTCTCCTTCTTTTCCATCTCCCTTTTGTGTGCAGCTGCTGCTATTTCCTCTTCCTGTTTTTTGGCCTCCATTTGGAGTTTGAGGTATTCCATATTCTGTTGGGTCTTACTGCCTGCCATCTTAGCTTCCTGTAATTTACTTACAGCTAGATAACAAATTGATTTTACATAAGCCTTTGTACCCAAAAAACATTTTAGGGTGTCACTTTCCCTCTCCTACCAGCCGAGGGCGCTATTCCTTTATTCTGATTGAAGGGCGCTATTTATCTCTTTCCCCAGGAGAGGGCGCTATCTCCCCTCTGCTGACTCAGAGTGCAGAGGATCTAAATTCCTCACTCAGCTTTCTTTCCCCCCTCCCTGAAGAATGTACCTGGTTTAACAACTCACCCTCTACATCAAAGACCAGTTTCTCTGACTATTCAGAACAAAAATCTGCATTCACAACTCAAGCCAGTTCCCCACTGGTCTGCCTTCCTGTAACAGACTTTTTAGCTATTCTGCTTCCTACAGAGAATTCTATTGTTTCAGCTCCAAAAAAAACCCTGGTTTGACAAGTTTTCCTTACTTTTTAATGGCTCTAGCTGACCCCTTTGTTCACAGTTATTACCATATCAATTCTTACAGTTAACTGCTCTGAGCTGTCTCTGCTTGCAGCCAAGTTCTTTTGTCTCCAACTCTGCTGTCCAGCCCTTCTCTGCTCTGCGCTGTCCAGCTCAGCTCACAGAGACAAACCTTGCTTTCTAAGCCAAGCAATTTCTCTCTAGTTTAATACTTTCTGTGTTCAATCATCCAACACCACTGTCACCATGTAAGAGTGTCACCCCCCCTCTCTGAACCCTGGGTACAGAGAAGGGATTCTTTTATGCCAGACCAACTAACTCCAGCTGCTTCTCAGCTTAAGTTAATTCTCTACACCCCCAGATCCCACACTCTACCAGTTTGGAAATTGGGGAACCCAAGCTGCCACCATCTGGGTAAATCTCCAAGGCCCTGGAGTGGGGTACCCAGACTCCCCCCTAACTCTGTCTCCCCTCCCTGAGAGCCGGACCCTCAGAGGCTGGTTCCCCTCCCTCTCCCCCTTCTCGCCCGAAGGTAGAGAGAGACAGATTCCGATACTCAGCTCATACCCTGAGCTGGTCCTTATACCTACTCCCCTTCCTCCCTCCCCAGTCTGAAACCAGAGAGAACCTTAAGGGAAATAAACCAAACGCTTTTTATAACTAAAAAGATTTAATAAAGAAAAGAGAATAGAACATGGACTTACTGTACACTTCACAATCTAGAGTTCTCTAACTTCCCCTCTGAAAAGGATAGAGACACCCTAAATAAGTACAGAACTTATGGAAATCAAAATTATTATACTTACAGAACAGCTAATTAGGAATATAAGAGGGAAAGTTTTCTCCATAGCTAGAGATGAGCTCTGGGACCCTGCCAAAGCTGGCATGGCAGGCAAAACTGAAACTAAACTCCCTCCCTCCCTCGTGGCAGGGAAGCTCTTACATCACTTGTTCTCAGGTAACATTAACCCTCTCCAGCACTTTACACTTATGACAGTCTGCTTTTGGTGGAAAAGTTTTCAGGATTTTGGTTTTTCAATGTAAAACCAAAATTTTCAGTGGGGTTGGGGAGAATCCTTTTTTCTGACCAGCTCCACTATTCCTACTTTTTAATGTAAGTACGGCAGAAAAGTAATAATTCCCCCCAGCATCCCACCCCACAGGCAAAATTTGTGATGCAGGATGAAATGGTGGGGAGCATCAGAATGGGACCTTACTTTTCTTACATGAATTTTACTCTGGATCTGATCTGTGAAATGCTGCTTTAATTTGAAATAAACCATGATTTTTATAACACATTGCATAACAAGACTTATTCATGAATCTGCGAGGAAAATGTTGTACAAGTAAATGACAGATGTCGTTTTTTAAGCTTTTTAAAATAAAGTTCTACCGTTTATTTTTAAAATTGTTCTTGGCACTGTAAAATATTTCTGAAGACCATGAAAAGGCTTATAATAAGGGAATCAAACAGATTGGCTGCTATTTTTCCAATCTGAATTGAGCATAGTTTTTCTATTGGAACCCTGTCATCTTATATGTACAAACAACAGGTGGTGAGAGATAGCAAGTTCTTCAATGAGAAATAATCTCTCTCCTCTCTTCCCTATAATTTCATAGATATTCTCCAGCAGCCACTTAAGAATGTAAGATAAAGTAACGTAAGAATTAGCGCACCAGAACAGATAAATGGTCCATCTAGTCTGGCAGGCTGTTTTTGACACTGGCTGATGCCAGATGTTTTTTCAGAGGAAGGTATAAAAGCTGCATAATGCACCTGATTGTGCAATATTATACAATGAGATGAAATCTCTCCTGTCCCCAGCTGGTGATCATCTTATGTCTGAAATTATGAAGACTGTTGGTCCATTTAATTTTTATCTTAGTGTAATTATAAGGCATATTCTTAGTCACAAATGTCTAATTGTTTCTGTAACTTACTACGCTAATTTTACCTCTCAGATCCCAGTATCTTCTTTCATGTTCTTCTGTCATTCCATAATCACAGATTTGCTGATTGTGTTCCAAAGGGCTGAAGCAGCTACCTGCTCTGGGCCCATTTTCTGGGAAGTGACTGATGTTTTGTGCTGTGCTGTGTATATACAACTAGCGAAAATACCTGGTATTGCTCGGGTCCGTCGGAGGTGGGGAGGGGGCAGAGAGCTGAGTGAGTGCGGGGTCCGTTGGAGGGGGCAGAGAGCAAACCTGACACCCCCACCTCACTTACCCCTCGACCAACCCCAACTCACATTTTCACCCCCCCACCCAAACCCAACACCCGCACGTCACCCCCCTACCAACACCCTCTGACCAACACCCACACCTCACCCCCCCATAGACCAAACCTGACACACCCACCTCACTTTCCCCCCAACCAAACCCGACACCCCACCTACCACCACAAACAAACCCGACACCCACACCTCACTTACCCCTCGACCAACCCCGACCCCCCTCTTCACTCCCCCAACCAAACCCAACACGCCCACCTTACCCCCCCACCAAACCCAACACCCCATGACCAACCCCAACACCCACACCTCACCCCTCACCCACCCCGACACCTTCCCACCCCCCCAGACCAAACCCAACACCCCCGGCTCACTTACCCCCCCGACCAAACCCGACACCCCTACCTCACTTACCCTCTGACCAAACCCAACTCGGGTCCGTCGGAGGTGGGGAGGGGGCAGAGAGCTGAGCGAGTGCGGGGTCCGTTGGAGGGGGGAGGGGGCAGAGAGCTGAGCGAGTGCGGGGTCCGTTGGAGGGGATATTATGACATCATAACTATGTCACAGAGAATAGCAGCTGCCCAGCTGATGTGATTGGCCTTTAAAGAATTTCACCCCTGGGGGGCGTCAGAGGTGAGATTTGAAAAATTTTCGACTCTTACCCTGATTAGGACCCTAAGACCTATAACTACCAAATTTCAAGTCTCTAGCTCAAACGGTGTGGAAGGAGTAAGTGCACGTACATACACGCATACATACACACACGCATACATGCATACATACACGCATACATACATACACGCATACACCATTTGACTTTTATATATATAGATATGACCGGTCCTGAGTGCTCAAAAACCATGATTCAGGACACCTCAAAATATCATAAGTGTTCAGATCAGTTTCTGTCTGCATTCTGTAAAACTTGCCCATACCAGTTTTTCCCTGGCCTCTTCTTTTGTCATTCAGTTTCACCCGCATTCTAAAACAATGTGCATACCCTCACCTTTGGGGCGAAGCCAGACTTTTAAGCACCTGCTCCCCTACTTGGTGTAAACATTGCTCGTGCCAATCAGAAACGAACACGAACAGGTTTTGGGCCCCGTCCCCTATGACACTTCTGTGATGTCATAGTTGGTACTTATGGGTCCGTCTGCCATGTGCAGACAGAGAGAGGAGAAAGAAAACCGAATCCTGTGTATCCTGTTGTGTACCCCTGTAACCGAGCTTCATCACCTCGAAGCCTCTCTCTCAGCTCACGTGTTTCAAACAGAGCCTCTACGTTTGCCGGTCATTATGCATTGGTTTGTATGTGTAAGTATGGATGATTACTAATGAAATCTTTGTTTATAAATATTGTTAGTAGGTATTTTAGTCATTGTGTGTTTTAAGTTTCATTAAGTCTATTAGCTAATCAAATGCTGCTCCCTTACCCCTTGTAATTATCTCCAATAAAACTTTAAATTGATTAATTTTAGTTGTGTGTGTGTGCATGTGTCTTCATTTCACGTTGTGACCCATACGCTCCTTGCATCCCTTACCATATAGTCTGTTGCCACATGCAGCCTGGTAAATAACAGGCCTGCAATTTTTCGCTCCTGCGAGTAAGTGGCAATCCACAATAAGATTGTCCTAAAATCAGGAATATTCTTTAAAATAGTTCTCCTTTTGATTTCTAGTTTGAGCCTTAGAGGGGAAATGGGGTGTGTGTGTGTTATTTAATGTATCAAGCATTTCTCTGCAACCATCAGGGCCACAAACTGATTATTTTTTTTTAAAAAGGAAAGCTCAGATTCTCATGTAACATCCTGACTCTGGCAGCTGGAGTTTTAAGGACAATACCAAATATCCCGAGACTCGTGCAGCTGAGTGGAAGTTTGGAAAATGCCAGTGGTACATAAATGGTGGAACGAGGCACCTAAAGAGGCAGGTGCTTAAATACCTTTGAGAGTCTGGACCTTTGTCCCAAGTTCTGATCTCAGTTAACACCAGATGTAAAGTTTTATTTCAACAGTTACTTTGGGAGAGAATCACAGGTGAATAAGCAGAGCTCCGGCTGACTTTAATGGAGCTCAGCTGATATTCACTAGGTGAGGATCTGGCTCTGTGGGTCTGCATGTGATGAGATGCGAGTGCCCCATTGGTTCAGGTCCTGCACTCTTTGTTCAAGCAAAGGCCCCCATAGCCACCAACCGCGATCTAACTGACAAACAGTAGAGGAAGAACTCTTGTAGAGGGCTGTGGAAAGGACCTGTCTGAAACTCCTTAAGAGTAGGTTTAGTTATGAAGAATGAAGGGTCTGAGATTGTGGAAGATTTAGAGAACCAAAGGTCTATTGATTCTTATCCCTGAGCTTCTCTAATGAAACTGATTTTTAATCCTATTATAAAGACCTCTATTGATTTTTAAATAGTAGTTTCCAGTCAGAATGAACCAATCAATATAACAATATATTGACCTAAGCTCCAATAAATTAGTTTTATTAAGAAGGCATTTGTCTCTACTTAAATCTGTGATTATTTTCAGTAGATGTCAGCTTGGAACAATACTGTAAACTGCAAGCTATACAACCTAATTGAAAGCAATATATTTTCACTGAAGAATCCATACATAATGCAATTAAATGCAAGTTAGAGTACACAATAAATTGTGCAATGCTAGTTGATTTTGTTCCCATTTTTATTATATCTCTTGTCAAATTCTGGGAAGTCATTGGCTGCTCTGAATTATGCTTCTCATTGTTTTATACAGCACAGCTAAGAGTCATGAAATCCAAAGGTTTTTCGCTTGCAGTGGAAGATCACTACTTCATTTCCCTGACACTAAAAAAGTTTTCTCTGTAAGTAAAGTTTTTGAAACTTGCATGGCAGCAGTGTATTATAATTTGGACACATGAAAGTATCATGGATGACTAATTCTAAACTGCACTTTTAATTTGTCATTAACAGATGAAAAATATCTACCAAAGCAAAAGTGAAAGTAAGCCGGTACGCCCCAGTACGGTGTGCCAGCAAGAGCCAGTGTGCCCTACCGGGGCGGTCTGGCTTCCCCAGGCAGCAATTTAAAGGGCCTGGGGCTCCAGCAGCAGCCCTTTAAATTGCTGCCAGAGTCCCACTACCGGAGCCATGGGGTAGCAGCGGTGGGGCTCCGGGGGCTATTTAAAGCACCCAGGCTCCCACTGCCTCTACTGCCCCGGGCCCTTTAAATAGCTCCCGGAGCCCCACCTCTACTCCAGGGTGGCTATTTATAGGGCTGGGGCAGTAGAGACATGGGAGCCTCAGGCCCTTTAAATAGCTGCCAGAGCCCTAGGTAGCAGTGGTGCTCCAGGAGCTATTTAAAGGGCCTGGGGCGGTAGAGGCAGGGGGAGCCTCGGACCCTTTAAATAGCCCCTGGAGCCCTGCTGCCACTATTCCAGGGCTCTGGGGACTATTTAAATGGCCTACGGCTGCCTTGCTTCTACCGCCCTGGCCCTTTAAATAGCTGCCAGAGCCCTGGGGTAGTGGTGGCGGGGCTCCGGCGGCTATTTAAAGGGTTCCAGGCTCCCCCTGCCTTTACCGCCCCGGGCCCTTTAAATAGCACCAGAGCGCCACTGCCGGAGCCCTGGTAGCAGCGGCAGCCCAGGGGCTCCAGCAGCGGTTTAAAGGGCCAAGGCAGTAGTGGAGGCTGGAACCCTGGGCCCTTTAAACCGTGTCTGGAGCCCCTGGCTGCTGCTGTTACCCCAGCTGGGGGGAGGGGAAGGGCACTTACCGGTCCCGGGATGGGTTGGTGCCGGCTCTGACCCCAGTCCCTCCCCTTCCTCCCAAGGCCCAGCCCCTTCCGGGGACCAGAGCCGGCACCAACCCAGCCCCGTACCGGTAAGTCCTTATTTTTACTTTCACCCCTGTACCAAAGGGAATTTCTCCTACATGCTACTGAACAGCAGTATGTCATGGGTCATCGTGATGGGGTGTACCTGGCCCTTTGAGGCCCCCTGGAAGCCCTGTAGTCCTAATAGAAACCACCCTGGGTGGAAGCAGCAAAGGTGTGTCCTCCAGGCCTGCTTAGAAAAGCTGCATGGATGCAGCCCATCAGAGCTCAGCCAGCCCAGATAAAAGAAGCTGCCAGGCTTTAGCAAGGCAGTTCCCGGCTGGGATCAGAGAGCTGAGGAAGGGTGCTGTGGGTGAAGCAGTTCAAGTGGCTGCATTTACTGAGCCTCGGAGAGAGAGGACCTGACAACTTTAACCCATAGGTAACAGGTGAAAGGAAAGGGACCAGGTAGGAAGAAGCCCAGAGAAAAACAGCTAACTGAAGGAAACAGTATGTGATTGCTCTTTATAGGATTCCTGGATTGGGACATGGAGTAGTAGGTGGGGCTGGGTTCCTCCTCTGGTGAAGTGGCCTAAGCCCTGTGCGGGGGACAAGGCTCCTTTAGAGGCCTGAGAGAAGGGCTGGAGTTAAAGGGCCCAGAGAGGTTGCTGAAGAGCTGGGTGGGGAGAGACAGTTTGGTGAACTCTTTGCTGCCTGGAAGGGGTTTGTCTGTTCTGACTGTGCCACTGCAGACCTGCCAAGCAAGGTTGACAACCTACAGAGGCAGGAAAAGGCCTGCATTACCAGGTGCACCAGAATGAGGTGTTCAAGAGGTGAATATTCACCATCATCATGTTATATCCCTTTGGCAATCTCTATCTAGCATGGATTGTGTATGTTTATCCTTGGACCAGCCTAGTCACTGAGTACAGGCCTCAAATAAGACTATCACTAGAGCTGATTGGAAATTGTGTTTTTCTCCCATGGAAAATTGACAAACATCAGAATTGTTTTGTTTTCTTTGAAGCTTTTGGCAGAAAATTTCAACTTTTCATTGAAAGACCCAAACCCAAATATCTTCAGCTGAAAATTGGCAAAACCTGAATTTTCAGGGTTTTATTTTTGTCTGGGGAAAAAAGTTCATTTTCAAGTTTTTAATTCTCTTATGAAAAATAAAAATTTGGCAAACAGTCACCTTTGGTGAAAGAGTTTAGTCAAAAACCCAATTTCCCACCAGAACCTTAATCAATGGAAAATGTTCAACCAGACGTAACTATTACTGATGGGCTAATCAGTTTCTCCTTGCACTTAAAAAAATGAAAGTGTATCCCCACTCCTGTTGGATGCAGAGGTCCTTATAGGGAGGCAGTATGGCCCCCTGCTGACCTGGAGGGGGATAAGCCCTGCCAGACACCAGAATGGGCGGAGCTAGAGTGCTCCAAGCCCCAGAGGATCAGGGGTCGGACGGGAAGTATAAGAGCTCCACCTCCGAGCTCACTTGGGCAGCAGCCTCTGAACAGGCCAGATGCCGCCAGTGCAGGTCCTGCTGGGGAGACTCCGGCAACAGGCCTGGAGACCCTCAACCTGGACCATCGGGTTGGAGAGCTGCTGAGCCTACCCCTTGCCAGCTACCCAGTGAAGTCTCCAAGTCTACCCCTTGACAGCTACCTAGAGGATCCAATGGTAATTGACCCCCTCCCTTGAGGACACCGGGAGTGGGGAAGTAGCCTGGGGACAGTTGACCCGAGTCTGGCTGGAACAGAACCGGAACCTATGTCAGTGTGTTGCGGCCAGGATCCCCACTGACACAGCAGTGGGCTTATGGCTGCTGCTAGGGCCCTGGGCTGGGACACAGTGGAGTGGGGGGGGGGGGCTTGTGTCCCGTCCCCCTCCAGCCACCCAATGTGGGGGTGGCAGTCTCCCCCTTTTCCAGGCCCTCTGAAGCCTGGGCTTAGTAAATATATGTACCTGTGTTTACTCGGTCCCTGCCTGAGAGCCTGAACTCACCGCTGCCCTGCCCTGACTCAGGGCCTGGGCTTATTGACTCTGTTACCTGTGTTCCCTCAGCCCCTTCCTGAGGGCCTGAGCTTGGACTCCTGTCTGCCCCGCCCTGACCCAGGGCCTATGGAATATATTGCCTGTGTTTGCTCAGCCCCCTGCTGGACAGCTTGATCCGGACTTATTCCCCAAAGGGGCCCTGCTGACCTGGAGTGGGACGAGCCCTGATAAACCCCCTCTAAAGGGAACTCCTTCATGTGAAGTTTATCTGTTTGGTTCCTCCCTCCCCACCCCATGTTTTCCACTGTCTATATCAGACTTCAGTTTTTTTTTATTCTAGCCAGAGTGCACTAGCCCAATAGCTGTTTTTTGTATAATTATGGTTGAGGAAATACACTCATTCTAAACCCCAATTTTCAGTGGCTTGTTATATTTCAGCCCAATTGTTTTAGAAAGTGTTGTGGACATTCTGAGTCCAGAGGTGGATTTGTTTAGTGAGAATGGGTAAAGTAACACGTGAGGGCAATTCCTTAGTGTGTTCTGAAGCAAAGCTATCAAACACATTCAGGTAGATTTCTGGGAAGAAAGATTTCTTGAAATATTTCCCTGTCCCCTTGTTTGATTCCTAATACAAGCAAGGATATTAACAGAAAAACATTCCATTACTGAAATATTAAGGCTGGAATTTTTAAATGCACATTCTTGTGTAATGAAATCATGGGGCCTGATTCTCTGCTGCTTTGCAGCTAGGGTAGTCACGGTACAGCTTTCCAAAGTGAGGGCAAAGTGCAGACAGAGTAATGGTATTATCAAGTGTTTAAAGTAGGTTGAATCACGAAGAAAAATCCTCACCCATCATCCAAGGAGGACAAGGAGCTATGAGGGAGTGCTGTGCCCCTACCCCAGTCAGGGAGAAAAGGGCAGGGATTGAAAGAGAATGAGGTGAGCTTACTCTCACAGCCTCTTATTTTTAGTATTAGTATTTTTACATCCTTTTTGCACTGAACCTGATCCTCTGTAAATCAGCCTACCTCCATTACAAAAGAATGGCTATTCTGGGTCAGACCAATGGTCCATATAGCCTACTATCCTGACTTCTGGAAGGGATCAGTGCCAGATGCTTCAGAGGGAATGAACAAAACAGGTCAATTTCAAGTGATCCATCCCCTGTTGTCCAGACATGACTTCAGTCAGTTGGAGGTAGTCATTGATCCCATGGGGCTATGTTGATTTACAGCTGCAGAGGATATAGCCAACAAGATGGAGAATGAGGCCTGTATTTTTTTCTCTCTCTACTCTTGTGTACGTGTAAGAGGGGGTACCCCTGATCCCTATGCTTTGAGTACAGAGATCAGGGCTCTTATATGCCAGACCAAGTCCTTTTCCCCCCCACACACCCCACTTTGCCAGTTGGGGGTTTTGGGGTTACCAATCGCTGCCACCATTCGGGTATACTTCCAAAAACCTTGGGGGGGCCCCCGAACGTCCCCACCCTAACTTTGTCCTCCTCCCTGGAAGCCAAAGTCAGACACCTGAAGGCTATTCACCTTCACTCTCTGTCTCTCTTTGAAGAGACAGGCACCTGGAGGCTGCTTCCCCCCCACGCACTTCCCCCATCTAACCTGATGGTGAGGAGAGACAGTCTCCACACTCCAGCTATGCCCTGGTCCCTATTTCCCTCCCCTTCCCCCTTCCCAGACTGGAAGCAGGGAAAACCCTAAGGGAAATAAACCAGACGGTTTTATAACTAACAAGATTTAATAAAGAAAAAGGTTAAAGCAGAGATAGACACTTCACAATTTGGGGTTCCCCACTTTCTTCTGAAAAGGAGAGAAACACCCCAAATGGCACTGGGTTAATATAAGAATCAAATGGTTATACTCACATCAGCTAAGTAGAAGTTTAAGAGAAGAAAAGCTGAGTTATTTCTACAGCCAGAGATACCCCCCCCCCCCCCGGCCCTCGCCTCCTGCCTCGAGGCCAGCCAAGATGGAACTGACTTTTTTGCTCCTCCCTTCCTCATGGGCTGGAGGCTCCTCCCTTCCTCATGGCAGGGAAACTCCTACGTCACCTGTCCCAGACAACATAGCCCCCACCCATGACAGCACGTCACTAAGCAGACTTCCCAATCTCCACCTTCACTAAGATCAGATTTCAGTGGGGACATCCAGTACAGCAGCTGAACTTGGTACAGAAGACTGCAAGGTGCTTCACTTCAATGTTTTCTGGGACATGAGTTTAACTGAACGTTAGCAGTGCTGAGCTTCTTTCCTGTGATTCATTCTACATTGCAATGCCTTGTTCTCTTTTATTAAGATGTCAAAACAGAGAACATCCTGAGATTTCCCAAAGCAGCACTTTCAAATCTCTGACTCAAATGTCCTCATTTTTCATCTGAGATAAAATGGCTTGAATTCTCCTGTCCACTGTAAATAAAATTCCCAAAACCTGTCAAATTCCATGTGAAGAAGATCTGAGCTTCTAGTAACTGCAGATTTAAATTCAGAGAGATTGAACTCAGCCACACCTCTGAAATTGAAGGAGAACTGCCTCAAACAGACTTGTGTTTGGTGGGGTGGGGAAAGAAATTAGCAAAATATGTGTGTGAGGGCACAATCCTGTCCTAACTTCCACTGTTTCTGGGGATGGGCTAGATGCTTGAATGCATTTGTCCATCTTTATTTTTTTTTCTGCTCAGCGTCTGGCAACTATGTATTACTAGCCATCAGTAGGATGACTCAAGGTTGTAAGCACTAGACAATGTAGTAAGGGTTGGCGGGAGCAGCCTTCTGGCGTTGCTTCTGCAGCCACTTACTCGTGTGCTTACCTGCGAGCATGAGTGCAAAGGTTTCCAGATATGGGCCTGTCATAAGTATGGAGGGTGCCTTGCCTGGGTTGGGCTATGTTATCTAATACCGTGTGCCTTCCCTGGGTGGGAGCTATGTTGTCTGAGACCAAGGACGTGGGAGTTTCCCTGCCATGAGGGAGGGAGGAGCCTCCAGCCCAGGAAGAAGGGAGGAGCAAAACAGTCAGTTCCATCTTGGCTGGTCTCCAGGGAGGAGGCAAAAGCCAGGGAGGTCCATCTTGGCTGGTCTCCAGGGAGGAGGCACAGGCCAGGAGTGATCCATCTTGGCTGCACATGAGGCAGGAGGCTTGCCAAGGTAGCTGGCAAGGGTTCTAGACCATCTTTGGCTATAAAGATGGCTCTACCTTTTTCTGATACTTCTACTTAGCTGATGTAAGTGATTTTGATTCTTCTATTAAGCCGTGCCTTTTGGGGTGTTCTTTCCTTTTCAGAAGAAAGTGGGGAACCCCAAATGTAAAGTGTCTGTATCTCTGCTTTAACCTTTTTCTTTATTAAATTTTCTAGTTATAAAACCATCTGGTTTATTTTCCTTAAGGTTTTTCTCTCTTCACAGGGAAGAGAGGAGGTAGGGGAAGTGCCTAGCTAGCCCCAGGTATCTGACTTGGCTTCCAGGGAGGAAGACAGAGTCAGGGTTAAGGGAAGTCTGCCTTCAGCCGGGGAGGGTGAAAGGAAGTAGTTTTCAAGTGTCTGGCTCTCAGGTAGAGAGAGACAGAGGGTGAAGGAAAGCAGCCTTCAGGCATCTGACTTTGAAACCCAGGGAGGGGGACAAAGTTGGGGGGGGGGAAGATCGGGGGCCCCTCCAAGGTTTTGGAAGTATACTCGATTGGTGGCAGCGATTGGTGACCCCCAAAACCCCCAACTGGCAAAGTGGGGGTGTGTGGGGGGGAAAAAGGACTTGTTGGTCTGGCATAGAAGAGGCCCAGCCTTTGTACTCAGGAGCATAGAGGCTGGGGGAAACCCCTCTTACAGGGCCCTTGGATTGGAAGCTCTGGACAGGCCTGCCAGCCTATCTCTGCTCTGTATTCATCATTGTCTTTCAGATACAATACTTGGCCTAACTCCTTTTTAGAGCAATCTCTACTAACCATTCTTCTTTCTGATCTTGGTAGTATATATGGGATATATGATTCTCTGGGTTACGGAACTACCTAATTCCTTTAATGCTAGTTCTTTTTTCTATGCCCTTGTCTTTCCCTATGCTCTTATATTTAACACCAGCTCAAAAAATCTGGTAGCGTTTATCCTCTTTATTGCCTTGGAAAAATACTCTACCTCACTTTTATCCCCTTAATCTCTTCTTTTTTTAGAACCCTAGTTTGTCTAACCTTTTATGAATAACTAAAATCCTTGAGTCTGTCACGGATTTCTCTCTTTGTTGTAGCTTTTGCTAATACCTATAGTGATTGCTTTACTATTCTTCTCTCACAAAGTGCCCAAAACAATACTACTTCCTCATTATAGCTGCAATAGTCCCTGAAAGAGAAACATACAAGCAAGAAGACTGATTACAAAATATCTGTTTATGTATCTCGGTAAATTGTTGTTTAGTCCTCCGTGGTACATTCCCCCCCAAAACGGAACAATTAATGGAAAAAATCCTACCTCAAACACCCCTGTATTAGGGCTATAGCTGGCCAAAAAATTGTAACCCCCCCACCCCCGTTTTTAGCTTTTGAAGCTGTGAAATTGGAGCAACTTTTCCCAAATTTAATTAAAATTTCATGTAAAATATTTTTGCCATGTGTTCTGTGAAAAACAGAAATATTTAGGCAAAAATTCATATTTGTGACATTTGAAAAATCTGCCATGGAAGAAGCCTCTCTTAGAAAGTCATGGGTTCTGTTCCTGCTTCTACCATTGTCTGGCCTGAATTCTTTGCACTTACATAGTACTTTACCAACACAATGTTTACCTACTAAATAATCTCCATTTTACATGTTCAGAAGGTGTAGCAAAGAAACTTTTAATGAGAGAAGGGAGGTCACCTGACAGGAGTTAGGGAAAATGCCACAAGCATAATCATAAACCTGTCAGTAGTACACCCACCCTAGAGTGTGTGGGGCAGTGCCTTCTGCCTCATGTTCTTGAGTTCTGTAACCAAAATTTCCTTTTCTGTGCCCCTTTCTGCTCCCTCACCATACCACCACTCACAATGGTTGTCCTTGGACAGTGAGGACCCAGGGTTCAGAGGCACAGCTGTGTGAGTTCTCCAAACCAGGGAAGAAAGCACCTCGCTTGCTCTGCCATCGGAGTCCTTGCTCTGGCTCATCACCCCACCCGCCTCAGTTCCTCACCACCTGGCTGCCCTGCCAGCCCCTTGTTACTCACTGCCTGACTGCCCCACCGGCCACTCACTGGCCCACCTTCCTCTCCACTTGCCACCTCTCCAGCTGCTTGTTCACTGGCCAACTATCAGTCACGTTCTTCTGCTATGTGCTTCTCTGATGAGACCTTTACAGATCAGTCTCAGTGATTTTGAGCTCTTTGTAGGCTGCCTCATCTCAAGTGATTGCAGCTCTTTGAAATATCAAAAGTCTCTTAATGAAGCCTATTTAGCTCTCTTTTTGAACATTAGGGAGGAACTGCTTAAAGCAGACTGGGGACTCTTAGGAAGAGTCCATACCTCCTGACTATGAAACCTGTCCCTACCTCTTTTGCTTTCACAGGGGGTCTGGCTTTTGAGCCACTGGCTTAACGAATATCAGAGTGGGTAGCCGTGTTAGTTTGTATCTGTCACTTTGGCTTAACGAGGTCCTTTCAGCTAAGGCTGACCCCCCGCATTTGGGACAGATGAAGTACAATTCTGCTCTCCTTTTCATACAATAAAGACAACAACACTGATAACATTTCACTACTCCTGCATTCAGTACTAAAGTGATTTGTAACCCAACACCAGCCAAAGTTGATCACTTCGAGCAACACGCTGCTCTAGCTGCTGGATATCTTGGCAGAGTAGGTGTGTTCATGTAAATACAGTTTACTCCTGAAGTAAATACAGTTTACTCCTGAAGTCTCTCCCCCCACCTCAGCTAGCAGTCAGGGGAGGACTCATTCAGACCCTGCTTACATGTATAATACATAAACCCTTCCATCTTGGTATCAGACACGTATTGAAGTGGAAATGGATTATTATTCATATTAAGCCCCATAATCTACTCATAATGAGTTAGCTACAGTCTTGTATTTAATAAAGGGAAAAGATAGACTAGGGTCTGTGTTCCATCAACTGCTGCTAAATACCATGTTTTCCCACCTGTTAAACTCATTGTTGTGTATTCTGAGGTGTTTTGTTAATATAGGGAATTTTCAAAAGCACAGAGTTTAGATTTTATCAACG
This sequence comes from Sternotherus odoratus, assembly GCA_032164245.1. NCBI lineage: Eukaryota > Metazoa > Chordata > Testudines > Kinosternidae > Sternotherus > Sternotherus odoratus. The sequence goes on along the minus strand of JAVMKO010000001.1, from coordinate 277,623,740 downwards.
TGTATCACTCTTCCCCATGCTAACAGTTGTGATTGAAAAAGCCTCAGGAGTTAGACTTGAGCAGGCGGTTGTAGGCTCCCAGAGCTTTACATCCTGCTGCCTCTTACTTTATTTTTAGTCACTTATAATAAGCACTAAGGGTGATTGCAATGTTCCTAACAAGGTTCATGGCTATCTAGGCTCATGGCTGCATAGAGATGCATTTGCTGCTTCCATTGACAGGTAGCCTACCCAATAGCCACTACTATACAGAAAACCATTCGGAGTTTTGTGCTATGCTGCTTATAGTTTACCAAAGCTGAGAATATCCCCCAGAAGTAGAAATGTGTTCACTTGGGCAGACTGAGTCCCTCCTGAGGGATGATCCTAATCTGACTACAAGTGGTCGTCAGGCTAGATGCAAGAATTCAGTGGGTAGAATGGTTTGTATCTTCGCAGGAGCTCAAACTGGATGATCACTGAAAAAAAATCTCTGAAACTGTTTTAGAATCACAGCCTGTAAGCTCTTTCGGGGACAGAGACCATCCTTTTTGATCTGTGTCTATATAGCACCTAGCACAAGTACCTGGTCCACGAATGAGCTCTGAGAAGCTGCTGCAATGTGAATAAATATTAACTGTCAATCCCAACAGGAATTTGAAGGTTTTTGCCTCTTAAAAGGCAATAAATAAATAAATAAATAAATACCACTGCCTCCAACTCCTTTGTGACCAACAGCTTGTCACCCACTGCATTGTGTCCTTGTTTTTTCTGGTTTTGAGAAGGAGCTTCTTGGGGGACAGACTATCTCTTGTATGTTCTAAAGTGCACCAAGCAGGCCATTGCCACTCAACAAATAGCAGGAATTAGTACAGTAGACTCTCGATTATCCAGGATGATAGGAAAAAAATTAATCCTGGTTAATACAATCCTGGATAATCACCATCCATAGGAAATATGGGGAGGGGGGGTTGGTTCACCAGCCACCCTGTGCTGGGGGGAGGTGGTGTTGGTTCACTGGCTGCCCTGTGCCCTGGTGGGGTGGGGTTTTTTGTGTGTGCTTGGGGTGGCAACAAAGCCAGAGCTGGCTCTGCGAGTTACACATAGTTTTTTTTGACATCCTGGTTAATCCACATCCTGGTTAACCCAATCCCTGGATAATCGAGAGTCTACTGTATCAGCAAAGGTGATCTGCAATCCAAATGAGGACGAGTGAAGTGGCCTCACAGTCAGTTTCGGGGACGTAGGGCCTGATCCAAACCTACTGAGACAGTGGCAAGTCTCTCCATGCTTTTCAATGGGATTTGATCAGAATCGTATGCATGGAACAGGTGAAAACTGGGAAAACAAGGCATCATCAAAAGTTTTGCTGCTTAATTCTGCACCATTTTGCTGGTCTATCCTTCCTTCCACAGTTGCTTTTATCATTTTCTGACAAAATGGCTATTTTGAATCAATAGGGAGGAAAATGACTTTGTATATTTTTCAGTATGAAAGCCATAGCTGCACAAAGGAGGTTGTATTTTTTTTTCTTCAGCTGCTGATGTTTTTCTTGAAAAAACTCACATTTGCTTTCAAAAAGGGCCTATTTTTAGGTTCATAATAAAACATGAAAACCTTGAATTTCAAGTAGTTTTGTGTTTTGTTCTTATTACTCTGCACATCCTTAAAAGGACTGAATTGGATGTTAAACTTCCCTATTCTCCCTTAGGCATGGCCCCTCTAATTCTAGAGTTGAGGCATGGCCCCGGCGTGGGGTCAGAAAATTTTATTGTTGTTGCCTTTGATTAAAAACTGTATGCATTTTGTGGATAAATTAGAGGTCTTTGGTTTCCAGTGCTGTCAGTCTTGCACCTTTCGGTTTTATTTTATACTTAGGGCTTGTGAAAGTGGCCTCTTATGTGCATGGCATAATTGCTCAATAAATGCAGCAACCTTGTGAATAACACAACTGATTGGAGAAGAGATTGCCTGACTGTCAGATTCTTTTTTCTGATGAAATTGCAGACTTCAGAGAGCTGCTGAAAGAATTAAAACCTAAGCATAGCACTGCATCTTAGTTTATTTTTTTTCAGTGCATTAGTCAGTTTACATAAGGCTGTGAAAACTCATGCCATGTTGTGTATGAGCCCAAAAGAGAGGATTAGTTGGTGTGTGTGTGTGTGTGTGTATGTGTGTGTAGGAGAGTGGGAAATGAATCCTAAATGATGTGTATTGGAATGGCAGCAGGCATGTTGCAGTCAAAACAGTTGAATAACTCAGCCTAGTGTTGCTGTTTCTTAGTGAGAATGCAGCCTTACTCTTTAGACAGTGTCCTAGGATGACTGGCCCCTTTATATGGAGATGGGCACAGCCCCACCTGTGGTTGCCTGAAGAACATCTGGTTCTTATAGGGTATGTCTCCACAGCGTTTTGGAGGGAGCAGGAACGAGCCTCCCAGCCTGGGTTGATAGACCTGGGCTAGCAGGGCTCACACTAAAGGCTTGTCTACATTCGCTGCCCGTTGATCCAGCAGGTATCGATCCACCAGGGGTTGATTTATCTGTCTAGTCTAGACATGATAAATTGACCGCCGAGCGCTCTCCCATCAACTCCAATACTCACAGTCTGAGCTGCAGCTTCAAAACCCTGTTTACATAACTAATTTTACTGCACTAGCATGAGCCACACCAGTCTGTTGACCCATGCTGAGAGGCTCACTCCCAAATGCTGTGTAGACATACCCATGACAGCTGGCAGGTACTCAGTTGAGGAGATCCTGAAGGGGCTAAGAGAGGAGAGAACTATAACACATATTGGGCAGAGGACCTACTTTATTTTGGTATTTTGCCTCTGTTTTTGGTTTAACCAACAAATTGTGCCCTCCTGTAAGGGCCTGACAGAGTCTAATGTGGCATGGGTTCTATCTGGTGGGCCAGCTCACAGGATTATGGAGAAATAATGAGTAATCAAATTGGAAAATTGATCATAGGAAAGGATTACAACTGTAATTCAGTAGTCTTCAGTTTTTGTCCTGAAGTCTTATGTTGCTGTGCACTGTTTAACAGCTTCTGCATTCACCCAGATGTGGTTGAACTTTACTGGTGTATGATGTGATCCTTATAATATGTACTTAGCCTATTACATGTATCTGTATATACTATTATCTGTCAGAATTTCAAAATTCATCTGTTCACTAAGGGTTGCTGGATACAGAGGTAAATTTTCTATTGGAAGTTGCCAAAAGATTATTGGTCACATTTATTGGCTACACCCATTCAGATACTCTTATTTGCATATTAGAGAGAATAGTTTACAATATTAATTTCTTCTGTGAGCCAGTCACATTGGCTCTGCGGTCCAGTGGAGAAATAATATTTATCTGAGATCATCAGTTGTGTTTAACAAATTCTGGCCAACAGAAATCCTGAAGGTGAGGGAACCACTGATACCAGCATTGAGAGCCACATCTATGTGAAGAAAGGATGAACTGTTGTCAATTTATCTGTCTCATACTCATAAACGTGAAACAGAGATCACTTCACCCAAAAGGCAAGAGATCCTCCTAGGATAAATTACACTACTAAATCATTACAAAAAGAAGTTTGTTGATTTGAATTCGTGACAAGTTTCAACTTGTTTTATCTATACATGTCTTGATCCTAGATTTAAAAGTGAGTATGTATCCTCTGACAGCACTGAACACAAACTGGCAGTTAAAGTCAAAACATGCACAGTACAAAAAAGAAACTCTCTTATCAAAATGAGCAATTGATATATTTGCAGTGGGTAGAAAAGACACTAATAATGGCCAACAGCCTTCAATAGGCTTTGCAGGTTTTATTTATCACATCTGGGAGGATCTGCAGAAATAGAATATCCGTACAAATTCTGTTAAACAGTGATAGCCTTTGGTGAGCAAAGCCCAGCATCTTCTCTTGCAGAGACAAATGTGTTGATGAGTAAGGAGCCAGTCAGCTTTTGGATCATTAGACTAAGTTTGGGTCACCCTGGATAAGGCTGCATGTATTGGTAGGTGCAACCACTGAAAGGGATGAGGAAATACTCCTTATGCCCCCAGTTTTTTACTATAAAATTGATGTCTCCCTCATAATAGCTGCAGAACTAATGCATTCCCATTCCTGATATCCTTCAAACCTGAACTGTGGAGCAGTGGTTGTACCATCATTTTAACAGTGCTGTTCTCCAACTACATCCTGATGAGTTTTCAGGATGAATGGCGTCATTATTCCATCCAGAGAACTATATTAAGTTGCTCCCTAAGAACCTTGAGACCATCACCTCTGTCTTTCTCAGGTGTTTCCACAGTTTGTCTATATAAGTATGCCACAGAAGTGATCACCAGGTTAAGAGCTGGCTCTAGCTTTTTTTGCCGCCCCAAGCAGCAAGAGTGCGGAAGCAAAAAGAAAAAGGAAAAAAAGGTGGCCAAATGCTGTAGAAGCAAAAGAGCCCCAAAAGCCCAGAATGCCACACCTTATAATGTGCCGCCCCAAGCACGTGCTTCCTCTGCTGGTTCCTAGATATTTGAAACTCTACTAAATGACAGAAAAGACTCTGATCTCACCCAGAACTCCAAATCTGCCCCCTTCTTCTCCGCTCTCATGGTGCACAAAGTATAGTCTGTGTCCCCAGCATAACTGGAAACCAGTAAATTGGCCCCCCGAGCTTTGGCAGTTCAATTATCTGGGCTAGAGGATGGCTCATTCTGTATGCTGGAGCCCAGGGGCTAAAGGCAGTGTAAGGCTTCCCTTTACTGCCTTACCGCAGTGCACTGGACTGCTTTCTAAGCATGGGGAGAGGCAGGCTCAGTACAGCTGTGGCATGCGGGTGGTTGGGAAGGGGTGATGAATGTGCAGAGTCTGCATTCCACCCCCACTGTCTCTGCTGTACTGGGAGCAGTGGGGAGACTGAGAGGAGGATTGTGGCTCCATAAGTCACAACCTCCCTCCTGTGCTCCCCCAGAGGCAGATCCCCTGGCTGTGGGCTAGATAGCAAGCTGAGGATCAGGCCCTCAATTAGCATTTAACATCACTCCCCTGCCAGACAATACACAAGTCTATCAATAGGTTTCCGTGTGTCAAAAGGATTTTCTTTTCATGTAGAAACCCATTCAATTTAAACTCTTCTTGGACCTGCCATGAGCTAATTTTCTATTCCCTCGCATTAATGTCTGTCAGCTGCCCTTTTGAATCTCTAATGATTCTCAATTAGTGGGCTAGAGCAAGCCTGCACATCCTACCTGAGCATATCCTGGCAGTCTGTGCTGGAGAAGAAAGCACCAATAATACTTATTCAGATAGCCTCAGGTAGAAATGATTTAGATACGTGATTTAAAAGCCAGACAAGTTGGCCTTGATTGTCATAAACGTAATACAATACTGCTCCTTTCTTCAGGGCTAGATAGTACTGCACAGGCATAAGGGGTAGTAAAACCTATCATTAGACCCCTGGAGGTGTGTGTGGGGGGGTGACCTTTGAGCTGGGTGTCAAGGGGTAAGGCATGATGTACAATCATTCACTGGAGAGGGTAGTGGGAGGAGCTTGGGTTCGGCTCCTTCCCTACAGGTGCCAGTCAACAGAGCTGAGCCATAACTTGCAGCTGGTAACATTCCACAGACAATTACTACCCCCTGCAACATGGGGGCAGCAGGGGAGGGAATTGTGGCTCACTGAACCACAATTCCTCCTCTGGAGCAATCCTGGGTTAGAACAACTATGGCTACATCTACACTACGAGCCAAGGCTGTGATTCCCCTGCTTGGGCAGCCATACTCGTGCTAGTTCTCATTGAGATAGGGCAAGTATAGAGAGCAGTGTAGCTGTGGAAGTGCTGGTGGTGGCAGGGGAGGCACGGCTGAGCCATGCCGCATATGTACCAGTTCCTATTTGGCATAGCTCAGCCTTGCCTCCCCTGCCACTACCAGCGCTTCCATGGCTACACTGCTCTGTATACTTGCTTTATCTGAATATGCGTCCCAAGCAGGGGAATGACATCCCTGGCTCATAGTACAGATGTAGCCAGAGTGTTAACTCTGTTAAGGCTCTGTCTTTTGGACACAGTCAAACCCTTATCAACTCACAGACAACATTTAATGAAAAACAGGGCGACCAGATGTCTCAATTTTATAAGGACAGTCCCAATTTTGGGGTTTTTTCTTATATAAGTTCTTATTACCTGCCCCCACCCTGTCCCGACTTTTCACATTTGCTGTCTGGTCACCCTAGTGAAAAGCCTTTTTACTGGGTCATTTAAAACAAGTAAAGGCAGTTCTCTGAATAGTATAAACCAAACTCACTCCTAACTTCATCCTTCCTTACTTTCTCTGGTATATTTGAATATGATGCGTGTTTTTTTTTTTTTGAAAAGCAAGTTTAATTACTCACTCTAATTCTGAGAGACTGTGTAGCATTTGGGCTTTTTGGTCCAGTTGAATGAATTTGGAAATCTGGGTACTTCATTCTCTGAATGATACATTATCACTCTCCTTCATCCGTCAGCTTTGGCAGGTAAGGATAGGTTGCCAACCATAGTCTGTCTAAAAGCTGTGGTTTTGAATGATGAAGCCTGTGAAATCTGAGTTCTTCCCTTTTTTTTTAAAAAAAAAAATACCCCAGCAGATTTTGAAATTCTGTTCTGTCTGTGACTCAAATGCTCAATATTATTTTCCTGGTATATGGTTGCGGAACCTTCAAGAAGAAGTGACTGTACATTCATTTCCCATCAATCATGGGTAGATTGACCCCTTTTTAAGATGACTGAAATAAGAAGCCTTCAGAAGCATAGCTCCTCAAGTGCTAAGGTTGTTTTCCACTTACACTGGAAGCCAGAAACTCCTGAAGCTTTGCTTCAGCTGCAGTAATTTATCACAAGTGTATCACCTAGGAAAGTCCTGGCAGGGGTTTGCTCAGGAAATGAAGCCGTATTATTGTCGAAGGATTAGGAAGCGTGCTGAAGGTGGTGTGTATTTTCTCTTCCACTTTTTCTATCACTTTCTCATTACAAATGTCGGCTGTATTACTGTCCTGGAGAGTGAGTGTGGAAACCCATATGTAGGACTGTAAAACACTTAAGTGACCACGGCTGTATACTAAAACACCATTTATCCAAAGAGAATATCCTTTATTTGGACAAAGAAGGTAGATTTAAAAGGAAATGATGCATGTCATTTACCAATCTAAGATGAAGGGGATAAATTCTGGTTAATGAGCCTTTCCTGTAGAATGTCCAGGTTTACTGAAAGCAGCATGTTCATCCATTTGTTTATATATGGAGCATCATCTTGGGATAGGGTTAAACATCAGAAGCAGTCTAGGGGATACTTCTAATAGAAGATGTGTCTAGCTCCCCCATAGCTGTAACTTTTTCCCAATACGTGTTCTGTGAAAAAGTCTCTCTTTCCACAAAAACTTTTGGTTTTTGATAAAACTCTCATCAGGAAAGGTTTCTTTAGTCCAGGGTGGAATTTCTGGAGAAAGATCCACCCCAGGATAGCCACTAACTCAGTGGCTAGAGGACTTACCTGAGTGAGAACGAACTCCCTGCTCTCCATTTCGCTGTTGGGTATTCTGGGATTGGTTTCTCTCATGTTTTTGAAATTTAATTAAAAAAAAAAAAGTTTCGGTTTTGTTCCAATGCAGAACAAAAGCACATTTTTTGGCAAGACAGAGTTTGTTTGCCAGCCAGTCCTATATCCCTCAGGCTGCTTTGAAAATCTCATCGTGATTATAGATGGGTGAAAATACCACATGTACAACCCTTCTAGCTCTATTTTGGAACATCCGCTTCTAGTTCTTGCTGGAACTAGGATGTGTAAAGCCCTGCAAAGCTAAAGAAAAATGTAACTTGATTTTTAAACTGGAGAAGAGATTCAATTTGGTGCAGTCCTTTCTAATCTTAGTCCCTTCCAAAGCAATATTGTCAGAAAGTGGAAGCATTTACCCAGTTTACTCGTGGTGCAGGGCCCCCCAGGACCTTGGAAACCCAGCAAAATACGCTTGCCCTTTTTTGCAATAGCAAATGTGTTTCAGTCAAACTATTCTTTGTTAGTTTCTCATTTCTTTTTCCTGTTGTGGCTTCACATTGTCTAACTCACTTGCAGAGACTGAAGAGTGTTCCCTCACTTCCACCAAAGGTGTTTTATCTAATTGAAAGCAACCAGCAGGTTGCTCATGTAAAGTCTCATTAGCCTTTGATTGTGAGACACCTTTATGAAGGAGTGGTTCATTATCATACAGTTGGAAAGGCACCCTGCTTCCAGGCTAATTGTCATGAATAGTAACGTACAGAACGTTAATTTCTTCAAGATTTATATTAAAAAAATACAATTCATCTATCTGAGGGGGGTCCCATAACTGTCGTTTCCAAATTCCTGACCCCCTTTAATGTATCCTCACAATACCCTCTGAGGAAGGGCAGTGCTATTACCTGTTGTTACAGATTGGGAACTGAGGCAGGGAAACTAGGTGCCTAAATACTTTTGAGGATCTATCTGCCTCTTTATTCACCCAAGTCTACCATTTAGGCACCACTGATGTTTTCAAAATCACCACTCAGGTGCTGCCTTACCCTGAGGTGCCTTGGGGACATTTCCACTACTTGGCATTCACAAAGCTACCTAACTACTGACACTGCCCCACAGCTAATGAACTGCTCAGTGTCCTAGCCCAGGCAAAGACCTGGAGGTTCTGAAGCAGGCTTCTCAGACTAGGTGGGACCTGATCCTGTAGGAGTCTTTAGTGCATGCCTAAGTCCTGATACTTGTCAGACCCTTCACCAGGAGAGCAAAATGCAGGCTACTGGAGGGGGCTGGGACAGCACAGCACCACACCTGCACTGAAGACAGCTGGAGGCACAGGGGAATATAGAGTGAGTGTGAGAGAGGTGTCATAACCATAAGAATAGCCTGTAAGGGGTTAAGAAGCTCAAGATAACCTGGTTGGCACCTGACCAAAAGAACCAATGGGAACAAAAGGTATTTTCAAATCCGGAGTGGGGAGAGGCTTTGTGTGGGCTTTTTGTTAGTGAGTTCATTCACTCATGGATTTTAGAGGAACCAGACATCAATCCATGTTCTCCAAACCATTCTGAAACCATTAAATCCAGCCAGGCAAGGCAGGTTAGATTATCTTTGTTTTTCCACTTGTGAATTTCTCCTTTGCTAGAGGGAAGCTTATCCCTGTTTTTCTCTGTAATTTTGAACTGAAGTTAGAGGGGATTCTTCTGCATTATTTTTTTTAACCTTTTTGTGACTCTAAAGATAACTTCCATCTGGTGGTGGCACAAGAAATTGAACCTGGGTCTCCTGCATTGCAGGCTGGGGCCCCAGCCACTGGAGCATCTTTCCCATCATTTCAAACATCCCATCTTTCAAACATTTATTTCAGGTCAAACAATGTTTAATTTGATTCCCAATGAAATCTTTTAAAATTTTCATTGGTTTGCCAAAAAATCATTGTTTTTGTTTTGGGTTTATTACACAAACTGATTTTTTTTTAGTTTTTGTTTTTGTGTTAGTTTGGCCAGTGAATCAAAAAATCAGTTATTCACGCTGCTGTAATTGTCATCTCTAGGTAAATGCAGGAGCATCTTAATAGCAGACCAGTGAATGGACTGAGCATGGGATTGAGAGCAAGGGATTCCTGTACTCTGAACTTCAGGCCAGGCGGCTTTGTGGTGTGATCACATTTTTATGAGAGGCAAAAAAACTGGCTCAGAGTCTAAAATGGTAAGAACAAATCTATCTGGTACAGTGTGCTGGATGAAAAGTAAACAAGTGTGAGTGCCTAATTTACATCAGGAATTCACACAGATCCACTCAGAGCATTAGCTGATAAAATGACTGTGATAAATATAGCCATAGATTGTATCCATTAAATCCAGAGAAATACCTATTGACTCATTCATTTAAATGTGAAGTCTGCTATAACCATTATTCAAGTTGTAACTATCGGTGTTCATCAAAACTGGAGAATATCTTCCTTGTGTTATAAAATGCTTGCTATGCTTACCTTAATAGTGGTTTTTAGATTTTGGAATTTGATGAGTACTGGATATTATTTTGAATTGTTGCTAGATGGTGGCATGAGGATCTTATTGGCTTGAATGGAGGTCTAAGCTGCTAAAATTTCAGCCAAACAACAATGAAAAGTAACTAAAATGTATTCTGATACATAGAACAAAATTTGTTACAAGTTTTCAAATAATCTGCTTTATCGTTGGCTCGAAGAGAGGTTTAAACAACTTTCCATTTAACCTTATTCTTGTTTTTCAAACAGCAATGGAAGTGATTTACTATATATACGGCAAATTTATGTTACAGCTAGAGTTCCACACATTTATCTGATGATTTTATTATGCTGTATGTGGAATATCCAGGAGCAGATTGATTCCCTTAAATTTTATTTCTTGTTTGAATTTAGTGAACAAATCTACTTTTGAATACTTTACTCTGTGGAACTGAACATTTGAGCTGGGTTGCTTAGTTGTGATTAGTCAGTGAAATCATGTGATATCACTTCTGCTTCATGTCGAGGTGAGTGCTCAAGCTCTTCTGGTACACTTGCTCTGAGGAGTGAATCACACAATTTCTGCAAATAGGTGCATATGCTACTTTGACATTCACTTCCTGCAAATACCTGTGCAAGTAACAGGGCTCTGCAAGAGAGGCAGGAGCTACCTGTCTAGAAAGGCAGAGGTTTAGGTTGGTTATTAGAAAAAACTTTTTCACTCAGAGGGTGGTGAAGCACTGGAATGGGTTACCTAGGAAGGTGGTGGAATCTCCTTCCTTAGAGGTTTTTAAGGTCAGGCTTGACAAAGCCCTGGCTGGGATGATTTAGTTGGGGATTGGTCCTGGTTTGAGCAGGGGGTTGGACTAAATGACCTCCTGAGGTCCCTTCCAACTCTTGTATTCTATGATTCTACCCATACAGAGCCAGTTGCAAGATCAGGACCTTAGATTGTCAACTGTAATTGCGGGACAGATTCCACAACCTTATTCTCGTTGAGCAGTACCTTACTCCATAAGCAGTCCCAGCGAAAGAAATTTAACTCTGAAGAGTAAAGTACTGATAAAGGTGAGCCAAGGTGACAGAAAGTGGCCCTTAGACTGTAAACTAATGGGTAGTAAGGTACTATTAATTGTAGGGTGGCAATATTGGACTCAGTGTGAGTAATGGTGGCAAAATTTTATCCTTTGACCGTAAGCTCATCAGGGTAGAAAATTTCTTGAAATAAGTCCGTGCAGCAACCAACAAATTGGGGCCCTGATCTAGGTTAAAGGTCAGGGCATTACTGTAATATAATTAACAGTAATTATACTAATGATGTATACCTAATGTGATAGAACCTGCTGTCAGTGTCCTGAGTTGTGTTCCATAATTGCTTTCATCTGATTTTGCAAATGTTAAAATAGAATGTACTGGAGAGTCAGAGTCATTAATACCATCATATTTACAAGTCTAACTAGTTAAACTTATTTTCTATTCTTGGAATAGGGGTTACCACAACTTCTGTGGTAATTATAGGAGAGTAAATTGCAAAGGGAGTTTCACTTTTATTCAAAAGAACAAGGGCAGAGTATAGTATCATCACTTGGGTCATCCTCAGGCATATGGAATACATGTTACTAAAGCATGTTTGGGAGTATCCTGTATTTTCACAGCAATATGAATCAGTTATATCTGACCTAGTACAATATTTTTAAACAAGGTGGAAATCCCTATTGTTTCATCAAGATGATAAAGATGAGTTAATAGAGGCAAAAATATCAGAAGCCATAAAGTCTTTAAAGTCCTAGAAAAACCCAGGGAGAGATGGTTTTCCCATAGACATTTATAAAATATTTCAGGCTCAGTTGATTCCACTTCTTCAAAAGATATTTTAAAATGATGAGAAGAATGTCTTTTTGCTATAATCCAAAACATCAGTAGAGTCCCTTGCTCCTAAAGAGATGATGTTCCTTTGCATGGTCCCAATTATCTGCCCATTTCCCTGATTAATGCAGATAATCTCTGGTCACCTAGGACTTCAGAGATCTCTCTACAGTATCACAGATGAAAACCTGGAACTTCATGGCAACAGTGGGAATAATTTTCTGCTCTTTCTACTGCCAAAGTGCAGTTCCTCCCACTAAAGGACTTGTAGATTTAGTATTCAGCAATAAAAACGTCCTTTGAGTTTAGTGCAGTAGTAGGCATACTCACTAGTCAAGTGATTTCCAACTCTGGGAAGTTGGAGAGGAATAGATGGGAAATTGATTTGGAAGTAGCCAGTTACCGATTTCCCACCCTGTGCAAATATGAATCTGTTGCTATGGTTAGACTGACCGGCAGCTCTTGGGAAGATGCCCATCTTACCTTCTTGCATCTTTGGTGGCCCCGGACACAGCTTGTGTATACTTGGCTGCAGACTCAGACACTAGTTTGCTAGCTTAAGGGGATATGGGAATGACTGCTAAAATGGGAAACGAGTACCAGAAGAAAAATGGACAGAAAATGGGGGCAGATGTACAAAACAGAACCGAAAAAAAGAAGGATGGGGAAAATGAGAGAGAGAAATGAGAGGTCAGTAACTTTCTGAAACTTATCAGAGAACAGGGGAAGATCCCCTGCTGCCAATCCATCCCAATAAGAAAGAGGGGAGAAAGAGAGCCACTGAACCAGTCAGTTCATTCCAGTATTGTCCAATTAGGAGGAAGTAGTACTTCCAACTATCATTCATCCATCTCAAGTGGGTTTTGTATGGGCTAGATCCTCAGTGGGGATTGAGACCCCTAATGCCTTGTGTTCTGCACTGTGACAGATGCTGGCAGCCCTGCTCTCTAGGACCAGGCCTCTTCCCACTGAGGTCAATGAGCGTTGAGTTCCATTCAATGGAAGTTGTGTGTTTAACTCTTAGACCACTTTGATCAATGAGTTCACTAGCGGGAAGGGGACTAAAATTCACGAAGGATGTTGTTGGTAACAAATAGTTCAGCCAACTCTAAGCTCTGAGACTATCCAAAGACAGTTTTCCTATAGAAAAATGTCTAGTCCTAAAGAAAGTCACTAGGTCTTGTTTGCAGAGAAGTTAATACCAACCAAAGGGGAAGATTTCAATCCTCCCTGTGCTGTTACTGTAAATAAGAGATGCAATTATGTGATGAAATAAGGCTGTGAATAGCTCTGTCAGCCACCTTTGTGATATGTAGAAGTTAGCTGTACTTCATCAGAGCCATCATTAGCTGACTAGTACTCACAGATTTTCTTTATGTGCAGCATTCACAAAGTAATAAAGGTTCTTGTCCTTGGTCCTGACAGAACTAAGACAGTGAGAAAGGCCTGGCTAGGTCTTCATGCATAAAATATATATTTACTCATTATCAATAGCAATAAATCTTGGGAGAAAGAGAGACAGGAATTTGCTCCTAGCCACCATATCATCATTCTCCCCAAATCAATAATACATTATGTAGCAAAGTATCAGGCTGTGGACAGTCATACTGAGCAGTTATTAAACTCGATTCTAATTCATCCACATCTGTGTTTAGTTCTCTGCCCTCCACTGCCTTATTTGTGGTTAGGGAACCTTGAAAAGTTTGTGCTGGGGTTTCCAAAGGAGTATACAGGAGTTAAGCACACAACTTCCATTGAATGTCAATGGGAGTTGGGCACCTAACTCTTAGATCACTTTGATCATCCCTGTCTTGGGTTTGCCTTTCTTTCTGAGAAGCATCTAAGTATGGCCTGTTTCTCAGTGTTAATTGATAAGCACCACTGAAAGAAATGCTGATTTGCCCCAACCGATTATCTCTAAATGTCTAGGATGCGTCACCAAAGCATTTCCAGAGCTCTTGAGTATGTAAAATTGGACTGAAATGATCATTCAGACAGCTTTCTTGAATGATTTCAGGCTCTTCTGCTTCTAATCTTTGCTGGAAATACTACAAGTGTTTCCAAGTGGGCGTGCATGCATGTGTGCAAGTCAGTGTGTGTTTGTTTTTCCAAACTGGTTCACTTAGGTCTATATTTTCCTCCTTTAAAAAAAATTGAGCGTGCTTGCAATTTGGTACAAGGCAATGTATTCCAAAAATCAAAACGTTATTTAGAGGAGTTCAAGTCTGGGGTAGTGGACTTCAAAGGAAGTCTGCATTCTACCATTGTCTGGGAAATCACCCTCATACCTCATACTTCAATCTGAGGGCATATCATTTTCATGTGAAGGGACTTATATTTGTAGTTCTCTGTGCTTTGTAAATTCTATTCCTGAACAAAACACGTATGAGAGAGCTGGGTAGGAAACAGTCTCCCAAGGTGTCTGAAAGGGAAAATTTTAAAAGTCTGGAAAGAACTCAAGGAGAAAAAAGAGGAATCACAAATGGGGAGGAAAGAATAGTCCTATGTACACTGATACTGCTCAGCTCCATAGATGGGATGCAATGATGCTCTGCACCTTCCAGAGCTGCCCAGTGCCTTCCAGGATCAGACCCAATATTTGAGAGGACGAAAAATAGGGAAAGATGCACCAATGCAGCATAAAAAGAGGTTAGTTTAATGGCAGAAAAATAAACTGAACCATTGTTCTTAAACTGCCTATCGGTATTTAAAATGGACAAAACACGGATCCATTTTAAAGATGGCGTCTTTGTAGGTTTAAAAGAGAGCCAGAAAATGGCATACGAAAACAAAATGTCACAATACTCTGAAGGCCCAGTCTTCATCTGTTGTAAACTGAAGGAGCGTCATTAAAGTCAGTGGAGAGACACTAAACTTGGACGTGAAGGATCTTGTTTTCTAATGCCTCGGCCCATAGATTTTTAGGCAGACTCCTCATTGATTTCAACTGGGGTGGTTGCTTATGAATTTATGAGAAAATATGGCCCCTGTACTTCATGTAGTCATTAGCGAGCTCTGCAAGTGCAGTACATTAATCAGAACAATCAATTGTCCCCTGACCTCCAACAGCAGCCCAGTCAGAGGGGAAAAAAGTGGCCCATCTTCCTTTCGTTAATGAGTCCCAAGTATCCATTTCTGAAATCAACACTTTAAAAAAATTATATTAACTGGATGTAGTTAGATCCAGTGCTCACTGAAGACGATTGAATTGCGTCCATTGATTCCAATGGCTTTTGGATTGGGCTCTTTAAGATGCATTGTCATTGGCTAATTTGTACTAACCCCTGGTGTGAAATGACTCTGGTGGGATGCACTGGCTTCTCTAAACATCTTTGCTAAAAGGAATAATATTAGCATGGGGTGGGAGGAAAAGATGAGCTCTATCAGACGAGGCTGGATAGGCACGTTTTCTCCATCGTTTAAAGTGATAGATGTGCATAGTGTGCCAGCTCACACAGCAGTCAGCACTTGCCAGTTATTCCCTTGTTACTTACTCAATGAATCAACTTAATGAGAGGAGGTAGAGTTCAGAATTTCAATGAACGCTTTCTCATGGCATTTCTGAAACATGCCCTATTACCCATTTAATCTGTGCTGTACTCATTTTCTCCCACTGAGCCACATAGAATTTTTTTAAAACTTTACTCCTATTTACTTCTTGCCTGTTGGTCACTTAATGTCAGTGAGCTTTTTATTCTTCTCACTTATCCTAATGAATCTTTCTCCCAGAGAGGAAGAGAGTAATAAAAATAAAGCATCTTTATTACTTTGCATGGCTGGGTTTTTATCCTTTAATATTGAATTTTTTCTTCCCAAATGCCCCTATCTCCATTAGCAAACCAGCAGTATTTTAATCTAGCTTTCATCAATAGCACTAGTTTGATTAATTCTGGTGTTCAATAATATTAAACTCAGCTGAACTATGCAGACAGGTTTTTTTCCTCCTTCTGTTTACAGAATCCATCAGAATGAAGCTAATTCCCTGGTCGGTTACATAATGGGGTAGTCCCCAAATGTCATGTAATAAAGTAAATTGTGACATTATTAATGTTCAGGTAACAATTGCTGGACTTACTTGAATTAAGAATATCATTGTATGCCATTGTTAAACCACTGAAATGCATTGTTTTAGGAATTTCACCAATCCTGACTCCTAATTTACCCTTTAATACTTATACGTACTATTTTTCATATTCATTCTAACTAGCTTCTACAAACCCATGCCGATACCAATTAAATTCTGTTAACACAGTGAACTTCTCTATGACTGAGGAATGTCACTGTTGACATTAGATTAACATCATACACTACGTCACTCAAAATATTCAGTTGTCTTTACGCAGAGATACATAGACTATTCTGAAGATACCCTTCCCAAGTCATCTACATCTCTTCAAGGTGTATTTCCATCTTCATTAAATTTAATTCAGGAAATGAAAGCCAGTTACTAGAATAATTTTTTCACTCTTTGCAACAATAATTAAAAGTCAAACAGATGTTAGGAGTAGAGCTGTGCTACTTATTTTAAAGTCATCACAGGCAGATAGGAAAGCATGCAAAAAAGGTGTTTACCAATATTTTGCCAAAAAGAGGGAAGTAAAAGTCCTAACATGTACAAGATGGTGGTTACACAAAAGAGTGATATTTGTTGAGGTGCCCTCTGATCATTTTTGCCATCTCTAGGGAGGATGCTTGTTTTAGGCATTGTCAGTGACCAGGACATGCGAAGTCACGCCTAGTGGTTGGAGCATCAGTCAGGTCCAATGGTTAGTCAGATCTTGCAGTTAAAGTAGGAGTCAGGAGTCAGAGCCCAGGGTCAAGACCAGGTTACCTGGAATGGGGCTAGACTCTGGCTAAGCAGACAAGCTTTTGCAGCCATGGGTAAATGCTTTGAGGAGCCACCAGAGTCAGCTGGTATGCCGACTCTTCCAATGAGGCAGGGTAGGTAATCAGGCAGCCTATTACAGGTCAGCTGTGCTCATTAGGGTGCCTGGAGACTAGCTGGGCAGGCCCTGCTTCCAGACTGACTCTGCTGCAGGTCCTCATTCCTGACAGCATAGGTGAAATAGGCAGCCACCTAGGACACTGTGTTCAAAGTAGTGGGAAGATCAAGGGTGGTTGGGAGACCGGAAAATTGGAAAAGTTTTCCCAGGATATTGTGAATTAATTTCAAAATAATAAATCCCATAAGGCTCTGTGCTTATCAGTCCCAAGACCTCCCAGTGCAGTTTGTCCGATTGGTATGACTTGTTCACTTGGCTTTTGGTCTCCTGGGGCGACAAATGGTGTCTCCTATTTTCTGTGTAGTATATAGTGCTCCATACACAACCCTGCTTATTCTGCTGGAGCTTGATCCAAAGCCCGTTGAACGCAGTCCAAAGATTCTGGTTCATTTTACTCAGGAAATACATAATTATGCTAACTTACTTTGAATGTCTCTTCCTTACACTGGGATCTGGGGGATCCAATGGGTCCCTGTTACGTGACAAGTCTGTATATAGTAAATAATTAGTTAACAGATGAAGTGCCAGTAGATGGTTCTCAAGCAAATGTAGCATAGTTCCTGGGGTTTGTATGACCAATAAGACTACTTGTTTGCAGTGCTTTGCAGGAAGCACTGAGGTAATCAAGTAGCCTAGGAGAATCAATGGACTTCTCTTCTGACTAGGAAAGAGCTGGGCACATAGGCCAGTCTCTCAGAATAACAAGTTGCATCAATTTCAAAAGCATCCGTTCTCTAAATGCTCTATATTTCTTCGAGGCATTTGAACACTAAGTTGTTTGCAAAGCCTATTCCTTAATGAACACTCTAATATCCCAAATAATTGAATATTCATTCATCAGCAACTGCTTTCTGAAAATCATCCGATCACGTTTGTATTTCAGCTGAATTAGCAGGAGAGAGAAAATTTCAAATTTCCACTTACTCATTACATTGCGAGAGGTGGCTCCTTGCTGGTGAAAAGTTTGTATTAAATGAACCGATTGTTAGAAGTAGAGATGATCAAGGCATCAAAGTATCTCATTCAAAACTAACATTAAGGTGTGCTAGAAACCAGGTGTGAAGCTTCCTGCTCCCTCCCTCTGTGTGAAATCCTCACCTTTTGAGGGCCACCGTGCATTTTCATTTTTTCCCCAGTAGTTTTTAGTCTAGGCTTTTGGCCCAGTTTACCTCCACTTCTGCATGGAATGATCTCACTGGCTGACTTTGAGCTACGTTCTCGTCCTCTGTAAGGCATGGGGTATTACAGCGATGATGCAGAAAAGGAATTGTGACTCGGAGATTCCCTCACTGCTCCTACAGTGCTTCAGGGAAGTAGTGATTTGCTACTAGTTTAGATTTGCACCCTGTGATTGACCTATCTGCTTGTAGAGAGGGAGTAGACTTATAGACTTTGTCAGAAGTCGTCTTGTTTGACCTCCTGCACCATGCAGGCCACAGAATCTCACCCACCCACTCTTGAAGTAAACCTCTAACATATGTCTGAGCTACTAAAGTCTTCAAATGATCGTTTAAAAACTTCAAAGTGCAGAGAATCCTCCAGCAAGTGATCTGTACACCAAGCTGCAGAGGAAGGCGAAAATCCCCTAGGGCCTGTGAGTAGTGGGAGTACAGCATCATTTACCATTGTTCGCTCAGAATCCTGCTCCAGTGAAGCCATTCAGGATCATCAGAAGTGATCTTACCCCTCTTGTACCTTTGTGGACCTGTGCAGTCCATCTAACAATCTAGCCTTCTTGTTTTCATGAACATATGGCCAGAACCTTAACCTGTCTACACAAGACATAGTTCTTGTAACTGAGGCCACTCAGTGCCTTTCAAGATCAGGTTTCAGCTACCAAGAAACCTTCCTGAACATTCAAGCTCCTTATTTTGGCTATTAATATACAGACCATTGCTTCTATGACACTGAAACACACTGTTGGAAAAATCCATCTTCTCTTGGTAAAGTGGAAAGTATTTGAAATTCTTTCTGACACATACATAGTTAGTAATCTTCTGGGTTTCAACATAACACAAGTGCTAAGTACCAGAAGATGAGAATAAAATGATACAGGCAGAATCCATTCCTGATGGGCAGAAAAATCCCCAATCCTGATTTACTTGAGACAATCAAAACCTCATTAGCTACCAGAGCCTGTAATAATAATGGATAGGTAGAGGATTCTACTACTATTCTACCTACTATTCTATCTGTTAAAGAAGAACTTGTACTGAATTCCTCTGCACATCTGAAAGGAAAGAAGACTGATATCTATATATATAAAAGTCAAATGGTGTATGTGTGCGTGCGTGTATGTATGTAAGCTTACTCCTTCCACACTGTTTGAGCTAGAGACTTGAAATTTGGTACAGTTATAGGTCTTGGGGTCCTAATGACCGTAAGAGTCGAAAATTTTTCAAATCTCACCTCTGACGCCCCCCAGGGGTGAAATTTTTTAAAGGCCAATCACATCAGCTGGGCAGCTGCTGTTCTCTGTGACGTAGTTATGATGTCATAATACCCCCCTCCAACAGACACCGCACTCGCTCAGCTCTCTGCCCCCTCCCCACCTCTGACGGACCCGAGTTGGGTTTGGTTGGAGGGTAAGTGAGGTAGGGGTGTCTGGTTTGGTCGGGGGGTAAGTGAGGTAGGGGTGGCGGGTTTGGTCGGGGGGGTAAGTGAGCCGGGGGTGTTGGGTTTGGTCTGGGGGGGTGGGAAGGTGTCTGGGTGGGTGAGGGGTGAGGTGTGGGTGTTGGGGTTGATCAGGGGTGTTGGGGTTGGTAGGGTTGTGATGTGTTGGGTTTGGGTGGGGGGGTGAAAATGTGAGTCGGGGTTGGTCAAGGGGCAAGTGAGGGGGGGGGGTGTCGGGTTTGGTCGGGGGGGTGAGGTGGGGGTGTCAGGTTTCTCTATGCCCCCTCCAATGGACCCCGCACTCGCTCAGCTCTCTGCCCCCTCCCCACCTCCGACGGACCCGAGCAACGCTGAGTATTTTCGCTAGTCCTTACTATATCATTTTAATATGAATGCTAACTCCATTGTCTTGTTCTCTCTCTCTGTGCTACCTAGTCTGCCATTTTTCTCCTTGTCTGGGATTTGAGCAAATAATTAAAAAAAAAAAAAAAAGTAAAACAATGACTTCAAAGTGCCATGTAGCAGTCCACAAAACTTTTCAGAGTATAAGATTCTCAGGATGCTGAGTTCTTGTGACAAAATAGTGTGATTTGCTTCAATGAAATCAGTGACAAATGCCATCTACAATGACCCCTCTCCCCCTTCCTCATTCTGCTGCTCAGAAAATCAAAATCAAGTAAATACTATTCAGGATGTGCTTGAATGTTCCCTGATCACTTCATATTACACTTTTGTAGCCTCTCCAAGTCTCATGTGGTTCAGAGCCATTATTTAAAAGTCAGGCTAAGAAGACTGAATTCCCCTCCCCGCAAAATTAGTAAACTTAGATGAACTGAGATTTTCAGCAAGGCAGGGGACAACGATTCAGCAGAGTTTGAAATGCTGATGAACAGCTTTCATGCCTTAGTGTCAGATCATCAGCTGGTGTTTATTGCTGTAGCTCCATGAACATATGCGCTCTCTCTCTCTCTCTCTCTCTCTCTCTCTCTCTCTCTCTCTCTCTCTCTTATTTATATATATAGAGAGAGAGTCTCCCTTTCACTCATCAGTTGACTGGAAATCTACACCTCTGACTTCTATTCTAGCAACTCAGTCTGACCTGAAACAAGCCATTTAACTTCTCCGTGCCTCTGTTGTCCCATATACAAAATAGGGATGCATAATATTGACTTTGCTCACAGGACTGTTGTAAGGATTAATGCATTTATCTTTGAAAATGGGTTTCAGATGTTTGGATAAAAGGCACAATGTGCTAATAATAATACTTTTAATAATATCAGGACAGCTGATGGGTTTAATTGTTTGACCTGTGGTACAGTCAAGGAATTCATTATCTGTTATATGCACACACAAACACACACATCCTGATATGGGAAGTAAAAACATATTGAAATAGGCCAAATTTCTCCCTGTTGCACAGCAATCAAATTAAACCAGGGACTAATTTTCCCCAATATGCTTTTTATTGTCAGATTATAAACTATGCAAGACCATAATTAATTGCAAATCTATTCCACGGAGATTCTCTTACAAGGAAATCCATAACTTTTGTCTAAGATTGTCAGACCAGCTCTTGATTTGGCCTAACAATAAAGAAAATGTGCACACAGTAATAAACTCCACTTTATTCTTATGTGGATCACCTAAAGGTCAGTTTAAAAAGACTGACACAGAGGTAACTAGGATAATTTCTCAAATGGGTGGCTCATTTTCTTTTGAGAAATATATTTTGGCAATAGATAAATAGTACTGAAGGCTCTATCCAACGGCAGATAGTTGATGATTATATAACACTTTCACATTTGGGGCTTTCACAGCCCATCCTCCATGTCTGGGGGATTGGAAAGTGTTTTTGCACTAAATTCACAATTCTCCAACGTCCTTGGCTAATTACACCATCTTCATTTTAATTCTCCTCATAAGATTCATTAAACAAGGATCTAAACCTGAAGTCCTAACAACTTTCTCATTTTCACTTCATTGATAGTTTTGCCTGAAAAGGGGCTGGATAAAACTGAGGCCACATCTACACTAGAATTTTTTGCTGGTATAATTATGTTAGTTAAGAGTCTGGTTTTTTTTAATGACATTTTTATACTGGCAAAATCCCTATTGTAGATGCAGTTAAATCAAGGAAAAAGTGCTGGTGAGCTTATTTTGTTTCAATCACCGGTATAAATTGTATCAGTAAAAGTACATTTTTGCTCATAGAAGTTGCATCTATGCTAAGAGTTATTTTCTAGTGCAGACCAGAGCTACATAAGGGCTTCATGGTTTTTCTCCCATGATTTCTGTCACATTATGGGTGCAATTCAGACCAGTGAGAGACTGTGTCACTACCTGCCTTGCAACCGTGGGTGCCTCATAATGCTTTGCTCCCAACCTGGGCTCCTCACAAACAGTGTGCAAGTCACACACTGTGTATAGTTGCAGCTTGCCAGCAACACTGACCCTAGCAGGCTTGGTTACTGACTGCAGGATGACCCCAACACACTCCCGAATTTCCCCCCAAAACGTGTGTTCTGCACTATCCATCCCTCTCCTGGATAGTTCCTATAAGTCTGTTGCCCTGGTAAGCATTCAATATACAACAGTTTGCTACTTTAATTTAACATTGGAGTTAAATTGGATTAGTTTGATTAAGGAATAAACCAAGTTTATTTAATTACGAAGAAATAGATTTTAAATGAGTACAAGTACAAGGCATTAAAATCAGAAACAGTTACAAGAAAAATAAAGATAAAATACTTTCTAGTGCTAAAGCTTAACAAAGTAGGCTTGGTTCAAGATAAAATTCTCCCAGCAGGCTCCCAGCAACACTGTTGACCAAATTTCAGGTCCGGATCTCTCCATTGTTGTGTTAAATGAAAGAGAGATGGATAAGGAGTGATTCCTTAGTGTTTTTGTCCCTCATTTTTATACAGTCCCCCTTTGAAATGTGTTTTCCTGAAGGTTACTCCTGGATAAAGTTCATTCTTGCTGTGATGTTGGAGTCATGGAATCTTGGTGAAAGAGGTTCTATACTGGTGTTTGCTAAAATGTACGGTATATTGATGTGTCCCTGCCTCCTTCTTTGCCAAAGAATGGCCACTTGACAGGCGGCCCGTCAACTTTGATGAAAACTGGCTAGAGGGGTCAGCTTGTCCTTTGTCTCTGGGAAACATGTTTATCCACTTCATAGACTTGTCTGGTAACCACATTTTAAGTCAAAATGTCCCCTTACATTAATAACTTGACATATAATGTTGCTACATACATTTTACCATGATATTATTGACCAACAAGTTGTTAGTTTTCAAATGATACCTCACAAAGCATATTTTGTTCAAAGATTATTACAATAGCAGTTAGGGTGTGAATAACAGCAGTGCATTTTATTTTATAAATACATACATTTCAAAGTGAAATATAGTCACTGTTTCAGAGGAAGACAAATCTGATAACTTGACATAAAAACATTCACATTTTTATAATTCCTTATCTGCTCTTTCTCTGGGGAGCTTTCAACGTCGTTCCTCCCACCTTATTGTTACAGTTAAAATTTTGATTTCCTCAAACTCTGTTTTCCTGTTTCTTGGCATATTTTGACATTCTCCTTTTGTCAAAAAAACTGCTCGGCTCAGTGATAAGAATCTGGGATAGGTGCCTTATTGCTAATATAATAAGCTCTGGTCTCCACGTGTATACTGGATTGGACCAATTTAGACCATTTCCACGTCAGCACCATTCCTAAAATGCTTTCTCATATTTTATATGGATATTTATTGATGAAGATTCTTTCCCATTTCTTCTTCTATTCATAACTGTTTACCTTCACTAATTCCATCTGCTAGTTTATGTAGCCCAATAATTTGCATTAAGTTTGCAAATGAAGGGTAGGACAACTAACTACTGAGCTGATCAAAAATGGAGAACCAATCTTGTAAAACAACCATTAAAATGGTTTTTGTTTTGAGGTCAGAAAAGGGACTCAGCCTTGAGGTATTCATCCTTTTTAAAAGCATACATTGTGAAAAGTACACAGTCTTCAATCCCAAATATTAATAAAACATATTTTATTAGCAGCAGTTCTTGCTTAAAAACAAACCCAGAGAAAATCAGAGCTGTAAAATCTTTGCCACAGAGATTATCCAGCTGCTAACCATTTCCCACTCTCCAGATGCTGCTATCCAGTTAGGTTAAAAGGTGCTTGAAGACCTTTAACAACCAAATTGGCCTCGGGCTTGTGATGGAGCAGAGGTTTTGTACTTTCAAGGTGAAGAGACGAAACAACAAGATTAAAAAAAGATAACCCATTTGTACTTTTCTTGAGGGAGCCCATTGGGAGTCTCTACAGAATACCTTCTTCTTAGGGGAAAAGCATAAATCACTTGCATAGGCTAAAGATAGTCCCATATACTGTGGCATTCTTTCTGTTTTAAATCCAGAGAAACTGACCAAACATTCAAATAAGGAACTGGGTTGCTTGCAGAAAGATGTTGTCATTGAGGATAGGCTGCAATGCACTTTGGGTTTATTAACTCTTATTGGTAATCAGCCAATAAAGTGTGTATGCTGGGATATTGCCTGGACTATTAGATTATTTTTTTGGTCCTTAATTTTAATTAAATTGTTTTGGGTGCATCTTAAAATATGGTGCATTGCAGTACATCACTTTTAGATGTTTCATTCATAGTGAAGGATGGAAATGCATATTCTGTCAGTATGCTGTTCTTTGATTGGTAAGAGTCACAATTCATGTTTTTTTGTTGTTTTTTTAAAATGGATATCTTTTCCCCCCACCCTACTGTCCCTGCAGTACTCAGAAATTGCAACATAAATGTAGAACTTCTAGGAATAATGCTGTAGTTGAAAGCTGACCCCTGGGGGGGGGGGGGGGGGGAAGGGTCACTCTGTATACTTGGTACTAAGCTTGGAGTCCAGCATGTTAGTCACTTCAGATGCTAACGCATATAGGGGGCCAGAATCTGGTGGGTGACCAATACAACACACCTTATCTAATAGGAAAGCCATCTTTACCAGTGAAGGCAGAAAGGATAGTGTAAAAACACAATATTGTTGCACAAAGGGCTTGTGGAGGCTGTTTTAATTACCTTTAAAGACAGGCAGACTTAGGAGGAGCTTGAATACAAGTTTATTTGCTAGAAAAATAGAAGCCAAGGAGTTAATACTCAAAGCATGGCTTGCTTTATATATTGCCGAGACCTTTTTTATATGTTAGTTTAGATAAGGGAGGGTGTTTTTAAGATGCTTTAGACAAGTGTAAAAGTTAAATGGGTTTGTTTGTTTTACAACCATTGTTATTAAGCTGTTTTACTTATTTGCCTAGAACTTTTTAAAAACAGAATATTTAAACATTGTGGCTCCTGCTTTGTAAAAAACACATTTGGGGCAGGAATGTATAAGGCAAGGCAGGATGTATGGGGCAAGATAAGGGGTTACAACAGTTTTGCACATTAGAATAGATTACATAACATTTAGAATATATTTATTAAGTAAAAACTTTTCTTACAATATCTAAGTTAAGAAAGCGAGGAATACTTGTAGCACCTTAGAGACTAACTAAGGTGCTACAAGTATTCCTCACTTTCTTTACTAACACGGCTGCTATTCTTGAAAATATCTAAGTTGATGACGATAAAAGATAAATACTGCTTCTCCCTAAGGGCTGGATCCAAAGCCTGCTGAAATCAATGGTAGTGCCAAGATAGGTGCAAAGGTACTATTGCCATTTGGTGCTCCTACACTCTAGTATCTGAGATACCCCTTAAAGGCTGTGCCATTATTAAAGGGTTCTGGTATTTCTCTGAAAAGAACTTGATTCAGGCTCTGGTATCGGGATGATCTCATTGAGGGGCCCCTTTTCACCGTCTCCCTGCTGCAAGCCATGTTGGTTGTCCAATTTGGTTTGCCTGACACTCCTCTAACCGTAGGAACTAATTCAGCTACATCTTATCGGTATGCATGGCTCCTTTCAGTTTGACCCTTTGTAATGGCCCAATCCAAGTTGGCTGAGAGACTAACCTGATGGTCTGTTACTTTGAGGGTAGTCTGAAGGACCGGCTCACACAGAAGGTTCCTCTGCTGTACTTATATGGCTGATCTATTAGTTGAGCACAAGTGCTTTTGAAAACTTCTAATTACTAAGGGCTAACAATGCAGAGGTGTTATGTTCTATGAATCAGATGAGCAAGGTGACTTGCTGTGTTAATAAGGCAAACACAGCAGTCATACATGAGGTGAATTTGTAAAAGCCATAAAAGAGCCTAAATTCTTTTTTATTTCATGGAATCAAAATGAGGGTTTAATCAGCTATGATGTAGCTGAATTGTGCCAATAAAAAGTATCATTGATTATAACCTCTATCTAGTGATAATGGCAGCCATTTTTCATTGTATTGGCACTCAAAATTGCATTTCCTCTTTGTCTCAGGTCACTTACCATCCAAATGAGCATTTGTTAATGGAACCAGATCATTAGTGGCTGCTTTACTGATTTCCGTGTCACTGCTTGAGTGCACATTTAAATGTATACGAAATATTCAGGCCTGGCTTCTTTTGCCACCTGAGTATCTGCATATGCGTTTTGACCGATTGCTCTTTTTTCAGCTAACGGAGCAACTGTGCAGAAAACGCTGACTACTGACTAGGGGCAGTCTAATTATCTCTAGAGAGAAGCTGGATCATTATTGCAATAGACAGTAGAGGAAACTGAGGGAACAATAGAGCAGGTCAAAAAGACATAGCCTTGATGCTCATTATTTTCTGAGGCCTGTTTGAGGAAAACCTATTTGTTCACATACATTAAGTACAGGGTTGGTGCTGAGGTTGTGGGGATGGGGTGCACGTGTAGAAATGGCTGTATTATTTCATTTCTGAAGTGTCCAGGTTTATCTGTACTAGAGGTTACGTGCTGTATAACGCGCACATTCCCCCACTGATCCTGTGTGAAAGCAATGGTCACGTTTTTGGTATGAGACAAACATGATGAATAGGGGCTTTAACCAAGGTTAGGATCATGGATTGTACTTAGCACTATGCAAACACATACATGGTCCTTGGCCTAAAGTGCTTACAATCTGAATGGACATAGGGAATATTATCATTCCCATTTTACAGATGAGGGAGTGAGGAACAGAGAGAGTGAATGACCTGCCTAAAATCACCTACCAGGTAAAGAGGCCTTCCTTTCCTGCTTTACATACTTGCTGTTGGATCATAATTTCATTCAAAACTAGTATGATTATTTGTATGTATTAAAGATTTGTTATGCATTAGCATTGTGCTCTGAGTTGCCCACAATAGTGCACACATCTATATATATAAAAGTAAAATGGTATTTGCGTGCGTGCGTGCGTGTATGAATGTTCCCTTACTACTTCCACACTGTTTGAGCTAGAGACTTGAAATTTGGTACAGTTATAGGCCTTAGGGTCCTAATCAGGGTAAGAGTCGAAAAATTTTCAAATCTCACCTCTGACGCCCCCCAGGGGTGAAATTCTTTAAAGCCCATTCACATCAGCTGGGCAGCAGGTTAACACCTGCTGTTCTCTGTGACATAGTTATGATGTAATAATACCACCCTCCAACGGACCCCACACTCGCTCAGCTCTCTGCCTCCTCCCCCTCTCCAACGGCCGCGGCACTCGCTCAGCTCTCTCCCCCGTCCCCCCTCCAACGGACCCCACACTCGCTCAGCTCTCTTCCCCCTCCCCCCCATCCAGGGGTCCCCACACTCGCTGAGCTCTCTCCCCCCTCAGGAAAGAATCAAAAATGTTTAAAATCTCACCCCCATCCCTTCTTCCAACGCCCCCCCCCACTCGCTCAGCTCCCCCCCCCCCCACGGACCTTGCACTCGCTCAGCTCTCTCGCCCCTCAGGTAAGAATCGAAATTTTTTAAAATCTCCCTCTCCTCCCCCCACTCCAATGCCCCCCACCCACTCGCTCAGCTCTCTTCCCCCCCCCCTCCCACCCTCCAACGGACCCCGCACTCACTCAGCTCTCTGCCCCCGCCCCCCCTCCAAAGGCTCCGGCACTTGCTCAGCTCTCTCCCCCCTACCCCCCTCCAACGGACCCCACACTCGCTCAGCTCTCTTTGAGCAATGCTGGGTCCCCTTCCCCCCCTCCGACGGACCCGAGCAATGCCAGGTATTTCTGCTAGTAATGTATATAAAAAAGTTGGGGCACTCAGAGCCTTAGGAAGTTAGTGCTTTGTGGGCATTACTGAAGATGTGAGTTTTTAGAAGGATTAAGGAGGATGGATGGCACAGTAGTTAGGACACTAATCCTGGATTTAGGAAACCCAGATTCAATTCCCAACTGCTCTCCAGACTTCTATGTGATTTTAGGCAAGTCCACCTCAATTACTCTTCTGTAAAATGGGGATAATAGCACTACTCTACCTCACAGGGGGTTCTGAGGATTTTTACATTAATGATTGTGATTTGCTCAGATACTGGGGTCATACATGTACCTAAGATAACTGAGGGCAAGTAGTATTTTGGTGACATGGAATGGGAAGATTATTTCATCCAGATGGGAGTAGGAAACAACAATGAACAAGAAACTGAGCCTGACAGTTACTGAAGCAGAAAGTGTGGCAAGAGGCAGTCTGAGATTTGTGGACAGACTTGAAAGGGAAGATGAGATGTTTAAACTTCAAGCAGGGGTCAAGGCAAGCCAGGATAGAGAACTGTGATTTTTTTTTCTTGCATTGCTGCACAATGCTCCCTAGTGCTCCATTTCTGCTTTGTGAATATTTAGCCATAAAAACAGCCCCCCACTTTGTTTTTGCAAAAAGTCAAATGTCGTGAAAATGTTCCGTGTGAAAAGTAATTATGCAGCTAGTGCAAAAAAGAAAAAGGCATTCCAGTGCACCCAACACAAAAGAGCCTGGCTAGAAGAAAAGTAAACACAAGTCGCTTGTAAAACTGGAGCAGCATTTCACCATCCCAAATTCCATCTTGCCCTTTGGGTGGTCTCTGAACCCTGGATCTAAATATCTGAGCATTACTCAGCAGTTTTGTTGTGACAAATGCATTGAAACACCTGTGCTGGGAGAGAGAATTGAGTTCACTACAAATCCACCCAGGTTCGATCAGTGGGCAAAATGACACTACCAAACTCTCCAGCAACTCAGAAGGGATTCTTCTGCATTTCCTCTCATAGAATGTTATGGAAGTTGTGGTGTGCTTTTTTACTTCCTTCATGTTGCACCGTTGAAGTTGTTCCATTTCATTTATGGCTGAAAAGAATCATGAATATGGTTATATATTTTCCCCTTAGTGGACATTTTTTTTTTTATTATAGAAGGTAGCCTGGGATCATTTTAAATGATTTTAAAATGGACGTCAATCTCTGTTTCTTAAAAAGCCTGCCAGTGTAAAAGTTCATGCACACAGTTAGGGCCTTTGAATTCTCCATGCAGTTGTGGTTTCCATTCAGAACATTTTACTAGAAAAAGGTTTGAAATTTAATTCTTTCTGAATCATTTTGGCCGTCCTACCATCCATTGTGGATTGATCAGTCTCTTTTTAAAACATTGGTTCGCTACACAAAGTTTGGCAAAGAGGTGAATTCATTGGTGCAACATGTAGTTAAAAATAGATATTTTTGGCAGCCTTTCATCAGATGCAAAAATGTATGCCCAAAAGGTTACCAATTGGGAGTTTTTTGTTCACACAATTTTTGCACATACATTTATTATGTACAGTTGTGACTCAACTTCATTATGCGCAGCGTACATTCAGCAGTTGTTGCATAAGAATTTATGTGCAGTAGTTTCTGAACATAACAGAGCAGGCTTTTTGATGTGCAGCGCCTACCACATACAGGTTTATATGCAGCTTCTGGGCAGAACTGAACACACTTTCATCTGTAGCCCCTCTTTGGTTGACAGACCTTACCAAACTCTCCCAGCACAACACACATTATACCACACATTCACACCAACTAGTGCTAGGTGAGTGTAGTACAGTATAGAGAAGGGAATGTTAAAGGGGACATTGTTAAGGCTGTGATGCATGGGTTATCTTTTACAATACTTGTGGCGAGGGGCAGGCGTGCACCTATGAATGGAGGGATAGTGTAAGCATGAAAGGAGATCAATTTTATGAATTTACCAAGGTGCTTGTTACATTTTATCACTGAAATATAATTAATTGGATTTGCTAATTTGATGGTTTTTATAGTGGAATATTAGAACGGAGTCTAATAAGATAATCCTTTTTTAAAAAAAAATATTTTTATTTTATTTATTTTTATTGAGGTCCGGGAGCATTCTCTTACTAATGGCTGGAAGTTGAATTAGTCCAATTCAGACTGGAAATAAGGCACGTTTTTTTAGCAGTGAGTAATTTCATTGACAATTATTATATCAAGATTGGATATTTTTCTAAATGCTGTGCTCTAACGATTATTGTGGGGAAGTTCTATGGCCTATTCAGGAGGTCAGACTAGATGATCTAAAAGGTCACTGCTGGCTTGGAGTCTGGAATTTTAATGCTGGGTTCTTTTTCAGACCAATTTTTAACATGGACACTTTCTCAAATTGAGACACTTGGTTATTTTTAACAAATCAACAGTTTATGAATTCACCAAGAACTGAATCAGTATACAATCAACAGCTCATCAATCAAGTGTGGACACAATTGATATTTTAGGCATGTACTGAACTCACCACTACTGACTGGCAGGTTTTCTTTGTGGCGAGAGGCAGGTGTGCACCTATGAATGGAGGGGTAGTGTCTGCTTATTTTACATAAGAACCTTTCATGTGGGACCTTATCAAAGGCTTCTGAAAGTTCAAGTATGCTATATTAATTGGATCACCCTTGTCCATATGCTTGTTGACACCTTCAAATAATTCTAATAGATTGGTGAGGCATGATTTCCTTTTCCATGTTGACTCTTCTCCAACACATCATGTTCATCTGTGTCTGATAATTCTGTTCTTTACTATAGTTTCAGTCAGTTTGTCTGGTACTGAAGTTAGGCTTACTGGCCTGTAGCTGCCTGGAGCCTTTGGGAAAAAAAATCAGTGTTACATTAGCTATCCTCCATTCATCTGGTAGAGAGGCCGATTAAAGCAATAGGTTACATTCCACATTAGAAGTTCTTCAATTTCATATTTGAGCTCCTTCAGAATTCTGGGATGAATACCATCTGTTACTGGTGACTTATTACTGTTGAATTAATCAATTTGTTCCAAACCCTCCTCTGAGTGCAACAATTATTTACAAAGAAAACAAACAAAATCCTATATAGTCTTCCAAATCTAGTGGTCACCATCTACACAGTGTTAGATATAACCAAATATTTTTCACTTCACATCTTTCAAGTCTTATCACTGTGGCAGGGTGCTGGCCAGGAGTGCCTGAGCTAGTCCTGCTGGCCCTTTAAGAGGGAGCAGAACCTCTGCAAACCTCCCTGCAAGGAAAGGCTAATCAGCCACCTGGGCTGCAGAGGGCTCAGGATTATGAGTTGCACCTGGCAGCCTCCACAAGGGATAAAAGTCTGCCAGGCAGGAAGCCCAGGGTGGTGGTGTGGTGGTGTGTGGAGTGAGAGAGAGACAGAGAAGGTCCAGGGAAGGAAGTAGAGCTGAGGCTAGGGGCCTGGGAGAGCTGACTGCTTCCGGAGACCAGCCAGGTTGAGGGCTGGGGCTCAGCTACACTGTGAAGCTGTATTTCGATGGTGCGGTTTGCACTGTAAATAAAGAGCACTGTTGAAGCCAGAAAAGAGTCTCCTGCCTGTGTGACGTGGGGGGTGAAGAGCGGATCTCTTACACGTGGTGTCAGCGGTGGGATCGCGACACCAACAACACAACTGGTGGCCCAGAGATGGAGGGGACCCTGCAGTGGCTCGTGGAGCAACAGATGCAAACTCAGCAGGCCGTGCTGACCATGCAGCAGGCCCAAGCCAAACAACAGAAGGCCATGCATACCTTCATAAAGGAGCAAAGACCCAGGCAACTCTCCTGCAGCACCTGGTGAGTCGAGGGGCAGGAGAGGGCATGCGGCCGCCGGGCTGGGGACTCTGTAAGATGAGCCCGGCGGATGACCCCGATGTCTTCCTGGGGACTTTTGAGAGGGTGGCCACCACAGCCGGGTGGGAGCGGACCACCTGGGCCCTCCGGCTTGCTTCCTACCTCGTGGGCGAAGCCCAGGCGGCCTATATAGCCTTGGGGGCAGTTGAGGCCCGAGACTTTGAAACCGTGAGAGCGGCCATCTTGGACCGAGTCGGTTTGTCACCGGAAAAATACCGGCAGAAGTTTCGGGCGGGCCACTGGTCACAGGAGGTGCGGCCCCGGGCGTTTGCCCAAGGACTGAGGGACTGGGCCACACGTTGGCTAAGGCCGGAGGCCCGGTCAGGGGAGGAAATCATGGACTCCCTGATCTTGGAGCAGTTTCTGCTCAGCCTCCCTGAGACCGTGCGCACCTGGGTCAGAAGGCACCAGCCGGAGACGGTGGAGTCTGCGGTGCAGCTGACCGAGGAGTATGTGGAGGTAGAGGGACCTCGGGGAGAGGACCGGCCGCGACGGATCCGGGACTTGGGGCGTTGGCCCATGGACTCCCCCACCCCGCCCCCCCCGGCAAAAGGACTAATGGGGAGCCCAGAGGGGCGCCGAGAGAACTGCCCGGCTTACCTGCTGGCGGTGCAGGAAGCTGGGGCACATAAAGCGGGACTGCTGGATTCCGCCTCCCCCTACACGCTCATTCGTAGAGCATTGGTCCACCCTGAGTGGCTAATTCTGGGGGCTACTATGGACCTGCAGTGTGTCCACGGGGACAGGAAGTCCTGTCAGGTGGCCCAGGTCCCCCTGGAAATCAGCGGCCGATTCCGCTGGAAGCGGGTGGGGGTGTCAGAAGGGTTACCTTGCCCCGTCATCATTGGGCGGGACTGGGGCCCAGTGGGAGGTACGAGGCCCCGGGCTGCCCCAAGGCCGGGCGTGGGAACCCGTACGGGGGGTTCGGCCGAGTGAAGGGGCGGGTCTCAGCCCAATGACCAAGAGAAAGATCCAGATAGCCCTGAACGACTGAGACGAGGGCAGGAGGATCCCCGGGAAGCCTGTTTGGGGGAAGTTGGGGACAAGAGCTCCGCGATAGAGCAAACAGATCCCCTTGAGGGCCCTGGAGAAGTGAAGTCAGGGGAAGAAGCTCCGAGCTCAAGTGAGAGCAGGGGGAAACTGAGGCAGGGGAAGTGGCCCCTAGTCTCAAGGCACAGACTGGCCAGGGGTTGGAAACACGGAAACCTTATGACCATGCCGCTGTGCTGAAAGAAAGAAGAAGAAAAAGCGCAATGGCCTTCTTAGAGCGGATCCGAACGCTTGAGGGGTCCGAGCCAGCCCGATGGGGCTAGGCTAAGGGGGGAGGTGTGTGGCAGGGTGCTGGCCAGGAGTGCCTGAGCCAGCCCTGCTGGCCCTTTAAGAGGGAGCAGAACCCCTGCAGACCTCCCTGCGAGGAAAGGCTAATCAGCCACCTGGGCTGCAGAGGGCTCAGGATTATGAGTTGCACCTGGCAGCCTCCACAAGGGATAAAGACCTGCCAGGCAGGAAGCCCAGGGTGGTGGTGTGGTGGTGTGTGGAGTGAGAGAGAGACAGAGAAGGTCCAGGGAAGGAAGTAGAGCTGAGGCTAGGGGCCTGGGAGAGCTGACTGCTTCCAGAGACCAGCCAGGTTGAGGGCTGGGGCTCAGCTACACTGTGAAGCTGTATTTCGGTGGTGGGGTTGCACTGTAAATAAAGAGCACTGCTGAAGCCAGAAAAGAGTCTCCTGCCTGGGTGACGTGGGGGTGAAGAGCGGATCTCTTACATCACAGATGAAATATTAAATTAGGAAGAACAAGACCCTTTGTTCACAGATAGTTCTCCATCTAGTTCACAAGGAAAACAAATGTATAGTTTCTAAGTTGAGGTGAAATATTTTATACTAGTGTAACAGCCCATGTACACAGGCCAAAATGCTTAATGCTGTTTGTCCGGGCCGTCTCTACGGCTCGCAGCGGCGCACGTGCGGTGGCCATTTTGTGCCGCCAAACTACAACTCCCAGCATGCTGTTTGTCCGGGCCGTCTCTACTGCGCATGACGGCTTCAGACAAACATCCTCTGGCCTTTTATTATATAGGACTAGTGTAAAAGCCCGTGTACACGGGCCAACAGTAATGGCTCCTCCCCCCCCACTCGCTCAGCTCTCTCCCCCCTCCCCCCAACGCCCTCCCTCTCGCTCAGCTCTCTGCCTCTCTGCCCCTCCCAGCTCTCTGCCCCCTCCCCCCT
Organism: Sternotherus odoratus; assembly: GCA_032164245.1. NCBI lineage: Eukaryota > Metazoa > Chordata > Testudines > Kinosternidae > Sternotherus > Sternotherus odoratus. The sequence goes on along the minus strand of JAVMKO010000001.1, from coordinate 277,590,008 downwards.
CGCTCGGCTCTCCGCCTCCTCCCCCCCTCCCCCCTCGCTTGGCTCTCCGCCTCCTCCCCCCCCTCCCCCCTCGCTTGGCTCTCTGCTGGGGCGCCTCCGCCCCACTGGCCCAGCGCCCCCTTCCCACGCCCCGCCCGGCCAGAGCCCCCTGCCCGCGCCTCCTGCGCCCAGCCACCCTCCTGCCCGAGCCCCTGATCCAGACCCTGCTTCCCTCTCGGCGGTGCACACGCGGTGGGCATGTTGTGCTGCCGAACTACACCTCCCAGCATGCCATTCGTCTGGGCCGTCTCTACTGCGCATGACGGCTTCACACAAACTTCTCTAGTCTTTTATTATATAGGATATGTGATGGGGTGGATTAGGTCCAGAGGCCCCCTGCTGGAGGCCTCAGAGTCCTACCACACCCCATCTCAGAGAGGAGCAGAAGAGAAGTCCTCCACGTGGTCTAGAGTGGTTGCAGGGAAGCAGCCAATGAGCGACACTGCAGGGAGCAGCCAATCTAGGCCCAGCAGGCCTATGCAAAGGGAGATGCAGTGCAGAGCGGAGAGTAGTTGCTATCCAGATCTGGAAGAATGAGGACTGTGTTCATGGCTAATTGATGGAGCAGCAGGACCATGTGCATATCTGTCTGCTGGCAGGGACTGGGGGAGCAAGATAGAGCTCCTTGCTGGCTGCTAGGACTGAGCCTAGGGTGGGCTGCAGGAAGGGCTGACTGGATTTTTTACAGCCTGGCAACCTTTAGCTTCCCCCTATAGGGGGGTGCCAAGGCTCGGGGCCTTTTGCCCATGGTGTGTAGAGACTTGCTGTGGGCTGGATGAAGTTAAGCAACAGGTGGTTCCCCATCCCTGCGATATAATTTAAAGATATAGGCATCAGGAAGTTTGACCTCTGAAACTTTCAGGTTCTTGGGTCACCAGCAACTTATTTCTAACTGGTTTTAACCAACATTTTGTTTTTCCTTTCCTCTGACTCTTAATTAAAACATATAGGATACCACAGGGCACTCGACACAGGAAAGGGGGCAATTACTTTTGTTTCTCACCTGGCAGGAGTTCTACTTAACTAAACCAAGGGAGATGGAAGTTGCATCCATGAATAAATTATGGCAGTCTTTGGTTTGACAAACTAACAGTAATTGGAAAAATCTCTATCAGAACTTATCTGTCCTGGGAACTGTATATTTTAGCTTCATTTAATACTCTCTAGACAAGATGTCCCACCTGTTGGGAGGTGTCTATTGACTCGCACTCTCTTTATCTGTTGGAGAAAGCTAAGGTTTGCAATGTGCATAAGGGTGATGCCACCAAATAGTTAAAAGGAGAGGGGGAGAGTTGCCATCAATATATTTTCAAGGCCTATTTTAAAGTCTGTACATTTTCCAGTTGTGGGTATGTGCTGATTGATAGGTGGTTTCAGTCCTTGCTTTTGTATGAGTCTAGTATGTGTGGGTATAGCAACCCTAACGGTTTCATAACAACTTTTTTGTCTGTTCATTACTATTTGTGTTGTGGTAGCGCCCCGGGGGATGGATAAGGGCCTCATTATGCTGGGTTCTGAACACACATCTTAAAAAGCTGGTCCCTATATCAACAAGAGTGCAGTCTAAGCTGTAATTCCCACTCCTGTTTCCTGAACGCGGCAGGGGATTTACCTTCCTTTGAGGCATGCGGGTTCTCAGGTGTCGCTTTGTAAACTACTTTAACTCTTCTGGGATGAAAGTCCCCATAAATATAAAAGATGTTCAGTTATTCTCTCTCTCTCTTTTATTCTAGTGTTGTTTTCATTGTTGAGTTCCCTTGAACTCTGTAGTCACAATTGTCACAAGATTTCCCATGCAAAGATTTCTTCTTGTCTCATAAATTCAAAAAGTGAACAGACGTTTATGTGAATCATGAATAGACAGAGATAGCATTAATGAAAATACCAATTTTAGAAGGGATGCTTCAGTGCTTTAGCCAATCTCTAATCGCTAAGGATCAGGATGAGACCTAATGGGGGTGGGGATGGTCAGGTTGCCCCACATCTGCCTACTGTGGGATTCTTACACCTTCCACTGAAGCCTCTGTCACTGACCAGTGCTGGAGACAGGCTACTGGACATGGTGGACTTTGAATCTGAGCCAGTGTAGTAATTCCTGTGTTCCTATGCAAAAAAATAAATAAAACCAAAGCAAACCAAAACAATATTGTAGAAAGGGAAAGAAAAACCTCCTCCATGCAAAGATATAAAGTTGGGTATCCCTCGCTGTGTCATGTTTATTGTTGAAACTTGTATCGTTAATGTGGTGAGAAGGGAGGGTTTAATTTCCACTGAGACACCTGGCACTGACCTCTGCCAGAAGTAGATGAACCCATGGTGTGTCAAACCCAATGCTCTGAAATTTTTAGTGATAGTGGGTGGCTCTCTGCCTTTAAAAATGTATATCCTTTTCAAATACACTTCTATCAACATACAGTGAAAGTACATCACTGCTGGGAAGAAATTGCCTTTTAAAAAACAAACAAACCCACCCTAACATTGTAGGCAGTGAGGGAGGGGGAAAGTGAGTTGCATAATTAGCTTGATTGGCCAACGGAGGAGCAGTTCAGGGTTCCCCTGCAGCATTATAAATGCTTGTAATTATAGTAATGTGTGTTGGTTTTTTTTGCTGTGGCATGTTAAAATGCCAACTATTTATACATTTGTCAATAACACAAAGCCCCTGAGAATATGAGTGGTTTTTATATAGTAAATGAAAGGCATTCCCAATGGCCCTCTCTGTTTTCCACGTCAATATTTTTTAAATCTAAAATCCATCCCTATCATGATGAAATAGCTGACTCAAATGTCAACATTTTGGTAAAATACACACATGCCATATTTTCAGTCTACAAAAATCCTTCAGAAGCTTGTCAACCCTCCTCCCCCCATTCCCCATCTCCTGACTGTCCCCCTGAATCCCTGCTCCTTCCAGCCGCTCCCTGCTCCCTTTCCCCTGACTGCCCCCCGGGACCCTCTGCCTCTTATTAAACCTCTCGGTCCCACCCCCTTACCATGCTGCTCTGAGTAGCATGACTGGCAGCCGCGTGGCCTGTCCGGAGCCAGACACGCTGCTCTGTAGAAGCTCGCAGTCCTGCCGCCCAGACTGCTGCTTGTGCGGTGGCGTGGCTGTGGAGGAGGGGGGACAGCAGTGAGGTGGAGTAGAGGGGGAGGGGGAGAGGGAGGTGGAGGGGGAGGGGGAGGGGCCTCCCCGGCCAGGAGTTCAGGAGCCGGGCAGGACGGCCCCACAGGCTGGATGTGGCCTGTAGTTTGCCCACCTCTGATATAGGACCATAGAGCTAGAAGGGACTGCAAGGGGCATCTAGTCTAAACCCCCTGCCAAATTGTTGGATTAGTCACTATAAGAATTTAAGAAAGTTTAGGGTTCACTATAAAAGAGGGAGCGAACTGGATTGTGTTCTTTCTTGTACATCATCACCAGAATTGCTTAGAGTTTCAAACTGATTCATCTGTGCAATACATAAGAAGCTATAGGTTGCACAGGTCCTAGTGCATAATTTGACAGTGGGTTTACACTGCTGTAATTAAGGATTTTAGCTGGCCTGTTGAATCTTTACTATTAGTGATGATTCATGAAATGGAAAAAATCTGGCTTGACACTGAGATCCCAGACTACAGGGTCAGCAGTTTAAAAAAACAAACAAACAAAACTTTGTACTTGAAATCCTGAGTCTATTTGATAAAGAATCATTGAGATGCAACGAACACAGAATCCCATATTGCAGTTCCCCTGTGATGTGGGTGGTAATACAAAATTATCCTCCTGTACAAGGAACGTGAGCCATTTCAAGTTTCAGGATGCTTTCTTTTATTAACAAGGAATGGAGTTTGCAAGAGTAGGGCAAATGTGGCAGAGGAATAAAATCTAGGACCAAATTATGTACTGATTTGCACAGATTGTAAATCAGCAAAGAATTTGTTTTGTAAATCAGCAAAGAATATTCTGGAGAAATATAGAGCACACTATAAAAGCCCAGAAGTCATATGTAGAAGAATAAATGTTTGTTTATGAAATGCCAAAATGAAAAAGAATAAAACAAAGCGAGTGGGAAAAATGCTTTCTTATATGGACAGTATTTTAGTTTCAGAGATCAAACATTTCAATGTTTTTTAAAGTGCAGAGAACCCAACTGTTTGCACCTGCAGATCTATTCCTTTAGCAAGATTGTAAGAATCTTTAATATAGAACTATTACAGGAGAACACAAAGCCCCTTCAGCATAATAATCATTTCAAGTATTTTGAAATATGTTTTAAAAATATTCTTTAGCTGCTTGCTGTGAGACACCACTGTGTTTAGCTGCTGTTAGTGTCCAGACTGCTGTTCCTGAGAGATCTCTCATTTGATAGTCTAAGAATATATAATGCTTGGCTGAAATAAAGACGGCCTCAGGCAGAGGCATTTATTGCCGGTGTTATTAGATGCCAAAATGTATTGTTCCTCGGATATTCTAACTAGGAAATAATGGAAGAAACTCATGTTTAAAGTAAATTACACATAGTGCAAGGTAATAGCTGAGGTGTGCTTTTGTTTACGACACAGGGTAGGCAATCACTTTTTAGAAGTACATAAATTAAATAACCCTAGTTTTGGCGACATCCCTGACATGTTGGTTTTCTTTCCTCACCAATGTGCCTACTGAGACAGTGATGTACTTTATATACACTGTATGTACAAATGATCTGTTATGATCAGGGAAACTGCACCTGTATTTTCCCTCAGTGGTCCAGCAAGGGAACCCACTCTCTGATTTCCAGCTCTCTAGCTGTTGTCTTTCTTGGGTGGAGACCTCTGTTTCTCTCCTTTATGACAGGGTTGTTTCTAGACTGCAGAGTTCCCTGCCTTCGTGGTGGTATGTGCTTTCTCTTCCAAGACCAATAACAGAGTGATTGTCAACAGTTCTAAGTTAAACACACTGCTCTTTCTACGCAAGCCTATTTTAAGGAAAAAGCACTACACAAAAAACATTAAAAATGATAAAAGACCCTGCATGGATGCTATAAGCTTACTAGAATTCACCCCAACCCTAACATACATTCTGGCAGGAGCAATCTTTCAACAGCACGCCAGTTATAACACAGGTCTCAACCATACACAGTTCATGGGAGCTGCCTGGCAGCCTGCTGACAATAGCTTATCTGGGACCCAGGAATCCCAACCCCTGTGTGAGGTTCAACTCCTGAGGTCTGAATGATGGAATACCAGAGCAGCTGATTGGCCAGCAGCAGGAACAGGTAGCTGTCCTAACAACTGGTCTTCTCCCTGGTCTGGGCTGTGTGACTTGTGCTTCTTCAGCTTGATTTCCTGGCATGCCAACCTGGCTTGACTTCTGGCATCTGACTTGAGGTTCCTGACCCACAGTTTGGGCTCCTGCCTCTGACCCTCTGGTATCCAGACATGGCCTGATTCTGACTCCTGACTAGTGATTCTGATCTCCAGTTTGTCTCTTGCTTCTGATCTCCTGGTATCCTCACCGAACTGACTCTTCACTCTGGTCTTATGAGTCTGGGATCTGGCTCCTACTAGGAGGTCTCGCCACCCATGACCCAGCCAGATAGCTTGTTTGAACCATAATAATCCTATGGAACTGAGCCTGGTGCAAGAAGGATGGACCCCGCAGCACCAACACAGCCACCAGAAGCATTCACATCTCTCAAATCAAGCACTGCAGACCAACTGGGTAACTGATCTAGACACTTGCAGGAGCAAGTGAGGCAGCTTGCCTCCAAGAATGCTGTGTTGCTAACAGACAGCAATGCCTTGCCCTGGATAAGGGCCTGTGATTCCCCTGCCAGAACAGTTTGAGAACCACTGGTGGTTCTGGGGTTTAATGGACCAGTGCCACCTACTGTTTCTGATGCTTCCCCAAATCTATGCCTCTGACCGGGCTAAGGTGGCATTGGTAATCAGCCTGCTGACATTAGACTTGGCCTCCTCAGAAGGCCATAGCCAGGTGCTGTCAAACTGCGATGCATTTCACCATGTTGATGTCGACCATCTTCAGTGACCTGCACTGAGCTCAAATGGCCAGTGCCTTCCTGAGGGGACTCTGGCCCAGGCAAGGCACAGTGGCCTCCTATGCAGCACACTTTCACTGCCTCACATACAGAGTGGAATAAAGCAGCATATCTGTACCAGTTCCAGTGGAGCTTGCAGGAAGAAATCCAAGATGAACTGGCCTGTGTAGAGATGTCCATGGGCCTAGACACCCTGGTGTACCTTACCATACATGCAGATACCTGCTGCAAGAACAAAGGGAGGAGGAAAGAGGTTCCTTACAGCCCCCTACCTGCATACCATAACCTCATATTCTGTATCACTTGATGAACCTGTGCAACTCTATCTTGCTTATCAATTACTTACCTTCATCAATGCCACCTGCGCTTTTACTGTGGTGAACCTGGCCATGCCATCTCGACCTGCCCGGTGCGAATGCTGATGAGCTCGGAGAAATAAGCTGGTCCAGGTACAGTATGGGGAACCAGCCTGGGCCTTGACAATGTTCCCTCTAATTTTTGACAAGTCATGTGCGCAAAAAAAAAAAAAAATCTGTGCAAATTTTTGTGCGTGTGGTGTTTTGCCGTGTGTGCGGGGTTTAAGATTTGTGTACGTGTGCACAGTTAGAGAGAACAGTGGCTTTGACAGAAGAGAACTTTCCTATATCTGACTCCCCATGGACCCTGACCTCATCCAGGGGCTTCTCATTTGCAGGTGCCTATCAGCTGCACATTCTGGGGGACCCCCGATAGATTCTTCTCCTAAGGACCTCATCAGTTTGGAATCAGTGGACAATTTTATGGCTGCATCTATAGCTTGGACCCTACAGATTCCCCTGCTACACAAGGCCACGCATGAGACAGCTGACATTATTGACAGTTCCTCACTGTCTTCAGGTGCAGTTGTGAGGGAGACTGTCCCCCGGAAAGCCATTATTCAAAGACACAGAGAAATAATACAATCCAGTGTGATCCATTCCCTGCATTTTGTCCTGATCCTTGGCACCGCCTGCCTGGCCCTTCGTAATCCACTCGTTCATGGTGAAAACAGAAGGTCACTTTCCCATCAATTCATTGACGGCATGGTCATTGGCCAGTAAATGCTGCACCTAACCCCAAGAAGACTCAAGTAGATGCAGCTGCATGCATTGAGACACCTACGTGAGGAACTGTGGAGCTTCTCTCTGAGTACCATAACTGCATGGATGTCTGTGAGAAGAAGAATGCAAAAACCCTCTCCCAACATAGGGATTATTGTTGTCCCATGGATCTTCATCCGGGGTGAAGATACCATGTGGGCAGATGTACACAATGTCAGAGCTGAACTGGCTGTGTTGTGAGAATATTTCCAAAAGAACGTAGCCAGGGGGTTCATCAGCAAGTCGACTTCTCCAGTCCTTCATGTAAAAAGAGGATGGTAGCCTCCGCCTCTGTGTTGGAGTACCACGCCCTAAATCAGATAATTCAGAAGCATTACTTGTTACCCCTGATCCATGAGTTGCTGGACTGTGTGGGTGGTCGCCCACATATTCACTAAACTGGATCTCCGGGGAGCTTATATTCTTGTCCATACCCAAGAGGTGGATGAATGGAAGCTGCCTTTTGAACCTGCTATGGCCACTTTAAATATTTAATTGTCATTCATACTGACTAATGCCCCAGTGATGTTCCAGCTCTTAATTAACAATGTGTTACAAAACCTACTGGACCAGTTTGTAGTGGTGTACTTATATCATATATTAATATTTTCAGACTACATTGACCAACACACCACTCAAATTTGCATAGTCCTTGAGAGACTAGGACAACACAGTCTCTGTGCTAAACTTGCAACCTCATTTGATCAGAGCTCCACTGAGTTCCTGGGTTTCATCGCTCCCTGGAATGAATTAGGATGGATCAACACAAATTCCAGGCTGTACATGACTGGGCAATCCCTTGCAATGTATATAACCTATAATGCTTTTTCTCTTTGAAAACTTTTACGGGATGTTTATGTCAAATTTTTCAAAACAAACTCAGCACCTCACTGCCCTACTGCAGAAAACCTGTTTGATCAAGGTCTGGCATACATTCAAGCAGTTGAAGTTTGCCCACTTCTCCAGGATTAGCCCACCCAAACATGACACAAACTTTTGGGAGCCGATGCCTCTAGTACGATGGCTGGGGAAGTCCTCTCCCAAAGACTTGGATCTGACCAAACACAGCATCCCATATCTACTACTTGAAAAGCTTAGCCCTGCTGAGTGAAGCTATGAACTTGGACAAAGAATTCTGGCAAGTAAGACTACCTTACAAGAGAGGTGACACTACTTGGAAGGGGCCTGTCCTCCAGACCAAGTGTTTACTGATCATAACAATCTGGATTACCTCATAGGGTCAAGGTCCTAAATCAATGAAGGCTCTGGTGGGCCCTATTCTTCTCCCAGTTTTATGTGACCTAGACCTATTGCCCTCAAACTAGAAATGGCAAGACTGATGTCGTGTCCTGAAGCTATGGCTTTGACCTATAAAGTCCAGAACCAGTCATCATTCTCAAGTCCCACACTTTCCTCAGTGCAACTTGCCACCAGAATCTGCTCATGCCCTTCTGCTATGCCTTTGCCTCTGGAATCCAACCTAACGACTTGGCCGTTATCAACAGAGAACCATATGACCCCTAGGAGAGGATCACATTTTCAAGGGACCACATCTATGTTCCCCTAGGACCTGCGAGTGTGGTGGTTCCTTAACTATCCCATAACTCCACCCTGTTAGGACCCCAATGATTAATAAACCCCAATGATTAATATCCCATTTCTTCTGGTGGCCACCTATGTGCCTCATGATAAAGACTTTTGTAGCTTTCTGCCAGGTGGGTGCCTGCACCAAGATCTTATCTCAGAAACCCCGTGGTCCTCTCTAAGCTCTGGAAGGCCACTTCCTTGGACTTTGTGGTGGAAATACCAGAATCCAGTGGTTTCATGATCATTCTAATAGTGGTAGATCACTTTTCTAAGATTTCTCACTTCATTCCTTGAACAGGTTTACCCTCCACAGGGGAAAACACCCAACTCTAGATAAACAGTGTGGAGTTGAGTGCATGACACTTCTGATCCTCAATAAATTCAACTGAAACCACCATCTTATCTCTCAAAGGCCACGAAACAATGCACAAGTTTTCCAATGAGAACACTTTGGACTTGTCCGAGCAATGACCAGAAGATCAGTGTATTGCTTTAACACATACAAAATGAGAAATGATTGCCTACATAAAGGGATCGGGGGTTATAGTGGATCACAAGCTAAATATGAGTCCACAGTGTAACACTGTTGCAAAAAATCCCCCACATTGTTCTGGGATGTATTAGCCGGAGTGTTGTAAGCAAAACAGAAATAACTCCGTAGTACTCCATACTGATTAGGCCTCAACTGGAGTGTTACTCGCGTACTGTGTCCAGTTCTGGTTGCCACATTTCAGAAAAGAGGTTGATAAATTGGAAAAAGTCCAGAGGAGAGCAACAATGTTTAAAAGTCTAGAAAATATGATCAATGAGGACAGATTGAAAAAATTGTTTTAGTCTGGAGAAGAGAAAACTGAGCTGGGACTTGATAGTTTTCAAGTACATAAAAAGTTATTACAAGGAGGGAGAAACATTGTTCTCCTTAACCTCTGAGGATAGGACAAGAAGCAATGACCTTAAATTGTAGCACAGGTGGTTTAGGTTGGTTATTAGGAAAAGCCTCCTAGCTGCCAGGGTGGTTAAGAACTGGAATAAATTGCCTCAGGAGGTCATGGAATCTCCCTCATTGGAGATTTTTAAGAGCAGGTGTCAAGGAGTGCCTCCCCACTCTGAACTCTAGAGTAAAGATGTGGGGACCCCACATGAAAGAAGGAATAACCCCCTAAGCTTATTTTACCAGCTTAGGTTAAAACTTTTCCCCAGAACCCAAACTTCTCCAGTTGGGACTTGGAATAACGCTGCCACCACCAATTTAATCCCCCAAAACTATGGGTTAGGGTAAATTGGAACCCCCTTGTAACACCTCACAAATCTCCTCCCTTCACCTCGGAGAGGTTTGAGGAACAAAGACCAAAATCCTCACTTGCTGTGAGACGTGCCCGATCCAAACCAGGATCTATCCAATACAAACAAGCAGACAGAATCTTAAAAGGAAGATTTTAATAAAAGAAAAAGAGAAAAGCATAAACTCCTTGTACAGAAATCAATAGAAAAGACAACCCCTGGCATCACACAGCATAACTTATCCCTCCCTGGGACTTCTTTCTCTGCCAAAGCTTAACAGTAAAGAACACCATGGATCAATTATCAAGTTATACAGTTCAAGCTTACAATTCACTTAGAGTAGAGACATAGGTGTGGTTCGTCTCAAAGCCGAGCGAACAGCAGCACCAGAGCCCAAGCGAGCCGAGGAGAAACTGAAACTAAAAAAACCTCTCTTTGTTCCTGAGGTTGATTACCTCACCTCCCTCTTAGGTTACTTTCAGATTAACCCTTTACAGGTAAAACAGAAATTCTAAGCTACTTTATACTTATGACAGCAGGTTAGATAAACACGTCAGGAATGGTCTAGATAATATTTAGTCCTGCCATGAGTGCAGGGGACTGGAGTAGATAACCCCTCAAGGACCCTTTTAGTCCTACAATGACTTTCACTTTCATTTTAAATATGTACAAATATAAACCACTTTGTGTGGGTGTGCTTTAATTTTCCTTCTTGCAAACCCTTAAGAGACTTTATAGGTCTATCAGAAGATTTAGGAAATGCCTAACCGTGATTTCACTTTTCCTTACACTAAGCTGTTTAATGTGAAATCTTCCTGTGAACTTCAGAGGGCTGAAAATTATTAGCAATTTGTGGAAAGCAATGAGTGAAATGATGGATACCAGTGGTATATGTCCCATGTAGATTCATGTTCAGCATATAAATTTTCACAATAATCTTATTAAAGTACTCTAAATTGATAAACAAAAACTGTAAAACAGTAAACGTTCAAACACTGTGATTAAATTGGGTGAATCAAAGTACCAGATGCTATTTTTGGTCATGTACCATGCTGAGATTTTGTTATTGTTACTGACATGCACAACAGCTGCAAGGATAATTTTTATGTTCATTATATTTACTGTGTTGCTGAGAGAATTAGAAGCCTCTGAAGTACATCTTAAAAGGTTTTATTGCCTTATAAAAGACTTGCTCTCACTTTAAACTCCATTAGGAGAGCTGTTTGGGTTAGTAATGAGATTCTTCGGAAAAGGCCAAGACAATAGAGTGTAAAGGTCTTATCCCAGCTCCTTGCAGACAGTAGTACGTGTCATGTGGTGACCCAAGAGACAACAATCTTCATAAAGGTTCATTGAATTTATGGCTTTGGAACTGCAGTATGGATTCAACTGGACCTCTGTTTGTCCCTTTGTTTAGAGCTTACAATATACTACATCTACCCTAAATTCCATGGTTGACAGGCAATATGTGATAATGCTGAAGAAATATTTGCTTAAACGGATGGTATTTGTACCCTATTTCTTTTGAAGCTGTTGCTGTGTCTGAGTTGTAAAACTGATTTATTTATTGTACATGACACAGTGAAGAGCTCAGAAATGTATGAAGTACTTCACGGTAGGTCACCCAGTTCAATGACAAACACAAAATGTTTGTTATTACAACCTTTCATGAAAGGGAACATAGATTGGCTTGCTCCCAAGCTGTGCTAAGCATCTGTGTCTCCCACCAAAATTAACACGAGTCCAGGTGCTCAGTGTTATATGAAGGGTTAGCATGTTCAAACACTGTCTTCCTTTTAAGAGTGGCCCTAAAGACTATACTAGGCTATTACTTACACATAATCAAAAGGATTTTTCCTTTAGCTAATATGGTAGAGGTCTGTGGTCTTTAGTGTTGAAGTTCTACAGTTCAAGTCCTGCTGACAATGATGAAAGTGTGTGGGGGGTTGGTTTTTTTTTTTTTGTCAAATTTTTCAAAAAAACCCCACCAGTTTTCATTTTGTTTGAAATTTTTTACATGTTTTCCCTTTTGTGGTAAAAATGTTTGGAATTTTTGCTACATTGTCTCCTTTTCCCTTTCTAAATGCCTTCCCCCTTGTCCTTTTTCTAGTGGGAAATGGCAGGAATAATAGTTTAAAAAAAAACTTTAAAAATGACTGGAGGAAGGAAGTAGAGATTGGGATATTTGACCTTTTTAATGGAAAATTTCAAAACATTTTAACTCTTTCCCCCCCTCCCCCCGAAACTTTTTATTCAAAATGTTGGAAAACAAACATTTTCAGTCAACAACATGATGTGTTGGTGGCTAACTCTAAGTTACGATGTCATATAGGTATGTGTGGTTTGTTTCCTCAGGATCAGTTAGGATCAGGCCTTATGCTATTGAATGTTCTGTATAACGGCCCTTTTTATTTATTATTATGTAGACCAGACTTACAAACTGCAACTTCTCCATTCACTTGAAGCAAGGAACCAGTTCTGTTAGGTGTTCATTGTTTAACAAAAAAAAGTCATCCTCATGGTAAAGTGTGGATTGGCATTTTCTGCACCTGGGCTACTCAATTTTCAATGGAAGTCTTGTGTGGCTGGTAAAAATGCCTGCTACCTGCAGTCTATTTTCAGTATATATTGTTGTCTGTTGTGCTTTGTTGCCTTAAGTGGAGCTACATCAGTTTAAAACTTGCTGAGAATCTGGCCTTGAACACGTGAATGTAGTAGGGTACCTTTCAAAGCAGGTTTTGATGGCTGCAGGATGGGTCATTTCAGGACTTGCTCCCTGTTTGCACAAGCACTGCTACCTGATTTGCATCCTCAAATTCTCCTTTGCGCACACAGATGTTACCCTGCCTGGGTACAAGTACCTGTTGAGCCGTGCTTTGAAAATCCATCCCTATTTTTCCATTCCAAACCAGACCAAATTTATTTTTGAGCTCAGTGTCATTTGCTAATATATCAGATTTAGTTGCAAAATTATTCATTTATTAATTGGTTGGAGCCAAATAGGGGGATATCCTCCCCCTCATATTATATGTAAAATATCTTGACAGTTAAGTGCTCTTCTAGCTTTGTATTTTTTATTGGAATCTCCTGGTGCCTCCTGCAACGTGCAAAGCATTTCTTTTTGTTATCTATCCATAGCTACTCAGCAAGAACTAGGAATGTGAAAAAGATACATGCAGATCTCTGTTTCAGTAGTTATAAAATGAGCTATAGACTTAGTTTTATGTCTTTCTTTACATTAAACTGTACATTTCAAAATATATCACTCAGAACCTTTCCTCAATGACAGTCATTGCTGTGGGGGAAAGAAAACCCACCCAGTTTAATCAAAAGGAGATTATTTTGTCATGGCCAAGAGTAATAGAATGACTTACAGCCACTGTTTTTCTTCGCTGTGGGCATCACTGAATATGAATTGAGTATGCTTCAGCAGTTAATGACTTTGTAGGAATTGACAACTTTCCTTAAAGGTACTTTAGACCTGTCTTCTGACAAAATCTATTTTAATAAGTGCCTGCCTTACTGGGGATTTTTCAATGTTTTCATAAAAATGCATTACTTAAGATGAAGCAGCATATAGATGTATATCTATCAATCTATATATGTGTCCATCCCTTCTCAGAGAGATTAGAGGGGCTTTGAAGGGAGGAAGAGGAAGTCTCTGCAGGGGCTGACTATGTTATGGAATATGTTTTCCATGCTCTGTAACTTTGAGTAATCATGTTTATCTTTGTGAGTAAAGATAAAAGTCAGAACAACACCCAGCACCCCAAGTTATACATTTTTTTCCTTATCCATCATTCTTGTTCCTTTAGAAAAGTGTTCCAATTTTGTATCCTGAATCTTTTTGTGAAAAAAAAGGGCATTATTGAAGAAGCAAGATGACTTGGCTGACTGATGCTACTCTACTCTGTCTAGAGGAACCTTACTGAAAATCGTGTAGAATTACCAATACATTAAACAAACGTTTATTGAGCCCCACACAGAGGTATCCCCAATACTGCCATTCTCTACCTAGGACATAACTGCCATTTTCAGATAACACTCTAGCAACCATTGGTCAAATGTTGCTTTTTTCACTGCAATCATTGGTTATTTGCTATCACTTTCCCTACTGTGTAAGTGACCTCAATAGCAACAATAAGGGTAATGGTCTGGTCCCACAACCCTAACACTTACGAGTAATCAGAAAGTCAATGGGGACTACTTGCATGAGTAAGGATTTACTCACATGGGTAAGGATTGCAGGATTGGGTGCAAACTGATTACTTGGAAGACGCTGGAAATATGGCTATGTAGGCAAGTTATCAGTGATTGTGTTTGGATCCACATTTACATTATGGTTTAAGATCATGTTTGAGCTCTGAGTTGAATTAGGGAAAGGGTTCAGGTTCAGATTCAACAGAACTTCTCAAAGGCCTTGACATCAGTTTATAGATGGTGGAACTACTCCATTTACTAAATCCAGAGTCCCCCAACAAAATCTCAGACCTAAGGGCCACTGCCTGTGAAGACCTCTCCAGCAGAAAGATCAACTAAATACCAGACAGCTTCAGGAATGAAAGCCACCAATCCAGAGTAGATCTAGGACCATTTTACCCTCCAAGGGAGGGTAAGTTTTCCTGTGTCTGGAACACATCAGGAAAGGGATGTTGTGGCTGTGTGTTCGGGCAGGGAGACTGGCATCATGCAACCACACACTTGGAACAGGTGTTCCTGGATGCAGATAGAAAAAGGGGAGGATCATCACAGAACCCCCAAAGTTTACTGGGTCCCTCCCACAGAAGATATACAGACATGATTCTTAAACATTGACAAGACAATATCAGACATTCGATAGGGCTTGGTCGTGCGCCATTGAAGTCAATGGGAACAGGATCAGACCTGTTATGAAGGGGCTGAGACAATAGAGAGGTAGAAGAAGGAAGGACTGGGTAAGAGAAAGCTGTAGCTTAAGAAGAGCTAATTTGTTTGAATAAAGTAAATATATGCCTTATTTGCTAATTACTTGTAGGATTCATGGATGAAATGGGTTTTGGAGAGAAAATGTCCTGTCTCTCCTTTCTGATGACTGGTTGCTCTTGGCATCAATACAAAGACGTGAGCAGGAAGAGGGGCTTTTGGCTACTGCTTTAGTATATTTTGCTGCAGTACTCACATGTTCTGAGTTGCGGCACTCTGCAAATAAAATGCTGGATTCATCACCAGGTCTCTTCAGCTATATGGCAGTGTAACTGCAGTGAGTTCAATGGCGCTGCACTGGTGTTAAAGTTGAAGTGAGGGTGGTAATGAGCTAAGCTAAAAATGATTATTGCCACCATGCTGAGAGCAGGAAAATCTGTTCAATTACAAATGCACATTAAGGCGGGTAATTCTGTTTTTATTTAATTTAGCTCTATGGTTATAAATTCTTTTGTTTTGTGGACTGATGGTGAAAGATCAAAAAGACATTTTAAACTTGGACTTTTTCATGAAATGTTTTTTGCTGACTGAGGAGGAGGTGGTTAGTATTTCACTTTGCCTGTGGCCCAGTGATGGACCAACACACTACAAACAAAAATGTTTGAGCTCTTTCATATTATAATACTACGTAGTGTCTAGGCTCTTTGCAGCAAGGCTCATGGAGATTGGCCTGCCACCTAGTTTTCTGATCTTTATTGAATTGCTTTACTTCCTATGTTATCCTAATCTCTCTTCCTCCCCCTTCTGCCCCATTTACATTACAAAATGAAGGTTTATTATTTTTCGGGGGGGGAAGGGGATTCAAAAAACGTCATGCAAATAAAGTCTAGCATTGGTACAGCCCAGTAACATTTCCCTTTTTTGGTGAAATTTTTAGACAATTACATTTTACTTGTCGAAAAATGCAAAGAGCAATACACTGCTCTTGCAAGAGTGTTATGCTTATGAAACTTCAAAGAGAAGCAGGCGTGGATTGTGACCATTTGTGACATTTTTTGTGGAAGAACATGAGATGGGGGAGAACTTTATTGGGCCAGAACCTGGGCTCCTGTAAAGCTGACTTGTCACTCTGGAGCATCATGAACCAGCCTTAAAGCTGCCCTTACACTGCACCTGGGTCTTTCTGTGACATGGGGGAATCTCGTTTTGGTAAAGTTGGTTCTACATCACTCTCTCTTCTGAGCTCTTTGTGATGGGTTGTTCACCCCACACCAGCCCAGAGAGAGGGTTAAGGTGTCTCAAAAGGGGCCAATTAAGCTTTCCGGTTGCACCTGACAGGACGTATTCCTTCAGTACTTTTGTTAGTCTTTAAGGTGCCTGTCATAGGGTCCGAGCCGCCCTGCGTTCTCCTCACTCCTAATAAAGGTCTCAACACTGCTTTTAGTGTTGCACCCAGGTGTCCTTTATTTACAGTGTGCTTCTTATGGCTTCAGTGAAACAACCAGTGCTCCCCACAATCCCCTGACAGTAGCCCCACAATCTTGGGCTGTGGGTCTCTAGGCACTCGAGGTACCTTTCCCACAGCATGCAGACAGCTTTACAGCCCTCCACTCCCTGCTGGGGCCTCGCTCTCACTGACTGAGTCAGCGTTTTTATAATCAGTGCAGCTGCAGCCCTTCAACCCAGCGGAGCTCTGTGCATTAACCCTTGCTAGGGCTTTCAGCTGCGCCTTCCGGTGGCTAGGGCCAGCCCCTTTCCTCAGCCTCCTGCCTGCAAGCAGGGTTTTAACTTAGAGAGGCAGGGCATTCTAGGGATTTCTACCTCTGCCCTGCCACAGTGCCACAGGACTCTTTGTCGCTTAAGTAGATTGAGTTTCTCTGGCTTCTCACAGGAGGGTAAGTTTTCCTGATCTCAGATCATTTTTGTAGCTCTTTTCTGAACCTTTTTCAATTTGTCAGCATAGCATCCTTTTTTAACCAGACACCAGAACAGGATTCCCCCAGTGGTCAGGGCTGTATTTAGGGGCGGACAACCGAGGCGACTTCCGGGGGTGCCGAGCTTGGGGGACACTGGGCTCCAGGTGCTGTTTTTCTTGCTAGCAACAAAAGGGGAAATATAATGTTTGAATTAAAATGTTCCAGGTATTCCATATGTTAATTCAGTTTTCACTAACCTCCTAGAATATTCTGGGTCTTTGGCGAATGTCATGGAATCTTTCAGACTTTCTAAGAACTACTTTTTCCTTGCTTTGTATTTATTCATGCCATATATAAACAAATAAGATTTACATATCCTAGTGTGCAAATGTATCGTCTTGTATGACAGGGATAAATCATGCATTCATATTGTTCATCAAAGTAGTGCAATAGGCTATAAATGCAATAAAAAAACCAAGGTATTCAAAAGTTTAACGTATCTGTACCGAAGGCACTCCTCACCTGGGGCACCATTTGGTCTAGAGCTGGCCCTGCCAATGGTCTCGCTTATTCCATACTAGCGAAAATACCCAGCGTTGCTCGGGTCCGTCGGAGGTGGGGAGGGGGCAGAGAGCTGAGCGAGTGCGGGGTCCGTTGGAGGGGGGAGGGGGCAGAGAGCAAACCTGACATCCCCACCTCACCCCCCTGACCAAACCCGACACCCCCACCTCACTTACCCCTCGACCAACCCCGACCCCCCTCCTCACCCCCCCCAACCAAACCCAACACCCCACCTTACCCTGCCACCAAACCCAACACCCCCTGACCAACCCCAACACCCACACCTCACACCTCCCGACACCTTCCCACCCCCCCAGACCAAACCCGACCCCCCCGCTCACTTACCCCCCCGACCAAACCCGACACCCCTACCTCACTTACCCTCCGACCAAACCCAACTCGGGTCCCTCGGAGGTGGGGAGGGGGCAGAGAGCTGAGGGATTCCGGGGTCCGTTGGAGGGGGGAGGGGGCAGAGAGCTGAGCAAGTGCGGTGTCTGTTGGAGGGGGTATTATGACATCATAACTATATGACAGAGAATAGCAGCTGCCCAGCTGATGTGAATGGGCTTTAAATAATTTCACCCCTGGGGGGCGTCAGAGGTGAGATTTGAAAAAATTTCGACTCTTACCCTGATTAGGACCCTAAGACCTCTAACTGTACCAAATTTCAAGTCTCTAGCTCAAACGGTGTGGAAGGAGTAAGCGTTCATACATACATACACGCATACACCATTTGACTTTTATATATATACTAGCATAAGTGCCCGGCGCTGCTCGGGTCAGTCGGAGGTGGGGAGATGGCAGACAGCTGACACCCCCTGACCAAAGCCAACACCCACACCTCACCCCTCACCCACCCCGACACCTTCCCACCCCCGAAACCCGAAACCCCCACCTCACCCCCCGACCGAATCCGACACCCCCACCTCACTTACCGTCCCACCAAACCCAACTGGGATCCGTCGCAGGGGAGGAGGGGGCCCAGAGCCGAGGGATTCCGGGGACCTTCGCAGGTGGGGGGGGGCACAGGGCTGATGTAGTCCGGGGTTCCGTTGGGGAGGTGGGAGGGGCAGAGAACTGAGGGATCTCCGGGGTTCCGTTGGGGAGGTGGGAGGGGCAGAGAACTGAGGGATCTCCGGGGTTCCGTTGGAGGAGGGAGGGGTGAGCTGAGCGAGTGAGGTGTCTGTTGGAGGGGGGTATTATGACATCATCACCACCTAACTGCCCAGTTGATGTGATTGGCCCTGAAAGACTTTCACCCCTGGGGGGCGTCAGAGGTGAGATCCGAAATTTTTTCGACCCTTACCAGCATCTGGACCCCAAGACCCCTCACTGTACCAAATTTCAAGTCTCTGGCTCAAACGGTGCGGGAGGACTTCGCAGTCATACGTACATACATACATACATACACACATACATACATACACCACTTGACTTTTATATATATAGATACTAGCATAAGTGCCCGGCGTTGCTCGGGTCAGTCGGAGGTGGGGAGGGGGCAGACAGCTGACACCCTCTGACCAACCCCAACACCCACCCCTCACCCCTCACCCACCCTGACACCTTCCTACCCCCCTGACCAACCCCAACCCCCCCGGCTCACTTACCCCCCGACCGAACCCGACACCCCCACCTGACCCCCCGACCAAACCCGACACCCCCACCTGACCCCCCGACCGAACAGTGTATTTAATAATCTGTGTGCTACACAGTGCACCGTGAGCCGGGGGGGGTGTCGGGTTTGGTCTGGGGGGGTGGGAAGTTGTCAGGGTGGGTGAGGGGTGAGGTGTGGGTGTTGGGGTTGGTCAGGGGGTTTTGCAGTTGGTGGGGGGTGAGGTGGGGGTGTTGGGTTCGGTCGGGGGGTAAGTGAGCCAGGGGGTGTCGGGTTTGGTCTGGGGGGGTGGGAAGGTGTCGGGGTGGGTGAGGGGTGAGGTGTGGGTGTTGGGGTTGGTCAGGGGGTGTTGCGGTTGGTGGGGGGGGTGAGGTGGGGGTATCGGGTTTGGTCGGGGGGTAAGTGAGCCAGGGGGTGTCTGGTTTGGTCTGGGGGTGTTGCGATTGGTGTGGGGGGGGGTGAGGTGGGGGTGTCGGGTTCGGTCAGGGGGTAAGTGAGCCGGGGGGTGTCGGGTTTGGTCTGGGGGGGTGGGAAGTTGTCGGGGTGGGTGAGGGGTGAGGTGTGGGTGTTGGGGTTGGTCAGGGGGTGTCGGGTTTGCTTGGGGGGTGAGGTGGGGGTGTCGGGTTTGGTCGGGGGGGTAAGTGAGCCAGGGGGTGTCGAGTTTGGTCTGGGGGTGTTGCGATTGGTGGGGGGGTGAGATGGGGGTGTCGGGTTTGGTCGGTGGGGTGAGGTGGGGGTGTTGGGTTTGCTTGGGGGGGTCAGGTGGGGGTGTCGGGTTTGGTTGGGGGGTAAGTGAGCAAGGGGGTGTCGGGTTTGGTCTGGGGGGGTGGGAAGGTGTCGGGGTGGGTGAGGTGTGAGTGTTGGGGTTGGTCAGGGGGTGTTGCGGTTGGTGGGGGGGTGAGGTGGCGGTGTTGGGTTTGGTCGGGGGGTAAGTGAACTGGGGGGGTGTCGGGTTTGGTCTGGGCACCCACCCCGACACCTTCCCCCCCCAGACCAAACTGAGGGATTCCAGGGACCTTCGCAGGTGGGGGGGGGCACAGAGCTTATGGAGTCCGGGGTTCCGTTGGGAGGTGGGAGGGGCAGAGAACTGAGGGATCTCCGGGGTTCCGTTGGGAGGGGGGAGGGGCAGAGAACTGAGGGATCTCCGGGGTTCCGTTGGGAGGAGGGGGGGCAGAGAACTGAGGGATCTCCGGGGTTCCGTTGGGAGGTGGGAGGGGCAGAGAACTGAGGGATCTCCGGGGTTCCGTTGGGAGGAGGGAGGGGCAGAGAACTGAGGGATCTCCGGGGTTCCGTTGGGAGGGGGAGGGGCAGAGAACTGAGGGATCTCCGGGGTTCCGTTGGAGGAGGGAGGGGTGAGCTGAGCGAGTGCGGTGTCTGTTGGAGGGGGTATTATGACATCATCAGCACCTAACCGCCCAGCCGATGTGGTTGGCCCTGAAAGACTTTCACCCCTGGGGGGGTGTCAGAGGTGAGATCCAAATTTTTTTTGACCCTTACCAGCATCTAGACCCCAAGACCCCTCACTGTACCAAATTTCAAGTCTCTGGCTCAAATGGTGCGGGAGGAGTTCGCTGTCATACATACATACATACATACATACATACATACATACACCACTTGACTTTCATATATATAGATAGATACAGTGTCAATAACATGTTCCTACTTCTATTTGGTATTCCCTGTGCTTATATATCCAAGGATTGTGTTTTCTGTCTTAGCCAACTCATTGGACTAAGGAGCTTATGTTCAATTGGCTGTCCATTGTACCCAGGGCTGGCCCACAACATTTTGGTGCCTGCGGCGGGACACTCAAAGGATGTCCCCATGCTCTCTTGCTTGGGCCAAAACTTTGAAAGGTCTCTTGTGCCCTCCCTCCTCCAGCACAGCACTCCACCATCTCTGTGCAGCTAGAGCAGAGAGGATACGCCCCACCAGCAGACACCATTTTCTACACTCTGGGTCCTAGTGGCGCCCCCTCCCACAGTCTGGCACCTGAGGCGGCCGCCTTGGTTTGCCTCATGGTAAGGCCTGCCCTGATTGTCCTCTTAGATAAGCAGATCTACACAATGGCCCAAACCCAGAAGTCCTTATTCAATTTTTACTCCGTCCTTATTCAGGCCAAATTCTTAGTGACATTTCTAGAATGTTCAGTAAATACTGAGGGCCAGATTCTGATTGACCCTTAGATGGGCATGCTCTGTAGAGGGAAGCGTGCAAGAAGCCTTGCTGGTCTGAGCTCCCCACATAAGGCTTAGGCAGAATTATCTCGATATATTCAGGAGTACAGGGGCTGCTCTCTGATCTCTGTGCCACTTGGGTGCCTGGCACGCCAAAAAAAGTGGAGTGGAAACAGGGCTATGTCCTTTATTTACACTGGCCACTTGAACTGTTTGTCAATGTTGTGGAGGGAGGTAGTAAGATGCACGACTCAAAGGGATGTGGCAGCAGGCTCAGTGCTTCCATGGCACAAAGGAGGAGTCAGAAGGCTTTTCTTGGGGTGGTGCATTACCCTCAACACAGACCTGCAAAGTGGATTCAAGCCCCAAGTAAGGTGCTTCCTTGGAGGTGATACTGACCATTCTCAACCGCCTTGGATTGAAATGAGAGTGGAGGAGGCACAATGACACCTCCTACTGGGCACTCCCTGCCTTTTGGGATTAGCCTCAGTGCACCGAACTGTCTCTAGTTACATGACAGTGCAGATAATGACGACAGCTTTTGTTATTAAAAGAGCTAAACCAGAAAGTAGCACCTAATGCTTGATATTTACATAAGAAAATACAGTAGTTAGCTAGTGTGGATGTAAATTTGGCAGCATATATTTTTCTGCCTATTTTATTCTTGTGTTGAATTATTTCCTCTGTTTATAGCTGACAGTTCTTTATGTTGGTTTTCCCCCATGCACTGTATATAGCATTTGCCTGATCATTAATAGTGGCACCTGTCATCTTGTCACTCATAATGACAATCCTCTTGCAGAATAAACTGCAAGAGAGAAAAATAGCTCAGAAATTAATTTTGTGGACTAGGAGATTAGTTGCTTTAAGGAATATTTTTTCAGTGAATTAAGATTAAATTAATGGTAGCACTTATCAGATCTCCAAACTAAACAAGGTGAGCACCTGGGTATGACAATGATGGGTGCATTTCAAATACCTAAAACAAATTACTGAACAGGAGTGGCAGCAACCACTACGGCGAAGCTTATGTAAGAACTTTCCCGTTTTCAATCCCCTAGAACCTTTTAAAGCTTTCACGTTTTGAATGAAATTTTCCTGGCTTGTTGCCTGTTGGTTGTGAATTTTTGTTGAAACTTTGAGCCAAAACAGTTCAACTGTTTTTAAAGTATGACAAGAATAAAACTAAAACACTTTCCCCCTGATCCACTCCATTCTAATAGGGCTTGATCCACCTCCTACTGCAATCAACATGAATTAGTTTATGCCCATAATTGAACTCTTCAAGAGGCCACATAGAAAAGCCCTATATCTCTTAACCCATCTCCCACCTTTCAGTCTGGAAGATGAATGTGCTTTGAAATATGGTTGGAAGTTTAACAATTCCAGGTTCTGGCAGTTCAAGGAAGGAAGTGGGGAAGATTTATGGGGCTTTTATGGAGAATACTCAACAAGCACCCCTTCCTTTTAAATCAAGGATTCTCCAGCTAACAGCTTCCCCTGGTAGTAACTGTAAAACATTATCGGGAGGGGGGAGGAGAGAGAGAGAAAAAAGGGAGAAACTTTTACAAGAGCCGTAATGATTTAGGAGCAATGACACCGGTAAGTCAGTGGAATCTGTTTCTATTTAGAGGAGATCAGATATTTTTTGCTGAAATGAATTTTTGACAAAAATGTCATTTTGGTGATATCAAAATACAGAAAGTGTCCATTTTGATAACATTTCATTTAAAAAACCCTGATCCATTACAATGTTGAAATATTCTGTTCTGATATTTTCAAACTGGAATGTTTTCTCTCTTTTATTGAGTTTTTGAAACAACATTTAGTTGTCATATACTTTAAAGGAAGTTTTAAAAGTCAACATTTGAATGCATTGTTTAGATTTTATCAAAGGAAATCATCTTGATTGACCCCAAACAAATATTTGTTCAGAATTTTGATTTCTGGGAAGTCTTGACATTTTTTGCATTCCAAAATCCCGTTCCCACCTAGATACTCCAAAGTTCATTTGGTGAATTGGAACACTAATCCATTCCAAAGCATTGGCTTGTGGGTTTGCCAGCTGGAGGAGAATTTCACAAATGTTGAGGTTAACCAAATAAGATGTGTTTGAGGGAAAAAAATGTCTACCTTTTGAAAGGTTCTCCAACATTTTTTTGAGAAGCCCTCATCCAGCTTTGAAAATTATTGTGATCATTTGTCCACAGGCAGTTAAAAGTTCAGCTTGGTTGTCTGACAAGAAATGTGGTTGTCCCAGTTTTGGGGCTTTGGCTTCACTGCTGCTGTCATTGTCTGATGCCACTTCTCAGCATCCTGCTTGTTTTGTATTGGACTGGTGTGTGAGTTTTTTTTTCATTTTTATTCTCTTGTTATTAGTGTCTGATTTTTACTTGGACTTATGTTTAATTTTGCAGGTGCTTCAATGTAAATTAAAATACCATGGCCACTACCAGTCTGAGCCATATGAGAGACTATGTAATAGCTTATTTTAAATTTGAGTAAAAACCCCTCTAATATCTAAATAATATATTAAAAAGTCTTTTACTCCATGGATGTTAATATAGGTGATCCAAGATTAAGGCTATTTTTGCCTGAAATTTGCAAAGTATTTTAATATCTGAGATTGAAATTTTTTTTTTATTGTGCAAGACAATGTTACACAAAATGCCCAACTTTTGGATGATCTCATGTTGCATTCTGTGGAGACAAAGTAATATACATTATGCATTTCTGTAAGCGGGCCTCTGACCACCCTCTTCAAAATACAGGCAGGAGACTGCTTTTGGCTTCACCAGTGTCTTTATTTTGATCCCACACAGTACAAAACCCCCACCACCTATATACAGCTTTCTATACAAGTCCAGCTTTAGGCTCAGCCCTCAGTCTCTGGCTGGCCTCAGGGTTAGCTAGCTCCTGCAGGCTTTCTGCCTCAGCTAGCTTACTCCCCTGCACCTTCTCTATCTCTCACTGTCTCTTTCTCCTTCTCACCTCTTCTCCCTTCCTCTTCCTTCTTACCTCTCTCTACCTCCCTTCCTGTCTAGCAGGCCTTATATCCTCTGGAGGCTGCCAGGTGGAGCACATTAAGCCCTCTGCAGGCCAGGATTACCCCCTGGTGGCTAATTAGCCTCCCGTAGCAGGCCGGGCTTGCAGAGGCTGCTGGCTGTTGCAGGGCAAGGAGGGAGCAGGGGCTGACTCAGCAGGCACTGAGTCAGCTGCCTGCTACAATTTCACTTGAGCAACAGAACAGTTATCTATATCTCTATATCTATATATAGGAAAAAATTAAAATTGCTGGAAGTAGTATTGTACCCCTGGGCCTCAAGATGTCTGGGTTCAATCCCCAGTTCTGCCATACATTTCTTCTCTGAGGTTGGCCAAGCTGCTTAATTCCTCCCCTGTAAAATAGGGATAATAACACTTTTGTCAAGATTATAGACTCCTTGGAGCAGGATATGTCTCTTACTCTATGTATGTACAGTGCCTATCACAATGAGAACCTGATCTCTGTTGGGTCTATGGACACTATTATAATTCAAATATGTACTTAATAGCAAAAGTCCCATTGGCTTTGGTGTCAGATCAGACACACAGTAGAGATGTGGAACAGCCCTTGCCATTTGAAGCTTCTCGCATCACTCCATTGAATTGTTTCCATACCACCTCCATTTTTTTCATGTTATTTCTCAATCTCCTTGAAAGTTTTTATCTTAACACGCATTGTCCAGCTGGAAATTCCTGGGTATATCTGTTTACAGAGTCTCTTGTGTCTCCTGGTAAAGAAGAGATAAAATTGTTGTAACAAATATAAAGTGAACCCTTCACTGGCCATAGACAGACCTTGTAGCTCTTTCTGTCTTTCTAACACTTGGGCTGATTACTCCTATTCCCACCATGCTTAATCCTTGCTTCTCTTCCTGCCCTTATGCCTTGCCTCCAATCCTCAGTGATCAGTCCTGACTCTGACCCCAGCCTTTGACTCCTCACCCTGATTCTGACCCTTCACTCTGGCATTTGCATCTGACTTTCTGTGACTTACAGCTTTAACAGCTGTTTCTGGCTCTGGTAAGTGGCAGTTGACTCTGGTATTAAGCCTTAGCTTCATCCCACACTCTGTATATCTGCACTGCCCACTACACCGGACTGCCTATATTCCAGCACATAACAAAGGCCTTCGGAGAGGAGAAACCATTGTTCATCGCTACTCTCTAAGTTCACTTCACATATCACTGGTATAGTATACCACTTTAGTCAATGTTTTGGGGCTGATTCATATGTTATCCAAGCTAGTTCACCCAGCTCTAGTTAATTAATATCCTATCACACCAGAGGAGCATAATATATTTAAAATAACTTAAACTTTATTTCCAATGAAAACTGCATTCGGCTAGCTGGTTGACTAAACCCTGTCCCAGTACCAGTGAGTGACCACTGGATTTTCCAGAGCATATGTTGAATACCATGTAGTCACTGACTCTGTCCTGATGCAGAGAAAAGGGCTGCATATAAGGAGCATATAGTCAATTGTAAGAACATAAGAAATTCTTGATACTTCTAAGTCTATAATGAAGAAGAAAAATTTGCTCACCAAAATGAAAATCATCTGTAGGAAAGGATGGGACAGATTTATTGAAACTAGAAACTATAAAAGATCCAAAGGATAAATGTGTTCAGCTTTCTGGTTCTTTAATGACTTGCCTAATGCTATAGAGAGCAGAATTTTCAGGTCTGTATGTGACACTAAACGGGGGGGGGGGGGGGGACCCCCAAAATGAACAATGAAGTTAGTCTCCTATGGACACAAATCATGTAGATGCTTTTTTCTAAGAGACAAATGTAGAATGTAGAAACAAATTCTGGCACAAAGAATCCGACGAGGTAACAAATAGAGAGGTTCTGTGGCATATTACTAGGAGTTTGAAATAAATTTGGGAGTTGTTATTAGAGAAATTCCCCATGGCCTTCAAGCCACTGTGCTTCTGTATTGAAGAAGGAAAGAGAATTGCCAGAGAAATACAATATAAATCAAAGAAGATAGTATTATTGTATATAAAGTAGTTAGAAGGCACCGAGAGCACTATAAACAACAGCGAATCTCACATCTTAGAAAAGATGTAAGTGCCCACGAGGGTGCAATATTGAGCAGACAGATTTGGTCTCAGGGGTATTTGCGTGAGGAACCTGGGAATGTTTTTAAGGGTAAAGGGAAGATTTGTTGCTGATGTATTTAAGATTTTCAAAATTATATATAAGAAATTAGTAGAATAGGCTCACCCTGATCTTCCAATTATTCATCAGCTGAATAGCACCTGCCTGATGCAATACAAGGGCTTTGGCAAGTATTCAAGGGGTTACTACTTGTTCGTCCACCTACCTGGCCCTTAATTCCATTGGAACTATGTGACCAGACAATACCCTCTACTTTTAGCCATTGAAAGGGTGAAAGGAGTGGAAAACTTGCTCAGATTGTCAAAATCTGTTGCAGAAAAATAGTTTAGCTAAGTGACATTACACCCTCTGTCCTGCAAAAGTCCCTCAAGCGCAGCCTAGTAGGGCTCCAGGTGTTTATGGTAGAATAGAGCAGGAAGGGGTTGAAAACAGTCAAGATCTACTCTATGTAGGAATTACAAAGCTATAAGATAGAATCAGTCCTGACCCTGTCAGGGTTAACTCCTATATATTTCTGCTCTGCATATCCCAGCCACCTTGCCCCAGTCATGGACAAGCAGTGGAGCTCCTGAGGAACCTGTGTTCTCATAAGGGACATGAGTTTTCTTGTGCCCTGAGATCCAAGTGTTTTCTGCAAGGGACACCTGTGGAGCTAGAGGCTTGTGGTACCATTGGTGGGCTATCAGACACTGCCTGTGTTGCACAAATGGCTCTGTTTCCTTTGGAGGTGTCCCAATTTACCTTCAAAGAACAGGCAGGCCTTGGAGAAGCTTGAATACAAAAGTTTATTCGCTAGCGAAGTGAAGCCACAGAGATAGCTCTCAAATTATGGCTTCCCCTCATACATCATTACAAGGCTTTTTATATGGTTCTTTACATGGAGGAGGAGGCAAGAAGGGCCTCATGCAAATTAACAGGTGAAAAACATGACGTTATTCTCTATCTATTTACTTATTTGTCAGGAAAGAACAGGAAATCTAAACATAAAGTCCTTGCCTTGAAATGGTACATATGGGGTAAAACAAACTTATGAAATATACAGGACAAGGATGAGTGAGGCCCAGTGGCGCCTCCAAGAATGCATAACACAAGATAAAAACTTACAGCAACCCAGAGTTAGTTACACAGCTTCAGTAAGACATTTTCCTATATTTTTAACTTTTCCTTACACTGTATGGGGGCAGGGGGGTGATGAAGTGGAAACACTGCAGTCTCAAAGCATTTTGAATTTAAATCGGACCTTTCCACAGCAATTTACACGAGCGGGCTGTGATTTATAGTTTCATAGATTATAAAGCCCGAAGGCACTCTTGTGATCTAGTCTGACTTTCCGTATAATACAGGGCATAGGACTTCTGTAAATTAATTCCTGTTTTATCTGGCCCTATTAATCCCAGTCCCTTCCTTGTTTGACTCCATTGACTTTACTGATATTAC
The DNA here is from genome assembly GCA_032164245.1 of Sternotherus odoratus. Lineage (NCBI taxonomy): Eukaryota > Metazoa > Chordata > Testudines > Kinosternidae > Sternotherus > Sternotherus odoratus. The sequence goes on along the minus strand of JAVMKO010000001.1, from coordinate 277,562,186 downwards.
ACCAAGGGTAAATTTGGCTATTCTACCTAACAGGAACATCCTGAGAAAGTTGCAAATTACAATTTCTTCCATAGCTCACTAAGGCCTTGTCTGTGCTTGCTTCTTTTAAATGTCCCACCGTTCTTCTACTTCTGGTGCAGATCCACTGAGAGCAGCAGCCAGTGGTTAACTAGCATAGAGACACAGCCAGGAGCCTCTGGCCTCTTAACAGCCACATCAGCTAGACCTTGTCTCAGCAGCATCTGACAACGTAGTGCTATAAAATGCTTGCAGGTGAATTCAGTTAGTGTTCCCACCACTGCTAGCCTCTGTGAAGCTGCAACTGTGGGAGATTTTAAGAAAAAGGGTGAAGCAACACAGGCTGGTTGGCCAGGGTGGACATGTGAGCTAAATGAAAGTCTAAATTGAAGAAGAGCCAGTTTGTGAGTGTTATGTAGAGAATGTAGTAATGGTTGCCTTGGAAGGAAGCCACAATAATACTTAACAATCTGCCTCACCTTGTGTTTAACTCGGGCACTGTGATTCCTTTCTCCAGACCTGAAGAAGCACTCTGGGAAGCTCAAAAGTTGTCCCTTTCACCAGCAACCATGATTCCAATAAAATATATTACCTCACCCATCTTGTCTCTGATCCTGGTACCAACACAGCTATGCCACTATTACAAATAGTAAGACTTAACACTAATATGGAACTTTTCATTTTCAAAGGCCTTTAAACCCCCCGCCGAATGTTTTAAAGTGTGAAATGAGTCACCATAACAGTGTTTTATGGGCATTAGCTTGTTCACAATTCCTCTCTAAGGGTACAGCTACACTACCCGCCTGATCAGTAGGTAGAGCTTGATATATCAGGGATTGAATTATTGCGTCTTATCTAGATGCGGTAAATTGATCTCCGAATTGACTCCTGTACTCCAGCTCAGTAGGAGGAGTAAGCGGAGTCAGCGGGGGAGCTATTCGTGTAGCTGAAGTTGAATATCTTAGGTCGACACCTCCCTGAGCCCTGAGATGGATAAGAATTATTCTCTCTGTTTTATAGATGTTATATAATGTGTCCACAGCCACATAAGGAGATGACATTTGAGGTGGGATTAGAATTTAGGCATTCTTAGCTTCCATCCCATCCACTCTTAAGCTCTGTTTTCACTAGCAGGGGGAGGGGGACTGACCTAAGATATGCAACTTCAGCTACTTGAATAACATGTCTAACGAGACACAATAAATCGATCCCCAATAGATCGATCACTTTAGAGCTAGAGTCTGACTGCCTTTTAAACAGATATAGAGTGGGAAAGTGAGGGACTAAGGAGCCTTCTCTCTGTTCTTTCACAGACTAAGAGCAGGCCAAGATGAAAACCCGACACTCAGGAGGGAACAGGGTTGCTTCTGAGATGCTTCCTATCAATGCAGAAGAGACAGGAAGGGATGCAAATAGGAGAGTAAATATGCAAAGCCCAGACTCTAACCGCTCCTCCCCACACACACTGGCCAATGAAGCTGGCTACATGGTGAGGAGTAGGCTTCACCCTTTGTAGGGGTCTAACTGTGCTCTCCTCAGTGCACTCTGGGAGGCCAAATGCCTTTCGTGCTCCCACTGCAGGACAGTTCCTAATAGCAGGTCAAATATGATGTCTAAAAATAGTAATATCAGTAACAATACAACTACTTATGATAATAGGCCAGACCTTTTGGGGTGGGTAGTCCTGTTGCTTTGGAAGCTCCACACCCACTGGCATTTGAGGATTCAGAGCAGCTGTTCAGCTGCTGTGCTCTTTGGACCTGTGTCGTCCCAGAGAGGAGGTAACAGCATGTGCAAACCCAGGGGACCACTCCACCAGTCCTCTGCTGCTTCTGTGTCCTGCACATATATTGATTCAAATGCGCTGCTCGTGTAGCTGAGCCCAAATCCATTGGTTCCAGTGAAGCAAACAATCGTGGTCAGTCATGGAGTGCATGAGTTTTGAAACAGAAAAACTTCCAAAACAGACTCCAACGAGAAACTGAGGAACTGGAATTAATTTTCAAATTGGATACAATAAACCAAGGGCTTAACAGAAGTTCAGATTGGTTCTCTCATTACAGTAACTAATTGCATTTCCTGAATTACTGACAACAGATCTCCATTTCAAAAGGTGTATCTTCCTCTTAGTGATAATGGACCCTCTACATTTAACAGCCCTCTTAGAATTGGTATGCTAATGTACAATTTTTTTTCTTTTCTTTTTCTTTCTGTGTGTATAAATGCATTTTACTTCTGTTCCAGTCTATGCATCCGATGAAGTGAGCTATAGCTCACAAAAGCTTATGCTGAAATAAACTAGTTAGTCTCTAAGGTGCTACAAGTATTCCTTGCTTTCTTTATGGATACAGACTAACACGGCTGCTATTCTTGAACCTGTCATGTTGATGTTATCTCCCTTCCCTCATAAAAGAGGTTTGGCATAGGGGAAAAAAAAAAGATTTGAAGAAAGACCCTTGGGAAACACTTACCTGTCCAGGTGACTAGAAAGTCTGGGACATGTACTCTTTTTGAGTCCCTGTGTATGTTTATTCTGTATTAAGCTAATGGGGAATGGTATCTGTGATAGACTTCTACCTCATAAACTGTCGTCTTGGCTTGTTTATAGTGCTGTTCTGCTGTAAATTCAGCAATTTTTATCATGAGCTGCATGTCTTTCATAAAGCCCCCAACTGTTGCAATCACATTAGTACGTGGAAATCTCACTAAGAAAGCTGAATTTCTGGCCCTCGTGGCTGGAGAGGAACACTTGAAAACATGAACACTGATGTTTCCAAAACCAGCTGCTAACTAGAAAGAACCCTACAATTGTTATTTTTGTAATTTCGTGATTTTGTTGGGAGCCTTACTCATAATTTTTGAGTGTTTGGGGTTGGCAATAGTGTAAACTAATTAAATAAAAAAGATCCACCCTTATAAATGGATATTTTTTTAAACCCAAAGGGTGTGACTCTCAGTCACTTCTTACGCACTGCATATGTCACCCTCAAGTACTCACCACAACTGATCCCATATCTGATTATTTTAATACAAAAAGAAAACAGAACTTCAGAACATACAGGAAGATGTTTAGTAGATAGGGTCAAAACATGTGACACAAATATATGTACAACAAAACTGGCATGACAGGTAATTTTGTAACCTAATTCAGAAAAGACAAATAGCAATAAAAAATAATATATAGCTTCATTTTAAAACTGTCAACCAGAAGATTAGCTAAGGTATAAGGTAATTGGTTTTCATGTTCTATTAAAATCTGTTAAACAATTATTTTTTGCAAAAAAAAATGCTTTCATGTTTGTGAAATGAACCATCAGTGATCTATGCAGTGATGCAGAAGTTTTTTTTTATTAGAACTTGTAGTGACCAGAAGACATTGTGACGGGCAACCACTAGGAGGTGTAGTTACGCTTCTGAGTCAACCCCAGGAGAGTGCATGATGATGGTATCATCAGCTATAAGAATGACCTTGCTGCTATCTGTGTGTTTGGGAACGGAACCGTTCCCAGCTGTGTGAGTGTTTACCCCGTCTGTGTGAGAACGAATGCGTGGGAAACCAAATGGGGAAACTGAGGCAGGACAGCGTGTAACCAATCAGCTTGTTGCTTGCAAATGAGATATGAGTATGTATGAGATGTAAATGTGTGAGTGTATTTAAGCCCACTCCTGTATTTTGCTGTGGGCTCTTCCTTCCTAGCAACGGGTCCGGGGTGCTAGACACCCTTTCTGTGGTCGTGCTGATCAGAATCGGGCCCCTCAGCGCCTATTCGAGGGACCGGGCCTTCCAATAAACTCATCTATTTTATACAACCACGTGTGTGTGTCTTGTCTCGCAAAATCCAAAGTACCTCACAACAGAACTACTTTTACATCCAAAGTTAGAATATTCAGTTGATTTTTGATGTATCAATTTGAAGCAGAAGAGTCTAGTACTTCAATGTAATCAGACAGGAATATCTGAATGGATAAACTAGTAACATTATTAAACGTGTGGGTTACATTACCCTAGAAGTAAAGTAATACAAGTAAATAATGAAATATCATTCAGAGGTTGCACCACAGGTGATAATACCTTGTTTACAAGAATGAGGTTCAGATATACCATCTTTGGATGACTGTAATGCAAAATGAAACAACTTATGAAAATAACATTGAAGATGGAGTGAGTCTTCTAAATAAGAGAAAGAAATTAGCAGTTATCCCTTGTTTACCTCACTGACTCTGAGGCTGCATATGTATAACAGATCTTTCCCAGATGTCTAAGCTTATGTGTGTCAATTCACCATGTCTACCAGAATGAACGTGGGAGAAAAGTAGATAGAAAGTGCCTGAGCTGGAACAGATGAGTAGGAGACGAGGAGTAGCTGAGAAGGGCTGTGGTACAGCAGACACAAGGAGCCACTACAGTTGTAAGGGAAAAGCAAAGAGATAATTGAAGCTGGCCAGTATCAGAGTTGATATGAGTGAATGAGCTCTCTTGATTGTCCAATCTTGTCAACTCCTCTTATTTTACTCCTATTGCCTCAGTCTGTTCACCAAACACATATAATTACCAAAAGCTCCTGGCTGACAGCTACAGGAAAACAGCGACTTCATTTGCCTAAAAGGTAAATTACACAAGTACTAGATGCAAAATTACCCAAGCACTGAGCCCCAATAGTAGCACACATTTTTTAAGTAGTGCATGAAAATGTTCAGCTCTTTAGGTAATATGGAGCACTTCCGATGTCTGGAAACCATCTTCTCAACCAAAGGTGAAGACCTACTCAATGCAATAAATTCCAGCTGAGTTATTGCTTAAATTAAGATGGTTAAAAACAGCATTTTTCTTCTGCATAGTAAAGTTTCAAAGCTATGTTAAGTCAATGTTCAGTTGCAAACTTTTGAAAGACGAACCATAACATTTTGTTCAGAGTTATGACATTTCAGAGTTTGGACCACCTCCATTCCCGAGGTGTTTGTAACTCCGAGGTTCTACTGTAATTGGGCAGCAGGTAGGGTGACCAGATCACAGGACCAGAATATCGGGACACAGTAGGGCCCCGCCCACAGTCCACCCCTGCTCCTCCCAGACTCCACCCCCACCCTGCCCCAGGTCCTGCCCCCCTTCTCCTGGGGCACCAAGACACCCCCCCCACCCCACCCGATCCGGGCAAGCCCTGCTGTGGGTCGGGGGCACCAGCCCCCCCCAGCTCCGAGCACGGGTTGGGGGCACCAGCCCCCCCCCCCAGCTCTGGGCACCACACAGCCCCGCCGCGGGTCCGGGGCAGTGGGCTCGGCTGCAGGCACAGCCCCGCCGTGGGTCGGGGGCACCAGCCCTCCCCCCCCGATCCGGGCACTGCACAGCCCCACAGCGGGTCGGGGGCAGAAGCCCCCCCCCATGCTCCAGGCAGCCCCGCCGCTGGTCGGGGCAACCCCCCCCTCCAAAACCACAGGCTGGGGACCCAGGGCCTTGTCACCCGTCAGCCCGAAGCCCCCCCTGCTCACCTGGCTTTTCCGGTCTGGCTCCTAGGGTCAGCGGGGGAGGGGGAGCCCTGCACTCCACGTGCTATGCCGGCCATAAGCACTGGCTCCAGCTGCCATTGGCTGAAAGCTGGGGGGGGGGGTCTATGCCCGCAGCTCCCATTGGCCAGGATGGAGCCAGTGCTTGTGGTGGCAGGGACTTGCCGCTCCTGTGCTTAGGAGCCGCAGGGTCCTACTGCCCACCCTTTCCTGGGAGCAGCCCCGAGCCAAAATATCGGGACAAATAGCGTCCCAGCCATACCTCAGTCGGGACGCGGGACAAACAATTAAATATTGGGACAGTCCCGATTTTATCGGGACGTCTGGTCACCCTAGCAGCAAGAGACAGAGTGGGGTGGCAATAGATGTCTCCCGTTGCCATTAATCACTCTTAAACAAGCCACATCAACAACTTATGCAAAAAGCGTGAACAGCACAAAGCCAAGATACTATAGCCTACAAATATCATTGGCACTTGGTCCCACATGAAACTATGTTTGCGGTTCCATACATCAGTCTGATCCCCCATATACCTGTTCATTTATAGCGCTCATTGAATCCTAGTGCATTGACACCAACATCAGACTCCTTCCCTCCCATCCCATTTAGAGTATTCTAAATACTATTTATAATGTTTGTTGTTTGAGTTACTAAGCAATTGTATGGTGCTTTCTCTTTGCAGTTGACTGGGAACTACTGACATCTATTTATCAAGTTTTTACACACGATAGCCCTGAGATTTAACTGGGCTGTGCAATGCTTTCTGGCCCGTGCTTTAATGAAGCTGAGGTGCAGGAAGACGGGGAGTGTAATATTTATGCATAATGTTGCCTCTGCAGCAGGGCCGGCGACAGGAATTTGGGGGCCCCGTACGCAGATCGTGCGGGGCCCCCCCCGGCCGGTCTCCTGCCGCCCGCGGGCCCCCCGTCTCCCGCCGCCCGTGGGCCCCCCACCCCGGTCTCCCGCCGCCCGCGGGCCCCCCCCCCGGTCTCCCGCCGCCCGTGCCCCCCCCCTGGCCGGCGACAAGGGGGTACAGCCGCGTACCGGGCCTGCCCCGGATTTAAGGGGGCCCCCCTTAAGTCCGGGGCCCGGTACAGCTGTACCCATTGTACCCCCCTGTCGCCGGCCCTGCTCTGCAGCCCTCTTTCCTGTTACAAATGCACATCTATATTCTTTGCCCCTTGTCCTGATCCTCTTCCCTTCCCTGTGAGCTCATTCCTCTTCTGTTGCTCTCTTCTTAAGCTCTTTCAGTAGAGACTCTGGGCTTGATTCTCATTTACACTAAGGCAACTCTGAAATTATAATGAAGATTTAAAATATGTGCAAAAGTAGCTTGCATCCAGTTTAATGTCCCTTTAGCCTGCTACATTTCTGCATAAATAAGAATACCTAGCTCTTCTACAACACTTTTTATCAGTATAACTCAAAGCATTTTAGAAAGGGGGTTAGTTTCATTATCCCCTTTTTATAGACAAGGAAACAGAGTTTTGATGTGCCCAAGGTGGCCAGCAATAGAGCTGGGAACAAAACCCAGGTCTCCTGAGTTCTAGTCTAATGCTTTATCTAGTAGTCCAGAGTGCCTTTTAAATGAGAATCAAACTCGCTGTGTCTATCTGTTCTGTAGTGCACCAAGCACATACGTAGTGCTGTATAAATAGTGAAGAATTACAGAAGTGACAAAGAGTCCTGTGGCACCTTAAAGACTAACAAAAGTATTGAAACATAAGCTTTCATGGGCTAATACCACTTTGTCGGACGCATGCCTCCGACAAAGTGGGTATTAGCCCACGAAAGCTTATGCTTCAAAAGTTTTGTTAGTCTTTAAGGTGCCACAGGACTCTTCGTCACTTCTGCACATCCAGACTAACACGGCTACCTCTCTGAGTGAAGAATTAGTATGTTCAAACATTAAACATCAAGAGTCTACAAGGAGAGAATGGTCTCTCACTCTCCCACAAGCAGTATTTCTCTTCCTGTTGTTTACGGTGTCTCATCCACTCACCGCTCCCCCGTCTTTCTTTCCCTTGCCATGAACTTTGTTGTGTAAATTAGACTACTGCAGACTCTTTGGAGGCAGGATCCTTGAGGTTTTTATTCAGCTATAAAGTGCCCTATTACTTATGGACTATACATATAATTCAAGCTGCTGAAGGACTGGTATGGAAGAAAGGTTGAAATTTTCAATGCAAGACCAGTTCCGTAGAATCTGACTAGATTGAGGCAAGCAAAAGAAATGACCTGTGGTTCCTAGGAGTACCGGGAGGATGAATTTCTACAGTGGTAGCAGTCCTCTGTAGCAAGAGTTCAGATTGATGAAGCAGGCAGAGAGGAAATCGAGAATTACACAACTCCAGTGCAGAGCACTCAGCTAAGAGAGTTTTCAGCTGCTTATTGGGCTGGGAATTTGAAATCTGCACAGGGCGAGGGGATTAAAATTCTATAGTTATTTACTTTTGATTTGTGCAATATTTGCTTTTAAAATCTGAAGAGCAAATTAATAAAAGTAGTACACAGCAGGGAGCACACGAGCTGCAGAGAACACATGAACTGGGGAGAGGTTGACAAATAACGTAATTAGTTTTCTACATGTTTTGTTTATTTGGGAATATGGTTATATTAATATCAAAGATTAGATGTAATCACTGATACCTAGTGGTGTGTACATCTACGTGCTCGGCTGAACAATGAGAATTTGAAATGCAGAGAGGAGAACTCCTACAACCTGGAGTCGTGAATTTCATAATAAGTTTCTTGGAGAACACAGCTGACAGCTCGGCTTCACAATGTCCTTCCTGCACAGCTGGGTAACTCTTGTGTCCTTGCTTTTTGCTGTTCTGTCCTGTGCAGCAAACAGGAACAGGACATAGTTGTGCTAAATCTAAAGGGAATTATTACTGAGGCTATTGGTTTCAGAAGAGACTCTTGTTCTTGCTTGCTAGTAGCCATGTGACTAAAGCTAGCCTAAGCTGCTTTTATAGAATCATAGACTATCAAGGTTGGAAGGGACCTCAGGAGATCATCTAGTCCAACCCACTGCTCAAAGAAGGACCAATCCCCAACTAAATCATGCCAGCCAGGGCTTTGTCTAGCCTGACCTAGACTGCTTTGTGTCAACACACCGAATCTCTCTAAATCCTGATCTGAACTATTCAGTTATAGAAGTAACTGCAAACTATATCCTATTATTCACTGTGCTTGTGTGTTATACTTTCCTCCACAATGTCTTTCTGGTCTATTTATATTGTAAGATCCTCAGGGCAGCGATTGTGTGCTACTGTGCTAGGTGTTGTACGGACACAATAGGGCCTAATCTCGACACTACTTTAATAAGCATGGTTAATAATACATCCATGATGCAGTATGTTACCTTGCTGAAGAATAATCTGGTGTTACCCTTTTTTCAGTCTTATACACAAGTATTTGCATTTTTACCCATTGAGCAAAGAAGGGATGACTAGGGAGAAAACTCGCCAAAACTTTGTACAGGTGATACCATACTTATCTGTTCTGTCTTCTACCCAAGCTCTTTATTTCTATAAACTTCTGCCACTGGAGTGGAGTTCTCCCTTCAAAAGGGCAATTTAACAGTGATACATCCAACTAACTATCTTTAGCTTGACCAGCATCAGCATATACTTTAGGGCAGATCCTCAAGGGGCAGAAATTGTCATAGGCCCATACGTAGAATCATAGGGACCTCAGGCGGTCATCTAGTCTCACCCCCTGCTCAAAACAGGACCAATCCCAATTAAATCAACCAACAAATTTTTGCCCCAGATCCCTAAATAGCTCTTCTCAAGGACTGAGCTCACAACCCTAGGTTCAGCGGGCCAATACTGAAACCACTGAGCTATCCCTCCTCCTCTTGACTTACGGTTCCTATTATTCTCATTAGAATCTATGCATGACATTTACCCTAAGGTCAGGACAGGACATGCCATGATTTTACAATTAGGTGTCTTGTGATCTTGGTCAGTATAAGTTGCAGTTTATTGTAATCTAGTTTTTTGTAGTATCACCTATTGGCACATCTTTTACAGTAATCTTGTAACCTTACTGGTATAGGGTTATTCCTAAATCACCCATTCATGTCAAGTGTTCTTAAGCGTATGGCCTAGTAACGTCAATCTATTTAGCATAAATTGATTATATATGAAATGGCGTATGAATTGACCATAACATCACATAATACAATGATAAATGAGTGATAAAGTGAACTAATTGGCTATATAGAGTATTCCATTAATTTCTGAACACATGACTGCCAGAAAAATGCTGACAAATTGGAGTATGTTTAAAGATGAAAAACAAAAATTATTAGTGAGCTGGAAAAACTTTTAAAGAAATATTAAAAGAGTTAAACACTTTGGCTAAATGATGACTAAGGTAACAGGTGGGGCATGACAACTATCCACAAGTATTTCACAAATGTTTAACATCAAGAATTGAGAGCAATTTCAGGAGGTGCAAAGGGGTAAAACTAAGAGTAAATGGGATGGCACACAAACTTGGAGCAAGCCAGTTGGGACATATCCACCTGGACTGGGCAGAGCACTTAAACCAGAGAGAAATCCTGCACTTCATGGAAGGTTAAGATGACCTTACGCTCTTTTCCAATTCTAATATCTGTGCTTCATTGATTTTTTTTGGCACTGAGTCACATTATGGTGGGTCTAAAAATAACTGAGACTGAACTTTCCTGGATAGTGAGAGTGATGCTACAGTCTGGGACCACCTCCTCATTCCCCTTTTCTTGCTCATTTTCTTCTGAGTCCTTCAAATGCTCCATTTTTGCAGAGGGATTTGAATATTACTCCTCAGAGTTCCTTCTCTTCCCTTTTACTATTGGCTTGGGTTACTGAGCCTGTTCTCTCCCTTTGTCTCTATGTCCCTCACCTACCAGGAAATGTTTTATTTTGTTCACTACCAGGTGAGAGGTTCTGCTGGCTGAAGTTTGATGGGCAGGTAGCACATGCAGGGTGTTTTGTTCTTGTTATCCCTTCAAGTAGTTTTGCTTCTGCTGCTGTTCTGTCTCTCCCCACTCCACCCAGTACTAGAGGAGAAAGAGAAGGCATGTTTTATCCTCCTTATTAGCAAGTGCAAATTGCTGATTACTAACCAGTACTATGATCATGTTTCTTCAGGAGTCAGCAATGAAACAGCAGAAGGCTTTTCTGTTCAATAGCCTCTCAGGGCCCTATGATGAACCAAGCAAAGCCTACAAGACTAGCACTCACAAGAGCAGCTATGGACAATGTCTTCCATTCCTCCCCCCTTTTATAGTTTGACATTTTAAAATTCTAGTAGACACTTATGAGATTTTCAACAGCAATCCCATGAAGCTTTAATAGTGTCACCTGAGCATGGCCAGGATTTTTCACGATGCCTTAAAATAACACTACAATAGAAAGTTAATCCATGGTGTGGAGTTAATACTCCCTTAAAGGACAGGAAAAAGAAAACAAAGTCTGAGATTTGTGTTACAAGGTAACAGTGTCTAGGGGTGGGCTGAGGTGAGACTGCAGTGAAATACAGAACATGCCTACTTTCTGTCTGAGAAGAACATAAGTAATAAATGTAAATTATAAGGTTCTGTTATGAGGTTCTGTATTTTGGCTGCTGAAGAGTTGCAGAGTAGAAGGCTGTGTAATTTAGCACAGCCATAATGTGCATATACGCAACTCTCGATAGACTTAAAGATAAGAAGTTATAGTAGGCAGTTTTTCTCTGCGTAACTTGTAGCACTGATGTGACAAAGAACAAGAGTACAGATGCCCCTTGTGTACTTAGATTTCTCTGTATATAAGAATGGCAGCAAAACCTAAAAAAAAGAGGAAAAAAAAAGAAAGATCTTCTTTATTATAATTGTTAGCTTGGTTATTAACAAAGCCCATTGTTACAAAAAAAGAAAAAAAGAAAAACAAACCTCCACCCCAAAACACAATCCTCATCTTTTTACCCCTTTTCACTCTGTGAAGGTTACTGGTATGTCCATTAACTAAGGTAACATTTCCCCCAACTGTGGCCAATGCGGCAGTTGCTGATCCTGCCAGCTGCCAGTCCTCTGGAAGATACAGAGGGCAATGAGCACCTGGCAGGATTGAGACCCAGGTGCTGGCTGGCAACATGATGCTGGTTTTCCTTGCTTCCAGGTGCTAAATTGCTGTAGTTGCCACAAGCGTGTACTGTAAGTATTGCAAAAGGCAGGCTAGGTGTCCCATGAGATAACCTGCTGTGACAATTCAGCCTACAGTGAGAGACAGTTGGAGAACTCGTCTAAATATTTCATTTTGTAATCCTTACACAGGTGGGTAATCCTTATTCATAAGGGTAGGGCCACTGAAGTTAAGTTCCACAAAGTTAATCAAGGCTCCAGGGTTGGGCTGTAACTTTGCAGATTCTCTGTGTATAGCTGCAAATGATACCCAAAATGAAAAATCTCCATTCACACTTGGGGGAAAACATAAAGATGGTGCTGAGAAATTGCTGCTGTGATGGGTGATTTACTGTATCATTTGCACAGGGACAGCCAACAAACTATCAGGCACAGAAGTTTCAGTCAAACATATCACAGTAAACTGTTCTTTATAGGTATGGGACTAATATTCCCTGTTTGTTTGATTTATATACAAATAACTGAAATTTTATTCAAGGAAATACTGATGAAAAAGGAGGAGAAGGGAGAATTTACACTCATGCAGGCCTGGATTGTGGCTTTTATGACACAGCCCTTGCCAGGAGGCAAATTGAAGGCAGGATTGTATGCTTTAGGCAAGCACAATCTTCTCTAGGGCTTCTCTATACTCAGGGTTTGTGTGAGGCACCCAGTCTATCAGGCTGCTCTGTACTGGTAGGTGTACCAGTGAAGAGGGATTGGTTGTGGCCATGGCTCTACTCTGCTCCTCCCTGTCCTCTTTTTGGTGACATGCTCCTCGAGAGGAAACAAGCACAGGAATATCCCATGCACTCTTTAGAGCACAGGGAGCCGGACATGAGGTGCAATCTTCTTGCACAGCCACTACTCCTTCACAGCAATGTAAGGACTATCTCAGTCAGGGTGACACTCTCTATACCTGATATAGGGGGTGGGAGCAGGAATACAGGACTGGGAGCCAGTCTCTCCTGCGTTCTAAGCTTGGTTCTTACACTGCCTTCCTGTTCCCACTGAGAAGTTTGCTTAGGTCAATGGGAGTTTTATCTAGGTAAAGATGGCAAAATTGTAACCTTTAATATCTCTCCCTCAGTTTCTCCATCTGTGAAATAAAGGCTATCCTTAGTGCTGCAAGGTGCAATGGCCGTGGAGAGAAGTGCTAAGTATTGTTTACTAATTACTACTCATAAATGAGGTTGTTGTCTTTTGTGTTATACGTTGAAATCTTGTTTACCTGAAGTGTAAGCAGTGTCAGGATGAGCTCTACCCTAACATTTGGTAGTGAGTTGTGGCAACTTGTGGAAAAGAACCTCGGGGGCTGATCTCGTTTGCATAGGCACACCCACCCCACCTAGCCTGACCCCATCGCAGCCCAAATAGTCACTTTGGCTGCTGTGGGATCCCTAGTTTGTCTGTTATTGGGGCAGGAAGAACAATCCTGATTATGTGAATCAAGGATAGTGGAGCTATAATTGGCCTTTTATGATGAGGGATTCGCCATCAACCTAGTATCACTTGCTAGGCAAGGGGGACTATGGGTCCCAAAACCCAGTGAATTGAGTAAGGTTGGGGATAGGTATTTGTAAGGTGGTATGGGCCCTTTCTGAAAATCCTAAACACCAGTTGCATCTTCTTCTCTCTTTATTATATAACATCAGAGTTAATTTTGATTCTATTAGGATTCTGGTTGCAGAGCTGAATTCATTTTGAGCCAATGGTGTACTAGTACTGAGGTTCCCCTATTACAAGCTGCAATCACTGAGTACTGTGTTAAGTAGTAGGGGGCTCTGAAGATACATTGGTGAGTGACTAGCAGAGAGGAGTGGGTGGGGGAGAGGAGTGACTTGCGGTGAAGACTGCAGCAGAACCCCATGGAGAGGTAGGACAGTTGGCTGTCAGAGCATGAAAGGTACCCCTTTACCTCCTCCCTTCCTATTTCCACACAGGCGGGGGAGGAGGGGGTAAAATTCTGCAGATGAACTTTTGAATGCTGGGGCTCTACTCACCAGGGACAGAGACTTTGGGTGATGTTTGGGTTGAACCAAAAGGAAAGGATGTGGCCCAATTTGCTTGGGGTGGGTCTTTTTGCTCATGGTTTGTGTTATGAATCCTGTTTGTGGTGTTTCCCTAACATAATGCTGCATTGTTTCTCTTGGTTATTAAAAGGTTTTGCTACACTCAGACTCTGCTCATGAGAGGGGAAGAATTGCCTCTTACAGGTGCCCGGGGGGAGTGGTATATATTTGTCACAGGTCACTGGGTGGGGGCTTGAGCTGGTTTTGCATTGTGTTATTGGAACAGAATCCCTAGATGCTTGATCCAGCCCTTGTTACTGCCAACTCTGATGGGCAGAAGGGTTACAGAAGGTTGCAGTTAACTTCAGATAATGGAGGGTTCATCAGTGGCATTCAGGGTCCTGAAAACCTGGAAACAGACATCCAAGCCATCTTCTGGGTAGTTGCTAAGATCTTGTCCTGCTGTCTTAAAAATGGAGCTTTGAGGACTCAGGTGATCTCTCCCTCCCTGAGTCTGTTACACATGGTAGAGATTGTGGGCTTGGGGAACCCAAGATGTGCTCTGGATTTCCTTTTACCTCCAGGAAGTAAGGCTACGCTCTGGGCTTGTGGAACTCCTCAGACCTTTTAGTGAATGGGGAATGTCACTGAGCTAGAGTTCAGTTAGTTAAGGCATGGTATGTGTCAATCACGACTGTGATACTAATTAATGCTCCTGAAGGGTAAATCTGGCTACAGGATGAGATGAAGTTAAGAGAAAAAGGATTATTCCATTACAATAATCACAGCTGTGGCTCAGTTGTGTGAATGGAAGGGCAGCTGATTCATGAAGGTACCTCAGCATATGGTTACCCTGTGGAAAAGCTTGAGAACCCAGAGGGGGAACCACATGCTGAGAGCTATGAAGGCTTAGTAGATAACACACTAGAGAATGTACCATATGTCTGGAATGACTGAGTTTCTACCTCTTCACCGAAGAGGGTTGTAGGACTAAGCTCAGTAAGCATTCAACAACAAAAACACAGAGCATTGTTACCGATATATCCCATGCCAACCATCTGAACGTGCCCCTCTTTTTTACATCATCAGGAATGCTGGGTGCGGTATGTTTTATTTGCAATCTGTCAAACAATGGATCTGTTCTCTGCCAGGACATTAAAAATGCAGTCACACAGGGGGAAAAAATCTCTACCCCCATCCTCATTGCCAAACTAGAAATTAGCTGACCAGAGATGGAATGAAAGCCTAATCAATACCCCCGCAGTGTGCTATCCTCCCCCACAGCCTGGGAAAATCAATAGGCCTTGGCGTTTTCCATGAAGGTTATTTCAGGCCAAAGGGCTGAGAGTAGATTCCACAGGTAAAGGCCATTCATTGCATATGTCCTGCTGGCAAGCTACATTTTCAGAAATACATTAGCACATAGTTACCTTAAAACATTGCATTTTTATTACTGTCTTAAAAAAAGAAAGAAGCTTTTTCTCATGCATGAAGACATATGAGTGTTGTGTAATAGATAATATATGAAAGAATTTGAATGATAACATCTGAAAATTTATCTTGTGTTGTTAATATTAATGGACAAGATTAGCTAATTTACATCAGCTGAGAATCTGTCCTTATGTAAAATACAGCCAAACATCATAATTCTAATATGTGGATCCAATATTTGATGTATACCATTAAGCCTAATTTAGTGTATTCAGTTCAGTATGCTGCTAGCAAGTGCAAATCAGGGTTTAGCCAGAATCCATTTCACATGGATATAGAATTCAACTGGGGGACTTCATTTCTGACTGTCTGAGGTGAAAATAGATTGCTGATCCCACCCTACTTCAGACATCATCAGCTGATGACTCCTTCAAGTCTTCTAAGTCACTTGGAATGCAGAGAACAAACTATATGGGATTTTTGTGCCCAAAGGCAGTGGATTTTGGTAGCACCTTTTAATAGAAATACATGCTAACCATATTACAGTCTGATCCACATATATCCTGAATAATTTGAAGTGTACATGAAATATAGGCTTTGCTACTGCACCTACTCTATCTTAAATGCTTATAGTACAAGAGCTCAGGATTTATTACAGTTTGGGGTAATGATCTGTTTGTTATGGATCATAGCTGATCATTATAATTCTAAAGTGAAAAATGAACTGCGATTCAAAAGATTTGTTTTTCCTTACATCTCATTTGTACCTCTCCTATTCAGGTTATAGAATTCCAATAGCCAGCTGTGATATATGGTTTTGCAGATATTGTGCAACATTGAAATAGTATTCTTTTAATAAGGTCTATTTTGTTCATTGTAAATGTGGGTTTTAAATTGTAAATGAAACCGTAGATGTCATTTGTCATTTTAAGGGCACACCTGTGTACAGGGAGCTTTTGGTAATGATGCAAAATTCCTTATTTTAGCCCAAGAAGAACAAGCATTGCCACACGGAATAATGCAGAAGGGGTAAAATCATTGGCAAAACTGTACCAGTTGCAGGGGTGGAAATAACAATACATTCTCCTACCTGTGGAAGAGATATGGTGCATGAGGTATGGCTCATGCACCATCAGATGTATGTTTGTTTACATATTTCCAAAGCAGGAAAGAAGCAGTGAAAGTGGGTTCTCCAGGCTTGCCTAGAAAGGCTGCAGGGAAGCAGGCAATCAGAATGCAGGAGGCTCAGATGAAAGCAGCTGCAAGGCCTGAGCAGGTCAGTTACTGGCTGGGATTACAAGGGTGAGAATGGGCTGGAAGACCGAGGAAACTCCCTAGGCAAGGAGGTTTAGGGGAGACTCTGCTCAAACAGGGGGCAGATGGCAAGAAGCCAAGGACTGTAGCCCTAAAGTAATGGGAGAAGGTGATAGGACTTGGTGGGAAGCAGCCCATGGAATGCAGCAGCAACAACAGCTATTAAAGGAAGCAGTACATGGCTGCTCCTTATAAGGTCCCTGGGTTGGGACCTGCAGTAGCTGGCATTCCTGGATTCCCTCCACTGGGAAGGGGATGAGTTTTGTTTAGGAGCCCAAGGAAAGTGCTGGAATTTAAAGGTCTCAGGAATGTGGGGTGAAGATCCTGCTAAGATGACTCTCTGGGGAACTCTTGTTTTCTTCCCCTCCTCTCCAGAAAGGGACTGAACTTGAGAGAGGACCTGGCTGGAGAGATGGGGCAGTAAGAACTGGGGAAAGCAAAGTCTCCAGGGAGAAAGCCCAGAGGGGGTGAGGGGACGGGGTGTGATCTATAATGTGGCAGAGAAGGATTTAAAGCTAGCCCAGAATGGGCTGAGAACTGAGAAATCAGGCTGAAGATATTAACAAGGTCACAGTGATAGTCTTTGCTGCATCTTTGTTACCCCGGAAGGGGTTCATCCATTCACCTATTAATGGGGTGATTTAGCTGGAGGCCTGAGCCACCAAAGACCCACCTGAGTAGGTCAACAATCTCCAGAAGGCTGAGGGAAAAGAGGAAAGGGTACAGGATTAGATCCAGCTACTGAGGTACACACTGTCACAGTTAACAAGCCTTTTAGTAAAGGAGCAATTTACTAAATAAATGAGGGAGTATACAGGACGTGCTGCCAAATGCAGAAAGCAAATAAACTGAATGAAGTAAAGGATATGTTTGTCAGTTATAGTAATCTTAGGTATTATTTGTAGTTATAACAGGGATTGGCTTTTTCAGATTAATTTTTTTTGGTTTGATGGTGGAGATGGTATGATGGGATAGCATAATTTTGGCAATTACCTGATCCTTGACTATTTGTGGTAGATAGGCCTGTGTCCTGCGATGGGATGTTGGACGGGATGGGATCTGAGTTACTACAGAGAATTCTTTCCCGGGTGTCTGGCTGGTGAGTCTTGCCTCCATGCTCAGGGTTCAGCTGATCACCATATATGGGGCCAGGAAGGAATTTACCTCCAGGGCAGATTGGCAGTGGGGTTTTTTTCACCTTCCTCTGCAGCATGGGGCACGGGTCACTTGTTGGAGGATTCTCTGTACCTTGAAGTCTTTAAACCATGATTGGTGGTCTTCAGTAGCTCAGACATAGGTTAGAGGTTGATTGCAGGAGTGGGTGGGTGAGATTCTGTGGCCTGCATTGTGCAGGAGGACAGACTAGATGATCATAACGGTCCCTTTTGACCTTAGTCTATGAGTTTCCCTTCAATTTCAAGAGCTAAGTAAACACTTTTTCAGCATTTGTTTTATATAGGAACTATTTAAAGATGGTGTGAAAAATGCATTTGCTTTTCCATAATTTATATATCCCTGAACTATTTGATCTTTTACAGTAAAAACACTGTTTTTATTACCATGCTAAATATGTTCAGAGTATTTAAAGAGTCCTAAAATGTACAGTATATCTTATGTCCGCACTAATTGCTGAGGTGCTGTGAATGGTCTAGAATTGTGAGGGCTTAGGGAACACCCAATTTGTCTGGGCACGCTGAAGAAACAAGAATGCCAAGTTCATGGGTCTAAATGAGAGGGAGGTGGAAGTTCAAGGAGAAGATGAGACCTCCAGGAATGCAATAAACTCCTTGCAAGCCTTTTCCAAGATGCAGGAGAGGAATTGCCACTAGGGAAAGGAGAACCTGTTTGGCTAGGATAGGCATCTTGATAACTTCTTTCTTTCCCCTGGATTTCTCATTTTGTAATGCCTTCTGCTCTTGCTGGCTCTGGTGCCAACAATATGTCACAATACATACACTCCTACATTTATGTTGGGGTTTAGGAGGGGACAGCTGGCAGAGGAGGAAGAAGAGCTCAATCTGGCAGCTTTACACCACCAGAGAGTCCCACCTGGACTGGCAGAAATCTCCTGTCAGTTTAAATTCATTGTGTGCTGTTCATGTGGTGCAAAATGAATTCAGTAAACTTAGAATTTGGTCCTAAGAGCCTGATTTTTTTTTTCCAGAGGTGCTGAGTACCTGAATCTCCCCCATTGATTTCAGCTGGAGTGCAGGGTGCTGAGTATCCCTAAGAATCATATCCTATGTTTTGGAAATCCCACAGGGCAGCCTGCTGTCCTGGAATTTCCCTTGGGATTCTCCAGGTTCAAAAGGGTCAGCTGATCTGGGTGCTTATACGAACAGAACCATACTAGCCTTTGAGGCTCACTGGTCACGAATTTTCATTAGAGAGAACAGAAGATCCAGGAAGTTACTCATCTTAAATAGTTAAGATCAAAACTAGGCCCAAGTGGTCAGTCCAAATAAACCGTCCGGTGAGGCTCAGGGGCCTCTATATGCTGGTTAGTTCTTATGCATGGTGGCCTCCACACCATCCAAGCAACAGCATGTGTGCTCCATAATATTCTGTCCTGAAGCAGCTCTGGCATTTTATGTGGGGCAGATGTGCATTGATGCTGTCCAGCCAATCACGTTAATGTGAGGTAAATGCATTAATGGCTTTCATAGCAGTAGGTTCAGATGGAGAGTTTCTAGCCCATCCAATCCAAGCCTGGGTCTTGCTGGTGGACATAAAAACCCTTGGCTATGCTCTACCACTCCAGTAAAGTTGGAGCTGTCCTGTGCAGTGCATTTAGTACAGGTGATTAGGCTGCCTATCGGGAGACATGGCAGTATGGTTGAACAGCCATTGCAATACCAAAACTGAAAGTGCTTGGACAAACACCTCTCTCCCCAAGAAGGGACAACAGGGTCCTTCCTCCCAGGTTCTGGAGTAGCAGCACTCTTGTTCTACAGCACAGTTAAGGATGCAGTAGCTTCTATGGTTTCTTTGCTCCCTTACTCACTGAGTTTGGCAGAGGAAACAGAACCATAATTTTCATCATGGAAGAAGTCTTAAGAGGTAACTCTACAAGTACTTTTTTCTAAATTATCCTCTGTGATGGATATAGCTAGTGTAGTTAAAGGCACTTTATTGTAATAGAAAACCGCTCAAGTGAGAGTCCTTAGTAGTGAATAACAGTTGCCTAAAATAAAGGTTTCCTGGATTTACTTTCTGTGAAATGCTGTCCTAGTTACTGATACTGAATTCTGGTAACCTGAATTTAGAATCTAGAGAAAATTAAGAGTGATCAGTTGGAACGACACTGCTGGGTTCCTTGTTTCTCATGACACTACCAAGTTTGGATACAGTGGGAGGGTTGTGTGATGGCCTGGCAAGCTATCCCTGTGAAATACCTCTAGCTTTGACATGCAGAAGAAAAGGACATAGAAGACAAGTCCATTCTATGTGCCTCCTACATCATAGCCATGTGAATTCACTGTGCTGCTGCAGTGTGAGCAGTTGGAACAACAAGGGAAATTAAATGAAGAAAAAAAATAGTCTTTCTTGCAACATCTGTGCTAACATAGCATGTCGTAATCCTGCAAGTCAGGACTCTGAGGAGCTCCTGCAGGAAGATGGCAAAATGCTGGGTAATTTGAAGATTATCAATGTTTTTGTTCTTGTCTCTGGTACACAAAGATGCCCTTCCCCTTAAGGTAATGGTGAAAGCTAGTATATCCATCAAAACATCCAGAACATCAAGGTCAAGACCACCAGGAAGCATCATACCCCAGCCACCCTCACAGTTGATAGATTGCTTAATTATCTTCTTCCCAGCGTGAATGGAAACTGTAACCATCCACAGGCTGAAGAAAGTTTAGTAGAAGTAGGATACTGTTAGCAGAGATTTGATAAGAGCGGAGTGTGGGGTTTGTTTGTTTTTAAGCTACATAAACTCTTTGCTTTGTCTTTAGCCAGATATACTGTATGTTTGACAGGTAGTTAATGATATAACAAGATAAGATTTGTGAACAGGTGCCATTGGTAAGGGCTCAGCAGGCCACTGAAAATGGGGAGAAAAGTGGTTGGTTTCTTCAACAGTTATTCTTCGCTCAAATGCAGCAGCTGGGACTGACAGATTACAGGCATGCCTCAAATACAAAGAGTGAGAGAGCCTGTAATGAAATCACCAAGAGGGCAGCAGAGCGTATAGTGGAATGATGCCACACAGGGAACAGGTTTGCCAGATAATCACACGGAAAGTAAAGAAAAGACAGTATGGTCAATGGACTCTCAAAATTGAGGCTAATTTTGTAACATCAGAATAGTTGTCTACTAGCCACTTTCATGTGATGAGGGTATTTGTTTTTAGAATCCTCAGTCAAGTAATGTGACCAAAGCCCGGAAATAGAGTTTCAGGGACAGTCTCTCCTCCCGTTCTGATCCACTGGCGATATGCGATAGCTCAGGGAGGGGGCAAAGCTCAGTTCCACCAATTCTTTGCTGGCATAGTGTCCTATAGGGTCTATAGCTAACTGTAATAAATTAGAACAGCTTGGGGGCTGGTCTAAGTTACAGCAAGGTTGCAGCAGCTACGTTTGAACATCTGGGAATGATAAAGAGCTCCTTAATGCCCCCTCCCCTGCCACTCTGTGCTGGGCTCAGTGGGAAAGAATCAGGCATGCAGTTTCTCACCAGCACTCCTGAATTTTAGACTTTGTAATAGGGTGTGTGCTAGCCCTTTTATGGAACAAGTATACCCTGGCCCAGTCACCTAGAACAAGGGAATTCTGGGAGATGTAGTCCCTAGACTGAGGAGGCTTTTGCTTTGGCTGCAGTCCTGAATCTCATAGTCCACATCAGTGACCATACTAGTATAATTGCATCCACATGGGGGGAGCAAGGGGTTTGTTGTGGTTTAGTTAAATCAGTAAAAGTTTCTAGTGTAGACAAGATTTAACACATCAGTGAATGCTAGTCTGAAAACTCCACAAACATTTGTGCTTTACTTTAGGGCTCTGCTTTCGGGCTCTGAGATTTGTGTGGTTAAACCCTAAATCCATAAAGATAATTATGTGTATTTAATGCTGTAGCTATTAGCATAGTTCCCTTGGATTCAGCCCTAGGGTAATCCACAAATACTTGTGTTTTTGAACCAAATGTGTAATAAATCTAGATTAGCATTTTCCTGCCAGTTAACTAGCTGGCAGTCAGTTAACTGGAGTTAAAATGGGACTGCAAAATCTAATCTGGATAAACCAATACTTTCATCATGAATGTCACATCTTACATCGAGTAAACAAAAAACTGACACTCTACTTTTGTCTTCTAGAGAGAACAAACGTTTCTGCTCACAGTCTGCACCAGTGCACTCTCATAGAAATAGTGGCTGCCTCCGGAGGCACCAGCCCATTAGAATTTTTGAAGATGTGGTGAATAGAACAAAAAAATGTTGGTGGTTCTGCACATACATACATACATACACACACTCATGCTGATAATGTGGTGTGTGTTCCTTAGGTCTTGACCCTGCAAATCTTTCTTTCTTCAGTCACCCTGATGATTTCAATGGCTTCACATCAGGTGCTAAATTCTGTTCAAACTGTGTGCTCTGAAATATAACACTTCACATTTTGAAATAGGTCTGAATAATGTATAACTGAAAGTCACTCTCTCCACCAATATTATTGTAACTAGCTGTATAAAGGCTCCCTCTCTGCAGAAAAGTGGTAGAGAGCCTATAGAAGACAAATCTTTATTAAGGGTAAGGGTACTGTCATGGGGTGGTCCTCTGTGAGTCTCTCATCTAAGGGATGGGCTACACTGGGGCGGGGAGAGGGGGGGGGCTTTGGCTACGTGAATAGCATAGCTGAAGTCGCAGTATCTTAGGTCGACTTACCTGGCCATCCTCACGGTGGCGAGCCGACCGCTGCCTCTCCCCTGTCGACTCCACTTCCTCCTCTTGCCGAGATGGAGTTCTGGAATCGACGAGGAGAGCGCTCCGGGATCGATTTATCACGTTTAGGTGACACGTAATAAATCAATCCTCGATACATTGAACACTTAGGTACAGATCACACTCACTCCAAGCCTCCTTCAGCACCAGGCTTTATTGTTCTATTTTATATTTGTTTTATAATTGTTTATATTGTTCTAGCAGGCCATTGCCTGTAGTGCTATTTACAAGTCGCAGTCACTTGGTTCTGAGGATGGGAGCAGCAGCCACATCTGCCGTCATGCTCTCAACTCCCTGCCTTTCAGAGCTTTCTTCCTTTCCACTTATCTGCTTCCAGCTGCAGGGTGGTCCACTTGTTAACTGAGCTTTTATTTAGGTACCAAATAACTTCTATTGTGGGGATTGACTCAAACCCTTGTCACAGGCACATGGACAATCCTGTCTACCTTCTGAAAAAGGGAAAGCATACTATTAACTCCCAAAGACTGGTAGTTTATCCACATTTTGAGTGTGAACTCAGCTTCTGCATTTTATTTCCCTTATGTATAGAGAAAGCTTGAAAGTTGTTTTTTGTTATGTTTCCCCCTAGGAATATAATTTGGTATTGCTGAAAATGCTTTGGAGGTGTGATATGGGCTGGGAGCTTTCTCCTCTCTTAACTAGATAATACTTAGTCCTGCTCTGAGCGCAGGGGACTGGACTGTGTGACCTCTCAAGATCCCTTCCAGTCCTGTGATTTGATGACCAGTATAAGCAGCGTTTTGAGTTTAACAAAAGTTTCTCAGGCATTTATGTTAAACATATGTTAACAAATGCAGAGATTTTTTTTTGAACAGTTTGCTCCCGTCTCTGGTAATTCGGTTTCACTTTCATTGTGCTTCTGATGTCATTAGGCTAATAGTTCTCCCAGTCACCCACAAAGCACATACATGGGACCTACACTTCTAATGTTAAAAACAAAAAAAGAACCGCTCCTCCCCCACACAGGAAAAGGAACATTTTAAAACAAACACACCCCTTAAAAAAGCAGGTGAGGTGGTGGTTAAAGCTGCATGATAAACACAAGTTATGATGTGGCTTCTTATGTAATTAGGATAAAATAATATGCATCTGTGTACATATATATGCATGCATAATATATAGAAAATCACAACTTATTCCAGGAAGTTCATTTTGTTTTCTGTATCAGTAACAGGAAAAAGCTAGTTCCTCCTTCAGCATCTACAGACTACCCGCTTGGTATTTTGTAGTACTCATTTTAGATTGATATTGGCTATGAAGGCAGCAGACAAATGAGACCATAATGGATTAGGCATTGGAGAAGATTGGAAAATGCAAATAAAGGTGCCTATTTTATGTGGTATTTTCCCCGACATGCAGCTATTTCTTGTTGAAGGCAGGTGTTTGGTAAAGTTCTGTTATCACTGGAACTTTTCCAGCTTTTAAAACGAATTGATTACTAATGCCTTTTGGCCTAAAACCATTTCAGCTTTTCAAAAATAAATCTTTAGATGATCAAAGTTTCCAGACGAAGCAGAACAACATGTCATGCTTTTCTGGGCGGGGGAGATATTAAAATCCAGCTTTGCAATTTTCTTAATGTTTTATGACAAACAATAAACGTACCTGTCTCAGAGCAACTCATGCAGCTTAGGTACACGTAAGTAGTACACGACAGGATGTGCATTCATCAGTCAATGCTTTTAAACAGATGAGAGCTGTGGAATTTTTTTTCCCATTGCTGGTTAGTTACTCTAACAGCAGTATCATCAATTTCAAAGGCGTCCTGTACAGAACGGAGTGCCTTCAGTCGTAGCCCCTTGAAGAGGGCATACAATCAGTAGGACAGCAAGTACTCTAATAAGAACTCTGCAGAAGTCTTCTCAGCAGTTGAACCATTTCTCTTAGGGAACATTGGGTCCCAAGGCTCTCAAAGCCTTGGGAACTATCTGTCTACTTTAGGGGTTTATACTGCTGTCCATCACTAAGATCACAAGAACATCGGAACAGCCGTACGGGTCAGACCAAAGGTCCATATCTCCCAGTATCTAGTCTTCTGACAGTGGCCAATGCTGTATGCTCCAGAGGGAATGAACAGAACAGGTAATCATTAAGTGATCTATCCCGTCACCCATTCCCGTGAATTTATATAGTTCTTTTTTGATCCCTGTCAAAGACTCGGCCTTCACAACATCCTCTGGCAAAGAGTTCCACAGGTTGGCTGTGCATTGTGTGAATAAATACTTCATTTTGTTTTTAAACCTGCTGCCTATTAATTTCATTTGGTTATCCCTAGTTCTTGTGTCATGAGAAGGAGTAAATAAAACTTCCTTATTTACTTTATCCATACCGGGAGACAAGATGAAGCCTTCCGATTGTCATAGTGCTGTCTACACCAGGGGGTAGGTCAGGATAAATACTCACTCATGGGCATATATTTTCCACGCCTCTGAGCGATAGTTTTATCAATATAAGTTTTTGCAAATTCTCTTTAGAAACTCAATCTAATTCACACACCCGGTTTTTCTCAAGACTGCATGAATGACTGAAAACTAATCAGAAAAATCTAAGCAAGTGAAATCAGCTTAATTTGGAGGAAGCAGGGGAAATTTAAAATTTTTTTGTGTGCTGACTTAACATTTATTTTAAAATTAAACACACATTTAATTCTAACTAATAGGAAAAGCTCTCTTGTGCTAAACACTCAGAAACACAAGATCTTCAATTAAGGTTGAAAAAGTATCCAGTTCTCATGTTTGAAGCATGGAGAGGGTGGACAGGGAGAAGGGGGATGGAATTATAGGAAAACCAGGAAAGGACAGATATGTCATACCTGATATTTCAGAGGTAAAATATGAAATGAGGATACTGGTCTTCACCTCCCGCCTCCCCGCCAAAAAAACCAAACCCACACCCCAAATAAAAATATGAAGCACTTTTCACATCTCCTCCATACATCATTAAAGGAGCACAAGAGAGCACACAGCCAAGCATTTGTTTCTTTGGAAAAGTCAACAAACTATTGATTTTAACTTTTTCAGACATCAAATAAGGTTTGATTCAGTCTCTGCACAAAATTTAGGCTGTTTCCTATTTTATTATGCAATCTGATTTACCCACCCCCACTCATTTATTTTAGACCATAAAGTGAATGTAACTGTAAACTACACACACAGTGTGACTGCAGCAGATTTATACACCTTACACATCTATATACAGCAGTGGCCTATCATTCAAACAGACATTTAAGATTCTTCATGACACTGCGGACTGTATGCTTAAAAGGCAAGCTGCGATACAATCACTACGGTTGCCGATTAAAAACAGGTTTCAGATTTCAGGAATTTACTGTTTTGTCTTTTTTTTTTGTTCCTAGTCAATCAGTGACTGTTCAGATTCTCTGATAAGATCTGTTATCTTGCCACTGTCTCACATTTCAGGATTTCATTTTCCTGTTGAGATGCTGTGGTGACAGGATGGGCTTGTTCTAAGCAATGCCAGTGTTCTCCCCAAGGACAAAGTATTCAAGACAGCCTTTACTTAAGACAAAAGAACAAGTAAACTCTGTAAATGATCTGTCCAATCCTGGACTTTATTTGACATCCTAGTGTTTTGTTCCTTCTGATTACTGTACTTGCCCCTGTGAAGAATTCTATCAAAAGAACTAAGCAACACTTGCTTCAAATTATGACAGCAAATAACATAATTGGTTATAATTCATTGCCTGTTTTAAATCTTTGAGTAACATGCTTTTTCTTTTACCTCTCTATTTATTAAACACATTTTATCTTCCACACTCTCTCTCTTTGTTTTAGGACAGCTTGACCTTCATGAAATTGCTACCATATCAATACACATCTCTGGAGCTCAGGTTCACTTTCAATATCTTTCTTAAACTCTGAAAGTTGCTCCATTAGCAATTTCACTCATAATAGTTCTTGCCACACTGACATTTGTTTTCATTAACAAAGCAATCATTAATGAGGCTCCTTGTTAGCATGCAGTCAGTGAGAGCCATGTCCATATCTATGGGCCTAGCATGGGCGATAAATTGCTACTTTATTCCTTTGTCTAAACAATAGAACAAATCCGGACTGAGCCGTGGAAACCCTATGGCAGTTCTGTTGCCAGCAAAGATACAGAAGGGCATCAGCACTATATCTGTTATCGCTGAAAGTTCTGGTGTAGCTATGCCTTCCTGGCAAGTCTGGGTAATGCTGAAGACCAGGCTTTTGATCTATGGCTATGGTGCACTGCATCTAGAAAGAAGTTAGTCTTATTTTTATAAGGCCTAGTGTGCAAGCCTTAGCCTCATAAGCGGGTGTGGAAGGAAAGGGCAGTGGTGCCAGCCTTTCAATGCATTTTGCCTACAGATAAACAGCTAGGAAGGCTGCTTCCAGCTTCCCACTTTGTGTGTAATGCTCTTCATGTGATAGTAGCACTACAGGTGTGCAAGGAAGGGAAGAAGCTTCTTCCCACCCTCATCCATTCCCTTGATGATTCATGGACAATCCTACTGAGCTTTAAACAAACAACAACTGCATCTGACTAATAATTCTGGACTAAATACCCCAATAAATACCAATGTGGAAAAACTCTGTAAACCAATTAGTGCACTTTTGGATCTACCAGTGTAGAGCAATAATGTCCCAAGTATCCATGCACATTACTTGTAAGAGTATGTAATGTTACTGTGCATAACCTTACGGATAGCATTACTGAACTAAATTCCTGTGTTCTTTCCTTTGTGAAATATAACTTTGGCACTTCCTTTATAACACAAAGAAATGTAGAAGTGAGGGGTAGGAGAGGGATTTTGAATCTCAGGGGTAGGCTAGAGATGTGTTATTCTTCACTTGGAATGTTCCTGCTGGAATATACTCTTTTTACCTAAGGGTAGGGTAAAGATGCCAAGATCAATTACAAGAAGTATCATTGTGGTCTGATAATTGTGCAACGATCACACACACACAATGGCTATTATATGCAAATCTCATAGTATGTCTCTAGCTACTTAGGAACCTTAGTTGTAAAAAGTCAAAATATCTAACAAAGGTTAATACATGGCTGCTGGATATGTAGTAAAATTATAGTACTTAATTTCATTGAGAGTAATATTTGCTCTAGGTATAAGGTACAAATATACACTCTTCGTCTACCACAAAAAAACAGGAGGACATTAACACTAAGCATGCGATGCAGGCTGATGCATTGTGGAGGGAAATAAGAATGAAGGGTAGATGATATACGGAGAGAAAATATCAAATATCTTGAAGAGTTGGATGGTATTCAAAAACACCTTAGTTATGGTTATGCTATTTCCCTGATTTTATCAATGCCACTAAGACTTTTTTGCCAGTTTTATTTTAACGGGAGAAGGTCTGGAGCCATGGTTTATGGTTTAGCTGTGCACATTCGTTTTTCCATGACAAGGTAAGGTCGCAGATGCGGGTTTAGTAGCAGGCGAACTCTACCAGCACACTTGGGAGCTCTAAGAAGGCCGTGTCCCTGAGATACACTGCCCTCCCCCATTCCTGAGTTTCTGCAAGGTTGGTGCAATTCTGTGGTGCGCAGTGCAGGCCTATGCGTAATGGGGACTATGGATTATCTGCTTCTGTGGCCAAGAACCATCTCTGCAAACACTTGGGTGCTACAGTATAATGTTGTCAAGTGCCTTGAGGTTCTCTAAAGGATGGTGCTTAAGCAATACAAAACATCAGACTGTTCTCAATCTGCATGGACCCAGTGACAAGATATTTTTATTCTAATGATCATATATTTGGGGGGGGGGGGGAAGGGGGAGAATCCAGTGCTGAATGAACCTCAGACGTTTGGGAGCTGTGAGCTGCCACACTCAGGGCAGACTGCAAGAAATAGGGCAGACAATCTCCCAAACCGGTGGTTAGTCTATAATTAGATTCACCAACCCAGTAACAAAAGAGCTTCTGCAGTACCCCACTGGTTAACAAGAAGCCATACACAGTTACCTTTAGGCTTTCCAGTTGTTGGCTCCGATCTAGGCAAACGTGTAATATAGTGAGAGGTTACTGAAAACCTAATTCACCATATGTGAGGTTCTACCAATCCCAGAACCAGACACTTACCCCAGGTCAATATGAATCTCAGATCTTACCCAATTATCATGCTGTCAGCCAATCCTTAGTAAACTTACTAAAGATTTAGTAAAGAATAGAGTTATTGAATGGTTAAATGATTATATACATTACAAATTCTTTCAAGGTTTTTTATATAAAGTTTGTAGCAGTGATGGTCGACTGGCCTGCAAAAGTCTCTCTGGAACCATCCCAAAAGGTTAGAATCCAAATGAAGTTTAGATGTAAAGTCTGTTAGAGTCTTTCCAAGCAATTTCCAGGCTATTCCAAATAACTACTTGGAAGATCTCAGTCCCACAGCTTAAATTTTCCCCATTTAAAGTTCAGCCTACTAGAGATGGTGGATCAGGCCTCAGATTTCAATTTTATAGCTGAAGCAGGCTGCTAAGTGTTTTGACCCTAGCACGTGACTGAGGATTCTTCTTTGCTTGAGCACACACAGACCCACCACTTTGAAATTAATATTAATATTCAATTTCCTATGCATACACAGGTAATCTAGTTACACTCATTTGCATAAGGCAATTAGCCAGTTCTTCATGATAAGAGAGAGAGATAAGATGAAGACAATGTAGATAATATTATTCTTCTGTAGTATCTCATAGCTTGATCTGAAGGTTAACTGAACAGTCACATACATAATGTAAAGTATCAAAGGGGTAGCAGTGTCCACAAAAACAATGAGGAGTCCGGTGGCACCTTAAAGACTAACAGATTTATTTGCGGATAAGCTTTCGTGGATAAGAAACCCACTTCTTCAGATGCATAGAATGAAAATTACAGATACAGGAATAAACATATTGGCACATGAAAAGAAGGGAGTTACCTTACAAATGGAGAACCAGTGTGGAAAAAGCCAATTCAGTCAGGGTGGATGTGATCACCTCCTCCACGCCATAAATGCTCTAAAAATAGCCAACTTGACATTTAGCTTGAAAGCTGCAGCGGAAAAAAAACCCCTTCTAATTTGTTTTGCACTTTTGTAAGGCTGGAATTTAAATTAAATAACAACCAAATTCCACAAAGCTTAAATTGATATACTGTAGGCATGAAACCCAGAGATAAGTGTTCCAAAATTTCAGCCACTCTATAGGCTTGCAAGACATAAGCATCTGAAAACAGGTAATTTGCATCAACTCCCAGCACAACATATCACAATAAAAACACACCCAATGCTAGAATGTAAATGACTAAATAACATTCCGCTGTGATTCTCAATGTTTACAGCTGGTGGCTGCCTGACTAGTATTATTTAGAGATTAGTTTTTATTCTGCAGATGAACATGAGTAACATGACATTTAATTTCACCACCAACACTTAAATTTGAACGTAGTTACACAGACTTCGCATACTCCAGGTGTTAATTTCAATAATTAACAGAAGCAGGATTGGGGTCTTTGGTTTCAGTAGCAGTAGGCCATTCATTCTGTGGCCATTCGTTCAGTCTTATCTAAAATCAATCTCCGTTCCTCTTGAGTTAGAAAGGTTTGGAGCACCGTTTGGATGTCGCTCAAGTTGGGTGGTAAGTCTGACCAATGGATATAAAAGGCTTTGCATTTTTAAGGGGTCGTCCCTGTAAGAGGGGTGTAACGGGGTCGGCCACTCACCCGGCGGCGCCCCCGTCTGGTCGTCTGGGAATTAGCTCTTTGGGACCCTGGAGCGCCCTCTGCTGACCGACGTCCGCTTCTCCACGATGGCCCCGTGTCCCTCCTGGACCCCGGAACCCCTTGCTGAGGGTGCTGCACCCCTGAAGTACCCCCTGGTCTTAGGGTCTCCCCTCCCCACCCACTATCCCCAACTTGCCTCAGATACGGCCACTGCCAGTCACCACTGCCTCAGTCTCTCTGAGGCTGACTGCAGTCCCATGGCTACTCATCACCGGCAAGAAGGGATTGGCCTGCTGCTCTAACCAGCCCAGGGGCCGCCCCCTTGCAACCCCGAATACCCCATGGGTCGGGCCTTCCCTAGGCTCAGCAAGCTGGGGCCCTCTCACTAGAGCTTAGGCTCCCTGGCTCCCAGCTGCCTTGCCCTCGCCCTGTCCCAGTCTGGGTACTCTGATAAAGGCTCCCAGCAGCCAAGCCTTGTCTCCCTCTGCTTGCAGAGGAGACTGCCCCCTTGCAATCCCCAGTACCCCGTGGGTTGGGCCTTCCCTAGGCTCAGCAAGCTGGGGCCCTCTCCCTAGAGCTCAGGCTCCCTGGCTCCCAGCTGCCTCACCCACGCCCTGTCCCAGTCCGGGTACTTTTGCAGCCAGGCCCTGTCTCCTGCTGCCTACAGAGTAGACTGACCACAGAGTAAACTCACTCTCCCTCTCTCTCTCTAACTCCTGCCTCCCAGGCTTTTATGCAGCCTGGAATGTTTGGGGCATGGCCACACAGCTGAGCCTGCTTTCCACTTAAGCGTGCTAGCAGGCTCAGCCAGCTACAAACCCTCTTTCCAGGGCTATTCCAGCCCTGGCTGGCAGGGAGCGGGAAGCACCCCGCTACAGGGGTTTTGATTTTACCAATTAAATAAGTCCGTAGTAGAAAAGGGAACATAGAGGAAAGATATTCGGCCAGTCGGGGACATTACTTCTCGCATGGGGCATGCTCGATTTACTGAATCATGACTCCGGGTATTTGAGGCAGGTCCTGTGTGACGGCTCAGGGAAAGGGGGTCAAATTCAGCAATTATGTCACTGACTTCATTTATTACCCTTTGGGCGGGACTGTCCTCTGGTGTGAGGGGACTGGCCTGTTGGGGGGGGGGAGGCTAGGGACATACTGAGGTGGGCCAGTTGGATTAATTTCTGGGAGAATGGGGGTGGCTGACCTTAAAGGGGGGGCTGATGGTATTACAGCCTCAAGACAAACATCCTCTCCGGGCTCACATAGAATGGCCAGACGAGGTTTGGGGACCCCTAGGCACATTTGTTTACACAAATTTGAGGCACATTTAATAAGCCAACGGGGTCGGTCTTGACACACCATTAGCCAACAATCAGTATAGGGGAACTGATCCCAAGTGTTGACTTTTAACCACCGTTCTATAAGCCCTAGTTGTGAGGTCTACATCAAAGGACCCTGAATCGGGCCAACCAAGACCGAACATGGTCCATTCCAACTGACAAAACATAATCAACTCATCTTTAGTCATCTTAATACCATGATTACTCTTAAATTTACCAAAGTTACGTAACATACAACCCAAGGGAGAGGCGGAATCTTCCATTCGGGAGCGACCCGATCCCATTGTTATACCAAATGATTCACAAGGAATCTACAAACAGCGAATTAATACAAAAGTACTAAAATCACCAAACAAATTAACAATGAGAGTAATACTTACACCGCTTCTGTCTCCCACGCGCCTCCCAAACTACAAAAACCTCTGGTCTGCCTGATTTGTAGGGACTCACGCTTTAACGTTCCGGGTATCACAGCAGATCGGGTCGAGAGTAAGGACAGGCAAAAAGTGCCTGGTGTGCACTTCCTTCCTCTTGTCGGTCTATGATGATCCTGGAGTCGTCCAAAGGGGTCCCATCTGGGGTGCCAGAATTGTTGCACAAACTGTTTCGTTCCTTTGGAGGCTATCCCAATTTACCTTCAAAGAACAGGCAGGCTTCAGTAGGTTTCTGAAATACAAGTTTATTTGCTAGCAAACAGGGAGCCAAGGAGTTAAAACTCAAAGCAAATGGCTCTGCTCTATACATGGCTGAGGCCTTCTTTATACCCTAGTGTGAATAAGGGAGGGGGGTTTCAATACTGTGGCAGGGTGGGCCTGACCCAGCCTGCTGCCCCTTTAAGAGGGAGAAAAGCCCTCTGCAAACCTCCCTGCAGAGAAGCCTAATCAGCCACCTGGGCTGCAGGGCAATCAGCCTTGTGGGTTGCACCTGGCAGCCTCCTCAGGGGGATAAAAGCCTGCCAGGCAGGAAGCCCAGGGTGGTGGTGGTATGGTAGTGTGGAGTGAGAGAAGGAGCTGTGTGTAGAGCTGAACTATATAGAGTTGTGTTAGAGCTGTGTATAAAGCTGTATATATTGGTGTTGGGGCCTTGCACTGTGAAATAAAGAGCACGGTTGGAGCCAAAGAAGAATTTCCTGCCTGTTTCTGAAGAGGGGTGAGAAGGCGATCTGTCACAATACACTTAAACAAGCATAAAAGCTTAATGGCTATCACACCCATTGTCCGGTATTAATCTATTCTGTTTACCTGTCTGGAATTCTTTAAAGACAGGAGGTACAGGATATTCAGACACTGTGGCTCCTGCCATGTGAAAAACACATATGGGGCAGGGTGAGAATGAGTTTAAGATGCATGCAGGGCAGGGGTCAAGAGTGCATATGCAAGGAGTGAGAATATAGTTTAAGACTGTTTTAAAACCATACTACACAACATTCATAATACAGTTACTTCTAAACTACATTATTCTAACAGGTGGCCTCACCAAGTTCTGCAGACCTTCAACTTTCTTCAGAAAGCGAGGGCCAGAAGGGCTATGCCAGAATTGTGCTTAGTGCCGCATGGAAGGGGATGGCACAAAGGTAGATTTAAGTCCTCCTAACCTTAGCCCTTTGTGATACAAGTCTAGTCTCCCAGTGCAACTCAGCTGCTCTATGTTGCACTTGGCTTCCTCTGGCATTCTGGCAGCCAAGGAGTGCAATCTCACTTTGTCCTGCCATGCCCACTATAGTCATGGTGCTAATTCTATGCCTCTCCTTATGAAAGAAGAATCCCGAGGGTCACACTTACATGCGTTATAATGTAAGGAAGAATCAGAGCTAGTTTCTCGCTCTTCATGATTGCAAAGACAAATTGCCATATATGGACAAATGGGCCGCTCCTTTTGTGCATAATTTGTGCGTGGCTGCTTCCTTTTATTTTGGGGCTGGGTGGCTCCTGTCACATACACTGAGTTTTTTCTTCTGTGTCCCTCACCCAGAAGTATCCCCAGTCCCTGGTCCTTTCATGCATCTTTTCTTTACAGCACTCCTTGATGGCCTTCTCAGAGCAGATTAGATCAGCCGCACCTGGCTCAGAGTTCTCTTCTCCTTGCAGTTCCTCTCCGCCTAGTCCCACATACACTTCCTCGTTCATACACCCTTGTCTTCCACACACACTCCCTTGTTCACACTCTCTCTGATTGCGTGTTGGGATATTACAAAGCTTGGAAGTTCATACAAGTGGTAACTTGAAAAGGTTACAGAGCTTGCAAAGGTTACAAAACTTAAAAGGCTAGCTAACAGTAACTCAGGTTACAAAGTCTGCAAAAAGGTTGTAGAACTTAATGATGCAAGTGGCAGATCTTACCATCCCATTTGAGCAGAGGCTTTACATAACTGAGCATATGAAGGATTATAAGGTAGAGGCACAAAAGAATGAGTCATGTGTAAAATGTCAGACTAGATTATCGTGATGATCCCAGCTAACCTAAAAGTGTATGAGTCAACCAGAGAGGAAACAGGACCTACTGTACTGGACCAGACAAAAGGCCTCTCTGAGAAAGAGAAGCCATCATAAGTTTGCAGAGTCCAAAGCGTTCAAGTCAACAAACGCTAAGAAGGTGACAAAGTTGATCTGACTAAAACCCACTTCATAATTTTTACAAGATTAAACAGAGTGTTGAATTGAGGACTTAATGAAATTTCCTGCCTTATGCATAATCATGACTAGCCACAGCATGGGGGATCCCTGTGTCAGCTGATAATATCTATCTTTAGAGCAAATGAATCCATTACTTCAATATGTTGATGAGAAACAAAGAAAGAAATACAAGAAGCATTTGTTTTAAATGACACCCTTTAAAGGAAAAGCAGCTCTTCCGGGAGACATGGCATTTTTCTGCTCATTCCTCAGTAATGCTTCTATTATCCCAAATAAATACATCACAAAACCACCAGCCCAGCTGGTACTAATTGGTGCCCTGGCTTGCTGTCTCAGTTGAGGGGTGAATAGCCATGGCGAGCAGTATCTTCTTAGCCCCAGAAATGGTCTTTACAGGTCAGACATGGGACTTATTAGCCAGGCAGTCTGAGCTGTGCTACTTCTGTACATGCTGTGTTTGTTGTGTGATAAACAGAGGATTTCAGTCTCCAGAGCCATCAATCTGGCATCTTCCGCAGACAGTAAATCATCAGGAGACACTGTAGACAGAGACAAGCTAAAAGCTTACCTCCAATTAAAGATGAGGATTCATTATATAGCTACCTACCACTGACTGGGCCTTTCACAAGACAAAGGTTTTTCTCTATTATAGCTCAGCCTGTTGGTTTGAGAGCTGGCATGGCTATTTTGATTTTTTTTAAGGCTTTTGATTTAAAAACAAAAATAAAATAAAATCACTAAGCAACAGCAGTTCCTCCACCAAAACCAACACTGCTAAATCCGAGGATATCAAAGGAGAATCAGAAGGGGCTGAACTAAAACCATTTCTGTCACCAGTTCAAAAAATATTTTTCTCCTCCACAATGTTAGTGCTGCAAGGAAACCATAAAGCAGGCTTCTTCTGAACACTGAGGATTTCAGTGTTTTTTGTGGCCATTATCTAGACCAAACATGAATTGCAAACAACCCCTGAACTCTATGCAGGCCATATTCAACATAAACATCCCTAAAATATAAGGCACATCCAGTAGGATTCCCTTTATTAACCCACCACTTTTATGCACATAAGGTAATTAAAAAAAAACTTTAAAAAATTGTAACTTGCCGGTGCTGAGACAAGTATCTCAGCGACTACAATCACAAGCAAAGGACCTAATCCTGCAAGTGTTTACCTGTGCACTTCATTGTTATGCAGGAGAGGGACTACTTGTGTTCGGAAAGCATGGGTGGTTGCGGGATGATTTACTCTGGCCCCAACTTTGGAAACATCTCTGAAAATACCAATTAACAAATCATATGAAAATACCTCTTTAGAGCAAATAGGCTATTTGCAGGGTTAGGGTTTTTGAAAGCATTTTTTAAAAAATGGAATGTATGCTTAAAAGAGATGGGAAGTCTTATGGCACAATGCTGTCTGTTTATCTAAGGTCCCATTGGTCCCATTGCAAAACTCCCACATGCCCTTTTGTGTGCCAGTTAAACCCATTTCATCTCTTGTGTTAAGGGTAAATTTAACCTCTCTCACCTGATGCCAAAGTCTTTATGTTGGTCCCCTCACACTCCAGGGAATTCTCCAGCGTTCACACTGGCAGAGTGGCTGTTCCCTATCCCACATCATTAGTGTGAGATGCAAAGGTACCTAGGTCCTCCGAGTGGCAGATACCATGGCTCAATAATGGGGCCCAGAACCTGGTAGGACAGATTGCTGCACATGCATGGAACTCTCAGGGCTCCATACGAATGCACCCTTGTGGATCACAAAGCAAGCTCGGGCCTTGCTGTCCCATGCTGTCCTTTTCAAGGCCAGTGTCCGTGTATTTCATTTTCCTTGTCAGCACAGACCTTGGCTTTTGCAATACCCTCATACCACCTTTAGTGTGGGAGGACTTTTGACAGGACAACAAGGAATGAGATATCTATACACATATGTGATGGGGAGGAAGGCTGTCCCACCCTTTGGTTCCCTGATTAGCCATTAGCTTGGTATAGGGAGATGGGGTCAGCTGATACACAAAGAGAGGAGGCACCGCAGCCAATTTGAGCTAAGCCTGGGTTTTGCAATAGTGTCTTCTCTCTTGTTAGCTGTCCTGCCCTCCTTAGTCAGGAGCTGTGCAGCTTATGATGCTTCAGGTCTGACTGATCCACCTGATTCTAGGGGTCAGGAAGGATTTTTTTCCCATTGGGCTAAATGGGATGTGTGTGTGTGTATAAATTGAAAGTGATACACATTGGAAAACACAATCCCAATGTACATACAAAATGATCGGCTCTAAATGAACTGTTACCATCCAAGAAAGGGATCTTGGAGTCACTATGGATAGTTCTATCAAAATATTTGCTTAATGTGCAGTGACTGTCAAAATAGCTAACAGAATGTTAGGAAAGGGATAGATAATAAGAGAGAAAACATCATAATGTCACAATATAAGCCCATGGTACACCCACACCTCGAATACTGGTTGACCCATCTCAACAATATATAAGAATTGGAAAAGGTACAGAGAAGGGAAGCAAATATGATTAGGGGTGTAGAAAAGCTTCTATCTAGGGAGGGGTTAAAAGGATTGGGCCTGTTCAGTTTGGAAAAGAGGTGACTAAGGGGGTTATGATAGGGAATGGCGTGGAGAAACTGAATAGGGCAGTGTTATTTTCCTCTTCACATAACACAATAACAAGAGGTCACCCAATGAAATTAATAGGCAGCAGGTTTTAAATGAACATAAGGAAGTACTTCACATAATGCACAGTCAAGCTGTGGAACTTGTTGCCAGGGAATGTTATGAAGGCCAAATGTATAACTGGGTTCAAAAATGAATTAGAAAAGTTAATGGAGGATAGGTCGATTAATGGCTATTAAATAAGATGGTGAGGGATGCAACCCCGTGCGTTGGGTGTCCCTAACACTCTGACTAACAGAAGCTGGGACTCGACAACAGGAGATGGATCAATTGCCCTGATCTGTTCGCTCCCTCAGAAGCATCTGGTACTGGCCGCTGTCAGAAGACAGGATATTGAGCTAGATGGACCATTGGTCTTACCTAGTATGGCCATTCTTATAGTCTTATGGGATTTTTCACTTTCCTTGCAGCTTCTTGGTAGAATAGTTGGGTTAAAAACAATAGATGCTTGGGTGTGGGCTCTGGGGTGGGGCCAGGGATGAGAGGTTTGGGGTGCAGGAGGGGGGTCTGGGCTTGAGGGGGGTTCAAGGTTGGGGTGTGGTATTGGCGCATGGGCTTGCCTCGGATGGCTCCCAGTCAGTAGCACAGTGAGAGGGCTAAGGCAGGCTCCCTGCCTGTCCTGGCACCATGCAGCACCCCAGAAGTGGCCAGAAGGTTTGGCTCCTCGGGGTTGGGGAGGACAGGAAACTCCATGTGTAGATCTCACCTGCAGGCACCATCCCACAGCTTCCATTGGCTGTGGTTACCAGCCAATAGGAGTGCGGAGCCAGTGCTTGGGGTGGGGGCAAGGCTCGGAGCCCTTTGGCTTCTCCTGCCTAGGATTCGGACCTGCTGGTCACTTCTGGAGCACAGCACGGTGCCAGGACACATAGGGACTAGCCTTCCTAAGACCAGCAGCATTGCCGACCGGACTTTTAATAGTCCAGTTGGTGGTGCTGACTGGAGCCTCCAGGGTCCCTTTTCGACTGGGCTTTCTGATTGAAAACCATACACCTGACAACCCTATTTAGAAGCTTACTTTATTTCAATACATAAGGAGATGCTTGTTTCCTTTAGATTTGGATCACATGTAAATACCGTTGTGAGTGTTCACAGCAGGAAAGGGATTGGATTCTACGGGTGTTGATTTTCTGTCCTCTGTTGTGTGCAATCTGTCATTAACAACTGCTTAGTAGCTAAACACACAATGCAAGATCTGGCAACATTTGGTTTTACCAAAAAGGGTGTCTGTGTTTTTTGTTTTTTTTTTGCTATGGGATGAAAACAATGAATCTTTGGAAACACACTTATTTAAAAAAAGACTAGTAACCCTGGCAACTGCTATATAGTACACATACACTATCCGTGCGATGCAGCTCTTTCTTATCAAAGCATCCACATGCCAATGTGATCTTTTGTACTTTTTTCTATATTTCAGGGGGGGAAAAGAGTTTACATTTATTGCTTAATGGTTTTTTTCCTCTTGACCTATTATGTCTTATTACAGAGTCATTTTTTTTTCAAAATAAAGGAAGTGAATGTTGATGTATTTAGGGCTGGTGGGGGGTTGCTGGTGAAAGCTGAAGGTTGAAGTGGGAGATGGGATTGACTTTCTTTGAAAACACTCTTTTGCTCCTGGGAATATCACAAAACTGTAGTTTCCTATAATCAATGGAATAAGGGTATCACTGCAACTGTAACAAAGGCTGATGAGATAAGTGCCTTTCAGGAGCAAATAGAAGGCTTATTTTTTAATGTCCATGGTAGGTTTCAAATCTTGTCACCTAAATCTTGCCCATATGGCTATACGTCTTTTTTTTTTTTTAACCTCAAAGAAAATATGTGTCTACCACCATGGGGTCCAGGTTCATAACTAATGAAAATAAATAATAATAATCTGCACCAGTGGCTATCAGGATCCAGAGACCCTCCCCCACTGGAGAAGAGAAGGTTTAAACACCCAAAATGAGCAGTTCAATCAACTGATGGCATATTATGTTGTTGAACTATAAAATATATTGAGGAAGGTCTCAAGAAAGCTTGTAATGTTCTGAACTTGGCAGTCATTCTGAGATATGTCCTCAGATTGTAGCCAGGAATGTGTGTATTTCTGTAGACAGAAGACTGTGCTCATAACCTGTGCAGGGTGGTGAGCAGTCAGGCAGCAAAGGGCACCTCCCTTCATGTTGACGTGAAACCGGTTTCAAAAAAACTATCCATTGTCCAGCCCAGGAAAAGGCATCGATGGACCATTAGAGGCAACAGAAAGACACTGAAACAAGTGAAACTGAAAAGAATATCCTGGCTCAGTTAGTCAAGAGGGATTTTCCCACTCTAAATAGCCATGAGTCACCATGGTCTGAGAGGGATAAAAAAGATGGAAAAAGCCATTTAAAAGCAGTCTTGGAACTGAAGTTTTTTATCCAGTGCTTGACAGACAGTCTTGAGATGGGAAGCTGTCAGTTAACACTGGATCCCTTCTGTAACCATTGGGATGTGCTGAGTAACTATTTTAAGGCAACAGGTAACTTGTATTAGAAAAGTTCTGGATATTTTCTTGCTATTCTATCTAGATTATTTAACCATCACCTTTTTCAACACAAAATAAGGGTTATTTTCGAAAGAGATGATGCCATAATAAGTGTACAGTGCTAATTGCTGGACAGTAGAATACTGATTAGTGTGGCTAGAACTCAAGAACAGTGGTAGTTTCCACCTCCAAATTTTAATTTCTGACATGCAATTCTGAGCTATGGCTAAACATGGATTTAAGAAACTGCCTCTAATGTGTGCCCCAGGTGGGCCACTTTTGAAAATGTGGCCTGTAATCCTTCCCAATATCTAGCACTTCTGGGTATTTACCTGGCCCATTACCACAGTGTCTGGCTCACAGTTGTTAATGTTTTTATGCTGACGACACCCCTAAGAGGTAGGTAAGTGACATTATTCCCATTGTACAGCTGGGGAACTGAGGCGAGAAAGACTAAGTTGCTTGCTCAAATCCATGGGGGAGCAGAGAATTGAATCAGGGGAACTTCCAGTGTATGACTCAAGAGCAGAACAAAGGAAAATCTCTCTTATTGCCCAGCTGTCAAATGTGAATCTTTCCACTGACTTATTGGGCTTTGGATCAGGACTTAATTTCAGAGAAAAAAAGTCTATCAGACATAAAGAAACAGCAATAAAAGGGCTCTCCTTTTGAAATGCAAGACTGGTATGCAGATATAATCTATTTTAAAAGGAAAACTTTTGGAAACCAGAGATCTGGTTTGGTATAATGAGAATTTTTGGCCACAAAAACTGTAAGCAAGGTGTTTCTGTATCTGCTATTTGACACTAACAAAGGCAATCAGTTTAGTTAATTAAACAGTTGGAATATTTCCTGGTGGCTGCAAAAGAAAAGATGCCAAATGAATGAAAATGAATCCACTCGACAAATGGAAACCAAAAAATAATGTATTCCACTTGAAACAGATTTTCCCCCTCTTGCTTCTCTTTTGGTTCCTGAACCACAGGCTGGTGTATATACAGTAATTTAATCAATTACTGTTACAGAAGGGCAGCTGTGTTGTATTCTTCATTGGCAGCAAAAGACTCTGTTCATATTTGTATCATCAAGAAAGCATCTTGGATTCTCTTTAAGAAATGGAAATGGCAATATTTTGGTTTAATCTGCTTTCTGACAGCAAACTGGATTTAAAAAAAAACAAAAACCAAACCCAAAGATTTTTAGGACTGAAACCTTTCCTTTCCATGTATATATTCTTATTTAAATACACCAACCTTCAGTGAAATTCTCTGATCTGTAAAGATGTAAAAGACAACTTGGTATCCTACTGTTATTGTCTATGAATGCCAGAGCAACCTACTATTACTGGAAAAATGGATTATGTAAATACCAGTGACTCATGCTGAACCATCTTTTCTTTGGCATTACTGCATTGCAGCTGCCTACATTTGCCTCAGTAAAGATAATCGATTAGTTCAGTCTGGATCATGAGGCTTTCACTTGAGTAGCTTCACCAGATGTGAAGTCCGTTGCCTTAGTTACACCCTTTGCGGAGTGATATTGAGAGAGTTGTACGAAATGAGATGTGGGAGAGGGGTCCAGTCAAGCAATCCTTGTGGATCCAAAACTCCCTTTCTTGTCTGTTTATCCCATGTACTTTTGTTGCTAATCCGATACACCACTGTTTAAATGCCCTTTTAAAACTCAATGAAATTAGATATGGCTCATTAAAGGAATAATCCTGCTCTCATTAGAGCAATGGTAGTTTTTTCCATTGAGGTCCACAGGAACAGAATCAGGTCCTAAATGAAATACACTAACTCCTTGAATAAACTTTTGAATGTTTTTGGCAAAATATGTTCATAGAATCATGGGACTGGAAGGGACCTCAGGAGTAGGATGACCAGATTTTATAGGGACAGTTCAATTTTTGGGTCTTTTTCTTATATAGGCTCCTATTACTCCCCTATCCCTGTCCTGATTTTTCACACTTGCTGTCTGGTCACCCTACTCAAGAGGCCATATACAGCAGTCCCCTATACTCATGGCAGGGCTAAATATTATACCATTCCTGACAGGTGTTTGTCTAACCTGCTCTTAAAAACCTTCAGTGATGGAGATACCACAACCCCCTTAGGCAATTTATTCCGGGGCTTAACCACCCTGACAGTTTGGAAGTTTTTCCTAATGTCCAACCTAACCGCCTTTGCTGCAATTTAAGCCCATTGCTTAAATTGTTCTTCAGTTTGTATTTCTAATTTATTTTAAAGGTCATAATCACAAGACAATAATGTGTAATGGGGGACACATGCATCTTAAATATTATGCTGTCAGCCTCTCAGGAACAACCCCAACCAGATAATGTCTGTTAGGGGATAGGATATAGATGAACTAGCCACAGTCCATATGTGTCTTTTGGGCTTACTCCTTTCTTATTGTAAGTTAGTTAGGCAATAGAGTTCTCTGTCTCTATCACTATTTATGAAGACTGTAGCTCAGACTTCAGAAGTAGCTTTGGCATGTAGTAATCCATGGCAATCTCAGGTTGAAGTGGTCAGTTTTGCTTTTGGAAACATCCAGGCTATACATCCCTGAGATGGAGGTGATTTAGGCAAGCACTTAAGCATGTGCTTAAGACCCTCTGACTTGAATGGGATTTTCCTGAATTGGGGCCATAGTCCTGCACTTTTGCCTATGAGGTGAAGTTAAAGGACTGAATGAATAATAAGGGATATAAGCACAAGTAGTCTATAGCAGTAACAGAACCAACTTGACACTTTAAGCTTTCAGAAATGTTATGGAAGTGCTATTATTCCACTGGATATGCTGTGCCATATATGTTGGCAAGAGGTATCATTTTATAGGGGTTTGGAATGTTAAATCCTCATAGCCCTTAGCACACAAGTTTTAAAAAACCCACACAGTAATAACTGGCAAATGTCTGGCTCATCTGCATCATTGTTACATTCCCATTTTTATAGGCAAACTTATATCCAGGGCAAATGAGAGAGAGAATTCCATATTATTACTCCTTCCAAAAATGATTTTGACTCATCATCAGTAATGAGAGAAGTGTCTAAATGACTTAAAGGGACATTTGAAATGTATGTGGTCTGACACTTTAAAAATTCAGAAAAACCCAAAGCAACATGAAAATAACAGATCTGGAGGTTAAAAGAAAGACAGTACAAACTGACATAAACCTCGGTCAACCAAGATTTATTTTTAAAGGAAAACTTCAAATAAAGTGCCAATTTAAACTACACAACTGTTCATTTTAGAATATAAACAAAAAGCCAAAAAAATAAAAAAATGTGCTACTCAGTATTATAATGTCTGTGTCCCTTGCAGAGCATCTTGAAAATAGTTCAAGATGCAATATCTGAGATACCGGGAAAACCAAGAGTACAATCTGCTATTGCTAAGAGCTTCATTATATGATGTATTTGTAAGGGCTATAATAATTTAATTTGCATTCAATTCCAAATAGCTGTTTCTTTGCCACTTCACTACTCTCTTATTCAATACCTTCTCTGTATGTCTATCAACTTTAGTATTTGCACTCTGGCTTTAACCCAGGCAAGCCCTTAACCATGTGCTTTACTGAACTGCAGGACTAAGCATGAAGGAATGCATAACTTCAATTAAATGTATAAATAAACCATAGTGGAAGGCAAGTCCTTAACCTGGCTTTAACTCAGGCAAGCCCTTAACCATGTGCTTTACTGAACTTCAGGACTAAGCATGAAGGAATGCATAACTTCAATTAAATGTATAAATAAACCATAGTGGAAGTGGAGCCTGGATTATATAACTCAACGTGTTCAAACCAGTTAGCAGCGTTACACTGCATTGACTAGGGAAAATGGCTGAGTTTAAATCAGACTCAGATGGTTTGTACAAGCAACTCCATCCTAAGATAAAGTCAAAGCCTAAACTAACTTCTCCCACTCAGCTGTGGTCACTTCAAATCAGGCTCATTTGCAGAACGGTGTTGGAAAGCTTGTACTGCTACAATATATGGTGTACCCATTCTGTGGATAAACAGAATAGTGCATTTTCCAGTGCTGTCAGTAGATTATCTTTCATGAACTCAACTTCAAAATGATCTCTCTCTAACTACTTTGTATTTTGCAGGGTTACATTCTTATCAGGAGATACAGAAAGAGACACATTCACATGAAATGAGACAGGAAATACACACTACAGACTTTACATGACTGTACTGAATTCTAATACTGCTTGTATTTTTTAAATGAAATTCAGTAGAACCGAGGCTGTTTGCACAGTAGCAAAATCGCCTAACACTTCTAATCACCAACAGATTTTCCAAGAAGGAAGCAGTTTTCTTTATTTCACTTTCTTCCTGTTCCGTTCACAGTGTTTGCTTTTTCTTTTGATACATTTTGTTTCTTATGAGTGGCTCAATTGTGGACTGTAAACAGTTGTTGTTAGAGGTAATGGTCTCCAGTGTTCAGGGACAGAATCTCACAAGCATCTAGTTCCACTTTCCTTCTATGCCTTCTTTGAATTAGAAATTGCAAGAACAGAGATGAACCAGTACAAATGCTGCTCATATATAAAATTTTGGTGTTTTAGAAATGAACCATAGACTTTTCATAAAACATCAACATTTTATATAAACTGCGAC
Source organism: Sternotherus odoratus (assembly GCA_032164245.1). Classification (NCBI taxonomy): domain Eukaryota; kingdom Metazoa; phylum Chordata; order Testudines; family Kinosternidae; genus Sternotherus; species Sternotherus odoratus. Next base: position 277,518,309 of record JAVMKO010000001.1, on the reverse strand, counting down.
ATGTTGCTTTGTTATTATTTTCTGAGCACCAACAGCATGCTTATTACTATAGAGACTATACCAGAAAGGAAGGTACCTGCCATAAAGAAATAAGACTCTAATGGCCTGATCTTGCAAACAGGGTCTACTTCTGCTCAGTGTCCCATTGACTACCTCTTGTCTATCTCCACTACTCACACCACTGCCCACCTGACCTACTTGCTTTAACTTCTTCCTCTTTCTTATGCTAAGAAGTATGGAAGAAAGTGTTGGGTTTTTTTATTCTGCCAATTTTTCAGCACTTAGAGAAGAAGGCTCCAGGAAACGCTTTGCACAAAGCCATGCATATTCAGTACTACACACATTCATGAAGAAAATAGAATGAATAATGAAATGCTTGAGGAACCGGAGACATTAGTCATATTATACATATAAAAAAACACACTGTTTATGTCTCTTGAATGCTGACCTATGGTGAATGAATATGCAACAGCGTCTTTTTGCAGACATGTACCTGTCATAAGATGGGGACAAATGCTTTCGTATCTGCCAGTTAAAGAGACACTTCATGAGGCTTCATTGAAGATTCTGGATGGAGAAGGGCAAGCTATTGTGTCTTGTCTGTCATGCTCAATCAATAAAGACAGTTAGTGACATGAAGCAGAAGTTCAACCTGTACAGAAAAGTACTGGGCACCATGTGAGGTTGTTTGAAACTAATGCTGATAGCTGGATAATTCCCAAATGATGATGAAAAGCTTATGACATGCCTGAAGGGTGAATAAATCAGAGCTGAAAGCTGGAAAATACCTCCTCGTCATCTTGTCCATCCTGCTGTCAGGGGAGGATTGTTCCCTGCAGGAGCTCAATAAAAGCAGATTTGAGACTTATACCTGAAAAAATAAGAGAGGGTTCTGCAGAAGTGCATTGGTGGGTCATATTGCACAGCTGAAACCTGCAAACTCCTCGCCTCAATATATGATGACATGATCATTATAAGTGAAAACTGACTTCCTTGTTCCTACTTTTTTTGGGGGGTGTTTTAGATGGTTTCTGATCCATGACCGTACGTCTCACCTCTTTCCCCCACTTGGCTTCATGATTTATTTAATAGCTTTTTGGGACTGTCTTTGCCATAGGCTTTTTAAAAATCAAAATATTATTATTATTACGGTAGCACCTAGGAACTCCAGTCTGGGATCAGGTCTCCATTGTGCTAGACATGGCACAGACAAGTAACAGAGGAGGTCCCTGCCCTAGATGGTTTACAATCTAGGCAGGACACACTAGGTGAATGAAAAAGACAGTGTTAGTGGTGATAAAATGAGGCAACGATGTAATTAACAGCAGCTATAAAACATAATAAATGACTCTTTTTTGGGGGGGAGGGATAGCTCAGTGGTTTGAGTATTGGTCTGCTAAACCCACGGTTGCAAGTTCAATCATTGAGGGGACCATTTACGAATATGGGACAAAAGTCTGTTGGATAAGTGAATTGGGGATTGGTCCTGCTTTGAGCTGGGAGTTGGACTAAATGATCTCCTGAGGTCCCTTCCAGCCCTGATATTCTATGATTCTCTTCCATCCACTATTATGCTGACACACTCAAAGAGCTGCTGTAGATTGAGATGCACAATTTCCCTTATAGAAGCTGTCCTGGATAGTCTTGTTCATCTAGCTGTTCTATATTTCTATTTTCCCAGTTAAATGTGGATATGAGGAGCTGCCAGTTTAAGCTACAGTGACTCACTAGTTAGTGCAGGGAATCTGAATTCAGATTTTAAAATAGAAAGTTAACGAAGGACTTTTGTGCTGGGGGACAATGTTCAAATGAATCAGACTTAACAGAAGTCCACTTTGAAACTTCGATCCCACCAAAGCCCCTAAAGAAACTCTTAACTTTAGGTAAGTGAGCAGTCCTGTTGAAGTTGATAGGACGTATGTGCTATAATCTGTATCATCCATTGTACATTTGTTTCCAGGTATCACAGCTCCAGAAAGATGCTGACAAATTGAAGGAGTTCAGAGAAGAGCAATGAAAATGATCAAGGGAGTTTGGAAGAATTGACCTATTTGGAATAATTAAACTAGCTCAATGAGTATAGCTTGACAAAATACTGATTAAGAGATGATAGGATAACAGTCTGAATATCTGAAGTATCTGAATTCTACCTAGGGAGGTGGTGGAATCTCCTTACTTAGAGGTTTTAAGGTCAGGCTTGATAAAGCTCTGGCTATGATGATTTAGTTGGGGATTGGTCCTGCTTTGAGCAGGGGTTGGACTAGATGACCTTGTGAGGTCCCTTCCAACCTTGATATTCTATGATTCTAAGTGTGTTGACACTAACATGGGCAGGAGATATTATTTAGTGCAGCAGACTGGGTTATAACTAGAAGTAATAGGATGGAATTAAGAGAGGAAACTTTTGCTGAAGTTCAGTAAAATTTCCTGACGGTGAGATGTATTAGGCCATCAAGCAGTGTCCCAAGGGAAGTGATTGAAGTCTTATCACTTGGATCATTTAAAACTAGACTTGAGAAAACACTAGTAAAGAGAGAGCAATCTTGCCTTGGTTTCTTCCATCTCTAAATTCTATGTTTCTGTAATAGAAGCTTATGAATTCACTGCACAGAAGCTGTGTTAGGAGGAGGAAAGACAAATATATTCATTAGTAGCCAAGAGAAAATAGAAAGATACTGGCTGAATAAATTCCATCAGTGTTCTGATTTCCTAGTTTGTGTGAAACTGTAGCTTTTAAATGCCTAAATTGCAACATATAAGCATGATTGAAAGCAATGACAAGGCACAGTTTCAGAACAGCAGGGGAGAAAATCTAGACATTTTAAAACTAAAGCAGGAGAAAAGGTTAAAGAGAAGGGAAAATGAATTTCATAAGGTAAAGAAAACAGGACATGGCTGTAAATGCAAAGGCCCATATCAAATCAATGGAGTCACAGTGATTTACATGAGCTGAAGCTCTGCTTCGGTTTCACTCTCATATTACTGTAGACCCTTTCAATGTACTCACAGCTTGATAGGTCACAGTGCATTGGTCATTGCTCTGAGTCTGTTATCTCTTTGCAGATTAAAAGTGCACAAAGCAGTACACGTTATTCGCTTTTGTGATCTGTCTGCATTGCATTTGGGGAGGGGCAGTTTAGGGAAAGATGATCTCCATGTGATAAACTGCAGAGTCACACAAAAAATAAATGGTCAAGGTTTTGTTGCTCTCACCTGCACTCTGCCCACTAATCTATCTACCACAGGATATATTATAGCTTTCCAAATACCCAGACCCATTTTAAACAGCTAACAACATGGATTCAGAGGGAGCTGCTGGGAGCTCAGCAGCACCTTTGAAAATCAGCTTAGATATTAGGGCCTGGAGTCACAAAAAAACATAGACGTGATGCTGAGCATCGCAAAGCCCAACTTCTAGGTGCCTACAAAATTGCAGGAAGAACACTGTGATCCACAAGGCCCAAGTTAGGTGCATAGGATCCTGAGAGAATGGGGAGAAAAACGTGATTTAGAATGAAATCCACATAAGCCCACATGCTAGGTGCCTCCCCACTTAAGCTAGACAATGGATGATACCAAGGAGAAGGATGTGTCCATGAATGGGAACACTTCCTCCTGGACTCAGGCAGCTTAGCATGTACGTTATTTCTTCTGAGAATGAATTCAGTGTCTGCGTCATTCCACACAAAATGGTGGGGGCAGGAGGATGGAAGGGGTGGATGATATTCTCACATGGGGCTCCCTCAGTTTCACCTTTTGAAGTTGTTCCACTTTGTATAAATAATGAAAGAGCCATTGGGCCAGAGAGAGAGAGAGAAAGAGAGAGTGGTGGATCAGGCATCAGACCTAGGTCTAGTCCCCCTACTCAAATGACTCTCTAATTGTTTAATTAAATCAGGAACAGCTTCAACAGGTGAGACTGAGGGAGCCCTACCTCAAAATATCCTATAGCTTAGAGTTAGCGCAGTTTCCTAAGATTTGAGATACCCTTGTTCCAATCTCTTCTTCCCCTCTGTGGAACTGAACCTGGTCCTCCCACATCCCAAGTGAGTGAGTACTCTAACCATTGGGATAAAAGTTACAAGGTAGGCACCACCATTTCCTTCTCCAACCAGATTCTGAAGGGGACCTTATCTTAGCATAGGAATCGTCACTCTGTTTTTCATAGGCATTAAAATGAGATAAGATATATAAATGTTTCTGCTTGCTAGTAGAAAATTCCTTGCCCCTGTCTAGACCTGGTACAGCAAATCAGAGAACACAGAGGACTACGATTTAAAGATGGATTAAAGTGTAAAATAACTTTTCAATGAACTGGGCAGTTACTTTTGGGGGAGGAGGGGTGAGGGTGGGAAGATGATGTTCACTGAGCACTTCTTTTATGAAAAATGCAACGGGGTACTGAAACCAGCTTTGGATGCCACTGTTTGCAAAGACTAAATGTTATTCCTAACTCGACGTTATGCCTAAGTATGTCCATATTTTCTCCTCTCCTTTATGAGACTGCCAGAATGTGGCATTCTAGCCTGCTTCAGAGCTTCCTCATGAGGCTCATTCCAAGCTTCTGCAGTACTCTTAAGAAAGGCTGAAGTGGTGAAATGTTTGGCAGTTTCATGAAGATGATTGAATAACAAAACCTGTACAATAAGAAAAGAGACGGGAAAAGCAAGCTGTTGTGCTCTTTATTCTTTTATTCTGAGGCATGTGATAAGAGTGGTGTTCTGCTCAGACTTCAGAGGAGCAGAGCAACTGGGTTATCTTTAATAGGACAGCACGGCCCCACACAGAGTAATATTGTTCTGAAGACAGCACTTCAGCCATTAGAACAGGAGTTGAATGCTGAGATTTCTGTTGTGCTAGACTCTGGAGCAAATTGAAAAAAAAGATCACTAAAGGCCAAATGAGACTTGGGTGTGAATTACTGAAGGCAAAATTTGGGAAGAAGCAAATAAATATGTAGCCATATTGGCCTATGTTACATAAGAGCTGACATGGTGGTTGACAGCGACTTCATTTGATTGAATCATCACTGGTCAGAGTGTGTTACACTCTGAGCCACAGATGATGCCAGTCTGCCCCATTCTCTAGCTGAGGGTATAGTTCTTTAGCTCAAGATGTAGAAAGTCAGGCTTTCTTCTGTGGAGGTCAGTGGTTCACTGTGGCCAGTGTGGTACTTGTCTCACTGATGCAGCGAGATGGGCACCAGAAATATTATCATACCTGCTCAGTGTCACTCCTGCGGAGTGACAGTCACACAAATGATTGTCACATGCCAGCTAAAGTGTTGCTCATAAGCTGGGTTACAACAATGAACAAAGTTCTCCCTAGAGTTCCTCCTCAGCTACTAGGAGCTGCTTCAGAACAGGTAGCTGGGGCTTCCTCATCATCTTCTCAGTGCTGCCCTTCCATTGTGTCTATCAGGGCAGCACAATAGGGAGGGGGTTTAGCAGTTGGTATTGCTGCTTCCTGGCTGTGAGGAGAAGCATGCTGCACCCACAGGAGGAGGGCACAGTGTGAAGGAGAGAGGGCTAGAGCTAATGACAAATTTATTCCTACAGAAGTAGGAAGATAGACTGACCTGGATTGCTGTGGAGGAGAGTCAGTGGAAAAGTGGGGGCAAAGTGACAAACGGTACGCAGAGAGGGGGAGGGAGGGAGAGAGAAAGGCATGGTGAACAAGAGAGGAAAGCGGCTGTGACTAAGAGGCAGAGAAAGGGTGACAAAGGGGGAAGGGATGGTCTTGTGATTAGTGTTCACAGGCAAGAGTAAAGACTCTTGGATTCCTAGCTATTACTCACTGTGTGACCTAGGGAAGTCATGCCAGCACACATCCCTCTTCTTATATATAACAATAGGATAATACTGGCTTAACTCAAGTAACACAGGTGAGAGTCAAATGACAAAGATGCACATTGAGTAGGGTAATGGGGGGGGGGGGGGATCTGGGCCAAAAAGGTAAGATTGAACAAGCCATCCCAGGCATATGGTACTTGAACTCAAGATGGGATGTAAGGAAGATACTCACTTACTGTGTCTGTCTTTCTTCATCCTAGTGATTTCCCTCAATTATATTTTACTTGAATTCTTACATTTTTGCTTCAATCCTGCCCATCTCTTTTGTGACTACATCTTCTTTTGGAGTCTGGCAATATTTTTTTGTCATACCCAAGTTTAATGTTAAAACTTGCTGCTCTTTAGCTGATAACTCTTTTTCTCAATTACCCTCAGCTAAACATCTCACACAATAGTATTTCACTTGGGCAAGAGAAGAATCCCCCAGCATAATTCTATGGCCTCCTTCATCTTTCTTTATTATTATTTAACATTGGCATTACAAGAGAATGTAAAGGCCACAGCCAGTTTGTTGTTAGGTGCCCTCCAAACATATACTTAATGATGGAGCCCACCCTAATTACTGTGATGCCTACTGGCCTCAAATAATTGATTGTGGTCCTATTGTGCCAGGCCCTGTAGACATATAATAAGAGTCTCCGCTCCAGAGAGTCTACCGTCTCAGTTGAGACAAGTCACAATAAATAGGTGTAACACATGGAGGATGTTGCATGGGAGGAATGGATAAGAGTCACAGAAATACTATTCCAGTTGCCTTCTTTGTGGTTTTCCCAAAGTCCATATCTCCAGTCCCCTGACCTACTGAATACAGCTGCTGTTCACTTCTCCAAGACCGCTGTCTTTTAAAAAGGTACACAAGAGCTCAAATAGGAGTTATGGACTTGATGCAGAAATGTAGAAGGTCAGACTAGGTGATCGTGACGATCCCTCTAGCTTTAAAAATCTATCAATCGATTTTACAAACTAGCCCAAGTTGCATCAGTCCAACCTTAAATTAACTCCCATTTCTCCCCAAGAATTTCAGGATCCAAGATTGCCCTCTGTGATTTTAAAACCTTCCATGTACTTGTTCCAGCCAGTCTTCTAGAATTGTCTTGCACTGTTCCCTGCATGGGTCTAACACCGCTCCCCTCTGATCTTGTACACAAACTCAGAACTGTGTACGGTAAGAGATGTCTCCCGTGTAGTACCTGAAACAGCATCCCCAGCTCTCTCTGTCCCAACAGCTCCGCATCTGTATTCAAATCTTTGCTGGAAACTTTTCTCCCTACCGTATCTTTCTCTCTCCTTTCATTTATTTTCCATTTCCAACTGCATTGTTTTGCCCTGTAAAACATTTTGGGATATAGCATGTATGGATGACACTAGATAAAATTGTGTTGTCTAGGCAATTAATCTGCTCTGAGGGGAATGGGGAAGATGGGGAATGGGAAAAGTACCCAGTCTTTTTAAAGCAATGCCTCCTTTCAGCTGCTGTGGCTATTTATCAGAAAAGAGGTGATCTTGGATTAGCAACAGCAGCAACAAAAATCACCGGAGTGGAGAAAGACAGACACATATCTCTCTCTATCTCTCTCCCAGTAAGTATTTCACAGAGATCACAGACATATCTCAAACTCTTGTTTGGCAGCCCACCTCTGCAAGGTGCCAAGCCGCTCCATTGAGATGCTGCACATCTTCAACTCCTATGGAAGCTTTTCAATGCCCTCCCCCCAAACTAAACTAAATTGAATGGGATAAATGCTGAAAACCGTACCCATGTTTATAGTTACTAGAAGCTGAGGATTCCCGGAGTGTTGCGGGAGCACAACTTGGGGATATAAATATTCCAGCTCTGAGTTTTGTTCTTGTGGCTATTTTCCTCCAGGATTATACCTGCAGACAAGATTCTCAGCTAGTGAAATCAAATCAATTTACACCTACTGAGGCTCTGACCCTATATGTTTTACCTCTACTCAAATCCTAGCGCAGGCTACTTCGGTATAAATAACAGTGAAAGGAGCAGGTTAACTCTTGCATAAGAAATACTTCAGATGACTTTTTTAGACTTGATGTTCTGTGACTTGGGTAAGTAATGCTGCTCTATTACTTTCTGCAGTTTTCTTCCCACTAATTTCTCTGTAAATTAACCAAGAATCATTTAAAATGAAAGTTTTTCTCCCTTCAAGCTCTTAAAAAGCAGTATGGGAATACAATAATGTTAGAATTTTCACACTGCCATGGATGCTTTGAGTTTTCATTAAAAAGTCAATGTTCTTGATGCCTCCAGCCAAAATTCTAAACAACATTAAAGCAGCACCATTGGTATGGGAAAGGCTGCCTCTATATTTCCTTTATATACCTTATTTCCAGGAATTCATAAGTTTACTGTAAATATGCCCTTTGAGATGAAACTTGGTATCATCATTGCAAAGTTATAGCTTGGGCTTGAGCTTCTAAAACTGTGAGAAACGTCAGGTCTATGCAAAAGAAAGATATGGTTTTCTTCCAACATGAGGCTTCTCAAGCCATGCAAAACCTCTCTCCCTCTTTCACCCATGCCTTCCAAAGGCAAGCCACGAAATGAGACAAACCTGGATAAAGGGGCAACTCAGTGTTTAACTGATGTCTTTGTGACCGGCCACAATTCCACCCCACACCAATTGACCCTTCTTCCAAGAGTGGATACTTGTCCCAGCTAAAGCAAAATTGAGACTTCAGGATAAATGATTCCCATACAGAGGTCTACACCACAGCAATGTCGTGTAGTCAAAAGAGCAAATCATCTCTCATTAAGGTCTCTAGAGCTTGACTGAGTCCTAGGGATATTTAGGGAGGTAAAAGGTTACAAAACATTATGCAATAAATCTTTCCCATTCTAGAGACACAGGCACAGCTACACCACAAAAATTAGATTTTGCAGCTTTAGTGCCTCAAATCCACCCAGGAAGAAAGACCAGAGAAATTGAGTAGTGATGTATCATTTGAGCTCTTCCTCCTCCCCTCTCAACCAGACTCACCATGTTCCCCTGTGCATGGTTGTACAGAGAGCTGCCATTGTGATAATCTGTACCCTTATGTTCACCCTTTTTACAAGACTATGATAAAATTTGTACAACCTATGCCTTGTGAGTAATCATTTAAAAACTCATAATCTGCTGATCATTATTGTCCTGGTAAAAGATATGTGGTGACAGTGTATGTGGAATTATAAAATTCAATTATATAGGACATGTTTCATGTCTATGAAAACAGCTTCAAATCTTTCCCCCAAAAAAGGAATTAGAGTTATTTGAAAGCAAAAAGACATCTTAAATTAAAAATATATCATTTTTGTTTTCTTTTACCAATGAAAACAACTGAGCCAATTTTTATCTTGCCTTTGAAAAAGTGAGAGTTTTAAGTTAGCGACAGTGTTTTATTTTTTTTAAAAAATGGCCTGCTCAAAAGTATCCACTCCAGATCGTAAAACAGGAAATGCCATGTTGATGGAAATGCATATGTTTGTCATCCATTGCAGAATGCTGTGTAGTGTGACCACAAAGCCAAATTTCACTGCCTTGATAAATAGTTCATCTCTCGACAGCTCAGCAGTGGGACATTCTAGAACCCTTAAAAGAGCAAGCTATAGGAAAGCAACATTGCAAATGATCATTTATCTTTCAATTTTTAATTTCCAAGTGAAATCACCTATCAGCTTTAAAAAAACGAGCATGAAATTGGCTTTTTAATATCTCGCTTTTTTTTGGATAAGCAAAGTTATCTGTTATTCAGCTATACTGTACTTACATTTTTGAGGTGTGTCCATTCTGCCGTACCCCTCATATGGACCAGCTCCTGGGATTGAGGGAAATGACATTATATAGCAGTGTGTAAACTCTGAAGGGATGGTCAATGATAATAGTTTTCGTTACCTCTTCCTGAATTCTCATTAATTCTACTGATGCCATTTTTTTTAATGCAAGGCATGCCACAATAGTTGAATTAGAAATATTGTGCTGCAGTAAAGTATTAGGAGTAGTGTATTCCAAAATATCCAGTGTGTCATGTAATAATGATGAGTCAGAGAGCACAATCTATAACACACAGAAACAAACAAGTGCTAGAAAGAATATGTCATGTGCCTAGCTGCTACTTTATAGACTTTGGGCCAGATATTCAACTGGTCTAAATTGACCTAGCTGCATTGAAGTCAATGGAGCTAGGTCAATTTACACCGGTTGAAAGTCAGGCTGTAGATCACACAGACACATATAGAACACTGCACTAGGATGATTTTGTGCCAAAAAGCTTTTCTATTCCACTTTCTCACACAGACCTTCTCAGCTCCTGAAGGCTATAAATAACCTTTAGTTCACTTTCCACGTATCCAGCTCTTTGGAAAGAAAAGTTACCTACACCCTGGATAAAAATCCATAATAGAGATAAAGACATTTAAACAGGGCAAGGGATATGTATAATAAATACGAAAGCAATGGCTCTTAGCAGGAGTCGCTCTCTCCAACTATAGCAATAGAAATATGGGAAAACAACCACAGGTAAACCTTCCTGTAGTTCTTTTCATGCTTTCTCCCTACAAAGGGCCATCTGAGGGATAGATCAGGGTGCCATAGTTGGTCATTTGCATGAGGAGGGCTGCTGTGTTCTGAGGGCTGCGTTCTAACCTTCTGAAGGACTACACCTTTAACTCCAGTTAGTGGCTGTCTGCTGTTGAATGAGTGGCAGATTCCACCCTTGGATTTCGACGGCTCTGTGGATGTGGGCCTGTCTGGGTCTGGGGTTTCTAGTTCCGCTGTTTTGCCACGCCTCAAGCATGCCCCTATATGAAGTCTGTGTTCCTGTTTTGTTCTTGTTTTTTTTTAAATCTGCCATGCTCCTAATTTTGGCTGCTCAGCCCAGAACATGCATCCCAACCACCCGTAATAAAGACATAATACAGACAAATATCAGTGTTCTAGAAGGAATGGGGAATGTTTTGGTGAAATAATAAACTCCAAACAGTTTAGCCAATATCTGAGCATATACCTGACTAGGAAAAAAATAAACAAAATATCCAGTATTAACACTATGAATGTACCTGAGCCATCTGCATGGCAACATTTTTTTTTTTTTTTGCAGCAAGAGATGTAATGTTTTCTAGTCTGTAGCATGCCATCTAGTGAAAAGAAAGTCAAACCCATCAGCTGGCCTGTCACATTGACTGCCGGCCCTGATCCTTTTTTATTGCGATCTATCCTCCCACAAGTAGCTGAAGGAGGCACTGTGCCATAGAGATACCCCCCCTGAGGCACACTTCCTGCCCTTTATCCCCCTTATTCTGAGCTGGAGCAGGAGTAAATTGCTTATGGCCTATACTAGCAGTTGCAAATTACAGTATCTCCATGCTGGCTCAGATGAGCTTGTAGACATATTGGGAGACCTGGCCAAGATTCTCCCTACTGCCCATCCTTGCCTTACTCTGAGGTGGGAGTAGCTAACAAGCCAGGCCTGCTTTCTCCTGCCAGCCTGAACCCACTCACATCCATACACAGGCCAAGTCCCCAATGAGCCCTATGTAAAGAGAAGCAGTTTTGAGAATCAGATAGGGACCAGGTGTGTAAATTAGGAATTCTAACACCTGAGGAGTAATCTCTAGTCTCTCATCAGTTCCCTTTACCTATCTGTTTACCCATTTAGTAGAATGAGACTAATGGTATTTACCGACCTATCCCATGCAGGGGCTCTGCGGATGAATTAGTTGGGTTTTGAACAGCACTGTGAAGTTGTAAAGGGGTATAAAATGGTAAGTGATATTATTACAGTATTGGTGAAAGTGTAATGAGCACGTACCTTCATATTTAGTGATCCCCACACTTTCTCATGTGTGCCCTGTGATCTGTTTCTAACACTTTGACAATGAAGGTTGATGTGCTATGTGCCTTGTAATACCTATATCAACTTAAATCAACTCATAGCCAAGTGATTGGCCAAAGTTCTGTAGTTCAAATTTGGCTGCACCTCGGAAACAGTAGGAAACAGTTTAATATTTTTGCAATTCACAAGGTCACAAGAAAGCTCCAAACAACAACAGCAGCAACCAAAACCCCAGACAGGCTCAAACATTCACTATTAACATGCAGAGCAGCAGTTTTAGTCAAAGAAGTGGATAAAAACTACTCGACTATATAAATATATTTTGGTAAAATCTGCCACTGCCTGCCTTATGAAATGTAATGTGTCAAACCCAACAATATACCACATCTAATGAAAAGTAATAAAAAGGGCACCAATGCTCTTCCTGCCTGTAAACTTGTAAGCCTCCTTCCCTCACCCTACATTGGCTGGCTTCCTAAATGTGTCATGAAAGAAGTGTATTTTGTACAGAATATAGAGAATCGTTTAGCTTAAAAATCAGCAGCTGAAACAAACACTGACATTTTTTTTTATTCCTTGCATGGAAACATTAAAATAATTCGCTGTGTTGGAACAAGTATAATATTCAAAAATGTATTAGTGCTTCATATTGCAACAAAGCTATGTTTCTAGGGGTTAGCACAATTTGAATGCCAATCAGAGAGTGGAGCAGTGAAACATAACCGCCAAGTCTTATTCACGGTTTAGGATTTACTCAGTTTACAACAAAATCAATAATGGGATAGTTTGCAACACAATCTATTTGCTGAGAAGGAGTGTCAGTGCAGGTATTCATCACAGGAATGGGATGCATACACCATAGTCCCAGAACCAAGGATACAAATTAAAGTCCTTTGACAGTACGCTGGCTAATAGCTTAACAGTTTCAAATGCACAGGGATGTTAATGGGAATGAGCAGATGGGCCAGGATTGTGGAGGGTAAGTATTCACCAAGATAATGAATTATGTCTTTGAGTTTACAAGTTTCACAAAACTAGTGGAGTCAAAATCCTTTTATTTTCTGTGGTTTCTCTCAAGAGTAAAAATATTATTTTCTGGCTTAAGAGAAACCTGTGATCATAAGAGTCCTCTTTACTCCTCCCAAAAGCCAAACTGGCCCAAAAGGGACTTATATACTCCGTATGTGGTCTGTGTTTATTTTTTTCATTAAAATTTTACTCTCTTCCTCTCTCTCTTCTATTTTATATAGGTTTTTATACCACTCATCACTGTAGTGACTAAGTGCCTTCCAGTAGTGCATTAAACAGCATGACTAACATTTGTCAGACGCTGTTTGTTCTCTCATCCTCTCCCCACCGGGAGAAGCAGGTGCAGTAGAGTGTCTTGTTTTGGTCGGGTTTTTCTGATGGTTTGTTTTATTGCTATGTATTTATATGAGAGAAAGCAAGGCCAAAGAAATGTGTCTTACACTTGAAGAGAAAAGTGGTGAGGTTTGGAATGGCTCTTAAATTCCGGGGAAGTTCATTACACCCTCTCCAACCAGCCCCCAGACAGAGTTCTGTCTCCCTCACAGACAAACTTTACTCTTATTGTGTCAGAGGAGGGAGCTGTCAGCCCTGGCCTTAATCCTGGAGTTGTAGACAAGAGTTTCTCAACTTGTGGCTTGGGACCCAAAATTGGGTTGCCAGAATATTGGGCGCGTGGCAGCTTTGGTGGCTCTTGTACTGCAGGGCTGGCTGGTCTTGCCTCCTTACTCCAGGCACCGCAACCTCTGGTGTCTCAGCACCACTCTGGTTTGGCCCAGCCATCATGAGTCCAGGTAGGTCAAATTTGAGAGAGTCCAGGTAGGTCAAATTTGAGTGAGTGGCACTACAATCCCATGAGCCAGGTGACAACTCCTCACACAAATTTGGTCCAGTCAGGGGGGCTAGGCCAAACCTAAGTGGCAGTGCAACCCCAGGGGTTTCAATGCCCAGAGCAGAGATCTAAGCCCAGCCAGCCCCACAAGACAGGAGCTGCAGGAGATTCCACTGTGGGGTGACAGGACCCAAGCCCTCTGGGAAGCAAGACCTGACCAAAACCACTCCAGGGCCTCCACCCCCAGACTATTTACTGGGTTGATATAGCCCATAAACATATACAAACGGGCCCTGAGCCCAAAAAGGCTGAGAACCACTGCTCTAGATGAGCTTTTAGATATTCTGAACCCAGGCCCTGGAGCACCTTGAAAATAAGGACCAAGGTCTTAAATTTGATTCAGTATTCTATGGGAAACCAGAGTACAGAGCAGAGCACAAGTTTGATGTGTTCATGGTAACCTGAGTTGCTGAGATGTGCTGCAATGTCTTGTAGTAGCTGAAGTTACCTAAGTAGTGAAGGCTTCGTGGCCAGGTAAAATGCATTGCTGTAATCCATCTAAGAGGTGATGATGGCATAAAAAACTGAGGCCAGGTCTTCTTCTGTCAGGGTGGAACAGAATCTCCTAGCCAAGTGGAGATGGTAGAAAAAGCACTACTTGTGGATGCTTCTATGGGAAAGTTAAGTGTCAGTGAGGAATCCAAGAGTACTTCTAGATGATGGACTGAATTGATCAGTTGTGGATTTGAAGCTACAACCAAAGAAGACTGCTTTATGGCAGCAAAATCATCAAAATACTTTCCTCTGCCCACCAGATTCATCTGCAGCCAGCTGTACTTTATTCATGAGCTGATGTCATCTGAGACCCAATGCTCATGTGGTGATAATGAGGTTAACCTCTCAAGATGATTAATGGTTGTCCAAGTTTTGAAGAGCATTAGTTATTCGTACCCATTAGGTCTTTGTGTCTTTGACATGGGTAGGAGCTGGTTTTCCCACTATAATTGTCTTCCCTTGTGTTGCATCTCAACTATATTAGAGGAAGTAGATTGCTAGTTTAGGAAATAATCAAATGGTCAAAGTATGCATTAATGTGATGAAGGGAAAAAGAGAAACTAGTTTTCCCTTGTTTCACAGGCTCTCCAAAGCAGAATGCAAACCCCAGATTGTACGGGAAAAAAAAGGTGACATGGCTAGGATTTCCAAGGGACTAGCTAATTTGGGTGCCTCAATTAACAGACCCAAATCTCTTCTTACTCTTGAAAAATTAAAGGGAGCACATTTTTAAGTTGGGCATCCAGTAATTGAAGCGCCCCGAATTGTGAAGATCTTGGACTTTATTAGGTTAATCATCTGCTACTATAGACAGGTCTTGTTTGGATTAAAGAGGAAATTGCCTGAATCTCTTGCCCCAAATCAAATCCTACTGAGGTCTGAATTTTTTGTTAACTTTATGTTTTGATTTTTGCATTCCCTTTGAACACTCTGCTTTCAGGTGGGATCAGTAGAAGCAGAATTGCAGAAGCAGCTAGAGAAAAAGTGTGTTGTAACATCCTCCATCTTACTTGGAAGCACTGAAATTCTTGTGTGAAACACCCTGTTCTTGTGAGAGTTCTAGCTCCAGTGTTGCAAGATCAGGAAGTTCTGATGGTCTGGATTAAGCATTTGTGTTCTGGGTGCTTATTCAAACCCAACTGAACTTCCAAAACATGTAAGGGCCATTTATGACGGGGGGAGTTCCCCTCCCCAAAAGGTTTTCCAAGGTTTGAAGAGCATGACTCATTTGTGCCAAGTAGGTCTTTGTGCATTAGGAATGGGTATGGCCTGTTTTTCCCATTATAATTCTCTTTTCTCGTGTTGTATCATGTCTATATGATAGGAAATGAACTGCTAATTTGTGAAATAACCTGGCCAAATTTTAGGCTAAATATGAAGGGGGAAAAGAAACTAACTGGGGATTGTCTAACCAAACGATGACTAGATTGTCCCTGGTCCTTATGTGGTTCAAAATTACTCCAAAGGGGGGGATGGGCTCTCCATACCACAGCTCCGGCATGCAGAGCTGGACAGGTGGAACAGGGGAGCAGGCCACACCATCTTAAGGTGCACACACTGCTTTGCCATGGTTGGTTGCTCAGATGCTTATTGTGCTTCATTGGGGCTCTACACTGTTCAGCAGCCCAAATGACAGCCCTGAGCCCCCAGGTAATATATCCACTGCTTACCACCCTATAAAAGAGAGAAAAGGTAAAGTGAGACTAGGCCAAGGCCAAGATAAGCTCAATATCTTCTTTAAAAAGCGCTAAAAATGTGCAATCTTGCTAAACGGGAGTATCACCATTCAGGACTCATTACACAAGAATGATTTTTTTTTGACCAACAAAGAGAGAAGAAAAGGACACAATGAATCATGAAAATAACAGAATGCGGGAAGTAGAAGGATCCAAAGTCTGGCAGATGCGTGTAGGACACGGTAACACCGGTGGGAGGTTATACTGACTTTTCAGGGAAAAACTGATACTAATACTTTGGCTGCTGTGTAGTTTGGATGGGTACTGCTGGAGGAAGAAGAAAGTAAGAGTTTGGCACTCATAGGTGAAGGATGTGTAATGGGGCGTTCACACCCCGCATAATGGTGTAAATTAGTCCAATTAAGTCATAGGCTGCACCTGGAGGAAAGCCAGGGAGCATTAAGGCTTAATTTGGTGATTAATTAAGGCTTAATTGGGTGATGAAGCCCATCTCAGGGGAGGAGCTGGGCCAGGTTTATAAAGTCAGGAAACTGGCAACAGAAAGAGGCTCCCAGGGAGGAATCTGAAGTCACTCCCTGGGAGAAGGGAGATGTGTCTCCCTTTCCCTACTTAGTATTCACTAGCATTAATTAATTTCTTGGTTTAATGATTGGAATTTAACCTGGTGCTGGGTATCTCCAACTCGTATCTAGTGCAGCTGATTTAACAATAACTGTGTTCCTGGCAATATCGTGTTCTGATGACTTTAGCAATGACCCATCTTAACTGGAAAAAGAGACTATATCTTATTTTCTAGTAGATAGAGATAAATAGCTATATCCATGTACTGTAGTTCTCCTACATCAATGTTCATTGTAACTGTACTGATCATGCGTTGTTGAGGTGGTCTGAATGTTCTGACATAAGTTTTCCATGAAAACGTTTTTATTGTGTCTTTAATTTATTTATTAAGATGGATTCTCAGATATTTATATTTTAGTAGCCAATAGCCAGTAGCCAACAGTTACTCACTGGGAGGGTGGGCTGGCAAACCCAGAGAAGGGAAACAGCCAGAGAGATAAGCAATGCTCAGGGGAAAATCAGCAACATATGAAGTAGGTCAGACCTTAGCTACTGATGAAGGACCCCTGTGACAGGAACTGGAGGATGGGCCCTGGTCCCCCTACCAGCCACTGGAGGAGTGGAATGGTCAGAACAGTAAAGGAAGAGCACCATTTTGTATGGAGGGACTTTGATACCTTTCCCCACCTCCAGAAATGGGAAACACGCTGAAAGGATGAAACAAGCACCCCAAAACCATTTAGAATGTCCTAGGAAGCATCAATGCAAGAAAGAGAGTTTAAACTTTGCTAGTTTAAGAAAAAATAATAGTCTAACAGATAAGTACATTATTCCAGGGAAGAGACTTTTCCTATTTATTGATACTTTCTGACTTAATTTGTACCATGCGAGCCAAATAACCTGGGGCAATATCAAATTTTAGGATAGGCAGCTTCTACAACAAACTTATTACCTGGGTCAAACTAGGTATGCACAATGGCTTGTCTTTTTGTAAAAGAGGTTTTTTGAGGTATTATCGTCAAACAAATTTGATCATTTTTACTAAAACACTATCTAAAAATGTTTAAAAGTAAAGCTTGAATTTGAAAGCAAAACATAAAAATCAACCCAACTTGAATTTTCAAATATAAGCAAGGAAACAAAATGAGTTAGTATAATCTAGAAATTAGAATGAGAACAGGGAGATCAAGCAAGAAACAGATGATTTGATAACAAGTGAGATTTGCTACATTTTTATGAGTAGGATCACCCATCAGTCTATATGACACATGGATAACTTGTAGATTTATTTAATGAACAGTGATATGACTGACTACATCTGTCTAGCCAGGTGAAGTGGAAAAATCTCTGAACTATGCAGTTATTGTTGATAAATCCCCATTTACATGCTAAGTTTGTCTCATGAAAAACAGTTGTACAGGAAATGAACTGTGGAGAAAAATTCTCAAATGCTACTATCTGCCAAGCTGATTTAAGGTCTGCAGAAGAAGCCCTTGGACAGACAGGTGTAAGGGCAGGGAAAGGTACTGATAAATATAGTTGTCTTTTTATGAATTTGGTTAACTCTCAAATGTGTAGACAGGGATTAGGCTAGACCAGGGATCAGCAGCCTTTGTCATGTGCCTCCCGAGGGTAAGCCCTCTGGCAGGATGGTTTCTTTACATGCCAAGTCTTCAGATTAGGCTGTGGTTTGCCGCTCCAGGCCAATGGGGGCTGTGGGAAGCGGCGGCCAACCCTGCACCACTTCCTGTAGCCTTCATTGGCCTGGAGCGGTGAACCGCGGCCAGTGGGAACTGCGATCGGCTGGACCTGCGGATGCGGCAGGTAAAGAAACCAGCCCACCAGAGGGCTTACCCTGGCAGAGCGCATGCCAAAGGTTGCCGATCCCTGCATTAGACACTTTAGCCCCATTACACTCCACATGCATCAGCCCTAATTGGGGAGCTGAGGATTCCCTTGATTTAGTGACATCCCTGACTGGTGAAGAGTCAGTGTAAATGACTGTATGGCACCCATCCTGGACTCTCCAGTAGAGGAGATGTGTTTGGGACATGCTAGGTGTTGTATAAAACCTAGATGAAATATAAGAATGAACAGTGAATACTGTTTCTCTAGCTCAGAGTGAAAACATCAAAGATAGTGGTAACTGAAATAAGCCTGTGCTGTAACTTGCAAAGCCAAACTAAACTAATTGTACTAGTACTGCTCAAAACAGAAAGTGTGTTTTGAGAAAAAAGATAAGTAAGTGACTTTGTAAAAGAACTGTATGTGGAAACTGCTATCCCTGTTATGCTGTGCTTTTTGTTTCTGTATTTGTGTGATAAATGGGCCAAACAGATTATTGTGATCTGCTATGCCCTGAAAGTAGATATGTGAGAGAAAGAATACCTGAAAGAGTAAAGATAGTGAGATGTATGTTTAAGTTAAGTAGATAGAAGAATGAATGTGAATGTATGTATGGTTTAAATAATAAAGCATAGTTACCAGAACCAGCCAAGCTACTGTTTCAACATTGCTGGGCCGAAGAATACGCAGTATGAAGATAACTGAATGACCCTGAAGGGGTGAGCCTAGATCTGCACAGCCATCGCCAGATGATGAGGCTGAAGTTTGAAGAAAGAAGATAGAGAAAGTACCCCATGGTCGTCATGAAAATACCATCTGCTGATTGATTATCACTTTGAGTGTTGCAACAGCATGACAAAGCGATTTCCATAGACCTGAATAGGGACAGATTCCTATAAAAATCCAACTCAGACAAGTGAGAAACTGAGTCTGGTTCTGCGAACATCTCCAAGGGCATCCCACTGCAGGGGGACGAAAGCTCGGCCCGATCCTTGTGGACAGGCTACCTGGCCAGTAGCTTGTCACAAGCAACGTTTAAGCTGGTAACTATAACAACTTTGCAGAACTTCATAGGAATGAATGAATGAATGAGTGTGTGTGTGTCTAGTAGAGAGAAATTGTGATTGATTGTCTTGTCTTTTTTGTCTGTACTTACAATAAATGTAGCATTTGCCTTCTCCCCTTTATAAGATCCTGCTGGTCTTTATTTGGTACAACATAGGGAGAGGTTGTGTGGAGGAGCATGCTAGGGAAAGGAACACTGCTGCATTCCAGTAATCCCCACTCAGCCTGGTCTTTTTAAGTCCTTATTAGATATCACAGGATAGAGTAGTCCTGAGGCTGCTCTAACTTTTGTGAGAGCCAAACTGGCTACAGTAACCATGTGAATCAGGGGCTACAAGAGTTGTATCACATGCAATTCTTTTTTATAGTCTCTGGAACTGTTGTTGTGTGTCACTTACAACTACATAACACCATTCCCTTCAGTGGGGTTACTCCTATTTTACATTAGTGTAAGTGACAGGAGAATCCAGACCAGTGATTTACCTGTAGAAAGCTGACTTTTATCTGGCCTTTCCCAGTTACTGCATCTCATAACATGAATAGTGAAGGGGGAGAGGACAGACAAACAGTTTAACATAACACTGGATGAATCTTTAATTCTTCTGGTTCAAAATATTTGAATTCAAATTGGAAACAGATTACAGCTTTAAAACCAGCATCAAACTGAACACAGAAGGAACATTTTTGCAATAAAGAGCAAGACAGAGGCATGACAGATGTATACAAGGCACCTTCTCTAGGTATCACTGTTCTTTATTTATGGAGATCATTCCTCATCTCTAGATCTCTTGAATATCTTGTCTACCCTATCTATCATCAGAGATGTCTCTTCTCGACACACCTGGTTTAGGGGATGAATCAAGCATGATTAAGGTGTCACTGCTGGTGGGTGGTTCGCGAGAGCTCTCCTCCCAGTTTTGTTCTCTTCTTGCCTTTGAATATTATTGTATTCTTATATTAAAGTTGAGTTAAAAGTTAATAGTTTGCGAGAACTTAAAAACAGGGATGTGAGTCTTTCTTGGGAAGTTCATCCATCCACGCTCTGCACTCCCGCCAGCAGGCAGAATCCAATAACCATCATTTATTAAGCAAGGAAGGAGAAATGAATGACCCCCAAGACTGGCAGGATGTGTTCTGGTGGACTCTGTGCTGAGAATGAGGGCTCCCTCCTGAGACATTGCCTTGGCCAGAAGTGTACCTAACATTATTCTTTAGCAAAGAAACCCTGACACGCCCCACTCTTAAACCAAAGTATTAATTCAGTGCTTTATAGAAGTCAAACCAGCCATCTCTCTGCCCATGTGTTGGACCATTTTATCAGCAATCCATCAAGATAGGATGCCACAATTACCAAGCTATAATTGCCATAGTGGTTTCATTTGCTCTGTCATACCTGTATTGCAGCTACCTGGTAGCTGATGATATAGTGACATGTTACTCCTTTCTACGAGCAGAAAATAAATGCTTTCTTTTTAAACCCCCACCAACATAGTGCTTCCATTGAGACTTCTAAAGTGAGAACTGTAATCCTTGTATGTAAGTAGATGCAGGTGCATTTCTTGCTTGTTTGCTTTTTTACTGTCAAACAGATGTTAGGTATTCTAATACCATGGTGGTGAGCAGTCAGACAGGCACTCTATTGGTTTGTCTTCACTACCCGTCGGATCGGCGGGTAGCGATTGATCTTTTGGCGATTAATTTCTCGTGTCTTGTGAAGACGCGAGAAATTGATCGCCCACGGCACCCCCATCGACTCCGGAACTCCAGCTTGCCAGGAGATGCAAGCTGGAGTAGACGTGGGAGCGTGCCGCTGACTGCCACTGCTGTGGAGGACGGCAGGTAAGTCGGCTGCAGATACGCAAACTTCAGCTATGTGATTCACGTAGCTGAAGTTGCGTATCTGCAGTCAATCCCCCCCGTAGTGAAGACCAGCCCTATGAATGGAAACAGAAGACATTAGATTAGCAGTTATAAGGTTGCTGGTGAGTCACAAATGTTGTATCCTTAAATTTAACACAAAGAATCATAGAAATGTAGGATGAGGAGGGTGTGACGGACCGCCTTCTCACCCCCCTCAGGAACACAGGCAGGAAACCCTTTTTTTGCTCCACACAGTGCTCTTTAATTTACAGTGCAGGACCCCACCACCAATATATACAGCTTAAAACAGTTCATTAATATACAGCTCTCAACAGCTCATATATACAGCTTAAAACAGTTCTTCAACTTACAGTCTACAACTCTATCAACCTCTACAGTTTACAGCTCTCAATAGCTCCACAGGTTCTGGCTCTACAAACTCTATATAGTTCAGCCCCTAATACAATAATACAAACACAGCTCTTGATAGCTCATACACAACACACAGCTCTTGATAGCTCATACCACCACCACCCTGGGCTTCCTTCCTGGCAGCCTTATATCCCCCAGAGGAGGCTGCCAGGTGCAACTCATGCAGGCTGATTGGCCTGCACCTGAGGTGGCTAATTAGCCTTCCTGCACTAGGGGTTTGCAGAGGGCTTCTCTCCCTCTTAAAGGGGCGGCAGGCTGGGTCAAGCCCACCCTGCCACAAGGGACACTGAGAAGCCATCAAATCCAGCCCCCTGTGCTGTGGCAGGACCAAGACCATGGCTTCAGTAGAAACGCACCAGCAGTGCCACTTTAATGCTTCAGTGTAGACACTCACTACTGCAATAGGAGAGGTTCTGCCATCACTATAGTTAATCCACCTCTATGGGTACGTCTTCACTACCCGCTGGATCGGCGGGTAGCAAGCGATCTTTTAATGACTGATTTCTCGCATCTCATTAAGACGCGAGAAATCGATCGCCCATGGCACCACCATCACTCCGTAACTCCAGCTTGCTGCAAGGCGCAAGCTGGAGTTGATGGGGGAGCGCGCTGCCGCCGCCACGAGGACAGCAGGTAAGTCGGCTGAAGATACGCCGACTTCAGCTACGTTATTCACGTAGCTGAAGTTGCGTATCTTCAGTCGAACCCCTCTCCTAGTGAAGACCAGCCCTATGAGAGGCAATAGCTAGGCTGATGGAAAAATTCGTCCATTGACCAAGTATTGCCTACAGGGTCAGATTGTCTTAATTACGACACTCATGAGTGTGGATATTTCACATCTTGAGTGACATAGCTGGGTTGACTGAATGGTTTCGTGTAGACCTGGCCCAAGTAAACCTAGACCATCCCTGATAGGTGTTTGTCCAACTTTTTCTTAAAAACCTCCAATGATGGGGATTTTATCACCTCTGGAAAACTATTCCAGATCTTAACTACCCTAATAGAAAGTTTTTCCTAATATCTAACCTAATCTCTCATGCTGCAGAGTGAGACCATTATTTCTTGTCCTATCTTCAGTGGACATGGAAAAAAATTAATTACAGTCCTCTTTATATCATCCCTTCATATGTTGAAGACATCAGGTTCCCCCTTCAGCCTTCTTTTCTCCAGACTAAATAAGCCCAGGGTGTTTTTTTAGCCCTATCTCATAGGTTAGGTTTTCTAAACATTTTATAATTTTTGTTGCTCTCCTTTGGACTTTCTACAACTTGTACACTACTTTCCTTAAATTGTGGTTCCCAGAATGCATGCTAGCACAGCTACGCCTTGTAGTAGAGGGGCAGACTCTGCCATTGTTGTGGATCCATGGGCATCAGGTTTGTGTGCCTTGTTAGCATATGTTTTCTGTGAAAAGGGGGCCATGTGCTATGCTGGTCCATCTCTGCATGTATTGCACTTACTGGTCCGGGTTATATTGTTCTCCACATAAGCAAGCAAGGGAGATCTCATTACAGTGCATAGTCGATTGGTCTGATTCTCTTCTTATTCACAAAGGTGTAAAAGGATTGTAACATCAGTGTCTTGAGACGAGTTACTCCTGACTTACCCTGATGTGAGTGGAGGATCAGGGTATGCATGACTAATTATGTGCTAACTCTATCGGTTTCAGTGGTTAATACACCTGCCTCTTAGCTGTGAAATTTAAAGCAGTTTCAAATCTGTACATGTATGAACTGAGTGGGGCAACATTCATTTTAATGTAACGACGTACACTGCTTCCAGAAAACAAGGCTGGCGCTTATTTCTATTTAAGATTCCAAGAGACAGAGAAAACTCTGCCTCAGGCCTTGCAGACCTAGGAAAGGCCAGTTGGAGCTGTTGCAGCACTCCAGTGGGCTTTGAAAGGTCTGATGGAGGATGAGAGAGCAGCTCCTGAAAGGCACCTGCCAACTTTAAAGTGTGCAAACGTGAGGTTTCCGTTGAGTGCTAATAGGTTTCTGAAAGCTGCTGGCCCACGCTGATTAAATCAATCGGACATCATTCCCCGATCCACAGGAATTCAATCTGCTTTTCAAACTTCCTCTTAAACATTGACAGAAATTCAGATCAGCCACTGTTCACTGAAATATTCTACCATTGCCCCCTGGGAACTGGATCATTTCACGTACAGTGTTTTCCTAGGGTAAATATGCATCCAACTCGATTCATTTCTATAGCCCTGTCTTTATAGACAAAGTGTACCCATGTAACTAAAGCAATTGAGTTATGCAGTGCAAACTCTTCATGTAGAAATGCATAAACCAGTTTAAACCAAGCTTATAATGATTTACTTGAATCAATAAATTACCAGCTTGAGCTAGAGGGATATTAGTGAGATTTAAATACATCTGCATTTGAGATTTCCATGGGCATGACTAGGTCAACCTTAAATCAATTTACCTACCCTACTGCAATAAATCTAATCTAGACAAGGTCTTAATGATCCTAAGGAAAGATTGCCATTGATTTCAATGTGTTTTGGATCAAGTCCTACTATACTACTTAATACCCTCTTTGAATTGAGAACATACAGAATATCTCCCCTTGTAGTGGTGGTTTCCTCCAGATGCATGGGCCTATTCCTGGGTTGATAACTTGTTTATAAAGGAATCACAGGCCTCAAACCCAGGCAGTGCTCAGGCCATGACCACCACCCAGCAGCTCAGCTGGTCAATCATGGAAGGGAACTAGCCAAGAGCTAGCTCACAGAGGGCCCGGTCCCCAGCTCTCTTGATTGGGAGGAACATCCAGCATCTGTGATTGGCTGAGGGGTTCTATATAAACCAGCAAGTAGCACAAGTTGTCTGATCAATTAGAGGATTTTCTGGATGGCTGTTACTATGGATTTTTCCTGCATACATGACTCCGAAAACCTGTATTCTGCCTGCTCTTGGTCCTCATCCCAGACTCCTATCTATTCCAAATTCCTTCCTTACTCCACATCCCTGCTCCTACATGCCTTACCCTTGACACTGTCTGCAGCTCTGACCCCTGGTTTGGCACTTGATGCTGTCTCCAGCTCTCGCCCTGGCCCTGGCACTGTCTTTGGTGCTGACCTTTGCCTCTGACTGCTAGTCCACACTGCCCACGCCCCAGTCATTGCAATAATTTACCTAACATACAGGGCATTCAAGCTAGCTAGAGGTGTTGCAAAGAGGAAGATGTAACTGTTAACTATATAAGGAATTATACTGAGACTGAAATTTGACAATCAACTTTGGAAATGTTTATAATAACAAAGGAACAGCAAGGCCAGGTAGAGGGCACTCCTCCTCTGCCATTCTCCGCATCTGGTGGAGTTCCCACTGGATACTCTCCTTAGAGCTCCCTCTTCTTCCTTTAACTTATTCAGTCCCAAGGCTTCAGGTCCCACTGCTACATGATGTCCAGATCTCCCTCTTCACTTTGGACCTTTTACCTTCAGTCCAGTCTTGCTTCTCTGTCTCTGGTAATTTCGTCTCAAACGTTTAATCTCTCAGCATCTCTAAAACTGGGCTCATTACTGGAGAGAACCTTGCTTCTCTCCTACATTCCCTTTGCTGTGGGCAATTCCACCATCCTCCGTTCCCACAATATTCTTATTTGAAACTTCTGGGATCTGAGAGTCAAGCTGAGCTCTTCTTATCTTCTTATGCATCACCAGTTACAACGGTTCTGTCATTAAATTAGGCCAGGGGTGGGGAACCTTATATGGCCCGCCAAAGCATTCCATCCGGCCCGCGCGTGTCCGGGGCGGCTCTACGTTCAGCGAAGAGGCTGGGAAGCGCCTCGGGGAGCCGCCGGCCAGGGATGCGCATGGGCCGCCAGGCGGGGGCGGCTCCCCCAGGAACTTTCCGGCCCCTTCGCTGAACGTAGAGCCACCCCCGCCTGGCGGCCCGGGGCGGCTCCGTGCTCGGGAAGTGCCTGGGGGAGCCGCCGGCCAGGGACGCGCGCGGGCCGCCAGGCGGGGGCGGCTCGGCGAAGGGGCCACGAAGCGCCTGGGGGAGCTGCCGGTGCCACGCGGCCACCATTAGCCGGGCGGGGTAAGGAGGAGCCGCGGGGAGCTGATGGTCAATGGGGGGGGGGGAGGCTGGGCTGGGGGGCAGGCAAGGAGGCAGTGGTGGGGGGAGGCCAGGCTGGGCGGGCGGGGAGGGGGGCAGGAGACTAGGCTGGATGGGGTGGGCGAGGCGTGGGTGCGGGAGGGAAGGAGGTTTGGTGGGGGGGGGAAGCTGGGCTGGGCGGGTCAGGCATGGGGGGCAGGAGGCTGCGTTGGGAGTGGGAGGGGGGAGGAGGTTAGGTTTGGTGGGATGGGCCGGGCCAGGCAGGGGTGGGGGAGGAAAGGCGGTTAGATGCAGGGAGGCTGGGCGGGGGTAAAGGAAGATCACCCCCTACACCCAGGCTGACAGCGGGAGCTGACTGGGGCAGGCGGCAGGACCCCAGCTGGCAAGGGGCCAGCAGGGGAAACCCCAAAGCAGTGCAGGGCTAAGCACTCCGCCTGCCACTGCTTTGGGGATTTCCCCCGCTGGCCCCTTGCCAGCTGGGATCTCAACTCCCATTGCCAGCCTGGGCTTCTTAGGGGGGAGGGGGGGAACTGGGCTTCCTCGGGGGGGGGGGGGGAACCGGCCCGCGAATGACATTATAAATGTCCAAATGGCCCTTGGCAGAAAAAAGGTTCCCCACGAATTAGGCCTTCAATCACCCTTGTACAACTCTGTTATCTTCAAATATTCCCTCAGAGTCACCTGTGCAGTTTCACAGATTTCAGTGAATTTGCAAAGGGTTCACTGGAACTGGTTAAAATTTGGGCACAAGATAGTGTTTTTATTGATTGTTTTCCAACCATCTCCAAGTGCCACTAACTGGGATTTAGTTAACAATGTTCTTGATAATACACAAGAAGAAATAACACCCAACTCATATCCTCTTATCTGTATTGGTTCTGCAATATTAGGATGAGTAGAAGCATAAGCATATATCTCTTGAGGAGGAAGGCTCTAGGCTTACTAGTCACTCTTCACAGTAAAAGCCAAACTTTAACCTTTGTATTTTCCCCTGATCTATTTATCAATTGTAAAGTTTTATGCTAACATTGTTTTGCTCTTCTCTACGTCTCTGTGTGATTTCAGCAGATATTCCCACTCACTTACTCTTTATCTTTCCTCCTAACTTTTGTTTTTCTTCCCACTTCTCTAAACTTTGGAACCTTGTCATATGTCACTGGCACAGCTTCCAACTTTCTCCCTTTAAAACCAACTGATTTCATGATGCCCTATGGTGAGCTTCACTGAGTGTGCATCTTTTTCTGATTTAGATTGTAAGACCCTTGGTTCATGGAACTTGGCTTTCCCTGGGTTTTGGTAAATATTAAGAGGAGACTTGATCACAGTCCCTATGTGGGAAACAAAAATCTGATAACAAGCTCTTCAATTTAGCAGAGAAAGATATAACAAGATCCAATGTCTGGAAGTTGAAGCTAGATAAATTCAGATTAAAAATAAGGTGTACATTTTTAACAATGAGGGTAATTAACCATTGGCCTTGAGCACATGCATGACTCTATAAGGTGGAAATTTGAGCACCTTCATATTAAAGGAAATTTAATTGGCATGCGGAACCAAATATAGGTTAACATAAAGCCAAATGGGTGGCAAACAGCACATTATGCCAATTATACTTTATTATAATATCTGTATAATTGGTGATGTATTTGACAGAGCAAAAAGTGACCTTCACAATAGTGACTGCAAAGAGGTCCCAGCTAGGTATCCAATGTAATTCACATAAGAAATCTCCAGATCTGGGATCATGCCCAGGTTTTTGACAGCTATATCCATCATGTAAAGGTTGAAAGGTAGGAAAGAGCTTTAAGAAATAATGAGAAGTTAGAAATAAGATATTCATCTTATCACAATTTAGTTAGAAGAAATTGGGCGTAAGCCAGCATTTGAAACTGGAGAAGACGAAATTAATGGCAGAGCGGGATAAGGGTTGTAAATCACATAAATTTACATGCCATCGCTCTTGTCAAGTCAGAGGATTGAACTATGATTGACAAGTGAGAAGGTATTAATTTGGTAGGATCAAGATTTTGAAGATAATAGAATTTCATTATCTGGCATACCAAAGGCATGGAACTAAAATATTCAAATAGCTCCCGAGTGATGCACAAAATGATCATGAAGAAAACTGGGGAGCCTGCGTTATGTGCTTTCTTTGCAGTATGCTAGTCAGAAGGGTTAGGGCTGGAGACAACACCCCATTCTTTACTCCTTGACCTTTCCGCTGCTTTTGATACAGTCAACTATAACGTCCTTTATGATATCCTCTCCTCCCTTGGATTTGGTGGTCATATCCTCTCTGGTCCTCCTCAAACCTCACTGGCCTCTCTTTCAGTGAGCCTTCTTCCTACCCTCTCACACACTCAACAGTGGTCCCCTTGGGCTCAGTACTTAGCCTCTTCCCTAGGTGGTCTCATCTGATCATATAGATTGAATCCTCTCCTCCCCTGCTCTCCCTCCATCCAATCGTACATTTCAGTATGTCTTGCTGACATCTCCTCCAGTATGTCTGGTCATCAACATTAACATGGCCTAAACAGAACTGCTTGCATTATATTCTCTGCTGCATCCTGCTTTCTTTGGGTGCAGCAGAAAAAGACTGTGAAGGAGCTCTTACAGCTTCCTGATTCTTTCCCTGGTGCTGGTTTCAAGCACAGGTTTGGGCAGTGAAGAGCTTCACTACCGTATGACCAGTGCCAGTGAACCCCAAGGGGCCATGTGTGTTATAAGTGTGAAGGGTGTCTTGCCTGGGTGGCACTATGTTATCTAACACAGTGTGCCTTGCCTGGGTGGGGCTTGTTATCTGAAACAGGTAATGTAGGAGTTTCCCTGCCATGGGGGAGGGAGGAGCCTCGAGCCCATGAAGAAGGGAGGAGCAAAACAGTCAGTTCCATCTTGGCTGGCTTCCAGGGAGGAGGCCAAGGCCAGAGAGCTCCATCTTGGCTGGTCTCCAGGGAGGAGGCCAGGGCCAGGAGAGATCCATCTTGGCTGCACATGAGGCAGGAAGCTTGCCAAGGTAGCTGGCAAGGGTTCTAGACCATCTTTGGCTATAAAGATGGCTCTACCTTTTTCTGATACTTCTACTTAGCTAATGTGAGTATTACAATTTGATTCTTCTAATAAGCCATGCCTTTGGGATGTTCCTTGCTTTTCAGACCAAAGTGGGAAACCCCAAATGTAAAGTGTCTGTATTTCTGTTGTAACCTTTTTCTTTATTAAATTTTCTAGTTATAAAACCGTCTGGTTTATTTCCCTTAGGGTTTTTCTCTGCTTCCAGTCTGGGAAGGGGGAAGGGAAGGGAATAGGAACCAGGGCAGCTAGGGGCCTAGCTGGAGTGTGAAGACTGTGTCTCCTTACTGTCAGGTTAGACGGGGGAGGGAGGAAGCAGTCGGGTTTTCTCTCTTCACAGGGAAGAGAGGAGGTAGGGGGAAGTGCATAGCCCCTGGTATCTGACTTGTCTTCCAGGAAGGAATACAGAGTCAGGGTTAAGGGAAGTCTGCCTTCAGCCAGGGAGGGTGAAGGACAGAAAGCAGCTTCCAGGTATCTAACTTGGAAACCCAGAAAGGGGTACAAGGTTAGGGTCTGGCTCTCAGGTTGAGAGAGACAGGGTTAAGGGAATTCTGCCTTCAGCTGGTCAGGGTGAAGAGAAGCAGTTTTCCGGTTTCTGACTTTAAAACCCAGGGAGGGGGTATAAAGTCAGGGTTAGGGGAAGATCGGGGGCCCCTCCAAGGTTTTGGAAGTATACCCGATTGGTGGCAGCGATTGGTAACCCCAAGAACCCCAACTGGCAAGGTGGAGGTGTCTTGGGGTGGAGGACTTGTTGGTCTGGCATAGAAGAGGCCCAGCCTTTGTACTCAAAGCATAGAGGCTGGGGGGTAACCCCCTCCTTACATGGTTGGCTGGCGGTGGGATGAGCCCAAAGAGAAAGCTTGGCTAGAAAGCAAGGATTTTTGGCTTAGTAAAGTTTGTGTCTGTGAGCAGGCTAAAGTGCTTGGTTTAGAAAGTGTCTCTGTGAGGCTTGGTTGTAGAGAGCAAGCAGGCTTTGTCTGTGAGGTGCAAAAGGCTCAGAGCAGGCTTCTCAGTGAGAGCAATCAGCTCAGAGCAGGATGGTTTGCAAACATCTCAGAGCAAGCTGTCTGTGAGAGGAAATTCAGGGAAAAGTTTTTGTCTCTCAGGTGAGAGCAAAGTTTGCTTTTGTAAGGTGAATTGAAATTCAGGAGAAAAGATTGACTCTGTGAGCTGGACAGCAGAGTTGGAAACAAAGGCTTAGTTGCAAAGGGCAAAATCTTTGGCTTTGGAAACAAAAGACTTTGGAGAACACATTGGTATGGTAATTAAGAGCCATCAAGCAGGTCAGCCAGAGCCATTGAAAAGTGGAAAAACCAGTTTGGAAGCAGGATTCTCTGTCTATGGTTACCCCAGGTCAGGGGAGTGTTGTATTAAGGGAATACAGGTAATTAATTGACTGGGAGACAGAGGCTAAAGATTCCAAAGGAGTGAGCCAAAAGTCAGCAGAAAAGATTTTTGTTTCTGTCTGGAAGTTATGAGAAAGGACAGGTGAATTGAGCAGTTCACTGAAGAAATAATTTTGTTTCTTGGTTAGTTGGTAGCTGTTGTTATTTACAAAGAGATAGAGATTGCTTTTTGTGAATACTTAAGTAACCCCAAACTCAGGTAACAAATTCCTGAGGGAGGGGGGTTTAGTCAGCAGAGGGGAGATAGTGCCATCTCCTGGGGAAGGAGAATATAGCGCCCTCACCTGGAGAGAGAGAAAATAGCACCTTTTTTTTCCAAATTCAGGGAATAGCTCCCTCTGCTGGGGAAAGGGAAGATAGCGTCCTCTTCTGGTCTGAAAAGGAAAGTTACACCCTAACTTTTTTTTTGTGTGGTACTGAGCTTATAAAGATTCAAATTATTATTCTAGCTGTAGAATAATTGCAGAAAAGCTAAAATGACAAAACATAAAACCCAAAAGGATATAGATGACTTCTTACTCCAAGCGGCGGAGAGAGAAAGAAAACATCGGGAAAAAATGAAGGCCAGAGAACAGGAAGAAGAAATAGCAATAGCTGCACATCAAAGGGAGATGGAAAAGCTAAACGCTAAGCTAAGGGAACTGCAGGTTAAGTGGGAAAACAACCAACCCACTCTAAACCTGGCACAACCTAAGCAAGCTTGCACACCTGTCTCTGTTCCTGAACCTTCCGTCAGGGGGCCAGCGGTGTTGCCAGAAACCCTGACGGAGGTAGTGGAGCCGGATACCCTGCCAACGACTGAACCAGCCGTGGAGGATCCAGCTCCAGAAACCCCACCTACGACCCAAGGAAACCCCCAACCACCTCCTCTCATCACCCCAGCAGTATCCAGCAACCAACCTCGCCTAAACAACCCAACGGCGGGGCGATGTTTCAAGTGCAACGAACCGGGGCATATCAAGGCTAACTGCCCCAAGAACATCAACTACATCCTGTGCCTTACCCTGATGTCAAGCCCAGGACTCTCGGGCCCAGATATCTCCCAGATACCCGAAGAGCAAAGGGAAACTGTGAGAGTGGGCGGGAAGCTAGTCACAGCTTGGAGAGACACTGGAGTTCAAGTATCCCTTATCCACGAAGCATTAGTGGATCCCCAGCTCATCAACCACAAGATTACAGTAACCGTTCACCCTTTCCCGTCGGCGCCAATCACCTTACCTACAGTCGCTTTACCTGTCCAGTACCAAGGCTGGTCAGGAGAGTGGACTTTTGGAGTCTATGACGATTATCCTACTCCCATGCTGTTGGGAAATGATATAGCAGATCAGGTGAAGCTAAGCCAGAGGGTGGGAATGATCACCCGCAGGCAGGCTAAGCAAGCTTCCACACCTGCATCTGTTCCTGAACCTTCCATCAGGGGGCCAGCGGTGTTGCCAAAAACCCTGACGGAGGTAGTGAAGCCGGATACCCTGCCAATAACTGAACCAGCCGTGGAGGATCCAGCTCCAAAGACCCCACCACAGCCAGTCCCGGAACCGGAACTGGTGAAGGAACCAACCCCATCACCCGCATCACTTCCCGAGAAACCCAACCCAAGTCCACAACCCAGTGAGGAACTGAGGTCTCCAGTGTCAAGAGAACAGTTCCAGTCCGAACAGGAAGCAGATAAAAGTCTCCAGGAAGTTTGGGCGGCGGCACAAAGTGACCAACCGCCTCTCAGCGCCACAAATCGATCCCGGTTTGTGGTCGAAAAGGAACTTTTGTACAGGGAGGCTCTGCCTACGGAAAACCCGGAAGACTGGCAACCTCAAAAACAGTTGGTGGTTCCAACTAAGTACCGGGCAAAGCTCCTAAGCTTAGCCCATGATCACCCTAGTGGTCATGCCGGGATAAACAAAACCAAGGACCGTGTGGGAAAGTCTTTCCACTGGAAGGGGATGGGCAAGGACATTGCTCAGTATGTCCGATCCTGTGGGGTGTGCCAAGGGATGGACAAACCCCAGGATCAGGTGAAGGCCCCTCTCCAGCCACTCCCCATGATTGAGGTTCCATTTCAGCAAGTAGCTGTGAATATCCTGGGTCCTTTTCCAAAGGGGACACCTAGGGGAAAGCAGTACATACTGACTTTCATGGACTTTGCTACCCAAGGGCCGGAGGCCGTAGCTCTAAGCAACAGGGCTGCGAGCGTGTGCCAGGCATTAACCAACATTTTTGCCAGGGTAGAGTGGCCAGCAAACTTCCTCACAGATTCAGGAAACAATTTCCTGGCCGGGACTGTGAAAGGTCTGTGGGAAGCTCGTGGGGTAAACCCCTTGGTTGCCATGGGGGAGAAGTTTAATGAAACTTTAAGGGCCCCAGACTTTAACCAACCGTTCCTAGTAACCACAGATGCCTCTGATCGTGGTGTGGGAGCAGTGTTAATGCAAAAAGGACCCGACCAGCAGTTGCAACCGGTCGTGTTTCTCAGCCAAAAACTGTCTGAGAGGGAGAGCCACTGGTCCATTCCCAAAAAGGAATGCTACGCCATTGTGTACGCTCTGGAAAAGCTGCGGCCGTACGTTTGGAAACAACGGTTCCAGCTCCAGACCGACCATGCGGCGCTAAAGTGGCTTCATAGTGTCATTGACACCAACAAGAAACTTCTTCGTTGGAGTTTAGCTCTCCAAAATTTTGATTTTGGAATGTGGAAACCTTCTATTAGTTTTACTGTAACTAGTATGTTTACAGATGCATGTGTTCAACTCTGTTTTTTCCTAGAGCTGCAGGAAGAAATCGCATCACGTGACCTCCGGATCCCGTTCGCGATTTGGGGGGCGTGTTATAAGTGTGAAGGGTGTCTTGCCTGGGTGGCACTATGTTATCTAACACAGTGTGCCTTGCCTGGGTGGGGCTTGTTATCTGAAACAGGTAATGTAGGAGTTTCCCTGCCATGGGGGAGGGAGGAGCCTCGAGCCCATGAAGAAGGGAGGAGCAAAACAGTCAGTTCCATCTTGGCTGGCTTCCAGGGAGGAGGCCAAGGCCAGAGAGCTCCATCTTGGCTGGTCTCCAGGGAGGAGGCCAGGGCCAGGAGAGATCCATCTTGGCTGCACATGAGGCAGGAAGCTTGCCAAGGTAGCTGGCAAGGGTTCTAGACCATCTTTGGCTATAAAGATGGCTCTACCTTTTTCTGATACTTCTACTTAGCTAATGTGAGTATTACAATTTGATTCTTCTAATAAGCCATGCCTTTGGGATGTTCCTTGCTTTTCAGACCAAAGTGGGAAACCCCAAATGTAAAGTGTCTGTATTTCTGTTGTAACCTTTTTCTTTATTAAATTTTCTAGTTATAAAACCGTCTGGTTTATTTCCCTTAGGGTTTTTCTCTGCTTCCAGTCTGGGAAGGGGGAAGGGAAGGGAATAGGAACCAGGGCAGCTAGGGGCCTAGCTGGAGTGTGAAGACTGTGTCTCCTTACTGTCAGGTTAGACGGGGGAGGGAGGAAGCAGTCGGGTTTTCTCTCTTCACAGGGAAGAGAGGAGGTAGGGGGAAGTGCATAGCCCCTGGTATCTGACTTGTCTTCCAGGAAGGAATACAGAGTCAGGGTTAAGGGAAGTCTGCCTTCAGCCAGGGAGGGTGAAGGACAGAAAGCAGCTTCCAGGTATCTAACTTGGAAACCCAGAAAGGGGTACAAGGTTAGGGTCTGGCTCTCAGGTTGAGAGAGACAGGGTTAAGGGAATTCTGCCTTCAGCTGGTCAGGGTGAAGAGAAGCAGTTTTCCGGTTTCTGACTTTAAAACCCAGGGAGGGGGTATAAAGTCAGGGTTAGGGGAAGATCGGGGGCCCCTCCAAGGTTTTGGAAGTATACCCGATTGGTGGCAGCGATTGGTAACCCCAAGAACCCCAACTGGCAAGGTGGAGGTGTCTTGGGGTGGAGGACTTGTTGGTCTGGCATAGAAGAGGCCCAGCCTTTGTACTCAAAGCATAGAGGCTGGGGGTACCCCCTCTTACAATGTGTGAGCTGGCAATTGCAGGAACACGTTGTGCTTTGGCTACTCCTCTCCTCCACTGGTGTGGGGAGCAGGGGATCCATAGGAATTGGCTGGACATCCCCAGCCAATTTCAGCTCATTTGAGGTTATTAGAGTCGTTCAAAGGGATCAGAACAGGGAAGCCCTCTCTGAAGCCCTTCCAACCTTCCCCTTCTCTAATAACACCTCCCTCTTGCTGTCATTCAGGACTGTAACCATTGACTTCTCTGCATACATCCAAGCTGCATCCAAATTGAGGTTAAGTGGTTTATTGGCCTGTGCTAGCCCTCTGTACAGGGATGAATTTCCCCCCATACGTCATGATGAACTAGTAACTGCATGTAGTGAGACATGGGGCATGATATCACCACCAGGGATAAAGAGTGGGTCTACCACCAAAAATGTATCACCTCTCCTGCCCATAAGCAGGTGGTTACTCTCATTCTGACTTTATTGTCTACATTTCCATTGATCATTGGTATGTCAATGATAATTCGCACCTACTGAGCCATGAGCTAAGACACTTGTCTGAGAGGAGGAATAGTGTTAAAGCACTGGCCTACAACTTAGGAGGCTTGTGTTCAACTACTTGCCCATTGTAGCCTTCTTACCTGACCTTGGACAAGTCTTGTAGCCTCTTTGTACCTCACTTCCCCATCTGTAAATGGGGGAAATAGCTCTTCCTTATCTCTTAAGGGAGTTGAGAAGGTAAAATACATTAAGGGTTTTGGGGGTGTGCTGAGATGTTATGTAGTAGTACCTTAGATAGATAAATACATCAGTCCTTGGAGGACTGGGACCTAAATAGGAAAAGTAAAGAGCGGGCAAAAGGGATATAATGTGCAATCAGTTGACATATTTTTCTTCTTTCTGGGACAGAACTCTCAGATGATTGAGACACTCGGACTACAGTAATGGGAGCAATGAAATTACAACCAACAGATTCAGCACCTGTTCTGTGGGTGCAGAATAGGGGGTTGAAATAAAGTTTTTAAAATCAAGTTTTTAAAACAACAGCAGTTCACACATTAAACCAATGACTCAGTGAACTGCATCTTAAAATTTCCCAGCTTTGACAATTCACGGGATGACTTTATGTCCTACTGTTTTCACATCCTTGTTGATATCTTGAATTAGCTGAGCATCTGTTACTTCAGTGAAATCAGATATCTATTTTAATACATTAGTTTTCAGCTCTATGGTCTTGCTCAGATTAGACCTTGTATTAAAAGAAAATATTCCTTTATTCCTATTTCTTCTTCTTCTTCATTATAAAAGGAAATTATTTGTCCTGTTCTCTACTTTTTTCTTATAGTTCAATCAGATTTGCCTACCAGTTGCTTTTATCCAAGTTTCTATTTATCATCTTTGGTATCTTTTATATGAAATAATAATTACATTTGAAAAGAAAATAAATTCTGAAACATAGCTTTACCCTACTCACTGAATAGCTTTCTGTAGATCTCTCTGTGCTTTCTGGTGGGGCATTAATAACATCAACACACCTCAAAGAGAAAGGATTGGTCCTGCTTTGAGCAGGGGGTTGGACTAGATGACCTCCTGGGGTCCTTTCCAATCCTGATATTCTATGATGGTCTTATAGTTTAGGCACCAGCCAGGGCCCCTGGAGATGTGGGTTCAATTTCTGGCTCTATCACAGACTTCTTGTGTATGTTAGTCAAGCAAATATAAGGTATTAAATTGAGAAATGCTTACAAGACAAATAAAGACAAAACACTTCTTAGTACTAAAATTTAACAAACTAGACTTGGTTCAAGGTGAAATCCTTACCACATGTTCCCAGTAATATTGCTGACCCAACTTCTCAGGGATTTGCTACAAAAGTCCAAAGGCTTTTTCTTTTGATATCTTAGATTGGGGTGGGCAAACTATGTCCCGCCGGCCGTATCTGGCCCGCAGGAACATCCTAGCCAACTCCTGAGCTCTGGGCCGGGGAAGCTATCCTCGGCACCTCCCCCACTGTCCCTCTTCTCTGCAGCCTCCGTGCGCCGCACCACCGGTGCTCTGTCCCGCTGTTCCTGGACAGCACTGCAGCGGCATGGCTGGCTCCGGCGGGGCCTAAGCTCCTGCCCCTCTGAGTAGCGAGGTAAGGGGGTGGGGCAGCATCTAGCTCCGGTGCGCTGTGTGGCTGCCAGACGTGTTTGCTCTGAGCAGCATGGTAAGGAGTCCGGGACGTTGGATAAGGGAGCAGGGAGTCCCAGGAGGCAGTCAGGGGACAGGGAGCCTGGGGGATTGGAGAGGGGGGTGGGTCCTGGAGGGTAGTTAGGGTGGGGCGGTCAGGGGACAAAGGGGAGGGGGGTTGGATAGGGGGTGCCATCAGACTGTTTGGGAAGGCACAGCCTTCCCTGACCCAGCCTTCCATACAATTTTGCAACCTCAATATGGCCTTTGGGCCAAAAAGTTTGCCCATGCCTGTCTTAGATGAAAGAAGGTGATGGTTAGGGAGAAAGACCTCTGGATGTTTTTACCTGCACTTTAGTAGCGAATTGTATTTTCCTGAGGGTTACCCCTGGATAAAGTTAATTCTTGCTGTGAGGATGGAGTCATGGCGAGTTGTGGTGGAAGAGGTTCAACACAGTGGTTTGCTAAAATGCAGATTGGTTTGTTCCTGCCCCACTTCCTTGCCAAAGAACGGTCACTTAATAGGTGATGGCCCATCAAGTTAGACGGCACCTGGCTAGAGGCATCAGCTTGTCATTTGTCTTGGAGAAACTGGTTTACCCAGACTTGTCTGGTAAACATATTTCAGATCCAATTTCAACCTAAGTTTATAACTTTAAATATAATGTTCCTACATACAGTTCATCATGATATTATTGGCCAGTGAGTTATTTGCCTGTGAGGTATCTTTTGAAAACTAACATTATTACAAAACATTCCACTGCATGTTAGCGGGGAGAGAACAAACAATATCTGACAGTTGTTAGTCACATTGCTTAATGCATGAGGGGAAGGTGCTCAGATACTGTGGTGATGAGCGTGGAATAAGAACCTATATAGAACAGAATAGGTGACAGAAGGTCATATTCAGTCTGCCCCTTCTATATTGCTGAATGGGCAAAAGATCTTGCTAGATTGGAGAGTGATCTTAATATAGAAAAAGAAGTCCAGGTATGGAATGGAGAACCACTATTTTAGCTCAAGTTGTGTATGTTGTATGCCCTTAAAACCTAATAATAAACCAAAATATTGATCCTTAAAATGTGTTCTTCTGACAGATTACAACATTACAGATCTAGCTTTCTTCTCATAATGTACCAGCACAAGCTGCTCATCCTTCATATTTTATGAAGTGGTAATAATAAACTCCAACTGGCGCACTACAAAAATTCAGCTTGACATAAATGCACAACCTTTGATTCAAATTTGGATGTACATAGTGTCATTAAAGAACCGGAGGTTACAGAGAACTGTTGCCGTAGGCTAAGCTAACAAAGAGGAAATCATTGCATTCTCTTCTCCTGACTTCCCTTGATCCTTTCCCCAGCAGTGGTATTCTCAGAGCCACTCTATAAAGTACAAAAATATCTCCCAGCTAAATCTCCAACAATCTGAACCTGATGAAAAAAACATAAAGCTTGATGTTGATTTAGGACTCAGTCCTGCCTTTGGATATGTGGCGTGCATTGCAGTGTATCTAGGAATGTCACACACTTGTGATTTAAGGGATTGAGAGAGATGCTGCAATAAGCAGAAATGAGGGATTCGGTTAATCCTGAAGACAACAGGCATGTTATGGGCCAGATGGCCTTACTTTGGTCCTAGGATTTCTTATCCTCTTATATGCTCAGAGTTTGTGTCCATACAAAAAGGGCTTTATGGGGAGGAGGAATTAACTTCACCCTGGTTGGACATTATTCATGGTGGTGTCTTTATGGTGGTGAGGTGCCAACTGTCTGTCTCAGAACCTCTACACTCACATTCTCCACTTTTACCACCCAATTCATTCTCTGTCCCTTTTCCCCCTCATCTTATAATATGATGGAGGAACAGACAGAAGGTGGAATGAAAGGAGAAAAACTCCATCGACTCTTACATGGTGGTTGAGGAACCTGAAGCTCTGCACCGTCAGGATCCCCTTTCCTTCAACACCAGCCCTCATCCAGGGGACAAGAGCTGAGACCCATTCTTTATAGCACTGGGATCTCCTACTCTCATTGCCTTCCCCAAGCCTAGTGAGAAATGAGCTGCCATGTGCACCCCAAAGGAATGGGAACCCTGCACCACCTGTTCTGGGGACTTGATCCAATGCCCACTGAAGTCAATGGAAAGACTCCTGTTGACTCCAAAATACCCCAAGGATGTGGATCTGGAGGAAAGGTCTTGTGTTTAAGGTACTAGGATGGAACTCAGTAGATTTGGGATCACTTTGCAACTTGTCTTTTGTGACCTTGGCCAAGTTGCTTTATATCTCTTTGGACCTCAACTCTCTCTCTGTAACTGGGATAATACTGACCTAATTTGCAATGGTGGTGTGAGGATAAATCCATAAAATCCTGGGAGATGTTCAGATACCACAGGGATGGGGGGTTACATAAGTATTGAGCTAGATGAAAGCTCTCAAGCTGTCAACAAGTGTCCTTAGGTAAATTTACAAGCTTTTGCAAATCTGACTTGCAGTGACGTAAGCAAAAGGAGAATCATGCCCCTACATCTGCCAATTAAGCTTTTATTTTAATTGAGCCCTGAGTTTTGTGATTGTGTGAAAAAAACGTATCTTTGATCATTCAGATTTGCACAAAATAAGTATATCTGGAATAACTGCAAAT
The DNA here is from genome assembly GCA_032164245.1 of Sternotherus odoratus. Classification (NCBI taxonomy): domain Eukaryota; kingdom Metazoa; phylum Chordata; order Testudines; family Kinosternidae; genus Sternotherus; species Sternotherus odoratus. The sequence goes on along the minus strand of JAVMKO010000001.1, from coordinate 277,479,409 downwards.
CTGAGAAAGCAGGCATTTTACTCATGTAATAATTTGGGAGCTACTGTATTTCCCACTTGAAATAACCAGAACAGGGAATAATTCAATTGGTTTTTGAGCTGCCTGGATCGTTATCTATGAAGAATTCAAACCATGTTTCTCAAGCCATGTTTCTGTGATGTCTGAAATTGAGCTAGAATCATAGAATATCAGGGTTGGAAGAGACCTCAGGAGGTCATCTAGTCCAACCCCCTGCTCAAAGCAGGACCAACACCACCTAAATCACCCCAGCCAGCTGTCTTTTATCTTTTGAAGTCCAAACAAAGTGTTTTGTATTGTTTCTGATGGTGGCTGAACATAGCAGGATATCAATAGGATATCATTTTCAATTTTTTTTTCAATTTCAATAATTACTGTCAGCCAAGAAGTAAACCTGTATATCGCTAAGAAAAGAAATCGGGCTGTATGTCAGTGTCTATGAAAGAAGTTGATAAAATGTTTTTAATGGTAGACTTGGTATATTCAGCCTGAAGTTCGGTGTAAGATCTTGAATCAGAGCAAACAACTAGTGAAAGACCAACATAACTGTCCATTGATGTGCGGGAGTGAATTTGCTACACTCCCATCATAAATTCCTGTAACCCTATTGTCACAGGTTTGTGCTTGTTTTATATGTTCAAGTAAATGTATCTCCCACAAAAGATAGATCTTCAGATGCAGTAAATGTTTTTACCCTCCTAGAACATACCAGTGGTCTGCAGTGTGGTTTCCTTGGAACCATTTTAAACAATGTCATGTTCATGACAATAGAGATATGGCATGGCATGGTGCAGACACAGCTCAGGGCTGGTCTTCACTGGGGGGAGGGGGGGCGGGATCGACTGAAGATACGCAACTTCAGCTCCGTTATAACGGTGTATCCTCAGCCGACTTACCTGCCATCCTGCCTGACTGCTGACTGGGCCATTGACTGTCTGATTGGCAGTGCCGCGCAGCGGGGCTGACAGGCTCCCTGCTAGCCTCCTCACTGTATGGCTCCCAGGATGCAGCCAGCATGTCTCCGCCTCCAGTTCCTACATGTAGGGGCATGCTGCCCCCGCTCCAAGTGCCACTCCTGTAGTTCCCATTGGCCAGGAACCACAGCCAATGGGAGCTGCGGGAGGCAGTGCCTGCAGATGGAGCAGTGTGCAGAGCTGCCTGGCAGTGCCTCCATGTAGGTACCGGAGTGGGGACATGCTGCTGCCTTTGGGAGCTTCTTGAGGTAGGCGCCGCTGGAGCCTGCACCCCTGAGCACTCTCCTGCCATGTGCCACAACCCCCGCCTCCCACCTTCTGAACCCCTTGTTCCCAGGCCTGAGCACCCTCCTTCACCCCAAACCTCTCATCGCCTGCCCCACCAGAGCCCTCAACCCCCGTGCCCCAACCCCCAGCTGAAGGCCTCACTCCCCACCCTTCACACCCCAACCCCCTGCCCCAGGTCTAATCCCCTTCACATCCTCTGAACCCCTTGGTTCCAGCCCAAACCCCCATCCTGCACCACTAACCACTCATCCCCAGTCCCACTCCAGGGTCTGCACACCCAACCAGAGCCCTCACATCCCCTATTTAACTCTCCCTTAACCCAGACCCCTGTCCCAGCCCAGAGCCCCCTTCTGAACCCCTCATCCCCAGCTTGGAGTCCTCTCCTGCACCCCAAATCTCTCATCCTCAGCCAAACATCAGACCCTGCACCCCCAGGCCGAGCCCTCACCTCCCTGCACCCCAATCTGCTGTCTCAGCCCAGAGTCCCCCCCCCACACCCTGAACCCCTCATTTCTGGCCTCACCCCAGAACCCGCACCCCCAGCCCAGAGCCCGTATCTCCTCCTCCACTCCAACCCCCTGATCCAGCCTGGTGAAAATGAGTGAGTGAGGGTAGGGAGATAGAGAGACAGAGGAGGGGGGATGGAATGAGCAGGGGCGGGGCCTCAGAGAAGGGGAGGGACATGGGTGGAGCCTCAGAGGAGGGGAAGGGCATGGGCAGGGCAATGGTGTTTGGTTTATGTGTGAGTCGAAAGTTGGCTTTCAGCCCTGTAACAAGGGGCTGTACCCCCCCCAAAGGGAAGTACCTACTGGGCCTCCATTGGGCCACCAAGAGACCTGCACTGTCAGCAGGAGGGAAGGGGAAGAGGATGTAACTTCCCAGTTACCCTGGCACCCCTCCTTTCTCAGCCAATGGGAGGAAATAATCAGCAGCCAATCAGAGGGCAGAAGACAACCCGGAAGACAGCAAGCAGTCTCTGCCCTGGGCAGTGCCCTGGATGCCCGAGAACTCAGCAAGGAGGCTGTGGATACCTGGCTGTCCTGGCACTGGACAGAGATGAACGGAGAGGGGAGGGGAGGGGAGAGAGGTCTCCCTGCAGCCAGCCCACACAGCACATCCAGGCCCAGCAACAGGCCCATCTGTGACCTCAGGCTGCAGAAGAGCCTCAGGAAGGGATAATCCGCTCCTCCTGCCCCCAGTCTGTCTGAGGCTCCAACCCTGGTTCTGACACTTGACCCATGGCTTTGAACTCTGGCCCTGGCCCTGGCCACCAGGCCTGACCACCCAAGCCCCAGTCATGACAACTACACTGAAGATCCACCTGCCACTGGTTAAATTAATCCCTGATAATTTCTGTTTGTTTGATTCCCTTTACAAGGGCTTTCCACAAATCACATTCCCATGTATGTTGTGAAGGGGAAAAGACTATGTAAGTGTTCGTTGGGTGCTGACTAGCTCTGTAGTCACGGAAACAATGTGGCGCCAGTCGGTCTAGTGTGTTATAGGAATCTTTAGCCATTGAACACTAAGAAAAAATTAGGAGAAAATACCAAACGAAACATTAACAACAAAACTTGTTTGTTTTCCTCATAGCGAAGACAAACTCTTCACTGGAAGAGAGCCGACCAGTCACCTCATATGTGATCACTGAGTGCACTCAGCCACTTCCTGCTCTGTTGGGAGACCAAAATTAGCTTCACTTGTCAGATCTTTTCTCCATGTTTGGTAGCTAAAGCACTCTAGAGTGCATGAGCGCCTTTATTCAGTCCAAGGAATGAATTTAGCCCCATGCTGCTAGCTCCGTGTGGTGCACTGTACAGATCTCCACCATGTCAGTTTGTCAAGAACAGCAACGCATCTCAGAGAGTCATCTCCTCAGCTGTCCAGATGGATTTCCATGGAGTCAAACATAACTGCTTACTAACCCTGTGGCATGCACAGAATGGTATGTAATGCCATCCAAATGAGTGAGTAGGTGCTATAAAATTATGTGGTGTTTGTTTCTTTTCTCAGGTCTCTAGCATTTCATTTTGTCTTCTTTTCAGTCCCTATCTGATTTTTCTCTCACCAATTTCAATGTATTACATTTGCGTATGTTTGTTCTTTCTGAGTGTTCACTTTTTTCATAATCTCCCCCCTCCTCCCCCCACAGCCCTGTTCACATTTCTTTACTATTTATTCTTCTGATCTTGTCCTTGCTGCTTTCCTCCAGATTTCTGGTCCCATCCCCCTCTTTTAATTATTGTGTTGCCTTTGCCATCTGGACTGCTGCTGCTTTTTAATTTTCCTACATCATTCACACTCTCTTTCATCCTGTTTCAGCCTTTCCGTGAACTATGGATTCAAACCGTGTGTTGATCACTGAGTTCCTTGGCTGGTATCATTTAAGGGGGCAAAATTAATTGGAAACATTGCCGTTTGTTTCAACAGTTCCAAGTTTTGATCATGGGGATAAAAATCAAGCTGATTCAATGCTAAAGAAACCTTCTTCTCCACACACACCCTATGTCTGTGGACCTTGATTGAGCAAAACTAACCTTTCATGTTGGGCCTGAGTGATTTTCCCATGTTAAGGCTGCTTTGTGCTGCACAATTGCTTTGTAACCATCACTCCCTTTGGTCATCAGCATAGGGGCATGGGTGGCGTGTCCCTGAATCCCATAACAGTCTCTCAGGGCTGTTGGCTTAAGTAAGAGCAACCTTCAGATGCAGAGTTTCAGATCTCTGGCAGCTATGTTATCTCTGGGTTGATTCTCCAGTTACTCTGCACCTTTATAGTCATTTATGCCTGTGCAAAGTATATATATAAGAATACTTTTTGGAGTTGGTGGAATTTTTTACAGTGCAAGGTGCAGAGGATTGATATCAGTCCTCTGGTAGGTGCTCACAAGCACACTACTGGACCTCCTTTTTTTCTGAACCTGAAATAAGTTCTCACTTGCTCATATATCGCTGTGATATATGAAAACTGTTAAAATAGTAACCTAGCATTTTACATTCTCAGTTTTCCTGGTCCTGCTTTCAGCCTAGGAGGGCTCTGTAGAGAAGCATATGATTTGAGTCTAGCAGCAGTCAGTCTGCAAAAAGTCAGCCAACAGCAAGGTGGGGTGAGTTGTGTATTTCTCTCTTAGGGAGCTACTTGCTTTGTCTCTCTCTGGTTTTGGTTCTTGTGTATTCAGTTCTGGATGTTAAGAAATAAAGCAGTGTGACATTGCACCCTTCCAGAAAAAGTGTTATATAATTTCTCTATTTGCATGCTGCCAACATAACTATCACCATCCTCGGGGCTATGTCATGAACAACTCCTTATGCTTCAATACTTTTGTTAGTCTTTAAGGTGCCACAGGGCTCTTTGTCACTTCTGCAACTCCTTAGGTGTGTACCAAAGATTCTTTCTCTCCTGAAGCCCCATGCTCAGGGCCCAATTACTCCTGCAGTCTTTGCATTGTCCTGAACTCAGACTGCTCGTCATTAGTATTCCTGTGAGCGCTAGCCACACCAAAATATGTGAGAAGGAGGCAGGGCCATGAATCTACCCACTGTACTGGCTATTGGAGCTGGCCGGCCATAGAGCGGGACTGTGCTACCTTTAGAATAGGGTCTTTCTGAGGCCCAACAAAGTTTCTGAAGCACATGCTGGGCTGTACACTGCCCTAACAGCAGACCAGTGCCTAGTAAACATGACTGAGCCCAGAGTAATCAGTTTGCTGTGTCTGCTATTCTGATGGAACCCAAAGGAGTTAGATACCAAATACCAACAACATTCAGTGGGAGTTGGGAACTCCCTTAGGCTGTCCGAAAAGTCCCAACTTTAGGCCCCTCTCCTGAAAGCCTCACTCAGTCATTAATGGGACAATTTACCTGAGCAAAGGTTGGATGATCAGCCACCTAATTTGGAAGTTTATAATGCTAAACAACATCTCCTGATTGTAATGTTAAGTTATGGTGCTTGTAGCGGACCCGGATGGGTCCGCTACGAAAAGGAGAACCCACCCGCCGACGAGGGGGACCGGACGACGGAGCCGCCGCGACCACGCCCCCCCCGCCCCGGAAGTACACCCGGCAACCCGGATGTACAAAGGGCGGGGCCGGTCACCGGGAGGGGGAGAGAGGCGGACGGAGGGCTCGCCCGGGAAAGACTGGCTGCCCCCCTGGAGCGTGGGAGACCAGAGCAGGGGCGCGGAAGCGGAGACCAGGCTCGAGCATCCCAGCCACCGCACACCGGAAGGCCGGGAGCGACGACCCCAGAACCCCGGAGACCGAACCTCCTGCAGCAGGGGACGCAGGGACCCCGACCCCGATGGTCGTGGACCCCGAGGCCGCTGGAAGCGACCTAACCGGACCCGCTGCAACAGACCCCGTGACCCCAGATGACTGTCCAGGAGTTCCAGCAGCCACCTACCCGGAGGAGCTGGGCATGGACTGGGCCCCCGAGGGCCAGGGACCCTGAGGACAGCCGCCGGAGGGGTGAGTGAAAGGGGGCTTGTTACCACTGGGGCTGCTGGGACAGAACAAACCCAGACTCAGCCCAGCCTAGGGAAAGACTGTGTACCTGCTGGCTGCTGGGACAGAACAAACCCAGACCAAGTCCAGCCTAGAGAAAGACTCTAGTAGACGCTAGTAGACTCCCTCATCATTCTAGTAGCTCTTTTCTGTACCTGTTCCAATTTAAATTAATCTTTCTTGAGCATGGATGACCAAAATTGTATATAGAATTCCATATAAGATCTTACCAATACCTTGTACAATGGTATTTTTACTCTACTCCGCTCTGTTAAGGCCTCAAGTGGAATATTGTGTTCAGTTCTGGGTTCCACATTTCAGGAAAGATGTGGACAAATTGGAGAAAGTCCAGAGGAGCTCAACAAAAACGATTAAAGGTCTAGAAAACATGACCTATGAGGAAAGATTGAAAAAGACTAGGTTTGTTTATTGTGGAGAACAGAAGACTGAGGGGGGGTCATGATAACAGTTTTCAAGTACATGAAAGGAAATTACTAAGAGGAGGGTGAAAAATGGTTATTTTAACCTATGAGGATAGGACAAGAAGCAATGGTCTCAAGTTGCATCAAGGGAGGGACATTAGGAAAAACTTCCAAACTGCCAGTGGGGCTAAGCACTAGAACAAATTGCCTAGAGAGATTCTCGAATCTTCATCACTGGAGGTTTTTAAGAACAGGTTAGACAAACACCTATTGCGAATGGTCTAGTTATTACTTAGTCCTGCCTTAAGTGCAGGGGACTGGACTAGATGACCTATAGAGCTCCCTTCCAGTCCTACACATCTATGATTCTCTGATTCTCTCTTTCTCTTTACTGCAAACGTCTCGTTTAATACATCCTAGGATTGCATGTGCCCTTTTCACAATCATATCATATTGGTGGCTCATAGTCATCCTGTGATAATCCCACACACCCAGGTCTCTCTCCTCCTCAATTGCTTCCAACTGAAAAGCCCCCAGCTTATAGCAGAAATTCTTATTATTAGATCCTAAGTTCATAACCTTGCACTTTGTATTATTGAATTTCATCCCATTTCTGTCACTCCAGTCTTCAAGGTCATCCAGATCTTCCTTTATAATGTTCTGATCCCCTTCTGTATTGACAGTGGCTTCTAGCTTTGCAACATCAACACATTTAATGAGCACACTCCTACTTTTTGTGTCAGGGTCATTAATACAAATATTGAATAAGATTGGTCCAAAGACCTGGAACTCCATTCACAACCTCTCTCCAGTCCAATAATTCACCTTTCAGCACAACCGGTTGCCTTCTTCCTTGTAGCCAATTTCTTAACCACCTTATAATGCTTGTACTGATCTCCATCTTCCCTAATTTAACTAATAATTTCCCATGTTGTACTATGTCAAATGCTTTACTAAAGTCCAAATATATTAGATCTACTGCACGTCTCATCTAAAAAAACACAATTATTTTCTCAAAGAAGGAATCAAGCATGATCTACCTTAGGTGAACTCATGTTGCATTACAGCCCCTCTATCGTTTATCTCTATGAATTCAATTATTCTTTCTTTCACAACTTGCTCCCAAACCCTGCATACTACTGAGGTCAAACTAACAGGTCCCTAATTGCTTGTAGATCCGTAGCAGTTAAGTAGCAGTTCTCCAACTCATTCTGCTGTGTAAGTCAAAGGGCCCAGATCCCCGGATGACTCAGCAACCATCCTTACTCCTTGTATAGGTCTGAATAATATGAATACCCCTGAACCCACTACTAGACACCAGCAAAGAGTGGTTGGGCACTGGCTGCACCTTTACTGAGTAGACATGCCTCTTGGATACACGAATGACTGCTGAGCATGCTAGCCAGCCCCTCCTTAATCTCCAGGAGGGCTAGCAACAGCATATTGTTTGGAGTTTACATTGTTGCTTGAGGGGTAGAAGTGGATCCCTGTACTGTCTTTCTATCTTCCTTGCCAAACAGCCTTTCATGGCCTGTCAGAATGTAGGCCTAAAATGGAAATATGAAAGTGCTATGTCTAGTTGAAGTTATCACTGCAAAGAAAGCAGCTTTTCATAGACAGCTCCTTTAATTATATAACATAGGTCAATAAACTGTTTAGCCAGGAGGTGCTGAATTGTCATAAAATGACTCAGATAGCTGGCAGACAAGGGTGTCTGTGCTACCAGTTTTATTAACAGTGTAGGTGTTTGTTTTCTCACCCTTTTCCTTCCAGGTTAGTAAATTCTCATAAAGGGCCATTTACACCTTCTATGATCTGCGTTATCCAAAGCTATAAACTTTACAAATGAATGGGAGAAACTTTGACTGCTTAGCTTTTTCCTGGCTTGCTGTTTCATCTATCTTATTTATTCGCTAGCTTTCAAAAAGTCAATGAAGCATTGCGGTTTCATGAGCAATATTAACATATTCAAATCACTCCCTGCGACTGAAATTCACAATTTTGGGTGGAAGATCACTTTGCAAGATCAGCCCCTGGACCTTATTCTCCATGCCCTGCACCATGTAGAATTATTTACACCAGCGAAAAGAGGCTGTGACAGACTATGAAATAAGAGCAGTAGTCTTTTTACACCCCCCTCCTCTGCCCACATGTAAATGACTATACAAGTACAGTGCAACGGAGAATCAGCCCCACTGTCTTTTCACCTCCCAAGGACTCCCACTTTTGATTACAGTTGAAATTTTTCACAAACAATTTTTTTGTCTCAAAATGCAGATTTGGCCACCCTGAACCATTTTGTGAATTCATGTTGATTTCACCAAATAGTTGTTTCGCCAAAAAAACAAAGCAAAAGAAAAAACCCTAAAAAAAAATCTGAAAGAAATCAAAATGTATTTTGGCATTTTTGAAATAAAATGTTTCATTTTTGGGATTCAAAATGCTTTTTGTTTCCAAATTTATTTAATTTTTATCAAAAATGGTTAAAACTAAAACATTTTGACTATGGAAAATAAGTATTTTGTCTAACTCAAATGATTTTTTTCACTGTTCGATTTCCCAGAAATTTCATTTTGGGTTCAACTCAGTATGATTTTTTCTTTCCAGATTTTTTGTATTTGCCAGTGACCAGAAAAATCCATAATTCTACTAGTGATGTCTTCTACTGACACCTGTAATCTCTCATGATAAGTTTGTTCTACATCACTTTTGGGTTTTAAAAAGCCATGAGTCCCCAAAACAAACAAACTTTTTTTTATATGATGAATGTGAGATGTTCCATTTCTCTCAGTCTAAACACTGTTGTCACTCTATCCTGGAAGATCGCAACGGAGCCTCAGCAAACTTTATTGAAATAACTGCAGCAGACTGGCTATAACAAGAGCACTCAACAGTGTGTGAAGACATTTAACATTTCATATTGCAGACTTAGTTTGTGGTTTTACTATAAAGTTAGCTCAAATTTTACAAGTTGGGTCTGTAGGAGGCCTATATCTATGTCCCCAGTGTCTGTCATTAACTACTGCTATCTCTTGTCTACGTTTCTGTAAATACACATTTATGTTTGTCATATCAAAAGGATCCCAAAGAAGGTCCTACAAGGTCCTAAGATCCTGATTCGTCAAGGTACTTGATCACAGGCCTGACTGTAATCATGTGAAATGCTCTGCTGAAGTCAGTGCGGCTTCTCATGTACTTAAAGTTAGAGCATGTCTTCACTACCACTTTAAATCGATGTTAACGACGTTAGGTCGAAGTAAACGTGTACCTGTCTTCACATACATGCCCTTAACGTCGATGTAAAGGGCCCTAAAGATCGATCTTGGAACTCCAGCCTAACCAGAGACATAAGGCTAATCTCGACATTCCAAGCTCGACCGTGGGCTAGTGAAGACGGAACCCGACATTAATAGCCTCCAGAGGCTGTCCCACAATGCTCCATTCTGACCGCTCTGGACTGCCTCACTACTGCTCCACTGTGACCGCTCTGCACTGCACTCTGAACTCGCTGCTCTGGCCAGGTAGATAAGACCCGGGAACATTTGAATGCCATTTCCTGTTTGGTCAGCGTGGCCAGCTCACCTGAACTGCTCAGTCGCCATTCAGAGCTATCAGCAGCACTAGCCGCCATGCAGAGCTCAGCATCACAAGACTCCATGCAGAGCTCATCTACCCTGGAGACCAGCCAGAGGAGAAGAGCTCCAGCATGGTCCACTCGTGAGGTGCTGGATCTCATCGCTATCTGGGGAGAGGAATCCGTGATGTTGGAACTACGAAACAACAAACGGAATGCCAACACCTATGGAAGGGTCTCCAAGGCTATGCTAGAAAGGGGCCACAACAGGGACACCACACAGTGCCGCGTGAAAATTAAGGAGCTGCGGCAATCGTTCCAGAAAGCCAAGGAGGCAAACGGACGATCAGGGGGCGCGCCACGGACATGCAGGTTCTACAATGAACTAAATGCGATAATGGGGGGCGCCCCCACCACCATCGCGCCGGTGTGCGTGGACTCCACCGATGGGATAATCGTCAGGGAGGAGACTGATTCCGAGGAGGACGAGCATGAAGAGGAAAATCTCACGGAGCAGCAGGAGCCCAGCGGAGAACCTGTGTACCCAGAGAGCCAGGAGCTGTTTGTCACCCTGGAGCCAGTACCCTCCCAAGCCTCCCAGGGGGGTAAGTGTTTCTTTTTTAAGTGATTACATGACGCGTGATTTTGTAAAGGAAGCATTTATTAATGAGTAACTTGCCCTAAGGACTTAGCGTGCTTTCATTGCTGGTCAATTTCTACTCAAAGAGTTTGTCAATATACTCCGGGATTGACCAGAAGTCCTCCGCGGACATTTCAAGGAAGCTATCCAGGAGGTAACGATGAATCCAGCGCAGCAGATTTCTGGGGAGAGCCGCCTTATGTGGTCCCCCGTGATAGGACACCAACCCACGCCACGAAAGTAGTAAGTTGTCTGGTATCATTGAGCAGGCTAGCATTGCGGCGTATGGACCAGGACTTTGCATGGACTCAAGGAGCATGCGCTCCCTATCTCTCCGAGAAATTCTCAGCAAAGTGATGTCATTCAGGGTTGCCTGTTTGAGATACGGACTGCAATTAGTAGGGAGATAAAGATTCCCAGCTGCAAAGTACTCTTTTCTGCTGAGGACCGACCAACCGCCCCTCCCCCCCACGAACGCTGACCGCCCCCCCCCCCCAGCCCATAGCGGTAGCTAGCAGGGAATCTGAGCAGTCTGCACGCGGTTTCTTCCGCTTCAGATCCAACGCGCTACCCAACCCCCCCCCCCAGCCCGTAGCGGTAGCTAGCAGGGAATCTGAGCAGTCTGCATGCGGTTTCTTCTGCTTCAGATCCAACGCGCTACCCAACCCCCCCCCCCCAGCCCGTAGCGGTAGCTAGCAGGGAATCTGAGCAGTCTGCATGCGGTTTCTTCCGCTTCAGATCCAACGTGCACCCAACCCCCTCCCCCCCCCCCGCAGCCCGTAGCGGTAGCTAGCAGGGAATCTGAGCAGTCTGCACGCGGTCTGAAGAGCCCCCAAAAGACCTTAGCCCTCAGCGAGAGATTTTTTGGCATTTGCTTTGCAGTTTGCGGTTTCAGTGGGAGCCAGCCACGCAGTGGGGGGAAGGGGGCGGGGTTGCTCTACAGTATGCAAGCGCCACTTTTAACTTACCATGGCCGGCTGCACGGTGATTTCAGAAGCCATCTTGGACTGAGGCACGCATATGTGTCTGAGATGCTCTGACTTTTCTGTGAGCTTCTCAGTCACTTTTAGGTGTAGAACATGACCTTGTACAGAAATCATATCAGGCCTCTGAATACTGAGGTTGCAAATGGCATAGTACTCCCATTGTGTACCGTCCGAGACTGCATCTGCCTCCTAACCTTGAATGTATCTGTCTCATAACTTTCAAACTTTCTTTTCCCACACTCGCCCACAGATGAACAAGTATCTCAGAATACCCCGGCCTCCTCCTCCCGCCGTGCACCGCAGAAAAGAAAGTGTAAAAAGAAAACGCGAACGCGCGATGAGATGTTCACTGAACTCGTGGAGAACTCGCGCGCTGAGGCAGCCCGCCAGACGGACTGGAGGGAAAGAATGATACAGGCAAGGGATCGAGAGAGAGAGGAAAGGAATCGAGAGAGAGAGGAAAGGAATCGAGAGAGAGAGGAAAGGAATCGAGAGAGGCAGGAATGGAGAGCCGCTGCAGAAAAGAAGGAACAGCGTGAGGAAAGACGCATGGATGCTTTCCTCCGCATAATGGAGGACCAGAGCGACATGCTGCGATCTCTGGTGGAGCTGCAGCATGCCCAAAGACCACCTCTGCAGCCCCTGTGTAACCACCTACCCCCCTCCCCAACTCCCATAGATTCCCCACCCAGACGCGGGGTGAGAACACGGGGGGGCTAGCTCCGTGGGCCGCTCCACTCTACCCCACAAGCCAGCAGAAGCAGCAGCAGCAGCAGGCTGACGTTCTCGGAAAACTTTTAAAAGCTGCTGTGTCTTGCCCACCCCTCCTCTTCCCCCTTCCCCCCTCCTTTGCCCGCTCCTCCCCCACTGCGACTGCCGGTTTCCCTCCAGGATACCAGGACAGTGATCCCCTGTATTTGTATTTCCGATTAACCAATAAAGGAACCATGATTTTTCAAACAGTGATTTTATTTCCTCTGCAAGCATGGGGATGGGGGAGGGAAAGTATGGGGAGGGGGGAGGGAAAGAGGGTTCAAGGGCAGCAGGCTTAGAGCACAGCAAGGGAGCAGATTCTCAAACGCCATCTCGGGCACTCATAAAACTGTCTTTCAAGGCGTCCCTGAGGCGCAGGGCCTCACGGTGTGCTCTTCGACTTTCCCTGCTGTGTGGCTGCTCATAAGTAGCAGAAAGTAAATTTGCCTCTGCCTCCCAGCCCGCCATAAACATTTCCCCCTTGCTCTCACAGATATTGTGGAGCACAGAGCAAGCAGCTATAACAATGGGGATATTTCTCTCGCGGATGTCTGAGCGAATCAGTAAGGAACGCCATCTCCCCTTCAAGCAGCCAAATGCACACTCCACGGCCATTCTGCACTTGCTCAGCCTGTAGTTGAACAGCTCCTGACCCCTGTCCAGGGCTCCTGTGTAGGGCTTCATAAGCCAGGGCATTAGGGGGTAGGCTGGGTCCCCAATGATCACGATCGGCATTTCGACCCCCCCCCCCACGGAAATTTTCTGGTCGGGGAAGAAAGTGCCTTGCTGCAGCTGTCTAAAAACCCTAGAGTTCCTGAACACTCGAGCGTCATGAAGCTTTCCCGGCCACCCCACGTAGAGGTCGGTGAAACGTCCCTTGTGGTCAACCACTGCTTGCATGACCATTGAGTAATATCCCTTCCGGTTTCTGTACTCGGCGGCCTCGTGGTCCGGTGCCAGGATAGGGATATGAGTCCCATCTATAGCCCCACCACAGTTAGGGAATCCCATGGCGGCAAAGCCATCTATTGTGGCTTGCAGGTTTCCGAGGTTTATAACCCGGTGTAGCAGCCGCTCGACGATTGCCCTGCTTACTTGCATCACAGCAAAGCCCACTGTAGACCTACCCACCCCAAACTGATTCGCCACTGACCGGTAGCTGTCTGGCGTTGCAAGCTTCCAGAGGGCTATCGCCACTCGCTTCTCCACTGTAAGGGCCGCTCTCATTTTGGTATTCCTGCGCCGGAGGGCCGGGGACAGCAAGTCACAAAGTTCCATGAAGGTGCCCTTTCGCATGCGGAAGTTTCTGAGCCACTGGGAGTCATCCCAGACCTGCAGCACTATGCGGTCCCACCAGTCCGTGCTTGTTTCCCTGGCCCAGAATCGGCGTTCGATGGCATGAGCCTGCCCCATTGCCACCATTTTTGACAGATTGTCAGTCGCCCTACTTGCAAAAACGGCAGTGTCCATGTCGTCCCCGCTGTGCACGTCAGTGTCCCTGTCATCCCCGCTGTGCACGTCAGTGTCCCTGTCGTCCCCGCTGTCCTCGTCCATCTCCTCCTCACTGTCGTCGGGTTCCGGAAAGCGCAGTTCTCCCCGGATCGCATTCCTCCTCTGCAGACGGTGCAGCAGGAACTCAGCAACCGTGATCGAGCTCCTCACAACAGCCATTACTGCAGCCGTGGTGTCAGCGGGCTCCATGCTTGCAATGCTATGGCGTTAGCACGGCGGAGAAAGGGCGCGAATTATGGGATGCCTACCTACAGTGCACCGCTCGGAATGGGGGTGGGCGGCGCGGAAAAAGGGCGCGAAATTTGGAAATGCCTACCCATAGTGCAGCACTCGAAATGGTGCCTGCTGGGGGATCAGGGAACTGTGGGATAGGTACCCAGAGTGCAACGCTCGTCATGTCGACGCTTGCAAAAGTTTTGCGGACAGACACTGTCGACTTACTGTGCTTAGTTGTGCCTAGTGAAGACACACAACATCGACTGTATACCGTCGCGTTCACAACATCGAAATAAAGGAAATCGAACTACTGCTGTAGTGAAGACATACCCTTAGGCCCATGTTTAAATATTTTGTTGAACTAGGTCCTGAGTGCTTTCTGTCAGCTTCTGAGTGCCCTCAGCTCCTATTAGTTTAGAAGTACCTCATATAAGAAGCAAAATATGTTATTCTACATAATATAAGTACACATCAATATTGTTAAAATAATAAGCAATATACAGGGTGCAAGTTGCAGGCCTAATTCCCAGACTTCAAAAGCTTGAGTGGCTTCCTTAGAAGGATAGGATAGAATCTGGCTTAAAAATGTGGTGCTAATAGAGAGCAATTAGACAGTAACAAAGCAAACACTGGAGAGTGAGAGCAATCACACAATCTTTCAGTTTGGTCCATGACTTGGGAATTAATACAGAAGTTTGAGGCTGCTCTGAAGTTACACGAACCTACGCCCATCACAGGACCACCCTTTGCCCAGGGCCTCCATTTGAAAGGGTCTCCAGCCAAATGGCATGGTGGCCTGGCATGCAGAGTCTCAGCACCATTCATTGAAATTTGCCCAGCGGCCCATTCAGCATGAAGGGGCTGGGGGATGGCCCCACACACCAGATCACACCTGAAGTGTGGTGCCAGATTCGACCCTGTGGGACAGGACCCAAGTCACTGCAGTGTGAGTGCAATGCAGGCTCAATCTCCAACTCTCCTTCTCCCCACATAACCTCCCCTTAGTGGTAATTTTTTTTGAAAGGCGGAGAGCCCCAGTTTCAGATTTTGCCCTGGTCAATCCCACAGCCTTCCAATCCCCCTCTTCCTTCCTTCTAACTTCAAGCTCACAGTCTTTACTTACTCTCAAGGGTGCTTTGCAGGAAACCATCGCCCTTCAGGAAAGCACTTAAGTATGTGCTTAAAATTGAGCATGCACTTAACCTTTTTTCCTGAACTGGGGGCTAGCTCTGATGCTGTGAATAGGGCCCTACAAAATTCACGGCCATGAAAAACGCGTCACAGACTGTGAAATCTGATCCCCGTCCCCTCGTGAAATCTGGTCTTTTTGTGTGCTTTTGCCCTATACTATACAGATTTCATGGGGGAGACCAGCATTTCTCAAATTGGGGGGTCTGACCCCAAAGGGAATTTCAGAGGGGTCTCAAGGTTATTTTAGGGGGGTCATGGTATTGCCATCCTTCTTCTGTGCTGCATTCAGAGCTGGGCAGCCCATTCAGTGAGGCACCCAGCTGTGAAAGCAGCACCCAGCCAGCAGCAGCACAGAAATAAGGATGGCAATACCTTACCATGCCACCCTTACTTCTATGCTGCTGCCTTCAGAGCTGGGCGGCCAGAGAGTGGCGGCTGCTGAATGAGGGACCAGCTCTTCTGGCAGCAGTGCAGAAGTAAGGGTGGCAATACCAGACCATGCCATCCTTACTTCTATGCTACTGCTGGCAGCGGCTTTGCCTTCAGAGCTGGGCTCCCAGCCCACAGCTGCTGCTCTCCAGCTGCCCAGCTCTGAAGACAGCACCGCCGCCAGCAGCAGCACAGAAGTAAGGGTAGCAGTACTGCAGCTGCTCTACAATAACCTTACAACACTGCCCCCTCCAAACTAATTTTTGGGTCAGGACCCCCTACAATTACAACACTGGGAAATTTCAGATTTAACTAGCTGAAATCATGAACTTTATGCATTTTAAAATCCTATAGCCATGAAATTGATGAAAAAGGACCATGAATTTGTTAGGGCCCTGCCTAAGAATAAAGGGTCTGATCCAAAGGCTATTGAAGTCAATGGACATCTTTCCATGGACTTCGGTTGTTTTGGGATCAAGTCCTAGAAGAAGAACTGGTAAATCTACCTTTGCTCTCTGGGTGTTCTTGGAATGGTGATGTTAACCCCAGATTAACTCAGATTATCCACCAGGGAAAATGTTTTCTGAGAGCAGTCAATCAGTACAACTTTTTGAATGAAGCTTGTCATTGTATCCAACCCCCCCCAGTGACCTCTACTTTCCCATTGCCTTTGTGTGATTTATATTAGGTGTTTTGTTATGTGCGTGCTTGTTTGCTGCAGTGTTTGTTTGTTTGCTAGTCATCCCCCCCAAGAGCTTTATGAAAGGCAGATGCTGCACCTCATGAGGCTATCATGCTGAACAACTTTTTTCAACAAATAAATGTATGTAAGTCAGAACAATGCATGTCTCTTAGGGAAGGCATTTCATAAGAGGGTTTTTTTTTTTTGGCTCAAGTTATGTGTCTTGACAGAACTGCAGCTGGTCAGAAGCTTGTCCGGATGTTAGATGGAGCACAGTGTTTTACTCCACCTAAACTGGAACTTAATACTGAGCAAGACTTTTATACCACATTCCTTACCACAGTAGCTGCGTCACTATTATTTTTATTATATCCATTTTACAGATGGGGAACCCGAGGTACAGACAGGCTAATACAGCTATAGTATCCAGTAACTCATAATCCTTTTCATGAATTTATTCTTACAACACCCCAGAGAGGTAGATCCACCCAGAGTGCGATTATCTCCATTTTACAAATGACATGCACATTGATACTAAGTGTTTTGCTTGCAGTCACACAGGAAGTCTGTTGCAGAGGAGGGAATTGAACCTGTGTCTCTCAAATTCCAGTCTAACACTCCAACTGCTGGATCATCATTCCCTTTTGTTTCTGAGTTTTGATCTCATGCAGTGAGTCAATGGAAGAGCTAGGATAGAAACTCAGGTTTTCAGACTCCAGTGCTGGTGTCCTATTGCCTGAGACACACAGACTTCCAAGGGGCTGGACTTTCCACTCCTGAGGTAAAGCCAACAGTAGAGAACTATGGGGGCTGAAATGTCTGTGAAGATCCCATTTCAGATCTTTCTCCCCGCTTGTCCTGTTTGATCGGTTGCTCCCCGCAGGCCAGGCTGTGCATGCTGCCCAGGAACCTTGCAGAGGACAGAGAGATCTGCAAGAAGGTAGATCTGAGCTTCCAGATTGGCTCTTGCCTGCTCCTGGCACCTCCTATAACAGGGGAACCCACCATGGAAGTGGTTTCAAAGGAAAGGTAAGAGCTGTATTATCTTTCACGGGGGATCACCACCGGTCTTGTGAGGGAGATGATATATCTTCTCCCAGCACCACCTTCACCCACAACAAAGCTCTCCAGTCCCTATTCCCAGCTTGCCCTTTCCCTCCCGTGTAGATGAAAGTCCCACACTTCACCATCTCTGGGGGCTGCAGTAAGAGGGAGTAGGGTGCCATGCAAAAGGCTGACCTCCCTCCACTTCCTGTAGGATGGGCACAGAATATGATCTAGTGGGATTAAGGGCTGACTAGTACAGCAGAAGGCTTTGTGTGAGTTTGGAGGATAGCACAGTTTAAGCAAAGCAGATATTGTTCTGACTCTTACTGTTTAAAATATCTCTTACCCAGTTTGGTAGTCAGCCATTTGAAAAGTTCATGAAGAAAGTACTGTACATATTGATGACAGGTTGTTTACATTTCATACTTCATATCTACAGCTGAACTTGAATCAAAAGTTTATGCTAGTGAAGTCAAAATTGGAAGCTACTTCTGTTTTTTATAGATGACAACATCAATCAAATGTTTTACAGATCACCTGCAGTGATTGTTGGAAAAAATGACACAATGGGTCCTTGATCATGACTAGGGTCGTCTAAGCACCATGGTAATAAATAATCATACAGCTAAATAATGAAATAATAATAATAATGTATAATAATAATTAATAAGAACTGTAAAGAGAATGGAAAAGCTAGTAGGGTTAGATACTGGTCCTATGAAGAAGTCATTTCTTTGCACTTGTTCTTCCTCTTCTGTTGCAGAGATGGAGGGGAGAATTGCAAATACAGTTGAGAAATAAAATGAAATTTTAAAAATTGTATTTCTGGTTGTTTTTATAAAAGAGCAATAATTAATTTCTTAGCAAAGACTGAAAGAAAATAAAAGACGGAATAGAAAAATGGGGATAGTTGGAAACTTTCTGGGTAAATGATTTTTCATGTGAAAATGTCAATTAGTGAAATCAGACATTTTTGTGGAAATGTTGCGACGTCAATGAAATTTTGGTTTGAAGAGTTTTCCAGGTTCAGAATGGAATCTCTACCACAACTTCCCAGTGCTTAAGGGACACATGTGGGAGTCTCCAGCATCACAGATGTGTGCTCTAACCACCTGGTTATTTGTGGCGTGCTCTCGCTGGCTCTGTTTTTCACCAAAAAATAGAGAAAATAAAAATTCAAAAGATCATGGTTTCCTTCCGTACTGGAATGGAAGCAATTGTTAAAACCTCAACAATTTTCATGAACTGGAGTTCTTGTTTTCTGGCCAGACCAAACTGAGCTAAAATAGAAAATACAGGTATGGAACAATTAAAGGAACTACTACATCAAGGAAAAGGACACAGTGATAGAGAGCTCTGTGTAGTGGGTTGCTGAACTGTATTAAATGCAACTGAGAGACTCCAAAGCTGTTTCTTCTAATTGTACAATCCAGCACGGTCTTGTATTGTTGTTTGTGTTTTAATAATGAATTGACCTAAGGTGGCACAGACAAAGAAAGTGTAAAGGATGGGTTTCAATGATAGGAGGAGCTTGGCAAATAGGCTGTGGAGGTTACCCCATGCATATGTTATGCTCTTTAAAAAGGGATGGAAGAGGGAATAAGACATGCAACATCAAGGTGCTGACTTTTGCAGTGAGGAATGTGGTAAGAGACAAGGGGAGAGATATTCCAGTATGACTTGTGCCTGGATTGGGGGTGGGATAGAGGGAGGTACCTTTATGCATCCCCGAGCCTGGGTTGTCTGAGGGATGCGCCGATAACCAGCATAAGTTAAAGCAGCCCAAGACCTGCTGTAATGTGTGTTCAGATGCTTTAGCTACTGGTACTGGCAGAATGGTGTTCTGACTAGATTAATGGCGTTGCAATTCCTCCAGCGTTTTGAGGATACATCTCTGATAAAGTGAGATTATGTTAAAGTTCCAATTTCTATCAATTTATTCCAAAATGTATTGGTTCAACCTCCGTTAGGAATGCCAGTCTCCCCAGAAGGCAGAATCTCTGTGTAGCAACAGATGGAATTTTAATCATATGATTAGGCAAGCCATGTTTTCCATGTAATGCTGATCACAGAAGACCAAATTTGAGATAAATATAGACTCTTCCTCCTGCAATAAACAAGTAGGGCCAAATTAATCTCTGGTGTAATGCCAAGCAATTCACTGGGTTTACATCAGGGATGAATTTAGCCCACAATCACATTCTATTGAGCCACAAGCAGATATCCAGGCCTCTTCTGGGACTCAAGTCTTGGGCTGGAGAGAAGGTGTTTTCTGTTTTTAACTTAAGTGCTGTGCCCCAGGATACTGTATGGGTCCTGTGGTCATGCTGTGATCTGTTTGTTTATGTATAGTCTATTTATTCAATATACAGTCACTGCATGATCAATTTCAATCGTGTCCAGAACAGAGATTTAGCAAGAAGTCACCATCCCCTCCACTGATATCACATGACTCCTTTTTTATTGTCTACCTTCGTATAGAAAAAACAGCAGTGGGGGTAGGGATGGGGGAGAAGGTTTATGTTTTCAAACAAATAGCTGAAGTTTAGTAGATCACAGCAGATGGATCAGAAAATCAAACTAAATTAGATAAATGCAAGCCAGTGACAGAACTATTTGATTGTCTAGGGTTCTTGAAATCTCTTGTTGCATCTCTTCATATTTTCTTTGGTAGATGACAGAATTGCAAATTGAACCTTGACTGGATAATGTTTACAAGGTTTTTTTTATGGCGCTCCTGATGAGGATCCCATAAACACATTTTTTGGAATATCAATGTTAGATGACAGTTCATTTGAGTAACCAGCAGACCGAAGGTGGTAACCTTATTATAAGATTTCTGTTTTTATTATAATGTGATGGTGATTCAATTTTTTTATGTAAAAAAGTTTGCTTTCTCCATAGATTACTCTTTCCTCCTTGTGCAACCTCTTCTATGTTGGTCAAAGATTTAAAGCAACCAACCAAGGCTGGGAACCTGCCCTGCAGTGATTTGTGTAGGTGACGTTGGGAGACTCAGAGGAGAGGTCAGTGAGCACGTCCCAGTTCCATCTATGGGAGGGTGCCCTATGGACTGGTGAGTTGGCAGCCTGCTGAGGCTCAGAGCAGCCACCTGTAATTTCCTCATGGCGCTAGGGAGTGGATGATCCTGGAACTTTTAAGGAGTACCTGGTGAGTGAGGCCACGTCCCCCAGACTAGAAGGTGCCTTGTTTGGTGCAGGCTGCTGAGATGACAGCATAGTCACAGATCCAACAGTCCACCTTGGATACTTTCTACACTCCTGTCCCCAGCTGCCTTCCCATCCTATCACTGGAGAGAGAACTTGAACAGAGTACTGGTTTGTGATGTACTTTGTTTTTAAGTCTTTTTTTACCGAAAAAATCCCGGGTTTTACAAAAAGTATTCTGTTTTTTTCTGAATTTCACCCTGCTTTTATATCATTGAAAAATATAAAAAAACCTTGCTTTGTTAGGAAAATACAGTATGTTGTATGAAATATATGTATTATGATAATACATTAGTCTGTGTGTACATGCAAATCTGCTTATTGAAGTAAGGCTCTGTATTAGTCTAGAAGATACACACAATAAATAACAGGCACACAGGGAAGCTATGAAGTGTGTGTGCATCTGAACATACGGCTGAATCTCACGCCCACCACGTACAGATTTCAAGCAGTTAGCAGATAACTTTTTAACTGACACGCTAAAATGGGACAAAAATTAAAATTTATATCAGAATGTTAAGTATTTGAAAGTTTTAAATAAACATAAACAGGAGAAAAGGATGAAGTTGAGTGTCGGTGCTGTAAATTGCGTGGCCAAGTTACTAAATGTAAATATGTATAGGCTACTAGTTCTAAATCTACAACATAAACTGTTTATTTTAATGAAACGCTTTATTTGGGAATTAGAGATATATTGTTTTCTTATACTCGGAGGTGCCATTTAGTTCTGCAGCAAACCACATCAAATTCCATTTATCAGAGCATTTATTTACTGAATATTCCCTGTACCCCCGGTCCTTCCATCCACCAAAATAAACCCCAATATTTACCAAGAAAAATATGTTTTTTTTCACCAATTTTCACCTGTTTTTGTTGTTGTAGTAATAAACACCAGTACATCCCTGGGAACCATAAAATAAAAACCAGAAATGAAGGACCCTAAGTATGGGCCATGGGGTTCCATTATCTGGAACCTCCTGGCTCTGCATACTGCCCCTATGCATCAGAACATGGGGGGGCTCCATTACTTTGCAGTCCACTTGCACACAAAGGGGGCAAATATCGCCTTTTCTACAGTGAATGAGCTTCACAGCACTAGTACAGATCTGAAGCTTTATTTAGTATGTGACAATTAAGCTATTAAACAGCTCTGGGCTACTTTTAGTTCATTGGTGTGTGAAGTACAGGCAGAAAATATGTAATTGTGAACATAGCATCAGAATGGTATTTCAGAGGAGGTTACGGTCAGTGAATGTATGGCCTGACTGAGTAATATGTCAGGCCTGTCCATAACTGGTTGGTTGATATGATATGAGCACAGTAGTTGAAGTAGGTTCCCCGCTTTTGAATTAGCCTTTCATTTGTTGTTGCCAACAAAATGCCTCATGTAATTCTGTGTAGATCCGTGATATTTTATACAATTTTGCTGTTTTGATGCTCTATATTTTCTCTGTCTCGTTCCAAATGGTGATGTGGTATCAGTTGTGTTATAGATGCTTACAAATAAGAACCTAAGTCTTATCACAATTATGCAGGGGGAATTTTGGAGTAAGTCTATTGAAATTGATGGAGCTACTCTGGATTTGCCCTGATACAACAAGGTTCAGAATCCGGCCAACTGATCTACACTTTTATTCTAGTTTCAGGGAAGAAAACCTTGTAATTCATTTTTATTAACGTAAATAGACTTGTTGAGAGAGAGCCAAAAAATCTTCAAACATTTTTCCCCCTGGGAAGTTTCATTTTACATTTCTGAATATGAAAACATCCTGGAATAGTTTTATGTGGAAATGTCATATGTATATGCACAGCACTGTTTCAGCATTCCAACTAGAAAGACAAGAGGGGTACATAGGTGTACAAGAATGCACCTGATTGTACTGAGAAACCCCACAAAATGAAGTTGACCTGGTTTTAAGTCCATTTCGTCTTAGCAGTATTGTGACACCTTTTTCATTTTGAGATAATAAATGAAACAGTGTGATTTGGATTGTTCTTTAATGAAATAATTTGCCCCATGCCCGGTTATATTATTGTACTAAGGCAAGAGAAGGCTACAGCCAAGAGGAATCTTTCACGTGTAATGTATAATTGATGTAGCATTTGACTGACAGCAAAGCCTTATCTTCTAAAGTTATTTCTATCATCCCCATCCTAGATTGGATCTCTCTTATCTAGGTTAGAATTTAACTATGAAGACTCTTTCTGAGAAAAATCCTTATTTTATTAATGAGATTTTGCTTAATTTGACATTACAATTCTTTTTTTTAAAAAACAGTCTGGTTGCTGCTTTTTAGTTAGGCCTCAGTCCTACAAGGTGGTCCATTCCTGTGAGGGATATTATTGCTGTTGTTAAATTCTGTGTCATTCGGTGTTAGGAATGTTATAAGAATTATTTATTCTACTTCTGTGTACAGTGTCAAAAGTGTAGATGACATTTTGCAAACAAATCAAAGACCAGCGGGCATGTTCTGATCTCTCTTAGATCAGTTCCTAGAGCTTAAGGCCAGAGGAGACATGAGATCATCCAATTTGGTCCTGGTGTTAACACAGTGGAACTTATTGTTACTCACTAGTATAAGTGCTATCAGGATTTTGGCCCTCAGTTGCTGCCTCCGGGAATTGACACTGAAGCTCAAAAAGTGCAGTCCCTCAAAGGATGCTCAGCACGTTGCAGAACTAAGGGTCTTTAGTAATTTTTTCTTTTTTAATCCTCTAAATTATAAATGAAACATTTTACTGCAAGGTCCTACTAGGCAAGTGATGAGGTAAATGATCATATTAGTTGATAAAATCTGCAATAGATTCCCCATTGATATTGATACTGTGGAGATTGGATGAAACCTGGATGAAGCTTGTGAGCATGACAGTTGCCCTTCATTTCAGGATAAATGTAAAAAACCAATTAAACTCCTGAAGTGAAACAGTAATCGTCACCATCTGAAATACAGGCCACATGCAAAGCCAGTCACAAATTGAGCTTTGCAGGCAGAGAGGTTTCAGCAGACAAAGTTTGATGGAGGTGTGTGTGAGCAGAAGCAGCCAGAGAGCACTTGGAGAAGCAGCCAAAAAGCTAAGCAGAGAGCAAGAAAAGCACTGGGCGTGATAGAGAGCCTACAGAAAGACCTTTTTGGGAAGAGTACTGGTAGGAAAACAGACTTAGAACTGTGAGCAATGACCTGTGAGTCTCCTGTTGTTTGAGTACTGTGTTCAGAGAAACAGGACTTTGCATACATTCTGTGTAAATAAACAGGATTGCATCAAGTAAATACTTCACTCATAAAATAAACTTATCTTCTTAACAAAAACAACCCCAAAGACACCAAATATTGGCTAACCGCCAGGATCAAAAGGGATAGCAATATCTGTTTCTTAATGTATAACTTTCCTCTTGCATGGATTTATCTTAGGCCTGGTGAATAGAGCTGTCCAGACAGTGGAAGGTATGTGCTGTGGGAAATTCCAACAGTTTGAGATTTTGTTTTGTTCTGAATCAGAACAAAATCTCAACCCCCAAAATATCCCGTGAAAGGAAATATTCCAGTTTGGAAGCATAAAAGTGCTGGAGTCACTCAGGTCTCCTTGTCTGCCTGTGCTGCACCTGGAGTAGGAAACCCCCAGACTGACAATGGATGGGGGAATTCCAAGGCTGGTGGTGGGAGGACATTTCAGGGAGTCAGGGATCTGAGCAGTCACTTGGGTGGGGGTCAAAGAGCCAGGAAGCCTGGAAGCCCTGGGAGTCCTGGTTTGTGATATCCCCCCTCCACCCCTGTGTGTACTGCCCTGGAGCACAGGGGCCTGGTAGCCCTGTTCTGAGGTAGCCCACCTGGTGACCAGTTCCAGATCCAGGAGCTTGGAAGCTCTTGGAGACCAGGGTGCTGAAGAGCCATGAGCCCAGGAGCTAGGCCTGCTGAGGAGCCAGGCGGGGGAAACCAGGTTTTGAAACCTGGCTGGTCTGGATTGGAATTTCATTGGAATCAACATGTTCCCAGGGCAAGTGTCAATTTCTGCAAATCAGCATCTCTGGCCAGCTCTACTAGTCAGCAAAAATATCATTTAAAATGATGCGTGTTTTTCCTACTTCATTACGTTCCTGAAGATCTTTTATTTTGTAAGACAAATAAACAGTCCACAATAAGTTTAACTTTTCCCTCAGTCTTGTGCATATGTGTTCATGACTTGCAGCTTCATCTGCTCTCTTATGTTACAAAGACTCTCTTCCCTGTTCTACAGGACACATCTGGTGAGAAAATATCTACCTTCTAAAGAGTGCCAATTGAATTTCTCAATCATTTATCAATGATCCAAGTGACCAGTTTTGTGCAGCCTACTAGTGGAAAGTCATAGGTTCTTCTGATCTGGGTTAGGTTACAAGAGTATTTTGAGTTTGGTGCATTTTTAGTGGGCATAGACATTTATTCATGTCACAAAATAACTGACTGGTCAGAGACATCCAAAATTAAAATAACAGGGGTGGGACAGATCTGGAGCCAGATTTACCAATGGTAGTGAGGGAAGAAGGTCTGAGCTGGTGAAACAATTTGAGGATGAAATAAATTGGATTAGGTGAACAACTGAACATAAGAAAAACTGTTGGAGAAACTGGGTCAAGCAAGGGAAACGTTGGTGAGACATTATGCAAGAAAATTATAGGCAAACTTTGCCATAGAGTTCTGATGTGCAATCCTAGGACCAAGTTCACCCAGGGTTTATGCCAGCATAACCCTTGGTGAAAAGCATCTGATTTGGAAAGTCCATCCTCATTCTAAGGGGTGAAGGGTACCAGAAATGAATGGTACTGTTTGTGAAGAGAGGCCAGTTCATTACATCCCCATCAGCAATCTCCAATGATAGAAGTCCTATAGAATGCAGGCCATTAACTAAAGGTGCCCTCAGGCAAAAACCCTCAGGTTGGACCATGTAAGTGGGTGGCGCCTCACCCCTGCAGCACCTCCTGCTGGTACATCCAGGGAATTAGCTTTTCAGCCTCCAGAGTGCCCTCTTCAGGCTGATGTCCAGCTTGCCACTGGCCCTGCATCCTTCCCAGACCTCATGCTCTCTTCTCTGGGGTGCTGCACCCCTGCACTACCCCCACAGGTCTCACCTCCCCATGGAACCCCCACCCACTATCCCAATCTTGCCTCAGCCTATGGGCTACTGCCAGTCACCATTGAGTCCCAATTCACTGGGGCTGACTGCAGTCTGTATAAGCCAGTCATCATAGGCAAGGAGGGTTGGCTTGCTGCCTCTGCCTACCCGTGGGCTGCCCCCCTGCAATCCCAATACCCCTTTTGGGTGGAGCTCCCCAGCTCCTATGGCCTTCCCCCAGCCCTGCTCCCCTCTGGTTCCCTTGTCAAGCTCCCCATCAGCCAGGCCTGTCTGTCTCTACAGCTAGAGGAGACTCTCTGAGCTCCTGGCTTCCCTGGCCTTTATAAGGCCAGCTGGGTCTGTTTGGGGTGTGGCCCCCAGCTGAGGCTGCCTCCCTATCAGCCCAGCTTTTCCCTTGCCCCAGCCCTCTCCCAGGCCTGTTTTAACCCCCTTTTCTGCAGGAGTGGGTCAGCCGCCCCACTACAGATCATAAGATCATCTGTGAGTGAATCCCTCCAGGGCCTTGTTGGAAGAGGGAGAGATATACTACCCATGCAGTTCTAATGCTGAATGGCTCTGAACCATCCATATTCAGTTCTGTTATTTTGCAGCATGAATAAATGCCCATGTTCTTAAGAATTAAGATGAACACACTAAAGCCAATTACTTTCTGCTGCACCCTATGCTCAAATGGACAACATATTAGAACCGGAGAGAAGTTTTCCAGGCCTCCAGGCTCTCTCCTGCTGCTGCCTCATAGAGGTGGAATCCAGGGAACATAGGAAGAACTTTAGACCAAGTATTGCTACAAGTATTCCTCGCTTTCTTTACTGATACAGACTAACACGGCTGCTATTCTTGAACCTTTAGACCAAACAGTTCACAAATATCCACTAATGTTGATTGTCTAATTTTTGAGACACCCAGGACCTGGTTTTCAGAGGTGCTGAGCCCTTTTTACTCCATTGGAGTCAATGTGACCTCCGGGTGCTTGCTTTTGAAAATGTTGTCCATAGCTTTCACCCACCCCCCTGAAGTCTGAGACCAGTAGCCTGTGCTCCCCCCATGTTTATTAGAGGGTTGAAGCTTGCAGCGATCCAGCTGATTTACTGAGCTGCTTCGCCTCAGGGCCTGCAATGGGAGCTCAGCAGGGGCATCAGTGCTGAAGTCTGTCTGAGAGGCAGGCACTCTGGCTTCGTACAGGAGCTGAAACCGTAAGTGCACCTCTCCTCCTGGTCCTGACCCAGCAAAACTCGTGAGCCTGAGTAGCTCCACTGAGGTCAATGGGACTGTGCCCGTGCTTCAAGCTAAACCCCTAGGTAAGTACTTTGCTGGGTTGGGGTTTGTAGAGGAAGGATGAAATACAACAGAACAGAGGTTCATTCACCTGCACATCGACCAATGTGATATATGCCATCATGTGCCAGCAATGCCCCTCTGCTATGTACATTGGCCAAACCAGGCAGTCTCTATGCAAAAGAATAAATGGACACAAATTTGACATCAGACATTCAAAACCCAGTAGGAGAACACTTCAATCTCCCTGGCCATTCTATTAAAGACTTGAAGGTGTCAATTTTAAAACCGAAAACTTCCAAAACAGACTCCAACGAGAAACTGTGGAACTGGAATTAATTTTCAAATTGGACACAATAAACCAAGGGCTAAACTGGGATTGTGATTGGCTTTCTCATTACACTAATTGATTGCATTTCCCTAGTTAGTATACCTTCAATAGTTCTTATCTCCTGACAGACAGAGATCCACTTCAAAAGGGTTTTTTTTCTCCTGCTGATAATGGCCCATCCAAATTTAACAGCCTCTTAGAATTGGTATGCTAATGTACAACTTTTTTTTTGCTTTCTGTGTATATAAATACATCTTCTGTTCCATTCTATGCATCCGATGAAGTGGGCTATAGCCCATGAAAGCTTATGCTGAAATAAACTGGTTAGTCTCTAAGGTGCCACAAGTCTTCCTCATCTTATTTACGGATACAGACTAACACAGCTGCCTATCTTAAATAGAACAGTAGCATGCCTTAAATCCCTAAAAGGAAATGAACTAAACACTAGTGACGGGCACTATGTTTCTCAGGATTACTGTTTGTAATAGATAGTTTACAGGTAGAATTTTAAGAAAAATGTGGCAAGTATATGCAAGACAAAATCAAAATGTTTCACAGCATTCATAGAGCTCTGATCCGTGG
Source organism: Sternotherus odoratus (assembly GCA_032164245.1). NCBI lineage: Eukaryota > Metazoa > Chordata > Testudines > Kinosternidae > Sternotherus > Sternotherus odoratus. Next base: position 277,451,650 of record JAVMKO010000001.1, on the reverse strand, counting down.
AGCTGCTCTGGGTGGCTAGAAACCTGGTTAATGTTATTTGCATCTGGTTATGTCTTGGTAACCATAAGAAATTGTAGAGGAGAACTTGTCCTCATGGGATTTCCAGTTCAGAGGGTTTAGATAACCACAAACAAACCCCTATCTCTTGTGCAGCACTTTTGGTCAGCATAAGTGTACCCATTTTTACAGCTGGGAGACTAAGGCAAAGTGGACAAGTTACCTTCTACGATGAGATAACTACAAATTGCCTTCTACAATGAGAGAGCTGGCTCTGTGGATGAGGGGAAAGCAGTGGATGTGTTGTTCCTTGACTTTAGCAAAGCTTTTGATACGGTCTCCCACAATATTCTTGCCAGCAAGTTAAAGAAATATGGGCTGGACGAATGGACCATAAGGTGGATAGAAAGCTGGCTGGATCGTCGGGCTCAACAGGTAGTGATCAACGGCTCCATGTCTAGTTGGCAGCCGGTATCGAGCGGAGTGCCCCAAGGGTCAGTCCTGGGGCCGGTTTTATTCAATATCTTTATCAGTGATCTGGAGGATGGTGTGGACTGCACCCTCAGCAAGTTTGCAGATGACACTAAACTTGGAGGAGTGGTAGATACACAGGTAGGGGTAGGATACAGAGGGACCTAGACAAATTAGAGGACTGGGCCAAAAGAAATTTGATGAGGTTCAACAAGGAGAAGTGCAGAGTCCTGCACTTAGGACAGAAGAATCCCATGCACTGCTACAAACTAGGGACCGAATGGCTAGGCAGCAGTTCTGCAGAAAAGGACCTAGGGATTACAGTGGATGGGAAGCTGGATATGAGTCAACAGTGTGCCCTTGTTGCCAAGAAGGCTAATGGCATTTTGGGCTGTATAAGTAGGGGCATTGCTAGCAGATCGAGGGACGTGATTGTTCCCCTCTATTCGACATTGGTGAGGCCTCATCTGGAATACTGTGTCCAATTTTGGGGCCCACACTACAAAAAGAATGAGGAAAAATTGGAAAGAGTCCAGAGAAGGGCAACAAAAATGATTAGGGGCCCGGAGCGCATGACTTATGAGGAGAGGCTGAGAGAACTGGGATTGTTTAGTCTACAGAAGAGAAGACTGAGGGGAGATTTGATAGCTGCTTTCAACTACCTGAAAGGGGGTTCTAAAGAGGATGGATCTAGACTGTTCTCAGTGGTAGCAGATGACCAAACAAGGAGTAATGGTCTCAAGTTGCAGTTGTGAAGGAGGTTTAGGTTGGATATTAGGAAAAAACTTTTTCACTAGGAGGGTGGTGAAGCACTGGAATGGGTTACCTAGGGAGGTGGTAGAATCACCTTCCTTAGAGGTTTTTAAGGTCAGGCTTGATAAAGCCCTTGCTGGAATGATTTAGTTGGGGATTGGTCCTGCTTTGAGCAGGGGGTTGGACTAGATGACCTCCAGAGGCCCCTTCCAACCCTAATATTCTATGATTCTATGATACTTATCCAAGGTCCTTGAGTAGCTGGTGGCAGAACTGGAAACACAGGTCTCCCCCCTCTGTGTGTTAACCACTGTTCCTGAGCTGCTTGCTGCTTATCTGAACTGAGCCTCTGGATTCTTGTGTTTCACCTATCCCTAGAATAAAATGTTCTTTTCAAATAAATTCTTCTGGCAGCTGGACAGGCCTGTTTGTGCTATGCTGTCTTAGAGACAGTGATCAGCTTAATCTGCATAATGCTTTTTAGCAAGGAGGGAAAGCCTGGAGGAGCGAATACAATAATAATTAGTGAGGAGGTCATTCTCCCAAAGTGGGTGAAGAATCAGGGCATGAAAAATGAACTCTAACTCTTTAAACTGAAGAAGGGAAGAGAAAAGACCAGGAAAAGCCTAGTGGCAAAATGATTTTGTAATGGGTAAATACAGTCTTCTTACGCAAATATCAAAGGGACACCAGATGCTTTCTTTCTTTCTTTCTTTCTTTCTTTCTTTCTTTCTTTCTTTCTTTCTTTCTTTCTTTCTTTCCCCCAGACACCAGCGTAGACTCTGGGCAATTGAAAAGCTCTAGCACAACAGCGTACATCATGAAAACTTATATAAATTAAAAAGAACAAATTACAGCGCCCTTGATGCTTTCTCCTTGAGGTTGTGAGGGTCTTAGTTTCAGGGTTGCTTTTATCCTTTCTGCCTGCACCGAGCCACATGACTATATTACTATCATATGAACCATGTCCTTAGGTCTCTCTGATGATATAGATACGAAGACAGTGAGTGATTTTTTTTTTCCAAGCAAGGTAATGCCTTTGATTTTTTAAGGGCTCATTCTTCTCTGTGTTGCTCAGATAAGTATTGGGAATTTGAAAGCATTTCTTACCATTAGAATTGCCTGATTGTGAAGAAAAGAAGGTCGATGGCAATTCCTTCTCTCAGCATCTGATGTTTTCTTGAGGGCGGGGGGAAGGCCTCCTTCTGTATGATCAGACTTTAGAAATGTGGGGCCTGCTCATACATGGCCCTACACTGATGTGATGGGGGGGAGGGGGGGGGACAGAGCATAGGGTTCCCCTTCCCTTGTCTAAGGACCCATAAATTTGCTGCAAATGTGGGAGCATTTATTGGAGCTAGAAGATGGGGAAAGAGTAGCTTGTACTTCCACCAGCACTGCTTCCTGCGCTCTCTGGAGGGAGCTTGTATGGATAGAGAAGATGAGCTGAGTAGCTTACCCATCTGTTGTATATAAGCACCTGGGAGGGTACAGCCTGAGTCCCCAGGAGGAGGAATGCTAGCTGAGACAGTCAGATTTTTTTCTTGGGAACTGTGGGACTTCAGAGTGGTCAAGCCCCTCACATCTGCACATAGTTAGGATCTTTTCCAGGAGGATCTAAACTCTTCTGCCCCTCTTCGGAAGGCGAGGGCAGATGCCAAAGCTGCATTGTCCCCTGTTATAGCAAGAGTCACCAGGACAACCTTACTGCTGCTGCTCAGGATTGGGTTGAGTCCCCTCTTTTTCTGCAGCCTGTGGAGGCTTCTCTGCTGATCTGGGGATTCATGAGGTGGGGAGGAGGAGAGGAATGTGACCAGAAATTTGAGGGATACACACTGGGTCAGGAATTTGATTGGCACACATATTTTTTCCCAAAGGAGCTTGCCTAGAAAAGAGAATACAGCCTAGAACTATTCAGTTTCCTGGTTTCTCCACCCCTTTGTCAAGTGACAGTAGAGCAGCTGGGTTTAAGTGGAGTACCGTAGCATAGCTGCATTGGAACCATGTTGCCAGGCAGGACTCTTCTAATGCAAATAACAAACAGCTGATAAATGGGGGAAAAGCAGGAAAAATACACTTTAGTGATGTTCCCTCTCCTATACTCCAAACCCCTCATCCCCAGCCCCACCGCAGAGCCCGCTTCCCCAGCTGGAGCCCTCACCCCCCTCCCATACCCTAACCCCCTGCCCCTGCCAGGGAAAATGAGTGAGGATGGGGAGATGGAGTGAGTGGGGACAGGACCTCGGAGAAGGGTCAGGGCCCCAGGGAAGGGTGGGGGGAGGAGTGTTCGGTTTTGTGTGATCATTTGATCATTACCTGTTAGGTTCACTCACTTCAGGGCACCTGGGCACCTGAGCACTTGGGCACCTGGCACTGGCCACTGTCAGTGGACAGGATACTGGGCTGGATGGACCTTTGGCTGTTCTTACGTTCTCTCCCATAAATACCTGTGCAGTCAATTCCCATCTCATCCCGGTTACTTACTGCTGTTGAAGAAGGAAGAAGTTTCCTTACCCTGTCCTGGGGTCTGCGGGAAATGGCAAAGTGTGCCTCAGCTGTGAGTGAGGTCTATCTCTGACCACTCCTCACTTGGATGAGTGGCATTGCTGCCTGGTGCACAGGGCTGCAATATCACTCAGATTTGACCCTCCCATCATGATGAAGGGGTGGCCAGGCCAAATTTAAGTGACATGCGTGTCAGGTGGCAATGCTGCTAATTTAAGTGAGCCAAATTCTTTCAGATCACATGCAAATCGGGATTTGTTTAAAACAAAATCCCTCCCTACACCAGGCCCAGATTCGGGCCCTTGGCAAAGGAGGCACGTGTCTAGGTATTAATCGGGCTGTGTTGCTAGAGAACCAGGTGTTGGGGAGAGTGCTGGGAGCCAGAGCTGCTGTGGAGAAGCAAAGCTGTCCCTTGGGGGATTCTCCATTAGGGGGACTCTGTCGATGTTTCCTTCACATGAGAAAGTGTAGCCAGACATCTCTGCTAGTCAGAGTGTGTGGGGTAGGAGCCAAGGCTGGGGTCATGGCCGCTTGCTCACCCACCCCTTTTTCAGGCAGTTGGCACACACTGGGTCACAAGCAGGAAGCAGTTCCTGCACTTCAGAGCAGCATAGGATCTCGCCCCTGTATGGGCGCACAAGGGAGAGGTGGCCCCTTGCAGCCTCCCCTATGCTGGCCAGAGGTGCAATGGGTGCTGTGTCCACATCTCCCTCATGTGTACCCACAGAGGATTCAGCTATGACCCTGTCCCTATTTTATTTCATACCACTTTAATGTGGCTGGACTTTAATTACACAATATTAGCCCAGAGGCGGGAGTGAATGGCTAACAGGGAAAGGCAAGTAGTTGCTAGTTGCAAAATGTATGCATTTCCCAGCATGGAACTAAGTGCATGTCTCTCTTTCATGGCTGGCTAGCGCAGTTCTGATTTATCTTGGTCATCAACACATTTTCTATTTTTTTTCTTCCACACCTTCCTCCCCCCACACCTGCTTGGTTAAGGATGCATTTCCCTGCAGTTTTGAGACACAGATAGGATCTGACACTGCCGTTCCCCTGATGACGGTCTCTCTCATGCCTGAGGAAGTGTTTAAAAAGAAAAAAAAAATCCGTGTGTTTTCTTTTCCCCTTGCTTGTTCTGGATTTCTGCCCACAGACAAGGAGAGATTGCACTAGAATTATTATCCTGATAGCTTAAGATGTCAGTGTTGGATAAAATTGTGGTGCAGAAGTTTTCATTTATTATACTACATTGACATGTCTTTCTACAGTAGGATAAAATGCTTTTGAAGAAATAGTCTAAGAAAGAGATCTTGATCCACTTCATCAGCTGGGGAAAATTGTCAATAATTGCCTCCAAATGAGCTTTACAATAGCTAAGATTCTGCCTCCTTCTATTTATCTTCATGTTGGGCCCTTCACTGCTCTCCTTACTCAGATACTGCACTAATTGAGGACTATTCTGTTCTGTTACTCCAATAAACCTGGAGCAACCAAGAACAGGGTTTGCCCAGTTGATTTCAATAGATAAGTAGGATCTGGCCTCCTAAGGTCAGGTCTACACTTAAAACACTGCATCTGCACCACTGTAGTGCTTAAAATGAAGATGCTGCTACGCCAATGGGAGAGTTTCTCTCATCAGCGTAGTTAATCCACATCTCCAAGAGGCAGTAACTATGTTGATAGTAGAAGTTCTCCCATTCAGATAGCGCTGTGTACGTGGAAGGTGGTGGGTGGTGTTAGGTTGTTATAACTACATTGCTCAATTATATGGATTTTTCATGCCCCTGAGCAACATAGTTATACTGATCTAGGTCTGTAGTGTAGATTTACATCAAGAGGGCTAGATCCTGTAATTGGTATAGCTCCACTGAAATAAATGAAGATATTTAGGAAAGCTGGACATGCACAAGTTCATTGGTCCAGATTTAATGCATCCGAGGGTGCTGCGTGAATTGGCTGGTGTGAGTGCACAGCCATTGGCCATTATCTCTGAAAACTCATGACAATCGGGGGAGGTCCCAGATGATTGGAAAAAACCAAATATAGTGCCTATCTAAAAAATTAGAAGGAGAATCCAAGGAACTACGGACCGGTCAGCCTCACCTCAGTCCCTGGAAAAATCATGGAGCAGGTCATCAAGGAATCCATTTTGAAGCACTTGGAGAAGAAGAAAGTGATCGGGAACAGTCAACATGGATTCACCAAGGGCAAGTCATGCCTTCTATAATGAGATAACTGGCTCTGCGGAATGGGGAAAGCGGTGGGCATGATATATTTTGACTTTAGCCAAGCTTTTGATACAGTCTCCCACAGTATTCTTGCCAGCAAGTTAAAAAAGTATGGATTGGATGAAGGGACTATAAAGTGGGCAGAAAGCTGGTTAGATTGTCGGCCTCAAAGCGTAGTGATCAACGGCTCAATGTCTAGTTGGCAGTCGGTATCAAGCAGAATGTGTCAGGGGGCGGTCCTGAGGCTGGTTTTGTTCAACATCTTCATTAATGATTAGGATGATGGGATGGATTGCACCCTCAGCAAGTTTGCAGATGACACTAACATGGGGGAAGAAGTAGATATGATGAAGGGTAGGAATAGGGTCCAGATTGTGGAATAGGGTCCAGATTGTCCTAGACAAATTGGAGGATTGGACCAAAAGAATTCTGATGAGGTTCAACAAGGACACGTTCAGAGTTCTGCACTTAGGATGGAAGCCAGTCGGTCCCCATGCACTGCTACAGTCTGGGGACTGACTGGCTAAGCAGCAGTTCTTCAGAAAAGGACCCGGGGTTTACAGTGGACAATAAGCTGGATATGAGTTCATAGTGCACCCTTAGCAAAGAAGGCTAATGGCATATTGGGCTGCATTAGTAGGAGCATTGCCAGCAGATCAAGGGAAGTGATTATTCCCCTTTATTCGGCACTGGTGAGGCTACATCTGTGGTACTATGTCCAGTTTTGGTCCTCCCCGCTACAGAAAGGATGCAGACAAATTGGAAAGAGTTCATAAGAGGACAACGAAAATGATCAGGGGGCTGGTGCATATGACTTATGTGACTGAGGGAACTGGGGTTGTTTAATCTGAGAGAGCCCTGGCTGGGATGATTTAACTGGGTTGGTCCTGCTTTGAGCAGGGATTTGGACTAGATGACCTCCTGAGATCTCTTCCCACCTTAATTTTCTATGATTCTATGTCAGTTTACATCAGTTGTGGATCTGGACATAATTTTTTAGCTTTGATTCCTTCCTCTCTTCAGATACTAGTATAATATTGCACCCCTGGGTGGATCAACAGCTCCAGGGATTAAACCCAGGACCTCTGGATTTAAAAATCATGAGTTTCTACTACCTGTGCTTTCAGGTTGTTCTCACAAAGGTTGTAACAGGCTCATCAATATATGTGTCCCTGTGACTGGAAGGGAAGCTGACATCAGTGGAGTTAATTTATTTACACTGGTATAAGTGAGAGGATAATCAGGCTCTCAACTTGGCTTTTTAAAAGTCCATTTGCCATGCAGAGTGAATTTCATAGAATAATACTGAGTTGGTGATGAAATAAACTCTTCCTAAAAGATCTACTAGAAAAACACTAGTCACTGTTGAAAATCTTGGACATCAGTCTCAACAGCAAAGTACCTACCATCTCAGCAGCCCGAAATGAACAACTTGACTCATTTATTATATGCTGAACATATTTTTAAAGATGTTTCTTCCTACTTAACTACATTCTTTAGACAAAATGATTAACACTATTCTATCCTATACAGGTTCTTGTACCATGCTCATCCCTACCATATCTGAGCACCTTCAACAGTGCATTAAGCATCATGGCTAACATCCATAATCTGTTTGTTCTCTTCTCCTCTCCCCAGGTAAGACGAGTGTGCAGTGAAGTGTTTTTGTTCTGGAATAGTTTAAAAATATTATTATAAATGCATTTATATTTCTGTAGAGCCTGTTCCCCTTCATCCCAAAAATGGTCAGGGCCCTATTGTGGTAAGTGTTGCACTAATGAGTAAGCGAATACAGTACCTGCCCCAGAGAGCTCACAGTCTAGAAGTTATAAAAAGAAGGAAGAAACAGAGTGGTGGAGGTATGGCATAAACAAAGGAAGGACAAGATGACATGTTTGAGATAAATCAATGGCTTTGGTGTTCTTGATAGTCTCAACTTCACATACATATGTATTAAGCATCCGTGACAAAGAGTCCTGTGGCACCTTAATGACTAACAAAAGTCTTTTGTTAGTCTTTAAGGTGCCACAGGACTCTTTGTCGCTTCTGCATATCCAGACTAACACGACTACCTCTCTGACTCTATTAAGAATAGCTCGCTTTCAACAAATTAGTTGATGTTTCATATACAGTTTTCTTACTACTTGATCCCAGTTGTAATGATTTACATCAGGATTTTGTTTTACTGTTCTAGTATGCATTATTTATCTCTTATTTCTTTTCCATTACTAAGATGGGTCTTGCTAGACTTTTTTGGGATATATTATCGCTGCAGTGGTAACCACTAAAAAGAAGAGAGCATTAGTAATATGCTTGGAGTTTTATATGCTTTCTTTTGAAAACTGAAATGATCTGGCTGCTACATATTGCCTCTTTGGAGATGAACATTGCAGTGAAAGTCAATCTTGTAGAAGTCTACTGAGGCAATCTGATACCACGGAGGAACAAATCTTCTAGCAACATTGGGAAGAAAAAAAAAGGGACACCAAAAAATTCTGCATTAGAATATAAGACTTGATCTGGCGCTATAAGAAAAATCCATGAAGTCTAAATCCATAGCCATGAAATCCAAAAGCAGGCATTAGGTGAAAGGTAAATCAACATTTCTGAACAACAACTGAATTGTTACTCACATTGATATGGAACTTGAGCCTGAAAAATGAGTAGTATATCTTTGGGCATTAATTGGCATTGCACTTTAGACATATATTGATGATCTATTGCAAATGATACTTATTCTCCAGAGCCTAATCCTACGTCACCCTAGGAGAAGATGGGTGCTCGGTCTGTATGAAGAGGTGCTAAGCAGTTTATAGGATCAAGGCCTCCATAAGCATCGAGATAAATATCTGTGGACTGATTGAGCAGTCTTTGTTTCAATATTAGAGCACTGAGAGTGTAACAGAGAAGTGCTGTACTTCAGAAGGGAAAATGGCCATTGACTGTGAAGAGTGAGGCTGAAATGACAGGCCATGTGTTCTGGTATACTTCCCAGTACATTGCTGAGATTGGATAATATCTGTGGGAGGCATAGCAGTTAATCTAAAAGTACTCAGGGGCTGATCCTGCTTACATTTGAGATATGCACTTCAGTAGGAACAGGGCTAGGCACTGTGACCAGGATCCTGGGGGACAGGGGATGGGACACGGTGAGGTTACTCAGTTAGGGCAAACTGCAAAGACTGGGGCAGACAATCCTCAAAGCCCGTGTATATTCCAATACTTAGATTTACCAAGACAGCACAAAACACCTTCTGTAATACCTTATTGGTGACCTAAAAGCCAAAACATAGTTCCCTTAAAAGTAACCCAGCCTTGGGCTCCCTCCCAGATAGTCCAGTCAAATATGCAAGTTCTTCCAGTTCTACCAGTTCTACCAGTCCCGAAGGCTCAGACACATTACCTCCTAAATTAATGAATATTCCAGATTTTACCCAAATACACACTTACAGCCCATTCTTATTAACTAAACTAAAATTTATTTAAAAAGGAAAAGAGAGAGAGTAACGGTTAAAGGATCCATTTACGTACAGACCTGAGTAAAGTTTTGCAATCAGTTTCATAGTAAAGATGGTGAGCTTTGCAGTTGCAAAGAGTTCTTTCAGAATTAGTCTATAGGTTATAGTCTAATGTTCATATCCAGGGACTGAGGATATTCATATGGGACTGAGGATCTCAGTCTTTTGATTCAAGCTTCCCCTGCATAAAGCATTACGCAGATCTGAGATGAAAGGATCAGGTCCCAAGAGTTTTTATACAGTTTTCTGACAACCGATTGACCATAAAGTTCTGGTGAACAACAGGCTTTTGAAGTATCCTTCTATTTCCTAAACATTATTGATAGTTATTACATAGATTAACATAAGGTCATTTATCCATGAAGCAGTTTATCACAAACTTTAAAGAGACATATAGACAATGACGTTATTTCACCCAGGCGTCATCTAAATGTTAACATTCTCTTTTGATCTCTGAATCAGTAGCTCTAGTGACAGGCATTTTAATTTGTTGTGGTGCCTGGAGGCCAAGCAAATCAGGGTGTCATTGTGCCAGGTGCTGCATGAACATACAGCATATGATGGTCCCTGCCCCAAAGAGTTTACTGTCTAAAGAATGTCTAATTTAGGCCCTGCTCTTGCCAGCACTTATGCAAGTAAGTAACTGCACACATGAATCGGGCACTCAAAAGCATAAGGGCGAAATCCTCACCTTGTTGACATCATTGAGAGTTTATGCAGTTGACTTCAACAGGGCCTAGATTTACTCCAAATGTTTGAAGCATGGGGGCCATAGACTGCTTACTCCTCAGCACAGAGAACTCTCGCTGTTTAATTGGCTGTAAAATGCCTTCCATACCCATATACTTACCATAATAGATCTTTTCTGTATAAAGGACATAATGAGTTTCTGATTAATAGTTAATGAGCCTTCTGCAGCCAAACAATATCTCCTCATTAACCATAGGTATTCACAATCCCTCGTCTTAATTTTTTTGTCTTGTATGATACCAAAAAGTTACATTTGTTCAACTTAAGTTAGAGTTATTCTTCCCCCTAGGAAATGAATGAAGAAGGTGCAATTCATCTTCTTTTAGCAGAAACATAAGTGAGAGGATTTGATTGGGTCCTCGGAGAGATCAAACATGAAAAAAGCAATAAAAGATGAACAACTGGTAGCTGAGCAAGTCGCAGGGCTGTGCAGAATGCTTCCTTAATCTCCTCCATGTGTTCCTACTAAATAACTCCTTATTTCCCTTTTTATATCGCTGTGACAGGTCTCAAACTGTATGTCAGCCTTTTGGGGGATTGTGTGATAACTATAGGAGATGCACCAGAGTTTTGCAGCGATTGCAAATTTAGCATATCTGTTGCAAGAGCCTGCAAATTTATACATGTGCTTAACTTGACATGCATGAATAGTCCCACTGACTTCATGTGCTATTTCATGTGTGCTTGGTAAAGCACATGCATAAACTTTTGCAAGGAGGATCTACAAGAGGGGGTGGGAAACTTTTTGGCCTGAGGGCCACATCAGGGTTACAGAACTATATGGAGGGCCCGGTAAGGAAAGCTGTGCCTCCCCAAACAGCCTGGCCCCCGCCCCCTATCCACTCCCTCCCACTTCCCACCCCCAACTGCTCCCCTCAGAACCCTTGAACCCCCCAACCCCCCATGCCTTGTTCCCTGACCACCCCCTCCCAGGACCCCCACCCCTAAATACCTCCCCCCGGGACCCTCACCCCATCCAACCTCCCCTGCTCCTTATTCCTGACTGCCCCAATCACTATCCACACCCCTGTCCCTGACATGCCCCACCCTGGGACTCCCATGTCTATCCAACCTCCTTGCTCCCTGTCCCCTGACTGCTCCCGGGGACCTCCTGACCCTTATCCAACCCCCACTGCTCCCCGCTCCCTTACCATGCTGCTCAGAACAGCAGGAGCTCATAGCCCCGCCGCCTGGCTGGAGCCAGCCGTACCACAGCGCTGCCTGGCAGGAACAGCGGGCCAGAGCACTGGCATCACGGCGAGGTGAGGCAGTGGGGGAGAGGAGGGGAGGGCCTGGTGGTAGCCTCCCTGACTGGGAGCTCAGGGGCTAGGCAGGATGATCCCGTGGGCCACATGTGACCCATGGGCTGTAGTTTGCCCACCTCTGATGTACAAAGAGGCTGTATCCCTCTGGGATTTGTCTTGCTGATGATATTTTGCAGGACTGGAACTTATTGTACATAGTTTGCAAAGCTAATGTTTGCTGAGGTATTTTTCAGTCAGATTTTACTCTAGCTCTCTCAAATTTTTAAATATTAATTTGACTATCACTGTGACATCAAGAAACCTCTCCTTATACTGTTGAAGGAATGCAATTACTAATCTCTTTAGTTGTACAAGTAAATTGATTAAGCTATTGCGTCTGTATGAATGTATTTAACAAATATTGTGAGAACATATTAACAGAAATATAACATCTTCTATAGCACGCAATGGTTAAAAATATCTAGTCTGTTTCAGCTGATGGCTGTAAAGAACACTGTTGTTTGCTTAAATTACAAATATATATTCCTACTGGCCAGTAGGTGGAGCTTTCAACCAGACACGTGCAAGTCAGGAAATAACTCGTATACTTGAGCTGTTTGAACAATTTTCTGTGTTAACTGTGGAAACCAGAGATGTTTGCAATTCTCACCAGGTCAAACACAATCAACCTTAAAGGGCACTTATAGTTCAACAGGGAACTAAGTGAACGTGGCGTAGTCTTTCCGATTCAAGATTTCTGCTAAGTTTACTGACCAAAATAAGATTTTACTCCTGTTAGCATTGCAGAGACAGTGCAGCTATGGAACGAGTGAGCTACCTTCCAATCTGGCTCAGACATTAGCAACAGAATTGTCAACAGAAATCTGATTTCATAATCCTTACCGGTCATGGTTGTTACAAGAGTTTGATGTAGTCAGAAATAAAATCAGCTTGAGTTTTCAGATCCCTGGTTTGGTCTGAAGTGCTGGTACTTGGAAAAACTCATTTGCTGTTAGTTTCTAATGTGCATACACTGGATGTTGAAGTGATTGGAAGAGATTAAGGGAATGATTTTCCAAGCACTTTGTTTTGCCTCTGTTCTCTGCACAATATTAAGAATATGGGGAAACTACAAAGCCACAGTTGGATTCCAAACAATTGTATTTACTAGCTATAAAAACCTATATAATGTCTAGCTACACAGATTCATTGCTGTTCCACTAGGTTCAAGGGATTTCTGCAACAGAAGAGACATCTACTAAAGAGATCCCAAGCTAATTAAAGGACTGCTTTCAATTTCTGCACCTGAAACACAAACACATGTAAAACTGTACTTGTGAGGAGGCCTAATGCCCTCAATAGCAGGGGCTCTTAACCTCCTTAGCGCTCCCCTCCCCTCCCCCCCCCCAATATGCTATAAAATTCCAGGGCCCAGCAAGGGAGGAAGGAAGGGTCTCTGGACTTCAACTGCTGGATGGTGGGGGAAGGGGTCCTCAGGGCTTTAACCTTGTGGGGTGCTGGGGCTAGTGGACTCCCTGAAATGCTCATGCCCCCCAGGGGTCATGGACTCCCCAGTGGAGAACTGCCTGCTTAATGGAATTACTTACATGTGTAAACTTTACGCATGGGCTAAAGTCTTTGCAGGATAAAGCCCTAAAGAAGTATGATGGTGCTGTTCCTGGTGGGATCCAACTGTGAGTGTCAGATCAGGACAGATTGCTTCCAAAAGGGCAACTACAGCCCAAAGCTGGGGTTTTTCCACACTAAGGCAAACCAGCCAAACAGAAAAGACTTTGGTTTCGCCCCACTGGCTAACCACAAGTCACACAAGCAATTCCCTTAGACACTCCAGCTTCCCAGTATCACCACCACCAGCCACCTGTCCTGGGGATCAATGGTTATGTAAACCAATACCCCAAATAAAGAAAACGGTTCTCCCCAATTCCAAAGAATCAGGCCCCAGACCCAGGTCAATATACAAATCAGATCTTCCCACAAATCACGCTGTTGCCAATCCTTTAGAATCTAAAATCTAAAGGTTTATTATGCAAGGAAAAAGGTATAGGTGAGGGTTAGGAATGGTTAAAAGAAATCAATTACATGCAGTAATGGCACATCTCTTGGTTCAGGCTTGCAGCAAAGGTAGAATAACTGCAGGTTTAAATCAAAGTCTTTAGAAAGCATCCCATTTAGGGATGGGTCAGCACCTTAGTCCAGAGTTCACCTGTGTAGCAAAGTCCATTCAGAGCTGGAAGCAAGACAGGCTGCAGGCTGGAGGTAGAAGACAAAATGGAGGACACTTCTTCCAGCTTTTATAGACTCTGTCTTCTGGGCCAAGACCCTCCTCCTTCTTTTGCAGAGTCCGGTTGCAAAATGGAGGTTTACAGTCACAAGGTCCAGTCACCAGACACTCCAGGATTCAGTTTCTGACCAGGCAGTTGACATTCCTAGAGCAGCTCGGGTGTGGACAGGCATATACAAAGTCCATTGTGTGGTTGATGTCCCTTAATGGCCCATCAGCCAGGCTAGCCAAGTTAACAACAGCCTCTCTGAGATTTCACCCAGCAGCCAAGCATTAGTTTGAAGTACAGGCACCTTATATCCAGTATTCATAACTTTAGTTAAAAAAAAGTTACACACATATTAATGGCATATTCATAATTAGCCCTCTATAACCTGGCCATAGACACCTGTTATGACCCCCTTCACATAAGATTTGGTACCCCAATGATCTATATGGTACCAAATTATTTCAGTAACGTGACAAGAAGTAACTCTCAAAAGTCAGGTTTGCAGTGTTCTGATTTAGAACCCTTCTATGTAGCATCAGTGAAGCTCACTGGATTTCATGACCCCTGGACGATCATCATAATCCCCAACCACCATCATTTGATGATAATAAAGTATATGATGAGAACATTAGAGATTATTGTGGAACTGAGAAAACATATGAAACAACAGCATATACTCCAGGCCAATATCTTTGCTGAATGTTGACTTGAATGGTTGAATTAAGGTTTGAGCAACAAGTTATGAAAAATGGTGGGGTCTTATATATCTAGATCAACCAGCGAGTGTTTCAGGACAAAAAAAACGTGAATATTGTGGAGATTTTTAATATTATTTCTTTAGCCTTCAATAGAATTAGCCATTTATTACCAGTTGTTGGAAAGGCATTTGACTATGTTCTATAGGATTTTAGTTTTGTTAAATCAAATCAAATTAATTTTGGACTTGTATTTATTAATTGGTGAAAACTGTTGAATTTCTATTTGTGGCTAGAGTGAAAACTAATTAAAAATATGACTTTGTTAGAGATGTTTGGGAGTGTAAGAGAGTCTCTTCCCCTCACTCTAAACTCTAGGGTAAAAGTGGGGGGTCTCTTATGCTGCAGACCCTTAACTGTAAGCTTCTTTTCCAGCCTAAGTTAAATCTTTCCCCCCCCAAACCCAAACTCCTCCAGAATAGGGATGGGGACCCAGCTGCCACCACTCAGTAATTACCCCAAGACTATGGGGTGAGGCACCTTGACACCCCCCCGAGAGTAACCCTCTCGACCCCTCCCTTTCTATCTGGGAGACACTGATCTCCCCCCTCTGGTCAACGAGGAGCGAGAGTCAGATACACAGACCTCACTAACCATGAGCTGCCTGATCCAAAGCTAAGATCCCTCTGTTAGAATTATCAGACACTTCTTATACAAAAAAAGGTTTATTAAAGAAAATAGAACAAAGCATACAACTAATACAAACTTCAGAGATATAAAGCTTTCTATTCTGAGTCTTCTTGCATAAACCAGCCTAGTCCCCTCCCCGGAGATTTCCCTCTCTGCTGAACAATTACAGTTTAAGGACACCAGAGATTAGATGCAAAGCTTATATAGATACAACTTTACTTACAGTTTCTCTAACTTATGAATATAGGGAGAAAAAGGAGAAAAGGATTCCGCATAGCTGGAAAGAAGGAGTCAGCCCGAAAGCTCCGGATGAACTAAAGTGAAACTAAACTCCCCCTCCCATAAGAATGAGAGCCCTTGATGTCACTGCCCTCTCCTGTTCAGTTAACCCCTTGCAGGTAAAACAGCAACCCCAAGGTACTTCACACTCATGACAGGGGGTGTTTAGTCATTGGGGCTGTCTCGGATGCCATTCCTATGGGTGAAATTTTCCGCACGGTGGAGAGAGTTAGGTCAAGGCCTATGTTCTGTTTAAATCTCACTTAAGCCTTTGAGATATAATGGTTCATAGTCCAGTCTGGACATGGGTATATTTTACCCTATGATCCCACTCCCTTTTCCTGACATTCATTTCAATAGGAGTTTTGCGTGAGTAAGGACTTCAGGATTGAGCTCTGTGGTAGTAGAAACTTAGGCGACAAGATGACTTGGACTAAGTATGTTCCACTGTAGGCTCAATAAGCTCCTGCGGGCAGGTCCTGTATCTTTTAATTTATTTGGAAAAGTGTCCAGCATACGTTAGAGGGTTGTTAGCAACAAATCAATGTAGGGTCCTATTCTTCCACCACTGAATGAGTATGAATGGAAGCTACCTGTATTGTATGGCAGGACTACTGGCTCCTTAATAATAATCATGCAGGCCGTAATGTCTGTTCGTAATGATGAACAAAAAGAAGCCGCAAACGAGGAATACAGGGAGAAAAACAAGGCCGTGAAGAGAAGTGCCCGGAAAGACAAAAGAGAGTATATCAACAACCTGGCAGGAGAGGCACAATCAGCAGCTCTGCGGGGTGACACAAGAACTGTGTATAAAATCATGAAGATTTTGACAGGAGGATTCAGCAGTAGGTCAACAGTAGTTAAAGAAAAAAATGGGAAAGTATTGACAGAAGAAAAAGAACAACTTAATCGATGGGCAGAGCATTTTAAAGAGACCCTAAATAGACCAGATCCCGAAGAGGTAGTGGAAACAGAGGAAACCAGTTTTCAGATGGAAGTAGAGCAAGGGCCCATCACAAAGCGAGAGATAGAAGTGACCATCAGACAAACAAAAGGAAACAAGGCACCAGGTGAGGATAGAATAACTGCAGATATGTTGAAAGCTGATCCGAGCACAAGTGCCAGAGTTCTGGAGGAGCTATTCAACAAGGTATGGGAGGAAGAGAGAGTGCCAGAAGCATGGAAGAAAGGTATCATCGTGAAAATACCAAATAAGGGTGACTTATTGATGTGTGATAACTGGAGAGGTGTGAACTTTCTGTCAGTACTGGGGAAGGTCTTTTGTAAAGTTCTATTACATAGAATAAGACAAGCAGTGGAAAATATCTTGAGGGAGGAACAGGCAGGATGCAGGAGTGGGAGAGGATGTGTAGACCAGATATTTGTTTTACGCATGATAATGGAACAATCTCTCGAATGGAACTCATCTCTGTACGTCAACTACCTAGACTTTGAGAAGGCATTTGACAGCGTTCACCATCCATCTCTCTGGAAGATCCTAAAAATGTATGGATTCCCTTTGAAAGTGATAAACATCCTCAAAGATATGTATGCTGACAACAAGTGCTGTGTATGTCATGAAGGACAGCAAAGCGAGTGGTTCCATGTGAGGACAGGAGTCAGACAAGGGTGCGTTATCTCACCCACCCTATTCCTTGTGGTCATAGACTGGGTGATGCGGAAAGCCACCGAAGATCAACCAAGAGGGCTCGTATGGGGACTGTCTGGTCAGATTGAAGATTGTGACTTTGCAGATGACATCGCTCTGCTCTCAAATTCTCAAATGGACCTCCAAGAGAAGACTGATAGGGTAGATAGAGCAGCTAGATGCATGGGGTTCAAGATACATACTGGTAAGAGCAAGATAATGAAAGCAAAAACAGCAAGCTCGGTGAAGACAGTCCTATATGACGTGGAATTAGAAGAGGTGAATGATTTCAAATATCTTGGTAGTTACATATCAGCTGATGGTAACATTGAGAAAGAGATATCCACCAGAATTGCAGCAAATGCTTTCAACAGACTTCAAAACATCTGGAAGTCATCAATCTTTCAAACTAAAACTAAAGTAAAGATCTACAGGTCGAATGTCCGCTCTGTATTGCTCTATGCGGTGGAAACATGGAGGACCAACAAGAAGATAGAAAGTCGACTCCGGGGTTTCGAAGGAAGATGTCTTAGGCGCATCCTTAACATACACTGGCCGCAACATGTCACCAATAGAGAAGTGAGCCGACTAACCGGCATTAACAATGTAGTGGATGAGGTGAAACAACGAAGATGGAGATGGTTGGGGCACGTGTTGAGAATGAATACTACCAGACATCCTCACACTGCTCTTAGATGGACACCATAGGGAAAAAGAAGGAGAGGCAGACCGCTGGGAACGTGGTGAAGAACTATCGAAGGTGAAATGAAAAATATGGGAAAGACCTGGGATGAAATCTACTGGCTAGCCCAAGATCGAGTTGAGTGGAGAAGAATGGTTGACGCCTTATGATCCACGAGGAGTGAAGAGGATTAAATAAAAATAAATAAAAAGGCCGTAATGTCTGAAAAACCTGTGGCTGTGCTTAGACTATGTTCAGAGGTTTCTGCATAGTGCAGGAAAATGCACCGAGTGCTCACTATGGTGAGAGAACCCCAACAGCTGCATTGAACAGAGCATCGGTGATTAGGGACAAATGTCAGTGTGAGGGGGCAGAGACAGGACATAGCCATCATATAAGGGGACAACACATGCTTACAGAAGTCAGTAGAGTTAAGTCAATTTATACCAGCTGAATCTGGCCTAAGCAGGTTGAATGCAGAGTAGTGAATGTACCTGAGGTGTAGAGCAGCCATTTCAAGGATTTCAGTAGAGCTAGTTAAAAAATTTCCAACAGAACATTTTCCTGGAAAGTAATGCTGTTTCATTGGAATTGGACACTTTCAAAGAGAACACGTTGATTTTGGGGGGAAAAAGTTGAAATCAACCTTGCCAGAATGGAATGTTTGTTTTTCATTTTGAAATGAGGTTTGGTTTTGATATTTATTTTTATATTCTGTTCCCATTACACCTTTGGTGTTTAGAGTGTGACGAAGCTCCTCCACTCCTGTCTGTTTCCGGCAAGTCTTTCAATGGTTTCCCAGCTGTGCCACAGCTTTTTCCGTTCAGCTTCCATAGCTCTTCATCGTGTTGTTTTCAGGTGGCCTCATTTTCACTTGCCCTCAGGTGTCTGTCATATTGCTATTCTGGAGATGGAATCAAATTCCATCCAAAGCACATGACTGATCCATCTCCAACGCCTCCTAGCAATGATTGTGCTCAGATCCTCTTGGCTGCACTGTGTCAGTAGATCTTGGTTTGAGATTTTTCTGGACCAAAAGATACAGGGGATTTCTCTGAGGCAGGTTGTATGGAATGAAGACGGTTTGGACATCTGCTCTCACTGACACCTAGGATGTGTAAGCTGTAGTGTCTCATCTCTGCTGTGACCTGAGCTAGCTTCCCTGCTTTGTACATTGTCCATATGTTCCAAAAATCAAGTTTGGTTTTTGTCTTGGTGTTGAGCTTTCAGTCTTCATGCCAGTGGCTTCCTTTCGGCTTTCCCCATGGCAGTTGTATGGGTCATTGACTCCTGGAGGCCATCACACATGGTAGTGGTTGATTTCTTCATCACTGTTTCCATAACACATTTTATTTTTTATGGGACAGGGTTGTTAGCCCTCTGCCTAACCCCTAACCTGGAAGACCAGGGTGTCTGTTTTTCTGGCCCCTCCTCCAAAGAGAAATCTGGCTTGATTGAACCTCCCAGGATCAAAAAGCCCCCCACCGACACAGACTCTGGGGATCATTAGAGCACACAAGCTGTCCCACCACGACAAGGCGCAGATGCCAGAGGACAGTTTATATTCTTCCTTATATTATATGATACACATACAATAAAAAAGTCAAAATTGGAATGGAACACTTGTTTTATTGGAATGGAATATTTTGATTGACCCAAACTTGCATTTTGTGGGAAACTTCAAAGACTATTTTTTGGAACTGGGATGAAAACAAATGTCAAAATCACAGAACCCGTTCCATGAGACAGAACTTCTGTTTCCTACATAATTCGGTAGTTCAGGTGCTTCTGTTCCTGGCCAAGAGTAAGTGCTCCTCTTGAGCATGGTTACGAGTTGTTCTTAGGAAATGAGATCTGGGGCAATGTGAGGTAATAGGTTATCCATCCAAGTTTCAGGAGCCCTCATATTGCTTTGCCATAGTCACCCAGGTAGAGCCAAATCCGACCCAGTTTCCTTATCAGGTCTACCAGGATTAAAATGGCTGAAGAAGAGATGTCGCTGGGGTGCATTATATAAAAGGAGGAGGAGGAAAGTTGTTGCTCATTCCTCTTTTTTTTCCCTTTAGTATGGCAAGAGAGGTGATTAACAACATCCAAATAGCCAAATCCAGATTAGTGAGCCAGTGGCCCATTGATGGCTCCGCTTGTCTCAACCTGAGGTAGGGACAGCTTGTGCAGTGAGCTCCCTACAAACAGGCAGGACTGTGTGTTGGGGGGGGTGGGTGTTTCCCCGGCCTGTTAGTCTAGAAAGGGGAGGACTTTGAGGTGAGATTAAACACTGGAGAAGGAAGAAGAATTTGGGGGGGGGGGGGTATTTGTTTGGATGTTGCCACTGCTTATGGGAAGTGCTCAACACACACACACACACACACACACACACTGGGTCGCGCAGCCCCAGGAACAGTATCTCTCCCAGCCAGCAGCTCAATGCCTTATCATGTCTCTTGGACACAGCATTCTCGCCTGCCTGCAGTAACAACTTCCTGGGGGTATTATTTATCGTTTGTTAAAAGCAGCAGTGTGTTCACTGCTGTACGAGACATAGGAGAAGACCTAATCCCTGTGCCAAGGGGCTGAAGATCTACAAAATCTGCTTCATTTTATTGGACTGTATGAAAGCCACAAGCTCAGCAATGGCTAAGTAGCGGAGAGATACTATCTGCTGATGTTCCTCCACAGCCCTGTGGGATCAAGCAATAAATGATTAATCATTCCCATTTTCAAATGAAACGTGTTAACTGAAAAGTTAGAATGAGCTTTGCTTTTGCCAAGTGTTAGTGTAACTGAGCAAAACATTAAAGTTATGGCACTGTGAGGCAAAGATGTTTCACTTTTCTAGTCATTTTATTTTTTTAGACAGGATAAAGACAACCCTTTGGAGTAAATGCAGAGAGAATAGCAATGTGACTTAGAAGCTAGCCTGCATGGTGAAAATGGACAATAGATTGCACTCAAATAAAAGAAGTATCAGAAAATACATCAATACCAAAGAGAGGGCTTTTCACATATACTATAGACGTGAATTACACCAGAGGGTAAGGATGAGGGCAGGATAAGTAATGAAAGGTATTTCTTAGGTAGTGGGAGTAGTTAAGCATATATGCCCACGTGGAAAGGACAGTGTGAGAGTGTATATTCTTTTTATGTAGTACATATGTAGCTGCACGGTGATATATAGAAGTGACCATTTTCGTATTAATTAATGTGGCTCATACAAATTCAATATGCAAAATACACTGCTTAAAAATCAATTGTCAAGAGAGAACATTAGTGCAAAGTTGAGGAAATGGAAGATTTAATTTTTAACCCTATCCTGGTGTGCATATGCCTCATGACCAGCCAGCTCCAGATGGTGTTGTATGGTATAACAGCTCCAGTAAAGTCAATAAATCTATGGTAATTTACATCAGTAGAAGATCTGGCTCACTCTTTAAAACCATCCCTCATTGATGTTGTCTAAACTGTTTTTAAAAATCTCCATTGACAGGGATTCCACAGTCTCCCTAAGTAACCGACTCCAGTGCTTAGCAGTCCTTATTGTTCAACAGTTTTTCTTAATATCCAACCTAAATCTCCCCAGAGATGCAAATTTGCAAATATTTTGTATCTACATGCAAGCCTTTGTATAATGACTTCTTGATACCATAGCAAGATGTGAATAATAATGTTTTAATTATTATTTGATGCTATAACAGGTTACTAATGTAAGAAGCCATTTAAGAGTAGAAATATTTATATTAATTGGGAAATTTAATTAATCTGTCAATTCTTAAACCAATCCTCACCAAACTCAGAAATCTAGGTGTTACTTCCTCAAGGATTGGTAAGACGAAAGAACATTAACTTCCTTGAATGTTTACATGTAAAGACTAACATTAAGAATTATTTAAGTTTGAATGACTATTTTGAGAGTTAAAAGGCCGTAGGAAACAGTGTTTGGACTCATTTTAAACTGAATTTCAACTCCTATTTAATCCTAATTAAATTAAAGGGATATCTCTGAAAGAGGCAGAATGAAAAAGAGTTGAAACACTAAATTCAAAGACGTTATAAGAGTTTCTGTTGTAAAGACAAAATCATTTGTAACCCTGCTACCTATGTATTAATAGATTGCATGTTCATGAGCTGAATCTGCTACCCAAAGAATCCCATGAAGATTTTCAGCTAGTGAAAACGTGACAGCTGTGTTTCAGGAATGAAATATTGTGTGATTTCTGTTCCGTGATTACATATACCTAGACATTTGTCTAACGTTCTTAAAAACCTCCAGTGACAGGGATTCAACAATCTTTATAGGTTATATCCAATGGTCTATATAGTCTGGGCCAAATGATTTATAGATGGTCACCAACAATTCCTTACTTTGCCTTTTATCATTGTCTATTTTTATAAAGTTCACTAATTTTGTAATTGCCTAGACATGTTCTCTTGTCGAAGACATTTTTCTGAAGGAGTTCATATCTGAGCCACTTTGGAGTCTTCATTAATTTAATCTCTTATGTCTTTCCTTTAATACCCTTGTGAAATGTTATCCTTTGCTATGTTTACAAACACCCTTTATCTCTTTGTCTAGTAGTAAATCATTTTGCTTCATTTAGTGCTTTTGTTTCTGATTCTGATTTCGCATCAGAATTGGGAATAACTCCACTGAGGACAGTAGAGTTATATAGGTAAAAAGTGTAAATAAGATCGGAATTTGG
The DNA here is from genome assembly GCA_032164245.1 of Sternotherus odoratus. Classification (NCBI taxonomy): domain Eukaryota; kingdom Metazoa; phylum Chordata; order Testudines; family Kinosternidae; genus Sternotherus; species Sternotherus odoratus. Next base: position 277,429,196 of record JAVMKO010000001.1, on the reverse strand, counting down.
ACCCCCTCCCCTATCTTTTGCCATAATTGATTGTGTATTCTTATTTTGTTTCCTCCCCATTTATGTTACTGAAACTCTGCTTTGCACATAAATATTATTATAACAAATTACTGACAAACTTCAGTAGTCTATTTGTGATTCATCCCAACCTGAAGATTGCTTTAAAAAGGGATTAGTTATTTTAAGTATGTACAATTATTTCTAAATCACTCACACGTCAAATTAACAAGATGTTTTGTGGGCGCTTAAGTTTTCAAAATACACAGTGCTGTAGCACTGAATAAGCTAATTATTAAACCAATTTGTCTATTTTTAGCTAATTAGATTAATGATATACACTGAAGTGAAAGCACAATTGATCTCTTATAATTAGTGGCAAAAAGCAGTGAAACTGCCAAACAGCTACCACATATGTTAGAGTAAAGACTTTATTAATTTTAATCACCTCTTTTCTGTCTTAGACAATGTTAGAATTGGCAGAGGTTGATATCAAACTACGTGAGAACATCTTCAGTTTCTTATACATCTGGGAAATACTGGAAGTTAATATATACACTTTAGAAATGTTCATGCTCAAATTGTTTGAACAACATTACAGTGGGGGATAGAATGGTAAAGAGACTTTAGGCATGTTTCAAACAAAAATATCAACAAATACTTGACAAGTAACATTGCATCTGGGCGAGTCTAATGGATTTTGGTATTTTGAGGAAAATGGCTGGAAATTTTTACTTTGAAAATTAGCTAATTTGCATAAGCAGTATAAAGATTTCATAAGCTGCTTTTGTTGCTTATTTTTTTTACTATACATACAATCAAAATGGATTAGCATGACAGACAATATAGCTCCTCAGACGCCATCATAGTCCATCAGGTAAATAATTCATATTTTAAATTGTATACTGTATAAATAAATACTTGATTGTATTTACCTCAGTAGAAGATAAAGGATTGGAGACTCCTCTCAGTTATACTAGCTTTGCATTGGCCTCTCTTTAGGTTCCAGGGGATAATCTGGTGCAGCAATTCCTGTTAGGTAACTAGTATACGTGTTACTTGCTGTCTATCTATATCAAAATCTTAAGGAAAAACTGTAGGGCAGGTTTGTTTATTGGTTTGGTTTTTAAAATAGCTGAGCATTGGCTCCCAATGGTTAAAATCCTACCCCTCTTGGCACACACATGTAGTGTGATTGCCATTCAAGATAGGGTATGTCTTCACTACAGCAGTAGTTCGATTTCCTTTATGTCGATGTTGTGAACACGACGGTATACAGTCGATGTTGTCTGTCTTCACTACGCACAGCTAAGCACAGCAAGTCGACAGTGTCTGTCCGCAAAACTTTTGCAGGCGTCGACATGACGAGCGTTGCACTCTGGGTACCTATCCCACAGTTCCCTGATCCCCCAGCAGGCACCATTTTGAGTGCTGCACTGTGGGTAGGCATTTCCAAATTTCGCGCCCTTTTTCCGCGCCGCCCACCCCCATTACAAGCGGTGCCCTGTGGGTAGGCATCCCATAATTCGCGCCCTTTCTCCGCCGTACTAACGCCATAGCATTGCAAGCATGGAGCCCGCTGACACCACGGCTGCAGTAATGGCCGTTGTGAGGACCTCGATCACGGTTGCTGAGTTCCTGCTGCACCGTCTGCAGAGGAGGAATGCGATCCGGGGAGAACCGCGCTTTCCGGAACCCGACGACAGTGAGGAGGAGATGGACCAGGACAGCGGGGACGACAGGGACACTGACGTGCACAGCGGGGACGACAGGGACACTGACGTGCACAGCGGGGACGACAGGGACACTGCCGTTTTTGCAAGTAGGGCGACTGACAATCTGTCAAGAATGGTGGCAATGGGGCAGGCTCATGCCATCGAACGCCGATTCTGGGCCAGGGAAACAAGCACGGACTGGTGGGACCGCATAGTGCTGCGGGTCTGGGATGACTCCCAGTGGCTCAGAAACTTCCGCATGCGAAAGGGCACCTTCATGGAACTTTGTGACTGACTGTCCCCTGCCCTCCGGCGCAGGAATACCAAAATGAGAGCGGCCCTTACAGTGGAGAAGCGAGTGGCGATAGCCCTCTGGAAGCTTGCAACGCCAGACAGCTACCGGTCAGTGGCGAATCAGTTTGGGGTGGGTAGGTCTACAGTGGGCTTTGCTGTGATGCAAGTAAGCAGGGCAATCGTCGAGCGGCTGCTACACCGGGTTATAAACCTTGGAAACCTGCAAGCCACAATAGATGGCTTTGCCGCCATGGGATTCCCTAACTGTGGTGGGGCTATAGATGGGACTCATATCCCTATCCTGGCACCGGACCACGAGGCCGCCGAGTACAGAAACTGGAAGGGATATTACTCAATGGTCATGCAAGCAGTGGTTGACCACAAGGGACGTTTCACCGACCTCTACGTGGGGTGGCCGGGAAAGCTTCATGACGCTCGAGTGTTCAGGAACTCTAGGGTTTTTAGACAGCTGCAGCAAGGCACTTTCTTCCCCGACCAGAAAATTTCCGTGGGGGGGGTCGAAATGCCGATCGTGATCATTGGGGACCCAGCCTACCCCCTAATGCCCTGGCTTATGAAGCCCTACACAGGAGCCCTGGACAGGGGTCAGGAGCTGTTCAACTACAGGCTGAGCAAGTGCAGAATGGCCGTAGAATGTGCATTTGGCCGCTTGAAGGGGAGATGGCGTTCCTTACTCATTCGCTCAGACATCCGCGAGAGAAATATCCCCATTGTTATTGCTGCTTGCTCTGTGCTCCACAGTATCTGTGAGAGCAAGGGGGAAACGTTCATGGCGGGCTGGGAGGCAGAGGCAAATTTACTTTCTGCTACTTATGAGCAGCCACACAGCAGGGAAAGTAAAAGAGCCCACCGTGAGGCCCTGCGCCTCAGGGACGCCTTGAAAGACAGTTTTATCAGTGCCCGAGATGGCGTTTGAGAATCTGCTCCCTTGCTGTGCTCTAAGCCTGCTGCCCTTGAACCCTCTTTCCCTCCCCCCTCCCCATGCTTTCCCTCCCCCATCCCCATGCTTGCAGAGGAAATAAAATCACTTTTTGAAAAATCATGGTTCCTTTATTGGTTAATCGGAAATACAAATACAGGGGATCACTGTCCTGGTATCCTGGAGGGAAACCGGCAGTCGCAGTGGGGAGGAGCGGGCAAAGGAGGGGGGGGGTGGGAAGGGTGGAGAGGAGGGGTTGGCAAGACTCAGCAGTTTTCAAAAGTTTTCCGAGAATGTAAGCCTGCTGTTGCTGCTGCTTCTGCTGGCTTGTGGGGTAGAGTGGAGCGGCCCACGGAGCTTGCCCCCCCGTGTTTTCAACCCGCGTCTGGGTGGGGAAGCTATGGGAGTTGGGGAGGGGGGGAGGTGGTTACACAGGGGCTGCAGAGGTGGTCTTTGGTCATGCTGCAGCTCCACCAGAGATCGCAGCATGTCGCTCTGGTCCTCCATTATGCGGAGGAAAGCATCCATGCGTCTTTCCTCACGTTCTACCCTCTTTTGTTCAGCGGCTCTCCATTCCTGCCTCTCTCGATTCCTTGCCTCTCCCTCTCGATCCCTTGCCTCTCTCTCTCGCTTCCTTTCCTCTCTCTCTTGATCCCTTGCTGAATCTCTCGATCCCTTGCCTGAATCTCTCGATCCCTGGACTCTATCATTCTTTCCCTCCAGTCCGTCTGGCGGGCTGCCTCAGCGCGCGAGTTCTCCATGAGTTCAGTAAACATCTCATCGCGCGTTCACGTTTTCTTTTTACACTTTCTTATCTGCGGTGCACGGCATGTTGAGGAGGCATGGGGGTTGTGGCATACTTGTTGTTCATCTGTGGGCAAGTGTGTGTGGGAAAAGAAAGTTTGAAAGTTATGAGACAGATACATTCAAGGTTAGGAGGCAGATGCAGTCTCGGACTGTACACAATGGGAGTACTATGCCATTTGCAACCTCAGTATTCAGAGGCCTGCCTGATATGATTTCTGTACAAGGTCATGTTGTACACCTAAAACTGACTGACAAGCTCTCAGAAAATTCAGAGCATCTGAGACACATATGCGCGCCTCAGCCCAAGACGGCTTCTGAAATCACTGTGCAGCCGGCCATGGTAAGTTAAAAGTGGCGCTTGCATACTGTAGAGTAACCCCGCCCCCTTCCCCCCACCGCGTGGCTGGCTCCCACTGAAACCGCAAACTGCAAAGCAAATGCCAAAAAATCTCTCGCTAAGGGCTAAGGTCTTTTTGGGGCTCTTCAGACCGCGTGCAGACTGCTCAGATTCCCTGCTAGCTACCGCTACGGGCGGGGGGGGGGGGGGGTTGGGTGCGCGTTGGCTGTGAAGCGGAAGCAACGGCGTGCAGACGGCTCGGATTCCCTGCTAGCTAACACTACGGGCTGGGGGGGGGGCGGCGGTCAGCGTTCGTGTGTGTGTGGGGGGGGTTCGGTTCGTCGGTCCTCAGCAGAAAAGAGTACTTTGCAGCTGGGACTCTTTATCTCCCGACTAATTGCAGTCCGTATCTCAAACAGGCAACCCTGAATGACATCACTTTGCTGAGAATTTCTCGGAGAGATAGGGAGCGCGTGCTCCTTGAGTCCATGCAAAGTCCTGGTCCATACGCCGCAATGCTAGCCTGCTCAATGATACCAGACAACCTACTACTTTCGTGGCGTGGGTTGGTGTCCTATCACGGGGGACCAGATAAGGCAGCTCTCCCCAGAAATCTGCTGCGCTGGATTCATCGCTACCTCCTGGATAGCTTCCTTGAAATGTCCGCGGAGGACTTATGGTCAATCCCGGAGTATATTGACAAACTCTTTGAGTAGAAATTGACCAGCAGTGAAAGCACGCTAAGTCCTTAGGGCAAGTTACTCATTAATAAATGCTTCCTTTACAAAATCACGCGTCATGTAATCCCTTAAAAAAGAAACACTTACCCCCCTGGGAGGCTTGGGAGGGTACTGGGTCCAGGGTGACAAACAGCTCCTGGCTCTCTGGGTACAGGGGTTCTCCGCTGGGCTCCTGCTGCTCCGTGAGATTTTCCTCTTCATGCTCGTCCTCCTCGGAATCAGTCTCCTCCCTGACGATGATCCCATCGGTGGAGTCCACGCATACCGGCGCAATGGTGGTGGGGGCGCCCCCCATTATCGCATTTAGTTCATTGTAGAACCTGCATGTCCGTGGCGCGCCCCCTGATCGTCCGTTTGCCTCCTTGGCTTTCTGGAACGATTGCCGCAGCTCCTTAATTTTCACGCGGCACTGTGTGGTGTCCCTGTTGTGGCCCCTTTCTAGCATGGCCTTGGAGACTCTTCCATAGGTGTTGGCATTCCGTTTGTTGTTGCGGAGTTCCAACATCACGGATTCCTCTCCCCAGATAGCGATGAGATCCAGCACCTCACGAGTGGACCATGCTGGAGCTCTTCTCCTCTGGCTGGTCTCCAGGGTAGATGAGCTCATCATGGATTCCTGTGATGCTGAGCTCTGCATGGCGGCTAGTGCTGCTGATTGCTCTGAATGGCGACTGATCAGTTCAGGTGAGCTGGCCACGCTGACCAAACAGGAAATGGCATTCAAATGTTCCCGGGTCTTATCTACCTGGCCAGAGCAGCGAGTTCAGAGTGCAGTGCAGAGCGGTCACAGTGGAGCAGTAGTGAGGCAGTCCAGAGCGGTCAGAATGGAGCATTGTGGGACAGCCTCTGGAGGCTATTAATGTCGGGTTCCGTCTTCACTAGCCCACGGTCGAGCTTGGAATGTCGAGATTAGCCTTATGCCACTGGTTAGGCTGGAGTGCCAAGATCGATCTTTAAGGCCCTTTACATCAACGTTAAGGGCATGTATGTGAAGACAGGTACACGTTTACTTCGACCTAACGTCGTTAACATTGTTTTAAAGTGGTAGTGAAGACATGCCCATAGAGTCCTCATGTTTTAAAATGTCCAGGGGCTACTTAGCAGGGTGTTCTCCATGAATGCTTCTGTTGGTCTGTGAGTGGCCAGGATTTTCTAACATTCTCTGGATGACGTGACGAGTATGGGAATTTCTGTTAATATTTTTCCGAGCCACATGTGTGCCTCAGTTTACCCTGCTCACTATGTAATGCCATAAACTGAGTGTGAAAGGGAATGAGGCATTGCCGCATGTCAGACATGATGTTCAGGTGGAATCCAGTTACTTCAACAATAACTTTACTAGCAGGTTTGAATCGTGAGTCCCACAGATATAGAATGGGAACCCCAATGACCGAACATTATGTTTAATGACAGGAAAGGCAAAGCAGCCTGAACACGTGAACAACAATGGCTTGACTTCAATAATTGGAGATGGGTGAGGCCTCATTTCTTGGGAGATAAGATTAGGGAGGTAGATTGATCAACAGGCTAGGAACAGAAGGTCTGTAGTAGCTGAGATAAGGGGGAATGCCCAGGCAGCCATTTACAATGGACAAAATAACAATGGATAAGATAAGCCTGGAACATAAGATGAAGTAAAGCGTAAGTCATGCACGGACAGTGCAGATTGTATGGGAATTGGTTACTATGAATCACCAAGCCAATCCCAAATGTGTGATGCAATGTATAGTAAATGCAATGTAATGTGTAAATGTATCTAAAGGAAGAGGTTTGCGGTGGTACGCCCTATACCAGTGGCTAGCATGTCCCTGCAGCCCCATTGGCCAGGAACAGTGAACCTCAGCTGGGGGGGGGGGGGGGCTGTGCCTGCGGACAGTCAACATCAGCAAAATGTCTCGCGGCCCAATCAGATTACCCCGATGGGACGCATATGGCCTGTGAGCCGCAGGTTGCCCACCACTGCCTTATACTCACCATATATGGTCGAATGTGATCACCTCAGTGTAGCTTTGCTGTATGGAAAATAAAGGAATCTAAGTGACGAGAGGGAACTAAGTTCTTGGGGAACCGAGTGGAAGATCTCTCGGGGAAACCCTAACAAAGCATGGTTCCAACAAGAGAAAAAGTACAGGCGTAAAGAGACTATTGTTAAAGGCTGCTGCTGTGAGCACACAACATGCAAGACAGACAGAGAAACAAAGAGATTGTGAGCCACTGTGGAGCTCGAAAGAGCATGACATCTCGAGGCCATTGCTCCTGACACAATGCACTCTGACTTAAGCTTGGCTTTACCATGCTACCCTATGGATCTTTTTGTGCTGCGTTCCACATGTCTAATAAATGCATGGCCAGTTCCAGCCTTTTTGCCAAAACAAAACAAAAACTCATGGGGCTGCTGCCGAAACGCCGCCACCAGACGAAGCAGTGAAGGGGGTATGGCCACCGAAATACCGCCGAAAGCCCCCAAATGGTCGCTGCCCCAAGCGCACGCTTGGGACGCTGGTGCCTGGAGCCAGCCGTGAATAAATGCTACTTTGATTTTAAAAGGCTGCCCTATGGCTCTGCAGATACTCACTGTTTGCATTGTTCCCTAACAAGGTAAAGTCTCGCCCAAGAGCCTGACTTCAGCTGCACTGGTAGCACAGAGCCACAATGAGAAACAAGTGTTATGGGAGCTTGAAGGGTGAGTCGTGGTTTTATGAGGTCACATGACTTGCCCTGGAAAATGTGTGTATCACTGGGGATGTGGCATACAGAAAGGGTTACTTCCAGGAGACCGTTTAATGGCCCGGGCATAGCACAGACCTGGTAAATCTGTGACAGATGGCTAAACTGATAGGTAACATATGGGATGCTAGACTTGGGTTCATTATTATGATGATCAGATGGGTTTGTATTAACATGGGTTCATTAGCACCTTGAAAAGTTTGTCAAGGATCTTAATTGTGTAGTGAATATTGTCTGTGAGATGCTTTTGGTGTAAGGTTGATGTTCTAATACCTACATAAATAGACCTCAGGATTGTGAGAGTCGGTCTCTTTCATGCTGGTCTAAATTACAGAGGCATCCTTAAGGAACGGGCAGCCTGTTTTCCCCCATGTCTACACTTTTACTGGGTTCTGCAGAGCAGCTGGGAAAAACTTTCTGGTCCCCAGTACATTGGACTTTAAGGATTTTGGGTCAGAGATACCCTAGTGTTTACCTGACTATAGGACATCGAATCCATCACTATCTCAATTATTATTTTATATTGTCATTTTTAAGTAAAAGGGAATAAGCTGAAATTGATAAAAAAGGTAACTTCCATCTGAAATAGGCTGTTAAATATGCAATGAAGCTACTAAGTAACCAGAAACTGAAAGAGGCCAGAGTGATGATAATAGCCCAATTAAGACTGTGGAGTCATTCTGGGTTATGTGGCAGGAGAGGACAGATGTAAGAGGGTATCATTAAAGAAATTGATGCTTTCAGTTCAGTGGTTGAAAAATTGAAATTTTACATAGAAATCTTTCGATATGCTCCATTTGCCTCTAAGACAATATAATTTTGAGTAAACTCTGACTTTTTGAAATTTGCTGTGGAAGGAAAAACAACATTTTTGCCTCTTTAAAATAAACCAAAATATATTAACAATTGAAACCCCATTAATATCAATTATTTTACCCCTCTATTGGTGATGTTAAAGCTCCTTCTAGACATGAAATCTCATAACTGAAATCATAAAATACAGATAGCTAAAGATTCACAATTATTATTAAAATATTTAAAAAAATTATTCATGATGGAAATACAAACAAAATCAGTTTTTAAAACAGTGCGTCAGTGTCTGCCTGGAATAATGTTTTTTTTCCCTGGGTGTTAATTATATGTTAAAGTTGCACGATTAATATCACAAAAAGCCATGAAATGTAAAATGTTAGGTTTCCAGCAACAGTATGTGGTCACTGATCCTGCAAGCTGATCTGCGTGGGCAGACACTTAGACTTGTGTGTGGAACCCAGATGAAGTCAGAGGTGCTGGTTATGGGTACAGGGTTCCATCCACACACAACAGATTGCAGGATTATGACCTAAATCAGCTACAATGCACATCCTGTGTGTTTTATAGTATGTACTTTCCAAAATAAGTGTGCTGTGTGAATCATTCTCTGGCATCACCCAGAGAGAAAACAGTAAGTCTATTGAAGGGATGACTGGAATCAACCAAACCTTGTGGTCTAAGTCTACTGATAGATCTAGCAAAATCAACATAGGCATGTCACCTGTAGCCATTGCTCTGTATTAAACACAGGTTGAAAACCATATTGTTAGTGATCATGGACACTTGAAAAATGAAGAGCGGCTGCAATATCCCTTGTTCACAATACTGTGGAAGGACAGGACTGCTGGATGTTTACTAGGCTTGGAAACTCAGTTCTGACTGCAGAAAACTAGGGTACAACCTGCATATAGTTAATTCTACTATAAACTCAGATTATACGAATGGAAATCTATAATTGCTTCAATGTGCAGATTGCATTCATGATTATATGAGGATCCTCTACTAAGTGAAGTTGTTCTGTGAGGGGAAAAAATGATGAGCCATCATCAAATTTTACAAAATTTTACAAGCTATAGCTTTCTTCTGGTCCAAAATTACTACATAAGGTCCTGGTCCTCCAAAAGCCCAGGGCAAGTGGACCCATGGCCCATGAATGGAATGCTGCATGGGCACAGGATTTTGCTCATGTCGAGCGCTTTGCAGGATCTGGGCCCCAGACTCTATTGTATGTAGAGATGATAAATGATACCTTGGGGGGAGGGGGCTGAACTACAAGTCATGTGAACAGAAATCATTGTAAGACTCAGGTTGGCCTAAAATAGCTATGTAGCAGGAATAGCTGTGTACTCTATTTGCTGGAGCAATAGAATACAACCATTTGTAGGGAGACGGGACAAATGTCTTCTCTGTGACATTAAAATAATGTGTTGTGTTTTTCTTTTCCAGTTGCTTAGTTTGGTGCCCAGTGGCGTTCCCACTAGTTTGTTACACCTCAAACAAGAATAGAAATCTTTATTTTGCCCTTGTTAAAAGAAAGCTAACCTGATTTTGCTCAGCACAGCTGTCAGAATGTTCAGATGGCAAGAAAAGGACTTCTCATTTTAAATAAATCGTGAAAAGTATTTTAAACCAAAGCATTTCATCACATTTGTCAGTTCTGAGCTGGCAGTGCAAGAGCTTTCAGGTGGAATTTTAAGAAGGGAAGTAGTTATTTTTTGTAGCTGTTACCGTTGTTTTCAATGTTGTTGTTCAATGGAAGTTACCCTGCACGACAGGTGAAATTTTAAGGCTGCAGAGATTGTGTGGAAGCCTTCTTACCAAGGAAAGGCATTACTATGTTCACAGCATACAGACAGAGAAGTTATATAAAAAAACCCATAAATACCTTTTCTGGAAGGTAGCAACACAATACTACATTATTTCTGGGAATTCAGAACTATAACACACAAGAACCGAAAACCAGAGAGTGACAAAGCAGGCTGCTTCCTAAGGCAGAGCACAACTCAACCTACTTTAGCCTAGACTGGCTTTCTTCAGTCTGACTGCCACTAGACCCAGACTTGATACTTCTCTACAGAGCTCCTAGCCTGCAAGGAGAGATGGAGAAATGGAGATGGAGAAATCCCTTACACTTAAAGTGATAGCTTACAATTTTAACACAGATTTCAGGACATCACTTGTGGCAGGATCACAATATCAGGCCATAAAAGAGATGCAGCACTTAATGTGTACCAGACAGGTCACAGGGAACGCTGCAGTCAAACCTGTATCCTGAACACCTACAATCCAGTAAAAAGACAACAGATATAAAGGATGAGAAGATGGGATGGAGCAAAAAGCAAGTGATTGAGCAGTGAAGTTAGTGTGTCATTATTTTTGTTTAGATCTCTAAAAATTCATTCTCCCCTGATGAGAATTGGGGGAGTTTTTCAAAGGTGCTAACGAGAAAGCTAGGTGCCCAACTTCATCTGAATGTCTTAACTGCTTTTTTTGTCTTTGAAAACCCCATCAGTTTCCCATTTTGTTATCACTTCTTTGAGGGGAGGACAAGGTTTTCTAACTTTGAGCTGAAAGAAAGGTTCAGTGAAGGGAAAGGTGGAGGCATTGTGTATCGTGTTTCATGGCTTCACACTTCATTGAAATAACTGTTACTGGGAATAGGGTCAGACACACCAACCGTGTTTTACAAACTTTGAACTAAACTCAGCCCTAAGTGCAACTCCTGGGGAAATCAATTGGAGTGGCAGCTGCTTAATTCAGAGCTGAACTCAGCTCTTTGTTTTCCAACCCTCTTTGTTGTTTTTCTATGATGGAAAATATTCCTTTTTAAGCCGGAAGAATCAGACTGCTGGGCTGAGTAAAATGGACGGAGTTTACTTTTATACATTTTGGGTACTTTATATTTTCTTTGCCAATGCACACTTTTAATCGCATCAATAATTCACAACCCTCCATATAGACCAACCTGTAGGGTTTTAAGCATTCTTTGTACAGCACTTGAAGTCTACTCAGTAGGAGAGTGTCAGTGTTCCCAACTGCTGCAGTGTGATACTATTGTAAAGGTCATGTGTACAATCCTTGGATGTGAGATAGCTTGGATATAAGAAGTCTGGCACACAGCAGGTGATAGCAAATTCCCTTTACTGGTGTGATATTGCAATAGTTAGAAATATATACTTTGGAGACATTCCTGCAATGACAAAAGAAACATATAAATGTCTAACAGACTTCATTGGGTTCCATTGCAATTGATAGTCTCACATCTTGAACAAAAAATTATGTTAAAAGCAGCAGTTACAGCCTCCAAAATATCCAACAACCTGATCTGTCTCTCTTAAGATGCTCTGTATATTTGACCTTATAGGACAGTAGATCAAATCCCGATCTCAGGTTTTGGCTCATTATCCATTTCTACAATATGCTAATTTATTAAAAGAAATTGATAGTCACCGCTGAATAGTTTAACATTTTTAGATCAGCTATAGTTACTAAACAAATGAAGGTCTGTACGCAAAACCCTGAATTCCCAGATTTCTTGGCTCTGGTGATACTGCACATAAAGATGTAGGCAAAATGAATGGAGTTCAGGGAAGAGTGATCACAGTAATTAAGGGGCCAGAAAGACTGACCTATGGAGAAAATTTTAAAGAGCAAAGTGGGCCAGCTCTTCCACTTGTGGGAATGAGAGCAGCTCCTTTGATTTCCTCCAGAAGAGGATCTGGCATGATAGATTAGTAAGGCAATTTCAAAGGGGTATGATAATCTACAACTACTTGAAAGATACTGAGGATGGAAATGAGCTGTGCAGCATGAAACAAAAGAGGTATAACCAGAGATAATGGTATGAAATCAAGGGAAGGGTAACTCAGGAAAAACTTCCTGATGGTGAGATCTACTGGATAAGACCATGGGATAGCCTTCCTAGGAACCTGGCTTGCTAAGCAACTGATCACACCCTCAGCTGGTGCAAAGCTGTGTAGCTCCAGTGAAGTCCGGCTTTTCAGAGGGCAGCTGCTCATCATGTTCTGACAATCAGATTTTGTTAAGGTATTTCAACCTGGACTCCTAAAAATGGACTCCTAAAATTTTTGTCCTCCATCACATTTGTATTTCAAACTAACAGAACCCCTTGTTAATGTTAGTACAAACCCCTTTGGAATGATAGTCTTCAGCTTGGGTTGCTGAAGACTTAATTTTACAATTATTAAGGTGAAAAGAAATATTTATGTAAATATTTAAATGCATTCAATTAATCTGAAATGATCTAAATTAATTGATTAATAGCAGTTGATAAATTTATACAATTAGGAAGGCAAATAAGAATGGTTCAAAATTAATATGAAAAGTTTTAAATAAAAAGGTAAAAACTTGCTTATTTAAATGTTTTACTATTTTGGGTACCTGTTTGTTTTCTAAAATGCATTTCTTTAATATCTTTAAGTACTAATGCCTTATCTTGTATAGTTATACATACAATTCTGGCACCATTCATCTTTAATAGTACTTTTGTTCTGTCTGTCTCATGTGTTGTCCTGTGCCCTGTTTTGTGTCCCGTGACTACTTTTTTGTTTTAATTTTGTTGCAACAAAAGTCCATTTAAAAAAACATAAGTGGTACCACACTATTTTAATATTATGGTTGGGAGAGAACCACCATAATGGCAATTAATTTTTTGTAAAGCTCAAAAAGGCCTCTGTTATAAATATAGATATATATTTTTTGCCTCAACAAATAATGCAATTGGAAACAAAAAAAAATCTCTTTTTTTAACCATTTTTTTTTATTTAAAGGGGAAAATGGACAGGGAAACCTCAATATTCATGCCAAGGTAATACTAACAAAAAGTTAGTTTCTCTTGTTTTTTTTTTTATAAATGTCTTTGTGCCTATTTTAAATATTAAAATATAGTTATAAGATTGTTGTAGCAAAAATGTCAAATATAATATGTCTGGATATGCTGAAAAATGTTAAAGCTAACCAAATAATTTGAACAGGTTTCCAAATTTGTCTCCCAAACACCAGCAACGCCATGAAAGTTTAATATCCTTAAAATGTTTTCATAGACTTGCATTTAAAATTTATATTGGTTTAAGTTTTATACCATTTTCTTTTCTGTTATGTTAAAAGGAAGTACTGGTTGTTAAAGTTTGTGCTTTCACGCAGTTAACAAAAGTTGAATTGGTATCACAAGCAAATTAACTCTAAAAAGCTTGTGTAAAAAATCCTGTTACTAACTCTGTTGCCAAAACAGAGTGTTCAGCAGGAGATAGCAATACATCTTCTCACAGAATATCGTGAGCATCTATTTTAGCAGATGAGCACTATATTTAGTATAAAAAATAAATAATGTATATGTTAATTACAATGCATGTCTATGCAATAGCTGTAAGAACATGTACAATATGCATATTCATGCTAAAAAATTGGGAAAATCAGAACAAAAGCATAAGCTTGTGTTATAAAACACTTGGCCTCATTACAGTGAAAATAAACCAAATTAATTAGTATGTTAAATTAGGGTTACTGAAAGTAAGAGAAATGTAAAACAAACAAGCAAAAATTGTATTATGTTAACTAACTTAAGCTGTACAAGGGTGCATCCTAGAGACCAAAGACATCAGAATATATTATTGTACAGTGAAGAAACCCCTCAGCATCAGGAAAAGGAAAATGAAGTGCTTTATAAATAACAGGCAGGTCAACTAACCTCAACCTACTATATATGAACAATTAAGTCTGCAATCAGCTAGAAACCATTAGCTGGGCCAGGTGTAACTGTTCTTTCAATTATATATTACTAGCGAAAATACCCGGCGTTGCTTGGGTCCGTCAGAGGTGGGGAGGGGGCAGAGAGCTGAGCAAGTGCGGGGTCCGTTGGAGGGGGGAGGGGGCAGAGAGCAAACCTGACACCCCCACCTCAACCCCCCGACCAAACCCAACACCCCCTGACCAACCCCATCACCCACACCTCACCCCTCACCCACCCTGACACCTTCCCACCCCCCCCAGACCAAACCCGACACCCCCGGCTCACTTACCCCCCGACCAAACCCGACACCCCCACCTAACCCCCCCGACCAAACCCAACACCCCCACCTCACCCCCCAACCAAACCCGACACCCCTACCTCACTTACCCTCCGACCAAACCCAACTCGGGTCCGTCGGAGGTGGGGAGGGGGCAGAGAGCTGAACGAGTGTGGGGTCCGTTGGAGGGGGGAGGGGGCAGAGAGCTGAGCAAATGCAGGGTCCGTTGGAGGGGGTATTATGACATCATAACTATGTCACAGAGAACAGCAGCTGCCCAGCTGATGTGAATGGGCTTTAAAGAATTTCACCCCTGGGGGGCGTCAGAGGTGAGATTTGAAAAATTTTCGACTCTTACCCTGATTAGGACCCTAAGACCTCTAACTGTACCAAATTTCAAGTCTCTAGCTCAAACGGTGTGGAAGGAGTAAGTGAACGTACATACACACATACATACCCACATACACGCATACATACCCGCATGCATACACCATTTGACTTTTATATATATAGATTAAGCAAAGTAAGTTCATGTGCCTGTAGTTTTAAATATTTATCGCTGAAATATCTATGGGTTTGCACATGTAGCTCCATTATTCTCGTACTGTCAGATGGCTTCTGGGGGTGCGGGGAACTGTTCTCCCAGCCCATGGTTAGCCGGCATGAGGCTGACCCTGACCTGCTTGTGCAATTGTGTTATGATGCCAGTTGGAGTTATGATTTCATGTCCAAGACTCAAAATCAGCAGGCTTAGGATGAGAGAGCATCCAGACTGTCTGAGGAAGGGATTTACCAGTCTGGCCACCAGTGCCAGGAGAAGCTCAAATCCCTGAGGATGCTGGAACGCGTGGCAAAGGACCCCAACCCCTCACCTGGTGAAAGCCTGACAAGCTCACCGTACTACAACTGGTTGCTCTCCAGATCCCCCAGTACAGATTCTGTCTATGCCGTGGGCAGTTGAAGGGTCCCTGGGAAATCTGTGCACCACCCACAGCAGAGGACCCCGAGGACAATCCGGAGGCAGGGGCTTTGCCAGCCACAGCGGTCTCTTGTGGAGCAGAGCTGATGCTCTCCACTGGGGGCCATAGCCACTCTGCTCTGATAGTGGCACAGTGGAGCCGGAATGCCTCAGAGCACCGTTCCGGTGCTATCTGCTGCATCCCATGCCCCCCATCCCTTCAACTCCCACCCTGCCCTCCACAGCAGGCCTCCTCCACCCAACCCAGCCCACCACTCCTGGCTCAAGACTGCATCCGGCTGCATGTACATGAGAGCAGGGTTAAGGAGCAGCATAGGGCAGGGTTAGAGAGGAGTGTGGTGGGGGCGGTGTTGGAGAGCAACTGTGGGCTGTGGGAGCAAGCTTAGAGCAGCATGGAATACGGGTTAGGGCAGCATGCGGGAATGTAAGCGGTGCTAGAGAGCAGTCGGGAGGGCAGGGTTAGAGGGCCAGACAGGGCTCTCTGCCAATTCGGACTCTGCTGTTTAGGATTATACCACCGCCCGCCTAGAACTCTGCGGAGGAGATCGAGCAACAAACCAACAAGCAAAAGGACAGGGAGGAAGCAGCAGCTGAAACACCATCGCCAGGTAAGGACTCCAGTCACTGTTGTTTTGTTTAAGGGGGAAGTGATGTAAGGGGCCTGTCATTGCCTGTGTAGGACCTGTCTGTACTGGTTCTTTGCTTACAGGCTCATCTGCACAAGGGCATCCCAGCCACCCACTCAGAAGGCCACTGACAGTCATTGCCGGGGCCCAGACCCAGAGAAGCAGAAGGAAGGAGACATGGCTATGCTCTAGGGACTTTGGCTCTGTACTTTACCCATGGCTATGCTATGGAAGAACAGGATGGCCCACAGCAGTGTGGGGAGCAGTGTGGGGAGAGCCAGCAGCACGTGGCTATGTCTGGATGCTTTCTGGACATTATAGCCAGCAGGTGCCAGAACAACTCAGCCCCCCTACAATGGCTCAGATTCAGGTCCAGCCTCATCCTGCAGCTGTGAGCTCTCCTCCATGCTACCATGAGCTGCAGTGACGTCTGGATGGGGAGCTGATTAGTCCATGGAAGGAAATGCCATGGTTCGGTTTCCACCCCTAGTGGAATTTGACTAGTATCTGGACCCTGTGCACTTCCCGTACGTGTGACACAGTGTTATGCCCCCGGCTTAGCAGCTGGTCTGGTACTGGTGTTCCCTGTTTCAGTGTTAAACGCCTAAAGAATCAGCATGGCTAGGATTGTTCACTGTTGCACTGCTAATTGCTTAAACCAGCTGTTCTGACAGGGCCATACTCTACTGCAATATTAAATACTTAATGCAGCTGCACGCCTAGTGTTATTTATTTGGAATAGAAGCTTTTTTGTTCAGTCCCTTTGTTTCTATGAGTGCTTTGACTGAACAAGAGAGTGAGGAAAACTAAAAAATGCCATTTTATTTCAGCATCACCATCACAACACACACACATTCAGAGAAGGCTTTCTGATATAGTCAGGGCCGGCTCCAGGCACCAGCGCTCCAAGCGCATGCCTGGGGCGGGAAGCCGTGGGGAGCGGCCTGATGTTTGCCATCAGGGTGACAGTCAGGCTGTCTTCGGTGGTAGGTCTGCGGCTGCCGTGGTTTTGGTGGCGGGGACGACGAGGCCATGAGACCCATGGACCTCCCACAGGCATGCTGTGGAACTTCTGCACTTGGGGCGGCAGCCACTTCTGGATACAGTTACACTGATACAGAGCACAGTAGCTTCCCCCTGCTAGAGACACCAGGAGCTGAGTGGGGGAAAAGGACCAGCATCCAGGAAGCTGGACCATCCTTCACACCAGCAGTAATCTGCTCAGACAGCTGAAGAGAGGGAGGAGAATTTAACACAATTTTACTTCAGAATCACCTTCATAGTAAATGCATATGCAGAGGAGGTTTTCCTTTGTCGTTACACTGAGCACTGAATTGCTCAGATAATCCCATTTTGCCCTTCCTTCATTTCTCCCTCCAAGGCAAGGATACAGGAACACAAGGCATCCTTTCAATACTTTAACTCTCCTACACCCCACTGCAGCCAGAGCACATTCTGGCTACCTGAAGTGGGCCTGTAAAGAAAGCGAAGTCATCTCCCCAGTCTGGCCCAAAGTATTCCCCCTTCTCCTCACACATGCTGGATAGCACGGCATATTCAAACTGGTCTGTAGGCTGTGCCATCTGGCCTTCAGACATCCAAATGTACATTCCACAACTGTCCTGTACTTGCTTGGGGTATAAATGAACCTTTTCCTGACATGTGCTCTGATATTAGGGTACAGCTTCATCACTCTGGGCAGCACAGGGTAGGCTGGATCTCCCGAAATAGCAAGGGGGATTATTATTGACAGGGAATCAAGTTCCAGTTTGTCCCGATTCAGAAAGCTTTGGAATTGGGCACTTTTGCCTGTGCATCTCACAGTGGTCCTTGGTCACAGAGTTCTCAGTGGTCCTTGGTGTTGCCACGATAGGGTGACCAGATGTCCCGATTTTATCGGGACAGTCCCGATTTTTGCCCATTTGTCCCGCGTCCCGACCTCACTTTGGTCGGGACGCAATTTGTCCCGATTTCGGGACTTTACAGATGAGCCTTGCCTGTGCAGGGCTCATGCAGGCAGCACGGCCCCGCCCACTGAATGCTATTAGCTAGCTGCCAGCCCAGAGTCCCGTCCTTCCCCTCCCCCCCCCATCTCCGGCCGGCAGAGACAGGCGGGGTCCGGGGAACATGCAGGGCGGGCAGAGTGGATCCTCTTGCATGCAAGCAGTGCCGGTAGGCAGAGAGGGGCCCACTGCTCCCCCCCTCAGCACCTCCCCCGGCAGAGACAGCACAGCATTCAGGGGTAGGTGGGTGGGCCATGGCAACAGCCAGGAGAGCTCTCTCTGCCCTGCCTCCCGGAGAAGCATGCTGCAGGGGGGGGGGGGGAGCAGAGAGCCCACTGCCCCCCCCCCGCAGAGATAGAGAGCCTCTAGCCACCGAGGCCCGCTCCTGCTCCCCTCCCCCCCCCCGTTTGGGCCCCGCCCCCTCTCCTCCCCTCGGGCCCCGCCCCCCACTTCTCCCCCCCCCCCCCCCGGCTCGCTGAGTATGTCTTGATATTTCTCTCTTCCCATCTGGTCACCCTATGCCACAAGGCCTGTAGAATGATGGAGTCATTTGTACTCTTTGTGATTAACATAACCATGTGTTCCTGGTGGGTGGGCGGGACACATATGTGCTGCAAATAGCCCAGCATAATACAGTGATATCTGTGCAAAAAAAAGGGGGGGGGGGCAGCCTAGTTGTTGAACTGTTCTCCCATAGTTGTTAGTGTCGTGTGGGATTTGATTCTCCCCAGAGTTATTTTCTTTCATGTGTTTATTAAAAGGGGCATAATCTGCAGCTCAGAATAAAAAACTGACGGGCTAGATTCTCGTACCATTACTTGGTTTGAGTAGCACTTTACTGCATGAATACTCTCTAATTTCTATGGGTTTAAGGCATTGTTTTTTATATCTGAGGTGTAAGATTTTAAAAGAGGGTGAAGCCTGTCACATTTCTGCCTTGCAAGTAAGTGAGAAAAAGACTCAGAGCATCTGCAAGCACAACAACCTTTCAGTTTGTTCCCAGAGCTCTGATGCTGACACAGCTCTGAAACAGCTGTGGGTTGGAAATGCATTGTGGGAAGTGACATGTAAGTAATTAGCCTACCTTTTCTTCACAATTGCTATCTACAGTTTAACCATAACAAGATCAATTACTGTAGTTCTAAAACTACCTGCTGCAGATGTCCTGGATATAGAAATGTTTAGACAAATTGGGATTATCTGTTTACCCATTTCACACTTCAGTTGGTGTCTAAACTCTAAGGACAAACTTGAATGCCTCGGCATAGTGAATGCTTCTAGGGAGGCTTTGCAATTACATGTGGTGCAACTTTAAACTTCAGAAAAGTTTCTAAAACTACTAATAATCTGAAAGACTCATAGAAGTGTCACATTTTTAAAATACTATACAAACACTAGCTAATTGATCTTTGCATCACCCATGGATGGTAGATTGGTGTTATGCAGACGTTTCCATGCTCCAGCCAGGGACCATCACAAAACTACGGACGATAATTAAGGCCTGCACTGAGCTTTTTGCTCTACAAATGGGCTTGACATTCAGAGAAAAGGGTCTTTGTGGCTTTCATTCCTTTGTTAAGCATGTACTATTAAAAGTTTGGTGTGAGATAGAAGAGCCTGGGAATCTTCCCACTTTGTGCAGATTTGAAGATAACCAATTAAAACCCATCAAGCACATGCTGACAAGCCGTGTGGGGAGAGCAAAACATAGAATCACATCTGTGAACAGGGCACATTTAAAGTGAATTCTAATATTTCCAGGCTAAAATATATATATATCACAATTACAGCAGACACCACAGTTTCTGTTGCTGCTATTGTTTAAAGGTGGCACTTGAAGCCAACTCATCTCAATAGATCTCAATGGGCTACAGTGGGCTAGAAATAATTAAGCAGCACTAATGTTCTGCAAAGCTTAGTGTAGTCAATTTAAAAATAACACAGAAGTTGATCAAGAGTCCTGTGGCACCTTAAAGACTAACTAAAGTATTGAAGCATAAGCTTTCGTGGGCTAATACCCACTTCGTCGGATGCAAACGTTTGCATCCGACGAAGTGGGTATTAGCCCACGAAAGTTTATGCTTCAATACTTTAGTTAGTCTTTAAGGTGCCACAGGACTCTGTTACCTCTGCTATTCCAGACTAACACGGCTACCTCTCTGATTCTTGACAGAAGTTGATGTGTTTTCCTTCTTTCTTTCTTTCTTTCTTTCTTTCTTTCTTTCTTTCTTTCTTTCTTTCTTTCTTTCTTTCTTTCTTTCTTTCTTTCTTTCTTTCTTTCTTTCTTTCTTTCTTTCTTTCTCTTTTTTAAAAAAAGACCCACTTCTCCCACATTTGTCACCAGGAGTAGTATGTTGGTCTAGGTTTAATCCTGTTGATTTCAAAAGGGGGATGATCCCTACACATTATTTTTTAGTGCTTTCAGACTCTTCGGATCAGGTTGTGGAACCTTTATACTTACTCATATGAGAAGTCCTATTGTTTTTGAAACACTGCTTTGTTTTGTTCTAGTATAATTTGATAATAAATTCACTGATTTCAGTGGATTTTCTCTGAATTTACACAGTGTAACAGAGATCAGAATCTGGCCTACGGGCTATAAAATAGGCACAATAATACTAACCTACCTTGCAGTATGAAGTGATCATATATTTGTTTTATTTATAGATATTTATTTGCGGGAGTGGATGACAGGGAATGGATCATTCAATGATTGCATGTTCTGTTCATTTCCTCCAATGCATCTGGCATTGGCCACTGTTGGAAGACAAGATACTGGGCTAGATGGACTCTTGATCTGATCCAGTATGGCCATTCTTATGATCTTATGTTATTTTGATGGCACTTGTTGTCACTGACAAAGTGCGTGTATGTGTTAGTCTGTAAGTATTATGATATGGTCTCCCCCCCACTCTGAATACAGAATATTAAAATATCAAATAATTCAGATACTAATACAAGTGTAAGCAAACTGCAGAATCTTTTTTGCTTTAAGGCCCACAGACAGTTCCATTCTGCTTAGATTTCTATATGTGCCACCATGGGGATCTTTAAAAGGCACCATTTGACCCTCAGTTGCTCTAACTGAAGAGGTGTTTGAAAGGAAGTGTAGTCGGGTGGCTGGAGCAGCAGACTGGGAACCAGAACTACACTGTTTGGATCCAGGTTCTGTCGCGCACTTGGTACGTTGCACTGGGAAAGTCATTTGATTAGCAGTGAAATGGGTGTAATACTTATTTACCCCACCAGATGACAGAAGCTGCTTTAATGTTTATAAGGTGCTCTGAGAGCGTCAGAAGAAAGGGGCTGCTAGAAGTACAAACTATTATAAGAAATGAATTTGCATAGGAAGGAGGACTCATCACAAACCTCCCCACCTTCTGTTATGTGTGTGAGGTGCTCTCATTCAACCTGTCCTTCTCTGACAAACACACATTAATGTATACATTTAAACAAACAAATCCCCCCAAAACAAAACCCTACCAAAACTAAACACTACCTTCCACACTCACCCACAATTCTCCCCCTGCCGAGTGGATAAGAGAAAGAACAAACCACATATGATAGATGTCAGTCTCGTCGCTTAATGCACTACTCAGATACTACACTGAGGAGAGAGTTATAAAAACCTAGCTAGATTAGATTATTATTCAGTTTTATTGTAACATGTTGTTATTTCTATTGGTTTATTGAATTTCTGGTCCCAGGTTTCTCAGTGAAAACCTGAGCCTGAATTGTTACTGAAGAGAAGCTCAGTAGAATGGGGGTTGCGCTTGTAATTGTTTGAACATTTCTGTTCCTTGTGCATCTTCAGGTGTTAATCTGACACATTTGTTGAGACAAAATCTTAGAAGAGGGATGGGGTTTGGAGAAGATCTTGTGTAAAATAAGAAATAAATTGTTTCTACACTAACTATACTCAAAATCTGTCAAGCTTCACTTATCTGAATGAAAAGAGAGTTTAAAAATTTATGAGCTGGATTATGAAATACAACGTAAAGCTATTTTTGCTATATCAGTCAGATTTATCTTAGCCCAAACTTTGATTGTATTGCAGAGCAACTGAGCAATTATTGCTGTGGTTGCGATAAACTTGTCAGATTTCTACTCTGAACAGCAGTTACTATACTCAAAAGACATGTACTGTATTAAAAATGTGAAGTTAAAAATATACAAACACATTTGGAATTTTAATCAAAATAACTATAACTGGAATCAATAGGAAAGTATTTAGATTTTAGTTATGACAAACATAAATGGCTAAACACACATAAGATCCAACATGTCTGATTGTAGAATGGATTATTTTCATCCACATTATCATCCAGATAATTTTAGTTTGTCAAAAACTTTGCTGACAGGAAACCTCAAATTTGTGTACTATGACTCTAATTAATCACAGTTCTTAGTCAGGTGCTTAATTTTACAAACATCCTGAAGTCCCTTCAAGTTAAGCACACAATTAAATGGTTTTGCTGAACTGGGGCCTATTTCCCCCCAAACTGTACAGTTTCTTGAGTTTTCCTTGACTTTTTTTTTTGTAATGGTCAGTTGTGTAGTTCCTACTAATCAAATACCTTACTATCCATATAATTTGGACCATTAGATTTGGTTTGGGGCACACTTTCCAAGTATATCCTAACCTGCTTTTGATCAATATCAATTTTGATATGGCCAGAATCCTTCCCTTCCTCATGATGAGTAGCACCTTATTTCATGAGTGATGCCACTGAAGTCAATGGGATCTCTTGTAGATTAAGATGCTGTGACAGATTTGGAGCTGCCTGTAATAATTTTTGAATACTGTATCTTGACTGAATCTCTATGGTGTGTTTAATTTATGTGTGTTAATTTATTAGCAAGCTTGTCAAGAAATATACCATGAAAGGAAGGTGCTGGTGGTTCCTGATATTCACACCTCCTGGCAAACACTTGTGTGAACAATGCATAACATTTCATTTTGATGCGCTAGCTCTGCCCCTCCCTTCCCCCACTGGGTCTTCCAGACATGATTTCCCCAGGGTGATCAGTCTGTGTGTAAGTAGTGTCGGGATGGGTGACATCCGGTGGTGAGTTGCAGGAATTGCAGTGACTTTTGGAAAATAACACCTTATTTGCTTAGACACGCCCACCGCACCTAGCCTGCACTCTAACAGCCCAGATGGTCACTTTGGCTACTGTGGGACCCCCAGTTTCTGTAGTATTGGGGCAAGAATGATAAGGTGTTGATTGACCTGTTTATGTGAATGAGGGGTTGGGATATGTATTTGGCCTTTGGCATGCTGGAGGGACTCGCCATCAGCTGGGTAGCGCTCACTAGACATGGGACAGGGGTTCCAAAACCCCCTGAATTGAGAGAGGCTATGGACAGGCTTTTAAACCTTGTGGTGAGGGCCTTGTCTGAGGGTCTCACAGGCCTATTGCACTTGGTCTCTCTCCCCTGTGGAATTTTTGAGCTGACTTTTGCTTCCATTAGGAGTCTAACTTCAGCTCACTGAGCTGAAGTTGCTTTGGGTCTGGGGGTGCTGCTGCACTAAGGCCCCCCACTATAAGCTGAAATCACTCAAGAGCTGAAATCACTTAAGAGCTGAAAAATCACTGAGCTTTATCTTAAGTGGGGGGCCCTAAGCAGTGCAGTTCCTGTGTTGGCTAGCGGAGCAGTTCCTGTGCCGGCTAGTGGACCAGTTCCTGAGACAGCCGGCAGAGCAGTTCCTGTGCCGGCTAGTGGACCAGTTCCTGAGACAGCCGGCAGAGCAGTTCCTGTGCCGGCTAGTGGACCAGTTCCTGAGACAGCTGGCAGAGCAGTTCCTGTGCCGGCTAGTGGACCAGTTCCTGAGACAGCTGGCAGAGCAGAGTCGAGCTGCTGACAGAGCAGTTCCTGTGTCGGCTAGCAGGGTGGCTAGCGGAGTGACCAGCACAACTGGAGAGGCGGGGAAGCCGGCCTCTGACCAACGGCCCATGGTGAGGACTGCAGCACTACTGGAGAGGCGGGGCAGTCGGCCTCTGACCACGTAAGGTGCCCCATAACCTGCCCCCCCCACTTCGGTGGGGAGGTACAACTCTGCTATGAACTTTTGAACTCCGCTGGGGCTGTTGGACTATTGGGACTTTGGGGGACTTTGGGGCTTGTGGGACTCAAGAACCCAAGGGAAAGGACACTGCCCAGTGGCGTGTGTGTGTGTGTGTGTGGGGGGGGAATTCTGGTTCATGGTTTGGTTTGTGACTTTTGTTTGTGGTATTTACCTAATAATATGCCAAGTGTTTCTCTCTGTCATTAAAAGGGTTTTGGTACACTCAGACTCTGTGCTTGCGAGAGGGGAAGTATTGCCTCTTAGAGGCGCCCAGAAGGGTGGTATATTGTTGTCCCAGGTCACTGGGTGGGGGCTCGAGCCGGTTTTGTATTGTGTCCTTAGAATGGAACCCCTGGATACTGAACCCGGCCCTTGTTGCTGCCAACTCTGATGGGCAGAAGGGTTACATGTGTGAGGGAAAGAGGATTAAAAAGCCACTCTTGGGTTTAGACACACATTCCCTTGAAGGAGTCAGATAGTTAAGGGGGAGAAACTGCTCCCTCCCAGGCTTCCAGAGATTAGGGGGATCTCAAGGAAGCTTACCTGGGTTAGGATTTCTGTCAAGGGATGGCAAGACTTTAGGTAAGATAAAAATGTATGCAGGTCTTTTTGTTGTTTTAACCCCACTTTTTCTTGTTATGCTGTTCTCCTACTGTTAAGATTATACAATACCTTGGTTTAACAAGGCTATGTCCCTGTATGTACCACTGGTCACTGGAAAGAATTGTCCAGTAGGACCTGTTGAGGTACACACAATTGGTACACAGGGTACTGTAGCCTTGTGCCTTAATCTGAGAGTTGGAGAATGGCAAGATTCTGTCCCAGAGAAGTGAAGGCTCAAGGCCTGAGATTTGGAGCGGGTGCACTCAGAGAGAGGGTCAGAGGTACAACTAGCCCTGAAGCATGACAGATGCTGTTCATCTTGAGTGAGCATATTAGAATCTGGCTTAATAATATTTGCACACTTCCTAGGGGGTCTAAATTTATTTCTCTTGTAGAAAACAGATTTAAAAGTAGTCCATTGTGAATGACTGGAGGAGGGTAGCAACTTTTATATTTAGATTGCCTAACATTTTCCTGAAAAAGTGATATATGTTATAGTAGCACATTGAAGTGCTGATCAGGGCTCCAGTGTGCTAGGTACTGTACAAATGAGTAAACCAAAGACAGCAGCAGCTGCTCCCAGAGAGCTCAGTATTGCATCAGTTATTAAATTATTATTAATTTCATCTCCTTCATACACTTATGGGCCCACTTTTTCTCAGTGCATTTAGTGCCCTCATATATTTTTGGAAACTGCCCTTTAACCCCCTTTCCTTAACCCCTTTAATAGCATTGACTCATTCTGCTCTATTTGATGCCTTCTTATTGCTATGAATAGACCAGACATTATCCTTGAACAGAGAGCAATTTTTACCAATGTGTTTTCTGTTCAGAATTGTTCAGTGAAAGTTTTGTGGAACCTGTGTCCTGACAGTGCAGGCTGCTTGTGTGCTGTTCACTGTGAATATTTTAACAGGATTTAATACTTGTGTTGTATGACTGCTCACTTAAATCACATGGAATTATCCCCTGGTTACATCTAGAAAGTATCTTCATTTCTAACAGAAAGAAAATTTGTTTCAACACAAGATTAATTTAATTTAGTTATTAAATGAATGTAGAAAATGTACCTGTAGTGGGGTGACCACCTTACTCCTGCCCTGAGGGGGTTAAAAGCAGCCCAGCAGAGGCTGTGGCTAAAGAAAAGTAGCCCAGCAGCGGGCTGCATCCAGGTGGCGGAGTCTCCCTCGGTGCACAGGAGGTTGGTACTGGCAGAAATCACCAAACTCGGAGACCTCCTGAACTACGACAGGGGGGACTGGGTGGATCCCCGTGCGCTCACTTGGCGCATGGGGCTCTCCACCCTTGTGACCCCCCTGCGCGTACTCCAGGAGGTGTGGAACGCTCTGCCTCCCGTCTTTCTCGGTTTTCTGCGGCGGGCCCTGTGTGACGGTGCTGTTCCTGGTGGGATCCAACTGTGAGTGTCAGATCAGGACAGATTGCTTCCAAAGGGGCAACTACAGCCCAAAGCTGGGGTTTTTCCACACTAAGGCAAACCAAACCAGCTAAACTGAAAAGACTTTGGTTTCACCCCACTGGCTAACCACAAGTCACACAAGCAATCCCCTGAAGACACTTCAGATTCCCAGTATCACCACCAGCAGCCACCTGTCCTGGGGACCAATGGTTATGAAAACCAATCCCCCAAATAAAGAAAACGGTTCTCCCCAATTCCAATGAATCAGGCCCCAGACCCAGGTCAATATACAAATCAGATCTTACCACAAATCACGCTGTTGCCAATCCTTTAGAATCTAAAATCTAAAGGTTTATTATGCAAGGAAAAAGGTATAGGTGAGGGTTAGGAATGGTTAAAAGAAATCAATTACATGCAGTAATGGCACATCTCTTGGTTCAGGCTTGCAGTAAAGGTAGAATAACTGCAGGTTTAAATCAAAGTCTTTAGAAAGCATCCCATTTAGGGATGGGTCAGCACCTTAGTCCAGAGTTCACCTGTGTAGCAAAGTCCATTCAGAGCTGGAAGCAAGACAGGCTGCAGGCTGGAGGTAGAAGACAAAATGGAGGACGCTTCTTCCAGATTTTATAGACTCTGTCTTCTGGGCCAAGACCCTCCTCCTTCTTTTGCAGAGTCCGGTTGCAAAATGGAGATTTACAGTCACAAGGTCCAGTCACCAGACTCTCCAGGATTCAGTTTCTGACCAGTCAGTTGACATTCCTAGAGCAGCTCGGGTGTGGACAGGCATATACAAAGTCCATTGTGTGGTTGATGTCCCTTAATGGCCCATCAGCCAGGCCAGTCAAGCTAACCACAGCCTCTCTGAGATTTCACCCAGCAGCCAAGCATCAGTTTGAAGTACAGGCACCTTATATCCAGTATTCATAACTTTAGTTTCAAAAAAAGATACACACATATTAATGGCATATTCATAATTAGCCCTCTATAACCTGGCCATAGACACCTGTTATGACCCCCTTCACATAAGATTTGGTACCCCAATGATCTATAGGGTACCAAATTATTTCAGTAACGTGACACCCTGCGAGAGGGTTCTCCCCGCCCACCCTTCACCCCGGGCCCTCTGGAAATACTACTTGGGCCCCTGCTTCGTGAGCCCTTACGGCCTCCCCACTCCCACACCCTGAGCTGGCTGCATACCTGGCAGCCAGTTTCGTTCTGAACCGCTCCGAGGAACCAGCTGTACATGCTCGTGCTCCACACGTTGCATCTCCTCACCCTTGCATCCCGCCCCGACACCAAGTGGCGGGACTACCTGCCATCGAAAGAGGGTGAGAAACCCCGGTGGGCCAGCTTCTACTCCACCCTAATTCCACGGCCCGCCGGGGATATTAGTTGGTGGCTCCTTCACGGAGCTGTGAGCACAGGCGTGCACTTGGCGCGGTTCATCCCTCTGCCTTAAGCCTGTCCCTTCTGCGGCGTGAGGGAGGACCTGGCACACGCCTACCCTGAGTGCGCCAGGCTGCAGCCCCTATTCCGGCTCCTCCAGAACCTCTTACTGAGATTCTGGCTGCACTTCTCCCCACATCTATTTCTTTTCGCGCATCCCATCCGTGGCCCCACAAAGTCGCGAGACCTCCTCTCAGCCTCCTCCTGGCACTGGCCAAAGTTACCATCTACAACACCAGGAGGAGGATGCAAGATGAGGGGGTATGTTGCGACTGTGGGGCCTACTTCCGGTCCTCCCTGATCTCACGTATCCGGGCAGAGTTCCACTGGGCAGCGTCCACTGTCTCCCTCGACAGCTTTGAGGAGCAGTGGGCGCTGTGCAGGGTTCTCTGCTCGGTGTCCCCATCTGGCACCCTCATTTTGAACCTATGACCCTCACTCCCTTCCCTGTGTTTTTTCATTAGTTGTCCCAAGTACTGGCTGCCTGAGTACAGGGTACTTGGAGTGAAGCAAGGCTGGGGAGATCCAGGCTGGCAACTCTCCAGGTTGCAGGGCCTGGTCCTAGGCCCACAAAGGTACAGGGTGGTAGAGTCAGGCAGCGGGTTCCAAACCCCTCTTGCCTGTGATGACTGGCTTTTACACTGCAGTCTGCCCCAGGGAGTGGGGGCTTGATGACTGACAGTAACCTAGGCTAAGGCAAGGTGGGGCTCAAAGGGTTGGGGGTTTCCCAGTGTGGGTAGACTCAGAGGCAGAGTGTGAGGATACTTCCAGGGAGCAGCACCCCAGGTAAAGGGCACCAAGGTCCAGGGAGGGACACTGGACCAGTGGACAGCAGAACACCAGCCTGCAGAGGGAGCTCTGTGTTAAAAACAAGCTAATTCCTGGATGACCAGCAGGATGCGCCACAGGGTGAGTCATTGCCCAGCTACAGTACCTGACATTTCCTTTAAAAATATTGATACAACAAAACTTGGTTCCCATTGTGATGGGTTGAGATCACAGAAACCCCTTAGGAGCTGCGACCCGATGTGCCAAGGCTGCTCCTGCCTCAGTTTTCCTGCTCCAACAGCTTAGGACCTCAGTACCCTGGCCGGTCTGAGCCACATCCCCTAACAGCTGTGGTCTTTCCTGGAAACAGACAGGAGGTATCCTTACCTCTGGCACTCAGATGCTCAGCTCCCAATGGGGTCAAACCCTGAATAAAATTTGTTTTGCTCTGTATAAAGCTTATACAGGGCAAACTCATAGATTGTTCGCCCTCTATAACAATGATAGAGAGATATGCACAGCTCTTTGCCCCCCCAGGTACCAAAACGTACTCCAGGTTAATTAATAATTAAAAAGTGATTTTAATAAAGATAGGAAATAGGATTTAAGTGGTTCAAAGTAGTAACAGACAGAATAAAGTGAATTACCAAGCAAAACAAACAGAACATGCAAATCTAACACTTACAGCAAAAGGCCTCACCCTCCGTGAATTCCTTCTTTCAGGCTAAACTCCCTGTTAGTCTGGGTCCAGCAATCACTCGCATCCCCCCTGCAGTCACAGTCCTCTGTTCCAGTTTCTTCCAGGAATCCTTGGGGAGTGGAGGGCTGTTGCTTGAGCCAGCTGAGAACAAAATGGAGAGGTCTCTCCCAGGTTTATATAGACTTCTCCCTGTGGGTGGAGAGCCCCTCCTCCTTCTTATCCAGAGTCCACATGGACTCTCAGAGCACATGGACAAAGTAGCAGGTTTGAACCAGACTCCCCTCACCACCAGTCAGGCCGCATTCCTGAGGAGGCTCGGGTGTGGACGGGCTTCTACAAAGTTCATTGTTTGCTTGATTGGTTCTCAATTGGGCTTAACTGAGAATAGTTTTTTGTCAGAGAGCTGTTCAGCTGCTTTCCAAAGTCGACATACAACCAACCAAGCACATAGTCAATATTCATAACTCTAAATACAACACAGACACACACATACAAATAGGATGAACAGATCCAGTGGATCATTACCTTCACAGAGATATAACTTGTTAGCAAAACCATATTCCAGTAACATCATACATATATTTACAGGCACACCCCCCCCCATAAAGCCTTATGGGGTACACCGTCACACCCATTATCTGGCAAAACAGGTGACATTCATTCCACCTGCACAGAGCCCAAGTGATTACTCTTGCATATGTGAGTCAGCCTTCCATGATCCATAGGATCTACAGCCACCAAGAGACTGAGCAGTATAAGCATGGAAGTTTGACCTAGTACTGACTAAGGGTATAAGCAGTTTATCTGTTAGTACTAGATATCCTTCCTCCATACTGTGTCCTCAATGAAGCCTGATTGTGAAAGACCTAAGACAGCTGAGGAAGTTAGATGATGGAGTTTGATTGCTGCTTCCTTTTCAGTGTCTTTGGTTAGTAAAGATAGACCATGAGATGGCAATTTGCAAGACTATTTAAATCTGGTAAAATACTCTAACCGCAGTTCACTGAACTAATATTTGCCCCTGCCAAGCCCACAAACTAGATGAGAGGCTTCACACTGATTTTGAAAGGCCTCATGCTGCATTGACCAAGTTCTGGCCCAGCTCCGTCACATTATTGACTTTAGTAGGGCACTTTAGTTTTCATTCTTGAGGACAGGGCACTGATGATCAAAGGCTATAGAAATACCAGCAATTTCAAAATTTCTCATACTCTTTGTTTGCTTTAGATTTTCCCCTAGCAACCAGCAGAACAAATACAATGTCTTCTTCTCGGAGGAAAACTTTGGGAGCAGACTTAAGGTTTTGTATGTGACTAGTTTAAGATATGTGTGGTAGTCCCAGACTTATCTGAAAAGGTTTTTGCTAACATGCCGGAGACGTTATTCGTACAACAAGTGGTAAAGCACGTTTTCATTCAAGTATCATTGGCCAAATAACCCTCTCTTCCTTTCCGTGATCAGATATTGTTTACAGATTTAAAAAGAAAGAAAAACCTTTTGAAGCAATTTCTTCTCAGCAAAGGTTAAACAAGGGTTATGCTTTTCTTCCCTACCTTTACTTTTTTCAAAGCAATGTAGTTGAGAACACGAGAGAGATTTCTGAAAAGCTTTGTGTAAAAGATGGCAAGGAGCTCTCTATTCAATGGTTAGGGGGGGATGAGGTGTCAAGTTATGTGGTTCCACTCCTGGTTTGGCCCGGATTTAGGACTCGGTAAGGGCTAGATTTTAACCTATAATTCAGTTCAAGTAAGGGACAATGTATAGACGCAGTGTCCCAGGAGAAGTGCAGCAGCCAGATTCTGAGTTATCATATGGACTCTGCTTCCCACTTGTGCCCATTTGCTGATACATTTACTTCTCCTTTTGCGCTTGCTCTGATTTGCTGGCTAGCACGTTGAGGCAGAGCCAAGATATCTCCCAGTCACACCCACTCCCTGTCCATCTGTGCAGAAAGGAAAATAGCAGCAACTGCCCCTGTGTGAGCCTTGCTTTTTGGGACCCTTTATTCCCTGTGGACTCATGATTGATCCACGAGTGAACTACCTACCCCGTTGTACAGAGAGCAAACATAAGCCAGATGAACAATTTAGACCCCAGTTTTGCAATCCGTTTTTCATTGGCATGTTCCTAAAGCTGCATGAGGATTCACTGTCTTCCCAAAATCAGATAGGGTTAAATTCACCCCATGATGAGAGCAAGCACAAGTGTTCCCCCCACCCTTTTAGAATATGGATAATATTACATACCTACTATCATGGGATTATAACTTTGAAATTTAAATCATTAACATGTGCAAATACTTTAAAAGCTTGAGATGAAAAAAGTGATCTGCCAAAGTGCAAAATATTAGTATTATTTTAATGTTGTTTTGTGGCAAAGTAAAGAAGTTCCTTTTCAATTGATTTAGTAGTTTTTGTTTTGATTATGAAACGTTAAATTCTTACATTCTCTCCTTTTGTCAATTTACGCTGATGCAATTAAATGTTTACATGAATGTAATTGCATTTTCAGAACTGTGAAAGATAACCCTGATATTTTCCCTCAGGATTTAAAGGAAAACCTAGTTGAATTGAAATGCTGCCATAGTCCTTCAAGTCCTTGTACCCAGGATAGCATTAACCTTGGTCTCAGCTTTATGCAAGCTTTAAAATAAAAACTGTTCCATGGTTTTGCAATACTTCTGCAAGACTGTGATACTTTTAATCACACTGAATAGTATCTCACATTGAGTAGTCCTATTGAAGTCAATGGGAATACCTGTGAAGTAAAGCACTATATGTTAAGAGTAAGGATATCACAGCTGACCCTTTTATAATTCACTTTTGTTATTCCAGATCAGAATCAAGGCCTTGTGTTTTGTACTGTAGAAATATGGACCTTGAGAATACAAAGGCTTACACATGTTTGGCGTTATGCATTATGACTAGTCCTATTGAATTAAGTAAATTAGGACACAAGCCTGACACTTGGAAGACTTGGTGCAAGTCCCTGTTCTACCATAGACTTCCTGTATGATCTTAGGCAAGTCACTCCATGCCAAACTTTTAAATGTATTTAGTAGAGTTGGTTGCGATTTTGCTGAAACACTTCTATCTTTTGTTGGAAAAATTGAAATGAAATTAATTTCGAGGAGCCAAAGTGGATGAGGTAAAATCTTTTACTGAACCAACTTTTGGTGGTAAAAGAGAGAAACTTTCTAACTGAATTGAATTTCATTTTTTGAATGGACTTAAAATGTTCAATGTTGAATCAGTTAAAAAAATATTCATTTATCTATGGCACATTACCTTACGGGAGTTGTAGTTACAGCCCCAATTCTCTCCAGGGCTGGGCTCCCTGGAAGACTACATCTCCCATAACACATTTCATCGGTGTGGTGCCTCATGGAAGTCACTGACTGTGGATGCATTATAGGAGACTAGTGTAAAAGCCCGTGTACACAGGCCAACAGTAACGGCTCGCGGCCCCCGCACTCGCTCAGCTCTTTCCCCCCTCCTCCGCAACGCCCCCCCACTCGCTCAGCTCTCTGCCTCTCTGCCCCTCCCGGCTCTCTGCCCCCTCCCCCTTGCTCGGCTCTCTGCCTCCTCCCCCCCTCCCCCTTGCTTGGCTCTCTGCCTCCTCCCCCCCCCTCGCTCGGCTCTCTGCCTCCTCCCCCCTCTCCCCCTTGCTCAGCTCTCTGCCTCCTCCCCCCCCCTCGCTCGCCTCTGCCTCCTCCCCCTCTTTCCCCTCGCTCGGCTCTCTGCCTCCTCCCCCTCCTCCCCCTCGCTCGGCTCTCTGCCTCCTCCCCCCCCTCGCTCGGCTCTCTGCCTCCTCCCCCTCCTCCCCTTCACTCGGCTCTCTGCCTCCTCCCCCCCCTCGCTCGGCTCTCTGCCTCCTCCCCCTCCTCCCCCTCCTCCCCCTTGCTCGGCTCTCTGCCTCCTCCCCCTCCTCCCCCTCGCTCGGCTCTCTGCCTCCTCCCCCTTCTCCCCCTCGCTCGGCTCTCTGCTGGGCACAGCTGGCCGGGCCATGCCCGGGCGCCTCTGCCCCGCCAGCCCAGCGCCCCCTTCCCGTGCTCCGCCCGGCCAGAGCACCCTACCCACACCTCCTGCGCCCAGCCACCCTCCTGCCCATGCTCCCCGAGCCCCTGATCCAGACCCTGCTTCCCTCTCGGTGGCGCACGCGTGGCGGCCATGTTGTGCTGCCGAACTACACCTCCCAGCATGCCGTTCGTCTGGGCCGTCTCTACTGCGCATGATGGTTTCACACAAACTTCCCTAGCCTTTTATTATATAGGATGCAGTCCGATCAAGGACCATGGCTCAAAGGTGAGAATGGGGGCTGGATCTGAAACTACCATTTGGCAGTAGGCAAACTCAGTTTAATGTCGAAATGAACTTCAACAGATTGAAACAATCAAACATTTACATTTTGGGAATGTCAAAATGTTTAATTTAAATCAAATGTTGAAACAAAACATTCTGACATTTCTGAATCAATTTTTTTTTCAATTTTTCCTCTGTAGAAAATGTTGACATTTCAAATTTTTGTCCTGTTTCAGGATGACAACAAATGTTGAACGTCTGGGATTTTCCGTGGGATGGAAATTCCAAATGTTTCTCAGCTCTAATAACTAGTGCCTAAATAAGCAGATAATCACCTAGTATAATTTTTAAAAACAGCCAGGTGCCCAACTCCCATTAAATGAGTAGGTGTTAGATATCTCAACCATTTTTTCCATAGATTTTAAGACCAGAAGGGACAATTATGGGCTGGTCTTCACTACCCGCCGGATCAGTGGGTAGCGATCGATCTTTTGGCGATCGATTTCTCGCGTCTTGTGAAGACGCGAGAAATCAATCGCCCGCGGTGCCCCCGTTGACTCTGGAACTCCAGCTTGCCGGGAGGCGCAAGCTGGAGTCAACGAGGGAGCGCACCACCGACTGTCACCGCTGTGAGGACGGCAGGTAAGTCGTCTGCAGATACGCAAACTTCAGCTACGTGATTCACGTAGCTGAAGTTGCGTATCTGCAGTCAATCCCCCCCTGTAGGGAAGACCAGCCCTATGATAATCTAGTTTGACTTTCCATGTAGTACAAGCCATAGAAATTTCCAAAATAATTCCTAAAGTATTTTTTAGAAAAATCTTAACCTTTTCTTCATTAAGGTAAATAGATTGAGCTCCTTGAGTCTACCACCATAAGTCATGTTTTCTAATCCTGTGGCTCTTATCTGAGCATTCTCTAATTTATCAACATCCTTGTTGAATTGTGGGCACCAGAAGTGGACACAATATTCTAGCAGCGATCAGCCCAGTGTCAAATACAGAGTTAAAGTGACCTCTTTTCCTACTCGAGAGTCCCCCATCACACTAGTTCTTGAAGATTCCGGTTGATGCCTATAAGCATCTTTAGTTCCTAAATTCCCCCCCCACCCACACACACACACTTCCTCTGGGCCTTGGTTCCTCATCTGTAAAATGCATTAGTAGGACCCAAAGGGGTGTTGTCAGGATAAACAAATTAAAGACTGTGAGGTGCTCAGATATTCTGGTGATGGGAGAATCTTAGAAATTTGCATAAGACCTTTCAGAATCAGGACCAAAATAGTCAGGAATGATAAAGGGTAGGTGAAAGAGATATAATACACAATCTTCTTTTATACCTGATGTTGCTTTTTCTGGGATAGAACTCCCCACTTTTTCCATTCTCTGTCCCCTTTTGTACTTGTACCGCTTCAGCTAGGGGTCTGCCTTTCAAATACTTCACTGCAGGTTGATGACTTGCAATTTTCTCTAATTGATCATAGGAGAGCCAGACTGATGTTTTCCATTTTAATTTTATTAATGTTGGCAAATTCAGCATAATGTCTGTATAAAGTAGCCTAGAATTACTTTTTACCGGTAAAGGGTTAACCTGAAGGTAACCTGAGAGGGGAATGAACCGGAGATGCTAATCACCTCAGAGACAAAGAGAGTTTTTAGTTTCAGTTTATCTCTCTGCTCTGTTCTCTCCTGCTATGGGATGAACCACACCTATGTCTTTTACTCTACCTATCTATAATCTTCTAACAAGTCAAGTTCAGTATTAAGTGAATTGTATGCTTAAACTGTATCACTTGATCATTGATCCTTGGTGTTCCTTATACTGTCAAGCTTTAGCAGAGGAAGAATTCCTAGGGAGGCGGTCAGTGATGCTGTGTGATGCAAGTGGGTTTTTTTCTATTAATTTCTGTACAAGGGATTTGTGCTTTTCTTTTCTTTAATTAAAATGTTTCTTTTAAGACTCTGACTGCTTGTTTCCATTGGATAGATCCTGGTTTGGATTGGGCAAGTCTCACAGAAAAGTGAGGTTGCTTTTTTTCATTTGTGTGCTCAAGCCTCTCCCAGGTAAAGGGAGGGGGCTGGGGGGGGGAGATTAACGGAGGGGTTCCAATTTACCGAAACCCATTGTTTTGTGGGCTTAAATTGGTGGTGGCAGTGGTACCAAGTCCAGACACAGAAGAAATTTGTGTTCTGGGAAAAAAGTTTTAACCTAAGCTGGTAAAATAAGCTTGGGGTTTTTGTTTTTGTTTTTTTCATGTGGGTCCCCACATCTTTACCCTAGAGTTCAGAGTGGGGAGGCAATCCTGACAATGTCTTTTTCAGAAAGCTGCTGCACCCTGGTATACAAAGGAAAAAAATTCTTTCTATTGATTTTTCATTTAAAATACACAAATCATATTTGAAATACACAAACCAGATTTGTTGACAGAAGAGCAATTAAATCCAGATTTCTGCTTAGTTTTATAATCTGGGCATTTAAAATACAATCAGAAAATTATCCACAGAATGATATTCACTCAAAGTGCCACAGTAATTTAATTATCATCTTTAAGAACAAACCTGTGTATCACAACACAGAAAAAACAAAACAAAAGAAACCTAATCAAGATACTGGGTGAAATCCTGACTCCTTTAAAATCAATAGGACTCTGGCCATAGACTTCAGTAGGGCAAAGATTTCACGCGCTGTTCTTAATAGTAATTGTTTGTACTCATGCCAGTAGCAGATGGGCCCAGCACTGAGGACCAAATTCCTGCTTTTATTTACAGATTACAGGTAGGACAGTAAGTGTACAAGCTCCCCAAGACCACACTGCCAGTGGGTCAGTTCCTGCAGTCCCTAGTCTGGTAAAAAAACCATTAATTTCAGTGATAGGTTGGCTTGCAGCATTTGGTCTTGGTATTCCTGAACCATGCCGTGAGATGAGAAGGTAGCTCCATGCACTCCCATAGATTTCTTGACAGAGGTTGATTATGTTTTGAGAGATTCACCACTGCTGAAAAGGCACTGATCTGAAGTGTGGCACCTAACCCTTAGGTCAGAGAGCAAAATTACATGAAAACAGAGCTCGTAAGAATACAAGGAAAACCACAATAAAAATCTGGTTCCTACTTTCCAATTAAATTTCCTAAACTTTCCAACCAGATCTAGGCAATAACTATTTTGGGTACTTCAGACCAGTGGTATAGAGATAGAAGCACCTGATTTTCAGAAATACTTAGTGCCAGCAACACCCATTGACTTTAACTGGGTGCTCAGCATTTTTAAAGGCTCTGTGTCCTATTACCAACCTTTCATCTCATCCTGTTCTGTAAAGCTTTAAAGGTTACACACATACTGTCCAAAAAAGAACAATTGCACTCACATGTTCTGCCTTGTCCGAAAATCTATGCAGGTGTCAGAGGGGTTACCCCCAGCCTCTATGCTCCTGAGTACAAAGGCTGGGCCTCTTCTATGCCAGACCAACAAGTCCTTTTCCCCCCTCACCCCCACCTTGCCAGTTGGGGTTCTTGGGGTCACCAATCACTGCCACCAATTGGGTAACTTCCAAAACCTTGGAGGGGCCCCCGATCTTCCCCTAACCCTGACTTTGTACCCTCTCCCTGGGTTTTAAAGTCAGACACCTGAAGACTGCTTCCCTTCACCCTGACCAGCTGAAGGAAGACTTCCCTTAACCCTGTCTCTCTCAACCTGAGAGCCAGACCCTAACTTTGTACCCCTTCCTGGGATTCAAAGTCAGATACCTGGAGGCTGCTTTCTGTCCTTCACCCTCCCCGGCTGAAGGCAGACTTCCCCCACCCCTGCCTCTCTGTACCTGAGAGGCAGACACCTGGAGACTGCTTCCTCCCTCCCCCGTCTAACCTGACGGTAAGGAGAGACAGTCTTCACACTCCAGCTAGGCCCCTAGCTGCCCTGGTTCCTATTCCCTTCCCTTCCCCCTTCCCAACTGGAAGCAGAGAAAAACCCTAAGGGAAATAAACCAGACGGTTTTATAACTAGAACATTTATTAAAGAAAAAGGTTAAAGCAGAGATACAGACACTTTACATTTGGGGTTACCCACTTTGTTCTGAAAAGGAAAGAACACCCCAAAAGGCACGGCTTAATAGAAAAATCAAATGGTTATACTCACATTAGCTAAGTAGAAGTATCAGAAAAGGGTAGAGCCATCTTTATAGCCAAAGATGGTCTAGAACCCTTGCCAGCTACCTTGGCAAGCCTCCTGCCTCATGTGCAGCCAAGATGGAACTCCCTGGCTTTTGCCTCCTCCCTGGAGACCAGCCAAGATGGAACTGACTGTTTTGCTCCTCCCTTCTTCATGGGCTCGAGGCTCCTCCCTCCCCCATGGCAGGGAAACTCCTACGTTACCTGTCTCGGATAACAAGCCCCACCCAGGCAAGGCACACTGTGTGAGATAACATAGTCCCACCCAGGCAAGGCACCCTTCACACTTATAACAGCAGGAATGTTATAATGTCACACTTATTCCAGGAGGGTATTCAATATGATAAGTATTTATGTACACTTAATATCATTACACCAGTGAGTCTTTCCCCACATTCTGCATATGGAGACATTTTAAATCTTTACTACATATTTTTTTTGTGCCTACGAAAATAAAGAGATTGTTTTCACTGGGTGCAGATTTGAAGGGGGTTTGATGAAATGTGATTTTTAAGACTGAAACTGATAGTTTCATCCTCCTGTTTATATATGTGGAATTTGGAGTGGAAAAGGTAAATCATGTATCACAACAAAGAAGTCCAAAAGAAAAATGCCTGATTTAAACAATTTTGTTAGGAAAGACCTAGGTTGTCTAAGCAACCTTTTTGCAGTCACCTGGGTTTTTCTGGGTAAGGACAGACTATACTTAACTGGCATTAAGTCAAAATGTCTCTTCCCCAGAGTTTCTGTCTGCAGTTCTATCACACTTAATTGAAAGTGATCTAATGTCAGATGCCTGAGTGTTTGTTGTCAGCAAAACAAATAGTACACTTCACCGCAGGGAACAACATGAGTCTGGAGGTAAAGGTGAAAGTGTTCCTTTCAACATTCTCATCAGCCAGTGTTTGGAATAAAATATTTATTGTCACCTGCTATGGGTAGTTAATTAGGTACTTTACTCCATAGAAAATATACTTGCAGTGATTTTTGCTTACTAAAAGTTGTATCTCCCACGACAGTTTGTTTGTTCTGAATTTCCCATCCAAACAGAATTCTGGCTTCAAAAGTGGAACAAAACAAAGGGACCTAGGGGAAGAGAGATTGTATGGTGGCTTGTGGCAGTCAAGCAGCAATGGTTATACATATTCACAGAAAGAAAACTTTGTTAGGAAAGAGCTAAGGATGAAAGTTAAAGTGTGTTTCAGTGGAGACCAGCTACCACCCAAACCTAATAGTACATTTTCTTTATGAAAAGAAAACCCAGACATTAAAATGCCTGGAAATGAAAAAATATATACTATATAACAAATATATACTACTATACTATTTATCCCTGGCCTGCAATCTTTCGTCACTTGCTCTCTCTGCGTTTCACTCACATTATCCACTAGATCTCATTCTTAACGTTTTCCCCTGTAATGTATGCAAAACGTCAAAATAACCAGTTCCTTGATGTTCCATGATGCCATCTCAAATTTGAAAAGCACAGATGATGTGGAGATCGCCACAGGTAACTTAATTTTCATAACAGATTAATTTTCCCCTTGTATGAAAATTAAATAATTTCTCTGGCAAGATATTTACTTTTAACAAAAAAAAATGTGTAGCAAAGTACAAAAGATTTTAAAAAATCGCAAGTCAGGTAGGAATGTACAAAAAAAAAAAAAAGAAAGATTTTCCCCTTACAAAATGAATGGTGCTGTAGGGCCAATTTTTAACCTTAGACCTTAAACACATTCAAATCCTACCCTGGGACACTCAGATGCACATTTAAGGAATGTAAATTGGGCAGTTATATACATCCGTGTCCATTGAAGCATCATGATGTTGGATTTGCAAAGACACTCATGCAAGAAAATTGTCATTTCCATTGATTTAAGTTTTTATATGGTGTGTTTACCTCTTTTGTGGTTACATCAACATGTATAGCTAGGGGTGTGATTTCCAGATCGCATAGACATACTTGTGCTAGCTCCCCTTGTTAAAAATAGTAGTGTAGCTGTGATAGCATGGGAAGTGGCATGCAGCAGACTGGTCTAGCCATGCTGAGTACAACCCAACCTGGACCTCACAGGTATGCACTCGGGGAGACAAGCCCATGCTGCCACAACTACAATGATATTTTGAGCACCCTTAGCACAAGTCCATGAGAGAGTGAGCGGAATTATGTCTGCGCAATCTGGAAATCCCATCCCTAGCTCCAAGTGTGGACATAGCCAAAGTTTATCTCAAACAAACCTCTCAACCTGCCAAGGCCCAAAGGTGGGTTACAAGGTGTGACAAAGACCCCCAAATGAGAAACTAAAAAAAATTATTCATGCAGGGAACTTAAAATAGTTTGGGATTCATTCCCTTATAGTAACTATCTTTTGATTCCATTTTTTAAAAAAAATTCTGATGTGAATAATCCTCAACAGTAAAAACAAGGGGATGACAAATTAGAATAGAACATAGATGACTTTGGAACTAAAATGAGGGACATCCCTCAATATAGGAGACAATTAATATGTAGCACCTCTACTATATCATGAGGCATGGACAGTACTCTGGTATTGAGGTACTGTTAGTATTTCTTTATCCATTTGGTGAACTTACCTGACTTAAGTCCTTTTTCTTCCAACACTGCTCATCAAAAGATTTCTGCTTTTTTCTCTGGCATAATGACATTTCAAATTCAGAGATTTGTTATTGTAGAACTTAGAGATCCAGCCAACTGGAACATCCTACTTCTGCTGTCATCTTAACAGACTTGTTTCTTTGAGGTGCAGTTAGGGCAAAGTCCTCTGTGATCAGAATCCAAGAAGCAGATCTCCTGAGTGGCTGTGGATCATGTGCACAAAGGGTATGTTTACACAGGGATAAAAGACCCTTGTCACAGATGCAGCTGGCCTGTGTCAGCTGACTAGGGTTCACAGGGCTCGGGTTATGGGGCTAAAAATCGCGGAGTAAACATTTGGGCCAGGCTGGAGCCCTAGGTCTGGCACACGCCTTCTTTATTTGTCCTGAGCTTGGTTTCCAGTGCAAGTCTGAATAAGAACATAACAATGGCCATACTGGGTCAGACCAAGGTCCATCCAGCCCAGCATCCCATCTTCTGACAGCGGCCATCGCCAGGGGGAATGAACAGAGCCCCTGTGAGAATGAACAGAACAGGCAATCACCAAGTACTCTATCCCCTGTCACTCATTCCCAGCTTCTGGCAAACAGAGACTAGTGACACCATCCTGGCTGATAACGATTGATGGACCCATCCTCCATGAACTTATCTAGTTCCTTTTTTTTAATTCAAGGTGCCATGCTCTGGCTGCCAAACACAGAAAGGACTGCTCAGTTCTAAATCCAAGATTAATCGTCTCAGCTGAAATCTTCATGCTAGAAAACCAGGAATATGTGAGATTGTGACACTATGGCCCCTTGGCAAAGGATCCCCTGTTCTTTGCAAATAATTCTCTTCTTAGACCTGAAAAACTCATTGCATTCAATACATTGCTTATAAGCTATTTGTAAGGTCCCTAGGGACGTAACTTACTGATGTTCAGAATCATGGTGTGATGTGTGTGTACAGGTAATGTATCAGGAATAATATAACTATATTGATGTTTATGCCCCTATTGTCTTAAGGTTAAAATAAGTCACCAGAGAGTAATATAACTCAGTGAAGGCCTATTCATGCAGGAGGAAGTTGTCACCTCTTCCTGGGTAGTGGTGATGTAATGCCAGACTCAATTGTCTACCATTGCCTAGAGCAGGGGTTCTCAAACTGGGGGTCGGGACCCCTCAGGGGTCACAAGGTTATTACATGAGGGATTGCAAACTGTCAGCCTCTACCCTAAAACCCAGCTTTGCATCCAGCATTTAAATGATCAAATACATAGAAAAGCTGTTTGTAATTTATAAGGGGGGGGGGGTGTCACACTCAGATGCTAGCTGTGTGAAACAACAGCAGTTTGAGAACCACTGGCCTGGCGTGATCGGATATCCTGATATTATCAGGACTGTCCTAATATTAGGGGCTTTGTCTTATATAGGACCCTAGGACCTCCCCTCGCCATCCCAATTTTTCACACTTGCTATCTGGTCACCCAACCATTGCCCATAACAGAACAGTTAATAAAAACCATCAAAGACAAAGAATGAAAACCACTTGAAGATAAAAATGGGACATTATAACAGAGAGCAGATTACCCTGTCTGTGAATAAAGACAAAAGACCATTTCAGTATATCAGAGTGAGGAGAGGTGCTCTTCGTCTTTGAGGGGAGAGGATCTGGGATATCTGTGAGTAGCCAGTGTCAGGGGCCAGATAGACCAGGGAAATGCTTCAATGGGACTTGAGGATTGGCATGCGCCTCTTGTTAATCTGCAAAGGAAAGTCAAGGGCTGGCACAACCTGAGGAGAGTGCTTGAGTAGGTGAGAGGCTGGTGGTTAAGGAGTTAACACTGGTTACCACAAACAAGGCTCCCTCAAACTGGAGGCAGGGGGTAACAAAGTGATTCACAGTCATCAGTATTCAGAGAACCCTCACTGAGATCATTTGCACTAGTGCTTCACAACTGATTATACCCAGAAATGTCATATATTGCTCACAGGTGACAAAGATCACACATCTCTATGCTGGACACATTATTTCATAACATTTAAGGCCAGAAGGGACCCTTAGAACACCTAGTCTGACCTCCTATATAACCCAGCCCATCAAATTCTACCTAAGGTGAGCTCAGTTCAATTCATGCTTACTGGTAACCAATAGTGATGTTCCTAAAGAAAGCAGCTGGGCTTCAGCATTTTATGTCGCGTTGCACACACGCTGGTGAAATGGCAGGCATGTCAATTTTCAGCTGTGACAATATCCCGTTATGCCTGGATACTCTGGTGACAGACACTATAGAGAGCCCAAACACAGACAGATTAGCTGTGGAAGACAATCTCTATTATCCAGTGTATGTGATGCACAAATACAGCTGCACCTCACCTCGGGGAGAAGCTGCGTTCTCCCTGTGCTCTGGCTGTAGGGTGACCAGATGTCCTGATTTTACAAAGATAGTCCTGATTTTTGGGTATTTTTCTTATATAGGCTCCTATTACACCCACCCCCCATCCCAATTTTTCATATGTGCTGTCTGGTCACCCTAGCTCTGAGGACGGCAGCTTAAAAGGGAGGTTACAGCTCTCTCGGCTACTGCAGATGGCCTTGTGTCTTCTCTGCCTCTGTTAGGGCTTGACTGGCCTTAGCAGTGAGATTCAGGCACAACAAAAGGCTGTGTGAGCCCTCTCCTAACCACGCGCTCATTCACCTGCACCAGGACAAAAGGCAATCTAAGTGACCGTGTTCTCTGACTTCAGAACAGAACGATCAGAAAAAGGGTTTTTTTTCCTCCTTAAAGTAAACAGGCTGCGAGTACCCAGCAAAGCAGATCAACCCCATTCGCAGGCAGGGTGAAGAAATTCTGCACGCATACAGCGAACCACTAGAGGCCATCAGACACCTCTCCAAATAAACAGCCATTCATTTCAATTAATAGGTGGATTGGCAGGGAAAAGCCTGTGGTGGCAGCAGGCCTGTAATGTGTACAGCGTTGTGATTGTGGGAAGGGCAGATGGGAATGCAGACCCAAAATGTGCAAATGAAATGAAGTATTTGAGTGGGAAGGGGGAAAGAAGGAGAGATTGATGAAAACAATCTTTGAGGTAAACATGAAAAGGATTGATAAACAGGTAGTTGCTGCACGAGGGGACTGATAACATTATAGTCAGCTATGACAACGGGGGTAAATGTTTTCCTCCCCTTGGCAAGATGGAGACACTCATTTCCATTTGCACATGACCACCTGGTTGTGGCTGGAGTGTCTTTTTATATGTTAACCAGATACTCCACCGTTGGGATGTCACTGGATTTCTGGGTAACCTTCCCAGGCTCGTTTCCTACCTGTGCTAAGAATTAGGGTACATGCTTATGCTAATTTCTAAATGATGGCATGCAGCGGAGTGCTAGGTCTCTGCCTGTAGTTCAGCAAACTCCCTGACGTGATTTATCACATCTATTTGTTTTCAAAAGAAAACATATTAAGGCCCAATTAAAATGAAAGCTTCAATGTAAACAAGGTGAGTATTTGTACATTATCATGAATGTATAAACTGTACAAAATGCAATCAGGCTTTGTCTTTGGGCTGGATCCTCCTCCTATTAAAGTCAATACAAAATTTCATTTGACTTCAGTGGGAAATTTATCCAGCTTTTTAACTCTTTATTTTCTTCTCTCTTTGGTTATCAGTCTTCTCTGTTATCAGTCCATTATTTTTAACATATTTGCCTTGGTTAGTTTCCTTCCACATTTTAATATTCCTTCTT
Organism: Sternotherus odoratus; assembly: GCA_032164245.1. NCBI lineage: Eukaryota > Metazoa > Chordata > Testudines > Kinosternidae > Sternotherus > Sternotherus odoratus. The sequence continues at coordinate 277,385,371 of JAVMKO010000001.1, read as the reverse complement.
TAATTGTAAGGGGTCAGACTTGTGGTCTCCCTTTGCCTCCTTTGTTACACCTTTCTTTTCAGTGGCCTTACCCTGCCAACCCTTACTTAAATGAAGAAACCTCACCAACTTCCAGATCCAGGTGGAAGATCCTTCTTAGGGCTTAGCTTTCCTTCAGCAATGAACACAAATTTCCTTTAACTTCCATAGGACAGGAGAGAAGTGAGAAGCACATGACAATGAACTACTTGCATATTTTTTTAAAAGTCACTTAGTTACCTTAACACAATGATGAGTGAGATACAGCTAGTGTATACTCATTGACTAGGGCTTTATCCCCTTCCCCCACCTATATTTCAGAAATTCTCCAGTCCTTTTTATGGACCAGATTCTCATTCCCTTAGTAATTAATTTAAATTGGCCTATTCACAGATTGTAGATGCTTTACTCACTGAAAATGAAACATTTGTTTGTTTGCTTACTGCTGAAAAAAAATGATAAAAAGGGTGACCCACCCTCTAATAAGTACTTAGTATAATACTAACCCAGTTGTTAGTGTAGTCACTCAACATGTGAGAGACCAAGCTTCAAATCCCTGCTCCAAATGTTTCTCTCTCCCAAAATACCATCCTGGACCTTAGCAACCTTCGTGACTAAAGTTTTGTGAAAACCAATATGCTCCCGTGAAATGTTTCTCTTTCAGTGAATTGGCATTTTCCAATTTTGTTGTAAAATTCCCAAGCAGGGTAACTCACCAGTGCCGGCATGACTACACTGGAATTGCTCATGCGAGTAACTGCTCACCAATGGCAGGAAGGGGTTCACAGTCTGGCCCAGAGTTAAATGCAACTCATTGCAAGTGTGATTATCAGAGTCCAGTTGTTGGTGTCCCATTGAAGGAAAAGGGATAATTTGCAAGGCACTAATCATTATAAATAATAGTAGCTGTATCCAGCCCAAAGTCTTGTTCGTCTCACCTAATTTCTACATTTAACTTAGATGTTATTTACAGTGTGGCAGCAGTGTTCCCATCTGTGCCATCATTTTCATAAAAATCAAGTTTTCATGTAAGTGAAAGACCCTTTTGCTATATAAAGATCTTAGGCCCAGGCTAGAGAAAGGGATAGAGCATAAGACACTCCAATTTAGGAGTAGTTCCAGGCTGTCTGGTGCCTCAGAGATACACTTCTGAGTTCCCTGGTTCCTCCTTGCTCCTGTAATGCTTTACCACTGGCCAATATCAGCAGTAAAGTACTACTACCCATCCTGGATTGGCTCAGTTATTCTGGCCAGTGAGCAGAAGGATGGATCGAGGGATCTGCTCATTTCCTGCTCCTCCCCATGCCACCTATTAACTCTTGAGAAGAAGCAAGTGTAACCTACACACCTCCTGGGTGTAGTGTTCTCTCCCATGTAGTGGCACTGAAACCACTTAGAGATTAATGAGTCTGCCACACCCTTAGTCAAGGACTATGAGGCATGTAGCTCATGCAGTAGCGGCTCATGCATTTTGCTCTGGAAATCCTACGCCCCAGTGCCTGGGGTCTGTCAGTGTTACAAATGAGGGCTCATCTAGGATTTCAACTGCAAAGTCTCTGCAGGTTGGGATGCACTGCCTTAGGTAGGAGAAGTCTGTAACCCACACACCTCTTGGGTGTGGTGGTCTGTCCCCCCTCTAATGGCACAAAGGCCATTTAGAGATTAATAGATCTGCTGCAGCCTTAGCTAAGAGCCATGTGGTTTTAGCTCATGCATTTTGCTCCAGAGGTCCCTGGTTCAAGCTTGCCCACCGGTGACTGGGGTCTGTTGGTATTACACCAGTAGATGAGTAGTCCTGCTTTTTCCTGCATGCTTGGCCTCAAGATGCAGATAACTCATGTTGGTGCATAGGGGAGTTTTTACTCAGTGGAAAAGAGGTGTAGTCCAAGGGGAAATCCATCCCTAAGCACCATACGGTGCCATCATTGTCAGGTATTAATGCCTTACTCCTCCATCTGTCCCAAGGGAATTACTGGGAGGATGTAATGAATGAAGTGCTATTATGCTTGAGTCAGGGCATCATATTCTGGCCCAGATTTTGCTTTCAGCTTTGGGCACAGAGAATGCCATCAATCTGCACTGATGGTGTAATTACTGGCTGCTCAGTACACCAAACCCCTAGGGTGTCAGGAGAATGCCAGGTGTATCTGACTCAGAGGCAAGCACTGTGTTTAATCAAGGAGGCCTTGTAGGTGTTAGACTCTGGTGAGTCCCAATAACTGTTCAGACAAAAGGCAAAGAGAAAGAAGATATTATAGGGCTGTCAAGAAAAGCACAGGTTGCAAATTACCTAGGTACAGAGGCTTTAACAGTTACATTTCAACGTGAGCAATAGCAGTAAATGGTTGGGTCCCTTGGACAGTCCAGTCAAGAGTCAGGGTTCTTCCATCGTACTGCCTAGGGGGTCCGCTCCAGTTCAGTCTCAATTCAAGAAAATAGGAGCTTGCAGCTTTCCAGGCCAGGCTCCCTTAGTGTCAGGGACATGCAAAGGACTAAAAATGTGTCTGCTTTTGGACAGGCACTTCCTTTGCCCCATGCGGCCATTAGAGATGGTTCTCTTTCCCCATCCCCACACATCCAGAGGAGCTCGCTCTCCCGGCCCTGGCCCCGGAGGAGTTCTGTGCCCCTGCTTGCCCTCTCCTTGCGTATACCCCTATTTCGTGTTTTTCATTGGAGCCCTTCTGCACTGGCTCCCTGCCCAGCTGCTCCCCCAGAAGACCCACACAGACCTGGATCCAGCTGAAACGAATAGGCTGTCACAGCCTATTCCACACTCAGCCCTGCAAATGGTTCTTGCCTTCAGCTGACCCTGCTTTCACTTGCCATGCAACCTCTGCCTTCAAACATGCCCATGCCACATCATGGGTCAGGAGTCGGGGCCTTTTTCTTATAAGGCCAGGAGAAAGCAGATGAGCAGTGGGGAGGGGGCTGATGGGATTTGCGGTCTCCGGCTTCCCAGGTCCATCACAATGAGGTGTGAGATTTACCTGCCTGCTTTATGTAAAACTCATGAAAGCTGAGATAAAATCTGCCCCTCTCTAAAGTGAAAGACTATAAGGAATCCATTGGGCAGGTCCCTCTTGTTCATTTGGCATTTGCTTTTCTTAAAGATTATTTGTTCACCTCTTCATTGTCCTTTTTATTCATGACTTGTTGAGAGACGGTGCTGCTTTTTCTTGCTTTTCATTAAAATCTCTTTATTTGGACTTTTTTTCCTTTTTGTTAATGTCAATCTTCTTCTTAATGTCAGTTCTCTCTTGCTTTGGGCTGATTAGTTTTACTTTTAATTATTCCTCTCTTTGCATCTTCTCCCCTTTTCATTTAATTTAGGATTATGATTTTAGTCACAGCCTTGAAAGGCAGAGGGGATGGTGTCCAGTGACCACTCAGTGCTTAGGGAGCGGGCAAGTGATCTCCTTTATTCTGGGTCTGGTTCCAACAACTGGCTGTATGGAACAGCAAGATTGTCATGGAATCCCGCCTAGACTCTTTCTCTGTGAAGTCAGCCCTTAAAGTTGGGACTCCGCTACTTTGTGCTGCTAATCCAAACAATCTGTGCATCTCAAGTGTTGTACTATTATATGATCACACTCACTCCTTGAGAGGAGTTAACTTGAATCTAGCTAACACTGCAGTGAAAACAAGCCCTCAGGGACTAACCCTGGGTCACCATTATTCCTCTCACATGGAGGGTAGTTATTTACTGCTGGCCAACGCCACCATTAATGCATCTCCCCTCTTCCTGCCCCCCGCCCTCCCCGGCTCAGCTATAATGCCCACCTACTCTGAGGAGGGATTAGTCTTGCTTATGCTCACATGCCTATACTGAAGGCCTGGGAAGTCTAGGTAGGGGTATAAGTAAGAAAGGGAGGTTTTGGGGAATCTTACACCATCGTCACCCCCTGGCATGAGCAAATAGAGTGAGTCAGAAACTAACCCATCCTGTGATAAATTTAATTCTCTTTTCTATCATTCAAGCTGTTACATAAGCTGAAGGCTTCACTCTATCTTATGCTAGAACTTAAATCAGAAGCTGATAGCTTGCAAACAAACATTTCAGGTTTTTGTTTCTTGTTTTCACCAAGATGTGGTATACGATCTTACTACAAATTAATGTTCTGAGAAAAAAGAATGCTGAGTTTGGATCTTGACATTCACATGACTTGCAGTTTACTTGTGTCCTTCAGGATGATTTATTAGCATTATGGTCTTCTGTGCTTGTTACCTGTAAGGCAGCTGCTGCTTCACAGGCTGAAATGCTAGAATATCCATGCAGTTCAAAGAGAAATGATCTCAAGGGAGGAAAGTAATGCCAGGTGAACTTTGAAAGGACAAAAGGTCATCATATCCCCAAACTGGTTTTAACTCTGTTTTAGACACAATATTAACACAATTGGATGATAAGATGTATAAGGGTGATTGAGTAGGAGAAGGGTGGGGTTTTTTTTTTTTGATGGACAAGAAACTGAAAAATCACAGGAGTGAAAACCTAAAGAGGCACGCTTGAAATTTAGCAAGCCGCTACCCTCAGGATTTTGAGGGTCAGATTAAGGTTTTTGCTAGTTTTTATAAGCAAACCTTTAAGCATGACTTGGGAATGAAGTTGATCTCCTGAGCTCGATTCAGAAAAGTATCTATTCAAGTGCTATCTAAGAATTTGCAGGGGGCAGGAAAGATTAAGTGATCTAGATTATTAAGTGATCTAGCATTTATTTCTGAAGAGAACTCGGAAGCAAGGCACAGAGACTGGGATGAGCTAATTAATGAGACTGCTTAGGGAGGGTTTTTTTTTTTTTTTTTTTTGGAAAATCACTTAGTGGTGATTGCAGGTGAGAAGGAGCCAGGAGGGCTCTGTATTTGAGTCTAAGAACCAGGCCCGGGACATCCTTGGCACAGCACTGTGCTTATCTTTACTTTCAAATCATCTGTGTCTACTCTTGTATAATCCTCCACATTTCCACACCTCTACTCCTTTTCCTCTCCCTGCTCCCCTTTGTGTTCCTCTCCCATTCTCAATTGTAGGCCCTTCATGATGCCCCTTATGCTTACAGCTGCATCCCACCTCCCATTCAGAGGACAACTTCAGAAGTATCCTTAAAGCCTGCTGAATGTGTCATAGCACTAGGGTCCATCAAAAAAAATACTGTTTAAATCTGATGTTGACGGGTTTTTTTCTTTAACTTAACAGATATTTTTTTTCACAATAAATCTTTGATTTCCACTGAAAATTCTAACTTTTTGTAAAAAAAATAATACCCCTAGACTGAACATTTCTAATCAGAAATACCACAATGGTGCCTGATCAGAGTTGTAGTTCAGGTGCCTCCTGCCCCAATTCTCCTCTATGAGCTGGGCTATTCAGGCCGATTATATCTCCCCCGATGTGCCATGACCATGGCAGATTAGCAAATAGAAAAAAAACCCTGACAAATTAAAACAATACATGTACAAAAAGTGCAAAAATAAACTTCAGTATTATCTATTGAATATATATATATACTAGCATAAGTGCCCGGCGCTGCTCGGGTCAGTCGGAGGTGGGGAGGTGGCAGACAGCTGACACCCCCTGACCAACCCCAACACCCACCCCTCACCCCTCACCCACCTCGATACCTTCCCACCCCCCAAGCAAACCCAACACCCCCACCTCACCCCCCGACCAAACCCGACACCCCCACCTCACTTACCGTCCCACCAAACCCAACTCAGATCCGTCGCAGGCGGGGAGGGGGCCCAGAGCCGAGGGATTCCGGGGACCTTTGCAGGTGGGCGGCGGCACAGAGCTGATGGATTCTGGGGTTCCGTTTGGAGGGGGGAGGGGCAGAGAACTGAGGGATCTCCGGGGTTCCGTTGGGAGGGGGGAGGGGCAGTGAGCTGAGTGATCTCCGGGGTTCCGCTGGAGGAGGGAGGGGCAGTGAGCTGAGTGATCTCCGGGGTTCCATTGGAGGAGGGAGGGGCAGAGAACTGAGGGATCTCCGGGGTTCCGTTGGGAGGGGGGAGGGGCAGTGAGCTGAGTGATCTCTGGGGTTCCGTTGGAGGAGGGAGGGGCAGTGAGATGAGTGATCTCCGGGGTTCCGTTGGAGGAGGGAGGGGCAGTGAGCTGAGTGATCTCCGGGGTTCCGTTGGAGGAGGGAGGGGCAGTGAGCTGAGTGATCTCCGGGGTTCCGTTGGAGGAGGGAGGGGCAGTGAGCTGAGTGATCTCCGGGGTTCCGTTGGAGGAGGGAGGGGCAGTGAGCTGAGTGATCTCTGGGGTTCCGTTGGAGGAGGGAGGGGCAGTAAGCTGAGTGATCTCCGGGGTTCCGTTGGGAGGGGGGAGGGGCAGTGAGCTGAGTGATCTCCGGGGTTCCGTTGGAGGAGGGAGGGGCAGTGAGCTGAGTGATCTCCGGGGTTCCGTTGGAGGAGGGAGGGGCAGTGAGCTGAGTGATCTCCGGGGTTCCGTTGGAGGAGGGAGGGGCAGTGAGCTGAGTGATCTCCGGGGTTGCATTGGAGGAGGGAGGGGCAGTGAGCTGAGTGATCTCCGGGGTTCCGTTGGAGGAGGGAGGGGCAGTGAGCTGAGTGATCTCCGGGGTTCCGTTGGGAGGGGGAAGGGGCAGAGAACTGAGGGATCTCCGGGGTTCCGTTGGAGGAGGGAGGGGTGAGCTGAGCGAGTGAGGTGTCTGTTGGAGGGGGGTATTATGACATCATCACCACCTAACCGCCCAGCCGATGTGATTGGCCCTGAAAGACTTTCACCCCTGGGGGGCGTCAGAGGTGAGATCCGAAAATTTTTCGACCCTTACCAGCATCTAGACCCCAAGACCCCTCACTGTACCAAATTTCAAGTCTCTGGCTCAAACGGTGCGGGAGGACTTCACAGTCATACGTACATACATACATACATACATACATACATACATACATCTATATATATAAAAGTCAAGTGGTGTATGTATGTATGTATGTATGTACGTATGTATGTATGTATGTATGTATGACAGCAAACTCCTCCCGCACTGTTTGAGCCAGAGACTTGAAATTTGGTACAGTGAGGGGTCTTGGGGTCTAGATGCTGGTAAGGGTCGAAAATTTTTCGGATCTCACCTCTGACGCCCCCCAGGGGTGAAAGTCTTTCAGGGCCAATCACATCGGCTGGGCGGTTAGGTGGTGATGATGTCATAATACCCCCCCCTCCAACAGGCACCTCACTCGCTCAGCTCACCCCTCCCTCCTCCAACGGAACCCTGGAGATCCCTCAGTTCTCTGCCCCTCCCCCCTCCCAACGGAACCCCGGAGATCCCTCAGCTCTGTGCCCCCCCCACCTGCGAAGGTCCCCGGAATCCCTCAGCTCTGGCCCCCCGCGACGGATCCGAGTTGGGTTTGGTGGGACGGTAAGTGAGGTGGGGGTGTCGGGTTTGGTCGGGGGGTAAGTGAGCCGGGGGGTGTCGGGGTTGGTCTGGGGGGGGGGGAAGGTGTCGGGGTGGGTGAGGGGTGGGTGTTTGGGTTTGGTTTGGGGAGGGGAAGGTGTCGGAGTGGGTGCCCAGACCAAACCCGACACCACCACCTCACCCCCCACCAACCGCAACACCCCCTGACCAACCCCAACACCCACACCTCACCCACCCCGACACCTTCCCAACCCCCCAGACCAAACCCGACACCCCCTGGCTCACTTACCCCCCGACCGAACCCAACACCCCCACCTCACCCCCCCAAGCAAACCCGACACCCCCTGACCAACCCCACCACCCACACCTCACCCACCCCGACAACTTCCCACCCCCCCAGACCAAACCCGACACCCCCCCCTCGGCTCACGGTGCACTGTGTAGAACACAGATTATTAAATCCACTGTTCGGTCGGCGGGTAAGGTGGGGGTGTCGGGTTTGGTTGGGGGGGGTCAGGTGGGGGTGTCGGGTTTGGTTGGGGGTAAGTGAGCCGGGGGGTGTCGGGGTTGGTCGGGGTGGGGTGGGAAGGTGTCGGGGTGGGTGAGGGGTGAGGTGTGGGTGTTGGGGTTGGTCAGGGGGTGTCAACTGTCTGCCCCCTCCCCACCTCCGACTGACCCGAGCAACGCCGGGCACTTATGCTAGTACATACATACATACACCACTTGACTTTTCTATATATAGATATATAAATTGAATTCTGTCATACCTAGACTAGGGTGACCAGACAGCAAACGTGAAAAATCGAGACGGGGTGGAGGGTAATAGGAGGCTGTATAAGACCTCAACATCGGGACTGTCCCTCTAAAATCAGGACATCTGGTTACCCTAGCCTGGACATAAAACTACTATTGAGCCATGTTATGCAGGTCTTACTCACATGAGCAAAACCTACATGCACAAGAACTGAAGCTCATACGAGTTTTCTTTGTAAGATCAGACCCATTTTATGGTCTCATACGTGTACACGACTGCATATAATAGGCTGTCACAAACAAACAATAGGTCACTGCACTGAACTGGTACACTAGTCTAAGCATAAGGAGTCCACAGAAGGCACAGATTTGGGAATAGGTGAAGACAGAGAATTCAGAGAGGGAGCACGGAGGTAGAAGTGAGGTTTGGAGATGTTATAGGCTGCAATGGAGACGTGCAGGGTCTTGAAGCTGAGGGCGAGGAACTTGACACTGATGTAGAGAGAAGAAGCTAGTGAAGATGGACACACAGTCAGACCCAGTGAGCAAAGATGTTCTAAATAGCAGGATGGGTTGGTGAGAGAAGACGTGAAAGGTGGCGAGGCTGAAAAAATGGTGATTACGATGGTGAAGATGACAAAGGCATGGCCCAGAACTTTAGCAACAGGAATGGAGAGGAAAGGTCAAATTTTAGTGCTGTTGTAGAGGAAGAGATGACTTGGATCTAAAGGGTGAAATAGAGAATGCTTATGTCTTATATAAATAATAAAAACAGTGCACCAAATTTATCCTTGAAATCAATGGAGTTAAAAGAGGGGTGAATTCCGTCCACTTCGTTTATATTATTATATAAATAATAAATGAAAGATGATAATTACAGTATTGATCTCCCTTTTATATTTAAATGTTTTATTTATATTATGTTTTCAATCTCATTACAGAGACTTCTTTGGCTTCCCTGTTTCTGTTCTGATGATCATGCTGAATTCTGGATGTAGACAATGGGGTTCGTGCCAAAGCTCAAAATACAGATATAGTTACTTGCCTCATGGAGCTACTATGATTGCAGAGATCATATGATTTCGTGTGCTGGACAATAATGCTGATAAAATGATAGCGTGCTACAGCATGGTACATTAAATATGGAGCTGTCCACAAATGCCTAAGCTTACTACCAGTAGCCACCTTGGTCCTGCCTAAGAACTGCAATGTGCACTTTATTTGATGACAAATCTAGATGGGTTACAATTTTGGCATTAAGAGATGGGAGAGGCTCAGTATGCTCTAGTCTCCATTGCACCATGTGTAGTTATTCATAGAATCATAGACTATCAGGGTTGGAAGGGACCTCAGGAGGTCATTTAGTCCAACCCCCTGCTCCAAGCAGGACCAATCCCCAACTAAATCATCCCAGCCAGGGCTTTATCAAGCTTGACCTTAAAAACCAATAAGGAAGAAGATCCCATCACCTCCCTAGGTAACCCATTCCAGTGCTTCACCACCCTCTGAGTGAAATTTTTTTCCCCAATATCCAACCTAAATCTCCCCCACTTCAACTTGAGACCATTACTCCTTGTTCTGTCAAATCCACCATATCAGAATGACAGTGCCCTAACACTTACTTTGCACTGGCATAAATGATTACACAAGAGGCAAGTAAAGCCTTTCCTACGACCTCCTTTCTCAGTCACTGTTGACAACGCCATGATCCTGCCTGCCACTTAGCCCCATAATCTGGGAATAAGCTTTAACCCAGAATGCTTTGTAGGTCCTCATATCCAGGCTATGTCTAAATCTGGCCAGTTCTTTCAGCATAACATCTCTAAGCTATGGCCTTTCCTACTCATCCACACAGCTGGAGCTCTCATCCAGGCTCTTTGCATCTTGCATCTCAATTACTGCCACATCCTTCAATCTGGCCTTGACAAATGCAACCTTGCCCAATTCATATTTGTTCAGAATGCTGCTGCAAAGAGCATTTTCCTCATCTGTTGCTTTGACGGTGACACTCCTCTCTTTGCATCCCTCCACTGACTCCTCCTTCTCTCATTATTTGTCTTCATTTTCAAGGCCCTTCTCAGCTTACCCCCATTCATCTGTCATTCACTATGAAGATGACAGCTCCCATCTCTGATTGGGCAATCATGCCAGCCTCCATTGGCCACTTTTTAAATTTCAAACAAGCAGTAGGCTTAAATTGCAACAAGGGTAGTTTAGGTTGGACATTAGGAAAAACTTCCTGTCAGGGTGGTTAAACACTAGAATAAATTGTCTAGAGAGGTTGACAATTTTTAAGTTTTTAAGACTAGGTTTTTAAGACTAAGTTAGACAAACACCTGTCAGGGATGGTCTAGATCAGGGTTTCTCAAACTGGGGGTTGCGAGCTCCTGCTGCCGCAACTCACGGCGACTGGGGCTGCGCCCCGGCCCCCAGTCCCCGCAGCGGGCGGGCTGGGGGCCGGCGCGCAGGCGGCATCCCCCCTGCGGGGGGATGGGGGACTAGGGCGCTCCCGGCAGCCCGCCCGCAGCAGAGACGGGGGACCGGGGAGCATGCGGCAGCCCGCCCGCGGCAGGAAAGGGGGACCGGGGTGCTCCCAGCAGCCCGCTCCCGGCAGGAAAGGGGGACCGGGGCGCTCCCGGCAGCCCGCTCCCGGCAGGAAAGGGGGACCGGGGTGCTCCCAGGAGCCCGCTCCCATCAGGAAAGGGGGACCGGGGCGCTCCCGGCAGCCCGCCCGCGGCGGGGATGGGGGCGCACGTGCTTTTTTTTTTTTTTTTGTAATTCGGCAGCTTTTCGGCGGAGGGGTCGCGCCACGCCGCCGGATCACAAAAAGGGGTTGCGGTCTCAACTAGTTTGAGAACCGCTGGTCTAGATAATACTTAGTCCTGCCATGAGTCCAGGGGACTGGACTAGATGCCCAGCATTTTTCCAGTCCAACGAGTCTATGATTCTATGAGGAACCGCGGCACAGAGGCCTAGATTCACAAAGCACCTAAACCCTAGACTTTGGCAGCTAAATCTCAATTTTAGGCTCCACTGTGATTCATAAAACTCCTGATGAATCTTCTAGATACCCAAACTCACTCAAGTGCCTTAGTTATTTGTATTAAAAAATTGACTTGTGTCCTATGTTTCCACCTCTGGGCATGCACACTGATGTTCCACCCAAGCCACAGAGCAATTCGCGAAATGGGGAATATAGGTGTTTTCCAATCTAACTCTCATGTGGGGCCCAATCCACTAGATCTGCTATTGCAGACCTATTGGAGTGGGGCCTGCATACGAGTTCACACAAAACAGTCAGTCGGGAGGGAGAGAGAGCTAGCTCCCTTATAACTTTTATGCTAGTGGTTAGGGTACTCACCAGGGATGTGGAAGACCCCTACGTCAAATGCCCCTTTCACTTGATGAGGAAATAGGGATGTGAACAGGGATCCACCACCTCTCAGGTGAGTGTTGTTAGCCTTGGTCTGTGGGATAGTCTAATGCAAGGGGGTCTCTTAATCTTTCCTGATGAAGCTGTTGCACTGTGGATAAAATATTTAAGAGACATTGTGTCAGAGAGACATAGCACAGGCATGACTCTGCAGCCGGGTGGTTAGAGCATTCACCCAGGATGTGGGAGATCTATGATCCAGTCTTCTTCCTCCCATGACTGTTTAATTATTTCTCCAGAGTGCCATACCAGACACTGAGGGAGACTCATGTCAGACTATCCCAGTGGTGAGGGAATTGACTGGAGAGAGCGTGTTCAAATCCCTTCTCCTCATCAGGTTCAGACGGAAGCTGAACCGGGAATCTCCTATCTCCTAGGGGAGTACCCTCACCAGTGGGCTAGAAGTTACAAGGAAGATCCTCCTTGCAAAAAAACAAAACAAAACAAAAACAAAAACTTAGGCACCTAGTACCAAAGAGGGCTCACAGTTGGGAATCATTAGCAGAGATAGCTTGCAGCCTGGGCTCAAGCACCTATCTACAAGAGAGGCAGGACTTTGCACATCCCTCTCCCATGGGCTGACTGAGGTGGCTCCCAACAAAGCATGCTGGCTTTTGTGAATCCTATTCTAAGATGCCTGTCTCTTCCCACTCATTGTATAGCGAGTGTAGGCACCTAACTAAGGCTTTGTGAATTGCAATGTTCCTGTGATTTTCTAGGTGCCTAAACGTTAGACACAGTGATTAATAGTGTGGCCTTAACCGATTTCCATATAAAAGTAGTTTTAGTGCTGGTCACAAATTATGTTAGTCTATGTTATCTCCTCAACTTCTTTAGTATCAGAACGTCAGTGTGGCTAAAAGAAACTGGAAAGGTCATATTACTAATTTTCATTTCAAACATAGCTTGCCAAGAAGCCAGTCAATTTTAATCCACAAAAAAGAAATAACTGCATTGAAAATGAGACCTATTTCATTCGCAATATCGTGGAAATTGTGGTTCCTGCACTATTAGGCGTCCACCACCATTTTGATTTTAATTAGCTTACGTTGCACAGTCCACAATTTTGCATACATTTTGAGATTTACAACGCATACTTTTCCCCATTAGTACAGTAGAAATCAAATTTTCTGAGCTAACAGCAACAGGTCTCTTTCTGTCTGCCTCAGACATGGCAGGACTCCCTTTGTCATCCCGGGGCGGCTGGCTTTTCCAAATTACCGCAATTAAAAAAGGTCCACTCTTACTTTTCCACAATTTTCCATGTCTTGTCCGTCACTTAGCTGCAATTATTTGACAATCATCCTGCAATCTGAGTATGGCCTTATAAATAAGCCAAAAAGGAAAAGCCAAGTAAAAGGAAAAAAATGGTACTGCTCTGAGATCAGATCACCATCTCGCACTCCAGTGTTATTTTTTGCTGAAATGAGCTTCAGTAAATTTGCACAAAATTTTTACCAGCCTGAGCACCAAAACCTGTTCATCTCTCCTCATCGAGACAAGGATGTGGATGGTGGTAATGAAGATAATGTTTTACTAACCTGTAAAGAATGTTGGTCTTGTGAGTGGTCCATGGCATACTTCTTAGTGTTACAAGGCAAGAGGGATTTTTCCAATGCTACTGTAATCTGGTGCTGGCAAAATTCATTTCAGGCATTATTCAATGGAGTCCAATAGATTTACACTGGGAATGATTTTGGCCCTTTGTGGCTGTGAATATCTTGGGGGCAGGGCCTGTAGGATGCTTTCAGCTGTGGAGTAAGCAGATGCAAATGCCCTCCCCCCCATTGAGATTTAGCATCTGTTTTCATTGGTCTTAGCCCACCTTATGCTGCAACCAAGAGCACATGCATACTTTCAGTCAGTTAAAGAGTCCCATTGGGATCAGTGGGACTGTTCAAGTGGGTAAAGTTAGGGCTGTGTTTAAATGTTTGCAGGAAGGGGGCCAAAATTTGTCTCTGTCACCTTCTCTATGTGCTGTATGATCTGAGCACACTATTGATACTCTAAAAATAATAATCATAATAAACCTTTCTAAGTGGCTCAGCAGGTTTGTTTGGTTTGAATAATCCCCTTCATTCCTAAACCTAAACTTATGTCTATTTACTTCTCTAAACATCAATGGCTTAGTTGCGTTTTTAGGGATTAAAACAGTTATGATGTATGGAGAATGACAGCGTCTTTGGGGTTTTTTTTTGTAGATTCAGTTCAAAGGAGTAGTAGATTCCTTTCTTTTTCCAGAACACCCACTAGCAGCCTCAACAAACAAATGTCTGAGGAGAAGTGAAGGCCAGGAACTGAAGTGGAAAAAGAAAATTGGAAAAAAGTGAGTCACCTTGGTTGGCGCAGGCCAGATCTGAGGAGGATAAGATGAAGGGGCACTACACTGCCACTCCACGTTCCAGGGCAAGATTCTGAAAAGGTTAAAAAATCAGCATTGGATCAGTGTGGAAAGGAAGATTAATTAAAGCTGACTGGTGCTCTCGCTGGGCCAGGTCATGATCCAACATTATACTCAGCACAAAGGTTTCAGGGGAACAAGCTCCACCCATGCCCGTGTGACATCTCCCTGTGTTTCCGCTGTGGTGGTGATGGTGAGACAGAGAACAGGGACTGCACGCCTGTACTTCCTGTGCACCTGTGTCATGAGAGGGGGTGAAAGGAGTTGGAAGGGAATGGACAGAAGTTGGGGGTGTGTGGCTCCTGCTATCGGTTGCAGCCAGATGCCAGATACATCCTGCCAGGGGTAAGGTGGGGACAAGGAAGGAATTGTGCCTCCTTTGCTGGATCTGGGCCAGAGCAATCAGAACCTTACAGGATCAAGCCCTCCACCTGCTGAGACTACTTGCACTAATCAGGGTTGTTTCACTGTCGCTCTTGTCCTTCTACCACTTTACTTCTTGCATCTCATTCTATGTATAAGCAAAGAGGCTGGTCATTGCCATCCTCCCAGAGCCTGCAGTTCTTCTTCTAACCTAAACCTCTTAGTTCACAAACCAACCTTGCACCATCTCAAAGCAATTCACCAGAGTCCGAGTCTTCAAATAAGGTTCTGCTGTATACTGGGTCCCCCTTAGCAAGATTCTGGATGTTTTTAGGCCTTTCTCCAAAGTTCTAGCTTAAGTCTGTAGTCCAAAAGCCTTGTGTGTGTTACACAGCCTGTCTCCTGGAGGGTAGCCATGTCACTCAGTGCCTTTGCTCTGATACCCGTGTAGAAGAAGAAGGTTTAAGTAGGCACGTGTGGTCATTAGGAGCAGGATTCCTACCAGGCGGAATAAGACTCTGCCAGGGCCGGCTCCAGCTTTTTTGCCACCCCAAGCACCAAACAAAAAAACAAACAAAAAACCCCCTCAACTTAGCCGAAATGGTGCCGCCAGAGACAGAGAGGGAGTCGCTGCTGAAATGCCACCGAAAAGCGGCAAAGATGGTATGACCACCCAAATGCTGCTGAAAACCACAGCGCGCTGCCCCAATTATAAATGGCGCGCCATCCCCCAATGTTGGCCGCCCCAAGTATGTGCTTGGGACACTGGTGCTTGGAGCTGGCCCTGGACTCCACAAGAACTGCATTGCCAAGGGGAATGAGGGCTAACAGAACTGAGGAAAACTCCTCCACAAGCACTAGTCCCTGCATGAAACAGGAGGAGGAAAGTCACTGGAGTCTATACTGATCATACTAGCTATGGATCCAGCCCTCTTTCAGGTTTTCCCCACATAAATGCAATTTAGTTATTGTTTCAAGGGACCATATTACCCATCTTTTTCAAAAGCATAATTGTGTCGAAGGTTGTTCAGTAGTTAGTGGTCTACAGTCTTGAGCTTTAAATCAAATCAGAAACCACATTCCGTCACCTAACGTCCCCTTCAAAAAGTTATGACCCCTCTGAGGTGATATGGAAATGTGACTTCTGATTTCGTGAGGGGGAAGTGACTGAAGGATGCTGAACTCGGCAATCCACAGCTGGTCCCTTGGGGACCATTGCTAGCTACCATTGTTTAGCGCTACATGACAGAGGACAAGGCTGATGCATAGAAATGGGGCTGTAAGCATGGGCCTGTCTCTGCTGTGCTGAGCAGAGAATTTGGGCCTACATTTCCAATTACACTACCCCCAGCCCACCACCGCCACTTTGACTTACTTATCATTTAACTTGAAAACAAAAAAACCCACAAAAAAACAAACAAACAAACAAAAAAAACCCCAGAGCACAAATGGTAGTTGGAACTGCCACAAATTCAAAAAGAAAAGTGATTTTTGCAGCAGATGGAGAATTTCTATGGCAACTGGGATAACAGGGAAATCTTGCAAGGGATTCTGTTGCCAGAGACTTACAGTAAAGAGGGGCCTCACGAATGGTGTTCATGTTGACACTAGAAACACTAAACTGAAACACATATTTGCAGATATAACTATAATGGTGCAAACTGACACAGTTCCACTGATTTCAGTTTAGATAATCGTAATGGGCCCTTCTGGCTTTGATGTGTATGTGTGATGCTGATTATGGCATCTGAAGAGCCAGCCCAATATTTCACCATCCCCAATAGTCACCCCTGTAGCAATAGTTGCCCTATAACACAGGCCGTGATATCACTCTTCTTAGTTGCTGGCCAGCTTGACTGGGTCATTTCCCAGGAAGGTGACCACACTCAGCATGGACTGGTGTTCAGAACAATAATGCACAGATACCAGTGTGATTTAAAATGAGCTCCAGCTGCTGATTTCCCCCCAGTGAACTGGGTACCTCCCAAGTGTTTCTGCTGACCTTGTTTTGAACACCTCTTCAGAAAGGAAAACACTGCTGGTTAGAAGACTAATTTCACTCACAGTTGGTTATGTGCAGATAGCTGTGTCACCGGGGGGGGGAGGGGGGGAGGGGAACGGGGGGGAACGGGGGGGGGACGGGACGGGACGGCAGAGAAGAACAACATACTTTTGAACAGAAAAGGAATGTAGGTGATGCAGTAAATAGGTGAATGTAAAAAGAAAACAGTAAAAAGGAATGTAAGTGATGGAGAAGTCCAGAAAATGTTATGTATGTCAGTTCTAGGAAATAACATGGATTTTTGCATCCTAGCTCCTAGCCTAGAGATGCCAATCCCCTTCCTTAAAAGGTAAATATTTTAAGAACAGTCTTGAAAAAAGACATTCTGATGTTATGGATTCCAGAATATTTATGGTAAAAAAATCACATCAGTTCAGAGACAAAATTTGGCAACATTGCAGCAATACTTCAAATGTCTTGTTTTTATCAGTCGAGATGGCAGCAAACCAATACACAGATCTGCATCAGATTTTGCTACATCCCCTAGGCACAGCAACATCAATAGGAATGCAGATGAAGTCTGTTTCATGGGATTGTCATGTTAGAGCAGCACATTGAATGTATCAAATCAGATAATAATGGCATGGGAGAATAAAATTGTACCTCATTTAAGAGGGTTCTGCTTTCCCTACTCATCTTTTATCCCTGCATATATTGCCACCTGTTTCTGACTTTTGACATTTACTGGATCGTATTCATATTGAGCCAGATTCTGCCAGCCTGGTTTGCAATGAGTAGCACCTTACTTTGCAAGTTGGTTCATTACTGTTAATGGGAGGATTCAAGGAGTAATGTACTATGTAACAAGAGAAAAGGCAGAGGTGGCAGTAAGCCGCTATACTCCGGTACGGCGTACCGGCAAGAGCCGGCTTCCCTAGGCAGCAATTTAAAGGGCTTGGGGCTACCAGCAGTGGCTGAAGCTTTGGGCCCCTTAAATTGCCACCAGATTCCCGCTGCTGGAGCTCTGGGGCAGCAGCCAGGACTCCTGGGGTTCCAGTGGGATTTAATAGGCCCTGGGCTTTGCTGCGGTAGGAGTGGACAGAGCTATAAAGGCCCCACTCCTTCCAGTTGAGGTCACACCCCTTCTGGTTTAGGGCACTCCCCCTATTCAGGACTCCGGGGTACCGGTAAGTCCTTTAAGTTACTTTGACCCCTGAGAAAAAGTATCATAATCTGGTCCTTTATCTGAAATCCCATTTTGTGGTTACTATGGAGCAGCAAAACACAGGCTGTTCCACCAGAGGCCCCCCCCCCCACTTCAACTGCAGATAATATAGGGAACCATTGACACGTTTCCTCAAGGTTTCATAGTAGAAGTGAACATTCAGCTGTTTCCTGTGTTTTACACTCTTGTCAAAGCATTAGAAGTGATTGACTTGAAAGTTCTGGGGATCAAATGAAAAATATAATATCCCTGGTTTTGCAGTAAAATACATACAATGACAAGAACAACTTCCTTAACAAACGTTTTCACTATTCCGTATTGCCTGAAGCAGTTTGAGAGTTCCTTTATATTTACATATCACAAATGATATGTAGTCAGATGCAAAAGGCACTGGCATAGTCATATCAAGGAACTCAGCTCTGATTAGTCCTCAGAATATTCACATATCAACAGGGATGTCATCTTCATTAGTACTTACAGCTCCAACTGGAATCCACTTAAATAAACCCAATTCCTCCATATATCAGTACAAGGGTAAATCTGCTATTATCATCTTCACTAACATGGCATTGAGCAACAGTCCAGATGGTGGATTGTATGTTACCCCTTCTAACAGTCCTCCTAAGAGAT
Organism: Sternotherus odoratus; assembly: GCA_032164245.1. Classification (NCBI taxonomy): domain Eukaryota; kingdom Metazoa; phylum Chordata; order Testudines; family Kinosternidae; genus Sternotherus; species Sternotherus odoratus. The sequence continues at coordinate 277,367,182 of JAVMKO010000001.1, read as the reverse complement.
GACTGGTCATGACATTGCTTGTAGGACACGCCTGGAAAGAGGACTTCATTTTGTACTTGTGATGCTACTCCAGCTGCTTTGCCTTTTTTATCAACTCCAGGACCTGCCCTAAAAATTTGATAGTTTCCCCTTCACACAAGACTTGCTGTTCACCAATACCCTGATTTAAATGACTATCATCATGTTGAGCAGATAGTCGGTGTCTTTATTTTATATCAATATTTCAAACGAATTACATAAAATATAATTGAAACAATCCAAATAGAAACAGAAATTAAAACAATGGAGAACGTACAGTCATTGTGTAAAAATCAAATCCATCTCAGTCATCAGTTATACCAGCTATAATGCTGGATAAATTGTTCTTTGTAAAGGGAGCGGTGCAAAGTTTTTTGGCAGAAACTTTTTCTCAGTGATAAGTGCATATTTGAAATATCTCATGAATTTGTATTGAATTTGTTGAATTGTTTCTGAAAAGAAAAAAGATCACCAAAAATGATTAAATAGTTGTTTCAACAATTTCTAAACAAAATATTTTGATAATTTGATTTGAAAAATTTATTTCATTTTTATTTAAAAAAAACTCAACCCCCCTCAGCAATTAAAACGTCTTGTTTGACCTGGAACATTTTTAAAAACCTTTTGTTTTTGCTGAAAAAAATGATTTTTTTCACTTTGGGTTGTATAATGGGGTGAACTCACCTCTCGCAGGCGCCCCCTGGCTGAGTACATTTGCCTGCACAGTCTCTCTCTGTGGTTGGCCTTGTTGCACAGTTGAATAAGGGATGAGTCCAGGTGGAGTGGTAAGAGGCGATTTATTCGGTTACAGCATCCAGACTGCTCATTCCCCTCTGTCTCATGACCAACAGAGTGAGCCCCGATTATGGTTACAGCCTCTTTTATTCCCAGCCCTCTTCTTGGTATCCGCCCTATCCCTTACCCTCTGAATCACCCTATTACTTCCTGCCCTTACTCTTTGGATCATCCTTTACTCCCTAATATGGTGCTAAGTGCCCCCTTTCGAGACCCAACCTGTCTGTCTCCTAATATGGTGGTAAGTTAAAGACTTACTTTCCTGGCAATAGATTGGGAAACTGTATAGATACCTTACGGTAAGGACCCAAGACAGGGAACTTTTTGGCTTGGAAGATGCTACTGTGAGGCAATTCCTGTATTGCCCTCTATCCTGTTATATGGGGGTTAATGCAGAGAATTATGAGGGTAGGCTTTTATGCCTGGATCCTGCCTTCAGCTCCCCGCAGGCCTGATCCAGTGCTGAGACCTCCTCTTATTCCCGCACCCCCAGGCCTTTGCTGACTCAGCCCACTGGCTGAGTCACACACAGGCGGTCTGTGAAATGAAAAGAAAGCAAACCCCTTCCGGGGTACACATCTGGGATACACCTCTCTCAGTGCCCTCCGTAACATCTCTCTCACGTTGTCCCTGCTCTGGTATAGAGCAGTGCCCCAAGTCTCCCTCCCTGGAGAAAATGTCTTCACCCTCTCAGATGTTTCTCACAGCCGTTCTCAAGCTGGGCCACTGCAGCTCCTCTTCTGGAGTGTCTCAAAGTCGAGGCCACTTTCCCAGTGCCTGGTGGTGGGGGACCCAGGCCCCAGGTCCCAGCCCAGGGATTCTATTGATAGTAGCCATGCCATGTCCCTTTAGCTAAGCCACACTGCTTCTCTAATTCCCTGGGCCACTTCCCCGTGGATCAATTGCATTCTTAACCCTGGCCTCAGAACTTTGTCCTGGTGGAGTCCCAGCAGCCAGCCCAGAGCTATTTCTTGCCCTCCCTGGCTTCTGGCAGTATCACCCTGTCCGAGGTCCTGCAGCTCCCTCCCCCAGCCATGCTCATCATCCACTCTCCTTCACATCTAACGAGGACCTGATCTCACTCCAGCCCTGAAACTCTTCTTATACTAGTCTGCTGGCCCCTGATTAACTGCTTTCCATACAGCCACTCTAGGAAGCTTGGAAGACCTCTCTACTGCCCTTTCCTGGGGCAGGGTATGGCAGGGACGCAAGGACTCCAGTGGGGGTTCTCCAGACCTAGACCACCCTGTTACAGGTTAACATAAAATGAATTATTTTCAGCCATCAAACTGAATAATCAATTTTCACACACCTTTACTTGTAAATAAAATGCCTTATGAAATTATCAGCACTATTCTGCTCTCCTTGTTAGGATTCTTCTATTCTCAACACTTGGAATACCCTCTCTACTATCCTAAACTACACTCATCTGAACTCTTGACTCTACTAATAGAGAGGGCTTACATCTAATGGTGCTGCTGTCTCTGGGCTGGCTAATTTATCGCTGGAGTTGGTGTAACATTGAAAAATTAGTTTTGTTTTAAAAAATCTCAACTTTGAAGTTGCTTTGGTTATAAAGGTTTCAAAATAGATCCCTTTCCCCCAAATGTTTCCCCTCACCCCCACAATTTTTTTATTAAAGAGTGATCCAAAATTTTCAGATACTGCAAAGCCACATAAATAACCAGTTTGATAACATTTCTGATAATGTCGTCAATAAAAATTTGGGGGGGGGGAAATGAGAAAAGGGTGCACATTTTTTTCAGAAACTTTGCACAAAGAATTTAATTTTTGAAAATAAAATCCCACATTTTTTAAAGCTTCCTCTGCTTTCCCTTCCCACCTTCTGATCAAAAATTTCTTATTTCTCTCAGTTCCTAAACCCATCTTCGGACAGGTCTGCACTTAAAAGGCTGTAGGGGGCGCTGCTGTGGCACTTTAGTTAAGACGTTGCCACAGCAATGGGGGAAGTTCTCCCGTGGAAGTAGATAATCCACCCCCGTAAGCGCGAGAGCTATGTTGACAGGAAAAGCTCTCCTGCTGACATAGCATTGTCTACACCAGGGGACCTAGGTCATTATATCTATTTTGCACATGGGTGTGGATTTTTCACACCCCTGAGTGAGGTAGTTATATTGATGTAAATTTGTAGTGTAGACGTGGTCTTAGTGTGTTCACTACCCAGAGTTTCTCCAGAGTGAGGCATGAACTGGCGGGTGGAGGAAGAATAGAAAGGAGTGAACATCTAGACAAGGAAAGCAGAGAGCTCTTGGTATCCGGAAGAGAGATCTGCCTTTAGCAAGAGGCATGAAGCAACATTTTAAAAAAAGAACACACGACAACAGCAAAACAACCTATTCTTCATAACCTGCCTGAAATGCTGCTGAGCTGACGAATGGGAGCTGAAAGCCTGGAAAATTATCAGTACAGTGCTTACAAAATTCATATTTGTCCTTTTTGTATGAACCTCTTATGAAGTGCTCATCCTACATGCTGAGTGAGAAGCACTGCAAGCAGTGGCGTCGCTAGGGTTGGTGTCACCCAGTGCGGAGGCAGCAGCCGGGGCGCCCCCCCCCTCGGGGCTCCCCGCACGTGCGGAGGCAGCAGCTGGGGCACCCCCCCCCCCTGGGCTCCCCGCACGTGCAGAGGCAGCAGCCGGGGCTCCCCCCCCGGGGGCTCCCCGCAGCGCGGGGCGGGCCCGGGGGCACCCGGCGCCGACAGCCCGAGCCGGGTGTCACCCCTCTGAGAGGGTGTCACCCGGTGCGGTCCGCACCCCCCGCACCCGCCTAGCTACGCCAGTGACTGCAAGTATTATCACAGCATGGTTGTTTAGATTCTGATTCAAACGTGATACTGAAATACATCACATAAGACCAGAGGAACTTCATAGTTATCTATTAATGAGGCAACAGGTTTTTGTGTGTGTTTCTTTTAATTTTGCTCAGCATTTTTCTGCTGCAAAGCTGTATTTTATGCCTTTGTGATTTTCTAAGGAAATAGTCCAAGTCTTTTATTTCAATTTTTGTAAGAGACTTGTTTTTAAAATATGTATCTTTTCCCTGTGAGATCTACACCAGATGGATGCTGTGAACAGCTTGCCAAACTGAAAATGCATTCCACTGCTGAAAGAAATTTTACTTTCAGAATGAGACTTGCTTTTCCCCTCAGATAATAAAGCATCCAGGCTAACTACTATCTGGGCAAAAAAATATTCTAATGAAGACAGAGCCGCCATCAGCAGCAGCATAGAAGGAAGGGTGGCAGTACTGTGATCTTCCCTACAATAGCCTTCTGACCCCCTTTTGGGTTGGGACTGCCAGTTTGAGAATCGCTGGGTATTTTTGTATACTTTTACACTATAGTATAGGCACACAAAAGACTAGATTTCACAGGAGAGGCCATGGTCTGTGGCATGTTTTTCATGTCTGTGAATTTGGTAGGGCACTATCTATAGTAGACCCCTTACACTGTTCCAACAGAACTTAATTTTACAATCCTTCGCCAAAGTAATTTTGACCCAAGCACATTCCATTTTGTGCATACAATCACTTCTGATTTCTTTATAGTTTACTGCTTCTTTGATGTACACTGCTACCTCACCACCCCTACATTTATTACTATCTCTGCTAAACATAAGATACCCTTCAATACCTGTATTCCAGTCCTGAGTACCTTTCCACCATGTTTCTGCAATCCCTATATTATCTAGTGTGACCTTTCACACCGGTAGCTCCAATCATTGCACTCTATGGCACAGACTTGCATTCATGTACACGCATTTCAGTTGTTTCTCATGGACCTCACCCAGTTTTCTAGGCAGATTAAATATAGTCCTGTCACTAACTGCAATATCTACCTGAGTATTGATGCCAGGCATGGAAACTTAACAAGTCTTTCACAACCTTCTCCCAGCATCTCCTAGTTAAAGTCTGTCATAATAATTGTGCCGCTTCCCGCAGCTCCCATTGGCCAGGAATGGTGAACCATGTCCATGGGAGCTGCAGGGAACTTGGCCTGCAGATAGTTAACATAAACAAAATGTCTCACAGCCCGCCAGCTGATTAGCCTGATGGGCCTCATGCTGAAGGTTGCCAACCCCTGCAAGTCTAGTAAGACCTCAAGATTTAACTCCTCTATAAATCAAAAAAAAAATTAGTGTAAGAGAGAGACTTAAAATATTGTTTAAGCAATTGCTTGTGTAAGCAGAGTCAGAACGGGCTCTGCCCTGACATCTGGTGGTGAGCGATAAAAAATGACTTAGGGGCTAATCTCATTTGCATGGGCTCACCCACCCCACCTAGCATGATGGGACTGTTTGCCCAAATGATCGCTTTGGCTGCTGTGGGATCCCCAGTCTCTTTGTTATTGGGGAAGGATGAATAAAGTGTTGTTATCCTGGTTACATGAATCCAGGACCATGTTATGAGTCGCCCTGAACTACATAGCACTTGCTAGGCAAGGGGCATGGGTTACACAACCTGGTGAACTGAGAGTGGCTGGATCTTAGGCATTTATAGTTTGTGGTATGGATTTCTTTTCTGAGGGTCCTAAATGCATTTTCTATTCCTGTCTCCACTGTGGACTATCAGAGTTAATGTTTGATTCTATTAGGGCTTTGGTTTCAGGCTGCTGAGTTGAATTCACTTTGGTCCCAGTGGTGCACTTGCACTAAGGTTCCCTTGCTATAAGCTGAAATCATTTAAGAACTGAAATCACTGAGCACTGTGTTAAGTAGGGGCTCAAAAGACATATTGCTGAGCAGCTGGTGGAGCGGGGCGGCTGGTGGAGTAGAGCAGTTCGTGGAGCGGCTGGTGGAGTGGAACAGCTGGCAGAGCAGCTGGCAGAGCAAAGCAGTTTGTGGGATGGCTGGCAGAGGGGCTTGTGGCAAGGGCTGCAGGAGAAATCATAGAGAAGCGGGGCAATCGCCCTTGGACCACGTAAAGTGCCCCCGCCCATTTCCACCTAGTCTGGGAGGTAAAACTCTGCAGATGAACTTTTGAACTCTGCACTGACCAGGAACAGAGACTTTTGGGACTTTGGGTTACTTTTGGGGTTGTGGGACTCAAGAACCAAAGGGAAAGGACACAGCCCATTTGCTGGGGTGGAGGGGCTTCTGGTTCATGGTTTATTTTATTAATCTTGTTTGTGGTGTTTCCCCAATATAATGCCACATGGTTTCTCTGTTATTAAAAGGCTTTTGGTACACTCAAACTCTGTGCTTGACAGAGGGGAAGTGTTGCCTCTTAGAGGCGCCCAGAGGGGTGGCATTTGGTTGTCCCAGGTCACTGGGTGCGGGCTTGAGACGGTTTTTGCATTGTGTTATTGGAACGGAACCCCTGGTTATTGAACCTGGCCCTTGTTGCTGCCAACTCTGACGGGCAGAAGGGTTACACTTGTAATATTTCAAATTTGTCCCCTTTGGATCAGTCTAATCAAAGAGAAATAACCACATATTTCCAACTGACTTATAGGCAAGTAAATCCTTGGAAGTGTGATAAATGTCTTAGATACCAAAGTATTGAAAATTGCTGATCATAAGTAAACATAATAAGAAATCTTAGTCATTCGTGTTGTTCTTTAGACTATAACTACTGACCCTCAACTCAGGTCTGTGATAATTTTTTGCAAGACGGTATTGTGTGTTTGTATAGTACACAAAATTGGTTTTATCTACATTTGAGTGGAGAAGTGTTGATTAAATATTAATGCGACTCTGGTGAATTAATAAATTGTTAGCTAGTTGATAATAAGCAAGTGTCCTGATTTGAGAAATGCTGTTCATGTTAAAAGTTGACCTGAATAGAACACAGTGTTAAACTAGTAAGACAATGCTCTCTGGAAGCAGTAAAAAGTGGTTATTCTATTGGTTTCTGTTATATATTGGCAAACCTAGTTTGTTAGATTTCAGCTCTAAAATCTGTCACCCTGCACATTCATAAACTGACCCCCTTTCACATTTACACTTGAACTGTACTGTCTCTGGGACACTGGTGCCAACCACAAAAACAACTTTTCTGCTTTTTTTCCATATAGGATACAGATGGGAGGGAGACATCCTGTATTGCCTTAAGGTTGGGCTCTTTCTGGTAAATGTCAAAAGGCATCAGACTTCTGTCCATATTTTGCTTATCATGGACCCATTTTATAATTTCTAATACTCAGATGGCCTTATCAGGGACTTTTGCACCATATCTGCTGGATCAGGGCACATCATGATAACCTCACCTTTGATATTAATCCTGAGTTCAAGATAATGTCCCATCCGTCTGCTCTGCTTATGTCTCTAAAATTCAATAGTTCCCCAGGCACATTAGAAAGATATCTATTTTATAGCCCACCTTTTATAGTGGGTCAAAGCCCCTATTACTTTAGCTGCCCAAGCTCATTCGTGTAAAACAGGGGAAACCTCCTGTCTTCTCCTTTTAACTTGAAGAACAGAAAGAGTTTTTAAAATGGCCTTTAGCACTTCCAACACAAATATTCCTGCAAATGTATAGTTTCAGTATTTTGACTTTTTGTTCTGATTTAGATTACATTCATTTTTGGAAAATCAGAATTTCCTATGGGATGAAAATTCAGATTTTCAACTAGCTCTCACGCAACAGAAATGCAAGTTGTTATATGAACAATAATGTCACCATTGATTAGGAATAAAGTTTAACCAGGATGAGTTATTAATTTTGTCATGTTAATATCAGTTTTCAATGAAAAATAAACAAATCGTTATTTTATAGTTTTCGTGTCATGAGATTTTTTCACCTTCAAATCTTTCAAATACATTTTTAATGTACGATCGGTTCTCATTTGTCTAATGCAAGGTGGAAAAGGAAAAAATGTGCTCACAGAATTGTTTAAACTGACATAATTTCTGCTAAATACTCATGCATATTTATCTGGTGTAAGCTTTGGGAAATGAATGATCTTTATGCTAATAACCTGTAATGATTCCTTCCAATCAGCTTTATCTTAATGTAGTTCTCCCCATTACTGATGATGGAATTCATACCAGCTGACCTGTAATAAAAGGCAATTACATTAGCCACCTAATCACAGCCCTCATAGAACAGCACAGCACATTTTGAAATGAAAAACCTTTCAGAAGCGAATCTGCATTACTTAGGCAAGTACCATAAACCATATTTATTACTTAGTATGAAAAATAATGCAGCATGACAGCCATAAATGGTGGAATTAAAATGTTCATTTAATAAGGGAAGTTGTTTTGTTGTCAGGTTTTGGTTTGCTTTGCTGTTTCTTGTTTGAGCAATGAGGTGCTGTTTGGTTGGTTTGGTCTGTTCTTTCCCTCAGCAGTGTTCCCTTTTGGCTCATAAACTATCAGCTCAACATGATTAGTAAGGTCTGTAATGTAACTATTGTATGACAGCTATATAACTGTTCTCGCCAGCCAACACGTTCAAGGTTAATCTGAGGTCAAGTGCAGAATCTTGTTGACTAAGCCAGCCGAGTGCAGTACTCCCGGCCCTCACAATCCCCTTTGTTGTTTCTGTCTTTCAGAGGTCTGAGCTGAGAGCTGAGAGTGGGGGAAGACAGGCCATCAGTTTTTAGTGAGAGAGAGGTAGTTTTTCTGCTTTCTATTTCAAGGACCACACAGAGGAGCTCAGGAGTGAGAAGCCATTACAAAACATAAAAACAGTAAAGCCTCAGTTTATAGGGACTGACCTATGGCAGTGTAGCACAGAGCTTCCCCATCCCAGGGAGACCTCTGACAGAATGCTTCTAGAAGCACTGTGGCTTAAAGGGTGAACACGCCTGGTGCCTCTTGAGCACCCATTCAGCTCTGCTACCCCGTTATTAGGGCACTGAGACCATGACCTTTTAGCTTGTTTTTATCTCAGTGGTTGCAGCTGTGTGTGGCTGCCATGACAGGGCATAGAAGATGTAGGGTTGGATTGCTGTGTCTTTTCCTCTGCTTGCTTATTCCTGGAGCAGCCAGCCCCAGCCCCAACCCCATATGTATAGACTGTGAGCCCGATTGTTCCGGGATGGTCAGCAGGGAATTTTCCTGATGTAGGAGAACTCACCGTTGATGGAGATGGTCCCTGCAGCATATACTTCTCCCAACACCATAGGGTGGGTGTGTTAGGGGATTGGTAATACAGAGCTCCACAGTGCAAATTCTCCACTGGACTACAGTTGATTAGGGACCCAATGCCAATGGAATATGTTAGACTGTTCAAACTCTTAATAGGCTTTTGGGAGGGAACAAAAGACCCCATGTCCTTTCCTACTTTGCTACCAGAAAGAATCTGGCCTCCCGCCTTCCACAGCCTGTGTGAACCACAAATATGCTTCCAGGCCTGTGGGTGCATATTGTGGTGTCCCTCATAAACTCAGCCTTTCCTGAACAGGGAAGGCTATAGCGAATTGTCAGTTTTCCAAGCCTGGATGAAATATGAGATGACCGGTGCATTTGAAATCAAAATTGAGCCCTTAATTTCTAAAGTTGAAAATTGAGAATCACATCTTGGTTTTTACTGACCATTAGCAACGGACAGGAAAAAAAAATCACATTTTGACATTTGTAGGAACACATTTCTATATACATTAAAATGTTACAAAAATCCCTAGACAGTCTAATATTGTGAAAAATCCTTGCTGTAAATGCTAAATATTCTTCATTGTGAATAATCAACAAGCAAGTTCTATTTACAGCTGAAATCAGTGTCCTTGTACCTTTTCCATTTAGGCTAAAGAGCATAAAGAGGTTTCATTGAAAGTAAATCTTTCTACTGACTGATGTGAATGAATAATCATAGAATCATAGAGGATTACGGTTGGAAAAGACTTCAGGAGGTCATCTAGTCCAACCTCCTGCTCAAAGCAGGGCCAACCCAACCCCATCCACAAAAGCATCCCAGCCATCTCAAGCTTGACCTTAAAAACCTCTAAGGATGGAGATTCCACTCCTCCGTAGGTAATCCATTCCAGAGCTTCACCACCCTGCTAGTGAAATAGTTTTTCTTAATATCCAACCTAAACCTCCCCCCACTGCAACTTGAGACCATTGCTCCTTGTTCTGTCATCTGCCACCACTGAGAACAGCCTAGTTCCATCCTTTTTGGAACCCCAAATAGAGGCTGCTATTAGATCCCCCCTCAGTCTTCTCTTCTGCAGACTAAATAACACCAGTTCTTTCAGCCTCTCCTCATAAGTTATGTGCCCCAGTCTCCTAATAATTTTCATTGCCCTTTGCTCTATTCTCTACAATTTGTTCACATACTTTCTGTAGTGGGCAGCCTGAAACTGGACACATTACTCCAGATGTGGCCTCATTAGTGCTGAATACAAGAAAATAATCACTTCCCTTTATCTGCTGGCAATGCTCCTACTAATGCAGCCCAATATGCCATTAGCCTTCTTGGCAATGAGGGCACACTGCTGACTCATATCCAGCTTTTCGTTCACTGTAATCTCCAGGTCCTTTTCTGCATTATTGCCACTTAGCCAGTCGGTCTCCAGCCTCTAGCAGTGCATGGGATTCTTCTGTCCTAAGTGCAGGACTCTATACTTGTCCTTGTTGAACCTCACCAGGCCCAGTCCTCCAAGTTGCCTAGGTCATTCTGGACCCTATCCCTACTCCTCAGCATATCTACCTCTTTCCCCACAGTTTAGTGCCACCCATGAACTTTCTGAGGGTGCAATCCATCCCATTATCCACATCATTAATGAAGATGTTGAACAAGATGTTGGTGTTGATTTAGTTGGGGATTGGCCCCTTTGAGCAGGGGGTTGGACTAGATGACCTTCTGAAGTCCCTTCCAACCCTGATATTCTATGATTCTATAATAAACTGGTTCCAGGACTGATCCCTGAGGCACTCCACTTGATACTGGATGCCAACTAGACATCGAGCCTATGATTAGTACTCATTGAGCCTGATGAACTAGCCAGCGTTCTATCCACTTTATAGTCTATTCATCCAATCCATACTTTTTTAACTTGTTGGCAAGAATACTGTACCGTATCAAAAGCTTTGCTAAAGTCAAGATATATCATGTCCACTGCTTTCCCCATATCCACAGAGCCAGTTTTCCCACCATAGAAGGCAATCAGGTTGGTCACATGACTTTCCCTTGGTGAATCCATGTTGACTGTTCCTGATCAACTTCCTCTCCTCCAAGTGCTTCAAAATGGATTAATTGAGGATCCACTCCGTGATTTTTCCAGGGACTAAGGTGAGGCTGACTGGTCAGTAGTTCTCCAGATTCTCCTTCTTCCTTTTTTTAAAAGTTGGTCACTATATTTGCTTTTTTACAATCGTCTGGGACCTCCCCTGATTACCATGAGTTTTCAAAGATAATGGCCAATGGCTCTGCAGCCACATCAGCCAATTTGGATGCATTAGAGCTGGACCCACAGACTTGTGCACTATTTTCTAAACAGTCCTTAACCTGTTCTTTCTCCACAGAGTGCTGGATACCTCCTCACCATATTGTGCAGCCCATTGCAGCAGTCTGGGAGCTGACCTTGACTGTGAAGCCCAAGGCAAGAAAAGCATTGAGTACTTAAGTTTTTCCACATCATCTCTCACTAGGTTGCCTCCCCCACACAGTAAGGGTCCCACACTTTCCCCGACCTTATTATTGTTGTTAGCATACCCATAGAAACCCTTCTTGTTACCCTTCACATCCCTTGTTAGCTGCACCTCCAATTGTTCTTTGGCCTTCCAGATTACACCCCTGCATCCTCCAACAATATTTTTATATTCCTCCCTAGGAATCTATACAAGTTTCCACTTCTTGTAAACTTCCTTTTTGTGTTTAAGCTCACCCAAAATTTCTCTGTTAATCCAAGCTGGTCACCTGCCATATTTGCTATTCTTTTTGCACATCGGGATGTTTTTTCCTGCACCCTCAATAAGGCTTCTTTAAAATACACCCAGATCTCCTGGACTCCTTTCTCCCTCATATTAGCCTCCCCCGGGTCCTGCCCATCAGTTCCCTGAGGGATTTAAAATTTGCTTTTCTGTAGTCCAGAGTCTGTATTCTGCTGCTTTCCTTTCTTCCTTTTGTCAGGATCCTGAACTCTAACAGAGAAAAAATGGAGGAGTAAAGAAGGGGATGCATGTTTATTTCCTGACTTTAATGACAATAGTAGAGAAGGGTAGGAATTTCATTAACAGTTTCAGGTGATGGATTTGGTCTATAATCCTGCACATTACGAACAAAACAATATTCAATCTCTTAATGAAGACTGCATAACAAGTAAACGTTAGATAGAACTGAAAGAGTCAGATTCCCAGGGCCTCCTACCATGAGGATGCATGGGGGGGTGTTTGTGCTTTACCATTTGACATTCATGTATAAAGACAAGCTGGTTTCTGTAGTCTAAGTAAATCTGCTTTAGGCTTAATGTTCCACTGCAATTTTGCTGAAATATAAAATATATTTCAAAAGAGCATAAATATTTTTTCACATGCAGCCCATTTGACCTGTCATGCTCCATCCCTTTCTTTTAAGAAAACTAATTCCTGAAGTGGCTATGTATCAGGAAAGCCAAACCTGACTACTTGCCTGCTGCTACTGCTGGAAAGCCTTTGGGTCACCACATAACCCCAAAATGTTTATTAAGAAGAACCAAAAGGAATGACCATAAAAACAACTGTGTAATAGTCAAATGTGTCTAAGCAGTGTTCAGTTCCAAAACTGAAGCGGCACCCCAAAACTGCCATTTACTTCAGTTGTGCCAGGATTTTACCCCAGAAACTAAGGAAATGAAAACAAAGGATTCAAAGAGAGTAAGTTTTTAATTGTGCATTGGAAAAAGTGAAGGAGGATTATGAAAATTGCATGGACTGGAAGCACTTTGTTCATAAACACTAATACAGACTGTACTTGCATTGGTTGTAACTATGAGAACAACTCAAGAAGATCAACTTATTTATTGTTTGCAGTGTTGTTCTGACCATATTGGCCCCAGGATATTAGAGAGACAAGAAGAGTGAGGTAATATTTTTTATTGGACCCATTTCTGTTGGCAAGAGAGACAAATTTAGTTGATGTTGGTCCTGCCCTGAGCAGGGGGTTGGACTAAATGACCTCCTGAAGTCTCTTCCAACCCTAATTTTCTCTGATTCTGTGAAATGCTCAATGGGTAGCAGACCCTGAAAGAAATCTTTCTTGAACCCCTTCTTCTGGCCTTCAAACAAACTCCCCCCAACCCTAACTTCTCCAAACTCATCAGAAGCAAGCTTCCCACAGGCCAGAGCACACCAACTCAAAGCAGCACCAGACCCTACCAAAACAACAGATGCAAAACTTATAGACATCTCTCCACAGCTATGATGATCAACAACTGCCACAACACACTTTTCCAGATCCATGGGTCCTACATACGCCTATCACAATATGGTGTACCTCATCCAGTGTACTAAATACCCAAACAACAACCATGAAACGAGACAATCAACCATGTGGATGAAACGAGACAATCACTGTGCTGCTCAATGAATTCATACAGAAAAATGATAAAATATAGAAACACCATGTCACCTGTGGTGAACACTATTAGTCCTCATCCTCAAAAGAAATCTGCTTAACACCTTTCAGAAGAGCCTGGGAGCTTAAATTCATAACTTTGATAGACACTAATGGTCATGGTCTGAACAGAGACACCGGAGCTATGGATTCTTACAAAAATGTTTAATGAACTAAGTCTCCCCTCCAGCTGTTTCTGGGTCCTTATGACTGGAGAGGTGTTAAATGTACACTTCATCTTGAATGGTTCCTTAAAAGATGTGTTAGCTACTCATGCTAAACAATCTGCTCTACCTTGTATTTAGCTGTATCCCCGAGTAGTTCCCCAGACCTGAAGAAGAGCTGTGTGTAAGCTGAAAAGTTTGTCTCACTCAGAAACAGAACTTGGTCCAATAAAATTATTTATTATAAATTAATTATTCAGAGTAGTTTTTTCATTCACAAACTGACCCTGAGTTTAGGGGAAATATTTGCTATTCATAAGTGTATAACTGAATAATAATAATAATAATAATAATAATAATAATATAATTAATAATAATAAATAATAATCATTGTCCACCTGATTTTGGGCCTACTGTAAATTGCACCAGAGGTTACAGTTTGGAGACACAAACATCCCCAATATGCCAATTTTCCCCACTTTATCTGGGCTTCACCTGTTGAGGTGAGTTATTCTGTATTTGCAACACTAAAACAAGGTCTTTGAGTTTTTCCATAAGTTTCTAGCTTCTTTGGAATTGAAGTTCAACCTCAGTTTTGAGTATTTTATACCTAAACCATCAAAACAACTGGATTGTGTATGGCTGAAACCTGGCACTGTGTATAAATCAACTTGTGACCTCTAGATCAGTGGTTGGCAACCTTCAGCATGCAACCAATCAGGATAATCTTCTGGCGGGCCATGAGACATTTTGTTTACATTGACTATCTGCAGGGACAGCCCTCTGCATCTCCTAGTGGCAACGGTTCACCATACCCGGCCAATGGGAGCTGTGGGAAGCGGTGGTCAGCATGTCTTTGTGGCCTGTGCCACTTCCTGCAGCTCCCATTGACCCAGAATAGTGAACCACAGCCACGGGACAGTGTGGGGAGCTGTGCCTGTATACAGTTAATGTAAACAAAATGTCTTTGTGGCCTGCCAGTGAATGATCCTGATGGGCCACTTGCACAACATTGCTGACCACTACTCTAGATACTCTGCCAGGCCTGCTCAAAAATCATATCAGACTCAGCTAAAACTTTGCATTGGCTGAAAGCATGGGAATCTCAGCAAAGTATTTGGAGATTGTAGGCTGGAAGAATGTGTTTAGATCCCATAAATGCTTTTGCTGAATTTGGATATAATTCCTGGTCTGAAATTTGTGACTGAGATCTATCGTTAATGCAGAATGAACATTAAGTTCCATGGCTCCATAGTGGTTAATTATCCCTTGGCCCTTCACCTTCTTTTACTTCTGTGTATACTCATGTAATCTTCTGGAGTCATATAGTACAGGAAAAAACCATTCAATTTAATATTTCTTCTCTAATATGCAAATCTTGATGCACCTTAGTGGGGGGCACAAGTTTCAAAACCAATGGCATCTTTTCAAAACCATTGGTATTTCCAGATGAAAGTTAGTAGAATTAATTGGTAGAATTCTACCAACTGACTATCATTATCACTACTTCCAATGCGAGCATGTGTAATTTCATTGGACCTGGTTTATCAAATATATAGAATTTCAATGGAATATTGGATGTGATGTGTTATGAGTCTTGCTTTTTACACAGAGCATTTAGGGCCAGATCCAGAGCTGTCATAAACTAGTGTTGCTCCATTGACTTTAATGGAGCTATATTGATTTATACCAGCTGAGGATCTAGCTGTTGCATTTAATATTTATCAAAATACTACTCTATAATTGCCCTTGGAGGCATGTTGAAAATTTACATTGACTTTAAAGGGACCTCTGCAGCTATAATCAAGGCAAAGTTTTGCCCTTTGTTCCTTCAGTTCACAAAGCCACAAAATTAAACACACAAAGGAAAATAAGGATTCTTACCTTTATAATATAGTGCAAATAGTGGACCTGATTCATTGTTTCTCCAGTGTTATGCCATTTCATTCTACGGGCATAAATCTTGCAATGGTGATTTATCTTATGTGTTTTCAAAAATAGAATTTGAATATACAAAATATATGACCATTTTTATTTGAGGATTTAACATATTAGTCAACAAACTTTGTGCTCAGCTTCATCATCCCCTTATTATGAGGCATTATATTAAAAATAATTTTGGCGATAATGAATGTTCATTTTGTTAAAAACACCATCTGAATATATGACACATTTGATGCTCTCTGTGAAGAGTATGCTATTTTGGGGATTGTTTTTAAGAAGTCCTGGCATAAAGCATTAAATCAATGAAGTATGAAAGCTGCACAATAGAATGTTCAGGTTTTTAGAAAATACATATATAATGTCTTTAAATGTTTTTTTAAGAATGTCTGAGGTAAAACTCTCTGTGTGTCAGATGCCATCGGGAAAACAATCAAAACACGACATTACTCACAATTACATGTGTACTTATATTCAAAATAAACACATGCTCAGATAACAAATGAAAGGGATTTGGAAATAAAAGAAGATCTGTTCACAGGAAGGAAAACGTGTAAACAGGCAGCTGAATGTACTACAAAAAAAGAGATGGATACTGGAGTTGGATGTTTCTGCTAAAAGGATTAGCTGTGAAAATGATAGAATTGTAGAATTTAAGACCAGAAGAGACCAGTGGATTATCTAGTCTGATCCCCTGTAAATTACAGGACAACACCCTGCACCCCCTTCACACTAAGTACAACAACCAAAATTACACCAAAGTATTACAGCCCACAGGAGATTAGACTGTGCCACAGGCAGAGAATAGGAGGGGTCAAGGTGCACCAGTGCCATATGCCCCCACACCCCCCAAATGCAGGGAAATGATTAATGGGATTGTCATGCTGTCTGGAGTGCCAACCTCTGGGGAGACTGTCAAAAAGCAGGACAGAAGCCATAAACTGGTTGTAAGTTCTTAGATTTCACCAATAAGTGTGAACTCTTAAAGCACTATAACAGTCTTACCATGGAGTTACAGATAGTCCTTTTGGGCATTCCAGTCCATCTTACCACCCAAGCCAGTTGGACTCTGTGACAGAGGGTCACTTTATAACAAAAATCTCAACAATATTCATGTTACTTCCAGTCCCAAAGGACAGTCCCAGGTCAATCATACTCAAAGCTCAAACCAAAGTCATGCCTGGAGCCAATCCTGTAATAAACTAATTAAAGATATAGTCACTAAGAAAAGAAAAAAGAATTATTTACAAGGTTAAAACAGGAAACATTTACACACAAATGAGTTATAGGCTTAGATTTAAAAAGGTAATAATAAGCAGCTTGATATGTCCTTTAGGACTGCTCCTTGCCAAGGAGGATGGGGATCTCTTACTTAAGTTTAGGAATCTTTGCCCGGAGTCCAGACAGCATAAAACGATCTAATTTCTCCTTGTCAGAGCCTCTCACCCCATAATCTTAAACTGATGGGCCGAGCGCGCCTGAACCTAACCTCCCTATGGATGGGGATGGGTGGGTGGAGCAATCAACAAAGACAAAGGCATTCCACAGGTTGACTGCCTTATATGAAAAAAATACTTCCTTTTGTTTGTTTTAAACTTGCTGCCTATTAATTTCATTTGGTGACCCCTAGTTCTTGTGTTCTGAGATGGAGTAAATGACACTTTCTTACTTACTTTCTCCACACCCGTCATGAGTTTATAGACTTCAGTCATATCTCCTTCTTCATCATCTCTTTTTCAAGCTGAAAAGTACCAGTTTTATTAATCTCGCCTCATATTGCAGCCATTCCATACCCCTAATAATTTTTGTTGCCCTTTTTTCAACCTGTTCCAATTTCAATATATCATTTCTGAGATGGGGTAACCATAACTGCACGCAAGATTCAAATGTGGGTGTACCATGAATTTATATAAAGGCAATATAATATTTTCTGTCTTATTATCTATCCCTTTCTTCACAATTCCCAATATTCTGTTCCCTTTTTTGACTGCTTCTGCGCATTGAGTAGATGTTTTCAGAGAACTATCCACAATGACTCAAGATCTTTTTCTTGAGTGGTAACAACTAATTTATACCCCATAATTTTATATGTATAAGTGCGATTATGCTTTCCAATGTGCATTACTTTGCATTTATCAACATTGAAGTTCATCTGCCATTTTGTTGCCCCGTCACTTAGGTTTGTGAGGTCCTTTTGTAGCTCTTCACAGTCTGCTTGGGACTTGACTATCTTGAGTAGTTTTGTATTATCTGCAATTTTTGCCACCTCACTGTTTACCTCTTTTTCCAGATCATTTATGAATATGTTGAATAGGACTGAACCCAGTACAGACCCTTAGGTGCTATTTAGCTCTCTCCATTCTGAAAAACTGACCATTTATTCCTGTGCTTTGTTTCTGTCATGAGTGTAAAGTGCCTTGGAGTTGCTGGTTTACCTGTTAGGGGTTAACTGAACAGGAGAGGGGGGTGACGTCAGAGTAGCCTACCTACAGACAAACCAGGAAATTAGTCTCAGTTCGTCCGAGGCTTTTGGGCTGACTCCATCTTTCTCCAGCTATGGAAACTCATCTCCTCCTTTTCCTTCATATATTCATAAGTTAGATGAACAGTAAGTAGAACTATTGATTGCATAAGCTTTGTATTTGATCTCTGGTGTCCTTACACTGTACCGTTCAGCAGACAGAGAAATCCCCGGGGAGGGGGCTAATTTATTTACTATAGTTTCAACTAGTTTGTCTGGTACTGAAATCAGGCTTACCCACCTGTAATTGCCAGGATCACCTCTGGAGCCCTATTTAAATATTGGCATCACATTAGTTATCCTCCAGTCATTTGGTAGAGAAGCCGATTTAAATGATAGGCTGCAAACTACAGTGCGGTGTGAGGGGGGTGAGGTTAGAGAGTAGAATTGTACTTTAAAACTTTCCATGCAGTATGAAAAAAAATCAACAAAGGGAGCACTGTGCATTCTGTCGTTTACACTATGGAGAGGCACTAGTCCATCCATTATAAGCCTAGTTATAGATGTCCCTCTAAAATTTGCAAAGGACGTCTTTTCCACTACACGTTTTGCTAGTGTGATTCATGGCCAGTAGAGAAATTTTACCCAACTTTGAGGCCATTTGAAGAAATTATTGGACTCAGAAAAATGTCAGAGTTCATCATGAAATCAACAACAAGTAGTCCAGTGGCACCTTAAATACTCACAGATTTATTTGGGCAAAATAAATAAAATAGCTTTTGTGGGTAAAAAATCCACTTCTTCAGGTACATGGAGTGAAAATTACAGATAAAGGCATAAATATCTATTGGCACATGAAGAGAAGGGATTTATCTTACACATGGAGAACCAGTGTTGACAAGGCCAATTCAGTCAGGGTGGATTTGGTCCACTCCCAATAATTGAGGAGGAGGTGTCAATACCAAGAGAGGGAAAATTGCTTTTGTAGTGAGCCAGCCTGTATTGGTCATTTTCACTCCATGCATCTGAAGTGGGTTTCTTACCCACGGAAGCTTATGCCCAAATAAATCTGTTAGTCTTTAAGGTGCCACCAGACTCCTTGTTGTTTTTGTGGATACAGACTACCCCACTGATACTGGCATCAATCACGATAAGGAAATTTTGCTAATGCTTCTTTACTATGTGTCAACTAAAGAGCAGTTTCCCTTAGCAATGTTAAAATTGGATCAATTAGTCAATTAGTCACACTCGGAACACTGATTCATTCCAGTGATCCCACAGAGGGTACTTGAGGAGTAGGGGCTCCACTAACTATCTAGGTTTCTACACCTGTCCCCATCACCTCATTATCTGAGTGCCTCCCGGTAATTAATGTATAAATCTTTACACTACCCTTGTAAGATAGAAATGTATTAGTACTTCTGTTATTTTTGTTTTCTATGCAGGAGGACTACATTAATGAAGAGGAATAGCCCTGGGTTTTTTTAAGTGTTTGCGCACATTTATAATTTCTATTTTTGTATTCCATTTAGGATGGGATTGGATTCACAGGTACTGATTTAGTTGTATATGATTTCTTAAGAAACCACAAGACAATGGTGTCTTCAGTTTACACAATGGTGCCAGATCTACTGGCTTAACGCTTGGATGAATTTCTTATTTGAATCTGAGTTGGGGCTTTGCTTTATAATAAACTAGTGTAAAAGCCCATGTACACGGGCCAAAGTGCTTAATGGTGTTTGTCCTCAGTCCCCATGCACTGTGCCCTGTTACCTCACTGAGTCCCTCCTCTGCTCTTCCACTGCCTCTCAGTCCCACTGTACCGTGCCCTGTTACCTCACTGGGATCCCCCTCCTTCTCTACCACTGCCCCTCAGTCCCGCTGCACCGTGCTCTGTTACCTCACTGGGGTCTCCCTCCTTCTCTACCACTGCCCCTCAGCATCATGTCGTTACCTCACTGGGGTCCCCCCCTGCTCTACCACTGCCCCTCAGTGCTGCTGCACTGTGCCCTGTTACCTCACTGGGGTCCCCCTCCTTCTCTACCACTGCCTCTCAGTCCCACTGTACCATGCCCTGTTACCTCACTGGGATCCCCCTCCTTCTCTACCACTGCCCCTCAGTCCCGCTGCACCGTGCTCTATTACCTCACTGGGGTCTCCCTCCTTCTCTACCACTGCCCCTCAGCATCGTGCCGTTACCTCACTGGGGTCCCCCCCTGCTCTACCACTGCCCCTCAGTGCTGCTGCACTGTGCCCTGTTACCTCACTGGGGTCCCCCTCCTTCTCTACCACTGCCCCTCAGTCCCACTGCACCCTGCCCTGTTACCTCACTGGGATCCCCCTCCTTCTCTACCACTGCCCCTCAGTCCTGCTGCACCGTGTCCTGTTACCTCACTGGGGTCCTTCCCCCCCCCCGCTCTACCGCTGCCTCTCAGCACTGTGCCCTGTTACCTCAGTGGGGTCGTCCCCCCCTCCCCCCCCCCCGCTGTACCACTGCCTCTCCGCACTGTGCCCTCTTACCTCACTGGGGACGGGCCAAAGTGCTTACTGCTGATTGTCCGGGCCGTCTCTGCAGCTCGTGGCAGCGTACGTGCGGCAGCCATTTTGTGCTGCCGAACTACCACTCCCAGCATGCTGTTCGTCCGGGCCGTCTCTACTGCGCATGACGGCTTCGGACAAACTTCCTCTGGTCTTTTATTATATAGGATAACATTTTCCCCTAAATTCTTGTCATGAGCATATTATGCAGTGATTTCGCTCTCAAAACAATGCAGTATCAATCCATCCCTGGGCCATCCATCCCTGTGCAATGTCATCATGTATTAAAAGTACTATATAGAAGAATCAGAAGGTCAAATATTGGCCTTTCTTTCATGAGATGTGCTGTAGGGAGTGGAGTGGGAGTGGCTGAACAGTGGATCCCTGAACCTAACAGCATCCTTATAGACCCAATCTGGTCCATTTGCAATTTTCTTTAATCCTGAAGATGGGAGTAATTGCTATTAATGGAGTCTATAGCATAGTTCAAAAGCAGGCAACACCTCATCTGTGCATAACTTAAACATGCATATTTTAAGAATAAGTCAAATGGGGAAAAACAGAGGGCAAGACAATTTTAAGTCTGTTACTAAAACACATTGTGTCTGACTGATCTTTTTGGCTGTCAGCATAGAAAACTGATGACATTAGCTACATCAATAAAATATAGAACAGTGTATTTCAAGTTTACTAAATAAGCTGTGAATTATGCAGAAAGATTGCTATCAGTAACATGCACCATATCCCAGTGTGTAAGATAAAACATTCCCATATTAACATACGTCAGTCTGCTCCATTTTCAAAGTCCTTCTGTGTGGCCCTATTAAAACAGTTTCCTTTCTAAGAAATCACTAATTCCGTGGCATTCATGTTGGTATATAATTCCCCTTACATACACCAAATTGGTTAAAGCCAAGTTAAGGCTGAGGGCACATCCCAGTGGTTTACGTGCCTATTATCTTTAAATTAGCTTAGACTCCAAACAAACAAAAATTGGTAGAAATCCTGGAAATGCAGAGTTAAGATTGCAGTTCTGGGTACCCTGTATTATTTTTTTTAAAAAATTGGACGCTGGTATTGTCTAACAGGCCCCGTCATGTGCTAGGAGCTTTACAAACACAGAACAAAAGCATGGCCCCTGCCCCCAAGGACCTTACACTCTAAGGGCTTGTCTACACTGGCACTTTACAGCACTGCAACTTTCTTGCTCAGGGGTGTGAATAAACACCCTTTAGTGCAGCAAGCTTCGGTTCTGTAAAGCAGCAGTATAAGCAGTGCACCAGCACTGGGAGCCACACTCCCGGTGCTGACAGCTACGCCCCTCATGGAGGTGGTATTTTTAGAGCACTGGGAGAGCTCCCTGCTTGCATCCGACGAAGTGGGTATTAGCCCCCGAATGCTTGTGCTTCAAAACTTTATAGTTAGTCTTTAAGGTGCCACAGGACTCTTTGTTACCTCTGCTATTCCAGACTAACACGGCTACCTCTCCGATTAATGGCTCTTATGTAAATTATGTTGTCATGGGATAAGAGGGAAGATCCTTTCCTGGATTGAGAACTGGTTAAAAGACAGTGAATAAAGAGTAAGAATAAATGGGAACCTTTCAGAATGGAGGGGGGTAACTAGTGGTGTTCCACAAGAGTCAGTCCTAGGACCAGTCCCATTCAATTTATTCATATATGATCTGGAGAAAGGGGTAAACAGCGAGGTTGCAAAATTTGCAGATTTAAACTTCTCAAGATAGTTAAGACCCAAGCAGACTGTGAAGAACTCCAGAAAGAGCTCAAAAAACTAAATGATTGGACAACAAAATGGCAAATTAAATTTAATGTAATAACATGAATATATAATATAATCCCAACTATACATACAATAGAATGGGGGCTATTTTAGCTACAACTAGTCAGTAAAAAAGATCGGAGTCACCATAGATAGTTCTCTGAAGATGTCCATGCAGTGTGCAGTGGCAGTCAAAAAACCAAACAGGATGATAGGAATCATTAAAAAAGGGATAGCAAATAAGATGGAGAATATCTTATTGCCCTTACATAAATCCTTGGTATGCCCACATTTCAAATGGTGTATATAGATATGGTCTCCTCATCTCAAAAAAAGATATACTGGCATTAGAAAAGGTTAATAGAAGGACGACTAAAATGATTTGAAGTTTGGAAGGGGTCCCCTATGAGGAGAGATTAAAGAGGTTAGTACTTTTCAGCTTGGAAAAGAGGAGACTAAGGGAGGATCTGATAGAGGTATATAAAATCATGAGTGGTGCGGAGAAAGTGAATAAGGAAAAGTTATTTACTTGTTCCCATAATATAAGAAGTAGGGGCCACCAAATGAAATTAATGGGCAGCAGTTTTATAACAAATAAAAAGAAGCTCTTCATACAGTGTACTGTCAACCTGTGGAACTCCTTGCCTGAGGAGATTGTGAAGGCTAGGACTATAACAGGGTTTAAAAGAGAACTGGATAAATACATGGAGGTTAAGTCTATTAATGGCTATTAGCCAGGATGGGTAAGGAATGATGTCCCTAGCCAATGTTTGTCAGAGGGTGGAGATGGATGGAAGGAGAGAGATCACTTAATCATTACCTGTTAGGTTCACTCCCTCTGGGGCACCAGGCATTGGCCATTATCAGTAGACAGGATACTGGGATGGATGGACCTTTGGTCTGATCCAGTATGGCCTTTCTTATATTCTTATGCACTAATGTGACTACACAAGACATGTTAAAGCGCTGCCACAGCAGTGCTTCAACATTGCCAGTGTAGACTAGCCCTAAGTAAGTACTCAAAAGTTGTTTAACTCTGCCCTCATAGTGATGGATGGAAAAACAATACATTAGAATTCATATTACTGTACTTTATTTAAAACAAATATTTTCATTGTATCATTAACAATGTAAACTATAATGCCATCTTATTAATCATGGTGAGAAACGTTCCCTGCCCTAAAGAGTTCATAATCTCAAAGTATTTTTATAAGCTGGGTGAAACATTTTATGGATTTAATGAAATCCCCATTGAGATGAACATGTGTGAATTCACCTTCAATTAACATAACTGTAAGTATAAACTCCCACCTAAAAATAGTGTATGAACCTGCCAAGGACTATTGTTTTGGGTAGGCATATATGTGTAGACAGAAGGAAGCAAAATATGCAGACAAGAACAGAGAGAGAGGCAGAGGCAGAGAGCAACAAAGCCAAGCAGAAGTCTGTAAGCACCTTGTGACCCCAAAAAAGCTAGAGAGAGCTTTTGAGTCTTGTGTTGGCTAAAGAGGCTTGGGGGGCTGTAAGCTTAGAAACTGCTCCTTTTGTTCTTGGTTTCTCCTGAGTCCTGAGAAGGTTTTTGTATGTTCTTTATAAAGAACAAGATTGCATCAATGAAAATACCAGTCTCCATTAGTTTCTACTTCCAGCTGGAACACCCACATAGCCCCAAGCTTTGACTAGCAGCTCAGATCAAAGCAAGGGTATTATAAAAATAATGCAATATACATTGAAAATGAAAGCACTGTTTGCTTTTATAGTTAGCCTGAGTCTTTCATTTTTATTACCTCTTATTAATTGTCAGACATCATTCTAGATCTGTAAAATATTTGCAAATGCACTGTTGTTTTATTTAGATTGGAAAATGGAGATGGCAGAAATCTGAGTTTATCTTTTGAAAGCAGAGTGAGTGTGAGGTATTAACCATATTCTATTATTTATTAATAGGATTTGTACTTTTATCTAAGTGGGTGCTGTTATGATCATGGCATACACACAGAGAAAGTTAGGGAAGATTGCAATGTAACACTATTTTATTTCTTAGGCCCGGTCTACAGTAGGGAGGGTTGTCGACCTAAGATACGTAACTTCAGCTACGTGAATAACGTAGCTGAAGTTGGCGCATCTTAGGCCGACTTACCTGCTGTCCTCACGGCAGCAGTGGTCGGCAGCAGGCTCCCCCGTTGACTCCAGCTTGCGCCTCTTGGCGAGCTGGAGTTCCGGAATCGATGGGAGTGCCTTTTGCGGATCGATCACTACCCGCTGATCCGTGGGTAGTGAAGACATACCCTTAGAAAAGAGAACCCTAACATACAAGGACAAAAACCTGAGGGAGACAAAGCAGACTGCTCCCTAAGGCAGAGAGGCACTGCTAAACCCACCTTGTTGTAGGCTGGCTCTTTGAAGACTGACAGCACAAGACCCTGATCGTATGCTTCTCTACACCGCCCCCTAGCCCGCAAGCAAGAGCAGAAAACACCTTACATTTGAAGTGATAGTTTGTACTTTTAAAATAGTTTTCAATATACCACAGCTTCCTTTTGGAAGAAACAGCCCATCCTTCGAGCATCTGGGGAGTGACTAAAAGCTTCAGAATTTCAAAAATACTTGAGGATGAATAAGACAGTCTATTCCGTTCATAGATCACTGACAAGCCAAGCTGAAATTCTTGTGCAATGAGCCATATGATTATGCCACACTTTTCTCTGTCCTCTTAAATAATAGTGAAAACCACTGAATTTATTGGCACCTCAACCTTTTTGTTAGCATTTGCCTCAAAAGCTACAGCTGAGTTTGTGACACGCAGACATACATAGACAAGAAAGAGCTACAACAAAAATTAAAGATCTAGTATAGAGTTCTTCTTAGAGAGATTAAAGGGCCAGGCTCATGAAAAAAAGAGTGCTTCAATGTCCAGACAAAGACATACATGAATTTTAAGATATTTATGACAAACTATTCAGAAATACAGCTATCTTTCCCCTTCATATATATCTTACATTATAAAAGAATATTATTAGGGTTGCAAAGCCAAGTATTCAGTTTAGCAAATGGGTCAACTAAAGCTGCCCATATGACCTTAAATCTTTAGCCTTGTGTGTATGCAGGATACAATGTTTAATTACATGGTCACATATTATTTTTCTCTCCTCAGAAGCATTGCTCTGTTTAGTGTATCTGTCTCTATGACTGTCAGAACCAAAACTGTAGATCCTAATACTGATGAATTTTGGGATTTTTTAAATCCAGATCCAGATACCAATGCTACAGCAAATACTTTTCCGTTGTAGCATCCACAATACATTGTCCATCCACAGACAGATATGTGGAATTACAGGACTAGTCCTGCAAACAAGTTGCAGGTTTCTAGGTATTATCACAGTTGGAAAACATCAGTGAATGTTGTGGAAACTAAAGGAAAAAAATAAAAGTGTAGGGGGGAGGGGAATTCCTGCTGCCGCCAAAAGGTCCCAAGAGTGTCCCACCACTTTGGATTCTTAAAATTCAGATTATGTATGTATTTACAGAGGCCAGACTTAGTCTCTTTATATGAGAATGAAGCTTTGTCAGAGTTACGGTATGGGCTACCAGCATTAGGTACAGCAAGGGGTTTTATCTTATGTAAAACTGAAGGGTGATATACACCACAACTGAATGTAAGTGGGATTTAATTAAAACCAGGGGGAGACTGGATACCTGTAACAGGAATAAATCAATGTTTTTGATCATTAGACCTTGTGTGGATTCTGCTGCTGCAATAGGAAACCAGTACATTGCCATCAAAGCCCAGGACATGACTGTGATATACTTTCTGGTTTTCAGTTGCACAGGTTCCTTTGACTTTCAGCATCCACATATGTGATCCTCCTTTGGCTTATTATTAAGGTAAGAATAAAATGATTGTTCTCCTTGTGGTTGCTACAGTAACATGTCCTATAACCACAGGCATGTGTGAGCACTTAATCAAATGTTTATGAAAAATAGCAAAATGTAAGTTCAAAGAAAAAAGATTCCGAGGGAATCTAGATTTAAAGGCCCAGTGTGCCAAAGAAATAAAAAAACAAAAGAATGTTCATTTTGTCACTTTTCTCTGAGCTCAGAGCTGCATAATGGACTATTGTTAGGAAAGAACATTATATATGTAAATACATAAATATTTAGGTAATTATAGATATGGAGCCATTAGTGGGCACTCAACATGTAGCACAGTTCTTGGGTTTTGTAGGGACCAATAAAACTTGTTGCTCTATAGCACTGCAAATTACTTCCATTTTCATTTCTTCACATCAGCTCTTAACAAGCATTATCTCTTCTGTGATAAAATTCCCTTGTATATTCCTTCAAAAAAAATCCTGGATTTTTTGGAGTTACATTGTAGGGCAAAAATCTCATTTTGAATTTGCTCTCCACTGATTTTTCTCCTTTCAGTTATTACTGCTTCCCAGTGTTTTCACTCTGACTATGTCCTTTGAACCATTTCCCTCATGTTTGCATTTTGTACCAGGTGAATTTCATGTTGATATTTTCTACCCATATTTTTTTCCCTTTCTGATTGGTGTTCACAGGTCTGTTCGATTTAGGGCTCAACCTTATTCCCGTTCTATTTAATGGCAAAACTCCCCTGATCAGGGCATGGTGAGTAAATTTTATTGCCCCAGGAGGCATTTTGACTCAGAGACACATCTCAGAGTCACAGTTCTTTCCCATCCTACTGCTTGCTGCCAGGTGATAACAATGTACTGGCAATTTATACCAGCAATACTTTAGTACCGTGTCTGCTGCTGGCTCAACTATTCTCACCAGTGAGACAGATGGTCGGTCTCCAGCTCTCCCTGTGCCTCTGGGTAGAGGGTAAACAGACCTGAAGCATTTAATTATGCCTACACACACCCAGACTCAAACCTGGGTAGCCATTTTATGGGCATAAGGGAAGGGGCTCTATTCCCCTGGCCAGTGCGCACTTCAAGTGACAGTCTAGCTGTTATGGTCTGCAAAATGCTCTGCATTTGCAGAGACCTATAGAAATAACTACTAATCTTACATCCCCTTTCCCCCACAACTTAATACATTATTTAGCTTTTTTTTTATTTGGTCTCTTGTAACACACTGGAGACTAGTCTTATCCAAGCCAATCTGAGGTGGGGTTTTTTTCAGTACTCAAATACCAAACTACTATATATTGCTTTAGTCCACTAATTTTTAATTAATTTGGTAGTTATTTCAGAAGATTCCTTCTTTACAAACCCATTACTCAGCTCCATTAACTCTAGAGGTTTGTGATTTTCATTCTCTTATTATTTGCTCTATTACCTTATTAGAGATCAAAGTTAGATTTATGGAATAGTAATTGCCAAGATTCCCTTTCTGGAAAATGGGTACTGCATTTTTTTATTCCTCTCTTTTGATAATCTGTTAATTAACTAATTCCCTTAGGCACTGAGCCAAAATCCACTGATGTCGATGACCTCCTTTACTTCAATGGACTTTAGAGAAGGCCCTTAGCTGGATAGGAGGCATGTCATCTGGCCCACATGAGTTTTAAATATTGATATTTATTTTTTAAGGAGCCTCTAAATATTTCTGTATCACTAGCTATTTTTCCATATCTTCTTCATTCCTAAGCATTCAAAGTTTCTTTCTATAGTTTAATTAATGAAGATTTTACAAATAGTTCATTATCTCAGCCATTTTGGTGCTATTGCTAATTTCAACCTCCCCACCCCCATTTTCACCCTAGTGTTTCTTTTTACCTGGAGGTATCTGTAAAACTTATTCTTTAAAATATAATTTTATACAGAACAGAGATTTCTCTAAAAAGGGGTCAAGAGTTATGGGAGCTGTTAGGACCAGAAGAAATTGTGATGGGCAACCACTAGGGGGTGTAGTTACACTTCTGAGTCAACTCCAGGAGAGTGCATAATGGTGGTATTAATCTGAAAATGACCTTGCTGTTATCTGTGTGTTTGGTTCCAGACAGTTCCCAGACAGTTCCCAGCTGCATGAGTGTTTACCCCGTTTGTGTGCGAATGAATGCGTGGGAAACTAAATGGGGAAACTAAGGCAGGACTGCGTAATCAACAAGTGCTGAACAGTGTATAACCAATCAGCTTGCTGCTTGCAAATGAGATATGAGTATATATGAGATGCAAATGAGTATGGGTATATCTGTGCTGACACACCCCTGTTTGTTGGGCTTCCTCTTTGGGCTTTCTGGACATCGCCTGGGTGTGTCAGACATCTTGTCTTGCGGCTGTGCTGGCAGATAAGCCCCCCAGCACGAAATGCTGCTCCCTCCAATAAACTCACCACTTTCCAACTAGCCACCTGTGTGAAGCCTTGTTTCTCCTGGCAACGAGATAAGCCCCCTGCAACGGGAGCAATACAGATGAAATAACAGAAATGAACTGTTCAGTGACACTGCAATCCAAGCTGGTTAGCCACCAATCGCTTGCACTGTTATTTTTAATCTGTAATGGGTTGAGTACCTAGTACCCTGTATGAAATTAAGAGCTGCCAGAGTCCAGATCTGCTTGCTTGTGGGTGATTTCCAGAACTGAACATCTTGATTCTGAGACAGAGACCTTTATTTTAACTATAATGGCTAGAGATTTTTAAAGAAACATTTCAAGCTGGGATATTTTTTTACACTATGCATTAAAAAATGGCACAATTTTTCAAATTAATTTCTATGTACATTAGCAAGAATAATTTACCAGCAGAATTTTAGTCATAGCCATGGAATCAGATATCCTGCAATCCTATATGGTTAAAAGTTAAAAGATTTCTGGAGGACTATGTGATTAGTCTGGAAGACAAGGCACTAAAATCCATCCCTATTCAGCATTAACATTAGATTTTTCAGTCAAAATGTTTTTTCAGTGGACAATGTGGTTTCCTCAGAATCAGAATTTTCAAGTCCTGATCTTCTGCCAAGGAATGGTCTAGGCAAGATGAGCAAAACTATATTATATAAATGAAAACTCGAAAATAGAAGGGGAAAATGAGGGATAGAGGAGAATATCAATCCTCATCCCCCTGCTGCAGCTCTGTCAAAATGTCAATACCCTGAAAAACTTAGCTCTCAGACAGGAAGAAAGGAACTAAGTATGGGATTGCATACAAAACCCCTGGAGAGAGAATGGGGAACCCTGGTTTTGAGGAAAAGAGAGAGTATGGGGGGTCATAGAGAGCCATGAGGGGAAGGGGAGAATGTGGGAATGTGGGGGTACACAGAATGCCTGGCATGCGGAGGAACAGAGGACGATTGTATGGAAGAGAACAGGGGCATACAGAGCTCCTGGCATGTGGTGTAATGTACAATGAGGGTTCAGAGATTCCCTGGCATGAAGGGACATATAGATCCCCTGCCATGGAGGGAATTTGGGGTACTTAAAATCCTGGTCTAGGAGAAGGGGGAATGAGGGAGCGCATAAAGTCCCTGTCATGGCAGAAAGGGAGAATGGGGTTGCACACAGAGGCCCTGACATGAGGGAGGAGGTGAGGCGAGTGGCAGCGAATCCCTGAAATAGAGGAGATGGGGAGGGTAGCACCCAGGAAGTCTGAGGAGTGTGTCGCAGGGAATACTCACAAAAGTGGTGCCTCCTGCTGGCCATGTAAGGGATTAGCTTTCTCAGCCGGAATGCTCTCTCCTGGTGGTGCCTCTCCCCCTGCCGACTCTCCTCAGTCCAAGAACCAAAGCAGCCCCTTCATGACTCAGCCCTCTGGCCATGTTACAATTTATATTTTCTCCCTTCCTGGGGGGAGGAGGAGGCATTTCAGTCCAATCCAGCCACTTCCGCAGTGGCAAGTGCAGGGAACCTGGACCCTCCCACTACTCCAGGTCCCAGCCCAGAAACCCTCTGGATAGCAGCCTCGTGCTGCCTCTCCTGAACTTCTCCGCCGATGCTGCTTCAATTCTCTGGGCCACTTCCCTGTGGCCCCAGCATCTTCTTCACCCTCTTCTCTGGCCCTCTAGCCAGCATATCCCAGCAGCCTGCTAGGAGCCTCCTCTTGCTGTCCTGGGTCCTGTCAGCAACTGCTCTGTCCAAGGTACTACTTTCCAGCAGCTCACTATGAACACAGCTCTCTTCTTGCAGCAGCTGACTGTCTCTGGCCTTGCAGCTCCTTTCAGGTAAGCTCTATGGGCCCTGATTAGCTGCTCCCTGAGCAGCCTCCCTAGGGTGTTTTTAACCCTTTTCCTGCCAGTGTGAGGTGAACACCCATCATAGGTGGAATGAAGGATCTCTCACTCTTGTGTAGCGTGGATAGATCCTGGTACAGATACCAGCCAGGACAGGGATTGCTTTCTGTGTGTGCACCAAAGCAAGGAAGGAAACAGCGCCAGGGCTTGTGAAGTAGGATGGATGTATCAGATGGAATAGCCTGGATTGCCCTAAAGGAGAGTGCAGCATCATAGTTCTGTGCTCTGAGCCAGAAGGGAAGATTATAACTCCCTGAGACGCAGGCCTCTCTGAACTCCCCTTGCAGCATTTTTCCCATGCTTGGGACAGGGACTAATTGCAACTCTTCAATCCTCTGTGGACAAACAGAAGACTTTGAATGCCCAGACTTCCAATCGAGCACCTTCCATAACCCCTGATATCATTCAGTGTATTTTTATAAAAGAAGAAAACATCTTGTGGGACATGCTATGAAAACAGAACAAAGTTAATAGGATAAAACAAGCAGCGAGCAGTCAATCAATCAGCCAAGAGCAAAGAGGGACACAATGGCGGAAAACATCACTGTGGAAAATAGAGGCTTGGTGATTAAAAGTTAGAGCACAAGCTCAGGAGGCACATATCTTAAGGACTTAGAGGGTAAAACAACTCATTAGTGGAATGGAGTAAGAGGCTAAGTGAAGGAGCAAAGTAGTGGTGTAGGCAGCTCAAAAGAGGATTAGAATAGACCGGTGCTGATGTCGTGCATGCCAATAGTGTTAACTGTTAGCGTGGGAAGCAGGATTGACTTAAAAGAGAAACTGTTACTTCAGCTGAAAGTGTAAAATTGTAATAGATAAGGCTTAAGGCCAGCACTTCATCTGGTGAAGACAATAAACCTACACACATTTACACCAGCTAATTATCTAGCGCTCTGCCTGTTTTAATGAAATCAGATAAAAATGGATTGTCTGGAGAAGTGAGAAAACTTTGGGTACTTCTTGTTTATTGGAAGATTCTGCTGGAATTTTGAAGGTTTTAGTTAAATTTTGTTGTACACAAGTTGTTTGCCAGTTGCTAACCATTATGTACTCTTCTTTTGTCCTTTGTGCCATCTGAAGAAGACCAGGCAAGCAGATTAGGTACAAATATATGTATTTATATGTGAAAAATAAAACATAGTGGAAAACTTTTCTTAAGCTTTAGCAATTATGCAAATCTCTGCCCATCAAGTATAATTCTTGACATTCATTTTTCAGTAAGAATAGTTGACATTTACTTGTTCACTGCAAATATGTTGGCTGTTTGGTTATTCATTGGATTGTAAGAGCACAGGACATTGTTTCTGTTTTCCTGAAAATGTCAGATATGAGATTTTAAAAATATATTTATAATTAAAGTTTGCAATTTTATAAAGATTAGTCCTTATGAACTATTTTCAGCTCTCCATACCAACCTGCTGCCTTTCACAGAAACATAGTAATAGAAGGGATCTTGAGAAGGTATGTAGTCCAGTCCCCTGCACTTATGGTAGGTCCGTCCCTGAGAATTGTTTGTCGAATCTGCTCTTAAAAATCTCCAGTGATGGAGATTCCACAATCTCCCTAGGCAATTTATTCCAGTATTTAACCACTTTGACAGGAACTCTTTCCTAATGTCCAACCTAAACTATCTTTAGAGCTATTTAAACCTATTGCTTCTTGTCCTATCCTCAGAGGTTAAGCAGAGCAATTTTTGTCTGGCCTCCTTATAACAACCTTTTATGTACTTGATAACTGTCATCATGTCCTTTCTCAGTCTTCTCTTCTTCAGAATAAACAAACCCAACTTTTTCAATCTTCCCTCATAGGTCATTTTTGTTTCTCTTCTCTGTATGTTCCCCAATTTGAGAACATCTTTCCTGAAATGTGGCACCGAGAACTGGACAAGAACAATAATACAGTTGATTCCTAATCAGCATGGAGTAGAGCAGAATAATTACTTTTTGTGTCTTGCTTAGAGCACTGCTGCTAATACATCCCAGAACAATGTTTCCTTTTTTTCCAAGAGAGTTACAATATTCACTCATATTTAGCTTGTGATCCACTATTGCTACCCCAGAATTGAGGGGAGTGGAGTACCTCAGAACTTCACCAAGCTAATCAAAGCCATATTGTGTGCATTAAGCCATCATTAATTAATAAAATAGAACACCACATAGTTAAGGGTTAATTTGGACAAGCAGGGCTTTGGGGGGCAAGATCAAATGCTAGCTGCAGGCTAGTTTTTGCTGACCACAATTGGAGGAGGGGCGAAAAGAGTCAACAAATTTTGAAACTAAGAGAAGAAAAGTGGATGGAGATTTTGAGCGTGAGCACCGTTGATACTGAAGCTTATTATTGCTAGGATTATCGATAAGTAGTTGATTGAAGTTAGGAGAAGTGTTGACCCAGTGGAGGTCACTATGAGCAATGGGTTTGGTAAAACCTAGTTATGAAAAGACTAGATAAAAGAGAATACTTTGGAGCAATTCTCCAAAGCTATCCTGAGAGACTTATTCTTGACACCCTACTCCCAAATGAGGAAGCGACTGGCCATCATTGGTCTGCTGCTAATGACTCAATAACAACTCAGATTTTTGGGATGTACTAAACATAGTGCTTATGCCTGTGTCTGCTTATATGAATTGTAGTTTTAGATGAGAACTTGCTTGCTTTGTACCGATCAGTTAGCAGATGGAACTGCTGTGTTCCCATTGATTTATTCCTGACACTGCCTGGAGAGAAACAGTTAAGTTACCACTGCTTTGGGCTCTAAAACCCTGGGTAACACTATGATCCCTTTTTGCAGTACTCCTTCTTAGGGCTGGTCTTCACTATGGGGGGGGGAGATCGACTGAGATACGCAACTTCAGCTATGTGATTCACGCGTATCTGCAGCGGACTTACCTACCGTCCTAACAGTGGCAGCAGTCGGCGGCATGCTCGAGTCGAAGGGGGAGCTGCGGGCGATCGATTTCTTGTGTCTTCACAAGACATGAGAAATCGATCGCCAAAAGATCG
The DNA here is from genome assembly GCA_032164245.1 of Sternotherus odoratus. Taxonomy (NCBI): domain Eukaryota; kingdom Metazoa; phylum Chordata; order Testudines; family Kinosternidae; genus Sternotherus; species Sternotherus odoratus. The sequence continues at coordinate 277,333,789 of JAVMKO010000001.1, read as the reverse complement.
ATCACTACCCGCCGATCCGGCGGGTAGTGAAGACCAGCCCTTAGGCAGCCATTTCCCATTTTCTATGTGTGCAACTGATTGTTCCTTCTTAAGTGGAGTACTTTGCATTTGTCCTTATTGAATTTATTCCTATTTACTTCAGACCATTTCTCCAGTTTGTCCAGGTCATTTTGAATTTTAATCTTATCCTCCAAGCACTTGCAACCCCTCCCAGTTTGGTATCATCCACAAACATTATACATGTACTTTTTATGCCATTATCTAAATCATTGAAGAAGATATTGAACAGACCTGAACCCAGAACTGATCCCTGCAGGATCCCATTCAATATGCCCTTCCATCTTGACTGTGAACCACTGATAACTATTCTCTGGGAACAGTTTTCCAATCAGTTATGCACCCACCTTATAGTAGTTCCATTTAGGTTGTATTTCCCTAGTTTTTTTAGTATAATGTCATTGAAGACAGTATCAAAAGCCTCATTAAAGTCAAGATATACCACATCTACCACTTCCCCCATCCACAAGGCTCATTACTCTGTCAAAGAAAGCCATTAGGTTGGGTTGACATGATTTGTTCTTGACAAATCCATGATGACTGTTACTTATCACATTATTATTTTCTAGGTGTCTGCAAATTGGTTGCTTCATTATTTGCCCCATTATCTTTTTGGGTACTGAAGTTAAGATAACTGGTCTGTAATTCCCTGGGTTGTCCTTATACTTCTTTTTATAGATTATCACTATATTTGCTCTTTTCTAGTCTTCTTAAATCTGCCCGGTCTTCCATGAGTTTTCAAAGATAATCATGAATGGCTCAGATATCTCCTCAATCAGGTTCTCAAGTATTCTAGGATGTATTTCATCAGGCCTTGGTGACTTGAAAACATCTGACTTGTCTAAATATTTTTAATTTGTTCTTTTCCTATTTTGCTTCTGTTCCTACCTCATTTTCACTGTCATTCATTAAGTTAAATGTCCAATTGTTACTACACTTTTTGGTATAAACTGAAACAAAAGAGTAATTTAGCACTTCTGCCATTTCCATATTTTCTGTTATTGTCCCACTGCCCTTATTGAGTAATGGGCCTACCCTGTCCTTGGTCTTCCTCTTGCTTCTAATGTATTTGTAGAATGTTTTTTTGTTACCCTTTATGTCTCTAGTTAGTTTAATCTCATTTTGTGCCTTGGGCTTTCTGATTTTGTCCCTGTATACTTGTGCTATTTGTTTATATTCATTCTTTGTAATTTGACCTAGTTTCCCCTTTTTGTAATAAATAAGTAAAACTTGATTTCACAAGGCTGAAAAAGTTATGAGCCAAATTAGCTGGGATAAAAAATTTAAACAAAAAAGATATGAATGATCATTGGGATTTATTTAAGAACATTTAACTATATGCTTAAAGCTACAAATAAGAATGAAAGCCACATTGCTTAAAAACTCAATCTGGTTAAGCGGTGTAGTGAAAGCACCTAAAAAAAAATAAAACAAAAACCATATTTAACAAGTTGAAGAAAGGGGAAGTTGATAGTAATGAATATAAATCAGAATCTAGGAATTGTAGAAAATTGACAAGGGAAGAAAAAGGACATAGTAGACTTAAAGACAATAAAAAGATGGGTTTAAAGTACATTAGAAATAAAAGAAATAATAACAATGACATTGGTCCATTTTTAGGTGGAAATAATAGAAAAATAATACAGAAAAGGCAGACGTATTCAATACATATTTTTCTGTCCCATATTTGGGAAAAAAACAGATATCATGTCATATGATTATATACTTTCCATTTCAACAGTAATTAAGGAGGATGTTAAATGACCACTATTAAAGCTAGATATTGTAAAATTTCTTCATTGCACCTGCTGATTTTAAAAAGAGCTGGGTGAGAACTGTTAATATTGATTTTGAACTGGGAAAGTTCCAGAGGAACTGAAATAAAGCTAATGTTGTGCCAGTATTTTAAAAAAGGTAAGCAGGTGATCTGGGTAAATATATGTCTGCCAGCCTGACATCAATCTTTGGCAAAATAATGGAATGGCTGATATGGGACTTGATTAATAAAGAATTTCAAGAAGGTAATATAATTAATGCCAATCAAGATGGATTTATGGAAAATAGATCCATTAAACTAACTTGATATCTTTGTATTATGAGGTTACAAATTTGATGGATAATAGTGTTTAATTTTAATGAAGAAATTAGAATGGCATACAGTCAACATGGTACACATTAAATAGATTAAAAACTTGCTAAATGAGAGGTCTCAAAATGTGAATGTCAACAGAGAATGTCTTCAAGTGGTTGTGCTTCTGGTGGGTCCTTCTAGGATAAGTTTTTGGCTCTACATTATTTAACATTTTTATCAATGGTCTGGAAGAAAAAAATGATTACTGATACAGTTGGTAGACAATACAAACATTGGGATAAATAACAAAAAGGACAAGCCACTGATATAGAGTGATCTGGATCATTTGGTAAGCTGGGAGCAAGCAAACAATGTGTGTTTTAATATGGTCAAATGTGAAATCACATCTAGGAACAAAGTATGCAGGCCATACTTATGGGATGGGTAGTAGTGGCTCCATAAAGACTTGGTGGTCATGGTGGATAATCAGTGAAGATGAGCTCCCAATGTTATGCTATGGCCAAAAGGGCTAATGTCCTTGGATGTATAAACAGAGGTATATTGAGCAGAAGTAGAGAGGTTATATTACCTCTGTATTTGGCAGTGGTGTGAATGCTAGTCTACAATTCAAGAATGTTAACAAATTAGAGGAGATTCAGAGAAGAGTCAGGAGAATGATTAAAGAATTAAGATCTTATCTTCATCAACTGAAGTATCTACATTGACCATAGCTGCCATAGCAGAGCAGGGGGAGGGTGGGTGGAGGGATCTCTGAGATAGCCAGGTCCAAATACATTTGAGACTCAGGTAAGCACAAAGACAGAAGTTGTGCATAAACTGCATTAATTAGTGGGTGGGTTGTATGCCTTGGGTTATGCAGAAGATCAGACTAGATGACCATAGTGGTCTCTTCTGGCCTTTACATCTATGAATACGTGAATCTTGAAATGGACAAAGAGATTATTATTATTATAATGGAGGTAACAAAGAGTCCTGTGGCACCTTAAAGACTAACTAAAGTATTGAAGCATTGAAGCATTGGATGCTATTCCAGACTAACATGGCTACCTCTCTGATTCTATTATTATAATGTATTGCTGTATTGCCGAAAGCCTTTAAACACAATCAGGGGGAATTAGAGAAAGACATCATAACCACTAGGCCTTTCCCCAAACAATGGATAGTTTCAGAAGACAAAAACATGCTGACTGAGAAGCAGCTGACTTCAACATACATGCAGAGTGGACAGAGGATGATAAGTACATGTCTTGTTAATAGGGTGGCCACGTGTCCTGATTTTATCGGTACAGTCCCGATTTTGGAGTTTTTTTCTTATAGGCTCCTATTACCCCCCAACCCCTGTCCTGATTTTTCACACTTACTGTCTGGTTACCCTACTTGTTGATTTCATTTTTGGCGTGTGTTTGTGTGACATATGAAGGATAAAGGGGAGAGATATTTTCAAATTATGTACAGTAGTTATATGGATTATGTACATGTATGTTAAATACTTACTTTACACTTCACCTATATATAACAACCCTTGTTAATTATCACTTGGCCATTGCTAGCCATTGCTTTATTAAAGAATTTACAGCACAGAGCATTGTTATAAGGTGTTGTTTTTTTTCTGTTCACTCTGCACAGAGTAGCAAGTGGGCTGCTGCATCTGGAACCACATGCAGTATCTGCCTGGACTTCTAGGTCAGTACAGTCAAGTTCGCAAATCCACTGCCAAGATAGATTTTTTTTTCATTCACTTAAAACTTTCTTGAATCTTCCCATCACTCGTCTCTCTGTTCAAAGGCAAGTTGGCTTTGGAACATTTGAGGAAAGATTGTTAGCTATTTTTTATTTAAGTAAGCAAAAATGTTAAAAGACTGCATGATTTTTTAACATATGGATAATTCAAGCAACAATATCTTGAAATTTTTAAGTTTGTGTGTCATGGCTAGATCTTATGCACATAATTTTTTGTTTCCTTTTTTTGTTTTCAACAGAAAATCAGGCATGAAGAGTGTTGAAAATGGGGACGTAGAATTAAGGTTCTAAATTTAACTTTAGATTCCCAAATAGAACTCACTGAAGAGCCAAAACTAAGCATCCATTAAAAAATGTTGGCTCCGGAATTTTTGACTATTAATGTTCTGAACATTTTCATTCCTCGCTCATAAGTCATTAAAAGATGTCCTATAAGTGGAAAACATTATTTAAAATATTACTCTTTTATTACAGTTACAAATTGAAAGAAAAATAATCAAAGGACAAATTCTGCAATCTCTGTGTAGCCTCACTCAGGCTAAACTCTCACTGAAGTCAATTATGATTTGGAGTTAAAAGGAGTTTACCTAAGAAGAAACGAAGTGCTCTAGGATTTTGATCAAACGTATGAAGGACATTGGTTTCCTATATATGATGCAAGTTTATGATACAAATAAGAATTGTGTAGGGTTAACATTACACACAATTGTAAATGTTTATTTGATTTTTAGTAGTATTCATATACAAGTCCAGGTATCTCTTACAAATCAGCCAAGTTTCTGCCTATTATATGGTAATGAGGAAAAGCAAGCAAACAGTTGTTGCTCGGTTTTTCTGTGGGACCTTTCTGGCAAATACCTGAAGCCAAAATATTTATGCAGTGCAATGTGAATTCTTCATTCAACTGTGAATGTGTTTTCTTGTGCTCCATTGGAGCACTTGATCAAGTATGTTTAGTTATCTACAGGCATGGCGACAGGAATTTTGGGGCCCCGTACTCAGATCGTGCGGGGCCCCCCCCAGCCAGTCTCCCGCCGCCCACGGGCCCCCCCCGGCCGGTCCCCCGCCGCCCGCGGCGCCCCCCACTGGCCGGTCTCCCACCGCCTGCAGCGCCCCCCCACCGCCGGTCTCCCACCGCCCACGGCGCCCCCCCCATCCCAGTCTCCCGCCGCCCGCGGCGCCCCTCCCCCCCCCGGCCGGTCTCCCGTCGCCCGCGCCCCCCCCCCAGCCGGCGACAAGGGGGTACAGCAGCGTACCGGGCCCGTCCCGGATTTAAGGGGGCCCCCCCTTAAGTCCGGGGCCCGGTACAGCTGTACCCGTTGTACCCCCCTGTCGCCAGCCCTGGTTATCTATAAAACACATATTCATCACACTAACAAGTACACTTACCCAGAGCAGTAGACAATAACTACACTTGTATTCTGCAGCCCCTGAGTTGTTAGTGATTCAAAAATAGAGATTATCCTTTCATAACACAGGGAATTCAGAGGCCTAAATAAAATTGGGATTTAAGTGCTTAAATGAGTTCTTAGGTAGGTACCTGATTTTAGTTGGAAAATTGGGAAATCCATTTCGCTTCACCAATCAATTAGGATTAGGGGGGAAATAGACATTTCACAAATTTTGTTGACGCTATAAAACATTAGCATCAATATCAAACTGGACAGAGAAAAGTAATTTCTGGGCTGGATGGAAGTGAAAGGTAGAAGAGAGGGAGATTATAGTTTTTGTATGAATTATAAGCATAAATAAAAAGAAATAGAATTTATTCATTAAAATACATTTATAGTGTACTAGTGAAAATACCCAGCGTTGCTCGGGTCCGTCGGAGGTGGGGAGGGGGCAGAGAGCAAACCTGACACCCCCACCTCACCCCTCAACCAAACCCGACACCCCCACCTCACTTACCCCTCGACCAACTCCGACTCACATTTTCACCCCCCCACCCAAACCCAACATCCCCATGTCACCCCCCTACCAACAACCCCTGACCAACACCCACACCTCACCCCCCGTAGACCAAACCTGACACACCCACCACACTTTCCCCCCCAACCAAACCCGACACCCCTACCTACCACCACAAACAAACCAACACCCACACCTCACTTACCCCTCGACCAACCCCGACCCCGCTCCTCATCCCCCCAAACAAACCCAACACCCCCACCTTACCCCCCCCCACCAAACCCAACACCCCTGACCAACCCCAACAGTCACACCTCACCCCTCACCCACCCCGACACCTTCCCACCCCACCAGACCAAACCCAACACCCCCGGCTCACCCCCCCCGACCAAACCCGACACCCCCACCTCACCCCCGGACCAAACCCGACACCCCCACCTCACCCCCCGACCAAACCCAACACCCCTACCTCACTTACCCTCCGACCAAACCCAACTCGGGTCCGTTGGAGGTGGGGAGGGGGCAGAGAGCTGAGCGAGTGCGGGGTCCATTGGAGGGGGGAGGGGGCAGAGAGCTGACCGAGTGTGGGGTCCGTTGGAGTGGGGAGGGGCAGAGAGCTGAGTGAATGCAGGGTCCGTTGGAGGGGGTATTATGACATCATAACTATGTCACAGAGAACAGCAGCTGCCCAACTGATGTGATTGGACTTTAAATAATTTCACCCCTGGGGGGGTTGTCAGAGGTGAGATTTGAAAAATTTTCGACACTTACCCTGATTAGGACCCTAAGACCTATAACTGTACCAAATTTCAAGTCTCTAGCTCAAACGGTGTGGAAGGAGTAAGTGCACGTACATACATGCACGCATACACGCATACCAGGGCCGGCGACAGGGGGGTACTACGGGTACAGCTGTACCGGGCCCCGGACTTCAGGGGGGCCCCCTGAAGTCCGGGGTGGGCCCGGTACGCAGCTTTACCCCCTTGTTGCCGGGTCTGTGAGCAAGGCGCGGCTCTGGGCAGCCACTGCAGCGCTCACCAGCCCCCCTCCCCCAGCACCCAGCAGCCTCCCCCCGCCTCCCTTTGCTTCTCCCGGCCGGCCACGCGGCCAAAGCGTATGCGGGGGTTGGGACCCGTGGGCGGCGGGAGACCGGCTGGGGGGGGGGGGGCGCGGGCGGCGGGAGACTGGCCGGGGGTGGGGTGGGGGCGGCGGGAGACTGGCCGGGGGGGGCCCGCGGGCGGCGGGAGATCGGGGGGGGGAGCGCGCAGGAGACGGGGGGGTGGGGGTGGGGGCGCACAATCTGCGTAAGGGGCCCCAAAATTGCTGTCGCCGGCCCTGACGCATACACGCATACGCCATTTGACTTTTATATATATAGATAATGCAATAGCTCACCTTTGCACCTCTGAATACATATCAGCTGTTCAACTGTTTTCAAGTGCTTCCTTTCTGAGGAATAAATAGGAAAAAGTTCATTCCTTTTCTGACATTCAGGCATTCAATTGGACATAATGTGCAGAGCCTCATTCTACATATTGCACTATGGTGTTCTCAACGTGGCATCAACAAACAGCCTTTTCCTTGGAAACAAATACAACCTCATAAATCCATAAATCAGTTCCAAGGGACCAAATTTGGGCTCAGTGTACAGAAAAGATGGTGCAGAATCCTGGCAGTAAACTGACATATGGAAGAGTCAGAAAAGGATAAGAGAAATGTAAGAAAAAAAAATACCAGATGGGAAAGGGCTGGCTTGATAGTAGCAAAGCAGAGAAATGTAGTGAATAAATACTAGAGTAAAGACTGGATCCAACTCAGTTAAGTCAATAAAAAGACTCTTATGACTTCAACAGCAGTTGAATCAAGCCCTGAATGAGCAGTGGGCAGTAATATAAAAGACAAATACAGTACTAGGACGTATGTACAGAAGTAGTGCAGACAAGACCAATGAAGTAAGAATTCCTCTATACACAGCATTGGACAAGCCCCTTTTAGAATACCAATTACAGTTGTAGGTACCTAACTATATATAAAGGCCAGATCTTCAGCTCATGTGTATTGGCAATGCAGATGTTAATTTAAACCAGAAAAGTAAGGATTTGGCCTACTGTCTCTTAATATTTACCCCATTTTTTGTTTCACCAAAAACATAGTGGTGGAACTAATGAATAGTTGAGTGTAAACATTTTTTTGGAGAAAATCATAACATTTTATGATATAATCAATTTAATTTGCTGTATTGGTCATAATTAAACACTTAATTCTGGATCTAAATGTGCCCCTAGTGAAATGCAGTTGAGTTCATAAATTAAAATATAGTACTTTATTGTATGAACTGATAATAATGTAACTATTATCAGTTCATACAATGAGAGATAATAAAATGCTTTTAAAATAAAATCTGTTACAAATATATTCCAAAGTGTCTTGTCTGAAATGCCACCATACTGGGTATTGTAAAGCATTAAGTATATATTATAGTATTTATTATTCTAGAAATACATTTCCCTATCATGACTTAGTACATGGTATAACTGGGACAAAAATCTTCCAGTCTAAGTAAACCATATTATCAAATGCACACATGAGCACATCTAAGCAAACACTATGTCAGGAGTGATATAAGAAAAGTAGAGGTAACAAAGAGTCCTGTGGCACCTTAAAGACTAACTAAAGTATTGAAGCATAAGCTTTCATGGGCTAATACCCACTTTGTCGGCTGCAAGCAGTGGAAGTGTCCAGGGGCAGGTATAGATAAGTAGGCAAGAACCAGGTAGGAGGTAACAAGGTTAGTCCAATCAGCCTGAACCAGCTTGTTATCTCAAACCAGGGAGGGTGAGGTATTCCTCTAGCAGCTGAATTGGAGGTGTGAACTCCGAGAGAGGAGAAGCTGTTTTTGTAATTAGAAAGCCATTCAAGATCTTTGTTCAATCCCAGATCGATTGTGTCAAATTTGCAAATGAATTACAGCTCTGCAGTTTCTCTTTGCAGTCTGGTCTTGAAGTTTTTTTGCTGCAATATGGTGACTTTTAAATCTGTAATTGTGTGTCCAGGCAGGTTGAAGTGTTCTCCTACAGGTTTTTGTATATTGCCATTCCTGATATCTGATTTGTGTCCATTTATCCTTTTTCGTAGGGACTGTCCAGTTTGGCCGATGTACATAGCAGAGGGACATTGGTGGCATATAATGGCCTATATGACATTGGTAGATGTGCAGGTGAATGAACCAGTGATGGTGTGGCTGATCTGGTTAGGTCCTGTGATGGTGTTGCTGGTGTAGATATGTGGGCAGAGTTGGCATCGAGGTTTGTTGCATGGATTGGTTCCTGAGTTGAAGTTATTATGGCGCGGTGTGCTGTTGCTCGTGAGAATCTGTTTAAGGTTGGCGGGTTGTCTGTGTGCCAGGACTGGCCTTCCTCCCAAGGCCTGCGAAAGAAACTCTGGAAGAATTCCACCATGATTTCAACAGTTTCCACCCCACCATCCACCTCAGTCTGGACCAGACTATTCCAGACTAACATGGCTACCTCTCTGATTCATAAGAAAAGTAGACATGTTAATTGTGGCAAACAGTTGGTTTGGATGACGGAATAATGAAATTTGGCAGGGCAATAAACTTTGGCAGTATTATGAGGCAATCCCCTTGGTAAAAATCGATTCCATTGAAAACAGGTCACAGAAATGCTTTTGCTCTTATACCACATGGAAAATATGCTACACATAGCCTGAATATGAGACATTTTTGAAGACATTCATTATATGAACATTAGGGTGACCATATTTCCCAAAGGGAAAATGGGACACTGTGTGGGGCTAGTCCAAGACACTTGCCCGAGCTCTGCCCCTTCCCTCCGCCCCCGTGTAAGGCTGGCCTTGCTGCTTGCCCGAGCCCTGCCTGCCCGGGCAAGGACTAGAGCTGCTATCGCTGCTAGCTTGAGCCCTGTCTGAGCCCTGCCTCTCCTCCATGCCAGATTGGCAACACTGCTTGCACCCCAAACATTCCTCTGCACCCCACTTTTTTCCCATTTGCTCTTGCCAGCTGATCAAATACCGTTTGTATCACACAGACTAGTTTCTGTCAGATTGAGGCTTTATCTATCCTACCTACTTACTTTGGTATAACTACATTGCTCAGGGGTGTGAAAAATGCACACCAATGAGCGACATATTGACCTTAACCCCCCTTGTAGACAGAGGGAGACCTTCTCCCCCAACATAACTATCACCTCTTGGAGAGGTGGAGTTACTAAAATGATGGGAAAGCTCTCAGCCACCTCTTAGCACCTCTTCACCAGACATACATTTGTAGCACAGACCTGCCCTAAGAGCACTAGGCTACAGATTTATCTCCACTCATTGTTTTCTCTCCACTACACTAGTGCCCTTTATGATGACAGAAAGTGCACAGGGGGATCACTAAGTCAGTGTGATTGAATACTGGCTACAGAAAGGTTGCTTTTTTTTAAAAAAAAAAACATAAAAATTTCCATTCTTTAAGCCATTGATGTGTAAACATTTCCTGCCTCCATCAGTGGTTAGACTCCTGGAAAGCTGTTTCTTTAACAGCATTATCTAGAAAGGGAGGATATGTTGCTTTCATGTTTTCAGAATGAATTAGACGGATAAAATGTGGCTGCAAATTCTTCTACTAGAACTTCATCCCAATACTGCTACAGAACATTGTGACATGGGTATCAATTACAGGCAGAATGCACAATCCAAGTGTCCAACAAAAGCATTATAACAAAACAGAAGAGGATTAGAGGGTTTGAGTCTTCAGTTGGCCTCAGGAAAGGGCACTCTCGCTCTCTCCCTCTACAGACAGACAGATTGTTGCTTTGCTCTCAGAGCTAAATAAAATATTGCCAGATGGGAATAAACAGTCCATGAGATTATGGTACATTCCCTGAAGCTAAAGGTAAAATGCACATATGCACAAACAGAACTATTTTTTTATTGCTATAGCCCTTGAAAATAGTTGGTTTTATTGCATTTTTTGAATTTTATAACCTCACTTTCACCCACCACTTTGAAATTTACTGGGTCAGGGAGCTCTCTGGGGTCCTCTCTCCTTCCCGTCAGAGGTAAATTTCAGGAAGGGGAAAGAAGCACTAAGACACCCTCTCTTCTATTTCCTTTCTCAGAGGAGTGGGCAGATTGCAGGACCTCTGACAGTCTGGTCCTGGGTCTTTCACAATTCCCTTCTTTAGCCAGAGGAACAGTCATCTTCTATTAGGCTATAGCAGTTGTAGGTTACGTTCTTCTACTTTGGCTCTAATGTGTTTCTAGTGCATTGTGGAAGATTCTGCATTTTTTCAAGTGTGGCCTCATTCACCACCACCTGCATAGATTGGGGAGCAGCAGCCCCTTGGAGTCTGTTTGTTACTTTGTGCTGGGAGCCACCAGGGGAATTAAGGAGTGCCTTAGGCTGCCATGTAGGACAAGCAGCAATCTTCCCATTAGATAGATGGGATGCGATGTGAGCTCTCCACACCAAACAAACAGGAAGAAAATTTTCAAAAAATACCCAGGGCTTTATAGGAGAAGGGTGCATGCCTGTGTACTTGGCTGCAGGACAGTGGAGTTCAAACTGGTAACCAGAGCAGTCCTGATAGGAATTGTGGGACACCTGGAGGCCACTTGGGATGACATAAGCAACACAGTGTCTATACTGACACTGTGTCACTCTAAATAAGTGCCAGACCTCTTGTCGAGGTAGTTTTATTAGGTCAGCATAGAAGGAGACTTAAATTGGTGGGAGGGGCATTGCAGATGTACACCTTCACAGTTAGGTCCAAGTTGCCTTATGATAACTTAACTATGTAGTGTAAACAAGGCCTAAGTGGATGCCACAAGATGACGAGGGAACTCACAGATTAATGCTCTTGTTTACATGCAGATAGACTCTGGAAATTCAGTTCTGGAAGAGGTGGTGTATTGAGGACTATGTTGAAATTGCAAGCTTTACAGGTGAGGGTTATAGTTTCCTGTTCCTGCTTCCAGGCTAGGGGGCTCCATCGGGAAGCATGTGACCAAAGTTGGTCTGGAAAACAGAATAGGATAGGATGGCGTGAGCAGCTTTCCTTATCTCTCTCTTTTTGGGTTATCATGTATTAACACTCTGGATGCTAAGAATAAAAGTAGTGGTATATGGCAACCTTTCAGCAAGAGGTTTTACGGATTGTATGTGACTTCTCTGTGTGTGTGCTGTCAACATAACAGAAGATGAAAAGATTCAACTGTTTTCAATACCTGAAGCCAGAGTGACTGCATTCTTACAGTGCATGAGACCAGCAGTAAAAGGAGGGAGGAAATTCCTGTTTTTTTCACAGCAGTCAACATTTCAATGAAAAAAATTGTAGAAAAATTTAGTTTCAGAGCACATCAAGTCAGCCATACTACAACCACTTCTCGAGAAATTCTAAAATGCATGGGGAACGGGTTGGAAGACAATAGTTTATGAAGTAATTAACCTTCATTGAGAAGAGCACAGGTGGATAAATCTATGCATTTTATTTGCTGAAATCTCACAAAATCTTTCAGGAACATGATTTGTTTTTCTCTAGTAAAGGCCTCTGCCCACTATTTTGATATATCTACACCTGAAGAAAGTTATGAAAAAAAACCTGCTCTCAATTTTTCATTGGACATAAGGATACTGGGAATATTTTTTTTTAATTTCAGTGAAATCTCCCTTAACTGTGAATTTCAACAAAACAAACCAACAAAATCACAGTTTTTGACCAATTCTAGGTGGCAGTCACATTGCTATGAGCAATGAGCTTTTAAAACTTGCCTATTCAAAACACTGGATGTTATTGTCAGGAGAAAACCAATATGGAGAGTGTGGGCTGGACCAGATGACAATCTTTCCCATTATATCAATAATTCTTTGAGTTGTTGATCATGGTAAAGGAGAATTAGTCCGGGGGGTAAGGTGCATTATTAAGAATCAGGAAAAGTTAGTGCCAGGCGTTATCACTTACTTACTGTGTGGAACTTTCAAACATTGCCTCTCTTCGTTGTGTCTACATTTCCCCATTCAGCCAACCGAACAAATAATATTTCTGTACATTACAGCAGGGGTGGGTAAATTTGGGCCACATCGAGATTGCAAAATTATATGGAGGGCTGAGTAGGGAAAGCCGTGCCTCCCCAAACAGCCTGGCCCTGCCCCATATGTGGTCCCCTCCCATTTCCCGCCCCCTGACTGCCCCTCTCAGAATCCTCAACAATCAACCCCCCCACCCACTCCTTGTCCCCTGACCGTCCCTTCCAAAGACCCCTGTCCCTAACCAACCCCCTGGGTCCCCACCCCCTATCCAACTCACCCTGCTCCATGTCCCTTGACTGCCCTCGCCCCTTATCTAAACCCCTGGCCCGACCCCTTACCATGAGGCTCTTAGCAGAGCACCTGCCCCGCCGGAACATGCAGCCCCGCCCCCAACCATAGCTCTGCCCACATGGCAGTGTGGCTCCGTGGGAGGGGGACAGTGTGTCTGGCTCTGCGCGAAGCCAAACATGCTGCCCCGTGGGAGCACACAGCCCCGCCCTCCAGAACTCTGCCTGTGCGGTGGCGTGGCTCTGGGGGAGGGGGGCAGCCTCCCCAGCTGGGGGGGGGGCAGACGGAACAGTCCCGTGGGCCAGATGTGGCCCATGGGCCGTAGTTTGCCTATCCTTGCATTACAGGGACATTGCAAGGTTTAGTTTATTAATTTTGTTAGGGTTGTTTGCGATCTCTGAATGGAAGGTATTATGCCAAGTATCATTGTAAAGGTAAATAGTAGAGATTCAGCCTGCTTGTATTATCACCTTATTGTAAATGCATTGTCCTTGTATGCTTCATTGTTGGCTGTACCTAGTGAAAGTGACTCAGAAATCACTCTAAACAGACACATAGAAAGTGTGCTGGGTTAAATGAGTTAGGTGATTGTAATGCTATTTCTATTAGACTGTAATAGGCTTGGCACATGGGACATTCTTTGCTCTGAAAAGAATGAAAAACCTTTACAATTTAAATCCACTTTTTTATCTCAGCACAACAATCCCACCTGAATGCCAAGTACAGCCAAAGTGAATTGTTAATCAGAGATTAAGCTCCAGCAAACAAGTGTCTTGCCAGTAAATTCCAGGACCATCTACTGTGATTTCTTCAGTAGCTTCAATTAAAAACCCTTTAATGCTGAAAGTGTGTCCCTGAGCAACCCAGCCCTGGTTTTATTTATTACTTTATTTATTTAGGGTCTGCAAACATTTGGACACTCCCTTTTCCTGCACTTTAAGCACTAACCACCACTCACAGGTGGCCATCATCATCACTGGGAAATTAATTGGGTCCAGCTTCTGTTTATTTTAATTATTGCCTTTAGCTCCCAAACAAAAATTTCTAATCACACAATTAAAGCCATGAAAACTATTCATTCCCCACCACTAGCAGGAAGAAACTGCATGAGATACAGATTGATGTTCTGAGTCTGTAAAAATGTAGACAAACTAATAATACACAAGTGGATTGTACTCTGGAGGTGGGTACTGCTACCCTGTCTTGTATAAGACATATGGTCAGGAATTCTATAAAAAGCTATACTAAAAGAAATCAACCAAAAGAAATAACATGTGCTGTAATTATTCAGGTGTGGGAGTAAGTATGGAAGAACCCCCAGGATATGGACTAGTCTGTATAGCATTAGATTTATATTTGTTCTATGAGGCCTCTATTCAAGAAAGCATCCTTAGTTACGAAAGCTTTTAAGCATGCGCTTAAATTTAAGCATAAGATTAAGTGCTTTCCGGAATCAGGGCCTCATTGTTAAAATGATAAATTCAACACTAAGATTATTAGTTTTTCTCACTTTTTAAATATATTTTCCCTATAAAATTTAGAAATGAGAATCATATCACATTCAAATTATCTGGTTAATTTCTCTTCCCTAAAAATCTTAGCATATAAGGCTTCTATTTCAAAGCTTGTCAAAATGATTTTATAACTAAATCTGCCCTGACCCTTTAGTGCCTCAGAATTACCCTTTTAGCAATCACAAGGATAACAGAGATCCATTCTGGTTATGCTTGAGGGATCCTTTCAATTCCAAAACCATCAGACGCAATAAAAGCAGAAATTCTCAATCATAGTTCCTTACTAATTATTTTTAAATTATTATTGATACCTTTGGGCCAAAATAATTTAACCTTTCAGCATTCTCAGAGTATTTGTTTGTGGTCTCTGAGAACAACTAAGGAGTTCTACCACTTAGCACTCTTTTTTATGTACATAAATAATGTTCAATGCAAACTGTGAAAGAGCCTGACTTCCACTTGCCTTAATGCCATATAAATTGGTTTTTAGCATTATTCTGAATTTTTGTCCTAAGTTTTATTCATACACTGAAAAATTATATCCTTTCCCCCATATGACATTTATGTAACTGGGTATTTTAGAAGTTTCTTTAAATAAAAAGTTATATATCTATGAGCATTGATGCCTTTGTTGCCTGAGTTTTTATGTTCAAGTTCAGGAAAATTGGTCCTTTATCATTAAAATGTTGCCAGTGCAGACTGTCATTTAAATTGATGTTTAGTTTTTGAATTTCATAAAAGCCTCATTGACAAATAGATCTGAAAATTAGATCATGCCACCCCCAGTCTACTTATTCCAGTACAATGCATTATTTTCCTTTATTGTTGAGTTCCCCCAAAAGAAAGCTCCTTTCCAGCTGCTTGGCTGATATTTCACTTTCCAAAGAACTTCACATCATAGTTATAGTGTTAAATATAGTGTTAAATAGTGTTAAACTATTGGATTTGCTGGCCAGAATAATACCTTTCATTTTACATCAAGCCAGGGACCATTTTAAAATGGAAGTTTTATTGAACTGAGTATCCAAACAATAAAGGTGGGTGAGGTAATATCTTTTATTGGACCAACTTCTGTTGGTGAAAGAGAGAAGTTTTCAATCTACACAGAGTTCTTAAGAACATAAGAAATGCCGTACTGGGTCAGACCAACAGTCCATCTAGCCCAGTATCCTATCTACCAACAGTAGCCAATGACATGTGCCCCGGACCGAGTGAACCTAACAGGTAATGATCAAGTGATGTCTCTCCTGCCATCCATGACCCCCCCCCCCCCTGACAAACATAGGCTAGGGACACCATCCCTTACCCATCCTAGCTAGTAGCCATTAATGGACTTAACCTCCATGAATTTATCCAGTTCTCTTTTAAACCCTGTTATAGTCCTAGCCTTCACAACCTCCTCAGGCAAGGAGTTCCACAGGTTGACTGTGTGCTGTGTGAAGAACTTCCTTTTATTTGTTTTAAACCTGCTGCCCACTAATTGCATTGGGTGGCCCCTAGTTCTTATATTATGGGAACAAGTAAATAACTTTTCCTTATTCACTTTCTCCACACCACTCATAATTTTATATACCTCTATCATATCCCCACTTAGTCTCCTCTTTTCCAAGCTAAAAAGTCCTAGCCTCTTTAATCTCTCCTCATATGGGACCCGTTCCAACCCTCCTAATCATTTTAGTTGCCCTTCTCTCAACCTTTTCTAATGCCAGTATATCCTTTTTGAGATGAGGAGACCACATTTGTACACAGTATTCAAGATGTGGGCGCACCATGGATTTGTATAAGGGTAATAAGATATTCTCCGTCTTATTCTCTATCCCTTTTTTACTGATTCCTAACATCCTGTTTGCTTTTTTGACTGCCGCTGCACACTGCATGGACGTCTTCAGAGAACTATCCACGATGACTCCAAGATCGTTTTCCTGATTAGTTGTAGCTAAATTAGCCCCCAGGTCGTCATCAGGTGTTCTTCAGAGAGTCACAGCTAAGTACAAGGGGGAACAGATTGTTTAGCATAAGAAGTTAATACGTTGTGATGGAGATTCTCACCTCTCATGAATGCCTCCTGCCTGCTGGGTGTGATGCTGCCCCGGGCATCCCCTGTAGATTGTTGATATCACTAGGTGAGTCTTCTGTGCCTCAGCCTTCTGTTCAAGCCATATTCCAAAAATGGATAACCCCCTTCCAGGGTAGCAATGAGTTTAACATACTGTCTGCCCTTATCGGGGTCTTCAGTCGTGTCTCTGGGACCCTTTAAGTCCTGCCATTCACTCCGGCTACCCAACAGAACCTCATCCCCTATGCCAGTAGGCTGGTGGGACATGGGGGAGATCCAGCTTGTCCACTATTTTGGACTCCATCCCAGGAACCCTAGACCCAGTAGCCATGTACTGCTTCCTTCTGTTCACTGCTGCTATTCCCTGGGCCTTTGGCCATGTAGCCCTTTCTCTTCACTTTTACCTCAGGGCTGAAGTTCCCAAATCCTTTTCTTCCTTGCTGAATGTAAGAACCATCTTCTGATTCTTTTCTTGAGATCCTGTTACCAGAAATTATCACCCTTCCTTGCTCCTCTGGTCCCAGCCAGGAACTGAACTGCTCAGCCGCTGTATTCCTGAGCCTGCTGGGTCTTGATTGGCTGTTTTTATGCAGCCTTTCAAGGCAGGCCTGGAGGACCCACTTTCACTGCTCATTTCCTTGAGCAGGGTGTGGTACGACTGGGGGCCTCCAGCGGTGGGCCACAGTGGCCTGGTACACTCATCACACACATTTAACACACTAACCCTCCTTTTTGTCCTCTGACTACCAGGGTGTTAACAGGCCACTTCACCTTGACTATGTGCTAGCTACTTATGCTAAACAATCTGTCCCACCTTGTATTTAGCTGTGACACTCTGAGTATCTTTCCCATACCTGAAGAAGAGCTTTGCATCCCTCAAAAGCTTGTCTCTCTCCCCAGTAGAAGATGGTTCAATAAAATATATTACCTCGTGGCTACAACAACACTGCATACGTATTCTGGGGGGACCTTTCAAGGTGAAGAGCCTGTTAACCATGGGAACAACCTATCAATGGAAGTGATGGATTCTCCATGCCTTGAAGTCTTCAAATCAATACTACATGTCTTGCTGGAAGATCTGCTTTGGTCAAAAACAAGTGATTTGGCTCAATGCAGGGTTAACTGAGTGCAATTCTATGATCTGTATTATACAGGAGGTCAGACTAGATGATGTCTCCTTCTTTCTACAAAATCTATAAATTTATAATTGACCAGTATCCGGCATGAAGGATGAGACTATATCGCACTGCTCATTTCCTAAATATTGGTCTCAAACCATTTTTTTAAAGGGTAGAGAGCCTCTCTTTCTCCTCACCTAAACCACAATTGGCTCCAGTATGGCTTAATTTCCCAAGCTATGTGAAATATTTGAATAGTTTGTTGTATGTCTGCAAACATAAATCCCCACCCTTGTCATCTTTTATTGATTTTCCCACCACTTTGTTTAGTCTGTATCTATCTTTGTAAATATTTTTAGTCTGTATTTAAAAATGAAAGTCTTCTGTAAATCCTGCATTCCTGAGTGTATCTGATGAGTTAAGCTATGAGCCACAACTTCCCTATTATTATTACTATTAATAATAATTATTAATTTGTATTACAGGAGCACACAAATGTCCCAAAGATCAGAGGCCCACTCTGTTAGGCACTGTGGGCTAGATTCACAAAGAATCTTAGGTATTGCAGTGCCTGACTGGCAGGTGCCATAGTGCTAAGGGGAATTCTCAGCTCTCCCATGTATTGTATGGGAAGAGTTAGGTGCCCAAGGAAAGGATTCTTAGAAACCAGTCAGCTGAGTGTGGAGCTGCTGAAACTATCCAGGAAAGAAATTCAGAGGAAAAAGATGGGGCTCAAAGCCCAGATTCACAGGGGCATCTAGGCACCTAAGTCCCATTGAGCTGGGCCTTATCCTGTATTGTCGCTCAGGATCCTCAGCTAAAGCTAGGCACCTAAGGCCGGTTAACACTTGCTCCCAAAGAAACAGAGACTCTCCCCATTATAGCCAACAATGCCTGTGGTTCATCCATTCATCTGGCATGTGGAAGACCTGTTTTCAGATCACTGCTCTCAATAATTTAGAGCATGGATTTGAACCCAGGCCTTTCTCGGCCCCAGTGAGTGCCCTGACAACCAGGCCGTTGCCTATTCTGAGATACACATACACACTTCCCAACTTGTTCACCCAGGCTGTCTCTTCTGCAGGCTAGGCATGCTCTGAGATGAGGTCCATAGGTGAGATAGAGAGGTGACTGCCTAATTTGAGAATCCTGCCAGAATTTAAGCATGAACGATGGCTTTGGGCTCCTGAATAACTGTGAGCAGCATGAGGATTCAGTCAGCTTTATGCATCCCACCATCAGTAACTTAGGCACCTACTGGGAATTACACGTTTATAGAAATGTAGGGCTGAAAGAAACCTCAAGAGATCTGTGCTGAGGCAGGACTAAATATATCCAGACAATCCCTGACAGGTATTTGTCTAACCTGTTCTTAAAACCTCCAATTATGAGGACCCATAACCGCTCTAGATAACTCTTCCAGTGCTTAACAATACTTATAGTTAGAAAGTTTTTCCTAATATCTAACTTTAATCTCCCTTGCTGATAACTAACCTGATTACTTCTTCTCCTACCTTTGGTGGACACAGAGAAGAGTTGATCTTTGTAGTAATCTTTAACATATTGGAAGATTGTTATTATGCTCTCCCTCCACCCCCCTAGTCTTCTCTTCTCTAGACTAACATGCATCCGACAAAGTGGGTGTTCACCCTCGAAAGCTTATGATCCAATATGTCTGTTAGTCTATCAGGTGCCACAGGACTCTTTGTCGCTACTGTAGACTAAATATTCTCCATTCTTTCAATCTTTTCTCACTGGTCATGTGAGAAAGCTCTTATTGTTTTTGTTACTTCTTCTGGACTCTCTTCAGTTTGTCCACATCTTTCTAAAGTGTGGTGCCCCAAACTGGACACAGTGATCCAGCTAAGGCCTCCTCAGTGCCAAGTATAATGGAACAATCACAGCTCATGTCTTACATACTCCTGTTAATACGCCCCAAGATATTTGCCTGGCATGCTGGCAAGAACATAATGCCCAGGTTATATCATGAGACCCTGAGAGATTGTTTTGTAAGGATGCATTTACCAGAAATATTTCAGTTTGTGACTGGACCCAATAACTGTAACTTGTCTTATTTCCTTCTAAGTGCAAATGAATAGCAAATTTAAGAGAGCCATTATTTCTGCTCAGCAGTGTGAATAACAGACAATCCTTCCAATGTCTGGTAAGCACACTATTCAGTCACTATGCACTGATGAACCAAAGGTGTTCCTATGCATCTAAGAACCTCTTGCATCTTAGATTTGCTCTATCTCCATCCCCCAGGACTCCCAGCTCCCCTCTATCCTTTTCATTATAGTGATTTCATTAATTCATAGTGCTTAAGGCCAGAAAGAACTATTAGATCATCTAGTCTGACCTCTTGTGTATCACAAGCCATTAAATTTCACTCAGTTAACCATGTAGTGATCCCAATAATTTAACAGCACTGCATTGGCATGCACTAGGGATCTCTGAGTGCATTCTAGCAAGGTCTGCATGGGTTAGTTAGTGCCCATCACATTGGTTTGCTTTAGAAATCACACCTGTTGATTGCATATTGCCACATTGTGCTGACAAGCCCATAGAGCCAGAAAGGACCATTAGATTATCTACTCCAACCTCTGGTATAATTACAGGCCATTACATTTGACCCAGATTACCCTGTACTGAGTCCAATAACTTGTTTTTGACTAAAGCATAAAATTTAAGTTTTGCTCAAGCATCTCGTTTAGAAAGGGATGCAGGTTTCACCTGAAGACAGAGAATCCAGCACTTATTTAGGCATTCTGTTCCAATTGTTGACCACCCTCACTGTTAAAAGTCCACGTGTTATTTCTAATTTGAAGTTGACGGGCATCAGACAGATTTTTAGCATTATACTTTATTACAAGTGTACATATACTGCAGAGCTGCGTAGGTATTTCTTCATACTCAGCTAAGTCCCTCTATACTCATGGGCCTTAATTTGTCACTCCATTCCTCTCCCTAAGCACTAGTTTAAATTTAAGCAAAGTTCTTAAGCACTCATTTAAATTCCATTTATAACAAAATACTGAGGCTCAGATCCTCGAAGGGATTGAGGTGCCTAACGCTCACTGAAAGCACCTTTCTTCTCCTTGCTTCTTTGAGAGATACCCAACAGTCTGTAGAGAAGAACCCAGTGTTCTTGTCAGCCTTCAATCACACACATCTTGCTCCCGATAGCCTACTTCATTTTATTAGATTGTGAATGGAAAACAAAGCCTACTAGTGGTTTGGCATTGCTCTCTCACAACCTTCATTTGAACCCTGTTATATAGGGAGTGTAGGGAATTTACTCTGCATAAACTTTAAAGATAATAAGAACCAACTAAAGAAATAGGAAATAGGTTAAATACATGTAGGTGACTTAATGGATTATACAGTTAACTGTACATTAGATTGAATGACAGTCATAAAATTCTCCTATATGACAATAGATATTGCTTTGCCAGGGGTTGGGTTAAACCAGGGTTTCTCAAACTGGGGGTCACGACCTCCCGGGGGCTCGCGATCTCCTGCCGCCGTCGGCACCCCGCCGCCGCTGCTGGGGCCACAGCCAGCAGCCCGCCCGCACGTGGTGGGGACCGGGGCCGGGGCTGCAGCCGGCAGCCCGCCCGCACACGGAGGGAACTGGGGCCGGAGCGCAGCCAGGAGCCCGCCCATGGCGGGGACTGGGGCCGGGGGGGCAGTGGGGTCCACGCCTGCATTTCCGCATTCGGCCGCCGAAGGCAGAAGTATTGAAGTCGGTGGACATGGAGGGGTCGCGCCGCACCACGTAGCGACGCCGGAGCAGAAAAAAGGGTCGCGGTCTCAACAAGTTTGAGAACCGCTGGGTTAAACCTTTTATTCAGAATAAATGTAAAAAGTAGTTAAGCTCCTTTATAGAAAAGATGGCTGAAATAATAGGTGCCACTGCCCAAAACACTGAGGAATCTGAGATATGTGAGCAGATGTTTTTTATTGGGTGTAGAATGCACACTCAGGGTGTTGGGTATTGTTTGATGAGCTGTGTGTGTGTGTTGAGCAGAAACACCACAGAAGCAACCAGAGAAGGAAGCAAGGAAACACCAGAGACAGCCAGAATAGCATGTGTAGCATGACTCCAAGAAAAGAGGGTCCCAAGAGAGAAGTTTTGGTTACAAAGCTGGCTGGAAAGAGGTTTGGAACTGTGTGCAAAGAAATTGTCTCCTGTTGTTTGATTCCTACTGTTTTCAGAGAAAAAAACCCTCTGTGTACGTTCTTTGTAAATAAACAGGATTGCATCAGATAAACTCCTGCCTTCACATCAATTTCTCCCCCTAAGAGAATCACTATGCAAAACCCAGAATTTTGGCTAACTGCTTGGATCAAAAAGGGAAACAGCAGTGTACTAATAAATGATATTAGATGAATGAATGTATTGATCAGTATAATTGTTAGCTAACTTTCCTCCATCATTGTTTTATAAACAGGGGTGAAAGTAAAATTTGTGATTTACTGGTACACGGGGGAGGGTGCAGCTTCCCCTGGAAGGAGCTGGGCCTCTGACGGAAGGGGCGGGGCCAGGGAATCACCCCCCCCCACTGGTTAGCTGTTTCTTTTGCCCCTCTCCCCCATCAGCAGCTGCGAGGGGAGGGGGAAGCAAAAGGGACAGGGACCTTAAAGCATTGCTGCAGCAGCACTTTAAAGGACCAGGCTTAAAGTGCTGTCACAGCAGCGCTTTAACGTTGCTGCTCTTTCTGCGCCCCCCCCCCCCCCATCTGCAGCCCTGCCAGGTCCCTACTGGCAGGGCTGCCAACAGGGAATGCAAAAGGGTCAGAAACGTTAAAGTGCTGCTCTTGCACGCTTTGAGCAGGGTCCTTTGAAGCGGCAAAAGGACCCTGCTCAAAGCGTGTGGGAGCAGCACTTCAGCGTTTCTGCCCCTTTTGCACTCCCCGTTGGCAGCTCTGCTGGTAGGGACCTGGCAGGGCTGCAGAAGGGGGGGGGGGGGGAGATGCAGAAAAAGCAGCAACGTTGAAGTGCTGCTGTGACAGCACTTTAAGCCTGGTCGTTTAAAGCGCTGTTCCAGCAACGCTTTAAAGTAAGGCAGTACGGGCTGGCAGGCTTTTTACCGGTATGGTGTATCAGCCCGTACCCCCTTACTTTCACCTCTGTTTATATATATGATTATTGATTACTAAGGCCTTGGTTACACTGGCACTTTATAGTGCTATAAAGCCTCCAGGAGTGCTATAACTCCCTACCTATCCAGAATGGTGAGGCACTAAAAGCGCTATAAGTCCACAGTTATACCGGTCCTGGTAATCCTCACTTCCCCGAGGATTAACAGCTATTGCGTATTCAGTGCTCGGTATTACCTCAAGTGTGAATGGGTATTAAGATTAAAATGCTTTAAGTGATCTCTGGAGACACCCCTGAGCCATTTAAGGCAATTGACGTCTCTTCCCTTTGTTTTGAACTTGGCTGGAAGAATGTGGAAGTACGTTTTCAGAGTTTCTCTCTTAACTCGGCAGATAAGCAATGCAAATGTTTACGGAGGGAGCTGTGTGACAGAGAAAAATAGCAGGCTCTGAATTTCAAAGGAAACTCACTGACAGGCTCTCAGCATGAAGAAAATCCACTCACTCTCTCCCTCCACATACACACAACACATTACCCCTCACACTCCTCGTTTGAAAAGCATATTGCACCCAGCTGAATGCTGGGATAGCTGTCCATAATGCACCACTCCCCATGCCGCTGCAAGTTCCAAAAATGTGGCCATGCTATACCGCTGGCGGGCCTCAGTGTGGACACACTATAGGGCTATCCCTATAGCTGCATACGAGGACAGGTATAACCAAAACTGCTATAAAGCTGTAAATGTAACCAAGCCCTAAGTATCAGAGAGGTAGCTGTGTTAGTCTGGAATAGCAGAAGCGACAAAGAGTCCTGTGGCACCTTAAAGACTAACTAAAGTATTGAAGCATAAGCTTTCGTGGGCTAATAACCACTTCGTTGGATGAAAGCCCTAAGTTACATTCATTTTACTGAATAGCATAAAGAGTGAGGTAAATTGGATTATCAATCATTAATTGGTAACTGTTAGCTGCTATTTGCACTGATTTTTAAAGATCCCAGATATCTTAAATATCTATAGAGAACTTTTCTTTCTTGAACTTCATGAATCTTTTTTCTTCTTGTTAAAATTTCCTTAGAAATTTAGAAGCTGATGAATTTGGCCACTCGTAATTTATGAGATTTCTCTATTTCCCTTTGCCATATAACAATTAACACTGATAACTACAAGACCCTATCCTGTGATGTGCTGAGCATCTCTTGCAAGGTGCAGGTTATTGACTGAGAACCCTGAGCTCCCTGTCACATCAGACCTAAGGTGAGAATAAGTAAACCATGGCTACTGTATATCTTGTTTACATCAGATGTAATCCTGCTTGACTAACTCGTATCTATTCCTTCTGAAGTCATTGGGACTACTTGCATGAGTCAAAAGAGTGGGATTTACCCATGGTTAGCCTCAGAAATGATAACATGGAGATATATCATTCCTTGACTTCAACATGTGAAAGTACTTGCCACAATAACATTGTCTTCTCACATAATTACAACAGCCAAAAGATTACCATACAGACTAGCAAAATGAAAATGTTCCTTCCTCTTTATGCATTAAGCATGGACTGATACATAAAATCATGACTCCATTGAAATCAAAGCAAAATTCCCATTGATTTTAGTGGGGACAGGAATTCACTCCATACATGAAAACCTTTGTTGTGATTTGCACCTTACCCTTCAAACTGGTCAGTGAGTGGAGCAGAATAAAATTCAATCACCATAGTATACGTGTTATCTGTTTGTTAGGTCTTTTAATTGCCAGCAGGCTCAGTAGCTTGCTTTTTTATATAGAGACTAGCGAAAATACCCGGCGTTGCTCGGGTCTGTCGGAGGTGGGGAGGGGCCAGAGAGCTGAGCGAGTGCGGGGTCTGTTGGAGGGGGGAGGGTGCAGAGAGCAAACCTGACACCTCTACCTCACCCCCCCGACCAAACCCAACACCCCCACCTCACTTACCCCTCGACCAACCCCGACTCACATTTTCACCCCCCCATCCAAACCCAACACCCCCACGTCACCCCCCTACCAACACCCCCTGACCAACACCCACACCTCAACCCCCGTAGACCAAACCTGACACACCCACCTCACTTTCCCCCCAACCAAACCCGACACCCCTACCTACCACCACAAACAAACCCGACACCCACACCTCACTTACCCCTCGACCAACCCCGACCCCCCTCTTCACCCCCCCAACCAAACCCAACCTCCCCACCTTACCCCCCCACCAAACCCAAACCCCAACCCCCTGACCAACCCCAACACCCACCCCTCACCCCTCACCCACCCCGACACCTTCCCACCCCCCAGACCAAATCCAACACCCCCGGCTCACC
Source organism: Sternotherus odoratus (assembly GCA_032164245.1). NCBI lineage: Eukaryota > Metazoa > Chordata > Testudines > Kinosternidae > Sternotherus > Sternotherus odoratus. The sequence continues at coordinate 277,308,528 of JAVMKO010000001.1, read as the reverse complement.
CCCTGACCAAACCCGACAGCCCCACCTCACCCCCCCGCCCAAACCCGACACCCCCACCTCACCCCCCGACCAAACCTGACACCCCCACCTCACTTACCCTCCGAACAAACCCAACTCGGGTCCGTCGGAGGTGGGGAGGGGTCAGAGAGCTGAGCGAATGCGGGGTCCGTTGGAGGGGGTATTATGACATCATAACTATGTCACAGAGAACAGCAGCTGCCCAGCTGATGTGAATGGGCTTTAAAGAATTTCACACCTGGGGGGGCGTCAGAGGTGAGATTTGAAAAATTTTCGACTCTTACCCTGATTAGGACCCTAAGACCTCTAACTGTACCAAATTTCAAGTCTCTAGCTCAAACGGTGTGGAAGGAGTAAGCGCACATAAATACATACATACACACATACATACACCATTTGACTTTTATATATATAGATGTAGTAAAACAAAAAGAAATTTAAAAAAGTAAAGAAAAAATTAAATGTAACAAAACCAAAACAATTTCAACTCCAATACCATTATGATGGGCCTGATACAAAAACCTGAACAGTAGAGAACTTCAAAAGACCAAGGCAGTTAGGTTAAAATCTGCAACATACTTGTATATTTGCAATTTATATAAGACTTTGTAATATCTATTTTTTACAGATCTATAACATTCACTTGAGTACAATTTGTAAATGACAAGCCAGTGCCACAAGTTAACAACAAATCATTGATTTATCTTTCTAGCTATTATTCTTTGCCAAATCTGGTTCATTAAATTTTCTTGTTTGATGTCTTACTATGATGATTAAAGTTGCTGGTTGCAGAACCCTGCATCTAATATTCTTTTTCTTTTTTTTTCTTTCTTTTTTTCTTTCTTTCTTTCTAAAAGACACCGCAGTAAGTAGATCAATTTCAGCTATGTTATTCACACAGCTGAAGTTGCATAACTTAGATCAATCCCACACCCCAGTGTAACCAAGGCTATGACTTCTCTCAGTATCCACCTTTCACTAGACCAGCAATTTAATTCGCTGCATTCCATCTAGCTCCTTGTTACACCTGCATGCAGTCTATTAAAATTGTCTAAGAAATGCCATGAGGAAACAAAGACAAAAGGTACGTGAACATCACTTTATTAATATTTGTACTTCAATGCTGCCCAAAGCTCCTACTCTGGATCACTTTAGGTGCTGTTCAAATTCAGGAAGATACATTCAATGTCGCAGAAATCCTACAATCTAAAGAAAATTAGCAACATCTACAGCCAGGTCCTGCAAATTTAAATCATGTGAATACGGTTAAAAGATGATTTGATTACAGTCTATAAGCACTTATATAAGGAACAAATATTTAACAATGAGATCTTCAATCTAGCAGAAAAAGGTATAACAATATCCAATGACTGGAAGTTGAATCTAGGCAAAATCAGACTGGAAATGAGAGGTACATTTTTAACAGTGAATAATTAACTATTGGACCTACTTACCAAGGGTCATGGTGGCTTCGCACTCACTGCAATTTTAAATCAAGATGGTATGTTTTTTTCTAGCAGCTATGTTCTATGAATTATTTTTGGGAAGTTCTATGGCCTGTATTATGAGGAGATCAGACAATGGTCCCTTCTGGCCTTGGAATCTATGAATATTTTTGAGTTCCATCCAGAGTCCATTCCCACAGGCCTCCTAATTTATGTTATATTATTGTTAACACTCCTCCCATTGTATCAATCTGTCTCTGATAATAGAGCACCAAATATTAATGCAATATGCAATTTGTATGTAAAAGCACTCTTTTCATATTCTAGATCTATTTTAGTAATAGACCATTAGCAAAATTACAATGGCTGTTTTGCAGCTATGTTATATTGCCACATGAGATCATGAGAGTGAGCAAAATAAAGAAAGAAAGCAATCAGACTTTATAATATAGTGACTGTAAACTGTAATTTAAGACTAATAATTATACTGCAAATGAAGTTTTTGGTAACTTCCAAAAATCCACATCTGGAGACTAGCTGCATTACAGAAGTATTTATTATCTCGCTTGCATATTTGATAGATGATAGATGATATATGCCGTCATGTGCCAGCAATGCTCCTCTGACATGTACATTGGCCAAACCAGACAATCTCTATGCAAAAGAATAAATGGACACAAATCATACATCAAGAATTATAATATTCAAAAACCAGTAGGAGAACTCTTCAGCCTCCCTGGACACTCAATAACAGACTTAAAAGTGGCAATTCTTCAACAAAAAAACTTCAAAATGCAACTCCAACGAGAAATTGCAGAACTGGAATTGATTTGCAAACTGGATGCTATCAAATTAGGCCTGAATAAAGACTGGGAATGGATTAGTCACTACAAGAACTAAAAAACCCCTAATTTCCTCATGCTAATTTGTCCCTACAGTTACTCTCATCTTCTTGTTAACTGTTTTAAATGAGCCACCATGATTACCACTACAAAAGTAATTTTCATCCTGTTGATAATAGCCAACTTTAATTGATTTGTCTCAAACCCCGACTGGGTAAGGAACCTCCCATCTTTTCATGTACTGCTATATATATCTTCCTACTGTATTTTCCACTCCATGCATCTGATGAAGTGAATTTTAGCTCACAAAAGCTTATGTCCAAATAAATGTTTTAGTCAAGTGCCATAAGCACTCCTCATTGTTTTTGCTGATACAGACTAACACTCTGAAAACTATAATTACACTCACTCATGTAGGTAATATCACAGTTTTGTCAATTTATTAGTAATTAGCTGGATAAAAATGCATAGCGACAGTGTAATTACACTATACTTGAAGTGTCATTATAGTTGCTGTATTGTAAAATTTAGCCCAGTAAGATATGACTTTTAAAAGTGTACCATAGCTAATACTGGCTTTTCTAGTACACCTTAACTAAAGCTTCCACTTTAAATTCCCACCAAATTCACCTTGCATGCTATTACATTCCTCAGGGAATGAATGCTAAATTCTACAGGAGTCCATGAGACTACAGCAGGAGTAAGGATGGTAGACTTCAGCGTTATGAAAATAAAAAAAAAATGAATCGTATGGTATTATATCTTCAATTAAATAATAAATAGTGTTTGCTGCTCTATAACACCAATGCTAATTAAATAGGATAAAGGAACCAATTGCTTAAGTCTGTCACCATGGCTCAGACAATCTCTTCGTAGCCTTTTCAGCAAGCAATTGACATTTTATAAAAATAATCTTGACTTTTTTAAAAACTTATTCAGGTTCCTAAGTTACTAATGAACAGAGCTAGCCTGAGGGCACTTACGCCAATGTATGCAGTACAGAAATAGACATAGTGCCTGGTACAAACTATTTAATCCATCCATAACGCAGCGTGGGATACAACTATGCAATCTGTGAGGGGAGGGCAGAAGCTCAGAGACTGAAACCGGGAGTGGATAATAATTAGGGGCCAGAAAATTGGTTTTGATAAAAAAAGGATTTGTCCAAATCTTTGCTTAAAACTTGAACTGAACCCCTAGACTTTTCTTAATGTTCAAGTGCCATTAATTCTTTAATATTATTGTTGGTCACTTTCATGCACCACCAAGCTCCAGTGGGGAGGAAGAATGATCCAGTGGTTAAGGTACTAGCCTCGGATGCAGGTGACTTTACTTCACTTCCCTACACAAGCACAGACTTCATGTGTGACCATGGCAAAGTCTCTCAGTTCCCCATCTGTAAAATGGGGATAATAGCACTCTTCTACCTCATAGAGTTCTTCTGGTGTAAAATATATTAAATATTCTGAAGTGCTCAGTTACTGTGGTAATTGGGGGGGAAGGGTTTCCACAAAAGTACCTAAGATAATGAAAAAAGTCAGCTGTTGTCACGTGAGGGTTTATTTCATCACCTGCTCTGTTATCCTGGATGCTGCTGTAGTTCCCATGTCTGGATGCTCCCAGCCAGTATCCAAGCATATAACGAGTGTTTGTGTGACAAGCAGAATTGTTTCAACAACTCATACTCCAGTTTGCTTGTTGCATCATTGCCATACTCTGTGCCTTTGCCAACCTTTGCTTATCCCTGGTAAAATGACCCCAAGAGCCCCCTAGTTTCAAACCTCCTCAAAACCATGTACTCTGCAACATCCAGCCCTTTCCTGGATCATTCAGAGAAATAATAAAGCTCGTTTGCTCTTCTAAAGAAAAAATGCACAGTGTATCACTTTAACTGGAGTTACCTATCACTTCAGTTCAAACACAACATGGGCTTGGTTTAGATTAAAAGTAAAACAAATTTATTAACAAAAGAAAATATAATTTTAAGTGAGATTAAGTTTAAAGGATAGAGTTAGAAATGGTTACAAGCATATGAAATTGAAGAAAAAGCTTTCTAGAGGCTAAAACTTAACAAAACAAGCTACAGTCTTTGTTCAAGGAAGTTTCATTACCAATATACCTTTCTGCAAGATGTCTGATCACCTCTCCCACAAAGACCAACATGCTTGGTTCCTTTGTCCTCTAGACTTAGGTGAGAGAGCTTGGGATTTTTTGCCCCTCTCTTTTAATAGTTCAGTGAACCTTTGAAGTGGATTCTTCTAGGGTTACCCTGCAATATAAAGTTCATTCAGGCTGGGAGGAAGGATGGAAGACTCCTAAATTGTTTAATTTAGTTTCTCCCTTTGCTGGTGTTTGCAAATTGATATGTTTCCTGAAATTTTATCCCCTGCCATAATGCTGAGTGGTTATCTCCTCCCCTGGATGGCTTGATGGATCTGTTTACCTTCTGTGTAAAAAGTGCATTCCCTTTGTCTCAGGATGTAGTTTTGATATATGTCATAGGTGGCGGAAACACATTCCTTTGTTTAGGGTAAGGTACCTTTAGCCCTACTTGGCAGACACACTTGAAGAACACAAATCCCAATAAGTCTGTAATTTTGAATTTGTCCTCTGTACTTATACCATGAACTAATATTAATGATCTCTATTTGTTTTCTATTTTCTATTGATATTTTACATAGCATGTTTTAGATACAGGTTATGTCATTAATAAGCTAGGGAACACTCATCTGGTCAGGTCAGCTTAAACTCACTACCACGGGCCCTCTTGCATGGGGACGCTGTTAGGGTCACATCAGTTCTCACAGGAACACCAGGAGTTCTTGGGAAGTTTGAGTCTGGTTTTGAAGATCTATGAGGTTCAGATAGTTCAAGATAAGCGTTGACTAAGCATCTAACCTTGCAATTGTTTGTCAGAAGCTAGCCAAACCTCTGAAGCTTTTGAGGTTTGCCCATTAGTGAGTAAGAGAGTTCTGCCAGCAGCTCCATGTTTATTTAAAAAAATCTATATTTAAGCCACAAGTCAAATGAAAACATTTAAAAAGTGTAATTACGACCTACAAAGAGTTTCTTAAATATAGATATTTTCTCATTTAATTGACAGTGGAAATTATTGGTGAGATATTTTAAAGAAAAGCAATGTACTTTCATTCAAGCAGACTGTGCTAGTGTGGTGGGAAGCTTAACTTTCATTAGTCGTGATGGCTGCGGTTGTCAGGAATTTGTCCTCTTGTTCAAGAGGTATGTTCTAACACTTTTCAAGCCTCCTACTGGAGTCAAAGCTAAATTTACAGTCTTGACATTTCCAGTTTGCCTTTAAATATCCTGGTAACTAGCTATTCAAACATTTTCTTAAGCTGCATTATTCTCTCCTGCTTGCTCAAGCTGAAAAGAATCAAGTTTGCCATTTTGAAATAAAGCACAGGAGTAGGTGAGGGGAAAGAAAGGGAAAAGAACAATACTGAATCGTGATACAAACATAACTGGCAGGAAATCACTGTCATTTTTGGTACTAGGAGGGGAGGTCTGGATTGATCTGGGCCCCACCAGGATTCTTAACTAAGAGGGAATCTAACCTGAAGTCTGATCTTCAAGGTACTAAGTGCCAATCTTGCAAGACGTGTTGTGCAGCAAGGTGGGAAATCCAGGCTGAAGTGCTCCATGATTATCCCTACTGAACTCAAAGGGACTCCTCATAAAGTGAGTTACTACCCAGTGGAAGAGAAGCAGAAGTTGTCCCTATGTAGTTAAATATATATAGTAAGAATGGTTATATATTGCTGTTAAAGTACAGGATGTGTGAAGGTGAAAAAATGACAGTTTAGCTAGGGCACCTGACAAAGAACATATGATCACATTCTGCTTTCAGGACTCAAACTAATGAGGAAATGAGCTCATTTTACATCAAAGAATGTTGAGTGCACAATACTTGCTAGGAGGCACATTGTATTCATGCACAGTCCCTCTAAGAGAGGCACAGGAAGTGACTCTGAATTACTGTCTCACTCTGAAGAGGTGTGTGCTGAGCTATCCTGCTGAGAGCAGAGAACGTATTTGAAAGCCTTGTTACTAAAAAGAATGTTTGGTTTACCCTGTCCTGTGTGACTCTCCAGTCCTGTGAGCTGTCTAATTAAAGATAATGCAGGAGGCACACAGTATCCTGCAGGATTCCTCCCTCAGTAACACAAGAGTAATTAACAGCAGAAACTAGTTCACTGCTACCACGTTTTGAAGGTGATAAATCCCAAACAACCACATTTCTTCAGCACAGGATGCCTTTGTCAGGGAAATGAGAACAAACCTACCTTATGCGGTATGCTCATTTTTATCACATGATTTTCTGTTAAATTGAAAATCATATTGGGGTGGCTTATCCTAATGTTAGTAATATATTTATTTCAGTGAGAAAGATCTTGCTACTGTTGAGGTGCCCAGTATCCCATTATTGTTGGGCTTGCCTAGCTGACATACTGGACTCATGGAGTCGTCAGTTTCAAGATTGCCATTTATTGTAGCAGGGACTTAGCCAGAAGTGAAAGCAAAGCTGTACCACTGGTTTAGCCTCCCACATCCTTAGAAATGAGCCCCGAGATCCTTTGGATTTCCTGTTTATTGTAATCATCATCCTCCCCCGCCCAGGTTGGCAGTTCTTGTCTTCGCCTTGGCCCAATAGTTGCCCTCTAATTTCCCAGCTAAATCCTCTGCCCCTGTTTATGTTTACCTCTACCATAACCTTTTTTGAGCACTTGGGTGACTTTAGAATTATAGAATACTAGCATAAGTGCCCGGCGCTGCTCGGGTCAGTCGGAGGTGGGGAGGTGGCAGACAGCTGACACCCCCTGACCAACCCCAACACCCACCCCTCACCCCTCACCCACCCCGACACCTTCCCACCCCCCCAAGCAAACCCAACACCCCCACCTCACCCCCGACCAAACCCGACACCCCCACCTCACTTACCGTCCCACCAAACCCAACTCAGACCCGTCGCAGGCGGGGAGGGGGCCCAGAGCCGAGGGATTCCGGGGACCTTCGCAGGTGGGGGGCGGCACAGAGCTGATGGATTCTGGGGTTCCGTTTGGAGGGGGGAGGGGCAGAGAACTGAGGGATCTCCGGGGTTCCGTTGGGAGGGGGGAGGGGCAGTGAGCTGAGTGATCTCCGGGGTTCCGTTGGAGGAGGGAGGGGCAGTGAGCTGAGTGATCTCTGGGGTTCCGTTGGGAGGGGGGAGGGGCAGTGAGCTGAGTGATCTCCGGGGTTCCGTTGGAGGAGGGAGGGGCAGTGAGCTGAGTGATCTCCGGGGTTCCGTTGGAGGAGGGAGGGGCAGTGACCTGAGTGATCTCCGGGGTTCCGTTGGAGGAGGGAGGGGCAGTGAGCTGAGTGATCTCCGGGGTTCCGTTGGAGGAGGGAGGGGCAGAGAACTGAGGGATCTCCGGGGTTCCGTTGGAGGAGGGAGGGGCAGAGAACTGAGGGATCTCCGGGGTTTCGCTGGAGGAGGGAGGGGCAGTGAGCTGAGTGATCTCCGGGGTTCCGTTGGAGGAGGGAGGGGTGAGCTGAGCGAGTGAGGTGTCTGTTGGAGGGGGGTATTATGACATCATCACCACCTAACTGCCCAGGTGATGTGATTGGCCCTGAAAGACTTTCACCCCTGGGGGACGTCAGAGGTGAGATCCAAAAATTTTTCGACCCTTACCAGCATCTAGACCCCAAGACCCCTCACTGTACCAAAATTCAAGTCTCTGGCTCAAACGGTGCGGGAGGACTTCGCAGTCATACGTCCATACATACATACATACGTACATACATACATACATACACCACTTGACTTTTATATATATAGATTAGGGTTGGAAGAGACCTCAGGAGGTCATCTAGTCCAATCCTCTGCTCAAAGCAGGGACAAACCCCAACTAAATCATCCCAGCCAGGGCTTTGTCAAGGCTGGCCTTAAAAACCTGTAAGGATGGAGTTCCCACCACCTCTCTAGGTAACCCATTCCAGTGCTTCACCACCCTCCTAGTGAAATGGTGTTTCCTAATATCCAACCTAGACCTCCTCCACTGCAACTTGAGACCATTGCTTCTTGTTCTGTCATCTGTCACTACTGAGAACAGCCTATCTCCATCCTCTTTGGAAGCCCCTTTTAGGTAGTTGAAGGCTGCTATCAAATCCCCCCCCCCCTCTTCTCTTCCTCAGACTAAATAATCCCAGTTCCCTTAGCCTCTCCTTGTAAATCATGTGCCCCAGACCCCTAATCATTTTCATTGCCTTCTGATGGGACTCTCTCCAATTTGTCCACATCCCATCTGTAGTGGCGGGGGGGGGGGAGGGGACGACCAAAACTGGACACAGTTTAGTTTAGTCAGCGAACACCTGCAGGCTTGTGGTTTTGGAGTTTTCTGCGTGTGTCTCTGTTGGCACCTACCAGGCAGACTCAAGGTAACTCCCCACACCTACGAGCTCAGCAAGTTATCAATAATGGTTTTAAATGTGTATCACTTTTTAAAAAGTAAATATATAAACATTTGTCTTTAATCTTGGTATGTATTCTGCAGAAGAGGATGAAGACCATATCTAGGAGAAGTTAGCCCTGCTGTCTCTGTGTCCCAATGCATTTTCTTCTGGCCATCTAATGTAGAATGTAAATTTGTTGAGACAGGGACCATTAGTCTGAGTCTCCACTGCTTTGCATCCTCATGTAGTCACTTATGTTTGGAAAAAGTGGGTGTAAAATGTTTCCTGCAGGGGATCAAATGATGACAGAAAATGTAAAGCAGTAGAGAATCAGTGGTGAACTCACTTTAGGCCTACTGAGTCTGTAAATCAATGAAGTGATACTGATTTATACCACCTGAAGATCTAGCTCCCATGCCTCCTTTTGTCTTTGTACAGAACCCGTGTGTGCTTAATAAAATTGTATTTAAAACTGCACAGAAAGAGGCAATATGTTCCTGTTTATATGTATTCAATGTTCAGTGTTTTGGAGATAGCTCTAGTACCTTGTGATGTGTAGTTAGCATGGGGATTACTTTCTTAACAAACAGCATATTAAATAGCTTCATAAAACATATATATCATTTGCCCATAAATGGGTATATCAGTGGGATTTATGCATTTGGGCGCCTAATCCCATTGACTTTCCATGAGATTTAGGAGCCTACGTCTCTTCTAGTAATGGAACTTAACCTAACAATGTCACTGAGGCCTTACAATGCTGTGTGAAGCAATACCTCGATACTAGAGCTGCCTGAGAATATTCAGTCAGAATGATTTTCCAATGAAAAAATTCACTTTCCACAATATCAAAATTTTCTGAGCAAAATTTCACTGTTGTCTAATCATTTTGATTTTTCATCACAGAACTGTCCCTATTCTGTAACAGCCTGCAAGGCAAGCTATGGGGAAGCCTGCATTTCCAGGCTCCAGAGTCTGCTGCAGCTCACTATGCAGGCAGGCAGTGATCCCGAAACAAAATATTACAGAATTTTGGGTATTATGGAAAATTTTGAATTTTGGAGTTTTTGTCCTGATTCAGGATGGAAACATTTTCCAAAAATTCAATTTTTTTTACTGCACTGAAATTCCTTTCCTGGTGAGCTCTACTAAATACCCTCTGAAATCTGCACTTATAAGTCTAAAGTAAAAAATAGAGAGAAATTTATAAGCCACATCTGAAAATTCTTACCCAGGTGACTCATGCAATTCCTCACAGAAGCAAGATTTGAACTAAGGGACCCTGGCTTCCAAGTATGTCCCCTGATTTATCCACTATTCAGCAATTTATCCTTTATCAGCAATGAAAGTTGGAAAATTATTTAATAATGGTAAATTACTTCCTACGTAAATAGCGCTGAGGAGGCTAAATGGTTTCAAATGCAGCTGATGAAATAATTCATACGTCTGGACTGCATGCCAGATAATATTATTTGGAAAAATACCAATTAATACCAAGATGATCCAAAGTCTGAGAGATAAGGAGGTGAGCAATTATTCACTTAAAATATTACCACTATTGGTACTTCTACTAATAATACTTAGCATTTGTCACCTGTAGAGTTCCAAGATCTTCTATGTGCGCTTGATTTGATAACCTTTGTGGCGATGTCAAGGATTGATTCCTTCTGGATCCCTGACCACAGTTTTATGCATTATGCTATTGACAGAATGGCAATTTAATCCAATGTGTTTGCCCCATTCAAAACCCCAAGGAATACATTTTCCCACCACATACCTTTAGATCACTCAGCCACACAATGTATTTTCACTCTGTTCTTGCTCCTTTACACCAGAGGCATCCATTTTCACATCACACACAAATTCCCTGCCTTTGAAATAAATGCACATTTTGAAAGCATTTGCCTGGAGGTCAGACGTGACATGGTATATATCCAGAAAGCTGTTTCATAGTGAACAAGGAACAGTGTTAGAGGTGCTAAGGTTAGAAAGGCTCTTTGAAAGATTTATTAATTCAAACTGTAGGGGGTCTTTTCTTTACTATGAAATGGAAAGGTAAAATTTTAGAAATATATTGAGATTTTCATATTGTAGTCAGTTTCTAGACTCAGAAGGGAATTTCTTTAGGATTCCTTATCTGCATTTATCATATTAGGGATGAAATTCATCTATGGGCAGAAGGTCAAGTGGTGATACTCTCAAAATAGGGCTTAAGGAGGATGCAAGCTGTATATAGATTTTAAGATGGTCCTCTGCTTGAGTTTGAATTCCACCCATGTGGTCTGAAATGTTAGAGAATATAGAATAATATCTCAAGTGAAGTGATAGGAGCCCTGCTCCTGGTGTCATTTAAGAGCATATGGACAAAGTACTTTAACCTATTTAGTGTTGTAAGGAACTATATTTTGCTTTCAGGAAAATGGACAAGATTATCTGAATGTTTTTTTCCATCTCCAGTTTCTATGCTCATATTGAAACATTGTTTAGGCAAATGAATTGCTGGAGTTAATTTGGTAAAGAGTATAGGTAGCATCTGTTCTGTAAGTACCATATTGTAAAGAGCCAGACACGCTTAATGCAGTCTTTTGATGTCCAAAATGGTGACACATAATTACTATCCCAACTGTATATGATGTAATATGTGAAGTTTCCAGTTTTCTTGGCTCTATGTGTTATTAAAACAATTTTCTAAATAGCAGACATAAATTAGCTGGCAGAAATTGCTCAGGAAAGCAGTGAAGATAGAAAAAAATGGAAACAGTAATTGCTTAATTCTCCTTTCTTGATTTACTTACTATTTGAATGGCACATACAATTCATATGCAAACAGTGCAAAGCAAAACATCTTGTACATAAATTCTATGATGATGACAACATCTGTGTATCTCTCTCCCAAATGTAAACACATAAACATAGGCCTGCAAGCATTTATGCACATGAGTAATACTTCTGAACTAAATGTTGAATTCAAACATTTAAAATGGTCTAATTATCAAATGTTAAGAGCTTAACATTTTCCATGTGGATATCTATCAGGATACATATATGGTTCCCGTTAGCATAGTATCTGAACACATCCATATGTCTTCTGCCTCTCATAATCGAATATCCTAACAAGGGATAATGCCTTCCCATTTGGTAGGCTTGCTAAAGTCTGCAGGAAGAGAACCCTGCTTTGGTGGCCATAATAAGATTGGTTAGAACAGGGCTTCTTTTCTGTAGGGACCGTGTACACTAACCAATTTAGAACTTGGATGTTAATTTCAGATCCGCGAAATTCTCTTAATAAACTTTTCTTGTAAACAATTAAGGAGTCCAGCTATCACCCCCAAACACTCCAAAATCCCAGAATTCAAATAAGTGGAATTGAACAGATAAGGATTCCAACCTGCTCCTCATTGTCCTTGGTAGGGTCAAAACATATCCAAAGATGAAAATGATAAGTTAGTAGAAGATGATTGGAAATGTCTCTCTTGAACAGGTGATGAAAGCTTAAAAATGTATTCTGAACTTCTATTTCTGTAAACTGGAGGGTGCTAAGTTAAGGTGAGGTTGGTAGTGTAGGTCAGATGGGGAACTGGGAGTGATGAAATGTATAGTGTGGGGAACTGCTGGATCTTTTAACTGCTCATTTGCAGAGATGTTAGGGTTTGTGTTTTTAAAGTGTGAGGAATTTTTGTAAAGAAAGTCTGACCTTTGGTTTTGGGTATTAATTGGACTCCACTGAAACACCCTCTTATCTTAACTTTTTTCTAACACATTTTTTTGTTTGTTTGGAAACATATCACAGATGGCACAGATAGTCATACCTCTAGTTTAGATTGCCTTACACTTTCCATGATAAGAACCTGTTTGCAGTTGGTTATATAACTTGCCAAACTAACCATTTGGTAAAAAGATTTCCATGACAAGTATCTGTCTCAGTTTGAATTTTTTGGGGAAAATTTTCAGCAAGACCAGTTCATCCCTTTTTCTGAATGATGTTAGGAAAAATACATTGTTTTGCCCGTGTTAAAATATCCATACAACTGTTTCATTGAGAAACTCTAGCACATTTATGCTGTAAAACAGGCTCTTGAAATTTGGCAGGGCTGTTATCCTAGTGTCAGTGCCTCTTGCTGTCCCCAGGTAAATCTACTTAATTTGGCTATGTTAAAGAGCCCCTGACAATCTTAGTTTTCAGATGCTCACTAAAGATTTATTAGAGTTTGTCCTCTAGATTCGCTGACAATTCCATCTGCACTGAGCATGCTCTGGTCTAGGACTGTAGGGGATTTCCCTGTAATGGATTATCCTGACAGTCAGGACTGCTGGACACAGGAACAGAGAGCAGGGTTGCTATCTGTTCTGTGATGTCTACATTTTCCTTGCTGGTGCCTAGGCAGCATGGAGGAGGAAGTGGACATAACCTGACTTGAATGAAGAGGGGAGCATTCTTATAAAATCAAATTGGCTGGCTCTTGTTTTTCCATACTTGTTTTTCAAAGGATCTGTAATCTAGTGGACTTTACTTAGAGTGGTCTAAGATTTCCCAGTGTCCTTCAACATTGATGGATTTTACCACTTTCTCCCATTTCACCTTACTCATGAGATTCCTTAATTTCCACAAATTTGTTTTCCTGTATTCTAATAACTTGTACTGCTTCATTATTCAAATAAACCCCGATTGAATTATTTTTAATTAGAAATACCTTGGTCTCTGATGTTCTAATCAAATTAAACAGAGGGTCAAAATAAGAAGTGACCAAATAAACTGGGTTATGCAGATAGATTATATTTCAAGATTGGTAGCCACTAACCTTGGACAGGTATTGTATTATTTTATGAGTCAAGGCAACTCACTGTTGCCAGCTCTTGTTTTATTGCAAGTCCCATGACAGTTGATGTTTTTCTTTAAAGGTGAGCTGATGGAATCAGGTTATTACTAGCAAAACTAAGCTTTCATTTTAAAAAAATATGTTTGCAGCCTCATAGTTACAGAGGAAAGCTTGAAAATGTGAGCGCTAAATGTATCAGCAACAGGAGACAAAAAGAGTCCAATGTTTATTACTTTTAAAAATCTCTTCATTTTTAAAGTCAAACTCATGAGTTTTGGGCCCTGATTCTTGATTATTGAACACTTGAGGTTAACAATAGTGTACACTGAGTGCACAAAATACAGCATTACTAGAAAACAGTAAAGGAATGAATAATTTGGAAAAAAACCCATTGTGAAGCTGTTTAGGATCCTTCTTACCGGTGTGGTGCTCTGCTCTTGTTCGATGGTGATATCAGTCGTCTGCGTGCATGTTCCCTCTGTTTGCTGCCCCTGCTCTGCAGATAGCTGACCCAGCAGACCCCGAGAGAACCCCCAAACACCACAGACTCTAGTAAGGTACAAAGGCACCCTGGCCAGGTTTATTGTCAAACGAAGCACAGTGATAGTTTCCCAGAGAGTAGACTCTACATGACATACTACGAATTTGTGCCCCCTAACAATGGACCAGCTCAATCAGTGGTGGACTTCCCACTGCCCCCTTTCACTGGACAAAGACTCCACCCCAGGGTCGTATTCTTATACACAGGTACAAACAAATTACACATTATTCCTGATGTACTGAGATGCATCCCGTCTACGTAGCAAGGTACATCCCATCTACGTAGTAAGATGCCGCCTCTCACCTTGTACCTGTTGGTTTAAGCAAAACAACTCTATCCATCATATTACTCTTTTGCCCCTGTCTTTAGGATGGGTCAGCCTGTTCCTTGTTATCTGTATGGAATGTACAAGTGTTCTGGTACCTCATAGGTTTGTGTACTTTTGCACCATCAGCCCTTTCCTTGCCAGCCTCTGTGAGCAGGGCCTGCCTCTGTTTCACAGCTTAACTTTGCTTTATGTTAGCAAAGTCTTGACCATTACTTTAGCTTAGGCCTTATGCTGGGCCTCTAATACCAGGGTTCATGTTTCATGGCCTCATCTTACCACACCTATGTCCTTTTTTTGCATGTTTAGATTTGGTAAAGTCAGGGTAAGGTACACCTAGGACTGGTTGCTAGCAGAATACTAGATTCAGTTTACAATACATACACTATTTCCTTTCAATCTATCTATCTATCTATCTATCTATCTATCTATCTATCTATCTATCTATCTATCTATCTATCTATCTATCTATGAAAAGCCAGTTATTTCTCACCCCAATAACCTACACTAATATTCTCCCCTGCCCCCCACCCTAATACTTAATTTCCATTTCACAAATCTTTTTTTATGGACAGCATCGCAACTCAGAAATATATTTAATATGTGGGTGATAATATTTGTTCACATAATCAGTTGGCAGGCCAATAGGAGTCTTTTCACTGGTCTTTAAATAAAAATACTTTGCATCCTCCTAATATTCAAATTGTGTATCCTGAGGTCTTTGGTAACTCCCTGTTTGTGGAATTTGAGAGAAATGTAATCCTAATTCAATCTGTGTTTTTTATTCTCTTGGACTAGCACAGGTTAAATGAGAGTTAAAAGCATCAAGGAATATCAGCATAGCAAGTCTTTTTCTTTTCCAATAGTACAAATTTCTCCCCTTTTTTCAAGTGTCTAACACCTCATTAGCACTACTCAGGATTCCTCATGTGCTGGTAAAGCGAAAACCTTTAGACATCTTCCTGTAGCTATTTTAAAACCCAGAGGAAATATCTGTCTTAAGAGCTCAGAAATCTATTCTCTAAAAAAATAGATAGCTTCTAAGCCTTCAGGCATTCCCAGTATATGGATATTTTGTGCTATGAATTTGTTCCCCATATTAGTCTGCCTATTCTATAAATATATTTTGTCTTGTAAAAAGGGAAAGAAGAATTTTCATATAAATCCAGGAGCTCCACTGTCAAAGGAATCTTAGTATCTACTTTGAAATTGGTTGACAGAAGTAATACTTTTTTACAAACACCTAAACCGAGTTGACCAGGAGGAAACTCAAATTTTGAATGATAGCAAAGTGGGGAGAAGACTGGAAATATTCAACCCAC
Source organism: Sternotherus odoratus (assembly GCA_032164245.1). NCBI lineage: Eukaryota > Metazoa > Chordata > Testudines > Kinosternidae > Sternotherus > Sternotherus odoratus. Next base: position 277,292,768 of record JAVMKO010000001.1, on the reverse strand, counting down.
CTTAATCCATAACAAAGGCATCAAAATACCCACTGGCAATCTGGAAACCAAATAACCAAACCAAATCAACCTCTGGCAAATTGTGTGCAAGACACTCAATACTAATGAAAACTGTATCCAGTTATATTCAGTAAGAACAAAAAGAGAATCTTAAGGTTGAGGAGGAAAACAGGAAACATACACCATGGACTGATTAGACAATCTTTAGAATACAACTACACTAGGGTCTTTTGAAAATATGTTGGGAGTTAATACTGATTCCACTAATATTCACTAATCTGATGTATAGGAAATCTCTTGTGAATTAGAGTTGGTTGCATTTTTTTAAACCATGAAAAATTTAGTGAATGAGTTTTTATGGTTTGTTTTCATAAAAAGATTTTCTACAGATTTTTTTTCTGTTTTTATTTTTTTTTTGTGCCAAAATAGAAAACATTCTTGTTTTGGCAACGAAAAAATGAAAAATTTCAGCCATGCAAATAAATTTCCTTATTCGTTTTCTCCACCCATCATGATTTTATAGACCTCTATCATATCCCGCCTTAGTTATCTTTTTTTCCAAACTGAAAAGTCCCAGTCTTTTCAATCTTTTCTTGTATGGAAGCTGTTCCATGCCCCCTAATAATTTTTGTCGCCCTTCTCTCTACCTTTTCCCAATTCCAATACACCTTTTCTGAGATGGGGCCACCAGATCTGCATGCAGTATTCAAGATGTGGCCATGGATTTAGATAAAGGCATTATGATATTTTCTGTTTTATTTTCTATCCCTTTCCTAATGGTTCATAACCCCCTGTTAGCTTTTTGAGTGTCACTGGACTGTGAGCAAATGTTTTCAGAGAACTATCCACAGTGACTCCAAGATTTGTTTCTTGAGTGGTAACAGCTAATGTATCATGTTATATGTATAGTTGGGATTATGTTTTCCACTCTGTAAGAGTGGGTACCCCAGTCTCTGTACTCTTGAGTACAGAGAAAGGGACTCTTTTATGCCAGACCACTAATTTTAATTCCCCCCCCCCCAGCTCCCACACTTTACCAGCTGGACTTTGGGGACCTCCCGGCTGCCACCATCTGAGTAAATATCCAAGGCCCTGGATTGGGGTACTTAGACTCCCCAAAAACCTAACCCTGTCTCCCTCCCTGAGAGCCAGAGTCAGACTCCTGGAGGCTGGTTCACCTCCCCCCCTCCTCTCTTCTCGTTTGAATGGAGAGAGAGACAGACACCGTTCCTCAGTTTATACCCTGAGCTGATCCTTTTACCTCCCTTCCCCCCCCTCCCTCCTCTCTTCCCAGCCTGGAAGCAGAGGAAGCCTTAAGGGAAGTAAACCAAACATTTTATAACTAAAAGATTTAATAAAGAAAAGAGCATAGAACATAGGTACAGTACAGCTTACAATTTAGAGTTCTCTAACTTCTCATCTGAAATGGACAGAGACACCCCAATAGGTACAGACTTTATGCAAAATCAAAATATTACTCACAGTTAGCTAAGTAGGAATATAAGAAGGAAAGTTGAGTCATCTCCACAGCTAGAGATGAGCTCCCGGACCCTTGCCCATGTTGCATGGCAAGCCCAAAACTGAAACTAACTCTAAACTCCCTCCCTCCCTCATGGCAGGGAAGCTCTTACGTCACTTGTTCTCAGGTAACATTAACCCTCTCCAGCACTTTACACTTATGACACCCTCAAATAAACATTTCAAAGAAAATATTTTGGCCAGTTCCAGGAGGAGCTTCCAAACCAGTAAGGAACATTTTGAGTGCAGCCATTTTTATGGACATCTCTTTAAATACATACTGTTGCCCCTTTTTCAGACACCAGTGTCCTGTTCTGACATCTGAGAGGTAGCAGAATTCCGGTTCTTGTGTGTCTCCAGGATCTAGCCCTATCCTTGGCTTGACCCTTTCTGTTACCTTTCTTGGAAGCATGTTTTGCGTTCTGTTTGTTATGTTATTGTGATACTATGCTTTGAAGTGACCTACTTCAAAACTGTCCTCTGTACTGGGGAACATGGTGGATTCAGCTATTTCCACAACATCATACCCACCCGCTCCAGGGCCTCTGTGGAGTCAGGTATCCCTGATTGGGGAGGCAGTATGCTGGGAGCAAGTGTAAGAGGGAGGACATGTGTTCGCAAAACACATGTGGATTTATCTCCCACCTATCATCCAGGTCTGCTGCAGGGATCTTTAGTTGACCAGTTCTAGGAAACTGCCCCAAATACACTCAGTTTTTTCCCAGGGCTGCCAACTGTTGTGTGCTCCTTTCCTTCACTGCCAGGTCCTGCAGTCCATTATAACAGTCCCCATGCCTTGGCAGAGGATGTACTTATGTTATGTCCCCTTTGTCATAAGAATGGTTCCCAAATACAATTATTGGTGATAACAGGGAGGAGGTTTTCGTGCAAAGCAGTTTAATCCAACTGCTAAAGTGCTCACATAATCCCATTCTCTCAAAGACTGTAAAGAGAGAATCCCAGTCAATGCAATCAAAGACATTTTCATCATCTCGCGATAAGGCAACCAGCGAGCACTGTGATACTGCAATTGTGTCTCAGTTTATCTTCTTGCCTGTTTAAATATATTGAAAGTTGTTTGTAAAAAAAATCAACAATTCAACACCCTCTAAATCTATAACAGATGCACAAGCAGACTCCAGGGTATATGTAGTATGGATACTGAACTGTGCAAGATGTCATTTTGGCTTGCTGTCAGTGTGGTTGGTTTAAATCAAAAGAAACAGTTTTCTGCAAATGATTAAACAGGCTGGTGCACTGAAGGAAACTAGTATTAATTATATATTAGTAGCATCACAGTAGCAGCCAGAGATGCCAATATGGATCAGGGCTCCACTGGACTAGGTGGGGCGCAAACACATGAAAAAGTGGTCCTGCCCCAAAGAGCTGAATCTCCTCTTATTTGCATTGGTATAAACTGGGATTAACTCCATGAAAGTCAGAAGATTTACACCATACACTGACTGGAGAAGCAGTAATGCCCAGTGGATAGAGGACTGGAGTGGTATTTAGGTGACCTGGGTTCTAATTCCAGCTCTAGTATTATCTGGTTGTGTGACCTTAGGTGAATCACTTCCCCTCTTGTACCTGTTTCCCCTCCTACCTTTTGTCTATTTAAGATTTTAAAAGTTCTTTGGGTATGTCTATACTGCAACTAAACACCTGCAGCTGGGCTGAGTCATGTGCCTGGGGCTAAGGGGATGTTTAAATGCAGTGGAGATATTTAGATGAGGCTGGAGCACAAGCTCTTAGACCCTTGTGAGGGTCCCTTCGCCTGGGCCCTGTGAGCCTGTCTGCTGATGGGCCAGCCATGGCTTTTTAATTGCAGTGTAGACATGCTCTTTGTGGCGGGGATTGTCTCTCACTATGTGTGAGCTTCTCTGTGCTAGTGGAATACAAATAATAATAGTGGATAATAATAAAGCTAATGTTGAAGGAAAGTCAGACTCCCACTGGTAACCTGTTACAACAATCCGTTTTCCTTTCTGCCCATATTTCAAGTCATTAGTTACTTAATCTTAAAATAGGTAGTGAAGGGCATTGTACTTTTTATATAGGGTTTCCATCAGTTGATCCCCAGGGTTCTGATTCTGCTTTTACTGATGTGAGTTTTACATTGGTGTGGTTCTGTTGTCTTCAGTGGAGTTATTCCCGATACTAGATCAGAATTGGACTTCAGATTTGTTAGCCAGTCTCTCTTTATCTCCCTTACTCTATTTAAATAGCTTTTATAAAAGTCTTCATCCCAGCCAGATGGCCCACCTGTTTAACCACTGTGCTAAATTGGCACTACTTGTGAGGCACATGTTCCTGAGTGAACCATGAGAGCTGTTGCTTCTGCTAGTTCCTGATCAGTGCTGCAGGCAGGCAGAGCAGAGTCTGACAGTAGCAGACATGAAAAAGCTCTGTAATTAATGATGAACTAATTTCAAAAGGCTCAGACATTTGCTTTTGATATGAAAAGCTGTCAAAATTTCAGACACTTACTCTGAAGATTTAGCTAAATCTCACAAGACATCCGCTCTAATATTGCTGAAGAGATCATGCTTTCTTGGGAGGTTTCCAGTTCTATACAAGGCAGGAAAAGGTAGGTCATTCTTGAGGATTCCTCTTGCAGTGGAGGTGCTTCCAATCCAACTCCCAGCCAGGAATCTAGAAGAGCAGAGATATTTACAGTTTTGGGGACAAGAGAATTAACCACCCCCCAAAAAGGGATATTACTTTGTTCTGATTTTTTTGAGATATTTCAGCAGGAATTTTATTTTAATCTGATGTGCTTTACCAGGCCCTATCATCAAAGGCAGATCTTTCTGCTGAATATAGGAGAGGTCTTTATCTTGTCTTAATAATAAAAGCCAAAGGTATTTCATGGCAGTTTGGACTAGCAGCTAGTGTGCCTGATAAGAGTCTGGACACCTGGGTTCTATTCCTGGCTTGCCGTATAGCCATGGGCAAATCATTTCACCTCTATGTCTCAGTTTCCCCATCTGTAATGTGGGGATAATGATACTGACCTCCTTCTCAAAGTGCTTTGAGAGCCATTGATGAAGAACCAGCCATTGTTAATTTCTTTACTGTGATTTACTCTACATACATGTCATCTCTTTTAGCAATGGCTAAGTCTATAACACACTAACAGGTTGGCAAAAGCACCTTTGCAGGTCTCCCCTAAACAAATGACAAATGGGTTGGAGCCTGGTTTGAACTTCTGACAAAACTGCCTACCCCTGCCATCAGAGAATCAACAGTCAGTAGAAACCGGAGTGTCAGCCTGCAACACCTTCAATTGTTTTCAAAGGAATCTGCTTTGTGTTGATCACTTTTCAAAATCTGTCCCTTACCCTTAATCTACTTTTGACTTCCTTTAGCATTCATGAAAATCATCCATGGCACCATCTAGTCCTGGAACAGGGCGAATTCCCTTCGAGAGATGGTTCACTTTCAAAAGAAAACTACAAAGCACTAAGTGAATGTGACCTCTCCAATTTGATGAATGCTATAGATATAGAGCTGTCTGCATTTGGATATTCACTGACTTACATGAGTCCTCAAATTCATAAATGTCACATGATTCATGATGATGATAAACTTTTCATAGCTACTGAATGACCTGATGGTTGATGATTTCTGTCCTACCCAAAGATCAAAAACAGTCTCAGCAGAAATGGACATTGCAAATATGTGTTCTATAACCCGAGTTTTGTTTTAGTTTGTAGTACGCATCCAGCGACTTGATTTTTACACAATAACATCCCCCTCCCCTCTGAAACTAAACCCACATTCTAGTCTGCAGAGCATTTTTGGGCATGGGTGATAGAGTTTGAACTATGGATATGCTGGCAATATGACACAGTAATGATGGTAATGCCAATATGCCAACCAGAGTGGTAAACACTGGCATGCTGTCAAGAGTGGTTCATGACCATGAGTGCCAACCTCAGGGCAGACTGGCACGAAGCAGGGAAGACACCCACCCCACACTGGCTGTATGTTCTAGAATTCGATTATTTCACCAACCCAGTAACAAATGTCAATTCCTAAAACATTATAAAAATCTTACCACGGAGTCACAGACCGTCCCCTTGGGCACTATGGTCTATATTGCTAGCCAGACAAGCTCAACTTAGTGATAGTGAGTTGCTATCAGAGGCAATGCTAGCCCACTGGGGACCCTAAACAGGAATATTTCCTCCCCTCCCCAACACATACTAATAATTAATAGGGAGATCCCTCAAGCCAGTAAGGGCCCTAAACAATCGGTTAGTCCAGGGGTAGGCAACCTATGGCATGGGTGCCAAAGGCTGCACACAAGCTGATTTTCAGTGGCACTCACACTTCCTGGGTCCTGGCCACTGGTCTGGGGGCTTTGCATTTTAATTTTTAAATAAAGCTTCTTAAACATTTTTTAATCTTATTTACTTCACATGCAACAATAGTTTAGTTATCTATCTATATATATAAAAGTCAAGTGGTGTATGTATGTGTATATGTATGTATGTATGTACGTATGACTGCGAACTCCTCCCGCACCGTTTGAGCCAGAGACTTGAAATTTGGTACAGTGAGGGGTCTTGGGGTCTAGATGCTGGTAAGGGTCGAAAAATTTTCGGATCTCACCTCTGACGCCCCCCAGGGGTGAAAGTCTTTCAGGGCCAATCACATCGGCTGGGCAGTTAGGTGGTGATGATGTCATAATACCCCCCTCCAACAGACACCTCACTCGCTCAGCTCACCCCTCCCTCCTCCAACGGAACCCCGGAGATCCCTCAGTTCTCTGCCCCTCCCCCCTCCCAACGGAACCCCGGAGATCCCTCCATTCTCTGCCCCTCCCCCCTCCCAACGGAACCCCGGAGATCCCTCAGTTCTCTGCCCCTCCCCCCTCCCAACGGAACCCCGGAGATCCCTCAGTTCTCTGCCCCTCCCCCCTCCCAACAGAACCCCAGAGATCCCTCAGTTCTCTGCCCCTCCCCCCTCCCAACGGAACCCCGGAGAGCCCTCAGTTCTCTGCCCCTCCCACCTCAACCCCGGACTCCATCAGCTCTGTGCCCCCCCCCACCTGCGAAGGTCCCCGGAATCCCTTGGCTCTGGGCCCCCTCCCCCCCTGCGATGGATCTGAGTTGGGTTTGGTGGGACGGTAAGTGAGGTGGGGGTGTCGGGTTCGGTCGGGGGGTGAGGTGGGGGTGTTGGGGTTGGTCAGGGGGTGTTGCGGTTGGTGGGGGGGTGAGGTGGGGGTGTTGGGTTTGCTTGGGGGGGTGAGGTGGGGGTGTCGGGTTTGGTCGGGGGGTAAGTGAGCCGGGGGGGTGTTGGGGTTGGTCTGGGGAGGTGGGAAGGTGTCGGGGGGGTGAGGGGTGTGGTGTGGGTGTTGGGTTTGGTCTGGGGGGGGAAGGTGTTGGGGTGGGTGCCCATACCAAACCCGACACACCCCCCCCGGCTCACTTACCCCCCGACCAAACCCGACACCGCCACCTCACCCCCCCACCAACCGCAACACCCCCTGACCAACCCCAACACCCACCCCTCACCCCTCACCCACCCCAACACCTTCCCACCCCCCCAGACCAAACCCGACATCCCCTGGCTCACTTACCCCCCGACCGAACCTGACACCGCCACCTCACCCCCCCCCCACCAATCGCAACACCCCCAGACCAAACCTGACACCCCCCGGCTCACTTACCCCCCGACCGAACCCGACACTCCCACCTCACCCCCCCAAGCAAACCCGACACCCCCACCTCACCCCCCCACCAACCGCAACACCCCCTGACCAACCCCAACACCCACACCTCACCCCTCACCCACCACGACACCTTCCCACCCCCCCAGACCAAACCCGACACCCCCCCGGCTCACTTACCCCCGACCGAACCCGACACCCCTACCTCATCCCCCCAAGCAAACCTGACACCCCCACCTCAACCCCCCACCAACCGCAACACCCCCTGACCAACCGCAACACTCACCCCTCACCCACCCCAACACCTTCCCACCCCCCCAGACCAAACCCTACACCCCCCGGCTCACTTACCCCCCGACCAAACCCGACAACCCCACCTGACCCCCCCAAGCAAACCCAACACCCCCACCTGACCCCCCGACCAAACCCGACACCCGCCCCCCCCCCGGCTCACGGTGCACTGTGTAGCACACAGATTATTAAATACACTGTTCGGTCGGGGGGTGAGGTGGGGGTGTCGGGTTTGCTCAGGGGGTGAGGTGGGGGTGTCGGGTTTGGTCGGGGGTGAGGTGGGGGTGTTGGGTTTGTTTTGGGGGGGTCAGGTGGGGTTGTCGGGTTTGGTCGGGGGGTAAGTGAGCCGGGGGGTCTTGGGGTTGGTCGGGGGGGTGGGAAGGTGTCAGGGTGGGTGAAGGGTGGGTGTTGGGGTTGGTCAGGGGGTGTCAACTGTCTGCCCCCTCCCCACCTCCGACTGACCCGAGCAATGCCGGGCACTTATGCTAGTATATTATAGATTTATAGAAAGAGACCTTATAAAACATTAAAATGTACTAATGGTACACAAAACCTTAAATTCGCGTGAATAAGTGAAGACTCGGCACACCACTCCTGAAACGTTGCCGACCCCTGGGATAGTCTGTTTATGTCTAGTGCAGGCACTGGTTGTTATACATCAAAGATTCAGGTTGCTTCCAGTCCCAAGAGACTTACCACGAGACTCCACTCACTTACCCTAAGCCAATTTGTATCTTAGATCTCTCAACAAAGAAAATGCTTATAGCCACTCCTATAATATGTTTATGAGCTAGGAAAATAAATGAGTTATACACATAATGGGTTACAGCAGGGGTTCTCAAACTGGGGGCTGGGACCCCTCAGGGGGGTCAGGCTGCATCCCAAACTCCGCTTTTCATTCAGCATTTATAATGGTATTAAATATATTAAAAAGTGTTTTTATTTATAAGGGGGGGGCACACTCAGAGACTTGCTATGTGAAAGGGGTCACCAATACAAAAGTTTGAGAACCACTGACTTACAGTCTATAGTTTTAAAAGGTGACAGAGTTGGAGTAATCTGTTAGCTCCGAATGTCTTTTAGGGCTAACCCAGGTTGACCCTGGGGATCTCTGCTTTTTTGTTGCTCCAGCCCTCTGAGAGTCCAAACAGCAAAGAGATGTTAAGAATAACAAGAAGGGTTTCTTCAGGTATGTTACCCTCAAGAAGAAAGTCAAGGAAAGTGTGGGCCCCTTACTGAATGAGTGAGGTAACCTAGTGACAGAGGATGTGGAAAAAGCTAATGAATTCAATGCTTTTTTTTTGCATCTGTCTTCACTAACAAGGTCAGCTCCCAGACTACTGGAAAAATCATGGAGCAGGTCCTCAAGGAATCAATTCTGAAGCACTTAAAGGAGAGGAAAGTGATCAGGAACAGTCAGCATGGCTTCACCAAGAGCCAGTCATCCCTGACTAACCTAATTGCCTTCTATGATGAGATAACTAGCTCTATGGATGAGGGGAAAGCAGTGGATGTGTTGTTCCTTGACTTTAGCAAAGCTTTTGATACGGTTTCCCACAGTATTCTTGGCAGCAAGTTAAAGAAGTATGGGCTGGATGAATGGACCATAAGGTGGATAGAAATCTGGCTAGCTTGTCGGGCTCAACGGGTAGTGATCAATGGCTGCATGTCTAATTGGCAGCTGGTATCAAGTGGAGTGCTCCAAGAGTTGGCCCAGGGCTGTTTTTTTTTTCAATATCTTCACTAATGATCTGGAGCAGTGGTCGCCAACCTTTTGGTCCTCACGGACCACTAAAGTTGCGCGGCGCCCCCCCCCCCGCTCGACTCGCCCTCCCTCCCCCCCCGGCCTCAGCAGCGTGGCTTGGGCCCCTCCCCCACCTCGGCTCCAGCAGCGCGGCTCACCTCGCCCCCCCCCCTGCTCCAGCGGCGCGGCTCGGCCTGGCCCCCCGGCTCCAGCGGCGCGGTGCGGCTCGGGCCCCCGGCCTCAGCGGCGTGGCGCAGCGCGGCTCCCCCCCGCCTCGGCTCCAGCGGCGCAGCTAGGGTTCCCCCCCCCCGGCTCCAGCGGCGCGGCTCACCCCCCCGCCGCCTCAGCGGCATGGCGCAGCTCGGCCCCCACACCCCCGACTCCAGCGGCGCGGCTCGGGCCCCCCGGCTCACGCGGCGTGAGCCGGGAGGCAGGAGCGTGCCAGCGCTTGCTGGCCGCCGGGCACGGGGCGGGACAGGCGCCGCAGCCTCTTGCCTGCCTGGAGGGGCGGCCATGAGGGAGCCCGGCGCCGCGGACCACCAGAATTTTCCTGCGGACCACCAGTGGTCCGCGGACCACCGGTTGGCGACCGCTGATCTGGAGGATGGCATGGCTTGTATCCTCCGCAAGTTTGCAGATGACACTAAACTGGGAGGAGTGGTAGATACACTGGAGGGTAGGGATAGGATAAGAGGGACCTAGACAAACTGGAGGACTGAGCCAAAAGAAATCTGATGAGGTTCAACAAGGAGAAGTGCAGAGTCCTGCGTTTAGGATTGAAGAATCCCATGCACTGCTACAGACTAGGGACCGAATGGCTAGACAGCAGTTCTGCAGAAAAGAACCTAGGGGTTACAGTGGACAAGAAGCTGGATATGAGTCAACAGTGTGCCCTTCTTGCCAAGAAGGCTTACAGCATTTGGGGCTGTATAAGTAGGGGCATTGCCAGCAGATCGAGGGATGTAATCATTCCCCTCTATTCAGCATTGGTGAGGCCTCATCTGGAGTCCTGTGTCCAGTTGTGGGCCACACACTACAAGAAGGATGTGGAAAAATTGGAAAGAGTGCAGCGGAGGGCAACAAAAAGGATTGGAGCACATGACTTATGAGGAGAGGCTGAGGGAACTGGGATTGTTTATTTTGCAGAAGAGAAGACTGAGGGGGGATTTGTGCAATTTCCTGGCCACCACCTCTTCTCCCTCAGCCACACCTCTACTAGTCACAAGATGTGGGAGGTGACATTGTACCATTATAGTTGATTTGTGCCATCTGAGGATCCCGCTATACTAGGGGGGGTAGTAAAGTTAGTTAAGCTGGCGACAAGGCAGTTTACCATTGTGCAAGTCTGCTCTAATGCAGCCCTGGTACTGCACTACTGCCTTGAGGCAACACAATTTGCTCAGTACACTTTCTGGTAAGATTGTGTAGGTCTTTAACTTGATGCTTTGTAATATATTATGCCATTCCAAGTGGCAATGGAATTAGTATTACCGAATGAACACGTGAAGTTATTTAAAACATTTCTATGCCAATTTAAAACTTTTAATTGCTTAGATATTTTCTCCCATATTTTGAATAGCAAAAGGTTTCTAGTACACACTTTTTGGCACTGCAAATTAAGAATTTGAGGGAAAAATAATTTGAATTCTAAGTCAAAGCCAAAAAGTCTAATTAATGTTACAAAACTCTGGTTTTATTGGTTCATGGATTTCTGCCATTTTAGTCATATACTTAATGATCTATACTGAAACAAAGAACCACAGTGAAACAAAACTACAGACCCCTCATCAAAAGGGGCTAACAGACATCTGTAACCAAAATGATGTGCCAGACAACATCTGTGTCCATTCATGAAAATAGTACTGATATAAATGTCCTTTGTTGGGAATCTTAGTATATTTTTTTAAACCCTGGGGTTTTTTGGGGTGGGGTGGAGGGGAAGGAGGTGAGAAATGGTGTCGACTTCTTCTAGGTGAAGGGTCTTACAAAGATGTATGCATGTGTTTAATTTCACACTGCCAATTGTCCCATTAATTTCACTAATCTTACTTTTAGTGAAATAACACTTGAACATCCATACCAAATACTCCGTACAGTTACTTAGACTTACTCCTAACAATTAGAATTACAATAAAAATGTGGTGGCCACCCAGCCGTAAAAACTCTAAGTCTTTTATAATGTGTGTGTGTGTATATATATATAAAGTAGAGGAAGCCCTTTAATCCCTCCTACCCAACGAAGAACATACCTTTAATCATCACCAAAATATCTTGCTTAAAAAACAAGAATCACCCTTAACAATGCTGGCAGTGTTATTAAAATCAAAGGTACTCACTCAGAGGGAAAAAAAAAACCCAGAGTCTTTATTAGGATACACGGATGCAGATAACACCTCTTATCTTATGCCACACTTTTTACACTTATTAGATCACAGGATAGAAGCCAGGTGTCTTTTGCTTTGGATTTATTTTCCTTCGCAAATACAGCTAAACCATTCAACAGATGGGGCTATGTTCTGTTCTCAGTTGCACTGATGCAACTCTATTGGCTTCAGTGGAATAGCTTGGAAACACATGAATACAGATTTTAGCCCAGAGACTCTATCTAAGGTACTTATGTGTCCTGCATTACCATGGTATCTGGCCCTCCCCCTTCAATATATTTATCCTCCCAACATTCTTGTGAGATAGAGAGTGAGAATATCCCCCATTTTACAGATGGGAACAGAGACACAGAGAGACTAAGTGATGAACCCAAGGTCACTCAGGAAGTCTGTGGTGGAACAGGGTAGTGTAACAATCAGTCCCAACAATGTGCACTTTACAAGCCTAATCCTTCACTCAACAAGAAGCCGTTCCTGGCCAAGAAAAATGGGATTGGAGTCCCAAGTTAACTCAAAGCTGATTTGTTCAATATTTTGGGGGAATTTAAAATATAAAAGCTTTATAGATTTGTGAACTTGCAGAGCAGATTTTTTAATGTCATGGATATTCAGGAACAGATGGCCATGTATACCAGTCTCTTATTCTGGATAGGGCTTGCTGTGAGTTCCAGCTGCTCGGGGTCAGTTGGAATGTGGCCATGCATCCTTTCTGTGTGTGCTATTTGGAAAGAAAGAATATGTACATGTTACTCTTCTCTTGGCACATTACATCCTCTCATATGTTCTTTGGTTTTTATTTTTTAAAACAACCTGTCCCGATACTATTTGAATTCAACAGGACCAAATTCTGTTCTCAGACAACAAGTCAATAGTTTTACTCCAGCTTTGCACGGTAATTTAACTGAAAGCAGAATTTAGCCAACAATCTTTAAGATGAACAGGATCAGCAGTACACAATTTTCCCATATCTTGAAATGTGCTCTCATTTACCTACTCCTTCCCATCATATGACAATCTGAAGCCAATGGAGTTACCCAAGAGTTCCACAGAAGCAAATGAGATTAAAATTTGGCCCTAATGTATGGGATACACAAAATATATTGTTCTGATATATTGCCTGAACATGTAAGTGGAAAAATTTCTCCTTTCCTATTTACCCAGTGGGCTGCATTTGATGCCAGTGAATGTTATGTGTGTAGAACATCCCACAAAAGTATGTGGTGTAGATAAGGGACTGCAGGGAAACTTGGAGTGAAAAAATTTCCCCTTGGTTTTTGTGAAGATCTGTGTCTCAACTTTGTAGAGATAACTGGTCTACCATTTTCTGCACGAATAATTTCTCTTTTAAAAAAAATCACTTTTTCCCTTTTTGTTTCTTTTTTGAAGCAGCTATGTTTAAATAATTAGTTTGGTACAAGTAGGGCGTTCATGCTTTCAATTCCATAAAGCAATACATTTTCCTAATTACTGGAACCTTTAGACACTTCTGAAATGAGAGCAGTGAACCATTATTGGGCTCTCAGTCTACGACTTTGAGAAGCATACAGCTATTACATTGATTAGTGGTTGCACCTCCTGTGCCTTAGCATATCTTTTGACAAGTGAGTCTAGATTTGGTATCCATTCAGGACAACTGACTGATGCCTATTGCTTATCCATTTTGAAAACAATATCAGAGATAAAACTGGAAGTGTTTATTTACCGTCTGACAAACATCTGAATTTGATTTTTCACAGCATAGATGATATTGCCATGTTTCAAATAAATAGCACTTTCCATTGTTTTCTAGAAAATCTGTTGACAGGCATAAATCCAGATACAGTATTTAATTCGTTTCTTGCTGGTTCCTTTGTATGTCGATACACACATTTTAATAGGAGCTTCTTTTTCTTTAATGTTTCCAGTTGCACTGCATTACTTAGAGAGGAATTACAGTAGATGGAATACAGGGTAACAGGTTACCATGGTGTCCTTTTGCTGATGATCTGTTATGTTCTGTAAGACTTTGAAAAGAAGTTAAAATAAATTGACCAGTTTCTCATAGTAATGGTTCAAATGCCAAATATTTTCACTGTCTGTCCTTCAGCATCTGTCCCAAACGATGTTTTAGACTTGTAAAGCACTGATTTCATTTATTTAGATTTTTATTCTCTCTAATTTTAGGCATCTTCTGTATTTTAATACCCATGGTTTATACTCCGTTTAAGATCATAAACATACTTACTGAAATGCCCATTCACATTTTATTATAATTTAATATAGCATAAAAGTAAAAATGATAAACTCTAAACCTTATTGAAATGAAATATTTTTATTATTTCCCATCCAAAATGTTGATGAAATTGATAAATTCCCACAAAAGTTTAGATTTTGTCCATCTGTATTTTCATCATCAAATTTCCAACCACGTCTCTCTAATTACACTACTTAAATATATGGGGCCAGAATCCCATTTGGCATAAATAAAGACAGTGGACACAAGACAATGTACACCAGCAAAGCATCTGTCTGTGAGAATCTAATCTGTTTTGATCTGGTTGGGGATTTTCCACTGGAATAATTTTTCAGTGGAAAATGCAGTTTCCACATTTCCATGGGGAATTTTTAAATGTATTGATAAAATTCAATTTTCTTTTAGAAAAATCAGACCAAAATATTTTGCTTCATGTCAGTTGAACCCAAATCAGAATATTTCAGTTTGTTGAATTGGCCAGAAACTTTCACTTTGAATCAGCTCAACATTAAACTGCATTTTCCTATCAGTGCATTACCTTATGGGAGCTATATTAGGGTCCCTATTCTCCCCTAAGAGCCAGGCTCCCCAGAAGATTACATTCCCTCTAGTATAATATGGATTTCACTCGGACAGAGGTGTGTGGTGAATCATGAGAATTAATCTGGCCAGGGAGCTGGGGCCTTAGGGGAAAGTGGAGGCAATCAGACTTCTTTAACTATCTTTCATGAGACATTGCATCACTGATTCAAAACAAAGTGTTCTGGTGTAAGTTAAAAACAAAAAATGAAACATTTGGATTTCAGGAATGTCAAAATGTTTCATTTTGATCAAAAATGTTGAGGCAAAACACTTTGATATTTTTGAATCAAAATATTTTCGAAGTCCAAGTCCATGGAGAAAATTGAGATTGCAACTTTTAATTCTGATTTAGGATGATAAGAAAATGTTGAGATGTCAGAAATTTCCTGTGGGGTAGAAATTCTGATTTTTGTTCAGCTCAACTAATTTCTGACCTCACTTGTCTAAGATGCCACTTCCATTGCTAAAACCTACAGAGGCCTAAAATGTTCAAGGTAAGAATCCAAAGTTTGTAATGTTCATCTCAGCTGTTCCTGTGAATCTTTAGGAATACATTCAGTAGGATTTTACACTTCTCTCAGCTAAATTAGAAATCCACAATGTAGCACAGATTTCTGCTACCTCCTAGAGAAAACTGTGTTTGTAAGTCATTGAATTAATTAAAATGAGTCATATACGTTGTATTTTTATGTGTAACCAACACAGTATTGCTCCATTTTTTTCATGTTATTTATAGAATACCTTCCTTTTTTTAGTCCACAGCTTAGATGAGAAGCAAGAGATGTGTGGCATTTAACAGAATGATATCAAAATGTATTTGAAAATAAAGTTTTTAATTACCATTGCAATTTGAAACTTAATTTTCAAATATAGCTCACGTTTAGGTTGCTTGATTACATCAAATGAGTCAAGTTTTCTGAGCTGTGTTACTGCATCCCTTGTGAGAGAACACACAACAGAATGGCGATTGCATAGTTAAAATGGTGCATACATATTGGCTAAGTACATTTTATTGAACTATACTATGGCAACAAAGCCAGATGATGATCAAGGGGTAGGTTAGCCTATTGTATACATAGTGAAAATAAAGAAACATACAGAGCAGGATGTGGACACGAAGGATGGTCCAGAGGTCAGGGCCATAGCCTGGGAATTAGGACACTTGTGTGCAATTCCCCGCTCTGCCAAAGACTTCCTATGTGACCTTGGACAAGTTACTTAACCTCTCTGTAACCTATCTGTAAAATGGCCATAATAGTACTTCCCTACCACACAGTGTGGCTGTGAAAATAGATCCATTAAAGGTTGTGAGGCACTCAGATATTATAGTAATTGGGGCTGTATATGACCTAAAATAGATAGGATGTGGCTCAGAGGAAGGATAACTCAGAGCAAGGACCTCTCTACCTCCTGCACACACAATTTTCTATTCTGGGTTTGTCCATTTTTGATAGAAACCTCTAGGAGCTACTAAAACCCTTGGGCAAAAGTAACCCTACACACTTGCCCAGGGATGGGGAGGCAGTTTGTTCCTGGGTTCAGCAATGTTAAAAATACCAACCTTCGCATGTTAGGATTGTTACCCACGCACAGTCATTAAAGACACCATGGTAGCCAGACACTAATACACAATGAGGTGGGCTCTCGAAGAGCCAAGTGGACAAGCTGACAAGAAACCAGGGCTGGGTTCCAGCAGAACTTCAGTGAAATCAAACCAAGTGAGCAATTGCCAATGAAAGAGTATGTTGCAATTTTTCTGACAACCTCAGATTCAAAAAATTCACAAAGGAGCTCTGTCATAACCAGAAGTAGCCTAGAATTCCTCCTTCCCTGTAAAGGGTTAAGACTTACCTGTAAGGGGCTAAGAAGCTAAAAGAAGCCTGGCTGGCACCTGACCAAAAAAACCAATGGGGACCGAAGATACTTTCAAACCTGGGGGGAGGGAAAATGCTTTGTCTGTGTCTCTTGTTCACTCTGGGGCTTTCAGAGGAATCAGTCAACTTTTCTTTTCTTCACATAATTCTATATTCTGTAACCAGAAATCAGTGACAGGGGGCTAGGGAGGTCTTAGCCACTGTGATCAGGTCTAGGGAAGTTTAATAACAGCATCCCACATTCCAAGGGAGGATGTCAGGCAAGAAATCAGAGCCTGGAAGTATGTCCTATAGTCCCAGAGCTAGAAATGGTGACTATGTACCCAGACCCAGTTGGCTTAGAAGCACAGATGACCTAGTGATTGGGTCCACTTGCAACAGACTGATGCCGGTATGGAGGGGCACAGGGTCAGGTGGTAACAGTGAGATGTCAAGGAAGTTGACCTGGGTCAATATTGTTGGTGTTTTCTCCTCAACATCTTCTCATTGACTTAGTCAAATACCTAAATTGATAAATAAAGAGGAGTATCATGAATAGCCAGAAACTCATGAAGTCGTTGGCATCCAGCACTGTTTTTGGAGGCCGCTTGGTACATTGCGCATTTCTGAACCTTATTTTCTGTCTGAATTTGTCTAGCTTCACCTCCCAGCCATTTGGTCTTGTTATGCTTTTGTCTACACCCTTAAAGAGCCCTCTTATCAGATAATACTTATAGACCGCGATCAGGTCAGCTTTGATGGTGCAGTCTCTACAGGAGCATAGCCCAGGCGGGCTCATGGACCATTCACAGGTAAATAGCCACAGGTGTAACTTTGGGCTGGATATAGTCTATAGTTAGGATATTAACTCAAGCAGACTCAAAAATAATAATAACTCATAATAATAACTCGTAATAATAATAATAATAATAATAATAATAATAATAATAATAATAATAATAATAATAATAACTCATTTTCCTAAACTAGGTGTGTTTATTCCATTAGGTAATGATTTCCCTACACTGGACTTAACCACATTTGGTTATTAGAATACAATGATGATTCTTTCATTGGTGGTTATTAAAGAGTAGTATTAGCCATATGTGCTTACATTTTAAAATGTTATACTTCTATTGGCTTTGCATCCATTGCTAAGTGCATCATTAACATTCAGGAGAAATTATAACAAGATAATGACTGGAAAATAACCTTTCTAATGACTACAGTTAAATTTTTAAAAATAAGACATAAGCAATAAAGTCTTTAAAAACCTACTTGATCATATATCTTAGGGAATGCATACATAGAGATTGGCCACTTTCAGAAAAGGCGCTCGTTAGAAATGTAGGCTTTACCTGACAAGGAACAAAGCTCATTACCGCTACAGTAATCAATAAACTTAGCTAATGTGTTCAGCTGGCGACATAGACCAGATCAATAAAACCTGCCACATGCTTTTGTTTTAGGAAATGAAGCCTTTTAGTTCTTAATTAAGGGAGAGACCTCGCATCCTTAATGATGTTTGCAATGAATGTTGCCAGGGAGGAGAAGAGAAGCCAAATTTGAGGTTTGCTTTTAAAGACTGTCAAAGTAAAATCAGAGTTGAGCTGACAACCTTATGTTTGTTTATTTATTTATTTTTTTTAAAAAAACCTCAGTAAAAGAGAAAATACATTGCTCAGAAATATCCCGATGAATTACTGTGGTTGCTACAAGAAACATCACTTCGAGGAGGACGTGTATGTCAGCAGCCCAATGGCACAACTCTCTTGGAAACCAGAGGCTGTCTATTCTGGGTCTGCTTTGTATGCTACCATGGGGACAGGGCCGGCGACAGGAATTTTGGGGCCCCGTACGGCAGACCGTATGGGGCCCCCTCCGGTCTCCCGCCGCCCGCGCCCCCCCCCGCCACCGGTCTCCTGCCTCCCGAGCCCCCCCCCCCCGCTGATCTCCTGCCTCCCGCGGGCCCTCCCCGGCCGATCTCACGTGGCCCCCCCCGTCCGGTCTCCTGCCTCCCACGCCCCCCCATCTCCTGCCTCCTGCCCCCCCCGGCCGGTCTCCAGCCTCCCGCGCCCCCCCCCCGCCGATCTCCTGCCTCCCGCGGGCCCCCCTCCGCCCCGCTGATCTCCCGCGCCCCCCCCCAGCCGGTCTCCTACCTCCAGCGGGCCCCAACCCCGGCATGTGCTGCGACCGCGTGGCCGGCCGGGAGAAGCAAAGGGGGGCGGGGCTGGCTGCTGGGTGCCGGGGGAGGGGGCTGGTGAGCGCGCCTCGCTCACAGCCCCGGACAACGGTTACAGCTGTACTGGCCCCGGACTTCAGGGGGCCCCCCCTGAAGTCCGGGGCCCGGTACAGCTGTAACCGTTGTACCACCCTGTCGCCGGCCCTGCATGGGGATCCCCTTAGCATGCAGATTCCATAGAGGGTCACTTATGTTTTATAATCAAGCCCATTATTATTACTTCTGTGGAATCCTGTTGGCTAGTGCACATTATAAGTGGCAGCTCTGCCAGAGGAAAGCACATGCTACACAGGGAGCGGAAATGAGCTACAATTAACGAGCACAGTGGAAATGACTTGGCCACACATGGCTAACAGAAACATAAAAGTATGGGAGTGAATGAATGACTTTAAATGAGTAATAAAAGATCTAATTTGCATAATACATGAAAGCTCATGTGTAGACTTAGACAGGAGTGTTTATATTAATATTACTGCATATTGCAATGGTACTGTCAGAAAATACTGGTAACTACAATCTCAGGGCCAATCAAATGCCCTTTGTGCATGCTCATAACTCTAGACTGCTATGGACGAACAACATGGCGGTCAGTGTTACAGGGGATTTTGACAGCCCAGCTAAATGCCTAGGCCACTTTTGGTAGTGGAATACCAGTTATCATGCTTATTGCCAAAAGCAGCTATAAGGCCTTGCTAGCACCCTTAGCATAACCAGGCAAGCCGGAAGGAGGGGGTAATAGAGAGACCACAAGTGAATACGGCCCCCTGTCCTTCCTAATAAGCTCTCTTTTGAAATTGCTGGGGTGTGCATCTTTGGAAAACAGGAAGTCCGGCTATACCTTTAGGATAGTTACAGCTATAAGACTAACAGCTCAAAATTGCTTGCTTAACAGGTTTTGCAAAAATTATATTCATTATTTATTAATTATTATTTATTATTTATTATTATTTATTGACAGGTTCATGTAGTTGTAGAAGTTACTAATGTAAAAGGGGGAGACAGGTCAGAGGAATTTGGATTTTACATTCTGCACCTCTCTTGGAATCCCCAGTGACAGGCGGATAGCTGGCCACTTGAACCTTATCTGACCACTTGAGATCCCTCCAGATAGTGGGTGACTGTTGTTTGGGGGCACCTTAACCCCTTTGCATATGTCTGTGTTTGAGATCTAATAAAAAAGTGGATTTGGATAAAAGAATGCTGGGTCAGTGCAATCTTTAATCAGATAGACGTGCAGTGTCCTTCTTTGATTTGTTCCTGACACGGCCTTGCAAAGTACAGGAGCCTTGGATTGAGAGATCCCTGTGTAACAATCAGGACTGATTTGATGCAAACAAATATTGTGAGGATCATAAGATGCTGAGCCCCTCTGAGAAGTCAATTGGAATTCACAAAACTCAGCATCTTCAAGAGGGGGAATCTAAAGAGGATGCTAAGGAAACATGTCAGGGATGCTGGATTTTTTAGTATCAGTGAGTCTAGTCCTGATCCTACAAATGCTCATATACATGCATCATTTTACTCATCTGAGTAAAGTTATACACCTTCATAAGCATTTGTAGGATCAGACTCAATGTGGTCACACTGTAGATTGTGCAGTAAGAGTTTTAAAACCAATGCAAAGTACCAGTAACTCAATTTAAGTTAATAGAGTTATACCAGTGTAAAACTTGCATGAAATTAGATTCAGGTCCTCCTGCCCTGCTACAGAAAAACTCAGTGTACATGAGATCAGAATATGGTGTTAATTGAAGTAAGGTTTATTTTACATGCAAGTATAAAGGCCCCTGTAGTATCAGATATGCTATCTCTCTATCTGAAAAACAACAAGGAGTCTGGTGGCACTTTAAAGATGAAGAGATCTATTTGGGCATAAGCTTTTATGGATTAAAAAAAACACTTCTTCAGATACTATCTTCTTCTTCTCTATCTGTGTCTAAATCACACCAATTCTTTCTGCTTAGCAGCTCCAGGATATGGCTTTTCCTATTCATCCACATAGCTAAAACTCTTACCCAGTCTCTCACCTCATCTCATGTCTCAATTACTGCAACACCCTTCTGTCTGGTTTTGACAAATGCCATCTTGTCCCACCTCTCCTCCTCTCCCCCGCCCACTTATCCATTCAGAATGCTGCTGCTAAGATCATTTTCCCAGTCTGTTGCTCTGACCATGTCACCCCTCTCTTTGCATCCCTCTATTGGATCCACTGTCTCTATCACATCAAATATAAGCTACTTGTCTTCACTTTCAAGGACATTCAAGCTAGCTCCACTCTACCTATCTCCTCTCATTTACTACTGAGATATTGGCGTTGATTGGCTGGTGATGTCATTCTCAAATGCCTACCTATTAAATTTTCAAACACACAACTTTGGCTTTCTCCCATGCTGCCCCTTACACAAAGATCCCTGTAAATATCCTCAACACTAGCTAATTATACTCCTTCAAACCCCTCCTTAAAGTTCTCCTTTGCCATGATGTCTACAAAACATTTGACAATGGTTAGGCTGGTGTTGTGCTGAGATCATTGCCTATTATGCTGACCAATATTGTCTCATTTCCTGGTGCTCCTGTCTCTATATTATTTCTTGTCTTATACTTAGATTGTAAGGTCTTAGAGGAAGGCAATATTTTTTGTATGGCACAATGGGGTCTTGGTTCATGACGAGGGTTCATAAGTACTAATAATACAAATGATAATTAATAATTAATTGTATTCTAGATACATTCTAGTAGATTGAATACAAGACTGTGAGCCAGAAGATACTGAATTCTATTTCCCGTTGTGCCCTTTCCTGTCCTATATATGAAGTTACCAATAAAAATACCAAGCAGTAGACTGGATGATTTCATAGTGCTATGAAAATATTTTAATGTCCAGTGAGACTGATCTGTCTCCATTTGAAGCCAATGAGAGTCTTGCCATTGGCTTCAATGGGAACAGAACTGGGGTTCTTATTGGTATGTATATACATGCAACAATAAAATATCCATCTCTTTATTTTCTATTTTTAAGAAAGATCACTTTGAAACCCAGTTCAGAACACTACACTTTCAGGTATCTTCAGTTGCTCATACAGGCCATTAATAATAAACATAAAATAGTTCATCTTAAAGACCGATAATGCATCATATAAACTAATTTTCCTAGTTCTAGCTTTCCAGTACAAAAAGTAAATATGGAAAATAGTCCTAAGAAGCTGTTTTTCAGCCACATCAGCAAGCTAAATAAAGAAACAGAATCAAAGCAGTATACCAGAATTAATATCTACCTATTCAATTGCCACCTCTAACTCGGGGTGGTGTTGTTTGAATCTTACATATATGCATGCCTCTTGAACATATTTTCTTCTGCAGACTTGATTAAGTGACTTGTAATTCAATGGGATCTGAAAAGAGAAAGAAAAACAAATGCCATGGAGACTTCACAGCGTTAACATTTCTGTGCTGAATATTTAATTAGCTAGGGATAACAACAGATAATTATGAAATCAGGCCTAGTTTTAATGTACATTATTTTATAATTCATGCTGGGGTGTTGTAAAATTACAAGCATTTGTACTTTTAAAAACTAACTGCTTGTTTAATGCAAATTTGCAATCACACTAATATTATTCCTGTTCCTTAAAATGCACATAAGAGGAGGATAGGTGGTGGGAATAATAGGAACTGTTTTGTAAATAAAAGAGCAAAGAGACACTAGATGTATCATTGTCAAAACACCATTTTTTTCCATTGCAAAATTTGAAAAAAACAAAAACTAAAATATCAGTAGGCAGCATCTCATTCTCTTTCTTTTAATTCCTTTTTATTTTATTTATTTTGGATTGCATGGTTTTAATTGTTCCATTATTTGTTGGTTCTTCTGCAATCAATACCATCAGCTAATGTGCTGAGCTGGTGACACAGACCAAAATCAATAAATCTGCTACATGCTTTTGTTTTAGGAAATGCACCCTTCTTCTCCCCTCCCCTCCCTATTATTATTTACCATAGCTGTACTAAAAACCTAAAGACAAATTTGCAGGTCAGCGGGAAGATGAGCAGAGTGGCATAAGAATTCCCAAAGTTTTCTGCCATGTAGCTGCATAGCAGTTTTTTGATGGGAGTTAGATGGAACTCAGAAACTTCACCTAACCCTAAGCTGACCATACATCCCGTTTTGAACGGGACAGTCCCGTTTTTTTCATGTTTTTGAACCGTCCCGTCTTTTTGTCAAAAATATCAATTTTGTCCCGTTTTTGGGGAAGGTCCCAAGCTGCTTTCTAGGGGGAGGTTCTTTCTTTGCAGGACTCGCAAGAGGTCAGGTGAAGAATCTTGCTACCTAAGGACAAGTATCAAATGTCAAAATCTCCGATGAGCAAACTGCGCTCATCGGAGACTTTGACATCTGATACTAGTCCTTAGGTAGCGATAGGAGGCAGCGGACGGAGGGAGAGAGCAGGGACGAAGGGAGGGATGGAGAAGGGGGATGGAGAGAAGGGAGGGATGGAGAGAAGGAGGGAAGGAGGAATAGAGAGGAGGAGGCGGCAGCGGGCGGCGGGCTGAAGCCGACCGCGGATCGGAGCTGTCCGGAGCCAGGTGGGGCCATGGCACTGGTCACCTCGCCCACCAAGCTGGAGGGCCTGGCCAAGCCGCTGTTCTGCCGCAAGGTGGCGCTGCGCCAGAAGGTGATCCACGTGGTCAAGAGCCACAAAGTCACCGCACGCTTGTGCAAGCAGCCCATGTTCTGCAGCCACTGCACCGACCTCATCCGGTGAGACCCCCCTAGAGCCCCCCCAGCGCCCCTCAGCCCACATTCTGCAGCCACTGCACAAACTTCATCTGGTGAGACCCCCCTGAGACCTAGAGCCCCCCCAGACTGCCCAGAGCCCCCCAGAGTCCCCCCAGAACCCACAACCACCCCCCCAGCGCCCCTCAGCCCAGATTCTGCAGCCACTGCACCGATTTCATCTGGTGAGACCCCCCCCCAACCCCGTCCCGTTTTTGCCATCCCAATGTCCCGTTTTTGTCTCAAGGCAATATGGTCAGCCTACCTAATCCCCAAAATCCACATTGAGATTCACCACCTTTCAGCACAATGTATTCTTAGCTACAATGCAACTCTTATTTTTTTCCCTTCACCAAATTATTACTTGCATTTCAGTAGCACCTATTTTCCAGATTTTTAAAGGTATGGAGGCACCTGAAGTTGCAAGTTTAGGTGTGTATGTACCTTAAAAAAAATTTCCCTAGTAATTCCAGTCAAGATCAGCGCTATGCTTAGTGCTGTACAAACCAACACAGCAATTAAGATGTGAATGTAACACAGGTAGACGTGACCACACTAGCTTTAACATAGCTAGTATAAGTAACAATAGTAGCTCAGATGTGGCGGCATGAATGGGTCACTTGATCCATGCTTGTGTACACCCAGTGACTAAGAACCCCTGCATAAAATACGAGTCCAGATAAAACCTCAGAAGGGTGGTGTGCTGCATCCCCACAGGGAGTCCCTGGGTAATCTACCACATATGTAGATTACATGCAAGACGT
Source organism: Sternotherus odoratus (assembly GCA_032164245.1). Classification (NCBI taxonomy): domain Eukaryota; kingdom Metazoa; phylum Chordata; order Testudines; family Kinosternidae; genus Sternotherus; species Sternotherus odoratus. The sequence goes on along the minus strand of JAVMKO010000001.1, from coordinate 277,268,706 downwards.
CTAATTCTGGGGCTTCAAACAAATTCCCAGACTTTCACCCTGTGAGCAGGAAGAGCATCATTGTACTGGAATTGCAACTGAGACGTTGCTTTGCTCTAGGACAGTCGGGCAAAGGGGTCCCATTCTGCATTCCTGGTGCAGTTGTAAATCTGCTCAAGGGATGCAGGAGGAGGCCCTAAAAAGGTTGTGTGAATCATTATTGCATAGATCTTTGCAGTACTGTTACTACAGACTGTTCAATTTTCCAAAGCTTGAGTCTAAATGAAACATGACAAGAAAATATCCAGACCTTATGGAGTTAATCCTACTCTGTGGCTATGGAGGAAAAGGAACCAATGTAGTTCAGCTGCACAAAGGGCTGCACAGTGATCCAGAGTCTTGACTGTGTTATTCCAGTTTGGCACTGATGTAACTCCACTGAAATGAGTAAGGAGTGACATTGCCACAGAACGGGAGTCATACAGCAATGACTCAACCACATACCCCTCCCCCTCCCCCCCCCCTCCCCCCGCCATGTGGCAGGAGCTTAGTTCCACAGTGGCTCCCCAAACAGCATTATCTAAGGCATGTGAGGGGCAGGCCAGGCAGCATTAGGGATGGATTTAGGGGCTCCCTAAACTTCTGTGCACACCTACTAGGAGTCCTATTTCATGGGAACCCCCAGATCTGAATTCAAATGCCATTAACTTAAAGCACAATTGTATCAAGTGAAGGAAGAGATCAGAGATATGGCTGCGTCATCATCTTTAACTCAAGTACAAAAGCTGCATCTGAAACTAGAGAACTTATATCTTGCTTTCATCTCAACACAGACTGAATAGTTTTGTGGAAGTAAGGTGGGTTTCTTTTACGAAGTCAAAATCAAAAGCTCTCCCAGGGTGAGGCCTTTCATGCCAGATTGCAACTTGGAAGATTTTTTAAATTTTTATAGCCAAGTTATAAACCCCTGAAAAATGGGTCTTCTAATGGAAGTGCTGACACAACATTAACTAGAGCAGCATGAACTGCATCACAGTAATTTACTTACATGTTGCTTTTCAATTATTTTTGTTGCTATTGTTATCATTTTTATAGCAAGTATTATTTTCCAACAAGTTTCTGATTTGCGGTTTTATACTGCAATCTTTACAGTTGACTGGGGTCTCCTTACAAATTAATTACACTGTTCATAGAAATTGCTTAGGACTAGAAAACTGACAGTGTTTTATTGTTACAAGAGGGAAAACTTAATGTTTTCACTACAGTGTGGGACAAGTCCTGTAGTTATTGGCTAGATCAGAGATAAGTGATAATGTGATATTGGTTCTTCTAAATCAATAGCAGACACTTGTTTACAAATCAAAAACAGATTGTAGGCCTGATTCTCTTCTCACATCTAACAGGATTACATTGATTTCAGTGAATTTACTGATTTCTCCTGGCACGAGAGAAGAATCAGTCTTTGCATCTTTGCAAATGGAGGAAATTAATATTTTAAACTGAAAACGGGTGTGAATCCAAGCCTCAGTCCCAAATCCAACCACATTTAAAAGCGTGAGATGCTGGGATCCAGCTTTATTTAGTTTTGTTTGAATCACAAGTTAAAAAAGCAAAGAATGTTTTTAAAGTAAGCAATGCAGCTATTCACAGCCAAACGCTCAAATGGAGCAGAAGAAACAGAGCTCAGCATACTTAGTCCTGCCATGAGACTGCATTTAGATGACCTCTCGAAGTCACTTCCACTGTTCCGTCTAAGCTGTGTGTGTGTGCGTGCGCACACAGATCCTAAACCCTGTGCACATGGCAAAACACTGAGCGCACAAAAATGTGCACAGAATAATTTTTTTGCACACACAGCCTCTCAAAAATTAGAGGGAACATTGGTCACTTCCAGTCCTATTATTCTATGACCCAGTCCTCCGATTCTATAGTGATTGATACATGTAGAAGTTACCAGTACAGAAATAATTTACCTTGCTACAAGGGAGTGTGGCCTAGTAGATAAAGGCATACCCTAATCTACAACAAACCTGAGTTTTATTCCTGGCTCTGCCACTTACTGGGTATATGATCTTGGTTAAGTCACTTAACCTTGACATGTGTAAATATGGGAATAACAATAATAACCTCTTTGGTAAAGTGCTTTGAGATCTACTGAGGAAAATCACTATCTAAGAGCTGGCATTATTAATTATTTCAGATTTTATCCATAAAAAAATTGAAAGCTGAAAAGGATATAGGTCTGTTCCAGGTGGTGTATCTTTCCCTTTTCCCACATTGGTTATGCAAAGGTTAAAACATCCCAGTCTGTCAGTCAGGATACTGAAGATAAATGGACTTTTCCTTTCCCCTCCCCCCAAACACAGCTTGGCTGAGTTTTAAGTTTGCTATGGAAGATGACACATGCTCTCAGTTCAATTTTGAGATCTTCTGTTTCTTACCTGTGTCATATTCTTATTATTTGCATTGTGATAGTGCTCAGAAGCCCCATTTTGAGAGTAGGATCCCACTGTGCTACGTGATGTTTAAACACATAGGCCACGTCTACACTTATAAGATAGATTGACATAGCTACAGTGCTCAGGGGTTTGAAAACTCCATCCCTGCAAGTGCCACAACTATGCCAACGTAACCTCCAGCAGAGATATAGATGGGTGGACGGAAAAATGATTCTCTCTCAGGCAGATGGAGTTCCTTCAGCACAGAAATCCCCCTTCCATCACTATATAGTTTGCATCTACAGTACAGATTCACAGCAGTATAGCTAGGGTGTCGAAGCTATGCCAGTGTAGCACCCATAACATAGGAATGTCAAAGCAAGACATCTCCTGCCTGAAAGAGTTTGCAGTCTAAATAGCCAAACAAAGGCTGCAAGACAGGAAGTCAAAAATCCTTTGAAGCACAAATCTTTATACACAACTCAACTACTGCAAATGTGCTACTAGATGAAGAGAACAAGCACCGGAAAAGTCATGCTGGCACATAAAAGAGGGATGTCAGAGTAAAGTGATGACAATCCACAGTTTATCCATATAAAGGGGACGCATACGTGTTACATGTGTAAATGGCTCTGCTATCAGGCAGAGCCTGGGAATGGGTGTTAACAGTTGCATGTGGTTATATCACTCTAGTGAGGGTAGAACATAAGCATTCTCCCTTCTATGATCTCACTTTCATTTCTCTTTAAAACAGAAATGGACATTTCTAATCCTTGCTCAAGAGGAAAGAGCATCAAACACAACTTTAATAGTAAGCTTTCTGTACCTTTGGCTGCTTCTGGACCCCCATAATAGGGTGTGCTTTGTCCCCATATTCTGATGCCCCAGAAACTTCTCACACTTTGTGTGAATATATGTACATCCCCATCCCCAATACCAATACAATCTCATGCAGAAAATATTTAGTTTTTCTGTCGCTTCAGTCCTTCCCTTTAGGGACAGGGAAAATTCTAGCTAGCTCAGGTCCTGCCTCCTCATTTCGTTCCTGTCTCTTTTCTTATACCTCTCAGCTGATGGCTAATGTGTTCATCAGCCCTCCCAGCCTGATCAGCTAATTAGATTCCTAGCCCCAATCAGCCTTCTCCAGGTGAACTAACTGATGCCTAAGCAATCAGAGGAGATCATCTGCTAGCTTCCAGCTTTCTGTCACACACCTCCCCCCACCCCATGATGAATGCTGAGATTCCTTTTTTTCTCCCATCCTCCTGTGACACTGCATCCCATATTCTTTATAGAGATATTATTATGATATGATCATGGCAAACTATTCTGTATTTTATACAAGATAAGTCATGAGATATCATTGGAAAGGTTATGATTTATTGAATATGATTATCCTGCTTGTATGTATGTATCATTTTTGTATTCTGAAGTTAGGAATATTGACTATATATCTATAGTACAAATGTGTATACACCTGGGGAATGCCTGCTAGGCAGAATGCAATCAGTCTAGATGGCTGGCTGGGAAGGGCCATTAGAGAAAGCAATAGGTCTTAGAGAAAGGTTATCTTCCATTGGGGAATCTTCTTGAGGATGTTACAAACAGCCTTTGAGTCATGGCTGTTATAACAGTACAGGGGCATGTGACCAGATCACCTGATACTGGATTCCATCTTGGAAAACCAAGTGTTTTTCCACTGAAAGGCAGGGAAAGCAAGCTTGGAAACAAAGGGTTCCTGCCATATGCAAAAGCTATTTAAGGTGGGGAATGACAGCATTATGGTTCTTTACTGAGGCCCTACCCAAAGGAGACTCTTGGAAACACCTGAGGAATAAGGACTGAACTGGTGACAAGTGCTAGACCCAGGCTAACGGGATATCTAGCCGCTGAAAGGAACACCTGGGGTTTTTAAGCTGCAAGCAAGTGCAGCTTGCTTCTTAAGCACCTGCAGCCGGCTTCAATCATCATTTAGGGTGATAATTTGCTACTCATATCCCATCTCTTTAGTATATTAAGCTTAATTTGCCTGTTTTGTTTATTTGCTAGGAAATCTGCTTTGATCTGTTTGCTATCTCTTATAATCACTTAAAATCTATTTTTTGTAGTTAATACATTTATTTTTGCTTTGTCTAAAACCAGTGTGTGTGTCATAACTTGGGGAGAAAGCTGTGTATATTCCTCTCTACATTGAGGGAGGGGGTAAATTTCAATAGGTTACGCTGTACAGTTCCCTGTGCAGCGCAAGACAGTATAATTTTGCGTTTACGCTCCAGAGCGGAGTGTGCACTTAAGTAGCTAGACAGTTCCTTAGCTGAAGCCTTCCCATGCAGAGCTGATCTCAGTGTCTGTATGTTCTGCATCTGGGAGTGTCCCTACCTGTATGTGTGCTGGAGTGGGTTTAAGGGCCTGTCACAGCAGTACAGTGAAAAGGAAGCCAGGCTGGTGGATCAGACAGGCTCAGTGGTATCCCAGGGGGAACCCGTCACACCTCCCTTGTTTAAAGGATGCACCACACACCTTTTCTCCATACTTGCCCCCAGGATCATTATCCAGCCTCCATTCACAAAAGTCAGATTTTGTGCGTGGGGATATCACCATAATCTTCATCGCACCATGGGCAATTTGAGAATCTGTCATAAGTATAAAGTAGCTTAGAATTACTGTTTTACCTGTGATGGGTTAACCTGAAGTAACCCGAGAGAGGGAGATGACATAATCAACCTTAGGAACAAAGGGAGTGTTTAGTTTCAGTTTCCGTCCTCTTCTCGCTCTGGCTCTGGTGCTGTTCGCCAGTTGTGAGCGAACCAACCTTCTGTCTCTATTCTACATTTCTATAAGCTTCTAAGAAGTCTATTCTACATTTCTATAAGCTTCTAAGAAGTAAGTCCAGTAGTAAGTGATTTGTAAGCTTGAACTGTATCACTTGATAATTGATCCATGGTGTTCTTTTACTGTTAAACTTTAGCAGAGGAAGAATTCCCAGGGGAGGGGTCAGTTATGCTATGTGATGTAAGTGAGGTGTTTTTCTATTGATTTCTGTACAAGGGGTTTATGCTCCTTCTTTTCCTTTTATTAAAATCTTCCTTTTAAGATTCTGTCTGCTTGTTTCTATTGGATAGATCCTGGTTTGGATCGGGCACGTCTCACAGCAAGTGAGGGATTTCTTGTTTCTCAAACCTTTCCCAGGTGAAGGGAAGAGATTTGAGGGGTGCTACAAGGGGGTTCCAATTTACCCTAACCCATGGTTTTGGGGGCTTATATTGGTGGTGGCAGCGTTTTCCAAGCCCAGACATAGGGGAAGCTTATATTCTGGGGAAAAGTTTTAACCTAAGCTGGTAAAATAAGCTTGGGGGGTTATTTCTTCTTTCATGTGGGGTCCCCACATCTTTACCCTAGAGTTCAGACTGGGGAGGCACACCTTGACAGGATCTAATCTTCTTCTCATCCTCCTCTTTATTTTGGGGCAGGGCATGTCTTATCCATTCATCATCTTTTTTCTCTATCGCTTCTCATTATCCTAGTCCTACAAATGTATCTTGGGTTTCCTCCTCCTGGTAGTGGACATTCTGTGGATAACCCATCCCCCTGTAAAACTTTTGGGCTTTCTTTTCCCCCTAATGCCCTCTTGGCCAGTTTGGCCTTTCCTCCATTTTCTCCTAGGGAATGTTCATTTCACTGTTTCACTCCTGCCTTGTATCCTGCTGGCTACGGTCTTGCTTACTTCAAACCCAGTCTTCCTTGGCAGCTTAGTTGCCTTCTGCAATAGATCCTTATTGCCCACTTTTATTCTGATTGTCTACTTTATTCCTAAAAGGGAAGTGGCTCCAATCTGGTCAAAACACCACTGGATGGGGCAATCCATCCACAACCTGATTCCATCTGAACGTTCTATGGACCTCCAGAGGTATTTTGGCCATTAGGCAGAGCCTTATTTCCTCATGAATGCACGCCAGATTCATCCTTTTCTCTGGCAGTATCCAGTGTGGATTTACCACATCTTTCCTAACCAGAAAATACCCTGATGAAATGTCCATTAGGCTGCTCTCCCGTCTCCTCCCCACTTTCACTGAGATTGTGGGAATTTTCCTCTGCCAATCCCTAAGGTTCCAGTCCAACCTCAAAATCCAACCAGCCCACAGTCCATATAATGGCAATCTCTTCTCGTATGTCCCTTTCTTCCACACTGGTAAAAGGTAATTTCCCACCTCTCTGTGATGGTGCTGTTCCTGGTGGGACCAACCGAGAGTGCCAAATCAGGACAAATTGCTTCCAAAAGGGCAACTAGAGCCCAAATCTGGGGTTTCTCTGCTTCTCAGGCAAACCAAACCAGACAAACAGAAAAGACTTTGGTTTTGCCCCACTGGCTAGCCACAAATCACACAAGCAATTCCCTTAGACACTCCAGCTTCCCAGTATCACCACCAGCAGCCACCTGTCCTGGGGACCAATGGTTATGAAAACCAATACCCGAAATAAAAAAAAAACGGTTCTCTCCAATTCCAAAGAATCAGGCCCCAGACCCAGGTCAATATACAAATCAGATCTTACCCACAAATCACACTGTTGCCAATCCTTTAGAATCTAAAATCTAAAGGTTTATTATACAAGGAAAAAGATATAGGTGAGGTTTAGGAATGGTTAAAAGAAATCAATTACTTGCAGTAATGGCAAATCTCAGGCTTGCAGCAGTGGTAAAATAAACTGCAGTTTCAAATCAAAGTCTCTGGAATGCATCCCCTCCAGGGATGGGTCATTCAATCCTTTGGCCAGAGCTCGCATGTGTAGCAAAGTCCCATCCAGAGGTAGGTGCCAGGCTGAAGACTGGAGACTGAAGACGACAATAGAGGTGGGATACCACCCTTATATCCTTTCCAGGTGCAGGAATTTTCTTTGTCTCTTGCTGTGGAAACTTACAGCAAAATGGAGCTTGAGTCATTTGGGCATATCACATGACCATGCATTATGACTCAGAATTCACAGGTGGTGCCCTTTATCCACCATCTATTTTACATGTTCTCTGCTAGACTTCTCATGTGGATTGGAGCATTTCAAGCTCCCAGAGTCCATTGTATATAGCTGATAGTCCTTAATGGGCCATCAAGTAGCTCAAGCAAAGCTGACATCCAGTGTTTTGGAATGTCCTCACCAGCATAGCACAATATTTGGAAAGACAGACATTACAGAGTCAATATTCATAACTTCAACTACAAAATTGATACACACATACCAATGGCATATTCATAATCAACAATCCATAATTTGGTCGTAGACACCTTATGTGACCCCCTTTACACAAGATTTGGTGCCCTTGCAGGACCTTGGATGCACCAATGATCTATATGACCCCAGATAATTTCAGTAACTGACACTCTCCAAAGAAGTTCCTCTGCTCTCCTCTATTTTTATCTCTGTAGGCTTTACCCTTGCCAATTCTCCAATCTTCTTTCCCAGCTCGGGTCTGTTTAATGGAAGCACTCACTTCTGGAGAAAATCTGCTTCCTCACATTCTTCTGTGAGTTTGATTACCAACTCTAGAGTTGTGGGTTGTTGCCACCTAGCCCAATCATGGGTGTCATTGAGGCCTTGTAGAAACTGCTCCAGAATTCTAGGATCCATACTTTCATCCACATTTTGTGTATCTGTCTTTGACCTACGGGTACTCAATCTGTTATAATGCCCTGGGCCATACACCTCCAGCCCATCTAGCGTCCTGAAATTTCTCCATAGACAGGCCTTTTCAGTCTAATGTGACAATTTTAACAACCCTGTAGTCTCTGGGCTGCTCTTCACTCAAGGCCATGTAAGCCACTGGAGCCAAAAAGATGCTAATTGGAGAGCCAACATTCCTCTGTCCCAGCAGGCTCCCACTGCTAATCTTTCAAATGTCATTGGAAATGAATCTTGGTTATTCACTGGCTCCATTTTACACTCCAATTGCTGTTCTCCGTACCAGGACTCACAAGTTTCTGAAACAACTGCTGCTGCACTTGCACTTGTCCCCTGTCAGATTCCCACAGGCTCTTCTGTTGCTCTACCTGCCTTGCCAGCAGAAATTGCTGGAAGGACTGCGTAGTCTGTTGCAGCTCTTTCTGTTCATAGACTCAGAGACTTTAAGATCAGAAGAGGAAAATGACAAATATAGGGCCAATATATAAAAAAGAATAAGATCAACCTGGGGAATTACAGGCCAATCATCTTATTATCTTTCTGGGTATAGAAATTGTGATAGGAACAGTCAGCATGGATTTGTCAAGAACAAATCGAATCAAACAACTTAATAGCTTTCTTTGACAGGGTAACAAGCCTCGTGCATAGCCGGGAAGCAGTAGATGGGGTACATCTTGACTTTAGTAAGGCTTTTGATACTGTCTCACACGACTGTCAATATAGGGCCTTTTCCTGTCCATCTTCTAAGATAATTACTAATGGCTCAGATATCTCCTCAGTCAGCTCCTTAAGTATTCTAGGATGTATTTCATCAGGTTCTGGTGACTTGAAGACATCTAAATTGTCTAAATAATTTTTAACGTGTTCTTTCCCTATTTTAGTCTCTGATCCCACCTCATTTTCTTTGGCATTCACTATGTTAGATGTCCAACCTTTTTGGTAAAACAAACAAAAAAACCATTTAGCACTTCGGCCTTGTTCACATTTTCTGTTATTGTTCCTCCCTCACTCATTGAGCGAGTGATGGACCTACCCTGTCCCTGGTCTTCCTCTAGCTTGTAATGTATTTGTAGAATGTTTTATTTGTGAGTTAGGCTCTGAGGATCTGAGCATTAACTTCATGATTTGTCCCAAGGAAATAAAGAGGTATTTGATGTGCATAAGGGTATCAGAAGCCAGCCCTGTTTGATAAAGCCTTAGGCAAAAAAATGTTCACAAAAACCATTCATTAAACAATTGAAAATATATATACAATTAATAGAAATGGCTCTCCCTTCCTGGACAGTTCACTACAGGTTGAATTTGACATACTGTATTATTTGTTACAAATAGTTCACACCATTCTACATATAATGTCTCCAGCGGTATGCCCATTTTGGATTAGTGCACAGATTTCCAGTCCCATTTTTCCCCTCCACCATCCAGTTTGTTTCATTCTGTTTGTACAGTAAGCACAAAATTGCTCAGCTTGTGGTCTATAGACAGCAATTAACACCACTTAACAGCTGTTAAATAGGGTAATCGCCTGTTGTTATCCTCATGTAGCTTAATTCAAATGCTAATTGCTCTCAATGCACTGCTCATAAACCCACCAAAAAGCCAGGTATGATCTGCTGGAGATGGTCTGTTGTAAAAAAAAAAAAAGCCACAATTGCCTCTTGGTATGACAGTTCGACTGAATACCAAAATACTTCCACAGTAGAGAGGCATGGAGGATTGGAGGCAGGTTGGATAGGAATTCAGTATTATTGTTCCCTCATAGTTCATCAACTATGGGGTGGATTGGAAGGAAGCTGTGAGCACAAGTGAAAAAAATGGACTGACATTGAAGACAGAATGCAAGATGCCTGCTCCATCACAATCCAGGGTAGAGATGGGAGAAGACAACAAATTATGCTTCATTTAAATGCAGCACCTTGCACGATTTGTATGCAGTTCCTGGGAAGATAGCAAATGTTTGTACATTACTTTTTTCAGACTGCTATTCTGAATCCATTTTTAATGCTGATGAAACAGCAATCATTTTCTGAATCAAACCAACTTTTAAAAACAGAAGACTCTAGCATGGGAGCAATCAAGTAGAATTAATGTAATTAATTATTGAATTAACAGAATGAAGCTATATGAGTTTTTCAGGTTATTTTAAATACAATGTATTTAAGTGCTCTTTTGGAGTGTTCTTGAGGCAGCAGTATGAGAAATGTCATTGGAGTACATTTCAGATGCAGGCAGATCATTTCCTTGGCCTATGGTTCGGCATACAAATGGAATATTTTATTCCCTTAAGTAATTAGGGATGAATTTATTAAAGGGAGAAATGTGCATCCTAATAAAGAGGATAACAAAAAGTTATCCTGGTAAAGTACAGGTAGGAGCTAGTGAGGAACAGTCAAAAGATAAAATAGTCTAATTTAAATATAACAGATGTGGGCAAACAGCTGCTAAATATACAAGTGCTTATATACAAATGCTAGATGGGTGAACCTGAATGCCTGGCATTAAATGAGAATATTGATAGAATAGGCATTGTGGAAACTTGGTAGAATAAGGATAATGAATGGGACATGATTATACCAGAGTACAAATTATATAGGAATGACAGACTAGGTTGAGCTGGTTGGAGAGTGGCACTATATGTGAAGGAAAGCATAGTCAAATAAAGTAATAAACTCTTAAATTAACCAAACTATACCACAGAATCTCTATGGACATGAATTCCATGCTTGAACAATAAGACTATGTCAGTAGAAATATACTACACATTACCTGACCAGGATGGCGACAGTGGTTGAGAAATATCTAGGTTGACTAGAGAGGCTATGAAGGAAAAAAAATACAATAATAAAGGGAGATATCAGCTATCCTCATAGTGACTGAGAATATGCCACCTCAAGAAGCAAAAGGGAGTTAAAATTTCTAGACGCCACAGATGACTGTTTCTTGGAGAAGCTAGTCCTGGATCCCACACAGGAAGAGGCAATTCGTGATTTAGTTCTAAGTGGAGCATGGGATCTGGTCCAAGAGGTGAATAGAACTGAGCTGCTTGGTAATAGCAACTGTGATGTTATTAAATTTAACATCCTTGGGAGGCGGGAGGGTAAATACCAAAGAAGCCCAGCACAATAGCATTTAAATTTAAAAATAGAAACTACCCAAAATAAGGACTGAATGGTATTCACCCAAGAGTTCTGAAGGACCTCAAAGATGAAAGTGCAAAACTATTAACAGTGGTAAATTAGCTGTTACATCTCAAGAAAGGGATCGTGGAGTCATAATAGCCAGTTTTCTGAAAATATCTGCTCAATGTGCAGCAGCAGTCAAAAGCTAACAGAATGTTTGAAAACATTGGGAAAGGGATAGATCATAAAACAGAAAAGATGATAATACCACCATTTAATCCCTAATTCATCCATACCTTTTATACTGTGTGCAGTTCTGGTTGCATCATCTCAAAAACATATATTAGAATTTGAATAGGTAAAAAAAGGACAGCAAAAATGAGTAGGGATATAGAGCAGCTTCCATATGAGGAAATATTCAAATGACTGGGACTGTTCAGCTGAGAAAAGAGGTGACTAAGGGGGTGGATATGATAGAGGTCTATAAAATCTTCATTGGTGGAGAACGTAAATAAGGAAATGTCATTCACTCCTTCACATAACATAAGAACTAGGGGTCACTGAATGAGATTAATAGGTGGCAGGCGTAAAACAAACAAAAGGAAGTACTGCTTCACACAATGGACAGTTAACCAGTGGAACTCCTTGTGAGGCGTGTTGTGAAGGCCAAAAGTATAACAGCATTCAATAAAGAATGGATAAGTTCCTGGAGGATAGGTCCATCAATGGATTTTAGCCAGGATGGACAGTGATGCAACACCATTCTCTGAGTGTCCCTAGAACTCTGTTTGCCAGAAGCTGGAAGTGGACAAGAGGGTATGATTGCCTGTTCTGTTTATTCTCTCTGATGAACGTGGCAGTGGCCACTGTGGAAAAACAGGATGTAGGGCTAGATGAACCATTGGTCTGACCCATTATGGCCATTCTTATGTTCTTAGCGTGAAACTTACAACGAAGGCTAAGATGAGTGGCAGTGGAACACAGTAGGTATTGTTATTCACTACACATTTTTAATATATGGATAAAACACTTAAATTAGGAATCTGGCTATGTGCGCTCAGTTCCTGGTTGTGCCTCAGCTATCTTGTGTGTGGCCCTTGAGCAGCTCTCTTATGCCAACATTTGCAGAAGTGCCCAATAATTTTGTGTTTCTCCATCTTAAGATATGTACTTGTATTAAACATCTAAATGATCAAAGTGCTGATGATGAGCAGCTCCCACTGAAGTCAATAGGAACATCATTAAGTTCTTTAGCAGCTCTGGATGTTAAACCTTTCCATGTGTCTCAAGATGGGCATTCACAAATAGAAGTACACAAAAACAGTGACCACTTCTGAGAATTTGGCTGGAAATCTCTCTCTGCTGTTCATTTGTATGGTGATACTTCCAACATCACATTGAGTGCTGCAAGAGTACATTTGTTAGGTGTTTGTTAGATGCTCAGATAGGATTTGATTGAAAACCTTTGCAGTCAACTGAAAGGCTTTGGATCAGCCCTGAAGTGTAGTGATTAGGGTCTTTGGAATTGATATCTGCTTAGTCGACAAACAAAATAGGACTTTTATTTAAGAGGATTTGCTTTATTAAACTTCTTCATGATTTATGAAGAGTACCTGAACTGACTATTCAGACAAGAAGCAGGAAACCAGGAAGCACTTTGGCTTCAAAGGAAAAACATAATTACTTATACCATGTAATATTGGGTGAATGTATGTCTGCGTAATGATATTTGAATTATGGCATAGGCTTGTTGTCTATTTTATTGTGCTTCCAAGATCCTTGATATAATTTTAGACTACTTAATTCTGTCATTATGCAATGCTATTAATCTGATATGCAAGTACATGAATGGTGTGAGTGTGTGTGTAAGATTCCTTGGTGGTAATGGTATGTGAGGAGCAATCCCTTCACCTGTATTGTATATTATAATGTATCTGAAATAGAACACACCTCTTATTGGTTCAAACTGAATGCAGATGAAATGTCTGTTTCATGTCAAATCAATTTAAATCTATTAAAATTTGCTTTGCATTATTACAATATTAGTTATTTTCTGTTAAAATTTTCTATAACAGTTCAGGGGGAAATGTATGTATTCCAATACAAATATAGAAGTTCAGCTTAGACAGATACATTTGTACTGAAGTTATTTGTCTAACCACAGTACTTCTGTCTACAATATTGAATTGCATTAGGCACAGAGGAGGTATTTCAGCATTTCAATCTCTTCAACCAGTGCAAAGTTGATAATGAAACCTGGTAGTATCGAACTTGTGATAATTGATTTTGTTTCTTGAGTATATTTCTGAACAACGGCATCTCACATAGGTTCATGCTTGTAACAGGCTGCCTACAAGTTACAAAACTAAATGTAAAACTCAGCTATACTCCAGAATTTCTTGTCTCTACCTCCCACCCCAGCTCTCCATCTAATCTACCTCTCAGAGTTCTAAAGAAAAATTCAACAATGGCTGTAAAGTGCTCAAAGACCATGGAAATGGGGCCCAAACAAATACTTAGATTTGAATGAAATATAACATGGGGGTCCTAAGTACTCACAGACATTAATTCCATATGGTAGCTTTTACTCAAGTGGTGATGTTGTCTGTAGCGCATTGGCTAAATTCCTGTGCAAGTAATTACATTTTGCCTACTTAACTGGTTACCCTACCTTTCATTTAGGATTCTTTTTCATTTCCCATTCTAGGGCACTATTTAACATACCTTGGGGTCACCTGAGACCTTCTACGACTTCAAAAGGAGTTTGAAATGACCTTTAGTCTGTTTTGCATAGTGTGAGGAGTAAACAATTACTCGTCTTAAGAAGAAAATCAAATTTCAACAGCAGCAACCTGAAAGTTTCAACCTAAAACTGGATTTAACTTTTTCCCCCAAAGGACATTTAATATTATCTGACAGTCAAGCAATGGATTTTCCATTACATGAACCTAATACAAAGCCCACTGAAGCCTATGGAAAAATTCCTGTCAAGTTCAACATGATTTGGAGCAGGCACTAAAAGAGTCCCTAAAACAAAAGGGAAAGGGAATCAATGAAATTGTTTAAATAAAATTTCCCATAACTTTTTAAGTTTGAAATTGTTCCTGTTTTCCTTTCCTTCATTTTATTTGTGCATAATAAATGGCTAAAACGTTTCACTGTGATTGTTTTAAAAAAGAATAGTCATGCCACAACTTTACACAATCCCTGGACCATGCTCTACACAACTGAATCAATTTATTTCACACAGTCACAAAATGCAGGCAGTTGTCAACAATTAGTGTCCACCGGTTATTTTTTATTGTAATGTGTATTATTAGACCATTTTCCCAAGTCCCAAGTATATCACATTATATTTCAATCCAAATAGTGCCAAGTTATAATAAAGAAACACAACAACTACATGAACTTTCTGTTGTTGGTTTTTTTCTAATGAGAAGCAGAAGTTCGAAAGAAATTCAGTGTAAATAATTTTTCTGATAATCAGAAGTTTAACAAAACTGGCAAAATGAAAAGTATGTATAAGCTCTGGGCAATGTCATGTATATCTTCCAGGAATGAAAACAGAGTGAAAAATTAATGATGGGATAGTAAATCTACAGCCATAATAATGTAGACTTTTTAGGTCTGGAAAGTCTCTCAATTATGAATTATTTATAAATTAATTAAAACAGCATAAATCAAGAGTTTATTATAGATACAGATGGAATCTGTTGCTGACTGTCCACTAGGCAGGAGAGATTTCAGATGACCTTATATTGCTTGTTTATCAATATTTATTGGGTTGGCTGAGAACAATATCAAACAGTAGCTTTTCAGCAAATATTAGTTAAAGCAATCTCACCTTTTATTTTCTTGCTAGCAAAAGAAACTAAATTAGGATGCTTTGTTAATCATGTTTTTCTGAAAAGTAGGAAGACACAGATTTAAAATGTACTGCTAAAATATTTTCTAAAGTTTATATGGTTACCCAAGCAATAATTTGTATAGTGATCCAATTGGTACTTTAACCATAAGGTTAACTTGAAACTTCATGCATGAGGAGTGTTCTTCTAACCTTTAATGTATGGGTGCCATTGTTTTGGCTCAAATTGAAAAATCATGTTATTGACTAGAATAAGCAAAGTGGAACAATGTTCTGTGGCATACTGTTGGGGGTTTAGTCATTTTGTTTTGTCATGGTCCTTGACCATCCCATTTTGGTGCACTGTCTTTGTTTGGTTTGGTGCCCTTTTTGTAGTGTCTGACTTTTGACTGGCTACAAATTATGTAATCCTGCCCAGCAACTGAGCCAAGGCAGGAAAACTAAAATGTAAAGAGCAGGAAAGCATCACATGGTCCTGAATAATCTGCCTGGCATCAGGACATTGGTATAAGGGACTTGTGGGGTGCAACAGGTTGCTATCCAGGAGGTAGTCTGTGTTCCTGTTGCATGGTTCATTGAGAGAATGTCAATCACCTCCCTGCAATCCATCAGGTGATTGTTACCTGCTCCAGACATCTGCAGTTCCTGATCCCTGGTGGGGTGGTCCTTGGAGTTCCCTGATCCTGGTTCCCTTTGCCAGCAACAGAGACAGAAGTCAACTGATCCCATCCAGTTTATGGTCATCTAACTGTAACATCAAGACTATTTATTTGAGAGACCATTTATTCTAGTTGGAACTGGGATTAATGCCTAGGGTTGCCAACCCTCCAGGATTGCCCTGGAGTCTCCAGGAATTAAAATTTAACTTTAAAATTAAAGGAATTTACAGGAATAGGTCTACCCAAAATTGGCAACCCTATAACAATAACCATTGTGTTTGGTAAACCCCTATGCTGTTTTACCTGTTTCATACCCGTTATAGATCTGTTCCATACCTGCCTTGTATCTGTTTTACCCTCCTTGTTAATAAACCCTATACCACAGAAAATTGTATTGACATTTCAGACGCTGCTTTGGATTGCTTGAGGTGAATTACTGAGCCACAATGCCACTACATCTTCCCTTACTCAGGCCTGTGCTTCAGTGGCACTATTGAACCCTAAAGGATAAGGGCTCTTTGTGGAATTTCCACAGATGGGGTACATGGAAGGCACAGGATCAGCGGCCAGTGGGAGCTGTGATCGGCCAAACCTGCGGACGTGGCAGGTAAACAAACTAGCCGGGCCCATCAAGGGTGCTTACGGTTGCCGATCCCTGATTGACACATGTGGAGTCAGGGAGGAATTTTTCCCCAGGTGAGATCGGCAGTGTTCTTGGGGGAGATGGGTTGCTTTCCTCTGCAGCATGGAGTGTGGGTCACTTGCTGGGACTAACAGTATAAATCACTTAATAAATTCCCTCCCATTGCATGGGCCTTGGGCGTGGGTGCACCTTTGTCCCTCCAATTCTCTGCCTGTGGCACATAATAGTTTAGTCTTTTGTGGGCTGAAATATTTTGGTCTCATTTCAGATGTTGGATTTCAGATACTATTTTTAATCCTTTGCATGACCTCTGGTAGGCACTTCAGGAAGTAGGTCAATATTAGCTTCCAAGTAGCTTCCAGGGGACCAAAGCACCCAAAATTACATGTTTGCAGGATACTCTGCCTCTTCCCCATCATGCCCCATTCCCCTTGGATATACTGTTCATGAAGGGTCTGGACTGAAGGCTCTGAAGACTGACAACCGCTATGTAGCTACCAAGCAGGTACAGAATGGCCAGTAGTAAGGTGACCTTTTACAGTGTTGTCCCTTCAATGAGCCTTTATCCTGAGTTAAAGGGCCCAGCTCCTAGGTCTTCATGCCCATCTCAACATTGGCCTGTCTACTGAGAATTCTAATTAGTTCAAATCATTTTGGTGATGCTAATGAAGTGAATGTCTGTCCTGCAGGAACAGAATTGAGATAACTGACTCATTACGCATAGGCTACCAAGCAGCTTCCAGACAATGGAGGCAAATACTAATGCCAGGGTTGAAAGTCTCATTAAACTATTACCGATCCTGTGCTATGCATCCCTTTGCTGGAAGCTTTTTTAACTAAATATGTATAATCACCGAATGAGCGTCTGCATGTCTAACAAAGAATTTGCAAGTTTCCCATCTGATTTTCAATTAGTCTTTGATAAACCATGAAATATGTCATCTTACCATGACTAATATATGGAATTTGTCTTTTTTATGGTGTGTGTGTAATTTACATGAGGCCTTAAGGTTGAGACATGGAAACAGATAAAAATGCTATGATTGGTGACCTGATTTCAGGTACCAACCCAATAAGCATACTCTCTTTGTACTCCTATCATTCTAAAATTATTTTGATTCTAAATAATGCATTTATATCAATACTTAATGAGTATTAGATAAGTGATACCAAGAGATTTGATTAAATGACTGAAAACACAAAGAGAGGGAAGATGGTAAACTAAGATCCCAGTTGTATTTGATTTTATAATAGCTGTTTGAGAAGAAGATCAAAACAGAGTAGTATGAGAAGAAATGCTATTCAAGTAGCAGTCTGTGGTTCTGAATTGCTGTCATTTTACTAATTTAAATGCAGGACACATGGAAGTCAGCATTTGATTATTAAATGGTGAAAAATGTAATTTAAGTGAAGAATATTTTCTATTGTGTTCACCAACCCCAATCACACAGTCTCCCTTCTGCCTCTGTCTAATATTAAATACATTGGAAGACAAGTTATAGTACATTAAAAACCACAGTGATTAATACTGACAGGCACATGTGGCCATCTTGTTATTATGGAAGCACTGAGTGTATTACATTAAAAAGAGGATTTAGAGCTGGCAGTGTGTTTACAGATTTAGTAGCGAGAAATAGTGTTGGGATGAAAACACACAGAAGAGATATCAAGAGCATTCAAAGAAAAGTGAATTCACTGCAGAGTCTTAGGGCTTGTCTACATGGGACAATGTGCACGAGAGGGTTATGAATTCTAAAGCGCACAAACATGTTGCACACTAACTGACCCATATAGATTCTGCTGGTATGCACTGAAGGATCTGATTGTGTGTTAATGTACCATTGTTTCAACATGGGCCAGTTAGTGCACATGTTGGTGTACATTAGAGTTCACACCCCTCTACCGTGCATTGCCACACAGTGTAGACAAGCCCTTAGTGATGCATTTGACTTGAAAAATGTGAATTGTTCCCTGTCAAGGTGTGTCTCCCCACTCTGAACTCTAGGGTAAAGAAGCAGGGACCCCACATGAAAGAAGAAATCACTCCACAAGCTTATTTTACCAGCTTAGGTTAAAACTTTCCCCCCAGAACATAAACTTCCCCTATGTCTGGGCTTGGAAAACGCTGCCACCACGAATTTAAGCCCCCAAAACTATGGGTTAGTGTAAATTGGAACCCTCCTGTAACACCCCTCAAATCTCCTCCCTTCACCTGGGAGAGGTTTGAGAACAAGAAATCCCTCACTTTCTGTGAGATGTGCCCGATCCAAACCAGGAACAATCCAACGGAAACAGACAGTCAGAATCTTGAAAGAAAGATTTTAATAAAAGGAAAAGAAGGAGCATAAACCCCTTGTACAGAGATCAATAGAAAACCCCCTTAACATCACTCAACCTCCTGACCCCTCCCTTGGAATTTTTCCCTCTGCTACAGCGTAACAGCAAGGAACACCGTGGATCAATTATCAAGTGATACAGTTAAAGCTTACAAATCACTTACTACAGGACTTACTTCTTAGAAGCTTATAGAAATGTAGAATAGAAACATAGGTGTGGTTCGTCTCAAAGCAGAGCGAGCGGAGCACCAGACACAGCCAAGGAAAAAATGAGCGGGAGAAACTGAAAGTAAAAAACAGTCCCTTTTGTTCCTAAGGTTGATTACATCATCTCCCTCTCTCAGGTTGCTTCAGGTTAACCCTTCACAGGTAAAACAGTAATTCTAAGCTACTTTATACTTATGACATGCCCATTGAATTGAATTTTTTCCAAGTTAATCTATACATTTTGGGCATAATGAAAAATATTTTAAAAAAAGAGTAGCAGTTTGAAGCACAGTTATTATATGACTTGTACTTAACAAGTTTCTGAACTATTTGATTTATTTTATTAACCAGGTCTCACTCTCTTATCTAGAAAATATAACTGTCTCACAGCACCACCAGAGAAAAGGTGATCACTCAAAGTATCACGGGAGCTGCACTGCAGTGGATGCAATATGACCAGATTGGAGATATATTCTTGTTTTTGGTTTCCACTGGAACAATCTGTGAGATGCCAAAGAGTAAGGACCCTTTTGGAAATGACACGGTGAATCTGTGACTGGCTGCATGACAGCAGAAGGTTGGTGTGACCATATCTTGGCTCCCAGCACCCGCTCCAGACTTGCTCCAAAAATATCTAACTTGCTCATTGAACAACATTTTGCACAAACGTCTGGGTGATGCTCAGAACACTATATCTGTCATCAAAAAAATACCATAGACCTGGGAAACTAGGTGAAAGAGCTGGCTACATATGCAGAACCATTGGAGACACCTAGAAGTAATAAGGCTTTAGGCAGAGTTGGGGAGACAGAAATGAAAATGTAAAGACATGCTATGTAATACATTGGGATGTGAACAATGTAATACATAGATGATTTGCTTACTGGTGGGTTGACAACCAAAGATGAGTGGGCAGAATGACTGTTGCCCAACACTAACAAAACAATAGAAGAAGTAAGAACAGAAGGAAGGCACGCCCGACCTAGACCGAATGGTGCCCCAGGAGCGGAGTGTCTTTTCCCCCCATCTCCATTTGTTAAGCTTTTGAGTACCTTCTGAGATTCTACAAAGGTCCAGAACATTCTGGATGTTAGTGGAAAATGAACTCACATACAGAATACCTAGAAAACAATCTAATTTCCCTTTGTCGCTAACAACAAAAATAGCATCCCGAGCCTGGCACCCCCCAAGCCCGGCACCCCAAGCAGTCACCTGGGTTGCCTACCCCTAAATCTAGCCCTGAAGGAAGTTCTCCACAAGAGGCCACACACTGTGTGTGTGCTGCTTCTGCAGCAAACATTTTAAATAGCAGCTCTCTCTGCAGCAGGGCAAGGGTAGGAGAGGGGGATCATCTCACAAGTTAAGGTACTGTACACATAAAAAATGAACAGATAATCTACTTACATCACAGTAGTATTAATTTCCTGCCATTTTATTTTCTTAGAGGGTTTTTTGTGCCCATCATGCTCTGGGAGCATAAAATGTAATAAAACACACACACACCCTTTTTAAAAATTAAGCTTCCTATCAGACTGATTACTCCCCAACTCCTACCCCTGGAAATGCTTCAGGATAACAAGTGAATCATGAAGCATGTCCTGGAGGACACCAGATCTGGGGTCCAGTAAGTCATGGTGGGAGGAGAGTTCCATACTTAAGACCCTCTTACTGAGGCCTGGTCTATACAGAGAGGTTGTACAGGTTTAACTAAAGGTATGAAATCAAATTGATTTAGCTAAGCCAGCACTATTTGTGTGTACTCACTCTACATTGGTTTAAACCATGCTTTGATTTAGTTTGCCTTTTATTTAGTTAAACTAGTGTACTTAAAACAAGACCTGAGAAAAATACCCTTTTGCCACCCTTCAATTTAAACCTAAAATTTGTAAATAGAGCTGGGTGAATAATGATAGTCTCAAAAAAATATGGAGAATTCAACCATTTCGTTTTTGAGCATTTTTAAATATTGTTTTGATTTTAAAATAAAATGAAAGGAATTTTTGAAGCAAAAATTCATTTTTGAAAAAAAATATCAAAACAATTTGTTTTGAAAATGAAAGGACTCAATTGTTTTGGCTGGAAGAATTCAGTGAAATTGACATAAATTCACAAAATGTTTCAGTATCACCAAATCTGCATTTGTGGCAAAAAATAAAAATACAAGGTTTCTGTAATTTTTTTGCCCAGATCTAATTGTAAGGCGGACATTTCTCTATAGTGAGGGTTCTATTTCTCCCATTATAGTCACTGAGGGAAGGATTGAGCCCTTAGGGCTTTAACCAATTCCCACTGAAATAACCCCCCCCCCCAAAAAAAAACAACACCTCCCTTAACTTCAAGGGGAGTTTGGTTGGAGTTACTAGTATTTTAACTATTGATGTCTGCTTGGTAACTAGGTGAGACCTGCTGCATGTTGATAGAAAATGAGCATTTACACAAGCGCAAATAAACATTTTCCAGTGTTCTTTGCAAATAACAGTCATCGTGTGTGTTGGCAACTAAATACTTCTTTTTGAAAATACATTGTTTTCTTTAAGTGACATTATGGATTATTTGTGACCTTTGGTTGGACTGAATGATACCTGACTGATTTTACTTTTAGATAAAACAGAGTATAATGAGCTTAGATTTATCTATTGTTTCATCTCTTTCAAGTCTATAAATCACAGAAATAACAGAAGACTATGAAATGAGTTATAACTGTTCCACGGGCCATATGCATTAGAGGCATGATACATAGCTATATTTCTTGCTGGGTTTTATTGTAACCACTAAAGAGCATTTCTATTGCTTAATTTTTCAAGCTTCAAATTTTAGTGTGTCATTCTAGTGATAATTAATGAAATTATATAATTATAGAAAACCTTCACTTTATGCTTGCTGATAAAAGCACAATCAACTATAAATACAGTAATCCAGGTCTATCATTAAACCATCCATTAACACTGGAAGGGAGATGAATAAACAGGGTTCCATTTAGTCATTCAAATAAAAAGACAATCTTTTATGCTTTGATGAGTCCGCCAAATAGTTTATTATAAAAATGAAGACAGACTTTTTCTACATATAGTTTATTTGTGGCGAGACATTTTCTTGGAAGATGTAATTCCAAGGGGAAAAAAGTGTATCTATTCTGTATTTTGCAGTACACAATGCCATTATTTTGAGATAGTCATTATAACCACATTCCAATTTGTATAAGTAACCGATGAAGTATATTTCCATAAAGTGTATATCTGCCCAAAGCCAACAAACATTAAGCTCATTTCAATGGACTAATTTGCCATACCATCTGCAACTAATATCAGAGACTGGCTTTGTGACAGCAACAAACCAACAAGGAAATAAGGAATTCCCTTCCACCATCCAAAAGGAAGAATTTAACACTTGTTTTTAAATGTTTATTTTTAAAGAGCTGCACATATGTTTTTGGATGGAGCTGTTCTCTCCAGAAGTACTCAAAAGCCCAGAGATTCAGATTTGATGGCTCTGGTAGCCAAATTAGATGGAAATTCTCATTCTTATATCAGACCTGTGAGATCAGAATCAGACCCTGAGACTTATATTTTGTAAGTTGGACAACTTGAATTCAATGGTGTAACTTCAGGGAATGTTCTGATTTGCCTATTTAATTATTTTCCCTCAAGTCTTTCAGCAGGGCCGGTACGTATGCACAATGAGAACACTTTATATGGGGCAGAGGCACTATGTTATTGCAAAGTATATGCATGCATGTTTATAAACAGTAGCGTGGCACATCACTTTTAGTCCAGGGACAAGCTAAATTAGAGCACCTGGAAAGTCAATTTGGTTTATCTTCATTCTTTTTTAGAGAGACAAGGAGAGAATTTCTATTGTGTCCTGCAGGTGCAATATAAGTGAAATCAATACAATCACCAATACAACTAGATATTAGACCAAACTCATCCCTCGTCTGACATTGGGGATGAATTGGACCCAATTAGGCCAGGAACCAAGATCAAACTTCTAACAGCTACACGGCATTGGCCTTTCTGAGATAACTCCTGTTACTCTTCTCTAATCTACTAACAACTCTTGTGAAAGAAAGGTCCCACATTTGTTGCTTTCAGTTCTTCCTGTTTCCCAGGTTATTTCCCATGAAAGGGTCTTGACCTACAATATTCATAAAGAGATAAAAGCTGTACTAGCTTGAGAAAAGTGACAGTTTTCCTTCTAATCCGCCCACCTATGACTAATGATGGAACCAAAGCTTATTCAGCTAGACATAATACAGTACACATGACAGAGCTCTGACCGATTTACATTGATTGAGAGATAAAACAAGCACCCAAAAGAATATGTTTAGAGTTAGCTGGAGCATTCTAACTGGGCAACCCTAAGATGGCTGGTGCGGTGTTCAGAAGGCCCTAGTTGATAAGCATTTGGACAGGGAATCTTTAGGCTATGGTGGCAGGCAGACACAATGGCCTCCCTTCCCATTTCCATGGGGACTCCACGTTTAAGTTGAGAAATTAGATCTGTCACAGCTTGTCTACCTCACTGCCATTTTAAATTCTAATTTAGGCACATTCTTTCCGCTGGCAGACTGCACGTCTCAATTGTTCCACTGCTCAGTCCATGAGAGTGGCCCCTATTGTCAAGGGAGTTTGAAATGGCTGGCATCTGACTGTTGGCTTCTTTTCTAGGTCAATAGTTCGGAACCAGACTCTGTCACACTTTTAATGGTGGGCTCTAAAAGCAGTCAGCTAAAATACAATCAGAGTTGAAAAACCAAAAAATGGCTTTCAAAGCAAAAAATCCCCACCATCAGTATATATTTCTCTCAGGTTTTTCACAATGCACATTTTCATGGCTAATTAGTGATATAAATTACCATCTGTAAGGCAGTTTGGCATGAGGTTGTTTTTTAAAGTGAGGATGCGCATTACTGAAATTATCTGAGTTCTAATTAGCTAATATTTTCTATAAACAATTGTATTGGCACAATTACTGCTGCTCTTCAGGATTAACATGAACATAAAGATTTATTTTACATAATTAATATTTATTTTGTTACATTGTATCAAAAATAGAATTTTCTGTGTAGCATTTTTTGGGTATAATTCCCTTAGTTTTTGTTGCTGAAGCTTATTATTTTACAGTGCCCCAAGCGTATGAGGAGCTCCACAAACTGGAAAAAAAAAAGATGCATTCCCTCCAAAAAGCTTAAATCTAGAAACCTGGATTCAGCTACTGTATTTGCTAGTGTAGATCTGCACACCCATGCAAATTGCTGTTGAAGTCAAGGTGCAAATTGAATTATTTGTGGCAAGAAATGGCTGGAGAGTAAAGGCATAAATTTAGAAGTCAGGTTTGAAAATAATTAGATTGCAAACTCTCTGGGGCAGGAAGTGTCTTTTTCTTTGTGTTTGTATAGAACCTAGCACAATGAGGATCTTGGCTCATGACTCAGGCTGCTAAACAGTACTACAATACAAATACTAAGAACAAATAAATACAGTGCTACTGGTATGATTATATTATTGCGGACCTTGCATATGATTTACTGGGGATTGATTCAGGACTCAGGTTTTCCATCTGTAAAATGGGTACAACAGTATTCTCTGTCTCACACAGGTCTTGTGAGGATTAGTCAAGTAATGTTTGTAATGTGAATAGAGATCCCCCGTGCAGTGGCCTGGGCGTTGGCGGTCAGGCCAAGTGGTTGGAGCAGGAGTCAATCCTAACAGTAAGAGCAGAGGGTCAAACCCAAGACAGTGTCAGGTACCAGGCTGAAGGTCAGAGCTAGAGATAGAGTCAGGTTCTGAGACAGGGGTCAGAGACAGAGGTAGTGTCGGGGTAAGATGGAAGAGCATGGAGCCTGGAGTAGGACAGGACAGATGGAACTGGGGGTAGATTGTGGGGGATCTGAGATGGGAGAATAGGAACCAGAAGCAGGAGCAGGAGGATAAGAAAGAACTGGGAGCAGGCAGGAATGCAGGGCTCAGGATTCAGGTAAGCAGGAGGGTTCCATAATCACAGCCAACCCAGCAATCCTCTAGTTCAGGGGTGGGCAAAGCTTTTGGCCTGAGGGTCACGTTGGGGTTGTAAAATTGTATGGAGGGTCGGGTAGGGAAAGCTGTGCCTCCCCAAACAGTCTGACCTCACCCCCTATCCAACCCCATCCCACTTCCTACCCCAACTGCCGCCCTCAGAACTCCCAATGCTTCCAACCCCCACTGCTCCTTGTTCCCTGACTGCCCCCTCAAGAGACCCCTGTCCCTAACCACCCTCCTGGGACCCCACCCCTTATCTAAGCCACCCTTCTCCTTGTTCCCTGGCCGCCCCCTCCAGAGACCCCCCACCCTAACTGTCCCCTAGAACCCTACCCCCTACCTAACCTCCTCTGCTCTCTATTCTCTGATTGTCCCAACTCCTATCCACACCCCTGCCCCTGACAGGCCCCCAGGACTCCCTTCCCCTTATCCAACCTCCCCGCTTCCCGCCCCCTTAGCATGCCGCTTAAAGCAGCAGCTCAGCCGGAGCTAGACATGCAGCCGGACTGCCCAGCAGGAGCACACAGTCCCCAGCCCCAAGAGCACTGCCCGCACACTGAGGCTGCGGGGGAGGAGGGACAGCAGGTGCTGTGGGGATCCTCCCCGTCCGGGAGCCCAGGGGCCGGGCAGGACGGTCCGATGGGCTGGATGTGGTCCGTAGTTTACCCACCCCTGCTGTAGTTGCTTGGACAACTTCTGTAGGGCTGCCAACAGTCCTGTGTTTCAAGGGACATCCCTTATTTAAATAGAAAATTGCCTGTCTGGTAATAAATCATAAGGGATGCCTCTTATCCCAGATTTCAATGGACAAGGTCACCCACACTAGAGGGCTAGAGTCAGCCGGGGAACCTATCCAGCAGGAGGCTGGTACTCAGGAGTGCATCTTTCCATGCCCCTCCTACCCCTGGCCCTTGAGTGTGACTCCATCTGCTTTCCCTCCACAGGGTCAGGAGGGGCATGGAAAAATGTACTCGTGAGTACTGGCTCCGTGCTGAACTGAGCCCCCTGCTGACTCTAGCCCTTGACTGTGGTCCCATCCCCATTCCCCGATCAGGCTCTGCCTGGCAGGGCATGTGGATGGGGCAGTGTGCCCTGGAGGAGCTGTGCTGAAGACTCAGAGTCAAGAAGGGTCTGTGGCCTCCCTGCCCCCAGAATCTCTGACATCATTCCTAAGAGCAATCAATAACCCTGGCCAATGTAGGTGAGACCTTCTTATGATAAAAGGGGGAGGAGGGAGTTGAACTCTGGATTTGAATCCCAAGTCTGACAGTTCAAGGTGTATGGTATTTGGTAAATTATTGAGATGGGTATGAGCTGCATATCCAGAATGTTGAGTTTTGTTTTGGATCCCATTCTCCTCAGAGCCAATACGTGATCAATGTTGCTGAGTTCTTGAGGTTTTATAGATTCATATATTTTAAGATTTGAAAGAATTATTACATGATCTACTGAGGTCCCTTCTAGGCCTTCATTTCATGATTTTACAATTCTATTGTGATATCTAATCTGATCTCCTGCATAACACCGAAGCCAGCCAGTATAGAAAGTCATCCTGATCACAATGTACTTTGCTATACAGTAAAACCTCCATTTAACGGACTAATTGGGGCAAGGGGGTGTCCGTTAAATGAAAAAGTCCGTTATTTAATAATAATAATAAAAAAAGAGCTGTCAGAGCAGCAGCCCGACCGCCACAGGGTCGGGGCAGCAGCTCTGCAGCCCGCCTGCTGCTGGGAACCGGGCGGCAGCCGGGAGCCGGCAACCAGCCCGCCCGCTGCCGTGACCCGGGCGGCAGCCGGGAGCCGGCAACCAGCCCGCCCACTGCCGTGACCCGGGCGGCAGCCGGGAGCCGGCAGCCAGCCCGCCCGCTGCCGTGACCCGGGCGGCAGCCGGGAGCCGGCAGCCAGCCCGCCCGCTGCCGTGACCCGGGCGGCAGCCGGGAGCCGGCAGCCAGCCCGCCCGCTGCCGTGACCCGGGCGGCAGCCGGGAGCCGGCAGCCAGCCCGCCCGCTGCGGTGACCCGGGCGGCAGCCGGGAGCCGGCAGCCAGCCCGCCCGCTGCCGTGACCCGGGCGGCAGCCGGGAGCCGGCAGCCAGCCCGCCCGCTGCCGTGACCCGGGCGGCAGCCGGGAGCCGGCAGCCAGCCCGCCCGCTGCCGTGACCCGGGCGGCAGCCGGGAGCCGGCAGCCAGCCCGCCCGCTGCCGTGACCCGGGCGGGAGCCGGAAGCCAGCCCGCGACAAATGGATTTCGGATGCATCAGACTTGCTTAGAAATTTTGTCCATTGCATCCGAAGTCCGTTAAATCGAGGTCCGTTAAATCGAGGGTTTACTGTAGTTTTAATAGTAATAAGTGTCCAATTTATCAAGTGGAAGTTTGAGCCTGAGGATACTCCTCCTAGTCTATTTCATTCTACACCAGGCTTGTTTATCTTGAACAAAGATGGCAAACAGAACAGCAAAGACTTCACACAAGTAATTCCACATGCAGAAGCACAGTTAAGACAACACTGTATCCAACACCTTTTTTAACCACAAATGCTAGCAGCCAATTCTGGTTTTTACTTCCAAAACACTTAGCCCTAAACTGTGGTCTGGAAATCCCCAAACCAACGTGATATTTCCCCATACTTTATTGCTCTTTTCACCTCAATATTAAGCATTAAGCTTGGTTCTATCTGGGCTGGGATTCTGCATCCTGATGAACGAGAGTTCATACACATCCCAGCACCTTTTAATGGCTATTTTGAGTATGCCACAATAGCACAAATGATCCAGCCTTAGTGCAGGGAGCTAGATGATCCATTCATCTGATTCTATGATCCTGTGAGGTTCCTTTGTTATGGTTAGGTATGGTTAATCCCTTTTATGGAGACGTTCATATCTCACTACTCTAGTAACTTGCATTTCATTACCACTTGCCTCATAACAACAGAGATGATTCAGATATTTTAAGACCAGAGGGGACCATTGCATAACACAGATAAAAGGATTTCATACAATAATTCCTGCAGTAAAGAGTCATATTTCCAGTGTTGCCAACTCTAATGATTTTTATGATGAGCCTTGTGTCATGTAGTGTTTTTCTGAAATCTCCTGGAGTCCTATTATTACAGGAGTATCTCAGCTTTCATTTTAAAAGACTGTTTCCGACTCTTAAGATCCCAAGGAAAAGCTGAGAGCTGTGAAATCAAAAGATGCTAAAATCAGCAGGCCCATAAAAAGAACCCCAAATTCACTGTTTTAAAAATCTCTGATTTTTAAGCCAACCTAATGATTTCTGGGAGGTATTTGGTGTTGGGTAATATGATATTGTTCCCTGGTACATCATTAATCATTAGCATCCTCAATAACTTATGACTGAACTAGCACATATATTTGAGAAAGACATGGTTGGAAGGACCATAGATACCTGTCTAGCCTAGAGCCTATGTACTCAAAGGATCTACAAACCCGTGGGAACACAGTGCTTTTGCATCACTGCCATTTCATTTGGAAGGTGGTATGTTCAGCAGTGATTTCATATCACAGCTCTAGCTGGTTGTGACCTAGCACTGGAATACCACTCTGGAAGCCTACACACATAAAAAGGGCTTTTCCACTTTCCTCCATGGTACAGAATATGATTTCCTGCTAGAATCATCTGGGCAGATCCCTCCTCATCAATTCTCTGCCACTGCAAGACTCTTGGGTATTGGTGATGCCCCAGTCTCTCCTGTTCTCACTCTAAAGCACACACCAGTTTAAGGGCAGAAATGCTTTAATCTAAATGAAGTTACTGGGCTCAGCACAAGGGTGACTAGGTGAAATTGGATGGCCTGTGATCTATAGGTCAGGCGAGATGATTTAATGGTCCCGCATAAATTTAAAATCTGTGGAATCTAAGAAATAAAGACAAAATCTCTTGGAGATATTTCAAATCTTGCATAATTGGCATCTTAAGCTTATACTGTGCTTCAAAAGGAACAATCATCAATGAGCAACTTTACAGCAATTATTGCAGTATTAAGTGGCTTGAATTATAATTAAGAAATGGCAGCTTTCAGGATTTTGGTAGGCTCGGCTTTGTAGGCTAGAAGGAGATATACATCTCTTTTAACTAACCAACAACTGACTCTTCTTATGAATCTTGATTATTTGCAGTGATTAAAAACAAATCAACCATAATATAATTTAAGCAGATTAAAGTGCTTTGAATTTATTAATCTTTTCCGCATCATAATATTTCAGTTTTGTACAAGTGTCAATAAGTTCAGGCATTTAATTTACCAAATGTTCCCAATTTTTCACTCAAATACTTTACAATCTGCAGAGCAGCTATGTGTCGTTTACCCACTTAGCCCATTTATAAATGAGGTTAAAATAAGATTATTCCTGGGTGCAATTTAGCTGTGCTCAACATAGGACCAGGGAAGGGGGAGAAACTGAGAAGGCAGTTCTAAGCCAGTGTTTCCACTAGTGTTTTTTTATTAGGACTCTTTCAGCTCCCAGCATAATTTAAATCACACCACCAGGGATGGTCCGTTAGAGACCATTATGCCAGCACCAGACTGGCAGAGTGCAACAAGCTCTGGCCACACCCCTTATCCACCATATATTGGCATGAGTAGGAATGCATGAGTGGGTGGTCATACCAGCTTTACACCGTGAATGGCTCCTCCTGTATCAGGGAAATCTCCCGCTGCTCAGTCATGGTGGCTGTGAACTGCCTGAGCAACGTCTTATGTCTGATTTCACATACCATCTCTGAGGTAATACTGCATCTCTGTGAGTAAATTAAGGATAAGAATTATTGTGCAGGATTAACCGTGACACCTAACATGAGTAGTAGGTACTATTGATTCTGAATGTGTTCATTGTAACTTCTGTATTCTCATTCAGTGCAACTGAGAACTCCATTTTTTTTCTGCAGTCTTCTGGGGGCTGTGGGTGAAATGTCTCAGAAGCAGCATGACAAATAAAGTCCTAAAACCTAAGTATGACCTAAGAGTGTCAGGAGCATGGGGGGGGGGGGAGGGTTGGTTTGTTTTGCTTTCTGTGGAGCTGGAGCTTACAATACCTCATACTTGACTATTACTTTTTGAAAATGCACCAAGAGTCCATTTTTGGCCAGCACTGAAATCAGAAGTCTTGTTTTCGTCTTTCTGACTGGCAAAAGATTTTTTTTTTCTGACTGGCAAAAGGCTATTTTTAATGTGACCCCACCCTAAGCTTCTGACGGATGATCCCAGCAGCAAATCTGACCCTGTCACAGCACCTGTACATATCTACATTTGTTTCTGTATTTTTCAAAGGCAGTTTGTACAAAAGGGAGAAACAATCTGGTCTTGTCTCAAATATATGTGTTTAATATATGGAGATAATACAGTGAATGAAATTGTGGTTCTTAAATATATCACTCCCTTGGGCT
The DNA here is from genome assembly GCA_032164245.1 of Sternotherus odoratus. Lineage (NCBI taxonomy): Eukaryota > Metazoa > Chordata > Testudines > Kinosternidae > Sternotherus > Sternotherus odoratus. The sequence goes on along the minus strand of JAVMKO010000001.1, from coordinate 277,238,367 downwards.
AGATCGTACCTTGAACTTCATGTCCATACAGGAAGGGAAAAGGGGGAAAGAACCCCCTGGGCAGACTCCTGGTACCCGTGGTCTAGGCCCACCAGAGTAAATGGTTGCTTCATGACTGTTATTCTATCCTCGCATTGGACCGGGTGGGTGTTTGAACTCGCAGCTACTACAATTGACATGGTGTCGGGGATGTTGTAAATTGCTGCTGGCATATGCTAGTAGCAAATTACTACTCTCCTGGAGCAAGCAGAAAGCAGGAAGGGAAATGAGCCTAAGGGTGTGTCTGAGGCACACCACCTTCTGATGCTGCTATTCCTGGGGTAGTGCTGCTTAGTCACCCTCCCGTGCTTAGGGCTGTGCCTGAAGGCACAGGCTAGCCCTATAATTAAAAAGGAAAGGAATTGTTAAATTAATACAAGGGGTCATATTAAACCACTCTTACTTATATTCCGTACCTTGTTTCAGAAGTAGCTCTGTTCAGTGATTGGAACTGCTTGCAGAATTAGGGTGCTACACACTACAAGGATGGAGGAATCAGGTCCCAGTTTACATAATATGGTTTTCTTGGAGTAGGAATGATTTTTGTTGAAAGGATCTGTGCATAGGTGTCATTATTAGATTAGGCTACTGTATATGTGAACATGTCTATGGAAGGAGACCATGTCTACTTGCACCTCTCCATGATTGACTCACGGGGGGCTTCATGAATTTTTGCCGTCAGCCTTGCAGAACCTTTGCAGTCAGCTCTTTACTCTCTATTTGCTTTCTGCTCACTGTGTTTTTGCTGATGCATGTGCATAAGTGCAACTCCAGCCAAAATCTGGCCTTTTATTTCTATTGTAAAGCTATAGAGGATTTTTTGGGTGGGAATTGGCATTTCATAAGTTTTACTGCTCAATTTGCAAAACTAACCAAGCTTCGTCTAATGTTTTGCACTGCCTATTTTCCCTTGCTCCACAATTTCTGTCTTTGCCTCAGACTATTATTTTACTGAGCCGCTTGCTAAGCTAAGGTCAGTGTTGAAAAAAAAACAGCAGTGTATTAAAACAAGTTTAATATTTATTTAACTTTGGATAATATCATAGACTTTCTTTCTTTTTTTTTTTGAAGGGCAGTATCAAGCGACTGAAGTGTAAAGGTATAATAAGACAGACCAGAACAGAATATGAAGAGCAACTCGCAAAAGATTTTTAAAATGCTGTTATTTTGAAAAGTCATTTTGAACCAAAAGACAGAATTTTACATTTCAAATATGTCAAAATAGTCCTTTTTTCCAAAAAAAATTCAAAGTGTGACTTCCTGACCAGTTCTAATTAGAGAAATAAATGGTGTAAGAGCTACACAATTCTATCCTTACCTTCTACCAGCTTCAGTAGATATACTATGCAGTTGCACATTAACCGACAAAATACAAGATTTTTTAACCATTGATACTCAAAGGAAAGCATTCAAAGAACATCTCAACCCAACCACATTTAACAGCACGCTAAGGAAAAATCATGCATGAAAATATACAAGAGTAAAGTAGTTATTAATTATTAATTATTATTTTATCATTATTAATTTCTAATAGATTGAAGTTACAGTTAATCTTCCTTGTGGCTGGAAGGGAAGAAGAAAATTAGAGCACTACTGATGTCTCCATGAGGGCCAGATAAAGCAATACATACAATTGTAAACCCCCACCACTACAAAACTCTTTGTCATCCAGGGTTAAACATCTGAATCAATGCATATAGGAAAGCAGCAGCAACATTATCAAAGAAAACTGCAGTTCTAAAGTAACAAGCCCACTTGATAGAGTAAACTCAGGTAAAATAGAGGGCCATCAAGTGATGGAAATGAATGAGTTACTTCAGATGGGGAACAAAATGTAGTCTGCACCAGTAGCAACTAAGAAGTCATAATTAGAGTTGGATGAAAAAATTTCAAAAATGGAAGGTCTCCTCCCCCAAATTAAGTAACTAAATACATTCAGATTCCATCAACTGAATTTTTTGTTTTGATAATTTCAAAACATTGTTTCAATTTTGACCTTTATGTTTTTACTATAAATTAACTTACATTTTGAAACAAAAAGATACTTCTAACAAAAAAAATGATGGAACTTTTATTTTTTTAAATGGAGAAAAAGGATGTTTCAAAACTTTGTAAAATGAGTAGAAAATGAAATTTCGTCAAAACTGACCCCTTCTTGTCGATAGTTTCAGTTTTGACAAATCAGCATTTTCTGACAAAAATGTTTTGTTGAAAAATTCACAACTAGTTCTAGTCATTACTTACCCATGGTTGTTTTATAGTAGCAAAAATACCCGGCGTTGCTCGGGTCCGTCGGAGGTGGGGAGGGGGCCAAGAGCTGAGCGAGTGCGGGGTCCGTTGGAGGGGGCAGAGAGCAAACCTGACACCCCCACCTCACCCCCCCGACCAAACCCGACACCCCCACCTCACTTACCTCTCGACCAACCCCGACTCACATTTTCACCCCCCCACCCAAACCCAACACCCCCACGTCACCCCCCCGACCAACACCCACACCTCACCCCCCATAGACCAAACCTGACACACCCACCTCACTTTCCCCCCCCGACCAAACCCGACACCCCTACCTACCACCACAAACAAACCTGACACCCATGCCTCACTTACCCCTCGACCGGCCCCGACCCCCCTCCTCACCCTCCCAACCAAACCCACACCTCACCCCTCACTCACCCCAACACCTTCCCACCCCCCCAGACCAAACCCAACATCCCTACCTCACCCCCCGACCAAACCCAACACCCCTACCTCACTTACAGAGAGCTGAGTGAGTGCAGGGTCTGTTGGAGGGGGGTATTATGACATCATAACTATGTCACAGAGAACAGCAGCTGCTCAGCTGATGTGATTGGCCTTTAAATAATTTCACCCCTGGGGGGCGTCAGAGGTGAGATTTGAAAAATTTTCGACTCTTACCCTGATTAGGACCCTAAGACCTCTAACTGTACCAAATTTCAAGTCTCTAGCTCAAACGGTGTGGAAGGAGTAAGGGAACGTACATACACGCATACATACATGCATACACCATTTGACTTTTATATATACAGATAGATAATGGTGGAGGGTCTCAGTGTAATTCTTAATGGATACGTATCCTGTAGCACAAATACAGGATACATTTCTATGATTCTACATATGCCATTCTTTATTTCCAGGGTTGTTTCTAACAGGTCAAGGAGCTCTAGGCAAAGGTAGAAGTCTTTTGTTTTCATTGTTTCCTGATCCCTTCTTTCCACCAATCCATCCAGCTCAGCTGCCCAGGGAAGTCCTTTCCTTTTCCAGAAGTGCCCTGTTTCTGCCCAATCATATACAGCAGGAATAAAATCCATTCCCAACTGTGTCCCAAATTCCTTTCTACTGGTTGCATAGACTGGCTTTAAGTGAGATGCTATTACAGCTGGGGCATAGGATTCAAGACTGCAACTGAAACACAGAGATAGCCAGTGTGTATAACTGGACTGAAAGAGACACACCACTTTTGTGGGGGATGAGTAGGACAAAAAAAAATAATCACAGCTGGAAAATAGCCATTCAGGACTGACCTGTGGGAACATAGCTCTGCTGGTTTAAGTACTATCCAGGGGGCTGCTGTAGATATCAGTCCTAGGCAATGACCCATGTGGTCCATTCCTAAAAGCCACTCCTACTTGTTAGCAGCCTGAAAAGGGAGCCTACAATTCAATACATAGAAACATGAAGTGCACTTTCACCCCTTAAGGTATTCCCTCCATGTCAAAGTTGAGGCATAATAATGGGGTGGCATGGGGAGTTGAAATGCCTGCCTTTGTACTGTTTCCTGAGAGAAATGCCAATATGGTTGCTTGCAAGATGGCTCATTACACTTTCAGATAAAACAATTTTGAAAGGGAATTACTAGAACTCAGAAAGGGCTGTCCATTGGTTATTTCTATTGTGCTAGTGCCTAATCAGGGATCAGGGCCTGCTGTGCTAGGAACTGTACAAACTTATAATAAATAGCTTACAAGCTAAGTATAAGACAGGAGACAACAGATGAATACAACAGCAATTGGGGTGGAGGATGATGGGGTGAGGCGGTTGTACAGCAAGACAATTATGATCAGCATAAATCCTTCCAGAGTTGAAAATTCCCCATTGCCCTGACATCGTGTTCCAGTATCCTCTCCTTCAAGAATTCCTTCTTGTTCTGATAAAACCCCTTTACACAGACCATCAAAGGGCTTCCTAAAGTCAAGAAAAATGTGAACTCAGTCATGATACTGAATGTTCCTTTTAAAACATTGTATTTATCATCAAAATGATCCTCCTCAGCAAAGTCTCTCATGGGACTCCTAAAATATCGACAACTGGCGTGCACTTAATTTGGAAGTCCACCTAGTTCAAGATTTTTTTCCCACAGCAAGGGCCCTGAGCACCTGCCTATGGAACAAGACAACAGTCATATGCTTAGCACGACTGCTGAGCTGTCTGATACATCTTTGCTTTTACAGTGAGAAATATGGTGGAATGCCAAGCCCTGTAGAGGAAATTGACAATGGCTACAGGAAACATCAGAACCCTATAGGTCAGAGATGAACATGTTGGGCATTACAGCCCCTGTCACTGCTGATGAAGAAAGATTCTCTACCATATTTTCTTTAGTGTTTTGTTCAATCTTGTTTTAAATGTCCCAGTGCTGGAAGATGTGCTCTATTTCTAGTGCATTTTACACTGTGAGACCCTGAGGCAGAGAGAAAATTAAGGCAGTACGACTCCAGAAGTCACATAAAACTGAATGGTGAAAAGCATCAGAGGAATAGGGATAGTGATGATGCAAATAAGGTCAGAAATGTGTCCTACCAAAACCTGAGTTTATCCTGGAAGAGAAAGGTGGATTCCTACAATGGCTTTGGACTTATGTTATATAGGAACTTTGAAAAGGGTGTATGTATTTTCAAAGGGGAAATGTAACGTGATAGTATGGTGTGAAACAGCATGTCCACAATCCTTGCCCTGAAGGGGTTAATGTAGGCCAAAGGGGACCATTAACCTAATAGGCTGAAAGCTGAGGGAATAATTAGGCTGAGAGGAAGGCCCTAATTAGGGGAAACTCATCAGCACAGGAACTCACAGGGCTTCTGTAAAGCCAGGGAGCTGACAGCCAAAAGGAGCTGCAAGAGAAGGAAGTTGTGTTTGGTGTTATGGTGCCGGATAGCCTTCAGTTACTCCCCAGGAGGAGTGAGTTTGGGCTAGTAAACTCGTGGGAGGGGGCGAAGCCAGAAGGTAAAGTTGAGAAGTAGGTAGTTGTAGCAAGGATCCAAGGAAAAAACAATTTAGTGTCCGAGTAATCTGGCCACCGTTGCTAGAGATGGGTTCCTAGATTGGAACCTGGAGTAGAGGGCAGGCCTGTGTTCTCCAACTCACCACTAGGAGAGTGCCATGGTCAGACCAATGAAGGGAAGACTGCCATTTTTTACAGAGGGACTTTGATACCTCAGAAGGGAGAACGGCACAGTGGTTGAGTCACAAAGAGGAAACTTCAGCTCCTGGAGTGAGAGAGGGACCACCGAGTCGAAGAGTGACAGAGTGATGGAGAGCAACTGCAGGAAGGGGCAATGGCCCAACAGAGTTACTTTCAGAACAGAGAGGAGGAGGCACTAACACATCCTGTGGCATATGGGATTAGGTCAATGAGAAGAAAATAGAAACATAATTTTGAAAGGAATGCCCCCTCCCAACATTTAAGGAAAACCTCATTTACAGTCCTTGTTTAACCCTTGGTTGATAGTGTCCAATGTTACTACCAACCAAGAGTTAAACAAGGACTGTGAATGGCTTAGTCATTCACTAATGAATCTATTTCCCTAGTTAAGTTTCCTTCACCCTTCTATTGAGCTATTGTGTCATCTTGGAGAAATTTATGCTAGTGTAAATTTGGAGTCATTCTAATAAATCAGTGGAGTTATTTCTGATTTACACCAGAGTAACAGACCAATATTTTGTTAGTTACATGCATAAACATAAGATTGTAGGTTACAGGACATTTAGTCTACCATTTTTCACAAGCAGGAAAAGAAATCACAAGACAGAATGGCCTTGGCAAAGAAAACCCAACTGTTCCAAACAAAAGGCACAAGCCGTGAATTTCGGTTTTCTCAAGACAGATTTTTTTAGTCTAACGTCTTTGATCGTGGGTGACTCATACAGCTCCACTTAACTCGGATTGAGCTTGACCACACTGTACTGAGGCGAATGCATTATATATCCAATTGGTTGGAACAGAAATACATGGTATTGTTACTTTAAGCAGAGGTCTAATTAATAAAGATGTTCATGACAGCTTGTGGGCACTCTCAGATCCCCAGGAGCATTGAGATGCAGAACACTGCTCCTGCTCTTTAATGTAGGAGTGCAGTGCTGCATAGAAAAGGTCACATAATTAGACAAATGTTCAGGAATAAATTCAAACATTTTAAGGTAATGGTCAGATTCAGTAGCTGAATTTGAAATATATGTTGAGTGTTCAAGTCCACGCCCCCAACACATGCACCCAAAAGTAATTTTGCTCTGTTTCATAGACTCATCCTATGTTTAATTGTCTTTCAGGGACAGACATAAAAAAATATAGGAAATCTCAACTGAAATTGGTTAAAGGTTATCTAACTTATGTGTATTAGATATTAAAAGTAGAAACAATGCAATAGAAGCTGGCTTGACTAACCATTTTCCACTAGCCCCATGAAATGAAGATAAAAGTTTGTTATCCCATAGGGTCTCCCTGTAGATGGAAAGTTACTGTCTTCTTGGGAAAAGGTCATTGAGTCTGATGTATCTGGGCAGAGCTGTGCACGAACTCACAGTATTGATGCCATTCTTGTGCTGATCTGCTTGTCTCTGTAAGACAGTTAGACCTAGAATAATTGTGTCACTTCTTGGAAGAAAATAAAAATGAAACAAACTTATAGAGTTTTGTCAAAACTTTTAAAAAAAGAAATGATAGCTTGACTCTGGACCAGGAATCGGCAATCTTTGGCACGTAGCCCACCAGGGTAAGCCCCATGGTGGGTTGGGTTGGTTTTTTACCTGCCAAGGCCACAGGTTTGGCCGATCGCAGCCCCCACTGGCTGAAGTTCACTGCTCCAGGCCAATGGGGACTGCGGGAAGCAGCGCAGGCCAAGGGATAGGTAGGTAGTTTGCTGGTTTAATTACTATCTGATGGTTGGATGTCGGGGACTTTATAGTTGTCCTCTTGGAGGTAGAGAGATTGCGTTGGATGTGATATTTCAGCATTTCGTCATCAAATGTTTTTTCCTGAAGCAATCAATGTAATCATCAAGAGTGTGGTTTCATCCACTGGGGTGTCCAGTCAGATTATTCTTTTTTCCTATGACTATTGGTGGGGTCATGCTTATTGGTTTTGTCACCATTGTGCCACATTCTTTGATGCTGCATCCTCGGGAGAATTCTTCTAGTTCTCCACGTTTATATGGTATCTGGTTTTATGATGGGGCAGACGTACAGTTCCTGGAAGAGTACAGATAATTGAGCTCCAGTTAGAGGTAGTCTTGATAAATGGATGATGGAGTGTAGTGTAGTGACCATGTGATGGGGTCCTGGTGCTATGGATTCTCACAGAGATGGTGAGTTGTGGAGTTGTCATAGTTGTCCACTTTTTGTTTTTGTGTTGTGATAGTTGTCAGCAGGTTTTATTGATAGTAGTTTTGGGTTTCTTGCATGATTTTCAGGAAGGTTTCCTGTTTTATTTCTTCCAGTGTGTGGGAGCATTTGCTGACCTCAATCCTCAATCTCAAAGGAAATCTTCACTATACCATCAAAAGATGAGCCTAGGAATTTAAAATCCTAACTTGGCTAAACAATAAAAACCATGCACTGAATGTAGGAACTGGATTTACGGATTATTTTAACAATCTGTAACCCACTAACAACTCCTCCCAGTTGCCTTTCCCCTCCCCTCCCTTTCTTTACCCCCAGTGACTGGGAGGTGGGTGTTAATGGCCCACTTCACTTGAATGGTCTCTTAAAATCTGTGTTAACTTCTTATGCTAAGCAATCCTTTGCACCTTGTGTTTCGCTGTGACACTCTGAGTACCTGTCCCAAGCCTGAATAAAAGTTCTGTGCAAGCTCAAATGTTTGTCTCTCTCTCTCACCATCAGAAGTTGGATGAATTAAATATATTACCTCATTCACCTTGTCTCTCTAATAAATATTAGGCAGTTGTAAAGCTATGGGACCAGATCACCAGCTAATGTAAATTAGCACAGCGTCTGAAAGTCAGTGAATTTACACCAGCTGAAGATTTGGCTCATGTTTTAAGTACTGTTGCCAACACTCATTTACTGACTTATGCTAATGTAAATCAGGAATAATTCCACTGAAGTAAACTGACCATCTCAGTTGATTTACACCAGCTGAGCATCTGATGCCATGAATTTAAACTGATATAAAACAGGTGCAAGCAGGGGAAACTCAGACCCACAGTGTGTTACTGTACCTGACAACAGAAAGAGAATTATGGAGCCATGGTCATGGAATGCAGTGCCTAGCATCCTGGCTGGGAAATCACCTCATGAGACTTAGTGTGTCTTATCAGGTTATAGATGATTTCTGGTGAGATTTTTGTTGTTTCTCTGCTTTAAAGAAGCAAATGCCAATAGGCTTTGCCCAAATGAATAGTGATGGGCCCTGGTTTAAGAAGTGATCGTTTATAGATGAGTTTATAGAATGTCAAGTCACATTATCTGTTACATGGGGAAGTGACCTGACTGGAAGAAATCAAAGCTTCAAAAGGTGTCAGCATGATACACTGGGGATCTAGATTCACTGACCTGCCTTTTAGTGATATAAACATGTCTGCAGTGATATAAAAAACACTTCCAGTGTGGGCAGAAAAGGCAGTTTACTACTTGAAAGGTCAAGAATTTCATAATTCTTGTTTAAAAAGTACATATATATGAATGTTAATGTCTTTCCCCTCAACTTTATTGCTTTTAATAATTTTTTGTTTACTCTCTTTTATCAATAAAACGCCTACTTCTGAGAGTCACTTTTGGGAGGGGGCGAAGTAAGGGGGAAGTATTCCAGCTATTGACTTAGTGTCAAAAAAGTTTATGTAAACCATAGGTGATTTAAACTTTGAATTCTCATTTAAAATGAGTACGTTTATTTAAAAAATAGAAATTTAAAAAAACATTAGAACAAAATGTTCAGTGAAAAATGTGAAATGTTAGCACTTTAATAATGCTGACTGGTATAGATTAGAATCAGTTGAAAAGGTTGGAATAAAACAATGACTGAAGCAAACCTCTTATTATTCCTGTTATACAGCAGCACCTACAATCATACTCCAGTGCTTTAACTACAAGCCCATCTTTTCACAAGATCAACCCACCTCATCTCAAAAGGAGCTATATTAAGTATTTATAGGACAGCTTGGTAGATACATGATGATACTAATTAACAAGTTGGGGGATTTTGTTATCTTATAAATGAACATCTTGCACTTGTACATCACCTCATTCAATGAGGAAATGTAGCCACTTTCGTAGTGAAACATAATATGAGTTGGCCATCAACAGAGAACACTCTCTTCCAAGAGTTTGGATGGGATGCAAAGAAGAATGTATCTAATTGGAACTAGAGGGAAATTCAGGTAGGACAAACATGTTTACCAAAGGATGCTGGGGCTTACTCCTTTCTCTCATGGCATGTCTTGTGGCCACAAATGGCAATAAATGACAATATAATTCAGCTTTACATCTCTTCTAGAAAGAGAAGTATTGCCAGCCGCACAGTGGCCCATGGCACTGTGATAGGGCATTGGCTTATTACTGGTTCGTGGCGCAAGAGTGTTACTTACTAAAGTGCTAACACTATTGTCTTCTTTCCCAATGTTATCCCTTGAGGATTCCTATCTGAGTTTTGATCTGCTTATTTTAGAAGATCTACAAAGATCACAGCCCAAGATGGTTATGTTGCAGATGGTATGAACCATTACATCAAAGCACTGGTAGCTTTGTGAAAGGATTTTCCCCAATGAATATTTCTGCTCAGTCTCACACATAGCCAACTAGTCTCCTTGGTTTTTCTTTCCAGCCTTTTTCTATGGAAATGTGCCACTTCCCTGGGAGTCCACTTTTCTTTTCTTGACTGACACATGCAGTTGGTGAGAAGTGCAAATAGCTCAAAAGGTGGTTGTAGGATCAATATGAATAAAAGTGACACTTCACTGATGTGGAGTTTCTTGTTATTCTGCCTTGTAACAGCACCGGTGGAAAGATTTGAAATTCAGTCTAGCACTACATGAATCTCTTCTCTTGCTGCTGATATTTTCTTAGATTTATTGCATTGGTAAGATTAAGATAAATATGTTGTACATAATATATATATATATATTATGTACAACATATTTATCTTAATCTTACCAATGCAATAAATATATATATGGAGGTGATAGCACGGCATGTGATACATCCATTATTCATTCACCTTTGACCGCACATCACTTGCCCTCAGAGATTATCCATGCCTGCCAATCGTGGGGAGCAGAGTGACGGCATCCAGCTTCAGCAGTGTTACTGAGCATGCTCAGTACAAGCCAAGCAGTAAATCGCCATGCATCACCTCTTCTTTCCCTCTATCCAGTAATTTATTCCCCCAGGAATTATTCTTAAATTTCCAATAGCCACTTTTTTTCCAAAGGGAAATTCTTCATCATTTCCCCTCCCTTGCCGAATGTGGAATTTCCTTCCCAGAGGCCTCAAGCATTGGCAGCAACTTGCTCTCTCTTGTTTTTTTCCTGTGGCACACCATTTAGTCTCCTGTGCATTGAAATGCTTCACCCCTTTTAAATGCTTTGAGCTTAACATAGGGATATCTGGGTGAAAATGAATCATCTGTGATATACAGGAAGTCAGATTAGATGATCTAATGGCCCCTTCTGGCTTTAAACTCTATGAAACTGACTTCAGAGGGGATTACTCACATGAGTAATGTTCACTAACATGAATGAGTGTTGCCTTTAGTTGCACATTCTATCTTGTGCATGAGCAACAGAATGTTTACTATAGTCTATTAAGTTTTCCCTGTTCAAACCCATTCAAGACGATGGGCTCAAAGAGGTGTCCCTAAAGGCAGAATTGAAAGATTGCTCAGGCATTTTCTTGTAATCATGCATAAAATGGAAAAAAAATCTGGTTTGACTCTGAGCCTAAGCTGTAGGGGAAGAAATAGAAGAAAACATGTTTTTATTTGTAAACTGAGCACTTGTAATTCAGGAAGCAGTGAGACACAATAGCCATGGAATCCCTCCAACGCTATTTCTTTCTAACAAAAACATAATTATTATTTACTCTTGGTTTTGCAGTAGTGTTTAGAAGTAGGGCTCCAGTCAGGATTAGGGCCCCATTGTGAATGGCAGTGTACATAAATAAATACTTTATATGGGTGGAATGGTACTTTTAAAAGGATGGTAAAAAAGACATATTATGAAGGCTATAGAGAGAAACTACCATCCCTTCTGCTTTGTATTTTGACTAAAATAGGGTCATTAGCTGATATTAAAAGGTAAATGGATATTAAAGTTAGAACCCATGTAGCTAAATAGCTTTTTACAACCACATAATAATATACCTGCACCGTTCAACAAATGAATAAAGAGCCAGGTGAAATATTCACATTGAACAACTTACTCACTGAAGTTAGTTATGTTCCATTTGCAAATTACTAGTGATCACATCACAATTTCCATGATTTTTTTTATTATTTAAAATAATTCAGTGAATGTTTTATACAAATTACATTTCCACTTATGGATGAATATTCATAAACCATTGGCTGCTTTTCTTTGAGTTTTCGGCAGTTTAAATTTGAGCGGTTATGGTTCCATGTCTCCCTGTGCCTTGATTAGAATTGATAACTCTTAGAATTCAGTTTCTGGTGCAAATACTTGCAATTACAGATTTTAAATTTTACTTCTCTGTAACAAACTAACTTAAATACTCCTGGTGAAATATTGGCTCCATTGAAGTCAAAATGTGACATCCACTTCAATGGGGCCATGATTTCACCCTCTGATTTGGTGGAACACTCCTGACAAACTTATTTACTACAATATTTTCAGACAGTGAACGAAATCAGTCCAAGTAAATTTGTTTAAAAAATGGAAGAAACCTCCATTTTTACTTTTTTCCGCAGTAATCATCAGAGGTCATCAAGATATGCAATGTAATGTGGCTGGATAGGTCAAGATATGCAATGTAATGTGGCTGGATAGTTTTTATGATCATTAATTGTATGCATACCTAAAACAATAAAATGGGTAATCAAATTTCAATATCTAATTTCTTATTTAATTTGTTCCATTCAAAAGGCATCCCTTGAGACTTTTTTTCCCCATTTGATATGTGGGTCTCTATCAATCCATTCTAGTCAGTTGTCCAGTTTCACTGCTAGTACGTCCTTAAAGAGTTTTGTATGTTATTCTTTAATTCAGCATTAATCCTACTATAGTGGACATGATACTTGCTAAAGTGGATAAAATGTACAGTGGCATTTCTCATTACTTTTAGGCCAAGAAAGAGGAGCACTTGTAGGCTTTATCATCCGCAGATATGGTGATAGGTTCTGATGAGGGAAAGGAAACCCAATAAGTGTGTGTGCAGATGTGGTCATCCTGTGTAAAAAAGAATATATTGGAATTCAAAAAGGTTCAGAAAAGGCAACAAATTTATTAGGGATATGGAATGGCTTCCATAGAAGGAGAGATTAATAAAACTGGAACTTTTCAGCTTTGAAAAGAGATGATTAGGGGGGAGAGGGATATGACATAGGTCTATAAGATCATGACTGGTGTGAGGAAAGTAAATAAGTATTATTACTCATTATAACACACAAACCAGGGGTCACCAAATGAAATGAATAGGCAGCAGGTTTAAAACAAACAAAATGAAGCATTTTTTACATGCACAGTCAACCTGTGGAACTCCTTGCCAGAGGATCCTGTGAAGACCAAGACTATAACAATGTTCAAAAAGGAACTAGATAAGTTAATAGAGGATAGGTCCATCAATGGCTATTAGCCAGGATGGTCAGGAAGGGTGTCCCTAGCCTCTGTCTTCCAGAAGCTGGGAATGGGCAACAGGGGATGGATCACTTGATGATTAGCTGTTCTGTTCATGCCCCCTGAAGCACCTGGCATTCACCACTTTTGGAAGACAGGATGTTGGGTTAGATGGACCTTTGGTCTCACCCAGTATGGCCGTTCTTACATTCTTATGGTGCTTCAGCAAGAATCAACACTATGGGAAGTGCCTCCAGGAGATTGTGCTACCCATGGTGGGATCTGAGTGCTCCAGCAGCCTTTGGGAATTTAATTGAACTATTGGCCTACATGATCTATTTTCTTACATGCTCACTCAAATGAAGATGAGAGTGTTATTTCCAGGATGTGTTCATTTCTTTTCCTCTCACTCATTCACAAGGCAGCACTGCTTGGAAAGACTAAGGAAGTGAACTCTAATAGATATGCTGCATGTGGCTAGAAGTGCCTCAAATATCAAAACAGTAGCTTTTGCAAATCTGTCTTGGGATCGCCATCCTCTTTTCATAATGAGGGAAGTCCACACATCCCAATAAAACCCAACAAAACCTTAATTCTGTGCATTTGATCCTAGTCATTCGAGAGATCTAAAGTTTAGATCTGACTCCAGCTCTGAAGCTTGGCACTGGAGTTTAGGTTCAGGTCTATATGTAACCCAGGTAGGCTTTATTGACATATATTATGCACAGGGCCATAGCAGGGGAAACAAGACAACTTGCATACATGCTATGTTTATATCCATCTCATAAGTACTTATAGATCTCCTATTACCATTGTGTTTGACATCAGTCTTTAATGTATTTATTCTCATAATATCCCTGTGAGTTAGAGAGATATTATCATCCATGTACTACAGATGTAAAACTGAGGACATGGTGTCTGGGTTTCCTATGGAGGCTAAATGACTTGCCCATGGTCAAACATGAAGTTTGTGGCAGAGCAGGGAATTGAACACTGTTTTCCTATGTCCCCAGCTAGTTGCCTCAGAACATAACAATATTATTTTAAGGAAAGCTTTTGGATGTCAGCAAAGCAACATACGTGCTCTTGGGTCTGGTATTTTAACATTTATAACTGCCTGACTGATGACATTTCCTTTGCTGACACATTCCTCTGACGTTCCAGGTAGATCCAGCATGTCTCTGTGAAGTATTATGTCAACTGCAAATGTTTTGTTTAAACCCTAAGATGAGCTGTTTAGAGTCCCTCTCCCCCTCTTTGCTAATTTATTTTAGTTGTGCTTGGCATTTTTTATTGTTTCTTTTGAGACTTTTCTGTTTTTCATTTTGCTTTTCCAACTGGTTTATCAGCTTTTCATTTGTTCTGGTTATCTTTAAGGGAACAGTTGTTTGTATTGGTTGCTTTTGCATTTTTGGTGTTGTAGAATTATTCTGTGTAAGTGGTTCACTTTCTTTTATTTTGCATCAGAATTGGTGTCATGTTCAGGCTTTTTAAATTATTTTTTATAAAAAATATTTTGGCAGCTCTCTTTCATATGTTATCGCTGAGGCTCGGACTCCCAAATGCTGCAGTAAGACATCTTCCTTTCACTTCTGCATTTCTGTTGTGAGATAATAAGATCATATTGTATTATTTTGTTTTTGTTTCTTTGTTACTGCATGGCTGCCTTTTCCCCTCAGTGGCCTAGAGTTGTTCAGTTAGTTAATTCATTTTTTTTCCACAAAGACCTTAAAATCCAACAAGTAAAAGAATGAAATATTTAGTCAAATTAAACAGGTAAGAGAGAATCATTCAGGGTAAGAAACTTTTTAAAAGGCAGAAGTTTAAATCAGAAAATTAAAGAAACTGTTAAAAACAACTTTGTCTTCTGATTTTGCCTTTACTCTCAAAAGGACTTAGGTACCTAGGAGGATCTGGGCCTTAGGGATCATGATGGAAAACCAGTTGTACACAAGCTTCCCAGTGCAGTGTTGTAACTAAGAGGGTAAATGTAAATCTTGGCTGTATAGACAGCAGAATATCAAGTAGGAGTAAGGAGACAGTATTGCCTCTGTATACTGCATAGTGAGACCATTATTGGAATACTATACCCACATGTCAAAGTTGTGGACAAATTGGAAAGAGTTCAGAAAAGGGCTACAGGGATGATGTCACTTTGGGTGAAAAACAAGAATTCTGTTTCAAAGATTTAGAAATTTCAAAATTTGTTTTCATTCCATATCAGAACAAAAATCAGACGAACATGAGAGAGAGAACACACTTACCTGGGATGTGAGACCCTAGTTCACATCCTCAGGCTCTCTGTTTCAGAACAGGGATTTGCAATGGATTTTTGCCATCTGAGGTAAGTGTTTTGACCACCACACTATAGAATCAGCCTTTCCCTGTTCAGCTCTCCTGTTGGATAAGTTTTGCTTTGGTTAAATGATGAAATGTTCACTAGGCCAGAAAAAGAGAGACAGTACCTCTATAGCTTCACTTGAGCTAGAAAAACTATTACAAAAATGCAATCACTAGAAATGGCCCAATTTTTTTCCACATGAAAAGCGTTGCCATCAGAAAACTTGAAATCTGATTTTGTAGAAATCTTTTTTTTTTGGTTGAAAAACATCAATCTTGACCGAAAAAAATGATGTTCCAATGAGGAGACTGAAAATGCATATCACTTCATTTTGCAACTTTAATTTTAAAAAATGGAAAATTTACTTTCAAACTGTTGAATTGGCTAATTTCATTTGAAAATACTGACTTTTTTTTATTTTGACATTTCCAGTTTGAAATGTTGCAAAATTTTCAGTTTCACAAACATGTTTATCATTTTGACATCCTGTTTCACTTTGAAATAGAAAGTAAATACTGAAATGTCAAAAATTCCCATGAAAGAGAAATTCCATTTTTTAAAAATACTGCTGTATTAGTCAGCTGGGGTGGGAAAAACAGGTTTAAACTTCAAGAAAAACAACAATTAATGAATTTAAAACCAGTTCTGAAAGCTGAAAATTCATCTGTTGGGTTTCTAAAATCATGAATTCCACCAGGATCTCCAATCTTTATGGAAGCTTCTACTAGTGCAGATCCTATTCAGATTAATCAATCCTAAAACTATGTGCCATGTGCCTTGACATAGTTGAAATCAAAGTCTTGTCACTTTTTTAACCTATTCCATTAAAGACTATCTTTATTCTCCCCTTTCAAATGCTGGCTAGCAACTAACATTCTAGCTGGGAAAAAATGCTCAATAGCTTTTCTAAGTGGTACAAGCACCACTCACGTAGCAGATCATCCACCATGTGGGTGGTGGGGTGGTGAGATGGTGCCACAGAAGTCCCATCTCTCTAAGTCTGAGCAAGTCAAGTCCCTTTTCCCCTCCAACTCCCACTTGCAACATGGTGAGGACTCAGACTTTACACTGGGGGAATCTCTTTTCTTCCCCAGGTTTAATCATGATATCTTTACTAAACAAACCATGTGTGAATCCTGTGCAGTGACTTCAGGTTGCTTGGCTTCCAAAAGTGTGATTCAGGAGAACACGTCTTCCTCAATTACTAAGATAACAATAGCGATGTAAGCAGAGTCTGGACGAGCTCTCCCCTGACATCTAGTCGTGAGCTGTGGAAAAAGACTTCAGGAGTTGATCTTATTTGCGTGGACACACCCACCTGGCCTAAGTGCTCAGCATGATGGCATTGCTTGCCCAAATGATCACGTGTGGCTGGTGTTGGGTCCCCAGTCTCCTTGTTGTTGGGGCAGGTGTAATAAAAGGTTGTGTGAACTGAGGGCAGCAGGCCTGTACCTGGCATATTCCAATGGAGGGACTCACCCTCAACTGAACAGCACTCACTAGGTAGGGGACATGGGTTCCAAAGCCCAATATGTTAAAAGATAGTGGAGAGAGGTACTTGTACCTGATAGAGTGGTCCCTGTTTAAGGGTTCTAGAAACCCTTTGTCCTTTCTTCGCTAGTATAATAAAAGAGTTAATTTAAACTCAATTGAGATTCTTGTTACATGCTACATAGCTGAAATCACTGATACCTGGGTCTAAGTATTATACCTGCTTTAAGACAGTGTTGCTATTGCAGGAGGCTGCCCAGTGTGCACCAGCAGTGAGGCTTCACCACTAACAGCTGAAATCACTGAGAGCTGTGTTAAGTGAGGGACACCGAAGAAATTGTGGCAAGTGGCAAGCAGGGTGGCTAGTGGAGAAGTGTGACTGGCTGAGAGGGCCAGAGCAGAGCCCTGCAGAAGTGTGGCAATCAGCCACTGGGGTGACGAGCAACTGCGCAAGCAGTGGCGCATGTAAGGTGTCTCCTTCCCCTTTCCCCCCCTCCACACTGGGTGGGAGGTGATCTCTGAAGATGAACCTCTGAACTCTGGGGCTTGCACTGGCCAAGAACAACAAATGTAAATGGGGTGCAAAGAAGGGATGGGCACATTAAAGGGACTTTTTGGTTGCTGGACTTAAGGATCTGAGGGGGAAAAAGGACACTACACAACTTATTTGGGGATGGATCTTTTGCTCATGGTTTAGGTTTATGAACCCTAGTTGTAGTGTTTTCACAAATGAATGCTGAGTTACTTTCCTCCTTTTATTAAAAGTTTTTTTTCTACACTCAGACTCTGTGCTTACAAAAGGAGAAGTATTGCCTCGTAGAGGCACCCAGGGGATGGTGTGTAATTGTCCCAGGTCACTGGGTGGGATGGTGTGTAATTGTCCCAGGTCACTGGGTGGGGGCTCTAGCCAGTTGTGTTGTATCATTGAAAAGGAGCCCCTAGACACTAAACCCAGCCCTTGTTGCAGCTGGCTCCAGCTGGCAGGAGGGTTACAATGACAATATTTAAGATGCAAACAAGACAGTGACTTTTGTTGGATCTCTGCTGCTGAAGCAAATATGGAAAAGTCAGAGTGATTAATTACATTCTTTGCCTTTTCCCTGCTCCTGTAAAAATCTGTAAGCATCAGAATTCACTCCCAGGAGCACATCTAAAAAGGGTCCCAATGTGCATGAGACCAACATGCTGCCTGATTAATATTTTTGAATGTTTATCATAGCAGTTATTTTATTTTGTTAAGCTGGAGTGGAAACTCAGAAGAGAGATTCACTAGAGATTTATATTCTGTCCCCCACACTACAAATCTACCACTGCTAGATCATCTCCAGAGTTTGTCATCAGTGAAATATTTTATTATCTGCCCTCAAGCATTTTACGGGTACAAATTAAAAAAGGGTTGCTCAAGAAACAGATAGATTAAGGGTGGAGGAACTCATTCAATTAAAATAAGACCCAGGCTGAATTTTCACCTATCTCTGAAACAAAACCTAGACATCTTCATGAGCTTCTCCTTTCTCATCTTTCCCTGAATCCAGAATTGGCCAGTCATAACTGTCGCTTTCTACTTCATAAGCTGCACTGGTCTTTCTCCCCTTTGTCCTACCATTACTGAAGGCCCTACTGAGTCTGCTGTAGGCCCATTCTGTGTACTCATATGTTTTAGTGTTTAAAATGCCCCAATTGCTACCCCAGAGATGTTGGAGAAGAGCAACTTTCTTTGAGTAGTGAGGGCCTCTAAAGCATACTACTGTAGCAACCTGTGAGTGGAAAGATTCTCATAGCATAGCTAAGGTGACAGAGTGGGAGGACCCCTCAAAGGATTAGAAAACTCCACTAAGCAGCTAACCTGAAGTCTGACAGTGTGAAACTATTATCCCTAATGGTGCCTTATTTATCTTGGCTATTTAAATGTCAAGTATGTAATAACAGTTAAAATTTCTGTTAACTGAAACAGAACACCAAGAACTTCTACAGTTAAGTCACCTTCTAGATCCATCCCACCTTTGTGAACAAAGAATATTAATGTGATCTAGATACTAGGATTCCAGATGGTATATCTCTCCACAGAGTAAAGGCAACCATGTTTCCAGTCTGAATTACTTTAATTTTAAATTAAGGGGGGAAAAAGGAAAATGAAAGAACAAATTAAAGGCACAAATTCTCTCCTGCACCAAGATATGCTTAGTACAGGGAGCTTTAGCTGGCTCCCTGATGGCTCTTCTCTCCACTATACTAAGCATACCTTGGTGCAACAGAGAATCTGTCCCTTTAATTTTGATCTTTGGTCTTTCAGGGTTTGGTAAAAATGGTGGTAGGGGATCTTTTATTGTGGAATAAATGTAAATTTCAGTACATCACTGATGTAATTTAAAATGTCACCAGCCTTTAAAAAAGATGACACGAAAATTCTACTTCAACTCCCATAGCTTTGGTTTCCATTTTGCCTTTGGCAGTATCTTCTACAGAAGATAATTAGGGCCATTCGTGAGCCATCTACATCACTCATGTTGACTTTCTTCCTCCCCAGAGATGTACCCTTGCCCTTTGGCTTACCAATTGGTGCCTGTGAGACTAGCACTCTGTCACAATCATTGACACAAATAAATAATGATCAAGCCCTGAAGTAAACAGAAGCTATTAATAAAAATGATCTTAAGTGGTCTGATCTGGATGTATCTCACACCAGTCTGCCTCAAACACAAAACCTAGCAATTGTATTAACATTCCGTTTTTCCCTTTACAGCACCATTTATCTAAGGATCTCAAAGAACTTAACAGACACAAACTAAAGTCTTATAAAACCCTACCGTTTACCCTTTTGAGGGGGGTAATTATTACAATCATTTCAAAGATAAGGAAATTGAGATACAGACAGCATATGTACATTTTAAATCACGTCTGCTCAAATCTGTATTTAGCCATCTAAATAAATGGATAGCTTGGCTGAGGTACTGGGCATTTGAAGTTCCAATTGACTTCAGATGCACATAGTCCTCAGGAAAACACTAGCTAGGATTGGGATCTCCAGTGTAGTGTAGAGAGCCACACCCTGGAAGAAGAGCTCTCTGCAAAACCTGGTAGCAAGGTGACATTAATCATCTCTTCCATGCATAGGAGGGATATCAGTCATCTGCTTTGTTCTACCTCCTCTTGTCAACAGTCATGCTGAATAGTTGGGAGGACAATAAGTACCTTGGAACAAGAGATGGGTGTGTTTTTCAACTGAATTTTTTTTTGGGGGGAGCTAAATCAGTGCCAATTTGGGCCACCCAAAAGATTTTGTGAATGTGCATCATTTTGCCAAATTGTGTCAGTCTGAAAATGAATAATAAAAAATCCAAGAACTCAATGTTCAAACTGAAACCCAGAAGCAGTTGTTTGTTTACTCTTTGATTTGCCAAATTTCATTTTCAGGTTCGCCCAAAACTGTTTTTCTCAGTTTTTCAGAATTGCCAGGGAAAGCTCAAAATCAGTGAGTCAGACACTCAACTCTACTCAGGACATAGCTGTAAACCAGCTCCAGAGCAGCTCTAACTTGGCCAGGGGATGAGAGAAGATCCACCCTTTAACTGCCCCCTTTCCTAAAATTTTAAAAAGTCCAAATGATGGGACTATTTCCCCAGTTCTCCTAACTTTATGCAGATCCTGTTTGCCACAGCCTGGTCACTACAAGAACTAAGGTGGGCCTAAAGGCAGATTTATACCCCATTTGTCACTCCCAGTGGCCTGGTCCCCTGGGTGAATGTGGAGGGTTGCTGGGAGGTGAGAGCTGCAAAGTCAGGATTGTGCTGATGTACACTTGGCTGCCAACAGCTCCAAGGGGCTGTTCTGGCAGTTGAGACTAGTACAGTGAACAACCCCCCCTTTCACTTGGACATACCCCCTTTTTGCTCTATGCTAGGGATGCTGACAGGGATGGCAGAGAGCCATCATCCCAGGGATTTTCCATAAACCAGGATTTCCCTGGGGACAAGATGCACTGACTAAGGCCCATGGGAGAACATAAAGGTGCTGTAGGGCAAGGGAGAATGGGGCCAAGAGTCTTCTGGGGGGATTCCCAGAATATGGTCACCAGACTGAGTTGTTAAGCTCTGATATCTCTTCCAAGGTACCAAAGTGAAAGGTATACACTATCAAAGGATAGTCAGATTTGAATAGGAGGAACATAGAGCATACAGGGGTGGTGGTGGGGAATTAGAGGCTCCTGGTTAGTGCTCCCTCCTCACCTTCTTTTCAGCAGCACATGGAGACCTAAATTTGAAAATGTCAAGAATGAAAAAATGTCAATGGTATCAGCAGCCAGTTTGTAGTGGGCCCCCTCCAAGCGGAAGGGCGGACTGGCCGGGAATCCAACATGGCGGGCGGAGCCGAAGCGACCCCGCCCCGGAAGTATCAGCCAGGACCCGGAAGGGTAAAAGGCGGGGCCGGCCGCCAAGATGGGGTCGACCCGGCGGAGCAGGAGGAAGGACGCCCCGACTGCGGGAGAGCCGGCGACCCCGCCAAAGGGAGCAGCGGCCCCAACCCCACGGCGGAGAGGGACTGGCCCGGCGTCCCGGCGGCCACGTATCCCGTGGCTGAAGACGACGGCCCAGAGCCCCCGGAGACAGCAACCCCCGCGGCAGCGGACGGCCGACCCGCGATCCCAGCGGCCACAGACCCCACGGAGACCGAGGGCGAGCCGGACGAAGCAGCGGCGGAGTCCCCCACGACCGCGGACGACTGGCCCGGAGTCCCAGCAGCCACTTACCCTGACGAGCAGGGAATGGAATGGACCCCCGAGGGCTTGGACCCCTGAGGACTACCCGAGACCGTGAGTAGACTGTAACGTACGTGCGGCCAGAGCTGAGACGCCCGGCTAGAGCCCCGTAAAGACTGTATACGTGCTGGCTGCCTGAGCAGGGAAGCCCAGGCTATAGCCAGCCCAGAGAGACTGTTTATCTGTGTGCGGCCAAAGTTGAGACACCTCGGCTAGAGCCCACCTATAGAAACGGTGTATCCGCTGACTGTCGGAACTAGGAAACCCAGGCCGTAGCCGACCTATCTAAGGAAAGACAACCAGCTGGGATGAAGACCCCGAATCAACATAAGCTAGCGGGGACCTCCTCCCGGCAGAGGGCGCTCTAGGGGCTGGACCCGCTAATTCCCCAGACGACCAGCAGGGGGCGCCGCCGGGTGAGTGCCCACACGCTTACACAGTTGAATAGGACTGTCTCAGGGTAGTCCTGATAAAAAATGAATGGAAGGAAAGGAGAGCAAAAGCATGTTACTATAAAACTACCCTTTATATCATTTTGCAAATCATCTAAGATTATGCCTGTCTAAAGCCAACTATAAGAATCATTCTCTTCTCTGGCCAAAATTAGGTACTTGTTTTGTGGAATTACCAGTAATGGCAAAAGGAAAAGGAATCTAACTATCAGTTTTTGTTCATGTAAACCAGAAGCCACTAAAATAAGGTGTGATCAGGTCTCAATACACCTTTGAGAATTTGCTGGAAGAAAAGAAGATGTTTGTCTTTCTACTGCTTTTGGTTCTTGGTCGATGATTCACTTTTCTTACTGGAGGTTGCAGATTTGCTTTGCACTTAAGATAGATGCTTGATGGCAACTCTGGTGAAAAGGATGGCTGAGATCACAAGGGAATGGAAGTTACTATCTGACTGTGTGGCATTGTACAGTTTATAACATGAGTTGCATGAACTTCTGTCTGGTTATCAGAAGACACCTAGCCACATCACAAACCACTATCACCACCAGCATTGATTGGTATGTTTTGCATCAGTCTGAATTAGAACAATCTAAGGCAAGAACCGTTCATTATTAGATGTTTGTACAGTGTCCACAATAGTGTGACCCTGACTTGGTTGTGGGTTATACCACAATATAACAGAATAACAATTTGACAAAAGGAAAATTTGAAGAAAAACAAAATTCATGATCCTCCCCAGCCCACAGACAAGAGCTTTTTGAGGGAAAAGTATATCTATAAGGGCTGGTCTTCACTACCTGCCGGATCAGCGGGTAGCGATCGATCTTTTGGCGATTGATTTCTCACGTCTTGTGAAGATGCGAGAAATCGATCACCCGCGGCTCCCCCATCGACTCCAGAACTCCAGCTTGCCAGGAGATGCAAGCTGGAGTCGATGGGGGAGCGCGTCGCCGACTGCCGCCGCCGTGAGGACGGCAGGTAAATCGGCAGCAGATACGCAAACTTCAGCTACGTGATTCACGTAGCTGAAGTTGTGTATCTGCCGTCAATCCCCCCCGGTAGTGAGGACCAGCCCTAAGATTCGAAGGAGTGAAAGATCATGGAGACTAAATTGTCAGTTCAACCTTAGAAGCTGTCCCTCCAGATCAGTTAAGATATCCAAAGGCTGCTGTGGAGAGTTCTGCATTACTACTGATCTAGCTGTATAGCACATGTTCTAGGGAGATGTTTAGGATTCCACTGTCCAGGGAGGTCAGTCTAACACTTGTTTGAAATTTTTAAATTGAAGCAACTTTCGCCAGATCACATACAAGCAAGTCATACTGATAGGATGAGAAATTGAGAGTTCTACCATCAAATCCATTGTGGTAATCTTATTCCAGCTGAGAATAGATAGGGAGATGGTTGAATTTTCCCAGATTTTAAGTTTTCAAAGATTGTTGAAAATTCCATTTGATAAAAAATAATTTTAAAAAAATGAAAAAACTTCATTTGAAAAGTTTTGATTTTTTAAATTGGAATATTTATGTGAAATTAAACAAAACCAATGGTTAAAAATTTCCTGTGATTTTTTTTTTGACCAGTTGTATAGTTATGAGCTCTGGACTATATCTGAGGAAGTAGTTTGGCTTCATATATCATTTTGGCCTGGTGGTCCTGGTTGCTCATAGAGTCAATGATATTAAAGCAAGGGGAGGGGTCATAATGCTTATCTAATATAACCTCTACCATAAACACAGGGCAAAGAACTTCACCCAGTGATGGCTACATCGTGCCCATAATTTCTGTTTGACCTAGTATACTACTTTTAGAAAAATATTGTCTTGACTTAAAAATTTCAAGTGATGGAGAATTTACCACATCACTACATAAGCTGTTTCAGTGGTGGTTATGGGACACTTCCAGCCTACATTTCCATACTAAAAAAGTTCAGACGATCTTACCTGAAGCCTTCAAACCTTCTGAGGTTTGCCCCCTATCAAAAAAGGAATTTTGCTTTTCCATTCACTTTCTTTTGTTTGTAGCATGTGGTTGCTGAATATTACTTTCAGGATACACATCCCAATATATTGTTTTTAAACAAATCTCAGTTCTGTAAAATTGAGCCCTTGTATACAAAGTGCAGTTTCAGGAGATCTAAGAAAGACATGGTGAAACTGGAGTCTGCAACACTTTAATAAACAAAGCATCAGAGTGTCTGATTTGGGATACAAGTTAATAAGATCACAAGGAAAAGAGTGCCATGAATGCTGACAGTTCCACCCACATGATCCTCATTAACAGAGCAGAGGCTGACATATGCAAACCCATTCATAATCATCACCACACTCTACAAGACTGGAATAATCTTTGGTGCCTCAAAAGCGGACGTTAATCTTCCTGGATGTTTTTGATACCACACACTAGAGACTTTGAGCTGCTAAATCATGTTGTGTTTAAATTTTACGTTTTTGTGAAGGGCACATCAAAATATATTAAAGGAAAATAAAAGTGTCAGAACATCATAAAGACATTACTAGATACTTTAATTAATGTAAAAATGTATATGGGAGAAAGCATAGATCTTTTATTCATGTGGAAAGCTAATTTAGCTCAGATTTATTTATTTAATTTTAATTTTGGCTTCCATAGAAAACAAATCTTATGCAAAATACATAAACTATTAGGGAAACTGCTCAGTTCACACTAAGTTAACTTCATTTCATTTTTCTGGATACACATAAAAAACCCAAGCCTTTCTTGAATGGTTAATGGGAATCCAAGAATAGATTCACAATCAGAGGTTACTTAAGGCTTACAAAATTAGCATGCTGTGCTTAGATCTACAAGAATGCCACGCCTAAAGGAAAGAGAGAGTAATATTTAATTAAAATTGCAAATGTCAACAAATTGTTCATATGTAGACTAGGATAGATTATTAAAAGATGAATCAAGGAGTGCATTCTAGTAAAGGTATATGACAAATCTTGGTTTTAGTCCAAAACCCTCCAGGAGCTGCTGTAATTTTCCCTTATCCATCAGTGAATTATAGTAAATTGAGATAAATAAGACCTACTTGGTTATCTAAATCATCTTTCTGCCAATGCAAGATTGTCCTCTAATGCTTTGTCTAGTCTGCTTTTCAGTGACTCAAATTATATGCTTTCTACAAAACACCAAAGAGTCTATTTCATAGCTTAATAAATCATATGTGGCCTCATTTAGATCAATTCCGTTACAGTGTACAGTGTAAATTAGGGCAAAATTTGACCAACTGTTAGGAATTCTCTCTTCAATATTTTTCTCCTTTGCTTAATTTCATTTCATTATTCCTAGTTATACCTTCTTCAATCACCCCCAAACAATTCCTCTCCCAGCACTTGCTATAGTCTGTTAATCATAGCTTAACCAAGCTGTATGTATTCTGTCACTTTATACTTTCCTTCAAAGTCAGCCCTACTGGTCCTGTGTTTTTGTCAAATTCCACTGTGAAATATAACCAAGGGAGGAAATTTCCTTTGTGTAGTGCTTTAGTTCATTTAACACTTATGTTTTGACTTTGATGGTTGCAGAATGGGGTAGTATGTTATACGGAAAGAAAGCTCAGAAAAGGCCTAACCAAGTGAGCAAATTCTTCTCCACAAGTTCTTTGAGCTTTCCAGACCAAACCTACAAAATTCCCCTGCTCATGGTTTTATTAATTTGGTGTTGGAAATCTCCTCATTCACCTTCCTGTAGACTTGACTAGCTCCCCTTTTCTGAACTAACATTCCTTATCTCTCTCTCTCTTTGCCCGTCACCCTCCAGCTGGGGTATGGGCCACCAACTGGTGTTGGTGTTTCAGTAGCAATTGGTTCCCTTACGGGGTGGAGTTGCTAGCCCCACACCCAGGTTAAGCCTACAGCACCTGGTATTCCCAGGAGGTCTCCCATCCAAGTACTAGTCAGGCCCAACGCTGCTTAGCTTCTGAGATCAGACAGGATCGGGCGTGTTCAGGGTGGCTTAGCAGTATAACACTCCTTATCAGCTGATGTAAATTGACAGAACATCACTGCAGTCAGTGGAGCTATGCTGATTTACACCAGGTGACGTTCTGACTCTCAAGCTCTCCGCTTTTCTGGTACAACCCTATGCTTCAACATCTTCAGTTTAACTGGTGACATCCCTGTTTCATTGACTTGCTAAACCTACCTTTAAGAGGTACAGCTAGAGCTAGTCTAATTATTCATCACTAATAAACATATCCAACAAATTTAACCCTTCTTTCTCCTAAAGGATTATCTGCCAACAGCTCATAATTTTTACATATTTGATCCTTAGTGATTAGATTGGGGGCACAAATTTTTGCTTATAGAATGTTTTGGCTGAGGAAGAATCCCTTTTTTCTAGCTCAGGAAGTGGCTCATTTTTGCAATTGTTTGGTGGGAGTTTTGCGCAAATAAAAAAAAAAGCTTTGTGATGTTTGTGCACTGTGAACTGTCTTGCAAATAAAAACTCAACTGAATGATCTTAGGTTTGAGAGTCTCACTCAAGTTAATCCGTGGAGTTTTCCTCAACAATTTTTTTAAACTGTTCTTTTGCTCTATTCACATTCTATGCATTGCCCTGGAAACCATTTTGTTCTCTCATTTTAGGGTTTTATAAATCCAACATGAGTCTCACCATTGAGCACAGTGTCTGGGCCAAGTTTCGGTGACAGATGTTCCACTTCAGTGTGTAAATATTAGGAAAAATGCCTCAGTGTTTCTCAGTGGAGGGCTGTAGGAGATTTCAAATTGTTAATCTTTTAGCTCATGCAGCAGCAATAGCAGTTATTCTGCTGGTGTGCAGAGCTGGGATTTCCGGATATAGCACTATGCAAAATGTATTAGCTCTTAGCAACAGGCATTCCAGACAGGCAAGCGCCAGGGAGTTAATGCATGTGAGAGACTAAATAAGGCACTTCAGCTATAAGTTGTTAATTACCATCTAACTTTTTTTTAATTATAAGCTTTTAAAACATGGTGCCTCTGAGCCTTCTTCAGTCTTACTACTTGTTTCTATGTTTGCCTTAAATCTTCCTCCAGAATGGCCTATTATCCTTCTGTTGCTGACCTACTGTGATGAAATTATTATGATGGTTTCTTGCATGGAAAGCCTCTCATACATGCAAACGAATGAAGAGCTGCTCTTAAGGTCATGGTACTTTCCCCTCATCTTGGATCTGGAGGCAAAGTGTCATGATAGATAATCAGCTGAATATGATTTCTTAGTGTGATGCTGTGGTCAAAAGTTCTAGTTCTGATGTCCACAATTCAAGAAGGATGTTGATAAATTGGAAAAGGTTCAGAGAAGAGCCATGAGAATTATTAAATGAATTGAAAACTTGCCTTATAAAGGATACTCAGAGTTTAATCTGTTTGGTTTAACAAAGAGAAGGATAAGGGGCCACCTGATTATAGTCTATAGATACCTAAAAGGGGAACAGAAATTTAATAATAGAGGGCTCTTCAATCTGGTAGACAAAAATATAACAAGATACAGTGGCTGGAAGACAAATTCAGACTGGAAATAAGGTGCAATTTTTTTTAACAGTGAGGACAAGGAACCATTGGAGAAACTTTCCAGGTATTGTGGTGAAGTCACCATCATTGGAAAATTTTAAATTAACATTGGATGTTTTTCTAAAAGATATGCTGAAGTTCAAATAGGAATTAATTCAGGAAATTCAGAAGGTCTGTGCTATATAAGAGGTCAAATTCAATCACAATGAATCTTTCTGGCCTTATAAATGATAAATAATCAGAATGGAAGCTGTATTTTTCAAAGTTTATGTGAAGGGATACATCTGCCTTAAAACAGGCTAAGGTGATGTTTGTTTTGGAATTTCATTTTTTGTGTGTGTAACCCACTAAACTCTGATTACACAGGTAACCAATATAATTCCATTTAACTGCAGGAATAATGAGTGGGATCAGTCTCTTTTGACAGTGGAGCTTCCACCTGTGGATAACAACAAATAAATATGCAGACATGGACAGTCATGGATACCGGTACCGTGTAATCAAAGACTCACCCCAACATCAACGAATAAATTGTTTTATTAGGGTTTTCTGGTATGTATGTCTTCTTCTCCATTACCTTTCTCCAACAGATGTTTAATCTTTCCAAATACTTGGAGGATTTTTCCATGGACTTCTAAAAGGTTGTTAGGATTTGTGCATACAATTCATCACTGCTGTTAACAGGGCCATACTTCTTTTCCAGCTCTGTCAAACACTCTTCCGCAGTAGCAGATTTCCCAGCATTAAAAGATTCATTCAAGTCTGGGAATAACAAGCTTTCTATTAACTTTTTTTTTCTTTCCTTGGAAGACAATTCATGATCATCTAATCACTGTTGTACTAATGGCTTCCTGGTAACAAAATCTCTCTCTCCCCTGGGAACACCTGATAAATACTTCAGTTTGTAGGATGTATGATGGTAGGAGGCAATACGCTACATAGATTTTACTATCAATTTATGTACTCCTGGAATAGTGAATGTGGGAGTAGAATGCGTTTTAATATCAGGGGAGGACAATGTATATTTCTTTCTAAAATAATATTGGTCTGCAGAATATGTAAGTGAAGCATTACTTGTTTGATTAGTATTAATTGTTCTACCCTCAAGAATTGTTCTTGCTGATGAAGAGCTGTTGTCTTTTGGATACCTGTCACCAGGAGTAGTATGGGAATTTTTACTCAATTTAATAGGAGTCCCATTCCATTTACCATACAGTTTAAATTGCTCACATTCATTCCTTAATATCTGAGCTGCACATTTCTTATTATATTTACAAATTGCAGGAAAAAAAATGAGGTTTTTAAGCTCAGGCTTGACAAAGTCCTGGCTGGGATGACTTAGTTGGGGATTGGTCCTGCTATGAGCAGGGGGTTGGACTAGATGACCTCCTGAGGTCCCTTCCAACCCAGATATTCTATGATTCTATGAATAACTTTTGTGATACCTCATATTATTTTAAGTCTGGTTACTGCCCCGTACTTGCTCAAAGCATGGGTCAATTCCTCATCTGTAACAGTTAGGTGAATCTCCTCAATCCAATTGAGTGGTCTGGATCAAGGTGATAAAGCTTGCAAAGTTCCATGGCCACAAAACATACAGTCCAAATTTCTTCTGGGCAACCCCAGGAAATTCAATTAACAATTACAGTCTTTCAACCACAGGATAGCGCTTTCCCTGTTTTGGCACCACAATTTAAAAACTTTATGTAACCCACTAAACTTTACACAAGTACCACTATAATTCCATTTTATAATACGTGGGTTCTGTCTGGTTTGACAATGGAATTCCCACTTGTGGATAACACATAAGAAATATGCAAATGTGCACAGTCATGGATGCCTGTATGCTGAGTTGCTCCAGTTTGAAATGTAGTAAACCTTCTCAGACTTAAAAAAATCTTTTACAAGAGGACAATTTGAGGGTTAACTAAGACTCCTCATATATGCAGTCTTATCATTACAGCAGTACAACAAATGCTATGCAAACAAAAATAACAATACCAAAAACATACAGATTTCTTCAATACCAAAAGGTACATAGGCCACAAATCCTATGCATATAAAGCATATGCCACTGATTTGGCATTAATGTCACCACGCTGCCCTGAGCTGCATAAGCAGCAAGCACCCAGTTCTTTGAATAGGCTGGTATGCTTCTCCTCAGGGTTATAATCTTGCTGCAGTTAATAAAAGCAGGCCTGTGAGCATCAGTCCTCATGGCAAAGATCTTCCCACCTCCCTCTGGCATGGCTGACTCCCTTTGGATCTGGCTGAACTAACTGAAGAGTTTGGCACCTTTTCTTCTTTATACTTGGGAATGGAATTGGTCCCCACCCTTGGCGATACCTTACTGAGCATGCTCCAAGTGTTGGTGATTTTTTCTTCCCTTTCATTTACTTGCTAGTCCCAGACTACCCTGTTTCCCCGAAAGTAAGACATCCCCCGAAAATAAGACGTACTTCCAGTTTTGCCTCTTTCTGTAATATAATGTAATGTAATTTTGGGAGCAAAAATTAATATAAGACACTGTCTTATTTTCGGGAAAACACGGTAGCTGGAATCAGTGGACAGCTACTCCAAAGTCTAACTATTACTGTTTAAAGGAACAGCAACAGATGCATGGGTTACGTTAACACAAAAGTGACTAGATTTTTGAATTCCTATAATTCATTGATAAGTCAGTAAATCATATGATTAAAATAAATACAAGTATATAAACATACAGAAATATGTAAGATCAACCCAGAAAACACATGGCAAGAATGCTTTGAGGGACAGCCCCAAGGCCACTGAAGAGATAGGAAAGTATTAATGTTATTGTACAAGGCACTGGTAAGGTGTCATCTGGAATATTGCATACAATTCTGGTCACCTGTGTTCAAGTCAAATGAATTCACATTGGAACAGGTGCAGAAAAGAGCTACTAGAACAATCTTGAGGAGACTAAAAGAGCTTGGCTTGTTTAGCATAACAAAATGAAGACCAAAAGGAGATCTGGTTACTCTCTATAAATATATTGGGGTAAACACGAGGGAGGCAGAAGTAGTAGTTAAAGTAAAGGACCATGTTGGTCCAAGAACAAATGGATATAATCTAGCCATGCATAAACTGAGGCTGGAAAATAGAAGGTTACTAGCTATCAGAGGAGTGAGGATCTGGAACAGACTCCTAATAGGAGTAGTACAAGCAAACAACCTACTACTAAGATGGAAGATGATAAATTGATGAACAGAGACTTACATGACGGGGTTGCCTGCAATAGAAGGTGTTGTGTCCTAACTAATTAGGAGCTTCTGGAATGAATCACACAGAAGCTGTAAATAGGTTTACATTGGTTTAATACTGTAGTTCACAGAACACAGTGTACAGTTTTGCTGTTTCTAGCTAACCACACCCTCCAGTCAAAAACCAAAACCTGGAATAGATAACTCTGCTATAAAAACATTTAATTTGACCCAATATATATATATGTATATATATTACTTTTTGATTCACTCCCCCTTAAAAAATTCAATTTTTACGTTGGTCTCAATTTGCTGTATACAATGGGCTAGATTCATAGAATTGGCAGTTTAGCACCCAGCGCTATTAGGAGAGAAATGTGCAAAATGGCTGTGAACACATTTTTGTGACTTCCTGATCCAAAGGCTGCTGTGTGTTTTTCAGGTTGATAAAGAGTGGAAACTAGGTCAAATGACCAAGGATGAATATAAAAAAATAAACACAAGTATGTAGGGATAAAAGAAGAAAGGCCATGGCAAAAATGAGATTAAACTGGCTAAAGACATAACGGGTAACAAGAAAACATTCTACAAACGCATTAGAAGCAAGAGGAAGACCAAGGACAGGGTAGGCCTGTTACTCAGTAAGGGTGTGTGTGTGTGTGTGTGTGTGTGTGTGTGTGTGTGTGTGAGGGGGGGGTGGAGACAAGCAATAACAGAAAATGTGGAAATGGCAGAAGTGTACGGGGAGATGTCAGCAAACCAGTAAAGTGCCTGAAACCATTATAGCTTATGGCTAAAAGCAGCCAAGTCAGAAGGCTGTAACTTGGCCAAGTCACATCCTCAGCTTGACCAAGGCAGGAGGGGAAGGAGTTTTGGGGGCCACAGAAAGGGACCTTGACCCAGTGTCCTTCCTGATAAGAATTGTGGTGAAGTTGCTGATACATGCATTTTAGAAGAGCGGGATGTGCCCCGGGAATATCTATTGGGGCTTCAAGGCTACAAACTCTGGCAAAACCCACACCTGGCTAATCAATAATCAGAAGGAACTTCTTGCTTGACCATTGGAACTGCTTGGTTAACAAGTTTTCTTTAAGAGACATGTCATTGTATTACTAATTGATAAATAAGGGGGGGAACATTTGAGGTAGTGGGATTCTTTAGGACTGGACTCTCCCTCTGGATGCATCTTATTTTTCCCCACCAGGAGACGGGCTGCCACTGTGCCACTCAAGAGCCACATTCTGCTTTGGTAATTATCCAGGGTTGGGGGTGCTTTACTAACCTGTTGCAGACATGCACAAATGCTAGAGACTAAGTAAAGTTTAGTGTTAAGTGAAAGCACCCTTGTGTTGTCCTGCTTGTGCCAGCCATATAGCGGTCGGACGGCTGTGTCTCCCTGGTTTATTTCCTGACACCACCTAACGCAGAGTTACCAAAAACGGAGTTGAAAGAACCCCAGGTAACAGAAGTGCTAAATTACCTTTTTGTTTTTGTTTTCACCAAAAAGGTTAGTAGTGATTGGACATCTAGTATAGTGAATGCCAGTGACAATGTGGTAGGAGCACAGGCTAAAATAGGGAAAGAAAAAGTTAATAACTTAGACAAGTGAAGTGCCTTCAGGTCACTAGGGTCTGATTTAATACATCCTAGAGTACCCAAAGAGCTGACTGATGAGATATCTGAGCTATGCAATCATTAAGGTATAGTTAGACCCCTCAGCATGAGGGGAGCATCTCTGTTATAAGTGTGGAGTGCTGTTTTGCCTGTATTGGGTTAACTTTACCTGAGAGAGGGTGATGTAAAATCCCCGTCCCAGGAGGCAGGGAGGAGGGAGAGTTAGTTTCAGTTCCCTTCAGTCTCAGCTTGGGGCAAGACCCATTTCTTCGCTCTCTAGCTATGGAGAGCAAAACTTCTATTTTCTCCTTCCTATATTCATAAGTAGCTGAATTGTAAGTAACATATTGATTTTTCATAAGTTTTTGTACCGGATTTAGGGCATCACTAGCTTTTCAGAGGGAGGGGTGACAGAGCTCTATATCTGTAAAGTGGTCTTGTAAGTGTATGCTTTGTTCTCTTTTCTTTATTAAACCTCTTTAGTTATAAAAAGTGTTTGGTTATTTCCCTTAAAGTGTCCTAGCTTTGGATGTGACCCAGGTCCCAGGTAGGGGGAATAGGGGACTAAGTAGTTGAGTCTTTGAGTCGCTCTCCTGAGGGAAGGAGGGAGGGGCTGGGCTAGAAGGTTTTTTTGTTCTCTTCTCTCTCCGTAACAAGAAGGAGGGGGGTGATGGGGAAGTGAAGCAGCATCTGAGTGTCCCAGGCTCTCAAGAGAGAGAGGGAGTTTGGGGGAGTCCGTATGCCCCGCTCCAGAGTCTTAGAGATTCACACGGATGGTGGCAGCTTGGTACCCCAATTTCCCAACTGGTAGAGTGTGGGTTTTGGGGGTGTAAAGACTTAACTTAGGCTGGGGAAGCAGTTTATAGTTAAGGGACCATAGAAGAGACTCTCCTCTGTACCCCAGTGTTCAGAGAGAGGGAATAGACACTCTTACAGTCTCACTGGCCAGTTTTGCAAAATTTCATTGTTCACTGTTCCCTCAAAATTTAAATAGTTAATGTTTGATTTTCCTTTCAGTTAGTAGACAAGTGTTCCCAACAGAATGATTTTAGTGATTTTAACACTATGATATTTCTGGAGTCTACTCATTTGGCATGTGCTGTTCCTAAGCTATTAGGCTGCATGCTCTGTTGAAAGTGTTTTGAATTCTCTCTATGACCAGAATCATCACAGGGCTAACAACACCTAAAAACAGGTTTATGATGAAAACCCTGACAAATTCTTCACTATCATTGACACCCTAATAAACAGTGTCTTGTGGAGACTCCAAATCAATCCAATTACATGGAAAATAGCGGCTTTAAACTGGATATGTAATCATGCGAAACAGCTCAGAAAAATTGAAAGAACCCTTGAGCACCAAATGTTTGTTATTTTGGCATTTCACCAAGAGATAAGCTTGCTGATGTTGTGTTAACCTATTCATAAGGTAAGTTCTTGAAATATAGATCATGTTTAATTTGACTTGCTGCTTATTCAGAGTGCTGGTGTTTCACCCGGTTTATTTTGTGAATTGCGAAAGAGGAAAGGGTCACTAAAAGTCACAGGAGAAGAGTATTAATTTTATAACCAGCAATTAAAGGGGTCTAGAGGGAATAGTGTGAGGTCAAAGAAGCAGCACCTGAAACAATCACATTCAAATATTTCCAATTTTCTGAACTTTTCCCGAGAGACTTAGATATATTACATCTGCTCTCGAGCCTCAAATCAGGCCAGCATCCCTATTTAGGAAACACACTTAAATATGTGCTGGAAATTAAGAAAATATTTATTTAAGCACATGCTGAAGTGATATCCTGAAGAGGGGCCTCAATTACCCCACTGTGACTCCGCTGAAGGAGTTACTCCAGATCGACACTAGTATAACCCAGAGCAAAATCTAAGAGGGAGACATCAGGGCATGGAGTTTATCTAGTGCTCCCATGGTGATCATTCACCAAGGCAAAGAACAGAAGGCTCATGGGCTGCTGTACAAAGAACCTTTGTAAACTTAGCTTAGCAGCAAAATAAATAACCAGGGATCCTACATGATCACTGTACTATCCTTGTTACTGCACTTTGCTTGGTTTAATTTTTTTCTTCAGAAATCTAATACGTGTGTGTGTTCCCTGCCTAACAGCTGTCTTTGCAACCAAATTCAATCACTTTATTCCTGTTTCATATACTGTGCTGAATAAATTAGATCATTGCTAGGAAACAGTATGAGTAAGGCAGGGGGGGGGGGGGAGGGGCTCGAGCCACTACTCACTTAAGCCAATGGAAAAACTCCTATTGATGTCCATGGGCATTAGGTCATGCCTTCAGTTTGTGCATACCAAGGTTTTCCCATTTTATTGCAGCAGGTCCACAGTGGTATAATTCTATGCTACAGCAGACTCCACCAGAATTCTCTCAATATAAACTAGACATTTATTCTTACAATGTGTAACAAACCTTTTGGTGGCTGAATTATTGCTGCTCTGACCTTTCCTGTGCTAAAGATAAAGAAGCAATGCAATGGTTTAAAACCTTTTTATTTTTTTCCATTGGGAAAACTGGCAGACACCTACTAGGAAATTATCATGGAACTGAAAATCAGGATAGCCAGGGCTGTATGAATTATAGCTTTCAGAAGAAATTCTCAAAGATGACATGCTAGGTTATTTGGAAATGACAGACCTGATTCTCCACCACCTTGCACCTTGTGTAATCATTTCCACTCAACCAAAGTAGGTGCAAATGGATTTGGTAGCATTTTGCATCATCATGGTAAAGGTACAAATGACTATATAAAGGTGAAAATCAGACAAGAATCATTAAAAATGACTTGATTTTTAAACCACTTTTTCTATTCTAAGCCCACAGATTCATTCAAGTAGAAGGAAGAAGACCAACTCCACAACAATTTCTATGGAACATCAAAGATTATGAACATATTTATACTATAAAATTAAGGGAAATTTCATTCTGACCTCAACAGATGACCACTCTTTATTCTAAACCATGTGGATTGATAGCTCTTTTAATTTTATTCTGACCAGTGTAACAGCTGAGGTGGCTGTAATCATATAAGCATGCATGAATTTAATCCTTTAAGACTATTTCTACCATCTTTCTATTGGGAATTACTTTACTGCATGAATGGTAACAAATTGAAAAGGGATTATGCAAGATGTAAGGCATTGTTACATAAATTGTCTGCATAAGAGTGTTTAAAAGTCAGCCCCTTTTTGAATTTTTCCATCTGTCTGTTTTTTGTCTCAATATTCTGCAGCAGTGAGTTCTAAGGATTCATTACATTGTGTAACACTCATTTAATATGTTTTAAATCAGTTACATTATTCACTTCAAGCCATGCCCCTTTGTCCTGTGGGAAAGGGTAATCAGGAGTATTGCAGCCAATCTAGGGGAATTCTTTATTAGATCCCAATATCTTTTTTTTTTTAAAGATAAGTTTGGTAAAGGTAACATTGTTCACATAGTACACTTAGATTTATATACTTAGACATCTGTAAGGTATTCAATTTGGTACTGCACATTTTTGATTATAGAATTAGAATGATTTAAAATTAGCATGGCACACGTTAAGTGGATTGAAAGTTGGCTAACAGATGTGTCTTAAAATATAATTGAAAATGCAGAAGATTTGGGGTTCAGGGTGGATAATCAACAGAATATGAACTCCAAGGGTGAAACTGCAGCCAAAACAACTAATGTGATCCTGGAATGCATAAACAGGGCAATCTTGAACAGGAGTAAAGAGGTTATTTTACCTCTGTTTGGCACTGGTGTGACTGCTGATACTGTCCATTTCTGGTATCCACAATTCAAGAAGGATGTTCATAAATTGAAAAGAAAAGGATCATAATCATGATTAAAGGATTAGAAAACATGCCTTATAGTGATAGATTCAAAGAGCTTAATCTATTTAGCTTAACAAAGAGAATGTTAAGGGGTGACATGATTGCAGTCTAGAACTATCTATGTGGGGAACAAATACTTAACAATTGACTTTTCAGTCTACCAGAGAAAGGTATAACATGAGCCAATGGCTGGAAGTTGAAGCTAGACAAATGGAGACTGAAAACAAGTCTTAAATTTTTGACAGTGAGGGTAATTAACCATTGGAACAACTTACCAAGGGTCGTGGTGAATTGTCCTTCACTAACAATTTATAAATCAAGAATGGATTTTTTTTCCTAACAAATAGAACTTTCATACAATTCCTAGAGGTCCCAGTTCCAGAAGGTCAAACTAGATTATCACAATGATCCCCTCTGCCCTGGGAATTTATAAATATTCTCTATACTGTTCCATTCTTTTTTAAATGAAACCTGCTATTCATATCCTTTTATGCTTCTTTTCAAGGGCAGATATTTGCAAAGGTAATTGAAGGAGTTGGAGGTCTAACTAGGGTGACCAGATAGCAAGTGTAAAAAAAAAAGGACAGGGGTGGGTGGTAATAGGTACCTATATAAGAAAAAGCCCCCCAAAATTGGGACTGTCCCTATAAAATCAGGACATATGGTCACCCTAGTTCTAACACCTTTGGTCCCCTTAAAATGCTGGCCACTATACATTTCCCAAATGCTGTTCATTTTCACAAATGCAACGCCACTGAGGTTGATGTAGCAGGATGGATGTAATGGAGGAATTTGGTCCTTCTGTCTGAAAGCAGTCTCTGATCATATTAGCTGCCTTTATGTGGACCTGTTCTGTTTCTGCAATGTCTTTTGAGACACTGAATGAGGTCCAAATAAAGTGAGTAGATTTCAAGGGAAAAAACAAAAGGTGTTATGGTAAACATTGAAAAGATCAAAGGAATTTCAAAGAAGAGTAATAATGAGAGCAATATAATATAAATGTGAAGGAATAACAAATGAGATTATTATTTATTAATCAAGGATTCAGCAAAAGTAACAAAGTAAAGGGGGGAATTACCTGACAACTCCTGTATTTCTGTCAGTACATTCAAAAACAAAAGAAAAATCAGGAGCAGTCTTTAAAGAAGCATTTAAGAAAACACAGATAAAAAGAGCAATAAGTACAGTTAAAAATATGAACTGAAGAGTAATCATAGTGGAATAAGGTTATCACAGGTCAAGAGACTTCTCAAGATGAGGTATGCTCTGGGACTTCTCTAGTGAGAGGCACACAGTGCAATCCAGAGTCCAGCTGACAACAGAACTGCCAGAGCATACAAGATTTTGATGCATCAGCTTACTTGAAGGCTCGTAAAGACTCTGAAGGAACCACTGAGAATGCAGACAAAAGGTGATCTATGCAAGATGTGTCCATTCAAAAAGGATTAATATGAAATGTTCTATATGCTCAGGTCCCATGGCAATGGACATGGCATAAAACACAGAGAAAGATTAGAGATTAAGTAGGCGAAGCACAGCTGCCATAGTAGTTGGTTGTGTGATTCAGAATATGATCCCTGCCTTAGAGAATGCTAGCTGATGTGGAACTCAGATGCAGAATGGATAATTTTACATTGGTTCATAGATTTTAAGGTCAGAAGAAATTATTATGGTCAAGTCTGACCTCCTGTATAACACAGGACAAGGAATCTCACCCAGCAATATCTGCTTCAAGCCCATAAATTATATTTGGATATTTGGACTATGGCATATTTCAGAAAGATACCCATCCTTGACTTAAAGACTGCAAATGATGGATAATCAACCAAGTCCAAGATTATCTTCTATGACCCCCAAATCCTTTTCACAATCACTTCTTTCTAGAATATGGCCCTCTGATATAAATATGACCTACATTGTTTACTCCTAAATGCATGATTGTACATTTGGCCATATTAAAGATGCATGTTGTTCAAATGAGCCCACCTTATTAAATTACACAGACTGGTTTCAATAAGTGACCTGTTCCCATCATTATTTACCACTCCACCAATTTGTGGATCATCTGCAAACTTGACCAATAATGATTTTATATTTTCTTCCAGATCACTGATGCAATTATCCAGAAGTAACTTGTGAATTGGCAGAGAGCGGAGAATGCCTAGGAAATATATTAAGGGAATTAATTCCATCTACCCCTCCTTTTTCTCTTATTACCATCCCTTCAAAAATGTATAGTCTCTGTTCTTTAGTCTATCTGAATATATAATAGCCTCCCAATAAAACCCTACCGACAATAAAGGGGGAAAAGAAGCAAAATATTTTTTTTGAGTGAACAGTGTTTGCAAACCATCCCATTGTTCACTCTTATTGTAGCTTACATTTCTGCTCCATAATACTTTGGCTGTCATGACAACTTAGATGTTGCTCCCCGCAAAGGACTTCTCTTAGGCTTGTCTATACAGTGCACACTAGAATTTACACCTCTAAGGTAGAGATTGCTGTGTTCTCACTGGACTGTGCAGACCTTGCTGGCAGGCACTAAAAATTCACTGGTGTGGGTTACTGCAGTACTGTCTGAAACGGGACAATATTAATGTGTACTATGAATTTTTAGGGACGGCAGGGTCCACACAGGCCAGTCAGTGTGCAACACTAGTGAGCACTACAATTTACACCCCTCTAGCATGGACTAAAGCACCATGTGGACACAGCTGTACTCTGTTTGAACAACACTGAGCCAGGAACTGTAGGCACTAATGTAATCCAAACAAACAAAAAATAATAAGAATCCCAGAGTGGGAGGGGATTCCATGGATGTGTGGAAAAACGGAGTTTTTAAAGAGGGCTAGTGAGATGAAGGGGGCCTTTAGCCAAACTTTGCTGAGCTTAATTAGTTCAGTGGAACAATCACTCTTAAAGCACCTGGTTCACTCATAGTCATGCAATCTTAGCTGTAAGTGTCATTTGTACATTATGGTTCCTCTGCATCATGCCATTGACATAAAGCAGCCATAAATCTGTTTAATGGTCCAGTTAACAACGACGATGGTTTATGTCGGGGGTGGGCAAATATTTTGGCCCGAGGGCCTTATGGGCTTGTAAAACGGTATGGAGGGCCAGGTAGGGAAGGCTGTGCCTCCCCAAATAGCATGGCCCCTGCCTCCTATCCGCCCCCTGTTACTTCCTGCTCCCTGACTATCCCCCTCAGAATCCCCAACCCACCCAACCCCGTCTTCTCCTTGTCCCCAGTAATTAACTTGTACCTGACCCGTGATCCACACTCCACCTTTTAGATGCTTCCACCTGCACTAGCACCCCATAGAACAATGGTTCTCAAGTGGGTGTCCATGGTCCCTCTAGGGGGCCATGAGCCAGTTTCAGGGGGTTCATGGACTAAAGCCCTGAGTCCCAGTACCCCCTGTGGAGCTAAAGACCTGAACCTCAAGCCGTGGTGCTCCCCCATAGGACTAAAGCCCCAGTCCCATCACCCACTGCAGAACTAAAACCTGGAGCCCAGAGCCCAAGCTCCCTCCCCTGGGGTTTCAGGCATTAGCTCAGCGAGGGGGCTGGGGTTCAGAGCTCCATGCTTCAGCTCTGCCAGGGGTGCTGGGGCTCTGGGCTTTAGTGCCATAGGGGGTGCTGGAGCTTGGGGTTCCAGGCTTCTGCCCCACAGGGGGCTGAGGACCCCCAGGTTGTGAACTACTGCTCTACAGCCCTGTGTGGATAAGAAAAAATTGGATTCACATCCGATACACAAAGATGGTAAACAATACAACTGCATTTGCGGATCCTCAGACAAAATGGATATCTGCAGATTTGAGAGGCTCTACAAAATGCAGATCAGACTATATGACTGCAATTGTCTCTTCCAGCATTGTAAACTGTGACTTTTTAAAGATCTCTGTCTCAAAGGGCATAGTACTCAAAGTGCTACATATTATTATATGAAGGCTACGACTATAACAGGGTTTAAAAGAGAACTGGATAAATTCATGGAGGTTAAGTCCATTAATGGCTATTAGCCACGATGGGTAAGGAATGGTGTCCCTACCCTCTGTTTGTCAGAGGGTGGATGGATGGCAGGAGAGAGATCACTTGATCATTACCTGTTAGGTTCACTCACTCCAGGGCACCTGGCATTGGGCACTGTCGGCAGACAGGATACTGGGCTGGATGGACCTTTGGTCTACCCCAGTATGGCCATTCTTATGTTCTTATTATTACACATCCACAGTAGTCTGCAGATAGTCATATCACTATGCAGTTCTTTTGCCTGATTCACCATTGGACTAGTGGAGTTCCACCTCACTATAATTTCATTGATTTCAACTGAGTTACATTTGTGTAAATCTGGATATCCAAAGTGGTGAATCAGGACCCACTTGTGGAAAGATGTTCCATAAATTCAGAGGATGAAATACTATGGCCTGAATTATACAGCGTACCAACTGGATGCTCTAATAATCTCTTCTTGCTTTCCAATATATGAAGTGGTACTCCTATTTAATAGAGTAACACCATTGTATTGCTCTTCAATTTAGAATATTTCACGTGCTTTTGGTCCAGTGATGTCAACTCTCTAAGACAAAGGGCATTTGCAGATCCCATGTAAATACAACGTATATAAAATACAATACAGACAAAAAGAGAAACTACAGACATTATATTCATGCATAGCGCTAGTTCAGGTTTCCAAATAAAGTACGCCTTCTGGGCAGAAACAATTAGTTACTCCATATTATTTCAAGTATTCTAAAGTAAAACTAGTGAACTATGTGAAGGACATGCCAAGATATACGTTAACACCTCACTGTTTTTCTTTTGGTAATTACACAGATAACTCATTAGCCTTTGCTGGGCACAGTGTATCACTTCTCATTGTACAAAGCCTGACAAATTTAAGTTAAGAGAGCTCGGAGATGAAAGGTCATCTGACAATAGCTCATCTCCAGAGCTTTACAGTGTTTGGGTAAAGATACTGTCATACAGAGAAATTTAACCATCTGTCAATAACCTGACTGGCAGCTCTTTGTAAGATGTCCTGTGGGATTAGATATTTTAATTTCAAACATACATACCTATATCATTGGATACTAAAGATGTATTGCCCATACCGTACAGTTACGGAGCTGATAACTCCACATGATAAACTTTGAAAAACTAACTGTCTTTTTCCCTCCTGTGTTCTTTTTCTTATTAAGGATATTTGCATGAAAATGAGATTTGTGGTTTCTTAAGAGTTCATGCTTAATCCCTCTAGACTGACTCTTCCTTCAAATATATCTCTAAGATTTCAATTTCTTCATTAGATTTCTGCTAAAGTACATTAATAGCAAATTTAGCTGCCAGTTGCTTTACTACAGGATTTCTGCTCTTTCAGAAGTTTGCTTTAGTATTTTGGAGGCAAGAGGAATCATTCTTAATAGGCCATAAATCCTGTTCCATTAGAGAGGAACAAAGGAATACACAGCAGGAATACACAACAGTTTGAAAGTTGTACCCAGAGTTGAGAGACAGTGTAGTCTTGTGGATAGGTTGATTGTCTGAATTCTGGGCCTTCCAGATCTAACACTGACTGCAAGACCTTAAGTAAGTTGCTCCTTTTATGTTACTGCATACACACAATCTAAAATGTATCCTCAGTGATTTGCCAGAAGGGGAGTTAAGGGCACAACCAAAGTCAGAATTCAGGAATGTCCAGCTGCCTATGCAGAGCATTGGACAGCTAATTACTGCACCATTGCTTTTAATAAACATGAATTTCATATGGAATTAAAGAAAGCGAGGAATACTTGCAGAACCTTAGAGACTAACTAGTTTATTTCAGCATAAGCTTTCATGGGCTATAGCTCACTTGATCGGATGCATAGAATGGAACAGAAGTAAGATGCATTTATACATCTATATTTGGGGTGTGATAAATGTAACTCACTGGTCAGGCTCTGTTGCATTCCCAATCATGAGAGGATGTTTCTCTGGTTCAGTCCCCCATACTAGTCATTGCTTATTAGGTCAAGCTGACAGACTTATGCTTCTAGCTTTGGAGGTCCATAGTTAGAGTCCTGGACTTGGACAAGATGGCTGTCATCAGAATAATATGGGTAGAATCAATTGGCCCAAACTGCCCTGTGTAGGGATGTGATGGGGTGTGACTCTCCATACTAGCGCCTCCTGCTGGTCATTCTTGCAGATCAGCTCCACAGGTCAGTACACTGACTCCCTGTAGTGTCTCACCTGCCATCACTTCTTCTCCTGGACCTGTGTTGTTCCAGGGACAACAGCATCCTCTTCAAGACACAGCTCTCAGGCTGTGCCACACTATGTGCTCCCCCCTTCCGAGGGACAGGATCAAAGACCAATGGTTTGGCCACTTCCTCAGTGGTGAGTTGGGGGTGAACCCAGCCTGCCCATGGGTCTGTCCTGCCCAGCTCCTGAACTCCCAGCTGGAGAGGCTAGCACCTGGCCCCTCCCCCTGCAGCCTCAGCGAACTGCACGGGCAGCACTCTGGCCCGTAACTCCTGCCAGGCAGTGTGTCTAGCTCTCGCGGGCCACGCAAAGTCAGACATGGTGATCTGAGCAGCGTGGTAAGGGGGCCAGGGCCGGGGGAGGGGGGTTGGATAAAGGGCAGGGAGTCCTAGGAGGCAGTCAGGGAGCAGGGAGCATTTGGATGGGGTGGAGGTTCTGGGGAGGCAGTCAGGGGATAGGGAACGGGGGAGTTGGATATTGCGTGGGAGTCCCAGGGGTTTGTCGGGGGGCAGGGGTGTAGATAGGAGTTGGAGCAGTCAGGGGACAGGGAACAGGGGGATTAGGTAGGGGGTGAGGTCCTGGGAGGCAGTTAGGGTGGGGGGTCTTAGGAGGGGGCAGTCAGGGGAAAGGAGGTGGGAGAGGGCGGGGGTTGGATGAGTTGAGGGTTCTGAGGGGGATAGTCAGGAGGTGGGAAATGGGTGGGGGTCAGATAGGGGGCAGGGGCAGGACGAATAGGGCGGCACAGCCTTCCCTACCCAGCCCTCCGTACAATTTTGAAACCCCAATGTGACCCTCAGACCAAAACATTTCCCCACCCCTGTTCTAGATGGCAGCCATCTGCTGCCTCCCCCCCAGGCCTTTCCCTGGGCCACTTCCCCATGGCCCTCCTAGCTTCTTCACCCAGACCTCAGGGCTTCAGCTTGATGGTCCTAGCAGCTAGCCAGGAACGCGTGCTCACTGCCCTGATCTTGCTCAGCACTGCTCAGTCCATGGTGCTATCTTTCTTCCCCCTACAAGGCAGCCAGACCTCCCTCCTTGAGCTCCAGAGAACACTCCGCTCTGCTGCTCTTCTTATATGGGCCTCCCCAGACCTGAGGGCTCCTTGCAGCCTCTCTCCTGCTGGCTGCTTTCTGTGAAGCCTCCCGAGGGCTCCATTAACCCATTACAGGCCAGTTGGGGCAGATGCCCCATCTCAAGGGATCATTTCAAAAATTGAAAACAATTATTTTA
The DNA here is from genome assembly GCA_032164245.1 of Sternotherus odoratus. Taxonomy (NCBI): domain Eukaryota; kingdom Metazoa; phylum Chordata; order Testudines; family Kinosternidae; genus Sternotherus; species Sternotherus odoratus. The sequence goes on along the minus strand of JAVMKO010000001.1, from coordinate 277,194,570 downwards.
AAATAAAAGTAAATAAAGAACCTTTGCCACACACCTTTGACCACCATACCACTTTTACCTAATAATAAGAATTAGACTGATTTGTTTCAGTGATAAGCATTATCTTAGAATATATCTCCATTCGAATGAAAAGAGAGCTCCAACCACCAGGGACTTGTTGATGTGTTCACTAGTTACTGCAAGGTAAAAAACACAATTAAAATGTGTGTAAATGCACTAGTACACACACAGTCAAAGTTGGACTGATTCAGTCCTGGTGCCAAACTCAAAATCTCTACTTAAGTCAATTCATTCACAACACTAAGTTATTGGAGAAAATCATAGCAACACACACACACATTTCTGATAGCAGAGGGAGTCAGAAGGTGGAAGCAATGACCCTAAAACTGGATTTTGATCTTTGCACGAGTATTCTGTGAACCTAAAAAGCATTGTTGCAAGATCGTCCTTTTGTTCACTTTGAAATAAGACCACTTGTCAAAATACCCCTTCTAGAGCTCATCCCTCCAGGACTGTTGAAGGGATGTTTTGACAGTATTACATGGAAGCATGTGTTCCTCTCGCACCTCTTCTGTGGTTGAAAAACAACATCAGTTTCCTTGGCCGGGGCCATTATCATCAATATCCTGAATGATGTTGCACTGAAATTAAATGTGCCAGGAGAGAGTAGAGTGATAATGATACAGCCCTGGGCTCCAGTCATACCAGCTGTTCTGTGCAGGCAGATTCCATATACAACTATATACATGAAGGGTTGGCATAAAAATCTATAGGGCTGTGTGCAGGTGCAGGGGTCCATGCCAGGGAATGGCTTCCAGGACTGGGACCATAATGTGATCATTCCAGGAAGCACCAAATCTGTAAACAAAAATTTTAAAAAAACAACCCCCCATCCAAAAATATTGCCCTTAAATATTCCCTTTTGCACTTGATTTCCCAACTTTAAATGCTCTCATAGCAACAGCAAGCAGGAGTTAATAGAGGGAAAGCCCTTCAACTCAGGCATTTGTCCCCTCCCTGAACCACCACTAGTTTCCTGTGGTACACACAGATCAGAAGCTTAGATTTTAAACTCTTTAGGGGCAGAGACTGTCTCTTTCCATTGTTTGTACAGTACCTAACACAATGGGGTCCTGCTCCGTGACTGGGGCTCCTAGATGCTATCACACAACAAACAATAAGTTTATGAAATTTGAAAAGGTTGAGTATTTTCCCCAGCTAATAACAGCAGCAGCAGCATAATGTTGCTAGATTCCAGAGAATGAGACATAACAGAAAAGACTGGCAGCTTATCACAGACATATCAAACAAGAGAATGAGGAAAAGGAAAGACAAATTTTACCACAGGGGAAAAAAAAATCTCCTTGAACTGAATCCCATTTGGCCATCTGACATTAGCAGACCAAATTATCTATCAGATCATTGGAAGGATGATGGTGAATAAACAGAATAGTAAAATCATTGCCCATGTCTGTCTATGTGCCCTTCAAAGCATTATTTGCATAAAGTGGTGTAGAAACTAGGAAAACAAACACAGTTAACTTTATTTATATTTTAATATTATAAAAGGCATAGCAGAATAAAATTAGTTATAAAACTGCCCCTCGAATGCGTATTTTTTCCTTCTTAAATAATGGAAAGTCTAATGCTACTTAAAGATGATGAAACCAAAATTTCATGTGCAAATCTGATGAACATTTAGTAATTAGTATATGCACATGTCAAACATGGAAAGTGAACACACCATATTTCATTAATTGAAATGTATGTGTTTAATCTACTCTGAACTCTGGAAGGTCACATACTGTACATATATAGATCGCTTAGTAATTACCTGCTGTTGAAGGAAGTTTCTACTTGGGTAAGGTGGTTAGAAAATAGTATTTTACTCATGTGAGTGGTCCCAGTGACTAGACATCCCGTTGATTTCAGTGCGACTAGAAGGATAAGGACAGCAAGCAGGATTTGGCCTCAAGTATTTAAGATTCCAACACCACAGACTGGTACCAATGTTAAAGTCAACACCATTCTAGCACCACACCAGAGATAAAATTATATAAATCAATAGTTCTCCTTTCCCTGGAATATTGTGTGTTCATTTCTAATCATCCCATATTAAAGACATAGCAAAAATAACAGGAATCCAGAGAAAAGAACTAAAGAAGCATGGAAAGATTTCTGTGGAAGGATAGTTGGAAATATTTGGGCTGTTTGGTCTATAGAAGACAGGAAAAAGACATGACATGACAGAGGTATAGAAAATAATAAATGATATACTGAATGTGAGTGCTCCTGTTTATGCTATCCCATAATACTTCAACAAGGGAACAGAGGCAGAACAAAGGCAGAACATTAAAATTGGACAATTCGTAGTTGGCCTATGGGACACATTACCACTGATCCTCCTGAGGCAAGAGGCTATCTGGATTCATAAAAGAGTATATATATATATATATATATATATATATATATATATATATATATATATATATATATATATATATATATATATATATATATATATATAATGATGAGAAAGCAAAAGGTATATCAGAGATTTAAAACTACCATGTACCAGTAAATAAGCCAAATGCAAACTGAGATTAGAAAGAAATTTTCTCTATGGTCATCTTATTTCAGAATAGAGATTCTTGTATGTGAATTATAGGGATTGTTGCACCTTCCTATGGTGTTCTGGCACGGACCACTGTTGCAAAGTGAATACTGGACTAGCTGGATCACTAATCTGATCTGGTAAGCAGCTCCCGTCCTGAGAAAGGATTGAGTCAAACCAAATGTGAAGCTTGCAAGTCAACCACATGTGTCCATTGGGTAATTATCATATCCCAGCATGAGACTCAGTGAAGACATGAAAGATCAACAGTATTAAAACAACTTTCAAGTGAGTGAAGTGGATGATGCCTTTGTGCTGTTCCAAAAAAATAATGGAGCCAAAGGTGCTGTCAAACTGAAAACCTCAAGTCATACACGTCAGCTTAGGAACTTTCAGTTTCTTGCGAGTCTGTTTGCTTGACATGACATTCTGTACAGATCAGTGAGATTTTACTGAGAAAATTACAGGCTAACATCTAATCAGGCTGTTGCAAGCAGCATAAGAATGTCTCATTAAGTGTAGAAAGACAGGCACCAACTAAAGTTCTGTGAAATGTTCCCAAAGAAACCTGAAACCACAGGAAATTCACCTGAGACAGTAGGAACTTGAAACTGCAAAGAGGGTTGTTGAAAGTTTCATTAAAGTCCACAAAATTTCAAACACACTTGGTCCTAGTTTTAAGTAAATAGGGGTTTTTGTAACTTGGCCATTTTAAGCTGCAGCTTTGTGAGAATGCACCATCCCCATAGTAATAAGAAAGGGAAATAGGAGGGGAATAGAACACAAGCTAAGGGTACTTACTAGTTGGAAGAGAGAAAGAGGCAATCACAGTCAGCAGTGAGTTACAAAATGGCCTTATTAAGGCTGTAGTTACTTGGCTCTGCTAAATATAAAGGTCCAGCCCCAGAAATGCATGCTGGGAAAAAGTTCCTATAAGAAGGGAACTTTGCAGTAGGGATAATGAATAGCAATCAGTCAGGGACAGTGTAAAGTAGGGATGATGCTGTTTCTCAGTATTACAGATTGCCAATGAATCACAGGCCATATTGTAATTGATTGCTGCTGTGTCAGACTTCAGAATCATATAAGCCCTTCTGTTTTACAAATCTGTGACAAATAAGAATAGTATAGAGATGATAGAGTAAATAGAAGCACATGACCTTTCTTAAAATACAAGAGCAAGGCAGTATTCAAAAAAACTGAAAGGCAACACTTTAGAACTTGGAAATGGAAATACTTTTTCATACAAGACATAATTAGCCTACAGAACTCCCTACTATAAGTGCTTTGTAGCACTAGAAAAGTAATAGATTCTTATATGTATAATGAAAACACTTGCATTTACATTAGAGAGTATTTTTAAGGATACAAACCCTAATGCTGGAGGGCAAACCCAACATCTGAGTGGACTAGGAAAAAATTCTCCCCAGAGATGGTGTTTATGTTCTATTTGGAGTTAGCAGGGTAAGGAAACAGACACAGTAGGAGCTGATTTTAAAACACAGCTATTTGCTGTGGTGGCTTTATTGTTCAGGCAGCAAAACAGATACCAAACAAAAACAAGACTCCTCACTGAGTACAGACTGCCCATCCATTGAAAAGGACATCACATTCCTCCACACTACTTTAAAATAATTTTCCAGATATAGATAATGCTTTCTGGGCTATGGACACAGACACATATTATCATTTACATGGCTGACACAAAAGACTATACAACCCAACTAAAAGTTGTGAGTGAACTACCTCAAACTCTCAAATTGCAAGGGATTATTCTGCCTTGAATAGCAATTCAATAGTGGAATAACTTATGCATTCAGCTGCACCACTGGTTTTATCATTCAATTGGGATAAAGTGATAGTGGTTTGGCATTGTCCTGAACAACCAGAACAGTTGGTGGTAAGGAATCGGCTGGATCTGGTATAAAAGTTTCTTCCAACACGTTGTCAAAATCAGGAGTTGTAATGAAGAAGTTTTAATTAGAAGAACAGAAAGTTCTACTGGAATATCCCCGACTTCAGTATATTTTTTGAGGTTGCAATTAGTCCATAGATTGTTTCCATACAGTACTAGCAAATAGGTTTACCACACACAACACAGGTCCTGTGCATTTTACAAGTTCTCCAGGTGCCCATTTCACTCTGCAACCATAGTTACAAGTCTATACTAAATCTCTTGAAAAGAATGATAGTGAATCTCATGTTGATCAATCAGTTACACAGCTTGGGATGTGGCTACACATTAGGCAACCTCAGGATTGAGTAGGTCCAAACAGTTATGTAAAATTCTCTTCAACAAAAGAGTTGCAGGTGACACCTGGGTAGTAGCATGTGGTGTGTTCCTGTAGACAAGCAAGAAATTGTCCAGTTTCAGCTGATGATTCCAAAAAGACTTGTTAGCTCTTAAGGTATGCTTAAATATCTGTACAAAGCATTCCACCAGTCGATTTGTAGCAAGGATATTATGGAGAAGAATGTACGTGCCTTTTGAATACCTGATGACCATAAATGGCACTTCAATATTTGTCTAGTGTAGCCTTTCATGACTGCAACATTGTTACCTTTTGTGCCTGCTCCAGCCCACAAAGTACATCCAGTGGGCAGACTGACTGACAGTTTCTATTCGCAAACTTTCTATTCTCCTCTCAGCTATGTCTGAGCGGCAGTAAAGCCTACACCCAGTGGTCCATTCCTCTTCACAAGTGGTCCTTTCCTCTTCCTCTGCACATCATCCTTAGCAGTTTCTTGGTTGATGTCTGTGTTAGTTAGGAGTCACCTATCCATCAAATTGAGATAAAACCCTTAGTCAAAAGTTTATTTGGTTTGATGGGAGCTTGGGTGTGGCAGGCATGACAGCCCTCAACATTGCTTCACTGAGTCTCTTTACAGAATTGAATATTATCAAACTTAGCAGAAAGTAGCAGTGCTCATGGTTGCATAAAGGCAGCAGCTAATGACTGAATTCCATGGTTTGGGTCCAAAATTTGAAATTAATGAGTGGTGATCTGTCAGCTATGTAAAACACCAACCATACAGATAGGTAAGGGACTTCCAAATTCTGAAGATAATGCTGAGAGCTTCTTGGTCTATTTGTGTATAGTTCTTCTCAGAGGTGGTGAGTGTTTGTGAAGCAAAGGCAACTGGTTTCTATCTTCCATTAGGAAAAAAAAATAGGAAAGAACTAAATATCACTGAACTTTGTTAAATCCCTTCAGGATCTAATACATGGCGTTATACCGAAAGGCAACCGATGAAAGCAAAATAAGCCTTTTTGGGTGTTGATTATGAGATATTTCCAAGGTGCCAAATCAATCTGCATTTGTAGGTATGAATTGAGCAAAACCAATTTACTGAAATAAAGTCCTTCACCAAGAGTAGCAACAAATCTTTAGTATTAGATAGTGGATACTAGCATCCTCATAAAACTGGATTCAGTATAATTTGAAATGTCCACAGGTTCAGACAGCACCATCCTACTTGATAACTGGTATGATGGGTATAGCCAACTCAGTGTGTGGTGACAAGACTCCAATGTTCACTAAAAGGTCTATCAAATTATTCCGAACATAAGGCACAACTCAAAGCTTGCAATATTTTGATTGCTCCCTCCCTGCCTGGAGAGAGACTCCCTGAGCACCTGGTTCACAGCCCTTTTATAAGGGCCAGCTATGGTCTGTTTGGGGCATGGCCCCAGCTGTGCCTGCTTCCCCAGTCAGCCTGGGAGCTGCTTGCCCCCCAGCCACAGCCCTCTCCTGGGCCGTTTTAAGCCCCGCAGGGCAGGAGTAGGTGACCACCCCACTAGAGACCTTGAGAGATCATCAAGTTCAGCTCCCTGAGGTGAGGCAGGACAAAGGAAACATAGACCATTCCTGACAAGTGTTTGTCCAACCTGTTCATAAAGATGACCAATGACGGGGATTCCACAACCTCCCTTGGAAGCTTATTCCAGATCTTAACTATCCTTATAGCTAGAAATATTTTCCTAATAGCTATCCTAAATTTCTCTTTCTGCAGATTAATCCCATTGCTTGACATGAAGAATAATTAACCATCCTCTTTATAGCAGCCCTTGACAGTTTTCAAATATGTTATCAGGTCTCATCTCAGTCTTTTTTTTCTCAAAACTAAACATGCCCAGTTTTTTTAACCTTTCCTCATGGGTCAGGTTTCCTAAAGCGTTTATCATGTTCATTGCTTTCCTCTGTACTGTTACCAATTTATCCACATCTTTCCTATAGTGTGGTGCACAGAGCAGGACACAGTATTCCAACTGGGGGTCACCAGTCCTGAGCAGACCTGAACAATTATTTCCTGTGTCTTACATACAATGCTCCTGTTCATATACCCCAGAATTATATTCTCCTTTTTAGTAACTGCATCACATTCTTGATTCATATTCAATTTGTGATACCCCAGATCATTTTCAGCAGTACTACCACATAGCAGACTAGTCCCCATTTTGTAATTCTGTGTTTGAGTTTTCCTTCACAAGTGAAGTATTTTCCACTTGTCTTTATTGAATTTCATCTTGTTGAATTCAGACCAGTTCTAAACTTCATCAAGGTTGTTTTGAATTTTAATGCTGTCCTCCAAAGGACTTACAACCCCTCCCAGCTTTATGCCTTCTGTAATTTTTATAAGCATATTTTCCACTCCATTACCCAAATCATTAACGGAAATATTGAATAGTACTAGACCGGGGATTGACCTCTGTGGGACCCTACTAGATACACCGTCCCAGTTTGACAGCAAACCATTGAGAATGACTCTTTGAATATGGTCTTTCAACTAGCTGTGCACCCATCTTATAGCAAATTCATCTAAACCCTCATTTGCTTATGAGAATATCATTAGGGACTGTGCCAAATGCCTTACTAAAAATCAAGATCTATCATGTCTACGTCTTCCCTGCAAACTCTAGCCCAGTAACCCTGTCAAAGTTCTTTATACTCCCCTGCCTTTATCTAATTTCAACTTGTACTAATGATGGAAAAAATACTCCTAACATTTAAATTGCAGAGCCTCAATTTAACTGAAGTGGAGAGGATGCATATTGAAGACTTAGTCATTCTATAAAGGGTAGACATATGTGGGTGGGTCGAGAAAAAATTCTTTACTGGCAGATGTTATGGGACACCAAGTACATACTTACCTTTAATTAAGTATCCATTCTTGAAGGGATGAAAACATCTTTCTTTTGACATTCTCCTCCACACCCATCACTCTTCCCCCCTATTTCAGCTTTGCATGAATTGTCAACAATGTCTGTAGAGAAAAACACAGTGCTATCCAGCATCATCACCCTCAGTCTTCTCCATTCCTTCTTGCCCATCCCCTTCCCTCCCACTGTCCTTCTCTCAGCTTCCAGCCTTTGACTGGTTCCCTTGATCCATTACTTTTCTGATTCCAGACATCTCTCACTCTGACTTTCATTACACTCCTCCTTCAACCCCACCATTTATTTGGCTTCTTTCACTCAGCCTTATCCTGAAGGGAAAAAAACCCTTCACCCCCTTGCCTCAGTTATTGTCTCATCTCCCTCATCTCCCTCTTTGTGTCCAAGCTGCTTTGAGGGTAGACTGTAAGGTGTTGAGGGTATTAGAAGGCAGGGCAATTTGCCCATGAATTGGAAATTTCTTTCCCCTTCACCTCCATAACTGAGAGCACGGAGATTGAGAAACCACTGCAAGAAGTTATAGGGAGCAGGAAATGTAGGAATGGGTTCCTGACCCTAGCCTAGACCATGAAGGAGAAGACTAATCACCCTCCACTCTGCCTCAACTCCCTCCCACCCATTATAAGGAATAGCAGTGTCACTGTGTTGGCCAATCAGAGTGTTCAAAATAATTGTATCACTCTCAAAAGGGTACTTGCTTTTCCTGCAGTGATGATATTAAAGATGGGAACCTCAGCTACCAAACATCTCTGTAGATGGGTATTTGAGTGGGTATCTGTAATTAGCTGATTCAAGTTAAATAGATATTTCCTAAGGCACCAGCAGTCCGAGTGTCAGTTCACAGTTGTTCAGTGGCGGCTGATTTTATGTATTTCTTGCTACTGCAGTTTCCATTCTTGTTTGGCCAAGTCACAACCAAGGTAACAAATATTAATAAAGTGGATAGTTTTCAACTCATTCTTTAAATCCTCACAGGACATGTAGCTTTGTAAGTGGTGATTAGCTCCCTGTAAATAACCTGGCAAAGCACATGGTAAAACTTCACTATAGGGAATGCTGCAAGAGATTTGTAGGTTGCTCATTTATCTAACACCACTGGAGAATCAAAATAATAAGAGAGAAAGTGAAGAGCGCACTGTAATAAGGAATGAGCTTGACCTGATAAAAATATGAAAGGATGGCAACAGCTATGCCCATCTGATATTTTGCGCTTAGAAACTGCACTTAAAAAAACCCCTAAGATTCATCTGTTTAGTGCCCAAATGCTGAGCGGAGACCCTGTCAAAGGCATGGATAATGCCATATCGTGATATTTAAAAATAGATTGCAGGTGTCTGACCCAGGGTGTTAGAAATGTTTAACAAGGGTGGTCTTTGTCAATTTCATTGGTAACATGCTTTGCTTTTGCAGGGAGACTGCCAACAATCTTGGCAACAAAATGTATCCCCAGCTAACTCTGTACTGATTTTATAAACACTGCTGAAAACTATTGTTTTTTGATCTATAATAAATATGCATCTCAGTCATATTCCATAATTCACAACATAATTCATTCAATCATTTAAAAAAAATCTCAAAATCTATAGGGTGAAATCCTAAGCATAGTGAAGTCAATGGCAAAATCCCCATAAGTTTCAATGGATCCAAGATCTTATTCATAGAGTTCTAAAGAAATCTAAAGTATTTACATGTTTTCTTACATCAGAGACCTGTAGTTCCATAATCTAGCCATGCTATATTATCCTAGTTCTCGAACCTGAAAATACCTGCACAAAAAGTAAGACAAGGTGGGTGAGATTATCTTTTATTGGATTTTCTCAACAACAGAAGTTGGTCCACTAAAAATATTACCTCACCTACCTTGTTTCTCTAATATCCTGATACCCACAAAGCTACAACAACATTGTATGTCCTCTAAAAGTAGCATTTCCAGACAGCATCACTGTGTCAGTCAATCATCATAATCTAAAGTAGTGACTTCAACTCTCCAAAGGGCATTGCTTTCCCTGCAACAAGAGTAGTTAGGATAGTGCTATCTTTGATCTGAATGGTTGTGTCCTTTTGCCCAACCATAGTCCCACTGAATCCCATTGGGCTTTGCCAAAGGCAGAGGGCTGCTTCATTGTTCAGTGTCAGGGATTTAGTACCAATTTTTAACAACACATGAATACACACCTGCATAGAGGTGTATATGTGATAGATGAATGTACAGGAATACTGGTAATTACATACTTTATTTTAGCATTAAGCTGAGGTGGTGTGGCCTGCAGAGAAGGATTTATAGGCAGAGAGGAGCCAACTACAACCTTCAGCTGTTGATTGCTGGCCTACATTTTGCAATTGCTTGACAGAAGATGTTTTGTACATGTGTTTTACGTGGGATCCTTGGGAAAAATCTGAAGCTGAGTCATCAATAGTTAGAATTGTAGTTGGCTAGATAAAGGAAGTAAACGATTAAACAACCAGGAGGTTTATAGGTTCCAGTGCAAGGTGAATTTTATTTGTTCTTTTTCCTACTCGGCAGGGATTGTTTCTGAAGGCTGTTAGGGGAGACTTTTTACTGTTAGTGGTATCCTTCAAAAATAGTCATAAAAAAGGACCTTCTTGGACATTTGCTCTGGAATCCTAATAAGGTGCTTGCCAGCTGGTCGACATCTTATGAGTACTTCAAATAAACCATCTTCATATAATGTTAAGGTTGTCATTAACCTGACCAAAGCCAATAAAAAGCCAAGTTAAATTATGAATCCATTCCAAATTTGCCTACTTATATATTTTCCAATGAAAATGCTCACTCTGACCTAGAGAAGTCTCTGACTCCTTAGATATATATATGCCTTTCAGACTTCCCCTGTGAGGTAGGGATGAGGTACCCAGGAGATTAAGTGACTTGCTGAAGATCACACAGGAAATCTATAGCTGAGCTGGGAAGTGAACAGAAATATTCTAATTCCCAGTGCAGTACCTTTCCCATCCTACTTTACTAACACTGCCAGGCCACAATGCAGGGAAATAATGGTGGAATACGAATAAAATGTCTAAAGTTAAGATTTTAAAAACCACATGATTTTTTAAAACCATATTTAGCCATCTAAATAAATGGCCTGATTTTTAAAACTGCTGAGCACTCAGACTCTTCTGTCAAATAACTAATTATTATATTTTCAAAAGTGCCTAAGGCCCAAAAGTGCTAAAATTACTTTTGAAAATGAGACTTGGATCCTAAGTTGCTTAACATTTTTTAAAAATTTACTCTCCATCTTTTATGTTGACATTGCATTGAGCTGTGAGGAGGGAGGCTTAGGTTAAATGCTAACCTTGCAAAAACATGTGCAATTTTTTGTACCTTTTTGTGCAGCATCAAAGTTGCACTGACAGTAAATAAATGCAGACAGTATATTAGAAAAGAAATTAAACCTGCTAACATGTCTTCCACAGGCCAGAATTCCAATATGTTTTACACACAAATGTCCATGTGTTTACTTCAGAGCCTCACACCAAATAGATAAAAATGTGAGCATTGGATGCTGGCCATTTTCTCAGCAAATGTCATTACTGAATACATTTGTAGTTCTTCCCCTGAAAATTCACAGTGGTCAGTACGTCTTAATAAACCTGTGTGTGTTTGTTTTGTAGTTACTTCTTAAGGTGAGATATTAAATAAGTAGAGGCAGGGCCGGTGACAGCCCAGACGGCGCTCCCCCCCAGCTGACAGCAGCTCGGGGGGGAAGCCCAGCCGGGCCCCCCCCCCAGCCCAGCCAGCGCTCCCCCCAGCTGACAGCGGCTGGGGGGGGAAGCCCAGCTGGGGGGCCCCCCAGCCCAGCCCAGCCCAGCCAGCGCTCCCTCCCCCCAGCTGACAGCGGCAGCGCGAGCCCGGGAGCGGCGCGAGCCGCCCTTTCTCCCCCGGACCTGGCGGGGGAAGCCCTACCATGCTGCGGAGCCTCCCCGCCCTCGCCCTTTTTGCAGGTGGTGGTGCGCCGCTGCCGCCGGCCGGGCTCACTGCTCCTGCCGGGGATGCGCGCTCGTCCGCTTCGGAGGACAGCCGCGCCCCCTCCCCGCTCTCCAGGCCCGTTGACAAGGGGGGATGACTACGGGTACTGCTGTGTACGGGCCCCGGGCTTAAGGCCCCCCCCCTAAAGTTCGGGTCCCAGTACAGCTGTATCCGTAGTACCCCCCTGTCGCCGGCCCTGAGTAGAGGTAGTCAAAATCTCCTAGGTAACATGATATTTTACATTGTCTCAGCTTCCATTCCATTCATTGTCTCCCCTCCATGCTGCTGCCCCTTGCTGTCTACTTTCTCATCTCTGTTCTGTTCTTTTCTCAGCTGCTATCCCCTCCAGATTCTCCATCCCTCCTCCTTGCTAACTCCACTCCCACTTTTCCCCCCAAAAACCCTCTGAAATCCCCATTTACCACCTCTTCACTTCTGCTTCCATAAAAACCCTTCTCTTACCCACATTGAAGTCCTCAGCCACAATCACCCTTTCCCATCTTTGGGTGAAACTGTGGCCCTACTGAAGTCACTGTGGGGTTTGCCATTGACTTCAGTGGAGCCAAGACTGTTGGAATGGTTTGAATGGCTCCCTCCTGTGCTCTGGTCCAAACTTGTGATGCACAAGTAAGATGCCCCTCCTCCATGTGAGATATGATTAAGAAAATACTGTTATTCAGAAGCATGGAGTCCTATATATGAATTACATAGGATATGGAGAGCAGTCTGCCTAAGACTTTAAAACATATACAGTGAAACCTCGATTTAACGGACTAATTGGGGCGAGGGAGTGTCCGTTAAAGCCAAAAGTCCGTTATTTAATAATTTTTTTAAATAATTAAATAACAGGACTTTTGGCTTTAATGGACACCCCCTCACCCCAATTAGTCCGTTAAATCGAGGTTTTAGGAGCTGTCAACCCCCCCCCCCACCTGCCCGGCTCCCCACTGCGGGGAGCCGGGCGGGAACTGTCAACCCCCCCGCCCAGCTCCCCGCAGCGGGGAGCCCGGCGGGAGCTGTCAACCCCCCGCTCCCCGCTGCGGGGAGCCCTGCGGGAACTTTCAGCCCGCCCACCCGGCACCCCGCTGCGGGGAGCCGGGCAGGAGCTGTCAACTCGCCCGCCCGGCTCCCGGCAGCGGGGAGCCCAGTGGGAACTGTCAACCCCACTGCCCGGCTCCCCACTGTGGGGAGCCGGGGGGGGGTGGGGGGGGTTGACAGCTCCCGCCCGGCTCTCCGCTGCGGGGAGCCGGGCAGGAGCTGTCGAGCCGGGCAGGAGCTGTCAGCCCGCCCGCCCGGCTCCCCTCTGCGGGGAGCCGGGCAGCTGGGTTGACAGCTCCTGCCCGGCTCCCCGGGGCGGGAGCCGGCAGCCCCCCGAATAACGGATTTCGGATGCATCGGAAATTTTGTCCGTTGCATCCGAAGTCCGTTAAATCGGGGTCCGTTAAATCGAGGGTTTACTGTATTAGGAATGTGTATACAGTATACAAACAGCAACTATTAATATAGAGCACAGCTTTCATTTATGATCATATAGTCTGTGTGCATGTAAATACACACACACACGCGCACACACAGACTATGAGCCAAGTTGGATATAAATTGGTGTGACTCCTTTGGAATGAATGTAGGAATGTAGGTAGGCTGATTTACACTAGCTTATGACAGTTTTGTTAATATAACATTTCTGCTTGAAGTTGGCTTTACATTTTATTTTCTGCTGATACCTCATCACAGAAATGTCACAAGACATCAAACCAGCAGGACACCTTTTGCTTTCTTTTTTTAACAGAGTGCTATAGCTATTTTTGTCCACATTTTACTTTGTTTCCCACCTTGTCCTATGTTTCCAGTTTCACAAAGAAGGGCTAATAATTCCAGACATCACTGACAGCTCTTTCTTAACCTTGTACTCACAATTCTGAACAACTCTTGACATATTGTTTCTTCAGAGCAGAGTACTGCTAAGAGTATAATGTATAAATGTAACACCCAGGGGCTGCTTTTTTGGAAGTTGGACACAATCAGTGGAATTAACAGCACACAAAGTGTCAGTGTTGTTTTTTTATTATTACTCAGTGGAGTTATCCTCACATAGAACAGCTAGAGGAGTAGCTTTTACTTCAGTAGGCTTACGATCAAGTTTCCAATTTAAGGTAGTAGAATATGGAAAATAAATCACTGAAAGGAAAGATGTTGATGTTAAAGTACTTAATGCCTGCAGGTGATTAAGGATGGAAAATTAAATAATTTATTAAACTTTTTAAAATGTGCTTTTGCTATGAAATGGGATTGTTTGTGCTCTGTGCGTTTAGAATTTCCCAGCTTCATATATGAGGATATATAATTGCTATTTAAGGGTATGTCTACACTGCAATAAAACACACATATCTGGCTCATGACAGCTGATTCAGGCTTGTGGGGCTTAGGCTGTGGAGCTGTAATATTGCAGTGCGGACATCTGGGCTCCAGCCTGAGCCTGGACATCTTCTCTGGTTCAATCCCACCCCCTGATAACTGGGGTCTCTCAGTGGTACACTTGCTCTGTGGAGGATGAGTCTGTTGCAACTCAAAACGAAGGTGCTTTAGCTCTCAAAGTCCCCACGTCAATCTAGGAGGGTGGTGAAGCACTGGAATCTCCTTCCTGCAAAGCAGCAGGGCACAATTAAAGTCACTGAGTTCCCTGGAACATAAGAACTGCTCCTTTTAGGTGTCCTCTGCAGTACAAGTGAACACAAAAGGCATGGAAAGGAGGCAGGGCCTTGACCCAAACCCCTATGCACCAGCCAGCAGAGCAACCGTAAACATGCAGTGGGAAATGCTTGGCACCTCCTGAAGGATTCTACTCCAGTAGGTCAAAAAGGTGTTTTGGGGCCGTCTGCCTCTTTGAAGCAGAATTCTCCCCACAACATTGTCTCAGACATGAGATATGACATAATGAGTGGGGCTGGTGAACATTGTGTCCCCACTGCTGCGCAGGGATACAAGTAGTCGTGCTTTCCATCACCAGCCCCACTCCACACACAACATGGAACCTCTGAAGCCTAGTGCAAGAGTCTCTCCTGTATGAGCTAAAAGCCACCTGGCTCTTAGCCAAAGCTGTAGCAAACTCATTAATTGCTAGATGGTCTCAGTGCCACTAGAAAGGGACAGAATTCCACACCAAGCAGGGTTGTAGCAGTGATACAATCAAGTGTACGTGCCTGAGTATAAACTGTAATGCATGTCATTTCCTGCTAGTTTTTCAAAGCAGTGGAAAGGGTTGCAGCACATGATTACTAAACAGATTAATAAATTCATAAAGTTTAAGGCCAGAAGGGGTCGTCAGATTATCTGTTATGACCACCTGTATATCACAGACCATTACTTTTCACCTAGTTTCCACTGTATTGAAACCAATGACTAAAGTATAACTCGTAAATGAGTCACTAGCATGTTTTAAATTATTTTTGATGACAGGCAATTCTTTTTAAAATTCAGAGATTAATCTTTTAAATCATTTCTTATAATCATTACCAATGATTTCTGGTTTGGAATACAAAATGTTTTCATACATACAGTTTTTAACTGGACGCATTTTTCACTTTCTGTCCCAAACAGCTGAGTAGTGTGACTGTTTGCATTCAAACAGCTGCTGAGTAACACTCCAACAGTTGCTGCATGTCAGTGTTTGGGTGTGATTCCTATATTTAATCTGTAAAGTTTGGGGTCCCTTTAGGATGAAAGGTAAGATATTGTTGTGTGGCAGCTCTGAGACCCATTTTCCCTTAAGAATAGCTATCTGACATGTTTTCTCTACTGGAATTAATATCGATAGACAAGTTTTTGAGGTGCTCTGTAGCTAGGAAGCTGTTTATTATAGTGAACCGAGATTGGTGCAAGTGATGAATAAAACCCCATTTCTGAAAGCTACTCCAAGAGAGCAGATGACTTCAGTGGAACTCCACGGGGATGTAAAGTTCCACCTGAATGGAACAGCTTGCAGGTCTGGGGCCTACATGTATTGGGTCCAGCTAAATGAGTAGTTCTATGATTTTGCGTGTGATGTGTTTTTACAATTATTAGCTGTTTCCTTGCTTTGAGGCCACGCTTATCAACTACATAAATAAATTCATGGCTATGCAAAAGACAATTTCAGGAGGATGTCTACAATTGAAAGGGTATGAATTTGCCCTCGAGTGGTTATTCTGATTGCTAAAAGTCCATCAGGAAGGGACTTTATCTTACTCTGTGCTCTTGTTTTCTACTCTGAGCACACACTACAAATAATAATTATCTCCAATATTGACTTCTGAAACTTTTTAGGATTCTTAAGAGCTTGGCTCTCTTAACTAATTGCATTACAACCATTGCATTCTCTTGATGATAATATACTGTAAGCTTGCTTTTTGGTACCACTCATTCAGGAGCATACACAAGGAAAAGCTACTTTTCAATTAATCCTGGTTATTATACTGTACAAGAGCTGTTTCAGGAAATAAGTGTGGCTGAGCCATTAAATAACAGCGGCTATAATATAATTAAGTTTGACTTCCCCAGTGGAGAATCCATGCAGGGGGTATTCATGATACTTAGTTTTTATGGAGTGCTTTATTAGTCCCAGTGAAGTTAATGGAAAACTCCCATTGCTTTCCTTGGGAATAGGAGCAGGCTTGCTATGAGCATTAACTTATTAATAGTCACAACACACCACTGTGAGGAAGGTAAGCAGCTAATTTGGCAGATTTAACGGAGCACAAATATCAACTCTGAACTCACCTCTCCTACCCCCAAAGCCTGGGGAAAATGTAAAACTACTTCTTTCAGCAAAAGAAACAATGTTTCCTATAGCTACTCAGTTTACAGAGGGAGACAAAAATAATGTGCACTTCAAGGAATAAGAGTGAAAGGAAATTTTCTGCAGATCATCTGAAAGCTCTAGTAAAGAAGCTATGTATATTGCAGTACAAATTATACCAGCTGATCTCATTGCTGATCTCCTATGAAAAGGCACAGATTTTCTGCACTGCTAGACTCAAATAGGTCAATTTGGTCAAATAGTATTTAATGAATATGAAAAAAATATATTATTGTTGGGAGGGGGGGGGGGTTGGTTGTTTATGGCCACACACACAAAACACTTACAAAATAATTTGATTAGTTTCCAGTCTGTTCAGTCCTCCAAATATAGGAAGTAAATGCCACAAAAACAAATCACAGCCAATTACAAATGTTGGATACTGAGTCTTGAACAACTGAAATAAGAGTTTGTGAGCAACAGGAGCTCACCAATGCTAACTTCAGCTGACATGGTTGACACTTACAAATAATGATGAAGACACTTACAGAAAGTGGGATCAGTTTGCGCATGATTTCCGAATAGAATAAGGGCTCATTAATCAAATAATTTATTTATAAAAGATAATTTGACTAGCTCTACTCTGCACATCCTGTTACTGAAAGCAATTCAAAATCATATTTGACAAAGGCCATATTTCTACTAAGTATGAACACAACCAATTTGTCCTTGCTTTAAACTTTCTTAATACTAGATGTAACAAAAGATAACCGATGGCTTTGCCTTTTAAAAGACCTTTAGTCCATTTTTCATTTGCTACCTTTAGTTATAACTTTGTTTTTACCACAAACACATCATCAGACATGAAAAATCTCTTCTAACATATCGTTACCATATTCCAGGGAAATACCATATTCACTTTCTACCTCTCAAATTACCATCTTGCCTGCTGATGGAAGATTTTATCTAGCACACTATTCTACTACTCCTCAGAGGCAGAACTGTGGTAGAAGTGAATATTTTAATTACATTTCTGGTTTTCTTGTAGGGATATATGTGTATCTACAGGGTTCTTATAGCTGGTCTAAATCAACAAAGAAAACACCAAACTGTACTCCTCAGGAGATAATTAGTAAAGGAATCTTTTTAAATGACTAAAAACAGTGAGCGAAGAGATGTAAATACTAATCAAGAGACATACCTGCAAGTAGTTCATTCTCTAGCCTTCCAGTTATTATGAAATTATTAACTATCTTTGTCATTTGCCTTGAAGAATTTACATTACCCCCTGCTTTCTCTGCTGGTATCCAAAATAGGCACATTCATAGCATGAGGCTTATGCCTTTGGAAGAGTCCCCACAGATTTCCACCCTAATGGAGCCTTCATCCATTCCCACTGCATGCATCCAACAAAGTGGGTATTAGCCCACGAAAGCTTATGCTTCAATACTTTAGTTAGTCTTTAAGGTGCCATAGGACTCTTTGTCACTTCATCCATTCCCAGTTTCTTAGGTGTAGCAGGTTATTTAATGTTACTAATTAAAAATAAATGAAACAATCAGTCAGTAATCCACCTCCGTTACAAATCTACCCAGTATTACAGGGACCCTGACAAAAGTCTCCATTCCCATTAAGAAAATCTATAAAAAGCCTGGTCAATTATGCAACCAGAAGTTTACTAAACACAGGCTCTTGCAGAATGGAGTGAGTTCTCCACTGAAATCAAAATGTTACCTGTCATGAAAAGTTTAACCCCCAGCACCATCAATGAGAATGATCTCACAGTTAACTCCTATGTTGGGGGACAGCCAGAGAGGTGGTTTTCCAGATAACTTGGTCCTAGACCACTTAGGAACTTACAAATCATAACCCAAGTTCTAGCTGTGGCACAAGAATCTATGTGCCCTGTCTAATATATTGATGAAATATTTTCAAGAGTTAGAATGTATAGGATGGGATTAACAAATGTATTTAGGCACCTAACTCCCCAGATGCCTAAATACAGAAACCCTCCTCCCCCCAGACCTATGGCAGTGAGTCTCAGAGCCCAGGTCAACCGGCTTATGCTCACAGGACTAGTGATATGGGGCTAAAATTAACAATGTGGACATTTTGGCTTAGACTGGAGCCTGGGCTTTGAAACTCAGTGAGTGGGGAAGGTCTCAGATTCAGGGCTCTACTCTGAGCCCATACATCTACACTGCTATTTTTAGCCCCCATAGCATGAGCCCTTAAAGCCTCAGTCAGCTCACCTGGGCTCTAAGACTCATTGCTGCAGGGATTTTTTTTTTTTTTTTTTTGCTGTGTACCTACAGTAACCCAATGCTGTTTTGCCTCAAAAGACACTGCTCAGTGCACTTTGCTTTAAGCACCATCATGTGTACAGAAGACAGACCGAAACCAGAAAGGTTCAATAGGAAAATATGGGCTAATACAATATATCTCATTCTTCACAACTGTGCTAAGTTGTCCCATCACAGCTGCGCCCAGTAAACAAATTCATTCCCAGAACCTTTCTTTGCAGTACTGCTGAAACAACAGCACAGTCCATTGGTTTAAACAAAAAATCCTTCCCAGGGGTTAGCCTTTATAATAGGTAAAATAAGAGCCAATTTAATAACACACTAAAAAAACTGAGCTATTATTGTACAGCAAATGGTCCAAAAAATACAGATGCTTAGCTTTATTGTAGCCACAATTGATATCTCAGGACATTTAAAGTAGAGTTTATGGAAATGTACAACAAACCAGTGCCCTACGATAATTTGATTATTCATACTCATTTCTGCAGTGAAAAAGGATGTAATTTCTTCTTCATCAACCCCGTTGGAATAGAAAACCTTGTGTAGATAGGTTTACAACAACAAATAAGCATAGGTTTCTTCATCCCAATCCTATATTAAAATCCTGTGCCTATCTAGCTTTGTTTTTCTCACTGCATTGTGTGCAGCTATGAATCTGCTGTTTCCAGTGCAGTCAGAGGAGTGTGGCATTATGCATTCTCGGTATCTATCTTAATGCCAACTATTGCTGGCATTTTCCCTTTGAACTGATATTCGCTCTTACAGTCGAAAGCTTGAGAATCCCCCTCACTTACAAAATCCATTGTGAAAAGTATCAAACCCTTTATCATTGTTTGTGTTCCTCAGCACTTAGCAAAAATTTTGAAGCAGTGTTATTAGATAGTGGCGTGTATATTCCATTCTCTTTTTAAGCTCTGAATATTGTCTTCATCTTCATGAAAGCAAAATCCTACTTTGAATTCATTTGAACTTCTTAACTGGTTTAATTTTTCAGTGTAAACGCACTGGTCAGGGAAACAGCCTCTCATTTGCCTCTCCAGTTTTGACATTGAACTTGCATTGCTTTATGAACCCACAAGTTTCTTTTCCCAATAGTTCATGACATGCTATGTTAACTCTTTGGGGATAGATTGTGACTGTGTGCTGAAAGGATGGGTAAGAGGAAACAGGTAGCACTCCATTCCTCGTGCGAGGGACTCCTATGAGTTGCAGTCCACGTGCTGACTTTGGCACACAGATTGCATAGGGCTAACACCACTAGTGATATCAATAAGATGGAAAGGAGAGGTCTCTGAGACCAGCTCTTCTCATGAGGAACACGATGCCTCAGACCAGCCCCCTTGTGATACTTAGATACTTCTGGGTGCAGCAAGAGCTAGAACCTGGCTGGGAATCTACCTATACATATAGATACCATTTATTTATTTTGAGCTACAAGAATTGTTTTAGCCTTCAAAAATGTTTCAACCCAGTTCAGATTCAGTTCAAATGCTGTGAAGATTTTTAGGTCAAGTCTCATTTTAACTGAGTTCACTCCACTTCAGTCTAAACATAATTCAAAAGAATGATCTATTATCTACTGATACATCCCACGAAGACTTCTAAATACCAGTGTGTGAGATTTTGGGTATGTCCACACTAGTAAGGGGTTGTGTTGCCGCCTGCCTTGTAACCCTGGGTGCCTAAATGCTCTGCTGTTGGGGCTCACAGCCTGGAAACCAACAGCCATCAGACAAGCATGCAGTGCTCTGAGTGCCTGTGTGCCGTGCAGCCCTAGCTCTGTACACTGACCCCAACAGCCCGCCAACAACATAACAGCCTCACCCTGGTCTCCACCAGCCTTGGTTACTAATTTTAATATGATCCCAACACACTTCCAGTTCCAAATTTCCCCAGAACTGCCTACCCTGAAGTGTTCATCCCTCTCCAGGAACACTTGGAGAATTAATAAGTTTCATTGCTCCTTTAAGGAGACAAAAAACACAGTGTATTACTGTAACTGGAGTTAACAATTACTTCAGTTCAAACACAGCACTAGGATGTTTAGATTCAAAATAAAACAAGGTACACTGAGACACAATCGTATTTGCTCCAACCCCTCAGACGGAGACCAACACCTACAAGATCTTCACCAAGATTTCTCAAAACTACAATATCCACACAAGGAAATAAGGACACAGATCAACAGAGCCACACATGTACCCAGAAGCCTACTGCTGCAAGACAAGCCCAAGAAAGAAAACAACAGAACATCACTGACCATCACCTACAGTCCTCAGTTAAAGCCTCTCCAATGCATCATCAGTGATCTACAACCCATCCTGGACAACAATCTCTCACTTTCATAGGCCTTGGGAGGCAGGCCAGTCTTGGCCCACAGACAACACACCAACCTCAAGAATATTCTCACCAGAAACAGCACATCGCTCCATAATAACTCTAACTCAGGAACCAATCCATGCAACACACCTCGATGCCAACTCTGCCCACATATCTGCACCAGCAACACCATCACAGGACCTAAGCAGATCAGCCACACCATCACTGGTTCATTCACTTGCACATCTACCAATGTAATATATGCCATTATGTGCCAGCAATGTCCCTCTGCTAGGTACATCAGCCAAACTGGAGTCCCTACGAAAAAGGATAAATGGACACAAATCAGATATCAGGAATGGCAATATACAAAAACCTGTAGGAAAACACTTCAATCTCCCTGCACACACAATTACAGATTTAAAAGTCACCATATTGCAGCAAAAAAACTTCAAGACCAGACTGCAAAGAGAAACTCCATTGCTGCAATTCATTTGCAATTTGACACAATCAACTCAGGACTGAATAGAGATTATGAGTGGCTAGCTAACCCCAAAAGCATTTTCTCTTCTCTCGTTGTTCATACCTCCATTTCAGCTGCTAGAGGAATACCTCATCCTCCCTGATTAGAGATAACAAGCTGGTTCAGCCTCATTGGACTAACCCTGTTATCTCTAACCTGGTTCTTGGCTACCTATTTATATCTGCCCCTGGATACTTCCACTGTATGCATCTGACAAAGTGGGTATTAGCCTACGAAAGCTTATGCTTCAATACTTTAGTTAGTCTTTAAGGTGCCACAGGACTCTTTGTCACTTCTGCAATTCCAGACTAACACAGCTACTGCTCTGAAAATAAAAAAAAGTTTATTTAATAAAAAAGAGATCTGTTTTAAGTGAGTTCAAGTAAAAGCGACAAAGATAAACAGGATTATAAGAAAATTAATGTGAAAAAACATCTAAAATTCTAAAACATAATGTAAAATATACTCTTTGTTCAGGGTAGTTTTCTTACCAATCTTTCTTCTTTCTAGCCAATGGCTGGTTGTCTGTCAATCAGGACCTTCCACAGAAATATAAGGTGCAGGTTTCTCTTGTCTTCAGAGCAACCAGTGTTCCCCTTACTGGTCTGGATATACACCCAAAATGTCACACAATGGATAATCAAGTAGAAGCTCAGATACTACAACAATAAGGAACATATAAACATCTAGAACGATAAAACAAACTGGCAGTGATCTGGAACACACACAACCATCTGAAAATGATTGTCTGTGGTTCTATATGCCACTACCAGAGAAGTAACAAGGGAACAGTTATCCAACGAGTCATGTGATTGGTCATGCCATCGTCTATCTGTAATCCAGGGAATCACGCAGAAAGTACCTCAGTTTGCTAAAAATGCTTATGCAATTTTTGGTGACAAATTGTTACTATATAAGCACATTTCACCTAAGTACAGCCAATGGTCAGTAGATTCCAGTCCACAACATATGCTAATACCCTACAGAATAATAACATGTTGAAAACGGTGGCATATTATTAAATACTGGCTTTCCCTAAAAAGAATAATTAGTTACACTTAGTGGGCTCGAACCTCAGACTTTAGTGGAGCTACCCAGACTTATACCTGCTGAGGATCTGGGCCTACATTGCTAATCGAGTAGGACTATAACACTAGTTTACAATAAATTTTCCTAATTTATCTTCTGTGTCTAGTTTGAGAGCTGGCCAAGCTGTGTGTGGCTTGCTGTGCTCCTCACCCCCCACGCTTTCCACGTACAGGACTGAGGGAGGGAGCGGAAGCACAAGATCTCTGCCTTGCAGCAGGGTTGTGCAAGAGGAGCTTCTGCCGGGGCAGGGGGGTGGGTCTTGTGGCTTCAGTCCTGTGGGGAAAGCCTGCCAGGGGTTGGGGTGTCAGCAAGAGGGGGGCTGAAGTTCCAACCCCGGCTCCCAGCAGGTATGCCCTGGCTCTTGAACACCTGAAGATTGTCGCATGTGGCTTGGAAGGCCAGTAGGTTTGACCATCCCTGCTCTACATAATGACCCTGTGATAGGTGCTGGGCTTACCAGAGGTGCCCCCTAGTGGTTACTTCACTGAGTCCCACCTCTCCCCTTTGTTGTCCCTCATGAACAATCTCTCCAACAGCCTCACCCCAGATTCACAATTGTCCTATTTCCTGGGTTGTACTCCCCACCCCTGCCTGGGGTCTGTCACACTCTCCTGCTATAGAGGGTTTCAAGAAGACTGCAGTCCCTGATCAGCCCCCCCATCTCCACCCAGGCTCCTAGCTCAGCACTCACCCCAAGAGAGAAAGCTCCCAGCTATCCATCAACTGGGTCTCCTCACAGGACCCTGTCTTAGGACCTTGGGTAGCTGCTGCTTTCAGGTCCCTCTTTTGAAGTATGAATTTCTGTTGTGCCCTTGCTCAGGAACCGTCAATATAGGTCTGTTCTCCTATCCATCCTAGGCCCCCTTCTGGGCTGTCTGGCTCCCTTTTAAGTTCCTCCGAGCTGTAGCAGGCTCTATAGGTTCAGTGGGGTGGAGCCACCTGAGCACAAAACTGAGGCTTAACCCCTCTGTCCCAGTGCCAGTTTGATACACCCCATCACAGGCCCATGCTGGATGAATCTGTTGACTTGGAACTACAGTTCAGTAGGCAGTTGGGCACCTGGAAGCTTGAAGACCTGCGGTCTGTCCCCTGGGCTCCTCCCTTTGACTGGTATGGCCAGTCAGACCACTTGGTACTGCAGTTCATGTTTCAGCTGTTACGCGAGGCATGTGGGCGGTTGTCAGACTATTCCTAATAGCCTTAATCTGATAAGGAGGTGATACCCATCTGAGCTGTCCAATGGGAAACAGGCAAAGCGTATAGGTCCTGGTGTGGTGAAGACTCTAGAGGACAGAGCACCATTTTATTAACTTTTCTGCCATTGAGTAGTACTAGGGGAAGAACAAAGTGTGCAGTGATTGTCTTCCAGGGGAGGGAGAGGAGAAAGTGGAAATGCAGCTAACAGCGGAAAGCCAATCAGAAAGTGCCAAAAGCCATCACACTTCTGATTGGTTAGCAGATGCCTTCTGGCCTGGGTGTTCAAGCTGACAAACCCATCTGCTCAGAGACAGATTTCAGGAATACAGGAAGAGGCATCTCACTACATCACTACTGCATTGCCTCATTAGGCTACACAGCTCTGTACTTACAGAACACCTTGCCGGGTCCAAAATGCCAAGTGCTGTCCCTCACGCTCAGCTTGCTTTTAGTTTTGTTGTGAGAAATGTCGAAAGGCCACCAAGGTCCTTCCGCAACGGGAACACACAATTTAGTGTCAGTTCTGAAAGCAGGACTATTTTTGTTAAACTGCATAAGCAACCTGACAGCAAATTCATCCCAAGGTACATGTTGTTTAGGAAGAGAAAGATCACTCTGGCCACGCCTCTACCTTCTCCTTATTACGTGCACTACACTGCCACAATATTTTAGAGTATTGTCAGAAATCCGTTTCTTTCCTGTCACTGGAAATGGAACATGTTTTCTTCTTAATAAAGACTTCCTAATAGCACATCAGCATGTCACATTATGGTGTTGTATCCCATGCTCTCATGATCAGCACTTGTTATCATCAAAGGATAATTGTTATTAAAGCAGCACCGTTCGGTGTAGATATCTGATGTAAAAGCAGGCATCAAAGGAAAACGCATAAAATCATAGCATCCAGCACACAGTTATCGTAAAACCAGTGGGGAACCTGCTATTAACCGCTTGAGTTTTAAAGGCCAGATTATATCCAGCTTTGTGTGAGTGGGAGCAAGATGCGCCCCCCTGCACATGCAGGGAAAGGTACAATTACAGAGATGTTAAACTCCCAGGGTGGGTGAGGTTAGCACCGTGGTCTCTCATTACTACACTGGTGCGCTGAGAGGAACTCTCCCTGCCCACCCCGCAAAGGGAAGTGGATGCTGAATTCCTTTCAAAGGGTGTGACACTGGCCAAGTGCCCCCTGTGTACCCAAAAGCCTGATGACAGCCAGAACCTCTGCTAGCTTCCTCCTCCAAAGCAGTCAAGGAATCAATCTTTCGGACATCCTTTTTGTCCCACGTCAGTGCCAAGATGACTTAAGCAGTAGTTGAGCATTTTCGTGGTGTGCCCCACACTAGCTGCCCCAGATCCTGGTGTGTCTTGACCTGCCCCAGATCCTGGAGATTGGAGCCCAGGAGGCGGGGAAGGAGCATGTCAATATTAAAGCAGGTGTGACTAAAGCAGGGGGAATAAAGCAAATGCATTTTGGGTGATCCTGCCTGGCACAGTGGTTCCTTGGGAGACTTTATCTACTGATACAAGTTGAAGCAGCCTTGACTTCAGTGGGACTATTCGTGCTTAAAGTTAACCATGTGGTTAAGAGTTTTGCGGGATCAGGGCCTATGTACTCAATTCGGTCATTCCAAATCATTTTCATGTTTGGGGATTTTTTAAAGTCTGAACCAATATATCTCATCACTTCTCACTGACCTTCTCACTGTCTTCTCCTAGACCCCCTACTCTGATTTCTTTGTACTCTTTTCTTCCTTATCCCATTCTCTCTCTTGCTTCTCTGCTCTCCCTCCTTCTGCCTTGCTCTTCTATGCACTCTGTGTTCACTTAAGGCAAAATATCCTTCATCAAACCTTATCAGGGCCATGACAGCGACTATGTAGCTCCAGTGCCCAGAAACACAGCAGTCTGGGGAGAGGTGTCCATGTAGTGGCTGCACTTGAGTGCAGGGGTGAGTACTATATTTTTAAAATGGGGTTTAAAACAGGTTTATAACAGGGTTTAAAAGAGAACTAGATAAATTCATGGAGGTTAAGTTCATTAATGGCTATTAGCCAGGATGGGTAAGGAATGGTGTCCCTAGTGTCTGTTTGTGAGAGGGTGGAGATGGAAGGTAGGAGAGAGATCACTTGATCATTACATGTTAGATTCACTCACTCCGGGGCACCTGACATCGGTAGACAGGATACTGGGCTGGATGGACCTTTCATCTGCCCAATACGGCCATTCTTATGTTCTTATGTTCTAAAATGACTTACTCTAAATCCTCTCCTATTTTTCCACATTGCCATCTTCTCTTTTACCATTAATGCATCTAATAACTTTACCGGATCATGCCACACTTTTCCTTTTTGGCAGTTAGAGGAGGCAGAGTTTAATACTGGCTCAGCGGTTGGGGGAAGGGCCAACCTTGCCTGGCTAACCATTCGTCCACCACTGATTCAAGAATGAATCACCCTATCAATTTCAGAATGTGTGATCTTCTCCTGCATTGAGTAGATCATGAAAAGGCAAGGATTCTCTGATTTCCTCCCTTCAGATTCTTTTTACTCTATTCTGACATGACTACCACGAATATTGATGCCCTTTGGGATTTCCAGTTACTTGTAGTTCTCATTTCTAATGCTACAGAGAAAATCCAAATGCAGTCTTTGAAATGCAATGTGAGTTATAAGTAGGATCCCTTCCAATTACCCTGTTTCACTAATCTCACTGTATTTGTAGCCATTCCTATCTTGAATGCTTCTCTTTAGGTTTAGGTCTTTAACATTTAAAAAAAAATCCCTTAACTCTATATTTTAAATTGTAAGTGCATTTAGCTTTGAAATGAGAAATGGGCTTTATGGAAAATATTTTTAAAGTAAATCCAACTGTATCATTTTAATATACTGATTCCCCTCTTTTCCATTTGAGTTTACTTACACTACATTTCCTATACTAGAGTAATAATGACTTCCAACCCTGCAACGGCATCTTTAATTTAATTACCATCCAGTGATAATCACTGTAGTATTTAAAATCCTTGCATCCTCCTAGGAGCTTTTCTCGGCAGTTGCTGTCATGTGCTTCAGCACTTGCAAAGTTTTTACACTGCAATGAAGCTTCTGTCTCTTCTAATCTTTCCCTAGTAATAATGGCATTCATTTAAACTCCATTTTTAACCCTTGTAAATAAAGTAACTTAAATCATTGGTTCAAATCCCGGCTTGCTGTGTACTTGTTATGAAATTAGTACAAAAATCCACCCTGCAGCTGTTACTTATGGTTGATGATGGCAGCCTCTATTTTGGTTCTCTCTAAAAGAGGCTACTCCAGAGGTCATTTGCTACAGAAGCAGTGCACCTGGGTAGCCCCAAGGACACCCACACAGTATATGTGGCCGTTCAAACAAAGTCATGGTTCCTTTAGACTACAGAACTGGCACCAACAATGACATGGGTGCACATTAAAGCTACTTTTGCCATGTATATTCTATTTAGGCAGGAAATGATTAGCTTTTATTTAATCAGTAAAATAATCTGTAATAGTCTGTAAATGTCAATTTCACTGTACACACACAAATCAACAGAAAAATATTTCTGTCCAAAATGATCAAAATTTACAGATGGTCAAAGCAATAAAAATGCTTCTTGAGAATTTATTAGAGTTAGATTCCAGGGTATTTGCTTTGTATATTTTGACATGTGATGTTAACAATTTGTGTTTTAGTGTTTATAAAGCTTGAACCTTTTGAAGCTTAGTGTCTACTGTCATTAAATAATTGGGATCTACATGGCTAGAGCAACACAGTAAACATGAAATAATTATTTTCTGATCCCCACATTGTTTGACCCCCCCACACACACAATTTCCCACAACTATGAACATTTAAAATAACAACAACAACAAAATGCTTAAAGCCCATATTAAATTCCGATACCTCAGATTTAGCTATGTAGTAGTTCTACATGCAAATCATTTACTTCTATGAGAGTGATTTGTTTGCACCCTCACAATGAACGCATAAGATAACTGGAAACATGTCCTCAGGAAAAAGTTGTGTAGGCCATAAAGTAAGCCATCTCCCCATTTCCTAATAAACCAAACAATTTTCATGAAATCAAAGAGCAACAAATTACTGGCATCTAGAGGTGGGTTTAAGTTTTTTCGTTTTTGTTTTTTTTGTTTCCTGAGATAATTAAGAATCTTAGAACTAAGGAAAGAGTCCCATTGACTTAAATAGTCTTAAAATCCAGTCCTATTTGTATAATTCCCTAGACATCCCTATACATGGTACTACAAGTACTGAAGTAACATTGGTTATCCAAGGCAAAATTGGGAACTTTAGTGTGACAGGCAGTGTGCAAAAGAGGAGACTACTGACACAGTAACAGACATACTGACTCAACTGTCACCAGCTTTGAAAGGAAAAACATCAGCCCTGAAATTTTCGGCGCATGGGGCTCTCCACCCCTGTGACCCCCCTGCGCATACTCCGGGAGGTGAGGACCGCTCTGCCTCCCGCCTCTCTCGGTTTCCTGTGGCGAGTCCTGCGAGAGGGTACTCCCCGCCCACCCCTCACCCCGGGCCCTCCGGAATTGGTACTTGGGCCCCGCTTTCGTGAGCCCTCCCGGCCTCCCCACTCCCACACCCCGAGCCGGCTGCACACCTTGCAGCCGGTCTCGTTTCGAACCGCGCCGAGGAAGCAGCTATACACGCTCGTGCTCCACACGATTCATCTCCTCACTCTCGCGTCCCGCCCTGACACCAAGTGGCGGGACTACCTGATACCGAAGGAGGGTGAGGAGCCCCGGTGGGCCAGCTTCTACTCCACCTTGATCCCACGGCCCGCCGGGGATATTAGTTGGCGGCTCCTTCACGGAGCCGTGAGCACGGGCGTGTACTTGGCGCGGTTCCTCCCCGTGCCCGACGCCTGTCCTTTCTGCGGCGTGAGGGAGGACCTGGCGCACGCCTACCTAGAGTGCGCCAGGCTGCAGCCCCTATTCCGGCTCCTCCAGAACCTCTTATTGAGGTTCTGGCTGCACTTTTCCCCCCACCTTTTTCTTTTTGGGCACCCTATCCGTGGCCCCACAAAGTCGCGAGACCTCCTCGTCAACCTCCTCCTGGCGCTTGCCAAAACCACCATCTATAAGACCAGGAGGAGGATGCTAGACGAGGGGGTACAGTGCGACTGTGGGGCCTACCTCAGGTCACTTCTCCAGGCACGCATCCGGGCAGAGTTCCACTGGGCAGCGTCCACTGGCTCCCTCGATGGCTTCGCGGAGCAGTGGGCGCTGTGCGGGGTTCTCTGCTCGGTGTCCCCATCCTATACCCTGGTTTTGAACCTGTGACCTTCACGCACTCCCCTGCCTTTTGTCATTAGTTGTCCCCCGTATTTAGTTGGCCCCGGGCCTAGTGTCCCTCCCGCCAGGCTGGGGGAGGGACTTTAGTTATGGGCGGGCCTAGGCCCGCCCACTCCTCGGGTACCCAAATAGATGAAATTTCTTTGTAAAACTGAGTGTAAGGATAGCTGAAGACCTTTCTTATTATCTCATTGTGTGAGTCAGACTCAGACTCAGCAAACTCAGTTTGCTTTTGTGAAAGGCTGTTTCCACAATGCAAGGTACTCCGTGTACTAGAGGCACCTAACAAGAACTTTGATTCAAAAGCCTGTCCTCCATTTGATTTATTCACAGTTTATCTGCTACACAGAGCACAGTCAGCACTGCTGGTGGAACTGATATTGAGAGGAGAACATTGCATATTGCAGTCATTCTTTAATGTTTCACTTACAAAAAAAACCTCAGAACTTGGAAGATTTCCAAAAATATGCATCTGTGCCTTTTAATTTAAAACTCAAAAGGATGGGCAGACAAGGCAAGTAAAGAAAATTAAGATATTGATTAGCTAAAGGTAGTCTCTCTCTCTCTCTCTCTCTCTCTCTCTCTCTCTCTCTCTCTCTCTCTCTGTAGGTAACATCTAAGTGATTACCTTAGACATAGCAAACCTCTGGCAAAGTTAGCCAGAAAATAAGGTTAATACTATGGGCCTGATCCAAAGGCCATTAAATTCAGTGGAGATCCACATGCTGATTTTGAGAATCAGAGAGGTAGCCGTGTTAGTCTGGAATAGCAGAGGAAACAAAATCTTGTGGCACCTTAAAGACTAACTATAAAGTTTTGAAGCATGAGCTTTCGTGGGCTAATACCCACTTCGTCGGATGCATTTCCACTGCTTGCATCCGACGAAGTGGGTATTAGCCCACGAAAGCTCATGCTTCAAAACTTTATAGTTAGTCTTTAAGGTGCCACAAGATTTTGTTTCCTATGCTGATTTTGGTGAGTTTTGGATGGGACCCAATATTGAAACACCCAGACCCAGTACAGTAGCATGTGTTCCAATCCCTATTTACCTGCCTAAACATACCATATGCCAGTTGCCTAATTTTGGGGAACTTTAGAATTGGGATTAATTAAAAATGGAGGGAGAAAGAAGGATGGATCATACTTTCCTTTTTTTGTAGGATAGCATAGAAGAAAAAAGGATAGTGTTAGTCTTTGGATACTCAGGCCTGTCTGTACATGCCTATACTTTAAGAATTTAGGTATATGTTTATCATTAGCTAGATATAGAGGTATAAAAGAAAGAATCAAAATCACTGTCTGCCTGTGTAAGGGCCTTCTCTCACTGTGACAGCCTGCAGCCCTGTTCTTAAGCTAAGGCCTTTGGCTAAGCAGTGGGAGCAGCCATAAGCTGGAAAGTGTACAGTCACATACAATGATTTCCCTGTTTCCAGGATAAATATTCTTTCTGGCACTTTCTTTGAAGGAAAAATTGGCCAACCAAGGATACTGAGGGAGAGAATTCTAGAGATGTCAGTTTCAGTTCCTGTGTTCTACAAGGGTCTGAGTCTTTGAGACTTTTGTTGCTATTCTGGGCCAGATCCTCAGAGGGTGTGAGTTGGCATAACTTTATTGAAATCAAATGAGTTATGGTGATTTGAATCAGCTGAGGCTTTGGTGCAGAATGTCAACAGTATTGATTTTAGCATTTTTTGTCCTTCTACATTATCTCCTGTTGACTGTACAATTGCAAAATAGTTGCATCATGTCAGAATGTGATGGTTTCTGTGGTCATGTCCTTGCACATTTCAAACCAGACATATTGAAATAAGGCAATCTGGGGTGGTTAGAAAGGTGATCTGATCTATCACCTCCAGATAAAGGGAAGAGCCTAGAAGGCAATGTAGTTTGATCATTTTTTGTTTGGTAAGAACTCACCTATCAATAGACATAGTTGGGAAACCCTTATAGCTGATAATATTACTATATAAATTAGGGGAAACAGGAAGTAAATTGGGATTCAAAAATAAGGAAAAAGGAACTTCGATTTAAGCTTGCTGGAAGTTCACCCCAATAAACATTGAATTCTTTGCACCTTCGGATTTCAGGTATTGTTGCTTTCTATTCATGCAAGGAGGACCAGGGAAGAGGGAGGGTGAAGGAATAAACCCTCTAACAGATATGGCGAAAGATGAACTAGAACTGGGGATCTTTAGCATTAATGTTGTGCAGCTAGGACCCCCTATGCACTTCCCGGCCAAAAAGAGAATACATAGTACTGGCATAATGATGAGTTATGGATATTGGTCATATCAGAGGCTGAAATGGTGCTTGAAGTAACTAGGGATGTTAAAGGATTTACCCATAATGGAGAGCTATGTTGCTAAGGAGGGCATTAAATAAGTTAGAGTCCATTTCTCAGATAAATAGAATTTGTGTAGCTGTTGCCACATTACTGAATAATTCTAAAGCTTTTTCACAGTCTGTTTATGTCTTGCTGTGTTTTCCCATGAATCTTGAGAATCATTGGAGGGCTATTGACATATTTTATTTCATGGGCTCTATAGATTTACTAGAAATAAAGGTTTTGCTGCTCTTTTTTGTAGTTGTGTGAGAGGGAACTCTTAGGAAATTAGAGCTTTGACATTCTTAGGTATTGTTGGGATTTTGTGGTTCCCAATAAGTCAGAGGCCAGGCAGAATCAAGGGGTTTTGATATTTTATTCAATTCAATTCAATACAATTGTGCACAGGGAAGGAGAGCCCCTGCTAACAAGCATCAGCCAGACTCTCTCCAGCCAGAAGCCCCACCCCTTCACTCCACATGGTGAGCTCACTCCTCCTCTCCCTGGGTGGTGAGTGATTCAAGAATGTTCCAAGGGTGGTGAGCCACAGTATGCCTCTCTATACATATGTATCTTCAAATAATATTTTGTTTAAACTGAACACAAACATACCCTTCAATATTCACTGTACTCTTAAGAACTCAGAATTGTTGGACAAGATTATTCCCTTTAAATTTTTTTGGGGAAATAATATGATATCTTCCTATATTACTTCAATATTTTAAATATGGGAGAATGTTGAGGACCCACTTTTTTAATCTCACCAGATTGAAGCCTTCTTCTGCTTTTTGGTTTCCAATTCTATGCAAAACTTTCCCGTGGCTTTTGTTCTCAGTGTCATCCATGAAGTTCCTCCATATGATACAGTTTGAAAAGCTGAATGAGTAAGCTGTTTGGGGATGACCCGGAAAATTAAAAAAAGAAGAAAAGACTAGGTTGATTTGGAAAAATTGATGCAAATGACTCCTCTTCCATCCATCTGAGTATAGTATATTTAAGGTTACAAAAATCCATTACAGCGTTACTGTATACCCAGAGCTGACATAACAAATAGAAGGCCAGACAAGGTTTTCAGAAGCAACTAGAAATTTGGGTGCCCAAATGAAATCACCCTTAAAGACCTGACTTACCGGGAGTTGGATGCTGAAAACTATACTTTATCTAATTTTTTTCACCAAAACAATTTTTCAATTAAAAGTGTTCCACATTTTCTTGATGGGGGTTTTGGTCAAAGTTGTTAATAGCAGTTACTGATTTTCTATATTTTAACTTTTGAGTGCTTAACTGCATACACCATAAAGGGAATTGATTTTCAGAAAGTAGTGCATAAGGCTGGTTGAAAAATGCCAGTTTTTTTATGGGAACTTTTAATTTTTTAATGTACTGCACGTTTTGTTTTTCAACAAAAACTGGGAAACTGAATATTTTATTTTAAAACATCCATTTTCATTAAAAATATTCATTTCTGGCAAAGATATTAGCTGTAAACTGAAAATATTTACCAAAATTCTTTTGGGAATCCAAAAAAATTTCAGATTGTTGTTGTTGTTAAACTAATAGTTATTTACAGGAAATTTTGAAGAAAAAGAAAGAAAAAAAGAAAGAAAGAAAGAAAGAAAGAAAGAAAGAAAGAAAGAAAGAAAGAAAGAAAGAAAGAAAGAAAGAAAGAAAGAAAGAAAGAGAGAAAGAAGAAGAGTCCCATGAAAACAACTAGTATTTTTTGACTAGCTGTACACAGCACTTTTTTTTTGAAAATGGGTTTCTTTCATGGTGTCTCAGATTGAGTATCCAAAAGTTAAGGCACCCAAAATCACTTGTTGGTTCTGAAAATCTTTGCCACCATATCAAGATTTTTTGGGCTTGTCTACACACAAACGTTGTACTGGTTTAACTGAAATGAGTGTAATAAAAAACTGATTTAGTTAAATTGATGCAAATCCTCTATAATGATACTGCTATATCAATTTAAAACTAGCTATGATATGAGCTAACCAGATATAAGCCAGGTCTAATTAATTTTAGAGTGTCCATACCCAAAGTTACACTAGTATAATTGAATCAGATTTAAATCACAACTTTATATAAACCAGTTCAACTTTGTGCATAGACCAGTCCCCTTTAAAGAATTGTTTAGATATTATTGAAGGATAAACCCAGTCACTTGCTAGACTAGTGCTATGTTCAGATATATGCAGTTAAAGAGTTATTATAGGTCATCTTTTTAAAAGGTGGGTGACTAAAGTTAGGATCCTAAAGCTATATTTAAGCAACTGAAAGCTAGGTGGTTGGACTTGACAGGGGATGGATCACTTGATGATTGTCTTGTTCTATTGATTCCCTTTGAAGCATGTAGCATTAGGCACTGTCGGAAGACAGAATACTGGGCTAGATGGACCATTGTTCTGACCTAATATGGTCATTCTTATGTTCTTATATCCTTAAATAGAGGTTGCCGGATTTTCAGGGATACAGAATAACTCCCTTTTTTACTGAAATCAATAGGAGTTGCAGTTAGTTGCTTTGAAAATCTTACCGCTGTTATTTAGGAGCCTAAATATGGATTTAAGAGTCAAACTGTAGGCATGCATATTTGAAATATTTGACC
Source organism: Sternotherus odoratus (assembly GCA_032164245.1). Taxonomy (NCBI): domain Eukaryota; kingdom Metazoa; phylum Chordata; order Testudines; family Kinosternidae; genus Sternotherus; species Sternotherus odoratus. The sequence continues at coordinate 277,160,315 of JAVMKO010000001.1, read as the reverse complement.
ATAATCTTTGACAGGCACAAATACAATTACTATTATAGTCAAATTAATAGGGATTATATAGAAGTGGTATAATAAACTAATGAATAGTGAACAATTTGATGAATTGGTCTTTTCCTGGTTCAAAATTATTTGTGAACAGACTAAAACTTTATAAATGTGCTCACCTTTTTAAATTGTTTAAGGACAGTTTTGTGTGAACATATTTCAAATTACGGATACTTGCACTCTCTTCCAATACTAGTACTCTTTCTGTATTTGATAGTCAGAATTACAATTGGTCAAAAATTGAATTTCTATCCTACAGGAAATTTTGTGTTGTCCAAAATCAGAATTAAAATTCAACTCCCCAAATATTTTTCAAAACAAATAATCCAAACTATTTAATTTTGTCCATATAAAAATACTTCATTTCAGTACAGTTGCAACTTTTCATTTTGAATTTATCATTAATATAATTACTCAGAATGATAGGCCAAAATGAAACAACTTGATCTTATCAAAACAAAACAGTTCAATAATTTCCTGTAAAATATTTGGATGCAATTTATATGTTCCTGCAAAATGTTTCAATTTTGTTGAATCAGTATTTTCACATGGAATACTGTTCATCTGGAAAAATTTCAACTTGTTGTATTCATTATTTCAGCTGTAAGACTGATGAAGTATTTGAAAAAAAAACATTTTCTTACTTTTCTCAGCGTTCTAGAGTGATGTGCAGGCATGAAGAACATGTCTCCCTACATATGTTAAGGCAAGATCCTCAGCTGGTGTCAATCGGCAGAGCATCACGGAAATGAATGGAGCTGGGTTAATATGCAATCTGAGGGTCTGGTCTGTGTCCATATTATTACACTGTAATGAACTGGTTACTTTCTGTGTTTGTATTTTCTCTGAAATGAAATAAGTTAAATGCACTACACACTTGGTCATGACAAAGTGGATGTCCGGATTTGTCAAGCAGACAAATACTAGCATATAGTAGCTTGACGTGGCTAGTACCCTAATCAGAACAGTTCAGTTGTATGCCCTGAATTTTACGCTGCCTGTATCTAGTGGAGATTCTCTAGAATCATAGAAGGATCTAAGGATGGAGATTCCACCACTGCCCTACTTTAACCATGTCAGTGCTTCACCACCCTCCTAGCAGGGCCGGCGACAGAAATTTGGGGGCCCCCTACTCTGATAGTTTGGGGGCCTCCCCAGCACAGCCGCCCCCCCCCAGCCGAGCCGTGCCCCCCCAGCCCAGTCGCCCTCCCGCCCAGCCCAGCCGGCGCTCCCCCCCCCCCAGCTGACAGCTGGCAGCAGCGGGAGCGAGAGCCCGGGAGTGGCCTGAGCCGCCCTTGCTGTTCCCCCTGCCTCCCCGCCTCCCCCGGACTGCGCCGCTGGCGCTGGCTGGGCTAGTCCGGGGGAGAGCCGCGCCGCGCCGCCTCTTCCCCGCTCTCCAGGTCCGGCGACAAGGGGGGTCAACAATGGGTACAGCTGTGTACCGGGGCCCCCCTAAAGTCGGGGAGCCCGGTACAGCTGTACCCGTAGTACCCCCCTGTCGCTGGCCCTGCCTCCTAGTGAAATAGTGTTTCCTAATATCCAGCTTAAACCTCCTCCACTTTAATCTCATGAATTAAGATTCTGTGGTTTTGGAGAAGCGGTAACAGAATTCTATTCTAGCTGACACACTGAAATTGTTAGGCGCTATAGTCTGATGCATAGTGACAACTGGGAAGTTTCTAGGTGATTTGAATTTGTTACAACATAAAATATGTGAAGCAATGGAAAGAAAATATAGTGTCATTTAAGAGCCATCCAAAATTGTGTGAAAGATTCTTGTGTAGCACAACTTGATAGAAAGTTTTACATGTAAATGAACTATGGTAGAGATGCAAAGTATTATGATTAGCATATCATGATGATAACGCATGGCCTGCGGGTCTTTATAAGCTTTTATAAATATCAACATTAAAGTTTTAAAGTTTCTGTTCTCCTTACAGGTCTTTTAGTTACCCTTTAGTCAGAAAAATCTGACATCTCAGACATACTTGGCAGCAACTTAAAGGGAAAGAAGGTAAAGAAACGAAGCTATTAATTAAAGAAATGGTTGATGTAACTACAAACAATATCGCCATGCAGAAATACAAATCAAGCATAATAAGATAAAATAAATAATTAGGAATACATTTCAAGTGTCTCAATAACCAACCTGCTGTAAAAAAAACCCCAGTCTTTAAACCCTAGAAGTACAATCTCCTTCTGAAGTATGGTATGAAGTAAAATGAATTTTGTAGGATCTGTTCCAGTGCAGGAAACAGTGCATGGCTCAGACCTTGGTGGTATAATTCAGCACAAGCATCAGCACCTGTTCAAGAAGGCTGCAGAATCGAGTTGCTTTCAGAGAAGATTATTTACTGAGCGTTGGGATTTGAGAATTTTTGAAAATACAACTAGTCCCTTGACCTTTGTTAGCACAGATATAATTCCCATTCTGTAAAATGATCAGGCCAGGCTGGTGAGTTAGCAGTATCAGCACGGTGTTTTGCTGTGCAGGAGAGGTGCTTAGAGCTCTCATTCCTGAGCCAGTGAAGCCTGAGTGCTTGCAGATGTAATGCAGGTCACTGATGATGCGTTGGAGAGGTTTTAACTGAGGACTGTAGGTGATGGCTGTTCTGTTGTTTTCTTTCTTCGGCTTGTCTTGCAGCAGCAGGCTTCTGGGTACACGTCTGGCTCTGTTGATCTGTGTCCTTATTTCCTTGTGCGGGTATTGTAGATTTGAGAAAGCTCGGTGAAGATCTCGTAGGTGTTGGTCTCTGTCTGAGGGGTTGGAGCAAATCCGATTGTACCTCAGTGCTTGGCTGTAGACAATGGATCGTGTGGTATGTCCGGGATGGAAGCTGGTGGCATGAAGGTAGGCATAGCTGTCGGTAGGTTTTCGGTATAGGGTGGTGTAGATGTGGCCATCATTAATTTGCACTGTGGTGTCTAGGAAGTGGACTTCCTGTGTGGACTGGTCCAGACTGAGGTGGATGGTGGGGTGGAAGCTGTTGAAGGCATGGTGGAATTCTTCCAGAGTTTCTTTCCCATGGGTCCAGATGATGAAGATGTCATCAATGTAGCGTAGATAGAGAAGGGGTGTGAGTGGACGAGAGTTGAGGAAGTGTTGTTCCAGGTCAGCCATAAAGATGTTGGCATACTGTCGGGCCATGCGGGTGCCCATAGCAGTGCCACTGGTCTGGAGGTATATATTGTCACCAAATTTGAAATAGTTGTGTGTGAGGATAAAGTCACAGAGCTCAGCAACCACCTGTGCTGTGGCATCATCAGGGATACTATTCCGGACAGCTTGTATTCCATCTTTGTGTGGGATGTTTGTGTAGAGAGCCTCTACATCCATGGTGGCTAGGATGGTGTTTTGTGGAAGGTCACCAATGCATTGTAGTTTCCTCAGGAAGTCGGTGGTATCACGGAGATAGCTGGGGGTGCTGGTGGCATAGGGTCTGAGTAGAGAGTCTACATATCCAGACAGTCCTTCAGTGAGAGTGCCAATGCCCGAGATGATGGGACATCCAGGGTTTCCAGGTTTGTGGATCTTGGGTAGTAGATAGAATAACCCCGGTCAGGGCTCTAAGGGTATATTAATTTGTTCCTTTGTTAGTGCAGAGAGAGTCCTGAGTAGATGGTGCAGTTTCTTAGTATATTCCTCAGTGGGATCGGAGGGAAGTGGCCTGTAGAAATTGGTATTGGAGAGTTGTCTGGTAGCTTCCTTTTGGTAGTCTGACCTGTCCATGATGACAACAGCAACTCTTTTATCAGCCTCTTTGATAATGATGTCAGGGTTGTTTCTGAGGCTGTGGGTAGCATTGCACGATTTGTGTTGTGGGTAGCATTGCACGATTTGTGTTGTGAGGCAGGCGATGTTGTTTTTCCACAATTTCTGCCTGTGCACGTCGGCGGAAGCATTCTATGTATAGGTCCAGACTGTCATTTCAACCCTCAGGAGGAGTCCATGTGGAGTTCTTCTTCTTGTGCTGCTGGTGGGATGGTGTCTGTGTATCAGTGTGCTGTTCCATGTTGTCTTGAAAGTATTCCTTGAGTCGTAGACGGCGAAAGTAGGCTTCCAGATCACCGCAGAATTGTATCATGTTTGTGGGGGTGGTGGGGCAGAATGAGAGTCCTTGAGATAGGACAGACTCTTCTGCCGGGCTGAGTGTGTAGCTGGATAGATTGATGATATTGCTGGGTGAGTTAGGGGTACCACTGTTGTGGCCCCATGTGGTAGGTAGGATTTTAGATAGTTTGCAGTCTTTTTTCTTTTGTAGAGAGGTGAAGTGTGTGATGTAGATCTCCTGTCTTATTTTAGTAAAGTCTGTTTGTGTGGAAGGTTGGTTGTTTATGAAGGTCTCCAGGTTGGAAAGCTCTTTTTTGATGTTTTCCTGTTTGTTGTACAGAATGCTGATCAGATGGTTCCTCAGTTTCTTAGATAGTGTCTGGCATAATCTCTCACTGTGGTCTGTGCAGTATGTGGATAGCAATGGATTTTTCACCTTCAGTCCATTTGGTAAGATGTCCATCCGTTTGCATTTGGAGAGAAAGATGATATCTATCTGTACTTGTGCAAGTTTCTTCATGAGGTTGATGGATTTCCACTCCATACGGCTAAATGCAATGCCTTGCATGATGTCAAGAATCAGAGAGGTAGCCGTGTTAGTCTGGAATAGCAGAGGTAACAAAGTCCTGTGGCACCTTAAAGACTAACTATAAAGTTTTGAAGCATAAGCTTTCGTGGGCTAATACCCACTTCGTTGGATGCAAGCAGTGGAAGTGTCCAGAGGCAGGTATAGAAAAGTAGGCAAAAACCAGGTAGGAGGTAACAAGGTTAGTCCAATTAGGCTGAACCAGCTTGTTATCTTCAATCAGGGTCACATTAGTCTTACTGTAGGAATGAGATGGCTTTCCCCTCCCCCATGCCTGCCTCCCCCATGCCTGATAGCTGAAGGTGGTCCTTATTCAGGACCCAGTTTAGGAGCTGAATGCATAGATACAGCAGGAGGGGACTGAACACAATGGTGAGGAGGGCAAAATCTCTGGGATGCCACTCTGGCTCCATTAAAATCAACGCCAAAAGTCCCATTAACTTCAATGGGCCAGGAGTTCACCTCTAGTTTCAGTGGATTTTTGACCTGAACAAAGGGTGCACTCTGATCAATCCTTCCCTTCCCCCGCCCTGCCCCGATGTGCACATGTAGGTAGGCTGGCAAGACTACTCCAGAAGCACAGCTTTCTACGCACACACGCACCACTCAAAGTGGCCCCAGACCGCCTTTAATTAAGAGAGCCACATGCCAATTAGTACAGAGCATTAAACACAACTGGAGCTTTGGTTCATCCCCTAGGCCTCCCAAACACGTGCTCTGCCTGATGAGCTCATGAAGCAGATGTGACAGCTCATGCTGACAGGCAAGCCTTTAATGATGACCTATGCATTCCATTACCTAACCTGCACAAGCCATGAAGGGGAAGCAGTTTAAAGGAAAAGTCCACTTCGAGCTGGTCTGCATCTTTTTTTAGAGGAGCCCTGGAGTCAAAAGGAAACATCTTGTTCCAGAAGTCCTTGGAGATAGTGTTGCCAGAGTTCCTCCTTTTAAAACACTCAGGAAGCTCAAAAGGGAAATTAGTGTCAATGGAGATTTGGACATTTAAGTTTCTTTAGGGGGAAAGATGGGTTCAAAAACCTGAGACTGTAAAATAGTATTTTAATAAAAAGGGTTTAAAATGGTTTAACTTCAAGATCAGTACCATTGGAAATATACATAAATATTGATATGGAAGCAGTTTGATATACTACTGCTAAGAACCCCCCCCCCCCCCCCCGTAACAATGACTGCTCTCCAGGACGCACAGTCAACCTGTGGAACTCTTTGCCAGAGAATGTTGTGAAGGCCAAGGCTATAACAGGTTTCAATAAAGAACTGGATAAGTTCATGGAGGATAGGTCCATCAAGGGCTATTAGCCAGGATGTACAGGGATGGTGTCCCTAGCCTCTGTTTTCCAGAAGCTGGGAACGATGATAGGGGATGGATCACTTGATGATTACCTGTTCTTTTCATTCCCTCTGTAGCACCCGGCATTGGCCACTGTTGGAAGACAGGATATTGGGCTAGATGGACCTTTGGTCTGACCCAGGATGCCCACTCTTAAGTACCCACGGTGTAGTGCAAAACTAAAAAGTTGCGAGACACATTGATCACTGCAGCCATCTGTAAAGGAGCCCTCATTTCCACAAATGGCAGAACATTGGTTTTCTTAGTTAGGGGCCTGAGCTGAATCCCACTGAAGTAAATCTGAAGACTCACATGGCTTTGGATTAGGCCCTAGATGGAAAAACAGCATAACCTGAAGGAAGCAAGTAGATAAGTTAAACTCTGTGGGAAACTGTCTCAAATGCAGAATGAAAGGTGCCCAAGATAGATTATAGACCTTTTTCTATTTGCTTTGTAAATTAATAACGGTCTGTGCCTTACTCAAGGGAACCTCTCCTCATCACAGGACATAGCTTTTAACTTTGTACCTCCTGCAGAAAACAGGCCAAAGTCTACTTTGAATTGCACCCATAAACCATCTGCCCTCTTTGATTTCATTGGGTGGAACTGAAGGCAGTGTTTGTTCCAATATCTGCATCAAGGAACAATGTGCTTAGTGCCACTTTTTAAGTGCCTTAGATAGCTATTTTTCCAGGTTTCATGGGCTTATTCTGTGTGATTGCTGTATTAATTTGGAGCCATTGTACTTCCTTTATATGATTGATGTTAAATAGGTTTTTTTCCTTACTTTTTCTTTTTAATCTGTAAGCAAGTTGTTATGGCCTGAGCAAGTTTCCCCTATACTTATAGGCCCCCAAACCTGCCAAACATATACCACATGTTTAACTTCAAGCACATGAGTAGTCCTATTTAAATTAACAGAACTACTGATGAACTTAAAATAAGCATAAGCTTAAGTGCTTAGCTTGGTTGAGGCCATAAATGGAGATACCATTATTGTGAGAATAAAGGTACACTTGATTACTACCGGGTAAGACTGCTGTCAAGAATCAGAGAGGTAGCCGTGTTAGTCTGGAATAGCAGAGGTAACAAAGAGTCCTGTGGCACCTTAGTTAGTTTTAGTTAGTCTTTAAGGTGCCACAGGACTCTTTGTTACCTAAGACCGCTGTAATATTCTGTATGCAAGCCCCAAAAGAACAAGTGCTTAACAGAAAATAGTATCAAGTCAGTAGATTTTTTTTTAATTCAGCTGATTAGAAGACAGTTTGTGGTTTATGTATAAATGTCACATGACCCCTTTTATAGGTGTCCAAATGGTTTATTAACAAGCCTCAGTTTTGATTGGCCAGTTTTAGGTACCCCCTGAAGGATGCTAAATTTAGAGGGTGGGTACTGAATTACTGAGTATTTTCTGAATATTAGGCTGCTTTTATTGTCAAATTGGGCACTTCAGGCCTCTGAAAAATCACTAGTCACTGGAAAATTTTGACCATATATATTTACACCGACATGTATTTTAGGTGTTCAATTTATTAACATAATGAGCCAAATAATTTCATTTAGTAACTACCACATTCTGTTATCCACATATTTCATAGTTCATATTTTTGAAAATATGAAAATAAAAGCCATATTTCATTAGGAATCAAAGCATAAATTGCTTGCAAAATTTGGTGACTACCCCCGTTCCTCAAAGAAGTTTAGGCTCCTAATTTCCATAGATGTCAATGGATTTAGGAATGTAGATATTTTTGAGCATCTAGACATCTCTTATCTGTGCTACTTTTATGTACTGTGCCTGGCTGCTACTATTACTACACAGTGTCTCAGGAAGATTTAGAAGAACAATCAAGAGTAATATAACATGGCCTCCAGCTATACCTCTTTATGTGGGCTGGGCATATGTGTTCAACCTTTAGATGAACTTGGCATTTGCTGGCTAAGGGAAATGACCGTATACCCATTAAAATAGGAAAGCAGATCTGTCTGCACTAGTCACAATATGTTCAGAACTCATCATATAATGTATTATTAAACATGAAATAGGATGAGTAGTAGAGATGCAAAAGATATTTTCTTTAAGGTAGATTTTATAGGTGCAAAATATATCCTAAAAAATGTAATGGAACTGCATCAAGTCCCAGTGAAGATAGAAGGTAATTATTTACAGCTGCATATTCATGCACAAGGACTCCATAGAGCACAGCATACATTAAAATGTCATCCAGGTAATATGGTCAATCAGGTGAAACAAGCTTAAATGCAATGCATAAAACCTTTCAGAATCTCTGAAATACACTATGTCCAAGCTTCCATCAGAAAGCATTACATCTCTGGAATTTCCCACAGAATTATGGGTGCTGACTATCTCTCTTTAAAACTACTTTTATTGCTCATGTTCAGGGCTAAGAAAATGGATGTTATTGCAATTAAGGCACTAGGCTGAGACTCAGAACATCTGGGTCCAATTCCAGCTTTGCCACAGTCTTCCAGAGCAGTGCTGGGTAAGTAAGTCACACCAAAATAAGGGTGGCTTTTACCAGGGGGACATAGATGAAGTGTTACAGAACTTCACTTCTAGGTACCCTGCTGCCTAATCTTTTTAAAACTTGGACATAGTGCATTTCAGAGATTCAAGACGGTTTTATGCATTACGTTTAACCTTGTTTCACCTGATTTGCCATATTACCCATATGCCATTTTAATTTATGCTGTGCTATATGGAGTCCTCATGTGTGACTTTGCAGCTGTAAATCTATCTTCCCTGGGACTTCAAACAGTTGCATTCCACTTCCAAAGATGTATTATACATCAAAAAAACTTACCTTAAAGAAAATATCTTTAGCATCTTCGTATTTCATGTTTAATAGCACACATCTTTCATCACCTCGAGTTAGATGCCAGGGCTAGCTAGGCAATGAATGGGGAGAGTTAGGTGCTAATAAAAGTGGTTCACAGAAGCCAGCACACTGAGCAGGAAGTCACCTAAGCTAGCCAGTAGTAAATTCCTGAGAGTGGCATAGCCTATGATCCATTCTCAACGGGAGCTAGGTGTCTAACTCAAGGCCAAAGGAGGCTCCTCTTTCCACTTGGAATTCACAGCCATGAAGCATGTCTTGGGGTTGGACACCTTTTTTAAGAGATGCCCAGGGGCATGTGGTGGTGTCACCATCCCCTTTTCCTCAACAGCCCAGTGGTTAGCCCACTCACCTAGGTCTCTCCCATGACCATGTTCAACTCTCCACTCTGCCTGAGAGGAGCAGGAACTGAATTTAGGATTCCTATCTCCCAGTGGAGTGTGGCAACCACTGGACTATGGGACATTGTGGGGTAGGTCTCTCATCATCTCTGAATTCAAGTTGTTCTCTTTGGTTTAAACTACTTAAATATTTATTACTCATGACAGAGTGTGACTCTTAGGCTAGTGGAAGTGACAAAGATTCTGTGGCACCTTAAAGACTAACTAAAGTATTGAAGCATAAGCTTTCGTGGGCTAATACCCACTTCGTCAGCTAATGGCTGGGGCATTCACCTGGGATGTGGGAGACCTGAGCTTAAATCTCTACTCCAATCAATATTTAAGCACTTAGTACAACGTGGAACAGCTTCAACAGGAAAGTTTGAGACCTCCTTTCCCTTTCCCCTCCCCATAACGAATATTCCACAGCCCAGTAGTTAGGTGCTTCCTTAGGAGGTAAAAGATCTGGTTCAATTTTATCTCCACATATGAAACATCAGTTCAAATGAACTACAAACAAGAATGTAATTTACTGCAGTAAGTATTATTATCCCCATATTTTCAAATGGGGAAACTGAGTCACAGTGAGACTAAGTGATTTACAGAAAGTCACTCAGTGAGTGTGTAGTAGAACTAGGATCAGCAATCAGGATTCTTAGTTCCCAGTCCCAAGTTTATTGTATTAATCTATGCTCTCTTTTTAATATACCCTTTATGATTTAATGTTTGCACAATGCTTTGAAAAATGTAAGAACTCCATATAACTTAAGTTCTAAGTGCTCTCAGTATGTCTCAAAATACAGCTAAAATAAAGTAATCCATATATAAAAGCATATCATTATAACCACTCTAACCTCAAATAATTAAAACAAGTGGCAGAGCGATAATTATCTACTTTCATCCATCAAACCCTCTTTAAGAAGAAGCAAGTTAGCAAACCCAGTGCGGTTGCACATTTCACCAAGAGGTGATGCTAGCAATTTCGACACTGACTGCTATCTAGAATTGTAATCTGCCAATGTTTTGGCTGAGATTTCTGTTTCCATTTCTTCATATCCCTTGGGGTTCACTCTCTTGACTTTAACTTTACAAAAGAAATGAGAAACCTACCATTACTTGTCTTATAGCTCAAGAACAAAAAAGCCTGTCCACTGACTTAGAACAACAACTTTTCTTTTAGGTCAGATGTAATAGGTTTTCAGATATTACAAAACTGTAGTGTTAAAGATGGTGAATTACTTTAAAGGCATTTGAAGCTTCTTAATTCATTACAGCCAAGCTACCATAACCTTTTCATTTTCTATAGTGTCCACCCCTTGGCTAGCTGGTGAAGAAACAGAATTTGCTTGACCCTTTGTTATACACTCTGCAACCCCAATTTGTTTCTTCTTCCTTTCATATCCTGCTAAGTTCCCCAAAGGCTTTTGTATTTCAGAGTGAAAGGATGTTGCCGGGGGTTTATTTGCACCCATTTATACAACTATTTGACCATTTGCGACATAAATGCAAACTGTCCTTTTGTAGATTTTATTCACATCAAAATGTCTAAACAGATTGTTAGTTAAAGAATGTGAATGTAAGTGGTATATTGAGAAATAATAATATAATACCTCTATCTGACATGTATATCAATGTTACATTTTGTAATAAGAAATTAGATATTATAATTGAGCAGACTATCATTTTTCCTGTGTTGTTCAAATGTTTTGTTGGGTTTGGAGAATAGGAAAAGCCTTCTACTGATAGAAGCCCTTAAAGAATAAGGCTCCCTACAATGGCATTTGTATTATCCAGAATTTTTGGATTTTCCAGAAGTGTTCCCATTCTATCTTTCCGTCACTTTTCTCCAGTCGTGAGGCATGTTTGTAATTTTTTTTACAGGAAACAGATATTAATTCATTAGCCTCCATCCCAACACAGAGGGGAACCTTGACTTCAAACTCCAGGAGGCATCATAGCAAAGATGGGGGGGGCAGGCGGGCGGGGGGGGGGGCATAGCTCAGTGGTTTAAGCATTGGCCTGCTAAACCCAGGGTTGTGAGTTCAATTCTTGAGGGGGCCATTTAGGGATCTGGGGCAAAAAATCTGTCAGGGGACAGTACTTGATCCTGCTAGTGTAGGCAGGGGACTAGACTTGATGACCTTCAAGGTCTTTCCAGTTCTAGGAGATTGGTATATCTCCATTTATTATTTTATTAAAGATCTCCTGAGCCATCCAAGCTTGCTCCAAAACAAGATGAGAGTCCAATTTGCTCTGCACTGGTAAAGTGACAAATGGTTGCTATCCTCGCTGTCCTGGGGCTAGCCAGCAAATGCAGAGATCTACTGGTCCTGCCCTATACCTAGTGCCCTTCCACCTAAATCTCTTTCCATGCTGCCCCTATTTGTGCCCCCTTATGTGTGCAGTCCCTCACGTCCTGCAATTCTTCACAGAGGAATCACAGCAGGTCTAACCATAGACTCATAGAAGATTAGAGTTGGAAGAGACCTCAGGAGATCATCTAGTCCAACCCCTGCTCATGCATTCAGGTCTCTCAGAATCTGACACATTTCTGAAAGATGGTATTGAATAATAGAGGCATGGTCCAAGCCAAAGTCCAGGCTCTCTGAGCTTGAACCTAAACTCACTGAAGTAAAATGCAATACTCCCGTTAACTTCAGTGGGCTTCAGATTAGGTCCAGTAGCCTTCCTTGTATAAGTGGTGTAGAAAAGTTATCAAGGAGAGAGAAATTTAAAGCTGCCAAGGCCACAATAAAGTGACTATGCAGCTGTGACTGGAGACGCAGGCTAGTAACTAAACCTTAGAGGATGTTCAATGCTCACAAAATGAACCAGATTTGCACTGGTCCTTTTAACTCAGCTTCACCTTGCTATCTACTTGAATAAATGGAAGGGCAAAACTTATACACTGACTTACTTATCCCATTAACTCAACAACAACCATTTCTCCAGATCATTTTGAATTTTAATCCTACCCGCCAAAGCACTTGCAACCCTTCTCAGCTTAGTATCATCTGCAAACTTTATAAGTCTACTCTCGTGCCATTATCTAAATCATTGATGAAGATATTGAACACAACCAGGCCCAGAAACTGATCCCTGCAGGACCCCGCTTGAGACGCCATTCCAGCTTGACTGTGAATCACTAATAACTACTCTCTGGAAGCAATTTTCTAACCAGTTATGCACCCACCTTATGGTAGCTCCATCTAGGTTTATTTCCCTATTGGAGTAACACCTGCTTACACCACCTGATAATTTAATCTCAAATTTGAAAATATTGTCTTTTTTTGTAGGTCCTCTTACCTCTGAGAAGTCCATTACCTTGAAGCAAATGCTGAATGAACACTTGCAGCTGATTCCTCCTCTTGGCATTGAAAAAAACAAATCCATTATTAATTAGGAATCAATTTTAAGTTGTATAAATATTTGAGCATTGCTACATGACTGGGTGCGCATACAGATACAAAACCTTCACAACTTGTGGTTATGTCCATTGAAATGAGTGTTTCCAAAAAAAAACCCACCCTAATGAATCTCATTTCACCTTTCCAAACATCAAACATATTTCTTAGCCTTACAACATACTGAAAATTTTAATACACTTGGGCTATATCAGACCAATGAAAGGATTTGATTGCAGAGTCAAAGGAATGAAAATCTACCTGAATTTTTGCCATGTGTGATTATTTTTCAAGGATGGGTTAGTTAGGTTTGGACAACATGTTAATTCTACTGGAAATCTCATAAGGGGCTAATTTTACAAGACTATCAGAACAGAGCTCTGATAAGTGTCTTTGGGTAAGAATTTCAAAACTGAACCTCTAAACATTTAAGTTCCTTGTACACGTGAAATCCTATCACTCTGTGTATGGAACAATGTACAACACCTAGAGCTTTGAATGACTGGCACTGTACTGTAGAGATGGCCTCTAAACTAAATTTAATATAGTGCATGCCCATCAGAATGAAAAATGCCCTGTTTGAGTCGCAAGCATTTCCTTTCTGTAATGAATCCCTACAAAATAATTACGTACTACAGGAGTTATATCCGGCCAGGTTTTTAATACCCTTTTCTTAATTCAGCTTCACAGAGCCAAACATTTGATTCACTGCAACCCTGCCCACTTAGTCTCTTCTATAATATTAATTCAATCATTATCTTCACCAGGCTTCAACTCATAGGAACTTCTTGATCCTTATGACTGTTTGGAACATCCATTCACTGTTTGATCCCTTTTTTATAGCACACAATAGAGCTAGTCAAAAATGTTTCCAGCAGAAGTTTTCTGTCACAAAATGCTGATTTGATGGAATATAAACATTCTCTGGGAATATGGTGATTCTGCTGAAACTTTTGCCAGAAACTAGGCAGCCAAGCTGACCTGCTCACCAGCCAGCAAGATTTCTTACAAGCCTGCCTAGCCCTCAAAGGACCCCTGCTTTCCCTGCAGCTTGCCTGGTGAATTGCAGTGCTGATCAGCCAGTTCCCTAGGTTGTCCATCTGGCACATAGTTGGGCTGCCCAGCTCCCAGGATCCCCATGTAACTAGGTCCCCAGTTCCCTTGGTTGTCAAGCCAACCAAGTACCTGGGTCCCCAGCTGGGCAGATCTCTGAGCTGCTCACCTCGTGGGAAGCTTGGGGAACCTTGGATCATATTTTGTTTTGGAAACACGCAAACATTTCAGTTCTGGGAACATATTTGTGTTTCTTAATAATATTGAGGATTTTCTGTTCTGAAAAGAAATTCAAATTTTGGTAAATTCATCCTGATTCGGATGAAAAAAATAATTCCGTCACCTCCTGCCAAATTCTTCACGAGACAGAAATTCCATTTTCCAGCCAGCTCTAAATGTTGCTTTTAGGTTCACTTCTTTAGCTTCTTCCAGTGCAATGAATGTATATTAAAAACATATTCTAATTTTTTATTTTTCCCTTTTGCAGATATTTTTCCTCAATTACAGCTTGTTTGCATCCATCACCAAATAGGTTAATAATTTTGTTTCCTCTTTCCTGCTTCTACAAATTATCTTAGCCATTTAATCTCTTCTGTGTTCCTCACTATAAATTTAATCTCTGCTTTGAGCCTACAAAAATTTCCCCAGAGTAGCAGCAAAAATGTTATTATGAATATTCATACATTGCAATGATATCCAAATGTTAACATAGAACTGGCTATTGTCATAGTCTAGCACTGATCTTTAAAATCTGTGGCACTGGGTTTGTTTTCTTCATGAACCTTGTTTAAAGCCTAATATATTAATTACATCAGACCATATTGTGTAATTGGAACTTAGACTTTTTAATAGACTCTTTCCCAGTTGATCTAAGTTACCATTCATCTGGGTTTCCCACAACAGTGCCTCCTTTTTGAGCTTCCTTTTTCGATCTGGGAAGATTTCAAATAACAGGGAATGTCTGGGGGATTTGTAGAGCAGACAAGCTGCAGCTCAGAAAGAGCCCCGATTGGTCTGCTTCCCAGTTGGCATCTCTCCTGCATCCACAGCTGTTCCATTTCCCCTGCAAGCCACAGCTGCCAGATCCTGCCCACTGAGGCCCCCAGCTTTCAGCCCTAGGGAGGGAGTCCTTTAGGGAGATGTTGAGTGATGGCTGTCCCTTGCTTCAGCTGCCTGGCCTCTGCAATAGGGAGCAACACTACCCCCCATCTGCAATTAGTAACCCTGTTGCTGGTACCCCCTCCAGAATGCTCAACTGTACTCCACCTCCAGCTCTTCTTTCTAACCCCCGTTCCCCAGCTGCCCCACGTTCCAGCAATGTCCTCTTTTTGGGAACTGAAATATGATAACCCTTAATTGATCTGCCTTATATACTAGGGAGAGGATCTGGTCTACTTGTGAACTAGGATAATGAATGGATTGGATAACCCATGTGGTCCTAATTGCCCATTACCACTAGTCGTTCTCAGAAAGCAGAAGCAGTGTTGGCAATCTCATTCCAAACAAGCCCTGCACGCCCCGTAGAAGAGAGAAGGAAGTGTGATTTCCCCTCCCACCCTATTGAAGATCACCACTTTCAGGATCGTTCTGTAAGCCAAAAAGGCTTTCCCACCTGAAATATCCAGGCCACAAGTTAAGTGCCTAAGTGTCCCTGAAAGTTAATCCTTGTTTTTTTTCTTCCTCTCTCATCTATTATCATCATCATAAGTCTGTTAATCATTGTGCACCTACAGAAAAAATGAAAGCCTCTGCCCCAAAGAGCTTACAATGATGAGAAACAAGAGGTGACTACAATAAACAAGTTAAACAAGTGAGGAGAAGGTAACAGTTAATCATGTGTAATTTAACAATAACAGCACACATGCTGTCTAGTCATGTTCACTTGCTCATGACCTCCCAACAAGTCAGTTCAACATTAAAATGCATCTTCCTAGGAGGCACTTTGTCTCATGAGAGTTGTAGTTCAGATGCCTAAGGGCCAGGCTTCTTGGCAGAATACATGTCTCGTGATGCACCTATAGCCATATTACCTACATGATGCAGTTTTGTACCAAGGAAGATCAGATCAAACTGGGACCTTTCAAATTTTGTCATGAATAAACATAATGAGTTTAACATGTTAGACCCTGGCAAAGAAAAAACTTTAACCTGGGTCTCTGACACAGGAGGTGAGCACCCTGACCTCAAAGCTGAGATTCTCTTTCCCAGATAATTTTTTGTCAAAACTGATACATGTCTGAAATATTATTATTTTTTGCTTCAATGAAAAAAATTCTCAGCCAGCTGTAGAGGCCGGAATCTTAGAAGCCAAACTAGAAAGCAACCACATGTTGATCTGCAGCACTAATAAGTAAATAATGTGTAGCAGTTATTTTGTCAAAGGAAATAATGAAGATATACTAAGATAAAAATATTTCTCCTTCTCATCATGGCTTCACTAATCAAAATAAATGATCATTCCTGATTCCTGTGTGCAGAGTGGAAACACATATTAATGCAAAGCTATTTGATTTCGGAACTAACAAATGCTTATTTGCAATGAAAATAATTTATGGCTACAGTTACAAGGAGGTAACAGCTAATGTTTCCTGGCTTTGATAAGTGGATAGTCTTCTCATTTCAATATTGAATCCACTGGGCCAACTAAGAGCTACAGGTGCAGCAAAATTATTGCACTTCCACTGCATGAGAGTAAAGAAGCTCAGAATACATGGAGCATTGCACAGGTTGATTGCACATTGTAGAGCATAGAGCAGAAGGTCCCTCCATCTTAGTTCACAGGTATGAGTGTGGACTGGAAAAAAAGGGAAAGGAGCATGACTAATGGACATGACCTCACAGATTGACCAGCCAAACATAGCCTGGGTGGGAGGAAAGCAGAAGCAGCATGGTCTTGTGGCTAAGGCCCTGGAGTGGTAAGAGATATGAGTTCAATTCTTGGCTATGCTGCAGACTTCCTCTGCGATCCTATACAAGTTATTCTCTCTGTGTGACTCAGTCCCTTTTCTGTAAAATGGGGGTGATACTTTCCTATCATACAAGAGTGTTATGAGGAAACGGACTATAGAAATACATAGATAGAAGGGGAGAAACTACAGCTCTGGAGGCTACACTGAGGTGCATTCTTCACTGTCAATTAACTCTGTTAGATAGAAAGTGGATGAAAAGCTCATTGAAAGCAATGCAGGTTGTGAGAGAAAGAGAAGGAAAAAGCCAAGAGCCCTCACTGACAACAAAGAAAACACGCTGCACAGGAAGGAATGAAACTGAAAATAAACAAGAGCAAAAATCCTGCAGCTATTACATTAGTGTTGCCCCTGACTTTAAATTTCCGTTGACGAGATACAGGCTTGTATAAGCAGTGCCAAAGGTTTGATGTATTTACCATTGGCATCAATTTAAATCAGACTGGAAAATGTCATTATAATTTAAGGTTTAATACCAGCTTTCATTAAACACCAAATAGATGCAAAACATGTTCCTGGAAAAGAGACAAACTGATTAAAATAAGTCAGAGAAAAAGGAGTGGTATTCAATAGGAATTTAAGATTTTTAATTTCCATTAGCATGGTGATTTGGTGAGTTGCAAGACACACTAAGGTTATAAATAGACATGGTCAGAAACAAAATTTCCATTCCATAGGCAATTCTGAAATTTCAAAAAATCACAATGAAAAGTTTTAAAATTTTGAATTTTCCCATGGAATAGAAATTTTGAAAAAAAAATCAGTTTGGAACTATTGAAAAATCTTGTTTTGGTAATGTTGATACATTTCAATATAAAATAAAATATTAATGATATACATAAATATTAATCATATCAAAATAAAAAGTCATTGTGATTTTGACAAAATTGCATTTTTAGATGGAAAATGTTTCTATTGAAATTTTTTTGACCAGCTCCTATTATAAGTGGGTACTCTTCAAGTGGCTTCTTAAATAGCTCAGATTAATACTAGCCTTCAATTATTGAATTTCATAATCCAAATAAGACTACATCTAAGCTATGAACTAGGGGCATGATTCCCCAGCTTCTGTACACATATGTCCTGTTCCTTGAAAGGTTTGAGCATGCCTCAGTACCCAATGAAAGTGAGGCTCTGTGAGTTAGTTTCAGTTTTGCAGCCTGAACAATGACGTCTACCACAGCGGACAAGTATTATGTTTCTATCAGCACCTTCTATCTCCTCTGCTGAGTCCATATACAACAATACTTGTGCTAGCTCTCATTTTGCGAGCACAAGTACAAATAGCAATGCAGCAGTAGAGGTATGTGTGAGCCATGATGAGTACCTACCCACCATTTTGGCGACTCTAAAGAAGAGTGTCCCTAACAGAAAACTTTCTATAGGGTATGTCTTTACAGCAGGTATATCAAGACATCTACATGTGAGTCACAGCTTTCGGGTTAGCCGAAATGCCGCCGAAGACAGCCTGACTGCTGCCCCAATGGCGAACGTTAGGCCGCCCCCTGCAGCTTGCCGCCCCAGGCACGCATCTGGAGCTCTGGTGCCTGGAGCCGGCCCTGGGATTAGCTTAGCTAGAGTAAGAGCAGAAACACTGTAAAATAACACTTGAACTTTTCTGT
Organism: Sternotherus odoratus; assembly: GCA_032164245.1. Lineage (NCBI taxonomy): Eukaryota > Metazoa > Chordata > Testudines > Kinosternidae > Sternotherus > Sternotherus odoratus. The sequence continues at coordinate 277,142,002 of JAVMKO010000001.1, read as the reverse complement.
TCACATTAGCACTACACTCACATCTGTGTGGATCCAACAATTCTGCAGCCACATTCAATGGTTCTTTGCACTACAGTAACCTGAACTTCTCTATGAATTCTTTCCCAATGAATTGTGGGAAATTGTCTGTCTTTTTGGGACACATGGGAGGAATTCTGAGAAGGCATGGGTGGATTAGTGGCACTCAGGTGGAGTTAGTCTGTATTCACATTGCAGTATTCATGTTAGCAAAACTTGTCAGCTGCTAACTTGGGCTTCAGTTTATACCCCTGATGGGCCAACCAATTAGAATTAAAAACACCAACACACTTGAGTAAAAAGATTTTGGGTGTGGACAGGACTCAAGGTAGGGGTAACACTCAAATTATAAACTTGAATTAATTTTGCAGTGAAGACAAGTCCATAGAAAGTATAATCTCTGCTGGATGCTCTCCACAAGAGAAACATGGGAAGAGAAGTTGTAGCTGAGCTTTTACACTGTTCTATTGCCTGATTGCTTGTTGAATGAATTATTCAATATTAATGACTTTTCATGTTTGTCCAAGTCATGGCATACCCTAAGGTTTGGAGAGAATCTTTAGCATCCTTGAATGTATAACACAAGGAACAATTTAAATACTAATCTTTGTTTCGATAGACTAATTTTAATTATTTTGGGATACAATCACTTGGTACTCAACACCCTAGTCTCCTGCATAAATTGCCCCTTTCACACGAACAATATTCACTCCCATAAAAGTCACTTGAGGCTAGATTCACAAAGGGACTTAGGGGCCTAACTGCCATTTTAGGAGTCTAAGTCCCAGAGTCAGGCCATACAGGTATTCACAGAACACCCGATCAGCTGCCACCAAACTCTCTAGGTGCCTAAATTTGTTTGACACCTATGTTTTTGTAGTAGAAGTTCACGAGGCACCTATGTTTCTGGATCTGAGCATGTACACTGTTTTTTCCACTCTCAACAGATGTTTAAGCCACAGTCTGATCCATGAAAGTAGGCATTCATCTGCCTACCTCACCTACAGGGTCCAATCTGGTAGGTGCGTTATGAGCTCTTCTACTGGATTGGGCCCTTAGAGGAGAGCTCACACAAAATGGTAGTAGGGGAAGGGGAAGAAAGAGAGCGATCGCCCCCATCACTTTTAGCTCAAGAGATGCTAACCTGAGAGATGTTAGGTCCCTGTTCAAATCCCTGCTCCCTTTCAGGCAGAGAGGTACTCGAACCAGGGAGCATTCTACATCTTGGGTGAGTACCTGAATGATGAGACTAAATGTTACAAGGGAAATCCTCTTTCTCACCACCTTCTCCATTCCCCACCCCCTGGATTCTTGCAAAAAACCCATCTAACCCCCAAAGAGTTTTTCATTGAGAATCCCAAATGGAGATAGGTGCCTTCCTTTAGCCTGGACTTGGATGTTGTTCTTCCAGAGAGAGGCTCGGGTCTGGGCACACCCCTCCCATTGGCACCTCCCATTGGCACCTAGCATGCTGGGTTTGTGAATCCCATTCTCAGATGCCTCTCTCCATTTGTTTGATAGGAAGCCTCATCACCAAAGACCTATGCTACACTAAAAAGCTAGGATGATCCAGATATGTTGCTTGGGGGGGGGAGGTGAAAAATCCACACCCCTGAGCATACAATTAAGCCAACCCAGCCCCCCAGTGTAGACAGAACTAGACTGACGGATGAACTGTTCTATCGGCTTACCACCCGTGGGGAGGTAGACTCTTTATGCTGACAGAGATAGTGTCTATGTTGAAGTGCTACAGTGGCACAGGGCTAGTGCTGCAGCTGTGCCATTGTAGTGTTTCAAGTGTAGACAAGCCCGTACCTCAGGCTTTGTGAAACTCAGTGGTTTTCTAGGCTTCCAAAAGTTCTTTTGTGAATCTAGCTCTTGATACCAGTTTTTACAGGAACAATAGCAGAATCATCACACATACAGAGCATCAAAGTCCCCTGCTTCCTCTAGAGGGGATTCCTCCTTATCACCAGTTCCAATGTGGCTTGTTAAGATAGGCAAATATGCTACCTTTTCCCACAGTATAATGCAGATGTTCAAGATAATACACGATTGCTTTCTACAGATAATACATTTTGCAAAGCATATAAAAAGCAACAGATAGTCCAATTACTTGCAAATTGTTTTGTGAATGCTTTGCAATACCAAAATATATTGAATTTTTCCTTTGGTAAATATTATTTAGCCAGCTCTAATAAAACTACTGCTTGTGCCTCAGTTTTGTTCTTTTCAATCCCTCTTTCTTCCTCAGACCTCTGCATATGTTTGGTCAGGACTTCACCAGATAGGTTTAGCAAATAACCTGACAAAATACAACCATGTCTTTCTTGTGCAAATGCAAAATTCATTAATTCCATGTTGGGTTTTGACAACACTCTGGTTTTTTTCCATTACCTGGTTTAATAGCTAAAGCTCATTGAAACACAACCATCGTGAATGGGTCTAAATATTTCATAACCTTGATTTAATTGCTGTCATATTCAATAGCTTCTTTATCCAGGGGTTGCTCTTTGTTTAAGAACTCTATTGGCTTTTTTTTTTACTATCAATATAAAACTTTCTAGACATCATTAATTCTAGATTTTAAGGGTGAATGAATCCCCTACAACTTTCCTTCTGATGGTTGTTAATTTCAAACCCGCACATTTATTCCTCCTGCAAAGCTTAGATTCAATTCTGCCTTAACAAACCAAACAATTGTCAAGAAAACCCACTTATCTGGTTTTATTTGTATGTTAAAATCACAAAGTTCTCATGTGTTGTATCTATTGCCATAGGCATTTTCAGCACATATACCTGAGCAAAGAAGTATATGACAAGAGCCATGATCCAATGATAAAAGAACATAATACAGTTTTGTGCTGTCAAGGGTGTAATCAATGTTGATGCTTTCCTCCTGGATAGCTTTTGGCCCATTCCTATTATAAGCTCTTTACTGAAATGAGATTTTCAACTGGCAACATATCTAAAGCTATCTATAATTCCCAGGTGCAGTGTTGCAGTGGACTTTAAATGCCTTTATATCATAAGAAAAGGCACTTAAGTTAGCATATTTCTAAGCAATAAGATTTACTGTACTTAGCATTTAACTTTTTGAATACTTTGAAAAAGCCTTTAAAATGCCCTCTCTTTTACACATAAAGGAAGTTTATTTAACAAAATCACTGCACAAGGAAGAGATAGATACTGTAGATTTACTTTGGAATAGGCTATAACTGCATGACATAGTGATTCTGTTTCATTAGCGTTTGTTCTAAATGTGTTGCTGAACTCTACGACATGACCCTATATTTCATGTTTTCACCTAAAACTAAGTGGACCATCCAAGTGGGAATTAAAATAATACTTTCAAGCTTTCCAAAGCTTCACTGAACTGTTAGTAATTATAACAGACCTGACTTTCTATCGCCTTTAGTTTTGTGCCTCTATACATGGCCCAATCAAATAGTTATCTCCCAACCAACTCATGGCCCACTGTGTATTATTTCATCCTTATTGTATGTGCCAGTTCACAAGCTATTAGTCACCACAGGAAACACACATCAGACAATTTATATCTGAACTAGCATTTGGCTTTGACTGGATTTTGTTTGTTTAAACTTGAAACCTTTCTGGAGGAGACAAGAAAGAATGGGGGAGGGAGGAGGAGACGGACCTGTAAATTAAATAAGTCAACTTCATAAGTTTTTCTTGAACATGAAATAGAATCTGCTACACCTACAATAAGTTTCCATTATGTTATATTTTAGAAACTTTTAAACATTAATTTTCAGGTTTAATACAGCTGGTCAGGAATTTTCTGATTAAACTATCAGTCAGAAAATACTGATTCATCAAAACTAAAATTGCCCAAACAAAAGGATTGCTCTTTGAGAAATCTCCCAATTTTTGGAAAAAAAAAAGTTTGAAATTAATTTATAGTTTTAAAAGTTCTGAATCTTTCAAAAGGGTCAATGTTAAAATAAAACATTTTAAAATCATTGAAACAAAATGCTTTGATTTACCTGATCTGTGTTTTACTTACTGGTGTGTGATATTTTTAAAGATTTTCATCCCATTTCAGGATGTGAAAAAATATCAAAATCTTGAAAACTCTACTTGGAAATGGAAAGCATTTCCCATTCCACTCTAACCTATAGCAATAAATGGCAAATGCAAGTCATGCACACACACACAAATGGCCAAGGCTGCTATAATAATGGACTGCTGAACAACATAGTCAGAGTTCAATAAAATAACCATAGTTTTAAAATCTTTTGGGGCTGGTTCCACCTCTTTGTTCTGTAATCATACAGCACCTGGTTCTAGTCCATAACTAGGTCTCCAAATCAATCAATGGCGCTATCACTGGTCACAGAGCATGCTGTATGCACCAATGAGTTCTTTGATGGCTGCTGAGTGCAATGCAGGAGTGACAGTCCCATCCACAGATAGGGCTAGGGTGACCAGATGTCCCGATTTTATAGGGACAGTCCCAATATTTGGGGCTTTTTCTTATATAGGTGCCTATAGCCCCCCACCCCCTGTCCCGATTTTTCACACTTGCTGTCTGGTCACCCTAGTTAGGGTATACCCACGCACTAGCAAAGCTCTGAATCCAAGCAGCAGATTCTTTCCTCTTCTGACTGCGGTCACCACAAAGTTTGAGCCAAACCTCCTTGCAATGCCTCGCTCCGTTTGCAAGCTGACACTGCCAACCACAGTAGCATTCTGCACTCCTTTCCCAATATCCACAGAGATTCCAAAAGATACTAAGTCATCTTTGCAAGAATTCCAACATCTGTGCAGTGATCTGCCTCTTTTTCCAGACCCTTTGCAAACTTCAGAGTACAGCATATTCTTTGGGATCCTGTACTCTGTCATTCACTTGACATGTCCAAGCCACCTGAGTCTTTTCTTAATAATCAAGGTTCCCATGAATGACATACCAGCACGATTTAACACTTCCACATCTAGCATCCTGCCTTGCCATCTTATTCAAAGGATTTTATGCAGTCATCTGAAATCAAAGCTATTTAGTCTTTTGGTATGTTTGGTGAAAGTCGTCTTGTTTGTGAGCCATATAGAAGAGTGGTTTTTGCAAGACAGAAGCTGGAACAATGACAAATGGTCAACTAAAGTGAAAATACATATTTATGAGATGTGATTTATCCAAAGTTCCTGGATACCTTTCCAATTCTTCTAGTGAACTCAGCCTCAAGATCTACATTGCTAGTAACAATGAAGACAAGGTAGCAAAAGTGATCAACAACAGCCAAATGAATACCATCTAAGGTGATATCTGGAACTGGTTCTGAAGATTCTTGGTGCATGATAACAATATTTTTCAAGCTTATTGCTAGCCCAAAGATTTTGCATGAATCAGAAAACTTGGTAATAAGATGTAGGGAATCAACACTGTGATTCACAAGGTCTGCATCATCTGCAAACAACAGGTCCTTTGTGATAAACTTTTCCACCTTCATCTTAGCTCTGAACCTTGCAATGTTAAGCAAACGTCCATCACATCTAGCATTATTTGAACAACCTTACAAGCCTCTCTTAAGCTGTTGAGCAAATCAGTAGTAGAACTAGATTTGTAGGTGATCAGTGCAGATCTTTTCCACTCAGTGAATGTCAGCAGTATCTCCAAGTGGTCTACAAACCAGTCAACATTTTTCTTAGTACTCTTTCCAAAGCTCTTTATTGCCACATTGTACACACTTGTCTTCATATACACAGAAAACAAAAAAATGTTGTACATTGCCATACTAATTCTAAGAGGCTGTTTAATTTGGATGGGCCATTATCAGCAGGAGAAAAAAAAAACCTTTTGAAGTGGATCTCTGTCTGACAGGTGATAAGAACTTTTGAAGGGAAATTAACTAGGGAAATGCAATCAATTAGTGTAAAGACAAAGCCATTCACAATCCCTGTTTAGCCCTTGGTTGATAGTGTCCAATTTGAAAATTATATATAATACTGTAACACTAAGCTGAAATATAACTTTGGCTTAAAGTGTACCGTGTATAATAGATTTAAAAATAAATTTAATAAAACTATTACAATTTCAAAGGCATGGGGAGGGGAAGAAAACACTTGAATGAATCCTAAGCGGTCAGTCTCAAGAGGCACCCAGAATTTTCTCCCTCTGAGGAATTTCCCCTACCTATTTTCTCTCTCTTTTTTTCTCTTGCTCTCTCTCTTTATTTTTCAGCTGACAAGTAGAAGACTTCCTGGCCCAGAATATAAATGTTTTGTTTTGGTGTAAAAACCCTCAGCTTATCTGAGTAAGTGTCACTTTTTGGAAAATACACTGCACTGATATTTCTTGTTGGCCTTGAGTGATTTGTTAAATCTACCTCAGGGACCTTTCAACCATGACACTAATACAATTATATATATATATTTGAAAAACACCAACTTTTTCCTTTCTATTTTAAAAAGTTTTGGATAGTACAACAAAATGTTGAATTAGTACACCTTCCAGTTTGAATTAATCTTTCCTGACCAGAACTGTACACAGTATTTCAAAAGAGATCTTTCTTACCAGTGCCTTTACAATGGCCTTATTACTTCCCTATCTCTACTTGAAAATGCCTACATCTTAGGATCACATTTGCCTTTTTCCACATCACATTGTTCGCTCAAGTTATACAGTGATCAGTCCACAAACACAAGCCCCTCTTCTCCTTAGCTACTTCCAAATGATGGAACCATGGTTTGTAGCTGAAATTCTGATTATTAGACCCGCAAGTGCCTAACCTTGCCCTTTGTATTATTAAATCCATCCCATTTCTGTTATTCCAGTCTTTAAGGTCATGCAGTTCTTCCTGTATAATATTGTTCCAATCCTCCTTTGTACTGACAATGTCTCCCGACCTGATATCAGCAAATTTTATTATCACACTCCTATTTTTTCATGCCAAGATCATTAAAAAATCTTAAATAAGATCGGTCTGGAGACTGATACTTGAGGAACTCCACTAGTAACCTCCCTCCAGTTCAAAAAATCATCTTTAAGCATGACTTCTTGTCCTCTCCCTTTGAGCCAGTTCTTTACCTACCTCATAATTTTTGTATTAATCCCTTTTTTTTCTAAATGAACTAATAATTTCCCATGTGCTACCATGTCAAATGCTTTACTGAAGTCCAAGTATAGTAGTCCTTCTGTTTCCCCCTTATCTCAAAAGTCAGTTATGTTCTCAAAGAATGATATCAGGTTTATTTGACCTGATCTACCTTTGGCAAACCCATATTGCATTACATCCCCTTTTGCATTTACCGCCATTAATTTAATGAATCTTTTCTTCAAAACGTGTTCTAAAGCCCTGTATAATACTGAGGTCAGACTAACAGGTCTGAAATAGCACAGATAACCTTTTCCTCTTTCTTAAATATAGGTAAGACATTAGCTATTCTCCAGTCATACTATATCACTGCCAAACAGATAGATTTATTAAAAATCCTCCCTGCTGGATTAGTAATCTCATGTGCCAGTTATTTCAGTATTCTGGGATGGAATTTATCCGGTCTCTCTGATATGAGTGCCAAGCAGCTCTTTATGTTTTTCTTCTGGATCTGGTCATTTCCATTTTTATATACCCGTTTTCCTCCACCATCTTGCCTTCATGGCAATGTTCTATATCAGTGCTACTCAGACTGAGGCTTGAAAGGCTCAAGTGGCAGTGTAGTCTGTCTCCTGAGGCTCTTTCCACATGATACTAAAACACTGTGTGATTTAATTATTAACCAATTAAGTTATTAACCAATCAGAATGCTTTGGCTATGTTATTAAGCAATTGTAGTTGAGTGAATAATAATAGTTGGTTCCTGAACAGCTCAGGTATGAGAATCACTGTTCTATATTATCATCCTTATTGAAAAATGAGGGAAAGTATTCAAATAGTTTTGGGGTCATGCATAGATTATCTTTAATCTTCTTCCCATCCTCTCTGCACAGCAGCCCAACTTCATCTTTATTTTTTTTCATATAACTAAATAAAAATACTTTTTTTTAAATTTCCTTGGCAAGATCTAAACCTGCTTAATTTTCAGCAATTCTCACTTTATTCATACATTTTCTAACTTCTTCATGTAGCTTTCTTTGTTGATCTATCCTTTTTTCCATTCCCCATAAGTGCTCTGCTTACTCCTAATAACCATTTTGAGGTGGTTATTCATCCATCTGGGTCTGGAGCCTTTCCCTCCAATATTTTCTCCTTTTTTGGGATACAAATACAAGCCTTATCAACATTTAAATACTTGAGCTTTTCAGTTCAATTGACTGCTTTAGCTAATTTCCTTAATTTACTAAAACTCACCCTCTTGAAATAAACAAAATATCCTTGCCAACTTGGTTTTATCTAGCCAATTAATTTAAATTGAATCAACTCGTTATCACTCAAACCAAGGTTCTTTCCTACAACCAGCCCTTCCATAATGTCTGCTTATTGGAACCAAGTCGAAAATTGCATCACCTCTTGTTGGTTCAGTGACTGATGAAGAAAACTGTCATCTAACATGTCCAGGAATAACTGTCTCCCACCATTACTGGAATTATTCTCCAATCTCTGTCTACAAAGTTAAAGTCTCCTATTATGACAACACTTCCGGTAGTATTTCTTTCTCTAATAATATTAACAAAATCCCTGTCCATATCTGAGTTTGACCCTGAAGATCTATCCCAATAGAATCTCATTTACAATCCTTCCCCAAAGTGACTTTGACTCAAACACATTGTTTTTTATCCATACCATGATTTCTAATTTCTTTAGTTAACTGAATCAGTAATGTACTCTGCCCTACACTCTTTAACGTTATTTCTGTATTTCTTAAACAGCTACATAGTATATGTACCCTCAATACCTGCATTGCAGTCAAGAGTGCTATTTCACCCTTTTCCTGTAATCACTGTAATATCAGGATTGGCATCCCTTTTGTTTCTCCATTTTAATGCCTAAATTCTTTGCATTCGTGTGCAAGCATCTCAGTTGTTTCCCTTCCAGTTTTCCAGCTGGATTAGGTTTACTTTATCACCGATTTCACTACCACTCCAATCAGTATGTATACTTTCTTTCTCCTTGATGTCCATATACTTACCTTCTGGTGCTCCTTTTTTTTTTCTTTGCTCCTTTATCCCTGACTATATCAGAGATTTCACAAGTCTTTTTCCACCTTCTCTCCTCATCTCATAATTTAAAGCCTTTCTCATTCATCATGATATTATTGAACTGGGAAGGTTAATACCATAGCCATTCAAAAGGAGTCCATCAGCTAAGATAAGTCTTCTTTCCTTGAATGCCTCCCAATCGTCTATCATCTTAAAACTTTCTTCATAGCACCGATTCCTGATCTACGTTATCTTGTCAAACCTTTGCCTTTCTTCTGCAGAGACTGGAAGCAGCCCACCAAAAATCACATGAACTTCCACTTGGAGTGTCTTTCCCAGACTAATATAGTCAGCCTTGATCCACTCCAGGGTGAGTTTTATAATGTCATTCATCTTCACATGTAGCACAACCAGTGGATTTTCCCCTACTCCCATGAGGGTGGTCCAGGGGATAAGTACATTAATGCTTTGATCCATTGGTTTTCCTATGCCTCTTTCTTGAGGGGAAGCTAAATGGAGATAGCAAGGGAATGGTTTTGATATCCTGTGGACATTTTTTCTTTTAGTAACATTGGTCCTCATTAAATTCTCACTGAATCCAATGCAAAGTCTTCTACTGACTTCAATAGTGTGGGATCAGGCATATTATGACACCATATTTGAAAAAGATCCATAAGATTAGGCTTTCAAACCTTGGAATTCAACTATATTCCAGATTGTAATCCACACGAATGGGCATATGTATACACACGTGCATGTTGCAGGGATAGTGCCTGAATATGGGATCGAGGGAACACTTCTCATACTGTTGTTTCTTAAACAAGTTGGGGGAAGCTTTTAAAATGAAAGAGAAAGTTGGATTTTACCATCGATTTGTAGGAGAAGCGATATACTATCGTTATTAGGGAAGCACATCACAGCATCATTTTCACTCCCCATTCTCAACACTGCTTTCACCTTTACAGAGATTAAAACGGCGCACACATCCTCAGCAGGGTTCATCTCAGAAGCAAGAACTGGGGAAATGTCAAATTTTAACATCATTACTCCCATACCACTCCACTTCAGTCAGTTTGTGATGGTTATAACTGAGGGCACAGTTTGGTCCAATTTACTCTGTTTATTTGGTTTTATTTGTAACTAGCAAAAATATCCGGCATTGCTCGGGTCCGTCGGAGGTGGGAAGGGGGCAGAGAGCTGAGTGAGTGTGGGAGTCCGTTGGAGGGGAGAGGGGGCAGAGAGCAAACCTGACACCCCCACCTCATCCCCCAACCAAACCCAACACCCCCACCTCACTTACCCCTCGACCAACCCCGACTCACATTTTCACCCCCCACCCAAACCCAACACCACCACATCACCCCCCCACCAACCCCAACACACTCTGACCAACACCCACACGTCACTCCCCGTAGACCAAACCTGATACACCCACCTCACTTCCCCCCCCAACCAAACCTGACACCCCTACCTACAACCAAACAAACCTGACACCCACACCTCACTTACCCCTCGACCAACCCCGACCCCCCTCCTCACTCCCCCAACCAAACCCAACACCCCCACCTTACCCCCCACCAAACTGAACACCCCCTGACCAACCCCAACACCCACACCTCACCCCCCACCCACCCTGACACCTTCCCACCCCCCCAGACCAAACCCAAGACCCCTGGCTCACTTACCCTCGACCAAACCCAACTCAGGTCCATCGGAGGTGGGGAGGGGGCAGAGAGCTGAGCGAGTGCGGGGTCCGTTGGAGGGTAGAGGGGGCACAGAGCTGAGCGAGCGCAGGGTACGTTGGAGGGGGGTATTATGACATCATAACTATGTCACAGAGAACAGCAGCTGCCCAGCTGATGTGATTGGCCTTTAAAGAATTTCACCCCTGGGGGACGTCAGAGGTGAGATTTGAAAAATTTTCGACTGTTACGGTCATTAGTACCCCAAAGCCTATAACTGTACCAAATTTCAAGTCTCTAGCTCAAACGGTGTGGAAGGAGTAAGGCAGCATACATACATGCACGCATACACACACGCATACACCATTTGACTTTTATATATATAGATCTTTTTATATATATAAAAGTCCAATGGTGTGTGCATGTATGTATGTTTCCTTACTGCTTCCACACCGTTTGAGCTAGAGACTTGAAATTTGGTACAGTTATAGGCTTTAGGGTCCTAATCAGGGTAAGAATTGAAAATTTTTCAAATCTCACCTCTTACACCCCCTAGCGGTGAAATTCTTTAAAGCCCATTAACATCAGCTGGGCAGCAGGTTAACACCTGCTGTTCTCTGTGACATAGTTATGATGTAATAATACCCCCCTCCAACAGACCCCACACTCGCTCAGCTCTCTATCCCCTCCCCCCTCCAATGGCCCCCCTCTTGCTCAGCTCTCTCCCCCCTCCTCCCCTCCAAGGGCCTCCCACTCGCTCAGCTCTCTCCCCCTCTCCAAGGGCCCCCCACTTGCTCAGCTCTCTCCCCTCTCCCCCCTCTAATGCCCCCCCTCTCACTCAGCTCTCTCCCCCCTCCTCCCCTCCAAGGGCTTCCCACTCGCTCAGCTCTCTCCCCCTTCCCCCCCTCCAAGGGCCTCCCACTCGCTCAGCTCTCTCCCCTTCTCCAAGGGCCCCCCACTTGCTCAGCTCTCTCCCCTCTCCCCCCTCTAATGCCCCCCCTCTCACTCAGCTCTCTCCCCCCTCCTCCCCTCCAAGGGCTTCCCACTCGCTCAGCTCTCTCCCCCTTCCCCCCCTCCAAGGGCCTCCCACTCGCTCAGCTCTCTCCCCCCTCCCCCCTCCAACGGCCCCTGCAATTGCTCAGCTCTCTCCTCCATATCCCCTCCAACGGGCCCCGCACTCGCTCAGCTCTCTCCCCCCTCAGGTAAGAATCGAAATTTTTTAAAATCTCACTCCCCTACCCCCCTCCAATGGCCCCCGCACTCGCTCAGCTTTCTGCCCCCTCCCCCCACATCTAAATGCAAGAGAATGAAATTAATTAGACAAAATGAGACTTCTGAACAAAATTGGTATTAATAAAAAACATTGTAGTCTTTTTACATCCCAGTTTCCAATTACAAATACCCCGAGCAACGTCGGGTATTTTTGCTAGTACATAATATCGGACAATCAAATAAACTGATCAAGCATATTTAATTAGTACTAATAAAATAAGAATATATACTACGTAGCCTAAATATTATCATATGAGGTAGGGCTGTGTCTGGAGAGATGTTGAAACACTGGGAGTTAAGAGCGCTGAGATCTTTGCTGGAAGTAGTCACAGGTCATAGTATCAGAAACAGTTATGAGCTTTGGAGCGGAGATGCAGGTCACTTGCCCCATTGTAGTCCTATGGTGGAGTACATATGAGGTCTCAAAACTGTGTTACACCAGAGGGAGTGAAGGTGGGCCCGCGACTATAAATATCAATCAAGAATATTGCACAGTTGTTGTCACCTCCCCCATTGCTCTGCACAGAGTTTATATGAATATTTGACAAAATTGTTTTTTTTTTAATATGCTTTAACTTTGAAGCTGAAATATTTCAGAGAAACTTATTGATTTTGATGAAGTTTTTGATGGGAAGGTATATGAGGTTCAGGCTGTACTCTCACATCACTTAGACAGTTTCGACACAAATCTGTTTTAATTAAACATTTTGCTTTTGTTCCAAAATGAAACAAAAAACAAACTCGAAAGTTGTCATTCTGAAGCAAGCTCATCTGTGCAGCCGCCTTTTGGCTAGCAAGGACTGATGTCCTCAACAGCAGTGTGCATAGATATTCATCCCTGTTTTCCCCATCTCTTACTGTTCTGTGACCTTGCTTAAAAAAAAAAAGTATTGAGGATCATGTCGCTTTTCTGAACCAGCAATAATCATGTGGAATTACAGTACAGTGATGCAAGCAAATATATTCCCTGATTGTTTAAACAATATCACCTGCATGTAATGTCACTTTTCATACATCTTATTTAATTATGAGGATTTAAAGTACAGTTTTAAAATAAATCCTGCAAAAATATTGTTATGTTCTGTATATTTGCTATTGTGGAAGCTCACAGACAGATTGCCATTGACTTCAATAGGCTCTGGATATACCATTTAGGTTATCACTTTAAATAAAATAATTTGGTAATGAAAAAATCTTTGTTAGAATTTAGTTTTGAATTTGGCTAAGGCCAAAATGGGCGCAAGGCTCACTCTGAAATCCATACTTAGGCATCTTCAGTAGTGGCCAGTTTTTCTAAAGTACTGAAAAACCAGTAGGCCCCATTGACTTTACTGAGAGCTGCTGGGGTTCAGCTATTCCATTATATACAAATTCTTATACTGCCCTCATCACCATCATATCTAAGTGTTTTCTGAACACTCTTAAAACCCCAGTATACATTAGATGTCAGACATGGAAGGCACCCATTTTTAAAAATCTTGGCCCAGATACAGAGTGCTAATTTCCTCATGACTCTAGCCTTAACTGAATAATTACTAACACTTGAAAGAACTATTGCTGATAGGTAAATTGGCTTAAAAATAATTAGAGCAAACTCCTTCAGCTTTGCTAACTATCTAAATGATAAACATTTTTCCTTTAAGAATAATTATTAGACACTTAGTGTACTCTTTAGCACAGCACACCCTTTTAAATCTTATGCTAATTGAGGTAATTATTGCACAATTTTGAAGCATACACTGTGATTCACTTCAAACATTTCCCTCAGGTTTGACAGGAATGCCTACACATAGGCATGCAAACTGGCATGGCACTCCATGGGAGAGGTCACAAGGAAAGATATTAAAATGAACACATCACAGAAATAATGCTTTAGGGACAGATCTTGCACTGGGGATGTGCTCTGCCCAGCTGAATTATAGCTTGGATGTTAGGGGAGTAGGCAAGTTTTTGTTCTCTTCCCCCACCCTCCAGTTCCAACTCCAGAGCTGACTGGCAGATTCAATATGGGACATCTCAGTATTTTAAGAGCAGGGAATGAAAACTGGTGCATTAATCTCCTTTCAGGAGCAAAGATTGAGACTGCCCGGGTGTGCGCACACATAAGCAATAGATTAGTAGGAAGCTAATGCAAATCACAGGAAATTGACTTGGCTGGAGTTTTTCTCTAGGTATAGAGGCTTTAGCAGTGCTTTTGGAGGTGAAGATGGTGTAGTAACTACAATTCACGGAGCCAGGTGGTGTAGAATTGGTTTGCATACACTGAGAGGAGTATTGAGCCATTTAAATTCAGAGGTTTGACAGAATAAATAATATGAGAATGAATCATGTTCAGCTCTTAACCTAATGATAATGTCAGACATCACTCAAAACACTCTAGTGGAAGAGAAGTTTAAAAATGAATGATTAAAAACAACAACAACAGATAAACTAAACTTACTCCAGGCTGCTTAAAAGTCTTCCCAAATGTTTGCGTGGGCAGAAATAGCAAATGGTCATCTGCACACTCTATAGGTGGCAAATGAAACTGATTTTGGTCCCTCACTAGCATAACAAAGGTAATACCTTTAAATAGCTAGGGCTTCGGCAGATAACTTAGCTGATGTTAGCTTTGTAAAACTGCATTCTTCTTTCCTCTTATTGAATTGGAATTGAGATGAGCTGAATAAACATAGTATTTGTTGGATATATAGTTGCTAGGAGCCCTTTTCTGACCATTTGTTTTTGCAGGAATATAAAATCAGTGTTAAATTATTTTTCTTTGGCCTAATTTTACAAACTGTTCTCAGCTCTCCATTTGTTACAATAGTTCATCTGGATGATGGATCAAAAGGGTCCATCCTTCAAGGTACTGAGCACTCTAAGCCCAATTTTGAGTATGTACATTGTCCCATTGTGCGTAAGTATGCGTGTTACTGGATTGATTGCTTTGCACTTTGCAAGACACAACCCTAAAACTGCTGTGGCATCAGGAATCTTCAGAATAATCTATCAGCCATAGCTGAGCATTGGAAGCACCAGCAAAAATTCCCATAATTCAGGCCTGATCTCACTCCCATTGACGTTAATAGCAAAACTCCCATTAGCTTCAAAGAATACAAGATAAACTTGTAACTATGTAACTAAAGCCTTTAAAGTACCCAACCTAAAATTTTGCCCTAAAGCCAGTTAATTCTACACTTGTCTGTCAGTTCATAGACCTTTAAATACTCACAAATAGTTACAGAATGATTGAGAAAATCATGAAATAAATAAGATAAAAAAGTGAACAGGAATAACAATAAATACTATTATAAACATAGCAACAAAGAGAAGAGAGCATTTTTAAGACACCCTCGTAATACAAATGAAGTGCAGACTGCAAATATGCACCAAACATACATCATCAATAGGCTTGGCGGAATTCAATTTTTTAAAATAATTTTGATGGATAATATTGATGTTCATGTTTAAGTATTTTTAAAGATTTGTATCGATTTAAATGTTCATAATTTCAGGAAATAATGGAGGTCAGATAATTATCTAATGACAGTACACACAGAGATTCAAAAAGCTAAAGAATGATAAAACACAAATTGACAACATCACATGTCAAAATATACAAAGTAAATGTCCTTTAATCAGCAAGTTGTACCTGTTTTTACGGTTCATTCACTAGTCCATTTAAAACAAGTCTTCTTTTGATTAATAAATTCTCAAGCAGCATCTCTCTTTGTCTATATGTAAATTTTGACATGGAAATATTTTTTCATTGGTCTGTGTTTATATGGTGAAATCAACATTTGCTGACATTTACCAATAAAAATCTAATCCTTCCAAGTCTAATAATTAATAATCAGAACTACAGCAAAGATGCCAATAACACCAACGTTACTGTGAGTAGTGTGACTGACTTTATATGGAGAGATTTTTCATCTCTAGGCCAAAAAGTGTGCTGTAAATTTAAATCCAAGCCTGCAGAAGACTAGGTACACTGCACCTGCTAATATCTCTCCAGCATTAGGGGACATGCTGTAATCCTGCTGAAGGTTTTATCCTTTGAATAAAACATTAAATCAAGGTCTTGTCTACTTTGTAGTCATTACAGACAACGACATGACTAAAAGGAGAGTAATAATGATTAGAAATCCCCAAAGACTATTGAACTGATGCTTGTTCATAGTAGATAATGAAAGCAGCTCGAAGACCAGAGTATCAAAGAGGAGTGGTTTTGTTTGTTTTGTTCTTTGTAGTAGATATTCCACTTTAGCCAAACCCTAAATCTGTAGAGGCAATGTGTTCCAATGGTTGGATTTTCCAATGGCTCCACTTTCAATGGAATGTGTACTCCTACATCATTTAGGTGCATTTGAAAAATCTCACTTTAAAGGAATGAACAACTGGAATGAACAACTTTAAAGGAATGAACAACTTTAAAGGAATGAACAACTTTAAAGGAATGAACAACTGGAACAACTGGAACAACTGGAACAACTTTAACTGGAATGAACAACTTTAAAGGAATGAACAACTGGAGTTTGAAAATTATAATCCCATCTCTCGCTGACTCACCAACAACTAGGCTCTGAGCCCTTAGTCCCACTGATAAACAGGTAGGCCTGGATCCACAAAAAGGATTTAAGAATCAGGGTGGTAGCCGTGTTAGTCTGGAATAGCAGAGTTAACAAAGTCCTGTGGCACCTTAAAGACTAACTATAAAGTTTTGAAGCATGAGCTTTCGTGGGCTAATACCCACTTCGTCGGATGCAGGCAGTGGCTGCATCCGACGAAGTGGGTATTAGCCCACGAAAGCTCATGCTTCAAAACTTTATAGTTAGTCTTTAAGGTGCCACAGGACTTTGTTAAAAAAGGATTTAGGCATTGAGACTCTGGGGTCACAATGCTAAACTTTTTGGTGCCTAGGAAAATCACAGGGACACTGCAATACCCAAAGCCTGAGTTAGGCACCTAAGCTCCATATACAATGAATGGGGAGAGATGGGGACTTAGAATGTGATCCACATAGCCAGCACATGAGGTGGGGAGCTGCCTAAACTAGCCAATGGGAGATGCCAACACCAAGGGTCTGCGCTCTTAGAGTTCAGTGCCTAAATCAGGGCTGCAGAGAGGCACATGTCTCTGATTATTGTCTACGAACTGGGGGAAGATAGTGTAATGTAAGATGCAGGATCCCCTCAGTGCCCAATTAATTCCACATAAAAGAGATAGGGCTAGGGAGGGAAGATGACCTCCCTTATAATTTTTCGATCACACCTTCTGGTCCTCACCTGGGATTTGAACAGCACCTAGCCACTTCTCAGGGGAGTGCTCTAACCACTAGGCTAGAGTAATTCTAACTTCTGCCTCAATTAATATTGATTACCGTATTTTTCGCCCTATAAGACGCACTTTTTCTTCCTCAAAACGGGGGGGGGGGGGGGGAAAGTTGGTGCGTCTTATAGGGCGAATATACCTATTCGCCCCATCACAAAAAAAAAAAAAAAAAAAAAAAAACAGTGCGTGCGCCCCGGTTCCCCCCCTCCCCGCCGCGGGCGGGCTGCCGGGGGTGCCCCGGTTCCTCCCTCCCCGCGGCGGGGAGGGGGGAACCGGGACGCCGCCGGCAGCCCGCCCGCGGCGGGGAGGGGGGAACCGGGGCGCCCCCGGCAGCCCGCCCGCGGCGGGGAGGGGGGAACCGGGGCGCCGCCGGCAGCCCGCCCGCGGCGGGGAGGGGGGAACCGGGGCGCCCCCGGCAGCCCGCCCGCGGCGGGGAGGGGGGAACCGGGGCGCTTTTTGTGTGTGGTGGGGTTTTTTTTGGGTTTTTTTTTTTTTTTTTTTTTCCCCCGGCTTTTTTACTTTAAAAGTCGGGGGCGTCTTATACGCCGGAGCGTCCAATATGACGAAAAATACGGTACTCAATAAAAGTGGAACTCCTTTCAGTAGGAGAGACTGAAGGAGACCCATATCAGACTATTTCCTAGTCTAGTGACTTAGACAGCTGAACATCTACCTTTCCCCTGGCTTATGAATTGCTCTGGGGCTTAGGTGCTAGGCACTTAGAGTGAGGTAGCAGTGTGCATGCTGTGAAGCAGAAATTTAGGTGCCAAAGGAACTTTTACCACAGAAACATAGGCGCCAAGTGACTTTAGGTGCCTACAGGGTTAGGTGGTAGCCAAATGGGAGTTTTGTGGATCACAGTGTGCCTAAAAACAGGCATTAGTTGCCCTTAGAGCTCGTGGATCCCATCTGTACTCATCCAGCAAGTACTACAGAATTCAGTAGACCTACATAGGTGAGGAACTACTTAGAGGTAAGAGTAAGACATTCGCAAATGGCCCCAAGTTACCAGCACAAAGCACTTCACTTCTTTGCTTTAGTTTCTCCACCTACAAAAAGAAGATTAGTACCTGGCTGACAAGGTTGGGCATAAGAATTAATCTGTTAAAGCATGTACAGCAATTTCAAAATGTAAGGCCTGATCATCAGCCGGTGTAAACTGACATCACTTAATTGACTTCAATGCAGGTAGGCTCATTTACAAGAGCTGTGGATCTGGCCAAGAAAGTGCTAAATATTGCTGATTTTATGCAGCATTTGTAAGTACTTAGGAAACTAACCTTGTTTGCAAAACAGAATAATGGACCAGGATCAAGATTACCAGGGTATATGATGGGCCAAATAAAAATCTCCCTATATTTATTCTCACTTTGTAAATGAGTGAGGCACGTACTCACATTCTGTTGATGGATTCTTACAACTGGGTTCCTGGCACAGTATATTCTATACTTGTCACAACCTGTGTCAGCAAAGCAAAACTTTAGAATCGTAAGGACTGACAGAGACAGAGTCAGAGTCAGCAGAAGACTGTTCCTGTTTCTGAGACATAATCAAAATCTCTTAATATTTTATATTTTCCTTCATTGCTTGTCCTGGTCTTCTCAAAGATGCTGAAATATGGGGAAATGAAACTGTGCAACAAATCGTATTATGCAACACTGACAGAACATGCAACACAATTTACTATCATTTTCCACAAATGAGAGGAAGATAAATAAGATCTACCTGCAGTTTAAAAGCTAATTAGTAATATCAGATTAGATTGTAAAGGCCATATGATTGGTTAGTGTCAATCAGCATTGCTCCATTGAAACAAGCTGAGTTACACCGATTTATGCCAGTTGAGTAATGGCTCCATGATTTCAGAATGCCACTGGTAAATTTCACTTTCACACATAAAATTGAGTCAACAGTTGGAAGATGCCATTCATTGGTGAGTCAACAGCCAATTGGAGTTTAAAATAAAAACCACAAATGTAAAGGCTTGGGCCTTGGCATAAATTGTACATCACGCCATTTAATATTAGAATTTTAGCTTAATTCACCCCTGAAATGTGCATCTATTAGTCTGACCCACCCCTCCCAGTTTCACCAGCAAGTTGCTTCATAGCTGCTGTTATTTTAAATGTCAACAGACATTTAGTTGCTTGTGACATTCAACAGCTCAGATCCCTGCCTTCCTCATCCCCTCCCTCAAACACATAGTGACAGGAGATGAAGTAAGCTAAAAATCAGTCCTATAAATCTATAAATCTTAAGTAATGTAGAGAAGAATACAGAATGCTTGACAAGCGAAGACTGAAAAAAATTGGCTTTATTTAGTCTGGAGAAGAGAAGACAGAGAGGGGACATGATGACAGTTTTCAAGTACATAAAAGGTTGCTATATGGAGGAGACAGAAACGATTCTTAACATCTGAGGATAAGACAAGAAGCAATGGATTAAAATTGTAACAAGGGTGGTTTAAGTTGGACATCAGGAAAAAAATCCTGTCAGGGTGGGTAAGTACAGTAATAAATTACCCAGAGAAGTTGTGGGATGTCCATCATTGGGGATTTTTTAGAGCAGGTTAGACAAACATCTGCCACGGATGGCCTGTATAATACTTAGTCCTGCCAGGAATGCAGGGAACTGGACTAGATGACCTCTCAAATACCCTTCCAGACCTATGATTCTATAATCCTATCATAAATATATCTGTGACATAGGTGGTAGACTTGAAAATCCTCTTTGTATGGAGATGGATTAATATTGGAAATTGCCTCGTCAATGAAATGTAGCATTACTGAATGGGAAGAACATCATAATTTCTGAGTGATGAAGTTGTGAGAATTCCCATCAGTACTTAGAAACATTGCTGAAGACTCCTGGCAGTGGCAGCAATTCAGATATTTCTTGCAGGGCCAATTACAGTCCCTGACACCCCCTCTTCCCAATGAAGATCATGTTCTGGTCCCCACTTATTCCTTCCCTCCTCCCACAGGTGCCCTGGGTTTTCCTTGGCTAGAGAGTCTCCTCCTCTGACCCACACAGTGAATGAGCTGGCACTGCCAGCTGCCTGGAGTTGACTTCTTGGTTGACTCCCAGACTTCCTGTTCACCAACATTTGATCCAGCTACCCCTACAACTGGATGGAGGGGAAGCAGTGTCAAATTTCAGCAGCATTGCAACAGTGCAGCGGGATCAATTTCCAGTCTTAATAACACCACCAACTTCCTGAGAAAACTACAGTGCATTGGTGATCTTCCAGAAAACATCATCCTAGCCACCATGGATGTAGAGGCTCTATACATAAGCATCCCACACAGAGATGGAATACAAGCTGTCAGGAATAGTATCCCTGATGATGCCACAGCACAAGTGGTTGCTGAGCTCTGTGACTTTATCCTCACACACAATTATTTCAAATTTGGTGACCATATATACCTCCAAACCAGTGGCACTGCTATGGGCACCCACACTGGCCCCACAGTATGCCAACATCTTTATGGCTGACCTGGAACAACGCTTCCTCAACTCTCGTTCACTCACACCCTTTCTCTATTTATGCTACATTGATGACATCTTCATCATCTGGGCCCATGGGAAAGAAACTCTGGAAGAATTCCACATGATTTCAACAACTTCCACCCCACCATCCACCTTATCCTGGACCAGACTACACGGAAGGGCCACTTCCTAGACACCACAGTGCAAATTAATGATGGCCACATTAACACCACCCTGTAATGAAAACCTACCGACAGCGATGCCTACATTCATGCCACCAGCTTCCATCCCGGACACACCACACATTCCAGTGTCTACAGCCAAGCACTGAGGTACAATCGTATTTGCTCCAACCCCTCAGACAGAGACCAACACCTACAAGATCTTCACCAAGCTTTCTCAAAACTACAATACCCGCACAAGGAAATAAGGACACAGATCAACAGAGCCAGACGTGTACCCAGAAGCCTGCTGCTGCAAAACAAGCCCAAGAAAGAAAACAACAGAACACCACTGACCATCACCTACAGTCCTCAGTTAAAACCTCTCCCATGCATCATCAGTGATCTACAACCCATCCTGGACAACAATCCCTCACTTTAATAGGCCTTGGGAGGCAGGCCAGTCTTGGCCCACAGACAACACACCAACCTCAAGAATATTCTCACCAGAAACAGCACATCGCTCCATAATAACTCTAACTCAGGAACCAATCTATGCAACAAACCTCGATGCCAACTCTGCCCATATATCTACACCAGCAACACCATCACAGGACCTAACCAGATCAGCCACACCATCATTGGTTCATTCACCTGCATATCTACTAGTGTAATATATGTCATTATATAACATCAATGTCCCTCTGCTATATACATCAGCCAACTGGACAGTCCCTACCAAAAAGGATAAATGGACACAAATCAGATATCAGGAATGGCAATATACAAAAACCTGTAGAACACTTCAGCCTGCCTGGACACACAATTAAAAATTTAAAAGTCACCATATTGCAGTAAAAAAACTTCAAGACCAGACTGCAAAAAGAAATTGCAGAGCTGCAATTCATTTGCAAATTTGACACAATCAACTCTGGACTGAATAGGGATTATGAATGGCTAGCTAACTACAAGAGCAGTTTATCTTCTGTCGCTGTTCACACCTCCAATTCAGCTGCTAGAGGAATACCTCACCCTCCCTGATTAGAGATAACAAGCTGGTTCAGCCTCATTGGACTCACCCTGTTATCTCTAACCTGGTTCTTGCCTACCTATTTATACCTGCCCCGGATACTTCCACTGCATACATCCGATGAAGTGGGTATTAGACCACGAAAGCTTATGCTTCAATACTTTAGTTAGCCTTTAAGGTGTTACAGGATTCTTTGTCTCAGTCTTAATATGGAATCACTGCATAGCGGGGTCAGGCCACACACACTCTGGCTCTGCTGCCTATGGAATTGAGCAAGTGCTAAAAACTTTACAGACATGTTCACCACCAACCCCCCTAATGGTGCCACTAGCCGTTGATTAGTTACAGTTCATAGATCACAGAGGGTAACTTCTATGTTCCACACCAGTTACCTATATCCTAAAGGGGTCACAATAGACAGTGTTAGTAGGGCTGCCTTACCTGATAATTAATTGGTTGAACCAAATTAGACACCTGAATGTCTTAATTACTGTCTGTTCAGCTCCTTATGATACTTTGTTTCCAGCAAAGGTCTATAATCTTTGGTGTTGGTCTCTCTCGTCCCCAATATAGCAGGTGAGTCTGTTCAAAGAGATAGAATTACAAGAACCATCCCTTTATTATAGAGCAGGCTCTTGTATTTTATCCTAATCACCTCGATTCTCACACATTGTTCACAGACAAGGAGGATAGCATTAAACAGGAGTGGCTTTACAACATCCCCTGGTTTCACAGGTTGACAGTGCATTGTGTCATGAAGTATTTTGTTTTACTTGTTTTAAACCTGCTGCCCATTAATTTCATTGGATGACCCATGGTTCTTAGTTAAGAATCAGAGAGGTAGCCGTGTTAGTCTGGAATAGCAGAAGTAACAAAGAGTCTTGTGGCACCTTAAAGACTAACTAAAGTATTGAAGCATAAGCTTTCGTGGGCTAATACCCACTTCGTCGGATCCGACGAAGTGGGTATTAGCCCACGAAAGCTTATGCTTCAATACTTTAGTTAGTCTTTAAGGTGCCACAAGACTCTTTTTTATTTCATGGTTCTTAGGTTATACGAAGGAGTAAATAACAGTTCCTTATTCACTTTCTCCATACCAGTCACAATTTCATAGACCTCTATCATATCCCCTTCATCATCTCCTTTCAAGCTGAAAAGTTCCAGTCTTCTTGATCTCTCCTCATATGGCAGCTGTTCCCTAACCTTAATAATTTTTGGTGCCCTTTCTCTGTACCTTTTCCAATTCTAATATATTATTTTTGAAATGTGAGCGATCAGAACTGCACACACTATTCAAGATGTGGGTGTACCATGGATTTATATAGTGGCATTATGATCTTTTCTGTCTTGTTATCTACCCCTTTCCTTATGGTTCCTAACATACTAATAGCTTTTTTTGACTGCTGCTGCACATTGAGCCAATATTTTCAGAGAACTACCCGCAATAACTCCAAGATCTCTTGTTTGAGTGAGAACAGCTAATTTAGATCCTATAATTTTTATGTATAGATGGGATTATGTTTTCCAATGTTCATTACTTTACCTCACTGCCAGGATTTCCCCTGGAGCCTTTTTAAAAAAATTGGTGTCTCATTAGCTATCCTTGAAGCTGACGTAAATGATAGGTTACATACCACAGTTAGTACTTCTCAAAGAACTGAAACATAAAACTGCAGAAATCTTGGGTAAATACCATCTGTTTCTGGAGACTTAGTATTTAATCAGTTTATTCAAAACCTCCTCTATTGACACATCAATCTGAGACAGTTTCTCAGATTAGTCACCTAAAAATGGCTCAGGTGTGGGAGTCTCCCTCATATCCTCTGCAGTAAAGATCAGTGCGGAGAAGCAAAATAAATTATTTGCAACGGCCTTAACTTCCTTGAGTGCAGCTTTAGCACCTCAACCGTCCAATGTCCCCACTGATTTGGCATGCTGACTACTGTTCGCTGTTAGTTTTTGAGTCTTTGCCTAGTTCCTCTTCAAATTATTTCTTGCCATGCCTTGTTATGCTTTTACATTTGACTTGCCAGAATTTATATATTTTTTTTATTGTCTTCAATGGATTCATGAGGTTTTCATGAAATTTGTAGTACAGTAAACCCTCGATTTAACGGACCCCGATTTAACGGACTTCGGATGCAACGGACAAAATTTCCGATGCATCTGAAATCCAGTATTGGGGGCTGCCAGCTCCCGCCCCGGGGAGCCGGGCAGGAGCTGTCACTCCCCGCAGAGGTTGACAGCTCCCGCCCGGCTCCCCGCAGTGGGGAGCCCGGCGGGCGAGTTGACAGCTCCCGCCTGGCTCCCTGCAGCGGGGAGCCCGGCGGGAGCTGTCAACCCCCCCCCCCGCCCGGCTCCCCGCAGCGGGGAGCCGGGTGGGGGGGGTTGACAGTTGCGGGCGGGCTGACAGTTCCCGCCTGGCCCCCCCCTGTGGGCAGCCAGGCGGGCGAGTTGACAGCTCCCGCTGGGCTCCCCGTGGCGGAGAGCCGGGCGGGAACTGTCAAACACCCCCCCCCCGCCCGGCTCCCCGCTGCGGGGACCCGGGGGGGGGGGGGGGTTGACAGTTCCCGCCAGGCTCCCCGCTGCGGGGAGCCCAGCGGGAGCTGTCAACTCGCCTGCCGGGCTCCCCCCTGCGGGGAGCCGGGGGGGGGGGGGGTTTGACAGTTCCCGCCCGGCTCTCCGCAGCGGGGAGCCGGGCGGGCGAGTTTACAGCTCCTGCCGGGCTCCCCGCTGCAGGGAGCCGGGCAGGAGCTGTCAACTCGCCCGCCGGGCTCCCCACTGCGGGGATCCGGGCGGGAGCTGTCAAACCCCCCCCCCCATCCAGCTCCCCGCAGCGGGGAGCCGGGCGGGGAGGGGGGGTTGACAGGTGCGGGTGGGCTGACAGCGGGGAGGGGGGGGGGGTTTGACAGCTCCCGCCCGGATCCCCGCAGCGGGGAGCCGGGTGGGAGCTGTCAGCCCGCCCACCCGGCTCCCCAGCTGTCAACCTCCCCGCCCGGCTCCCCTCAGCCGGGACCCGGGTGGGCGGGTTGACGGCTCCCGCCTGAGTCCCAGCAGCCAAGGTCCCGGGCGGGCGGGCTGCTGGCTGGTGCCGGGCGGGCTGCTCCCGGCTCCCGGCTCCCGGCCGTGATAAAAGTAAAACCTCGATATAACGGACTTATTCGGGCAAGGGGGTGTCCATTGTCAGCCGAAAGTCCGTTATTTAATCATTTTAAAAAATGATTAAATAACGGACTTTCGGCTTTAACGGACACCCCCTCGCCCGAATTAGTCCGTTATATCGAGGTTTCACTGTAGTTCCAGCTCAAATTAAGCCTGAAATACCATGAGAACCGCATTTCTCAAATTATTTTAACACTTCTTCCAGTCAGAGCAGGAACCAAGAAGAGAAGGAAAATATTAAACATTTATATTGTTGTAGCACCTATGAAAAAATAAAGAGACAAACGTATGTCCAGCTATATAGGTAACTGGGCATTTGTACATACAGACACCTGAACAGTAGCCCATGCAAAGCACTGCAATTGTGTGTACAAAATAAATTCCTGTTCCTGCAATCTGATTCATGTGGATTAACCCTGTCTGGTTTGGAGCCCTATTGATTTCAGTATTTATTGACCCACAAAATTCAGATTGCAGGATTGGGGTCTATGCATGCCGTTCATTACTCTCACTTAGAAATGAGAGTCTTAGAGATGGAAAGGTAGGCCAGGGTCTCCATAGGCTCACTATACAAGGGTATTACATGCAAACCTTTGACCAGATTGGTTGTTCACATCCATTATGTGCAAAATTGACTTTACACACCTTCTGGTGGGGGATTGTGAGCACCTGGGTAATAATCACTGGGTTAACAAGGTAATTGAGAAGAATATAAGGAGAGGAAACTGAAAGAAAATGGGAGATGATGAGAGAGCTCAAGAAAATCCAAGAAGGAAGCTCAGAGGGTGAGTCTGGACTGGGGAGTGAGGTGTGCAGGGAAGCCTGTCCCTGCTATGAGCCTTGATGTAAGAGGGAAATAAATGCACCCCAGAGTGGAGGATAAATGGTCGGTCATGTGTTTGGAACTGTGAGACCCTCTGAACTGGCCAGGCAGCAATGTTCACTGGGGAGCCACAGAGGTTCCCTGTGACAAACACAAACAAGATAACAGGCCCTCTGACATTTTTCTGTATTTCCTCCATTCTAGTCTCATCTATTTAAAAAAAAGTCTACAAAATGTATTTCACTTTTCCCATCATGTATTTATCCTATTGCTTCTTTGCATGAGTATTTCCTTTGTGGTCACAATGGTTAAAAATATTACAGAATACAAATATTCTTCACCAGCATAATTACAGGAACTAGTTGATGGTAAATTGTAATAAAACAGAGCCAGGCCCATAGCTAATACAAATACATCAGCAACCCTACTTATACAAAATATTCTTGGTACTTACATAAAAGATCAGTAAATTCCACACATGTAAATATATTCAGGAAAAAATTACAGCAACCATTAAAGGCATTCTTGGCACAAATGTTCGTCTCTCCCTTGAGGTCAGTAAATTAGACTATAAACAAAAGATATTGGAAGCAACGAGGCAATAAAGAAAATATTGTATGATGGTCTGACAGCACTTATATCTAGAATGATTAAGGAATGAGGTGATTAAAATGAGGGAAAGAAAATTTTGTTCTGTATAGTATTTACATTTATCTTAAAACAGTATTGTGCTGAGACCAATAGGACGAACATTTCAGCTCCTTTGTTTTGTAGAGCTCATGTCTGCCAGAAGCTGGGAATGAGCGACAAGGGATGGATCACTTAATGATTGCCTCTTTGGTTCATTCCTTTGAAGCACCTGGTATTGGCCCCTGTTCGAAGACAGAATGCTGGACTAGCTGGACCTTTGGTTTGACCCCATTTGACTGTCTTATATGCTTAAATGAAATGAGCAGAATAGTGGAAGATATTTTTTTTTCCAAAACAGAGTTTTCAAAAACAGGGTTAACATCTATTGCAAGACTCATCCCAAAGGCAGCTGCATCTTCTTCAGCTCATCCAGAGTGAATTTATTGCATCCAGAAGCTTTTCTGTAGTAAGCATTAGCAAAAGCGAACTGATACATTCCTCCAAGCACTGTATGGCACAGTATGCATTTACTCTTAGGAGTAATAAGCAGACTAGTAGAAGTTTGATGCTGTTGTTTTTATGATCACCACAAAAAATGAACAGATGTTCGGAATGGTTAATGCAAAACATTTGTGGAGCTGAGCTGCAATGTGTGTGTCTTTCGCACCATCATGTTGATATATACTGAGAAAATTAGGGAACTGCCATAAACCAAAATGAGAAGTGAGGCGCATGTTCAGCAAAGCACTTAATTATGTGTCTAAGTCCAGCCCTGTTCAGTAAAGCACTTTTCAAAACAGAGGCACGCAAGATCTATCTGGTGTGACTCTAGAATTTGGGACAAAGGGGGACAGAAATACAGCACATGATAGTCAGCTCCCAGCCACACACACTGCACTACTCCCCATTCCCAAGCTGGCCTTCCGCATGCTGAAGCCACATGTCTACAGCCTTTGAGCTCGCTAAGAGGTGGCAAAGGATGAGTTAAGACAAATAAAATCCACATTGGAGGATGATGTCTTTCCCCCCTGATCCTAGGGCGCATGGTGGTGGCAGTGGAGAGTGGAGGGGTTGGATCTCTTTCAACATTCTCTGCCCTGAAGTGCAGAGGAATTTCACCTGCCCTCTGAATGTTATTTCACCTCAGCCACCAAACTGAAAAAATGAATTATTTGCTCAGCTCTAAATGGGAGTGTTCAGTGTGTTCAATTAAGCACATATGCAAGTCACTGCAGAAAGAGGGCCCAAGGAATAAGAAGGGAGCTGCAGCACCCCAGAGCTGACTGACTCTCCCTACAAACCAAGGCAATAGTTCTGCATTTTTTGCACCCTACTTTTTCTAACCCGCTGTACTCTACAGATTTGTTTTTCTTTATTATTAGCATTTGTAATAGTCATAGTTCCACCAGGGGTCTCTCTCTGCCCATCACCCCCCAGCCAGGGTATGGGCCACCAACTAGTGTTGGTGTTTCAGTAGCAATTGGTTCCCTTACGGGGTGGAGTTGCTAGCCCCAAACCCATGTTAAGCCCAGGAGGTCTCCCATCCAAGTACTAGCCAGGCCCAACCCTGCTTAGCTTCTGAGATCACATGGGATCAGGCATGTTCAGGGTGGTTTAGCCATATTCCACCCGGAGTACTATGCCTTTAATCTTTATGCAGCGTGTCTGGGAGAATGATAGAGTCATAGACTATCAGGGTTAGAAGGGACCTCAAGAGACCAAGTAGATGTGCGGGGGATTGACAAACAACTGATTATAAAAGATGTTGTTAACCCTAACATTGACATATGTCCAAAATAACCAGGGCAAAGACTCAGTATTAATATTACTTTAATCTTGTTTTCTCTTTACATATAACTCCGTGCTATGGTTTGTTTCTGACACTGATCTGTCCGTTGTGCTTTGTGGAATGGAACTGATGCCTTTGAGTCTTGCACTCACCCTCCTTTTAATTTCTTTATCCCAATAAAAAATATTGTAAAGACTGCAACCACAGTGTTATGAGCAAAACTCCTCTGCTTTTCATATCTGCCTCCCCCTCAAGAGGTGAAATTGGGAGGTGGTTCCATTTTATGAATAATCATTCTTGCTGAAAGAGCTACCATGAGGGATACAAGAGGTCAACAGAAAGTCTGCATCTGCCTGTAGGTGCAGCAATCGGTGTTGAACAAGAGATGACTAGGAGAATACCAAGTTGAAGATCCAAGAATAGGAGATAAAACAACTATCCATTTTAAGGGGTTTATCATCTGCCCCCTTTTTTCTCATTAATGATGCAAAAAGAACACAAACAGAAAAAAACAACAGGGTAAATCTGTGTGCTCAAATAGAAATATAGTGTAATTAGAGTAATACACATGGCTTAATCAAGACCTTTATTTCAGTATAAACCAGGAATGTGGATTTTACTTAGCAGAGCTAGTCATTTGTATGACATTATAGGGAAATAGAATACTGTGCCTGAAGAAAGAAATGGCATTTGCCTACTCACTACTACATCCAGGAGTTTGAAGTGAAGATGGATAGAATGGATCAGACAAAATGAGAATGGGGCTGAATAATCATCTGAATTGTATGGTGACCCAAACTGAGCAAGACTCTTATTAAGCAGCCTACGAATCAGTACCCAGGGTCTGATTTGGTAGTTACAGATCTTATTACCTTTACTGATAGCATCTTGTCTCCACAGAATGTTGGTATCTGTTTGTTTATCAGTCTTTGTTAGACTGGTTCACATGTCCTCTTTTTGGATGCTATAAGGCTTTCCTATGGTCAGAGACACAACTTGTTTTGTCTCTGATTCAGCAAAAGTACTTATCCACATCAGAGGATTTGTGCAACTTCAGCAAATGGGGGTTTCTGCTGAATCCAGGATCAAAGATTTGAGGTGGAAAAGACCTACCCGTGTGACACTAATTCATGCTCCAACCACTATAGGACTATCCCCTATCTTCAAGTGGTTGGTCCAATCTATAGTGTCACTGTCCCAAGCAATGGGTCTGACATCTTCCCTTGTAAGCAGTGTTGTTGAAACCCAGTGTAATAGAGTATGTTGATAAATGGTCATTTCTTAAAAATGCATCCCACTATTTCTAACCCCTTGGACCAAATCAGAAAATTTCCCTGCTTTCCAGGTGATTATGCCCATCAAACATTGGTAGATTGACATACTCCCTTTTAGTTGTTCCTTAGTTGAACTACTATATAAAAATTGTGTAGTTCATTTAACTGCAATTGGTAAAGGAATACAGCTTCTTGCAGAGACTGGACTGAGTCAAGCACAGATGAGAAAGATGTAGAGAAGGTAATGTGAGGAATCAGAGAGGAGAATAACAATGACTTAAAGTCAGTTGACTAAACCATATTCACAGAAACGGTTGAATGAGTTGTGGGGTATAACCTTACCTAAGATACAATACCTAACCCTTTTTTTTTTTTTTGCTTCAAATGATTTGCTGAATAAATGGAATATATTAAACAAATATTCTGGATTCATCCTTGGGATTCAGGAGCTTTGCTAAAGCAAACTTTAAAGAACCTCAAAGCTTAAGCAATCCTAATTATCATTAGATTTGACATAATCCCCAAAGTAGGACAAGCATCCCCCCAAAAAGCACAGATTTCAAAAAGTCAGAATTCCATGGGCTGTGCAATGAATTGAATGTTGATGATGAGGCACAGTTGCTATAGTTACTGTAGTTACAATGTCCACAATTTTAAAGTGTGAGAAAACATACAGATGTAATGGAAAACAGCTGTGAATGATGGGGCTGTAGTTCTATGTAGGGGTTGTAATGAGTGATTTTATAAAATGACAAGGGAAAAGCTCAAGTAGTTTATGTATTCATAGAGACCATAAGATGGAATTATAGCTCCATAATTCAAAAGAGACCTAATTTTTATTTGACCCAGCTTTAAAAATAATCTTCCCCCAAGAAGGTTTTCCCCCTCTCCTTCCTTATCTCTCCTCTGTCCTTTCCATCCATCATCTCATCTCTTCTTTCTGCTCTGAAGAATCGAGCAAAGCTCAAGTGACTTCTACTGTAAAAGTCACCCAGGGCAGCATACATTTGAAGGGCCACTTTAAGGTAATTAAATGCAAGGAAAGGGCACGGGAGAAATGATTTTGTGCATTTCAATAATTTTCAAATCTGAGGTCCCTTCTTTGAATTATCCCTTCTGCCATGACTATGCTACAGTGGGTCAGATCCTCAGGTGATGTAGCTCAGGGTAGTTGCACTTAGGATTTGACCCTGGCTATTCAAATGTGAAATTGAGATAAGTCTCACTTGGTGCTCCTCCATAAATGTTTTAAACAATCATTTCAGATCTCAAGTCAAATAATCATTTTATTACAAGTGTAGTTTATCCCAGTTAAAAGAATCTACTTTTTAATTATGTTATGTGCCCAAAGCCAGAAAGGGAATCAGTGTTGGCACTGGGAAAAGAACTCAAGAGTTCCTGGCATCCAGCTTTACTGGATCACCCACCCTCTGAGAGAAGGACTGAAATGGGAGACTGATACTTGTTGCAAGCCAGCTCATGGGTTACTCCATCTTGTAGCCTCCCTTTCCAACAAGACTTGCTTTTGTAGCCCTCTGCTTCAGTTTTCCCCACCTCAGGCTCTTGACCAGAGACTTTGCAAACTCCTCATTAGAGTAACACCCTCAGTTAGAGCTCATTGATTGAGAAAAAAATGTCTTCCCACTCAAAGGCAGAGTCCGCAGAGTCCAAATCTGACAGTGGCATCTAAACTAGAAGTCATAACCAGAGGCCATTGTGAGTGGCAGTGGTGGCCTGTGATACATAGGAGTCAGACTAGATGATCTACTGGTCCCTTTTGATCTTAAACTCTGATTATCTTCTGCCACCCTCAAGGCTCCTTGTTCATGCTGACTTTCAGCAATGGTCTATCTCACCATGTCCCTACTAAACATAAGCAAGGGTAATTTCAGCCCCCTTCCTGGACACCCTTATGCATACTCCCTTCCCCCATCCCCACCTCACTCTTTTTGTTGAGAACTAACTCCCAGGGACACTTTTTTTGAGCAGATTCACACTGTATCCCTCCCCCCCCCCCCACTCCCTGTGCTCTTCCCAGACAAGCTCTCTCTGAGAAACACTGTCCCTTCCTCAGCTGCATCTGACTAATGAACAGGGCTGGCTGTCTTAAAAGGGGAAGACCACCTGGTTACAGTTGCCAGATTATGTTGGTAGCGGCTGAAGTCATTACCCTCTTGTAATTATTTGCTGGCCTTTATAAAAGGATGTGGTGGTCTGAGTCTAGGTCTGAATTTTTAAATTGCAGGTTTGTTCAGTTTGTACAGTGCCTGGCACAATGGTCCATGATGGGGCTACTAGTTGAGCTGGTAATGATTCTCTTATAATAATAATAATAAAGTAACTTGGGTGATCCAGCAAAACACTTAGGCCTCTATGGGTCTACTCACATTCTTAAAGTTATGCAAGCTCTAAACCACTTGGGTGGATCAAAGTCTTACGTGTGCATGCAAAAGTGACAATAGAAGGGTGCTAATGTATAAGGGAGGCAAGTCCCCTGGTTCTTGTATTAGGAGTTACAGTCACAGGCCAGTTTATAGAATCTGAGAAATGCAAGTCTGGAAGGGACCCGGAAAAGTCATCAATTCCAGCCCCCCGGGCTGAGACAGGACCAATGAACCTACACCGTCCCTGAAAGGTATTTACTCAACCTATTCCTAAAAACATCCTTTGATGGGGATTTCACAACCTCCCTTGGAAGATTGTTCCAGAGCTTAACTACCCTCACAGCTAGGTAGTTTTTCCTTAATATCTAACCAGTTCAATGACATCCATTCAGAAGCATGGTCTAGTAGTCGGATTACAGGAGTGGGGGATCAGATCCTCAGAGTTGTTTAGGCACCTATTTCCCATTGCCATCAATTACAGCTCGGTGCCAAAATACTCTTGAGGCTCTGGCTCTGGCAACCTAGAACACAATATTCCAAACCCAGCTGTCATTGATTTGCACTCTGATTTGCACAAACTACTACTTTTTCGGCTTCAGTTTTCCATGTGTAAAACAGAGATAACACTTCTGTAACTCACAGGGCCATTGTGAATGTTAATAAGTCAGTGACTGTATAGCAACACATGGGCCTGATGCTTCAAGGTGCTGAGTGCCTCCCTGCAAGATGCTGCATGCTTTCCACTCCCAGTGTCATTAAGGGGGCTCAGCACATCAGAGCAGATGCTCACTGCCTTGCAAGTGGGGGGGGGGGGAGGGGCCCTATCAGGTCTACATCTCACTTCCAGGATGTAGAGATTCTGAAGCCTTCTTTACTTTGCAGTACTTATCTATATACCGCCAGTCATCAGCCTAAGCTTTTTGCAGGACACTAAATCAGCAGCTCAAAATGCTCTCTGGAGCCTTTGCTGCCAGAGGTGCTGACTGAATGCAGTAGGAAAGTCAGACTGTTTCAGCAGAGGTATGAAGGATTAACACAGACATCTGTTTCCCCACTAGTGCTATGTTCATGAATGTCAGCCACACAAATATGTCAGGCATGCTATGAGGGACGAAGAACATTCACACCCTGAAGAAGGAGGGATGCATAAGTTATAAGCTGAATAAACTCAGGCGAGCGACAGAATAACTCTGAAAATCTCAACTAGCAATAAAAGGATGAACAGATGCAGTAGACAACTGTTCTATGAAAACACCCTACCACCTTTGAACCAAATTTGTACATAAAATATTTGTATGTCTTTATTAGAGAAAGGTGAGATTTGAATTCAGATTTATGGTGAAAGAGTATAGCAAATATCAGCTGTTGTCAATCATTTTCAAAATGGCTCTTCAAGAGACAAGGCATTGTTATGATAGATATGATATGATAGAGGTCTATACAATCATGAGTGGTATAGAGAAAGTAAATAAGGAAGTGTTATTTATTTCTCATAATAAAAGAACAAGGGGCCACCAAATGAAATTAATAGGTAGCAGGTTTTAAAACAAACATGAGATATTTTTTTTCATGCAACGCACTGTCAACTTCTGGAACTGCTTGCCAGATGGTGTTTTGAAGGCCAATACTATAATGGGGTTCAAAAGGGAGCTAGATAGAGTCATGGAAGATAGGTTCATCAATGTCTCTGATCCAAATCCACATGAGTCAGCAATGTTACATATTTGACCACACTTCATTGCTGAATGGTTCATTTTGTAACTACTTTTCTATCATGTGAAATACTTTAGCACAGCACAGAGACAGTCACATATTCATATAGCGATCTACATCTCTATATCTGTATATTTGTATATATAGATTTATCTTAACAAGTGCATGAATTACTCTATGGAAAAAACTGGAAATTTTTAAAAAGTACAAAGTTTACAAGATTTGAAATCAATACCTTTGAAATATGAAACAAAAACTATCCTTTAGGTAACACAGGCTTAATTTAATATCTATGGGACTTTAGTTGTATTGTGCTATGGCCACTTGAGGAAACCTATTCTATTAAAACAATAGAAAGATATTGAGAATGATTGCACATTTCATTTAAAAGATGAATGGCTGAACTATATGATTCAAAAATGTTTTATAGTTCATACTAAGATCTGCACACCTGAAATTTACTGTGTATATTACTTCAACAAAAATATGACTCCCCCAAGAAACTAGATATATATTAATATTTACAAAAAATTTACATTGTGACATTATCTGATTAAAATATGGCTATATACATCATTGTGGCAACCACTGTTATATAGTTGCAACAAATCTTGTATAAATGTGGCATGTAAGATATCTATGAAAAGGTTATGATTTGCTGGTTATGATTATGCTACTTGTGTACTTGTATCGTTTTAG
Organism: Sternotherus odoratus; assembly: GCA_032164245.1. Classification (NCBI taxonomy): domain Eukaryota; kingdom Metazoa; phylum Chordata; order Testudines; family Kinosternidae; genus Sternotherus; species Sternotherus odoratus. The sequence goes on along the minus strand of JAVMKO010000001.1, from coordinate 277,107,469 downwards.
TATTTGAAGTTATGAGTATTGGCTCTATACCTGGATTTCAAATGTTCGCTCCTGCAGTAACACTCACAAGGTAGTTAGCTAGCACATTTTAGAGGGACTATACAAATAGAGTGGTCCATCAAAAGAACATTTAATTGACAATGAACTGTGGGAAATGGGAGAATTTCCTGCTGTGACTTGCCAGTGTAACCCCAATCACCATCTTGTTACTGTACTTTTCCAAAGTAAGAACAATGGGATTCTCTCCATATGGCAAAAGCTATAAAAGGCCCTGGAAAAATCTCCATTTTGCCTCTATCCTGTTCCAGCCTCTCGACTATGAAGTTATACTAATAGGAGCATTCTAACCAATGGATTGAGGACCCTCCAATGGTTTGGAATAAGCCAGAGACTTGATTTAAATCAGCAGTTTATTCCACCACTGCTACATCCCTGAGCCAGGAACTTTGCATTTATTATATGTATCCTTGAACCAATTTTAACTCTTGCCTTTTTTTCTTTCTTTTTTATGAATAAACCTTTAGATTTTAGAAACTAAAGGATTGGCATCAGCCTGATTTTGGGGTAAGATCTAACTTATATATTGACCTGGGTGCGTGGCTAGTCCTTTGGGATCAGAAGAACCTTTTATCTAAAGAACTACTAATCTCTAAATCCAGTGGGTTTGCTGGTGATACAAGAACTGACATACCTTAGGAAACAGATTTTATGGCTTCTTGATACCCAGTGTGGTGAAACAAAAGTTACTTTTGTTGCTGATTTGGTATATCTTATGGAAGAATAACCACCAGTTTTGGGTTGTTTGCCCTACCTCTCAGCAGTTTGTCCTGAATTTGGCATCTTCGGTTGTGACCCACTGAGGCACAGTTACATACATATTCATGTATTTTTGTACATGATGTTAGAGGGAGTACATCTCTACAAAACCACTAAAAGATTAAAGCTCCTTATATGAATATGAGGAGCTTTAATCTTTTAGTGGTTTATATATATACACACATATATCTACATATGTCTTAGAGTCACCATCAACTTTAGGATTGGTGAACTTGTTTACATCCTGCACACACCATTTGGTGTGCCCCCTTGTGTCTGAGTGCAGCATAGTAAACTCCTCTTCTTTAATGCCCCCTGCTGACAGCTGCTACTTCTTGTGACTCAGCCCTCTGGATGGTCATATGTAGGCCTGTCCCTCCTGGGAGAATCAATAATCCAAGAAACAGTCCATCAACCCCATGTTGAGATTTCGGTTTGACTCTAGACTCACTAGTCCTCACTTCTAATATCGGGGGTTCCAAAGTCCTATCCATTGACATAGGGGGTTCCACTCCACCTTCCTCCATGGGTTGGTAGGGGAACCCAGGCCCTCCCTCTCCACTGGTTCCATTTCCAGGATCCTTGAATAGGATCTCAAGGCCTGACTACACAGACCCTCTTCTGCCTCCCTGGACCACTTCCTACCTTGCCCTGTCTTAGGCCTTTCCTTCATATGTCAGAGATGGGGGATGCAACTCTGCATATGCCAGAGACGTGGAAGTAGTTCTGTGTACATCTGACATTGGGATGGATCCTTGAGTATGTCAGAGAATGGAAAACACTTCTGAATGTGTCAGATATAAGGATGTATCCCTACATATATCAGAGATAGTGATGGATTCTTGAGTAGGCCAGAGATTGGGGAGGAGGGGACAGGACTCATAGTATGTCAGAGAAGTGGATGGATATGTCACATTCACAGATCAAGACAGATCATTGGGTATATAAGATAGAAGGAAAGAAAGAGACCCATCTCTATCAGAGATGTGGAAGAAGCATTGAGCATGTCAGAGAAATGGAAAGATCCATGCCTAAGTCACAGATCAGAATGAATATACAATACACATACAATCCTGTATACAATACAGGGATAGCGTCCTGTGTATGTTACAAATGAGGATAGAGCCCTGCATATTTCAGAGATGGGGCTAGAGTGCTGTATGTGTCAGAATTCAGGCTTTCTGGCACCAGCAATCCCTCTTTCTCTCTCTGTGGCGCCCTTCAATGAATCCAGCTAAGCCAAGCTCTTGGGAGGTTTGTTCTGATGGCTTAATGGTACAAAGCTCTTAGTATTTTCATCGACATTAGGCAGCCTTTTATAAAGAGTCAGATTTAGTAGTCAACTAGAAAACAGCATGGGAAGGCCAACCTGACTTGAAACTAGATGATGGTATCTAGCCATCAGAGGAGTGAAAATCTGGAACAGCTTTCCAAGGGGAACAGTGGGAACAAGAAACCGAACTGGCTTCAGGACTGAGCTTGATACGTTTATACAAAGGCATGTAGTTGATCTGTGACTGCTAGCAACAAATATCACCAATAACCAGTGATGGAACACTAGATGGGGAGGTCTCTGAGTTGCAACAGAGAATTCTTTCCTAGAATTCTTGTATCTGACTGGTGGGTCTTGCTGACATGCTCAGGGTCGAACTGATCACAATATTTGGGGTTGGGAAGGAATTTTCTCCAAGGTCAGATTGGCAGAGACCCTGGGGTAGGTTTGTTTTTGTTTGTTTGTTTGTTCCCCCCCCCCTCTTCCTCTGCAGCACCCAAAAAGTTCAAAAATGACCAAGCCCAGCCTTGAATAGAGGGGGCTGGAGTCTCCATTCCACAGGCTGCCCCTCAGTTCTTACTGAAGCATACTCAGGACTTTGTTCTGATTTCTGACCTACACAGGGATACATCTGCGACCCATGGATTCCTTGGTGCTAACTGGAAAAGGGCATAGTCGGTACCTTGGGTTTTACAGGTATCCCCTGTTTGGGATGTATGCATAACAGTTCACCAAAAGGTGGTCTGTGAGGTCTCTACCAAGAGCCAATTGCTCATTGGTGATTGTAATGGTTGTGTATAGATAATATTTAAGGCATTATGTCTCTGTGCTGAAAATTATGTTCTTAAGGCCTTCGAGTTAAGGCAGGTCACCAAGAGGTCACATACCTTGAAGAAGTTCCTTTCTGACTAGAGGTAACGGACACCTATCCGTTAGCTGGCCATTTGGGTATTGTATGCCTAGTTGAATACTGAGCCAGTCCTGAGTGAACTGTTTGAAAAAATCTACAAGAGAAAAAATCTACAGGAAGAAACAGAGAGCAGGTAGGTTCCCTGTTTCTGAATACAGACAAAGGGATTGATCTAGTATATCTTCCACTGAAAAGGAAGACACTGAGTCCTTCACTTAGGAGACAAATTGACTGCATGTTTGTCTGATGACGGGAGGGTCACAGCCAGCCTGGCTGTAAAGCACTGCAAGGGTTTTAGGTGAGCAATGTTCTAGAAGCCATGTTAATTGTTAATTAAGTCTAGGGTCTAGAATGTATTCTGATGTTGTTTTATATGTAACCATTTGTTTCCAATACTTCTACTTGAATCTTTAGCCTTCGTAAATAAACTTACACTTGATTTTACATTTAGGTGATGTAAGCAGAGCAGTGATCTGAGGTGAAACAACAACAGATAAGTGAATATTGTGAGTGTCCAGTGTCCCCGCTGCAACCTGTGAACTCAGTTTAGTGCCATCACCATATAAGCATCGTCTGAAGGAAGAGAGATTTAACCCAAATTTAGGATGATTCATTTGTGTTCATTCCATTTGTTTCTGTTCACTGACTACCTCAGAAGCAGAGAAACTTTAAAGTGACCTGGCCAGGGGAGCCTAGTAAGAGGAAAAGGCAGATCATCACAGCACCCATGTGACCATCAACTGGAGGTATCCAATGGAGAGTGAGCAGCTATGCCCAGAGACAAGGAGATACTAGTGGTGAATCAGCCAAGGCCGGTGCAAGGATATTTTGCACCCTAGGCAAAACTTCCACCTTGTGCCCCCCCCCCCCCTTGCACATTGATTCATTGAGGGGTAAATCCCAACAAAGCTTTATAGATCTCAGGGTCCAGCCATACCCAGGGACTGCTCCCCAGGCCAGGTTTCTCCCTCCCTGCCCCCTGAGGGGTGCATAGCCCCCCCTTAAGCCCTCCTCACCCTGGCGGCCCCCACCCTGAGCCATGGGTCCACTCACTAGCTTTGCCAGGCTTGGCCCGCAGCAGCAGCTTCTGCACCATGCCAACGTCCTCCATCTTCACCGCCTGTATCAGCTACTGGTCCTTTCTAAGCATCCCCTGGCTGGGGCACGGGGCCCCGAACCTGCTCTGGGCGGGGTGGCAGTGTCTCAGATGTTCAGGAGCCGCAGAGCCCGAGCGCGGTGGGGGGGGGGGGGAGACTGGGGGATCCACGGGGCAGGCGCCTGCGCTGCATATGCTGCAGGAGCCCTGGTGGGGGGGGGGGGGTGGACGCCAAGCTGCAGCCCAAGCAGGAGGGGTAGGTTACCATATTTGAACTTTCAAAAATAGGACACTCCATAGGGAGTGTAGCCCCACCCCTGATCATTTAGTTCTCAGTGCCATTGTGCACTCTATTCCAGTTGTTTTAGGTGATACTGCATGTGGTACCTATCAGCCCCCGGGCAGGGCACCACTTTTTGGTGCCCCCCAAATCTTGGCACCCTAGGCGACCACCTAGTTCTCTTAGTGGTTGCACCTGCCCTGGAATCAGCTCCTTCACAGTATGTCAAAGAGGGAGCCCTGCCTGTATCATAGCTGGGGAAAGAACACTGAATATGTTAGAGATAGGAATGGAGCCCTCATATGTGCAGTGCTCTACCTCCTTCATGACTTATGCAGGACTCCGTCACCATCTCTGCTGAGTGCAAAACTCCCTCACCATCTCTGTATACGTCGGGCTCCATACGAGGTGCATTGATTTCAAAGTGATTAAAATAATTGATTTTTAATCATGAGTCAAAAATGTCCGGGTGCCCCCAGATCTATCCTCTGCCTGATCAGCAACCTGAATATATGTTTAACTACCCTTTTATGTGACGAATCAGAGAGGTAGCCATGTTAGTCTGGAATAGCAGAGGTAACAAAGTCCTGTGGCACCTTAAAGACTAACTATAAAGTTTTGAAGCATAAGCTTTCGTGGGCTAATACCCACTTCGTCGGATGCAAGCAGTGGAAGTGTCCAGAGGCAGGTATAGAAAAGTAGGCAGGAACCAGGTGGGAGGTAAAAAGGTTAGTCCAATTAGAACTCGAAGGGACAGAAAGCACTTTTCCGTCCATAAACATAGGATGTTGGATTCTCCTAGCTTGGCTATGGATCTGGTGCTTCCTTGCTTATTGACATAAGCTACTCTGGCTGTGTTGTCTCACATCACTAGAACAACTCCGTTACTTGACTCTGTGCTTTGTCCTATTAAGTCATACCTGATTGCTCAGAGTTCTAGACAGTCGATACTGTGTCAAGCCTCCTTGTCCATCCATGATCCTTGCATGGATTTGTTCCCTCAATGAGCTCCCCGTCATTTGGAACTAGCATCAGTTATCACTACAATTCTCTCCTGTTCTGAAATCTTGTGGTTCTTTGAGGATCTGCTGACATCCAGGCACCAAAATAGGGATTTCAATTCAAGAGTAGGGTAGATAAGGATAATGGTTCTTGTAAGCTGAAATAAATCAGTAACTGCCAGAGAGCACACCTGTAAATTCTTGACCACGGCAGGACGCTGATGTAGGATACCATCATACCAAGGAACATCAGCAGGGTCCTTTGCAAATGAAGTTGTGTGATTGATGACTTGATGTATGGTATCAATCATCCAGTGTATCCTGCCTATTGATAGAAAACTCTGGGGGTAGCCTGGTGTCTGATGACTCCTATATGCATCATGGACTGTTCTAAAACCACCTGTCCCTTTGTGAAGCTGATAAACGCCTATTGTTCTAGAATTTGGGCAGTGAGGTGAGTTGCCTCTTTTGCTCACTAATACAGATGGGCCTAACTTTGCACCCAAAACTTTCTTATTTTTTTTAGAAAACACTACATTAAATTGCTGACTCCAGTCATGCCCCTATATAACTTTTCAAATAGCAACAGATAAGGCTAAGAGCATTGCAGGGTGGGACACCCACCAAATCCTGTAAACAAACATTCACCCTGATACTGGAGCTACATGTTTTTCGTGCTAAGATTTCCTGGGCTGTATCCTTGGCTTCTTACCACTGGCCCTACTGGAACTGCTATAAGCACTGATAGGTGCTATTTTATTTATTTGTGTGGAAGTGAATGTAGCCTGACATCGCAGTTAGCTGCGAGGTCAGACAGAGTCAGCGAGATGATGGAGCATTCTTCAAGAGCATTCTCGAAATGAAGGAGGCAGCAGGGCAAGGACAGTTCATTCATGACAGATGGGACAGATATGATCCATGCTGCTCTTGGCATGGAATCCCTTGGGTGGACCAGCATTTCTGGTTCAGAAAGCTAGCATGGGGTGGTGTGATTATACCATTATGCAGGTCTGTGATTACCAGCAGTGACTCCAGAACTTCTGCACCAGGAATCAGACCTCCATGGAGTTTGTGAGGAGCTTGCCCTGCTCCTCCAGCAGCACAGCATTTGACCGAGGGAGGTGCTTACTGGTCAAAGAAACAGGTTGAGATTGCCCTCTGGAATCTGGCTATCCCAGACTGCTACAGTTCTGCTGCAAACCAGTTCACCATCAACTGTTGGGGTTGTGGAGATCTGCGAAGCAATTAATGTTTTTTACTTCTGAGTATTGGGAATAAGAAATGTGCCTGAAATAATGACAGTGAATGGGGTTCCCCAACTGCACTGGGGCTATAAACAGAGCATGTGCCTCTAGGTTGCCCACCAGAAGGAGCAAGTGAATATGGAAAGCAGAAGGGTTCTACTGCATGGTTATATAGGGTTTAATGGGCAGATGAATGAACACTGGCACTAGAAGTACAAGGAAAAGGTGTGTGACACCAGGGTGCTGAGGTGATCTGCTTGTTGGTAAAAGCCTCCTAATAACATTCTTATGAATTTGATGTTGGTGCCCACTAAGATTTTATGGGACCTCTCTACCAATCCCTTCCAGGGCTCATGAAACTGTACCCTGACATCAGCAGGCCCTGGCAATCACTGGTTCAGTTACTCACTTAGCAGTTGCAAGATGGCCGTAGCATGTGCATTTGGTAGGCCGAAGCCAAAACAGCACTGCCTAAAAATGCATTTAAATACCAGTGTGATCGGTGTTGTCCACACCGATCATGGCCTGTTGTGCCCTGCACAATATCTGTGGAGCTAAAAGAAATTGTTTTTGTAGGGAGTGGGCTCAGGATATAACTAATTTCCAAGAAACCAAAGTGCACCCATCAAAATGGCAGTCAAGGGGGAAAAAAAGAATGCCCACATTCCATAAGCACAGGGTAATGAGTAATGAGTATCTGAATGAGATGTATAGCTGTGTGTAGGCATGGGGGATAGGGATCTGTTTTATCAGTTCTTCTTCTGCTTTTACTATATAAATGAAAACTGTGACTTTGATACAGGCTGTATGTGATTTTAGGTTGCATGTACTTGCCATGCTTTTAAGTGCTTATGTGCTTGAGATTTTGTGACTACCACAAAGCTTTCTGGACCTTCCTCTTCCTTTGCAAGCACACACAAAGACACCTCCTCCAGAATGAGCAATGTATTAAACAGTGAATCAAAGCAAGCCAAAAAACAAACAAACAGAAAAAATAAAAAAAACACTCAGTACAATCACTGAAAGGGAAACAACTGCCGTGTTACCAATCTAGCAGAAAAGGAAACTTTGGAATGGCACAGACCAATCGCTGAAACCTACGGGCTCAGTCTAAGAAGATGCAGCATGAAAAGGATATGGAAAAAAAACATTTCAGGAAAAAAAGTAATCACACTGCTTCTCTTAAGGGAAAATGATTGAAGAGGACATTGTACATTTAAGTTAGAGGCAAATTATAAGAGGAGGGGATGGAACCTTGTCTGTCAGAAATGGGGATATATCCTTGCTTTGTGACAGGTTGTTAGCGGGTCTGCTTGTACCAGAGACAAAGAGGGAATAATTTATATATCAAAGCAGGAAAGGAGCTCTGTTTATGTCACAGATGGGAATTAAGGTTTTGCATATGTGTGGGGGTGGTTGTAAGGAGTCCGCCATAGCTCAAAGATAATGATTGTTCCCTGTGTATTTCAGAGGTTAGGATCCAGCTTTCATATATATCTATGTTACATCAAATATATATATGGTTGTTAGGTAGTTCTGCATATTTCAAAAAATATGGCGATGTCTCTGCTTATGAGTCCCATAAAACCCTAGCTCTATTGATGACAGAGATATAGTTTTTGCTCTGTCTGTGTCTCTCAGAGCTCTAACTAACAACAGGGGCATGCCAATGCCAGAGACGGACATGGAGCCTAGCTACATGTGCTTATCTTGCAGTCCTACTTATATCAGAGATGGATGTGGAGTTCTGTAGATTTAGGATAGAGCTCTTCCTATGCTAGAGATCATAGAATCATAGAATATTAGGGTTGGAAGGGACCTCTGGAGGTCATCTAGTCCAACCCCATGCTTAAAGCAGGACGAATCCCCAACTAAAACATCCCATCCAGGGCTTTGTCAAGCCTGACCTTAAAAACCTCTAAGGAAGGTGATTCTCCCACCTCCCTAGGTAACCCATTCCAAAGCTTCACCACCCTCCTAGTGAAAAAGTTTTTCCTAATATCCAATCTAAACCTTCGCAACTGCAACTTGAGACCATTACTCCTTGTTCTGTCATCTGATGCCACTGAGAACAGTCTAGATCCACCCTATTTAGAACCCCCTTTCAGGTAGTTGAAAGCAGCTATCAAATCTCCCCTCAGTCTTCTCTTCTGTAGGCTAAACAATCCCAGTTCTCTCAGCCTCTCCTCATAAGTCATGCGCACCAGGCCCCTAATCATTTTTGTTGCCCTTCTCTGGACTCTTTCCAATTTTTCCACATCCTTCTTGTAGTGTGGGCCCCAAAATTGGACACAGTACTCCAGATGAGGCCTCACCAATGTCGAATAGAGGGGAACAATCACGTCCCTCGATCTGCTGGCAATGCCCCTACTTATACAGTCCAAAATGCCATCAGCCTTCTTGGCAACAAGGGCACATTGTTGACTTATATCCAGCTTCTCATTCACTGTAATCCCTAGGTCCTTTTCTGCAGAACTGCTGTCTATCCATTCGGTCCTTAGTCTGTAGCAGTGCATGGGATTCTTCCATCCTAAGTGCAGGACTCTGCACTTCTCCTTGTTGAACCTCATCAAATTTCTTTTGGCCCAGTCCTCTAATTTGTCTAGGTCCCTCTGTATCCTATCCCTACCCTCCAGTATATCTACCACTCCTCCTAGTTTAGTGTCATCTGCAAACTTGCTGAAGGTGCAGTCCACACCATCCTCCAGATCATTGATAAAGATATTGAATAAAACCGGCCCCAGGACCAACTCTTGGGGCACTCTGCTTGATACTGCCTGCCAACTAGACATGGAGCCTTTGATCACTACCTGTTGAGCCCAACGATCCAGCCAGCTTTCTATCCACCTTATGGTCCATTCATCCAGCCCATACTTCTTTAACTTGCTGGAAAAAATATTGTGGGAGACCGTATCAAAAGCTTTGCTAAAGTCAAGGAACAACACATCCACTGCTTTCCCCTCATTCACAGAGCCAGTTATCTCATCATAGATGGCAATTAGGTTAGTTAGGCATGATTTGCCCTTGGTGAATCCATGCTGACTGTTCCTGATGACTTTCCTCTCCTCTAAGTGCTTCAGGATTGATTCCTTGAGGACCTTCTCCATGATTTTTCCAGGCACTGAGGTGAGGCTGACTGGCCTGTAGTTCCCTGAATCCTCCTTTTTCCCTTTTTTAAAGATGGGCACTACATTAGCCTTTTTCCAGTCATCTGGAACCTCCCCCGATCACCATGAGTTTCCAAAGATAATGGCCAATGGCTCTGCAATCACATCAGCCAACTCCTTTAGCACCCATGGATGCAGAGCATCTGGCCCCATGGACTTGTGCTCGTCCAGCTTTTCTAAATAGTCCTCAACCACTTCTTTTTCCACAGGGTTTTTCCACAGATGTCTGTCTCTGTAGCCATGCATGCATCAAAGACAGGGATGGAACTTGAGCTGGGCTATGGGAGACCCAGGTACAAGTCCTTGCTCTGAAAACCACTCATACACCTAGGACTCTTCCTCTTACTGTCGTGGAGCTGTACCTAGGTCAGAAATTAGGGTAGAGCACTGGGCATGAGAGTGTTTGTCAGTGCAGGCTCAAGTCCCCATATTAGCACTCTACTACTGGGGGATTGGCCATTTGGGGGTGAGTCTCTATTGTATTTTGAGGGGAAATTCTATCCTGGACCTGGGAAACCTTCCCAATAAAGTGTTGGTTTTGATGAAAAACATACTGCTGATTGGGAATGTAACCATGTTAAAGGTAGGTAAGACTGTTTGAAAAGTTGCTCTGTGTATATGTTAGACATGGGGAAGGAGCTCTGACTGTGTCAAATGTGGACGTGGAGTTCTGCCTTCTCTTCTTGTATGAATAGTTTTCCTGAAGCTTGGTGTCTGAGTGAAGGGTGGTGGATCCCTAACTATATTAAATGCAAAACCTATCCTTGTGAAACAGTAAAGGTTGCTCTCACACACAAATATGAGAAGTTAGCCCCCTAAGACTACATACCTTCTATTCCTTTCCCCACATCCATGCATGTCAATTACCAGTACTATAATCCAACCATGCCACAGAACACACATAACTACCTTGGCACACTAGGGATGTCATCTATACAGTGTTATATAGCTTATTATACCATGTTCATCACTATAGTAGGTGAGCATCTGCCAGTGGTGCCTTAAGCAACAGGACTACACATCATTTGTGTGTTTGGTGTCATCCTTCCAGTACCTCCGTTATCAAACTATCCTTTCCAAATAAGGCAAAATACCCTTTAGTCTTCTTTTCTGTACATACCTTTCACTATGATGCTGTATCTCAGCTCTCTCCATTTTTAATGTTTGGTATACCAGTTTGTGTATTTGAGGGAAGTTATTAAATCTTCATTATATAGAGAATTTAATCTGTTTAAAATGTTCTGACCCTGAAATGACAAGGGCCAACTTAAAAAAGAAAGTCTGTTGCTAAGTAGCCAGAAATACAGAATATCACGGTAGCCTGTTTATTTCAAATAGTGAATAAGAAAATGATTAAATAAATGATTAATAATATTCTTACAACCAAACAAAGGTATCAGTGTTACATCAAAGACTGGTCAAAACATTTCATGTATATGTTGAGAAGCCCGTATGTAGCAATAATCTTCAAAGTTACACAACAAAAGAGGGGTATTGGGAAATGAATGTCCACAGAGTCTTGTTAAATGCTTGATTAGAAGAGCTGTACACAGACATCTGATCCATTCTCAAATTAAAAAGAATAGAAGGATTGCACACAGTGTCTGATACTGAGAGATTAAAGATGTACAAAGTTGTTTTATCTTGCTGGTGTGGAGACCAATTTAAGGGGTTGGAAAACATATGACTCAAATGCCTCTATATTGCTCTATAATGGACTGATTTTACAAAAATCACAAGACAATGTCAGCAGTGCAAGATACTTCAATATAGACATTCTTTCCTAATAAAGTGAAGTTGCTAACTTCAACCTGAAATGAAAGTGTCACTAAATACAGCAGTAAACCATGGCTATCAAAAGGCCTTGTCTTAGACATGGACTCAAGATGTAGAAGAACTTACACTTGAGTCCATATTTTAATACTCAATAAGGACTTAAAAGCATGTTAGGTTCTCAAGTTTATGTTACATTCAGAGAAATTCACCTCCAGCTGGACAACGTCATATACTAGGATGAACCAAGAATGTGTTTCAATCTCGACTAAGATGGAAAACTCTTCGTTATTGCGTCACATACACCAACCACTTCCTGGAGGAAGTAGGTTTTGCCTGCAGGTCTTCCATTTTAGCACTGACCAGACATAATCCTGCTTGATAAGAGGCCAAGACCCTCCACTTCTAGATCTAAGACTCATTAACCTTCTACCTTTCTGATGTAGACAGTCCATACAAATGTGTACTGCATTACTAGGCTGACCATACGTCCCGTTTTGAATGGGACAGTCCCATTTTTTAATGTTTTTTAACCGTCCCGTCTTTTTGTCCAAAATATCAATTTTGTCCCGTTTTTGGGGCAGGACTCATAAAACAGGACTCATAAAACATGGAGTCATAAAACGTCCCCCCCCCCCGCCGCCACCGCCGGCTCGCTCAGCCCCCGGCTGCGGCTCCTGACAGCTCCGATCTGCCTCCTCCTCCAGCCCGCCGCCCGCTGCCGCCTCCTCCTCTCTATTCCTCCTTCCCTCCATCCCCCTTCTCCATCCCTCCCTTCCTCCCTGCTCTCTCCCTCCGTCCACTGCCTACTCTCACTCCCTCCATCCCTTCTCTCTATCCCCTTCTCCATCCCTCCATCCCTTCCTTCCTCCCGTCTCTCTATCCCTCCATCCCTCTCTTCCTTCTCTCTATCCCCCTTCTCCATCCCTCCCTTCCTCCCTTCTCTCTCTCCCTCCATCCACTGCCTCCTCTTCCATCTCCCTTCTCTCCATCCCTCCTTCTCGCTGTCCCTTGCCTCCTCCATCCCCCCTGCTCCCTACCCCCATCTCTTCTCTCACCCATCCATCCTCTCCCTTCTCACCTTCGTGCCTTCTCTCCCTCCATCCCCTCCATCATCTTCATCCCTCATCCCCCCTTCTCTCTCTCTCCCTCCATCCTCTTCATCCCCCATCCCTGTTCTGCTTATTCCTCCATCCATCCCCCCCAACCCCCCTCTGCCTCCCCCCCCCGCCCAGTGCTGGGGGTCCAGGTGGGGCCATGCCCCCCCCACACACACCCTGTCCCGTTTTTGCCCTCCCAATGTCCCGTTTTTGTCTAAAGGAAATATGGTCAGCCTATGCATTACTGATGCACTTGACACAGTGATATTAACCAGGTGATTAAATGGACAGTCTCCACAAAAAATTCTGACTCTATGTTATACTGATGTTATAGCTTTAATTATGTATTACTTGGAAGGCACACCTTAAAAATGTGTACATTTGTTACATTGCTAGCATGGGAATATGTTCAATGCAATATCTACAATAAAGGAAGTTTTATATTTAAGGCATAAATGACCTTGTCTTAAGTGTAAGGTAGATCATTATATAAATTTTGAGTCATTCATATTTTATCAGGAAAAGGATCCAAAATTGGATTGTAAGGCAAATTAAAAATAGCACTTTTAATTTATGTATATTAGTGCACTGTTGGTCACCTTTCATACAAATATAATTTCCATCTGATTAAATCATATCCATATTAGTCTAAAATCTGAATGAACAGCTATAAAAGACAGTAGCTGAAAAGGCTATTTCCTCTAACACAATTCTCGATTTCAGACTTGTTAAAGGTGCTATAAAAAGCAATACTTAAATTAATTTTCATTTATCAGTAATTTATATATGCAACCTGTTAGAAATAAAACTTTCTGATAGCTCACATAAAAGTTGAATTAGTAACCAATAGCACTACACTAATGTCTGCAATTTAATATACTTTCTTAATTGGATACCACTACACCAGTGGACATTTTGAAATATACAGAATTCAAATTAAGCTGGCAAAATTTCAGAAACAGCTGCTTCAGTGTTCAGTGTTCAGTTTTAGCAAATGGTATAACAGACAAAACTGAGACTTAAAGAGCTAACACACACAGGAGAACTTTAAAAGAAAATATTACATTTTACTAACCTCTCATGTCTTCATCTTAACACTAATAAGATAGAAATTTGAGAGGATTCTGACCTTTTAGGTTATGGGGCATATTCTCAATTAACACTGTGTCTTGGAACACATCACTTAACCTCTTTGTAGCTCAGTTTTACAATCTCTGAAGAGAGAATGACAGTATTTACTTACCTTTGAAAGCTCATTCATAACCTTGAAATAAAGCTTCTTTGTAAGTCCATAGTTTTTATTATTCATTATTGGTAATGCTGTTGAGTATTTGTATTAGGAAATTATTTGTGGTGATCTCACAAACTGAGGACTGTAATAATATCACTGAGTGAATAAGGGAGCTGGAGCAAGCACATCAAACTGAGAAAAACTCATGTTTAGCCAAAATTATTTTGATATTGTAATTGACAGTGATAGAAAGGAAATACAGAGTCCATGACAGTCAATGGAAGATTAGTAAGTTACATATTTCATTACACTTTAAAATGAGTTTCAGTTTGAATTGTGTAATTGCATCACCTGCTATGTTTAATTGACTTAGAAATAAGAATCGTACCAAGCTAGATTTTGCTGAATAACAATGTAACAGAGACCAGATCTAATATAAAAACTATCCTGCACAGGCAACAAGATAATTTAATAAATCTTTCCAGTCTCTAGTTTTTATGATGTATCCAGCAGAGGCACTGGTAAGAAGAAACAATATACAAGCAACAATCAAAGGAGGTCGATACTGAAGATGCAGCTTTTAAGCAAAAACAGGAGGTACAGAAAACAAAACAAAAATCTGCCAAAGAATTTCTTACCAGTATAGAATTCAAATAGACTGAACTAGCAGACAACTACTTTCTGCCAACTAGAGAAGACTGGAGCTTTAAGAATTGTGGGAACTGCATGTCATTATTGCATCTTAAGTCCTGGGACACTATGTGTGGCAGAGTTCAAAAATGGTGATAACCATTTTCACTTGGAGCTGGGTTGGAAATTGAACTGAAGAATGAAGGTAGCTGGATGGAGCTTATGAACACACAAGACCTCCTCGCTACATTAAACTCCACAGTTTTGTTGCTATATTTTCTTGCTATTGTACAACTCAGATGAAAGTCCAGACAAATTTAAAAGGCGTGGTTGACTGATTGGAATTGGGGAGACATTTTCTCATTAGATGTTTTTGTGATAAGATCTGGGTCTCTGTTTCCATCGTCCAGAATACAGCTGTTTTTTCATTTCGGTGGCAATTTGAAAAAGTCAGTTTGGGACAAATCAAATCTGAAAATTATTAGAATTTCTGGTGATTTAATAAAGTCTGTTTTGAGTCTGTTCTAGAGCAGGGATTTGAAGCTGGGACACCCACCTCCCAAATGAGTGTCCTTGGGCTCAGGACTATAGGGTGGGAGTGGGGAGAAGGAGAACAGTATCAATAAAAAAAATTCAGATTTGTGTGAACTGAAACAATCTGTGAATTCAGAATGATTTTGATGAATTGTATCTGTTAGAATAAAGTGGAAATATCGAAATGAATCATTTCAGAATTTGATAAATAAAATTTTGATTTTTGTTTAACACAGAAATATAGAACTTCCCTGTGATAGACCCAGACCAGTTGGGTACAGCAGAGTATTACAAGGTAGATATTCTGGCCACTGGATGAGCAGTTTTCTGTTCCCTGAGTGACCAGATCAGGAGCTGCACTAGAGCAAACAGGAACCTGCTAGAACCAATTAAGACAGGCAAGCTAATTAAGACACTGGGAGCCAATTAAGAACATACTAGAATCAATTATGGCAGGCAGATTAATTAGGACACCTGGTTTAAAAAGGATCTCCCATCAGGTAGTGAGAAGGCATGATGCTGGAGGACTGAGGAGTACAAGCATGATCAGGCTTCAGGAGGTAAGGAGAGGGGCTCTGGACTCTGATGTTGAAGGTTCCATGCTCATTTCTTCCTGAATGGGGCTTTCTGCAATGCAAACTCTCACATACCTGCAGTCTCCAACATGCCAACGAATGGCCACTGGAATGTGACTGCCACTTGTCTGTGATTGCGTCTGGATGGAGGCTTTGGCCTTTTCCCTGTCTGGAAAAAACCTGCTTACCTCTCCCCAGACTTGTCTGTGACAAGGATATTTTAGGCCCATATTTTCTTCATGTTTGTACAGTCTGTTGTGCATTTACTGTACATTTACCATACAAGAACATTAATGATCAGTCTTGTTGGGTTTCTAATACCACTTTACACAGTGACTCCTATTAGATACAAGTTATGTCATAACTGAATTAGGGTCTAGCCAGTGTGGAAACTCACTACTTCATTCCATTGAGCCCACCTTGCCCCAGGGCCCTGAGATGCTCTTCCCCTCACAACTTTATGTTTACATAGATTTTCATCTTCAAAGTACTTTTGAACATTAACTAGCTAATCCTAACCAGCCCTCTGAAATAGGTAAATAAGTAGTATCCTCTCCATTTGATAAGGGGAAAACTGAGGCAGAAGGGCTGATTTATTAAAGCCACAGTGGAAATTAATGTAAAAAAATGGGATTACCAGTAAGGAGATCCTGACCATGGGACTTGTGATCATTATTCTGTCTCTCTAGACCACACAAACCTCTCTTTTGCCCAGTTGTAAATTAATAGATGTTGATACAATTCCCACCTAATTTAACTAGAAATTATGGATTGGATTTACTGGGTAGAATTCTATGCTCTGTATTTTTTTGCTGGAGTTCAGTATAGATAATTCTAATGGTTCCTTCTGGCCTTAACATCCAGGAAGGGATAAGCTTCTCTCAGAGACATGATGCCATAAAGGGCCTGCACCAAATACACTGACTTCATTACTGAGGCAGGAGAGGAGGGAATTCTAACAACTGAGTGCAGAGAGAACAGAGGAAATCTTGTTTTATTCAGAAGCAGGGCAGTGAGGTGCAAATTTAGAAGTCTCATACAGGTTCAGGTAGAACTGGATGGGCAAGTGGTAAATGGACATGGTACCATGGTTTGGGAAATACTGTGGCAGACAGACATGAGTAAGGAAACTGTACCTTTTACAGAGCTTCAACAGAAATGAGGGTGACATCCTGGCCCTACTGAAATCAATGGGAATGTTACCATTGCCTTTAATAGGGCCAGAATTTTATGCTGTGGGGTTATGTACAACATTGACCGCCTTTCTTGGGATTTAACAAAGGAAGGAAAATTAAACCATGACCCTTTTCTTATTCATTTTTCTAAACCTGCAAAATTATGTTGCTAAATGGCTCTTTCAATGAAAGAAGGCATCTATTCAATTTGTTACATAATCCCAATTTGTTAAATAATCCCATTGCACAATATGAACATGAAGAGTAATTCAGAAAAGTATAATGCAATTGGATTCTTTATCTTTGATGCTGTTTCAGTAGATTAAATAATTAACATATAGAGACATTGTTCACCATGGGTAGCTTAGAGGATAAAGTGTTGGACTTGATTTCGATCCAAGTCTTAACTCAGCTGAGTCCTTCAGGGACTGTCATTTGGATAATAAAAACTACCAGAAAGAAACAAACCCAATTTATCCAATAGCTGAGACAAAAGAGAGAACTTATCAAATAGTGAAACTAGGGTCTATAGGGCAGAATCATTGTTTCTACATTATGTGTACCATGGGAGTACCTACAGGTAGCCGTCAGGGATCAGAACCCTATTGTGCTAGGAGCTGCACATATGTATAACAAAAAGGCAGCACCTGCCCACAAAAAGCTTTCAGTCTAGAGTAATATTATTCTTCACAGGTTGTACAATGTGTACGGTATAATTCTATCTCCACACAGACCGTACTAATGATTAACAAGAGACACACTAGTAGCGTCTATGAGGTTATATTCAGCATATTGTCTCCCTTGTGAATGCCCAGACTGTCGAGGATTCAAATTCCCCACTAGCTTTTTAATACATTCATCTAGCACATGCACTGCACTGAGTTTCCCCAATAGATGGTGCTGCTGGGATATCTCACACACGCACAAATA
The DNA here is from genome assembly GCA_032164245.1 of Sternotherus odoratus. NCBI lineage: Eukaryota > Metazoa > Chordata > Testudines > Kinosternidae > Sternotherus > Sternotherus odoratus. The sequence goes on along the minus strand of JAVMKO010000001.1, from coordinate 277,089,734 downwards.
TCCACACATACTGGACTCCCATCCAGCCCCTCCACCCCATTGCTACTTGCATAAAATCAAATCCTTAGTGGATACACTAAAAAGTAACATTCTTCTGCTGACAGTGACAAAAACCTCAGCACCTGAAGGACTCTAAATGATGTCACTTTACGCCATCTTAAAGAAAATGAGGCAAAGAATTTCAGCATGGGCTGCCTACATCAGTCCATTCTGAAAAGCACCAAACTCTTTTTCATCCTTGACATCCATTATCATTCTGCATCCTTGAATGGCTGTTCAATGGCAGGTGAGTTGTTTGTGCTCTCCATAGGGGTATGGGTTTACAGACATAATTGCACATTCTTTGGGAGCCTGTAATTTCATGGTTCATTATTGTCTGAATATTAGAGATTAATCCCAGTCTGATGAATCTAAATATGTAGTTCCCGGTGTTTGAAAAAAATCACTTGACCTCTTTTACTTGAAAGATGTCACTTCTCACAAACTCCATCATGGCTAATAACTGCTGTCATCTCAGAGATCTCCCTGTTGTGTCTCATATTAAGGTTGTGGAACTGTTCAGACAGAGCGTATTATCTGAAGTGCTATATTATCAGTACTCTCCACAATCTCCTACCTTTATTCCATCTGAATAAGGGAGGAAAGATGGGTTTGTTCTTGAAGTAGGACTTGGAAGATCTGGATTCAATTTGGGGCTCTCCAATAGACCTCTTCTGAGACCTTGGGCAAGCCACCTAATCTCTGTGCCTTGGGTCCTCCTCTGTAAAATGATATGATACTTCCATTCTCCCACCTATTTTCTGCCTTCTCTATTTAGGTGTAAGCACTTCAACACAGGGTCTGTCACTTATGTGTTTGTACAGTGTGCTGGGACACAATGGGACCCCCACGTGCTTTTATAAACCAATAATGATAATGGAGTTTATTAGTAGTATCTATCATTGCACAAGTATTTAAATACAGTAACTATCAGTCTTTCTTCCCAGCAGACTGAAATAAATTGTTCTATTTGATCTAAGGTTTTGGTTTTTAAATTATTATTTTTTCTTAATTTCTCTGAGAAGCATGACTGAGAGAAATAACCATTCTTAGTGGTCCATAATCTAGTTATAGCTCCTATTTTTCTCCTGTATACTATATCTATACAGCTCAAATGTTTGGGCCAAATTCTCAAATGTTGATGCTGCAGTTCCCATTAACTTCAGTTCCTATAGCTGCATACTCATTACCTCTAAAAAAATATGCATAATTTGCCTTGCATTTATATTTCCTGTTGCAATTCACATGTCTCTGTCTTGATTCTTTTGCAGTAAGTCACAGAATGTGTTTTTATTAACACTTTCTAACTGCCCTGGAGGCTCAAGTACATGCTTCCATGTATTGCCAGCTATAGATGAGACACACTGCTGAAAGAATTCAAGAGAAGATTCTGTGCAAGAACACGGCTACAAACAAGTTGGGGGATGGAAGCAGCAGTACATAAAAGGTTGATTAATACCATGTCAGCAAAACATTACTAAAGAAAAGATGTTCATTTATTAGACAACCATTTAAAAGCTCTTCAACAGAAAGATGGCATCTTACCCTGCAGAAAAACATAGCTTGTTGCTATAGAACAGAACATTACATTTATATTCTATGCAGATGCTATAGGCTGTGTCCTCAGAAAGAATGGATGTTTTTCTAAGGAAAAGAAGGTGGGCACACTCATTTAATCATTTGAGGTCATTATGGATTGCGGCCCACAGATAGGTTGACCGCTGCTGCAGGAAATTGACCAATATATTTATACAACTCTGTCAGAGACGATACTCATTGCTTGAATTTGTTCCCTGCTGTTACTCTCTGCTAAAGCGTTGCCTGCCTGCAGACTGCCAAAAAGATCAGTTTTGCACTTGGGTGAGCTAAAAAAAACCAAAACCAATTCAAGTGCAGTTCAGGGCTCACATGCTTGGCTGTTGCAGTAAAACCAGTATGCATAAGGGAGGCCCTCCAGGACTTTCAAAATAATGTTCTCTATTCATAAATTATTTACTTTCTGAGCAGGGAAGTTTCTCCTTACATTCAAGGTGTGGACATTGTTTAGCTTTAATTCCTTCCCTTCTGTTTTTCTAGCATCTCTTATACTCATTGGACCTGTCCTTTAGCTGGACCTCAATCTAGCTTTTAGTTCTCCAAGCCCAGTTGGCACCACCAGCAAACAAATGTTAACCTCTTACCCGCATATCACACTTTTGACACATAATCCCAACAGAAGGGTGGGGCAAGATAGCAGACCTGCCTCCTGTTCAGAATAATAAGGGCAGGGAAGGACAGAGACAACAAGACTCTCCCTCCCCTACTTCACTGGAGCTGTGGTCAGCTGCCTGAGAAAGCAGAATTTTTTAGCATTTTCAATTTCTTGCAGACTTCCATTAAATCCGTTGAAAACCAAGCCTTATTCCCCATGTTGGGACTGAGTCTGTTCTGTGGGTCACTCAGTAGTAAATAAACAACACAGAAGGAGAAAGAGCCTGAACTGTTCCCCCCACCGACTCACACACCCTCTCTAGCCTGAGTGGAGAAATACATGAGAGAGAAGAAAAGTTCCGGCAGCCAGAACCTGTGTGAGACTCTACCCTTTATCTTAACTTACAGACATTTTGAGGAACTATCAAACATGGCAACCATTAGCTTCCCCTCCTCCCTCATATGCTAAAGATTCCAAGGATTAGTTAAACTGCATATTGCCAGAAATAACATTTCTAAAAGGTGCAGCCAAGATGTGCATAGTCACATCTAAACAAATTCATCAAGGGGTGATTTATATCCCAGTCCCCTCCATCTATCTCTTTAGTGTCTGTAAGTTTGTAACCCCTCTGGGTCAGGGATCACCTCATATCTATATTTATACAGTACTCAGCCCATTGGGATCCCTTACCATAATAGAAATATTTACTGTAACAGCTCGCCAAAAAATTTCCCATGCAGTGTATTTCCATCAGAAAATGCTGTCTCACCAAAATCAAATCTACAGTAGACTCTCGATTATCCAGGATTATAGGGATAAAATTAATCCTGGTTAATAAAATCCCGGATAATCACCATCCATAGGATATAAGGGGAGGGAGAGATTGGTTCACTCTGCGCCAGAGCGGGAGAGGGTGTTGGTTCACTGGCTGCCCTGCGCACTGGTGTGGTTGTTGTTTTTGTGTGTGTTTGGAACGGCAACAAAGCCAGAGCCAGCCCTGCGAGTTACGCATATTTATTTTTTTTCACATCCTGGTTAATCCACATCCTGGTTAACCCAATCCTGGATAATCGAGAGTCTACTGTATCTGTTTGAATACAATCAATTTCAACAAAGTTTCCTTTAAAAAAATGAAAAAAAGTATTTAGATAAGCGTGAAATGTTTCATTTTTACCTTATCAGAACAAAATGTTTTGATTTTTCATTTTTAAAATGAATGGAAAGCTGTTTTCAAAGTCAAAATTGGAGCAACACGCATTATATCAAAGTGGAACATTCTGATTGACCGAAAATGAACAAAGTGACCCAGAACATAAACAAGTTTCATCTCTGAGTTCCAAGTTGCAACCAGCTCTATTTTCTAGATAATAGAATTGTACTGCAATGGTAAGGTGCATTTTACCACCTGAGCACTTTAAGCTGATCTCTTGCAAAATGGACAACAGTCCTTTCCTGGGCAATCACAGCTTGGGAAATCTTTATGATCCTCCCCACCATACACATAAGCACACTCAGGATGACAATTTTCTCCACAGACGTCTCAGAGCACTACCTAGTAAATGGATTTCCTGGCCCAGCCCACCCTTTCTCCCTGTTTTACAGGTCAGTTCCATGCTGGGCTTCTTCCCTGTGTCATATTTTATTTTAGCCTCCCCTAACCTTTTGCACTTCTGTATTTCTCAATGAGATCCAGCACATCCTGGGTCTGACCACTAAATCCCCCAGTATCACAGACGAGGCTCATAAATGGGAGGACTCCAAAGGGTTTAGGACCTCACCGTTAAATTTGTTTTCCATTTCACAATGGGGGAGGGGGCAGTTGCTCATGCTTTCACTTTTGTAGTTGACACAATGGTATGGTGGAGCCCAACAGCCATGAGATCACTCTGGCGAGACCAGGCATCTCCGCTCCCATGCTCAGAAGCTTAGCTTGGAAAGGCCTAGCACAAGTGTAGAAATTCGTATTAGCAGAGCCACAGTTGCTCCTCGGAAGAGAATCTGAGCCACGAGGGATAGGGCAGAAGAATAATGGTTGACCCAGGACCTTAAGTATTAGTGTCATGAAGCATGTGGCAAACCTTATGGTTTTGACAGATAAACAAAACCCTGAATGCAGTTGGGAATCAGAGAGATCAATCATTTTAATAGCTCTGCACCATTGTTTTGGGATACCTGCACAATAGATGGCCATACCTTTGTCCATCCATAACAAAATTCCTGTAACAAAATAGCTGTATATCTAACCGAGGAGTACACTGGCCCATTTATGTTTAAGCCACTTTTCAGCTTCAGAAATTGCTCAGTCTTCTGTGTTAAAACTGCCTGTATCAGCTAAAACCAACTCCTTGGCTTTGGGGGATTTTACAGGGCAGGGCTTCTCCCCAGCTTCCAAACACACTGACCCACTAAGAATCAGAGAGGTAGCCGTGTTAGTCTGGAATAGCAGAGGTAACAAAGTCCTGTGGCACCTTAAAGACTAACTATAAAGTTTTGAAGCATAAGCTTTCGTGGGCTAATACCCACTTCATCGGATGCAAGCAGTGGAAGTGTCCAGAGGCAGGTATAGAAAAGTAGGCAAGAGCCAGGTGGGAGGTAACAAGGTTAGTCCAATTAGGCTGAACCAGCTTGACCCACTAAGTTTCCTTTAATTAGGTTCCCTCGCTCCAAACACAAGCAAACAAAACAAACAGTTCCTAAGTTCACCCTTCTCAGCCAAATCCCTTCTTCTTCTGGAATAGGGGCCCCAGGGCTTCCTGCCTGAGCTCCTGTCCCCTTACTCCAGGGCCTCACCACAACAGTTAGTAGCAGAGGTGGTGCTAGCCCATTGGGGGCCCTAAGAGGAATATTTTTGCTTCCCCCACAAACACCTACTAAAAAAGGAAAATAGGGGGTCCCTTGAATGTCTTGGTGCTCTAAGCAATTGTGTTGGCCTGGTTTACATCATGTCAACCTAATTATCAACCTAATTATCATCATGTCAACCTAATTATGTCAGTGTGCACACCACAGCTTTGTCCCGCCCATGTAAGTTCCCTTCTACATCGACATAATAATTCCACCTCCATGAGAGGCATATGTCAACATAGTTAGGGCAAGGAAGTGTCTGTGTAAACACTGCCTTATTTATATCAGCTGTTGGCTGACATCCAGTTCTGAAATTGACAAGAAAGTCCAGCAGCTACTCCAGGCTCTCAGCAGGGAGGCGAGAAGCCAGGGAGGCTGCCCACCTGCTCTCACTGGGGAGGCGAGAAGCCAAAAGCCTGGGGGTCAGCCCCTATACTGCTCCTCTTCAATAGGTGGAAGTGCTAGTGGTGAGGATGCACTCCACCAAAAGAAGGAGAGTAGTGTGGACATCACCCACTGCAGTAAATTAACAAAAAAATTACGGGCCTGAATATTAAAAGCTTATGTCTGCATAAAGCACCCTTGTTTAAAGCAATAGCCCTCCCACATAAGCTAAAGGAAGGGGAGGAAGGAAAGAGCAGTAATTACTGTGGTGACTGTAAGTTGACTTAACAGGTTGACTTAAGTCTGTAGCAGAGACATGTCTTTAGTCTGCTTCTGGCTAGCACTGGGTAGTAGCTGCAGAGAAGTGGATCTCTCTCCAGACAGAGCTTTCCCCAACCATTCTCCCTCTTCCTACAGGCTAACAGGCCTTTTTAGCCCCTTTGATTTGGCACATGTGGGCCAGCCTACTCTACACAGAGGAGCGGGACCTTGTCTTCTCACACTCACCAGGGGAGTTTTTATTTATTGCTGGCCTATTGTTTGCAAATTTTAGCCATTAATGGGCAGCTGAGCTGAAAAATAGCCAAGCTCCATCTCACTGGGCTCAATTCCATAATTGTCAAGGCATAGTGTGTCTGTAAATGAATATCATTGTACCTGCTTTGGATGAAGGTAGTTCTAGGAATTACTGAAGTGCTGATTCACTGACATAATTTAGTTCTTTGGTTAAATAGTTTCTTCAACTAGGTAAATGGGTATTACTGGAGAATCTGACCCTCATCTGCCTAAATATGTTGTTACCTTAGAAAATAAACACTTGTACATCAATTTCTAGATCATAATACTTTTGCAGTGGAGGGCAGGTGTTTATAGTAGAGAACTGTGTCTCCCATATCAGTGCCCTATCATGTGTCATCAATTAACAGGATCAGTACTACACATCAACTTTTAAACAGTCTCTTGGTAGAACCCCTCCTGTATGCCAGACCCCCAAGGGTCTCACTCTTCCTTCAGTGTAGGCCATGCAGTCTCACTGACTTAGAGATTGACCCTCTGGGATCCATTACTCCTGCTTTACATTACGAGCTCTGCCTGGTGAGTCCAACTGAAAGACACTTTTTCTGCTCAGAAACATGTACACTCTTCAGGGACTGATGTACCCCAGCAAGCTAAATTTGCAGTGACACCAAGCAGCATTTTCAAAACAGTAGGATTTATTAGTCAACTGGAGCACAGCATTGGGAACGTTCCATCTCAGGTCTGTCTCTCTCTCTGACCTCTTTGACAGTCCCTCCCAAGTGAGAGCAGCTATCCTCCTTCAGAAACCCACACTTTATGCCCTGCCGGTCACGTTTCACTCCATCTCCAAGTAGGGCCTCACTGAGTTCACAATCCCAACTGTCAGAGATTCCTGCTGTTGAGTGTCAATTGTTCAGTCACTGGGGCTTCCATTGTATTTTTGGGGCCTCTGTTGACCTGGGTTGGTTTCAACCAGTTCCTTAATGACCCATTTATTGCAGCTCAGACAGCAAGGTGACAACCAGGAAGGTGGCATGTCCCCAAGAGCAGACTTAATCCCATTTCTCCCTACATAGGAAACATCATAAAAATGTTACAGACAATCCCCACTTAGTGTAAATAATCACTGAACCAGAGAGGCCAACGCCAAGCCAGATGGAGTGATAAAGTAAAAACAGGTCCAACAGGAGAGACAACAATTGATTCTCTAGCCCAGTGATTGGAGTGTATGTGGAGATTTTTGGCAAACCAGTAAAGTGCCTGAAACCACTATGACTTATTGCTAAAAGCAGCCAAGTCAGTAGGCTGTAAATCGGCCAAGTCATAGCCTTAACTTGACCAAGGCAGGAGGACAGGGGTTCTTTGGGTGCCACAGTGAGGGCAGCTTGACCCCGTGTCCTTCCTGATAAAATAATTGTGCTGAAGTTGCTTAAAAATACATTTTAGGAGAGCAGGGTGTGGGGGCCTTCAGGCTGCAAACTCTGGGAAAAGCCACACTGGCTTAATCAATAATCAGAAAGGAAGCCTCTCGCTTGCCCATTGGAACTGCTTGCTTAATAGGTTTTCTTCAAGGGACATGTCTAATGTATAAATAAGGGGGGAAAGTTTGACGTAGTTGGACTTTTCTGGACTCTCCCTCTGGATACATCTTACAGTCCCCAGCAGCAGACAAGCTGCAGCTGTGCCACTTGAGAGCCACACTCAGCTTCGGTAATTATCAAGGGTTGGGGGGTTTTACTAACCTCTTGCAGACGTGTGTAAGTGCTTGAGGTAAAGTTTAGCTTTAATTGAAAGCACTCCTGTGTTGTCCTGTTTGTGCCAGGCATCTATCGGTCGGACAGCCGTGTCTCCCTGATTTATTTCCTGACACCACCTCGCACAGAGTAAAAGTTACCAAAAGCTTTGGGTTGAAAGAACACCAGGTAACAGGAGGACTCACCATGTTCAAGTCCCTACCCATTGCCTGATTTACATCAGTGCTCCAACCACCTGGCTATTGGCTAATCTGAGGTTTTATTTTCTCTCTGATTTTGACCAGAAATCTATGCTGGACCTAAGAATATGTCCCAACAAAAGCTGTGTCAAAAATGACACGTTTCCAGAAAGTCTGAATTTCTAACCAATTGGCACTTACGAGTGAAAACCATTTCAGTAAACAATTCCTGATCTGCTCCAGTCTGCAGCCCATATCCTATTGTAATCCAAGGAGTATTAAATGTCTCTATCCCTTAGTCACCTTTAAGAATCCCAGCAGACCTGGATAAGTATCTATTTTTATGTACAATTACAAAATCTGTCACGCTTATTTTTTTTCCTTTATTGGCTCATAATTTTCTGGGTATTTCCTCATCTTTTTCCTCTCTGAATTTGAGAGGTGAAAGGAGAAGGGAAAGGAGGACTTTAAGTTTAAAGCTCATTCATAAACACTACCACTTTGAAAAGCATTCCCTACAGCCTGACCTGGCATATTCAGACTTTCGAGGACCAATCAGATCAATTTCCATATGGGAATTCATTCCATTTAATGAGCATGACTGCTGATCACAGAATATTTAAGTGAGGTCCCAGTCTACCACAAAAAAAGGATAGTGCCGGCTCTGATCATGTACCTCAGCTGAGGTCAATGGAGTGTTCCACTGTTTATACTAGCAGAGAATTTGGCCCCATGTGTCTATATGAAGATGTGATTATACTCCATGAAAGGTATACATAGTATTCTAAATGTATATTAGAAAAACAATCAGATGAAGAACATGATTTTCAGAGGGGCTGAATAGCTACACCCCAGCTGAACTTAACAAAATCTACAACTGAATTTTTCATTGCCTAAGTGCCTATTAGAACTGTGCCAGTTACATCAAAACACCTTAATGCTACAACTACTTATTGTTTCTTGAGCAGTGATTTTTGGGACCAAAATGTATTCCAATATGCACTGGTGTCAATCTGCATTAACTCCATTGTTGTCAGTGGTGTTACTCCAAGTTTACCCTTGTATAAATGGGTGTTCTGTTGAATATGCCTTCCTCATCTTCCATGAGTGCTTGCTGGTAACAAAACAAGCAATTTCAGAAAAAAATCCAAGTTTATGATTGTCTTAGAGTCATAGTGGAGTCAGGGTACAACACTTAATGAGTTCTAACGAGCTAAGGATGCTTGACCATCAATTCCAAAGTCTGCTATCCTGCATTTTTCCAACTGTACTTGCCATTCAGATTATAGGTTCACAACTCTGGCCTAGATCCCTGGCTGACCTTGAGGAGTGTACAGCACTACTCAGGAATAAGACATGGTTTTATTCCATCTGTACACTCTCCGTTCCCTGCACCAACTGTGCACCATTCTGGCCCCAGATGTCTACTGTAACTAATGCCTGTTATCAGTAGCCCCAAGGGACCAGCATGAAAGATAAAGGACACAAGGAAAACCTACCTATGCCTCCCATCCACAGCCTGATTGAGGCATAACAGAGGAGATGCTACTTCAGCTCAACACCACTGGAGCATTCCTGTACAATGGGGTGATACTCCACCAGCTTTGGGCCAGGGTGCAATGCAAAGAAGTCACAGTGCAATCCAGGATTTTGGCCAGTCTCCACAATGGCGATGCAACTGACAATGGGAAAGATATATAGCATATACAGCAGAGTTAGTTTAGAGGAACTCTGCTAAAAAGTCACTGGTTTATAGGGGTGAACATCTGGATGAAAGCAAGAGTAGAATTGGGCCCAATTTTTGTCATCCTCTTCTAGATCCTTAGATTCAGTTTTAAAAACTTTCAGTCACTCTTATTATTTAGACCAAACTAAGCAATTTATTGAGCATGTTATAAAGATTCTCTTGAGGAACAGGGCACCATATGCTGGTGGTTGGCCCTGTGGGTGGATATGTACATGAAGGAGCGAGCCTTCAGAAGCAAAGCTCTGTTATCATGGGCTTTTTATATCCTCAGTAGGCAAATCCTGTACTTTTATCTAAAAATTCTCCAGAATGGCTTATTGACAAAGTCAGTGTTGAGTGTGTGTCTGTCCCCCTGTTGGGCTGGGAGTACCTCCAAAATTGCACCCACATCTACCAGTGCAGATTACACACTGGTGGCAAGGAACAAGGGGATGTGTGTAGAATAGGAATGATGAGAGGTAAAATATGCCCCTTACTGACAAGTCTTGAGAGGGAGATGCTGGAGTGAAATCTTGGGCACACCCCACATTCCCTGTTAAAAATGTAACGCCAAACTGACGGGCCGAGTAACACGAGTCCCTGGCCTCTGGTAGGAACCCCACCCTGCATCTCTTCTCTGAATACTGCTAAGTCATCTCTGTCAAAGCTGACTTACCCCAGGGGCCAATAAAAGTATTTCTGAATTGCACATGGAATGGACTAGACTGCATCAAATGTCGGGCACATAACAACATTTTCTTTGGGAGGACACTCCCTGGCACACCTGCTTACAATGAGAAAGGGAAGTGCCAGAAATATTGAAACCCTTTCCCCCCGTTACCTACAGAGACCCAGACACCTGGCTGAATTCTCCCCTTCCTCTCTAATCTAATCAATGCCACTTCAGTAGTTCTGGCTGCTGCAGCCGTTGCACGTCTAGCACTGACAATTATAGCTGTGCTCAAATCCTAAACTTTGGCAAGCAGTTCTGATAGCCTGGGCTCTCCAGGGAGCCCCAGTCTCAGGACAAAAGGCTGAAGCTAGAAAATTCTGATTCCACCTTCAATCAGTTCACTTGATACAAGTCAGATGTTGGGCTGTATCATCAATATACTCTGCATAGTTTTCAGGAACTACCTATGAACTTAATTTAAGGTTGTCTGTCAAGTTTGTTTACTTGGAGTGTTTTAGCTTAAATAAATTTAAATCGATAAATGTGTTACACCCCTCCTTAGTTAATGAGTTAATTCAGGATCCATGAGGAGTCTCTTGTTTTGTTAGCTTGAGCTGAAGTCACTTGTTGTGGGACAGCATTTCTGCCCAACCTGCTTCAGCAATGACGTGCTCCCTGAAAACACACACACTCTTCTGCTACAAGGGGTTTAGCACAAGCTGGGGAGAAGAGCAGGACAGGAAATGGTTTTGATTTTAAAATGTTCCTTTCCTAGAATGGGACAAACAGTCAAAATCTCAAATATTTTTGAACCGACAATTAGAAAAAGGATTTTGGATTGGGTAAATCTAGGCTGACCATATTTCCTTTAGACAAAAACGGGACATTGGGAGGGCAAAAACGGGACAGGGTGTGGGGGGGGGCATGGCCCCACCTGGACCCCCAGCACCGGGCGGGGGGGAGGCAGAGGGGGGTTGGGGGGATGGATGGAGGAATAAGCAGAACAGGGATGGGGGATGAAGAGGATGGAGGGAGAGAGAGAGAAGGGGGGATGAGGGATGAAGATGATGGAGGGGATGGAGGGAGAGAAGGCACGAAGGTGAGAAAGGGAGAGGATGGATGGGTGAGAGAAGAGATGGGGGTAGGGAGCAGGGGGGATGGAGGAGGCAAGGGACAGCGAGAAGGAGGGATGGAGAGAAGGGAGATGGAAGAGGAGGCAGTGGACGGAGGGAGAGAGAGAAGGGAGGAAGGGAGGGATGGAGAAGGGGGATAGAGAGAAGGGAGAGAGGGATGGAGGGATAGAGAGACGGGAGGAAGAAAGGGATGGAGGGATGGAGAAGGGGATAAAGAGAAGGGATGGAGGGAGTGAGAGGAGGCAGCGGACGGAGGGAGAGAGCAGGGGGGAAGGGAGGGATGGAGAAGGGGGATGGAGAGAAGGAGGGAAGGAGGAATAGAGAGGAGGAGGCGGCAGCGGGCGGCGGGCTGGAGGAGGCGGCAGATCGGAGCTGTCCGGAGCCGCAGCTGGGGACCGAGTGCGCCGGCAGGGGGGGGGGGGGCTGCCGGCCAGGTTTTATGAAGAGAGAAGGGATGGAGGGAGTGAGAGTAGGCAGTGGACGGAGGGAGAGAGCAGGGAGGAAGGGAGGGATGGAGAAGAGGGATGGAGGGAAGGAGGAATAGAGAGGAGGAGGCGGCAGCGGGCGGCGGGCTGGAGGAGGAGGCAGATCGGAGCTGTCAGGAGCCGCAGCCAGGGGAGCGAGCCGGTGGCGGCGGCGGGGGGACGGGGACGTTTTATGACTCCATGTTTTATGAGTCCTGTTTTATGAGTCCTGCCCCAAAAACGGGACAAAATTGATATTTTGGACAAAAAGACGGGACGGTTAAAAAACATTAAAAAAACGGGACTGTCCCATTCAAAACACACATTTTTTAGGTAAATCACAACATTTCATTTTGATTTTTCAAAATTCCAGTGAATTTCACTGCCCTGATCCACTTCCTCCTCCGGCTTCGCTCCTGGGGCAAAGCCCTGCTCCCTGCTGCCCCCACCCCACAGTAGGGCCAGGAGCAGCCACACAAGGAGCCCCCGTGGGAGACGCTCCCAAAGCACCAGAGGAAGGGAAAGCGCCAGGCAAGCAGAACAGGTTGTGAACCTGACACGGGGTTCGTGGGGGGGAAGGCACAGGTTGCTTATTTTGATTTTGACCTTTAAAAAAAATATTTTGACCTCTGATTAGCTCTAGGGTTTATCATATGCTAAGGAGGAAATTTGCGGGTAGCTGCAATTCACACAATGGACAGCACATCCATGAGCCATATCCCTAAATGCCTATGTCCACAACAGTGGCAAGAATGTTCAGCATCATTATCACAGACATTAAAGGAACCAGGATGACAGTGTAACAACTGTCTCTTCCTGCTGTGGCTTTTCTTCTTTGCTAAAGCAAGAGACTAAATTTGTCCCTGGGTGTTTGCCTCTCTCTGTCTTTTTTTTTTATTGAAGTGAGAGGATGCTGCATCAGCATGTGGTCTGCAAATGGAACAATGTAATTTCTTTAAATGTGCCCCGTAAATAAATTTTAGCAAGGTTTATTTATGGCCAAAATTGTCCACCCACTTTCCCATAACTGATGACGTTTCTGGGGATTATGATAAATAACTGTCCTTTGGCATTTAGTGTGCTTCCCAGTACAAATGCTGCTCAGGGAGAAAATCTGTCAGCTCTGGTCCTACTGAAAGTCATCCCTTTTATACATTTCCTTCAATGGTCTTCTGACTTTTTAAATTTGGGTTTACAGCTTTATATCTTTTTTTTAATTTTACAGCCCCTTGTGTATAGAATCTCCTGTTCTGTATTACAGTCACTGTCTCCCTCAGGCTCCTCGGAAGGTGTCTTAATCCAGACTTTCATCTCTCATTCTCCCCAACTTTTTAATCTTCCTTAAGATTCAAGCAAGGTTTCAGTTTATTAGATGGATACGGATAAAGGCATGCATGGAGACTGAGCTTGCCTAGTAAATGATGATGTCTGCAAAGGGGTCATACACAACTACTTTCACAAACACTATGAACTAGAATATTGAAGGTGTGGTAGCTCGAAGGAAGGAGGCATATGCTGTTACAACACAAGTGAGGAGCAGAATCATGAGGCTTGCTAAACATATACTACACATGGGAATCTTCTGTTTTTAGAAGGAAAAAGGGGGGAAATGTGTCATGGCTGTTTGGGGGCCTGGAGTTTTAATATGGTCTATCCATCAGAGAAAGAGGGACATGCTCTGTTCTGTAAGCCCCGTTTCAAGAGTCATGATTTCTAATGTCAATGCATTGCAATAATAGACTTGGAATAACAGAAGTGTCATATGACAAAAAGGCCATTTTTTCCAGTCTACAATCGGGGATGTCCTGGCCTACATAATGACTGAGCTACAGACAGAATTAGGGTTCCAGTGAATAGGCATGCAGAGAAAATTAGGCATAGGTAAAGATGTCAAAAGTGCCCAATTGACTTAAGAATCCATGGGTATGCCCACACTGCAGTCAGAGGTGTGATTGCAGCGCAAGGAGACATACCTATGCTACAGCCTAAAATAGCAGCAAAGCATCAGCACAAGCTGAGGAAGTGTACTGGAGACTTAGAATATGTACCAGTACCAGCCCACACTGAAGCTCATTTCATGGTGTCATCATTGATATTTTAGCCATGGTTTTATGTGCCTTTGAAAATTTTACCTAGAGTGCAGAATACAGGTCTGACTCATATCTCACAGCAGAGTAAACCAGGAATAACTCTACTGCTGCAAAATTGGTGGAAATGAGCTCAGGATCACAACCATTGCCATCAACCTATGTGTATTCCCTAGAAAGTTGATTCTTTGCTGTACCTTGATCACTATAAAGTCGAAGCCTTATGAAAGTGAATCCAGTCTCATCTCTCTGTATATGCCCTGCTGTACTGGCTCTTCAAGCTGTATTTCATTAGTATGTCTAGTTTCAAACATCTCTATGTATGTCTGAATAGGGATGTATGAGTCACGATCAATTGTTTTCCTGTTTCAATGATAGAGGTGCTCCTGGTGTATTTTTTTATTTTGTCTTGAGACAATTTTTTTCCCCAAAGTGATGCTGAAACATAATGCTTCTCACAAAGGATTAAAGAGAAGTCTATCAGTCTCCCTGTCATGAGAAGTACAAAATGATGGGTTTACGATGAATTTCAATCAGACAGGAAGTCACCACACAATAGATAGTCAAGCAAAATATTTTTGGCAAGATAAAAAGTTCTGCACTTTTTGTGACATTTAATCCCAACAATAAATAATGACTAATAATAGTGACTTTCCTTTTCTATTATAATTGGAGACTAATCCTGTGGTCATGGAAGTCATTAGATGCTTTAAAATGGTCTTCAGTGGGGCTCCGGCTCAAGAGTCGGCCCCATATCTTACATTTGCAGAGCACTTTTTACCTCAAGGATCCCAAAGAGTTTCAACACACTGCACACACATCACAGCTCTGAAACATAGCCCTCTCTAAGGCAGAAGATGGCAGCCAGGTGAAGAGCTGCAGCACTCATGCATCGTGCAGTCGTATGAGGAAGGGGGAGGCCATTTTTGTCCTTTAAAATGGAGTAAACACCTATTTTTATGGCAAGTATCCATGGATCGTTAATAGCACCCTCCCCTGCCCAGCTTCTAAGTAGAGCACAAATGGAAGTGCCAAAGTGCCACAGGAAATCTCATTCCTGAAGTATTTCCAGACCACATTTGCAAACCTGTTCAGAAAAGCTTCTGATAAATATCCAAAACTTTTGAGGTTTCCCTGCCCTTGGTTGTGCACCGATTGGTGGAGGTCTGCTGCTGTCTAGGCCTGATACTAATGGAGGATAATAAGGATGCTATTAGTAAGTTCCTCTACTATTTTTCCTTGCTCATAAGCACTCTGCATTTCCCTCATTACATTTTATTACTCCACGTTTCACTGCAAGTGGATGCTAAGAGGGAAACTATTTGGTCATAAATGGTAAAAATGCAGCAGTCTGAAAAGACGACAACATAAGCAATGGGGAAAGTTATGCTGTGAGAACAGGCCACAAACTTCAGATTATTCAACTTATTACCAACAACAGCTGTGCTGAAAAAATGAAAACTAAGATATGAAAAGGCAAATGAGCCTTCCACAGATGGTCGCTGAAAATCTGGGAACAATTAGAAGAATTGATATTGGGTTACTAAAAAGGAGCATTGCTTTCATCCCATACCTTCAGCCGTTGCCTCTATGATTTATATATTTTGTATTATATTGCAGATATGATCCTGGTAGTTATGGTATGACTTCGCTCCTACCGAAGAGACAGTAAACACCTTTCTCCGTAGTACTAGCTTACAGGAAACATCCGTCATTATGGTCTGCTATGCAGAACATAAGGCGAAGGGGTTCACTAGCCCAAGCAATATAATTTTCCAAAAGAGACAAACCTCATCGTAGTAAGGAGTACAGCCAGAACTCGGGCTTCCTGGACACCAGGTAACACGGAGATGGCTGTACTGGTGGAGCACTACAGGAATAATAAATACTCGGCCTTAAAATATTCCTGAAGCTATTATATTTTTTGTAGGTGTAACTCTAGCCACCTCTGCCCAAGCACTGCACCTCTCCTGTTCAAGCCTGGCATGTCTCTAAGGACTGGTCTATGTAACATAGTTTTTGTACTGCTGTAGCTATATCAGTTTAGAAACCAACATAACTAAAGCCATAGAACCTGCTGGTGTGGATGCAATTCTACTGACATCAAAGGGCATGTCTAGACCCCCATGGCTAGCCCATGCTCACAGGGTTCAGGCTGTAGAGCTGTGTAATTGCAGTGTAGACTTCTGGGCTCAGGCTGGAGCCCGGGCTCTAGGAGCCTGCAGGTAGGACTGGTTGCAGCCTGCTCCAGCCACTGCAATTATATTCCCAATTTAACTGCATGCACAGCAGGGGGTTGTATGACTTTCACTTTCTGGGTTTCTAAGTTGATATACAGCGAGATCTGAGTGGGAAATGGTTTTCCTCGTCCCGCCAAACTGAGATTTTAAACTTTTTCTGTTTTGCATCAGGACAAAACTAAGACCAGTTGAAGTTCTTCTGGGAAAAAAAGGTGTGTGAGACCACCCCACAATAGCCAAGAGCTGGTGGTTAGGCCACTTACCTGAGATAAATTCATGGAGGTTAAGTCCACTAATGGCTGTTAGCCAGGATGGGTACGAAATGGTGTCCCTAGCCTCTGTTTGTCAGAGGTGGGTGATGGATGGCAGGAGAGGGATCACTTGATCATTACCTGTTAGGTTCACTCCCTCTGGGGTACCTGGCATTGGCCACTGTCAGTAGACAGGATACTGGGCTGGATGGACCGTTGGTCTGACCCAGTATGGCCTTTCTTATGTTCTTATGTAGATGGGGGAGAATGGCATAGGAGGGAGTCCAACAATGACCTAAGAAACCTTTCCTAATGAGAGATCAATTGACAGAGTCTCAAAAACAGTTTTGGTTTTGGTTAATTAGCATTTTTTGAAAAAAACTGGTTTTCATCAGAAAGATTCCCAATTGGTTCTAGTGACAGAGGTATACAAACCATCTGAAGACCAGCCCTAAAAGGAATATTTTGTCTCTGGCAGTTTAATGACAGTGTCTAGTGTAAGTAATAGATAAAAGGACAGATTCAACATCTGAGTAACACTTCACTCCCATTGACCTGGGTGGGATTACTCACAGAGTAAGATACTAACATGAGACAGTAGATCAGAATCTGATCCTGAACACAAGAAGCCGGTTTATTTCTTCTCCTTGTGATAATGCGAGCCTGTGAAGTGATCAAATATTTCTACCAAAAACTGGCTTAACCATATAATTTTTTTAAGTTGTATTAGGATTTTTGTTTTATGGCGAATTCAACAGAAAAATAAAACCCTGGTTTTTTAAAGGAAGAATGAAGTGATTAAACATGACAAAAATCCCTGTACCGTAGAAAGAAGAAGAATAAAATAATGGAAAAGAAGAATAAAAATTAAGACTGTGACCCAGCCTTTGTTGAATTTAACCCTACACAAATTGAACATCACATCTTAGTGTTTTTCACACACAAGCTACTTCCCTCAGGAGGACCCTATGAGTAGCTCCCTGCCATGAGCCTGAAAAAAAGAAATGCATTGAACTGATCCTGTTAGTGACTAGGGCTGAATATATTTGTAAGCACTGTGTGAATGAGATCTCCCCTGACAGCTAGCTGGAGAAGGGAAAAGTCTTCAGGACCATACCGTATTTACATGAACACATCCAGTCTGCCTAGGTATCCGGTAGATAGAGCTGTGTTGCCAAAGTGGTCAACTTTGGCTGGTGTTCGGTTACAAATCACTGTAGTATACTGAACACAGGGGTAACGTATGTATGAACAAGGGGAGCAGAACTGTGCTTATCCTGTCCTTATTGAAGGTGTCACGCTCAACTGAAATGAACTTGCTAAGCAGGGGGCTCGGATCCCAGATACTTGTGAAAAGGAGATGGGGAAAGGTGTCCCTGCTGGGGGTGTGGGCTCTACCTAGGGTGACCAGATGTCCCAATTTTATAGGGACAGTCCCAATTTTGGGGTCTTTTTCTTAAATAGGCTCCTATTGCCCCTCCACATCCTGTCCCAATTTTTCACATTTGCTGTCTGGTCACCCACCTCTACCTGAGTCCTAGGCATGGTTTAATCAGCCCCTCCCCAGTGTTCAAAGAGAGTTAATTCAGGCTCCATGAGGAGACTCTTTTTTTGTTAGCTCAAGCTGAAGTCACTTGTTGTGGGACAGCATTTCTGCCCAACCTGCTTCAGCAATGAAGTCCACCCCCATTCACCCCCCAAGAGCTGACAATCACTGAGAGCTGAAAATCATTAAGATTTGGATGGAACCTCAAGAGACTGACCTGCAAAGGCCACAGGAGAGAAGTAGGTGGCGGCAGGAGATAACAGTGTGCAGCGCAGCAGCCGGTAGGGTGAGCGGTGGGCGGGGTGAGTTGTGGGCTGGACAAGCGGCTGGTAGCTGCCAGGCAGGACATAGGGACAGGGGGGAAGCGGAGGGGCGAGCGGCACCAGAGCAAGTTCTCAGATGGCAGAGCAAGCAAGGTGCCTTCTCCCCACCTCCACCCAAACCCTCTGGTGGGAGGTGAACTCACCCTGATGCACCACTAAACTCTGGATCTTCACTGACCAAGGACAATCACTATGAGTGGGGTATGGTGAGGGAGCAGAGAGGGGCACATTAAAGGAATTTTGTTTGTAGAACTCACAAACCTGAGGTAGAAGACAGTGCCCAATGTACTTTGGGGTGAGTGTTTTACTCATGGTTAAATCCTAATTGCATTGTTTTTCCTAATTAGTTGTCATCTGACTTCCTTCCTTTCATTAAAAGTTTATTTTCTACATTCACCCTCTGTGCTTGTGAGAGTCAGAATTTGAAGGTCAGGAGTCTATTGTATAGTCATTGTGCATTCAAAATTCCCACTGATCTGGGCGCACAAAGGCAGAAAGACTGGCCCCCAAATGCACATTTGCAGCGAAGACCAGCATGAGTAAGAGTGCAGGCCTGATCACCACGACTTCTATAACCAGGAGAGATTTCTATATACATTAATTCATGTTTCTCCATAGGGTGTTTATTCAAAAACCATTCAAAAGGGTGCGGCAGAACTTTTAATCTCATGGAATGTCATGGACATTCTGCAAGTGGGGGTGAAATTCAACCACTGTGCAAAAGGCCAACTCAAGACATCTATATCTTGTAATTCCTATGTAAGCCCTATCCTGAGGGCATCTGGGGGGAAGAAAACTTAACCCTGGTGCATAGTTCTTGCACTGGCTCTCAGCAAAGGGGTGAATTTCAATACTGGAGCATTTTGATTACATGTGAATAGCTGGGAGGTGATTATTGAACCATATGAAATTCCTGTTCTAAAAAGGACACTATTGCGTAGTAGGAACGTTTGTTGGCACCGTGGGCTGTAGTATCACCAGCCAACTGCTCCTTTCAGTTATGAATATAGGCAAGGCCCTGCGTTCTCCATGGCAAGATGGGTCTACATTCTTGGATATGCTCCCCCTGCAGTCCCTGGTTTCTGCGACAGACTAAACATTCCATGGCAGCTTCGTTTAACCCGAAAGAGATGCTTTCAGTGACTGGAACATGAAAAAGAACAACCCAGTCAGTTCAGTAGCTTCTCTTTTATACCTTCATAAGAAATTCTAATAATTTTATGCTTAGACTCTGGAATAGAAATTCTACTGCAAAGGGAGAGATAGCACTGCAAGTCCTGTGGCTTCAGGGTTATGGACCACACAGAGCCCTTGATAAGAACGATGCCGTCCAGAGTAAGGCCCCAAGCCCCTTGCTATTGGAATCTATAACAAAAATCACCTTTCCCCAAAACCTATTCGCTTTAATGGGCCAGAATCACGTCCACATTCTGTATCACCAGACCAGCGTCAGATTCCATAGTACTAAGTAGTCCCCACCACCTAAATTGGTGTTGTGTGATGAGGGGGAATAGTACACATTTGTTAATGTGAATATTTGTTACTAGTGGATGGAAAGGGAACTTTATAAATGTTTGGAAGCTTTCAAAAAGCAGACAACTGATTTTTGCTGAGATAGGAGGAGTAGGAAACTTCTTAATCAAGAATTCAATTTGCTATTTCTTAGAATTAATCCTTTTCCTAATGACTTTTTCCTTTGCCATTCATACAGACTTAGAAAAGTACTGCAGAGTACATGAAACTTGCCACTAGAGCAAGACAGGAATTCTGCTTCGCTCCTCAAAATGGTAATGTCGGAGCTGATCCTGGGAGCAGCTGCAGATTCAGTCCCTAGTACAAATTAGAAGAGCCCCATAGCTGTTGGAAATTATGCTATCCACGGCAGGGATAGGATACAGAAGGACCTACACAAATTAGAGGATTGGGCCAAAAGAAATTGGATGATGTTCAACAAGGACAAGTGCAGAGTCCTACACTTAGGACAGAAGAATCCCGTGCACTGCTACAGACTAGGGACCGAATGGCTAGGCAGCAGTTCTGCAGAAAAGAACCTAGGGGTTACAGTGGATGAGAAACTGGATATGAGTCAACAGTGTGCCCTTGTTGCCAAGAAAGCTAATAGCATTTGGGGCTGTATAAGTAGGGGCATTGCCAACAAATCAAGGGATGTGATTATTCCCCTCTATTCGACATTGGTGACATTGGTGAGAAAAGAGTCCAGAGAAGGACAACACAAATGATTAGGGGCCTGGAGCACAAGATTTATGAGGAGAGGCTTATAGAACTGGGATTGTTTAATCTACAGAAGAGAAGATTGAGGGGAGATTTAATAGCTGCTTTCAACTACCTGAAAGGGGGTTCTAAAGAGGATGGATCTAGACTCTTCTCAGTGGTACCAGATAACAGAATACGGAGTAATGGTCTCAAGTTGCAGTTGGGAAGGTTTTGATTGGATATTAGGAAACACTTTTTCACTAGGAGGGTGGCGAAGCATTGGAATGGGTTACTTAGGGAGGTGGTAGAATCACCTTCCTTAGAGGTTTTTAAGGTCAGGCTTGACAAAGCCCTGGCTGGGATGATTTATTTGGGAATTGGTCCTGCTTTGAGCAGGGGGTTGGACTAGATGACCTCCTGAGGTTCCTTCTAACCCTGATATTCTATGATTCTATGGCCCCAAGAGGGCACGCCAGCAGCTGAAGATTTTGGGAGGGCAGTGGTACTCTGTCCACAAATTGTTTTCCGTCTCCTATAGCCCTTCACCAGGACTGGGGTGTGGCAGTGAGATATAGTTAATGGCCTGCACTTCCCAGTCATTCCCATCATGGAAAGGAAATCTCCACATAGCCAGTTAAGCCAGTTTTCCAGTTGCTTTTACATTGCTAGAGCAATACAAGGGGAGTCTGCTACTGGAACCCCAACAGAAGTGAATGTGGTGAGACACTTTACAGATGAAAATGGAGGCCAAATATGCATGAAAACAGTGGAAGATGAAATGGGTTATCTTCATGTCACAATGCTCATACCAGTGCAGGATAAGCTTATCTGTTACATCCTATACACGAGAGAAGGAAATGGGTGATGTAGTTGTCCACCTCTGCCCCATCTTGAAAGGAATGACAGAACAAGACATGAAAAACTTTGTGTCTCAGGGTTCTCCCAATAACACTGAGGACTGCGAGAAAGATGTGGAGAGGACTGGACGGAAACAGATTTTGCAGCTAAAAGCCGGCATCCCAGCAATCATTAGCTAATTACAAGGCGCTGTCTGTCTCCAGTGGAACACATGACCACTTTCCCTTGCAAGCAGTCAGTATTCTTTGTGTGCAATAATATGGAGCCACTCCAGAAATATACTTAATCCCCTGTGGCATTTTTGTCGAGCCTTTCCCTCTTTATGGAGACACATTTATGGATCTGTTATTAGAAAAAAACGGTGCTTGCAGCTAAATTGCAGGGTCTTTAGCTTCGTCAGACCCTAATGTAGCACCCCCTCTTCCCCCACAAGCCATTACACCAACATTTAAATACATGCATGAATAAAACATTGTAGATTTTTAGACATTCAAATTTCACAATATACCAGAGTTAAACCATATTGTCTCCATTCCCAATCTGACGTCTAAATATCACTGTAACGGAGATCAGAAAAAGTAAAGTTTGGGGTGTTTTTTACTTGTTTATTTTGTATTTCATTGGCGTCCTTCTCCCTTGTTTGTTTGGGTCTTTCACACAGCATCTGGGAATGAGACGTTTAAAAATAAAAGCAATGTGTGGTCATAAAAACCACAGAAACTAGTAAGAGGCAGTAGTAGAAAACTGCTATAATAAGTGAGGGACAGGCTAAGGCACTACACTTGAAACTAGGAAAGCATGGTTCAATTCCAGCCTGAGCCACAGATTTCTAGGTGATTTGGCTTGGTTTCTCTACTTCAACTCCCCAAATTTAAAATGTGGATAATTTTACTTTCTCGCTCTCTTCTTTTTGTCTGTCTTCAGGCAGGGCCAGCGACAGGAGGGTACAAGGGGTACAGCTGTACCGGGCCCCGGACTTCAGGGGGGCCCCCTGAAGTCCGGGGCGGGTACGCAGCTGTACCCCCTTGTCGCCCGGGCTGTGAGCAAGGCGCGGCTCCGGGCAGCCACTGCAGCGCTCACCAGCCCCCCTCCTCCGGCACCCAGCAGCCTCCCCCGCCCCCCTTTGCTTCTCCCGGACGGGCCACGCGGCCGCAGCGCATACAGGGGTTAGGGCCCGCGGGAGGTAGGAGACCAGTGGGGGTGGGGGGGCACGGGCAGCGGGAGACCGGTGGGGGGGGGCACGGGCAGCGGGAGACCAGCGGGGGGGGGCACGGGCAGCGGGAGACGGGGGGCAACCCCACGGGCGGCAGGAGACCGGCGGGGGGGGGCCGCGGGTGGTGGGAGACGGGGGGCGTCACGGGCGGCGGGAGACGGGGGGCGTCACGGGCGGCGGGAGACGGGGGGAGCTGCGGGCGGCGGGAGACGGGGGGGAGCTGCGGGCGGTGGGAGACTGGCAGGGGGGCCCACGGGCGGCGGGAGACTGGCGGGGGGGCCACGGGCGGCGGGAGACCGCGGGGGGGGAGCGCGGGTGGCGGGAGACCAGCGGGGGGGGGGGCCCGCGGGCGGCGGGAGACCTGCGGGGGGGGGCCCCCACGGGCGGCAGGAGACAGGAGGGGGGGGGCCCGTATGATCTGCCGTACGGGGCCCCAAAATTCCTGTCGCCGGCCCTGTCTTCGGGGCAGGGAATGACTTTGGGCATTTCATCACTTTGACCTGGAGGCATACATTACAGTGTGGAAGACATACACATGCTAGCTCTGATCGAGCTGGAGAAAATAGAAGTGTCGCCATAGCCGCACAAGTGTTGGAGGGAATAGCCACTCATGTGTCATCTAAGACACTTGTGTATGGATTGTTCTTGGGGAGGCTGGCCCCCTCTGCCACTGTGACTACACTTCTATTTTTAGCATGATTGCTCAATCAGAGCTAGCATGGGTATCAAAGAGTCTTGTGGCACCTTAAAGTATTGAAGCATAAGCTTTCGTGGGCTAATACCCACTTCGTCGGATGCAAGCATGGGTATGTCTCCTGGAGCTGGATATTATACCTCCCATTTGAAATGCAGATGTACCCTCGGACAGTAGGCATAGACCTAGCACAATACGTCAGCTTGTACATGCTATTCTCATACAAATTAGTTATTTTTTAAATTAACTAAAGTTTGTGAGTAATGCCCCTTTTACTACAAACACAATTCAGTATTAATATCAGCACTGCACTTGCAGCATTCTTATTTTACTCTCTCATCTCCCTGAAACTCATCTTATTTCCAGTGTTATTCTGATTGTAATTCTTATACCTTTTATTTGTCTATTCTCAGTTTTCTCATCCCTGTGTGTTAAATATTTATGTCTTTTTGGCCTCCAGTATGATTCATAATTATCACTACTTCTGCTCTCACAGAATGTAAAAACACACCTGCATGGATATTATATGGCATTGATAAAGTCTAAAGCAGTGACTTGACACTCAGGAGGGGAAAGCACAAGTGACAAGGCATCATTCTAAACCTCCATTACCTCAATCAGCACCCCAGAGAAGAACTAGAAAGGAGGCTTTGTACACATCGCTGTCATAGCTGCTGTTTGCTAGCAGTTGGGCCAGCTGGGAAAAAAAGCAAGAAATCCATCTCATAAAAATATTTAGAGGTTTCAGAAATTGATTTTGTTCCAATGCAGAACAAAACCGAGACTTTTTTCCACCCACAGTTTCTGGAAAGAAGTGAGGCCATAGCATGCTCAGTAGGGATATGGGAGACCTAGGTTCAACAGCCTGCTCTGCATCACACAGAACAGGGGCTTCAACCTGGATCTCCTACCTCACAGGTAAACACCTTAACCACCAGTCAAGGAGGGAGAGGGAGAGAGGTGGTGGATAGAGACCTAAGAGGGCATTCCCTGAGCAGATCAGAGCAGGCTGAAAGGTGCAGTTATATCAAAAGGATTATGCGTTCTCTGGCCTCAAGCTTTCACCACTCTCTAGGCAGATACCCAGATCCCTCTCCCTTCAGAACAAGGGTTAAAGTTATGGCTCCCTTGCCATTCACTGCAATTCCCCCCAGCAACTCTGGTAAGAAGCCCAGCCCCTATGCTTGACTTTCTCTTCAAGGGCTATGGCCAGGGAGCACGAGCGATTAAAACTAACCAACCAACTCGATCAAAGCAGGGTACATTTACGGACAAAAGTATAAAGAACAAAAACAAACAATAAAAGGATCTAAACATTTTACCAGTAGACCCCTTCTCTCTCATCAATCTTGGAGGGACTCAGGCAAGTTCTAGCAGGGTTGGTTTCCCGCATGAACAAAAGTCAGTCATTTGTTGAGTCAACATGAAGTCTCGCCCCTTATCAGGTTAAACTCAGACTTTTATACCAAAATCCCTTTCTGTGTCAGGTACTGCCCTGAATCAACATATGCACACCACCCCAGGGGGTGGTACTTCTCTGGAGTGGTTTGCAGTCCCACGGTCTACCACAGTCATCCTCCCTTACTGATTTCTGGGAGAGTTGTGATAACACTCCACCATAGAGTGGAATACAATCCCTTGCTGACAATGATCCATATCTTTAATACAAAATTCCTCAGAGATGCTGCATATGGTTATAATACCTGACACAATGCTCAGCTCAGCCTTCTCTACCTGTGTTTGTTGTCTCTCATCCCTCTGGGACAAAAATACACTGCACTGTTTCAAGTATTTCTCCTCTGCCCCAGACATAGCAGCAGCTTTCAACTCCCCCCTCACTTAAATTTTGCTGCCCTGGGATTTCTGTTCCTGGAATCCAGCAGCTGCTGTTCCCTGGACAGTAAAAGACAGGAGAGTGGCTGGAGTCAGAAAGTCCTGTGGCTAGTGTCTCAGGCAGAGGAGAAGATCCAGGGCTGGATGAAGGAAGGATAATTTAAAATATAGATATTAGCAATTATTTTGATAGTTACACATTTTTAGTAATTATTGAATAGTTTATACGGTTGACCAAAATTCTACAAAGACATTAGAATGATTTACAATTGTTTTTTTTACATGCTTTGAATATGAAAATTTTAAAATTCCATTCTTGGGATGATAATTATGAAGATTTGCACAGGAACTGAACTGTTTGAGATTAGCATGTTGCTCTGAAATCAAGATGGCAGAGATCCTGTGGAAACATGACCAAGCATTTCACAAAAGATAGCAGCAAAAGTACTGCATGTATTGAATGAGCAAACCAAGGTCCCATTAATGAAGCTTTCTTAACTGTATATAATATACATGTTGTAAAACTGCTTTTAAGGAAGTATGGAATCAACAGTTGTAGGATACATTTTATACAAACTAGACGAGCCTTAAGTAATATGGAGTGAAAAAAACTGTCCTCTTATCACCGGAGAAACGTTTAAAATTTGGTACAAAACAGATGACACCAGTTGGAACAGGATAAACCACAAAAAGCAAACAAAAAAAGGTCCAATACCATAATGTAGGAAAAGGTTAAAATATGGGAAAATGTCTTACTGAAGCTGTGTAACTAACTCTGGGTTGCTGTAAGTTTTTATCTTGTGTTATGCATTCTTGGAGGCGCCACTGGGCCTCACTCATCCTTGTCCCTGTATATTTCATAAGTTTGTTTTACCCCATATGTACCATTTCAAGGCAAGAACTTTATGTTTAGATGTCCTGTTCTTTCCAGACAAATAAGTAAATAGATAGGGAACAACGTCATGTTTTTCACCTGCTAATTTGCATGAGGCCCTTCTTGCCTCCTCCTCCATGTAAAGAACCATATAAAAAGTCTTGTAATGATGTATGAGGGGAAGACATAATTTGAGAGCTATCTCTGTGGCTTCACTTCGCTAGCGAATAAACTTTTGTATTCAAGCTTTCTCCAAGGCCTGCCTGTTCTTTGAAGGTAAATTGGGACACCTCCAAAGGAAACGAGCCATTTGTGCAACAATAATGGTCCCTTCTGACCTTAAAGTCTATGAGTATTGATTATTATACATTAAATCCCTGAATAATTTAGGACATTATTATTTCCGAGACTGCTCCTTATGCCTCATCGTGTTAGAAAAAATCAAGAGAAGCAAACTAGTTTTTGCACTTTGGTAGCATTTCTGTTGTCCACTAGTAAAGCTTTCTCCTTATGGGGTCCTCTGCTTTGGAATGGACACCCACTGACACTCTTCTAGATGCCTATGTCTCCGTAAGGGTTAGCGCACAAATATATTTTTGATCGGGTTCTCCTCTCCCTGTGGGTGTTGTCATCCCCTTGGTCATTACTCTCTCAGTGACTATTCCTTCTATTTTGACTTTGGGGGCATATGGGAGTATTTTTGGATTGTGTGGGATGATGCAAAGCCATAATATATTCCATACTTTAGAGCAAAATACCCTATTATGGTAAATGGCTGTCAGCTCCATCACTATGGCAATGGATGCCTTTTATTTGTGCAATCAGTTAAATTAAATGTAAATTTCTCTGAGACAGTCCATTCCTTTGGAGTGTGCCAGTAGAACCACTTTGCCTTCAGCCCTCTACTTGGGATGAGCAGCTGATTTTTATTTTCTCTCCATGCTAACTAGTGAGTGCTATAGGTCAATTTCTACTTCTTTCCTCTTGTTAGTTTTCTGGGGCAGGACAGTAGGGCTGCTATCTTCATCAGGTAGTCTGGAGTCAAATAATAGGTTTGTTACTCAATGAAAACCACAATCTACTGCTTGGTCACATTGTGCACTGATATAGAATAGCATTTTAAGCATGAAAAAAGCTAGGAGCAATGGGCTATTGTAAGATCCCTGATCTCACCAATTGCATTGTTAGGCGTATGTTAATTAGGTTTAAAAACTTGCATTTTGGCAAATTAGGTGACCATAACTGTCTATCACACAGTACCATGGCCAAAGTTACTTTACCAGTTTAACCTGTGACAGATACATCACTTTCCTGCATATCCTCGGGTAACCTTATTGAATTAAGTTTGAGTATCTTTGGAGTCCATTGTATTAAATGCAAAGAGTATGTATTATTGTGGACTGAGATTGTGTGTAACCTCTCTAGGTGAGGGGAGATGAGATGTGAGACATGGGGGTTCAAAGGATTGTACTGTGTGCCAGACGAGAATGGACCCTTGGGACGATAAGTGTCAAGTGGATTCCTGGGAAATACTTAAGGAGGGCTTAATGCAAGTTCTGGCCCACAGAAATAAGGTCTCCCAAAGATATGCAGGAGATTGCCATGTCTGTCACATAAACTAACAGCACTTTTCTTGTCTCGGTCACATTCAAAATCAGTTTCTGAGCTAATTTTTTAACTTCTCCAGCTGTACATACAGAAATAGGTAACAGACACCTGTTTTAAAATTAATGCAATCTTTTGAATCTTTAGACTTTTCCATTACTGGGTGCAGACTACAGACTGCACCATCTAATTAGCTTAAGTTGTTCTACCAGAATGTTCCCATTTAAGAAACTAACGATAAGTAACTAGAGCGAAAAAGAAGCAGGAAAGAGCTAGGGGCATATAATTCAGAACAACAACAACAACAACAAAAATGCCAAAAGAACGGCAGTTTATTTGCCAAACGTGATATTGTTTAATTTGAATTTATTCCATTATTCAAATAAGATTGCTTAAAATTAACTTGGGCTGGTGGTTTCTGTGGAAACAGGGTCAGAACGCTATAGGTAGTCAGCATGCAGCTTTCAGCTGAGAGGGAGAGCTCTCACTTGCAGATTTCAGTTGCTAGTTGCCTGCTGAGATACCTGTACAAGTGTCAGTTTCCAAAAGCAATCCACTGTGTTTCGGGAGGAGAGAGGGCAGATGTGCAAGGGAGGGAGGAGACACAATTAAATATAACCCATCTAAGTTTGATTTATACAGCTTTAAAAAACACAGCTTTTCCAACCACTTTAAAATTAAATTTTACAAAGTAACATGTCAGCTATATTATTTGGTCATTATCATATGCTTTATTCCCCGACATTGCACTGTAGTGTCTGGGTGCTCTACCAGGCTAGACATGTTCACAATAAGAAAACATGGTAAAGGTGGTTGTTGTGTGTCGGTGGAGTTCTCTCTGCCATCCAAATGACTAATCACACTGTCTTCACAAGAACTCTACTCCTTAGGGCCAAGTAACTAGTGATTTTGTGTGCCTCGATTTTCATGACGACCTTGTGACACTCTTAAAGGGACCTGATTTTCAAAGGGTGGGAGATCATGCTCAACACTTGCTGAAAATCAGGTCTCATGTTGGGGCAAAAATGGGGGCTCCCCAAATCTCTAGTCACTTTGGGGGCTGGGAAGAAAGTAGAATGTCAGGAAATGATCATTTAAGGGTTCTAGTCAGTTATTCAGAACCATATCATTTTTCATCACTCAAGCCTCCACCAGCAATATCCTCCTGGCCCTCCACATTTCCCACCTTTACCTAGACTCCCCACTTCCACTGCTGGAGCTGAATCACAAGCTATTTTCAACTTTGCTCTGCACACATGTGAAAAAAGTTCTGGTTCAGTGTGGCCTGGGTCACAACCACAGATGACAGGAAAGGGGAAGAAAACAAAGAAAAGAAGAAACACAGTCTGTGTCTTGTCCCTTTAATGCACAAGCACATCTGCAAGAGGACTTCTACTCTATGGCCCTATGGCCAGTAGTCAGGAGCAGAGCCTTCTTCAGCTCAGTCCAAAATGGAAAGCACCGTAACCAAAGCAGGCCCCACAGGACTGTGCATACTCACAAGCATATCCTCTTCGCCTCCCCCAGCTTCTGTATGGGATATTATTATCCAATCCAAGCCCTGCAGAGGGGCTTGTTTTATTTGCAAATCACATTTTTTTTCCATGTTATGTCTATACGTGTCCGATCTCCTGGGCTGACACAATAGTGCTATACATAGAAAGCAGCAGCATACATTACAAAGTGATCTATTTGCCTACAGTTTATTCTTCTCCTCCCAACACCCATAATCTCCTTTAATATTCAGAAACCTCCCCTACTCAGGAGCTTGTCAGCCTGTTTGCATTGAGACACTATTATTTAATCTCTGCTTTATGTCTCTGACCTTTACTCCCAATGGGATTTTTGAATATTGCTGTCTTGCGAGTCCCTGACTCCTTTAAATTCATCTAAAGTGCCACTACGCCTGCTGCTCCTCTTTGACCTTTCAGATGAAGTGGGTCTTAGCCCACAAAAGCTCATGATCCCTAAGATCTCTTAGCCTATAAGGTGCTACAAGACTCTTTGTCGCTTTTGCAGATCCAGACTAACACAGCTACCCCTCTGACACTAGACACTATGTTGGTCTGTAACCCTTATTTATACATTTCTCATCTGTTCCCTGCGGAATGTATGTAACTAGGCTTGGGTGTATTTCACATGATATTCAAACCTTCTGAGATGTAACAGGAAGTAGGAGTAAAAAATAGGCAATTACACAAAAAAATGGGCAACTCAAGGCAAAACTGAAAGGGAATTTCATTACCAGCTTATTCCCATGATATTCGATATCTTTCTTAAAGCCCCAGCTCTTGGAATCCCATGGAAATATGATAATCTGGGCATTCATTTCAAGAAATTATGATTCTAGCCCTGAAGAGTGCAGAGGACAGATTGAAAATGTGACCTCACATGTGTGACAGACTCAACAATTAAATATGTTTAAAATCTTCTTGACTTTTAAGCCAGTCTCATGTTTTTAGGGGGCACCTCTCATGATCTTTGAACATTTGAGGGTAGCAACACTGTTCCACTCTACGAATATAGAACTCTAAGGCAGTCATGGCACAGGGAGTACATCAGACGGAAGGAAGGATGATGCCTTGTGATGAACACTTTGGACCGGACACAGGAGATCTGTGTTTTCTTATCTGCACCAAAATTCCCGTCACCTTCGACAAGCCTTGGACACTTAGGCCTTGATTATGCAGGGGCATTTATGCACTTCAGTGGGACTGCTTATGGGAGCAAAGTTACACGTGGGCCTAAATGTTTGCATGATCAGCACCTCAATACGTCTGTAACCCTTCTGCCCTTCAGAATTGACAGCAAGAAGGGCCGGGTTCAGTAAATAGGGGTTCCCTCTCAACAATACAATGCAAACTGGCTCGAGCCCCCACCCAGTGACCTGGGAAAATCCTACACACACCTCTGGGCGCCTCAGTGAGGCAATACTTCCCCTCTTGCAAGCACAGATCGGTGTAGCAGAAGATCTTTATTAACATGAGGTAAATGACATCACTAAACTGGGAAAAACACCACACCTAGGGTTCATACACCAACCCGTGAGCAAATTGCCCCTCCCCAGCAAGTTTGGGCTGTGTCCTCTCCTGTAGGTTCAGGAGTCCCACAACCCAAACATCACCCAAAGTCCCTGGAGTCCAGCAACCCCCAAAATCACACAAAGTCCCAAAAGTTCAACAGCCCCAAAGTCTCTGGAGTCCCTGGTCAAAAGTTACTCTGAAGAGTCTTACCTCCCAGGCTGGGTGGAAGTGGAGGGCAGAGTGAGGGGTACCTTACGAGGTCTGAGGCCAACTGCCCAGTCTCTCCGTGGGTGCTGCTGCTCCGCTGCTCCACCAGCTGTCCCAGGAACTGCTCTGCTGGTTGCTCCGCTAGCCGCCCTGCTAGCCCACACAGGAACTGCTCTGTCAGAGGCTCGACTCTGCTCTGCCAGCTGTCTCAGGAACTGCTCTGCTGGTTGCTCCACTAGCCGACACAGGAACTGCTCTGCCAGCAGCTTGACTCTGCTCTGTCAGCTGTCTCAGGAACTGCTCTGCTGGTTGCTCCACTAGCCGACACAGGAACTGCTTTGTCAGCAGCTCAACTCTGCTCGTTGCTCCGCTAGCCACCCTGCTAGCCGACACAGGAACTGCTCTGCTTAGGGCCCCCCACTTAAGATAAAGCTCAGTGATTTTCAGCTCTTAAGTGATTTCAGCTCATAAGTGATTTCAGCTCATAGGGGGGGCCTTAGTGCAGAGGCACCACCAGACCCAAAGTGACTTCAGCTCAGTGGGCTGAAGTTAGACTCCTAATGGAAGCAAAAGTCAGCTATAACATTCCACAGGAGAGAGCGACCAGGTGCAATAGGCCTGTAAGGCCCTCAGACAAGGCTCTCACCACAAGGTATAGAAGCCTGTCCAAAGCCTCTCTCAATTCAGTGGGTTTTGGAACCCCTGACCCTTGTTTAGTGAGTGCTACCTAGCTGATGGCGAGTCCCTCCAGCATGCCAAAGGCCAAATACATGTCCCAATCCCTCATTCGCATACACGTGCCTCTGGCTACATCTACACTACAGAGCCGATGTCAGCATGGCAAGACAGGCATAGCCACATAACAGATACAAAGCGCATCCTACCAGCGTAGGAACACCAACTCCCTGAACATTATCTAGGCTAATAAAAGCCCATTTCTGATGGCAGAGTTACATCTACACTGAGGGTTTTGTCAGCATAGTGCTGTTACTAGAGGGTGTGGCTTTTTCACACTTGTGACTGACATACCTATGCCACTATATGTTTTATGTATAAACAGGACTCTGTTTCCCTACTGGGAATGGGAATAAATTCCCTTCTCAAAGGGGTATTGGGAGGACAAATTCATTGATGTTTGTGATAGACAGATCCTATCACAGAAGAACCACAGCCTAAGTATCTTTATGTAAGAATATACATAAATAGGATCAGCCAGAATATGAATTAAGGACTGTGCTTGGACTCTTCCTATGTTATCATTATGAAATACAAAGTATGTATTATTTACATGGTGCAAAGATCATACAGTACGGTAATGTGTCCAAAGTTTAGGAGTTCCTGTTTATTTTGGAGACTCTGGGCATGGAAGTATCTTGGTACAGAAAGCCTAGGAATGCCAGTCAAAAAGGGTGACAGTCTAATGGAGTATGGTAAAACACAATATAAAACAAAAAATCCCGCCACCTTCTGGCAGCAGTTTATTAAATGGACATTTTATTAGAAGTCAGATCAGAAATGGTTTGGTTTGGTTTGATCAGTATTTTAGTGCTTATTAGGAGTTCAAAAATAATTGTGCAGCTATATTTCTATAGTATTGTTATGCTGGAGGCTGGGTTACTCCCAGTAAGTTGGTATTTCATCAATGAACAATCACAAGTCTTCTCAAACTTATTGGGCATGTAGGCTACCTTCTTTTTAGGCAAAATAAAAGAGCAATTAAATCCTTCTTTGTTTAGTGGATAACTTAAACAAGAGAAACCACCATCGAAAGAATAGACTGAATGCAAATGCAGGAGACTGGGTATTGATGCAAGGCAGGCAAAGAGAGGAGCAGAATGACAAAGAAACAGCAAGAGAAGCAATTGTGGCATGAGAAAACATCAAGAGAAAGCTTTTTGGGCAGAGTGCTGGCTGGAAAAGCAATTTTGAAATTGCGAGTGAGGAAACTGACTATTGGTAAATTTCTACTGTGTTCACAGAAGTAGAACACAGGGTACATTCATTGTCAATAAATATGATTGTATTAAAGAACTACTTGACTCCATTTTCAGTTTCTCCCCCTAATGGAAACAACCTACAAGACCCTGAATATGCTAAGGCCAAAAAGGAGTAATACTATCCTTAAAGATGAGTGAGAGGAGGGAAGAATTCTGTACTTGAGTTGCTGATTATTTTTTTAAAATTTCTGTTTAGACAATCTGGGTGTCTGTGTATGTGGGGGATATTAACCAAGGCAATGATCCTGCAATAATACTGCACAGGCAGCGCTCTGTGCCCATCATAGCCAGTTGCAAGATAAGGGCTCAGATACACTACAGTCCTTCCTACAGTCTCTCCAAGTTCTACCTGACTCTCTCTCAAATCTGGCATTGAGAAAAGCTTGTCTGAATTGTTGTCTTGAAATGGTGTTTTGACAGAAGATACTATATTGTGTCAAAATATAAATGTTTTGAAAAATGAATGTTAATTTTGACAAAATTTCATTGCAGGGAAAAAGCAAAAAAAGAGGATGTTTCAATATTATGAAAACGCTATTTCAACATTTTTCAGTCAAATCAACTTTTTGAAACAAATTATGTGTGTGGAGTAATGAATTGTGCTCCATCCCTGCCCTGATACCCCAAAATCCTCTCACCCTCTGTCCCGAAGTGGCAACTTTCTTGAATTTATTTACATTCCCCTCACTAATACAGTCTTATGCTGTAAATTATTAATATCTTACCCTTTCCTACAGGGTCAGAGAAGATCAGCGCTCATCCTGGAGATTTCAGAACAAATGCGCTTAGCTATCACAGGTTCTCCCATTTGTCCTGGATCATCGTTTATACCCCTCAGCTAATGTGTAATTGGTTCATTAACCCTCCCAGATTTATCAGCTAATTAGCTATATAGTCCCCAATCAGCCTTTTCTAGAGGAACTGATTGGTACCTAAGTGATCAAAGTCATGGGCCACCTGTTAGTTTCCAGCCCTCTCTCACATACATTATATATATATATATATATATATATATAAGTTCTAAATCAAAACAATGACCTAAAATGTTTCTAATGATCCCAAATGAAATGCTTTTAGAATTTGTTTTATGAGACAGTTAAAAAAATAATTGGGTTTGTTTCATTTTGGAACAGAAAAACTTTGAAACAGTGGGATATCTAGGGGAATAGAAAGAATGGTTCTTTCCTAGCTCCAGTCCCAAGTGGGCATGTGTAAAAACGTGTGTTTGTGTGTGTGTGTAGGAATAGATAATGGTAACGGGATAATGGGGCATCTGGTGTAAATTTTTAGCTCTAGAGCAGCGGTTCCCAAACTGGGGTTCGTGACCCCCTGGGGGTTTGTGAAATGTTACAGGGGGTTCTCAGGACAAAAAATGGCAGACAGAGCTGTCCCTAGGGTCCCCGGGCAGCATGAGACCAGAAGCCCAGAGCCCCTGGACTTCCAAGAGCTAAGCAAATCAAGCAAGCACATCCATCACACTGAGGAGATTTAAACTTCAAGACTCCTTATAAGAAATGAAAGGGGAGTGGATATGTTTGATATTTTTAAAATTAAATAGGCAGCTAATATTGTTTTTTAAAGTTATGAACAACAACTTTAAACACTGTTGTAACATGCATTGTTTGCCCAGACTGCTCAAGACCTGAACGCTTGTGTAGGAGGAACTATGAGTTGGCTTCTTAAATACCTTCACTCTGTTTCACATCTGATACTCTTTGTTGAAACATAGGAGCCTTGTCTTATAGCAGGCTTAATCAAAGTGATACAAGCCTTGAAATTGAGATCTTGGAAGAGTGTTGCCTTTTTCATAATGTAATAAAAATACTGTAACTATAAATAATAATGAATAATAAATACTGTGTAATAAACATGTGTGGCAGGGTGCTGGCCAAGAGTGCCTGAGCCAGCCCTGCCACCCCTTTAAGAGGGAGAAAAACCCTCAGCAAAGCTCCCTTGCAGGAAGTCTAATCAGCCACCTGGGCTCAGGCTTGAGGAGTGACACCTGGCAGCCTCCTCAGGGGGATAAAAGGCCTGCCAGGAAGCAAGACCAGTGTGGTGGGGATGGTATAGAGTGTGAAGAGCTAGTCAGAGCTGTGTTGGTTTAGAACTGTAAGATGGACTATATAGAGTCTGTAGAGCTATAAGCTGTAGAGCTGAACTATATAAGAGTTGTATGCTGTAAGCTGTGAGCTGTAGAGCTGTAACTGGAAAGACTACACTGTATAAAGCTGTATATATTGGTGGTGGGGCCTGCACTGTGAATTAAAGAGCACTGTTTGGAGCAAAGAAGGGTTTCCTGCCTGTTCCTGAGAAGGGGTGAGAGAGCGGTCCGTCACACATGTCATAAAAACAAATTTTATATTTCCAATATCATTGCTTTTATAATTTGTACTCAGATAAAGGAGAAAATCCCTGGAAATATTCATTTTTTAGGAGGGGATTCATGAGACTTGACATTTTTGTGAAAGAGGTTCACAGGTTGTTAGAGTTTGAGAATCACTGCTCTAGAGCTATAATGTTATTTAAAGTCTTAATACAGTCTGGACAGGAGATACATGCCCTGTGAATAACTGGAAAGTCCCTTAAATTACAACTACCTCTATGCAGTGAAAAGACCATAGTTACCAATTTTAAAACTGCTTTAAATAAATAACAAATAATTACCAGAATAAATAAATATTTTTTTTTAAAAAGTAACTGATATTTTACACTTCTAGATTGGAGGTTATCAAAGCACTTCAGAAACATTACTGAATTCATCCTCGCAATCACTCTGTTATGTAAGTATTATTACCTCCTCGTTTTGAGGGAATTGAGGCAGCAAGGAGTCAGTATGTGACATGTTCAAGAGAAAACAGAAATCGGTTTGTAGTAAATGGAATAATATTACTAAATAATTTACCTGCCTAACTTTTCTTTTGTCAGTTGATGTCAACATGCAGGATGATCTAATATGGTGTGTGTTCTTCAGCTAGTTTTATACAGGGCAGAGCTGGAAACAGATATCTTGACTAGAAGGCCAGCCTTTTAGGGCAGGGCTTTTTAAAGCTCCTCCTTATATGCTGCTCCAGCTTTGGCTCAAAACTGAGATTCTGGTGTAGATGGAACTTTAACCTCCCCGGTACGGAAAAAGAAGATGGTACAAAAATAAAAATCCAACTTTTAAACAAGCCCATTTGTTCTGCATAAATATGGACTCTGAAAAAATAAGTACAAAGTACAAACCGTTTATAAACTACTCAGAATATATATTTGCTTAAAAATGCTTTGGGAATGATTGAGAGCTCTGAACTTCTCCACCAAGATCTTCTCTGCTAATGCCAGCGTGCTCTCTCTCACTGAGCATGTCCTGAGTCTTCAGGCTTCCCTGATCCTATGTATGTTCCTAAGCCTCCATTACCCTTCTCTAGGCAGCAGGGGTGCTTGAACAATTTGTATAGTGGAGGCTGCTGAGAGCCATTGAACCAAATTGTAAGCCCTGTATATGATGGAAGCCATGTCAAGCCAAGGAGTGAGGCAGCACCCTCAGAACTGCTAGTTCCAGTACCTAGGCCAGGCAGTCTTTCTCTGCTTAAATACCTAAGCTTTAAGCCTCATGACTAATTTTTAAGTTACCTCTGTACCAGAGTGGACATCGCCCAGCTGCATCCCTTAAGACAAGCTGCAGACAGTCATACTGGGCTCTAAGGAAATTATCCTAAACACACAGGGAATTCTCCTTTGAGAGAAAATTCACTCTATGAGATTCTTGGAAAAAGCTCCTAAAAATCTTATCCCACTGACACCCCGGTGGGTCTCATATTTACCTCCTGCTTATTCCATCATTGAAAAAAAAGTGGATGAAAAATGTGGCACCTCTGCAGTCCAGATGGACAGAGATGAGAATACAGGAAGAGGGGATATGCATTAAATGGATTCTGCAAAAAAAATGCAAAGAGCATGAAATCAGCATGAGGCATGAATGCAGCATACACAGTCATTGTTTGTGAGGAGAGAGATACAGGTGGACATCAAGCACTAAAGGGATAATTCACACTCCAGGATGGAAAAGAGAATGCAAAATGTGGCTCTGCTGGGGACAAAACTGACAGCCTGACTTTCTAACATGCTTAGTATTCATCATCGATAAAGGCAACAAAATGCAGCTAAATTCAGCGTCACACCTTATTGTGGATTTTCTTTCTCTCCATGTGTTCCCTGATGCACAGCTGTCTGGATTTTTTCCCCCTAAACATATGCTGTAAATCCAAGTCTAACCTCTCTAACTAGTGAACCATATGATTGTGAAAAACTAAGACTCCTGGCGGCCTTCCGCCAACGGCTGACATGAAACAAGCTGCGTGGTTTGTATCAGTGCTAACTTGGAAATGCTTTTGAATGTACTAGGAATGCAGCAATTCCCTTAATCAAACTCTTCAGATAAGAAGCCGTAAATCAGGTCAGACTGGATAAAAATGATTACACTCCTGGATATTTAACATGTGGCTTGACTTCTGCCTCCTCAGCATCCTCTTCTTTTCCTCACTCATTCACTGCAGCTCCTGCCACCTTCCTGTGCCCCTCTGAACCCCTAGATCCCTTTCCTCCTCCTTTCACACACAAGTTCACTTCCACTGCTGTCCAAGCTGATACCCAAAATCCTTTGACTCACGTCAGTGGCCCATTTTCCTGAACTGAAGAGAAGAGAGACGCAGGGCCGGCGACAGAAATTTGGGGGCCCCCTACTCTGATTGTTTGGGGCCCCCCCAGCCCAGCTGACAGTGGCCGCCCCCCCCCCCAGCCCAGCCGCCCCCCCCAGCTGACAGTGGCTGGGGGGGGGAAGCCCAGCCGGGGCCCCCCCAGCCCAGCCGGCGCCCCCCCCCCCAGCTGACAGCGGCTGGCGACAAGGGGGGATGGCTACGGGTACTGCTGTGTACCAGGCCCCCCTAAAGTCCGGGGCCCGGTACAGCTCTACCCGTAGTACCCCCCTGTCGCCGGCCCTGGAGAGACGTGTAGGAACTGCTTGGAGCCAATCTTGCCTTTGAGTTCCCTTGTGAGCATTTGGATTCCTTGCATAACTTTTTCAGGGGGGCAACTG
This sequence comes from Sternotherus odoratus, assembly GCA_032164245.1. Taxonomy (NCBI): domain Eukaryota; kingdom Metazoa; phylum Chordata; order Testudines; family Kinosternidae; genus Sternotherus; species Sternotherus odoratus. Next base: position 277,051,786 of record JAVMKO010000001.1, on the reverse strand, counting down.
TGCGCTCTGACGGTTATTTCATTTCAATAGCATTACTATTCCATCTCTTTTTTCACTGTGTCCCCCTGCCTACCCCTGTAACTCTTTAAGCTGCACTATCAGGCTGAGATGCACCAACAGAAATTACTAGAGGCTGCCAATAATGCAAATGAGCCTTTTCAGGTAGATTGGAGGGGAAGTGGAGCTACCTTGCTGTGGCTCTTTGGAATCAGAGCCAAAGCAGTGGAATGGTGATTTCAGTCCCCCACTGTTACAGCAAAGCTGCTCTCGAGTGATCTCTCCACTCCTCTAACTGGCTTTGCTTGCATAGGGCTCTTTACATTAATAGGGCTCTGCAAGGGTGCTGGAGCCCGCCTGCAAGGACACAGCTACAGGATGTAATGTGTATTCTGAATGTTGTGCCTCTCTTTCTAAAGCTCAGAAATCCAACACTTTGTTCTTCAGTTATTGGATAACAATGGACAATTATTTACCAAGGAATGCCGCTACACGGCTGTCAATCGGTGGCCACTAAAACCTTTAGTGGTGCAAGAAGATCTCCAGAGATGGACACAAACTGAATATCTATCCAGTCCACATTAAGGATATAGCCAGAGACTGATCTGGGTAGTGCTTGATATTCAAGAAAGCTATGCCCCTTTGGGATTTGCCATGATGATTAAACCTACCTCTCTACACACATGTAGAAACCTTCACACATGCTGATACTGCATTTAAGGAGAGGATGGAGGCAGATGGAAACTTACCAATCCAGCTTCTAACAGGGCCAAGAATGGTTATTGACTCTTTAAAATATTAAAATTGTAAAGCAAAAAAAAAAAGGTTAAAACAAAAATACCAGAGTAATAGCCACAGAAATCATCTGCTTGATGTTCATCAAAAGTATGATATTGTTATTTACAGAGAAACCTCTCAGCCCTCTTTTCCTCCTGTGTCCTTCATATTATGGTCTGAACATTTTAATAAATAGAACCCTAAATAAATAAAGCGTTGCAATATTTTAGCTGCTAAACACCCAACGGAATAATGTGCTTATAAAAAGTCTGACAGCAGGACTATAATTGAATGGATTTGAAACCCATTAAGAGCAGATTTACTTTGATTGAATCTGCTTGTTTCTTTGGAGAAAGGAGATAGAGGAAGGGCTGCAGTACTGATAGCACCATTCCCCCAGGCAATTGGGAAATAGCCAAAGACACGACTTTCTGTGTGATAGAGACCAATGGGACATCATTAGGGGATTTGTACTATAGCATCACTGTGGAGGAGTCATTCCAACGTTATAGATTCAAAATCAATGGGGAAAAAAGTGCTTTCAGGAGTGTCTTGGGGGACAAGAATTGGGATTCAGTTTATAGCATCTTCCTTGGTTGCAGTGCTCTTACACTCTTTAGGACTAGGACATCTTATTCTACTTGAACATCCTTTTATGGCATTAGCCAATAATATGGCCCCTGGAGTTTCTTTTTCACAATTGTAAGAGATATGCCTTGTGATTCCCCCCGATGCACCCACAGGACAATACTGGCAACCTTCTCAGGCCAATGCAGTGCACATACTCTAAACACTGCTATACCTCTGGTGAACCCTCTCAAGCTTTCAGTGTCAGAATCCCAATCAGTGTGATTCCATGTAGCTCGAATGCTGTCAATTTACCCTACCTGAGGATTCAATCTGTAAAATAGCTTTCATTGGGATTGGATCAGAAGAGGGGTCAAAACATTCAGTGAATCTACAGCATTTCCTTCAGATGCACACTTTTATGGAGTCTGATTTTATTGCTAGCCATATGGATTGTGTGTTTTTGTATGTTTGTTTAAGCAAGTGATGTTGTTTACAATATTTGATCTCTGTTTGAATTGCTTACACTTTTGAGATTAAACTGCTTGGGCTACATTGGGCCAAATTAAATAAATGCACAAACAAAACAAACAAATAAATAAAATGTATAAACTGGAAGTGGTTTGGAGAGACTTGACAGCTGCTGTACCTTGCACTATGCCAATTAAGTACAGAGATTTGAAAGTTAATTAAAAATGTTGACTGTTGTGACTAAGAATTATAATTATAGATACTGTTTGTGGATGCCCTGGAAATGAAGGTTTACCAAAGGGTTTTCTTCTGTTCTTTTACATTTTCAAGGATTTTCTTTGCATTGTAGCATGACTATCTCCTGGATAGAAGCAACAACATTAGATGGCAAATTACAACTAGCGAGATGAGATGAGCTTGGAGTTTATTTTATCCTGTCATTTTAAAAAAGCCATAGAAAGAGTTAAAGACCTTAAAGACCATCCAGTCCATTTTCTGAGGGACAATGCAGTGTACTTAATATGTAAGTGTTCTAGGTGATTAATGGACATGGATATTTAGGGGCTGATCCAGCACAGAGGGCCAAGTTCTCCAGTGACTTATATTCCTTGCAACTGGGTTGAATTAAGTCAAGATATATCACATCCACTGCTTTCCCCTCATCCACAAAAGCAGTTACCTTGTCGTAGAAGGCAATTAGGTTAGTCAGGCATGACTTGCCCTTGGTGAACCCATGCTGACTGTTCCTGATCACTTTCCTCTCCCTTAAGCACCTCAAAATAGAATCCTTGAGGACCTGCTCCATGATTTTTCCAGAGACTGAGGTGAGGCTGACTGGCCTGTAGTTCCCTGGATCTTTGTTCTTCCCTTTTTAAAAGATGGGCAATACATTAGCTTTTTTCCAGTCCTCCAGAACCTACCCCGATCGCCATGAGTTTTCAAAGATAATGGCCAATGGCTCTGCAATCACATTGGCCAACTTCTTTAGCACCCTCAGATGCAGTGCATCCGGCCCCATGGTCTTGTGCATGGCCAACTTTTCTAAATAGTTCTGACCCACTTTTTCCTCCACAGAGGGCTGGTCACCTCCTCCCCCGCCATGCTGTGCAGTGCAGTGGTTTGGGAGCTGACCTTGTCTGTGAAGGAGGAACTTGACAAAACCATGCTCTTTAACTGAAATCCCCAGGATTTGTATTTTGTAATATGCAGACTAATTAATAGAGATGCACCTTTAACCAAAACCTGTGATCTGAACACCCTTTGGAATTTGGAGAGATTCAGAAACCAAACCTGATCAGGATCCTAAAGGACTATCTGTATTAAACATGTTGAATTATTCTTCCATGTATCCCCAGTTTTTAAAAAACACAAAAAAATCTGGGGGGGAAACATATATTTCTCGGTTATACCACTTCCGCTGATGTGTGTTTCTTAAATGCTTGCCTTGTCACCTGCCCTGGAGCAGGGACCATTATCAAATGTAATTCTTACCGGATTTACTATGATGAGATAGTCCTCATGACTGCCCTTTTGGAAAATATAAAGCTCGCTAACGTAAATCAGTCTTACTGCAGGTAATATGCTCATCACAGTAATCCTGTTCTGGTTGAATGGAATTCTTCACATAATTCATCCCTGCAATAATTGTACAAGCATGGATGAGACACCAGTTTTGAAGATTCTAAAGCAAAATGTAATTCTGACCTTGTGCGGTTGTGACTGAGGAGGTGACAATACGGCAAAGTTAAGATCCATATCAATCATTTTTGGTTTTTGGTTTATTGCTATTTTTTTCACATCTTACAAAATGACACTCATGCTAACAAGCTGTCCAAGAAGATCATTTGTTTTGGCAATAAATGATAAAGGAACTATAACACTGATGCATTCTTAATTCTTTATCATGTAGGAGTAAATTTGTTATTAGAAGGATACAATGAAGGCTTCTGTTTGCCTGTAACATAAATGTAGGTTTCTAACGGACTAAAGCATCACTAAGTGCCATCCTTATTCATAGACATTAATTTGCCTGGGTAATTGTTAGAGAATATGAGCAATCATTCATTGCACAAAAATGTTTTGGCATAAGAATAATGTGATTTACAAATGTGCTTATAGTACAGTATTTGAATGGGTAACAAAAAATTAAACTGATAGGAGGCTAATTAAAATGGGGCCATTAAAAGAAGGTTTCAAAATATGCTCAGTAAGTATCTTAAAGAGAACATGAAGTAATGATATTGCAGAGCATTTTTATCCTCCTGCAACCTCATCGAGTATCAGGTTGTTAATTCATAGTACAACACAGCTATCCTAGTTATGTGTCTTTGTCCAACAAGCAGAATGCTTGCTTCATTGAAGTGAAAAATCCCTACATGAAAACAATATTATAATCCATTTAAAAATATCATCTAATCTCTCACCTCTGGCCATATAGCCAAAGTTGGTATGAGCAGGGCTCTTTATTATTTGGTAGTGTCTTGAAAGAGAGAAGCCAAACTAAAAATACTGTAGAGTATTATCTGTTAGTACCAATAGCATTTTGGGAATGAAAATATTGCTTGTGCAAATATGGCATTCTGACTGTACAAGTTCTTTTCTAAAAGTACTTCATTAATAGTCATCCCTGTCGGAAAATGGCATCAAATCCACAATGGGAAGGCAGTGTTGTTTGGAGCTAGCATGAATCAAATATCCACACACCTGACATACAGGACTCCAGCTGTCTATGTCCCCTTTGTTCAGAAAAAAATTAAAAGTGTTTGGGAACTTTTTTGCTGCTTTATCAGATGCATGAAAAAGGGGGTGAGGGAGCTTCTGTCTCTTTTAATTTAAAAACACCAGGTCTTCCCTCTTTTTCATGGGGGGACTCTGTGGATAACTAGTAGAATTATAGCCTCACAAAAATCTGTAACCTGAGAAACCAAGAGAAGAGAGGTTTAATCCAGCAGCTTTAGAAACTGAAGTCTTTTTGTTTTGTTTTGTTTTCTGATTTTGTTAGTCTCTTTAGCCCAGACTTGTAAGAAACACTTACAAAGAAATACTCTGTAGCCCAGACTTGTAACAAATGTCTTTGTGTCAGATTCATAGTCCCTCCTCTTTCATTGGGGACTGAGAAAGATCCCACTCCAGTTTTCAAAGGAACCCTCCGGCAACAACAAAAGTCAAAAGTTGATAGTCCTGATACATTTACGTTCAAATAAAGCACTAAATAAAACCGAATCAGCTCCCATCTTAAAAAAAAATGTTGCGACTGTCTTTACAAAACTTGCAGGTTCTATAAGAAGCACAAGAAAAACAATTTGTTTCCTTTGAAGTTTACCTTTTAATGTACACACTTTTACAAACTTCTGTATCCAAATACTTAAGTATTTTAACTTGGAGAAAAATTCATAGATGAACACGCTGTTTGCCAAATGAATGTCAGCCATGTCACTCACTGTATTACTGGAAGCTGCTCAAGTACCACAGTGGTGAGGGCCATATAAGAACCTATATAGAATTACATCAGATTTTGCTCTTTGAAAACTGTCCAGTATGGGCTGGATAATGGACTATATGGTGGATAGAAAACTGGCTAGATCATTGGGTAGAGATCAATGTCTCCATGTCTAGATGGCAGTTGGTATCAAGTGGAGTGCCCTCAGGGTTGGTCCTGGGGCAGTTTTGTTCAATATCTTCATTAACGATCTGGAGGACCTCGCATGGACTGCACCCTCAGCACATTTGCAGATGACACTAAACTGGGACGAATGGCAGATATACTGGAGGGTAGGGATAGGATATAGAGGGTCCTAGACAAATCAGAAGATTGGGCCAAAAGAAGTCTGATGAGGTTCAACAAGGACAAAGTGCAGAGTCCTGCACTTGGAGAAGAATAATCCCATGCACTGCTGCAGACTACGGACTAAGTGGCTAGGCAGCAGTTCTGCAGAAAAGGACCTAGGGGTTACAGTAGACGAGAAGCTGGATATAAGTCAACAGTATGTCCTTGTTGCCAAAAAGGCTAATGGTATTTTGGCCTGTATAAGTAGGGGCATTTCCAGCAGATTGAGAGACATGATCATTCCCCTCTATTCGGTATTGGTGAGGCCTTATCTGTAGTACTGTCCCCAGTTTTGGACCCCACATTACAAGAAGGAGGTGGAAAAATTGGAAAGAGTCAAGAAGGGGGCATCAAAAATTATTAGGGGCCTGGAGCACATGACTTATGAGGAGAGGTTGAGGGAACTGGGATTGTTTAGTCTACAGAAGAGAAGAATGAGATGGGATTTGATAGCTGCTTTCAACTACCTGAAAGGGGGTTCCAAAGGGGTTGGCTCTTGGGATGTAGGGATAGCTCAGTGGTTCAAGCATTGGCCTGCTAAACTCTGGGTTGTGAGCGCAATCCTTGAGAGGGCCATTTAGGGATATGGAGCAGAAATCTGTTGGACGAGTTAATGGGGGATTGGTCTTGCTTTGAGTAGGGCATTGGACTACTTGACCCACTGCTATTCTATGATTCTACTCATTCAGTAGATTATTTGTGAGTGGCTTGTTACAAGTGGCTTGTTACAAGTATTCAGTATTTTCAATTTAATCTGTTTTAATTTTGAGTGGACCCATATCTCACCTAGTACTATGGCTATTGCCTGATTGGATACTCATAACTCTCACTGGGTTTTTGGATCTAATTTGACCATCAAAATTCATTCTGCTCTATTAAGTATCTCCTGGGAGAAAGCCAGACTTACATGCATACCACCATGGTGTGAAATTCTATTTGTCTGAGGCCAATATTTCTTTTAGTGACCAGACTGTCTATTTTGTTTTTCATCAAGAGTTTGATTCAAACATTGTTATATTTTTCTATTCATATTTAGCCACAGTCACATGTGGTGTTGGAGGATGCTAGTTTATTGGCTAGTGCTAATGAATTTGTACCTAATTGTACCAGGTCTGAATGTATATGTGCAAAAGGTGATGGGCAATTGGTCAGTCAGTGGTATAGAAACACAAAACTGCTAGCTGCAATGTCTCTCTTCTCGCTGGACTGATGAACATTCCAAAAAAGAAGAAATAAAGTGTTGTGATACCAGTTAAAGTGATTGAAATACAGGTAAGCAGAGAATACTTTGATCCACTTAATATTGGGTAAAAAAAATCAGAATGCAACTGGAGTAGTAAATGGTTTAGGATCCTCCACAATCAATATTTAATCCAAAATATAGTCCATATATCTGTAGTCAATACTCTATTCATCACTGAATGATTTTAACTAGGCATAAGACAAGTATAGTCATTAAGGGACATTTCAAACTTGCTCACAATTACCTGACTCAAGGTAACTAACTGAACTCAAATACTCCGGGGGTGTTTCTGTTTAGAGTCAATTTTTGTTTTAATTCTATCTTTGTGTTATTACTCAGTCTTAGTTTTCTTACTTTTTATGCCCTAATGCCAAGGTCCCTCTGAAACATACAACTTTGTCTTGCCTTTGAAGACTTCATAACTGTTTCTCTATAGCTTCCACAGTCATCTGAATTATTTTCAATAGGCAGCATATTATTAGATCCTATTATCATATTCTTCATCCAGAACTTAGCCTTTCTATACCAAATATTGATTTTCTAAATTAAAAGTAAATCCTTACTACAGAAGAATAGCCTTGTCAATACTCTTTCTATGACATATCACTCCAATGGTGAATAGCACCAGCTGTATAATGGATATTGGCCCTTCTCCTGCAACTGGATCTGTTCGGGTGGGGCCTGCCCCCCACCCAGATGGCAGGATTTGAACTGTGTTTAGCAATAAAGGGGAACAGGATAGACATGCAAAACAGCCACCCTGGGGCCACTGGCTCCCTAGTTAGTGGACAAGACTTACAAAAGCCTCTTGTACTTTGGTACTAAGGCTGACTCTGATTACCAGTCTCAGCAGAAAGGAGGAGAGTTTCAAAGGTCATGAAAATTAGGCTCCCCAAAATCCTTAATGGAGTCAGTCCACAGTAAACCATTGCAATATTGGCAGGGCGGTGTGGGGACCTTGCAATCCCATTTCCCATGCTGTACCTGTTCTGTAGGTAAATACTCACCAGGATTTTCACTAGCACTAAAGTCTCTCTCTCTAGCTCTCCTTCTCTCACAAACACACAATGCATTTGTAAAAGCCACAATCCATATGGCTTCAGTTAACATATACGCTGTAGCCACTTCCAGCATAAAGAACCCACTTAGTATTAATTATAAAATACAAGGATTTTAATTGCTTTATTTTGATCTAACCATCAACCATAACTTAGATCTAAAACAATATAATGCTCATCATTCTTCTCGACTTTCATTTACTGTGAAGAAATGGTAAAATGTTTCCATGCATTTATTTCATTACTCTTGGATGCCACAAATTATCCAAGCATTTTGTCGATACTTTGCTGCCATAAGATTGCCCATAAAATCTTGAAATGCATTAAAGGGCTTTAATAAAAATGAAAATGTATCTGTACATGTGAGCTTTAATCAATTGCATTTTATTCTAATGCTAAGATGGGCTAGCTGAGCCTTGAATGTTCTTGGAAATATAAAAGTAAATCAGGATTTTTGTACTATAACTGTGACCTTTCCAAGAAGCTTGGACAACCACTGGCCTTCTGTTGTCATAGTGAGAAGTGTGATCCCCAAAGTTTTACTTCCAAAAATGCTGAGGCATTAGAAACATTAGACCCAGTCCAGAGGTCTTTATTCATTTCTCGTGGACCATCCCTACACTACAAACTTACGTTGACTCAAGTTACATTGGCGTACAAACACTGCAGTTAGTACATTGCTTGTGCACATGTATATTGGGCTCTTTTTGTCGGCAGTGTGTGTATTCCATTGTCCAGCAGACTTTTGGGAAATTTTGGCAATGCAAGAGTCGTACATGGATGACTGGGACCAAGGAGTTTGCATCTGTTTCCATCCCATAATGTTATCTTTATCCCATAATTTTTGTACCTTTGTTTCAAAATCCCAGGTACCTGTGGTGTCCTCCTTGCTGTCTGCCCTTTCTGACAGAAACATGGGGCTTCGCACAACTGTAAACTATTGTCAGAGCATTGCGAGCACAGAACACAAAATCCCAGAGTATTTGCTGTGCTGCAAGAAGAACCGAATGACTAGGGAATATAATGACTCCTTGGAGGACCCATAGCTGTGTGACACAACAAGAAACAATTCAAGGTTGTTGGTGACATTCACAGAGCAGCTGCAGATGGTGGAATGCCATTTCTGGGCCGGAGAAACAAGCACTGACTGCTGGGATTGCATCGTAATGCAGGTTTGGGATGATTAGCAGTGGCTGCAGAAGTTTTAGATGTGCAAGGCTGCATTCCCGGATCTGTGCATCCAGCTCACCTCCGCTCTCCACGACTGGGGCGTCAAATGAGAGCTGCACTCACAGTGGAGAAGCAAGTTGTGATCACACTGGGGAGACTTGCAATGTCAGATTGCTACCAATCAGTCAGGAATCAATCTGGAGTCAGGAAATTCTCCGCAGGGGCTGTAGTGATAGAAGTGTGCAGAGCCATTAATGGTCTCCAGCTACACAAGACTGACTCTTGGCAATATGCAGGATATAATGCATGGATTTGCAGCAGTGGGGTTCCTGAACTGCATTTGTCAAGGCTGATTCACCACTCTGGCACTTTGAGTGCAGAAAGTGGGGGCATGCAAGGATTCTAAAAATTAATACTGGCCACTCCAGGCTGGTATTAAACACCCAAAGTTACAGCATCTCTTTGACCTTGGATGGGTAGATGCTGCCACCACTCAAAATGCAAAAAACAAAAAAACCTTTGAACCCAGGAAGACACACTTGGGAATTCCTTCCTGTGGGGTACGCTCAAGTCCTTTCACTCTCCCCCTCCAGGGAAGATCTGAGAAAGAAAACAAAGGAAATCAGCTTTTGCCACCAGCTAATTAAACAACATAGGCACAAACCTTTTAGGACACAAAAACCCAATCCTGTTCTTAAAAAAGATAAATTCTATTAAAAAATAAAAAGAAAGAAAATATATCTGGAACCTAGGCTATTGTTAGATTTTAAAAAGAGCAAATATAATAATTAAGTATCAAGAATGGTTTTCTTCAGGTCCAGCTTAAAGGTTACAAGCAAAACAAAAGCACATGGGATTAGCATAGAGGTGTCCACAAGCCATCAAAAAATTAAAGAGATAAACCTAATTGCATCTTCCTAAACATTCCCTGATCTACTTACATATCTGGGGTTTCAGATAAGTAGTTTCGAGGTATGATTTGATTATTTTCATACCTGATTTAAAGCTTCTTACAGTGTCTCCTCTCTCTGGAGAGCAACAACAGACAGAAAAAAGGGAAGTCTTAATAAAACTTAATAAATTAAGAGAACAGAACTTATGAAGGGGAAAGAACATTCACATCCATTTCAGGTACATATACACCACTCTGGCTATCACAGGTCAGTGTATGTGAAGTTATGATTGTTTTTAATATCTCCCAGGGTGGATTGGTAGGGGTAGAATAGGGACCTCTGATGCCAAACGGAATGTTGATGTGGGGTGTAGGGAGCGGAAGAAAATGTTACGGGCCATCGCTAGGAGGCGCAATTACGCTTCCAAGTCATTTCCAGGGTAACGCATAATCAAGGTTATTAGTCTAGAGAGCAGCCTTGGCTCTCAGGCTCTCACGGTTATCTTGTGAGAAGCGGTTCACAGCGCCAGCTGGGAGCTGTTATCTAGTCTCTGTGAAACTCGGCTTGTGTGAAACCAGACAGGTAAACTGAGGCAGGATTGTAAAACATGTCATTAGTTATTCATGAGTTATGTATGAGATGCAAATGTGCATGAGTATTTCTGTGTCAGTCTGCTCTTGCGTGTTGGGCTTCATCCTGGACATTGCTCCAATGTGCCAGGTCCTCCATTCCAGCGGCAGCACTGTGACCAGGGCCCCTAGTGCGCATATGCCGCTACCTTCAATAAACTCACTACTTGTTTCATCTAGCCACTGTGTGTGAGCCTCGTTTCTATGGGGTTCAGTGTACCTTGCAAAACGGGGTTTAGGGAGATACCAATATTGATTTCTCAATGGGCTGAAGAGAGAGGTGACCCTGGGATTGTTGAACCTGAAAGTCCACCAGAGTTGCAGTATCTGTGTTTGCTGCCCAAGAAGCCCCATTATGTCCTGGTGCAGCTCCCTCTCCTTTTCCCACTGGGACTTCTGGGCCTCTCTTCCCTGTCGGCAATATTCATCCTCCAGGCCCTGTACTCACAGTATAGGCTTGCAAGATCTCATGGAGCATGTCATCCCGAGTCCTCTTCTTTCTCCTCCTTATCTGGCTCAGGAATGCCACGGGTGTGGAGGGAGTTACCTTGCTGGCCACAGGAGCAGCAACTGAAGATAAAACACATCAAAGGTACCATTGTCAGTGTATTCACTATAGAAAGTTAAGATAGTGAACTCATTCCCCTGGCTCCCCTGAAGATTTAAGCACTATATTATCACTTCTGCTTGTGAACAGCTTCAGTCACTGCACAAGAGATGGTGAATATGGCCCTACAGGGAGTTGGGGAAACGATGAGGGAATCACTCAGTTTCATGATTCTAGTAGTCGAGGGTAATGGTACTGAATACCAGGGGAAACGTTTGGGAAAGGAGGAGTCTTTACAGGAAAGATGGACTCCACCAAAAGCAAAAATGGAACCAGATTGCTGGCACTTAAAATTTAAAAGGTCATAGATCAGATTTTAAACTAAGGGCTGGGGGAAAGCCGACAGGTGTGGAGGAGCATGTGGTTCGGAGACAGGCATCTAGGGGAGGATCTATCAATGGAGATTGGATGGATACAGAGATGGAAGATGATAAAATACACGTAGGATCCGATGAGAAAAAGTCAAATATAAAAATGTCCCATTCAATTACATCGTGTAATGGCAGACTACTAAAAAGTGACAAGTTTTTAAAGCACTTATATACCAATGCTAGAAGTCTAAATAAGATGGGTGAACTAGAGTGCCTCATATTAAGTTAAGATATTGATATAATAGGCATCACAGAAACTTGGTGGAATGAGGATAATTAACAGGACACAGTAATACCAGGGCACAAAATATATCAGAAGGACAGAACAGGTCATGCTGGTGGGGAGTGGCACTATGAGTGAAAGAAAGCATAGAATCAAATGAAGTAAATTATTACATGAACAAACTGTACCATAGAATCTCTATGGATAGTAATTCCATGCTTGAATAACAAGAATAGAGCAGTAGGGATATATTACTAACAACCTACCCAGGATGGTGATACTGACTGTGAAATTCTCAGAGAGATCAGAGAGACTATTAAAATAAAAAAACTCAATAATAATGTGGGATTTCAACTATCCCCATATTGACTGGGTAATATCAGGACAGGATGCAAAGATAAAGTTTCCCACAAGGGGAGAGGCAATTCTTGATTTAGTCCTAAGTGGAGCATGGGATCTAGTCCAAGAGGTGAATATAATTGGACAGCTTGGTAATAGTGACCATAATATAATTAAATTTAACATTCCAGTGGCAGACTAAACATCACAGCAGCCCAACAATGTATCACTTCATTTCAGAAAGGGGAACTAGACAAAAATGAGGAGATTAGTTAAACAGAAATTAAAAGGCACAGCACCAAAAGTGAAATCCCTGCGAGCAGCTTGGAAACTTTTTCAAGACACCACAAGAGAAGCTCAACTTCAATATATACCCCAAATAATTTAAAAAAAAACATAGTAAGAGAACCAACAAAAGTCCCACCGTGGCTAAACAACAAATTAAAAGAAGCAAAAGCAAAAAGGCATCCTTTAAAAAGTGAAAGTTAAATTCTAGTGAGGAAAATGGAAATGAGTATAAACTCTGGCAAATAAAGTGTAAAAATATCAGTAGATATTCAAAAGAATCTGAGGAACAGCTAGCCAAAGACTCACATAATAATAGCAAATTTTTGTTTTAAGTACATTAGAAACAGGAAAACAACATGTGGGGCCACGGGATGATCAAGATGCTAAAGGAGGACTCAAAGATGATAATGTCATTGTGGAGAAACTAAATTAATTCTTTGCATCGCTCTTCATGGCTGAGGATGGCTTGTGATCTAGTAACTTCAGTTAGTTGCCAGAAGAAAGCCTCATTCACCTCATCTCCCCAGTCTGGTGGTCTGTAGCAAACTCTCACCACATCACCCTTGTTGCTCACACTTCTAAACTTAATCCAGAGACTCTCAGGTTTTTCTCCGGTTTCATACTGGAGCTCTGAGCAGTCATACTGCTCTCTTACATACAATGTAACTCCCCCACCTTTTCTGCCCTTCCTGTACTTCCTGAACAGTTTATATCCATCAATGACAGTGCTCCAGTCATGTGAGTTATCCCACCAAGTCTCTGTTATTCCAGTTACATCATAATTCCTTGACTGTGCCAGGACTTCCAGTTCTCCCTGCTTGTTTCCCAGGCTTCTTGCATTTGTGTATCGTCACTTAGGATAACTCGCTGATCGTCCTGCTGACTCAGTATGGGGCACGAGCCCTCCCCTCTTGTGCTCTCCTGCTTGTGCTTCCTCCCAGTATCCCACTTCCCCACTTACCTCATGGCTTTGGTCTCCTTCCCCCAGTGAACCTAGTTTAAAGCCCTCCTCACTAAGTTAGCCAGCCTGCTTACAAAGATGCTCTTCCCGTCTCTGCCTAGCACTCCTTCTTGGAACACCATCCCATGGTCAAAGAACCCAAAACCTTCTCTCCGACACCACCTCATTGACTTCCACAATACGATGGTCTCTACCCAGGCCTTTTCCTTCCACAGGGAGGATGGATGAGAATACCACTTGCGCCTCAAACTCCTTTATCCTTCTTCCCAGAGCCACATAGTCTGCAGTAATATGCTCAAGGTCATTCTTGGCAGTATCATTGTTGCCCATGTGGAGAAGCAGGAAGGAGTAGCTATCTGAGGGCTTGATGAGTCTCGGCAGTCTCTCCGTCACATTATGAATCCTAGCTTCAGGCAAGCCGCACACTTCTCGGTTTTCTTGGTCAAGGCGGCAGATAGATGGCTCAGTCCCTCTGAGGAGGGAGTCCCCGACCACCACCCCCCACCTCCTTCTCTTGGGAACGGTGGTCGTGGAACCCTCATCCCTAGGACTGTGCATCTCATGCCTTCCAATCGATGGAGTCTCCTTCTGGTCTCTTCCCTCAGATGTATCATCTAGTCCACTCTCTGCATTAGTACCTGTGGAGAGAACATGAAAACAGTTGCTCACCTCTATCTGCTTTGCTGGTACATAGATGCTCCTCTTTCTTCTTTTGGAGGTCACATGATGCCAAACTTCTTAACCGGCCTTCTGTCCCCACTGCGCACAGGGCTGGGGACAGAAATTTGGGGGCCCCCTACTTTGATAGTTTGGGGCCCCCCAGCCCAGCCGCCCCCCCCCCAGCCCAGCCGGGGCCCCCCCCAGTCCAGCCGACAGCGGATGGGGGCCCCCCAGCCCAGCCGCCCCCCCCCAGCCCAGCCGACAGCGGCTGCCCCCCCCCAGCCCAGCCCAGCCCAGCCCAGCCGGCGCTCCCCTCCCCCCAGCCCAGCTGACAGCGGATGGGGGCCCCCAGGGGCCCCCCCAGCCCAGCCGGGCCCTCCCCAGCCCAGCCGACAGCGGCTGCCCCCCCCCCAGCCCAGCCCAGCCGGCGCTCCCCCCCCCCCCCTCCCCGGGCAGCGAGAGCTGCATGAGCCGCCCTTTCTCCCCCCCCTCCCCCTTCCCTCCCCCTCCCCCAGACAGCTGCTGCCGCCGGCCGGGCTTACAGCTCCTGCTGGGGCCAGGCTCGCTTGTCCGGGGGAGAGCCGCGCCGCCTCCCCGCCTCTTCCCCGCGCTCCAGGTCCGGCGACAACGGGTACAGCTGTGTACCGGGGCCCCCCTAAAGTCGGGGGGCCCGGTACAGCTGTACCCGTAGTACCCCCCTGTCGCCGGCCCTGACTGCGCAACCTGCTCTGATTCTTCAGAATGTTGTGCCCGTACAAGCATATCCTGACGTCTGTCCAGGAAATCTTCATTTTCTTTTATGCAACTCAGGGTTGATACTTGTTTCTCCAGCCCTTGAACCTTCTCTTCCAATATGGAGACCAGCTTGCACTTTGTACAGACAAAGTTGCTCTTATCCTGTGGAAGAAAGACAAACATGGCACATCCTGTGCAGGTCACAACAGCTGATCACTCACCATCCATAGTATCTTCCTTCTAAGAGCTTCCTCAGCTGTTGCAAGAACTGCTCAGAAAAACCTGCAAGACGAAAGCCTCAGTAGGCTCTCCCCAGGTAAACTCCTTCTGTTAGCTGCTCCCTTGTTTGCTGCTCAGCTGGTTCACAGCTGACTGCCTTTTTATAACTAAAGGACAAGGTGGAACAAAGCACTCCCAATTCACACTTTTCAAACAAACAATCAAACAATCAAGCACACTGTCAAACTGACAAACTGTCCCTGCAATAGACAACACAGCCCACCAATGCAACTCTCAGACAGACCCCAGGCAAACTCCCTCTGTTAGTCTCTCTGCTGTTCGCTGCTATGATCCAGTATGTGATCCAGTATGACCCCAGAACCTTTTCTGGAGTATTCCTTCCTAAGCAGTCATTTCCCATTTTGTATGAATCAATTAATGCATCAGTTAATGCTGATAAGAATGGTGGCAGCACTACCACTTGAAGTTTATATGACATTAAAACTCTGTTACTCCAAAACACATTGATGAGTGAAGTCAAGATTAGCTCAATCAGATTAGCTCAGGGAATTTCAAAACCTACCCTTTTATCTTACTAGGAAACAAGACATGCAGATAATGGAGTTTCTATATATGTGTCTAGGAAGGAACAAAGCTATTTCATGTGTTGCTGCCATCCGTACATAACATCTTTCAAGGCCGCCATCGAACCCTGAATTATCTTTGACTGAGTTCTTACAATGAAATCAGCTTCAGGTTTGTGGTTTAATGAATGACAAATTAGTTCTGGTTAAGAAAGAGAAATAACCTGTCCAACTGCTGTTCATGACTACATTCAGATTGCATCAGGTTCATCTTAAAGCAGCAACTGCACTGCTTTATTAATATGCTATAAACATTCCTGCTTTTGGGTTAGATGAAACTCCCCACCAACCAGCGCTATTAGCAATAGTATCCATATCTACATTTTCTCCTAACACTATGTGCCATAAAGACTGAGAGGAAGAGGCATCAACCTGAAAGATGCCTCTGCTTGGCCTTCTGCTGATAGAATGCCTTAAGATCATTTCCCCACAATCACCTCTTCCTCTAATCCCTCAGGTTGAACTGCTATCCATTTCATTTCAAACAAAACCTCAATCTGCAGCAGAGTGATTTGTGGGAAATGGTTTTTTAAAAAAAGTCTGAGGTTTTTTTCCCCCTCCTTTGTTATTTTCCCCCTTGGCAGGGAATGATGTGGCTGTATATAAAAACCCTACCAAACTGGGATCAGTTTCAAGAGTTGCTCACACAGTGAAGTTTTTAAAATATACTTTCTTATGTAGCCTGTTTTCAAACCATTTCAAGCATAAACATTTCAAGCATGAACCTCTTGCAAGCACAAGGTAAAATATTGCACTGCACATTCCAGTTGAGATCAACTTAAATTTGCACACAATACTACCATTCTCAATCTATACCTGTTGAGATACACTGCCCATTGTACATTAAAAAGCAAAATGAGTTTCTAGTGGGCAGACATCGGCATGGGGGGGGGGGGGAAACTAAATATTACATGAGCCTACAGAGTTAACTACCTGCCCATCCCTGGAGTTCTCTCTTCCTTTCTCAATTAAAGCCCATGCTTTAGGCCTTTTTTTTTTTCACGGCCATTGCTTGTGTTGCATACGTTCCAAGATGTGTTCAATGAACGAAATCAACCCAAAATGATTTCAAGAGATCATATCAGAAGAGATTTAAAACCCTATATTTTGACCTAACACACCTTGCTTAGTGGTTAATAGCCAGATTCTAATGAGCATGATATTCATTCATTTTAAATCATGATTTTTGTGACTAAAGAGTTAAACTAATCTCTTCAGACCATAAAAATAGTGTGTGTATTTTATTTCTCCACACATCTGATCTTCCTTTTGGGTGGGTGAGGTTGGGGTGGATGGAAAAGGACTTAAACAAGAGAATCTGTAACTAGATGAGATTTAAAATCAATAAGTTTTAGTGGTTAAGAGAAAAAACACCACCCTTTATCAGATATTCTTATGTGATTTTAAAAAAACAACGGATGTATTCTATATTATTATTATTACATATTAATATATTATTAGAACTAAAAAGTGTTTTTCTTCCTCACTCCTAATTTATTCAATAATCACTGTAGGCTTTCACTTACTATTAGATCCGACTTCTATGTAGAAATTACCCATTGGACTGATGTTTTTAAAAATCTGAAATTTGTTACACTGCAATGGCAATAAAAAATAGCTGTAAGAAACCTGCTGGAAAATTCATCAGTAAAATGCACAAAATGCTAAAATAACAATTATAGTTAAAAGTTATATATATATATATATATAGATAGATATAGATATAGATATATAGATAGATATATAGATAGATAGATAGATAGATATTCATTTTCTTTTCCACCTCTTTCTATTTTATCTTTGGCTTAGTATTGAGATATTTGAAAGTGTCATTTGGGATATAGTCATGCAAAGAAAGTGCACAGACTGTTTTCATCTTAAAAGGCTTACTTAAAAATGGATGTATGGATATATATATATACAGCCTTTGTAGCTTATTGTACACAAAGGTAATCAAGTAAAGCAATATTAAAGTCAGACACTGGCCATAAAATACACATGATGCCAGAACAGTAAGAAAATGGACTCCAGGGAAGCAGGACAATAGAAAAATAAAAGGATTACTATAATTCTTTTAGCCTTATCTATGTTGTCCGATAAAGCACAATAAAAGCACATGTTGCCAGGGGAAGCTCAATTTAATGTCTGACATGATTATCTTCACCAGTTTGTAGCCCTTTTCCATTAGATTGATCTTTTATTCTCAATCATTTGTATAGGTGTCATAAACTCTGACAGCACCCTATAATTTAAAGATGACCTGTAACGGATGAAATAAGGGGGAAGACATCTAGAGTGCTGAGAGCGTGTCAATACCAGATGAAACCATTTTCTGAAATCTTATGCCATGACTCTGCTGGAAGGGAAGAAAGGTTGTTCTGCTTCCCTAAAAGCTCTGCGAAGTGTCAAGTGTGGTTGTAGTTTGTTTAATTTCGGCGTCCCCCACTCAGTCATATAGTCTAATTTTCCTTGCTGTCTTGATTTTTTGTGTTACTCTTCAGATACAATCATTAAAGTTTATAGAATCATAGAATATCAGGGTTGGAAGGGACCTCAGGAGGTCATCTAGTCCAACCCCCTGCTCAAAGCAGGACCAATCCCCAACTAAATCATTCCAGCCAGGGCTTTGTCAAGCCTGACCTCAAAAAACCTCTAAGGAAAGTGATTCTACCACCTCCCTAGGTAACCCGTTCCAATGCTTGACCACCCTCCTAGTGAAAACGTTTTTCCTAATATCCAATCTAAACCTTCCCAACTGCAACTTGAGACCATTACTCCTTGTTCGGTCATCTGCTACTACTGAGAACAGTCTAGATCCATCCTCTTTAGAACCCCCTTTCAGGTAGTTGAAATCAGCTATGTAATCTCCCCTCAGTCTTCTCTTCTGTAGACTAAACAATCCGAGTTCTCTCAGCCTCTCCTCATAAGTCATGCACTCCAGGCCCTTAACCATTTTTGTTGCCCTTTCTTTCCAATTTTTCCACATCCTTTTCGTAGTGTAGGCCCCAAAATTGGACACAGTACTCCAGATGAGGCCTCATCAATGTCGAATAGAGGGGAACAATCACGCTCCTCGATCTGCTAGCAATGCCCCTACTTATACAGCCCCAAATGCCATTAGCCTTCTTGGCAACAAGGGCACACTGTTGACTCATATCCAGTTTCTCATCCACTGTAACCCCTAGGTCCTTTTCTGCAGAACTGATGCCTAACCATTCGGTCCCTAGACTGTAGCAGTGCATGGGATTCTTCCGTCCTAAGTGCAGGACGCTGAACTTCTCCTTGTTGAACCTCATCAAATTTCTTTTGGCCCAGTCCTCTAATTTGTCTAGGTCCCTCTGTATCCTATCCCTACCCTCCAGTGTATCTACCACTCCTCCCAGTTTAGTGTCATCTGCAAATTTGCTGAGGTTGCAGTCCACACCATCCTCCAGATCATTGATAAAGATATTGAATAAAACCAGACCCAGGACCGACCCTTGGGGCACTCCGCTCGATACCGGCTGCCAACTAGACATGGAGCCATTGATCAGTACCCGTTGAGCCCGATGATCCAGCCAGCTTTCTATCCACCTTATGGTCCATTCATCCAGCCCATACTTCTTTAACTTGCTGGCAAGAATATTGTGGGAGACCGTATCAAAAGCTTTGCCAAAGTCAAGGAACAACACATCCACTGCTTTCCCTCATCCACAGAGCCAGTTATCTCATTGTAGAAGGCAATTCGGTTAGTCAGGCATGATTTGCCCTTGGTGAATCTATACTGACTGTTCCTGATCACTTTCCTCTCTTCTAAGTGCTTCAGGATTGATTCCTTGAGGACCTGCTCCATGATTAAGTCATGATTAAGTCATTAAGGGCTTAAGTCAGATGGCGCTGACATGTCATCTACCCCACTATCTGACTACAGTAACGATGACTTTTTTTCATTCACTTGTATAGAAAAACTGAATGAGAGGGAGTTTTGTGGATGTTTGGGAAATGTTGGGAAATGTTTGGATAATTTTTCATCCAAAACCAGAAATCGGTTGAAATGTTAATTATTTGCAAAACAGGATTGGGTTCAAGAAATTTCCCAACTCAAAATGGTGTGGAGAAAAAAACAGTTTTGCCATTGTCAAAATGCTTTGGTTTGACATTTTAAAGAAAAAAAATCTGTTTTTTCTGGTTCTAAATGTCATTTTGTGTTTAAATATAAGGTAATTTGAACGAGACACTTTTAATTTTTTTTTAAGATGACAAATCAAAAGAAAACAATTTGATTGACCAAACCAAACAAACAAACAAACAAAAAGGTGGGGTTTTGGTAGCAAATATTCTCCTGATTTTGACTTTTGACTAATGGCCTTAGAATTGACTCAGAATCTGCCATTACAGTCATCTCAGGACTGGTCTTCACTATGGGGAGATCGGCGCATCAGGGATCAGTTTAGCGAGTCCAGTGAAGACCTACTGAATCAATGGCAGAGCACTCTCCAGTCAACCCCAGTGCGCCAGCTCTCCAAGAAAGGTAAGGGAAATCGACCGGAGAGCATGTCCCATCAACACAGCACAGTAAAGACCAGGGTAAGCCAACCTAAGTACATCAACTCCAGCTACATGAATATCATAGCTAGAGTAGTGTAACTTAGGTCAATTTATCCCCATAGAGAAGACAATCCCTAAGAAGGAACTTATCATCACCTTCAATCCCTTCCAAAGCTGAAGTCACCTGAACCCGCTCTGACTAGTTCTGGAGGTATTCTGAATTGCGTGGGTCAGAAAACAACTTATAATGGCAGAAGCTATGCATTCAGAGTGTATGTGGTCAAAGGACCATAATCCAGCAGCTTCCTCAGCTACAGCGTGGTTGCCAAGACGGGCCTAGAGAGAAAAGAGGAAGAACTCAATGGAACGGTTGATAATATTGGACTTTCGAAAGGAGACCCAGTACAAATCAAGTTGAGAAGCAATGCTGACCCAAACAGTGTACAAATAACCCTACCAGAGAGAATTTGGAAGAGACTAGCTGCAGATTTATACAAATTCAGAAGATATCTCTGCCTGGATATAGTGGATTATTATTTTTCCAGGTATATAGAAGCAATGTACTTGAAACATAACATGTCACAGTGTTATGGAGAAACTGAAATGCACTTTTTCTCACTTCAGTGGAACACCTAGCGATGGACCACAATTCACTGCGGCAGAATTTAAGTTACTCTGAGATTTTGATCATATTATTAAGAGTTCACATTACTCACAAGCAAATATAGAGGCGGAGAGAGCTGTACAGACAGCCAAGAAAATCCTACAGCAGAAAGATCCATTCCTTGCTCTTCTGAGTTTCAGATCGACACCAAGAATGGCTACTGGAGATAGTCCAGAACAACTCCAATGGGAAGACAACTAAAAACTACTGGTCCAACTTTGGAAAACAACCTCTCTCTGAAGTGGCCAGACAGGAACAGAATAGCCAAATTAGGCAAAAAGGATAAAAGATCTTATGAACACTTTTACAACAGACATTACTCAGTTAGAGATCTGGTAGGTCTAGAACCTGGTGACTATGTTTGTGTCATATTGGATGGAGAAAAGGGATGGACAACTGCAGCTGTTATAAAAAAAATAGTGTTGAGATCATAAGTGAGCGAGACCAACAGTGAGATTTCAGCAGAAACTGCTGACATCTACAGTTTTTTCTCAGAAAGAACAATCAACAGAGCAAACTCTCCACAAAGTGAATGAAGAAGAAGACTCGAGAATTCTAGACTGACTACAGCAAGTCATTGAAACTAATGGATAGTCAGATAGCCAAATGGTTACACATTCAGGTCAAGTAATTACAAAAACAGTGTGATTCAGAAACACTTAACAGACTGAACTGTATTAAACTTGAAAGGTAGTGTGATAGTGTAAATTTTGTAAATTGTAGGGTGTAAAATTTAAAGGAGGAGATGTAATGGAATGCTAGGCTGTATTATATGGTTCAGTCATTAGGTGGTGCTGTGTGTAACAAACCTTGTTTAAGCTCATATCACACTGGGCAGAGCATTACAAATCTGTTGTGTATAAGCAAGCTCTGTGACCAGTCCTGATCTGGTACAGAAGTACATGGCACTATTTAAACAAAATGGCTGCAGTTTATGCATGCATGGCAGAGTTCTTAGACATTTAAAGTTGTAGTACGCACAGAATAAAGGCATCCAGTTCAAACTTACTTTCCAACACTTTGTTAATCCAGCTCATTTTATAAATAAAATTAAATGAATAAAAGAAATCACTCTCTTTGGAGGTTTAAACTAAACTGAAGAGCTATTAACAGAAATGAAAGCAAAAAATACAGATTGGTGCCCAATGTCATCAACCATCTAAATAAAATAATAGGTTGTTACAATTAAATAAAGTGGAGGAACTATTGTTTTATATAAGAGTGTGGTTTTTTTAAAAAAAATGTGTTGTTATTTTGCACAGAATCTTTCTATAGATACGCTGAGGATTGCCCTCCTGGAATATCAGGGTCTTTAAATTTCTGCATTCTAATACATCCAGGTGTGATAATGTCTCATCATAATTAGCTCTTTTTCATGTCTCAGTGTTAAAAATATTCTATCTGCTTTTGTAAACAAAATCAGTTTAGCAAAGACAAAGTGTGACTAACTATATATCTGTATTACAGAATGGCTTCTGTTTATTGAAGAGTAGAATACCAAATTGAAGCATGGCACTTAATTACTAACAGATTTGAATAACTTCAGGGGCAAGGTGCCAAATATCCACAAGTGTTTCACAACAATTACATACACTGCTATGCCAGCCACCTCGAAGTGATTGTTTAAATAGGAGACAATACCAGATGGAAGCAAACCCAGGAATTTCCTCAGGGCATAATCATGTTATTTTATGCCAGTCTGGAAGGTAAGTAATGTGACATATTTACAAGGTAAATTTGCAGTAGGGTTAAGGGAGAAACTGCTTATTTTTGCACCTACAGTAGAATCTCGATTTTACAAACACCAATCTTACAAATGATCAGTTATATGAATTGTTTTTCCAGAAGGAAAAAAAAAATAAAACTCACATAACAAAAATGATGTGGATGAAGAACAACTCAACATTCCTTCATAGTGCAGTGCCTTCAGTGCATTGGAGGTTGCTTTGCATTAGTTAGGCAGACAAGAAGAAAGTGATGCAGTGCACCATACTACAAATTATGCATTGTCCCTGCTGTTACTTAGAGATGTTCAATTTTAGGAACATCTCAAATTTAGGAACTCCTCAATCCTGAATTAGTTCATAAAATGGGGGTTCTACTGTACATGAGATGTGGGTAGCCAGTGCAGGGAATAGTGGATCACTTTACAGCCTCATACTTCCCTCTGCATGCTCACTGGAAAGACCATGGTCTGGCTCATAATAGTGAAATAACTTTATTGGCTATACCCACAAGAATTCTAAACAGGTACATATGCTTGTTTAATTTTAACAAATCAAGACAGATTCCTATCACACGCAGGTGATAGGAATTTGGGGAATATATACATATGCAAGTGTTTGATTATCTTATGATGACTTACAGGCATATTGCTAGTACAGACTCAGAATGCAATCCTAGTAGCAGCCAAAGCCATAAAATAGATTATTCATACCTCTTCTGATGATTTTTTGTTTGTTGCATCCAGCCATCGTAGAGGATGAAAAAACATATTTGAAAAGGATCATGCAGGATGTTGTTTATGTATTTCATAATAAAGGCTGTTGTTTTGGTAATCACTTTATGTATTTCTTTTTTCATATACACATTCATTTGTTTTGAACCATACTAAGAGAATGGGATTAGTTTTTATAGTACTCAGGCAAAGCTGTGATTTGCCTGATGCTTAGCAGAAGTGCAACCAAATTAAAGTAGTGTTAAATTGTACAAATTAATGTATTTTTGGAAACTCATAAAGCTGTTAAGGAGCTGGAAGCTAGGATGTGAGAATGGATCTGTAGATTTTGTATCGCGTGCTGCTGAGTCGGTGATACAGAATCACAACGTGTGATGTTGCAAGCATTTGTGTCATACACACCTTGTAAATGAGTCACCAGCAGAGTCCTTAATTAAAGTTCAGTAACAAAGTCATCATACAAACTTCTGGCAACAAGCAGTAGCATATACAGTAAAACCCCGATTTAACGGACCCCGATTTAACGGACTTCGGATGCAACGGACAAAATTTATGAGCAAGTCCGATGCATCCCAAGTCCGTTTTTCGGGGGCTGCCGGCTCCCCGCTGCCGCCCGGGTCCAGGCAGCGGGCGGGCTGGCTGCCAGCTCCCCGGTGCCTCCCGGGTCCAGGCAGCGGGCTGGGTGCCGGCTCCCTGCTGCCTCTCGGATCTCCCCCACTCCCAGCTCTCCGGTCTCTCCCCCCCCACTCTGTACCCTCCAGCTCCCCCCTTGTTCTGAGCCCCCCCATTCCCCTCTTGTTCCGAGCCCCCCCTTCCCGCCCCTCCAGCCCCCTCCCCTTGTTCCGAGCCCCGCCCCCTTCCAGGCAGCGGGCGGGCTGCCTGCCGGCTCCCCGCTGCCAGCCCGCCCGGGTCCCAGGAGCCCTCAGCCAGCCCGCCCGGGTCCCGGCTGCTGGCTGCCGCCCGGGTCCCAGCAGCCGGGACCCAGGCTGGCTGGCTGGCTGACGGCTGCCGCCCGGGTCCCAGCAGCCGGGACCCGGGCGGGCTGGCGGATGGCTGCCACCCGGGTCCCAGCAGCAGGCGGGGTGCGGAACTGCCGCCCCGACCCTGTGGGGGTCGGGCTGCTGCTCCGACAGCTCGGGTTTTTTTTATTATTAAATAACGGACATTTTCATTTAACGGACACCCCCTCGCCCAAATTAGTCCATTAAATGGAGGTTTTACTGTACTCAACTTGGAGATCACACTCATTTCATTATTAACAACAGGGCTGGCCTTACTATGAGGCGAACTGAGGCAGCCGCCCCAGGTGCCAGACTGTGGGTGGGAGGCACCACTAGGACCCAGAGTGTAGAAAATTGTGTCTGCTGCTGGTGCATATGTACTCTCTCTGCTCTAGGTGCAAAGAGATGGTGGAGTGCTGTGCTGGGGAAGGAGGGCACAAGAGATATAACAGGCAGGCAGGAGAAAAGGTGAGAGGGAATAACAGAAAGCAGCAGGAGCTGCAGGGAGAGAGAGAAGGAGCCTATTATGACCTTCTAGCATGGGAGCCTGCACAGATTAACACCAGCTTCTCAGAGAGTTTCCTGTTGCCTGCTGCTTCCCTGAACCCACCTGAGGAGAACAGGCAGTCAACTGAAGTAGTAGGAGCCAGTTAGGCCCTCAAGACGCTGATATCCACCCTCACTCAGGCCTTGATACCAGCCTACTTATTTATCCCCTTGAATTGAGTGTTGAGAATCACTATAGCTGGCACAAAATAGCAGTCATGAGTGAAAGAAAGAGTGCACAGAAGTTGGCAGAGGAACCTCACACTGAAGCTATTTTCCCACCAATTCAAGAATACAAGAGTCACTGAAGAGAAAGACATTTTGATTACGAGGCACGCAACAATCCCACAAGAGACCCCAAACAATAAATCAAAGTTGAATTATTTAACCAAGTGCTAGATTGTGCAATACAGTCAGTTGAAGAATGTTTCATTCAGCTCAAGGAACAAGGCAGGGATATTGTATGATATTCCAAAACTCCTCACTATACTTGAAGAAGACCTGCAGCAGCAACGCTGGGCACTAGAGACAGTGTTGATACATGATGACACGTGTGATATGGATGGGAGTGATTTAGGTGATGAACTGAAAGCCCTTTCAAGATACATTTCAGCTGGATCAACTCCAAAGGCTGTTCTGGAATATATGTGAACAAATAAGATGACCACCCTCTTTCCAAATGCTTTTGTTGCTCTGTGCATACTTCTAATACTCCCTGTAACAGTCGCCAGTGGAGAACACAGCTTCTCCAAGCTGAAGTTAATAAAAACACATCTACCCTCCACAATGACACAGGAGAGGCTGGTCAGCCTTGCAACCATCTCAATAGGGCATGAGCTGGCCCAGACTGTGGACCTTCAGGAAGCAGTTCAAATCTTTGCAACCAAGAAGGCACCAAAAGCACCACTTTGATTATTTCAAACAGATAAAAATACCAGTGTTTACTGTGCAGGCAAGAAATGTTACATTTGCTGTTCAGGCATTTGAAAATTAAGTGTTACATGAAATTTTGGAAGAAGGCCTTTTAAATTGTTAGTTCTCCTTTATTGGAGTAGGTAGCAGAGCAGTACCACGAGAGAAGTGGAACAGGAGGAAGGCAGAATTGAGATCTTTCAAAGTTTTGGCCCAGGTGAAGGGGAATGGGGGTGCCATTTGAGCTCCCCACATCAGGTGCCAAAATGCTGTGGGCCAGCCCTGATTAACAATACAATAACATCTTTATTACAGCGGTGCCTAAGGGCCAACCCAAAATGGAGTTTTATTGTGCTGGCACGGCACAAACATGGAGTAGTAGATGGTCCCTACCTCAAAAAGCTTACAGACTAAATAGACAAGACAGATATAGGGTGGGAAAGGTGTCTAACACACAAGCAGTGTGAATAATGTGATGGCAGCAAATGGCATATTTATTCCATGATTTTTTCAAGATCGCTTTAGTCAGAAGACAATCCGCTAAATGGCAAGAAAGGGGAAGGGGGGGGGGGGAAGGGTAGCAGCCTGGAGAGTCAAACACAAATTCAGCTCAGTGGTGCTTTATCCAACTGAAACTTCAATGAGAAGTTGGGTGGGCAGAATGTAATTATTCATGCTGGAATTTTACCAGGAGGCATGATTCTGACTGTATAGTCCTGCCTAAAGTCTGGAAAGGCCTTACGTTATATGAGTTATAAAAATCAACAATATCCCTTCACAATCTCTGCCAGTAGACTGGAGAGCTAATTACCACTCTACTGCATTTCTCAGTGGATTAAATGGATGCTTTTGGCTAGAAGCAGAATGTAACATCTCAGGGAGGCAAACAAAGAGCCACTTAATACACAGAGGTTGAGCAGGTGAAAGAATATTGTGCAGTAACAGGGAGGGAAAAAAAGC